>CAMTDV010000008.1:35154117-40100367 GCA_947069175.1 Scalesia atractyloides | reverse complement strand
GCAAGATTCACATAACTAGTTTGGTTGATTAAGAATCGGTAATCACTTCACATGCCCTCTAGATACCATCATCTTCATTCTTCGAACTTGACATGTCTGAGTTGTGCATGCCCAGCCAAGCATCATTCTCTAGCTTAGCATGTAAACAAGCGAGATTTCCTATTTTTTAATATAATTTTGTATAGACGATTCTTCTTTCTTGGAACTTTCATAAGTAGCTTCTCGGTTCTATCATGCATAGTCAAGTATTCACCCTTCATATGGATATCACATCCATGCTCGGTTGCTTGACTCAAACTAATAATACTGCTACGAATGTCTGATATAAAATAAATGTCTGTTATAAGACATTGCTCACCGGTTTTTCCTTCGAGTAGTATAGAACCTTTACCACTAATTCCCACACATAAATTATCACCAAGCCTTTCTCTACCAATAACCCGTTCATTTAATTCTGAGAAAAAACTTTTGTTCCCGGTCATATGATTACTTGCCCCGTGTCAAGTTACTAAACATTACTATTAGACTCGTTTTCGTACCTCTTTGGGATAAGATTTTCTTCATTCAGAAATACCGTCTCGTGCATTGAATAAAGCTAGATCATTCTCTTCTGTCTCATTCAGATGAGCTTGTTCTTGCTTCTGTTTTCATCAGGGCATCCAGAAGCATAGTGACCATATTTATCACATCTGAAACATAAGATTTTAGAATGATCTTTCTTACCCGATTTCTTATCATTGTTACGATTCTGACTCGGTCCACTTGTACCTCGGTCCTTTCCTTGACCATGACCCTTGCCTGGGTCGCAACCACATTGCTCACTACCCCTACAATGCCCCTTTAACTCATAGGCATGATTTCTTGGTGATCCAGCATAGAAAATATCAGCTTACTTTGTTTTCAGATGATTGTTCTTCCTCCTCCATTAGACACTCCTTGCACATCTTGATTCGACTTATTACATCTTCAAAATTTGATTTTAGTGTAGCAATGATTCGGATGTACTTGGATATCGGAAGTGCCTTTAGAAATTTTCTAACCAAAGTTGAGTCTTCATTGACCTTTCTCAAAGAAACCGACTTCTCGGCTATTGAAGCTAACTTTTGGTGAAGTCATTCATCGTTTGCATTTCTTTCATCTTCAACTTGTAAAAATTGGTTGACCATATCTGGAGCTTTGCTTCTCTAACTAGATTAACACCCAAGTAACTGGTTTTGATAGACTCCCACGTGCCTTTTGTATTCTCCAGATTTCCTACTTGTAAACCTAAGGATCTAGGAATAGATTGGAACATGAGACCATGGCTAGGCCGTTCTTATCAAAATTAGTATTACCTAGATTATGGCTTCCCAGACTTCGTTTAGGCACATGGCAGTTTTCATTCTCATCGCCCAAAAGGAAAGGTTCTTAGAGGTTAACATCGGACACTAGACAACAAAAGGTCCGGTTTCCTTCCTTTCGGTGGTGGTGCATTGTTGGCATCCTCCATCTTCTTGCAGCTTGAGAAGTTTTGTGGCGGCTATAGACTTCTCCTTAGTGATTGTATTCTTTTGTTCTAATCGATTAGGGTTCTTGAACTGGCTCTAAAACTAATTCAAGTCCCAATAGATTAATCTAAAGAACAAACACACAATTTAAGAGAACTCACCTTGTATTATACTAAGGATAATAAGCTCAAAGCCTTAATACAATAAACGCTCTTAATACATTAACCTAAACTTGGCTAATGTATTTATACTAATCACCAAACTTGGTGAACAAGTAATTTACCCTAATCGTCACTTAGGGCCATTGCCCCCTTAGAGAAGTTGGCATGTGCTTGGTCCTTTGGGCCTAAAATCAATTGCCGCCAACATAAATTAATTAATGCATTAATCATTTTTTTGTTAATTATAATCAACAACAACCCTGGAAATAAAGATATTACGGACGCATTGTGACGTGGTCGAGTGTGGTTATAATTTTTGTTATATTTTAAGCACTTTTTATTCGTGGATCAAGCTTTAAATTTCTAAAACACGATACAATACTATCACTCTACAACCATGAGGGCAAGTGCACCCATCATAGATGTAGTATAGTGATGGTAAGATACCGAGGTCGTCTAAGGACACAAGAGCTTTTAATACTTGGTTATCGTTAACATCAAATCTAACCAAATTTTGATAAAAGTTTTGAAAGCTTTAAAAGATATAAAATGAAAGTAAAACATAAATTAACAAAAAAAACCAAGTAGACAAGAAACAATCACTTGGTTCCAACTTCTCTTTTATATATCCTTTGATAATTTCCGAACTTTGGGCTTTTTAAGAGATTATCTTAGTTATGGTAGTAGGACCCTCTTGTGAAGGCAACCGTTACCCTCAACCTATTGGTCTAAGTCAGTAGGGATACAGTCCCCAAGGTCGAAATATTGAAAGATAATTAAATAAGTTATTAATGTGAAAAGTGGTAGGCCCCTCTTGTGAAGACGACGATGCCCTCGGCCATATTGGTCTGAGTCAGCAGGGATACAATCCCGCAAGGCCGGATAAAGTTTTAATAGTAGTTTATTTATAAGGGGTTCAAGCCGTTCTTACTTCCCCTGATTTGATGCTATCTGCCTCAAGGGAAGTCCTAATAAGCTTGAACCAAGTCCTCGCAGGATCTATATACTGAATGAGACAAGAACTTTACCCAAACACCCTTCTAACGCCCTTCTAGGCAGTTAACGCGCTTTATATAGACCGTAAAGACACGAATGAGTGAATAAACGTAACATGAAGAAGTGTTTAACCAAAGTTAACTTTCAACATAAAAACTTAGTTATTAAGGTCCTTAATACATACCAGAATAAAAAGTTGCCAAAGATTGGAAATCAAAAGTAATACATAAAAGATTTATCATCACCAAGTGATGTAAGAGATTTAGCCAAGCATGGCCTTTGTTTGACAAGAACTCTTACAATCAATCTTGGATCCCAAGACTATTACACACTCTAAAAGGGATACCTTTCTCTTGAGCCAAGCACCTCTATTTATAGCTTGAAACAGAAGGCGACCACGACCCCATGGGCTTCATATTCTCCCCCTTCATTAACTGCGGATGTCAGATTGTGTACCAACACATCCCGTGGAGATAGGTCACGGCCCCATTGTCAGTGTACTTGTTGTACTATCTGCGAATCTTAGAATTAACCATGGCCCATGTTGGGTTGGCATGACCCCGTGTTGGTTTATCTTTTGCTGTTGTCTTGTTCTTTAGGGAATATTGACTGGGCACGACCCCATGCCTAGCGGGCATGGCCCCATGCCTGAGCTTCTGTTCTGTTATTTTTGTTGTTTTGGATGTGAATGGGGGTTCGACAGGTCGTGTTAATCCTCCTTTTTTTGTATTTGTGTTGGTTTCTGCTGTTAATTTGTTCCTTTTACTCGTTTAAGCTCGTTTGATCTTGTAATTTAAGAGTAAACAAAGAAACATTCTTTTTTCAAACATTAGTACCGAAAAAGGGTTGCTTTTATGCCTTGATTAATGTAATTTATATGTTACATTTCGTGCACATCAAATACCCCCTGTTAGGTCCTTGAAGTGTGAGACTAAAGCATCAAATATACGCAACAGTCTAAGGTGGTTAACTAGGGTTAACTGGGTTAGTTTGTATTAGGTTTGGACCTTTATAGGTCATTTGTGCATGCCATAGCTCATGTGGGCCAGGCAAGCCCATGGGGGCATGCCTTACCCTAGGTATATAAGCTAAGCTTATTCATTTCTAGGGTTAAGACTTTTGGGATTTCTCTAAAGAGAACCTCCATCTTGTACCAGACGGTTTTGCTTGTTCAAGAAATAGAATCATGTGCAAGGTGTTAATGTTTTTTGGTGTTGTACTTCATCTTTTCGGTTTTCTTTAAGGTCACCAAGTTTGGATTTCGCCCATCCTTGGTGATTGTGTGATATCGTTGATAGATCTGGATCATCGGGACTTACAAGTGGTATCAAAGCCTGTTGTACCTGTTTTCCAGGCTCAGATCTGATATCACACGATTCTGTTCGGTTTTTGTTGAAAAACAAGCATTTCGGATCAGCATTCAAACATTTCGGATCAACATTCAAGGATTTTGGATAAATTCTTGAATTTCGGATTGATTTCGGATTAATCTGTTGAATTTCTTATTCGAAATCGTTGAAGATCCCGAAGAACACGAAGAAGATCGTTCATCTCGGATTGATTCCTGACTACAGTTCATAAACTTTCTCAACAACTTTATCCGGATTAATCGCAATCCGGATCGGAATACGGTTGATTTCAGATAAGGATTCTCTATTCCGGATTTGGTTTTTCATTCCGGGTTTGATCTTCATTCCGGATTTGATCTTCATTCCGGATTTGGTCTTTCATTCCGGATCAGAGTTTCATTTCGGACTAGTTTCTCTATTTCGGATTCTCTCATCTCGGGTTGCATCTTGGATTTGGGAAGCATCTCGGATTGACACAGTGCATCTCGGATACCATCTCGGATCACTGTTGCGAATTACCATCTCGGATCACTGTTTCGAGATTCGATCTCGGATTGTTAATCCGAGTTACTGTTTAGAATTCGGTACTGTTCTGAATTGTACCCACAAAGGTGAAAGTTAACCAGTTGACGTAACTGGCGTTAAACGTTTTCGCACACAGAACTTGATCCATAGACAACCTGGACAAACCGATTGCACGATTAGACTCGTGTGATTTTTAGGACAAACCAGTTTTGCTTGTTCAAGTAATAGAATCGTGTGCAAGGTGTTAAAGTTGATTGTTATTGTTCTTCATCTTTTCCGTTTGTGAATATTCATCAAGTTTGGATTCCGCCCATCCTTGGTGATTGTGTGATATCATTGTTAGATCCGGTTTATCGGGACTTACAAGTGGTATTTGAGCCGGTTGAACCCATTTTCAGCCTCAGATCTGATATCACATTGATTCTGTTTGGTTTCTACTGAAAACAAGCATTTCGGATCAACATTCGAGCATTTCAGATCAACATTCAAGGATTTCGGATAAATTCTTTGAATTTCGGATTGATTTCGGATTAATCTGTTGAATTTCGGAATCGAAATTGTTGAAGATCCCGAAGAACATGAAGAAGATCATCCATCTCAGATTGATTCCGGAGAACTATTCATCAGAATTTTGGAATACTGTTGATTTCGGATAAGGGTTCTCATTCCGGATCAGACTATCATTCCGGATCAGGCTCTCATTTCGGATCAGACTCTCATTCCGGATCATCTCTCATCTCGGATTTGGGAAGCATCTTGGAATGAAATAGTGCATCTCGGATACCATCACGGATCACTGTTCCGAATTACCATCTCGGATCACTATTTCTAGATTCCATCTCGGATTGTTGATCCGAGTTACTGTTTCGAATTCGGTTTTCGGTACTTTTCCGAATTGTACCCATAAAGGTGGAAAGTTAACCAGCTGAAGTAACCAAAGTTAAACATTTTTGCACACAGAACATGATCCATAGACAATCTGGACAAAGCGGTTGCACGGTTAGACTCGTGTGATTTTTAGGACAAAAAAGGCATGAAAATTCATAAAATCACTATCGGACATTATATATCATTGGATTCGTATCATCGAGACGAGTCAAATGGTACATTTTGGTAAAAATAGTTTTCAGACATTTTTTTGTGTTTACTGGTAGGGTTTCGATTATCCGAAGATGTTTATAGCCCAAGCTCAGCATTCGAACATAGTTTTCAGTCCATCACAAAATAAAAACCCGAGCCTGTGGGATGAAGTGAAGGAAAAGCTGAATGAGTTTATCGGAAACTACAATGTTAATCCGGTTGCTGACTATGTGATGCGTTTGCTTGAACGTGGGAGACGAAAAGAGGAAGTAAGAGATGAGTTGAATAGCGTTTTGGGAGATGACAAAGACTCTTTTGTATCTTGGTTGTGGGATCATTTACAATCAAACCAAGATCTCAAAGATCTATACGCTAAATCAACAGAGTCATATCTTGAAGAAGTGTCCCAACATAAACCTCAAGCCCAGCAAGCAGCAATCAGCAGACCAGTACCCCAAACTCTACCTCAAGCCCAAACTCATGCTGACAAACCAAGCTCGCACATTGACACAGTCAACTGCCTTTTGTGCACTGAACCTTGCAAGAATAGGGTTGCTCAACTCAGGGCACTTAATTCCAAAATGGCTGATGAGTACAATAATGCAATGGCTCAGTGCATCAGCCTTCGAGAAAGTAACAAGTTACTCACAGAAAAGGTTGAAGCACAAAAGAAAGACATAGCTCAGCTCGACCTGGACGTAGATCAACAGAAATGTTGGGTCCATGATTACAAAACCAGATTAGATTCAAAAACCATGGAATGCGACTTGGTAAGAGTTGAGCTGGGACTTCTTACTGGAAAATATCAACAAAACGATGCTAACATAAAGAATTTTGATACATCTAGCAAGCTTGTTCAAGACGTGTGCAATGTGTAGCTGGCATATAAGACGAACAAAGTTAAGGGATTGGGATTCAATGAGGTTGCCCCATCGTATAATCACAACTACACAACTATGCCGGAAACTAACGAAGATATTGAGAAAGCACAGCATATGGTGTAACACAGTGATTATAAGTCAGACGCACGGGAACCATATGGTGCTGTTGACACTTCTAATGATTCAGCTGATGAAGAGAGAGCTGCCGTGAACAAGGCTCAAAGTGCGCAAATTGCACAATTTGAACCTTCTGCTTCTGATGAAAAGGTTCAGAGCAAGCTAAAGGAGCAGAAACGAGCAAATCGGAGACGAAGAAAGTAGAAGTCCAAACGTCAAGGACAGTCACGCTCTCCAAAATCATCATTGGGCAGTAATAGCCCTCAAAAGGCTAGTTTTTGTGAAAAATGCTTTTGTTAAGCCGATCTTTAATGGCAAATGTGAAAAATATGCTTTTGACCGTGCTAGCAAAGCTTTTGGAAAGGTTGGGGAAATTTCTGAACAAGACTTGCAGTCTAAACAAAAGAAGAAGAATCCAAAGAAATCTCCACAAAAGAAGAAGGCCCTTGCAAACGAAAAGTACAAAGATCCAAATTCATCTTCGTCTACAAGAAACGTGCTAGGAAATCAAGCACAGAAGGGATCAGTTCATCCTTTAGGGTCTGCTAGAGCAAATCAAGCTGATCAGAATGCTTTACATGTGAAGAGATAAACATGCTTCAATTGCGGCATTCCTGGTCATATCGCTCGAAACTGCACACATAGTCCCATGTGCCATATCATGTTCAAAATCAGAAGGTTACACCTAAGGATAAAAATCATTTGAAGCCGATGAAGGTATCATCACCTAAGGCAATGAAGAATGTGAATCCCAAGGTTAAACCATCTGATGAGGATTGGAATGTTGCCAAAAACAAACGCAAGGCTGTTCAGAAACAAAAATCTTTTTCTGAAATGACTAAACCTGAAACAGCCGAAGTTGCTCAATCAAAGGCAACAACTGTGTTTGTTAAAACGAAACAGATTTGGAAACCCAAATCCCAAACGGTAACAACATCACCAATCCTTGAAACAAAAAGGGATTTGTGTGTGAAAGAAGTGTCTTATTTTGATGCTTCAGGGAAACCCAAGACCACGATGGCCTGGGTACCACTGTTTTACAAGTCTCTTTATTTTTCAGGAATAACCAAGGAGGAGCTATTGACAATCTCTGGAATGTTGATAGCGGTTGTTCCAGGGACATATTGGATAACATCTCTCTGTTGCCAAAGGTTCAAATTTTTATTATGAGTGCGATGTTTCCTTTGGGGGAGATGAGGTAAGAAAAGATATGCGAAAAGGTACAAATTTAAATTTCGTATTTTAATTTTGCAACTGATTAGTCTTTAATCTAGTGACGGAACAGTTTAAGCAAAAACAACAAAAATATTTTCCTTTTCTTTTGTTTAAAACTTTGTACATACGTTTTCTTTATTAGGTAAATTTGTGCATAAAATATGATGCATAAATTTAGGGGGAAGAGGGCGATATATGTATGTATGCAGTGTTTTAGGGGGAGAAAATCAGGAAAATATAAAAACATTTGAAAAGCAGATTAATACAAAAGCATTTGAAAATAAAAAAATACAAAAGGTCTTTTGCATCAAATAGGAAATGAAATGAATATTCATGATAAAGGGTGTGACTGACACATGTAGGGTGTTGGAGCTAAAAAGACTAGGATCTAATGTGATATGTCGGTAGGCTTAACGCTCAAAGTGATTAAAAGATACTAAGTGATATAAACATAATGAACTATGTACCTTATGGGTAACATACCATCGGCGTATGATTTCATGGTCTTAAATCTTGCGTTGATAGATAGCCAACATTTGAAGTTTCGGGTCTTTATGCTGTTGAGTCAACCGGGGATATTTGGCTGCCCTTCTGTTGCATCCAGATTATATGCAGACCTATGCACAGTCAGAATATCTTAAAAGAGCTAAATCAGAAGGGCCAAAACCTTAAAAGAAAGGAAATTTCATCATGAGAAAACTACATGAATTCAAACATACCAAATAGGGTATTTGCCTAATCCTCGTCAGATACTATTGGTCATCTGCTGTACGAAAGTACTGACCTGTTCACCAATAGTCTGACGTTGTAAAAGATAAGGGATGATCTCAGTATACTCACCTGCTACGATGAATCGTTGTGCTTACCTTGATCACGGGGGTATGTCATGGTATGGGACGCACGGATAATATAGTATAATACTACCTTAAGCATATCACGAAGTTAAAAATGAAAGTTGAGAGTTAAAGTTTAAGTGGACAAACATATTGGCAATCATTTAGACCAGTCTAAATAAGTTCGTACTGAAAAGTGTTCCTTGGTCTGTCTGAAAACGATTTTGATCCCATTGTAATTGTATAGTTGTAACTATTGAGTTAGTTTCTTTGTTTATTTGTGTTTCTGTTTATATTCTTATATTTTAAAATTAAAAAAAATAGAAAATCCAAAAATCCAAAAAGAGAGTGTTTTATTTGTTTTATTAAAAATTATTAACCGTACTTGAAGATTTGGCCAGTCATCAAAGGATGAAAGAAATTTGAATTTCGATCCGAGTAAAAGTACTTGGATGTACCAAGTGTTCATGCGGTACTCTCCCTATTGCATAAGAAAGTTTGCTTATAAATTTATGAGAATTGTGCAGATCTTGATTTAGATCAAGAAACAGGGGTTGCTGAAAATTGAGATGCTGTTACTTGCCGACAAAGCATAAAGCATCACAACAGCAAAGTGTTCCTGAGTCAGAAGAACCAGATGCCAATCATCGTTTGACAATGATAGTACATTTGAAGAAGTACCTGAGAACCTATTTGCTTGAAAGAGAACATTGAAGAAGAAAAGAGCTGATGAGGTTCCTCCTCTCACATTCTTTTTGACAAAGATGTTTCAAGAAAAGCTGATCAAGATCCTGATATGAAGTTAACCACAAGAGCTTAAGAAAGAGACCGAGTGCTGAGAGTTCATTGAAGTGCGAGGTCCAAGAAGTATGAGACTAACTTCTGTAACACTTACAGCTTAGCGACAACCATAGTCTTAGTTGAAGATGTTGCTGAATTTATGCTATCAAGACAATTTGATGCATCAGTCTAGGGGGAGATTGTTAGGTCCTAGAAGGGTGAGACTGAAGCATCAAATATACGCAATAGTCTATGATGGTTGGGGTTAACTGGGTTAGTTTGTATTAGGTTTGGACCTTTATAGGTCATTTGGGCATGCCATAGGCCATGTGGGCTAGGCAAGCCCATAGGCAAGGCCATGGGGGCATGCCTTACCCTAGGTATATAAGCTAAGCTTATTAATTTCTAGGGTTAAGACTTTTGGGATTCTCTAGAGAGAGCCTCCATATTGTACCAGACGGTTTTACTTGTTCAAGTAATATAATCGTGTGCAAGGTGTTAAAGTTGTTTGGTGATGTTCTTCATCTTTTCGGTTTTCTTTAAGGTCACCAAGTTTGGATTCCGTCCATCCTTGGTGATTGTGTGATATCGTTGATAGATCCGGATCATCGGGACTTACACCCCCACACTTGAATCTTTGCTGGTCCTTAAGCAAAACTCTATAATGTGGCTAACACACCCAAATGGAATTAGTAGAAGAGAAGTTTAGGGTTTATCTTTGAAGTGTTGGGAATCCAAGTTCTAAATTTATTTTATTTTTATTTTATTAACAATCTTATTCGTCATGATTTATTTAGAACATATTTAAAGAAAAGTTTTTTGTTTTGGGCATAACATTCCTTTATAAAATTCTATTTAGTTATATATAAATTTACAAACCTCACAAGTGGTCACTCAACACTCAGCCGAAGATGTTTAAGTGAAAGCGCTTGGGCCTGGTGTTGAGCTTATGCCTACCATAGGCTTGACAAACAATCAAACCTACTACTTTATGACGTTCAATCCTTGTAAATATCAAGAGGGCTTGAAAAGGGTAGGTTTTGGCTAGGGGTAGGTGTTTTTGGGTAAAAATTGTGAAAAGCGTAAAAAGTGTCGGTTTTTTCGAACAATTTTTGTGGCTTAGAAAAAAAACTTTAACCAATGTTTTTTTTAAATAGCCAAAGTTGAAACTAAGCCAAACTTGTTATTTATAACCGAACTTTTTATTAAAAACAAATTGTGTCAATAAAAGGAAATTTTTGTGGATGTGGGTGGTTGTTTTTGCAAAAGTTTATATTTTTGCAGTTTTAGAAACAAATGGGTTAAGGCTCACAGGGGTTTAACTAGGGGATATGAAAAGGAAAATAAAGGTTTAAAATGAAAAATGGGTTATAGTCCTAGTGCCTCCATCAATTACTTACTTCGATTAGTGTCGGTAAGGATTGGGAACGTATTGTTTTGGCAAGTTCTAGATTTGTAAGAATCAAATGGGCTATTAACACAACAAACGACAAATTGAGCAATTAGTATAGATATGTATTTGTATGCTCGATAAAGGCTCAAAACTCACTTTTGTTGGAAAAAATTTATAGTGTAAAAGTGTATATATAATCAAATTTTACAAAGATTTGTTATGCCCGTTTTTATAATTTTCTTGATTTGGTTCTTTTTATCATGACGCTGTCAGGCGTAAATTAGTAAAAACATAATTTTTAGAACTTATTTTTGTTAAACTAAACTAAGATAAGTAAAAGAATGAATTTTCTTTTTGAAAAATATTTTGGGTGATTGGCGGTTTTCCAAGGCGAGTTTTGTGTTAGGCTTGTTTTTGGACGAAAGATTCAAGGTTTTAACATCCCCCACACTTAAATTACACGTTGCTTCAACGTGTCCCAAATAGGATTTGTTTTGATTAAATGTGCAAAAAGTGGGGGTCAAACAACAAACTTTTAGAGTTATTAGGCACTAGACACGGGGGCGTGTCTGGTTGACGCAGCCCTGTGGCCAAAGTGCAAGTAACAAAATTTATCAGAAGAGTTAAAGTATGGCGGCGTGCCTAGTGGGCACGACCCATGCCACCTTCTCTGCAGAAAATTTTTTGTATTAGACAGGACACGGGGGCGTTCCTAGTGGGCACGACCCCGTGCTGTAGACTTTGTTCTGTAGTTTTTGAAGCGGGAGGCTCTGTTTTACGTGCATGGGGTCCCTTTTTCTTAGTTTTTCACAACATTTCATCATTTAAAGTGTGCTTTTATTCCTACAAATAAAAAAACTTAAACAAAATGCATTAAATTGTAAACTATATTTTTTACTAATTGATCTAATGATAGTTCCATGAAATGCCCTCATGGTGCGCCACGTTTATAACGGTCCTTGGCTAGACCTAAAGTCAGTCAAATGTTACCTGAGCAGGATGACTCGCATCCCGAGTTGCATCATTGAAGGGCGTAGTCTAAGCTCTAGTCTATTGCCTCTATGTAGATGACCGGATCATCCTCCGCTCGTTGTCCCACTTCAAACTTCATTTCCTTGTCACCAACCCTCAATTTTAATCTCCTGTCACTCATATCCACCATGGCCTGTGCGGTGGCAAGGAAAGGTCTTCCTAATATGAGCGGCATTTTAGTGTCTTCCTCCATATCTAGGATTACAAAGTCGGCAAGATGAACAAATTCCCCAACCTTTACCAATAGATTTTCTTCGACACCTTGAGGGTATTTTACAAACCTATGCACAAGTTGTATGCTCATCCTTGTAGGGTGCGGCTTGTATAGCCCAAATCGATTAAAGATAGAGGTGAGCATTAAATTAATGCTAGTCCTTAAGTCGGCTAGTGTATTTCTTATCGGTGATCCTTTAATGGTGCAAGGAATGGTGAAGCTTCCGGGATCAATCTTTTTTAGGGGAGCTTGTTGAGGAGTGCCGCCGAGCATTCTTCACTTAAGTTGACTTGTTGAATGGATTCAGTCTTCCCTTTGTAAGTGAGTAAATCTCTCATAAACTTGGAGTATTTTAGAATTTGAGTGAGGACTTCCACCAAAGGGAGATTGATGTGAAGTTGTTTCAGCAAGCTTACGAACTTAGTGAATTGCTCGTTGGTCTTTTGCCTTAGTAAACGACTCGGATAAGGTACTCGGGGTGGTTTAGTTGTTTTGGTATTTTGGGGTTGAGTATTTTCTTGGTTATTGGGTGTTTCTGTAGGTAGTAAATCGGGTTGTTGTGGTGTTGGTTCGTTTTCGAGTCCTACCTTCCGGTTTCTTAAGTTGATTATGTTTACTTGAGCCTTTGGGTTTGTTTCGGTATTACTAGGCAAGGCTCCTTGTAGTCTTTCGGAGAAATTTTGGGCAAGTTGGCTTACTTGTTTTTCAATAATTTGCATGCTAGCCCTTTGGTTCCTAATTTTGGTTTCGGTTTGTAGGAATCTTTTCGAGTACTTTTTATCGGATTCGGTGAAGAGGCGAGTGATGAAATCCTCAAGCCTTTCTCTTCCTCCTTGTTGTTGTGGTTAGAAGTCTTGTTGCTCGTTTCGGGGTTGTTGAAAGTTGTATCATTGGTTTTAGTTTTGTTGGTTACTACCCCCTGATGCCTCCAACCAAAGTTGGATGATTTCGCCATTCGGGGTTGAGGGTGTTATTTTAACTACCCGGTGGATGAGGGTGATTGTTAAGTTAGTTTACCATTTCTGTTTGGTTTTCCCCATCTTTCATACAACTCCAGTTTTCGTGTGGCCCACCATACACTTCACAAGCCATAACTGAAGCATTTTTTGATAATTCTATTTTTTTATTATTTTTGAAAGAGCTTCGATTTAGGCTTGTAAACAAGTGCTTTCGTCCACTTTTTGGGCACCCAGGGCTATGGATTTTGAGCCCCGAGGGGCGTGCCACTGAAAATTGTTTTGAGCAAATTCATCAATTTGATTATAAATTTTGATGGGATGATGACTACAAAGGAGGCCCAGGAGTTAGAGTCAAGGATTTGTCTTATGTGTGGCAAGAGTCCATTATAGAATGTAGAGACTTGTTGCCACACTTCTAAACCATGATGAGGGCATTTCCTTAACAACTCTTGAACTTTTCCCAAGTTTCATACAAAGATTCCCCGTCCTCTTGAGGATATGAATTAATTTTAGTCATTAATTTAGACGTTTTAGCGAGAGGGAAATATTTGTATAGGAACTTTTGGGCAATTTCATCCCAAGTATGGACGGATGCACTTGGGAGGGTATTGAACCAGGCCTTGGCTCGGTCTTTGAGTGAAAATGGGAACATACGGAGCCGGATAGCATCGTTGGAGACTCCGTTGATCCGGAAGGTGTCACATATTCCCAAGAAATTGGTAATATGTAAATGGGGATCTTTATCAGGTAGGCCATGGAAGGTGTCAGAATTTTGGAGCATTCAAATTAGATGGGGGTCGAAGCTCAAAGTTGTTAGCATCGACATTTGACGGGTTAATAGCGGCTCCAAGAATACCGACCATAGGCCGTAAGTAATCCATTAAAGTACGTTGATCCGCCATGGGAGGGTCTTGCTTCGAGGCTTTTTGTTGATTTTTAGCTTTCAATCTTTTCCGTTTTCAATCTGGGCACGACCCATGTCTAATCTAGCACGGCCCCATGCTATAGTCTGTAGATGTAGAAAATGCAAAAATGAAGAAACAAAAATCCTAAAAATTAAAGAAAAAAAAGATAAAAATTGACTAGGCCGTTAATTTTAAGCTTTCTTAAAATCCTTATGTCCCCGGAAACGGCGCCAAAAACTTCATGTGGTTGAGTGTGGTTATAATTTTTGTTATTTTGAGCACTTTTTACTCGTGGATCAAGCTTTAAATTTATACACGTTAGGGAAAGTGCACCCATCGTAGACGTAGTATGGTGATGGTAAGATACCGAGGTCGGCTAAGGACACAAGTACTTTTAATACTTGGTTATCGTTAACGTCCAATCTAACCAAATTTTGATAAAAGTTTTGAAAGCTTTAAAAGATATAAAATGAAAGTAAAAACGTAAATTAACAGAAAAAAACCATATAGACTAGAAACAATCACTTGGTTCCAACTTCTCTTTTATATATCCTTTGATGATTTCCGAACTTTAGGCTTTTTAAGAGATTATCTTAGTTATGGTAGTAGGACCCTCTTGTGAAGGAAACGTTACCCTCAACCTATTGGTCTAAGTCAGTAGGATACAGTCCCCAAGGTCGAAATATTGAAAGATAATTAAATAAGTTATTAATGCGAAAAGTGGTAGGCCCCTCTTGTGAAGGCGACGTTACCCTCGGCCATATTGGTCTGAGTCAGCAGGGATACAGTCCCGCAAGGCCGGATAAAGTTTTAATAGTAGTTTATTTATAAGGGGTTCAAGCCGTTCTTACTTCCCCCGATTTGATGCTAGCTGCCTCAAGGGAAGTCCTAATAAGCTTGAACCAAGTCCTCGCAGGATCTATACACTGAATGAGACAAGAACTTTACCCAAACACCCTTCTAACCCCCTTCTAGGTAGTTAACGCGCTTTATATAGACCGTAAAGACACGAATGAGTGAATAAACGAAACATGAAGAAGTGTTTAACCAAAGTTAACTTTCAACATAAAAACTTAGTTATTAAGGTCCTTAATACATACACGAATAAAAAGTTGCCAAAGATTGGAAATCAAAAGTAATACATAAAAGATTTATCTTCACCAAGTGATGTAAGAGATTTAGCCAAGCATGGCCTTTGTTTGACAAGAACTCTTACAATTAATCTTGGATCCCAAGACTATTACACACTCTAAAAGGGATACCTTTCTCTTGAGCCAAGCACCTCTATTTATAGCTGGAAACAGAAGGCGACCACGGCCCCATGGGCTTCATATTATCCCCCTTCATTAACTGCAGATGTTAGATTGTGTACTAACACATCCCGTGGAGAAAGGTCACGGCCCCATTGTCAGTGTACTTGTTGTACTATCTGCGAATCTTAGAATTAACCATGGCCCATGTTGGGTTGGCACGACCCCGTGTTGGTTTATCTTTTGCTGTTGTCTTGTTCTTTAGGGAATATTGACTGGGCACGACCCATGCCTAGCGGGCATGGCCCCGTGCCTGAGCTTCTGTTCTGTTATTTTTGTTGTTTTGGATGTGAATGGGGGTTCGACAGGTCGTGTTAATCCTCCTTTTTTTTGTATTTGTGTTGGTTTCTGCTGTTAATTTGTTCCTTTTACTCGGTTAAGCTCTTTTGATCCTGTAATTTAAAAGTAAACAAAGAAACATGCTTTTTCGAACATTAGTACCGAAAAATGGTTGATTTTATGCCTTGATTGATGTAATTTGTATGTTACATTTTGCGCACGTCAAATACCCCCACACTTGAATCTTTGCTTCTCCTTAAGCAAAACTCAATAATGTGGCTTACACACCCAAATGGAATTGGTAGAAGAGAAGTTTTGGGTTTATCTTTGAAGTGTTGGGAATCCCAGTTCTAAATTTTTTTTTATTTTATTAACAATCTTATTCGTCATGATTTATTTAGAACACATTTAAAGAAAAGTTATTTGTTTTCGGCATAACCCGCCTTTATAAAATTCTATTTAGTTATATATAAATTTACAAACCTCACAAGTGGTCACTCAACACTCGGCCAAAGATGTTTAAGTGAAAGCGCTTGGGCCTGGTGTTGAGCTTATGCCTACTATAGGCTTGACAAACAATCAAACCTACTCCTTTGTGACATTTAATCCTTGTAAATATCAAGAGGGTTTTAAAAGGGTAGGTCCTGGCTAGGAGTAGGTTTTTTGGGTAAAAATGGTGAAAAGCGTAAAAAGTGTCAGTTTTTTTCGAACAATTTTTGTTGCTTAGAAAAAAAACTTTAACCAATGTTTTTTTTTAAATAGCCAAATTTGAAACTAAGCCAAACTTGTTATTTATAGCCGAACTTTTTATTAAAACAAATTGTGTAAATAAAAAGAAATTTTTGTGGATGTGGGTGGTTGTTTTTGCAAAAGTTTATATTTTTACGGTTTTAGAAACGAAAGGGTTAAGGCTCACAGGGGTTTAACAAGGGAGATATGAAAAGGAAAATAAAGGTTTAAAATGAAAAATGAGTTATAGTCATAATGCCTCCATCATTTACTTACTTGGATTAGTGTCGGTAAGGATTGGGAACGTATTGCTTTAACAAGTTCTAGATTTGTAAGAACCAAACGGGCTATTCCAACAAGAGACGATAAATTGAGCAATTAGTATAGATATGTATTTGTATGCTCGATAAAGGCTCAAAACTCACTTTTGTCGGAAAAGGTTATAGTGTAAAAGTGTATATATAATCAAATTTTACAAAGATTTGTTATGCCCGTTTTTATAATTTTCTTAATTTAGTTCTTTCTATCATGATGCTGTGAGGTATAAATTAGTAAAAACATAATTTTTAGAACTTATTTTTCCCAAACTAAACCAAGATAAGTAAACTAATGAAATTTTTTATGTGAATGGGGGTTCGACAGGTCGTGTCAATTCTCCTTCTTTGTATTTGTGTTGGTTTCTTCTGTTAATTTGTTTCTTTTACTCTATAATTTAAAAGTAAACAAAGAAATATTCTTTTTCCAACATTAGTACCAAAAAAAGGTTGATGTAATTTATATGTTACATTTTGCGGACATCACATTGTTGATTCAATTAACGAGGGAAAGACTCTAGACAATTACAAGATTCGAAGGTTTTTGAAAAAATTATCAAAAGGAGAATAAAGTGGATTATGGATGATGTAAGTTTTCTATTTGATCACATTCTTTACAATTGGTTTATTTTAATATTCTAAGTAATTAATTGTTAACTCAATGTATTTAGCGCCATCAACAAGACAATGGATGAGAATGTGGCTGTTATGTGATCCACATGTGATTAATTGCAATGAACATCTTGTAATATATATATATATATATATATATATATATTGCGAGAAAACACATAACAAAATGTATCATCCATTTTTTCAATTCTAAAAACCTAAAAAGTAAATGAAATTGTTACAAATGTAAGATCTATTGTTTCTCACAGTATAATTCAAAATAAATACGAAAAATTTATATAACCTACACATATGCAGGTTATGTGTAGGTTAAATTACCTACATGTATGTAGGCTATGTGTAGGTAGAAATATATGGTTTTTTATGTATATATAATACATATATGAATGTAAGAAACGCAAAATTTTAAAAATATAAAATCTATATACCATTTTGTAGGCGGTGTCCTTTAGCCCAAAAGTTGACATGCTTTGTACTTAACGTTTTTAAATCCTACATGTTATGTCCTTTGAGCCTAACCTAGTTAAATTTTTCTGTTAAATTAGAATAGACAAGGGTAATATGTCTTTTTACTCAGTTATTTAACATTATTTAAAAAATAAAACAAAATATTTAAATTTCTCTCTCTACCCCTCTTTGTTACTCAACTTCACCCACCACAACCACGACCACCACCATCAACCCCCACCACCACCATAACCACTCCCACAACCTTCATCTCCACCAACCACCCCACCCCATCCCACCTCAGCCTTCACCACCACCACTCCCACCTACCAACCACCAACTCCACCGCACCACCCTAACCCCATTGGACCTACCATCACCACCGCACCAATTCTACCACACCTATTATTTTCTCTCTACCGATCGGACCTTCTTGCTTGTATCTACCAAATTCGAACCCACCAAGTGCAAGTCCATTCTCTTGTAAAATGAGTGGTGGCAGTGGTTATCCTTTTCGTTTTTTCAAGAGATGTGTTTTTTGGTGGTAGTCTCGTGAAAGCAACATGTGGGTCATGGCATTGCCAAGGTTAGGTTTAGATCTGAGCAATGGAGGTGGTGGTGGTTGGTTGTTGGTGGTGGTGGGATGTGGGATGTGGGGCTGAAGGTTGGTAGTGGGAGGTTGTAGTGGCAGCTGAATGTGGTTGTGGGAGGTTGCGGTTGTGGTGGTGGTGAAATGTGTGATAGAGAGAGGGAAGTGAGAGGGAGAGAGAGAGAGTTCAAGGTTTTTCTATTTATACTTTGTTCTTTTTATTTTTTAGACAATTAATCTCTTGATATAAGTTATTTACTCAATAGTCCATGGGGAGGTGAAATAACAAGAATACCCAAATGTGCAAGGCACAAGACCAGATTTAACTAAAAATCTAACTGAGTTAGCGCTAAAGGACATAACGTGCAATGTTAAGTACAAAACTTGTCACACCCCAACCGATAACGGAAACATCGGGGCGAGATGAAATAGATTTCTCGAGACATTATAACTTGCTAAATGTGGCAATATTTAATTAAACTCAAATTTTAATGATAAACTAAATGAGACATTTTTTGAAATGAAAATACAAAATAGAAGTTCAAATATGACAAAAGAGAAGTACATAAAATTAAAATGTGTTCCTAAATCCATCCAACTAGATTCTTGAAACGTCACATCATCAATTTACTGCAATATATATTAAAATAAGTGTCAACACATAAAACATTGGTAAGCATACAATTTTTGGCTACTAGCATAGATAGAAAAGTTGTCATCAATCTTACATGGCATAACAATATACTAAGGCATGAAATATAGCAATACTAGCATGCATCAAATAAAGATCAAACCAATTGGGTCCATAAAGTTGCATATTTTTCACTGAGGTGAACAAAAACATGATTTGAATGACTTAACATAAACCCTTCTTAAGGGTGGTGTGCTACTTCTATAGCGTTATACATGTTAAGGTTGGCTCATGACGTTAGTGACAATTATTTGTGCAAGAATGGCTTCTAGTATGTATATATCCTAAGTATACCATTTAAGCATGTATAAACGGATTGATTTATGTTAATATTGTGATTGATATCATGTTTGTGATTTTGATAATAATGTATATATATTGCACTCAAAAGTGTGAAAACGGTAAAATGGGATCATGTAAGCTCACGGTTTGCGAAACTTCCAAAGAAGTTATGAGTTGTTGAGTCTTGACATTGGAACACCACAGTTACCGTATGATAGAGAAATGAAGGTGTATGAGTTTATGGATTGGGTTCGGAATTAAAATAATGGAACACACACACACACACACACATATATATATATATATTATGGTCCTAAGGGTTATAAGGTACCATGGAAATGGTCATGCAATGAGGTACGATAAATTCCGTCCATTTAACCTGATTATATGATTCACCAAAGCACAAAATCACCAACTTAGTTGATGATTTCGGTCGGTCATGAATATGGACAAAAATGAACATGTGTGTTTTACAAAGTAGCCAAATGAGAACAACCCAACATGGAAAATGTTGGAGATGAGATGGGTTGGCTCGCTTTAATTCTAGGAAACTACTTTGCATAATCTAAATAACCATGTAACCAAGTGAGCTTAAACTAGGCTAGTGCATTCCAATCGTGGCAAATGTTTGGAGACTTGGTGTAGTTTGGACACTTTTGTTACTAAAAAGTTTACTTGATGATTTGCATTAAGAGAATGGATTAATTAACTAAGTGAGGTGGTGGAATCATATTTGGAAAGCCAAGGCTCCATTTTTCACACTTTACCAAAACACAAGCCTCACAACATTGAAAGTTGTAGGGCTTGGATGGTTTCGACACTTGTAGGTCACTTAGGAACCTTTGGGGCAGAAAGTTTGAGGTTTTTGAACCTGTAATCTTATGGAAAATTACTATAACACAAGTCGCTCAACATTATTTTAGTTGGGAACAAGGTTTGGTGCAAGATTCCATTGGATGAACAATGAAAAATGTAAGCTTGTAAAAGTTTTATGAAAGCAGAACTATAACCCACTTTAAACTTCATATATGGAGTTATACCACCTTCTTACACCTTGGTGAACATTGGGTAACAACCTTTGATGTTGTCCAAGAGTTTTGAAGCAAGAAAAAGTAGAAGAAGTGAGTTAGAACTCACTTTGAACACCAAAGAATATTTTTTCTAAAAAAATTTTCTTGAGAGAATTAGAGTGTTTGAGCAGGTCCAATTCCGTGTTGGAAAGAATTATGTGTAATACCCCGACCACGTATAACAACCCGTGACGAAATCATCGGGGAGTCATGTTACAAATTGTTCATAACATATGGTACTGAAGTTTCATTATATTGCTTAGATTATTTTACAAACACAAAGGAGTACAAGTAATTGTTTTTAAATTAAAAAGCTATCTAACGCCCTAGTGTATTCCTATGTGTAGCATACTTGAATGTCGATACCTGAAATATATATGAAAATAGACGGTCAACAATAATTTTGGTGAGTGGCATAGGTCTTGTGGCCAAATATATGGCAAAAGATTTTTATTGCAATACATTGTTCAACTGCACGAGTTGATAAGTAAAAATGGATTTTTGTAGCCAAGTAATGGAAAAAGTTTGGTATTGCAATACTTTGTAAATGGCAATATGTATAAAACTAAGTAATTCTTGTGTTAACAAAAATTGTACATGGTTCTTTGTTTCACTTGTACTTCGTCTCATATAACAAAGAATCATCAAAAGATTTGGATAACGCTACGATGGGTAATATGATAAGAGCACTTATATATAGGAAGTACCAGCGGCATATCAACCATGGCCTTATCGTACTTCACTCGTCTCGTTATCCTTGATCACTCTAGATTCTATGTTATAACACCACACAACTTTACACATAATTACATGTACTTTGTTTCACCACAATAGTTGCACATAAACACATTACATAGAAACCAACCAAGAACTTGTGAAAGTACTCTTAAAAATCCAATCAAGGATTTAAAATAGTACTTTGAGTATCCATTAACGATCTAACTATTTGTATAGAAAGATCCTACAAGGATTTGGTACTTTGTACTTTGTTTTACCAAAACATAGAATCTTCAAGTGATTCGGATAATGCTATGATTAGTAATACAATAAGAGCACTTATTAATAGGAAGTACTAGTGACGTATCCACCATGCCCTTATCGTATTACACTTGTCTCATCATCTAAATCACTTTAGATTCTATGTTATAACACCACGCGACTTTACACATAACCACTCGTACTTTGTTTCGTCACATATGTTGTATACATAAAGAGCACTTAGTAAACAAGTATGCCATACATGTTATTTGAGAAAATGGTTAGCACATATGAATCACCCCAAAACATTTTGAAAAAACAGAAAAGAAAAGTGGGGAACTGTTGGATCTATTGATATAAAAGAACAGATCATTGGAAAGCCAAAATAATCAAATAAACATCCGATCATTAATAAACAGTGCTTAGAAGATACACTTTCCCCCAAAGGCAAAGGCATTAACATGTACTACTCAAAGGTCGGTTAAGCTAAAGTCTGTTATACAACATCTGTTGAATACAA
Organism: Scalesia atractyloides; assembly: GCA_947069175.1. Classification (NCBI taxonomy): domain Eukaryota; kingdom Viridiplantae; phylum Streptophyta; class Magnoliopsida; order Asterales; family Asteraceae; genus Scalesia; species Scalesia atractyloides. The sequence continues at coordinate 40,078,598 of CAMTDV010000008.1, read as the reverse complement.
GTTGACGGGTGAACCGTAAGAGGATCTATAAATTGATTAAATAAGAAAGAAATTTATATGTTTGACGTTTAAATTGGTGAATCTAGATGACTACAGTGAACTTAATGATTGTAGGTTAAAGGAGCTAAGGAGGTGCAAAGAAGAAGAATGGAACAAACAGGTGTTTAAATTGGAAGAATACAAAGCATTAGTGAAGAAAATAATTTATAAAACTTGAAGAATTAAGAAGATAACATGAAAGAGGATGAAATTACAATAACGTGGGCGAAAACGACGAAGGAAACAGAGTTGAAACGAGAAAGTTATGAAGAAAACAAAATTGCTTAGATGCAGCCTACCGTAAGCTACAGTAGACCCTGACCAAAAATGGTCATCGTAGCACAGTAGGCTATACTAAACTGTTTATCAGGTGACTACCTTGCATTCTTGTATCCAAGTACTTAGTCCCTTTTTATCACAATCAAACACACGTTCACGAACTATGTCTATGTAGTTCATCTCAGATTAACTTTCACATTATCATTCGTAGAAACCTGAAACCGAGGGAGAACTTATTCTCTCATCTCTGAATCGAAACCTTATTAAGTGTTTTTTTAGTTAATTAAAGTTTTAAAAACCAAACAACAAAATCATTGAAATTACTTTTCTGCATCTAGTTTTAATTTAGTTATTTTGCAAGCTACTTAGTAAACACATTTTTCACAAACTCCCTGTGTTCGATACCCATTTACCACTATCTAATTAGTGTATTTGGTTTATTTTTTAGTGAGACTTGTTGGTGCACAATGTCTATTGCCTACGTCTAGGATATGTCTGTCATGTAAATAGGGCTTATATTTGCCAAAAGATAAGTTTGATATATTTTTTAGATAGCTCGTACGAGTGAGCATATGTGGCTCGTACAAGTGATACTTTGTCACTTGTATGAGCCACATATGCTCACTCGTACGAGCCATCAAACAAATCTATCAAACTCATCACCACTCGTACGAGTCAGCACCCCACTCCTTGTGCGAGCCATGTTGGCCTATATATAGTGGAACTTGGGTGTTGTGTCCACAGCTGTTGGTGTGTGACTGAGGCGAAGCCCTGTTCATCTGTTTACGTGTCTGTAACTTTCCATGTTTTTTAATACAAGAAGTAACGACGTTTAAGCAGCATACTCTATTGTTCATTTGTCAAACTCTCTAGCAATTATTCCACCTTTGTTAGTTGAGTCAAGTGGGTCTGATGCTCATGGAGGAGAGTCAATCCCCTTCCACAAGTGGTATCAGAGCCTTGAGGCCTGACTTGAGGACAAACAACAAGTTTCAGCAGTTGAAAATCAAGATTCTACCATTGAAGATTTCTCTATCTACTCTTTCTTCATACATATTTCAGATCTAGAGAATTTCATGGACGAATTGGACTAGGATTTTAGTATAACACCTTAAAATCAACAATAACAAACCCCTGAAACTTACAGATCTACAATAAAACAAAATCATGACGAAACTGTAGAAAACATCCGTTTGATGACCTGAGCTACCCGTACGAGTAGAAGGACAACTGTTGATGCACTTTATGTCCATCACTGTGTGAATAGGCTAGAAAGAGTGTGTATTGAATATTGTATAGATTAGATACAAACACACGACCCAAGTGCGAAAGAGAATGGCTCGTACGAGTGACAGTGTGACTCGTACGAGTGACATTATGACTCGTAAGAGTGATAAAAATCTCACTCATACGAGTGAGCTTATGTGGTTCGTATGAGTGACATCATGTTACTCGTACAAGCAACCATTCGCACGAGCTGCTCATGTCTATATAAATGTGTTGTGTGTTCATTGTTTGTTAAGTTTTGGAAGTTCCCTATGGGGAAACTATCACACCCTGGTCGTAGCGGAATTGCAAGTGTGTGACTATTAGGTAATCATTGCCTCCAATTTAGTTTAACTGTTTTCAACTGATCATCATAAACATAATTCATCATTTACTACGTCCAAAATAAGATATTGTTTTCATTATAAATGCATAATGGGGTCTTGACCCCTATATACCCAAACGAAGTTGGGATATAAAAGGCAAACCCTCCAAAAGATGGTACATTGCTGTCTTGAGATTTTCCCACATCCAAATCATATCACCAGCTCATGCCTTGCGTCCTAAAATACATGTCATTTTAAAAAGTCAATATTCAGTTAGCAAGTTCATGTAGTTAATGTTTTCGTATAAAAATGTCATTCTTAAAATCCAGTAATGAAATCCGAGTATGTTATTATCATCATGGCGTTTTAAGGATCTATCAGTGTGTCGCGAGCACCCTGACATATATGTGCCATAAGTACTCCGAAGGGTATACCAACCAGGAGTGGAGCAGGTTCAAACTCAATAGATCTTCTTCTTTTGCACCTTGGTCACTATGTGATTAACGGTTACTATTGTCATCCTCCTATTTACGCACAAATGATCATGTTATCAACTAAACCCATAGCTAATATACGGTTTGTTATGACATGTATTTCCCCTCGATAGTTTTAAAAGCAAAACTTTGAAATAATTTAAAAGGAGGGACATGAACTCCCAGTTTTACTTTCCGTAAGTCATACTAGTAACGGTCGGTGTCTGTACACGTGTGTAACCAACAAGTGTATTAAGTTTATTAGACACCTAGGCCTCAATGGACCTTGTACTCGTTGTTCATCTGGAATTCTTGTTATGTATTTCCTTGTTATGATAAAACAACTTTTAGTGTTATTGTAGTGTTGGTAGTTTACTTGTTCGATTAATATTGTTATATATATATATATTGCTATCATTCTTTGATCGTGTGTGAACTGGGCCTTGCCCTTCACATGTCCTAGTGTCTTGCACGCGTGTCATTGGGCATAGTCCATGTTTTTATGTCATTGGGCCTAGACCATGTTTTCTTGTCATTGGGCCTAGTCCATGTTTTTATGTCATTGGGCCTAGCCCATGTAAGTTATGTCTTAGGGCCTAGCCCATGTTTTTATGTCTTTGGGCCCAGCCCATGTTATTTATGTCTTTGGGCCTAGCCCATATAACTTATGTCTTTGGGCCTAGCCCATATTATCTATATCTTTTTGGGCTTTGTCCATATATATTATTCATTTTGGGCCTTGTCCATAAATATTAGGGAATTGGGCCTTGCCCATGCCTTTACAAATTGGGCCTAGCCCAAATTTATTTAAAAGAGCCAATTTCTTACACTTATAATATTTTAACTTTTCGGATTTTTGGTTTTGATAACATATATATATATATATATATATATATATATATATATATATATATATACATGTGTATATATATATATGTTAAACCTCTAAATATATATTTTAGACTCGTCGTCGGCGTCGGTTATTACGCTTTTTTTATCGACAATCGCCCGTCGTAGTAATGACTTTTCGTGTTGGCGATTCACCCGATGGTCGTCGACGTGACGGTGTAATGGTGCACGTTCGCCTATCGTTCGCATTGCTTCGTTTGTCTGATTATTATTTCGACGCTCTGTAAGAATATATTTGTTTATGTCACCAACACTTGGTATTGTTTTCAAGTGTTTGTATTTTTGTATATGATTGGGTATTTTTATTGTGAATACCCTAAGCTTCTAAATACATACCCATACATTACACATATGTATTTATACAAAATTCTTGGTGACAAAGTATGTATACATATTTTTATTTCCCAAGTAACTATATATATATATTTATAAAAGTTACTTATTTTACTTGTAAAAATATATGTATAAACTTGTTGAATACTTGGGTATTTAGGGTTTAACCCTTGTCATTAGAACCTACTTAATGACGATTCAAGTTACTAATCCGTTTAGTTCCGCTAATCACCCCATTAATCATGTCTTAATCGCGATTAGATTTTTAGAAAATTTCACCATAGTTTCCCCTAAACTATGGCGTTTTCCACGTTTTAAAAACGTATTTAAAAACTGTTTAAGCTCATAATCAAGATCAACAATCCATCACAAACCTTCCTATTATTTAGTTACAACATCTCATGTATCATCATCCATGACTTTTTAGTGGCAAAATCTTATTAAACCATGATGACATTTCCAATATTTATTAGCAGTTTTACGTCACCATTTTTGTTATATCATTTAATCAAGTCCACTCTCTAAACCTCTTGATTTCTATACTTTTTAAGATGGTTATATCTTAGATAATAATGTTTACTTCTTATAAAAATCATTCATGTGTAGTAAAATTATCTTGAAGTTGTAGAAATCTTCATGGATGATGTAGTTGATGATCTTGTTTAGATTTAAACATTATCATGTTTAAATCCCCATTGTTACCCTTGTTCATACAAGATCATCCAACTTTTATACTTTACTTAAACATAGATAACACTATCATACTAACTAATAATCATATAAACACATGAACAACACAATACAAATCATATTTAGTGTGTTTATTATGGTGTGAGTTAGGGTTTTTATTTTATCTTTTCCTCATTTTCAAGATGATCAACTTGTACATCATTAATCTAGACATAAAAATAAGGTAGATTATGAAAGATTTTGCCTTACTGCACAAGTTAGATGATGATTTAAGAAGAAAATGAAGCTCCGAAATGTCTCCAATGGTCCTCCACCCTTACTAGCTTCTTGAATGACCTTGATAGGGTTTTAAATTGGGTTTAAATTGGTGGTTTATGGTGGCTAAATGGTGGTGCAAGAGTAGTGGTGGTAGCCGTGTATATGGGGGGCAAAGGAAAGATATGTTGCAATTTTTTTGAGTGAGAAATGATGAAGATATTTGTTGAATTATGCAATATATCATATCATCTTTCAAGTCCTCATCACATCAAAACACCATGCTTCTAATCCACCATTTTCAAAACAAATCAAGTGGGTGTGGTACCCACTTGAACCGTCAAATGGGGGGGGGGGTGAAGTGTAATATTTTTTTATAAAACATGTAAAATAAGGAGATATTTTGGTCATTAAAGTAAGTTTTGTGATTAGGGGTTTAATCTTGCATTATTAGTATATAATTAGGGTTTAGGGTGCTATTACATGGTAATTAATCCACTTGGTCATCTAATATAAGTTTCTGATGACGGAATTGTCGTTAGATCGTTCATCGACGCAATATTTGCTAATAAACGAACCTATTTATTTAGTACCGGAAGCTTTTATTTTCGACCACCACAATTGTCATGGTGTCTACTTAGTGCATTTCCAACCTAAAAATATACATAACTAGTTTGCTATATGAATATACGATGAGTTAGGATGGCCGAAATGCCTTTCGTTCGATCGTTCGCTCGATATTGGCACTTTATATTCCGTCGTCGAACTTTTCCGAAAGTTGTGTTTCCGTGACCTCATGTTAGTTGGATGGATTCCGAGTTCCAAATAAGGCTTAACTAGTTTGCTAGATGCCTGAATGAGGCTATCGGCCCCCAAAATGTTCGTTGTTCGACAAACGGTCGTCTTCCGGTCGCATTGTGCACTGTTTGCCGAATGAACGAAAACGATGTCTTTTGTGCATTCTTGCTATTCTCACATTGTTGTAGGATGATTAACATTGTTTTATTATTATTCTTACATCTGTAATCCACCGAATTAGTGCTGCAGACAAACTGACATTTGTCGCCTTTTTGGTCGAAACGGACAATTTTGCAATTTAGGTGTTGTACCAGAAAGTTATGTATTATTGTAATGGTTGATCTAAAATAAGTGTTTTCATTTATATATGGACTCAGGTGTGGCATTAACATGTCGTTGTTCCTTGTTCTGATTCGTTTTAGCGGATTTACCGACACAGTTAGTGTCACCGCAATTAGTGCGCCCAACACTTTCTACCAACACTTTTAGGGCATTGTTTTGGTTTGTTCCTTGTCGTAACGGAAACCAGTATATGTTATGATCAGATTTACTTGCCCTAATTCTAAGTATACGACATACGACTCAGTTATGAAATTAAACTACGATAATATGCATCAGATTATAAAATAAAATTAGTGATTAAATTGTATGGAATTACCGGTTATTTGCCATTTGTCACATACTCCCCCTGTTAAAAAGAATTTCGTCCCAAAATTCAGTTTGAGGCATCCTCTGAAGGATTCTTCTTGAATAGGTGGGGGTATTTGGACTTGATCTGATCTTCATGCTCCCACGTGTACTTGGGACCGTGACACGAATTCTAGCGAACCTTTACCAGTTTGATTTGGCTTCTTCTCGTCTTTGGGACTTTCCAGTCCATGACTTCAACTGGTTCTTCGGTAAATTGTAATTTTTCATCAACATGAATCTCATCCGCTGGAATGATAACCGTGTCATTAGTCGGACTTTTCTTCAGATTAGACGCATGAAATGTGTCGTGTAGATTATTGAGTTCCTCTGGCAGTTTCAACTTATAAGCCACTGTACCAATATTTTCCAGAATTTCGAAAGGTCCAATATATCTCGGGTTTAGCTTTTGGCGCTTCCTGAATCTAGCTATGTCTTTCCAAGGTGAGACCTTTAGCAATACTTTGTCTTCGACCTCGAAGGATAATGGTTTGCGTCTCCGATCTGCGTAACTCTTTTGGCTATCTCGGGCTGCTTTGATACGCTCACGGATCTTAAATATCTTGTCTATGGTCTCTTGTACTAATTCGGGACCGATGAGTTGTCTGTCACCGACTTCCGCCCAACATAGCGGTGATCGGCACTTTCGTACATATAGTGCTTTAAACGGCGCGACCTTGATATACTGGTGTGATAACTGTTATTGTAGGAAAACTCTACAAACAATAAATCAGTATCCCAGTTTCTGCCTAAATCCATCACACCGGCCCGAAGCATGTCTTTCAACGTTTGGATGATTCGCTCGCTTTGACCATCGGCCTGCGGATGAAAAGTTGTGCTTAAATCTAAGCGAGAACCAAACGAATTTTGAAATGATTGCCAGATCCGTGACACAAAGCGACCATCTCTATCAGAGATTATCGAGATTGGCACTCCATGTCGTGCCACGATTTCCCTCAGGTATAGTTCAGCTAACTTCTCGGTACTGTCTTTCTCACGGATAGGTAGGAAGTGAGCTGATTTGGTTAACCGATCAATGATAACCCAGATCATGTCATGACCTCGAGAGGTCCGTGGTAATTTTGTGATGAAATCCATTGATATCTGTTCCCACTTCCAAACCGGGATCTCAGGTTGTTGTAATAGACCAGATGGTTATTGGTATTCGGCCTTAACCTTTGCACAAGTTAGGCATTTCCCAACATAGGTCGCAATATCTCCCTTGAGATTCAGCCACCAATAATATTCTTTCAGTACCTGGTACATTTTATCCGATCCTGGGTGTATCGAGTACTTGGACTTGTGTGCTTCATCCAGCACCAAGTCTCGCAACTCACCATAATAGGGAATCCGATGCTTCCCATGAAATATAAAGTTCCATCCTTGTTCAGTTCCAATTGTTTTTCCCTTCCCCGTAATGATTCCACTCGAATGGTTTCTGGTTTCAATGCTTCTTGTTGTGCTTTGCGCACCCAAGTTGTGAAGTTCGTCCAGATCGTTATTTCTAAAGCTCGTACCCGTAATGTTTTGACTCGTTCTTTCCTGCTCAAGGAATCTGCCATAACATTTACCTTGCACGGGTGATACTTGATCTCACAGTCATAATCATTCAACAGTTCCACCCACTGTGGTTGGCGCGTATTCAGTTCCTTTTGATTGAATATATGATAATGATGCCAGATTTTTAAGGCAAATACCACTACTCCTAATTCCAGGTCATGCATGGTATAATTCCTTTCATGAACTTTCAGCTGACGAGACGCGTACGCAATGACTTTCTCGCGTTGCATTAACAAGCAACCCAAACCTTGATGCGATGCATCGTAGTACATCACAAAGTCATCGGCACCGTCTGGGAGTGATAATATCGGTGCTTTACATAATTTCTCCTTTAATACTTGAAACGCCGATTCTTGCTTTTCTCCCCACTCAAACTTACAATCCTTCTGTGTAAGCGAGGTTAGCGGCTGAGCAACTTTTGAGAAGTTCTCAATGAATCTTCTATAATATCCCGCTAAACCTAGGAATTGCCATATTTCCGTGGGGTTCTTGGCGTGGTCCAGTTCTTTATAGCCTCGATCTTCAAAGTGTCAACATGTATTCTGTTCTCGTTCACCACATGACCGAGAAATTGCACTTCGCGAATCCAAAATTCGCATTTCAAGAACTTAGCATATAATTGCTCCTTATTCAGCAATTCAAGTATAGTTCTCAAGTGTTGCTCGTGTTCTTTCTCAGTTTGTGAGTATATCAATATGTCATCTATGAAGACGATCACGAACTTGTCGAGGTATGGCTTACATACCCGGTTCATAAAATCCATGAAAACTGTAGGGGCGTTCGTTAGGCCAAATGGCATAACAAGGAACTCGTAATGACCGTAACGAGTCCTAAACACCATCTTAGGAATACTTTCCTCTTGGATTCTCAACTGATGATATCCGGATCTTAAATCGATTTTTGAGTAGAAACTCGACCCTTGCAACTGATCAAATAGATCATCGATCCTTGGTAATGGGTACCGCTTCTTGATGGTTAACTTGTTTACTTCCCGGTAGTCAATGCACATACGAAAGGTTATGTCCTTCTTCAAAAATAGCACCAGAGCTCCCCAAGGCGAGAAATTCGGTCTTATGAAACCTTTGTCAAGCAGCTCTTGCAACTGTGTAGATAATTCCTGCATCTCCGAGGGCGCTAATCGATATGGAGCTTTTGCCATAGCTGCAGCTCCTGGCACTAAATCAATACGGAATTCGATTTGTCGCTGTGGAGGTAGTCCTAACTTCGGGATATTCCCTAACTATCGGTATGTCCTCCACCTTGCGCTCCTCGGTCTTCTTATCCACCACATGGGCAAGAAAGGCGATGCATCCTTTCCTCAAACATTTCTGAGCTTTCATGCAGTTTATGATTTGTAGTGGCGTGTCATGCTTCTCACCATAAATCATCAAATGTTCTCCGTCGGATAAGGGGATGCGAATGATTTTCTCATGACATATAACTTCGGCTCGGTTATCGAATAGCCAATCCATCCCAATAACAACATCGAAACTACCCAGTTGAACTGGTAATAAATCTATATTAAACTTTCGTTCACCCAATTCTAATGTACATTTCTTTATTATTTCACCCAACTCTACCAATATCCCGTTAGCTAGTTCAATAGAGTACGGAACATCTAATTGACTTGACTCTACCCCAAGTATATCTCTAAACTCCTTAGAAATAAAACTGAAATCTGCCCCAGTATCAAAAAGAATAGATGCAAAGTGATCATTGATAGGGAACGTACCGATGACCACATTCGGGTCCTGGCAAGCATCCTTAGCTCCAATCACAAATGCTCTTCCCCGTGCTTGATTTTCTTTAGGACAGTCTTTCTTGAAATGCCCTCTGTCTCCGCATCCAAAACAACCTTGCTCTCTAGTATTTGTTCCTCGGCACACATCGTGGCGATGTCCAAACCTTCCACATTTTCCACACTTGGGGCCTCGGCATTCCCCGTAGTGGTGGAAAGGGCACTTGGGTCATTTTGGTGCTCCCCCAGTATACGATTTCTTAACAGCAGTGTTGTGGTAGTGGTAACATATGTCTTGGTGTCATTGACTTCTCTCACGACTTGTTTCTTGTTATCGTTATTATTGCCTCGAGAGCCTTTCTTGAAATGGGAGAATTTTCGTTTATTGGAGTCCATAGTAAGGCTCCTCAGTAAGGCTGACAGCTAGATCAATCGCTTGGGTAACCTTCCTTGACGTAAAGCCTCCTCAGTAAGGGCTAATAGCAAGATCAATCACTTCTCTAATCTCGGTGGGCTTTGAAGAAGTAACCAGACTCAGAATCTCGGGGGCAAGTCCCATTGGACCTCTCAATTCGCTTAAATTCAGGCTCCACTAAGTATGGCACAACTTGAGATAAGTCATGAAATGGCTTCGTGTACCCAACAATATCTGAACCAATCATCTTTAAATTCCAGAATTCTGTCTCCAACTTTTGAATTTCCGATCTTGAGCAACACTTCTTTTCATCATTTCTTTAAGTCCTTCCCAGGTCAGGGCGTATGCAGCATCGTCGCCCTTAGTTTGGACCTGGAGGTTCCACCAAGATAAAGCTCCATTCACCAAGAGTCCAGTAACATAAGTGACTCTCTGTTCAGCAGGGCACTTGCTCATACGGATGACTGAATCAGTCTTCTCAGTCCAACGTACAAAGGCTACAACACCTCCAGTAACGTTGAAATTTAGAGGTTTGCAGTCTAGAAACTGCTTGTAAGTGCAACCTGAAATCATTGGATACACCATTTAAGCATGAGTAACCAAGTAGCACGGATAGAATAAATGAGAGTATCGTGCGGTTTTATGAATAACCGTGTATTACCAGTTGGACGACTTCCTCCGGTTGAACCTCTGGTACACCGTTATGTTTAGAGCGGTTAGCTTCGTACTAGGCAATTGCTTGAGATATGCGTTCATTTAGCTCTTCTTGGTTATCTGTAGTGCGTTATTGTTTGAACTCCTTCGGCGGGGCGACATCGTCTTCTGATATAATGTGTCGCTCACAATTAGCCGAATTACTTAATAATAAATTCATATTTATTATTATATTTATTTATTTATTCATTATTATTATCATTATTTTTTTGAACATGTATGTATAAACACATCGGTACATAATGAATAAGAAAAAAATATATGCATATGCCATATGCACACCCATCGTCATCATAAGCAAATAACCGACATCACAAATCATAGCATCACCACGACGAAATACATCAACCATAATATCACTACATCATAACACTATCAACCATAACATAAAAGAGATACAATGTAAAATAAAGAAATACACTTTTATACAATGACAACTTGTTACATTTTGTTCGTGAAGATCCAAAAAGGACTTAGGGATACACAACCCTATTCAATACAAGTTTTTACATTACAAAAAGTAAGATTTTCTTCTACATTGCTTCTTAACGTCATCAAGTTGTCTTCAAAAAGCCAGGATCTTCAAAGCTAAGTCTTCATGAGCTAAGTCATCAAAAGTACATCTGATCCCTAAACGGTAATCACAACATGCTACTTAGGTGGAGGGGGTGGTGGAAATGGTGTTCGGTGGAGCATACCACGATGGTAAGTCACCTTCTCCTCTAGGTCAGAAATACGTCTAGTAGCATCAGTCTGAAACTGCTCTAACTCCTGCACTCGCGCCCCAGATGGGCATGACGAGTGGTGAAATGGGCAGTAGAAAGGTGGGGTCGGTGGTGGTGATAGTGGTAGTGGTAGTGGTGGTGGTGATGGTGGTGGGTATGATGGTGGGGTGGTAGTGGCGATGATGGTGGGGGTGTGGCTCTAGCAGCGGCATAAGTAGTTCGTTGGTCTCTATTCCAGGATCCTGCGAAAGATCAAGGAGAGCTGAAGATCATGCGAAGTCACTCTTTCCTCCATAGGAGTCGGGGGAAGTGTGAAGGGTGGTAGGGGTCAGAAGGACTCATTCCCGGTGGGGGTATCGGGGTAAACATACCTGCTGCAGGTGGTATGGGGTGTGGGGCATATATAGGAGGTGATCCAGTCGAGAAAGAAGGTCCTGGCATGTGCGAAGGTCCAGCTGCAGATGGGTTGTAAACAGGATAATAGGTAGACCTCCTAGAGAAAAATGGGGGTGGCTGCTCATGGGCACGCGGGGTACCGCTCAGTGAATAATATCGGGCGCTCTAGAGTAGGGAGCGGGTCCAATGTATGGAACAGGTCCATAGGTCGGGGTACTAGCTGGAAATGAGCTGACACATGCCGGTGAGGCTGTAGGGGTGAATACATTGATACAGGCGTATCTGGTGCGGTAGTAGAGGCAGCGTCTGCCATATGCTCACTCTGGCGGCATCTGAGGATGACGAGATGTCAATGACTAGTATGACAGGGGGTGTGATCTCGAGTATAGCTATGTCATCAAAGACCTCTCCATCACCAAGGTTATCCTCCATATGCTCGACATGGAACACTGGTATGTCATCATCATAATCGTCCAAATCAATAACAGGAGGAACCATGGCGAGAGGCACAACCAAGTGTGCAATAAAATGCTCGCCCTTCGGATGGCCCTAAATAATAACATCGTGCGGGGCTGTGGAACGGCTAGCATTGTGACATCCCGGTTTTTCGGATAACTTAAACGCAATACTTGTCGAATAAATTACGTGCTACGTTATTATGTGATATCCGAGTTCGTGCTTTATGTTAGTTATAATGTATAGACGTAATAAATAAACAAATGAATCGAGCCGAACCGCGACACGAGCCGGCCTCTTTTTCTTGCGACTCAAGGAACTAAACTTGGGGATCAAGTTTAGAACCCGAACCTTAAACCCAAACCATGTCGCGAGCAAACAACCCAAACCGACCCACCCAAGCCCTCGGCCGCGAGACACCCAAACCGTAACCTCTTCATCTCTTGCGCCTATATATACAAACACATGCATGCTTTCTTCACAACACACAAAACCCTAGCATCTAATCAGCCGTCGGCAGCCTTACGCTTGTTCCATTGATCACGAGCAGCCGATCCTTCATCCCTTCGATCGCGAACAGCCCATCTCTTCCACTTGTTCACCTCCTCGATCGCAAAATAGCCTACTACTTCTTCCCGGTCGCGAACAACATCCTTTCTCGGTCACGGATCTTCTCGGTCACAACTATCCTTGATCATCGGTTCCTCATCTTACTCACGGTTCATTAAGCTTGATATTAAAGGTTAGGATTTATAATTGTTTGCAAGATCATATTCGGATTATATGTGTTTGAATGTAGTGATTGTGTTGTTTTCGGATTGATTATGTTAGATTGAAAGTTTTATGTTTGTTCGAAATCTGGAAAACATAGGCTGTGTTTTGCTTATAAAAACTAGAGGTATTGATTAGGGTTTGCATGGATGTGATATATGTATTGATATATGATTAGAAAAATCAGTTCTTGATCGCCTAGGTTCATTGTATTGACGGTTTATGCGAATTAGTGGTGTTAAAATGCTGAAACAGGTTGCTGAGTGATAGTTACAGCCGACTTCATCTGGCTGTAACTCGGTCATTAGTTGTCGAAAAACGGATTTTCTGAAGTCTAAAACGTAGAGATTTGAATAACGAATCTAATGGCGCTGGATTCATATTTTTCTGAAGTCGTTTGATATTTTTAAGTGGCCAATTAATTTCAGTAACTAAAGCTGTGAAAATCCTGAAATTTTGTTAGTTGTTTATCGAGTTGGATTTTATAATCTGTATGGAGTCGAATCATGAAATTTGTACAGCAACTAGGTATGGAAATTTCCAGGCGACTCCCACTGGAATTTTGTTAATTGGACGAACAGTAATTTTTAAATAAATTCTTCCGTGGACTGCAGTCAGAAAGTGACGAATCTGACTGCAGCCTAGTATATTAATATTTATGGATAATTGGTAAAGTATTAGGACTTGAAAATTTTATATAAATTTCTACATTATAGTTGTCACCTACTGTAAAAAATTGGAATTTTTGGAACGTTGGAACTATTATATAAAAATCCTAGAAAACAGCCGAATTATGAGTATGTAAGCTGAAACATGATAACTTGTGAATGTGTGCACCAAAGTGTTGCATGGATTAGATTATGTTCATGATAAATTGTTTTGATTACTATGTTCACATGAGGATACTTGCATGCATGTTTGAGTGTTAGGAATTTTGATTGTGTGTATCACTTTGTGCGTAAATTATGTGTAGAATTTGTATTGGTGTGTTCACACACTGACTTGAAATCAATTGGTTTATTAGGACGCAATTAGCGGTCCCATCATTTGCAACTTCTGTGTTACACTAACCGAGCAACTAAAGGTGAGTTCACGGCCCCTAATTTTATCCGGTTTTAAACAACAGGGGGAGAAACATGTATACACTCTTCAAACTCCATCTCTTTACGTTATACGAAATTAACGTCACATAACTATTCGGTAACTAAGTTGATGTTAATGTAATGTTATGGTCACTAAGCAGCTATATCACATAAGTCCTCGACAATCTCTCGGATCGTTAGTATTGGGTTTTAATAGCGGGGAAATTATAAGTAGTACTACTGGGCCCGACAAGCCCCATCCGAGCTAGTCGCGCTAGCCGACCGGGTATGGTCAACGGGTGAATAATTTGGCCTAACTTCGCCATGGTCAGTGATAGGCCTGGCAACACGGAGGCACAACAGTCAGCTTCGATCGCGAACACTTACGTGACATGACTTTAGGCTAGCTACCTATATATGTTAACATTGAACTTAATTACGAATCAACTATATTATCCCGGGTTGGGGATAATGGAAACAACAACTATATTATCCCGGGTTAGGGATAATGGAAACAACATCATTATTATTCCGGTTAAGGAATAATGGAAATATCGGTATTATTCCGGGTTGGGAATAATGGAACTAAATCGTTATCCCGGGTTAGGGTTAACGGGGGAAACAAACTCATAACCGAACAAACGAATTTATGAAAACCTGTGAACTCACTCATCTTTAATGTTGACACTTGTTTCTTTACATGTTTCTCAGGACGCTAGGAGATCTAGGTGCACTCACATGCATTGATCAAGACATCTTTTATCGAGTCTCATTTACAAACATTGTTTTGGGTTTTTCATTTGTTTTGGCGTTTGTGTTGGCGCCCGTTTCACTACTTATTTTATGCTTCCGCTCAATCATAAAAACTAATGCTTCCGCTAAACATTGGTAACTAACTAAGACAATATAAAATCTACGATGAATAGTTAAACAAATGATTTTTGGAAAACGTATTATCAAATCATATAGAGTCGTTCGACGTACTAGTGTTTCAGATTCTGGTTTGTTCACACGCCTCGCGGTAAAACTCCGCAAGTGGAAATTGAGGGTGTGACAGATTGGTATCAGAGCCACTAGCTATTGAGAACCAGGTTTGCATTAAAAGTAGACCTAAACTAAAGCTGAATACACGACACTAGACGTAGTTTGGCACCGAACTGTTATATCTTGTTATGTGATGTACCACAACTGTGTTATGTAGAATATGAATGCATAGTGAGAAACGAATGCAACTCGTAACTAACCACACAACCCATCAGGCAATGTCATCATCATCATTCGACAAATCTCGACAACCAAGGGCGCCGGGGAAGGCACCCATAGTCGAACCCTCACCATCTTATGGCGTGGAGACACGCTCAGCTGCTAGGAAAAGACTCGCTCTAGGGGAGGAGTCGTCCTCACGCCCAACCATCGCTGTGCCGGTCGAACCGGTTAACTCGGTAGAAGTAGGGAATGACCTACTTAGAGATATGATAAGAACGCAACAAGAACAACTAGAAAGAATGCATGAAACCATCCTAGCACAGGGATGGATGATACGACAATTGATAGGTAAAACTGGATCGCTCGAGGAAGAGCAGCATATGAGTAAGATAGCTCGTAACACCTTAGCCAGAGACCTTCGTGCTGAGCAGCTAAGGGCTGACTGGCTAGAAGACAGAGTTCTTGAGTCTAGCTGGAGAATTCAAGGACTGGAACAAAATCAGGCACCTGCACCAGCACCGGCCCTCCAATGCCGGTAGAGGATCCAGAGGAGGATCCAGAGGAGGAAGACCCAGCTGTAGAAGCTGGAAACGCCGCGGAGGATGACGGCAACGATAGCGATTTGGGGGATGGAGACGTAGAAGACTGACGCGTCTCGCTTATTTTATTTACTTTCCTTCAGTCTATTTATTTTCTACTTAGATCTAAAATGGCAACTGGACGTCGCGGAAATCTCAACATGACGCCTTAAGAACTAGCTGCAATGATTCAAGAGCACGTGAACGCAGCTCTAGCGGGTGTTCAGAACCAACCGGCAGGTAACCATTATTAAATTTTCAGGAGAAAATCTAATAGTTGGGCTAGTAGAATTCCTCGCTGACTACCTGTCCTTTGTCAGCAGGAGGGGGATTTAACCCCTACAAGATGTTCCTCGACGCGAAACCAAGCAAATTCTCGGGGGCAGAAGGGCCCATAGGACTGGTCCGCTGGATCGAAAAATCTCAATCAGTATTTGAAATGTGCAACTGTCTAGAGGCCAACAAGGTCAAGTATGCAGCCTCAACACTGGAAGATGGGGCACTAACTTGGTGGAATGCACAAGTCCAAACGCGTGGACTTATAGCTGCAAATGCAATGGCCTGGGCCGAGTTTAAGTCCCTAATCAAAGAAGAGTACTGTCCGCGAGACAGAGTGCAACAGTTGGAGCAAACTTTATGGAACCACAAAATGGTGGGATCTGAAATCGAAGCATACACAGCAAAACATCATGACTTGGTATTTCTGTATCCCGATCTGGCCAACACTGTGGAGAAAAGACTCGAGTTCTATCTTGGGGGTCTGGTCCCGGAGATTCAGGGTATGGTAATGGCTAGTAACCCTGCAACTGAACATCAAGCAATCCGATTGGCGCACAAACTCACCGATAAGGCGGTGGAACAAAAGAAGTTGCCAGCTCGGGGTACAACTGAAGTTGCTCCTGATAATAAAAGAAAGTTTGAAGACTCGTCTGTTCGACAGTCTTCGTCATCCCAGCCACAACAGGGGAACCAGAAATGGTTCAATCATTACAACAGCCACCGGGGTCACCAAAATCAGCCCGCCAACAACAACAACCAGAACGCAAGCGGCTATGTAGGTCGAAAGCCGCAGTGCAACCGCTGTAATCTTCATCATAACGGCCCTTGTGCCGGAAATCGCTGCCAACGATGTGGCAAGATGGGACATGCGGCAAAGGATTGTCGTGGGGAAATCATGTCCCGTCAGAATCAAAATCAACCCCAAGGCCCACAACAGGGTGTTAACCGGGATGCTATCAGTGTGGTAGCACTGCCCACTTCAAAAGAGACTGCCCACAGCTGCGTAACAACACCAACAATGGTGGGAACAACCACAACCACAATAACCACAACAACAACAATACAACAACAATAATGGAAACGGTGGCACAGGAGGTGCCAAAGGTCGCGCATTTACATTGGGCCGCGGAGAGGCCAGAAACGACTCGAACGTGGTCACCGGTAAGTTTCCCCTTAATGAACATTTTGCTACTGTGCTTTTTGATACGGGTGCGGATAGTAGTTTTATATCTGAGTCTTTTAGGAAGAACCTAAATCTCACGCCTAAACCCTTAGAGACCCCTTATGTCATAGAACTAGCAGATGGTAAATCCCTAGATGTGACCCATATAGTATCCGGCTGTCAACTCAAACTCGCGGGTCACACCTTTACCATTGATCTGATGACAACTACCCTGGGTAGTTTTGACGTGGTAGTCGGAATGGACTGGCTATCCGACGTCCGATCTGAAGTTCTCTGCTTCGAAAAATCTATCCGTATTCCGCTCTCTAATTACGAAATCTTGACGGTGCAAGGCGAGAAGGCAGGCGCCGTCACAAACATCATCTCTTACATGCAAGCGCAGAAGTATCTTCGGAGAAAGAACTCCTTCGCTTTACTCGCACTGGTTACCGAACAGCCTAAGGACGAGAAACGTATAGAAGACATCCCTGTCGTCCGTGATTTTTCCGATGTATTCCCAGAGGAATTACCTGGTCTTCCACCCCATCGACAATTGGAGTTTGAAATCGAATTGGCGAACCATGCAACTCCTATCGCCAAGGCTCCATACCGCCTAGCTCCAGCCGAGCTGCAGGAGCTGTCTACCCAACTTCAGGAGCTGTTAGAAAAGGGATTTATCCGACCAAGCGCTTCGCCATGGGGAGCTCCAGTCCTTTTTGTCAAGAAGAAGGACGGGACCTTTCGCATGTGCATCGACTACAGGGAACTCAACAAGGTTACTGTCAAGAACCGATACCCGTTACCTCGCATCGACGATCTCTTTGACCAACTTCAAGGATCAAGCTACTACTCCAAGATTGACCTACGGTCCGGTTACCATCAGTTACGCGTCAGGGAGGAGGATATCGCTAAGACGGCATTTCGTACTCGGTATGGCCATTATGAGTTCTTGGTCATGCCCTTCGGTCTCACCAACGCACCCGCGGTGTTCATGGACCTCATGAACCCCGTGTGTAAACCATACCTCGACAAGTTTGTCATTGTGTTCATCGATGACATACTCATCTACTCTAAAAGTGAAGAAGAACATGCTGAACATCTACGATTACTGCTAGGATTACTTCAACAGGAGAAGCTATATGCCAAGCTTTCGAAGTGTGATTTCTGGATTCGGGAAGTTCAGTTTCTCGGGCATATCGTAAATGAAAAGGGTATCCATGTCGACCCTGCCAAGATTGAAGCTATCAAAAACTGGGAAGCACCCAGGACACCGACAGAGATCCTCCAATTTTTGGGTTTGGCTGGTTACTACAGACGTTTCATCGAGGGGTTTTCAAAGATCGCACAACCGCTTACTACCCTCACCCAGAAAGGCATCAAGTATGCTTGGGGTGACAAGCAGGAAGCGGCATTTCAATTGCTGAAACAGAAACTTTGCAGTGCACCCATTCTGTCCTTGCCGGAAGGGACGGATGACTTTGTAGTATATTGTGATGCTTCCATTCAGGGGTTGGGATGCGTACTCATGCAACGCGATAAGGTCATCGCGTATGAGTCCCGCCAACTGAAGGTTCACGAGAAAAACTACACAACGCATGACCTGGAATTGGGAGCAGTAGTGTTTGCACTTAAGATTTGGAGACACTACCTCTATGGGACGAAGTGCACAATCTTCACAGACCACAAGAGTCTCCAACACATCTTTGATCAGAAGGAGTTGAACATGTGACAGCGTCGCTGGGTCAAACTCTTGAACGATTATGAGGTGCCATTCGGTATCACCCGGGTAAAGCTAACGTGGTAGCTGATGCCCTCAGTAGGAAGGAACACTTGAAACCTCGTCGTGTACGAGCATTACAACTCACTATTCATTCGGGGCTACCCGAACAAATACGCGACGCCCAGTTAGAAGCAGTTAAGGAGGAAAACATCAATGCCGAATCGGTGGGAAAAATGGAACGCGACTGGGAAGTAAAACCCAATGGAGCACGGTATTTCATGAATCGCATATGGGTACCTCTCTACGGAAACCTCAGAGAGCTAGTCATGGACGAAGCTCACAAATCCCGATACTCTGTCCATCCTGGTTCGGATAAGATGTATCAAGACCTTAAAGCTGCATATTGGTGGCCCAACATGAAAGCTGATATAGCCACCTACGTGAGTAAGTGTTTGACTTGTGCAAAAGTCAAGGTAGAGTATCAAAAGCCATCGGGGCTACTCCAACAACCTGAGATCCCAGTGTGGAAATGGGATCAGATCTCGATGGATTTCATCACTAAACTCCCGCGAACTTTGGGTGGTTGCGATACCATCTGGGTGATTGTGGATCGTTTAACTAAGTCCGCACACTTCCTAGCTATTAAAGAAACAGATAAGATGGAGAAGTTGACTCGCATCTACATTAAGGAAGTAGTTTCTCGGCACGGAGTGCCAACGTCCATCATCTCAGACAGAGATGCTCGCTTCACATCCAACTTTTGGCAGTCACTTCAGAAAGCGTTGGGAACACGCTTAGATATGAGCACAGCCTATCACCCTCAGACTGATGGTCAAAGCGAAAGGACCATACAGACCTAGGAAGACATGCTTAGGGCATGCGTAGTAGACTTTGGAAATAGTTGGAAAATCCACCTGCCTTTAGTGGAATTCTCATATAACAACAGTTATCATACGAGTATTTCGGCAGCACCGTTTGAGGCATTGTACGGTCGTAAATGTAGATCACCGGTCTGTTGGGCAGAAATCGATGACAGCCAACTTACAGGCCCTGAGTTGATACTTGAGGCTACTGAAAAGATTGTACAAATCAGAAACTGCATGGCGGCGGCACGGGATCGACAGAAAAGCTACACTGATCAACGACGCAAACCGCTCGAATTTCAAGTAGGCGACCGCGTCCTACTGAAGGTGTCACCCTGGAAGGGTGTAATCCGTTTTGGAAAACGGGGCAAACTAAACCCACGGTACGTAGGTCCGTTTGTAATCTTGAAACGTATTGGACCCGTAGCTTATCAATTAGACCTTCCTGCCGAACTCAGTGGAGTTCACAACGTATTTCACGTGTCAAATCTGAAGAAGTGTTTATCAGATGAAACTCTAGTCATTCCATTGGATGAGATTCAAGTGGATGAACAACTGCACTTTGTGGAACAGCCTATCGAGATCATGGATCGTGAGATCAAGACTCGAAGGCACAGCAAGATTCCGATCGTTAAGGTTTGTTGGGACTCTAAGCGTGGACCGGAGTTCACGTGGGAAAGAGAGGACCAAATGAAAAGCAAATACCCACACCTCTTCGCAACTGAGCAGCAAACTAACGATACCAGTAACTAAATTTTCGGGACGAAAATTCTTTCAACATGGGGATGATGTGACAACCTGGAAATTTCTCATACTTTCGCGTACCATTGTTAACTAAATCCTTGTGCATGGCACTTGGGAATCTTTGTGCATGGCACTTGGGAACTTCTTGTAACTTCGCATACCATCGTAAACGAACTAACTCTTTGTGCGTGGCACTCTAAACATGTATGCTACATTCTAAACCGCGTTTACTCAATTTTCGGGACGAAAATTCTTTCAACATGGGGATAATGTGACATCCCGGTTTTTCGGATAACTTAAACGCAATACTTGTCGAATAAACTACGTGCTACGTTATTATGTGATATCCGAGTTCGTGCTTTATGTTAGTTATAATGTATAGACGTAATAAATAAACAAATGAATCGAGCCGAACCACGACACGAGCCGGCCTCTTTTTCTTGCGACTCAAGGAACTAAACTTGGGGATCAAGTTTAGAACCCAAACCTTAAACCCAAACCATGTCGCGAGCAAACAACCCAAACCGACCCACCCAAGCCCTCGGCCGCGAGACACCCAAACCGTAACCTCTTCATCTCTTGCGCCTATATATACAAACACATGCATGCTTTCTTCACAACACACAAAACCCTAGCATCTAATCAGCCGTCGGCAGCCTTACGCTTTTTCCATTGATCGCGAGCAGCCGATCCTTCATCCCTTCGATCGCAAACAGCCCATCTCTTCCACTTGTTCACCTCCTCGATCGCAAAACAACCTACTACTTCTTCCCGGTCGTGAACAACATCCTTTCTCGGTCACGGATCTTCTCGGTCACAACTATCCTTGATCATCGGTTCCTCATCTTACTCACGGTTCATTAAGCTTGATATTAAAGGTTAGGATTTATAATTGTTTGCAAGATCATATTCGGATTATATGTGTTTGAATGTAGTGATTGTGTTGTTTTCGGATTGATTATGTTAGATTGAAAGTTTGATGTTTGTTCGAAATCTGGAAAACATAGGCTGTGTTTTGCTTATAAAAACTAGAGGTATTGATTAGGGTTTGCATGGATGTGATATATGTATTGATCTATGATTAGAAAAATCAGTTCTTGATCGCCTAGGTTCATTGTATTGACGGTTTATGCGAATTAGTGGTGTTAAAATGCTGAAACAGGTTGCTGAGTGATAGTCACAGCCGACTTCATCTGGCTGTAACTCGGTCATTAGTTGTCGAAAAATGGATTTTCTGAAGTCTAAAACGTAGAGATTTGAATAACGAATCTAATGGCGCTGGATTCATATTTTTCTGAAGTCGTTTGATATTTTTAAGTGGCCAATTAAGTTCAGTAACTAAAGCTGTGAAAATCCTGAAATTTTGTTAGTTGTTTATCGAGTTGGATTTTATAATCTGTAGGGAGTCGAATCATGACATTTGTACAGCAACTAGGTATGGAAATTTCCGGGCAACTCCCACTGGAATTTTGTTAATTGGACGAACAGTGATTTTTAAATAAATTCTTCCGTGGACGGCAGTCAGAAAGTGACGAATCTGACTGCAGCCTAGTATATTAATATTTATGGATAATTGGTAAAGTATTAGGACTTGAGAATTTATATAAATTTCTAGAGTATAGTTGTCACCTGCTGTAAAATAATTGGAATTTTTGGAACGTTGGAACTATTATATAAAAATCCTATAAAACAGCCGAATTATGAGTATGTAAGCTGAAACATGATAACTTGTGAATGTGTGCACCAAAGTGTTGCATGGATTGGATTATGTTCATAATAAATTGTTTTGATTACTATGTTCACATGAGGATACTTGCATGCATGTTTGAGTGTTAGGAATTTTGATTGTGTGTATCACTTTGTGCGTAAATTATGTGTAGAATTTGTATTGGTGTGTTCACACACTGAATTGAAATCAATTGGTTTATTAGGACGCAATTAGCGGTCCCATCATTTGCAACTTCTGTGTTACACTAACCGAGCAACTAAAGGTGAGTTCACGGCCCCTAATTTTATCCGGTTTTAAACAACAGGAGGAGAAACATGTATACACTCTTCAAACTCCATCTCTTTACGTTATACGAAATTAACGTCACATAACTATTCGGTAACTAAGTTGATGTTAATGTAATGTTATGGTCACTAAGCAGCTATATCACATAAGTCCTCGGCAATCCCTCGGATCGTTAGTATTGGGTTTTAATAGCGGGGAAATTATAAGTAGTACTACTGGGCCCGACAAGCCCCATCCGAGCTAGTCGCGCTAGCCGACCGGGTATGGTCAACGGGTGAATAATTTGGCCTAACTTCGCCATGGTCAGTGATAGGCCTGGCAACACGGAGGCACAACAGTCAGCTTCGATCGCGAACACTTACGTGACATGACTTTAGGCTAGCTACCTATATATGTTAACATTGAACTTAATTACGAATCAACTATATTATCCCGGGTTGGGGATAATGGAAACAACAACTATATTATCCCGGGTTAGGGATAATGGAAACAACATCATTATTATTCTGGTTAAGGAATAATGGAACTATCGGTATTATTCCGGGTTGGGAATAATGGAATTAAATCGTTATCCCGGGTTAGGGATAACGGGGGAAACAAACTCATAACCGAACAAACGAATTTATGAAAACCTGTGAACTCACTCATCTTTAATTTTGACACTTGTTTCTTTACATGTTTCTCAGTACGCTAGGAGCTCTAGGTGCACTCACATGCATTGATCAAGACATCTTTTATCGAGTCTCATTTACAAACATTGTTTTGGGTTTTTCATTTGTTTTGGCGTTTGTGTTGGCGCCCGTTTCACTACTTATTTTATGCTTCCGCTCAACCATAAAAACTAATGCTTCCGCTAAACATTGGTAACTAACTAAGACAATATAAAATCTACGATGAATGGTTAAACAAATGATTTTTGGAAAACGTATTATCAAATCATATAGAGTCGTTCGACGTACTAGTGTTTCAGATTCTGGTTTGTTCACACGCCTCGCGGTAAAACTCCACAAGTGGAAATTGAGGGTGTGACAAGCATGTCGTCTGCCGGTAGGGCATCGTCCTCCATGGGATCAATAAGATCAAGTGGCTGAAAGACATCGAGGTCTTCATGGTCGGCTCCATCCTCAATGGGTAGGGCCTCAGCATTGGGGTCGTATCCATCGTTGGATACATACTCCATGGGATCCTCCTCGTAGCTCGATGAACAAGACATAGTCCTAGCAAATAATATGTACAATGCATATATATACATGTTATTAATTTAATATTACTTATGATATATTTTAGATTAATCACCACTTCTCATGCAATACTTATTGTCTTCTGTTTTCTCGTGTAATCTTAATGTTTCATGTCTATCCATTATTGACTAATCATGTATTGATCCTCGCTCATTACTTATAGTTGAGCTCGTGTGATAGATCCTCATGTTATCGTGACATAATGAAAACCTTTTGTTATTTTGTCATAATTCCGAAAACCTTTCTGTTATGTTATAAACCTTGTTTTCATGTGTGAGCCCCTGGTGATTGTAGACCAAACTTTAATAAAACGTTTTCCCCCGGTTCACTACAATCGGAGCTTTGGTACCAACCTGTCACACCCTGGTCGTAGCGGAAGCGCAAGTGTGTAACTATTAGTAATCATTGCATCCAATTTAGTAAACAATTAAAATTCAACAACGATGCCATACTAATAATAAGTTGCATTCTTACAACCTTACAAAAGTGATTTCATAGTTTAACTGTTTCCAACTGATCATCATAAACATAATTCATCATTTGCTACTTCCAAAATAAGATATTGTTTTCATTATTAATGCATAATGAGGTTTTGACCCCTATATACACAAACGAAGTTGGGATATAAAAGGAAAACCCTCCAAAAGATGGTTTATCGTTGTCTTGACATTTTCCCATACCCAAATCATATCACCAACTCATGCCTTGCGTCCTGATATACATGTAATTTTAAAAAGTCAACATAAAGTTGGCGAGTTGATGTAGTTAAGGTTTTCGTATAAAAATATCATTCTTGAAATCCAATAATGAAATTCGAGTATGTTATTAGCATCATGGCATTTTAAGGATCTATGTGTATGTCGCGAGCACCCTAACATATATGTGCCATAAGTAAGTAACCAAACCGAGACAACTTTGATATCATAGGGATCCCAAAAGCACTCCGAAGGGTATACCAACCAGGAGTGGAGCAGGTCTCAAACTCAATAGATCTACTTCTTTTGCACCTTGGTCACTATTTGATTAATGGTTACTATTGTCATCCTCCTACTTACGCACAAATGATCGTGTTATCAACTAAACCCATAGCTAACATACTGTTTGTTATGACATGTATTTCCCCTCGATAGTTTTAAAAACAAAACTTTGTAATAATTTCAAAGGAGGGACATGAACTCACAGTTTTGCTTTCCATAAGTCGTACTAGTAATGGTCGATGTCGGTACACGTGTGTAACCTACATGTGTATTAAGTTTATTAGACATTTAGGCCTCAATGGACCTTGTACTCGTTGTTCATCTTGAATTCTTGTTATGTATTTGCTTGTTATGATAGAACAACGTTTAGTGTTATTGTAGTGTTGGTAGTTTGCTTGTTCGATTAATATTGTTATATGTATTTCTCAAACATATATATATATATATTGCTATCATTCTTTGATCGTGTGTGAACTGGGCCTTGCCCTTCACATGTCCTCGTGTCTTACACGCGTGTTATTGGGCCTAGGCAATGTTTTCTTGTCATTGGGCCCAGCCCATGTTTTCTTGTCATTGGGCCTAGCCCATGTTTTTATGTCATTGGGCCTAGCCCACGTAATTTATGTCATTGGGCCTAGCCCACGTAATTTATGTCTTTGGGCCTAGCCCATGTAAGTTATGTCTTTGGGCCTAGCCCATGTTTTTATGTCTTTGGGCCTAGCCCATGTTATTTATGTCTTTGGGCCTAGCCCATGTTATTTATGTCTTTGGGCCTAGCCCATATAACTTATGTCTTCGGGCCTAGCCAATATTATCTATATCTTTTTGGGCTTTGTCCATATATATTATTCATTTTGGGCCTTGTCCATAAATATTAGGGAATTGGGCCTTGCCCATGCCTTTACAAATTGGGCCTAGCCCAAATTTATTTACAAGAGCCAATTTTTTATAAGTCTTACACTTATAATATTTTTAACTTTCCGGATTTTTGGTTTCCATAACATATATATATACATATACATATATATATACATATACATATATATATATATGTTAAACCTCTAAATATATATTTTAGACTCGTCGTCGGCATCGGTTATTATACTTTTTTTATCGACAATCGCCCGTCGTAGTAATGACTTTTCGTGTCGGCGATTCACCCGATGGTCGTCGACACGATGGTGTAATGGTGCACGTTCGCCTATCGTTCGCATTGCTTCGTTTGTCCGATTATTGTTTCGACGCTTTGTAAGAATATATTTGTTTATGTCACCCACACTTGGTATTGTTTTCAAGTGTTTGTATTTTTGTATATGATTGGGTATTTTTATTGTGAATACCCTAAGCTTCTAAATACATACACATACATTACACATATGTATTTATACAAAATTCTTGGTGACAATATATGTATACATATTTTTATTTCCCAAGTAACTATATCTATATTTATAAAAGTTACTTATTTTTACTTGTAAAAATATATGTATAAACTTGTTGAATACTTGGGTATTTAGGGTTTACCCCTTGTCATTAGAACCTACTTAATGACGATTCAAGTTACTAATCGCGTTTAGTTCTACTAATCACCCCATTAATCATGTCTTAATCGCGATTAGATTTTTAGAAAATTTCGCCATAGTTTCCCCTAAACTATGGCGTTTTCCACGTTTCAAAAACGTACGTAAACCTGTTTAGGCTCATAATCAAGATCAACAATCCATCACAAACCTTCCTATTATTTAGTTACAACATCTCATGTATCATCATCCATGACTTTTTAGTGGCAAAATCTTATTAAACCATGATGACATTTTCAATATTTATTAGCACTTTTACGTCACCATTTTTGTTATATCATTTAATCAAGTCCATCTCTTTAAACCTCTTGATTTCTATACTTTTAAGATGGTTACATCTTAAATAATAATGTTTACTTCTTATAAAAATCATTCATGCGTAGTAAAATTATCTTTAAGTTGTAGAAATCTTCATGGATGATGTAGTTGATGATCTTGTTTAGATTTAAACATTATCATGTTTAAATCCTCATTTTTACCGTTGTTCATTCAAGATCATCCAACACGATCATACTAACTAATAATCATATAAACACATGAACAACACAATACAAATCATATTGTGTGTTTATTATGGATTGAGTTAGGGTTTTTAGTTTATCTTTTTCTCAATTTCAAGATGATCAACTTGTACATCATGATCAACTTGTACATCATTAATCTAGACATAAAAATAAGCTAGATTATAAAAGAGACAATGGGTGCACAAGTAAGATGATGATTTAAGAAGAAAATGAAGCTTTAAAATGTCTCCAGTGGTCCTCCACCCTTTCTAGCTTCTTGAATAACCTTGATAGGGTTTTAAAGTGGGTGTAAAGTGGTAGTTTATGGTGGCTAAATGGTGGTGTAAGACTGGTGGTGGTAGCCGTGTATATGAGGGGGCAAAGGAAAGATATGTTGCAATTTTTTTGAGTGAAAGAAATGATGAAGATATTTGGTGAATTATGCAATATATCATACCGAAAGTTGTGTTTCCGTGACCTCATGTTAGTTGGATGGATTCCGAGTTCCAAAGAGGCTTAACTAGTTCGCTAGATGACTGAATGAGGCTATCGGCCACCAAAATTTTGTCGTTTCTACAAACGGACGCCTTCCGGTCGCATTGTGGACTGTTTGCCGAATGACCGGAAACGATGTCTTTTGTGCATTCTTGCCATTCTCAAATTATTTTAGGATGATTAACATTGTTTTATTAGTATTATTCTTACATCCGGAAACTACCGAATTAGTGTTGCGGACAAACTGATATTTGTCACCTTTTTGGTCGAAACGGACAATTTTGCAATTTTGGCGTTGTACCGGAAAGTTATGTATTATTGTAATGGTTGATCTCAAATAAGTGTTTTCATTTATACATGGACTCAGGTGTGGCATTAACATGCCGTTGTTCCTTGTTCTAATTCATTTTAGCGGATTTACCGACACAGTTAGTGTCTCCGCAGTTAGTGCGCCCAACACTTTTACCAACACTTTTAGGGCATCGTTTTGGTTTGTTCCGCGTCGTAACAGAAACCAGTATATGTTATGATCAGATTTACTTGCCTTAATTCTTAGTATACGACGTACGACTTAGTTACGAAATTAAACTACGATAATATGCATGAGATTATAAAATAAAATTAGTGATTAAATTGTATGGAATTACCGGTTATTTGCCATTTGTCACAGAAACGCGGGTGGATTCTCTCCCGGAACTCCGCCAGCCAAACAAGATGTATACTCTTTCAGTATGAATGAATGAATGCTTCCACTGATTCTGTTTTTGCTCCCTTCTTTTAACGTTCTACCAAATCGGTACTATCATAAGCCCAAGCTTCCGTCTAGAACCGTCGTCGCCGTGACCAACAACTGGTATAAGAGCCACGGTACCGATTGATTTTATCTAACAGTTGATGAATTACCTATGCTCATGAATTTTGGATGTATGAGGGATTTTCGACGTAAAAAACATCAAATAATAGGACTATCGACGGACATAATGTAAAATTGAAACCATAGGATTGTTATAAACTGATTTTCGACCAGATCTGTGCAAAAATCATGTTGACATTTGATGAAATGAAAATTCTGGATCGAAAAGACATGATCAGGCTTGTTCGTACGAGTAAGAATATATGGCTTGTACGAGTGACACTTTGTCACTCCTACGAAGCATCACTCGTACGAAGCAAAACACTCGTACGAAGCACAACTCGTACGAAGTGTGGCATGCCTGAAAAAAGGAATTGTTTGATCATATCGACGAGACGAATGCCCAGAAAAAATTTGGTGATTACAAATTTTTTCGAGATTTTAACGTCTAATTTGGGTTGTTCGGGGACACCGTCTGGAGCTTCAGGGTATAGATTTGATAATACAATCACAAAATGATGAAGATTTTGGGGTAGTCACTGATACACGCGCAACACGTTGATCATCTGGTGTAGTGACTATTAATGGGCCTTAACGTTAAATCAACTTTTGATCAAAACTACAATTTTGGGAAATTTTCCACAAAATTTGAGTACCATATGCTGCAGTCGCGTCATAATCTTCATTCCCATAAGAACTCAAGACGTCAGAATTTTCAGAAATGAGGGGGAATAAAAATTTTCACGTATATGTTAAAATTCCTGCGTTTTTGAAATTCGTGACGATGTAATAGTATCCGGGTGGTTCCGACTGCGGATTATCAGGGAAACACAGAGGATCGAAGATTCATTAGTATTGAGATAAAGTTTATGTCTATTCATGAAATAGACTATACATTTGGAATGTCGTGATCAAACGATGTTCAGAATTTCAGATCATGATACAGATTGATGCTCAAGGGTTAAATGTCTGATCCCCGATGTGGAAGTGGAAGCACATACGACTGCTTATCTTTAACTCTGCAAGGCAAATGAACTGTCTTTCGGACTAACCACTAGGAAACAAGGATGTCTTGTAGTTTCAGTTGCCCCATTCCAGCGGAGATAGCTATACGTCTATTATTGTGACTAAAAAAAGGAAGAATGTGATTCTGATTACGGTAGAATGTGTGATCAAAGAATGTTCAGAATTTTCAGATCATGATACAAATTGATTCTCAAGGGTTAAATGCCTGATCCCCGATGTGGAAGTGGAAGCACATACGACTGCTTATCTTTAACTCTGCAAGGCAAATGAACTATTTTTCAGACTAACCGCCAGGAAACAAGGATGTCTTGTAGTTTCAGTTGCCCCATTCTAGCGGAGATAGCTATACGTCTGTTATTGTGACTAAAAAGGAAGAATGTGTTTCTGATTGCCGAAGAATGTTTCTCAGATTCGATGTGTTACCAGATAGTATGATTCTGATGATGATTTGTTGATTGAGAAGATTACCAATCTGTTGATCAATCGGGATTACGAAAATCGGGATTTCATATTTTTGCGGATATGAATTGATTTGAAGTTTTTCGTTGTGGCAATTCGAAGTTTCTATCAATTGCCGATTGGGTTTTGAAGATTAGAGGATTGAGCATCAGAGGAGTGCGATAAACCAAATGCGGATATGGTTAACGTTGAAACGAAGAAGCAAATCAGAGGAGGTTTTGAACCGTGCAAACAAAGACCTGAAGATTAATTTCTGTAGAATATTATTTCTGGGGGAATGTTGCTTAAATTAGATAATGCAAACCCAGATCATCAATCAAGGGGGAATTTGTTAACGCGTTCTATGACATCGACAGATACCTGATTGAAGTTGTAGAATATTCAAACACGGCTCTCAGACTTCAAGATCATGATCAAGCGTCGAAAATGACGTCCAAGGGGGAATTTGTTGATGCACTTTTTGTCTGTCACTGTGTGAATAGACTAGAAAGAGTGTGTATTGAATATTGTTTAGATTAGATACGAACACACGACCCAAGTGCAAAAGAGAACTGGCTCGTACGAGTGACAATGTGACTCGTACGAGTGACATTATGACTTGTACAAGTGATAAACGTCTCACTCGTATGAGTGAGCTTATGTGGTTCGTACGCGTGACATCTTATCACTCGTACAAGCAACCATTCGCAAGAGCTGCTTATGTCTATATCTATGTGTTTGTGTTCTTTGTTTGTTAAGTTTTGGAACTTCCCTTAGGGGAAACGCTGGCGGATTCTCTCCAGGAACTTTGCCAGCCAGACAAGATGTATAATCTTTCAGTATGAATGAATGAATGCTTCCGATGATTCTGTTTATACTCCCTTCTTATAACGTTCTACCGAATTGATACTATCATACGCCTAAGCTTCCGTCTGGAACTGTTGTCGCCGGGACCAACAACAACTCGTACAAGTAACGATTCGTACGAATAGCCACTCATACGACCAGTCACTCGCAAGATAACATTTTTCTCAAAAAATTCAAATCACTCATACAAATAGAGATTCGCACGAAAAGTCACTCGCATGAGTAAATTTCTAAAAACTGTTGTTGTCTCCTCGCACCAGGCACCTGACTCGTACGAGTCTTAGTTCACTCGCACGAGGGACATTCTTAAGCGTTTTTCTTAACTATCGTGTTCTTCTCAAATTATATCTAATCAGCATTGTCGAAAGTTTTTATTTCCGAAAAATTGCATATATAATGGAAGAAGATTTTTTTAATGCGTTTGCTGCTTCAGCTGTTACTACTACCGCAACACAAAATATGAATCTCGAGAATGAAATGGGAACAATGACGAAGCCTCCAAAGTGTGGTCCCGTGGTCAGCGGTGATTCTAGACGGATGCTGTGGGGATAGAACAGATTCGGCAGAACGAAATAGACATGTAGGCACAGAATTAGCTGAAGCTTTTCATTCATTCATTCATATCGAAAGAGTATACATCTTGACTGGCTGGCGGAGTTCCTGGAGAGAATCCGCCAGCTTTCCCCTAAGGGAACTTCCAAAACTTACAAAACAATGAACACACAACACCTATTTATAGACATGACAGCTCATGCAAAGCGAGCCTGTTGTCACTCATACGAAGGGTCATTCGTACGAGTGAGATGTTGTCACTCGTACGAGTAAGAAAGTCACTCGTACGAAGCATATAGTCACTCGTACGAGGCACATGTCACTCGTACGAGGCACATGTCACTCGTACGAGCCAGTACTCGTTCGCACTTGGGTTGTGTGTTCGTATCTAATCTATAAAATATTCAATATACACTCTTTCTAGCTTATTCGCACAGTGACGGCCTTAAAGTGCATCAACAATTTCCCCCTTGGACGTCATTGTCGAAGCTTGAACTTGAAATTTGAGAGTTGTGTTTGAATATTCTGCAACTTCAATCGGGTATATGTTGACGTTGTAATTCCCTCTTGATTGAAAATCCGGGTTTGCATTATCTACGTTAAGCACCATTCCCCCTGAAATACTTTTCTTTAGAAATTGATCTTCAGGTTGTTGTTTGCACGGTTCAAGACCTCCTCTGATTTGTTTGATCTACAAATTTTCTCGAATAATCACCAACTTGAAATTAAACAATGCAGCTTCTCAGTTTTGACGTTAAGCATATCCGCGTTCGGTTTAGCACACTCCTCTGATGCTCTATCCTCCGATCTTCAAAACCCAACTGGCAATTGATAGAAACTTCGAAATACCACACCGAACAACTTCAAACCAATAGATATCCGCAAAAATCTTCTCAGCTAGCAGAGGCGGAATTCATTGTTAGAGAGGATGACAAACGAACAAGTGAGATCTACTGTTTAACTGCTCTAAATGTATTGATTGACGTGCAAAGTACAAGGCAAGTAAACAAATCAACAGGGCTTCACCGTACCAACTGAACTAACACTAACTAGCTCTAACACAACACTCCTCTCTTTATAGGTAGACATGACTCGCACTGGAGTGTGTGAAACAGAGAGTATGACTCGTGCGAGAGACTGCCTCGTACGAGTGATAGGGTGTTACTCGTGCGAGTCATCTGACTCACTCGTACGCGTCATCTACACAATATATAAAACATACAATAACATATATAATTATGACGTTTAAGCCCTATATACAAAAATGACATATCCTAGACGTGGGCAATAGACATAATGTACCAACAAACTCCCCCTTGGATGTTGCCGTAGTCTTGATAGTCTTCAAAAAAATCTTCATATGATTTGACGTTTAACGACCAAAAAACCGCTTTGGTGGCTTGAGACACTCCCCAAATGCAATTGGCGTTTGATCTATTGGAGGAGGTCGGTTCACTGTATTGCCAAAATGAAAACTTATCAACGATGCTATGCGAGCTCGCTTTACAATCCTAACTTCCTTTTTTTTCCTTCTTCTTTTGTTCGGTCTCCTCCAGCTTCCTCCAAGAAGTGTTCCATGCAGATCCAGAATGTATGTCATTTGCGAAACAGACATTAACAATCTTCTGAAACTGGAGTGCTTGCTCTTTATCTTTTCTCTGTAGTTGATCTTGCAGTAGAACAAGCAATCTATATCTTTCTTCGTACAATTTACTAGCCACATCGGGTCTAGTACTCGAATGCCATGCCACAACCCATATATTCGTTTGTGTGCTATGACGGCTTCGGTTAGCTCCTCAGTTATCTTCCACGAATCATCATCAGGGTGCACGCATATCACAGCTTCTCCTGTGTTAGAATCATAGTGCCACCACTTGAAGTTTTTGTGGAAATCCTGCTCCATCTGAATCATAGGCATATTTTTCATTACTTTTGGCCTCTTCACGATGAGCGTAACATCCTTTTCTTTAGTAACTGGATCTATCTTCGTAATACGCTCCGGAAAGTGAGGTTTCAAGTGTACAAATCCATGCAAAGCTTCAATCTTTATCAACTTCCATAGCCTTTTGTCGTGAAATTTTGTCTTTAGATTGATCATCTTTGTTTTCACTAGCTCTTTGATGTCTCAATAAGGCAAGGATTTGATGTCGCTCAAATATCTAAAGTACTGGATTCCAAACTCCCTTTTGATCGCGTAAACATTAAGTTCTTTGATCCAACCCCAGCTGATAATGTCCCCTAGAGAAATATCTGCATCGCGTGTAAAGAACGCTAGAGGACGTTTCAACTTACGCTCGGCTAGTGAACTCTTAAACCACTTCTTCCTCATTTCGGCAATTTCAGCTCTAGTCATATGTTGATGAATTGTTCCCTGTTTAGCAATTTCTTTGACTTTTCGTTTCAGCACATCGGCATTCTCTGTTGCAAACAGCTCAGTGAAAGTTGGGGAGTCATCTGTACCCTGATCGGCAAGATTAGAAACATTGTCATCGGAATCATCCTCCACGACAACTCGATCATGATCATTAGCCTCTTCAACGTGTTCAAAGACATAATCGTTTGGCTCGAAAGCGCTAATCTCGTTCAGCTCATCTTCAAAATCAAACTCAAACTTTTCTTCATCCATGCCTAACATTTCGACAATCTCTTCCTTAGAATAGCTGTGGATAAATTCTCCCTCCTCAACATCATGCTCAAGATAAAAAATCTTCGGTTTCGGCACGACAGGAACGGTAGATGTATCAATAACCGTGAGGATTCCTTCCTGCTGAGCATCAGAAGGACCTTCAGTTCTGTCCTTATCACCTTCCTCAGTCGTTTGATTCGCATAGTCGTCTACATACACCGAATAATCAATCTCTTCATTTAAACCAGTCGGTTACACAAATACCCGCACCACCTACATCATCGTCATTATCATCGCTATCAGAATCACCAAATAACACATCATCTAAATCTTCATCCTCTTTCTCAACTTCTTCATCAAATTCTTCAACCGCTTCCTCAATCTCTTTTTCTAACTTTTTCTTTAGTAGCCATTTGCAGTGTCTCGCAGATAATTATGACATGTCAATATCCACATCCTTTGGCTTCCCTATCAGAACAAACTTATTCGCCCCTGTATACAACACGATATCTGTAATAACTGGCACAGATTCAGCTTCTGGCGCAGTTGTGAAATCCACGGGATCCTCTACAACTTTTGCTTTTCCTTTGCCTTGCGCATCTAATAGTTCTTTAGCAAGACGTTCTCTTTCAGCAACACGCTCTCTGGCTTCAGCGCGTTCAATCTTGTCTATCTCCGCAACTGTATTAACTCCCAGCTTTTTTGTCAGAATTTTCTCAAACACATTCATTATTCTATCACTTCTGAGACGTTCCTCCTCATATTCAGCCATTCGGAGTCGTAAACGTTTATTCTCCGACACAATTCTAGCGAGCATGGCTTCTAGTTGTTGTTTATCTTCATTAGGCACATTAAGGTGCTCCTGTAACTCCGCAATTTTGACAGTGTTTACCATGACCTACTTCTGTAGTTCTTCAACGCGCGAGTCATTAAACATGTCTGTAGTAAAGTCTTTGCCCCATGAAATATCCCCAAAGTCAAAATCGAAAATAACGTGAGATTGGGGCTGCGAAGTATGCGATGGAGGCTGAGGTGTAGCCTGTCGTGGTGTTGGTTGTCATGGCAGCTGAGGAGTAGCCTGTCGAGTTGGTGATTGTGGTGCAGATTGTCTTGGTGGAGATGGTGGAATTTGCGGAGTTGGTTCAGCAACAACTTCTTCTTCTGCTCCTGCACTGTCTCTTTGGATTTAACAGTAGGAGACTCAGAGCTTCTAGCTGTTTGACGTTTGAAGTGTCGTGTATTTTTCTTTGCTGGAGTGCGTACAGGAGTGTCATAGTCTGAACCCGAAGGTATAAACGTTGTGTCGTCCTCTCCTGCCGCTTTGCGCTTTTTCTCTTTAGCTTTTCTCTTTTTCTAAGCCAGACGCTTTGCTTCTATCTTTTTGGCTCTCTTTCTTTCAGCTGATCTTCTATCTTCTGAATTAGTGCTAGAAGATGATGCGTCTTCAGCCACTTTATCTCCACCAAACGCCTGCCTCTCAATGTCTAAAGCAATATCTTCAATACTTTCTTCAATTTCTAGTTCATCTCTTAACCCAGAAATTGAAGAGATGAACCACAAATCTTCCGAATTAGTGCTAGAATGCGACAGCTTGCCTTTTCTTTTGCGTTGTTGTCACACCCTCAATTTCCACTTGCGGAGTATTACCGCGAGGCGTGTGATCAAACCAGAATCTCAGACACTAGCAATGTCGAACGAATCTGTATGATTTATTTAAACGTTTTCCAAAAACATTTATTGTAAACATGCATAGTCATTTTTAAAGTTCAAAAGTTTCAAAGTTTAGCGGAGGCATTAGAATAAAGTAACGGGCGCCAACATAAACGCCAAAACCAAAATCCCAAAAATAATCGTTAATAAAGACTCGATAAAAATGTCTTGATCAAATGAAAAGTGGGTGCACCTAGCGCTCCTAGCGTCCTGAGAAACATGCAAAGAAACAAGTGTCAACATTAAAGAAGAGTGAGTTCACAGGTTTTATAACTTCACAAGTTCGATTTAAAAGATTGGTTTCCCCCGTTATCCCTAATCCGGAATAACGACGTAGTTCCATTATTCCTAACCTGGAATAATAATGTTGATTCGTAAATAAGTTCAATGTTAACATGCAGGTAGCGAGCCTAGAGTTACGTCACGTAAGAGTTCGCGATCGAAGCTGACTGTTGTTGCCTCTGTGTTGCCAGGTCTATCACTGACCATGGCGAAAGTTAGGCCAAATTAACACCCATTGACCATTCCCGGTCGGCTAGCGCGACTAGATCGGGTGGGGCTTGTCGGGCTTAGTAGTACTACTATAATTTCCCCGCTATCTAACCCAATACTAACAATCCGAGAGTTGGTTGAGGACTTCCGTTATAAAGCTACTTAGTGACCATAACATACATTAACATTAACTTAGTTACCGAATAGTTAACGACGTTAATTTCACATAACGTAAAAGATAGAGTTGTAGAGCGTATACATGTTTCTCCCCCTGTTGTTCAAAAACCGGATAAAATAGGGGCCGTGAACTCTCCTTAAATTGCTCGGTTAGATAAACACAAAAGAAGTAAAGAATGGAACGCTATTCGTGTCCTAACATGTCAACCGATTCAAAGTTAGTGTGTGAACACACTTACACAAAACCCTACGTATAACTAACACACAGTACAGCACACGTAATAACCAATTCGAAACCATAATCATGCATGCAAAGTATCACCTTACAAAATAACGACCAAATCAACTTGTCACAAACACAGGATAACTCATACAACACTTAGACACACACAAACGTAAGTTAGCATGTTTCAGCATGTACACTCATAACTGGGTTGTTTTCGAGAATTTTTATAAAATAGTTCCCATATTCCAAAAATTCCAATCTTTTTACATAGGGTTCCAATTAGCCTGTAAAATTTAGTATAAAATTTTCAAATGCTAAATCTTTACAAATTAATTACAAAAATTTATATACTAGGCTGCAGTCAGATTCATCGCTTTCTGACTGCAGTCCACGAGAAAAATCATTTGAAAATCATCGTTATCCGATTAACAAACTTCCAGTGGGAGATTTTCGAAAACTCCCGTCTCCAGTTACTGTACAGATTTCGTGACCTAACACCATACAGACTATGAGATCCGACTCGATAACCACCCTGCAAATTCTGTAGAAATTACACAGCTTCAGCTGCTGCACTAAATGATCATTTAAAAATAGCAAACAACCTTAGAAAAATACGAATCCAGCACCATTTGATGCGTTTTTCAAAAATACACGTGTTAGGATTTAGAAAAACAGTTTTTCGATAAATAACGATCAGTTTACAGCCAACTGAAGTTGGCTATAAAATGTTAATCAGCTTTTTGTTTTCGATTTTCTAATACTAGAACAAGTTTAAACGACCATGACACCTACTTGTATCGATTAACAGCATGTTAACTTATCAAATATCATCTAGCACATCAAGATTCACCCAAACCCTAGGTGAATAACACCCTAAACATCATCACGAACGCAGCCAACACTCATGTATACGTACATATCATTCTACTAATCATCACCACAACACTTTTTCATAACAATATCATACAAGCACATAATCATGATCAAGACTACACAAAACATAATGTGAATCGTAATAAAATTAAACCCTAACCTTGAAACGATGATAATTAGGGAACTGGGACAAGCTTGGAATCGATCCGAGTGGTGTAGGGCTGTTTACGCGACCGAGAGAGGGGGGGCTGCTGCCGTCGCACACCACAAGGGGAAAGGGTTTTAGGGTTTGCTATTTTTTTGAACACCCCATGCATACATACGTATACATACATAAGAGGCCAGGGGGGCGGTTTGGCTATTCTTGGGCCGCAAAGAGTGTGGGCCGCAAGGGGGTGTGGGTGGCGGGTTAGGTTTGCTTGGTCGCGAAGTCGAAACGTTTCAGAGGCTCAGTTCGGTTCGGCTTATAAATAGAATTTACTAACCGATAATTATAATCTGATAAATAACTACACACAATATTACTCGACAATTATTCACGACACGAAGTTTATAAAATATTAAATCACGTATTTGGAGTGTGACGCAATAGATTCACAAACGTCTAATAACACATAGCACATAATTCAGATACGACCCATTAAAACTCCCAAACATCGTGTATTCCCTAATTACTAAAGTTAGCGTAGTTATTGCGAGCGCGTAATTAATTCTCCGAATTAAATTAACGTAGGAATGAATAACAATAAAGTATCGCCTTTAAGGTACCTGAAAAACCGAGATGTCACATTATCCCCATTTTGAAAGAATTTTCGTCCCGAAAATTGAGTAAACGCGGTTTAGAATGCAACGCACAAAAGTTCAGTTTGTTAGAATGGTACAAGGAAATCCCAGGCTGTCATATCATTCCCATGTTGAAAGAATTTTGTCCCGAAATTCAGTTGGCGGTAACATCAGATTGCTGCTCAGCGGCAAAAAGGTGTGGATATTTGCTTTTCATTTGGTCCTCTCTTTCCCACGTGAACTCCGGTCCATGTTTAGAGTTCAAACGAACCTTGACGATCGGTATCTTGTTGTGCCTTCGAGTCTTGATCTCACGGTCCATGATC
Organism: Scalesia atractyloides; assembly: GCA_947069175.1. NCBI lineage: Eukaryota > Viridiplantae > Streptophyta > Magnoliopsida > Asterales > Asteraceae > Scalesia > Scalesia atractyloides. Next base: position 40,040,375 of record CAMTDV010000008.1, on the reverse strand, counting down.
TCGATAGGTTGTTCCACAAAATGCAGTTGCTCATCCACTTGAATCTCATCCAATGGAATGACTAGGGTCTCATCTGATAGACACTTCTTCAGATTGGACATGTGAAAAACGTTGTGAACTCCACTGAGTTCGGCAGGAAGGTCTAACTGATAAGCTACGGGCCCGATACGCTTCGAAATCACAAATGGGCCTACGTACCGTGGATTTAGTTTGCCTCGTTTTCCAAAACGTATTACACCCTTCCAAGGTGACACCTTCAGTAGGACACGGTCACCTACATGAAATTCAAGCGGTTTGCGTCGTTGATCAGCGTAACTTTTCTGTCGATCCCCTGCCGCTGCCATGCGGTTTCCGATTTGCACAATCTTTTCAATAGCCTCAAGTATCAACTCAGGACCTGTGAGTTGACTGTCTCCGACTTCTGCCCAACAGACCGGTGATCTACATTTGCGACCGTACAATGCTTCGAACGGTGCTGCCTGAATACTCGTATGATAACTGTTGTTATACGAGAGTTCCACTAAAGGCAGATGGATTTCCCAACTGTTCCCGAAGTCTACCACGCATGCCCTAAGCATGTCCACCAAGGTCTGAATGGTCCTTTCACTTTGACCATCCGTCTGAGGGTGGTAAGCTGTGCTCATATCTAAGCGCGTACCCAACGCTTTCTGAAGTGACCGCCAAAAGTTGGACGTGAAACGAGCATCTCTGTCTGAAATGATGGACGTTGGCACCCCGTGCCGAGAAACTACTTCCTTAATATAGATGCGAGTCAACTTATCCATCTTATCTGTTTCTTTGGTCGCTAGGAAGTGTGCAGACTTAGTTAGACGATCCACGATCACCCAGATGGTATCACAACCACCAGGAGTTCACGGGAGTTTAGTGATAAAGTCCATCAAGATCTGATCCCATTTCCACACTGGGATCTCAGGTTGTTGAAGTAACCTTGACTTTCGCACAAGTCAAACACTTGCCCACGTAGGTGGCTATATCCGCTTTCATGTTGGGCCACCAATACGCGACTTTAAGGTCTTGATACATCTTATCCGAGCCAAGATGGACAGAGTATCGGGATTTGTGAGCTTCGTCCATAACTAGCTTTCTAAGGTTTCCGTAGAGAGGTACCCATATACGGTTCATGAAATACTGGGTACAATTGGGTTTCACTTCCCAATCGCGTTCCATCTTTCCCACAGATTCGGCCTTGATGTTCTCTTCCTTAACTGCTTCTAGTTGCGCGTCGCGTATCTGTTCGGGCAACCCATAATGAACCCAGAATGAATTGTGAACTGTAGTGCTCGTACCCGATGAGGTTTCAAGTGCTCCTTCCGACTGAGGGCATCAGCTACCACGTTAGCTTTACCCGGGTGATACTGAATGGCACATTCATAATCGTTCAGGAGTTTGACCCAGCGACGCTGTCGCATGTTCAACTCCTTCTGGTAAAATATGCTGGAGGCTCTTGTGATCCGTGTAGATTGTGCACTTGGTTCCATATAGGTAGTGTCTCCAAATCTTAAGTGCAAACACAACTGCTCCCAATTCCAAGTCATGTGTCGTGTAGTTCTTCTCGTGGACCTTCAATTGTCGGGATGCATACGCGATGCCCTTATCACGTTGCATGAGCACACATCCCAATCCCTGAATGGAAGCGTCACAATATACCACAAATTCATCTGTCCCCTCTGGCAAGGACAAAATGGGTGCACTACAAAGCTTCTGCTTCAGTAATTGAAATGCTGGCTTTCTGTTTGTCACCCCAAGCATACTTGGTGCCCTTCTGAGTGAGAGTGGTAAGCAATTGTGAGATCTTGGAAAATCCCTCAATCAAACGTCTGTAGTAACCAGCCAAACCCAAAAATTGGCGGATCTCTGTCGGTGTCCTGGGTGCTTCCCAGTTCTTGATAGCATCGATCTTGGTGGGATCAACGTGTATACCCTTTTCATTCACGATATGCCCGAGGAACTGAACTTCCCGAATCCAGAAATCACACTTCAAAAATTTTGCATATAGTTTCTCCTGTTGAAGTAGTTCCAGCAATAACCGTAGATGCTCAGCATGTTCTTCTTCACCCTTAGAGTAGATGAGTATATCATCGATGAACACGATGACAAACTTGTCGAGATACGGCTTACACACGCGGTTCATGAGGTCCATGAACACCGCGGGTGCATTGGTGAGACCGAAGGGCATGACCAAGAACTCGTAATGGCCATACCGAGTGCGAAATGCCGTCTTGGAGATACCCTCCTCCCTGACGCGTAGCTGGTGATAACCGGACCGTAGATCAATCTTGGAGTAGTAGCTTGACCCTTGAAGCTGGTCGAAAAGATCGTCGATGCGAGGTAAGGGGTACAGGTTCTTGACGGTAACCTTATTGAGTTCCCTGTAGTCGATGCACATGCGGAAGGTCCCGTCCTTCTTCTTGAAAAAAAGGACCTGAGCTCCCCATGGCGAAGTACTGGGTCGAATAAGTCCTTTTTCCAACAATTCCTGAAGTTGGGTAGACAGCTCTAGCAGCTCCGTTGGAGCTAAGCAGTACGGGGCCTTGGTGATTGGAGTCGCATGGCTTGCCAATTCTATTTCAAACTCTACTTGTCGATGTGGTGGAAGACCGGGTAACTCCTCTGGAAACCATCTGGAAAGTCACGGACGATGGCGATATCTTCAATCCGCTTCTCGTCCTTAGACTGCTCGGTGACCAGTGCGAGCAAAGCAAAAGAGTTCTTTCTCCGAAGATACTTCTGAGCTTGCATGTAAGAGATGATGTTCGTGACGACGCCTGCCTTCTCGCCTTGCACCATCAAGACTTTGTCGCTAGAGAGTAGAATACGGATAGCTTTCTCGAAATAGAGGACTTCAGCTCGGACATCGGATAGCCAGTCCATTCCGAATACCACGTCAAAACTACCCAGAGTAGTTGTCATCAGATCAATGGTAAAGGTGTGACCCACGAGTTTGAGTTGACCGCCGGTCACTAGATGAGTCAAATCTACAGATTTACCATTGGCTAGTTCTATGACGTAAGGGGTCTTTAGAGGTTTAGGTGTGAGATTTAGGTTCTTCCTAAAAGACTCAGATATAAAACTCTTATCCGCACCCATATCAAAAAGTACAGTAGCAAAATGATCGTTAAGTGGAAACTTACCGGTGACCACATTCGAGTCGTTTCTGGCCTCCCACGGCCTAGCGTGAATGCACGTCCTTTGGCACCTCCTATGCCACCATTTTCATTGTTGCCATTGTTGATATTGTTATTGTTGTTGTTGTTATTCCCACCATTGTTGTTGTTGCGAAGTTCCGGGCAGTCTCGCTTGAAATGGGCAGTGCTACCGCACTGGTAGCATCCTCGGTTATTACCCTGGTGTTGGTTCTGATTCTGTCGTGACATAATCTCCCCGCGACAGTCCTTTGCCGCGTGTCCTGCTTTGCCACATCGTTGGTAGCGATTTCCGGCGCAAGGGCCGTGATGATGGAGGTTACAACGATTACATTGTGGCTTCCAACCCGCATAGCCGCTCGAGTTCTGGGTGTTGTTGGCGGACTGATTGTTGTGACCCCGATTGTTGTTGAAGTTGTTGGACCGCTTCTGGTTTCCTTGTTGTGGCTGGGCTGATGAAGACTGCCGAGCAAGTGAGTCTTCAAATTTCCTTTTGTTGTCAGGGACAATTTCAGTTTCACCCCTAGGTGGCAACTTCCTTTGCTCCACCGCCTTATCGGTGAGTTTATGTGCCAGCCTAATCGCTTGTTGCTCGGTCGTAGGATTGCTAGACATTACCATGCCCTGGATCTCAGGGACCAGACCCCCAAGATAAAACTCAAGTCGTTTAGCGACGGTGTTAGCCAAATCGGGACAAAGGAACACCAGATCATGATGTCTTGCCGTGTACACTTCAATTTCTGACCCGACCATCTTATGGTTCCATAACGCTTGTTCCAATTGCTGAACTCTGTCCCGCGGACAGTATTCCTCCTTGATTAGAGCTTTGAACTCGGTCCAGGTCATTGCGTTCGCCGCAGCACGCACACGCATTTGGACTTGTGCGTTCCACCAGGTTAATGCCCCATCTTCCAACGTCGAGGCAGAATACTTGACCTTATTAGCTTCGAGGCAATTGCACATTGTGAAAACCGATTCAGACTTTTTGACCCAACGGACCAGTCCTATGGGTCCTTCAGCTCCCATGAACTTGCTCAGTTTCGCATCCAAGAACATCCTGTAGGGGTTAAGACCCCCTCCTGAGGATAGAGGATAGGTAGTCAGCGCGAAAGTCTACTAGCCGAACTATTAGATTTTCCCATGAAAATTTAATAATGGTTACCTGATGGTGCTTTAGGAGCACCTGCCAGTGCAGCGTTCACGTGTTGTTGGATTAAAGCGGCCAATTCTTCAGCGGACATGTTGAGATTTCCGTGACGACCGGTTGCCATTTCAGATCTTCGCAAGAAAACACAAACACATACCGATAAGTATATATCCAATATAGTTATCATATTCCACACTTCAATGATCCCACAATTTATGTCAACCCAACAAATTAAACAATCAAAAGGAACATTCGATTAAATAAATTGTAATGTCTCACAAAATACCAACCAAACATATCAGTTTAATTATAAAATTTCCAAGTTCAAACATAAGTGGAAACAAACAAACTAAAGGAAACAAAACGAAGATTGGCAAGGCGGGTTAGTCATCTATGTCTCCATCCCCCAAGTCATTGTCACTGCTGTCTACCTCTTCAGCGTTCTCAGCTTCAACAGCCGGGTCCTGTTCCGGCTCTTCTTCCTCTGGATCCTCCTCAGGGTCTTCCTCTGGATGCTCCTCTTCGTCTTCTACCGGCGCTGGAGGGGCGGGTGCTGGTGCGGGTACTGGGATAGGTGGTGCTTGGTTCTGCTCCAGTTCGAGAATCCTCCAAGTGGACTCAAGAACTCTATCTTCGAGCCAATCAGCCCTCAGCTGCTCAGCACGAAGGTCCTTAGCTAAAATGCTTTGAACTCTCTTATTCTCATCTTGCTCTTCCTCAAGCTCTTCAGTTTTACCAGTCAGCTGACGTATCAACCAACCCTGTGCTTCGATAGTCTCTTGCATTCTCTCCAGCTGTTCCTGTTGTTTCCTTAGCACAACTCTAAGTAGATCGTCCCCCAATCCTGAAGAGTTGACCGGTTTGACCGGTACAGCGGTGGTTGGACGGGAGGACGACTCCCTCCTAGAGCAAGTCTTTTCTTGGCAGCTGAGCGTGTCTCTACGCCACGAGGTGGTGAGGGTTCGACCATGGGGGCCTTCCCCGGCTCCCTTGATTGTCGAGAACTGTCGGATAATGATGATGACATAGCCTGCCGGGTTGGTGAAGTTAGTTACATGCTGCGTATATCACAATATATCACACCCTCAATTTCCACTTGCGGAGTATTACCGCGAGGCGTGTGATCAAACCAGAATCTCAGACACTAGCAATGGCGAACGACTCTATATGATTTATTTAAACGTTTTGCAAAAACATTTATTGTAAACATGCATAGTCATTTTCAAAGTTCCAAAGTTTCATAGCGGAAGCATTAGAATAAAGTAACGGGCACCAACAAAAACGCCAAAACCAAAATCCCAAAAATAATCGTTAATAAAGACTCGATAAAAATGTCTTGATCAAATGCAAAGTGGGTGCACCTAGCGCTCCTAGCTTCCTGAAAACATGCAAAGAAACAAGTGTCAACATTAAAGAAGAGTGAGTTCACATGTTTTATAAGTTCACAAGTTCGGTTTAAAAGATTGGTTTCCCCCGTTATCCCTAACCCGGAATAACGATATAGTTCCATTATTCCTAACCTGGAATAATAATGTTGATTCGTAAATAAGTTCAATGTTAACATACAGGTAGCGAGCCTAGAGTTACATCATGTAAGAGTTCGCGATCGAAGATGACTGTTGTTGCCTCTGTGTTGTCAGGTCTATCACTGACCATGGAGAAAGTTAGGCCAAATTAATCACCCATTGACCATTCCTGGTCGGCTAGCGCGACTAGCTCGGGTGGGGCTTGTCGGGCCCAGTAGTACTACTATAATTTCTCTGCTATCTAACCCAATACTAACGATCCGAGAGTTGGTTGAGGACTACCGTGATAAAGCTACTTAGTGACCATAACATACATTAACATTAACTTAGTTACCGAATAGTTAATGACGTTAATTTCGCATAACGTAAAATATAGAGTTGTAGAGCGTATACATGTTTCTCCCCCTGTTGTTCAAAAACCGGATAAAATAGAGGCCGTGAACTCACCTTAAATTGCTCGGTTAGATATATGCAAAAGAAGTAAAGGATGGAACCGCTAATCGCGTCCTAACATGTCAACCGATTCAAAGTTAGTATGTGAACACACTGACACAAAACCTTACGCATAACTAACACACAGTACGACACACGTAATACCAATTAGATACCATAATCATGCATGCAAAGTATCACCTTACAAAATAACGACCAAATCAACTTGTCGCAAACACAGGATACTCATACAACACTTAGACACACACAAACGTAAGTTATCATGTTTCAGCTTGTTCACTCATAACTAGGCTATTTTCGAGAATATTTTTAAAATAGTTCCCATATTCCACAAATTCCAATCTTTTTTCAGAGGGTGCCAATTAGCCTGTAAAATTTAGTGTAAAATTTTCAAATCCTAGATCTTTACCAAATATTTATAAATATTTATATACTAGGCTGCAGTCAGATTCGTCGCTTTCTGAATGCAGTCCACGAGAAAAATCATTTAAAATCATCGTTCATCCGATTAACAAAATTCCAGTGGGAGGTTTTCTGAAACTTCCGTCTCCAGTTACTGTAGAGATTTCGTGACCTAACCCCATACAGACTATGAGATCCAACTCGATAAACAGCCTGCAAATTCTGCAGAAATTACGCAACTTCAGCTGCTGCACTAAATGATCATTTAAAAATAGCAAACAACCTCAAAAAAATACGAATCCGACGCCATTTGATGCATTTTTCAAAAGTACATGTTTTAGGCTTCAGGATAACAGTTTTTTGATAAACAACGATCAGTTTATAGCCAACTGAAGTTGGCTGTAAATGTTAATCAGCTTTCTGTTTTCGATTTTGTAATACTAGAACAAGTTTAAACGACCATGACACTTAGTTGTATCGATTAACAACAGGTAAACTTATCAAATATCATCTAGCACATCAATATTCACACAAACCCTAGGTGAATAACACCCTAAACATTATCACAAACGCAGCAAACACTCATGTATACGTACATATCATTCTACTAATCATACACCACAACACTTTTTCATAACAATATCATACAAGCACATAATCATGATCCAGACTACACAAAACATAATGTGAATCGTAATACAATTAAACCCTAACTTTGAAACGATGACAATTAGCAAACCGGGACAAGCTTGGAATTGATCCGAGAGGTGTAGGGCTGTTTGCTTGACCGAGAGAGGGGGGCTGCTGCCGTCGCACACCACAAGGGGAAAGGGTTTTAGGGTTTGCTATTTTTTTTACCACCCCATACATACATCCGTATACATACATAAGAGGCCAGGGGGGCGGTTTGGGCTATTCTTGGGCCGCAAGGAGTGTGGGCCACAAGGGGGTGTGGGTGGCGGGTTGGGTTTGCTTGGTCGCGAAGTCGAAACGTTTCACAGGCTCGGTTCGGTTCAGCTTATAAATAGAATTTACTAACCGATAATTATAATCTGATAAATAACTACACACAATACGACTCGACAATTATTCGCGACACCAAGTTTATAAAATATTAAATCACGTATTTGGAGTGTGACGCAATAGATTCACAAACGTCTAATAACACATAGCACGTAATTCAGATACGACCCGTTAAAACTCCCAAACATCGTGTATTCCCTAATTACTAAAGTTAGCATAGTTATTGCGAGCGCGTAAATAATTCTCCGAATTAAATTAGCATAGGAATGAATAACAATAATGTAGCGCGTTTAAGGTACCTGAAAAACTGGGATGTCAAAATTGTAGAAGTAGAAGATGTGGCTGTCGCCTTTCTCTTTGCACTCTCTTCTCCATCTTTCACAAACCAAGAACTACGCTTAACAAAAAAACCGTCTAGTGCAGTCAGCTCTTCATTCTCATCCCCACTCTCTTCCTTTCTCCATTTTCCCGGAGCCGGAGCAATGTAATCTTTATCAATTATAGCACCAAAAACTGGCTTGAAATTCGGAAAAGTCTTTAAATGCAAATTCATCTTCTTAAGCTTGAGACATGCATGTGTTCCAACTTTAACACGTCTTCCTTTTTCTTCTTCAAGTTCGGGTGCAGGTGATCTAGCAGCATCTATATAAACTGCGGGTACTGCAAGAAATTTTCCCTCTGTATATTTTGCGCCATCTGTGTGAATATAACCTTTAAAAACTTATGTGGCAAATTCAGAACCAATGCAGTAATCATACACATTTGGTAATCGACCAAATCATCAAACCCTCCTTTTCGATGACTTAAAGCATGAATAACAACATGTGCAAAGTATCGAAATGGCGCGCTAAGGTTACCCTTCTTGAAAGGAGGTGCATTCACAAATCTGGCACAACCCATTCGGTAGAAACATCCCTTCACTATATACTCCAAAAACCGTGTCGGATCGTCTTCATTATCTTTAAAATCCAAAACCTTCCTGATCAAATCTTCCGTAATCATCACCTGTATATCCTCATCGTATCTTCACAGCTGAAACTATCGCATTCTTTTCAGCATCAAACTCTTCCGCGTTCCAAAATACTCGACATGAGATCTATATGTTGTATGACGATCAGTGAGCGCTTTGGTAATCGGGATTTTGCTTAAAAAATCTAACACATCTTGATAAGCAGCAATCTCCGGAATAGATTCATCAAGCAGACAACATATATTGTGAAACGGAGAAAAAGACGTTTTATTGACCTTCACACATAGAAAGTTCAAGCCGTTAGAAAATTTTCCAAAAATTTCAACTTACAAAAACACTCGTACGAACCATACATTCGTACAATTAAACACTTAGAAAATTTTGCAAGTAAGAATCAATACATCATCACTCGTAAGAGTCACTACTTCGTACGAGTAACTAATACTTAGGAATTTTTCAAAAAATTTCAACAAATTTGCTTCGTACGAACGATACTTCGTATGAGTCAAAAACATTTAGAACACTTTGAAAACTCCACTGGTACGAGTGGCCATCCTACGAATTGTAAGCCGCACCAAATAACACCAAGTTTAAAGTGAACTTAAAACGTGTTGTTTTTAACAAATTGATGGTTGATTTATGGGCTATTGGGGCCGATATTGATGAATTTAAGTTTTACCGGTCCAATTTCCCTAAATCTACCTTTTGTGTCTATATGGTCTAAATCCGACATTATAACGGCTAACAACAAGCAATAATACCTTTCCCATCATAAGAGGTGTGCAAATCAACCTCCCCAATGTATTGGTATAACGTAAATGTCAAGAAAAGTGAAGTATAGAACTGGATCGCACTAAATTCTCTCTCAGTTCGCACAGTAACAATAAGTTGGCTCGTGCGAATGAGGAGGCCTTATATACTAGTTCAGTGTCACTCGTACAAACCAATGGCTTGTGTGAATGAACACCAAATGCCATTCGTACGAGTTAGTGATACTCGTACGAATCAGTTCTGGTATTTTTAAACTTTTTAAACTTTTTGATTTTTTATGCAATATTATCTGTTTAAAACCTACTCAGTTAACCAAGTCTAAGTTAATGACCCTTATTATCTAATTTGCCTCCCAAGTCCAAGTTAATGACCTTGGTTGACCATGTTTGACCAAAACATATTTATTTAAATTTTAAAGTTCCAAATTAATGAACTTTGTTGACGTTCAGGTAAACTTTTTCTTTTTAAGATTAGCTCCCAACCCGTGGTTTTCAGATTTTCCTTAGCAAGACGTTGCCATGACTTCAACCATTAGTGTTTTCATCATCGGTAGACTAAAACAAAACTAAAAAGCTAAGAAAACTTAAAATCTTTTTGGGTTTTAGGATTTTTCCGAAAAGAAATAACAAGTAAAGAAATATATACATACATACATACATATATACATATTTTTGTGAGTTTTATGTTAAGAGGACCATATCAAGTTTTTAACAAATAATGTGTACCGTTGATCTTGGTATACTCAGTAAGCTTTTAACAAGATTTACCTAGATTACCAATATTCTTATCCATTTAAACCTCTTCTCGTTTCTCAACAGTTTTAAGATATGTTAGGTAATATTAGGAACATGAAATAACTGTGTGTCCCATCTTAGAATATACTCCCGTATCGAGATTCAGAATTTCATTTCACAGGTGAATATATGCAATTGATATCTGTAAAGGTTGCGAGACCTTGAGAGCTTAGGTCAGTACAACCGTACAAACAAAGAGATGAAGGCTCGTCTTTAGGTGGTGTTCCTTAAAGGAATCTTTTGAACTGCAAATGTCACAAAGTTGATGACATAATCATTTTTTATGCAGCTTTTGTAGGCGAAAAATGCATGAAGTATTATACAAGTTCTTGGCCATTGCTGACGCAAAATCAAAAGAACTCGGATAATACCCCAGATATCGACTAAATATAAAGACCTAGTATCGCAGAATCTGGCATGCTCTCAAACGAAATTTTGGAGTGCTAAGTCCATATATCCAAGAGATGTTATCCCACAAGTTATTCAGTTTTTCATTTAGGTTTATATCTTGAAAATAATTTACTGAACGAGTGAAGCCTATTGGCACATCCTCAGAAGACCTATTTAATTACTTGTTTAATCATTCCATATCTTTAGCATACTGTGATTTCCATATTGATGTAATATGATCCCTCTTTTTCACAAAAACTCTTTTTGACTTTTATAATGTTTTTGTATTTTCCCAAACTTTCTCCCCCTAAAATCAAAAACATATTTTTGTAGTTTTACAACTTTTAAGAAAGAATGTACAGAAATACGTCAAATCGAGAATCACGTCAAGTCGTCGTCATCCCCAAAATCAACCTCATGTATATCCCCTGATGTCAGATTTCGTAAACCATTTAATTTTTAAAAGATTTTAAATCTTGTACCATCAAAGGCTTTGGTATAAAAATCTACTTTTTGGTCATCAGAGTGGATTTTTTTCAATTCTAACCAACTTTTTCTCGTAGCAATCACGGATAAAGTGGTGTCGAATCTCAATATGTTTAGTTCGAGAGTGTTGACATGAGTTTTTAGTGATATCGATGGCAGCCTGGTTATCTACATATATAGGCGTATCAAGAAATTGCAGTCTGAAGTCTCTCATCTGCTGTTGAATCAAGAGTATCTAGGAACAACAGCTAGATGCTGAAACATATTCAGCTTCACAGGTAGAGAGAGCGACTGCGGCGTAGAGTTCCGAAGAACTGGCAACCAGCCATCGTAGATATGGTGTTAAGTTTGCAGCAACCAAAATCAGAATCCGAGTAACCCGCAAGATTGAAGTTGTCGTGTCTAGGTTACCACAAGCCGGTGCTTGGTAATCCCTTCAAATATCTCATGATATGTTTGTCGGCGAAGTAAGTGCTAATCTCTTGGATTGGACAGATAACGGGCGCACATGCATGTTGGATACATGATATTTTGTCGAGAAGCAGTGAGATACATCAAGGATCCGATCATGGAGCGATATAATGTTTCGTCAACTTTGACTCCATTAAGATCTGGACAAATGCCATGATTAGGAGCTAATGGGGTTGATGCTGGTTTAGCTCCCGTCATATCGAATTTCTCCAATATGTCATGGACATACTTCGTCAGATGGATGAAGATACCATCAGGCAATTGATCAACCTGAAGTCCTAAAAAGAACTTCATCTCCCCCATCAACCTCATTTCAAATTTACACTTCATGACCTCTTCAAAGTCCTTATACAGCTTGTCATTTGTCGCTCTGAAGATGATATCATCCACATATTTATGAACTATAATCAAATGCCATCCACTTCCTTTGCAAAGAGGGTAGAATCTACAGTTCCTCTGATAAAGCCATTGTCTAGAAGATGTCGTGATAGCGTTTCATACCAAGCTCTCGCGGCTTGATGTAGACCATATAAGGCTTTGTTCAGAAGGTAGACTTTGTTTTTGTGCATTGGATCGACGAACCCTGGTGGTTGTGCATTTGACTTTTCCGTATAAGAAAGTAGATTTGATATCCAATTGGTACACCTTGAAACCTTTCCAAGAAGCAAAGGCCAAGAATATGCGGATTGCTTCAAGACGGGCAATTGGGGCATCGACTTTGGTGTAATCTATCCCTTCCTGCTGATGGAAACCTTGTACCACAAGTCGAGATTTGTTGCGCAATACAATCCCTCTATCATCATGTTTGCACTTGAAGACCCATCGAGTGTTTATCTTTTTGTGATGATCTGGTAGGTCAACAAGCTTCCAGACTCCCAGCTTCTGGAATTGAAGCAATTCCTCTTGCATTGCGTCCACCCAGTTCTCTTCCTTTAACGCGTCTTTCCAGTTCTCGGGTTCCACCTGAGAAACAAAACAACTATTAGAAAGTCTGGTTTGCAGTGGAGCAATACGAGTTTAAAAACAACTTAGATCCTTATTGATCTGATTGTGAGGTTGCACTCCCGTTTGTAAGCTGCCAATAATATTCTTTGAAGGATGATATGAAAGCGTCCTCGGCATCACTTCATTTGGAACATCTACTTGTGTTTGCAAATTTATGAGGACTTCATCCACTACAGGTAAAGACGATGAAGCTTCATTCCTGATGTTTGACTGATCAGCTTGAGTATTCAGGAACCTTTCAATCTGCTTAGATCCTTCATCGGAACTGGATCCTCCATCATTGAAAGTTGGTTCACGATCAGATTTGGCATTCGGCTGTTGCTGGGCAGATGATTCGGCAGTGTTGACAATTGGTACAGGTACAAATTCTTGATGAACGGAGCTCAGACCTACATCAGACGTGTTAGACACAGGAAGTGACGGGGAAATCACTAATGGTCTGGTAACTTGTTCTTGATTAGGTATTTGATGTTGTTGAAAGAGCATAACAAGTTCTTCTTCTGATGGCACATATGGTAGGTCGAAAGAATTCCACAAACCATCCTAGTTAAACAACCATGGACCCCAGGTTTCTGCATTGGCGTAGTATATCTTTGACAATCAACATGCTGCGTAAGAATAACCTGGTTTAGACTCAGCAAAAAGACACGTTTTTGTGGAGCGCATAACCCACGAAGAATCATTCCAAGGATTTGGCTCCAAATTTACCATCCGGGTCCAATACAGTACACGGTGATCCAAAAGGCTCCAAAAATGCAAGGCTGGGCTTCCGTTGATTTAGTAAGTCGAAACAAGTCTTGTTGTGAGGCTTAACTGTTAACACATGATTCAGGGTGTAACACACTGATGCGATTGCTTCACTCCATAAACTGATTGGCAATCTCGAATTGGCTAGCATGGTTCTGGCAGTCTCGATCAATGTGCGATTCTTTCGTTCAGCTACTCCATTTTGTTGTGGAGTATAAGGATCATTGAATTCATGAAGAATCCCCTTTTCATTGCAGAATTCGAGCATCTGTTTGTTCTTGAACTATGTACCGTTATCACTGTGGATTCTCTTGATTGGAAAGTGATACAGGTTTTTGAGTTTTCTGAAGAGAATCATTAGAGTTTCAAATGTTTCATCTTTGCTCACCAGAAAGAAAACCCATGAGAATCTTGAATAATCATTTGTAATGACTAGGCAATATAGATCACTAGAAATGCTTTTGACGTTTACTGGCCCGAAAAGATCTATATGAAGCCTCTCTAGTGGTAGCTTGATAGAATTTAATAGCTTTCGTGGGTGCGATTTCTTGTGCTGTTTCCCCATTTTACAGCTCAGACAATCATCGGATAAATGAAAACTTTTCAGATTAACACCCTCCACTAGGTCGTTACGCATAAGATAATTCATTTTTCGCAAATGAATATGCCCCATCTTTCTATGCATAGTATAGACTCTTACTCGGTAGCTTTCGAAACAAAGCATTGAACTTTCTTCGATGTTGTAGAAGCGATACTCATATCAAGAACATACAAATTATTTTCTCTCGGAGCTCCCATGAGAATCCATTCCTCCAGAATCTTGAAACCCGGATTTAAGATCAAGTATTCTTTATCATTGAAGTGCACTGTGAATTTCTTGTCACAAATCTGTGAAATGCTGAATACATTGTTCTCAAGTTCAGCAATGTAGTTCACTTTATCAAACGATACAACTCCATTCGTGAGAATTCCTTCACCGACAATCCTTCCTCCTTGCGTTCCGGCAAAACCTACGTACCCTTCGCGGATAGCTTTAACGTCGTGTAACAACGCAAGCATCCCTTTCATGTGCCTGGAAGCTCCACTATCCCTTATCCGTTTAGACATGATTAATCGCGGGAGTCCCTGCACACATGAGGAGAAAACTATTTAAATAAAGAAACCCAAGCCTGTTTGGTCTTGGGTGGGTTCAGAATGTCAAATTTCGGACCTACTTTGTTTTTGACGTTCTTTTTAGGCTTGATTTTGTTTGGAACAGAAGATTTCAGTTCTACGTTGGACGGTTTTACTTTTGCCACCCATGTTTGCGTTTTCAGATTTGCCTTTAGCATAAAATTTAGAATCCAGTAGACGATATTTAGTTGATGTTTCACCAATTTCAAATTTTGAATGACGTTGAAGAGTTGGTTTAACATTTTTGTAGGATTCATTAGTTCTTTTCAAAATTTGCTTTGGCGCAACCATAGGTGCCTTTGTTTCTCGTCATTGGTATACTTGACAGAGTGAGAAACAGACTTTGGATATATATGTGAGCAATATCCTTTGATATGCTAGACATTTTTACATTTATAGCATGTCTTATTGTCTTTACGAACAGAATAATCCAAAGTTTGTTTTTTACTCTCTTTTTCCCTCTTGAAATCATTATTTGATTGAGTACCGATAATTACTTTTTCCTTTTCTATTGTTTTCCCAAAAACGAAATTGAGTTTCTTAGTAAAGTTTAGTTTTTGGGACTTGTTGTTCATTTGTCACTTTTGGAAACCCAACCATGCCCTCTTATTCTCAGGATAATCTCTATTTTTTGTTACACAAAAATTCCCTTTGGGTTACGAAATGAGGGAGCTACTTATCAATGCCTAATGGACCAAGTCTTTGGCGATGACATAGGCGTGACCATTGAAGTGTACATTGATGATCTTGTTATTAAGAGCCCAGATGAAGAATTAATGTTAAAAAATATTCAAAGAACCTTCGCGTCTCTATGCAAGGTTAACTTAAAATTAAATCCTGGAAGATGTTCATTTGGAATGGAGGAAGGGAAATTCCTGGGTTTTATCGTCACGCGAGATGGTTTTAAGGTTAACCCAGAGAAAGTAGAGGCAATCTAGTGCATGCCATCACTGTCAGCCGTTAAAGAAATGCAACGGTTGGCAGGTCGACTGGCTGCGCTAAACCGATATTTGGCAAATCACGCAACAAAATCCTTTCTATTCATTAGGATATTACGAAACTGTGTAAAACAGAATCAGTTCCAATGGACTCAAGACGCAGAGAGAGCTTTTCAGCAAATGAAAGAGTGTTTGATTTAGTTACCCCCTCTCACCGCTCCAAGAAAAGAAGAACCAATGATCTTATATCTTTCCACCTCAGACATTGCAGTTGGCGTAGTCTTACTAGTGGAGCGCGCAGGGGTCCAAACACCAATCTATTACGTCAGCAAAATATTAACCGATCCGGAAACATGATATTCAATTATGGAAAAACTTGTATAGCATTGGTTCATGCATCGCATCGATTGCGCAGGTATTTCTCTGGACATGTGATTACAGTTCTTATAAATTACCATATTGGTTTAGTGTTGTCTAAACCTAATGTTTCTAGATGCTTAGCAAAATGGGCCTTTGAATTGGGGGGACACAATATTGTTTATAAGCTGGTTCTAACGATCAATGGCCAAATCTTAGCTGATTTTATTACGGAGGTTCCAAGTAACAAGGTTCAAGAATGCGAAGCCATTCAAAACCCAGTACCTATCATGGATGATATCGTATGGACCTTACACACTGATGGTGTGTCTAATGATGATGGCGCAGGGGCTGGTCTTCGTTTCATCAGTCCCGATAATCACGAATTTACTTACGCCATCAGGTTGGATTTCAAAAGCACTAACAACGAAACAGAATACAAACGTTTCTCGCGGGCCTCCGTCTAGCAATAAAAATGGGCGCTAGAAATCTGGAGGCGCACATACATTCTCTTTTAGTAGCTGGGCAAATCAATGGCCTTTATGATGCGAAAGGTGAGACAATGGCCCGGTATCTTGAACAGGCAAAGTCTTTGAATAGAAAATTTCAAACTTTTAAAGTCATTCACATCAATCGCATTGAGAATTAACACGCAGATGCGCTTAGCAAATTGGCAGCTACCAGTTTCAAACATCTCGCAAAAGAAGTGCGCATCGAAGTGCTGAAAACCCCTCCGTGCCATTTACGTCAAGTTAATGTGGTAGAAATGGGAAATCCCTCCTAGATGTCTCCACTTATCATGTTCTTACAGTCTGGCATTCTTCCAGAAAACAAAGTGGAGGCTAGGAAAATCCAGAACAAAGCGCTAAATTACGAAATGGCAGAAGGGATACTTCTTAGGAAGTCATATCTTGGACCACTCCTTCGCAGTGGCGACCCACAAGATGCTCAATATTTGATCCACGAGTTTCATGAAGGCCTATGTGGGATTCATGCTGGTCCTCGCATGGTAGTCGCAAAAGTTACGAATGCCATGTATTATTGGCCAGTCATGCATTTAGACGCGGTCGAGACTTTGAGGAAGTGTGCATCATGCCAACGACAGGCTCCCAAAACACTGCGTCCTAAAAATCCTTTAATTCTAGTGACAACAGTGTGGCCTTTTCAGAAATGGGCAATTGACATGGTGGGACCATTCTGAGATGCCCTTGGAGCTGTAAAGTTTACAATCGTAGTAGTTGATTATTTCACCAAGTGGGTGGAGGCCAAGCCCCTCGCTTCAACCACTGCAACGGTCATTCGTAAATTCATCTGGGAACACATTATCTGCCATTTTGGTCTACCTTTGCGCATAGTCAGCGATAATGGTCCTAACTTTACTTCAGAAAATTTACAAAGATGGATGAACGAAATGCACATTGAGCATGTTTTTACTTCAGTTGTGCATCCTCAAGGCAACGGCCAAGTCGAGAGTATCAACAAGAATATCATTGAAGTAATCAAAGCGAGATTGGGAACAGCACAGAGAGGTTGGGTTGATGAGTTACCAAGTATCCTTTGGGCTCATTGAACTATGTTAAAAACTAGCACAAGCGAAACACCTTTCAGCCTTGTTTATGGAACCGAGGCGGTGATCCCAGCTGAAATTGGTCTCCCGCCACCGCGCATGATTGCTATGGAAACCCAGAACAATGAGGAAGCGCGCAGGCTTGATTTGCATCTCCTTGAGGAAAGACGTGAAAACGCCCAATCAATGAGGCCAAATATAAATCTAAGCTTGAAAAGTATTATAATGCGCGAGTCCGCATATGTAATTTTCTTCCTGGAGATTTTGTTTTAAGAGATAATGAAGCGTTAAACGCTAAGCGCCCAGGGAAGCTTGCACCTAAATGGGAAGGCCCATATGTGATCCATGAAGTCTTAGGTAAAAGCGCATACACTCTCAAATGGTTAGATGGCATGAGCGTTCCCAGGCCTTGGAACGCGCAACAATTACGATAATGCTATATGTAATCTTAGCATCTTTATACACACTAGCCTCGTGCCTTATCAGTGTGGTGCAAAAGATCGCTACTTACAGATATCTCATTGTCTAGATTATGTAATCTTACCGACTTTGTACTGCATGGCCTCTGCGCCTTATCTTTAATACAAAAGTCGTTACTTACATTGCGTTGTTACTTATTTAAGCCTTGTTACAAATGCGTGACACCACTTTGGGTATGCACAAAAACATTACGGTATAATATAAGTCTCATGAACAGAATCTACCTCAGGGTCGGTCGCAACCCATTGCGCGCAGGCGGGGTTGTGACTAGTTCATCGATGAGCTTTATACCAACTTTATTTGTTTTACCTATACAAAGTAGTTATTCTTACGCAGATATTGTAACTGAAACATATGCAACGGTTATTATTTATTACTTACCCGTATCGGGTCAAAAAGTACATAATGTGGTTACGCAACCATCAAAACAAATACACGAAACTTGTACGGTTGACAAAAGTGAGGGGTTTCAACAAACGGTTACTTCTCCCTTTATATCCATGCCCAAAAAGCAACATGCACCAAGAACTCTTACACACTATTCCTCTGCTCCTTCAACTTCCTCAGCTGCGGCATCATCATGAAAGATATCTTTTAAGCGCTCAACAAAATCGTCATCTTGCAGCGCTTCGTTCACCAAATCCATCACATGTAACTGTAAATGGTCATATTCCTGCTTCACTTAGCAAAGGCAGCGCCGGTATTGACCCCTTGCTTAGTAGAGCGACTGGTATCCCAGTTTACATCTAAAGCACACATCACATGATGAGCACATTCTGCGTAACCCTGAGCGTAGCCATCATGGCGCGTTGTGACCATCAACTTGGCTACTGCGCTGTCCAGCTCCACCGAATTCATAATGGAATTCTCAATCTGTACAGCACAATTATATGAAATGAGCAAATCATGATAAACGTACGGTCAAAACAATAAATAGTTAAGACTTGCGTTCACAACCCCATGTTGTTGCATCCAAAGCGTGTTGTTTGTCAACGGCTCAATCATGCTTTCCGCATGACACGCACTGCTTCCGAATCTTCGAGTTTTTGTTTGGCAAGCTCAACACGTTTCTTGTATGCGCCAATCTCCACCTCATAGAGTTGAATTTTTTCTTGATTCTCTATGTGTTAGTGCTCTTTCAACATTGGCAGCCTGGAGATCCTTCTTCATAACTTCAAGCGCAACCTTTGTCTCCTCCTGATCAAGCAACAACGATGTAAGTTCTGCAATCTCCATATTTCATAAGACTAGAGCCGCAAAAGTTTCTACCTTCTTCTGTTTGCTGCGTTCCGGGTGAGATTTCGTCTTATCCGCGGCAGCAATGGCTTCTTCTTTTTCTTTTTTCAAGCACTCTATCTCAGTGCGCAGGTTCACCACTTCATTCCTTAGGGATATCTTCTCATTATTATCCCTCTCACAAGCTTCTTTCCACAACTTGTGTCCCTTAGCAAGTGTGGAGGCTGCAGCATCCGCTACACTTGTCTTTGCGTGGCCATTTGCACCCACTCAGTAGCCATATCTTTCTTTGCAACCTCAAATTTTTCATGCTCTTCCTGCATGCTATGCCATTCACGGATTATTTTATGGCTGTTGGAGGAAGAACTTGTCGATAGTTGCAAGTAAGCACGATAAGTTTGTTCGTAGCTTTGTCACCTCGTGTTTTCACCTCCGCTGGAGGAAAGGCACCCTTAAACCATTAACGACACACTTGCCAGTGGCTAAACTTCTCGCCTTGCTTCAATTTCTAGACTGGCATGTGAATGTCGGCAGCACGTCTCTCTGAGTAGGATCGATAATAATAATCACCGGAGTTTCATCGGGACGAATTGAGGATTCCTCGTGACGAATTGAGGATTCCTCGTCATGAGGTACTTTCCCAAGTCCTTGATCATCGCCCTTGAACCCGTGTTTCGACTGTCTGAACTTCCAGGGGAGCAGTATCCTTAGGCAACTCACCAGCAGGCGTTCTCAAGAGCTCCTCTTCAACCATAGAAGATGTTCCCTCTGGCGCAAAAATCTTCTCAACACCTACACTTGCCTCCACATCCTTAACCCCTAACTCACCACCCTTGAACTCTGCGCCTGGGTAGTGTCAGAAGGGGGTGATGGCATTTGCAAAGACTCTGTGGGTAAGGTAGGAGGTTCCACTGTAAAGACTGGGGCTTCACTTTTCCCTGTGTAAAAAATGCACAGAAATTATTATACAAGCCTCGTAAAATATCAAGTGAAAGCTCAAGGCTTTACCTAGAGAAAACTTTGCTGCAAGGGCGTCAAGATTACCGCGCTTCCCTATAGTTTTCTTTCTGGCGACCTTCTTGGGAGGTTGTGCAATGGTGTCATCCTTTGGGAGAGTTCTTTTTTAAGTCCTCCTCTTCAAAGGTTCTTGACTTGAATCCAAGTCAATCGGTTCATCAGGGTTAGCTGCTGGTATATCCGCAATATCTAGGGGCTCGGACTTGGGTTTCCTTAAGCCTATAGGCGCAAGGCCTTCTAAGGAATCATACACCACTACATAGTCAACCCAAGTGTCAGGCACAGAGCACGTACCTTTTTGTGGCTCCGCCTTGGCTGTAGCAGGCTTTTTGGTTACACGAGTACTGGCCCTGCGGGCCGTTTCTTCTTGGAATCTAGGACGATACCTAGGTTCAACAACTCACCTACATCATTGCGCAACATACATTAAGCAAAATGAAGGGTGCACATACAACAGAGGGACATCACTTACCACCTCCAGACGAAATAGGAACTGCTAAATCTTCATCTTTGGGCAACTCAAAATTCCCAAGTATCTAGGAATACCAAGTTGGCTCTACTGGCTTTAGCGGAACGTTTTTCATCCACCCATTGTCTCTCTAATACGCCACAATACACATCGCAACTCCTACATAAAAGCGCATGGTTAGGCAATAATTGCCAAAAAGGAAAATATTACGAATACTGCAATATGACTTACTTCTCTCCTTCCATGTACACCGATTTCTCCGACGATCGGCCTTTCATAACAAACTCGTCCCTGCAGTAATCAAAGCTCTCTCTTGTAGTTGAACGGTCGGGAACTCCTTGATGTCTTGGTACCAAGATTCTCGATCGGGAACAGAAATGGTCTCCACTGGAATATCCTTTGCACCATGGAAGTGCATCTTCATGGGAATAACCCCAGCTTTGAGATAGAAAATTTTTTGTTTCCAGTCATGATAAGATTTGGGTGGCGTATGCAAGATCTTCTTGGCTTGAATACGATGTTGGAATGAGTAAATCCCTAGTGCACAGTGGAGTTGGTAAAATACCCGGAATCGGTTGACAGTTGGTTGGTTATCCATCATCCGACAAACAAACTCGAAATGTTTTATCCTCACCATTCCCATAGGATTCAACTGGGAAATATGGAATTGGTAATAATCAAGGATGTCTAAGAAGAATTTTGTTACCGGTAATCTAAAGTTGTCATAGTATAACCCTCAGCAGGGTATCGGGCATCCGAGTTCTCTAGAAAACGAACCCTGTAATAAGCTTCTTAAAGTTGACCTCTGACCATTTTAACACCGGTAGAAGACTCATCGTATCCTCTTTGGCAGCACCTTCAGGCCGGTTCTCCGCCATCACTTTAGATTAATACATGATAACGTGATGAATAAGAGTTTTGGAAGAAAGAGAGAATTTTAGAAGAAATACAATGAGATGGGAAGTGGGTGAAGTTCCGGTGGCCAAGTCGAGTATTTATACCCATCGCATTTAATGCGATGGGGAAACGTGACGCCCCCAAAACCCCGGAAACGAAGCTACAAGTGACACGTGGAAGGCAAGTGGGAGTCTGATGGTTGCTACGCGCGCGTGCTCGTTACGCTCCTACAATTCATTAATGAAAAAGCGTCCGACATTGTAGATAACATATCACAGAGCCATCAATTGTCCTTTTCATCCTGATTTCCCTCAACAACTTGCATGCCAGTGTGTCAACTTTATGAAATTCAAATTTCAAACCTTATCCTGAGCAGTGGTTTTCCTTCCCCTCAAGGTTTCCACTTACTCTTCCATCATAGAGGTCCTTAACGACTTACAACCCTTGCAAGCAACGTGCATACTCGATTTTTATTATAGTCCATGCTCCACCTACTTGCCAGTTGTGCATAGGAGCAACACTGGACTAGGGGGACTGGAAGGTTATGGTCCCAGAAACCCCGCGCCAGCGCAGGAGACCATACCATCAGAATGTTACCAGATCACTTAATAAACCTTGCACGCCTCGCGCAATGGAAATGTGATAATTCGGAAATCTTTCTTACTTCAACACTTTCAAACTCCTGCTCACTCAATTTTCGAGACAAAAATTCTTTCAACATGGGGATAATGTAACAACCTGAACATTTGAGGTTAGCGCCTTGTTTTATACTTTTATTTACGACGATGCGTTTTACTTTTTTTATATTTATGACATTACCTTACGTGATAACAATATTTATCTACATGATGAAATTTAACATATAAAAAAACAATCGAAACCGAACCCGTCTCCCCACCTCCGGCCCAAACCGCCCCCACCCTTACGGCCCAACCCCTTGCGGCCCAAGAGCCCCCAAACCGCCCCCACCCCTTGCGGTCCAAGATTCCCCCACTCTTAGAGCCCAAGGCTTGATTATATTAAATATTTGCATGGGGGAGTTTATAAGAAAACACACAAAACCCTAATTACCTCTCCTTCTTCTCCCCCTTGGTCACGAAAACAATCACACCCCCCTCCTTCGTCACATCTCTCACAAAGTACTGTAACGAAATCTGGGTTTTCTTGAGTTCGCAAAATAGAGTTTCGAAATGCACTAATAGTGCTAGAATCAAAATTTTTGGACGCCGTTTACGATTTTAAAAGAATTAATTCGTTTCGGTAGTCAAAGTTGCGTTTTTCTGCAGAATTTGTATGTTATTTTTTACATCATAACTTGGGGAATACTTAGAGTTAAATCACGAAATTTATACAGTAGATTGTACTAGGTGTCACTGCAAACCTCCAAATGGAATTACATCAATCAGATAACAAAGGATTTTAAATAAATTTTTCCGTAAACTGCAGTCAGAAAGTGACGAATCTGATAGCTGCTTAGTAAATGATTTTTAAGGAATTATTAGTAAAGAGTTAGGCCTTGAAAGTTTTACACAAGACCAACCCCTCCAAGAGGTGCATCACATAAAAAATCATAATTTGTCCAGCCCTGTAAAAAGGTTAAACAAGTCTCTCAAAATAGCCTGTTTTAGTGATTTTTGCTAGGCAGGAAACATGAACGTATAAGAACCAAACTTGCTATTTTTAATATCCATATCATATCGTAGGAAGGTTGTGAAAACGGTTATGGAACCATATGATAGAAGTGCCATGTGATTACTTGTTCGTGTGCTAGTTACTAGACAAGTGTAGGACTTTCGTACTATTCATAAGCAAAATCTAATAAACCTTTTCTAACTATTATAGGGCGTGGTTGATCGTTCTAGATTTCATATACTTAGTCTAATCTTATCGATCAATACAAAGGTGAGTTCACAGCCCCTACATTTTTATACGGTTTTAAATACACAGAGGAAGAAAACATGTACCGTTACGGTTATGTAACACTTTTACAATTATGTATTAACGAACTATATTGGGAGGGGTTATGTTATACGCTTATGTTCACAAGGAAGCATTATATCACATGTCAGTCCCCTTAAAACTTACGATGCCGTTAGTATTAAATTATAGCGAGGGAATTTTTAGTTGTACTATTAGGCCCGACAAGCCCCACTCGTGCTTGTCGCGCCAGTTAGACCAAATGTCGAAGGTCACGGGTGTAGAATATTTGCCTAACACTTAGCCATGGTTGGTGATAAACCTGGTACTACAGGGGCAGCAACGGCAGCTTCTAATCGTACACTTTGTTGACATGACCTAGGCTAGCTACCTAAACATATAACATATACTGCTAAATAATATAACAACGTGATTCGGGAATTGAATCGGGAAACTTACAATAATCTGATTCGGGCGGAATCAGGGAAACTTTATAACACATTGGTTCGGGGCTAAACTAGTGGAAACAACTTATCTTTTATAATTGTGAACTAAAACTTGTGAACTCACTCTTCATTAGTTGTTAACACTTGATTTTTACATGTTTTTCTCAGGTTGTTAAGGTATCATTCTGGCGTAGGAGCACATTACGAGCATGAACTAATTTCATTTAAACGTTTTGCATCTTTACTTTTAAGTTCTTTTGGTTGGCCATTTGTTTTGACGCACACTTAATTTTCGTTTACTTACGCTTCCGCATTTCTTTAACTGCATGATTAAATTCGTTTGAATGTATTCTTTTTACATATAGAGTCATTCTATGTGACTAGTGTCTTGGATCCTGGTTTGTTACGCGCCTCGTGGTAACACCCTGCATCTGGATTTTTGAGGGTGTGACAGGTAAGACAGACCCGAAAGTGCAGCTCTTATTAACCTCGCGCGAGGACATAGAGCAAAACATCTAAACTTCATTCAACAACCTTGCACAGATCCGCACAAGTGTACAATTAAGCTTACTAGTAGAAACTATCAAAACTCTCAAAGTCTGGTGCACAGACATATTTGCGCGCAGGTTACAAAGAACTGAACTAAAGGAATGTTTTCTCTTATAACCAACTGGAATGGTGGCAACAGATGAAGGCTCCACAGCCTTGGATCTTCTATAAGCATTAAATGGCAGTCGTGCAGGCCTCTATTTGGTTGTAACTGAATATGATGTGGCAGCATCTGGGACGTCTATCTTACACCTGGTGTTAGCACAATCTTCATGATGACCCAAGAAAACCACTTTCCACGTGGCTCTTCCCCAATGGTTGATCATCTCCCAATTCGTGTGCATGGATGGAGATGTAACCACTAACGACGGGAAAGATTCCGTTAAATCTTGACACCCAAATCTCCGGCTATAAATAGAAGACTTGAGGTATAAGCTATTCATTCATTCTTCACTACTTACACTTCATCTTCTTCTAGCCACGATACTTATTCTCATGCCGGAGGGTGGTCACGAAGAGAACCCCCATTCTCTCCAAGGCGAGGCTAAAGACGGTTTACTGTTTTTAAGTACTTTCAGACGAAGTTCTTTCCATCAACGACCAGACAAGATATTAACCCTTGTATGCAGAAACCATGTCCTCGGATCTAGATCTATTCAAATAGATCTCGGTTTGGTGTTTCTTTAGAGCTTACACGTGGACAGATGATTAGTCATCAGATCTTTGAAACCGCTGTCACGTCAGCATTCACTTTTTCCCTTTATATATCATTGTTCAATCTAGACAGAGTTTTTACTTGTAATCTCCAATTCAACATTCTCTAAAGCGTTTTTCATTACTCTCATCTTCCACATTACTCCTCACTTCCATCTCCGGTCATGGATCTTAACATCAAACTCCCACACAACTACCTCCCCACTTTCGAGAAAACCAACACTAATACTTCATTCCATTCAATAATTGATGTTCTCACATCATCAAAATACAAAGACATTATGGTTGCAAACGCACCAATCTATGTGGATACACTCTGACAGTTCTGGTTAAATGCTAAAGTCGAATCTCAAAAGAAGAAGCAGTATGTTATCACTTCCAACGTCGGAGAAACCCTTGTCCAAATTTCCCCATCCTTAATTTCCAAAACTTTTCGTCTAAATGACCTAGAAGGTAAAACTTCCTTTGGCAAGCAGGAATTACATGCTGAGTTCATAGAACGTAGGTATGAGGGTCAGTTATCTGGTGCTACCATTTTTAAACCAAACTTTCTGCTGAAATGAGATATTTTTTCCATACCTTACTTACCTGTCTTTCAGCAAAGACCACCTCATTTAATGAGATTCTACAAAATATTCAATTTCTTGGATATGCTATTTTGACAAAATCTGATTTTAATTTATCACATGTATTGTTTATGGACTTGGTGGCAAATTATAATAACATTTCAAAAATAAAGCTTTTCTTTTATATCCAAGGCTTTTAAGCTATTATCTACAAAAACAACTTCCAGAAAAAGATTTTAAAAAGGGAGTTGTCTTTGAGATGAAGAGTCTTACTACTAAAATCTTTACAAGAATAAAAAATATGGAGTCAAAGGTGTCCAAAACAAAAGCAAAGGGGATGAGAAAATTTTGGATGAGTTCACATCTCAAGCTCAAACCGCTGTTGCTGAGCCTACTACTCCTTGTGATCATGACACCACAACTGGTGTTGTGAAACACACACTAGAAAAATCCAAAAAGAAACTGACGAGGCATGGTCCCAAATGACCATACCCTTAACTAAATCTTACGAGGATAACCTTGCATGCAACATGCAACAGTGCGCATTATTCAACACCAATAGGTCATACAATGAGCCTTGCGCACTCAGTACAACGGTGAATTAGACCAACACCAACAGGTCATACAATGAGCCTTGCGCACTCAGCACAACAGTGAATTAGACCAATATTATTAAGTCACACAACGAGTCTTGCGCACTCAGCGCAACGACAAGGTAGACTAAACAACACAAGTCACACAACAAGCCTTGTGTACTTGGCACAACGGCGAGTTAGACTCACGCGCGCAGGATACTAGACCCTGTGTAGAACAACATTCCTCTGAGCTGTGAATCCCAAAACCTTGCCAGGACAAGACACACATGAGAAGTGCCTCATAGTCTTGGAACAAAAGGATATACCACTGACACCCTGCGCTGGCGGGAAAACCCTGACAGCCTCACAGAAGCGGTAAGCACTAAGAGGTGGGACCATACTCAAGGGTACAAAGTGGCAGAACTGTGACCAAGGGTTACTCGGCAGGTTGCGTGTGACAGTGTCCATGACCAATGATGCAGACGTCATACCATACACCAACCACATCTCTGCCAATGACTGTTCCACCTTCTCCACTTTCGGCTGGCAGCAGGCCTAACACCAGAGACGGTTGTCTTCACACGTGGCACCACTCAACATCCGACAAAGCACACCTCCTGACAGAGGACATTAATTCTCCTGCATGGTGCATTTAATGTCTGACGCAGAGGGACAAAACGGATGTCTCTGACTGTATGGGCCGGGCCCAAGGCCCACCAACCCATCTCCTAAACATACCTTTTCGGCTATAAATAAGTATCGGATCTCTAGGTAAGCCACACATTTTTGCTAAACATACAATATACACACTTACTACCTTACTTCCAATCCACAATACTTATTCTCACGACGGAATGTGGTCCCGGAGAAAACCACCCTTTTCCCCATGACAAGACTAACCGGCGCTGCTAGTTTTGCAGATCAACTAAAGCGAGCTTACACCCAAAGAGTGAATTGAAAGGACAACCCTCTATGCAAAAACACCCTGGTTGTAACTTATATATCCTCCGATATCCCTAGGTTCAACCAGTGCTTCTTCATTGGCACCATCCGCTATTTTCTCACTTTTTTCCAAATAGTTCCTTTTATTTTCATTTTTTCAAGCCTCGTTTTCATATGGTT
Organism: Scalesia atractyloides; assembly: GCA_947069175.1. Taxonomy (NCBI): domain Eukaryota; kingdom Viridiplantae; phylum Streptophyta; class Magnoliopsida; order Asterales; family Asteraceae; genus Scalesia; species Scalesia atractyloides. Next base: position 40,013,003 of record CAMTDV010000008.1, on the reverse strand, counting down.
GATTTCCCATCAAACACCCCACGAGGTCCTCGAGCCGAAGGCAAGAACCTAGTTCATGCGTCTCGAATCGACGGACAAGTGGAAGAAGATTCCTCCGAGAATGCCAGAACTCAACACGGCTCTGGCCGTATAAACATCATGGTCACTCCCAGTGCACAACTGGAGACTCCCTTTGTACTGATTACATCGGTCTTACCCCCGGGTAAGACCCCGATGTCTTGGTTCATAAAGTCTCAAACGGCCCTGAATGTTGTCTATGCGCAGCTCTGGGCGTAGACAAACACCCCTGCTGCCCCAGTGAAGCCCGCTGTTCAGGTGCATTCTTCCCCTGCACCAAGGATATTGAGCTACGATTCACCAGCTGGGGCAAGCGTACCGTATAGTCTTCGTCGCTAAGAGACGGAATACACACAACCACCGCCTAAGCCAGTGTCTCACTCTCTTAGGCGAGCATCTGTCCACTCACGGTTGGGCGCGTGTCCACAAGGGGAGCGGCACACCCAGCGTGAGGATGACAAAACCTACGGCGAAGGTGATAGCACCAGCGTCTTTCACTGGTTGCCAAAGAGTCATGCCGCATACAGATCCGCTCCACAGGGTGGCTAGAGATAGGGGATGTGCACGAACATCTGGCAGCATGATGATGAAAGCCTTGAGGATTTCATCACCCGCTACAACAAGGAGGTGCTAGAGATAGGGGACGTGCACGAAGATCTTATTCGTGCACAATTCAAGTATGCCATACATTGTGACGAGATGATCAAAGTCTTGTCAGGAACTACAGGCCTCCCCAAGAGTTGGGAGAAACTCATGGCAGCGGCAAAGGTCTACACGCAGACGGAGCGTAACCTCAATAATAGTAGACCTCCCCTAGCTCATCAGCGACCCCAAGACTTGAGCAGAAGTTTTGGGAAGAAGAATAAAGGGTGGAGAGACCATAGCCAGAACCCTCCCCATACACCGGTCGACGCTCGCGCGACCATAAATAAGCTCGCCAACCATCGAGCAAGAAAGCAAGATAATCGTGACCGTCAGTGGATCCCACTGACGAAGACACCGGCAGAGGTCCTCAGTACAGAAGACCATCAGTTCAGACAACCACCGCCGATGCGCAATTAGAAGGGTCAAGACCCAAACCTCTTTTGCGATTATCATAAAGACACGGGGCACACAACCGATAAATGCATCTCCTTGCGCATGGAGATTATAAAAGCGCTTAAGAGTGGGAAGCTCACCCACTTACTACAAAACGTGCGCAAGGAGGTGCGCCAAATGACTCGAGGCGGCGAGAGCCCGAGTAACAAAAAAAATGAAGTCTATTCATATGATTTAGGGTGGTCCTTCGTGCAAGCATAGCCACCAGAAGAGTTGCACGTCTCACTGGCATGAACAGCAGGTCATCTTCCCCGTTGTCCCTGGGGGTCCACAAGAAGATCGACCGATAGTGATAACTGGCATCTTTGGTCACTACCGCACTGACTACATGTTCATAGACCCTGGAAGCTCTATGGACATTATTTATGAACAGTGCTTCCAGCAACTCGACCAAGAGGACAAAGCACTCCTGGAGCCGGTGGATTTCCCACTCACTAGTTTCTGTAACGAGGCTATTTTTCCTTTGGGCCAAATTTCTTTCCCGGTGACTCTTTTCGATGGGCGCCACACTCGCACAATCCAGGTCAACTTCATGGTCATGCCCGCAACCTCGCACCCTGACGTGCTACTAAGACGACGTGCCAAACGGGATTTCAGCATGATTACTTCCATCCCCCACGACGTTTGCGGTTTTCCCACGGAAACCGGAGTGGCCATCATGTATGCAAGAAAGGAAGTCATGTCTGTTGACAAGGAACCGTCAATAAAGCAACCAAAGCCATCGTCCGACGGTGAACCAGAAACGCGGGTACTCAATAACAAGTACCTGGAACAAACCATGCTCTTGGACCCGCCATGACTCCCGTAGTCAAGGCGCGTTTGAAACAACTGTTGTTCCGTAATTCTGATATTTTTGCATGGTCACCAGCGGATATGAATTGGGTGCCATGGGAAATCCCTAAGCATGTTTTGCACACATTCCCTTTCGTTTAGCCCATAGTTCAGAAGAAGCGCAGCTTCGGTCTGGAGAAGACTCGCGCTCTAAATGAGCAAGTCACAGAACTTCTCTAAGCAGGAATCATCCGAGAGGTATGTTATTAGACATGGGTAGCCAACCCAGTCATGGTCCAAAAGTCCAACGGTAGTTGGTGCATGTGCATCGATTTCAAGGATCTCAACAAGGCATATCCCAAGGACTGCTACGCGTTACCGGAAATCGACAAAAAGGTGGACTCTCTTGCTTCATTCAGGTGGAAATGCTTCCTTGATTGCTACAAGGGCTACCACCGGATCCAAATGAAGATTGAAGATGAAGACAAGACCGCCTTCCGAACAGACAAGGGCATTTTCTGTTACACAAAGATACCCTTCGGATTACGCAATGCTGGAGCCTCCTATCAACATTTAATGGACCATGTCTTCGGGATGACATTGGTGAAACCGTGGATATATATATTGATGACCTAGTCATCATGAGCTCGAATAAGGAGAAGATGTTGGCAAACATTCAAAAAACGTTTGCCTCTTTGCACAAGACAAATCTGAAGCTAAATCCTAGCAAGTGCTATTTTGGAATGGAGGAAGGCAAACTTTTAGGATTCATCGTTACGCACGATGGCTTCAAAGTCAATCCCGATAAAGTGGAAGCAATTTAGAATATGCCATCACCCTCAACTATCAAACAAATGCAACAGTTGGCGGGGCGGCTGGCTGCGCTGAACAGGTTCTTGGCCAACCACGCAATGAAATCCTTCCCATTCATTAACACCCAGCAGAATTGTGTGAAAAAGAACAAGTTTCAGTGGACTTCGGATGCGGAGAAAGCCTTCACCAAAATGAATGAATGCTTAACCCAGCTACCAACGCTCACCGCGCAGCAGAAAAACAAGCCACTGATACTTTACCTTTCCGCATCAGATATTACTCTGGGATCAGTCCTGCTAGTAGAGCGCGCATGAGTCCAGACTCCGATCTACGACGTCATCAAGATGCTTACTAACCTAGAGACTCGATATCCCATGATGGAAAAGCTTGCTCTAGCTTTGTCCATGCATCCCGGCGGCTGAGCTGATGTTTTTCAGGCCACAAAATAACAGTTCTCTCGAACTATCATTTAGGCCAAATCTTGTCGAAACTAGACATATCTGGCCGCCTAGCAAAATGGGCGATTGAGCTTGGTGGACACAATATCGTGTATAAACCACGCCCAGCAATAAAGGGCCAGATACTAGCTAATTTCATCGCGGAAGTCCCGCATAATAAACCGCAAGAATTTGAAGCTGTACAGAATCCAACGCCGGTTACAGATCACCGCGCATGGATTCTTCACACCGACGGTGCGTCCAACGATGATGGCGCAGGGGTAGGTCTTCGTCTAATAAGCCCTAACAATCAAGAATTCACCTATGCCATCAGATTGGTTTTTAAAAGTACAAATAATGAAGCTGAGTATGAAGCGTTCTTGGTAGGCCTTCGGTTAGCAATCAAAATGAGTGCGCAGAATTTGGAGGCCTACATCGACTCACTCTTAGTCGCCGGACAGGTCAACGGCCTGTACTACGCAAAAGGCGAGGTGATGGCCTTGTATCTAGAGTAGATGCAAGCCTTAATAACCAAATTCCAACACTTCAAAATAACCCATGTCAACCGAAGCGAGAACAAACACGCCGACGCTCTCAGCAAGTTAGCCACTACAAGCTTCAAGCACCTTGCGCGCGATATGGGTTATCATAAAAAGGCAAAAAGCCCACCAAATCCAAAAAGCCCACCGAAACCAAAATTCATAAAAAGGTACTTCTGGAAGATGAGATCCAAGAGGATAACCTTGTGGTAGCACAAAACCCACTTGAAGCCACTGTTGTTACTTCCTAACAATAGTTGGAAAGATCTCCACCTCAAAGCCAAACTCCTCCTTCTTCCTCACAAAAGGAACAAGTTGTAAGTATAGGGATCCCACATTATGAAGCAGATGATTTAATTGAATCTTTGTTTCTAAGCCCCTTTCCCAGGGCAAATTCTCTTTCTACTCCACAACCATCACCCTCAATGCCACCTACTATAATACCTTTGTTTCGTTCAATTGAGATAACTCACACACAAATTAGTTCCTCTCAATCACCTGTTCATGAGAGTTCACCTCCACTTATGACTGAGTCTGAGTTAAATCTCTTTGCTAACCCAGAAACAACTGAGGAGGTTACACCCCATGAGTTACAAGTAACTCTTGGTGGTAATTTAAGTGAAGCAGCCACTACCACTGATGACACAACAGTGTTTCAGTTGGAAAGTGGTTACATCCATCAGACTTCCTTAAAGACAACAACTGTTGAGGCTACAATTATAACCTCTGATCCAGTTGGAAGTCCCCCGGTACCAAGACAAATGGGCATTTGGGTCTGATAACATGGAGATTCATCCTGTTGATGATACAAATACAACTACCTCTGGTAGGAATTTAGATGATCCTATTAAATTAGGTGATGAATTGAGATACAGAGAATGACGAAGAGAATGACATCAATGGAGTCTTCAATCACTGAAATGAAAGATATGATGAAGCAGATGTTACAAAATTCTCAAAGCTAACCGTCAACACAGCAAATTACCAACGAGCTATGGAAATCTGTGTAACCAATCATTATAGCTCAAAGGAATTTGGCTGACATTCACAATGAAACTCACATGAAACTAATCAGAAACATGGTTGAGGACAGATATAAAGATACTCAAGCAGACATCAAAGCCATCAAAGAGCATTTGATTAATACTATTGGCTCTGCCCTTCAATAAGAAGTTGATGATGATGCCAAAAAGGGGTAGAAAGCTAAACTGAGAAAGTTGTAGCCAGACTCAAAGGTGCAACAAAAGACAGGGTCTATTACAACCATTGTTTGAAACAAAACTTCTGATGTGTCATCAGATGTTCATGTTCAAAAAGTTATTGATGAGACCCTGAACAAACTAGCAGAAGAAATTGCCACATAAAAGAAGAAAAACAACATACACTGGAAGTAAAAGCTTCTAAACTAATTGAAGAAGAAAAGGCCAAGCAGATGGAAAAAAGAAGACATAGGCACTTCAAAAGAAGAAAGTCAACAAGTGTAAGTCCCGATAATCCGGATCTATCAATGATATCACACAATCACCAAGGATGGGCGGAATCTAAACTTGGTGATCTTCAAGAAAACCGAAAAGATGAAGAACAACACGAATTAACTTTAACACCTTGCACACAATTCTATTACTTGAACAAGCAAAACCCTCTGGTACAAGATGGAGGCTCTCTCTTGAGAAATCTCAAAAGTCTTCCCCTAGAAATGATTAAGCTTTGCTTATATACCTAGGGTAAGGCATGCCCCTCATGGGCTTGCCTATGGGCTTGCCTATGGGCTTGCCTGGCCCACATGGCCTATGGCATACCCAAATAACCTATAAAGGTCCAAAACTAATACAAACTAACCCAGTTAATCTCAGTTAACTACCATAGACTGTTGCGTACATTTGATGCGTCAGTCTCACACTTCTAGGACCTAACAATCTCCCCCTAGACTAATGCATCAAATTGTCTTGATATCATAAATTCAACAACGTCTTCAACAGAGACTATGGTTGTCACCATGCTACAAGTGTTGTGGAAGTCAGTCTCATATTTCTTGGACCTCATACTTCAACGAACTCTCAGCACTGGGTCTCTTTCTTCTGCTCCTGTGGTTAGCTTCCTATCAAGATCTTGATCAGCTTTGTTTGAAACATCTTTGTCAGAAAAAATGTGAGAGGAGGAACCTCAACAGCTCTTTTCTTCTTCAATCTTTCTCTTTCAAGCAAGCAGGTTCGCAGGTACTTCTTCAAATGTAATATCACTGTCAGACGATGACTGGCATCTGGTTCTTCAGACTCAGGTACACTTTGCTGTTGTGATGCTTCATGCTTTGTCGGCAACTAACAACATCTCAATTTTCAGCAACCCCTGTTTGTTGATCTAAATCAAGATCTGCACAATTCTTAGAAATATATAAGCAACCATTCTTATGCAATAGGATAGTTCATGAACACTTGGTACATCCAAGTACTTGTACTCAGATCGAAATTCAAATTTCTTTCATCTTTTGATGATTAGTCAAATCTTCAAGAAGGGTTAATAATTTTTAAAAAACAAATAAAGCACTCTATTTTTGGATTTTTGAATTTTCTATTTTTAATTTTAAAATCTTACCTAATAAACATAAACACAAATAAACATTCAAAACTAACTCAATAGTTACAACTATACAATTGCAATTGGATCAAAATCATTTTCATACGAACCAAGGAACACTTTTCAGTGTGAACTTATTTAGACTGGTCTAAATGATTCCCAATATGTTTGTCCACTTAAACTTTAACGCTCAACTTTCATTTTTCAACTTCGTGATATGCTTAAGATAGTATTATACTATAATATCCGTGCGTCACCATGACATGCCCCCGCGATCAAGGTAAGCACAACGATTCATCATAGGTGGTGAGTATACTAAGATCCTCTTTTATCTTCTACAACGTCAGACTATTGGTGAACAGGTCAGTACTTCCCTACAGCAAAGTGACCAATAGTATCTGACGAGGGTTAGGCAAATACCTTATCTGGTATGTTTGAATTCATGGAATTTTCTCATGATGAGATTTCCTTTCTTTTAAGGTTTCGGCCCTTCTACTTTGGCTCTTTTAAAAATATCCTGACTGTTCCTAGGTCTGCATATAATCTGGATGCAACAGAAGGGCAGCCAAGATATCCCCAGATGATTCAACAGCATAAAGACCCGAAACCTCGGGCGTTGGCTATCTATCAACGCCGGATTTAAGACCATGAAATCATACGCTGATGGTATGTTACCACAAGATACATAGTTCGTTATGTTTATATCACTTAGTATCTTTTAATCACTTTGAGCATTAAGTCTACCGACATATCTCATTAGATCCTAGTCTTTTCAGCTACAACGCCTTACGTGTGTCAGTCACACCCTTTATCACGAATATTCATTTCATTTCCATTTGATCCCACAAGACCTTTTGTATTTTTCTGGTTTTCAAATGTTTTTCGTAACTTTCTGATTTTCTCCCCCTCAAGCAATACATATATACATATATCGCTCTCTTCCCCCTAAATTTGTGCATCATACTTTATGCACAAATTTACCTAATAAAGAAAACGCATGTACAAAGTATTAAACGAAAGAAAAAGGAAAAGATTTTTGTTGTTTTTGCTTAACCATTCTGTCATTAAATTAAAAACTAATCAATTTCAAAATTAAAGAATGAAATTTAAATTTGTACCTTTTCGCTGATCTTTTCTTACCTCATTTCCTCCAAAGGAAACATCACACTTGTAATAAATTTTTGAACTTTTTGCACCAGTGAAATGTTATCCGATATGTTCCTGGAACAACCGCTATCAACATTTTAGAGATTGTCAACAGCTCCTCCTTGGCTGTTCCTGAAAAATAAGAAGATTAGTAAGACAGTGGGACCCAGGCCATCGTGGTCCTGGATTTCCCTGAAGCATCAAAATAAGACACTTCTTTCAGACACAAATCCCCTTTTGTTTCAAGGATTGGTGATGTTGCTACCGCTTTGGATTTGGGTTTCCAAATATGTTTCGTTTAACAAACGCGGTTGTTGCCTTTGATTGAGCAACTTTGGCTTTTTCAGGTTTAGTCGTTTTAGAAAAAGATTTTTGTTTCTGAATAGCCTTGCATTTGTTTTTGGCAACATTCCAATCCCCATCATATGGTTTAACCTTGGGATTCACATTCTTCATTGCCTTCGGTGATGATAACTTCATCGGCTTTGAATGATTGTTATCCTTAGGTGTAACCTTCTGATTTTGAATATGATAAGGAACATGGGGACTATGTGTGCAGTTTCGAGCAATGTGACCAGGAATGTCACAATTGAATCACGTTTGTCTCTTCACATGTAAAGCATTCTGATAAGCTTGATTTTCTCTTGAAGGCCTTGAAGGATGAACTTATCCCTTCTGTGCTTGATTTCCTTGCATGTTTCTTACAGAAGAAGATGAATTTGGATGTATGTACTTGTCATTTGCAAGGGTCTTCTTCTGTTGTGGAGATTTCCTTGGATTCTTCTTGTTTTGTTTAGACTGCAAGTCGTGTTCAGAAATCTCCCCAACCTTTCCAAAAGCTTTGCTAGCACGGTCAAAAGAATATTTTTTCACATTTGCCATTAAAGACCGGCTTGACAAAAGCATTTTTCACAACACTAGCCTTTTGAGGGCTATTGTTGCCCACTGATGATTTAGGAGAGCGTGACTGTCCTTGACATGTGGACTTCTGCTTTCTTCATCTCTGATTTGCTTGTTTCTACTCTTTTAGCTTGCTCTGAACCTTTTCATCAGAAGCAGAAGGTTCAGATTGTTCAGTTTGCGCACTTGGAGCCTTGTTCACGTCAGCTCTCTCTCTCATCAGCTGACTCATTAGAAGATGGTTCCCATATGTCTAATGAATAATCACAGGGTTTTCCGTACACCATATGTTGTGCTTTCTCAATATCTTCATCGGTTTCAGGAATTGTTGTGTAGTTGTGATTATACGGTGGGGCAACCTGATTGAATCCCAAACCCTTACCTTTGTTCGCCTTATATGCCAGCTGCACATTGCACACATCTTGAACAAGCTTGCTGGATGTATCAAACTTCTTTATATTAACTTCGTTTTGTTGATATTTTCCAGTAAGAAGTCCCATCAATTCTTACCAAGTCGTATTCCATGGTTTTTGAGTCTAATCTGGTTTTATAATCATGGACCCAACATTTCTATTGATTTACGTCCAGGTGGAGCTGAGCTATGTCTTTCTTTTGTGCTTCAACCTTTTCTGTGAGTAACTTGTTACTTTCTTGAAGGCTGACGCATTGAGTCACTGCATTATTGTACTCATCAGCCATTTTGGAATTAAGTGCCCTGAGTTGAGCAACCCTATTCATGCAAGGTTCAGTGCACAAAAGGTAGTTGATTGTGTCAATGTGCGAGCTAGGTTTGTCAGCGTGAGTTTGGGCTTGAGGTAGAGTTTGGGGTGATGGGCAGTTGATTACTGCTTGCTTGGCTTGAGGTTTCTGTTCGGACACTTCTTCAGGATTAGACTCTGTTGATTTAGCGTATAGATCTTGGAGATCTTGGTTTGATTGTAAACGATCCCACAACCAAGATACAAAGGTGTCTTTGTCATCTCCGAAAACGCTATTCAACTCATCTCGTACTTCCTCTTTTCTCCTCCCACGTTCAAGCAAACGCATCACATAGTTAGCAACTGGATCCACATTGTAGTTTCCGATAAACTCATTCAGCTTTTCCTTCACTTCATCCCGCAGGTTCGGGTTTTGATTTTGTGCTGGACTGAAAACTATGTTCGAGTGCTGAGCTTGGGCTGTAAACATCTTCGGATAATTGAAACCGTACCCGTAAACACGATAAAAAATGTCCGAAAACTATTTTTACCAAAATGTACTGTTAGACTCGTCTCGACGATATGAATCCAATGATGTATGATGTCCGATAGTGATTTTAGGAATTTCCGTGCCTTTTTTTGGTCCTAAAATTCACACGAGTCTAACCGTGCAACCGGTTTGCCCAGATTATCTATGGATCAAGTTCTGTGTGCGAAAATGTTTAACTCCAATTACGTCAGCCGGTTAACTTTCCACCTTTGTGGGTACATTCAGAATAGTACCAATTTTGGAACAGTAACTCGGATTAACAATCCAAGATGGAATCTCGAAACAGTGATCTGAGATACTAATCCGAGATGGTGATTCGGAACAGTGATCCGAGATGGTATCCGAGATGCACTGTTTTAATCCGAGATGGTATCCGAGATGCACTATTTTAATCCGAGATGCAATCCGAGAGGCAATCCGAGATGCAATCCGAGAGACAATCCGAGATGCAATCCGAAATACGAGCCTAATCTGAAGTAACAGATCCTTATCCGGAATGCGAGTAACCTGGATAAGGTTGTTGAGAATTCTGATGAACAATTGTTCAGAATCAATCTGAGATGGATGATCTTCTTCGTGTTCTTCTGAATCTTCAACGATTTCGAATCCGAAATTCAACAGAATAATCCGAAATCAATCTAAAATTCAAGGTATTTATCCGAAATCCTTGAATGTTGATCCGAAATGCTTGAATATTGATCCGAAATGCTTGCTTTTCAGCAGAAACCGAACAGAATCAATGTGATATCAGATCGGAGCCTGGAAAATAGGTTCAGCAGGCTCTGATACCACTTGTAAGTCCCGATAATCTGAATCTATCAACGATATCACACAATCACCAAGGATGGGCGGAATCCAAACTTGGTGATCTTCAAGAAAACCGAAAAGATGAAGAACAACACGAACCAACTTTAACACCTTGCACACGATTCTATTACTTGAACAAGCAAAACCGTCTAGTTCCCCTAGAAATGAATAAGCTTTGCTTATATAACCTAGGGTAAGGCATGCCCCTCATGGGCTTGCCTATGGGCTTGCCTGGTCCATATGCCCTATGGCATACCCAAATAACCTACAAAGGTCCAAAACTAATACAACCTAACCCAGTTAACTACCATAGATTGTTGCATACATTTGATGCGTCAGTCTCACACTTCTAGGACCTAACAACAAGAAATGTCAGACAGCCAATAACAACCTCTTCTAAAACCATTGCCATGCCTACAATAAGTGTATCCTTTGCTCCAACAAAACCAACACCACCACCTCAAAAGAAACAAAAACCCTCACCAAAGAAATCATTTTCATCACCAACAGATGTTAGTACAGCTGATGTGCCAGTAGATGCTGGAACATCAGATGTTCCAATAGATGTCAATCAAAACTCTGCCATGATCTCATTTCCCACTTTAACCCAACTATTATCCACGCCACCAAGAATTCCATTACAACCATCTTCACCACAAATCAAATTCCAACGCAAAAGAAAAACTTCTGTTGTTGAAGATGATGATGATGGGATTCCATCACCAGTTCCTTTGTCATCAAAACCTATCACTTCATCACCATCCTCATCATTTTCACCTAAAACCACTTCACTTCCAATCATTTATCAACCACCATCCATCATACCTTTTGCTACCAAATATCCTCTAGAACTGATGGTTGTGCAAAAAAAATTGAATCATTCTTCACAGCAGAGGATAATACAAAACTTGACTTTCCATCTCTCTTTGGTTACAGAAAGCCAAGAAAGTTAGATGAATATCTAAAGTTGAAGGCTAGATGGGCTGAGAATATTGCCAAAGAGAAGAGCAAAGAGAAAGATGACAGGACTACTCAAGGAATTTTGTCTTATGAACTGAGTAAAGTAAGAAAGATTGAAGACTTCGCCAAAGAGATGAGTAAGTCTATGTCTGAAAGGTCTGTAAATGATGAGCTTGATGGGGAACTGAAACAGGATTATCGTGACCACATTATGCAACACAAACCTTACAAAGCTACCAGAGCACAGTTCAAAGATTGGTCATCAAATGATCTCAAAGAAGAAATTGACAGAATACAAGCAATGGTCAAAGATCCTCTACACAAGCCAACACCACCTAATTGGAAGAAAAATAGGAAGATGGGTCAGAAGAAAGCTTTAAAGCTTAACAAGAGCTGGTTGCTGCAAATTATGGTAGTGCAAGGTCAGTTGCTAGATGGTCTGAGTCCAGGGTTGTAAAAACCTACAGAAAACTGGAAGAGCTTAGGAAGAAAGATCCTACAGTTCCAAGAAAGCCAGACTACTCAATAGATGTTATCCCTCATCAGACCCAAACCTTTAAAAAACAGCCCTTATCCTCTGTCTTACCCACAATTGCCTTACATCAAGTAAAAAGGCAAAAGCAGATGGATGAGGATGATGAACATAGGTTTGAAGAACACAGAAAAGAGGAATCAAAAAGAAACAATTTCCAAACTTGTAAGCAAATCAGTTCCACCAAGCTCAACAATAAGTCTTCCCCCACAAAAGCCAGATGATTCAAAAATTCTAAAATGGATTTCATCCCAAGACACCCATGAATTGACTCTGCTCAAATCAAATGGCAAGATTCTAAAGCTGAAAATGGAGGATGCATATGGTCTGGATGTAGCTAATCTCCAAGATCAACTGAACCTAGAATTACAAATGGATTTCGAAGACGTGTTCTCAATGAACTTTGAACTACAGTTCAAAGGGCAAATTAGGGAATTTTTATTGAGAAACAAAGATCAAAATAAAGAAGAGTTTTGGCATCATCGGTTCTAGGGAGATTGTTGGATCTATTAAACCCTACAAAAGAACAAATGATTGAAATACCTAAAGAATCTCTAACATCTTATCCTTTATAATAAATATCTGCTACTCTAAACTCTGTTGAGACTTAAAGACTATTTACAAGATCTGCTAGGAAAAGCTCTGCTAGAAGCAAAGGTCAGTTAGAAACAAACTCTGATAAAAAAACCAACGAACTGTTATGGCAAAGGTCTACTGAAGACCAACAGAGGATATCTTAGTAGTAGTTATCAACATACTTTATATTGTATTTTAATGTAACAATGTTTAGGATTAGCGGTGTTTAGAGTTTGTTTAATTTGTTAAATGTCACTTTCATAGTGACGTCAGCCAAAGATGCTCAGTGGTTTGTAATGTACTATAAATAGAACAGTGCATGTACTGTTCTACCTATCACTTCTTCTACACATTCTATACGAACAAATTAGAATGATATTAGGCTGAGGGGGAGTTTGTAATTTAGATGAATACGTTAATAATATTACACAAGCATGTCAATGAAAACAATCTTTCTATTGTTGTGATTTCAAAGTTTTACACATTTCCGCTACACTATTTCATTGATTATTATCTTCTTTCATTCATTTCATGTAAAACAATCACATAAATATCAAACTTAGATCCTAATAGTAGTTGATTCGGTAAGCTACATTGCCAATCCTCTCGAGAATCTTGAAAGGACCTAAAAAACGAGGAGCGAGTTTGCCCTTCTTACCAAAACGGATGACTCCTTTCCAAGGGGATACCTTGAGGAGTACTTGATCACCAACATCGAATTCTAAAGGTTTGCGATGCTTGTCAGCGTGACTCCTTTTTTGACTTCTTCCCTTAAAGAGGTTGTCACGGATTTGCAAGATCTTGTCTGTTGTCTCTTGTATGAGCTCAGGACCGGTGATTCTTGCTTCGCCAATCTCGTGCCAACATATAGGTGAATGACACTTCTAACTATACAACGCTTCAAAAGGTGCCATTTGAATACTAGCGTGGTAACTGTTGTTGTGCGAGAACTCTACCAAGTGTAAATGCACATCCCAATTTCCTCCAAAATCAATGACACAAGATCGAAGCATGTCTTCGAGAGTTTGAATTATACGCTCGGTTTGACCGTCAGATTGAGGATGAAAGGCGGTACCAAGGTTAAGTTGAGTGCCCATTGTGGTTTGGAATGTTTGCCAAAGGTGAGAAGTGAAGCGACCATCACGGTTTGAAATAATGTCAATGGGGATACCATGACAACAATTGATTTCTTCAGTATAGATACAAGCCAATTTCTCGACTCGATAATCTTCCCGAATGGGGAGTAAGTAAGTTGATTTGGTTAATCTATCAACGATTACCCAAATGCTATCGTGCCTAGATGATGTATGTGGGAGTTTGGTAATCAAATCCATTACGATACTCTCCCACTTCCACATCGATATTTTGGGTTGCTAGAGTAGGCTAGAAGGACGTTGGTGCTCGGCGTTAACTTTGTAACTTGTGAGACATTTAGATACGAAGGTGGCGATGTCTTTCTTCATGCCCGACCACCAATAACTTGTGAGACATTTAACTTTGTAACTTGGGAGGTCTTGGTATATTTGGTCGGCACCAAGGTGAAAGGAGTATCGGGATTTGAGTGCTTCTTCATCAAAAGATCACGAAGGTTGTCACGGTTTGGGACCCGAATATAGTCAAGATAATGGTGGATATCATTAGATTTTGACTCGAGTTCATTTTTGGCACCAGATTACATCTCGTCGTTTAAATGGTTTTCGTTGACGGATGAATATCATGCCTCGCGAATACGAGTTTGGATGTCGGGTTGGAGGTGAAAACAACGAATAACTTTTTTGATACATATGTCTGCCGCCTGCGTCTACGAGTCATGTCGAGTCTGTAAAAGGGTAATACATGTTAGATTATTTGATTGTGTATGTAAGTACCTCCATACGAAGGTACTACTCCATATGGAGGTAACAGTTAGTGCGTACGGAAGTAACCCTAGTTCGTACAGACGTAACCCCCTTAGTCTGCATGGAGGTAATTGTAGTATAAATAGGTGTTTGGACTTCGGTTTAGGAAGTTGGTTTTGCGGATTAGATGAAGCTTTTTCCATGTGTATTCTCAATTGTAAACGTTTGAACATTGAATGAAAATAGATAATTTGATAATCTTGTTATTCTCACCTAACTAAAATTGGATTCCTTACAATATATGGACTAGGTTAACAGATATTGACCTGAGCTATCAATGGGTAAACAATCCTCACAAGTGATATCATAGCTTGAAGGCTAATATCTGAAGACAATCAACAAGATTCAGCAATCAAAAACTTCTCTTCTACTCATTTTTCTTATTTTTATCGTTTCTCACAGATTTAACTTTCAAAATGGACTGAATTTTTCGAGGATTACATAAAGTACGTTTTTAACGAAAACCTCTGAAAAATTGGACCAAAATTTAATCAGAATCATGAACAAAACGTTGAAAAACGAGAAAATTTAAATTTTCATTCTCGCACGATGGAATATGTTCGTACGAACTAAGTACCTTCACACGAAAGTAAATATTTTTAAATAAAACCTTTACCTTCATAGAAGATAAACTTCAAGTGTTTGTTTTTGTTAACTTCGCATGGACGTATATCAAGATTTGTTTTTTCCTTGTCTTAGTTCGCACAAGGGTACCTCAGCACCAAGTTTACATTCGCACAAAGCTTCCTTCGTACAAAAGTTTTACCTCCGCATTTAAGCTTACCTTTGCATGAAACTTCTGTCAAAATGGAGAACGAGTTCTATAATGCTTTCGCTACAACCCCCACATAGGTCGTTCAAAATCTAAACTTAGATAACGAAATGGGGACGATGGCGAAGCCACCTAAACTCATGAACATGGAAGATTTCAAAAGTTAGCATGAACGTTTCAAAAATTGGGTCCAAGCCAATTATTTAGATTGTTGGTATTCAATTGAAGAAAAATATACCGCTCCCATTGGAGAAAATGGACTACAGAAAAATTTGATTCAGTTCCCTCCAGGCGAAAAAGAAAAATTTATAAGTGAGTAGAAAATGTTAAACCTCCTCCAACAAGCGATAAAAAAAGACATTTTCGCGCTGCTCCAACACCAAGGAGATGCACAATCTATTTGGAATGCGTTGAAAGTACAATTCAAAGGCAGTTTGTCAATGATCAAAAGTAAAAAGGCTTTAATCAAGAAAGAATTTGACATATTCATGGCCTAGAAAGGAGAATAATGAAAAAACTTGTTGAAAGGTACTGTCATTTGGTAGTGGAGATGAAGCGGTTGAATATACACAAGGAAGATGAAGAGTGGGTAGACAAGTTAGCCGACGCATTGCCACAGGGTGAATGGTCGAGTTACTTAATGTGGATCTGTACTTCAATGGCAGTAGTGTGGCTAGTGCTCAAAGTCCAAAGATTCAAACTTCTTTCAGTGTAGACAATTCATCTGGATCTTCTTCAAACAATTCAACAGTGGAAGTGGGTTTTCATCATATCCAAGTTTTGAGCCGAATACCCCGTCACAGAGTACTCAGTCATCACAAATCTCGAACAACTATAACAACTAGAGCAACTCCAACCAACATAACCTGCAGTGCAACATTGCAGTAAACCTTCAAACGTTCAAGACTTCACCGAAACAATTGAAAACATCACATGGCATTACTTGCTTCAGTCTTGGAGTCTTACGAGAGTATAGTAGGAGGAATGATCAGGAATACCAATATGACAAAAGAGATTACGATCAAATTGACCCGGAGGATTTATTTATGGCGAGTATAGTTTGAAGAGCCCAACGATTTATGGAAATCACTGGGAGGAAAAGTCTCGAAGGTCCTGACACAAAACTGGGTTTCGATAAATCCAAAGTAACCTGTTTCAAGTTCAAAGAAAAGGGCCACTTCAAAAGAGAGTGTTCGAACAGAAAGATTCAGGGGAATGAAAATTCTTTTGGTGACGATTATTACTGAAAGGCGATTTATCACAAAACTTCCTACAATCTCAGAACATGACAAGACAAATTCAAATTGAAGATGGTTTGGCAAAATCGAAAGACAAGGCTCTGATCATTACACAGGTTGACGAAGGCTTTAACTGGAACAACTACAATCCTAAGACCAAAAGTCTTGCTCTTCTTGCTGAAATTATCGAGGTAATCAAAATCTATGAAGAAGTCCAGGAAGTCTTCGTTGAGTCAGTCAAAGAAGAGGTTAAAAGTGAGAAAATAGAAATAGAAAAACCATGCATAAAATGCTTTTAGCCGTACAAAGCTTGTTTTCAAAATGATGAGAAGTATAAAGAACTGAAAAAAACACACAGATAACCTAATAAGTGATCTAAAAGAAACAAAAGAAGCTTATAATAAACAGAGCAGAACTATCAACCAATATCGTGATGCTAGTAGAGAAGATAATGCTACGCTTTCAATGCTCAAAGCGACTGTCATGGATAAACAAATTGCAATAAATAATCAAATTGACACAATCACAAAATTAAAACAAGAGCTAGAAACCATTAGGATCGAAACAGAACGGGTTGATAAGAAGCTGATCAGTTATTCAACAGCACCTTATGTTTTGGATCACATCCTCCCTAAACCGACAAGAAGAGATGAAAATGGAGAGGATGTGTATGGTTATCAAAACAAAGGTTTGGGTTATCATCGAGTTCCACCCCCGATGTGGAATAGTTATACAAGGAAAAAATCCTGACAAGGTGAAAAAGGAGCTAAATTTAAAACTAAAAACTGAAGAAAAAAAAGATGAGTTGCCTGAAAATCTTGATATAACCTATACCAAATCTGAGACTGAGTGTAAGTCAGAACTAGTAAAAAAATGTTGTTGACAAGGTTTTGGAAAATGATAGTGATAGTGTTGTTATTAAAGTGCTCAATCAAATTTTGAGAAAACTAGTTCAAGTTCGCACTCTGAGATGACGACATATATCATAAAAAGCACATTCCAAAATCAGATAATAGTTTGAATAATGATCCAAATGTTGTGATCTATAAAATATGTGGATCTGACAAGCTATACCTTGATGATGAGTTTCCAATTCAGAACGTGAACATGAAAAAAGTTGAAAAAGTGTTCAAGTTAGTAGAAGTTGAGATGTCTAGGATTGGAAGTTTCTCAAAAGAACAAAGATTTTCAAACTTTAAACAAGATAAATCTTATTATTCCAAACCAAAAGGCTCCTATTCTAATAACCAACAGAGAAATAATTATCATGCATTTCTGTTGATACACTTTATGTCCGTCGCTGTGCAAATAGGATAGATAGAGCGTGTATTGAATATTCTATAGATTAGATACGAACATACGGTCAAACTGCGAACGAGAACTGGCTCGTACGAGTGAAAATGTCACTCGTACGAGTGACAATGTGACTCGTACGAGTGATAAACACCTCACTCGTACGAGTGAGCTTTTTTTGTTCGTACGAGTGACATCTTGTCACTCGTACAAGCAACCATTCACACAAGCTACTCATGTCTATATATATGTGTTGTGTGTTCATTGTTTGTTAAGTTTTGGAAGTTCCCTGAGGGGAAATGCTGGCGGATTCTCTCCATCATTTCCGCCATCCAGACAAGATGTATACTCTTTCGGTATGAATGAATGAATGCTTCCGCTGATTCTATTTCTACTCCCTTGCTATATCGTTCTACCGAATCGCTATTATTATACGCCAAAGCTTCCGTCTAGAACCACCGTCGCCGGGACCAACAACTGGTATCAGAACTATGGTACAAATTCATTCAATCTAATAGTTGATGAATCACCTACGCTCATGAATTTTGGACATATGAGGGGTTTTAGATGTAAAACATCAAATAATCGGACAATCCACGGACAAAATGTAAAATTGAAACCATATGATTGTTAGAAACTGATTTTCGACCAGATCTGCGCAAAAATCATGTTGAAATTCGAAGAAATGAAGATTCCGGATCGAAAAATGTAATTAGTTTCATTCGTCCAATTGGTCACTCGTACGAAGCATCACTCGTACGAAGCAAAACACTCATACAAAGCACAACTCGTCTGAAGTGTGGCATGTCTGAAAAAAATTCGAGATTTTAACGTCTAATTCGGGCTATTCGGGGACACCGTCTAGAGCTTTTGAGTATAGATTTGATGATACGGTCACAAAAAGATGAAGATTTTGGGGTAGTCACTGATACCTGCGTAAAACGTTGATCATCTGGTGTAGTGACTATTAACGGGCCTTAACGTTAAATCAACATTTGATCAAAACTGCAATTTTTGGAAATTTTCCGCAAAATTTGAGTACCATATGCTGCAGTCGCGCCATAATCTTCATTCCCATAAGAACTCAAGACGTCAGAATTTGCAAAAACAAGGGGGAATAAAAATTTTACGTATATGTTAAAATTTCAGCATTTTTGAAATCTGTGACGATGCAACAGTATCCGGGTGGTTCCGACTACAGATTATCTAGGAAAAACAGAGGATCGAAGATTCATTAGTAATGAGATAATGTTTATGTCTATTCACGAAATAGACTATACATTTGGAACGTTGTGATCAAAAGATGTTTAGATTTTTCAGATCATGATACAGATTGATGCTCAAGGGTTAAATGCCTGATCCCCGATGTGGAAGTGGAAGCACATACGACTGCTTATCTTTAACTATGATGTTTTTCGGACTAACCGCCAGGAAACAAAGATATCTTGTGGTTTCAATTGCCCCATTCCAGCGGAGATAGCTGTACATCTGTTATTGTGACTAAAAAGGAAGAATGTGATTCTGATTGCCAAAGAATGTTTCTCAAATTCGATGTGTTACCAGATAGTATGATTCCGATGATGATTTGCTGACTGAGAAGATTACTGATTTGTTGATAAATCATGATTACAGAAATCGGGATTTCAAATTTTTGCGGATATTGATTAACTTGAAGTTTATCGTTGTGGGAATACGAAGTTTCTATCAATTGCCGGTTGGGTTTTGGAGATCAGAGGATCGAGCATCTGAGAGTGCACTAAACCAAATGCGGATGTGGTTAACACTGAAACGGAGATGCTACGTTGTTTAATATCAAGTTGGTGATTATACAAGAAAATTTGTAGATTAAGCAAATCAGAGGAGGTCTTGAACCGTGCAAACAACGACCTGGAGATTAATTTTTAGAGAAAATTATTTCAGGGGGAATGTTGCTTAACGTAGATAATGCTAACCCGGATCATCAATCAAGGGGGAATTAAGACGTGAACATATACCTAATTAAAGTTGCAGAATATTCAAACACGGCTCTCAGATTTCAAGATCAAGTTCAAGCTTCGACAGTAACGAACAAGGGGGAAACTGTTGATACACTTTATGTCTATCACTGTGCGAATAGGATAGATAGAGCGTGTATTGAATATTGTATAGATTAGATACGAATACACGACCCAAGTGCGAACGAGAACTGGCTCGTACGAGTGAAAATGTCACTCGTACGAGTGACAATGTGACTCGTACGAGTGAGCTTTTCTGGTTCGTACGAGTGACAACTTGTCACTCGTAAAGCAGCCATTCGAACGAGCTGCTCATGTCTATATATATGTGTTGTGTGTTTTTTCATTGTTTGTAAGTTTTGGAAGTTCCCTGAGGGGAAACGCTGGCGGATTCTCTTCAGGAATTCTGCCAGCAAGCAAAGATGTATACTCTTTCGGTATGAATGAATGAATGCTTTCGCTGATTCGTTTCTACTCCCTTTCTATATCGTTCTACGGAATCTGTACTATCATACATCCAAGCTTCCATCTAGAACCGCCGTCACATGGACCAACAATTTCCGATCATATTCAAGCGTTTCGGATTGATTTTGGATCATACTGACTAACATCCATTTCGGATAACTGTTCGGATATCATTTCGGATACAGTGTTCTGAATTACCACTGAGGATTTTGAACAATAAACTTTTTCGAATCAAAAGGTGGATTTTTCATCAGCTGACGTATTGGATAATAAACGTTTTCATGCACAGAAAATTATCCACACACGAACTTTGAAAATGGACTTTACGGATTAAACCGTCCAATTTTTAGGATAAAAAATAGCCACACACGAACTTTGAAACCGGACTGTACGTATGAAAATCCCGGAAAAAGTCTTTGACAATATATATCATTGGATTCGTAATTTCGAGACGAGTCTAACAGTATAATTTGGTAAAAACAGTTTTCGGACATATTTAGCGTTTTTAACGGTACGGTTTTGGTTATCTGAAGATGTCTACCGCCTAAGCCCAATGCCCGAACGTCATGGATAGTGCTGATGATCTGTGTCTTGAAAGTATTTTTCTGGAAATGGAGCTGGTAGGATGTGGGACCGAGTGAAAGAGAAGCTAAATGAGTTCATAGGAAACTACAAGGTTGATCCTGTCGTGAAATATGTGATGGGTTTGCTTGAAAATGGGAGGTGAAAAGAAGTAGTAAGAAATCAGATGAATACCTTTTTGGGTGATGACAAAGACTCCTTTCTTTCTTGGCTATGGGATCATTTACAATCAAACCAAGATCTATGTGCACAATCAACAAAATCTCATCCCAATGAAGTGGCTAACAGATACCTCAAGCCTAGCAAGTTGCACTTAATAACCCAATAACCCAAGCTTAAACTCAGACTGACAAACCGGAATCGGTCATTGACATGATAAACTATCTTTGATGTTCCGAACATTGCAGGAATAAGATTGCACTACTCAGGGAACTTAACTCCAAACTAGTTGATGATTATAATAGTACCATGACTCAGTGCATCAGCCTTAGACAAAGCAACAAGTTGCTTACTGAAAGGGTTGAAGCATAAAAGAAGCATATTGCTCATCTCCACTTGGATGTAATTCAATAGCAATGTTGGGTCCATGATTATAAAAACGAACTCAATGTGAAAAACATGGAATTTGAGTCTGTGAGAGCTAAGCTAGAACTCCTAACTGGGAAGTATCAACAAAATGAAGTAAACAGAAAGAAATTTGATACATCCAGCAAGGTAGTTCAAGAAGTGTGCAATGTGCAACTGGCATACAAAGCGAACCAGGGGAAAGGTTTGGGATACAATCAGGTTGCCCCACTATATAATCACAACTACACAAGAATGCCTGAAACCAAGGAAGAACTTGAAAATGCACAACATATGGTGTATGGCAAACCCAGTGATTATGCATCCCATACATAGGAGTTTGTTAAACATGTAAATGTTAAAAAGAAGCATACATGTGTGAAAAATACAGATGCTTTTAGTTCATGTACAGAAAATAGGTCATGTGTCGAACCGTCTTGTGCTGATGACTCTTCTAATGATTCAGCTGAAGTGTTTGGTTTCTAATGATTCAGTTGAAGTGTTTGGTCTTTTGTCTGATAAACAGGACTCTTTGACTCTATCAATCCGGATGAAGTGAAGACTGACGTGAACAAGGCACCTAGTACGCAAACTGAACAATCTAAACGTTCTATTAGTGTTGTAAAGGTTCAGATCAAGCAACAGGAGCCGAAACAAGCAGGTCAAGGACAAAGAAAGTAGAAGTCCAAACGTCAAAGATAGTCATGCTCTCCAAAATCATCTACGGGCAGCTATAGTCCTCAAAGGCTGGTGATGTGAAAATGCTTTTCTTAAGCCAGTCAGTAATGGAAAAATGTGAGAAATATGCATTTGACTGTGCTAACAAAGCTTTTGGAAAGACTGGTGAGATTTCTAAACAAGACTTGCAGTCTAAGTAACACAAAAGAATCAAAAGAAATCTACACAACAAAAGACTTCTACAAGCAGCAAATACAAGAACCCAAAATCATCTTAATCTGCAAAAGAAGTGCATAAGAATAAAGCACAGAAAGGACTGGTTTGTCCTTCAGGGTCTCCAAGAGCAAATCAAGCTAATCAGTATGTTTTTTTAAGTGAAGAGACAAACATGCTTCAATTACGGCATTCCTGGTCACATTGCTCGAAACTGCACATATCGTCCTTACGTACCCTATTATGCTCAAAATTAGAGGGTTACACCAAAGGATAACTACCATTCTAAGCCAATGAAGATATCATCACCTAAGGCAATGAAGAATGTGAATCCCAAGGTTAAACCATCTGATGGGGATTATAATGCTGCTAAAAACAAACGCAAGGCTGTTCAGGAACAAAAATCTGTTTCTAAAACTAACAAACCTGAAACAGCTAAAGTTGCTCAACCGAAGCAACAAACGCATTTGTTAAGCCGAAGCAAATTTGGAAAGCAAAACAAAAGCAGCAACGTCACCAATCCTCGAAACGAAAGGGGACTTGTATTTAAAGGAAGTGTCTTATTTTGATGCTTTAGGAATACCTAGGACCACGATGGCCTGGGAACCAATGTCTTACTAATCTCCTTATTTTTCAGGGACAACCAAGGAGGACCTGTTAACAATCTCTTGAATGTTGATAGTGGTTGTTCCAAAGGTAAAAACGGGTTACATTTCGCTGTTGTAAAAAGTTCAATTCTTTTTACAGATGATATGTTTCCTTTGGAGGAGATAAGGTACGATAAGATCAGCGAAAAGGTATAATTTAAATTTTGTGTTATAATTTTGAAATTGATTAGTCTTCAATCTGATGACGGAATGGTTAAGGAAAAACAACAAAAATCTTTTCCTTTTTCTTTGTACATAAGTTTCCATTATTAGGTAAATTTTTTCATAAAGTGATGCACAAATTTAGGGGGGAAGAGGGAGATATATATGTATATATGCATTGTTTTAGGGGGGGAAATGAGAATAATTCCAAAACATTTAAAATCCAAAAAAGACAAAAAAACATCTAAAAACAGAAAAGTACAAAAAGATTTGACAAGCAAAAAAATCCAAAAAGATTTATTGCATCGCATGGGAAATGAAATGAATGTTCGTGTTAAAGGGTTTGACTTACACATGTAAGGTGCTATAGCTGAAAAGACTAAGATCTATTGTGATATGTCGGTAGGCTTATGCTCAAAGTTATAAAAGACACTGAGTGATATAAACATAACGAACTATGTGCCATGTGCGTAACATACCATCGGCGTTTGATTTTATGGTCTTAAATTGAAGGCAACAAACGCATTTTTAAGCCGAAGCAAATTTGGAAAGCAAAACAAAAAGCAGCAACATCACCAATCCTCGAAACAAAAGGGGACTTGTGTTTAAAGGAACTGTCTTATTTTGATGCTTTAGGAATACCTAGGACCATGATGGCCTGGGTACTAATGTCTTACTAATCTCCTTATTTTTCAGGGACAACCAAGGAGGAGCTGTTGACAATCTCTTGAATGTTGATAGTGGTTGTTCCAAAGATAAAAAAGGGTTACATTTCACTGTTGAAAAAAGTTCAATTCTTTTTACAGATGATGTGTTTCCTTTGGAGGAGATAAGGTACAATAAGATCAGCGAAAAAGTACAATTTAAATTTCTTGTTATAATTTTGAAATTGATTAGTCTTCAATCTGATGACTGAATGGTTAAGCAAAAATAACAAAAATATTTTCCTTTTTCTTTGTATGTAAGTTTCCATTATTAGGTAAATTTGTGCATAAAGTGATGCACAAATTTAGAGGGGAAGAGGGATATATATATGTATATATGCATTGTTTTAGGGGGAGAAAATGAGAATGATACAAAAACATTTGGAAAACAAAAAAAAGACAAAAAGCATCTAAAAAACAGAAAAGTACAAAAAGATTTGACAAGCTAAAAAATCCAAAAAGATTTATTGCATCGCATGGGAAATGAAATGAATGTTCGTGTTAAAAGGTTTGACTAACACATGTAAGGTACTATAGCTGAAAAGACTAAGATCTATTGTGATATGTCGGTAGGCTTATGCTCAAAGTGATAAAAGATACTAAGTCATATAAACATAATGAACGATGTGCCATGTGGGTAACATACCATCGGCGTATGATTTTATGATCTTAAATCTTGCGTTGATTGATTGCCAACATCTGAGATTTCTGGTCTTTATGTTGTTGAGTCATCCGGGGATATCGTGGTTGTCCTTCTATTGCATCCAGATTATATGCAGACCTGGGCACAGTCAAGATATCTTAAAAGAGCCATGAAGGGCCAAAAACTCTAAAAGAAAGAAAATCTCACAACGAGAGAATTCCATATGCTTTCAAAGCTAATTCGTACCTAAAAAGGTATGTGCCTAACCCTCGTCGGACATATATTGGTCGCTCTATTGTACGAATGTACTGACCTGTTCAACAATAAGTCTGACGTTGTAAAAACGAAAGGATGATCTCAGTATATTCGCTAGCTACGATGAACTATTGCGCTTACCTTGATAGCGGGGGTATGTCATGGTACGGTACACGTGGGTACTATTGTATGCTTAAACAGATCAAGTTTGAAAAATTGAAAGTTGGGCATTAAAGTTTATGAGGACAAACATATTGGCAATCACTTACACAAGTCTGAATAAGTTCGCACCAAAAAGTGTTCCTTGGTTCGCCCGAAAACGATTTTGATCCCATTGCAATAGTATATTGTAACTACTGAGTTAGTTCCTTTGTTTAGTTGCGTTTCTATTTATATTCTCATATTAAAAATAAAAAAATTAAATAATAGAAAGTTCCAAAAATAGAGTGTTTTATTTATTTTATTAAAAATCATTAACCGTTCTTGAAAATTTGACTGATTATTAAAATGAAAGAAATTTGAATTTTGATCCAATTAAAGTACTTAGATGTACCAAGTGTTCATATGGTACTCTCCCTGTTGCATAGAAATGTTTGCTTATAAATTTCTGAGAATTTTGTAGAACTTGATTTTGATCAAGAAACAGGGGTTGCTGAAAATTGAGATGTCGTTAGTGTTGACAAAGCATGAAGCATCACAACAACAAGATGTACCTATGTCAAAAGAACTGTATATGAGTCATCATCTGATAATTTGAAGAAGTACATGTGAACTTGCTTGCTTGAAAAAGAAAGATTGAAGAAGAAAAGAGCTGCTGGGAATCCTCCTCTCGCTTTCTTCTTGACAAAGACGTTTCAAGCGAAGCTGACCAAGGTCCTGATATGAAGCTAACCGCAAGAGAAGAAGAAAGAGAGCCAATGCTTAGAGTTTAGAAGTCAAGAACTTCCACAACATTTGCAGCATAGCAACAACCATAGACTCTGTTGAAGACGTTCCTGAATTCATGCTATGAAGATAATTGATGCATCAGTTTAGGGGGAGATTGTTAGGTCCTAGAAGTGTGAGAATGACGCATCAAATATACGCAATGGCTATGGTAGCAAACTAGCATTGATTTGGGTTAGTTTGTATTAGGTTTGGACCTTTATAGGTCATTTGGGACATGCCTTAGGCCATGTGGGCCAAGCAAGCCCAAGGGGACCCCATGAGGGGCATGGGCTTACCCTCGGTATATAAGCTAATGTTGTGTCATTTCTAGGGTAAGACTTTTGGTAGACCTCTAGAGAGCCTCCATCTTGTACCAGACGGTTTTGCTTATTCAAGTAATAGAATCATGTCCAAGGTGTTAAAGTTTGATTCGGTGTTCTTTCATCTTTTTCAGTTTTTCTTGAATCTCACCAAGTTTGGATTTCGCCTATCCTTGGTGATTGTGTGATATCCGGTTTTCGGGACTTACAATAGGTTTGGAAAATCAAAATTCACAAAGAAAATCATTTTTGTTTCTAGCACATGCTTGGAAAGTGAGAAAGAGAGCCTGTCAAGTAAACAATCAAATAACGAATTCTTTGCTCAAAGAAAACAATGTGAACAGGTTGAGGGATCCTCTATTGTAACAAACAGAAGGACTTGCTTTCGATGCAATCAAGTTTGGCATATCGCTAGTCGGTGTCCACAAAATAACTCTAAACATGTTTACAATGTCAGGAAAACTTCAGAAGATGTAAAACAAAAATCCCTAATGTTTGTTTTAACTCAGATCTTAAAACCAACTAATGAATCTAAAAACAAAGTGAAATTAGCAGACATTAACCTTTTTACTAAAAAAGTTGGTGAATCTTCAAACAAAATGGAACAAAAGGATTCAAAATATTACACCAAAAATGCAATTTTAAAAAATCAAACTTGGATGATTAAGCAAAAAGAATCTTCTGAAGAGATTAAAACATCTGTTTCAACAGTGATTGATGAAAAGGTTAAACAGAAAGTTGGACTTACTTTGTAAACCCACCCAAGACCGGTAAGGCTTGGGTCTTGCTCTTCAAGTAATTGTTTGAATGAATGTGCAGGGGCTCCAAGATCCGTCATTTCAAAGTGGATCATGTATAGCGGAGCGTCCCGGCACATGACGAGGATGTTGGCTCTCCTATATGACGTCAAATCTATTCGAGGAGGTTACGTCGGGTTTGAAGGGAACCAGGGAGGTACAATTGTAGGTGAAGGGATCTTAACAAATGGTGTGGTGTCATTCGACATGGTCAACTACATAGTCGAGTTGGAGAACAACTTACTCAGTATCTCTCAGATCTGTGATAAGAAATTCGTAAAGCACTTCACTGATAAAGAGTGTCTAATTCTGAAGCCAGGGTTCATAATACCGAAAGGGTGGATCTTAATGTGCGCTCCCTTTGAAAATGATCTATATGTCTTAGACATAAGCGTTGCAACCACAACATCTAAAACGCGTAGTGTTTTGTCACAAGTGACAGAAAAGGAGTCAATTATGTGGCATAGGAAAATGGGACACATTCATCTCTTAAGATGAATTTCTTGGTACACAACGATCTAGTGGATGGTGTCAATCTGAAGAGCTTTCACTTGAATGATGATTGCATAAGCTGTAAAAAAAAGAAAACAACATAAAAAGTCTCATCCAAGGAAGCTTTTGAACTGGATAAAGCTCCCACTAGAAAGACATGTTTTCCTAACGAAGTTGTAGCCTCTACGTGTTATACACTGAACAGAGTATTGACGGTCAAGGCACATAAGAAGACGTGTTGTGAGTTGCTTAGCCAATAAAAGCCAAATCTGAAGTGGTTAGAACCTTTTGGGTCATCGTGCATGGTAATCGACACGGATGGCAAATTTGGGGCTAAATCGCTAGAAGGTTTCTTTGTAGGATATGATAGTCCGCTAAAGAGAGTTTATTTTGCTAGCATAAATCGATTTATTGAAGCTCAGCACGTTGATTGCCAAAGATACACATCTCCAACATAGAAACCAGGAGATCCTTGGCTGTTTAATTACGAAAGCATCTGGAATTCCTTTGAGCTGCCAGCTGAACCAACAGAAGAGGAACTTAATGTGCTTTACTAGCAACAACAATCTTTTTCACAAGAACAAGTTCCGAGGCCGATCGTTGTGACTCAGACACACGCTGGTACACATGATACTGAAGCGGGCCGAGTTCTCAACATCCGGAATCATAGACTGCTGGAACAAGTGAACCTACAGCCGAACCAGAGATGAATGGTACAATTCCTACGTTCGATCAATCTGATGACTTTGACTCTGAAGCTAACCAACATATGATGACAACGGATCTACCTCTGATGATGGTGAAGTTCAGATTGAGAGTCTACTCAACAATCAAGCTGAAGGAACAAGTGCTCAGAATGAAGCATCTACTGTTAATCAGGACGTTGAACAAAATATTACAAATCTAGAACACGAAGTGAGTGTATCCAACGAAGTTATGCCGAGGACACACTGTGATACCGCTCACCAGAGTTTATTATCGGAGAGTTACAGAGTGGTGTTACATTAGGCCCTGAGGTTTACCTAATGGATAAGGCATTGTATGGTTTACATTAGGCCCTGAGAGCCTGGTATGAGACGCTTTCTCAGCATCTCCTCGATTTATCTGAGGAACAGTAGACAACACCCTCTTCACATGGGAAGTAGACGAACACATCTTAATCGTACAAGTCTATGTGGATGACATGATATTCGGTTTGACAAACGATGTGTTGAGCAAAGATTTTGAAAGAGTCATGAATAAAAAGTTTGAGATGAGATCTATGGGGGAGATGAAGTTCTCTTTGGGACTTCAGGCCGATCAATTGCCTAATGGAATCTTTATACATCAGACAAAGTATGTGAACGATGTTTTGGAGAAATTCAAGATGTCTGACACATCCCCAATGTCCACCCCATTAGCTCAGAATCACGGCATCGGACCGAACTCAACTGGAGAGAAGATGGATGAAACTCTCTACCGTTAGATGATTGGCTCTTTGATGTATCAACAGCATCACGACCGGATATCATGTATCCAACATGCCTCTGCGCACGCAACTAGTCCAGTCCGAGAGTGTCTCACTTCATGATCGTCAAAATGATCCTACGATACCTTAAGGGTTGTTCAAGCACTAGCTTACGGTACCCTCGCACCGACGACTTCAACCTTACAAGATACTCCGACTCTGAATTTGAGTGTTGCAAAATTAACGCTACATCTACAACTACTGGTTGCCAGTTCTTTGGCACACGTTTGGTAACGTGTGTAACAGTTGTCGTAAAACGGGTTCAAGAACCAGCTCCGCTTTGTAATTCAAAAATACGTTATGATGTTTCATTGCGGCATTTATGTTAAACGTTTAAAGTTCGTTATATTATTAGCATTAAATGATAAAAAAATAATAAAGTTAAAATAATAAGGTTAATAAATAAAATTTGGATAATAAAAATAAAATAACAAAAGGTGTTAACTATGGGTATCGAACCCAGGTATCCACCCAAATCAAACACATTACACACCACCACACCACACACACAACACCTGTTAAAAACCGAGATCAATAACTTTTTATATGCTTATTACTCCTGATCTGGTATTCAAAAACGAAACCGACTGTAACAGGCGCGATTGATCCGGAAATCAATCAAAGCATTGAATCTCTGCAATCACAGGGTGAAACCGTTTTCAAATTTGGCAATTAAACCCAATCATCACGATTAGATCAGTTATACAAGTTTCACGACATTCAATTCCTTTAACCGAAATCTTTGAAACTGAAATGCTCGAATCAAATCATTATCCTACTCTATAAATAGGACCTTTCGATCACAACTAGAACGCACATACTCACACATACCCTCTGTAACCTCTACTCTCAACTTTGCACTTCCCCGGAGAAACTGCTCGTCGCCGGAACTTCACTAGAGAAATCAAAGCCACTCCCCATGTTCGGTATAAACATCTTTGAATCCTTTATCACTTCCTTATTATGTATATTCTGTAATTGTCATAACTAATCCAGTGAGTTTCATCAGATTAACAAAACAGTATTTATGAATTGAAGAAGATGAAGTAGAAAGTGTACAAAGGAATTTAAAATTGGTAAATATACCGGGTTAGACACATAGTCCAGTGGTGGACTGTGTGCATTTGAAATACATGGTTCCGAGTTTGAGTCTCGCACATGTTTCCGAATTCCTTATATAACCCAAACGATTTTAACTAATGTATAAAACAATCCAGATATCGTATAAATTTAATTAAAATCTCATATCCTTCGGGTTAGTCACACAGCCCAATTGGTCGGGCTGTGTGCAACAAGAAGCTTAGGTCACGCGTTCGAGTCCAGTCGGTTACATGGTTCAGAAATAATCAAACCTTTTTAATAAAAATTAAATATATTTAACCGTAGTAAATGTATATATATATTTAAAATCGGGTATATTTCGGGTTAGACACGTAGCTCAGTTGGTAGAGCTGCGTGCACGTAAACAGAAGGTCCTGAGTTCGATCCTCGCACGATGCCAAAAACAGGCCCGGTTTGACCCGTAAAGGAGTGTATCTTTTAACTTAAACTTTTGTTTATTTTTCTCCAAAATATAAAAATATTTAATTAAATAATTCCTTTTTAAGCATAAAAACTAGTAACAAGTACAATAAAATTACCTAAAAAGTCTAATAAAATTTATTAAATAGAAATACTAATATTAAGTAAAAGAAATATATTTACCGAATTATCACGTGAAAATTTAGGTTAGCTTTTCTCGTCGGTTGGTATCTTTAAAGCGTGCACGCTCTTCATCAAATCAAAAACGCACCCAATGTGAGTGAATTCCTACAAACTTCCCCTTTTTATTCATGTTTTGGGGTGTATCATGTGTCGTTTCATTTATATTATTTATTCAACTCTCGTACTACTACCATTACATGAATTAACGTGCTATGTGATATTTTGTTGATTGGTATTTGTGGTTATACTTTCTCATTACAGTCAAGCTCTCACATTAGGCCCATTTGTTCCCCGTTGCATACGGGTAGAGCATCGCGTTGCCTAATTAGATCGGCTCCGTTTGATTGAGCCTCGATCTCACAGGACATCGCTTATCATGCTCACATGTACATTGCTAGATGTTATGTGGTTTGTTTTTAGATTACATATACGTTGCTCATATTTAGTTTATGCACATTTTATTAAATTAACAAACACATCAATTCTTTCTAATGTTTAAATGGGATTCACTCGCCAACTTTTGTTGACCCAAATATCTATTTTTACACATGATACAGGTGATCAAGTTGATGCAAGGAACATATAGGACTTGGGCCATAGAAGAAAAATAAAGCGTTAATTGAATGTCATGTTTAGAACATTTTGTGTTTGTATGGATTATGTGT
This sequence comes from Scalesia atractyloides, assembly GCA_947069175.1. NCBI lineage: Eukaryota > Viridiplantae > Streptophyta > Magnoliopsida > Asterales > Asteraceae > Scalesia > Scalesia atractyloides. The sequence continues at coordinate 39,982,025 of CAMTDV010000008.1, read as the reverse complement.
TGGTTGGAATATTTTTTTTTAATTTGAAATAATAAATATGAAAATTTTATAATAGTAAATGTCATGAGCTTTGATGGAAACCCAATCATGCCCTGACTACCATATCCGCTGCGGGTCAGGGTGTGACAGATTGGTATCAGAGCTCTTGACTATAGGGATATAGGATAGGTTATTAGACTCTTATAGCCTATACTATAGTTAGTTAGAATTTAATTGCTTAAGTGTTAAGTTGGTTACATGCAAACTCATGATATTTACTTGTTTTACATTTCTCTCACACACAAGTACAAGCAAGCACTCCCTCTACTGTATGATTTTGTGTGATATTTAATGTGATATACATATTGTCAACATAACATGCTTACATATATACGCATCACGCACGTATCAATTGTCACATATTTAAACAAATTCATGCTTCTCTTCCCAACATTTGTGATGTTTCTATTTTTCAATCTCATCAAAGTGAGTTCTACGACGGGCATGTGGTAACTGGAAGGGTACAAGTACCGGTAGTCGAAACGTCCTGTCTAGGATTGGCATTCGTATAATAATGGACCAGCTTGCCTACCTGGGGACTAACGATGAGAGTACGAAGGACCTATTAGGACAAAGCATGCCACATCAAACGTCGTGTGAACTAACCCCACTTTGAGTTGTCACTGTGTCTACACCAGGACACCTTCCGACCTTACACCTCGCAATCATGTTTTACGATTTCATTTGGGTGGTGCGAGTGTTAACAGGCCAAAACCAATGTGAACCCTACAAAGCCCAGTAGTCATGGGGGCCCACATGACTACCTAGGCCAAGTATGGGGGACATATGGGGGCCCAAACATGAGTAAGGCCCAAGACATCCTATGGATGTAGTGATTTTTTTTTTCATTTGATTTGTGGATGTTAATTTCTAAATGTAACGCCACACTCATAATCTCGTTACGTATTTCCTGTAGATGTCTTCTAGGCACTCTCGTGGAGATAGAAGATCAGGAAGATCTAGCAAGCGCATGGCTGCTCAAATAGCCCAACAAATGGCCACCGTAATTCCCGACACTGTAATTCAAGTCCAACCGCTAATCCTGTCAACCCAATCAATCAAGAGGGTTAAAATGTTGCCAACTCTCCCACAAACACCACCAAGTGCACCTACAAGCACTTCAACTCATGTGACCCTTCAAAGTACAAAGGGACTGAAGGGGTCACTGCTCTCCTTCGATGGTTTGAAGAGATGGAGAGTACCTTCCTCAACTGTGATTGTCCCAATGACCGTAAGGTTCGTTATGCTACTGGTCATCTGTATGGGGTGGCACTCACATGGTGGAATGCTGAAAAGGGCAGACGAGGCGCCGAAGCCGCAGTAGCCCTATCTTGGGAACAACTTCGAGAGCTTATGACAAGACGCTTCTGCCCAAGAAGCGAAATTAAAAAGCTGGAGGATGAGTTCTATTTCCTGAAACAGAGAGAGGGAGACCATATAACCTACAACAAGAGGTTCCTCAAGTTGAATCAAATGGATCCCAATTTGTTCACTCCTCTCTACCGTTTAATCGAGCACTACATTCGGGGTCTTCCTTCGAAGATTCAGGACTCTATGATGAGTACTACGCCTGCAACTCTGGAGGCAGCAATGGAGCTAGCTACTGTGTAAATCCTAGTCCTTATGGATCTTCACAGAATCGTCTATCTAATCTAGAGTGCAGAATCCCCTAGATCAGATTTCACAGAAACAAGAACACGAACACGAACAATTACTTTCAAACTGTCATCTATTGATTATCTAACACAAAGTGTTTACAATCAATTCAAGACTCTCTTCCAATCTCTCTGAACAACTAAAACAACAACACAGCAATAGAACTAGCAACCACAACCCTAAAGCAAACCTCCTATATATAGAGATAGGTTATGCAACTGCGCTAGGGTTTCCTACATGGACTGCTAATGGGTTTAAAGCCCAATTCGCCTACCATGCTCTAAATTGTGTCTAGTTCAGCCTAATTACTCCTAATTAACTATTACAAAACTAAACCTGCTAACAATTTATCATTTTACTAATTACAATATATCCAAAGACCAAATCTAAGTTGTTGTCACAAATATGCACCAACAAACTCCCCCTTGATAATAGCTTCATAAAATAACTTAGTCTTCACTCTTCTTGCAATCTGCAACGTCTTTAAAAAACGTTGGTCTTTGGATAGCTTCAGCTTTAGTTAATGTCAGCAACAGACTCCCCCTAAGCTGATGTATCCAATCACCAAATCTTCTAAATCGTTAGCGTTTGAGTAAACTCCAGTTTAGTCCTTGCATAGCAATCTTCAAAACTCTTCAACTTTATCTGCAATATAGAAAGGAGGTTCTACCATGCATCCAAGCAAACTCCTCTTCACCAAACTTCTCAGCAACACACAGCTAGAATCTGTATACTGTAAAACAAATATCTCGAGAAACCATAAGAATTTTTCAACACAAGTTAAACAAATTATTATTTAAGAGATAGTAAAACTATATCATTGATTAAGCACTTCTCAACTCAAACCATATACTCAAAATGTTAAGGACACATAACCTACAAGATAATAAAAATTTTGAACTCATCTTCTAACACCGTCTCCCCCTATCGGTAAGAACTCCTCCATGAACAACCAATATCCCGTACATTAAAAATATACAAGAAAATGAAATATTTTTGGATTTTTATATTTTCTTAAAGCAAGTAAAGTACGAAATAAATTAACATTCTGTTTTTGTGAGTATCACCGTTAAGAAGATCATATCAGCAACATCAAACTGTTTTCACACTGTTTGATAATTCTTTATGCAATATTCATGAAAAGCAGTTCAAGACGATTACCAGTATTGTTTATCCACTTAAACAAAATACATGAACATTTCAAGTGCCATTACCTCGTGATATGGTTAGTTAATTTATACTGATATACTAGTGTGTCCCACTTCAGGACATACCCCCGCTATCAAGGTATGCACAAAAATTAATCGTAGTAGGTGAGTATACCGAAATTAATCCTTTTTTATTTACAACATTAGATAATTGGTGATCAGATCAGTACTTTCGTACAGCAAAGAGACCAATATCCAACGAGGGTTAGGGCAAATCCCAAATTTTGGTACAAGTAATGCAATTTGCACATTTGAATAACTCTCTAGCAGAGCTTCTTCAATTTTTGGGATTTGGCATTTTAGCTCTTTTAAGATATCCTGGTTGTGCCTAGGTCAGCATATATCTAGATGCAGCAGAAGGACAACCTTGATACCCCAGATGAAATAACGATATAAAGACCTAAAACCTTAGATTTTGGCAATCTATCAATGCAAGATTTAAGGTTATAAAACCATACACCATTGATATGTTACCCACTCATACGCAGTTTCTTATATTTGTATCACAAAGGTAAGTTGATTATTTCATGCATTTTGCCTACTGGTACTCGTATGATGAAGCTGCTATCACACTTAAACAATTTTCTTTTAATTTAAGTGTGACAGTCTAACTTGCTGATGTACTATCATTTCTTCTTTTTCACACAGTGAAAAACTCATTTTATGATTTTTTTATTTTTTTATGTTTTTTTATTTTTGAAAAGCAGTAAATTATTTACAAATTATTTTTAAGGAAAAATGGTTATTCAGGATTCCTCATCCCGTTGAGTTCGACTAAATGTTCAAAGCGAGCCCTGTCAAATGCTTTTGTGTAAAGATCTGCCAAGTTATCTAGTGTGTCGACTAGATGATGTTCAATTAGTTTCTTTTCAGCACAATCCCGTATAAAATGATGACGAATGTCAATATGTTTTGTGCGACTGTGTTTTACAGGATTGTGGGTGATTCATATAGTGGCATTATTGTCTATCATAATAGGAGTACGAGTGAAATTCAAACCATAATCGTGCATCTGCTGTTGGATCCAGAGAACCTGAGAGCAACACCTACCCGCATCAATATATTCAGCTTCACACGTCGAGGTAGAGACGCAAGACTGCTTCTTGCATTGCCATGAGACAAGCCTCCCTCCTAAGAACTAACCACTTGTAGTAGACTTCCTTGTAGATTTGCATCCTCCAAAGTCCGAATCAGTGAAAGCAACAACTTCAAATCACTAGCAGCTTCACCGCTTTCATGAGGGACTCCTTTCGATTAGCTTGATATCTGGCACAAAGACACACTGCAAACATGATGTCTGGTCTTGAAGCAGTCAAGTACATCAGAGAACCAATCATTGCCCTGTATTGAGTTGGATCAACATCCTCCACACTCTCATGATCTGGACCAAGATTGTAATTCTCACAGATAGGTGTATTGAAAGTAGCAATCCTCCATCTTGAAATGAGATAAAATGTCATACACATACTTTGTCTGATGTATAAACATCAGATCCTTCTTCTGTTCAACTTGTAAACCCAGAAAGTAGGATAATTCACCCATCGCACTCATCTCAAACTTGCTCTTCATTACCCCCTCGAAATCATGACACATGTTCTCATCAGATGAACCAAAGATGATGTCATCTACGTATATCTATACCACTAGAAAGTCTTCCTTCTTCCTTTTGATGAAACGTGTACTGTCAATCTGACCTCTTTCAAAACCATGTTTTAACAAATGTGCTGACAGTGTCTCATACCACGCCCTCGGTGCCTGATGCAATCCATACAATGCCTTATCAAGTCGATAGACTCGATCTGGATAGTCTGGATCAGTAAACCCGTCTGGTTGTGAGACATACACCACTTCTTGGACTAGCCCATAAAGAAATGCACTCTTCACGTCAAGTTGGTAAACCTTGAAGCCCTTGAATGAAGCAAAAGCTAGGAACAAATGAATTGCCTCCAACCTTGCTACCGGTGCAAACACTTCATTATAATCAATCCCCTCTGGCTGATTGAACCCTTTCACTACCAACCGAGCCTTATTCCTTATCACGATCCCTCAGTCGTCTTTCTTGCACTTAAACACCCACTTAGTCCTATTTCCTTCTCTCCTGCAGCCAAGTCAACTAGCTCCCAAACTTTCAACTTCTTGAACTAAGCTAGTTCCTCTTGCATAGCTTCTACCCAACGATTGTCTTTAGAGCCATATGAACATTCTTCTGCTCCTCTTGTGCAATAAAGCAGCTATACAAACATTCATGAATCAACCCAGTCTTCTGAACCGAAGTAAACAAACAGGAAGCTTCGAGTACACTTCTTCTTGTCTGAACACCTACAGCAGCATCACCAAGTGTGAGATTTACACTGACCACAAGAGCCTTCAACATATCTTCAATCAGAAAGAGTTAAACATGAGGCAACAAAGATGGGTCAAACTTCTGAATGATTACGATTGTGAAATCCGTTATCACCCTAGTAAAGCCAATGTTGTGGCGGATGCTCTTAGTCGGAACGAATATGCTAACTCCATTCACCTTATGTGCTCTCATATCATACCTGACCTTCAGAACCGCATTCGCGAAGCTCCACATATCTCTATCACGGAAAATGATGTGCGAGATGAATTATCTTGTGGAGCTGACATCAAATTAGAATCCAAGTCCGATAGTATCCTTTACTATCTGAACCGTATTTGGGTACCTGATCGTGACACATGTTCAAAGGTTAAAGCCGAACATCAAAGATCCTCAGGATTACTCGTTCAACCTGAAATACCCGTTTAGAAGTGGGAAAACATAACCATGGATTTTATTACCGGGTTACCTCGCACCTCCAGTGGGCATGACATGATTTGGGTTATTGTCGATCGTCTTACCAAGTCCGCTCATACATTCCAATCCGTGAAGACTACAAAAACGAGAAGTTAGCTCGTATTTACATTGATGAAATTGTAAGTCGACACGGTGTGCCGTTGAGCATCATATCGGACCGAGATGGACGTTTTACTTCACGAACATGGCAGGCCGTGCAATCAGCATTAGGCACTCGCTTAGATATCAGCACCGCCTTTCACCCTCAAACTGATGGTCAATTTGAGCGCACCATATAACCTCTTGAAGACATGTTACGAGCATGTGTCATCGAGTTCAAGGGCAATTGGGATACTCATCTACCATTAGTTGAATTTTCATACAATAATAGTTACCATTCGAGCATCGATATGGCTCCTTTTGAAGCATTATACGGTCGTAAGTGCAGATCACCGGTATGTTGGCACGAAATCGGTGAAGCACAGATCACCGGACCAGAAGTAATTCAAGAAACAACCGATAAGATTCTCCAAATCTGCAATAATCTTCTAGCAGCTCAGAGTCGTCAAAAGAGTTACGACGATAAACGATGAAAGTCGCTCGAGTTTGGTGTTGGCGGTCAAGTACTTTTGAAAGTATCACCATGGAAGGGAGTTGTTCGGTTTGGACAAAGAGGCAAGCTAGCACCTCCTATGTTTGGACCATTCAAAATACTCGAAAGAGTGGGTCCTGTATCATACAAGCTTTACCTACCTGAAGAACTCAACAAGATTCATCCCACGTTCTATGTATCCAACTTGAAGAAGTGCTTTGCCGATGAAAACCTCCATATACCGTTGGAAGATATTCCGATTGATGAATCGATGCATTTTGTAAATGGACTTTGGTGAGAAACATTTAAGACAAAGTCGAATTCTGATATTTAGTGTTCGTTGGGAGTCAAAATGAAGACCTGAGTTTACTTAGGAATGCGAAGACTCAATGCGCGAAAAATACCCTCACCTCTTTCAAGTTAAACCTACTACCACTTAAATTTCGGGACGAAATTTCTAAAAGTAGGGGATACTGTAACATTTTTTCGTAAAACGGGTTCTAGAACCCGCTCCGCTTTGTAATTCAAAAATACGTTATGATGTTTTGCTTCGCATTTATGTTAAACGCTTAAAGTTCGTTATATTATTAGCATTAAATGATAAACAAAATAATAAATTTAAAGTAATAAGGTTAATAAATAAAATTTAAATAATAAAAATAAAATAACAAAAGGTGTTAACCACGGGTATCAAACCCGGGTCTCCACCCAAATCAAACACATTACACACCACCATACCCCCCACAACACCTGTTAAAAACCAAGATCAATAACTTTTGATATGCTTATTACTCCTGATCTAGTATTCAAAAAAGAAACTGCCTGTAACAGGCGCGATTGATCCAGAAATCAATCAAAGCATTGAATCTTTGCAATCACAAGGTGAAACCGTTTTCAAATTTGGAAATTAAACCCAATCATCACGATTAGATCGGTTATACAAGTTTTGCGACATTCAATTCCTTTAACCGAAATCTTTGAAACCGAAAGCCCAAATCAAATCATTATCCTACTCTATAAATAGGGCCTTTCGATCACAACTAGAACGCACATACTCACACATACCCTGTGTAACCTCTGCTCTCAAATTTGCACTTCGCCAGAGAAACTGCTCGTCGTCGGAACCACTAGAGAAATCAAAGCCACTCCCCATGTTCGGTATAAACATCTTTGAATCCTTTATCACTTCCTTATTATGTATATTCTGTAATTGTCATAACTAATCCAGTGAGTTTCATCAGATTAACAATACAGTATTTATGAATTGAAGAAGATGAAGTAGAAAGAGTGTACAAAGGAATTTAAAATTGGTAAATATACCGGGTTAGACACATAGTCCAGTGGTGGACTGTGTGCATTTGAAATACATGGTTCCGAGTTTGAGTCTCGCACATGTTTCCGAATTCCTTATATAACCCAAACCATTTTAACTAATGTATAAAACAATCCAGATATTGCATAAATTTAATTAAAATCTCATATCCTTCGGGTTAGTCACACAGCCCAATTGGTCGGGCTGTGTGCAACAAGAAGCTTAGGTCACGCGTTCGAGTCCAGTCGGTTACATGGTTCAGAAATAATCAAACCTTTTTAATAAAAATTAAATATATTTAACCGTAGTAAGTGTATATATATAATTAAAATCGGGTATATTTCGGGGTAGACACGTAGCTCAGTTGGTAGAGCTGCGTGCATGTAAATGGGAGGTCCCGAGTTCTATCCTCACACGCTGCCAAAACCCGCCCGGTTCGACCCGTAAAGGAGTATATTTTTTAAATTAAACTTTTGTTTATTTTTCTCAAAAAAGTATAAAAATGTATAATTAAATAATTCCTTTTTAAGCATAAAAACTAGTAACAAATACAATAAAATTACCTAAAAAGTCTAATAAAATTTATTAAATAGAAATACTAATATTATGTAAAAGAAATATATTTACCGAATTATTACGTGAATATTTAGGTTAGCTTTTCTCGTCGGTTGATATCTCTAAATCGTGCGCGCTCTTCATCAAATCAAAAACGCACCCAATGTGAGTGAATTCCTACAAACTTCCCCTTTTTATTCATGTTTTGGGGTGTATCATGTGTCGTTTCATTTATATTACTTATTCAACTCTCGTGCTATTACCATTACATGAACTAACTTGCTATGTGATATTTTGTTTATTGTTATTTGCGGTTATACTTTCTCATTGCAATCAAGCTCTCACATTAGAGCATTGCGTTGCCTAATTAGATCGGCTCCGTTTGATTAAGCCTTGATCTCACAGGACATCGCTTATCGTGCTCACATGTAGATTGCTAGATGATTATGTGGTTTGTGGTTAGATTACATATACGTTGCTCATATTGGTTTATGCACATTTTATTAAATTAACAAGCATGTCATTTCTTTCTAATGTTTAAACGGGATTCACTCGCCAACTTTTGTTGACCCAAATCTCTACTTTTACACATGATACAGGTGATCAGGTTGAAGCAAGGAACATATAGGACTTGGTCCTTAGAAGAAAAATAAAGCTTTAATTGAATGTCATGTTTAGAACATTTTGTGTTTGTATGGATTATGTGTTGGTTGGAATATTTCTTTTTAATTTGTAATAAATATGAAAGTTTTATAATTGTAAATGTCATGAGCTTTGATAGAAACCCAATCATGCCCCGACTACCATATCCGCTGCGGGTCAGGGTGTGACAATGTGGCAGTGTAAGAAACAAACCACAGTTGCTCTCTCAACTTGTGAAGCAGAATACATTTCAGCTTCCGATTGTTGGTCGCAAATCTTGTGGGTACAAAGAGGTTGAAGCCGAGATGGATAATGATTTCAAGTAATCCTCATTGGTTTGTCAAACTTTTTTTTTCAAGTCTTTTCTTTAAAACCAAAAATATCCAAAAATATGTTTTGATTTTAGGGGAAGAAATATATGGTGGAAAATACAGAAACATATAAAATTTTGAAAAGTACAAAAACATTGAAAAAGAAAAAAAGAGTTTCTGTGTATAAAATAGGAAACGATAGTACATCAATGGACTATCCAGTACGCTAAAGAAATGTAATGTCAAAAAGTGTTTAAACAGGTCTCACTGATGATGTGCCAGTAGACTTCACACATTCAGTAAATTGTTTTCAAGATATAAACATAAAGAAAAACTTCTTAATTAGTGGGTTAACATCTCTCGGATATATAGTCTTAGTACACCGAAATTTCGTTTAAGAGATTGCCGGATTCTGAGATACTAGGTCTTTATAAATAACTGATATCTTGGGTATTATACAAGTTCTTCTGATTTTGCGTAAGCAGTGGACTAGAACTTTTAGAATACTTTGCTTTAAAAACTCTAAACTACATCAAATTGAAAGTATCGAAAGATCTGACAATTTCAGTAAAAAGATTCCAAAATATGGAACACCACTTTTAAGTCGAGCATTCATCTCTTTGTATGTAAAGTGGTACTAACCTGAGCTCCCAAGGCCTCGCACAACCCAAATATAGATATCAGTTAGTATATTCACCTGTAAGATGAAATCCAAGGAATCTTGATATGAGAGTATATTCTGAGGTGGAAAACACAATTAAGTCAAGTTCTAAAAACATCTAATTACCGTATCTTGAAACAGTTGATCAATGTATAGAGGTTTAAGTGGACAAACATACTGACAATCTAAGTGAATTTGTTTAAAACTTAAAGTTTAATCAGATCAACGATGCTAGTGATAAGTTTCAAAAACTGATATGATCCTCTTACACGAGATTTTCAGTGTGTTTCATTTCAAAAACCCAAAAAGATTTTCAGTGTGTTTTAGGATAAACTTTGGAAAACTCAAAAAGATTGTATTTCATCTTATTTTCGACTCTGATGATGGAATGTTAATCTTCAAAATGATCCTCTTACACGAGATTTTCAGTGTGTTCCATTTCAAAAACCCAAAAAGATTTTCAGTGTGTTTTAGCATAAACTTTGGAAAACTCAAAAAGATTGTATTTCATCTTTTTTTCGACTCTGATGATGGAATGTTAATCTTCAAAATCCAAAGCTGCTGAACAAAATCTGGAGAACAACAGGTTGGGGGCTTATCCGAAATGATAAAATGTTTTGAAATGATAGAAGTTAATCAATTTGAAACTTAAAACTAACATAAAGCATTAGTTTTTTCATAAAGTGTTCAACCAAGGTCATTAACTTGGACTTGGTAGACAAATTAGCTGACCAGGTTCATTAACTTGGACTTGGTTAACTCAGTTGGTTGTTAAAATTGGTAAAATGTTTAAAAATTGAAAATTTTGAAAAACATAGGTTACCTTCGCACGAAGGAACACCTTCATACAGAGGTAGTCATCTTCGCATGAAGGAAGATTACCCTAGATGAAGGTAAAACAGTGGACTGTGTAAAGGTTCCTTCACACGAGGTAACCTCATTCGCACAAAGAGGTCTTCCTTTGCACGAACTGATTTTGAGAGAAAAAGTATTCCAGACAACGAAGTTCTGCCCAAATCAAACCTTGGAGTGTTGATTAGCACAACACTTTCACTAGGGAAGGTAGATTTGAGACCAATTGGACTTAATTTTGAACGAATCGGCCTTAAATAGACTAGAACTTAGATCTAGACAAATTGGACTGTCAAAAATTAAAGTTGAACATATATACATCTAAATCGGCACTGTTAGTTCTTAATACAACCTTCAATTTGTACAAAACATGCAAAAATCAAACATTTGATCTGAACAATTCATACGGAGGTAAACACCTTCATACGAAGGTAATTGAATACTTTCGCACGAAGGTAAATGTGAAAAAAATAATACATCTTCGCACGAAGGTAAAAGATGTTTTTTTTAAATGTTACACCTTCGTATGATGGCAGTTATGGTACCTTCGCACCAAAGTGAAAATTTTCGAAAATTTTTTCTAAGTGTTGTTTTCTTATGTTTATACAGGCGAAAGTTTCAAATTTTCAACCTAAGCACAATCTTTGTTGTGTGCTAGATAAAGAATTATCAAAGATGAAGCCATTTGGGTCCATATTGGAGTTTATGGAACAAATCTAAATCAAGAAAGCTCTTACAAATCAACACAAAGCATATAGATCACACGTTGAACGTTTCTAGGAGCACGCTAAGTTCATTCCGAATCCTCCAGCTATTTGATAATTTTTTAAAATTGGGAATGAAGATAAAGAAGTGTTACTTACTAAAGCGTTGATAAGAAGGGTGTTAGATTTCAAAGACGAAGATAGTGATCCTACAGGTTATCCTGAGCGTATTGTGAAAGGTTGTTTTTTACCGGAAGGGGTACACTGGTCACGCAAATGAGACGAACTTTTCAAAAGCAAACTTCTCAAGGCCTTACAAGTTCTTCATTCATTTAGTGATTCACGCAATGGGGCACCGGAAGGGTGGGTTTGATGTGTTGATAGAATACCAAATGTGTATGATAGCTGCCTTAGTTTTGAATCTGCCTTACAACTTTACGAGATTGATATTCGAGCAGATGAAGGCCAACATTACGAAAGAGAAATTTCTGCAGTATCCTAGGTTTGTGCAGATGATGTTGGATGAATTATTTCCAAATCTGGAGAAGGTAGAGTCCGATGTGCTACCTCTTGAACATATGACGAATCTGTCTTTAGACCGAATCAACCAATACTTGCCTAAAACTATTCCTCTATTCAAGAAGTTTTTCGGATGCATTAAAGATAAAGATTATGTTGCGCCACTAGAAGGAAAGTGGGGAAAGTATGAGAGTAATTCTGAGAATCAAACCCATGGTTGAATTGAAATTGAGATACTGATAAAAGTTCTTCCCTTCTGAATCTGATAGATTCATATCTAAAAGAGGAATGATGAGGAAGAAAGGTTAGAAGGATTTCTTGTGAAAAGAAGTAAGTGGTAAGTAAAGGAAGATAAAAAGAAAAGGAAGGGGCAGGAGATTCGAAATATAAGTCAACAGAGGAAAGCTGCTCGTACTTTGCTGTGTGATGAAAGCAGTGATGCTGAAGAGAATGTGAATATAAACACTGAGGATCAAGTAATTTCTACTACTTCTGATCATGAAAGAGCTGAGAAGAGCACTACATATATATCTGATATTGCGGGTGATATTGAAAAACAAGCATTTGGAGGTGGAAGTCATGCCGACTCTGAAGAAACTAAAAGTGATCCGTTTACTAAAAGAGCGTTGCATGATCCTAGAGAGATGGTTGAACAGAAAGCTGCTAAGAGAAAAAAAAGGCAACTGAAGATGATGATGAGCCATATGTACCTCCTAAGAGAGTTAAGAGCAAGGTTGTTGATTTGACAAAGAAAAAGACCGAGTCTCCGCAGGCAAAAAGATCAAGAAGGAAATATTTGAAAACTTCAAAGAAAACATCTACTGGAGTTAAACCAGTAGTGACTGAGAAAGAAACACCGATAGTGGAAACAAAAATTGAAGTAGATCATGTAATTCCTATTCAAACTCTACCAACCACTTCACGACAACCACCATCACCACAACAGCAACAACCTCCAGCACCACCCAGACAACCACAGTCAACTCCAAAGTCTCAATCATCACAGCGACAACGTCATCCAACAGGATCTGCTTTCAAAGATAGTTTCGTATATAAAGAGGGTCCATTATTCCCAGAAGGTGTGAATTTGGAATTCTTGAACAATCCACTCAACGAAAGAGTTAAGCTGTTGAAAGATAGAGTCAAGTTTCAGGAGAATTAACGAGAGCAAATGGAAGAAGTGATAGCTAGTCTGGTTTCTGAAAATGAAAGACTCCGGAAAAAACTCAGTGACTTAGAAGCTGACAAGACAGTCAAAGATCAAAAGCTTGATGTTTTATACAGAGTTCTGGAAAAGAAATTGGGAATAGACTTTGAAGCTGAGTTCAGTCTAATAGAAATCGATGAAGTGAGAGAAAGAGCTGCTGAAAGAGCTTGAAAGGCTGCTGCTGAAGCTGAGGTTCCTGGTACAGATAAAGGGAAGGGAAAGATTCATGATGTCCCTATTATTACTCCTAAGGCTGAAAAAAGATAAAGCCAGAGATTGATATTTCAAAGTTTGTTTTGATTGGACCTGTAAAAGATGTTCCTTATTTTTCAGAGAAAAAGACAGAGGTTAATGATAAAGAAGATGATGAAGATTTGGATGTTAATGGTCCTGATCATGGTGATGATGATGTTAAAGGTGCTGATAATGACAATAATAAAGGTGGCACATGGTTGATTGTATTTCAAAGTAAATCCGACGATACTAGTGATTATGATGATTTTCTGAACGATAACGCAAATCAAGAAGAATATTCTTATTGAGAGGGGGAGAAAGATGATACAGTAATGATGTAGAGAATTCAGGAATCTTCACAGACGTTACCCCACTAACGGTTGTTCTGCAATCAACACAGAACCATATATCTTGAACATGGTGTTGAGGAAGGAGAACTCATTTACAAATATTCTAAGGAAGAGATAGAAAAGATGATGTGCATTGATGAAAATTCGTTTGAATCTGATTTTGAAGAAGAAGTGAACAAAATCAACATTGCTCAGCCTGATGATTATGCATTCAGATATGTTGAAGATGCTGATGATTACGATAATGTTGTCATGCAGGATGATTCAGATGATGAAACAGTTAAATATTCAGGTGAAGGAACTCATGACTTCCCAACATTTCAAGAATTGTTTAATGAAGAGACGAATGATGTGTTGAAGAGAAAGGTTGAAAAGACAGTTAAAGATGGAAAGATTCTGAGACTAGAAGAGAAGAGATTACAGAAGCTCGAAAATCCTGGTTTAGAGAGTTGCCCAAAGAAAGAAAGTTCAGATGACTCTAGCGCTTTTCACACGAAATCAAGATCAATCGCTAGGAGATATATTAGCTAGGGCTTGTTACTATAGTGGAATCTTTGGGGGATAAAGAGAGAATTTGGAGTGAAATAATTTTGGTATTTGCAAGTTATTCAAACATTTACGTGGTGGGACGTGCACAGAGTTGTAGGGATTAAATCCTTTTATTCCCAAGACTATGAGTTGTTCTCATGTTTGTCTTGTCCTTGTGCAAGGTTTTAGGACTTTGCGCCTAGAGGGTTTGTTTAATCCGTGAAGGGTCAAGAGACCTGCGCGTCTAAGTCTAACTAGTCGTTGCGCCAAGTACGCAAGGTTCGTTGTATGACTTGTATTTCCAGGTCTAACTTTCCATAGCGCAGAGTGCGCAAGTTTCACTGTGTGACCTGCATGTGTTGGTCTAACTTGTCGTTGCGCTGAGTGCACAAGGTTCATTGTGTGACCTGTTAGTATTGGTCTAACTTGCAGTTGTGCAGACCTATTAATGTCAAGGTTGCAATACCGTTAAGCGTTGTGCGCAAGGTTATTCTTGTAGTATGTTGTTGAGGGTATGGTCCCTTGCGCAGGCGCAGGGTTTTTGGGACCATACCCAATCCACATAGTGACCATACCTAGCATGAAAAGCGGTTTTTGGAATATCTTCTACAAGGACTCGGAGTTGATGATAACCAGAATGTAGGTTTATTTTTGAGAAACGCATCACACCTTGAAGTTGATCGTAGAGATCGTCGATATGGGGTAAAGGATAATGGTTCTTGATGGTGAGCTTGTTGAGTTTACGCTAATCGATACACATACGGAAGGAACCATCCTTCTTTTTTGACAAAAAGGATCGGAGCGCTCCAAGGAGAAGTACTAGGGCGTATGAAGCCTTTATCAAGTAATTCTTGAAGTTGGCTCGATAGCTCTTGCATCTCTGAAGGTGTGAGATGGTACGGGGACTTAGCAACGGGTGTAGTGTCGGGTTTGAGGTCAATACAAAAGTCAACGGAACGAAGAGGGGGACCAGGTAGGTCTACGAGAAAAACGTTGGGAAAGTCACGAATGACCACAACGTCACTCATGCTTTTTCCTTTATCCTTTTTTTTCTACAATGTTGGCTAGAAAGACAAAGTACTCCTTTCATAAGTACTTGTTCACTAGGATAAACGACAACAGCTTAAGACCCTTCGAGGTTTCTCCCATAGACGTGCATGGTGTCGCCGGACGGAAGTGGAATTCAGATGAATTTTTCGTAACAAATGACTTCGGCACAAATATGAATAAGCCAATACATGCCTACTATGACATCGAACCTACCCAATTTCATGGGTATGAGTGAGATCGGAAATTCATGTTCGTTGAGGGTTGAGAACGGAATCGCATAGTTAGGAGTCGACAACGATAGATTTACCATGGGCAACTTTGACTAAGAATGATTTTGGTAGTTTTGTGCATGTACAATTCAACAATGATTCAAGTTCGACGGATAAAAAACTCTTATCCGCATCAATATCAAATAACATAGAAGCGTAAATACCGTTAATAAGGAGCGTACTATTTACGACATTGTTGTTGTTTTGAGCTTGTGCGGTGATGATGACGAAAGCTTGTCCATGCGGTTGTTGATGTTCCTCCTGGTTGTTTTTGAAGGCATTGAGAGTGGAGGTGAGTTAGTTCACCGTACTTGTAACAAGCACGAGCGTTGTTTGCAGGTTTTGTTTTTGTGGTGGAGGTTGAGCGTGATTTTGGTTTTGATTGACTTGTGGTGGAGCACCACTTCAGCATTGGTTGGTGAGGTGTCCAAACTTATTGTAGTTGGTGAAATGCTACAACTAGTGGTAGAGAGGTGGTGATATTGACAGTTATTACACTTGGGAAAAGTCCCAGTGTAAGGCTTCTTTGTGGCATCTTAATGGGGATTGGTGTTGCTGGTAGGGATGATAGGATTGCAACTTTTGTTTTGAATCTTTTTTACTTCTTACCATTGTTGTTTCGCAGTTGTATTTTGGTGTCTTTGGATGTGGTGGTGGCTTGGTTTGTGGTTTTGGTGGCGGCTTGGTTTGTGGAGTGGGTTATCTCTTACTCGGTTGTCATTGAGGCTGGCGGCATAGACTACCTCTTTGGTGTCGGGCCTGGTGGCTTGAATGATATCACGGATGGCAGGGGGAAGGCCCTAGAGGTATTTTGCGATAGCACCATTGGGTGTGTTAATGAGGTGGGGGACAATGATGCTCAATTGTTTGAAATGGGTAATGTAAACAAGATTGTTGTCACCTTCTTGTTTAAGGTTCAAGAAGTCCTCCTCGAGGTTTTATTACTCATGGAGAAGGCAAAACTCAATGAGAATAAGTTGCTTCACCTCGGCCCAAGGTAGGGCGTAGGCTACTTCGTTCCCACGGACATTACACTCATTCGTCCACCAGTCGAGCGCTCTCGACTCGAATACTCTAGTAGCACTTCAGGTTTTTAGGTGGTCGGGACATTCACTGTTAATGAATGACACCTCAATGCTATCAAGCCACTCTAGCATCTCGGTGGCACCGTCATTACCAGTGAATGGTTTGGGGTGATAGGCGGCGAAATGTTTGAAGTTGAAAAAGGTAGGTTTAGGATTTTTCAGGTTTGGAATCAACCAAAATGTTTGGGCTCGAGTTGGCCTGAATCTAATCGACGATATCTGGTATGACCTTAGCCATTTGTTTGGCCATAAAAGCCATCATCTTTTGTTCAAGCTTGACTTGGAGTTTCTCCTTGTGTTTGAGTGACGGCTTGAAGACATCTGGAAGATTGAATGACGAAATGGATGAGACTTGATCATATGGATTTTGAATAAATTTTGCATAATTTTAGAATACGATGATGTGGGTGACATATATGTGTATGATTCAAGTTATTTCACATAAGAATCTATGATTCAAATATTTCACATAAGCATGTATAATTCCAATATTTCACATAAGCATGTATGGTTTCAAATAGATTGCAACATGAATGATATGGTTACATTGACATAATTGATATGACATAAAAGAGTGTAAAATTAGTTTGATCTCGATTATAGTTATTTGTTTTAGATTGCGAGAAGTGCGTGATTCGTGAATTTGAAACTTGAAACGGATAGAGATTAAATGTAAAACACATTGTAATTGACATAGATAAAAGAGATTTTCATTTGTAAAATGTGGAGAGTCTCGGAACGAAACTAAGACTAAGCCAAAGTGGTCGAAAGTCCTTTTGAGTTCGGAAAAAACACACTTTGGCCTAATAGGTAGAATACTCTCGTCGAGATTCTGGTTAACGGCATTCGCCCTTCCAGTTACTACGTGTCCCTAGTCAATCGAAATTTCGAGACTTTGATGAGATTGAAAATTGAGGAATGGAACTAGTCATCAAGATGAGGATTTCACTCCTAGCTTACTGACGTCGTTCCTAAGTGTGGTTAGTATTTACCAAACGCGGAAATAATCCGACTCATTGGTAAGGGTCCACTAGAAGGAGAATGGGAAATTTCAATCAAGGTGAGTATTTCACTCCTAACTTGATGCTATAATTTCGTGAAAATCATTGATCGCGGATTGAGAGTGATCACCAAAGTAAGGGTTTCACGCCTAATTTGGTGAGATCATTTCGTTTGTAATGTAAGAGTGTCTTCATGTGGCTCTTGTCACATTGCAAATTTGCCTTAGGGATTTTGGTATATTTCAAGTATGGTAAACAAGAATGGTCGAATAAGGTACTTATCTATAGACTAGGTCACATCATGCAGTTTTTCCTAATTCCTTATAGTTATAGCTCTGATACCAATCTGTCACACCCCAACCGATTTGGTGGAAACATCGGGGCTAGACGAAATAGATTGCTCGAGACAACATAACTTGCTAAATGTGGCAATATTTAGTTAAACTCAAATTTCATTGATAAACTATATGATACATTGTTTTAAAATGAAAATACAACATAGAAGTTCAAATACAACAAAAAGAGAAGTACATAAAATTAAAATGTGCTTCTAAATCCATCCAACTAGATTCTAGAAACGTTACATCATCAATGCCCAGCAATAAATATTAAATAAATGTCAACAGGTAAAGCATTGATGAGCATACACATTGTGGCTACTAGCATAGATAGAAAAGTTGTTATCAATCCTAAATGGCATAACAATATACTAAGGCATGAAGCATAGCAATACTAGCATGCATCAATAAAGGTTAAACTGTCACACCCTGGTCGTAGCGTAAGCGCAATCGTGTGACTATGAGTTAATCATTGCATCCAATCATGTAAACAAATGTAAACCAATAACGATGCCATACTTATATTATTTTGCAACCAGTGTTTACAAGTTTCCAAAAGTGAAATCATAAATTTCCAAACAGTTTCACATTGTCATCAAAAATATAGTTTAAGTTACATTACTCCATAGCAAAAGATTGTTTTCATCATAAAAGCATGTTGAGGTTTTGACTCCTATATACCCATACGAGGTTCGGATATAAGAGGCAAATCCTCCAAAAGGTGGCATTCATTGTCATGTTATTCCCATTTCCCGAAGTGTTTCATCGGCTCAAGTCTTGCGTCCATAAATACATGTAATTTTAAAAAAAGTCAACAAAAGTTAGAGAGTTCATGTAATTACTGTTTTCTTATCAAATGTCATGTTTGTAACCCAGTAATGAAATTTAAGTATGTTATTCGCATTCATGAAGTTTAAGGAACTATCAATGTGTGGCGAGCACCCTGACACATGTGCCATAAGTAAGCAACCAAACCGAGACAACTTTGACATCATTGAGATCACAAAAGCACTCCTAAGGGTTTACCAACCAGGAGTGGAGCGCGCCTCAAACTCAATAGATCTATACCTTTTGCATATTGGTCACTAAGTGATTAATGGTTACTATTGTCATCATCCTACTTACGCAATCGTGTTATCATCTAAACCCATAGCTAACATACCCTTTGTTATAACATGTATTTGCCTCAATGGTTTTAAAAACAAAACTTTGAAATAATCGAAAGGAGGGACATGAACTCACTGTTTTGTGTTCCGTACACGTGTGTAAGCTACATGTGTATTAACTTCATTAGACACCTAGGTCTTGTTGGACCTCGTACAAGTTGTTCATCTTGAATTCTTGTTGTGTATTTATTTATCATATTAGAACAACTTTAATGTTATTATAGTGTTGGCAATTCGTTTGTTCAAATTTTATATATATACATATATTTCACAAATATATATATATATATATACACAAATGTGTATATATATTGTCATTATTAGATCGTGTGTGAATGTGCCTCGCCCTTCACATGTCCTCGTGCCTTGCACGCGTGTCATGGGGCCTAGCCCATGTCATGTATGTCATTGGGCCTAGCCCATGTCTTTATGTGATTTGGCCTAGCCCATGAAATTATGTCATTGGGCCTAGCCGATGAAATTATGCGTTTGGGCCAAGCCCATGAAGTTATGTAATTGGGCCTAGCCCATGAAGTTATGTGATTGGGTATAGCCCATGAAATTATGTGATTGGGCCTAGCCCATGAAATTAGTGAAATTGACCTAGCCCAAAATTAATTACCCAAGTCCATAAGTATATATTCTTGCATTTTTATAATTTCCGTAAATGTTGTAGTTTATAAATATTCTACTACACTTGTATAAAATCTCTTGCAAACTTTTATATATTTCAACTTTCCGAATTTTGGTTATCGGTATTATATATTCGTTAAGCGTCTACAAATATATTATTTTTAGACGTGTCGTCGTGGTTATTAAATATATCACCCACGTGTCGTAGTAGCTCTTCATGATGGCAATATGTTCGTTGATCGATGGTGAAACGGTGTATTTTTTTAAATTTAACCATTGTCCGAATAGTCCGCTCGTCCGATTATCTGTTTCAAGAGTTGTGTAAAAGTGTATGTGTTCATGAATTATACTTGGTAATTTTCAAGTATTTAGTGTGTTGTATTAGTTGGGTATTTTGTATTTTATACCCTAGGAATTCTAGATACATACACATACATACACATGTATTGTAAACATTCACTTATGATGGTAACAAAGTATATACATATATTTTTATTCCTAAAAATATATATGTAACAAATAATACTCATTTTTAACTTGTATATATATATATATAGGTGTATTCATTAAATCCTTGGAGTGTTAAGGTTTAACCCTTGTCAGTAAACTTCCTTAATGACGGTTTAGGTCACTAATCACGTTTGGCACCATTTATCACCTCGTTAATTACACTTTAATCGCGATTAGATTTTTAGAAAATTTTGTCATAGTCTCCCCTAAACTATTACGTTTTTCCATGTTTCAAAAACGTATTTAAATCATTTTCAAGTCTCATCATGTATCACACATTTTAGAAACAACATCAAGACTACATATATTCAAAGCTCATGAACTTGAAGATGATGATCTTACATGATTTAAACATATACTTGTTTAAATCACATTTTTAAGCTTAATATAATAAGATCATCACTCTTGTAAAATACTACAACAAATAAACATCATGATTATCATAAATCACATATTTTTATCTTGTTATTTCTTATTATATTTTAGGGTTTTGGATGATTTCTTTCAAGATGTTCAAGATGAAGTTTACTTGTACTTTTGAAATCTACATATTATAAGAACTTGAAATCTTAAACAAGTGAACTTACAACTAGCACTAGGCTAGGGTGGATTCGAGAACGAGATGATGATGAGAAGATGAAGATGATGCTAAGACAAGCTTCCAAAGGTGAACAAAGATTCCAAATATACTCCAAAGAAAGCTCTAAAGATCATCCATCCTTGAACCTTATGTGCTCTTGAAATGGAGTTTATAAGCTTAGAATGTGGTGTTTAGTGGTGGTTTTATGGTGGTTTAGGGTGGTGGTAATGGGCCGAGAATGAGAGAGAAACTAGAGGAGTGTTTGTAATTTATTTATTTTTTTGAAGTGAAAATGTTGAGGTAAATGGTGGTGATGATTTATAATCTTTCAAGATCTTTCATCTTGTCATTCATGATATCTACTTAGACCATCCTTCCTCATCCTGATCCATCATGCATCTAACAACTACGGAAGGCTTGTGGGCCCTCTATGTTGACTGAAAATGGCTAGGGGGTAAAGTGTAATTTTTTGTAACATGTGTTGGTTTATTAGATTTTTAGGGGTTTAACTTAAGTATAATAATTAGGGGTTGGCCTTGCATCATTAGAGATTAATTAGGGTTTAGATGTTAAGTAATATTAGTTAGTTCCCTTGACTAGTTGGTATTAGTTCTGGATGGTTAAAATATCACTAGTTCGCCCATTGGTTCGATACCGGTGGATATACGAAGTTATTATTTAGTATCGGAAGCTTTGATTTTAGTTTACCGGAAGTGCTATGACGTTTATTTGGGATACTTCCGACATCAAAATATGGTTAACTAGTTCACTAGTCGAGTAGATGTTGAGTTTAAGTGGTAGAAACGCATTTCGTTTCGTTAAGCGTTCAATAACGGCACTTTTATATTATACCGACGGACAATTTCGCAAGTTGAAATTCCGCAACCATGAGATGTATGAAGGGGTTACGGATCCCGAATGAAGCTTAACTAGCTCTCCAGATTAATGTATGAGGCTATCGAGCATTGAAATCTTTGTCGGTTCGACAATCGGTCACTTACCGGTCAAGTTATGCATTGCTTGTCGTAATATCAGAAACGATGTCTTTTATGTATTTTTGATATCCTCATATTGTTTTAAGGTGCTTGTCATTATTCTGTTATGATTCGAGTCCCGGAAATGCCGAATTAGTGTCACGAACGAATTGAAATTGTTATTTTTATAGCCGAAACGGACAATTTCAAAATTTAAGCGTTAAACCGGAAAGTTATGTACTATTGTAAGATGTGTTCCTACATTAATGTTTTCATGTATATATGGACTCAGTTATGTCATTCATATAGCGTTACTCATCGTTCTGTTTTAGCAGTTTTGCTGACATGAATAGTGTATCCGTGAATAGTGCGCCCAACATTTTCTCACAATAGTTTTATAACATAGTTTGATTTGTTTCGCGTCGTGATGGAAACCAATATATGTTATGGCATGTTTCACTTGTCCTAACACCTGTTATATGATATACGACTCAGTTACATAACTAAGTTTCGATTAAATGCATGGATTATGTAGTGAAAATGGTGATTAGATTGTACGGAATTACCGGTTATTTGTCGTTTGTCACTTATTCCCCCTGTTAAAAAGAATTTCGTCCCGAAATTCACCTTGAGGTATCCTCCGAAGGAGTCTTCTAGAACAGGTGGGGGTACTTTGTCTTGATTTGATCTTCGCGTTCCCATGTATACTCGGGTCCGTGACGTGAGTTCCAGCGGACTTTGACTAGTTTGATTCGACTTTTCCTTGTCTTTTGAACTTTCCAGTCCATAACCTCAACGGGCTCTTCCGTAAACTGGAGCTTGTTATCAATATGAATTTCATCCGCTTGGATGATAACCGTGTCATTACTCGGGATTTTCTTGAGATTGGACACTTGGAAAGTGTCATGAACGTTCTTGAGTTCTTCTGGCAGTTTTAACTTTTAAGCCACTGTACCAACCTTTTTCTAGAATTTGAAAAGGCCCAATGTATCTCGGGTTTAGCTGTCCGCACTTACTGAATCTAGCTACGCTCTTCCAAGGCAAGACTTTAAGTAACACTTTGTCTCCGACCTTGAAGGATAATGGTTCGCGTCTTCGGTCTGCGTAGCTCCTTTGTTTATCTTGAGCCGCCTTGATACGCTCGCGGATTTTGAATATTTTGTCGGTGGTTTCTTGGACTAGTGCGGGACCAATGAGCTGTTTGTCACCGACTTCCGCCCAACATAGCGGAGATCGGCACTTGCCTCCATAAAGTGCTTCAAATGACGCGGCCTTAATACTAGTGTTATAACTATTATTGTAGGAAAACTCTACCAATGGTAAATGAGTATCCTAGTTTCCTCCCAAATCCATCACACAGACACGAAGCATGTCTTCCAACGTTTGGATGGTTCGCTCGCTTTAACATCTAAGATTATTGAGACTGGCACTC
Organism: Scalesia atractyloides; assembly: GCA_947069175.1. Lineage (NCBI taxonomy): Eukaryota > Viridiplantae > Streptophyta > Magnoliopsida > Asterales > Asteraceae > Scalesia > Scalesia atractyloides. The sequence continues at coordinate 39,958,820 of CAMTDV010000008.1, read as the reverse complement.
CATGACGTGCCACGATTTCCATAAGATAAGGTTCGGCTAACTTCTCAATACTGTTTGTCTCGCGGATTGGTAAGAAGTGAGTTGACTTGGTTAACCGATCAATATTACCCAAATCATGTCCGCGTCAGTTTTTATAATAAAATCCATTGAGATTTGTTCCCATTTCCAAAAGGGGATCTCAGGTTTTTGTAACAGACCAGATGGTTTTTGGTATTCGGCCTTGACCTTTGCACAAGTTAGGCATTTCCCAACATAGTTGCAATATCTCCCTTGAGATTAGGCCACCAATAATACTCCTTTAAATCTTGATACATTTTATCGGATCCTGGGTGTATCGAGTATTTTGACTTGTGTGCTTCGTCCAGCACCAAGTCTCGTAGACCGCCAAAATATAGAATCCAGATCCTTCCCATGAAATATAAAGTTCCATCCTTATTTGGTTCCATTTGTTTCTCCATTCCATGTAGTGATTCCGCTTGAATGTTTTCGGGTTTTAGAGCTTCTTACTGTGCATCGTGCACTCGAGTCGTAAAGTTCGTCTGAATCGTCATTTCTAAAGCTCGTACTCGTAGAGTTTTGAATCGTTCCTTCTGGCTCAAGGCATCAGCCACCACATTCGCCTTGCACGGGTGATACTTGATCTCACAGTCATAATCATTCAACATTTCTACCCAACGCCGTTGACGCATATTCAGTTCCTTTTTATTGAATATGTGTTACCCACTTTTTTGATCTGTGAATATGGTACATAGTGCCATATAAATAATGATGCCAGATTTTTAAAGCAAATACCACTGCGCCTAGCTCTAGATCATGAGTGGTATAGTTCTTTTCATGAACTTTTAACTGACCTGACGCGTACGTGATGACTTTTTCACGTTGCATTAACACGCAACCCAAGCCTTGATGCGATGCATCACAATACACCACAAAGTCCTCGATACCGTCCGGAAGTGATAATATCGGCGCCTTACATAATTTTTCCTTAAATAGTTGAAATGTCGATTCTTGCTTTCTCCCCATTCGAACTTTTTATCCTTTTGTGTAAACGAGGTTAGCGGCTGAGCAACTTATGAGAAGTTCTCAATAAATCTCCTCTAATATCCCGCTAAACCTAGAAATTGTCGTACTTCCGTGGGGGTCTTCGGAGCATTCCAGTTCTTTATGGCTTCTATCTTAGATGGGTCAACGTGTATCTTGTCTCATTCACCACGTAACCGAGAAACTGTACTTCGCGAGTCCAAAATTCGCATTAAGAGAACTTGGCATATATTTGTTCCTTCTCCAGCAACTCCAATATAGTTCTCAAGTGTTGTTTGTGTTCTTCCTCGGTTCGCGAATATATTAATATGTCATCAAAAAATACGATCACGAACTTGTCGAGGTATGGCTTACATGCCCTGTTCATCAAATCCATAAATATTGCGGGAGCATTTGTTAAAAAAATGCATAACAAGGAACTCGTAATGACCGTAGCAAGTCCTAAATGTCGTCTTAGGAATACTTTCCTCTTGGATTCTTAACTGATAATACCTGTATCTTAAATCAATCTTTGAATAAAAACTTGACCCTTGTAATTGATCAAATAGATCATCAATCCTCGGTAATGGGTACCGATTCTAGATGGTTAACTTGTTTAGTTCCCGGTAGTCAATGCACCTTCGGAAGGTTCAATCTTCACAAGCAACACCGGAGCTCCCCAAGGCGAGAAACTCGGTCTTATGAATCCTTTGTCAAGCAACTCTTGAAGCTGAGTAGCTAATTCTGCATTTCTGAGGGCTCTAGTCGATATAGGGCTTTCGCCACAGGTGCAGCTCCTGGCACTAGGTCGATACGGAATTCGACTTGTCGTTGTGGAGGAAGTCCCGTCAAGCCTTCTAGAAAGTCTTTGGGGTATTCCTTTACTACAGGTATGTCCTCCACCTTGCCCTCCTCGGCCTTCTTGTCAACCACATGGGCAAGGAAGGTGATGCACCCTTTTCTCAAACATTTTTGAGCCTTCATGCAATTAATAATTCGTAATGGCATGTTATGTCATGTTTCTCACCATGAACCATCAAATGTTCTTCGTCGGATAGGGGGATGCGAATGATCTTCTCGTGACATATGACTTCGGATTGATTATCGAATAGCCAATCCATGCCAATAACGACATAGAAACTACCTAATTGAACTGGTAATAGATCTATATCGAACTTTCGTTCACCCAGTTCTAATGTACACTTCTTTATAATTTCCCCCGACTCTACCAATTTCTCATTAGCTTGTTCAATCGAGTATGGAACATCTAATTTACTTGATTCCACCCCAAGTATATTTCTAAATTCCTTAGAAATAAAACTAAAATCTGCCCTAGTATCAAAAAGAATAAATGCAAAGTGATTGTTGATAGGAAACGTACCGGTGACCACATTCGGGTCCTGGAGAGCATCCTTAGCTCCAATCACGAAAGCACTTCCCCAAACCTGATTTTCTTTTGGGCAATCCTTCCTGAAATACCCTTTGTCACCGCATCCAAAATAACCTTGATCTTTAGCGTTTGTTCCCCGGCACGCATCAGTGTGATGCCCAAACCGGCCACATTTGCCACACTTGAGGCCTCGACATTGTCCGTAGTGATGGAAAGGGCATTTGGGGCATTTTGGCGTGTCCCCAGTATAAGGCTTCCTATTAGTATTGTTTGCAGTGGTGGTAACATATGCCTTCGCTTCTTTGACTTCCCTCGTGGCTTGCCTCTTGTTGTTGTTGTTGTTATTGCTACCTCGTAAGCCTCTCTTGAAGTGGGAGTATTTCCTTTTGTTGGAGTCCGTAGTCTCCACTGTAGTTTTCTTTTTATTCTCTCCACACTTAGGCAATTTTCCCTGACGTACAGCCTCCTTAGTAAGGCTAACAGCTAAATTGATTGCTTCTCCAATTTCCATGGGTTTAGAAGAGGTAACCATGCTTATAATTTCGGGGGCAAGTCCCCAGATGTACCTCTCGATCCTTTTGAATTCGGGTTCCACCAAGTATGAAACCACTCGAGACAAATCATGAAATCGTTGTGTGTACCCAGCGATATCCGAACCAATCATCTTTAAATTCTAGAATTCCGTTTCTAACTTCTGAATTTCTGACCTCGAACAATATTTTTTCCTCATCAGTTCCTTAAGTTCCTCCCAGGTCAGGGCGTATGCAGCATCGTCGCCCTTAGTTTGGACCTTGAGGTTCCACCAAGATAGTTCTCCATCTAAGAAGAGTCCAGTGACATAAGTGACTCTTTGTTCGGCAGGGCACTTGCTCATCCAAATGACCAAGTCAGTCTTCTCGTCCAACGTACGAAAGCAATGACGCCTCTAGTACTGTTATAATTCAGAGGTTTGTAGTCCAAGAACTGCTTCTAAGTGCAACCTGGAACCATCGTATGCACCGTTTAAGTGTGAGTATATCACAAGCACAAAGGGAATAAATGAGAGTATTGTGTGGTTTTACGAATAATCGAATATTACCAATTGGAGGGTTGCCTCTGGTTGAACCTCCGGTGCCACCACTATGTTCGGAGCGGTTGGCTTCGTACTGTGCGATTGCCTGAGAAATGTATTCGTTTAACTCTTCTTAAGTCGTCAGTAGCATGTTGGTGTTGGTACTTCTTCGGCGGGGCGGCATGTCTTCTAGTATAAAGTATCGATCGCAATTAGATGAATATTTTATAAATTTTTTTGTCAAATATATATATAAACACGTCAGGTATATAATAAATAAGAAAAATGTATATGTATATGACATAACCACACGATCGTGAATATGCAAGAACACACCAATCATCACCATACCCATGTAAACTCAACGTGTAGATAATCACCACATCATAAGACATCAATCATAAGTTCACTACATCATAACTATATCAACCGTAATATCACCACATCATAATAATAACAATCACAACATAAAAGAGATACAATGTGAAATAAAGAAAATACACTTTTATATAGAATGACAACTTGTTACATTTGTTCATGAAGATCAAAAGGACTTAGGAATGCATATCCCTAGTCAGTACAAGTTTTACAATACAAAAGTAAGATTTTCTTCTACATTGTTTCTTCATGTCTTCAAGTTGTTCCCAAAAGTTGGGATCCTCAAAGCTGAGTCTTTAAGAGCTAGATCGTCAAAAGTGGGTCTGATCCCCCAAAAGATAATAATGAGCATACTACTGCAGTGGAGGGGGTGGTGGGGATGGTGATCCGTGAAGTAAACTGCGATGATAGGCCACCTCCTCCTCTAGGCCAAAGATATGCCTAGTGGCGATAGTCTAGAAACGCTCCAACTCACGCACTCGCGCCTCAGATGGGCAAGACAAGTGGTGGAATGGTGGGGTCAGTGGTGGTGACAATAGGAGTGGTGGTGGTGATGGTGGTGGGTATGATGGTGGGGGTGGTGCTGGTGATGATGGTGGTGGGTATGATGGTGGGGATGGTGCTGGTGATGATGGTGGTGGGTGTGGCACTAGCAGTGGTGTGAACAGCACGTTGGGTCTCTAGCTTCCAGATCCTCCAAAAAATCATGGAGATCTGAAGGTCGTGAGACATCACCCTCTCCTCCACAGTAGCCGGAGGGAGGTAACAGTGATGGTAGGGGTCAGACGTGCTCATGCCGGTGGGGGTGTAGGGGTATGCATGCCAGCAACATGTGATGTGGGGCGGGTGGTATACATGAGAGGTGGTCCAGCTGAGGATGAGGGTCCAGCCAGATGAGAGGCTCCAGCCACATAGGGGTCGTCTATAGGGTGATAAGTGGATCTTCCAGTGAAAGGCGGGGGTGGCTACTCAGGGTAATGTGGGTTACCACTCAAAGAGTAGTGTCGTGCGGGTCCAGTATATGGAGCGGGTCTAGGAATAGGGGTACCAGTAGGAAAGGGGCTAACACGGACAGGTGAGGCTGCAGGGGGTAAGTGCATCGGTGAGGGTGGAGTTAGGGCGGCGGAATAGGCATCATCCGCTAAGTGCTCGCTCTCGGCAACATCTGAGGATAATGAGCTATCGACAAGGAATATGACTGGGGATGGTATCTTAAGGATGGCTATGTTGTCGAAGACCTCGCTGTCTCCGAGCTCGTCCTCCAGATGGTCGACATGGAATACGGGGATGACAATGTCGTCATCCAGGTCGATAATGGGAGGGACAATGGCTAGAGGTATGGCTAGGTGTACTATCGCGTGCTCTCCCTCAGGGTGACCATAGAGGATCACGTCATGGGGAGGCTGCGGGATATTCAACACATCATCTCCCTCTTGAATAAAGAGACGTGCAGATTTGAGACAACTTGCTCAAAGCCAGGAGCCGACAAAAGGTAACGCCGACAAAAGACGCAAACCCTTGGAATTCAATGTAGGTGACTTTGTACATCTCCAGGTATCCCCTTGGAAGGGTGTAGTTCATTTCGGTAAGAAGGGAAAGCTCGCTCCTCGCTATCTCGGTCCTTTCAAAATTCTCGAAAGGATTGGCAAGGTAGCATATCGATTGGACCTACCACCCGAGCTCAACAATGTCCATCATACATTCCACATCTCAAACTTGAAGAAGTGTCTAGCTGATGAAGGACTTCAAGTTCCACTCGAAGATCTTCAAATCAACGAGACTCTACACTTTGTGGATAAACCTGTCGAGATCATGGACCGAGGTATCAAGCAATTGAGGCGCAGTTGAATTCCCATAATCAAGGTTTGATGGGAAGGTAAACGTGGCGCCAAATTTACTTGGGAACTCGAAAGTGATATGAAGGCTAAGTATCTGCATCTGTTCGTTACACCTTCCTCTTGAATAAATCTCGGGACGAAATTTCCTAAAGGAGGGGAGACTATAACGCCTCGCTTTTTCGTATTTTCCTTAATTAGAAAGTGTAATCATATTTCTATTTATAGAAACTTGTATTCGTATCGCATTCGTATTTCATTTCCCAATCTTGTAATCCGAGACTTTGATCGTAATAAAATTCATACTTGATATATACTTGTCTTACATGCATTCAACCATATAATACATGTTTGTTATACGTGCAAATACTCCTACATACATACTCGATACTCAAAATATACTTACATATATGTTTTACGCTTAAAAATATGCCAAAACACCAAGTTCTAGCATGCAATGAAGGAAAAACCAAGTTCAGAGACTAAAAGTGACAAAAATCAATTAAGTTTCTGGCCCGTAGCCACTCGCGCCCGTGACCATCTCATCCCCTGTCTCTCGCGGCCCGCCAGAGGGCACAATCTGCAGAATGTTGTAATCAACTCGTGGATTGAATGGCAAAAGTGTGTTTGTTTAGTGTGTTTCTTGCATTTAATCCTCACCTAACTCACCCCCTAATCTCAACTATAAAACCCACCTCAATCTTCACTCACTTTGCACCTTACAAACAAAAATTCCTCTCTCAACCTCACTAAACTCAGCTCCTGATCAGAAAGTTTAAGGCTTTCAAAGTAGTTCTAACTCACCTCTACTTCACTTCTTTACTCTTTTCTTTCTTCTTAACAGTTAGAACACCTCTAGGAGTGTTTCCATAGGTTTTCCATGGAAAACCAATATGGAACATCACCATATTTGAGGTCACAAGGGTAAGAAACTTTCTGTTTTAATAGGGTTTTAACCCATAAGTGTTGTATCCTTCCAAGCTTGTTCTTGTAACAAAACTTGAGTTGGTAGTGTGTAACTACTTGGAACCCCTGGCTATCCTACCTTCAATCCACCACCTCACTTGATGATTTTGAATATTCTACAACTTTTATTTTCAATTTAACTTATTCATGACCATCCTTGTTGTTCTTGTGACAAGTTGTGCATTGTGAACAATACGAAAGAGAAAGGAAGGTTATCCTCCTACCTCCATGCATGACTTCTATAAACTTCCATGATAAATATGATCTGCTTACTATTTAAACTATATATATATATATATATTACATACTAACCGAACCCGTGATGATAATCGAATGATTGTTCATCATGGTATCAAGTTACATCATCTAGATACTTAACTTCTCGTTACGATTCTAATGGGTATCTTAACCCATGAAAACACGTCGACCCAAATGGGATTCATAGTGTCAAAAACGAGTATTAAGTCTAGATGATTATTTTCTCGTATACATACTTTGGTATATTTAAATTCCTAATCCTCTGTTATCGTCCGAGTACTTACGCGCCTACGTTTTCCTTATGTGGGATAACTTGGTGTTCCATCCTTCAAAACTCTTCACAGAATTACCAAGTGTAAGCTTGCAAAACCGTGAGGACACTTGACCCATTTTTCCTTTTACACAATTTGTGTTGTAACATGGTAACTTACAAAATACACAAATACACATAACAAACTTTATACACTCAATCCGTTATACATGCTTATTTTATGCTTAGGTTCATGCTAGATACATACATGCTTCTTGTCATTAACTTAGCTAGCCCAAACTTAACATATATAGCGCTATAGGAGTAGCATGCCGCCCGTCGGGGAATTGTTAAGCTTATTCTTATTCTTAAATAGTCTCGTGACTTTTGTGGCGAGGGACACTTACTTCTTGTGGACACTTGGGTTTGACATTTAGTATTGCATGCTAGCCTACCTTGTATACAATTGCCATGTGGGATTTGAGCAATCTCTTTTATACTTATGCTATGTAATTAAAACTTGTGTACTCACCAATGATTTTGTGTTGAACTATACTTTTAACATGTTGAAGGTTAAGGATGTTGAACATGATGAATACTTAGTAGGGACGCCATAGAAACGCACCTAGAAGGCTAGGCTTTTATGTTGTAATATTGTTGAAGTTGTTGTATTTTGATTTATGTTGTAATTAGTATTTGATCAATGAAATGAAATGAGTTTTTGGATTTAATATTGTCGCTAATAGTGTTACGATGTCTCGAGCAATCTATTCCGTCTCACTCTGATGATTCCGCCATCGGTTGGGGTATGACATGTCACACCCTGGTCGTAACGGAAGCGTAATCGTGTGATGATGAGGTAATCATTGCATCCAATTGTGTAAACAAATGTAAATCAACAAAGATGCCATACTCATATTAATTTGCAACTAGTGTTTACAAGTTTCCAAAAGTGAAATCATAAGTTTCCAAACAGTTTCACATTGTAATCAAAAATGTAGTTTAACTTACATTACTCCATAGCAAAAGATTGTTTTCATCATTAAAGCATGTTGAGGTTTTGACTCCTATATGCCTTGCGTCCTGAAATACATGTAATTTTAAAAAGTCAACAAAAGTTGGCGAGTTCATGTAGTTATTGTTTTCTTATAAAATGTCATGTTTGTAACCCAGTAATGAAATCTGAGTATGTTATTAGCATTCATGGAGTTTAAGGATCTATCAATGTGTCGCGAGCACCCTGACATATGTGCCATAAGTAAGCAACCAAACTGAGGCAACTTTGACATCATTGGGATCACAAAAGTACTCCTAAGGGTCTACCAACCAGGAGTGGAGCGTGCCTCAAACTTAATAGATGTATACCTTTTGCACCTTGGTCACTAAGTGATTAATGATTACTATTGTCATCATCCTACTTACGCACATTTGATCGTGTTATCATCTAAACCCATAGCTAACATACCGTTTGTTATGACATGTATTTGCCTCGATGGTTTTAAAAACAAAACTTTGAAATAATTGAAAGGAGGGACATGAACTCACTATTTTGCATTCAGTAGGTCGTACTTATTGGAATTCGAGTGTCCGTACACGTGTGTAACCTACATGTGTATTAACTTCATTAGACACCTAGGTCTTGTTGTACCTCGTACAAGTTGTTCATCTTGAATTCTTGTTGTGTATTTATTTATTATATTAGAACAACTTTAATGTTATTATAGTGTTTGTAGTTAGTATGTTCGATTATTATTTATATACATACATTTCACAAATATATATATATATATATATATTCGTGTGTGAACGGGCCTCGCCCTTCACATGTCCTCGTGCCTTGCACGCTTGTCATTGGGCCTAGCTCATGTCATGTATGTCATTAGGCCTAGCCCATGTCTTTATGTGATTGGGACTACCCATGAAATTATACTATTGGGCCTAGCCCATGAAATTATGCGTTTGGGCCTAGCCCATGAAATTATACGATTGGGCCTAGCCCATGAAGTTACGTGATTGGGCCTAGCCCATGAAATTATGTGATTAGGTCTAGCCCATGTATTAGTGAAATGGACCTAGCCCAAAATTATTTACCCAAGTCTGTAAGTATATATTCTTGCATTTTTATAATTTCCAAAAATGTTGTAGTTTATAAGTATTCTATTATGATTATATAAAATATCTTGGAAACTTTTATATATTTCAACTTTCTGGATTTTGGTTATCGATATTATATATTCTTTAAGCGTCTACAAATATATTATTTTTAGACGTATCGTCTATATATATATATATATATATATATATATATTTCTGCGTCGAAAGTTGACGACGTGTCATAGTAGCTCTTCATGATGGTGATATGTTCGTTGATCGATGGTGAAACGGTGTATTGTATAAATTTGTCCATTGTCCGAATAGTCCGCTCGTCCGATTATTTGTTATAAGAGTTATGTAAAAGTGTATGTGTTCATGTAATTTATACCTGGTAATTTTCAAGTATTAAGTGTGTTGTATTAGTTGGGTATTTTGTATTGTATACCCTAGGAATTCTAGATACATACATATACATACACATGTATTCTACACATTCACTTATGATGGTAACAAAGTGTGTGTATATATATATATATATAAGTATTTATTAAATCCTTAGAGGGTTAGGGTTTAACCCTTGTCATTAAAACTTCCTTAATGACGGTTTAGGTCACTAATCACGTTTAGCACCGTTAATCACCCCGTTAATTACACTTTAATCGCGATTAGATTTTTAGAAAATTTTGCCATAGTCTCCCCTAAACTATGGCGTTTTTCTACGTTTCAAAAACGTATTTAAATCACTTTCCAATTTCCCAAATCATCGCTAATTCATCAAGCTTATTAAAACTCATTTTTCAAGTAGTATGCACATAACTTTTCTTTAAAATTTCATGAGCTTTTATTCATATATTTTTATGCTTTAAAGCCTCTAAAAATTTCATATCTTTTAAGGTCATCAAAACACGAAGATTTTCATGGACAACTTTTATAACCATTTTTATGTAACTTGTTTTATATAAAAATCAACTTTACTAGCTTTTAAGATCCAAGTTTCAAGTCTCATCATGTATCACACATTTTAGGAACAGCATCAAGACTACATTTATTCAAAGCTCATGAACTTGAAGATGATAATCTTACATGATTTAAACATATACTTGTTTAAATCACATTTTTAAGCTTAATATAGTAAGATCATCACTCTTGTAAAATACTACAACAAATAAACAACATGATTATCATAAATAACATATTTTTATCTTGTTATTTCTTGTTATATTTTAAGGTTTTGGATTATTTCTTTTAAAATGTTCAAGATGAAGTTTACTTGTACTTTTGAAATCTACATATTATAAGAACTTGAAATCTTAAACAAGTGAACTTACAACTAGCACTAGGCTAGGGTGGATTCAAGAACGAGATGATGATGATGATGATGATGATGATAAGATGAAGATGATGCTAAGAAAGCTTCCAAAGGTGAACAAAGCTTTCAAATATACTCCAAAGAAAGCTCTAAAGATCCTCCATCCTTGCAACACTTTAGATGCTCTTGAAATGGGGTTTATAAGCTTAGAATATGGTGTTTAGTGGTGGTTTTATGGTGGTTTAGGGTGGTGGTGATGGGCCGAGAATGAGAGAGAGACTAGAAGAGTGTTTATATTTTTTTTGAAAGTGAAAATGTTGAGGGAAATGGTGGTGATGATTTATAATCTTTCAAGATCTTTCATCTTGTCATTAATGATATCTACTTAGACCATCCTACCTCATCCTAATCCATCATGCATCTAACAACTAGGGAAGGCTTGTGGGCCCTCTATGTTGACCAAAAATGGTAGGGGGTAAAGTGTAGTTTTTTTGTAACATTTGTAAGTTTATTAGATATTTAGGGTTTAACTTAAGTATAATAATTAGGGGTTGGCGCATCATTAATTAGGGTTTAGGATGTTAAGTAATATTAATTAGTTCCCTTGACTAGTTGGTATTAGTTTGATGGTAAAAATACCACTAGTTCGCCCATCGGTTCGATACCGGTGGATATACGAAAGTTATTATTTAGTACCGGAAGCTTTGATTTTAGTTTACCATAAGTGTCGTGGCGTTTATTTAGGATACTTCCGACATCAAAATATGGTTAACTAGTTCACTAGTCGAGTAGATGTTGAGTTTAAGTGGTAGAAACGCTTTTTGTTTCGTCAATCGTTCGATAACGGCACTTTTATATTATACCGACGGACAATTCCGCAACCATGAGATGTATGAAGGGGTTACAGATTCTGAATAAAGCTTAACTAGCTCTCTAGATTAATGTATGAGGCTATCGGGCATTGATATCTTTGTCGGTTCGACAATCGGTCGCTTTCCGGTCAAGTTGTGCACCGCTTGTCGTAATATCGGAAACGATGTCTTTTATGTATTTTTGATATCCTCATATTGTTTTAAGGTGCTTATCATTATTTTGTTATAATTCTGGAGTCCCGAAAATGCCGAAGTAGTGTCGCGGGCGAATTGAAATTGTTATGTTTATAGCCGAAACGGACAATTTTAAAATTTAAGAGTTAAACCGGAAAGTTATGTACTATTGCAAGATGTGTTCCTACATTAGTGTTTTCATGTATATATGGACTCAGTTATGTCATTCGTATGGCATTACTCATCGTTCTGTTTTGTTTCAGCAGTTTTGCTGACATGAATAGTGTATCCGTGAGCCCAACAGTTTCTCACAACACTTTTAGAACATAGTTTGATTTCTTTCACGTCGTGACCGAAACCAATATATGTTATGGCATGTTTCACTTGTGCTAACACTTGTTATATGATATACAACTCAGTTACATAACTAAGTTTCGATTAAATGCATGAGATTATGTAGTGAAAATGGTGATTAGATTGTACGGAATTACCGGTTATTTGTCGTTTGTCACATAAACCACTTTTGTTCACATAGTTGTGTATTTTTCACCGAGGTGAACAAAACCGTGATTTGAATAACTTAACATAAACCCTTCTTAAGGGTGGTGTGTTACTCCTATAGCGCTATACATATTAAGGTTGGCTCGTGATGTTAATGACAAATATTTGTGCAAGAAAGGTGTATAGCATGTATGTATCCTAAGTATATCATTTAAGCATGTATAAACAGATTGATTTATGTGAATCTTGTGATTAATATCGTGTTTGTGATTTTGATAATAATGTGTATATATATTGCACCCAAAAGTGTGAAAACGGTAAAATGGGATCATGTAAACTCACGGTTTGCAAACCTTTCAAAGAAGTCGTCAGTTGTTGAGTCTTGAGAGTGTAAAACCGAAGTTACCCTACGATAGGGAGAAACGAAGGTGTATGAGTTTATGGATTAGGTTCGGGATTAAAATGAAGGAAAAAATATATATTATAGTCCTAATTGTTATAAGGTACCATGGAAATGGTCATACAAGGAGGTAGGACGAATTTCATCCATTTAACCTTATTATATAATTCACCAAAGCATAAAATCATCAACTTAGTTGATGTTTTCAACTAGTCATGAATATGGACAAAAATGAAAATGTATGTTTTACTAAGTAGCCAAATGAGAACAACCCGACGAGTGTATAGCCAACATAAAAAATGGTGGAGACGAGCTGGGGTTGGCTCACTTTCATTCTAGGAAGCTACTTAGAATGTGCATCATCTAAATCACCAAGTAAACAAGTGAGCTTAAACTAGACTAGTGCATTCCAATGATAACAAATATTTGGAGAATTGGTGTAGTTTGGACACTTTTGTTACTAAAAAGTTTACTTGATGACTTAGGTTAAGATAATGGATTAATTAACTAAGTAAGGAAGAGAAATCATAACTGGAAAGCCATGGCTCCATTGGTCACACTTTACCAAAACACAAGCCTCACAACATTGAAGGTTGTGGGGCTTGGATGGTTTCAACACTTGTAGGTCACCTAGGAACCTTTAGGGCATAAAGTTTTGAGGTTTTTGAACCTTTAATCTTATGGAAATTTACCATAACACAAGTCCCTCAACATTAGTTTAACTGGGAACAAGGTTTGGTACAAGATTCCATAAGACACAATGAAAAATGTAAGCTTGTAAAAGTTTTATGAAAGCATAATTTATAACCCACTTTAGACTTCAACTATGGAGTTGTTCCACCTTGTTACACCTTGGTGAACATTGGGTAACAACCTTTGATGTTGTCCAAGGGTTTTGAAGCAAGAAAACATCAAGAAAAAGTAGAAGAAGTGAGTTAGAACTCACTTTGGACACTAAAGAGTATTCTGCCCAAAACAAAATTTTCTTGAGAGAATTAGAGTGTTTGAGGAAGGTTTGAGAGTTTGTAAAGGGTGGAGGAGTTGTAGAAGACATGTGTATATAGTTGGGGATTAGGGTTGAGTTAAAAGAAAGCTGGAAGGGGATTGGAGAAGAAAGAAGGCGGAAAAAAGAGGTCCAATCCCGTGTTAGAAATAGTTCTGCCCGCTCAGAAGGGGCTTACGGACCGTGAGCTCCTGGTTGCGGTCCGTAAGGTGCCCTGAAAACTTTATTTCTTGTTTTTCACTCTTATTGGATGGTCACTTGTCCAATTATGCGATTCCCTTGATATGTTAAGCATAAATTAGTGTTTTAAGGGATGTTTAGGCATGTTATAAATATGGTATATGATTGATTGAATTCCAAACATCGAATAAACGTAAATACATGCCGGTTGTGTATAAATTATATGTATTGAGTGATTGATTACATGTTGCATAATAATGATTAAACAAGATTGAAAAAACATGATTTCCATTATGAGTAAAGTCTCGAGATTACAAGGGTTGATACGAAGTAAGAATAAAACTTGCTAAAAATAGAAAGTATAAAAATACGGATGGGTACAAAACTTGTCAACTTTTATGTTAAAGGACGCCGCCTTCAAAATGATATATAGATAAAGAAGAAAACTTTTAATTTACTCGAACTTTAATCAATTTGGGAGGAATAGTCTTGTTATGGGTTATTTTTTTCAACGAAATGTTTTTTCATGTTTACTTGCAAAGAATATATGTTATTGGTAAATGTAACTATTTTGTAGATGATCTTAGATAAGTTGAGTATAAAGACATATTTGTACATGTAAATATTTTGTACATGAAAATATAAATGTAAATATTTTGTAAATGAAAATATTTGGTTTCCATTATAATTGGTTTCATATATATTAGCTACAAATAAACAAGTTGCTAGTAAATTTTAAAATATTTTATTTTACAAAAAATCATTTAAAACGTATCTAATGATCGGTATATAACAGTGGGAGAAGCGGCTGATTCAGTCTTAATTTTATAGCGGGTTAGGCACCGCCATATCTAATAGGGATGAATTATTTTGTTATTATCAATCACATCAGTCGGTGAACCGCTATTTATGTACTATTTAAAGCGGGTTACAGACCGTTATACAGAAGAGATGTTAAAGTTGGCAGGTTACCAATTAAAACTGTAGATGAACCGTGATGCTAAACGTTTGTAAAACGGTCATGAAATCAATAAAAAAATATTTTAAACAAGGTGTCGTTTATAATGGTATAACAACCGTTTTATAATGTTAAACACCGCTAGAAAAGGATTCGTTTTTATACTAGTGAGAGTCACCGTTTCATTCCCTACAACTTTGGTAAAGTAGTCGGATTAACAACTGGGTTTGTTAATCTAAATTACAACATTGACCCCTAAACTAGTACAACTTGACCTTATTAGCTGAACTATTTTTAACATTTGACTCTCATAAACCGGTAACTAAAAAGCCATTGGTTTGATTATATATAACAGCAAACGACCCATTGCCTTTTACAATCTCAAAACTCTCAAAAACCGATAACTAAAAATGACCAAACAACCCATTGCTTTTTAATCTAAAAAAATAAAAATTAAAGAAAATATTATAATTGAAATATTTATTATTTCCAACTCATGTTAGGTAAATGGAGCATTATTAAAACATATACGGACTGTTAGTTTGATTATGAATAAGTTTTACATAATTTCATTGATAGGTATAACATCTTCTAATGAATCAATCATAATCTTAATTTATTTTTTTTAAAGAAAAATGCACAAAACGCTCTTTATGTTTCTTTAAACTTGCAGGTTTCAGCTTTTTTGTTTAAAATTTGCTAAAAATAATCTTTACATTTATTTTTTGTACAGGTTTAATCCTTTACGACTAATCAAATTAATTATCTCAGTTTGATTCCCTCACATAGCTTTATCGTTTTATACTTCTCATAAAACCCCAAAAAAACTACAGTACCATTTTAATACCTCTTCTCACCCTTAATTAATAACCCTAACCCACCATTCTTCGTCGTCTTCAATTGAAAACCTAGGTCACCAAAACGGTTACGGCAGTCGCTAGAGTTTTGACGGTTGATTCGAGTAAGCACATGTAATGGCGGAAGTTTGTTACTACTTCATTATCTAATCAAAGTTCTCGAATCCGGTAACGATATCGCGAACCAAAAAGCGTGTGTTACGCTTCAAACCCTAACACTTTCGAAAGAAAACGCAAAAGCGATTGAATCACGAGGTGGAATCTCATCGTCGTTAGAGCTTTGTTAGTCGGGTACTCCGTCGTCGCAAGCTGCCACCACTGCCGTGCTCCGGAACCTCACCAAATTCTCTGATTGCAAAGAGAATTTCTCAAAAAAACACGCAGTTTCGGTACTTCTAACCCTAGCGTTTAGGAACTGCATTAGCATAAGAACATTCAATTGCTTGTTTAAGTAATTTAGTTAAAGATGATGATGATTTGAAACTGTTGAGCGCTAGAAAAGGTGGATTGATTAGTTTGAAAAGTTTTGGGGACTGTTCTATTGTTAAAAGTTTATAGCAGGTGAGTTTTTAAGCAATTTAGCGTCGGGTCGATGGTTAATCGATGTTATTATATCACAGTTTCTTAATCTGGTTACTTAACGCGTTGAGTTATGGAGTTTTAGGTGTTAGAATTCAAGCTGAAAAAGCGGTTTACAAAAGTGGATACAATTCGAAAACTAGAAAGGAGTTAGGCGAATTAGGAATTATTCCAGTTTTAATAGGAAATTCAAGTTGCAGCAAAGGCTTGTCTATGATTTTGATGTATATTGAAAACCGAAGAGTTTATAGGATCAGAGAGGGGTGGTGAGGGTGGTTCATCTATTAGATCCATTGATAACGAATTTAGACAAGAAATATCTTGCTTCAATTATGCTTTCGTTAACTCATTCGAAGAAATGTCGTAAACAAATGGCAAAATCGGGATCTTTGTTGCTTTGGAGAAGCTTGTGGCAAGGGATTTTGAATTGAATATGAAAAAGAATTGTGGGATAGAGTTTTTAATTGAAGGTGATGAAGCGGAATTAAAATGGTACTTTAGCTTTTTGCGGGGTTTTATAAGATGAATTAAGATGACAAATATATTCATGTTAGGTATGTGAGGAAATTAAACTGAAAAAATTAACTTGGTTAGTTATAAAAGATTGAACATGCAACAAAAATAAACATAAAAGTTGTTTTTAACAAGTTTTTAACATAAAAGTCGGAATTTATAAGTTTGAAGAAACATAAAAGACGTTTTGTGCATTTTATTCTTTTCTAAATTCAAGATGTTTAAAATTTTCTTTTTATATATCTAAATAAAAATATAATCTTTATACATCACAATAATTAATTTAATTTAGATAACTAAATATATAACGATTATGCATCATAATATTAATAATCTTTCAAACATCAAAATATATAAAAAAAATCACCTAATCTGATGAAAATAAAACACATAAGATACATATTTGTTTTAATTGTGATGATAAATAAGAAAAGCTTTACATAATTTCATGGATAGGTGTATATTTTTTTATGGATCAATCACAATTAGATTTATATAACAACATTATAAAAGTAATATTTATCTAGAATTCTAGATCACTGTAATAAGAATTTTGTTTTAATTATTATGTTTATTAATATTTATCGTTTTGGAATCATTAACACAGTATATAGTTTTAAAGAATAAGCATGGGAAAATATTTATAGATTTAAATGTATAAGTTTAATCACTATGGTTTAAAGTATTTAATAATAATAATAATAATTTAGTTGTGTAAATTAGTGTACACCTTATTATAAAATTACATGATGTATATCTTTAATTCCGTGTTACAATCTAGTTGTCTATATAAGAAGCACCCCATTTTATGAATATAAACAATTAATAATTAATAATTTTGTGTTACTATTTTATAAATATAAACTATTAATAATTAATAATTTTGTGTTATGTGTGTATATTTTGTTATGCCCCACCACCAATCCATATATAGTCTCACAATCCCTTGTTGAATCTTAATCTCCAGCATACCATACATACAAACAAGAGCAATCAAGATGTTGAGAGTGGGTGCTATGGTGGATGTTCTTGAAGAACTCCTGATGATGATGATGATGATGGTTATAATCACAGAACAATTGTTGCCGCATCTGGCCGGTGTCCTGATCACCCAGTCGTCGCCATCCTCATTATCTTCCATAGATTCTTCTTGTTTTCTTGTTTTCTTTTAGACAGGCATTTCCATAACACAAACCCATATGTACGTTGTTTCCTTATCAATCTCATATGTTTTTCTTCATACTCATTCTTTACTTCACCAATTTTGTAATCATTTACATAACTTGATTTTGTGAGAGGGAGAAAGAGATGTGATCATGATACAACCATCTTGTGTGCGATCACTTATGCCTAAGATACGTTTCTCATCGTAGTTTTCTACTTAAAAGTTAGTCTCTTATTGGTATATGCCATACACTTTATGATAACGGTCCACTTGGCAAAAATTTAAAAACAATATTTTTTTTCTTATTTTTCTTTGCACACCCATGAATGAAATAAATTACGGTTCGGGATTTCTAATGGATCGAAGCTACATCTGTTGCAAATACTAACTCGCCAATAGCTTTGAAAACCCCAGAACAAAATCTTATCTAAAATCTAATCCTTGAAATTTGGCAGTGATCCGTAAGTAATCGCCAACGGATTACCAACAAGCTATGTGAAATCTGATTTAAAAAGTATTGTAATTATATCAATTGTCTTGCGACTAACGTAGAATATGTTGATAATTCCAGACTAGGGTTATTCAAATCGCTCGATAGTTGTTCGATGCTTGCTCAAAAATGCTCAGAATATGCTCGTTTGATGCAGCTCGATTGAAAAAGACGCTCGGTTCGGTTTGTAAACGAACGGGCACAAGCAAAGGTACGCTCAGTCGGGTCGGCTCGGTTAACTCGATTTATATTTAATATATATATAATAAAATGACTAGGGGCCCACATTGATAAAGTTTGAGCCAATATTCAAATATAGCTCATTTAATTAGAATTGAAGTCCAATACCAATAGTCTATTGTTTAATACTCCAATGTCCATTGAGTAATTGAGTTAGAATTGAAGTTCAATAACAATAGTCTATTGTCTAATACTCTAATGTCCATTGAGTACTTGAGTCAAAATATCAAATACTGAAATGTGAAGCGTTGCTTGATATTCAAGTCCAACCTGCCATTCGATTCAGAATTACACAATCCTAATCAAAACCCCTCATCGGCCATCATTATACAATTTTGCCATCGCCAACTTGCCAGTATTTTGCTTCAATCGGTTCATTCGTTTTCTAGCTTCCCGATAGAACAAGGGTTTGCTTCAATCAATCGACAATCATCTTCCCACTATGTTAATCTCTCGATAGAACCAATTTGGTTTTTTTATTCTTTGTTATTTATAAAATTTATACTTGTCATTTATTGAATTTATACTTGTCTTCTAATTCAGGGATGAAAACTGCACTATACTTTGAAACTAACACCCCCATCGTCACTTTCTTTTTTTTGTTCTACGACGCTCGTTACTCGTTCGGCGTTGGTTGACAAATGATCGGATCGAAAGACGGTTGTTCGACTTTGGCTCGGTTGAACAAACGCTCGGTTCGGTTTGTAAATGAATTGAGTACGAGTAAAGGTCTGATCGGTTTGCTTCAGCACGTGAACAGCCCTATTCCAAACGGAATCATTTTTATCAATAAAATATTTAGTGATATTTTATAAATGAATTGGAAGTCCAGAATACATATGCACAAGTGATGTTGCAATTTGAAGCAAACAAAACATGTGTGAAGGTGTCCAGGTTAAGGCAATAACATTAACTGATAATATATAAAAAGAAAAATGTGACATTAATCTATGTAAAGTGACACAAAAATGGTGACATGCTGACCCATCATCTTTGTCTTCTACGTCTTCACCTCTACTTCTGCTATCTCGAGCTGGTACTTGTGAGAATTATGCATGGGCCACTTTCTCTTAGCCCGGTCCCTTACAAACAATATAAGCCCGCGTAAGGCCCACTTGTCCATTACTAACTTATCCGACAAGTTAGGCCGTTCAATTGGCCCAGGCTTATCTAGAATTTTCGGGCCAGCAGTAGTCAGTCCTTAATAAAATATATATGGTTATATTTTTAGGATATGGCTCATAATTTTAATAAAAATTATATACATAAAAATAATAAAGATATCCACTTTACATATTTGGAAAATTATAGTACACGTACTATGAACAAATCTAAACAAATAATATATATAATATAACATATGTAACTAAATTGATTCAAGCCATAATCTTCAACAAGAGCCTTAACCGCGTCTTCTTGTATGGTCCGTTGTGTAGTCTTCAACGAACTATTGAATCGCGCATGATTCTTTGTGTGGGCTTCAACGAGGTCTTGAACCACATCTTTTTATACAATAATTTCCTACAAAATGAACAAACAAGTGTTGACGGTTGTGCCTGAGGCATGTGTTCAACACGCTTCCCTTAAAACAGATTTCACGCCTCTACTGAATATGATGCGTCTGTCTCCTAGGGTACAACAGCCAGAGCAGTCTGTACTGCCAGAAATGGCCACGCGCCCGATGTTACACCGGATAAAATTATATGTTAGAACTTGTGGAAAAAATAAAGAAATGAAGGAGATAAAATTGAGTAAAGAAAACTTCTCTCTCTAAGTACCCAATACATGGGTATTCAAATATCTCTTCTTTTCAAAAACTCTCCATGAATTCATATGTTTTCTTATATTACTTCTCTTGTATTTTTCTCATAAATCCAATGAAGCACATAGCCTATCGTTTTTACAAGAGTTGTGGGTAGTGAAAAGTTTCACTTAATTAGTAATTTAATTAGAGATATAAAAACTCTAATAAAAGCTAATAAAGTGACATTAAAAAACTCTACTTAAGAGTTTGTCACCATAAAAAGTCTCATTAATTATTACTAAATTAATTTCCATTCACATTTTTCTAATATTCCAACAATCCCCCACATGAATGGAGATCATTCAAAACACATAAAATTTCCAATGGAACCTCGATAGTTGAGTATTGCCGGATAAGTAGGTGTTCCCTTTAAACTTTCCGTTGTAAAGCATACTTAGTCTCCTAGCGGTTTGTAGACGCGACATCCTTGAACAAACCCCCATTTGTGTAGATGACAATACACTTCACACAATACTCTCCTTAGCCGGCTCATTTCCTCATAGTCGTGTTCATTAATGGTCGTGGAACACTTTCCTGGTTTTGCGAGAGCTCTAGGAATTGTGCCCCTAATTCCATTCGAAGCGACCCTACTTCTCTCTAACATAGCTGATTCTCCTTCAATCATAAAAAGTATCGTGGTTACTATGATTACGCAAAATCATTTACCACATAATATGCTTAGCCTCATAATTTGTCACTAAATTTCATAGGAATGAACTAAGACGTATTTAAACACCCTTTTATCGTTTAGAGGGGTATATATAACCATATATACTAACTTATGCATATCAGCTATGCCCCCATAGTGACCACCCTTAAGCATATGAATTCGTTCTCCTATTGAACTTAGATCTTGGGATCTCCAGTCAACTAAGTTAGGTTTCCTTCACACACCCTTTTCTATGGGCTTTAGTCTCATTCCACAACTTGATCTCTATTAAACCCTCAGGTTGTTGGATCCATAACATTATCTTTGTCATTGACAAGTAACTGAAGATAATTTTGCAGTTGAGATCAATTGTCATGACGTGTTCGTAACTCGAAAGTTAACGTTGCATATTGTCAATTTCTAAGACTATAACCTCAGAGGCCACCTGAATCTGGTTATAATATTTGTCCTAGAATGATACATTTATAATTTAAGGCAAACACATCTCCATTATGCATTATGACCTTTGTGTCTTCCACTTAGTCATCTATTTGCAATGTTAGATTGGATTACAAAATCCTTATTGCCAAAATATTATGGTACAAATGCAAGACACCCCCACATTTAAGTGTTACTGGATAACATCCAGATGGAGTAACAAAAACCATTTCTACATACCCTTATAAGGTTGTTTTTTTAAATGGATCCTCCCCCACATTTCTTGCCATTTGATCAACATTTCCGTAACTTCACTTATGACGGCCTTTATACACATATGATTGATCAAGATCAAACTCATTGAATCAGTGAATTTAATCATATTGCATTAGCTTACATAAGCTGACCAAAGCAACACATGACACTGTCATAAGTTTGTCACCAACTTAGATTGGTTCTTATTCACCATATAGAATAAGCCTAGACAATAAGTTATCCTTATTAGCTTTTCGGAAAAACTCTACAAAAGTTACATGTCTTTTCCTTATAATGGATGAAAATTCTCCCTCACTTATATTTGAATGTTTAAAGTTAATTAGTCTTCGTCAAGATCCATAATTAACCAAGTACTGGTCTAGCATGCTTTAGACTACAATACTTAAGCATGTGAACAGCAGATGCATCATTCTAATTCTTCACAACCCTAAGGATATCATAATATCACTTTGCAACATTCATCCCTTGTTAAGACAAAATAATGAGACTTATTCATAATCCTAAAACATCAATATTTAGGAAGGTCTCACAAATTATTGTATATAGCACATAGCTAAATTTTATCATTCAATTAAGGAACATAACATTTTTACGTTTGATCTCCAACGCTTTACCATTGACTCATAAGGACTTAAACATAAGTCTTAATCCAAGTCACTTGGTGAACACATTCATCACGAACAAGATGAATGTTCCTCGTCTACAATCACTATTATGTGTGAGATAGAGTCAACTAAATCGACACTCGGAACAAATCCCGCAAGATATATTAAAGGTATACAATAACATATAATACTTTTTCTTTCATATGTTAGAATTCACACTTGCGAATTTTCCAATGACTTCTACCGAAGTATGTCGACATGGATCTTGTTTGTGTATTTCATCTCAATACACTCAGTACGTTCTTTCATTATTCTCTCATGATATGGTTATACATTTGATGTTTCATCTTTGACTTTTAGTCAATGCAACAACTATCAAGTTGTTTTTGTCCAAATATTTACATGTACTATCTGTTTAAAGCCATATTCTTTTAAACAATGTATAGTTGACGTTATAATTACTTTCCAAAAAATAATTTATACGTCACAAACATTAGTGATTTATTTTTTTGTAAACAATTGCATGTGTTATCCGAAGATATTGAACACAAAACAATAAAATACATTGGAAACTGAATCATAAGTGCCAAACACTTTTGAAATTTAAACGGAAGCATAGACGATATGTAGACATCAAATATCAAAGTGCTTTTATCTTCAACACTTTATAATCTGACCAAAATCTTCTCAACGATATCATCCCATGGCATGTCTTGAGATACTCCCTCAATAAGACTCCATGCACTTGTAAATACAAGTTTCTCATTTCATCTTGAAACTTTAAACTTGACCAATTCTACATAAAACAACACCAAGTTGTACAAAGACTACATTTAAGTAGTGAACTTGAACAATTAATTTTGTTCACAACAACACCAAGTTGTTTTCCACCAATTAAGATCTATGAGATTGTTACTTTGTTCACCATATGCTACTTCTAGCAAGAGTAGCGAACATTTGAATTATCGATACTATGCAAAACTTTGTTTTAAAAATCACTCTAAAACATTTCCTTAGTTTTGCAATATACTGTATTAATAATATCAATAAGATTTATGAAAACAAAAATCAAAACCCAAAATATCAAATGGTTTTATATTATTTAGTCTTACTACGCATGTACTAAATGTTTTCTAACACGCATGTTAGAAAAAAATGTAATAACAGCGCATATAGAATCGAACGTTTACATAAAACATTTTCCAATGATAAAGTTTATAAATAAACTATTTCTCATCATTTTTAATGCACACACATGCAATTAAATGTTTACATAAAGTATCTCCATTCATTATGGTTTATATATTGAACAATCTCTAACCTTGTATTTGTGATACACATTTTCTAACACACGTGTTAGAAAATTTAAGTCATTTTATATATATAAAACATGACCATTTGAATATAGAAATCACAAATTAAAGTTAGTGATAAATCCCATACAAGAAGACTATCACTTTATGATGATTTAAATATTGAAGCCAATCAAACATCAACTTCAATGTATGACTTTTTATATCTAAACCATGCAAAGCATTAATGTGTTTATATTCACTAAAATCAATTATACAACAAATTACTTATATATAATGTTTACATAAAACATTTCAAAGCATTTATATTCTAACCATTTTTAACAATCATGTTAAAATGAAAAAAAAAAATCTAATGCGCACATTAGAAATATTAACATTTCCACTAAATGTTAATTCGACTTGTTATAAACACATATATGGTTCATATAAATAAGTCACTTCTAATACACATGTTTAAAAATAAACAACTAAAAATTGCTTCCAAACAAACACTTTTCATGACCCGTTTCTAACACGCATGTTAGAAGACAAATGATTACAAAAATCAAGTAACATAAAACTCTAATCAAGTAACATAAACTCTTATTTGAAGACACTAAAATTCTACTTAAGAGAATTTAATGTTTACAAAAAACGTATGATTCACACCCATACTTCCGGTCTAACACACAAGTTTGAGAAATTTAATGTTTACAAAAAACGTATGGTTTACACTAATGAACCCATTCTAACACAAAGGTTAGAAAAAATTAACGATTCCATAATCGTTTCAAAACCAAACGAATGAACCAAACTATTCATTTTGTACCACGGTATAGGATTTACGATTATAACTCAATCTCAATAAATCCAAACACAACAAGTTGTACTACATATATATTTCCCAAAAAAATATTTATAAGATCAAATCTCTTTTTTTTATTATAAATCCTGTCGTGAACCCCAAATCCTTATAAATAAGGTTTTAAAATTGTAGCAACAATCTCACGAAATATGTTTTAAGTTTGTAGGACATGTGTCACAATTTTATAATAAAAATTATATAAATAAATATAAAAAATTGTAAAAGATACTCTCTTTACATAATTTTGAGAAATTGTAGTAGGTGTACCGTGTATAAATCATACAAAATTAAATATGAAATACAACATATTTAAATAAATCGATTCAAATCGATATCTTCAAAGATAAAGTCTTCAACTTGATCTTTAGTAACGTATTCTTGTAGTCTCCTTAGCAAGATCTTCAAAAGATAGAATACTCAACTTTGTGCTTGAACAAGGCCTTCTTGTAATATCCCTTGCTACAAGAAAGAACAAAAGATGTTAACGGTTGTGGCTGAGGCACGTGTTCAACACACTTCCCTTAAAACAGATTTCGCGCCTCTACTAAAGATGACGCGTCTGTTTCCCAGGGCACAACAGCCGAAGCAGTATGTACTGCCGGAGATAGCTCATGCGCCCGAGGTTACACCGGATAAAATTATATTATTTGAACTTGTGGAAAAATAAAGATACGAAAGTGATGGAATTGAGTAGAGAAAACTTATCTCCTTATAATTCTCAACATATGGATGTTCAAGTCTTCACAACTCCTCCAAGAATTCATACATTTTATCTTTCTCTTGTGTCACACCCCGACCCGCAGCGGAAAAGGTGATCGGGGCATGATTGGGTTTTCATCAAAGCTCATGACATTTATTATAACGTTTCATATTCATTAAAACAATTTAATGGGAAATATACAATCATAATTACATCATGTCCTAAACATCATTCTAGGCTTCATTGTTTTCTTCTAAGGCATTTCCTATGTTTTCCTTGCTTCATCCTGTTCACCTGTATCATGTGTAAAAATGGTTTTTGGATCAACAAAAAGTTGGCGAGTGAATCCTATGAAAAACATTTGAACAAGTTTATTTAATTGATTATAAAATAAAGTGCACAACCACACATGAGTAAAAATAGATGTAAACTTATTCACCAATCATTTAATATTAAATAATGCACACACGAACAATAATGGATTTGTTTTGAGGCACGCGTTGCTCAACTCGTCTCCCACGAGGAACTGATGGGCCTAATGAATGAATTGCGTATAACTTGACAATATGAAATACATAACTACAAACAATATATACAATCTAAGTTTAGATCACAATATGGTATGGCACAAGTTTAAATAAACGAGTTAATTTTAGTGACACATGACACACCCCAAAACGTGTAATTAAAAAGGGAGTTGTAAGATTCACTCACATTGGGTGCGTTCGGTTGATGATGTTGAATGCGCACGAAGTTGGTTTTAACCACGAGTGAAACTAACCTAGATAATGGCATAATGGTTCGGTAAGTAAGCGGATTTTACTAATCAATTTTAGTAGGATTGTTGGATATATTTTTGTGAGTTTAAGGCTATTTTCTAACCTTAAAAATGTTATTTTTAAGTATTTTTAATTGATTTTTAAATAAAATAAATAAATAAAAATGATAAAAAAAATGTTGACTTTTTGACTGTTGACTTGTTAACCGTTGACCTGTTGACCGGTTTTATTGCGCAATTGTGTGCGCCGGGTGAGGCTCGAACCCGAGACCTCCCGTTCGCGTGCACGCAGCTCTTCCAACTGAGCTACGTGTCTAACCCGAAATATTTCTGTTTTTAATTATATTTATATACTAATTTAATTAATCCGAAAATCATTTATTTCAAAAACAATTTAAATGACTCGCTCGGTGCTCTCCACAGGTCTCGAACCCGGGACCTGTGGTTTAGGTTAACACACAGTCCACCGCTGGACTGTGTGTCTAACTTGTTAAATAATCTGATTTTTATTATACTTATATACAAACTAAATAATCTCGTTTCTGCTTTAAATAAAAAGTTTGATAATTGTCCGGACCGGTGCGGTAGTCTA
Organism: Scalesia atractyloides; assembly: GCA_947069175.1. Classification (NCBI taxonomy): domain Eukaryota; kingdom Viridiplantae; phylum Streptophyta; class Magnoliopsida; order Asterales; family Asteraceae; genus Scalesia; species Scalesia atractyloides. Next base: position 39,932,335 of record CAMTDV010000008.1, on the reverse strand, counting down.
GACTCGAACTCGTGACATGTGGTTTAAACGTTCACACAGTCCACCACTGGACTGTGTGTCTATCTTGGTTATTATTCCGGTTTTTATTAAACTTAACATCTATTGCAGTGAATCCGGTTCGGTTAAAAAAAAGGAACATTTTTATTAAGGCGAGTGTGCGTGGGACAAGAATCGAACTCAGGACGTAAGCGTGTTTTATTTGCACACAGTCCACCGCTGGACTGTGTGTCTAACCCGGGATATATCTTGATTTTAATAAACATATACACAACTGATAACTCCGTCTTCTTCGTTAAACTTAACCAGAAACGGAAGTCCGACTGGTTCGAAGATTTAATCAAGTTCTTTAGTGTCTTGTGATTAATTACAGGTTCAATAAATAAAAAGAACGAGAGATTAAGTGTAAGATATACCGAACAGTGGCTCCTCTGTTTCGCCGGCGAAACTCCGGTGACAGCAGATGATTCCGGCGACGTGTGTCCTGCGGCAGAGGGTCTTCAGGGAGCTTGAGATGAGTGTGGGTGGCTTCGGTATGAGCTCTGGGGGTTCAGTTTTTAGAGTGATGCACAGAGGTGAAAAGGTTCGGTTTTCCGGCGAGTTGCAGAAATTCTCCGGCGAGTGAAATTACGTCGGGAAAGAGTGTGATTGTGAGCGAAAAAGCTAACAGAGGTTAGAGGGGGTATTTATAGGGCAGAACATCGACGAATTTGGTCCGTTTTCCTTCTTGATTCGTCGGTCAATAAGTTTTCCGGCGGTTATGACTTGTGTCGCGGGTTCAGACGTCGGTTATAACCGATGTAGTAGTTAAGGCTTCGGTTAAAACAGAAGAAACCATCCAATCTCGGCGAAATCGTCGGGATTTCCGACGACTACGATTGGGCGCGTCGGTTTTAAATTCGATATTTATGTTATGTATTAATTGTTTCCATTAATGAACAAGAAACACAAGTGGCGTAGTGGTTGGATGGTTGGAAGTTAAGTCTTTGCTGAATCCGGTTGACCCGGGTTCGAAACCCGGCTATGCCCTTTTATTTTTATTTCATTGTTTTAAATACTTTTTCAAATATAACTTATATATTCCGATATACTTATTAATTATGTATCGTTTAAAAATAATTTGGGCATTAAATACGCCACGAAATTTTTAACTGATTGTTCGGTTAATAAACGGAGCGGGTTTGGTAAATCCGGTTTTTTACGGATGTTACAGTATCCCCTGCTTTTTAGAAATTTCGTCCCAAAATTTAAGTAGTGATATATTTGACTAAAATGATGGTGTTTAGTTTGACAGTTACATACTTAGAAAAAGTAAGGGTTTAAATTTTTGTTTGAGGCGGTAACGTTCCTTGTAAGGGTTAAGTACCCTGCTACAGGAATCGCTTTTTGTTGCCTACGGTAAAAATATTGATAAGCAGAGTTGATTCACTAAATATGTTATCATGCGTAAGAGTTTTGATATGTTTGGAAGGATAGGGTTATATCCTAAAACAAAATTTCTAATACTACAACCTACATGGAACTTCTCATAACCGTCTAATAATGCCTCTGATCCTTTGACAAGAATACTTATATATAGGAAGTACCAGCGGCGTATCCACCATATTCTTGTCAAATTTTCATTGGTTTTATCAGTAAGTTATGATTGGTTCTATGATGTGACTCTAAACATAAATAAACGCCACAACCAATGTACCAAGAAATTACTAAATCCTACATAGAACTTCTCATAACCGCCTGACAATGCCTCTGATCCTTTGACAAGAATACTTATATATAGGAAGTACCAGCGGCGTATCCACCATATTCTTGTCAAATTTTCATTGGTTTTATCAGTAAGTTATGATTGGTTCTATGATGTAACTCTAGAACATAAATAAACACAACAACCAATATCTGAGTCCAAATTCTGATAGCATACATGTTTGAATGGTGACAGTTCCTCTCTCGTTTGTTATGATGGAGAGGTTAGTTTATGTAGAAATATAACACAATCCAATTTCTTTAAATGGCGAGATGATATGAATGTAACACAAATTTCAACCAAGACAATACTAAATCCTACATGGAACTTCTCATAACCGCCTGATAATGCCTCTGATCCTTTGGCAAGAATACTTATATATAGGAAGTACCAGCGGCGTATCCACCATATTCTTGTCAAATTTTCATTGACTTTATCCGCAAGTTATGATTAGTTCTATGTAACTCTACAACAAACACAACAACCAAAACTTGAGTCTTAATTCTGATAGTATCCATGTTTGAATGATGACAATACCTCTCTCGTTTGTTGTGATGGAGAGGTTAGTCTATGTAGAAATGGAATACAATCCAATTTCTTTAAATGATAAGATGCCATAAATGCTAAATCAGTAAGTACAAAACAATTTCAATCAAGACAATGCTAAATTCCACATGGAACTTCTCATAACCGCCAGATAATGCCTCTGATCCTTTGGCAAGAATACTTATATATAGGAAGTACCAGCGGCGTATCCACCATATTCTTGTCAAATTTTCATTGGCTTTATCCTTAAGTTATGATTGGTTCTATGTGATTCTAAAACATAAACAAACACAATCAACCAAAGCTTGAGATAACATAAATAAAAACATAAAACTAAACGATTGGAGTTGAATCTTGATTTTCGGTGAAGAGGACTAGTTGGGTGGTTTCGTTTGGGCCGTCATTACCTTCAACAGGATTGGCGTTGATGTTGAAAACTCTTCCTCTTGCTGGTGGCCTAGTGATTGGGTTTTCTTGATTTACTTGGTTAACTGGGTTTGATTGAGCTTGAGCGTTTATGATGTTAACCAATCGCGGGCACGTGTTTCTAAAGTGGGTAGGGTCGCCACAATTGAAACAAGCTCAAACATATGGTAACATGGGGTATTGGGGTTGTTGATAGGTTTGGATCATGTTTTGAGTAGGGGGAGAGATTTGGTTTTGAGGGGTGCGGCAAACCTTGCTCAAATGACCATAGCGTCCACAATTTGCACATAGTCGACAAGGTAAGGTAAGGGGATGGTGATAAAAACAGGTGTTACATCGAGAGTGAGGTCCAAGGTATGGTTTCTTATTTGGGTAAGTTGAGTTGGGTGCTACATGAGTGATTGGGATAGCTTGGATGGGTATGGCTTGTGAAATTGGTTGATTACGTTGGGTAGTAGCGAAAAGTTGCCCGTCTCTTTTTCTCTTAGAAATGGGTTGAGAAGGGAATTCGGTTTGGGTGGAGTTTGAAGTTTCAGTCGATGTCTTATCCTTCTTCTTCTCCTCCTTGAAGTCTTTGTTCCGGATTCGGTTTTCGGTGAGCTCTGTAGCTAACTCCATTGCTGTTTCCAAAGTTGCAGGCATGGTACTTATTACAGAGTCCTGAATCTTTTACGGAAGACCTCGAATGTAGTGCTCGATCAAAGGGTAGAGGGGAGTGAACAAGTTGGGAACCATTTGATTTAACTCGAGGAATCTTTTGTTGTATGTGGTGTGGTCGCCTTCCTTTTGCTTCAACGAATAGAACTCATCTTCTAATTTCTTGATTTCGCTCCTTGGGCAAAACCGTCTTGTCATGATTTCCTTTAACTCTTCCCAAGTCAAAGTCATAGCGTCTTCAACACCTCGTTTGGCTTTCTCTGTATTCCACCAAGTAAGTGCTATTCCATATAAACGACCGGTAGCATATCGCACTTTGCGATCATCGGGGCAATCGCAATTTAGAAAAGTGTTCTCCATTTCTTCAAACCAATGGAGGAGAGCGGTGACACCTTCAGTCCCTTCGTATTTTGGAGGGTCGCAGGATTTGAAATGCTTGTAGGTGCATTTAGTGGTATTTGGGGGAGGGTTGATAACGTTTTGATCTTCTTGGTTGACGGGATTAGCGGTAAGGGCTTGTTGGACTTGAATTACAATGTTGGGTATTACGGCAGCCATTTGTTGAGCGATTAGGGCAGCCATGCGCTCGCGGGCTTTTCCTGCTCTCATCTTCCTACGGGCGAGGCTAGAAGACATCTACAAGGAATACGTATCATGAGTATGAGTTGGATGTTTTTGGGATCATGGGTCGTATTTAGGAATGAACATTCATAAAATAAATATAGAAAAATAAATCTACTACATCCATAGGATGTCTTGGGCTTTACTCGTAATTGGGCCTTGCATGCCGCCATACTTCACCTTCGTAATCATGTGGGCACCCATGAATACCGGGTTTTTCATATGGTTCGCATGTGTTAGCCTGGTTACGTACATTAAAACCCGGAGAAAATCGAGAAATATGTATATAACGTATGATATTCGGAATGTGTCCAGGTGTGGACACGGTGACACCTCAAAGTGGGGTTAGTTCGAACGACGTTTGGTGTGGCATGCTTTGGCCTTATAGGTCCTTCGTACTCTCATCGTTAGTCCCCAGGTAGGCAAACTGGTCCGTTATATTGGATTTATACGAATGCCAACCTAGACAGGACGTTCCGACTACCGGTACTTGTACCCTTCCAGTTACTACATGCCCGTCGCAGAACTTACTTTGATGAGATCTGAAAATTGCGACAAAATCTTTGAATAACAAAAGTATGAAGATGATTTGAATATATGAACATTGATATATGTATGATGAATGTGTATGTAAGTATGTATGTTTGACTGTAAGTATAAACAAATATGAAACAAATAAACATCATAAGTTTGTATGTAACCACCTAAACAATTAAAATTTAGGCAACTATAGTATAGGCTCTAAGGGTCTAATAACCTATCCTACATCCCTATAGTCATGGCTCTGATACCAATCTGTCACACCCCGACCCGCAGCGGAAAAGGTGATCGGGGCATGATTGGGTTATCATCAAAGCTCATGACATTTATTATAACGTTTCATATTCATTAATACAATTTAATGGGAAATATACAATCATAATTACATCAAGTCCTAAACATCATTCTAGGCTTCATTGTTTTCTTCTAAGGCATTTCCTATGTTTTCCTTGCTTCATCCTGTTCACCTGTATCATGTGTAAAAATGGTTTTTGGATCAACAAAAAGTTGGCGAGTGAATCCTATGAAAAACATTTAAACAAGTTTATTTAATTGATTATAAAATAAAGTGCACAACCACACATGAGTAAAAATAGATGTAAACTTATTCACCAATCATTTAATATTAAATAATGCACACACGAACAATAATATTAAATAAACAAGTTAATTTTAGTGACACATGACACACCCCAAAACGTGTAATTAAAAAGGGGAGTTGTAAGATTCACTCACATTGGGTGCGTTCGGTTGATGATGTTGAATGCGCACGAAGTTGGTTTTAACCACGAGTGAAACTAACCTAGATAATGGCATAATGGTTCGGTAAGTAAGCGGATTTTATTAATCAATTTTAGTAGGATTGTTGGATATATTTTTGTGAGTTTAAGGCTATTTTCTAACCTTAAAAATGTTATTTTTAAGTATTTTTAATTGATTTTTAAATAAAATAAATAAATAAAAATGATAAAAAATGTTGACTTTTTGATTGTTGACTTGTTGACCGTTGACCTGTTGACCGGTTTTATTGTGCAATTGTGTGCGCCGGGTGAGGCTCGAACCCGAGACCTCCCGTTCGCGTGCACGCAGCTCTACCAACTGAGCTACGTGTCTAACCCGAAATATTTCTGTTTTTAATTATATTTATATACTAATTGAATTAATCCGAAAATCATTTATTTCAAAAACAATTTAAATGACTCGCTCGGTGCTCTCCACAGGTCTCGAACCCGGGACCTGTGGTTTAGGTTAACACACAGTCCACCGCTGGACTGTGTGTCTAACTTGTTAAATAATCTGATTTTTATTATACTTATATACAAACTAAATAATCTCGTTTCTGCTTTAAATAAAAAGTTTGATAATTGTCCGGACCGGTGCGGTAGTCTGGACTCGAACTCGTGACATGTGGTTTAAACGTTCACACAGTCCACCACTGGACTGTGTGTCTATCTTGGTTATTATTCCGGTTTTTATTAAACTTAACATCTATTGCAGTGAATCCGGTTCGGTTAAAAAAAGGAACATTTTTATTAAGGCGAGTGTGCGTGGGACAAGAATCGAACTCGGGACGTAAGCGTGTTTTATTTGCACACAGTCCACCGCTGGACTGTGTGTCTAACCTGGGATATATCTTGATTTTAATTAAACATATACACAACTGATAACTCCGTCTTCTTCGTTAAACTTAACCAGAAACGGAAGTCCGACTGGTTCGAAGATTTAATCAAGTTCTTTAGTGTCTTGTGATTAATTACAGGTGCGATAAATAAAAAGAACGAGAGATTAAGTGTAAGATATACCGAACAGTGGCTCCTCTGTTTCGCCGGCGAAACTCCGGTGACAGCAGATGATTCTGGCGACGTGTGTCCTGCGGCAGAGGGGCTTCAGGGAGCTTGAGATGAGTGTGGATGGCTTCGGTATGAGCTCTGGGGGTTCAGTTTTTAGAGTGATGCACAGAGGTGAAAAGGTTCGGTTTTCCGGCGAGTGAAATTACGTCGGGAAAGAGTGTGATTGTGAGCGAAAAAGCTAACAGAGGTTAGAGGGGGTATTTATAGGGCAGAACATCGACGAATTTGGTCCGTTTTCCTTCTTGATTCGTCGGTCAATAAGTTTTCCGGCGGTTATGACTTGCGTCGCGGGTTCAGACGTCGGTTATAACCGATGTAGTAGTTAAGGCTTCGGTTAAAACTGAAGAAACAGTCCAATCTCGGCGAAATCGTCGGGATTTCCGACGACTGCGATTGGGCGCGTCGGTTTTGAATTCGAGATTTATGTTATGTATTAATTGTTTCCATTAATGAACAAGAAACACAAGTGGCGCAGTGGTTGGATGGTTGGAAGTTAAGTCTTTGCTGAATCCGGTTGACCCGGGTTCGAAACCCGGCTACGCCCTTTTATTTTTATTTCATTGTTTTAAATACTTTTTCAAGTATAACTTATATATTCCAATTTACTTATTAATTATGTATCGTTTAAAAATAATTTGGGCATTAAATACGCCACGAAATTTTTAACTGATTGTTCGGTTAATAAACGGAGCGGGTTTGGTAAATCCGGTTTTTGACGGATGTTACATCTTGTAGTTTCTCATCAAAACTAATGAAGCACATAACCTATCATTTTTAGAAGAGTTGTGGGTGGTTAAAAGTTTCACTTAATTAGTGATTTAATTAAAGATATAAAAACTCTAATAAAAGCTAATAAAGTGACATAAAAAAACTCAACTCAAGAGTTTGTCACCATGAAAACTCCCATTAATTATTACTAAATTAATTTCCATTCACTTTATTCTAATATTCCAACAATCCCACATGTGAATGGAGATCGTTCAAAACACATAAAATTTCTAATGGAACCTCGAAAGTTGAGTATTGCCGGATAAGTAGGTGTTCCCTTTAAACTTTTCATTGTGAAGCATACTTAGTCTCCTAGCGGAAACAAACCCCCATTTGTCTAGATGACAATACACTTCACAGAATACTCTCCATAGTCGTGTCAATAATGGTCGTGGAACACTTTCCTGTTCTGCGAGAGCTCTAGGAATTGTGCCCCCAATTCTATTCGAAGCGACTCTACTACTCTCTAACATAGGTGATTCTCCTTCAATCATTAAAAGCATCGTGGTTACTATGATTACGTAAAATCATTTACCACATAATATGCTTAGCCTCACAATTTGTCACTAAATTTCATAGGAATGAACTAAGACGTATTTAAACACCCTTTTATCGTTTAGAGGGGTATATATAACCATATATACTAACTTATGCATATCAGCTATGCTCCCGTAGTGACCACCCTTAAGCATATGAATTCGTTGTCCTATTGAACTTAGATCTTGGGATCTCAGTCAACTAAGTTAGGTTTCCTTCACACACTCTTTTCCATGGATTTTAGTCTCATTCCACAACTTGATCTCTATTAAACCCTCAGGTTGTTGGATCCATAACATTATCTTTGTCATTGACAAGTAACTGAAGATAATTTGTAGTTGAGATCAATTGTCATGACGTGTTCGTAACTCAAAAGTTAACGTTGCCTATTGTCAATTTCTAAAACTATAACCCCAGTGGCCACCTGAATCTGGTTATAATATTTGTCCTATAATGATACATTTATAATTTAAGGCAACCACATCTCCATTATGCATTATGACCTTTGTGTCTTCCACTTAGTCGTCTATTTGCAATGTTAGATTGGATTACAAAATCCTTATTGCCATAATATTATGGTACAAATGCAAGACACCCCCATAATTAAGTGTTACTGGATAACATCCAGATGGAGTAACAAAAACCATTTCTACACACCCTTATAGGGTTGTTTTTTTTAAATGGATCTTCCCCCACATTTCTTGCCATTTGATCAACATTTCCGTAACTTCACTTATGACGACCTTTATACACATATGGTTGATCAAGATCAAACTCATTGTATCAGTGAAATTAATCATATTGCATTAGCTTACATAAGCTGACCAAAGCAACACATGCCATTGTCATAGGTTTGTCACCAACTTAGAATGATTCTTATTCACCATATAGAATAATCCTAGACAATGAGTTCTCCTCATTAGCTTTTCGGAAAAAGTCTACAAAAGTTACATGTCTTTTCCTTATAATGGATGAAAATTCTCCCTCAACTTTGTCTATACACAAATTCTTTTTATGTTCATACGCATTTGAATGTTTAAAGTTAATTAGTCTTCGTCAAGATCCATATTAACCAAGTACTAGTCTAGCATGCTTTAGACTACAATACTTAAGCATGTGAACATAAAATGCATCTTTCTGATTCTTCACAATCCTAAGGATATCATAATATCACTTTGCAACATTCATCCCTTGTTAAGACAAAATAATGAGACATATTCATAATCCTATAACACCAATATTTAGGAAGGTCTCTCAAATTATTGTATATAGCACATAGCTAAATTTTATCATTCAATTAAGGAACATAACGTTTTTACGTTTGATCTCCAACGCTTTACAGTTACTCCTACGCTTTACCGTTGAAACAAGTCGAATGGTCGTGTCAATAATGGTCGTGGAACACTTTCCTGGTTCTGCGAGAGCTCTAGGAATTGTGCCCCCAATTCTATTCGAAGCGACCCTACTACTCTCTTACATAGGTGATTCTCCTTCAATCATGGTTTATATAAAGCATCTCCATTCATTATGGTTTATATATTGAACAATCTCTAACCTTGTATTTGTGATACACATTTTCTAACACACGTGTTAGAAAATTTAAGTCATTTTATATATATAAAACATGACCATTTGAATTTAGAAATCACAAATTAAAGTTAGTGATAAATCCCATACAAGAAGACTATCACTTTATGATGATTTAATTCTTGAAGCCAATCAAACATCAACTTCAATGTATGACTTTTTATATCTAAACCATGCAAGGCATTAAAGTGTTTATATTCACTAAAATCAATTATACAACAAATTACTTATATAAAATGTTTACATAAAACATTTCAAAGCATTTATATTCTAACCATTTTAACAATCATGTTAAAATGAAAAAGAAATCTAACGCTCACATTAGAAATATTAACATTTCCACTAAATGTTAATTCGACTTGTTATAAACACATATATGGTTCATATAAATAAGTCACTTCTAATACACATGTTTAAAAATAAACAACTAAAAATTGCTTCCAAACAAACACTTTTCATGACCCGTTTCTAACACGCATGTTAGAAGACAAATGATTACAAAAATCAAGTAACATAAAACTCTAATCAAGTAACGTAAACTCTTATTTGAAGACATTAAAATTCTACTCAAGAGAATTTAACGTTTACAAAAAACGCATGATTTACACCCATAATTCCGGTCTAACACACAAGTTAGAGAAATTTAATGTTTACAAAAATCGTATGGTTTACACTAATAAACCCATTCTAACACAAAGGTTAGAAAAATTAACGATTCCATAATCGTTTCAAAACCAAACGATTGAACCAAACTATTCAGTTTATACCACGGTATAGGATTCACGATTATAACTCAATCTTAATAAATCCAAACACAACAAGTTGTACTACATATATATTTCCCAAAAAATATTTATAAGATCAAATCTCTAATTTTTTTTATTATAAATCCTGTCGTGAACCCCAAATCCTTATAAATAAGGTTTTAAAATTGTAGCAACAATCTCACGAAATATGTTTTAAGTTTGTAGGACATGGGTCACAATTTTATAATAAAAATTATATAAAGAAATATAAAAAATTGTAAAGATACTCTCTTTACATAATTTTGAGAAATTGTAGTACGCGTACCGTGTATAAATCATACAAAATTAAATATGAAATACAACATATTTAAATAAATCGATTCAAATCGAGATCTTCAAAAGATAAAGTCTTCAACTTGATCTTTAGTAACGTATTCTTGTAGTCTCCTTAGCAAGATCTTCAAAAGATAGAATACTCAACTTTGTGCTTGAACAAGGCCTTCTTGTAATATCCCTTGCTACAAGAAAGAACAAACAATGTTAACGGTTGTGGCTGAGGCACGTGTTCAACACACTTCCCTTAAAACAGATTTCGCGCCTCTACTAAAGATGACGCGTCTGTTTCCCAGGGTACAACAGCCGAAGCAGTATGTACTGCCGGAGATAGCACATGCGCCCGAGGTTACACCGGATAAAATTATAGTATTTGAACTTGTGGAAAAATAAAGATACGAAAGTGATGGAATCGAGTAGAGAAAACTTATCTCCTTATAATTCTCAACATATGGATGTTCAAGTCTTCACAACTCCTCCAAGAATTCTTCATACATTTTATCTTTCTCTTGTAATTTCTCATCAAAACTAATGAAGCACATAACCTATCATTTTTACAAGAGTTGTGGGTAGTGAATAGTTTCATTTAATTAGTAATTTAATTAGAGATATAAAAACTCTAATAAAAGCTAATAAAGTGACATAAAAAAACTCTACTCAAGAGTTTGTCACCATGAAAAATCCCATTAATTATTACTAAATTAATTTCCACTCACATTATTCTAATATTCTAACAATCCCCCACATAAATGGAGATCGTTCAAAACACATAAAATTTCCAGTGGAACCTCGAAAGTTGAGTATTGCCGGATAAGTAGGTGTTCCCTTTAAACTTTTCATTGTGAAGCATACTTAGTCTCCTAGCGGTAACAAACCCTCATTTGTGTAGACGACAATACACTTCACAAAATACTCTCCTTAGCCGGGTCATTTCCTCATAGTGTGTCAGTAATGGTCGCGGAACACTTTCCTGGTTCTGCGAGAGCTCTAGGAATTGTGCCCCCAATTCTATTCCAAGCGACCCTACTACTCTCTAACATAGGTGATTCTCCTTCAATCATTAAAAGCATCATGGGTTACTATGATTACGCAAAATCATTTACCATATAATATGCTTAGCCTTACAATTTGACACTAAATTTCATAGGAATGAACTAAGACGTATTTAACCCTTTTATAGTTTTGGGGGTATATATAACCATTTATACTAACTTATGCATATCAGCTGTGCCCCCACAGTGACCACCCTTAGGCATATGAATTCGTTGTCCTATTGAACTTAGATCTTGGGATCTCCATTCAACTAAGTTAGGTTTCCTTCACACACCCTTTTACATGGGCCTTAGTCTCATTCCACCTTGATCTCTAATAAACCCTCAGGTTGTTGGATCCATAACATTAACTTTGTCATTGACAAGTCACTGAAGATAATTTTATAGTTGAGATCAATTGTCATGACGTGTTCGTAACTCGAAAGTTAACGTTGCCTATTGTCAATTTCTAAGACTATAACCTCAGTGGCCACCTGAATCTCGTTTAAGAATATCCCCAACGTACTTGGTTTGATGGATGAAAATCCCATCTTTAGATTGATGAACCTGCAAGCCTAAAAAGAAAGTCATTTCTCCCATTGTGCTCATCTCGAACTTCTCTTGCATCACCTGCTCGAATTATTTGCACATTCTCTCGTTTGTAGACCCAAAAATAATATCATCAACATATACTTGTACCAGCAATAAGTCCTCATTTTCTTCCTTGATGAAGAGAGTACAGTCGATCAATCCACGTCGAAAACCATTCTTCAGAAGATACGAAGACAACGTTTCATACCAAGCCCGAGGAGCCTGATGAAGACCATACAACGCCTTATTGAGAAGCCAAACCTTGTCAGGATGGATTAGATCTTCAAAACCCGGCGGTTGCTCAACATATACTTCTTCTTCAACCACACCATGAAGAAATACACTCTTCACATCCATGTGATAAACGGTAAACTTCTTGTACGACGCATAAGCCAAGAAGATTCTTATGGCCTCAAGACGTGCTATAGGTGCATAAACTTCATTGTAATCAATGCCTTCTACCTGATTAAAGCCCTAGACAACCAATATTGCTTTGTTTCTCACAACAACACCTCGGTCATCCTTCTTACACTTATAAACCCATCTTGTACCAATCTTCTTGTAGTTGTCAGGCCTGTCAACCAATTTCCGCACGCCTAACTTCTAAAACTGCTGAAGTTCTTCTTACATTGCTTCAACCCATGAGTCTTCTTTCATCGCCTCCTTCCAAGATTTCGGTTCTACTTGGCAGACATAGCAGGCAGAAGACCAATCATTTTGTTCCCCGGATTCCCTAATAACCAAATACAAACCAGCATTCTGATTATTCCTTAGCTGATTACGAGTCTGCACACCACTTAGGACATCTCCTATAATATTCTGCTGAGGATGGGTATTATGAATTCGAATTTCAGGAACTCGAGAATTTATACCCAAGTTATTGATATTCAGATCAATAACTAATTCATTTGATGGATTTGATGAAGATGTAGAAGCATGACCTTCAGCCGTCCCTTGATTTTGTACATTTGACGTGACATCTGAAATTCCAGGAACTACACCAGAAGTAGCTTCATTTGCATCATGGAACTCATCGTCCTCTGACGAAACATTATAATTAGCAGCATCTTCGAATTCCTCGTTCTGAATAAGATTGTTAACCGAAGTAGACACTTGAGGGTTAACAATAATTGGTCGTACTAATGATGAGTCAACTGCAGTATCCCTTTCTAGTAGCATTTGAGCAGCTGCAGAGGCATCATCAAAAGTTGGCAGATTAAAGGAGTTAAACAGCCCATCGTAGTCAAACATCCAAGGAGCACCCGGAGCTCTTATCGATTCAATGTATCTTTGAACCCTAACTTCACCCCATTTTCAATCTTTTTCGTTGACAAATTCTACACTCTGAAATTAGGAGTAGCATATCCAAGAAAGAAACCTTCGATAGCCTTTGGTGCAAACTTTCCATGTGGATCAATCATAGTGCAAGAAGTCCAAAAGGTTCTAAGAAAGACACATCTGGTTTCCTTTTATGTAGAAACTCGAAACATGTTTTCCCATGCCTCTTCACCGTAAGAACTCTATTCATTGTGTAACATGAAGTAGCCACAGCCTCCCCCTAGAATTGAACTAGGAAATTCTGATTCTACTAACGTAGTTCTCGTAGTTTCAATCAGAGTTCTATTGTTCCTCTCAGCGACACCATTTTGTTGTGGAGTGTAATGAGAACTGTACTCATGCAAAATGCCTGTAGAAAAACAGAAGTCATCCATAACATGATTCTTGAATTCGGTGCCATTGTCGCTCCTGATTCTCCTTATCTTCAAATTTTACAAATTTTCGAGTAGTGTTAGGAGATTCTTGAGGAATTCAGGAACTTCACTCTTGTGTGCCAACATATTCACCCATGTAAATCTTGAGTAGTCATCAGTAACTACTAAGTAATAAGAATCACCAAAGGTAGTCTTGTGTTTCATAGGACCAAAGAGGTCCATATGAAGACGTTCCAGAGGCATATTCACAGTGTTAATCTTCTTCACAGGACGAGATTTTCTAGCTTGCTTTCCCTTTTGGCATGATACACAGACGTCCTGTAAATGAAAGTTCTTCACTGGTACACCACTCACAAGATTGTTTTTCACTAAATAGTTCATTTTTCTCAAGTGAATGTGTCCCATTCGTCTGTGCCAAGAGATTGATTCTTTTTCGGTGGCTTTTGAGACAAAACATGTGACTTGTGCAGACGTGGTAATAGCTTGGCTCACGTCAAGAATATACAAGTCATTAATTCTTGGAGCCGATAGGAGAATACATTCTTTGGGAATCTTGAACTTCTTGTTGCAGATTTGAGAAACACTTAGAAGATTGTGATCAATTTGTCAAACATAATTGATCTTATCAAAGCTAACAACACCATTGGATACCATTCCTTCTCCAGTGATGTATCCGCCCTTGTCTTCTGAAAAAGCAACATAGCCTCCTCGAATGCTTTTTACATCATAAAGGAGCCTTAAGTCGCCTGTCATGTGCCTCGATGCTCCACTATCAACAATCTAATAACTATTCACAGTTCCTCCTGGAACACCTTGCACATTTCAATACCCGATCAGTTTGAGATGGGACCCAAGCCTTAGTGGTCTTGGGTTGACCCTTATCATCAAGAAATGTGATTTCTATTTCTTGATGATTTGGAAACTTTGTGCCCCCCTGAAGCACTACCGGTTTTAAGTTTCCAAGATTGTTAAATTTACCAGAATTACTATTATTTACAGTTTTAAAATTTTCTGGTTTTAACAAACTTGAAGAACTTGGTTTCTTCTCTAAAACATCCGGTTTTAATGCTGTTTCAATTATTTTTACTTGTTTAAGTCTCTACTTTTCTTTTAACAATACGTTTGTCTTGTTTTGGTGATACAAATTGATGTTGGCAAGTTGGTTCAAGAGGGAGGTTTTGCAGGATTGGTGCAATTTTTTATTATGTGGCCAAACTCTCCACATTTAAAACATGTTCTCCTTTCAACAAATTTAGGAGATCCTGTTTTATGACTTGATGTTGAACTTGTGGGTCTGGAGGTACTTGGTTCTTCTTCACACCCATTTGTATGTTGAGTGTAATTGTTTTGACTATTACGCTATAAATATTTGACTTTTTTTACAAAATCAACATTAGACATGCTTTCAAAAGTCTCGATTTTATCTGTACCAGTTGAACCCACGAATTTAACATTCTTCAATTTCTTCTTGTAGCGAGTGCCTTTAGCTTCATCCTTTGATTGTGATACCTTAGGTTTTGCAACTCGCTTTTCTTTTGAAATGAATAATGGTTATGACTTGATTGGATTTTTCTTTTCCAAAAACTTGGTTGTTGAATTTTCAAAAACTTGATCAATAGAGGTTGGATTTACATTTTTGATCGGAAAGTCTTTGTTTGAATAAATTTTCTTATCCCTAATCAAAGTATACAACACATTATCATTTTCATTTGTAGACACATTTGTCTTGATAGATTTTATAGGATCACTCCCTTGATTTTCAACAATTTTCACATCGGGAGTAGCAAAAATTTCTATCCCTTTTTCTTCATCAAGAGATTGATCCTGATCGATTTTCTCAGACTCATCATCTGATAAATCATCCTCCTTTATTGTAGAAGGATTCTGATCAACAATAGATGATAAGTTCTCTGATTTTCTTGATTCAACTGAGGAATTGTCCAGCTTAAACCCTAATCCTGCTGTAAACTCTTCAGGATTAAGAGGTAGAGAAGGTTCAAAGCGTGGCATTTCCTCTTCATCAGGCAATTTGGTATAATTGTGTTTCAATGGAGGTGGACACGAATTATACCCAATGCATTTGACATCTCCTTTCAGCTTTTAAACGTCAATGATATGATCAAGCACATATCGGAAGTTAGAGTAACTCTCGAATTTTAGCTTGATCGCATCATGTTCGCATTTGGCAATGGCTAACTCTTTCTTTGTTTCTTCAGGGATATTAATGTAGTTATTGTTATTCGTGTTTGCTTGTTCAAAACTGTCTTTTCTAATTCAGAAACACTTTTCTTAAGAGTTTCTATTACCGATTTGAATTCTTTTCGTTTTGAGTTAAAGCCAAATTTGCCTCTTTGCATTTTGACAATTCAACAACTAGGTTTTGATTATGACAGTTTATTGTTTCAAATTTTATTTTTGATTAAGCACAGTCACTGCATACTTTGGGAGAGTCAGAATTTACCTGACTTGTCGAACCAGCAACATTAGCCATGAAGGAAATGTGATGAGAGAAGGAAGCACTGTTTGTAAAGATTTTCTCCGTTTCCTTCGATGCAGCTTCTGCTTTCTTCATCAGACCAGCCTTTTGACCTTCCAGCTCCTCTACTTCTTTTAGCAACTCAATGACCTCAGCATCAATCCTTTCCATGTCATCTGAATCAGATCCATAACCACCTGTACTCGAGCATTCTTCATCAGAACTACCATTATACCCCGAACTATTATCATCATCAGAATTGTCAATGATGTGAACATGTTTGATTTGATTGATAATCTTCTCATAACATGCAGTTCCTCCTTGATTCTCGTTTCCCAATTGTACTGACCAATCGCATCCTTCATCTACTTGAACTACTAGAGCTCTGTTTGTGCTGTTTGAAGGTCCAGACTGGTTGGTGTTGTTTGGGTTGTTGACATGAGCTGTGTTGGATGGTTGTGATTGATTTCGGAAAGGGTTGTGATTTCCTTGTTTGTTGGGTCTAGTGCATTCTCATTTGAAGTGGCCTTTTCACCACAGTTAAAGCAAGTAACAGCATCTTTATCAAAACCATATTTTGTATCTTTCTTGCTTTCCAAACTTGTTCTTCCAGTTCTGCTCATGTAATCCTTAGCTCTTCTGGCCGCACTTACAAATGCCCATTTGATATCCATTGGCTCCATCTCATCTCTGTCTATTTGTTGGTAGTCTTCATTAGTCAAATTGATGTTTCCAATTTGACCAGTGACTAATCCACAATAAGCACTAACCATTGTGTTTAGAAGTTCCATATGTTCCTGAGCAACTTCTACACTGACCTTGGAAAGATGTGACGGGTCAAGTCTGACTGTATTAGGGTTTGCAGGTTGAAAGTTGTTACCATAGAAAGCTTGTTGAGAAGCTTGTTATGGAGCTTGAGGTGTAACAACTTGAGGTTGTGGTAGAAAGGCTTTAGGATCAAATACTTGGCCATATTGAGTACTTGAGCCGGCAGATTAATCCGTTTGAACTGGTGGTGGTAAAAAAGGGTTAGCATTTGACACAAACGCGGTTTGAAGTTTTTGTTGCTGAATTGTATTGACGCCTGTGTTAATTCTTCCAAAGTACATCTCAGGGTTTTGTGGAATAGAAACCCTTTTTTCTTTCCGATCTCTTCTTCATTTTTGTTCTCTAGCATTTAAACAAATTCATAGATACTGATCACATCTAAAAACACCTGTATGCCTTAGTAAGTCAATAAATTGACTCCACTTTGGCAGTAAGACGTCAGCAAAACGCATCACGATTTCCTATGGAGATGCTAACACTTTGTAGGAATACATTTCACTAAGCAGGTGGTAGAAATGTGTTGTCATGTCGATTAATGTTTCATTCTCCATGAACATGAAACCTTCAAACTCCTTCTTTAGCAGATCATGTCGTATTTTTCTGGTTACAGCATTTCCTTCTCTTCTTGCTTCCAAAGTATCCCACGGATTTTTTGTGGTGGTACAATACACAAACTGATGATAAATATCTTTATGAAGTGCTTGTGTAAGGATAGTAAATGCCTTTTTCTCTAAATCATAAGCCTTTTTATCGCTTTCATCTGGGTTGGCTAAGGAAGTTGGATTTGATCCTGCTTCTACGAGAGATTCCTTAAATGGTGTAGTAAAACATCATAATTCTGTATTTTGTCCGAGAACATATGTATGGAAACGACTTTTATACGAAGGATAATCGTTCATATGGTTTAGTTTTGGTGGATGGTTATTACTACCAGTTTCACTCTCGCTTATAAGAAGAGTCTGAATGCTCTGATTTTGATTTGCAACACATGCCCACTGATTTGCAGTAATCATGGCTGTATGTTGAGGCCTTAATGATTTAACCCATGAGGTTGCGGAGCTTTGTGATAAGTCTTGATTTGTGCTTGAACTACTCCCCCAATCCCAAGGATTATTACTCATTATGTTTTCTTGGTTATGAAAATTAAAAGGTTTAAAATGTAATTTTTGAAAATAACAGTCTCCTTTTAAAGTTCACAATTTTAAAAATCACAAAGTTTTGAAAAACTGAAAAACGAAAAACAGATCAAGTTTGTTCTTCATATGAATCAGAGATTCGTGTGAATGACTAACCTTCGTACGAACCAGGTGCTTCATACGAACCATGTTGTTCGTACGAGAGACCCTATTTCGTGCGAGCAAACTTGTGCTTTGTGCGAACAAGGTTCTTCGTGCGGATGACTTGGTCTTTCACATGAACAGTCTTGTTTTTCGTGCGGATGGGTTATTCGCACGGATGTTTTTCGCAGACAGGAATCTTTTTGCATGGTTGGTTGGTGAAAATTTCATTTTCTAAGACAGACTGGTTTTCGGAAGTGGTCAGTTGTCTACACAATTTTGGTTAAAAAGACAAACATTCCATATCAGTTTTTCAGTCAAATCAAGTCAGAATGTCCAGAGATTTGGTCAACCCTACAAGAATATTCTGGTGAGTTTTCCGGCAGTGCTTCACCTGAAGATATGTTCAACTGAACTTTGATAGAAAATTTTAAGAAAAACCAGATTCTAACATGTCTCCATGTACTCTAACAACGCTTTTATGAAAATTTTCTGGGTACAACAAGTTTTAACTAAGTTTTAAGTTGGTTATCTTTTAAAAACTTTAGCTTCATGTTGAATGTTCAAGAGCACTTCCAGATACCCTCACAACTAGCTCAGACACAACACTTAACTTGGTTTCAAACAAGGAAGAGAGCCAAAGCTCTGATACCACTTGTAGGTCCACTTGGAGGATCAAGATTAACCTACTTCCCTATTTATACAACACAAATACGAGTGTGGAATCCTCGTATGTATGCAAACCAAAGCAAAGTAAGAAACACATGATAACCAAAGATTCAATATCTAGATTAACAGAAGAGAACTAGTACAAACACATACAAACAATGTTCATACAGACTCAGGAAATACTCTATGTGTTCTTGTGCTTCAGTGTGTCTCTCTCTCTAGCTTGTTCACTAATGTCTTACATCTAACATTACATTGAGAAGTGCATGTCTGTTTATACAGTGTCCAAACCTAGCAACAGTATGAAGAATGTTGCTGGTCATACGAAACACCACAAGACACGAAGAACCTTTTCCAAAAGATGCTCGTACGAATGACCAATGGCTCGTACGATCATGACAAGCTCGTACGAATCAAGCAAGATGCTTGTTACAAGGAGCCACTCGTACGAGCAACATCTTGCTCGTACGAAGCATCTCTCAATCATACTTGGATGTGTTCTTCGGAGAACATGTCAACAGACATGGCGTACACAAGACTTAACAGTATGCACATATGCAACTGTTTTACACACAGACAAACTAATCGTTATACTAAATCAAGATAGGAGGATATCTTGATTTGGTCGACACGACCAAACTATACAGACACATTAAACAAAGACCGTACAATTACAGACGTAACTAAGAACAAGCGACAGACACAAAAGTGTATCAACAAAATCCATGGGTGGATAAAGAGTCTAATCAAGTAATATAAACTCTTATTTGAAGACATTGAAATTCTACTCAAGAGAATTTAACGTTTACAAATAACGTATGATTTACACCCATAATTTCGGTCTAACACACAAGTTAGAGAAATTTAATGTTTACAAAAATCGTATGGTTTACACTAATAAACCCATTCTAACACAAAGGTTAGAAAAAATTAACGATTCCATAATCGTTTCAAAACCAAACGATTGAACCAAACTATTCGTTTTGTACCACGGTATAGGATTTAAGATTATAACTCAATCTCAATGAATCTAAACACAACAAGTTGTACTACATATATATTTCCCCAAAAAAATATTTGTAAGATCAAATCTCTAATTTTTTTATTATAAATCCTTTCATGAACCCAAAATCCTTATAAATAAGGTTTTAAAATTGTAGCAACAATTTCATGAAATCTGTTTTAAGTTTGTAGGACACGGGTCACAATTTTATAATAAAAATTATATAAATTGTTGGGCCCCTAGCTAAAAGGTTTACACATTAGAGTTGCATTTTGGGCTAAGGGTGTACGAGTGGGCTTCCTAGAGCCTTATGGGCCTAGGGTTGTAATTAGTGGGTTTTGAGATTAGTATAAATACATGTGTTGGGGTTAGGGTTTAGGTTGCTTGTTAATTTTTATCTACACTAAAGCTAGGGCGATTTTTGTATCAGACACCATTCGGTGTATGCAAGTTGATTAATTGGAGATTGTTCTTGTTCTGTTCATCTAATCTTTCTTTCCGCAATCGATTAGTTTCTATGATACTGTGTACAGATTCGAATCAAGGACTTACAATTGGTATCAGATCTTGATGTTCGTTACAGGCTCTCGATGTCACGGACTGAAGAAGAACTGTTCTGATCTCGAAGAACTGTTCTTGTTAGTCATCTCAGAATATCACTGTTGAAGAACTATTGAAGATTGTTGTTGCTTTCTCATCTCGGATTGCTTACTGTTCCGAGAAAACCGAAGGAGATTCAAGCAATTTGGATCTGGAATCGTCGAAGATCCCGAAGAACACGAAGGAGATCATCCATCTCAGATTGATCCTGGACAACTGTTCATTGGCCTTCTCAACAACCTTATCCGGATTACTCGCATTCCGGATAAGGATCACTGTTTAAATTAACTTGTGTTTATCTGTTTGCAGGAATTTCAGACTATTGTTGATTTCGGATAAGGGTTCTCAATTCGGATAAGGATCTGTTATTTTGGATCAGGCTCTTATCTCGGATCAGGCTCTTATCTCGGATCAGGCTTCCATTCCGGATTGATTTTCCTATTTTGAATCACCTCTCATCTTGATTGGCATTCATATTGGATCTCTTGCAATTCGGATCATTCTCTATTTCGGATTTCAACTCTATTCCGGATTGACTTTTCATCTCGGATCAAGACAACATTTCGGATATCCATTCCGGATAGACTTTTCATCTCGTATCAAGAAAGCATTTCAGATTCATCCGAATTACTATTGTTGTGTCTCTGATAGCATTCCGGATTACTATTTCGGATTCTCATTTCGGACCACTATCTCAGACTCATTAAGGACTATTCATAATCAGAAATTAAAATTAACTTTAATTTTATTTGGTAAAATTTTAAAAAAATGATGAACAGTTACATGACAGCTCAGGATCTAACAAATGCCACCATGGCAGCTTTGCAGTCGCAGACGCTGGCTCTTCACCAAGAGGTAGACCAAGTCATTGGCACTTCTACAAAGATGCCCTGTCTGCTATATGGTGACGAATACAATGAATGGAAGTTCAGGTTTTAGCAATACTGCAAGGCTAAAGAGCCGGGGGTTTGGAGATGTATCATGAATGGTCCTCAAACCATAGTTTATAGCGCTGATGATGATCCGGACACAAAGATCCCTAAACCTAGTCATTTGTGGAGTCCAGAAGACGAGAAGATAATCGAAGAAGATGAGAAAGCCTCGGCTGTTCTAACAATGGCACTCGGACCCGACATCGCCATAGTTGTCAGAAATTGCAAGACGGCTAAGGGGGTGTGGGGCGAACTACATAATATGTATAGGGAAACGCTGATATGAAGGCAATCCGGGTTAATCAGCTGAATCAATATTTCAGCTCATTTAACCACATATATGGAGAAACCATTGAGAATCAAATTCGAAGATACGTGAAGCTTGTCTCCCAGATGATTTCAGTTGAAATCTCTCTTACGAATAGTGCTATGAATAGACAGTTGTTGAACTCTTTGCCCAAGAGCTGGGATGCTGATGTGGGCATGATCAAGAAGACGAAAAATCTGAACGATGTCACCCTCACGAAAATGATTGCAACTATCAAGTCATGTGAGATAGATAATAAACAGAGGGACATCAATCATCAAAGCAGTCTGATGGCAGCTGGTATTGCAGGGCAGAACGCGGCATTAATGTCTCAGAATCTTGTTTACAGCCCTCTGCAAGGAAGCTCGCACACAGCGGGTAGCTCTAACTTGGTGTACAGTCCTCTCACCTCTTCACAGAAGACCCAGTATGTTTATGGTCTTCAATCTCAGACTCCTACGATGATCTCTGCAGCACAGGTTCAGACACAATATCATGCCCAGTATCCTAACATGGTTTATAGTCCTGCCATTCCTGCAACAGCTCAACAAGGTGGCATTCCTCAATCTGTTGTTCCCGCACCAGCTCATGCTCCAGCTGTGTCCAATTCTGATTTTCTCACAAAAGAGAATGAGGAGAAATTGGCCATAGCTGCTTCAATGATTAACAGTTTAAAGGCTTTCTTATCAGGTGACTTGACCCTTCCATTTGTTCTCCCAACTGAAGTAGATTAGATCATGGAGGAGGATTTGGACGAGATTGACGTGTCCTGGAATCTTGCGATGGCTGCTTTCCGTGTCAACAAATTTCAAAAGAAGTATGGGAGTCAACCATTGACAAATCTGGAGACTGGCTGACGAAAGATAAGCTCAGGTTTTAAAGATGTCATGAGCCAGGGCACTTCGCACGGGAATGCAAGAAGACGCCATCTGGATATATCTTATCCAGAGTGGCAGATATTCAGAACAATGACAAACAGCTCGTGCTCGTCTCTCCTTCAAAGTCTTCTCCAAGTCCCTCTAGCAGCTCTAGCGGGAAATCAACAGACTTGGTGGCAAAGCAGCATGAAGGGTTCAACTAGGCAGATTCTGCAGCTCAGATGGAGACTCTAAATCTCTCCAAGAACAGCAATCATTGCATGATGGCACAGACAGCTGAGACACCTTATCTCTCAGAAACGGTAAATCGCATTCTCTGTTCAGATAGTTGTCGTTTTAAATTATCACAAATGCCCCTAATTCGACTCTTGTAGCTGAATATAATCAAGCTGCATCGCAAAAAAAATCGCCCTTAAACATAAGAACAAGCTTCTTATGGAAAAGGTCGAAGCACAAAAACAAGATCATAGCTCAGCTAAAGCTTGACTTGAACCAACATCAATGTTGGGTATACGACATTAAGCTAAATTTACTTGAAAAGGACGTATAACTTCAAGCAGCTTTAGCCAAGCTAAATTCCTTGACAGGAAAGTTTCAAGAAAACGAATTAAATATTAAAAAATTAGAAACTTCAAGCAAGCTGCTCAAGGACTTGTGCGATCTGCAGCTTGAATATAAGAAAAACAAAACAAAAGGCATTGGGTATAATAGCGCTCCTCCACCATATAATCATAACTACACACGAATGCCTGATTCTGAGGCAGAACTAGAAAATAAAAAAAATATGATGTTTGGTAAACCCTCGGATTACTTTTCAAAACTATTGAAGCCCTACTGCCCAAAGTTTTCTGAACCAACTGAACTCAAGAAGGACACTGGTTTTGTCCCTTCCACACCAGTTTTTCAAGAATCTGGTGATACCCCCTCTTATAGTTCAGATGGTTTTGAGAAAATGACGCCTAAAGAAGAGGCAGCGACACCACTTAAGGAATCAAAGCAAGAAAATCCTCCTGAAACGGATACAGTGAATGCTACTAACGCTTCTACTTCATGTGCAGAAGAAATATTAGTTGAGGATATTACAAGTGGTGATGAAGAAGAATGTCTGAGTTCAAATTCGGATAATTCAGCTGCTGATTATGATTTTTATCAACCTGCTTTTGACATTTTGAATCTTTTTCTTGCTGAACAATTTAAATTCTTGGACAATGTTGGTTGTGTTGATAACTTAGATGTTTTTAATTCTGGTTTTTCATCTGATGCTGATGTTATGAATTCTGATAATGCATGTGATAAATCTTGTGATAAAAACATAACTTTTGCTACAGGTACAGCATCGACAAATGATTCGGTTTCTTCAGTTCCCACTAAAGAGACTGAAAGTTCTTCTGACGAAGCATCGCCTGTTGATGCTATTCCTAAGGTCGACAATGAGGAAATCAACCAACCAACCGACTCTGTGATGAGTGACGCTGGCAAAGTACCAGAAGAATTGGGTGAATCAGATTCTTCGCACGAAGATCGGTTGACTGATTCTGAAATGACAGAAAATGAGCAATCTCCCTCTGCTGATTCAGATAAAACTTTTGAAACTGAATCTGAATCGGAGTCTCAAACTTTTCAAAATATAGAGATTTCTTTTGCTACTAACAATCAAAGTTCATCTTCTGACAGTTCAGAAAACGATGCTCTGCTGAATCACTAGTTTCCTCTGAAGAATCCACCAAGTAAAATGATTTGAAATCTAATAAAAAGAAACGGAGAACACGTAGATCCAAAAAGAAGAAAACCAAACAGGCACCTCAGCCTACTGAAAAGGCTGCTGCTGATTCAGTTCCTCATTCTGAGAAATTAACTCAGCAGCCCCAAACTGAATCTATTAAGCCACCAGCTGAACAGGAATCAGTTAAAATTTTGCCTAAGTCTACCAACTTCAAACTATCTAATTCATATTATAAAACTTACAAGTATGCTGATGGTTGTGAGCAGGTTACAGCCAAGACTAAGACCTTGTGCCAACCGTCAGTACCAGCAAGCATGAAACTGACAGACAAGCTGCCTAGAATTTCCCAGGTTGAACGGACTGTTTTCTTCCAGAATAGGCAGACCTATTTCAACTGTGGAGTTCCCGGGCATATTGCACGAAACTGTCAAAATGCATTTATGCCTTTCAACGCCCTATCTTCGAAAAATCAGAGAGCTATGCCTAATCGCCAACATCGGGCTCGATTTGCTCCGGCTAAGCCCTCTGATCAAGACTGGAACATGGTCAAGAGACAAAATCAAAAATCTCTAAGACCTTCAGGTTCTCTGAATCCTTCTAGCACTCTGAAAGTTGTGTAGAAGTCTGACTCGCTAGGCTTTAGGCCTAAGATCTTGACCAAGACCCAGTCTTTTGTCCCAAAATCGGACAAATCAAAAGCATCACCGACCTCATCCTCAACTAATTTAATTTTTCGTGAGGTCACTTATGTTGATGCAAATGGAACACCTAGATCGTCAATGGCCTAGGTTGCAGCTTCTAACTAAATCTGTTGAAATATGCAGGAACAGCTTTGGAGGACTCTCGTCAGACTTTGGTATGTCGACAGTGGCTGTTCCAGGCACATGACAGGAGACATCTCGTAGCTAAATGACATTCAGTTTTTCGATGGCGGGTCTCCTTCGCAGGTGGTGAAACGGGAAAGATAACGATGAGAGGAACAGTGTGCAATGGAGCTCTCAGCTTCAAGAACGTGAACTATGTCCCAGAGTTGAAGCACAGTCTCTTGAGTGTGTCTCAGCTCTGTATAATCATTTAGATGTGCACTTTACAAAGAAAGGATGCTATGTGTTCAAACCAGGCCTCATTATTCCTAATGAATGGATTCTTCTCAAAGCTGAACGCAAAGGAAACGCATACGTCAACAAGGCCCCGACCGACAAGCTTACCTGTTTGTTCTCGTCGAGCGCTGAGCACGATGCAATGTTGTGGCACGGTCGACTAGGACACATCAAAATGAAGAATCTCAACAGACTTGTAAAAGGTGGTTTAGTCAGAGATCTGCCTGTTCGGGATTTTATGCAGATTGAAAAGTGTGAATCATGTGCTTGTGGGAAAGAACATCGAAAGCCACACAAGTCGAAACCCACACCCTCCACGTCAAAAGTCTTGGAATTGCTTCATATGGATCTTCTTGGTCTGACCGATATTCTGAGCATTGGCGGGAAGGCATACTGTCTGGTTATCATTGATGACTACTCCCGTTTCACTTGAGTATTCTTTCTGGCACAAAAGAGTGAAACAACTGAGTTAGTCAAACAGTTTATAAACCTAATGGAAAATCAGGCAGACACCACAGTGAAGGCTATTGGATGTGATAATGGAACAGAGTTCAAGAACGCCATTTTGAATTCTTTTTGCTCCTCCAAGGGAATTGATTGACAGTTCAGTGCAGCCAGAACTCCTCAATAGAATTGGGTTGCGGAACGCAGAAACCGCACACTCATTGAAGCAGCACGTACTATGTTGGTCGAATCGGAACTAGCTCTTGTTTTCTGGGCAGAAGCATTCAATACTGCTTGCTACATTCAGAATCATGCCCTGATCAACAAAAGGCACATGAAAACGCCGTATTAAGTGGTTGAAGGTCACAAACCTTCGGTCAAGCATTTCTGCAAATTCAGATGCCCTTGTGTTCTCCTACTCGTGGATGCTAAGGGAAAATTTGAATCACACGGAGATCCATGCATCTTCGTCGGCTACTCTAAGAACACTTCTTATCGTGTCTACAACAAGATCAAGAAAATGGTAGTTGAAATCTACAATGTGGGTTGGCTGGAGGAGAATCCCAAGGACGCACGAATTGGTCCCGAGTGGCTCTATGATTATTCCTCTTTGTTTAAATCTGTTGATGTCTCTTCTGATATGAATGCAGGTACATGCACAAGTTCTGAACCCCCACTGATGCTTATCTTTACTAAGGATGATGAAGATGCTGAACAACTGCAAGAATCTTTCAAGCAGCTGAGTGTGGATCCACCTGGATTCAATGAAGCTGTGTGTACACCTCCACAACATTGCAGAATCAGGAAACTGTTTCTAAACAGATTCCTCAAACGGGTTCCCCTGAAGTTGAGGCTCCAAACACAGAAACTCTTGTGCAAATGAAGTAGCTACAATTCCTAATGTCTTAGGATCATCTCTGTTCCCTGAGCCTACACCACCAGACTGTTCTATTGATCCATCAGTCAACATTCCCACTTGTGCAACTAATGAGGGGGAGCCATCTAGAGTCGCATCGCAGAGCTTTACAAACTTGCAATCAGATCTCCATGTTCTTGCTACGCCTATACCACAACGTCTACAGCGCAATCATCTGATTGAAAATGTTATTGGTCCTGTTTGTGATATCCCGGGTTTTTCGGATAACTTACACGTGACACTTGTCGAATAATATGTGTGCTAAGTATTAAACGTGCATGGAATGAATACGTGATGAGTGTTTGTGTGATTGTTTAGTTATAAAGTAATTATTGTAGATATGTACACGAACCGAACCGCGACACGAACCAACCTCGATTCTTTGTGACTCTAGGAATTAACCAAGTTTAGAACTCAAACCATTATCGGCCGTGCACAAACCAAACCGCAAACCCTAAACCGAGATCAAAGTTAAACCTTAAACTAAAAACAATCCGGCCGCAAGATCAAACCCGAAACCGCAACATCAAAACCTAAACCCTAAACCAAAACACTCTCGGCCACATGATCAAAACCGCGGATTCATTTAGTTCAAACTCAAAACCAAACCACTCTAAGACTTGGCCGCGAGATCAAATCCAAATCAAACTAACTCACCTTAATCTCTCGGCCGCAAGACCCAAACCCAAACCGTAACCCTTCACCTTGCGTTATATATACTAACCCACATGCATGCCTTCCTTCAAAAACACACACAAAACCCTAGAGTTTCATTGCCGTCGGCTGCCTTACCCTCATCATCATCTCGGTCGCAGCAAGCAACAGTTTTCCTGTTCTTTTCTTTCGGTCGCGGCAACAACAGCAGCAGACTTGCGATCGCAGGAAGTTGCTTCTCTTCTCGGTCGCAGCAAGTAGCAGCCGGAGCCTTTACCAACTCAGCCACAAACAGCCCACTATTCTTTCCAATCGCGAACAACACCCTTTTCTCGGTCACGGATTTCTCGGTTGCAAGCAATTTTTGATCACCGGATTCCTTAACATACTCACGGTTCGATTACCTTATCATTAAAAGTCTAAAACTTATCATATGTTGCTAGATCATAGTCGGTTATACGTGTCTTGAGTGTGTTGTTTTCGGATATATCTATGCTTGAATGGTTAGTTGTTTCGAACGATAATTGTTGAATGAAATCGGCTTTGTTAATCTTTGTTTATATGTATGATAGTTGTCGAAGTATATAAGCTTGCCAAGCATGATTGAACGAATGTTAGACTAGCTGATTTGTTAATGATGTTTGCGTTAGATGATTGTATGATTGCGGAGTGTTTAAACCGAATTGAATGTTATATTGAAAGCTGATTGTATAGGCTGTAAATTGTGTATAAAAACTAAAGTTATTGAGAAGGGTTTGCATGGATAGGTTATTAGTATTAATCTAGGACTAGAAATCAGTTCTGGATCGCTTAGATTAATCGCATGAACGGGATTATACGAGTTTATTATGAAGAGATGCTGAAACAGTCTGCTGAATAATAGTTACAGCCAACTTCATCTGGCTGTAACTTGGTCGTTAGTTGTCGAAAAACGGATTTTCTAAAGTCTAGAACGTAGAGAATTGAATAAGGAATCTAATGGCACTGGATTCATAATTTTCTGAAGTCGTTTGATATTTTTAAAGGGCTAAACAAGTTCAGTAGCTAAAGCTGTTAAAATGCTGGAATTTTGTTGATTGTTTATCAGGTTAGATTTTAAGATCAGTAGGGAGTTGAGCCATGATTTTTGTACAGCAACTAGATATAGAAATTCCGGGCAGCTCCAACTGGAATTTTGTTAATCGGACGAGCAGTGATTTTTAAATAAATTCTTCCGTGGACTGCAGTCAGAAAGCGGTAAATCTGACTGCAGCTTAATGAATTAATATTTATGGCTAATTGGTAAAGATTTAGGACTTGGAAAAATTATATAAATTTCTATGGTATAAATGTCACCTACTGTAAAAATATGGGAATTTTTGGAATGTTAGAATTATTTTGTAAAAATCCTAGAAAACAGCTGAATAATTGAGTGTTAGGCAGAAAGTTGATAACTTGTGATTGTATGCATAAAGTGTTGTATGGATTTGGAATATGTTCATGATAAGTTGTTTGATTCCTATGATCACATGAGAATACTTGCATGCATGTTTGAGTGTCAGATATGTTGTTTGTGTGTATCACTTTGTGAGTAAATTGCGTGTGAAATTTGTATTGGTGTGATTTCACACTGACGTGGAATTAATTGGTTTGTTAGGACGCAACTAGCGGTCCCATCTCTTATAACATCTTTGCTACACTAACCGAGCAAATAAAGGTGAGTTCACGGCCCCTAACTTTATCCGGTTTTTAAACAACAGGGGGAGAAACATGTATACACTCTCAAACTCAATCTCTTTACGTTATACGAATTTAACGTCACATAACTATACGGTAACTAAGTTAATGTTAATGTAATGTTATGGTCACTAAGCAGCTTTATCACTTAAGTCCTCGACAATCTCCTCGGATCGTTAGTATTTGGGTTAAATAGCGGGGGAATTATAAGTAGTACTACTGGGCCCGACAAGCCCCATCCGAGCTAGTCGCGCTAGCCGACCTGGTATGGTCAACGGGTGAATAATTGGCCTAACACCGCCATGGTCATGTGATAGGCCTGGCAAAACGGAGGCACAACAGTCAGCTTCGATCGCGAACTCTTACGTGACATGACTTTAGGCTAGCTACCTATATACATTAATATTGAACTTAATTACGGAACAACTTAATATTCCGGGTTTGGAATATTGGAAACATCAACGTAATATCCCGGGTTGGGGATAATGGAAACAACAACTTAATATTCCGGGTTGGGAATATTGGAAGCAACAACTTGTTATTCCGGGATTGGAATAATGGAACTGATATGTTATTCCGGGTTGGGGATAACGGAGTAAACAAATTATAACCGAACAAACGAATTTATGAAAACCTGTGAACTCACTCATCTTTAATGTTGACACTTGTTTCTTTACATGTTTCTCAGGACGCTAGGAGCTCTAGGTGCACGCACATGCATTGAACAAGACATCTTTATCGAGTCTTATTTATTAATATTGTTTTGGGGATTTTTCATTTGTTTTGGCGTTTGTGTTGGCGCCCGCATCATTACTTATTTATGCTTCCGCTCAAACTTTAAAACTAATGCTCTGCTAAATATTGGTAATTGATATAAAATCTACAAGGAACAATTTTGGAAAACGTATAATCAGATCATATAGAGTCGTTCGACGTACTAGTGTTTCAGATTCTGGTTTGTTCACACGCCTCGCGGTAAAACTCCGCAAGTGGAAATTGAGGGTGTGACACTGTTACTTCTAGATTTCAGACTTGCAGTCAACCAGGAGATATCAATATATGTCTTTACTCTTGTTTTATCTCACAAATTGAACCTAAAAGCATTGATGTCGCCTTGCAGGAGAAAGGCTGGGTTGACATTATGCATGAAGAACTCAATTAGTTTGAGAAACTTGGGGTATGGCAATTGGTGAAGCTTCCTCAGGGAAAACCTGCTCTTGGAACTCGTTGGGTATTTCGCAACAAACAGGATGATACTGGTGTAATTGTGAGGAACGAAGCTTGATTAGTTGTTCAGGGTTTTCGCCAGATAGAGGGGTTGGTTTACGATGAAGTTTATGCACCGGTGGCTAGATTGGAATCCATTCGTATTTTCTTGGCATATGCATCATACATGGACTTCACAGTCTATCAAATGGATATCATGACTACGTTTCTTTACGACACAGTGAAAGAGGAGATATACGTGGCGCAACCACTGGGTTTCACTGATCCTAAGAAGCCAGACTATGCGTACAAGTTGGACAAATCTTTGTATGGGTTGCATCAAGTGCCTCGTGCGTGGTACGCAACCCTAACAGAGCATCTGCTTGCTCACGGATATACCCGGGGAACCATTGATCATACTTTGTTCATCAACGTGTTGACAAGGACTCATTATTGTTCAAATTTATGTAGATGATATTATTTTTGGTTCTACGAATGATGGGTTGTGTCACGAATTTGAAGAGGTCATGAAGAAGAAATTTGAGATGAGTCCATTGGGGGAGATGACTATGTTTTTGGGTCTTCAAGTTCGTCAGAGCTCACAAGGAATCTTGATCCATCAAGGAAAATATGTCAATGACGTTCTTGCCAAATTCAAGCTTACAGATTCAAAGCCTATGGCTTCGCCTATCGCTGAATGGCCCCTGTTGAATGAAGACGCAGAAGGAATGCCTATCAATCCAACCATGTACCGGTCTATGATCGGTTCACTCATGTATCTCACGACAAGTCGGCTAGACATCATGTTTGTCGTTTGCTAATGTACTCAAACCAGGCTACTCCTAAACTCTCTCATTTACATGCTGGCAAACGAATTTGTAGGTACCTCAAAGGGGCACCGTCACTGGGGCTCTAGTATTCTAAACATTCTGAATTTGAATTGTATGCTTTCTCTGACAGTAATCTTGGAGGTACAGACAGGGACATGCGATCAACTTCAGCTGGATGCCAATTCTTGGGAGATAGATTGATCTCTTGGCAATGCAAGAAGCAGCAGACTGTCTCGCTTTCTACAGCTGCAGTAGAATATGTCGTAGCATCAGCTTGTTGCTCCCAGGTTTTATGGATGCAACACCAGCTTGCGGATTGCGGTTTGACTTATCTAAACACAACAATTTATTGTGATAATGATGCCGCTATCCAAATTGTCAAAAACCCTGTTTTTCACTCCAAAACCAAGCACATAAACATCAAAGTTCATTTTATTCGTGATTGCTATGAAAAGGGTCTCGTTAAACTTGAGCAAATCCACACTGATGCAAATGTTGCAGACTTGTTCACGAAACCCGTTAGCAACACGCGTTTTCAAGTGCTTGTGGATCTTCTCAAAATGATCCGATTTTCTGACTGAGCCTCCTTTATCCTTTCTTTTTAGTTTGTTTTCATTTTCTTTTCTTTTATTTTTTATTTTTTTATTTTCTGTTTGCCTCGCAAATTTGTTCATATATATGCACAAATTTAGGGGGAGAAAAATCACAAAAATACAAAAAACATTTGAAAAATTAGAAAAACACAAAAACATTAAAAAATTCAGAAAATGACAAATAGTTTCAAACAGTTTTGCAATGATTGGGAAATGAAATGATTTCTCGTTATAAAGGTTTTGGCTAACACATGTAAGGTGTTGTAGCTGGAACAACTTGGATCGAAAGTGATATGTTCATAGGCTTAGAGCTCAAACGGATATTATAAGCTAAATGATATAAACATAAAGAACTATATATTTAGTTGGTCACACACCATCGGCATATGATTTTATGGTCTTAAATCTTGTGTTGATAGTTGGCCAATATTTAAGATGTTAGGTGTTTATATTGTTGAGTTATCTGGGATATCTTGGTTGTCCTTCTGTTGCATCCAGATTATATGCAGACCTAGACACATCCGGGATATCTTAAAAGATCCAAATTTGGACAAAAACCTTAATTGCTCCTAAAAGCAAAATTCGTACCAAAAGGTGTATGTCTCACCCTCGTTGGAAACAAAACATTGAAAACTTTGACAGTACGATAGTGCATACCCAATGGTCTGACATTGTAAAGCTAGGATGAATCCAGTAGAAGTTACCAAAACGTCATAAACCGTTGTGCCTACCTTGATCCTAGGAGTATGTCATGGAGTGGGACACACGGGTATCATAAAGCAAAAAGTAGAAAGTTGAGCGCTAGGTTTAAATGGACAAATATATTGGCAATCGCTTAGACTAGTCTGACCAAGCTCACACTGAAAAGTGTTCCTTAGTCTGCCTGAAAATGATTTGATTCCATAGCAAAACTGTGTATATGTTGTATTGATTTTATTCAAATGCTTTGCTTATTTCTGTACATTTGGTAAAGTCTGTTTGGTTGCTCGATTAGTTAAACTGTTGATTCTTGAGTTAGATGATTTATGTAAAGGGGTATTAGACTGGCCTACTGAGTTCTAGGATTGGGCTAATCCAATAGAATTTTTGAAAATTTTGAAATTGAACAGTATTGGGCCCATTATGGTATTGTTCCGGACTGGGCCTTTTGACCCATTCCGGATCGGCCCATCGACCAAATTGGGCCCCCCTCCTTTGACCATTTCAGACTGGCTACTGTTCCGGACTGGGCTTTCTGGTTTGGAATTAGGCCTCTTGAAATCTGTCCAGATGGGCACAAATAAATTTGACCAA
Organism: Scalesia atractyloides; assembly: GCA_947069175.1. Classification (NCBI taxonomy): domain Eukaryota; kingdom Viridiplantae; phylum Streptophyta; class Magnoliopsida; order Asterales; family Asteraceae; genus Scalesia; species Scalesia atractyloides. The sequence goes on along the minus strand of CAMTDV010000008.1, from coordinate 39,899,204 downwards.
GCCCATTCCGGATTATATCCGAATTCGAAACCGGATGATGTTCAGTTGGATCAGGATTGACTTGGGCCCAAATTCTCAGGCCCAAGCCCATTCCAGAATAGTATATCAAATTATCATTGCTGCATTTCGGATCATTCACTAAACTTTTCATCCGAAACACTCTGATCATCAACCGAATTAGATAATCTTCACATTCATCTGAATTACATCAGAATTAGAAATGGCTGAAGCGGCTTTTGATGCTGTTTTATTAGTCGAAGAGCAGTTCTATAACCAGCGGGTTATCTGTCTGATCCACCAGCGGACTTTTTCCAAGAATTCAAGTTTATGATGGTGGGTCTGAATGACTGCCGGATCACGTATGCACTCCGAGTGAATCCTGTTATCTATCGTGTTCTAGTGCACACGTTTTGGAAGCGGGCGAGATTTCATTTGAGGGGTGCTGACAGGAAGCCCTATATTAGTTCATCTATTCAGGGGAAGGAGATTATCGTGAACGAAGCATGTATTCGGGAAGTGTTGAGGTTTACAGACGTAGTGAGCGATCCAACGTTATATGAGAAGGAGAAGTTGATGCCGGTGTTGACGGATATGAGTTATAAGGGAACATATCCACCGTTGTTGAGAAGATGTTCCCGGCGTACTGGAGATTGTTAGTTCACATATTCATGCAGTGCGTATCGGAGAACAAGGAAGGGTTAGATCAGCCGAACCAGACGCAGACTTCAGCGATCGTATCTTTGGTGATGGATTGGAAATATAATTTTTCTGGTTATATTTTTGAGAATATGAAGAAGATTCTTGAGCAGTCAAAGAAGAAGATGTTTTTGTTGTATCCTCGATTCGTGCAGCTGATTCTGGATGCCCGTTATTCTGATTTAGCTAAGGATGCTTCCGATAAGAACTTGTTGAATATGAAGCCCATGGGTCCGACTATTTTTAGCACGATGAAGAAGGACATATCGACATCGAAGACAGTTTTTGTTGGACGTATACCGTTGAAGAATTTTGGGAAGTTTTCTGAGGTGATTGGTCAGGATATCCCAGCATCTATGCCGATAAATGCTATGGTGGCTGAAGAGCATGACATACCGGTGGTAGAGAAAGAGATTGAGGTTGAAGATTTAGTTACTTATGAGGATACTGCTGATGAAGAAGCTTTTTTGGAATTTATTACAGAATCTGAAGTTCATCTGATCCAGAGCTACAAGAGATTAATAATGAGAATTTAGCGGCTCTTATTGTGCATCTATAGGAGATTCAGGAGCAGCAGGGAATCCTCCTCTCGCGTTGTCTCATTCTGATATCCCAGTTACTGAAGCTGATATAGCTGAAGATGTTGAAGAAAGAAAGAACCATTATTGAAGAAGCGACGAACAAAAGCAACCGGAGAACCTATTCATACTGACGAACCCATTCATACAGAAGTCCATATACAAACCGAAGCTCGTATTGATGATACTACTGAAGAAACGATCACTGTTACATCCTTGGTCACTGTATCTTTGACCGATCTTTCCACTGTTGAGCCTGTTACTGCTGAATAACCGATAGTTCCTCTTGTTGCCACTCAGTCTACTGTCGTGTCCATTCCAGCTGAATTTGTATTCAAGATGATGGATTTTGGTGGTGGTAGTAGTAGTTTTGCAGGTGCTGGAGGCTCGGGGCAAGGGGTAGTGGTTTTGGTGGTGGTCAGGATGAAGATATTGAGTATTTGAAGCGATCAGAAAAGAGAGCATTTGAATTCAGTGGTATTGATAGTGATGAGGAAGACGTTGATGTAGTTATCTGAAGAAGAGGGTGGTAGTACTCGAGCAAGAGGTTATTCTTAAGGATGCACAGATAGCTTCTCTACAGACTCGGTTAGACGCTCGTGATCAGACGATAGACCAACTTCAGGGTGACGTTTCGTTATTGATGACTATGGTTTACGATCTGAAGGCGAAGTTAGAGAATAAGTTTGGGCATGAGTTTTTTGATCCAGTTGATGATCTTATGAATGTTGAACATCATCATCAAGTTGCAGAAAAGAGAGAAGTAGACAAAATGGCAGCGGAACAGCTCGCAGCCGACTGTCAGGCTGTTTTAGAAGATTATATGAGTGCTCCAAAGAGGAAGTTTACTAGTACGAGTCAGAGAAGGCAAACTGCTCTAAAGAAGAAACAAATGGTTTTGATGAAGAACGTCGATGTAAATCCATTGGACGAGAACTTTCAGTTGAAGGATCCTACTAATCAGTCTGATAGGTTTGTCAAGGAACTTGGATCAAGCTATTACAGTAAGGTTGGGAATAAGTCAAGTGTGCTGAGCTGGACTTATGATCATGTTAAGAAGATATGGATGATTGTCGACAAGACGGTACACGTGAATATTACTCCAAGGAGTCCCAGTTTAAGACATGAACGAAAGTCGCTTTAACTGATCTTCTCAGGGCTCCGTATAACGATACTGATACGACTGAGCGTGGTCCAGGATGGATATTTTTTAAGAAGCTGGAGCAAGAGGTGAAGAATGGTTTCAAAACGATGAAGACAGCTGAACTGTATCTACGGGCAGCTAAAGGTGTTAGGGATGCGAGAATTGGCAGAAGGTTTAAGTCTGTGATGTGGCCTTTGACTGATAAGGAACTAGTTGTACTAGTCGCTCCAACATTCCCCAAAGGCATTTTGAAGAATTTTAACTTTTGGATGTATGATCCAAAGGTCGGGAATGTAGCAATTGTGACTAAGGAGAAAGCCTTCCGTGTGAACGATGTGGTTGATTTAGTGAGCTTTCACGATGAAGACCTGTAGGTTCTAGCAGCGAATCAGATCCAAACAACAGAGTTGTACGAGTCGTGTGCTAAGAATTGGACAACGGCGATTGCAGGGATCATAGCAGGCAAGATGGGAGTTGATGCGCTATCGAAGGATTAGTAGCCTAATGTTGTAAACCTAGGGGGAGATTGTTGGGCCCATAGCTAAAAGGTTTACACATTAGATTTGCATTTTGGGCTAAGGGTGTAGGAGTGGGCTTCCTAGAGCCTTATGGGCCTAGGGTTGTAATTAATGGGTTTTGAGATTAGTATAAATACATGTGTTAGGGTTAGGGTTTAGGTTGCTTGTTAATTTTTATTATCAGACACCATTCGGTGTATGCAAGTTGATTAATCGGATATTGTTCTTGTTCTGATCATCTAATCTTTCTTTCCGCAATCGATTAGTTGTTGTGATACCGTGCGCAGATCCGAATCAGGGACTTACATATAAAAATCGTAAAGATACTCTCTTTACATAATTTTGAGAAATTGTAGTACCCGTACCGTGTATAAATCATACAAAATAAAATATGAAATACAACATATTTAAATAAATCGATTCAAATCGATATCTTCAAAAGATAAAGTCTTCAACTTGATCTTTAGTAACGTATTCTTGTAGTCTCCTTAGCAAGATCTTCAAAAGATAGAGTAATCAACTTTGTGCTTGAACAAGGCCTTCTTGTAATATCCCTTGCTACAAGAAAGAACAAACGATGTTGACGGTTGTGGCTGAGGCACGTGTTCAACACGCTTCCCTTAAAACAGATTTCATGCCTCTACTAAAGATGACGTGTCTGTTTCCCAGGGTACAACAGCCGAAGCAGTATGTACTGCCAGAGATAGCTCATGCGCCCGAGGTTACACCGGATAAAAGTATAGTATTTGAACTTGTGGAAAAATAATGATACGAAAGTGATGGAATCGAGTAGAGAAAACTTATCTTTTTATAATTCTCAACATATGGATGTTCAAGTCTTCACAACTCCTCCAAGAATTCTTCATAAATTTTATCTTTCTCTTGTAGTTTCTCATCAAAACTAATGAAGCACATAGCCTACCATTTTTACAAGAGTTGTGGGTAGTGAAAAGTTTCAGTCTATTAGAGATTTTATTAGAGACATTAACTTTAATAAAAACTAATAAATTGACATAAAAAAAACTCTACTCAAGAGGTTGTCACCATAAAAAGTCCCATAATTTCCATTCACATTATTCTAATATTCCAACAATTTATCTCTCTAAGTACCCAACACATGGGTATTCAAATATCTCTTCTTTTCATAAAATTTCCAATGGAACCTCGATAGTTAAGTATTGCCGGATAAGTAGGTGTTCCCTTTGAACTTTCCGTTGTGAAGCATACTTAGTCTCCTAGCGGTTTGTAAACGTGATATCCTTGAACAAACCACCATTTGTGCAGATGACAATACACTTCACATAATACTCTCCTTAGCCGGGTCATTTCCTCATAGTCTTGTCCAATAATGGTCATGGAACACATTCCTTGTTCTGCGAGAGCTCTAGGAATTGTGCCCCTAATTCCATTCGAAGCGACCCTACTTCCCTCTAACATAGGTGATTCTCCTTCAATCATTAAAAGCATCGTGGTTACTATGATTACGCAAAATCATTTACCACATAATATGCTTAGCCTCACAATTTGTCACTGATTTCATTAGAATGAACTAGGATGTATTTAAACACCCTTTTATCGTTTAGGGGGTATATATAACCATATATACTAACTTATGCATATCAGCTATGCCCCCACAGTGACCACCCTTAGGCATATGAATTCGTTGTCCTATTGAACTTATATCTTCGGATCTCCAGTCAACTAAGTTAGGTTTCCTTCACACACCCTTTTCCATGGGCTTTAGTCTCATTCCACAACTTGATCTCTAATAAACCCTCAGGTTGTTGGATTCATAACATTATCTTTGACTTTGTCTAGTCATTACAAATAACTATGTGTATTTGAGATCAGTTGTCATGATGTGTTCTTAACTCGTAAGTTATAATATATGTCTTTGTAAGATACGCGTATCATTTAAGGCAAACACATCTCCATTATGCATTACGACCTTGTTTCCTCCACTTAGTTGTTTGTTTGCAATGTTAGATTTGATTACAAAATCCTTATTGCCAAAATTTTATGGTACAAATGCAAGATACCCCCCCCCCCCCACATTTAAGTGTTATTGGATAACATCCAGATGGGGTAATGAAAACCATTTCTACATACCCTTATAGGGTTGTTTTTCTTAAATGGATTCTCCCCCATATTTCTTGCCATTTGATCAACATTTCCGTAACTTCACTTATGACGACAATTATATACATATGATTAAACAAGATCAATCTCATTATATCAGTGAATTCAACTCATATTGCATTAGCTTACATAAGTTTTCGAGCTGACCAAAACAACACATGCCATTGTCATAAGTTTGTCACCAACTTAGAATAATTCTAATTTAACATCTAGAATAAGCCTAGACAATGAGTTCTCCTCATTAGCTTTTTAAACAAACTCTTCAAAAGTTACATGTCTTTTCCTTATAATGAATGAAAATTCTCCTTCAACTTTTCTATACACAAACTCTTTTTATGTTCATACACATTTGAATGTTTAGAGTTAATAAGTCTCCGTCAAGACCCATAATTAACCAAGTACTAGTCTAGCATGCTTTAGACTACAATACTTTAGCATGTGAACAGAAGATGCATAATTCTGATTCATCACAGCCCCAAGGATATCATAATATCACTTTGCAGCATTCATCCCTTGTTAAGACAAAATAATGAGACTTATTCATAATCCTAAAACTTCAATATTTAGAAAGGTCTCACAAATTATTGTATATAGCACATAGCTAAATTTTATCATTCAATTAAGGAATATAACTTATTTACCTTTGATCTCCAACGCTTTACCATTTACTCGTAAGTACTTAAACATAAGTCTTAATTCAAGTCACTTGGTGAACGCACTCATCGCCAACAAGATGAATATTCCTCGTTTACAATCACTATTATGTGGAAGATAGAGTCAACTAGATCCACACTGAACAACAAGGCATTCATAATTTTGCTATAAGTGATTTGCACACATCAATTGTTATTCATTATGAGATATGTATATTTAGGATACTCTCCCAAATGAAGGTAAAATTTCCATATTCAAGTGGTAGACGCATCTACATATAAATCTCGCAAGATTTATTAAAGGTAAACAATAACATATAGTACTTTTACTTTCATATATTAAAATTCAAACTCTTGAATTTTCCAATGACTTCTAACGAAGTATTTCGACATGAATCTCGTTTGTGTATTTCATCTCAATACACTCGCTACTCACTCGTGATGTGGTTACACATTTGATGTCTCGTCTTTGACTTTTAGTCGATGCAACAACTCTTAAGTTGTTTATGTCCAAGTATTTTCATGTACTATTCATTTAAAACCATATTCTTTTAAATAATGTATAATTAACGTTATAATTACTTTCCACAAATAATTTATACGTCACAAACATTAGTGATTTATTTCTTTGTAAAAATTGCATGTGTTATCCGAAGATATTGAACACAAAACAATAAAATACATTCGAAATTAAATCATAAGTGCCAAACACTTTTGAAATTTAATCGACATCATAGACGATCTGTAGACATCAAATATCAAAGTGCTTTTATCTTCAACACTTAATAATCTAACCAAAATCTTTGCAAAGATATCGTCCCATAGCATGTTTTAAGGTACCCCCTTAATAAAACTCTATGCACTCGTAAGTACAAGTTTCTCATTTCATCTTGAAACTATAAACTTGGACAATCATACTTAAAATAACACCAAGTTGTTACAAAGACTACATTTAAGTAGTATACCTAAACAATTAAATTCTTTTACAACAACACCAAATTGTTTTCCACCAAATAATATCACGAGATTATGACTTTGTTCATCATATGCTACTTCTATTAAGAGTAGCAAACTATTTGAATTATCAATACTATGCAAAACCTTGTTTTAAAAATTATTCTAAAGCATTTCCTTAGTTTTGCAATATACTACATTAATAATATCAAGTAAGGTTTATGAAAACATAGATCAAAAACCCAAAACATCAAACGGTTTTATATTGTTTAGTCTTACTATGCATGTACTAAACGTTTTCTAACATGCATGATAAAAAAATGTTATGACAGGCACATTTTAAATTGGACGTTTACAGAAAACATTTTCCAACAATATAGTTTATAAAATAAACTATTTCTAATCGTTTTTAATGCACACATTGGCAATTAAATGTTTACATAAAACATTTTCGTTCATTATGACTTATGAACATTCTCTAGACTTGTATTCCTGATACATGTTTTCTAACACACATGTTAGAAAATTAAAGTCATTTTATATATATAAGTAATGATCATTTTGATTCAAAAATAAAAATTAAAGTAGGTGGAAAATCTCACATAACAAAACCATCACTTTATGATGACTTAATTATTGAAGCCAATCAAACATCAACTTCAATGTATGACTTTTTATTTCTAAACCATATAAGAATTATATAATGTGTTTATATTCATTAAAATCAATGCTACAATAAATTAGTTATATAAAATGTTTACATAAAACATATAAAAGCATTTGTATTTTAAAATTTTCTTACAATCATGTTAAAATAAAAGAAATTCTAACGCGCATGTTAGAAATGTTAACATTTCCACAAAATGTTAATTCGACTTGCTATAAACACATATATGGTTGAAATAAATAAGTCATTTCCAGTACACACGTTAAAAATAAACAATTAAAAAATTGATTCCAAACTAACGCTTTCCATGAACGTTTCTAACACACATGTTAGAATCGTTTTCTAATGTAACGATTTTATAAACTGTTTCTAACACTTTTATTAGAAGTAAACAATTACAAAATCGTCATAAAGCTTATCAATAAATAAGTTCTAACAAGCTCGTTAGAAATAAATGATTACAGAACCGTCATAAAACATATCAGTTTGTATAAGGAACTCAATTCTAACACGATCTGTAGAAATAAATGATTACAAAAATCATTATAAGGCTTATTAGTTTATATAAAATAAACTTATTTTTAACACTCATTCTTTAAATCATATTATCTAAATAATATGATCATTTCTAACAAGCATGTTAGAGAATTTTACGTTTACAAAAAACGTATTGTTTATAAAAATAAAGCCGGTCTAACGCACAAGTTAGAGAATTTAATGTTTACAAAAAAAACGTATGGCTTACGCTAATAAACCCGATCTAACACAAAAGTTAGAAAATGTTAACGATTACAAAATCGTTTAAAAAAACAAATGGTTGAACCAAAATTATTCGTTTTGTATCACGGTATAGGATTTAAGATTGTATCTCAATCTCAATAAATCCAAACACCACAAGTTGTACTACATATATATTTCCCAAAACAATATTTATAAGAACATAATCACTAAAAATATTTTTTTTCTTATAAATCATTTCGTGAACCTAAAATCCTTATAAATAAGGTTTTAAGATTGTAGCAACAATCTCATGAAATCTGCTTTAAGTTTGTAGGATATGGGTCATAATTTTAATAAAAAATTATATAAATAAAAATAGTAAAGATACTCTCTTTACATATTTGGGAAATTATAGTACACGTATCATGAACAAATCTGAACGAAATAATATATATAATATAACATATGTAACTAAATTGATTCAAGCCATAATCTTCAACAAGAGCCTTAACTGCGTCTTCTTGTATGGTCCGTTGTGTAGTCTCCAACGAACTCTTGAATCGCATCTCCTTGTATGATCCTTTGTGTGGGCTTCAACGAGGTCTTGAACCACATCTTCTTATACAATAATTTCCTACAAAATGATTAAACAAGTGTTGACGGTTGTGGCTGAGGCACGTGTTCAACACGCTTCCCTTAAAACAGATTTCACGCCTCTACTAAAGATGACGCGTCTGTCTCCCAGGGTACAACAGCCGGAGCAGTCTAACTGCCGAAAATGGCCACGCGCCCGAGGTTACACTGGATAAAATTATAGTGTTAGAACTTGTGGAAAAAATAATGAGATGAAGGATGAGTAGAGAAAACTTATCTTTCTAAGTACCCAACACATGGGTATTCAAATATCTCTTCTTTTGCCATGAATTCATATGTTTTCTTGTATTACTTCTCTTGTATTTTTCTCATAAATTTAATGAAGCATATAGCCTATCATTTTTACAAGAGTTGTGGGTAGTGAAAAGTTTCACTTAATTAGTTATTTAATTAGAGATATAAAACTATAATAAAAGCTAATAAAGTGACATAAAAAAACCCTACTCAAGAGTTTGTCACCATGAAAAGTCTCATTAATTATTACTAAATTAATTTTCATTCACATTATTCTAATATTCCAACAATATTTGCGTAGAATAAATCGCATATGAGTTTAGTCGGGTTTACATTTAGTGATGGTGAATTTGCGTACAATAAATCGCATATCACTTTAGTTGGGTTTACTCAAATATCGTTGTCGGCCCCCAACTTGTTGTCCCCACTAGAGGTGCAAATAACAACCAGTTTATTGAAACTGAAAGCGGTTAATAATCGTTTTGACTTGTAACCAATTTGAAGTTATTTTTAATATCTAGTTCCTAACCGGTTAGTGATTTTTGGGATTGTAACCGGTTTTTTTAACTGGATTACCGGTTAACCAAAGGAAATCGAAAAAATAAAGGAAAAAATCGGTTATTGACCGAATCGGTTAAAATGAATAACCGAGGTAATTAAGGTAATAACCAGTTAAAATAAAAATGAGAAAATAACCACCAGTTTGGTTAACCAAAATTAACCAAAATGCACACCTCTAGTAACCACTCACCACATTCATCCAGTTGCCACGATGACACTATCCACCATAAATAAACCCCGGTGAAACCTTATTGATATTTGTTTTTTTTAAACGGCTCATTACAACTCAAGTCCATTATAGTAAATATTGGTTTTGACTTCAACCAAAGTGAAGTTTTCTTTCAAAACGGCCAATTACTGAACGCGTTTTGTCTTGTTACCGACCATTAACCCCGCGTGCCATGCACACCCAAAGAACCCACGGCCTTTGGTGTTTATCTTGATGTTGGTGAAGTAATGCATGTAGAAGGTAGTTATTTTCAATTCCATTGTGCCCATGTTTTTCGTCGTTTTCAATATAAGCCTTCAAAAGGTCTTTGCTTGTTATGAAGTATGAGCAGAATATACTTCCAAAAGTCATGTCTTTACTATTAGTTCTTGAGAGATTTGTCATCTTGAACCAACTCTTATCATTTGATGCCTTCATTCGCGTTCATCATGCCTCCACGCAAGGAATCCCCAATACTTTAAAAGACGTTCCTAGCCACCACATCAACCAAGGCCCATTTCGAACCCACCACCTCCCACATGAATTGACAAACCGAGATCACCGCCAACCTCGTCGCTACTATCACCTAATCCATTGACCCTACATTCTCTTCCGACCCTGAGCCATCAACCCGCAGTCACCATCACAAACCAACCCTTGTCCACCAAGGATTCACCTTCCCACTTGATTTGATTTTTCAAGCCAATAACTATTTCACTTATTACAACGTTCCAACCACCCAACGTCTTGCTCTCGCCACAACCCGTTACTAGGAACTTGGCCAATACTATAACCATAACCGATTACCAAACTATCATAATCAAAACCATCGGTTATGTTGGTTACCGGTTAGAATCGGTTCGATTATGTCGCTTAATTTGCTCACCCCTAATAAAAACCACCAAGCTGCTTTCTTTGAACTCATACAAACTTCCACTGTCTCCGCCTACTAATCTGAGTTCGAAAAACTCGGCAACTGTACCATAGACCTCCCACCTGACACATTATTGAATTGTTTCCTTACCGGCCTCCATTAAGAGATCCAAAACTAGCTTGCCTTTCTCCAAGCTGCATCTCTTTCTCAAGCCTACAGACTACAGGTCCAAGCTGGTTGAAAACAAGCTAGTCATACCGGAAGTACCTCACTACTTCCACCACCAACCCAACCTTTGTTGGAAACCCTGTCCACATCGCTGCACACTCAACTCATCAAAAAGTTAACCTCCACAAAATGCAAACCAGGTGACCCTTAGGCCTCTATTACAACTGCCCCGAAATATGTACCAACTGGGTCACTGTTCATGTTGTAAGCCACTATAATTCCTCCTCCTTCAAATCCGAACATGACCCCGATCTCGGCCTTGAGGACAAGACTCGTGTTTAAGAGGGGACCACTGATACGGGTCAACGCCCATTAACCGCAGGTTGTATATCACGTTACTGGTTTCCTTCCTTTTAGTGTTTTATCTTTGTGTTGGTGAAGGAATGCATGCAGATGGTAGATATTTTCGATTCCATTTTTTGATCAAAACTCATTATGACCTTAACTAAATTGATATTTTTTTTCCGAAACGGCCGTTTTTTCACTTGAACCCATTATGTCGTGTTACCGAGGCGCCGGTTTGTCAGGCTTATGTCAGACCCTATGTCAATCTCATAACTTTGTTTAGAATAGTTAACTCACACACCCTCTAAACCTACCTTTAATTCTTAAAACTACAACGTCCACTATGATTTAGAAGCCTCAACCAATTAGGGAGGAACACCAGTACTACACACCTTGTTACCGCTAGCCTGAAAGCCTTTGGTGTCAATCTCATCACTAACTGCTTCTCTTGGATTTTATGCAACAAGTCAACTTCAATCAACTACAGAAACTATCTACTACTACTAACTCTCAACCTCTGCAATATTCAAAACTCATAGACCTTGACCCAGTTTCTTGTATATATATGTTTGTTGACCAAGTCAAATACCATGATTTATGCTTTGCTGATGCATTATAGCATGCCCTCAAACAAATATTACTATAACACACACATTGCATTATAATTATAAATAAAGTTAAAATTCATCACCAAGAGTCTGCGATACTGCACATGAGTCCCATAATCATGGCTCATATTCTTGCAATTATAACTTTGGTTTCATTACAATGTTTTGTAACTTTTGTTCATTCAAAAGCCCAGCTTCAAATCGGGTTCTATTCGGACTCATGTTCTGCGGCTGAGTCTATTGTCAAACAGGAAGTGAGTAAAGCCTACTCGGAAGACAGGGGTCTTGCTGCCGGTCTCGTGAGACTACATTTTCACGATTGTTTTGTGACGTAAGTTCGGTTCAAGTTGTAGGTTATAACGGGCTGAAATCAAAATGGGTCCAGTCTTTATACTAACAATGTTTTGTTCGTAACAGGGTTGTGATGCATCGGTCTTATTAGATTCAACTCCTTCAAACCAAGCGGAGAAAGATTCACCTGCAAATAATCCAAGTCTACGTGGATTTAACGTCATTGATAGTGCTAAAGCTAGACTCGAAGCCTCATGTCCGGGAATTGTTTCTTGTGCTGATATAATTGCATTTGCAGCTAGAGATAGCTTCGAAATAGTAAGATAAATGAAAACTTAAGACACAAAAGCCCGGTCCACAATATGCAACTTTTGGGCTCCACCGGGTCAATTGGACCGGGCTTTATGAGTGTATTATCGTGCGTATAATTGTTGTTATTGCAGACTGGTGGACTAGGGTATGAAGTCCCTGCAGGGAGAAGAGATGGCAGAGTATCATTGATCGCAGACACGAGAGCATTGCCTCCAGCAACATCTAATCTTGCCCAACTCACTCAGTCGTTTTCGACCCATGGGTTGACCCAAGAAGAAATGGTTACTCTATCCGGTAAGGCGGTTGATAACACGATTTTGATTAGACAGAGAAAATGATGTATACATACATAGGCGTCCATAGGGATAAGAATGTGAATTATAACATGACATGAACCTAAGACGAAATTTCTATGTCCAGATCAATTTTTGGTCAAATTTACGAATAGGTTTTGATAAACATGTCATGTTCAGATTGATCTAACTGGTCAACCCGCTTTTTTATATTAATAAAAAAAACATTTTTTACGACAAAACTTAAAACATATTTGAGTTTTATGTCAAAATTTAAGAAGAGGAATTAGCGTTATGTTTATAATTTAAAGTTGATGGTTTTATATACAATTGTACTTTTTTTGTTGTTGTAAATTGTCATTTATAGAGCATTTATATGCAAAAAAAAGTGTAAAAACGAAAAAAAGTTTACAAGGACCGTGTTCAAGTCAACCCCCAAAATATCATGTTGTCAAACACTAGTTTTAGGCTCGTCTCGCCACCATGACCCCATAGGCAACCCAAGTATTCAAAAATTTTTCACTAAGGTCACTTAACAAAACAATTATAAAGGTCAATTTGATTTTGTTTTGTCAAGTTCGCGTTGACCAACTTAACCTCACACGTATCAACCCACACCCTAAATTACTTATCCTAATATGTTACCAAACCTAAACATTATACCAACTCTAAAATCTTGAATCGGTGAAACTACAGGAGCACATACTATTGGCCGTTCACATTGTACAGCCTTTGCTAGCAGGCTATACAATTTCAGCTCCACCGTAAACCAGGACCCAAGTTTGAACCCGTCATATGCTAGCAAGTTAAAACAGGAATGCCCAAAGGGGAGTAACAACGTGAATTTGGTTGTACCTATGAACCCTAGTTCACCAACCATAAGTGACACAGGTTACTATGTAGACGCCTTGAATAACAGAGGACTATTCACATCAGACCAGTCTCTACTCACGAACCCATCGACATTAAACCAAGTGCACCAACATGCTATGAATCCACTGGTTTGGAAGATTAAATTTGCAAAAGCAATGGTGAAGATGGGAAAAATTGGGGCTATTACGGGTCAACAAGGAGAGATCCGGTCAAACTGTCGAGTGGTCAACAAATAAAAGAGACTGAAGTTGTGAATCGTGCAAATAAAGGTGCTTCATTGTGTATTTCTTGTCCTTTAATTATGTAAGCAGTTTGTAGAATAATCAAGAAAATGTTGCATCGTGTTCATAAAACTTAATCGTAAGTAATTTATGTAAACGGCTTCTGAATGCTAAGCGAAAACGACTTAAATCTAATCAAGTCAAAGGTCATTACCTAGAGGTGCGAATGTTTGTCACAACCCGAAAACATAACATGAACCTAACACAAAATTCACAGATTTAGGTTTAGCTTAAAGGGGTTCAAGCCAGTTTCTGGTTGAACCCACAAATCCGTTTAGCTAAACGGGTCCGATTCGTGTCAACCCTATCATGTTGGGAGGTTGAGCCATTTCACCCACTTATATTATATTTTTGGATAGGTATTTTATGCCATAATTATGGCTCAAAAACATAAATAAGCCTAAGATTTTATAACTAAAATGTCCTTGTACCATATACATTTGTGTTTTTTAGTATATTTTTAATTTTAATATACTAATTTGCGGAAAAAAAATCCCCGCAATTATCCTGGTCATGTTCGGGTTCATATGTATGGCACCATTTTCGAGTTCGAGCCGTGTTCGGGTTCGTCTAAAATTTCCAGGTTCGGATTCAGGTTAGACCCACCAACCCACAAACACAACCCGTTTAGCATCCCTCATTAACATAATTATATCAACTAGTCGTTCGATTAATCAAGTCTTTCATAGTACGTGTAAGAACAAAATTTCCTTACATTATAAAAAGTAAACACATAGCAATAATCATCATTCTCAAAAAAACTAACTGGAATCAAGTAGCTAGAAGTTTTCATAACATATTCTTCCAATTAAAATTATACATCATAATCAAATAAGATGAAAAACATCCAAAATCATTCCAAAAAAACACAAAGGAACCTGATTGTCTACCTAAGTGGTGAGCTCCATGATGGCACTGACTATGTCCCCACTGTGAGTCTTGAGGGCCTTAACTGCCTTAGGCCTTGACACACCGGCTTGGGTCATGACCAGATCAATGTCACGTGGCTCGACGCCGGTCTCGTCAACTTCCTCTTCTTCATCATCTGCCTGAGCGGCAGCTGCTGCAGCTGAAATTTCTGGTTTGTTCATAACCGAACCCATGTCAGGCATTCTGAACTGTTGGGCGGCTTGAGTTTGGAGTTGTGAGCTTAGGTCCTCGATCTTGGCCTCACCGAATATGACATAGGTTTCGGAGTTTGGGCTCTTGAATACGTCGGGCTTTGAGATGAAAAAACATAATCTGCATTGTAGCAAAACAAGATAAACACCATTTAAACCTTGTGACGGACCAAAAAAACAATTCAATAGGCGTTTGGATGTGTGTTTTGACACTGATTATGTGGTATTGTTGTGTGTTAAGAAACTAAATTCAACAATATATATATCTTACTTTTTTGCTATTTTATTGATAAGCCTGCCAACACCAAGAACATAAGCAACTATACAAAAGTTGTAATAATAAAAGTTGTGAACTACATCTAACATAAAGTGGTGAGTAAACTATATTCACTCTCCTAAGTTGATCACAAGCATAATAACTTTATCTTAACACAAATAATTGATTATTGCAACAATATATATCTTACATTTTTTGCTCTTTTGATGGTAACCCTGCTAACACCAAGAACCGGTTTCATTCTGAGTTTCAACATCGCCTTTCGACTCTTTTTCTCACTCCTGCTTTGCTTTGAGCTCTCACTCCCACCTAAAAAAACACACATAATTGTTACAAAAGCATACCACTTGTGTCAATTCATTCAAAACTAAAATCAATCAAGATAAGCCTAAGCCTTTTCAAATATAAACTAATTATATATAATCCTAAAAATCACATAACCAAATCCAAACCCTCATTCATCCAGTAACTAAACCCAAAAATCTTGATTACAAGTAACTACCTTGAGCAGCATCTTCCTCATCATCATCGGAATCAGCGTCAACATCGTCATCGTTGTGGTCGTCTTCTTCCTTAACATCCTCAACAACGCCCTCAACAACAACAGGAATCTCTTCCTGTATAAGTAACAATAAGTGTGAAAAAGATTGAATCGTGATTATAATGATGTTTGCTTTAACAGAATGAAAGTACCTCAATCTTCTTCTCAGATTCGATTTCTTCGACGACTGGGCCCGGCATGTTTAAGTGATGAAATGCAGCAGCAGCTTGCCTTTGTGGATAAAATCTTTGTAAGGAATGGTGCGAGTTAGGTGATATCGAGATAGGGGTTTTACTCTTTAGGGTTCCTTGCTTCTTGGGCCTTTTCTTATTTTGTAGGCCCGGCCCATTTTGTCATTAAGAGATATCTTTGATTGAAGATAAGGCGCATCACAATGATAAGAGTTTTTTATTTAACTAGTTCGCGCGAGATAAATACGTTGATAAAAATAATCAAATCTTGATAGCATACTTTACTTGATAAAAAACAGTGTTGTAGCAGCATATTTGAAAGTTATGAAAAAGTTATCGGCTCAGTTCGTTACGATAAGAATAGTCGTTATAACCATAGAAATAAATGGCCGCAGCGGATTCAGAACGTAATTAAAATAACATACTTACTATAGTACGTACAAAAAAACTTAGAAAAAATGTTGCATTAAGAAAAAACCAAAAAGAATAACGAAACATAAGTAAAAGGAAAAAAACCTAAAATTCAGGGTCTAAATAGTAATTAAAATAAAGTGTAAAAAACTAAAAAGTTGAGGGTCTAAATAGTAATTATTATAAAGTGTATATATAAAAAAATAGAAAAACTTAATAAAGATAAGGACTAACCATGTTATTATTAAAGTTGAGGTGCAAAGATAGTTGATGATGACAAAATAGCCTTTTAATATATATATATAAGAATTTTGGACTTTTGAACATGAAACCCTTCATAAAAGGTATTTTGAATGTTGGGTTTACAGGTTGATGAGTTTTAGTTGATAATTCAGCAGCTAGTTGAAACCGATGGCTCGAACAGGATTAAATATAACTTAAACATACTTAAAACCATGTAATACGAACATAACTCGTGCAAATATGCAACCCCTTCATCCAAATGGGTTGCTGGCTTCTAATCCACTTTTAAATGGGTTAAACATGTGTGAAATAGATTGACATGTTATGAGCGGGTTACAATGCAATTATAAATGTTTTGTGGGTTATACTTATAAATTATATGTTTTGATAGAATATATTCTATTTAAAAGGGTTGTAAGTCGAGTTGTTTAAATTTAGAACGAGGATCTTTTATCAAACCATGGATGGAACTGGAAATATTGATCTTGAAATATCAAAGTTTACCACTGCTTTAGAAAGATAGTTTTAAACATATGATTACTTAAACTAGTTTAGAAACGTGCCTACCCCGCATCCCTTGCAAGACAAGCTGGCACACGTCACTTACTTCCCTTTTCTTAGATGTTATTTTCTATGTACTTAAAAAAGCTGAGGGTGTAAATAGTAATTATTTTATTTAGTCTGATATATGTATATTAACAAGTTTCATTATTAGTGGATATTTCTCTTGTGTAAGTCAACATTTTAAACAATACGACAGCTCACACTCACTTGTGTTAAAGCAAAAGTCCTCATCATTGGGATTCAAACTAAAAATTCAACACACAAAAAAAAGGTTACAACAGTTGGGTAGAACAAGTGTCACACTCCACATTGACATTTCTTGTGAAAGGCTTTCATTAAGGTTAACAAAAGACTATTTATACACTTTTGAAGAAGAGGAAGAATAAAGTTCATGTTCTTATCATCAATAATCTTGCTTAATCAACATTCATTAAGTTGATCACGAAGACAAGAAATACTAGATATAAGCAATCATCAAAAAACTATTACCCGAAGCCACCCACAAGTAAAGCCTGCATAAGCAATTCCAACCCGAGGCAATGAGATTAGGTCAGGTCACTAAGAGAATATGAACAGGAAACAAAAGCATACGTATGAAAGAACACATACGTCTGTTCATGATTTGCAGCTCCTTTTCAAACTTTTCCTAGCAGCCTTCCAACCTTCATTGTCAATAGCATGACAATGGCCAGAAAGCCCAGACCATAATTTGCAAGGTGCAGCAACATCACACACAAAACAGTAGCACTGCAGTCAACAACATTAGGGTGTAAACCTCAATCACTAGAACTTGAAACAACTCACTAATCATCAGCAAAGAAATCCAAAATTGAAGTGTGAGTTTCCCCAAACTTGATTTTATAAGGCGTGTGGCACGCCAATGCATTTTGATCCCAAAAGCCGATGTGCAATGAGCGCACATCACGTATTTAAGGTGTTCATTACTAACATGAAAAATACTTATAGATAATATTAGCTTGTTAACTTATAAACACTAAAATATAAGAATGATGATTTCATCATATTTGGTCAGATTTGCATAATTGATGGAATTTGTTCAAATATTCAAACTCATTGCTCAATCAAACGTCAGATTTGAAAAACTCAAACCCATTGCAATGGATGGTCTAATTTCTTCAAATACCGGTTAACTGTATAAGGTGCCACGTCACCATCGCATTCGCATCATGTGATGCAATCATCAACTGCAGCAATGTGATCTCACCACCAGATCATGTGATGCACGCATTGGGCGGTACTAACGCGTGCATTTTAAAACCATGGCCCCAAAATCGTTATAGTTAGACTGATAACTTTAAATCAAACGGAAATTTAAACTATTACCAATTTACAATAGCTTTCATGTGATGTCTTCTCAAAAGGATGCTTTACACACAAATGTCTCGAATGGGGATAATCTCTACAAGCCACCTACAAACACACAAAAAAAATCCTAATTCAAAACCAAAAACCCTAACAAAAATAGAGTTTAAAACTTAAACACCACCTGCCCTTTTTCAGCAACCAGAAAAACATCCGGAGAATCTTGAACATTGTTCAGGCGACCCTTTTCGATATCCGAAAGTTCCAATCATCCTCTTCTGGATTGAAATCAAGAATAAAGCAATCTTCTTTATCATCAAACTCTTTAATGGCGGATTTTCGCTTCAAACAGAAGATGGGTCTAAGAGGGGTCCCGTCGTCATCGTCATCTAAGCATTCAATGGGTGTTACTTTTTTGGTTTTACTTGTGGGTGTTGAGAGAGTGTGAAGTGGGTCTGGTTTCTTCTTAATATTCGCCATTGAACGAAACCTTCGGAAACCCCGGAGGAAATCAAGCAAATGAATTGTGAGAATTGATAACGGCTTCAAATTTGAAAACAAGATGAAACAGCTTCGTGTTTGGGCCCTTGAGATTATTAATGCTTGTAAGTTGGACCTCATTATTGGCCTATTTGGGGTTTGTTTTAGTAGTGGGCTAATGGCCCTGATGAAGAATGAAATTGGGCCTCGTGTTTGTCAAGGACTCGAGGGGATATATAGTAGAGATGGGCATAATCGGGTTTTATTATTACTCGGAACCGGTTCTAACCCGGACCCGGTTCTGCTTGGATGTCATTGGAACCGGGTATGATGTGGAACCGGATCCAGTTCCTACCCGGGTTCACACCCAAGAATATGGAACCGTGTAGAACCGGGTAAGGGTATTATGGAACCGGGTATGGTGTGGAACCGGGTATGGTGCGGAACCGGTTTCTGATAGTGTTGGGAACCGGTTCCTGACAGTCAAAACCTGACTTTTACTGTTCAGAACCGGTTCCTGACAGTCAAAACCTGACTTTTACTGTTCAGAACCGGTTCCTGATAAAATGTTACCGTTGGAACCGGTTCCTGATTAAAAAATCGTTTTTTTTTTTTGTATATAAACCCCTTCCTACTTACCGGTTCCTGATAAATGTAACGTTGGTGTTTTAATAAAGTTTGTGTAATGTTTCTTTCTATTGTGTTTGTTATGTTTGATTTTTATTATTAGTTAAATTGATAAATAAAAATAGTAACAATAATCGGTTAAAATTAAAAAACAAATTAATCGGTTACAATATATAAAAAAAATTAACCGGTTACAAAAAAAATAAAAAATTACTCAGAACCGGTTCCAGTAACATTTTAACGGCTATAACCGGTTCCAACGGTAACATTATAACGGGTATAACCGGTTCCAACGGTAACATTTTAACGGGTATAACTGGTTCCTTCTAGAACTGAATTTCCGGGTACTGGTAGGAACCGGGTACGGGTAGGAACCGGGTACGACCCGATTCAAATGGTAAAATTGTGAAACCGGGTTGGAACCAACGGGTATTTTGAACCCGGAACCGGTTCTACTTAATGTCGGGTAGGAACTGGAACCGGTTCCAGTTCACTTCTACCGGTTCGGGTTCGGAACCGGTTTTTATGCCCATCTCTAATATATAGTGGTTACAAAGCTTTTTAAATCTTGGTATAATTTAGATATCATGAAAAAAGTTTAAAAATTATGAGAGTTTAGAAATAACTAATAATTAAGGAAATAACTTTTTATTATCCTATTATACCTTTTAAACTAAAAAGAAGAAAGAAAATGCCATATATATATATATATAGGTTATTGTAAGAAAATATAAAAGTGTGAGAAGAATAAGAAAGAATCTAAACCATTAGATATTTAATCTAATGGTTGAGATTTTGTTGGCAATCTTGTAAATAGTATTGACTATTAAAATAATTAATTTTCTAGATTAAGGATATAAAGGTAAATTTAACATTTTTAAATTAACAAAACTAACATTAATGCACATGCAAGTTTCCCCCTTTTTTTTTAAACGTCAATAACTTTTTATACGTAACTCTTTTTTTTTTAAATTACACCATAATAACGAGTGTTTTTTTATCTTTAATATGAGTACCCTATTGATATACTTATGTAGAGAAAAAAATACGTCTCGCTTGGATGTTTTAGTCCATGGTGTTTTTTCTATGTTCATACAATAGTGTTTTAATTGTAAAGTGTTATTTCTGTTATGTTTCTGTTCTTCATAAAATGTATGCCTTCAATATGTATGTTGTAGTGTTTTTATTAGTTAGGGTGTTATTCCTGTTATATTTTAATGTGAGGACAAAGGTCCTTGCATTGCTGTAGTTTCTGGTGTCTACGGTAGGTTTCTGTTGTCTTCAAAGAGTAAGGGGGTGTTTCTGTTTTTATATATTTAGGGTGTTATTTCTGTTATATTTCTGTTCTTTATAAGACGTATGCCTTCAATATACATGTTGTGGTGTTTTTATGAGTTAGAGTGTTGTTTCTATTTTCTATTCTTTATAAGATGTACGCCTTCAATATACATGTTGTGGTGTTTTTATGAGTTAGAGTGTTATTTATGTTTTTATGAAATAACACCATAAAATAACTGTCAGAATCGGTTGAATATATCCATTCCATTATTAGATTTTATTAGTTAAATTACACTTGTACCTTTAAATTACCAAAATAAAAAGGGACACATGTCACCTCTAGAATCTTTCTTATCCTTCTCATACTTTTATATTTTCTTACATGAACCTCTACATATATATATAGGGTAAGGATCATTTCAAAATTTAAATAAATGTAAAACTTACAGAACTCCTAATAAACAGTCATTCTACTAGTATATTTTTATATTTAACATTATTTAAGGGTATATTTTATCATTTATTATGATTCCATATGTGTTAAGAGTAGTTTAATCATTTTTTCATATATAATTAAACTACTCTTAACACATACGGAATCATAATAAATGATAAAATATACCCTTAAATAATGTTAAATATAAAAATATACTAGTAGAATGACTGTTTATTAGGAGTTCTGTAAGTTTTACAATTATTTAAATTTTGAAATGATCCTTACCCTATATATATATATATGTGTGTGTGCGTAGAGGTTCATGTAAGAAAATATAAAAGTATGAGAAGGATAAGAAAGATTCTAGAGGTGACATGTGTCCCTTTTTATTTTGGCAACGGTTACACTTTGGGTGTGGGCCAGTGTATGGCCTTTTAAATGGTGCGGCTGGAGGGGCAACTTGGGTGATTGGAGCAGCAGTGATGGGAGGGTTGGTTTGGGTGACAGCAAAGTTCTTGCTATTTCGCTTCCTCTTACAAGCAAACTTCGAGGATGAACCTGAGTGGGTTGGAGTTGGGGTCTCAACGGGCGTTTTTTTCTTCTCCTCCTTAAAATCGCCATTTCGAATGCGATTCTCAGTAAGCTCCATAGCTAACTCCATTGTGGCTTCGAGTGTTGTAGGTGAAGTACTTAAAACCGAATTTTGGATTTTCGAGGGGAGGCCTCGAATGTAGTGCTCGATTAAGCGGTATAATGGGGTGAACAGATTCGGAACCATCTGGTTCAATTCAAGAAACTTCTTGTTGTAGGAGGTATGATCCCCTTCCTTTTGCTTTAGAGAATAGAATTCATCTTCAAGCTTTTTGATCTCGCTTCTAGGGCAGAAGCGTCTTGTCATGATCTCTCTTAATTCCTCCCATGATAAGGCCATGGAATCATCCACACCTCGCTTACCTTTTTCCGTGTTCCACCAGGTAAAGGCTACCCCAAACAATCTTCCAGTTGCGTAACGTACCTTGCGATCCTCAGGACAGTCGCAATTGAGAAAGGTGTTTTCCATCTCCTCAAACCAGTGGAGGAGAGCTGTGACACCTTCAGTCCCTTCATATTTTGGGGGATCGTAGGACTTGAAGTGTTTGTAGGTGCATTTAGTGGTTTTGGGATGAGGGTTGGCGACGTTTTGGTCTTCTTGGTTCGGAGGGTTGATGTGATTTGCGGTGAGAGCTTGTTGAACTTGTAGCACGATGTCAGGAAGTACTGAGCCCATTTGTTAAGAAATTTGGGTGGCCAATCGTTCGCTCGACTTTCCTGACCTTCTACCTCCTCGTAATTGCCTAGCAGACATCTACAGGAATATATGTAGGGAGATTGTGAGTTTGAGAATTTTCTAGGTGTCATATGTCGTAAAAAGAATGAAAACAACATTTATAAATAACTGAAAATAACTTAACTACATCCATAGGATGTCTTGGGCTTGCTCATGTTTTGGGCCTCCAAATGTCTCCCATACCATAGCCTGTATAGTCATGTGGGCCCCCATGACTATTGGGCTTGGTAGGGTTCACATTGGTGTCGGCTGGTTAACACTCGCATCACCCGAATGAAAATCGTAAAACATGATTGCGAGATGTAAGGTCGGAGGGTGTCCAGGTGTAGACACAATGATAACTCAAAATGGGGTTAGTTCCCACGACGTTTGGTATAGCATGCTTTGGCCTAATAGGTCCTTCGTACTCTCATCGTTAGTCCCCAGGTAGGCAAACTGGTCCTTTATTTTGGATTTATACGAATGCCAAGCCTAGACAGGACGTTCCGACTACCGGTACTCGTACCCTTCCAATTACTACATGCCCGTCATGAAAACTCACTTTGATGTGATTTGAAAATTATGAAAATATTGCAAAATCTTTGAAAAGAATTCATGGGAATTGTGAAATCGTGAGGTGTGTGCTTTCATAGATATGATACGTTATGAGGATATGAACTATGATGAGCATATTAACATGTACTTGTGAGAGTGCTTGCATAATGTTGTGTGTGAAAATAAACATGAAACATATAAATATCATGAATTTTGCATGTAACACATAAACAATCAAAAATCTAATCAACTATAGTAGAGGCTCTAAGGGTCTAATAACCTATCCTATATCCCTATAGTCACAGGCTCTGATACCAATCTGTCACACCCCGATCCGCAGCGGAATAAAAGTCGGGGCATGATTGGGTTATCACCAAAGCTCATGATATTTACTAACAAGTTTCATATTTATTAAATTCAAATTAAATTCAAGTATCCAACGCAAAACTTCATACAAACACAACTAAACCAAACGATTGTTCCAACAGAATAACTTGATTATCCTTCTAAGGCCATCCTAGGAGATTCTTTTCTCAACTTGATCACCTGTATCAATGCGTAAAACAGAGAAAATTTTGGGTCAACAAAAGTTGACGAGTGAACCCTGATAAAACATTTAAGTAAATAAATTTTATTGTTGTTTAAATATGATTGTGCATAAATCACATGAGAGCAAATGTATATATGTAACAAACCACAAACCACATTGAATGAATATATGACATAAATGATGATGTATCTGAGATCAAGGCTCAATCAAACGGAGCCGATCTAATGAGGCACCTGATGCTTAACCCGTATCCCACGAGGAACTGATGGGCCTAATGTAATGAGTGCACTGAAATGATAAAATGTATCCACATATAAACCACATAACAATACACATTTGATCACGAAATGATATTAGCACAAGTGTTAAATAAAATAAAAAAATGGTACGACACATGATACACCCCAAAACGTGATTAAAACGGGGAATTTGTAAGGATTCACTCACCTTGGGTGCGTATTCTTGGTTGAAGATGAGAGCGCACGAATTGGGAATTTAACCGATCAAAGAGTACTAACCTAAAATAATAACGCGTCAAACCGATAAATAAATAATTTAATGTTTATGATAAGAACTTTTGTTTGGAAATCTTAGGTTATTTTTGTGGGTTTGATTGATATTCTAAACCCTTGAATTTTATATATATATATATATATATATATATATATATATATATATATATATATATATATATATATATATATATATATATATTCTTTTTTTACCTTTTAATTGATTAATTTCTTATTTTAAAAATAAATCATAAAGTAAAATATATATAGATTAAATAATAAACAAATGAAATAAAAAAAATGTTGTCAGTCTGACAAGGGCGCTTGTCAGACCGGTTCGACTGAATTGCAGGCGCGCGTGTGGTGAGACTCGAACCCGTGACCTCGCGGTTGCGTGCACGCAGCTCTTCCAACTGAGCTACGTGTCTAACCCGAAAGAATCTGAATTTTAATTATATTTATACACACTTTAGGTTATTTCTAATTTAATTAAATTTACAAAAAGATTTTACTAATCCGACCGGTGCTTGCCAAAGGACTCGAACCCGAGACCTTGATGGTGTGATGCACCCAGCCCGACCAACTGGGCTGGGTGTCTAACCCGGTTATATTTCGTATTTAATTATACATATACATATGTTACCCATCGTCTTTTTCGTTTTAAACTCAAACCAACCCTGCTCCCGCCTGAAATAGTCCGATTCACATCGGCTTTTCTGTAAATTAACAACACATTACACTAATTAACTAAAACTCAAGAAGAAAGAATAGGAGGACTACCGTATGACGGTACTGATGGTGATACGATTCCGGTGGGGGGGGGGGGTTTCGAAACCCGATTTATACAAATGTTACATTGCACCCTTACTTAACCAAAATTAACTAAACGAAACCATTCATATTTTCATAAATTTCTACCTTTTATACCTCTAGTTAATGTATTTATATTTATAGCCCCACTTTATATATTTATACCACAATTTCATGTGCCTATACATCTATTTCATGTATTTATACGTAAATTTCATGAATTCTTATCAAAAGTTTTAGCCAAAGTTTGGTTTTGGCTATTAACCGATATTAAATGAGTTAAACCAAAAACCGTCAATTTAACTGAATTAACAAACTGATTAACTGAAAATGGATTGGTTAATAAAATAGACTAATCGATGACCTCGATTTTTGTTGAGGATGATAATCTAACCAACCGAACAATGCACACTGTCGCAATGTCTGTGTTTCCTACCCCATTGCGCGCTATTATTTCGGTTATTGGTGAGCAATAACTAAATAATTAACCTAAATCAAACCAAAAATAGATGAAAACGAACTCATATCAGCCAGAAACTGAATTAACTAAAAACCGGTTATCAATTTTTTTGTACTTTCGTTTAACCAAAATTAGTTAAATAGGATCAAATCATTCATATTTTCTTATATTTCTAGTTTTTATACATGCGGTTCATATATTTCATATTTTATATCTTAATTTCATATATTTATACTTACGTTTCATGTATTTATACCTCAATTTCATATATTTCTAAGCAAAAATTTTAGGCAAAGTTTGGGTTTTGCTATTAACTGAAATTAAATGAACTAAACCAAAAATCCCCAATCTAACCGAATAAACTAAAGTGATTAATTGAAAACTTATTGGTTAATAAAATAGACTAACCTATGACTTTAGTTTTGCCTTTGATCGAGGATAATAACCAAACTGACCGAACCATGCATAACACAATGAAATAGATTACCCGATTACTATCTATCACAATGATTCTACAATAAATATCATATGAATAAAAAAATAACAAAAACAAGTTTCGCAATGCGATGTGTCGTTCCCGTTGCATCGCGCGGTATCCTGCTAGTGTGTGTGTATATATATAGGGAAAGAGTAAAATCAGAATCACCTTAAGTTGTGAAACCTATGAGAACTAAGCGTTCCAAAATGTTTTTTCAAAAAAAAAATCTCAAAAATATTTAAGAAAAATCACTTGTTCCAGTAAAAAAAATAATAAAAAAATATCGCATGCAAAAATTTACATCGGATGTAAAAAAATTTACATTGCCCTAAACAAAATTTACATCAGGCATAACTATCAACTCGACATTTTTTTTGTTTTACATATATGTTTATAAAATGGTGGCCCAATTCGCGCAAGATGTAGAAGTTATCATGGCTCTCATAACTTGTGGTGATTTTTAATTGAACCAAATCTTAGATGTATCAAAAGGAGAATGTGTGAATAGTGATTGTGTAATTGTTGTTTAGCGGATGTATATTTATAGCTAATTGTTGATATTAATGACGTTTTGTGTAGATATGTACATGAAAAGGGTCCTTATTATTATGCCTCATGTAGTTGTACAACTTCGCTTTTATTGTCGTGTAGCATCTGATATTGTCGGTTGTTAGTGTTGCTATAATCATTTATACTACACATATGATGAATCATTTATAAAGGTTGTACAACTTTGTGTATGGATACTTAATTTGTATATGGGTGTCTTGTTTGGTTTTAAAGTTTTGAATTATCAATTTGTTCATACATTGGCGAAAAAATTGTATTAGTTTCTTTTTTCTTCTTATGAGTATTGGGCTTATGTTTAGGGCTTATATTCCATCTTTGAAGCACTTGCGTCATTAGGTCTCGATATTATCTACGAGTGGATAAACTTGTCACATTGGGCTTAAGGGAACATAAACAAAATCGTATCTTTCTTTTATTTATACATTTTTGGTGGGCAATTGGTGTGACATGAAACATCAATGGCCCACTATTTGTGAATGGAAGCGATGCATCATTTTTGTACTGGGACATTTTTCAAAAATAATAAAATTTCCAAACCATTGGATCAATCAACTCAACTTGGAATGCCATGACGTCCCTTACGTTGCTTTGTACAAGCCTTTTGAGTTTCCCACATTTATGCACACGTGTCTTGGACTAATTATCTTCCAAATACATACATTCGAAACATGATACGGGTCTTAATATCGAACAAATTCGTTATTATCTTATTATTTTGTAGTTATGTGTAACATCCCAAATGTTCGATGTAAAAAAATGGGATTACTTTATTTTATAAAATAATAAAAAAACTCTCATGTGTGATCTTTTGTCAAATGTCAGTCTAGTTGTTGTGAAAAGTAAGCTAAAATCCAAATAATCTTGTAAAATTAACAAGTCAAGAGGAAGAAGAATTATAGTAGGAACCGGTGTATTAAGCTCGCTTGATCAGAAATAAAACCAAGTTCTATTTGGTATGAAGTAATGTAACGGCGAGGGGATGGAATATATGACGTAATAGAATGGACAAAGGAATGAAATGGATTATTCTATTCCATGGTCTTGTTTAGTTATCATACGGAAATGAAATAAATCATTACCTTATGTTGTTTGGTAGGAAGGAAAAAAAAGGAATAATACCGGCGATGGGTGGTGGTGATGGTCAATGGCGGCGATGGTCGGTGGCGGCAACAACGCCGGTGTTCAGTGGCGGAGGAGGGCGGTGTTACCGGTGTTCGGTGGCTGAGGGTGGGGTTGGTCAGCGAAGGTGGCGATAGGTGGCGGTGGCGGGCAACGACGGTGGTGGCGGTGACGACACAAGTGTTCGGTGGCGATGATTGGCGGGTGGCGACGAGTGGCGATGGCGACGGTGTTCGGTGGTGGTCGGCGGTGGCGGTGTCATGGTCGGCGGTGGCAAGTGGCGTCGACATGGTCGGTGAGGGCGGTGGTGGCAGTGGTCGACGACGTAGTGTGATGGCAGGGGGTGGTGGTGGCGACGGTGGTTTGCTAGTGGTAGGAGGTGTTGGTGATGAAGGTGAGGAGGGAATGGAATAAAAAAACAAGGGGCGTGAATGAAGTGAATTTGATGGAGTGAAATACCCTATGTAATGGGTGATTCCATTACCTTAATCAACCAAATATATTTTTTCCATTCTCTCATAATAGTCTATTCCATTACGCCTCTCATTCCTGTGTATCAAACACTACGTTAGGGTTAGCAACTTTTACCACCATCCAATTTTAGAAATGTCTTGAATGAGTTAGAGCATTTCTAAGGGAGAAGAGTACTCATCAAGTGGTCTAGTAGTATGGTTTGACTCCACAAAAGTGATATAAGTTCAAAATATGTAAATTTAAGGTTAGATCGTATTTAAGTGTAAAAATTTGTTATTCAAAAAAGTAATATCAAATGGAGGAGGATAAATACGTTCAAATAAATGTCATATCATAAATTCATCTATCTCTTCAAAACACACATTTTTTTTTTCTACAATGGTCCATTTTTCACAAACATCCTTACATTTTCATATTATTATCATTTTTTACATTTATTTTTTCTTAACCAAAATAGTTATTATAATAAAATGTTTATTATAATTTTGTATTATTATATTTAATTACTAGGTTATAACATCATGTCTCTCAGAGATTCAATAAAGAAAAAAATGAATAGTTAGTAATGAAGGTTTAAGAATTATAAAACGAAATTCCTGAGTCGCTTTTCAAATGCAAAAATAAATTTTGTGTCGTCTATGATCAGAATGTGTGATGTTTACCAAGTTTATATATATGAAAGCATTTACTAGATCGATTAGAGAATCTGCATTATCAACTTTCTTAGAAGTTTAGCAGTGACAATAACATATAATTGCATGATCAACTTTCTCCTATATTTCGACAGTCATAGGCTCACAGCGACCATTGTTTGTGACATTTTTTTACAATTGATTGAATAATATACATTTTTTGGTAAGCGGCGAATTTCTTGCTCCTTTTGAGACTTAAACCCAAGATCTGTCACTGGACCAACAACCCCGATGATATTGAATAATATATGATGATGATGTATGAAAAATCAAATCTTTTAAAATTCGGTTTTAAAAATAAAAATTATTGGTATACATGACACATTTCTTAAAGGTGTCATGAAGCGTGGTGATTCGTATAGAACTAGAGATTTAGTGTTCAAGGATTTTAATTGGATTTCTTGCTATATAAGTGATTGGAATTAAGATACATGCCGTTATAAAAAGTTATTTGCGGAACACAACAGATGCAATAAGCTAAAAGTCAACTAACCCGACTATTTTAGCAGCATCATAGAGGCCTATTTGTAATCTACTCTTTATGTTTCAAGAATTTAAGTATTTATTTTTATTTCATTACGTATTAATTATTCCGCCCCATAAAGTTTACAGGAATTAATACTAATTGAATAATATATAATGACGAGGCATGGAAAATTAAATCTTTTAAAATTTGTTTTTAAGAATAAAAATTATTGGAATCTTAATTGAATGAAATGATATATATATATATATATATATATATATATATATATATATATATATATATATATATATATATATATATATATATATATATATATATATATATATATATATAGGATTAGGATCATTTGTGAACAACCCCTTTGATAGTGAACTGTGTGAACTAGGGCTCACCCTTGATTATTAATACACGTGTGTAAATCAATGGTCAAGATTTGATTATAAAATACACTAGTGTATTTTACGATTTGATGATGAAATCCTAGCCATACACGTGTGTAAATCAATGGTCAAGATTTGTTCACTCAGTTCGCAAGTACACTAGTGTTCACTCTGGAACCCCACCATATATATATATAGAGGTTCCTGTAAAAAAAATAAAATTGTGAGAAGGATAAGAAAGATTCTGGTGGTGACACGTGTCCCTTTTTATTTTGGTAGTTTAAGCGTATAATTGTAATTTAACTAATAAAATCTAATTATGGAATGAATATATGCAACCGATTCTTGGCAGTTATTGTAGCGATTTTCGAATTTTAATTTGTTTTTGAATTATGTGATCAATTCGACGCCATACCAGAACCAAAACTTATTTATAGCTTCTTCAACATTTTTTTATTCACGGTATACGAGATTTACTTATTATCTTCGACACCATATACACTAATACCTCGATCGATGATAACGATGAACCAGGTATGAAATTTATGGTGGTTTTTGTTTCTTTGTTCGATCAATGTCTTATTTTCTTTTTTGCTGGTCGGAAGGTTTCTTTTAATAGGGTTATAGTGTTATCAATTAGGGATTTCAATAGGTTTATGTTTCCTTCAATAAAAATGCTATGGTGTTTTTAAGAGGTTTATGGTGTCTTTTTAATGTGTTAATGATGAATGGTGATTTCAGTAGGTTTCTAGTGTCTTCAAAGAGTTAGAGTGTTTTTTGGGACCTTGCATTGTATTCAATAGGTTTCTGGTGCTTTTCAAAGAGTTAGGGTGTTTTTTTGGTGTCTTCGATTTATGGTGTTATTTCATAAAAACAGAATTAACACCCTAATTCATAAAAACACCGTAGCATGTATATTGAAGGCATACATCTTACAAAGAACATAAATATAACCGAAACAACACCCTAACTCATAAAAGCACCATACCATGTATATTGAAGACATACATCTTATAAAGAACAGAAATATAACAGAAACAACACCCTAACTCATAAAAACACCACAACATGTATATTGAAGGCATACATCTTATAAAGAACATAAATATAACAGAAATAACAGCCTAACTCATAAAAACACCACAACAATTATATTGAAGGCACGCATCTTAAAACGAACATCCTAACATTGAATATAACATAAATAACACCCTAATAAATCAATTTCAAAACACAATACTTAATCAGAATCAAAATATGAATAACACCCTAAATATAACACCAGTCAACACTTTAATCAGAATCAAAACAGAAATAACACCCTAAATATATAAAAACAGAAATAACACCCTAACACTTTGAAGGCAACAGAAACCTACTGAAGACACCAGAAACCATAGCAATGCAAGGACCTTTGTCCTCACATTAAATATAACAGGAATAACACCCTAACTGATAAAAACACCACAAAATCTATATTGAAGACATACATCTTATGAAGAACAAAAATATAACAGAAACAACACCCTACAATTGGAACACCATTGTATGAACATAGAAAAACAACATAGACTAAAACATCCAAGCGAGATGTAATTTTTTTCTCTACATAAGTATATCAATATGGTACTCATATTAAAGATAAAAAAACTCGTTATTATGATGTAATTTTTTAAAAAAAAAGAGTTATGTATAAAAAGTTATTGACGTTTAAAAAAGAAGAGGGAACTTGCATGCGCATCAATGTTAGTTTCTTAATTTAAAAATGTTAAATTTACCTTTATACCCTTAATTTAAAAACTTAATTAGTTTAATAGTCAACACTATTTACAAGATTGTCATCAATATGTCAATTATTAGATTAAAAATCTAATGGTTTAGATTCTTTCTTACCATTCTCACAAAAAAACACCTTTTTACAATAACCTCATCCTACACACACACACACACATATATATATATATATGTATATATATATAGTGGAGAGTTCAAATAAGAAGAAAAATTTTGCACGAATAAAAAGAATAACTTTTAAACCAATAGAAATTCTCCATTTACTTCATTTAATGTGTATATTTAATGTCATAAATAAAGGGCATATAGGTAAATCTATAATTGTCATTACTTAGCTAGTTAATTAAGCTTGTAAGTCATTTTTTCATATACTCTTTCAAGATAAAATAATTTATGGTATAGGACAATTTTCGACATGTATAGGATAAATTTTAGTATGTGCATGAAAAATTTGAAATGTGTAGGGTAAATTTACATATGTGTAGGGTAAATTCCGGTAAATGTAAGACATATGTAGGATAAATTTTGAAATGTGTAGGATAAAATGTTTTTGCTTTATTAATGAGAGATAACATAATTAATGAAAGGAATTATAACTATTTAATATTTTACCATTATGCCCTTTCTTCTTTTTCTTCTCACATTAAATTTCTTCTCAAATGAACCTTCCCCTATATATATATATATAAGTCCCGAAAAACCGGATCTCACGATATCACACGTAGCTTGATTGGTGACGAATCACACAAACAAGCTATGGATCGAGTTAGAAGAAATAAGATGAAATAGATTAGATGAAAGATTAACTTGCATACAAATATGGAAATTTGTTTAACACAAGTTGTGAGAGAACCACCAAAAAGTCACTAATCCCTAAACATCATTTACTATTTATAGTAAGGGATTAGTGCACCATTACCTCAAACCCCAAATGCCTTCCCAAGCCCAACTTTTACAAGCTACACCAAACTATTAAAGTGACTAATGCATAAACCTAACAGGGCCTAACAATCTCCCCCTAGGTTTACTACATTAGTATTGTATTCAGCTTGTAGATCTGCCAGCTGCACTTCCTCCGAAAAGTGGACTAGCATCCACATACAGCCTGTTGTTGATGACGTTTGCCACTGCACCAGTCTACGACTTCGCACAAGCTTCATATTTATCATTTGTTCGGATTTGATGCTTCCCCAAGACTTTACTGTCTTCCTCGTGAAAGCTAATGAGATCCAAAGTGTCTACTAATTGGAATGAGCTTTCTTTAGTCACAATCATCACTTCAGGCATTCTTAGATCATACGTCCAAAACTGGAAGTTCTTTAGCACACCCCTTGGAAATTTAGGTGCAACAAGAACGAAATTTTCCTTTTCGGTTGGTGGCCAGATCACTGATTGCATTGTCTTGTTTGTACGTGGATCACGAATTCCAGGATTCCTTTTCAAGTACGATTCTGAAGTCTTCATCGTAGGAAAGTTGTTCTTGACTTCATGTTAAAGCTTTGCATGGAATGTCAAGCCTCTTCCTCGTTGATTGGGGTGCGAGTCATGATATGGAGCACGTAGTAGATTTTGCAGGTCAATCTTTGTCCACGACTCAAATTGTGATTCCTTTTTGTAGTATTCTCGGTGACCACTTTCGCGAGTAATTAACCACATATCCTTGTCATGATTAAATCCCCAGTTTGCAACCTTCGATTTGTTTCCAACTTTATCGTAGTAGCTTGATCCCAACTCCATGACATACTAATCAAACTTCTTTGTAGGATCTTTGGGTTGAAGATTTTCGTCCAGAGGATTCATGTTTTGGTTTTTCATAATCAGCATCTGTTTATTGCTTTGCTTCTTTTGAGGAAGCTTTCTTTTCTTCTTTCGTTCAGCAGCTAGATAAGCATTCAGACCAGCTTCTCATTCAGCATCAACAACTGCCTTTTCTTGAGTAGTTCATTCGTGATGAGCTATGTTCATAGGATCATCATCTTTGTCAGCAAACTCACTTCCGAACTTCTTTTCTAACTTTACCTTCAGATCGAACACCACAATCATCAATAAGTTCACATCCCCTGAAGCTGTTCAATTGTCTAATCTTTGTTGGATATTTGAACTTGTAACGAGGCAATTTAAGCATCCTTTAATGCAGAATCTTGTTCCAACACAATTGCTCTTTGTTACAGCTTCTTAACATTCACATCTTCATCATCATCACTATCTGATTCAATCAACTTCATCTTCTCCGTAGCATATCACATTGCAGCTTCATCATTTTCTGTAAACCCACCATTAGAACTTCCGACTTCAAATTAAGTGCCGCTAGAACTTCCTGGCTGTGATCCAGTGGTTGCTTCATAGATAGAAGTATCTGGAATGTCTGTTGCAGAGGCGTTTTGCACAATTTGCTCGAGAATGGTACTTGAGCTTGTGAGCTTAGGATCAGGGGTTTCTAAGTCGATTCTTTGCTTCTTTTGAGATTCTGGATCAACATTTGAGACATCTCCAATAATTGTTTCTTGTGTGGGAGCAGTTTTAGAAGGAGGGTTTCCGGAACTGTACTGAAGCAATGCAAGCAATGCCTGAAGATTCTCGGCGGTTATCAGGCTCAAGTCTCTAACGGTATTCTATGCTATCTCAGATTCTTTCTGTTGCATCTCATCCTCTGTCTTTTCATCATCAGAAACTAGGTCTTCAACTTCAGGTTATCGGCTTCCTTTAGCACCAATGATCTGTATACCATGTTCCTCGGCCACTGTGGCATTCAACGGTTTAGGTGAAGTAACAACTGGTCCAAACTTCATGTGTTTCTCCATAGCATACTTTCCAGTAAACTTGATCTTTGCAGTATCTCGCTGTTTGCATGCCGCTTCAAAGCAACTTGGACTCATAGGCTTCAAATTCAGAAAGTTGGTGCATTTTGTCAGATTTGGATACTTTTCATCGAGAATAATCTGAATAAATCTTTGGTAGAGCAGGAAGACATACTTCTTGGAATTCTCCAACATATTCTTCATGTTATTAAAAATAAAAGCGGAGCAATTGTAATCCCAGTTATTCACCAGTGCGACTAACGCAGACGTCTGGGTCTGAATAAGCTGTTTTAATCCGCCTTTATTCTCACTAATGCATTGCAAGAAGATGTGTGCTAAAAATCTCCAATGCGGCGGGAACATCTTTTTTAAAACTGTTGGATAAGCGCCCTCGTGGCTCACAAGTCATAAAGCTTTAATAACATTGTCTTTATCGTATGACGTCGGGTGGTGAGCTTGATCATCAAACTTTAATACTTCATGCACCATTGCTTCCGAAATAATAACATCCTTTCCTTGAATCTTGGACTCAATGTTTCCTTTCACGTCAGCTCCACCTCTCTTTGCTTT
Source organism: Scalesia atractyloides (assembly GCA_947069175.1). Taxonomy (NCBI): domain Eukaryota; kingdom Viridiplantae; phylum Streptophyta; class Magnoliopsida; order Asterales; family Asteraceae; genus Scalesia; species Scalesia atractyloides. The sequence goes on along the minus strand of CAMTDV010000008.1, from coordinate 39,864,386 downwards.
GGCGTTCAACCAAAAATATTGAATCATATCTTCCAAAATGATCGGATTAACCTTTAGAGCATGTGTGATACGGCAAGAATTCAGTCCGACTATCATTGAATGAAACATCTTGTAATAATCCGCTAGAGGATCCGATAAGTAACACGCTTGATTATGAAATGCTTCCATGTCGAGTTTACGCCTTTCCATAATCTTTTGAGCCATTTTCTGCACTTTTGAACAAAAACGTCAAGTTTCATTATAATAAATTAACTTAGTTGACCATTCAATCTTATATCAAACGGGTCAACTGGTGAATAAGTCAGCATGGTTCAAAGAAAAGGGTCAAGAGGTCAAACAAACAGGTCAACAGTTCAAGAAGGTTCAAAAATGATTTGAACTGGTTAATATGTTGAAAAAGTTCAAAAAACAGTGAACCAATCCAAAAGATACAGAATGGACTGGGTTAACAGTATTTCGGATGGACAAGGTTCAAAAGGTAATTCAGATGAATCCTTGTCAGACTTCCGAGATGACCTGACATTTCGGATCTCAGATTTCAGATAAACAGAATATAGTCCTAGAGATGCATAGGTTTGATCCGAGATTCATCCGAAATGCATAATGTCCATCTTAGATCCATCCGAGATGCAAAGGGAATCAACAAACCTGTGATTTCGAGTTAATTTACTCCTAGAGAGATCCGAAATGCTCAGGTGTTCGAAATGACACGAAATGATTCAAAATGCCCTTATATAGATTTGAAATGGGCCAATTCAAAATGCTGGCCTGGCCGAATTCAAAATATTGGTCCGAAATGCATGCCCGGCCCATTTTGGAACAGTGGTCCATCTGAAATAATGGGCTTGTTCAAAATGGGTGGGCCCAATTCAAAAAAGTGATTCTTTCTATGTGGCCCCCCTTCTGAACAATAACACCTTTTGTCAAAAATCAACGATCCAACCAATAGTAAAATAATAAAATGAGGAAAATTGTCATGGGATCAAACCGTTCTTGAATCGATTAAGGAACACTTTTCAGCACGTGCTTAGTCAGACTTGTCCACGCGATTGCTGATATATTTGTCCACTTAAACTTATCACGCCAGCCTTCAATTTTCAACCTCGTGACTTAATTAGATAAAGTATGCTATAACATCCGTGTGTCCCATATCAAGGCATACCCCCACGATCAAGGTAAGCACAACAGTTCATCGTAACGAGTGAGTATACTGAGATCGTACTTTGATTTTTACAACGTCAGACTTGTTGGTGAGCAGGTCAGTACATCGTACTGCAAAGTGACCAAAGAATATCTGACGAGGGTTAGGCATTATACCTTGTATGGTATATTTGACTTTTCAAGCACATGAAATTTTCTTATGATGAGATTTCCTTTCTGTTAAGGTTTTGACCTTCAATTTTGGCTCTTTTAAGGATATCCTGACTGTGCCTAGGTCTGCATATATCCAGATGCAATAGAAGGGATGACTCACCAATATACAGACCCGGAACCTCAGACATTGGCTATCTATCAACTCAGTATTTAAGACCATGAAATCATACGCCGATGATATGTTACCCACATGATGTATAGCTTGTAGAGTTTTGTCACTTGGCATCTTTTTGCCCTTTGAGCGATAAGCCTTTCAACACATCACACTGGATCCTACCCTTTTCAGCTTCGATACCTTACATGTGTTAATCAAATTCTTTAGCACGGAAATTTATTTCACTTCCCAGCATGTATCTCCCCCTCAAATAAATATTTCTCCCCCTAAATTTGGGCAAAAGTAGAATACTTTATGCGTAAATCTATTTACAAAAACCTTGGTTTTTTAGTTGCTCAATTTGTGTACCACATCACTTCAAAAGGTCCACAAGCACCTTGAATATCGAGTTGCTGACAAGTTTTGTAAAAAGATCTGCTGTATTAGCATCAATATAGATCTTTTCAAGTTTAATCAATCCTCAATCATAGCAATCTCGAATGAAATGAACATTGATATCAGTGTGCTTGGTTTTGGAGTGAAAAACAGGGTTTTTGATGATTTGAATAGCGACATCATTATCACAATTAATAGTAGTGTTAAGATAAGTCAAACCGTAATCCTCAAGCTGGTGTTGCATCCAATTAACCTAGGAGTAGCAAGCGAATGCTGCAACGTATTCTGCTTCTGCAGTTGAGAGTGACATTGTTGTTGCTTTTTGCATTGCCACGGGATGAGTCCGTTTCCCAAGTATTGGCATCCAACCGATGTAGACTTCATATCCCTGTATGTCCCTCCAAGATTACTGTCAGAAAAAGCAAATAAATCAAAGTTTGAATCTCTAGAATACTAGAGTCCAAGTTTTGGAGCTCCCTTCAGGTATCTAAAGATTCTTTTAAAGACAATAAGATGAGAAAGTTTAGGATTGGCCTGAAAACGAGCACATTGACAAACGAAAAACATAATGTCTGGCCGACTTGAGGTCAAATACATTAGTGAACCAATCATAGATCGGTACAATGTTGGATTGACCGGACTGCCTTCAACATCTTTATTTAGTAGTGGTTGTTCAGCAATGGGGGAGTCCATGAGCTTAGAATCTATCATGTCGAATTTTGCAAGAACGTCCTGAACGTATTTTCCTTGATGAATTAAATTCCTTGACTGCTTTTACGAACTTGCAAACCCAACAACATTGTCATTTCACCAAATGAGCTCATTTCGAACTTCTTCTTCATTACCTCCTCAAATTCCTTGCATAAATTTTCATTGGTTGACCCGAAAATGATATCATCAACATAGATCTGAACAAGGATGAGATCCTTGTCAATGCATTTAATGAATAGCGTTTGATCTATTTTCCCTTGGTATATCTGTGTACAAGCAAAAACAAACCCAGTGGATTGAGCGACATAAATTTCCTCCTTGACTTTCCCGTACAAGAATGCCGTCTTGACATCCATTTGATAAACAGTGAATCCGATGTAAGATGCATATGCCAAGAAGATGCGAATGGCTTCAAGTCTTGCTACGAGAGCGTACACTTCATCATAATCTAAGAGCATGTTTTCCTTGAGGCAGCTTCACCAATTTCCATACACCCAACTTTTCAAACTGATTGAGCTCTTTGTGGATTGCATCGACCCATCCAGGTTCCTGCAAAGCAACATAAATGCTCTTACGCTCAATCTGTGAAATGAAGCATGAATATAAACATGTGTTAATGATTCCTGATCTACTGCGGGTCTTTACATGAGTAGTTATAGGACCAATAACGTTTGCGATTGGATGGTTTCTTTGAACACACTGTGGAATTGTTATAGTAGGAGCTTGCAAGTTTGGTTGCAGATTTGAAAAACTTTCTGATACTATCCCAGTTTGCTCCCCCTCATTTGATGCAGCAGTAGTGTTGATCACCGGTGGATCTATAGTACAATTGGACGGAGTCGGCTCCGGAAACAATGAAGCTCCTTGGATGTTTGCATTTGAAGGACCAGCAATAGTTTGCTATGTGGAGCTTTCAGTTTTGTGAACCGCATCATCAAGAGTAGCTGTTGAAGTAGATTCAGGAACAGGCTCCTGGGTAGGTGAAGAAGGATGCAAATCAGTAGCAACTTCGTGAAATCCCGGTGGATCCACATTAAGTTTCTTGAAAGTGTCTTGTAGCTGCACGATATCATCTTCAGCGACAACGGGAATAGGTATCACTATACTTGAGACATCTTCAGTAAGAATCACATCAGATAGAATATTAAACGACTTAAATAAGGAAGAATAATCATATAAACCAATCGGGTCCAATTCGTGCGTCTTTGGGATTTTCTTCCAGCTAATCCACGTGGTACGTCTCAACGATCTGCTTCTTGATCTTGTTGTATACTCGATATGTGGTGTTTTTAGCATAGCCGATGAAATAGCATGGATATCCTCTTACTTCAAATTTACCTTTGGCATCCATAATTAAGATAACACAAGGACAACTAAAAGTGCGGAAATGTTATATAGAGGGTTTCTTTCTTTCAACTATTTCATAAGGCGTCTTCATGTGACGTTTGTGTTCTGTTTCTAATTTACTAAAACACGCTTTTATGTCTAGTTTGAGTAAACACAATCTTTCCAGGTTCGTCATGAGTGTTAACCCGAACTACCGTAACAAAATACAAGTTCGTAACTTACTTACAAAATTCTAAATATTTAGTCAACATTAACAACCCAAAAGAGTTTTGACCTGTTTGACATAAAACATAACCGGAAGCGCATAAATGGCAATAAGGTGTGTTCGGTCCAAACTCGCCAATCCTAGACATGCGATTTACCTATCATATACATTGCAAAACATAGTTAGTAAGTATATATCATTAATCATTTAAACAACATTATTTATCATCATTTTTTTATCTTATCATATAGACCCATTAGCATGATTATACTACTATAACATACTTCAAGTATTGAATTCATTCGTTTCACAATTTGACTTTAACAAGTTTACTCTTCATCATTCCATCACCATTCAAAAGTTTTCATCTTTCATCCTATCCATTCGATTTAGGTCAATATCTAAACATTCTCATAATTCATTAACTTGAATTGTTTGACCCATTCATAACAATTCAGCATAATGATCATTTCATTCTTATAATAACTCATTCATCTTAGCTTGTTTGACAACGGATCATATCTTACCCGAAACAGTTATCAATAATTTCTATTCATCCTCATCCATAGTAACGTATCTAAATGAATCTTTTACTTTCTCACTTATAACGATTACTTCAAGCTCAACTCATCAATTTACTATATCTATACTACCGCTTTCTACTAGAATCGATAATATGAAAATATCATCTTAAATTATATTAAAAATAAACGAAGTTCATATGAACTTACCTTTATCTTGCTTTGTTTGCGACCCAGATTGGTTCGTGCTTCCTTTACTCCTACAATGTCATACCCATATTTTCAATTCCATTCTTCTATCTCATATTTACATTACATAGAGGGCCAAATAATTCATTATTTTTCCAATTTAAATCATTTAACTTCATAATAATATGGGTTCATCATCTTTACATAAAAACTACTTCTCAAGACATTTCATCAAACACTTGGTATGCGTACAATAAACAAAGCATGATGTACAAGGATCTTATGAACAATCTTACTAGTTCATGTCAAAGTCATCATCTTTAACTAAATTCACAAAACTTTCATACTAAATCCATTTCATTAAACAAATATTCACTACAAACAACTTGATACATGATCATTACACTAATTTGTACATTCATCTTCACATCACTACTACTACAAATGGGTTTTTCATCAAAGCATCAAGGTAATTAGAATTTCAAGCATGATTCTTACTTATTATCATTTGAATTTCACATAATTTCATGAATTTCTTGAAAACCCATTTCATACAAAACCATCAAACATAAAATTCTACTTAACTTGTGTTCTAGTGTGCTTAGATGATCGAATCTAAGTTTCATGCAATGAGTTTGACCATGGTTTCTCTTTCAATTTCTTGATTTTGTGAAGAAGAGGGTTTTTCCCTCTTTCTTTCTTGCTCCAGGCGACAACCACACACATTGATTGTGTGTGTGGTGTGTGTTTTAATTATTTTATAACTCAACTTCCATTCTTTCCATATTTGGTCCCTCAAGTATGAATTTATTTTTAAAAGGCTAAAAGCTTATTCTTTTAAGTTAAAGTTCTCGTTATACCCTAACTAGGTTCGCACTCCTAGTTATTACTTGTAGTATATTTAAATAATATATAAATATATGTGTGTGTGTGTGTGCATAATTTAGATTTTTGGGCGTTACAAGTCTACCCTCCTTAAGAGAGGTTTTGTCCCCGAAACCTGAATACATACCGAATAATGTCAGTAGAACCTTCGCATTTCATTCTCTGATTCCCAAGTGAGATCCGATCCCTTCCTCTGTTGCCATTGAACTAAGACTTGCTTAACTTCCTTGTTACGAAGGGTTTTTATTTTGAAATCCTTAATGGCTAGCGGTCTTTCAATATAATTTATTCTTTCGTCCACATCAATGTCTTAAAATGGTATGTGAGTCGTTTCATCCGTAAGGCACTTTCGTTATTATGACACATGAAAGGTGTTGTGAATGCCATCTAATGCTTGGGGTAGTTCTAACTGATACGCAACTTTCCCAATACGAACTAAAATTTTAAATGGCCTAATGTATCTAGGGCCCAACTTTCCTCGTTTATGGAATCCAATTACGCCTTTCCATGGGGAGACTTTCAATAATACTCGATCCCCCACTTGGAATTCAATAGGACGCCTCCTTTTGTCCGCATAGGACTTTTGTCGATCTTGCGCCGCTTTCAATCGAGCTCGTACTAGATCAATCTTTTCATTAGTTCTTGCCACTACATCCTTGGGAGCAAGTTCTCTTTGTCCCACTTCTCCCCAACAAACTGGAGTTCTACATCTTCTCCCATATAACATTTCATATGTCGCCATTTAAATACTACTTTGATAGCTATTGTTGTATGAGAACTCCACAAATGATAAATGGTCATCCCAGTTACCCCCAAAATCTAATACACATGCTCTTAGCATATCCCAGTTACCCCAAAATCTAATACACATTCGTTCTGGTTATCACCAACTTAGGGTACGTGAAGAAGACATTCCGAAGACTGTTTTTCGAACTCGATATGGTCACTATGAATTCATGGTTATGGCTTTTGGTGTGACCAATGCTCCTGCTGTTTTTAAGGATTTGATGAATAGGGTGTGAAACCCTACCTCGATCGTTTTGTCATAGTCTTCATTGATGACATTCTTATTTATTCTAAGACCAAATCCGATCATGAACGACATCTTCTACTCATCCTAACACTTTTGAGAACCGAAAAGCTTTATGCTAAATTCTCGAAATGTGAGTTTTGGTTAAAGAGGTACAATTTCTTGGTCATGTCATCAACGACAAAGGGATACATGTTGACCCTGCAAAGATCAAAGCAGTGCAAGAATGGCAAGCGCCACGCACTCCTACTGAAGTTAGGTCATTTCTTGGTCTAGCTGGTTATTAACGACGTTTCATTGCAAAATTTTCTCATATCGTCGTACCACTCACGACCTTGACTCACAAGGGCAAACCCTTCATTTGGGGGCCCAAGCAAGAAGAGGTTTTCCAAACTTTGAAGCAAAAGCTTTGTGATGCACCTATCCTTACTCTTCCTAATGGATGCGAGGACTTTGTGGTTTATTGTGATGCGTTAGGACAGGGACTAGGTTGTGTCCTAATGCAAAGAGGAAAGGTGATAGCCTACACCTCAAGGCAACTCAAAGTGCATGAAAAGAACTATACCACTCACGACCTAGAACTTGGAGCAGTCGTGTTCGCTCTAAAGATATGGAGACACTATCTTTATGGTACCAAGTGTGAGATTTACACTGACCACAAGATCCTCCAACATATCTTTAAACAAAAGGAGTTGAACATGAGGCAACGATGATGGGTTGAACTCTTAAATGATTATGATTGTGAAATCCGATATCATCCTGGCAAAGCCATTGTTGTGGCTGATGCTCTTAGTCGAAAAGAGTATGTGAACTCCATCCATCTTTCGTGTTCTTAAATTATAACCGATCTTCAAAACCGAATTCGAGCAGCTCAACATATTTCTGTCACGGAAAATGATGTACGCGATGAATTGTCTTGTGGAGCTGAAACCAAATTAGAATCCAAGTCTGATGGTATCCTTTATTACCTAAATCATATTTGGGTATCTGATCGTGACGATCTTTGATCTCCTTATGAATGAGGCTCACAAAACACGATACCCTATACATCCAGGTGCTGATAAGATGTATTAAGACCTACGATACTCATACTGGTGGTCTGGCATGAAGAAAGATATCGCCATTTTTGTCTCCAAGTGCCTTACATGTTCTAAGGTTAAAGCTGAGCACCAACGACCTTCAGGATTACTCGTCCAACCTGAAATACCTGTTTGTAAGTGGGAAAACATAACCATGGACTTCATTACCGGGTTACCTTGCACCTCCAGTGGGTATAACACAATCTGGGTTATCATTGATCGTCTCACTGAATCAGATCATATTATTCCAATCCGCGAAGATTACAAGAATGAAAAGTTAGTTCGTATCTATATTGATGAAATTGTAAGCCGTCATGGTGTGCCCTTAAGTATCATTTCAGATCGAGACGGCCGTTTTACTTCACGAACATGGCAAGCCGTACAATCAGCATTGGGTACACGATTAGATCTCAGCACTGCCTTTCACCCTCAAACTGATGGTCAATCTGAGCACACCATACAAACTCTTGAAGACATGTTGCGAGCATGTGTCATAGACTTCAAGGGCAATTGGGATACTCATCTACCGTTAGTTGAATTTTCGTACAACAATAGTTATCATTCAAGCATCGGTATGGTTCCTTTTGAAGCCTTATATGGTCGTAAGTGCCGATCTCCTGTATGTTGGCACGGAATCGGTGAGGCGCAAATCACTGGACCTGAGCTGATTCAAGAAACGACTGATAAAATTCTTCAGATCCGCTATAATCTTCTAGCGGCTCGAAGTCGTCAAAAGAGTTACGCTGATAAACGACGAAAGCCACTGGAGTTTTGTGTTGGTGATCAAGTACTTTTGAAAGTATCATCATGGAAGGGAGTAGTTCGTTTTGGTCAGAAGGGTAAGCTAGCACCACGCTATGTGGGACCATTCAAAATACTTCAAAGAGTTGGTCCTGTAGCATACAAGCTTGATCTACCAGAAGAACTCAACAGAATTCATCCCACGTTCCATGTGTCAAACTTGAAAAAGTGTCTCGCCGACGAAAACCTCCATATACCGTTAGAAGATATTCAGATCGATGAATCAATGCATTTTGTTGAAAGACCCGTAGAAATCATGGATTATGGTGAAAAGCGTTTAAGACGAAGTCGTATTCCAATAGTAGGGTGCGTTGAGAGTCAAAACGAGGACCTGAGTTTACTTGGGAATGCGAAGACTCAATGTGTGAAAAATACCCGCATCTCTGTCCAGTTACATCCACTACTTAAATTTCGGGATGAAATTTCTAAAAGTAAGGGATACTGTAATATTAGTTTTAAAACGGGTCTCAAAACCCGCTTCGTTGAATAATTCAAGTATTAAATCTAAAGTCTCGATGAGTATTATTTTTTAATACGATTTATTAATATATAGCTATTAATATATATAATTACTAACTAATGGTTATTAAATAAATTGGAAGAATTACATAAATGATAATAATATAATAAGTAAAACCTTAAAATAATAAAAAAAAAGATAAATAAAAAAATAAAGGGACAGTCGGGTTTCGAACCCGGGTTCCCCCACAAACTCACACACCAAAACACCACTGAACCACACACACTTTTGTTCAATCTAGATAGCAAATAAAACTTATAATGAAACCCGCAAACAACCTGCAAATTCATGTCTGTAGCCGTCGAGACAGAGTCAAAATCATCACTGAAATTAATGTTTTTTTCGCAAATGTCTGAATGTAACCGATGATTAACATCAGTTATAACCCAAGTTCAAAACCCAATTAATTCAAAAACGTTTTAAACTTGAAATCATTGACCCATGATTTGGGTCTTGTAACCGAAATTGATCATTGACTTGTTATTCTATAAATACCCACTGAATCACCACTCAAACCTCGCTCAACCTTCCAAACCTTCACTCTAACATCTCTCTGATCGAATTCTTGTCGCCGGAGATCGCCTGCATTCACCGGAGTTCATCACCGGAAAACCGACACATACTCCCACTTGGTAAATTCTTTTAATTTTATTATATACATTCTGTTTAGCATAAATTGATTTATAAAAACATCTAATCAAAACCGTAAATCAAGCTCATCAATCGGGTGTGATGTTCTGAAATTTATTCATGAAGAAGATGAATCGGAGTTAGTGTTTTTATATAATTAAATATGGTGTTTTAAACAGGTTAGACACACAGTCCAGTGGTGGACTATGTGCAAACACACCACATACGTTTCAGGTCCGAGTCTTGAGCATGTCCGGTTTTCTAAATAAAAAGCATCTTTTTTTTTTCTAAAACATTCAGAGCATCTTTCAGTAAGTTTATAAATATAATATAATTTCAGATCATACTGGGTTAGACAGACAACCCAGTTGGTAGGGCTGGGTGCAACAAAGGCAAAGGTCACGGGTTCGAGACAGGGACTATGCACCGGTTCAATGACCTTTAAAACCTTTTTAAATAAATAATTTCAGAAATAACCTAACTAGTATATATATAATTAAAATGGAGATTATTTCGGGTTAGACACGTAGATCAGTTGGTAGAGTTGCGTGCACGTATACGGGAAGTCACGAGTTCGAACCTCACACACTGCCAAAAATTCATGCGACAAAACCAATCAGATTATCAGACCTGACAAGGTTCTTGATTTTTATTACTATTTTTCTTTATTATTATCATTTAAAAATCATTTAAAAATACTTAAAAATAAGATTTTTAAGCTAAAAATTGTAAAAATTACCACAAAAAATAAATCTTAAAACCTAATAAAAAGCATTAATTAGAAATATTAATTTCAAATAAAAATTTATTTATCTATCGAATTAATACGTTATTATTTAGGTTAGTTTCTCTCGTGGTTAAATCCTAATTCGTGCGCGTTCGTCGTCAATCCAAGGAAACACACCCACTGTGAGTGAATCATTACAAATTCCCCTTTTAGTTCATGTTTTGGGGTTATCATGTGTCGTTTACATATTTTAATTGTTCAAACATTTGTGCTAACACCATTATATGATCTAATGTGTATGTAATTTTTGTTGTTGTTATATGTGGTTACATTTTATCATTTCAGTGTAATCATTCACATAAGGCCCATCAGTTCCTCGTTGGATACGAGTTGAGCATCGCGTGCCTCATTAGACCGGCTCCGTTTGATTGAGCCTTGATCTCACAATTCATCATTTATCATGCTCATGTCTACATTGTTGATATTATGTGGTTTGTGGTTAGATTATATATACATATGCTCATATATGGTCCATGCACACTTTTATTAAATTAATCAATGTAACTAATTTGTTTAAATGTTTAATTTAGATTCACTTGCCAACTTTTGTTGACCCAAACTTTTATTTTTACACATGATACAGGTGGACAGGCTGAGGAGAGGAACACTTAGGATTGGCCTTAGAAGATGAATAAAATATGTCTTGGTTAGAACAATATTTCTTGTGTTTGTATGTTTCTTTGTGTTTGTATATTTTCTTTTAAATTTCAATTAATAAATATGTAACTTAATTATAGTAAATGTCATGAGCTTTGATGAAAACCCAATCATGCCCCCACTTCTATTGCAGCTGCGGGTCAGGGTGTGACAATTCCCTCAAGGCACATAAATTATTAAGCTCAACATTCTTAAACTCTATCCATTTGTTGCTTTGAATGATTTTCACTCGCTTGTTTGCCTGATTCTCAATGAGAGTGACAAATTTCTTTATCAGACCTGCAGTTTCACTCTTTTGTTCCAAGAAAAACACCCAAGTGAAGCGAGAGAAATCATTCGTGATGACCAATCAATAAGCTTTTCCTCCAATACTCAACACATTAACAGGACCAAAGAGATCCATGTGAAGCAATTCCAGAACTTTAGACGTCGTGTGCACGAGCTTGGACTTGTGAGGCTTACGATGCTGTTTCCCATGAGCACAAGATTCACATTTCTTTATCTGCATGAAATCTTTGATGGGTAAGTTTCTGACTAATCCTCCTTTGGCCAGTCGATTAAGATTATTCATGTTCAGATGACCCAAACGACGATGCCCCAACATAGCATCATGTTCAGCGATTTCAGAGCACAAACACGTGACTTGATCAGATGGAGCTTTGTTCATGTCAAGCACGTAAGCATTTCCACGATGTTCAGCTTCAAGCAAGTACCAATCCTTCAGTATAATTATCCATGGCTTTAAAATTACGCATCCACCTTTTGTGAAGAGAACTTCTAGATCTTTATCGCACATCTGAGAGACGCTCAAGAGACTGTGTTTGAGTTCAGGAACATAATTGACATCGGAGAAGCTGAGAACTCTGTTTTTCACTATGTCCTTCATAGTTATTCTTCCAGTTTCTCCTCCTGCAAAATTGACAAGTTCGCCGTTGAAGATTTTGATGTCGTTGAACTAGGAGATGTCCCCTGTCATGTGTCTGGAACAACCACTATCGATAAACCAAATTCTCACGATAGCCCTCCATAGTCGTTCCTATACACATAACGGGATTAGTGAGAAACTGGAACCTAGACCATATTTGATCTGGGTTGATCATCACTCTTTGTTCACGAAAGATCACATGACTTTTAGTAGAATTTGAGGTTTGAGAAGAAGAGGTTGTAGAGTTTGATGATTGAGAACACTGAGACTAAGATCAAGCAAGAATTTTCGGTCTCCATATTTTTGAAGCAGTGTTGTTTGAAACAAATTTGGTTGATGTTGTATTCAATTTCTTGAACTGATTTTGGAAACTTGTGTTTGAAAACTTTTGATTGATTTTCTTTGCTAGATTCCAGTCTTTATCAGAGGGCTTAGCTCGAGTGAACAGATGTTCATCACGTCGATGGTGCAAAGCCATCTGATGAGGTGTTCCTGGAATGATAAGACATGAGAGGACGATTAACACAATTTCTAGCTATGTGCCCCAAAATTCCACAATTGAAACAAGTTTGTCTTTTCGAGAAAAAGACAATTTTTTCTGCTTGTTATATTATGGGGAGCTAATTGAGTCTCTTCTTTCCACTAGGTGTTGATTTCTTGTGTGCATATTTACTCTTGGATGAAACCTGCTAATAATCATCGCACAGGAGTGAGTATCGATAATTTACCCTTCAACTTAGGTTCAGTTAGCTTTTGAGGTGGGTTTTCCTTTTGACTTTTATTAACAGCATTTGAGGAGACTTCCTCTTCAGTTTTCTTTTTGTGCTGTTTCTGGTTTTTCGTGATCACCTTTTCTTTGCGGGACTGGATTTTGTAAGCTTAGTCTCATTTGAAACCTTTTCTTCAGAAATTGAGCTTTTGGAGACAACTGAATCAGTTTCTTTAGAAACTGTTTCATCAGACACAAACCTTTCAGGATCATCTGATTCCTGATTGCCAGATGATGAGCAATTTTCATTAAAAACAGTTTGACTATCAGAAACACATTGCTCATTATCTAATATATCAGAATCTTCTGTCTGAATGACAGATTTATCAGACAACTCATGTTTATCAACAAGTTCATTCACACAACCAGACACAATAATATTATCAACTTCACAATGTTCAGAGAGATCTGAAGCATCAGTTGAGATTTTAGGCATGCTAGAATAGTTGTTTGAATAACTCAAAACAGATGTTTCGGATTCATCACCAAATGCCTCAGACTTCTCTGATAAATCAGTTAAATCACAATCTGAATCAAAAACCACATCATTTCAAGGTTCAGTTTTAATAACTTCTTCAGAAAAACCCTGAGTCTCAGAAACTAATGAGTGAACATAATCCCAAACATAACTATCATGTTTATCACACAAAGAAACATCCGAATTATCAGCATCATTTGGATGAAGTTCATCATCACCCACTTTCGACCGCTTCTCAACTACCACTGACTCTACACATATACTAAAACAGTTAATATTGTCTACAGAATAAGAAGTTGATACCTTTTCCTAAGATCCCTCTGATGGAGTTTTTATTGACTCCTTTACATGTTCTAAATTTTCAATTGATTCATTTAAGCATTCTTGATTAATGTTTTTAACAAAGCTCATGGGTTTTTGAAAATCTGTGGGTCTGCTGTTCTTTGGTTTGAAAGGTTCCCATGGAGTGTAATCACTTGGTTTTCCATACATCAGCTTATCATAATTTTCTATCTGTTGCTCAATAACAGGCATTCTAGAATACTTATGATTATATGGTGGAGGAACCTGCTTATAACCCAACCCTTTGCCCTTGTTTTCCTTGTATGCCAACTGTACATTGCATAGATTACAAATAGTGTCGTTGGAAGTATCAAATTTCTTTAAGTTTAACTCATTGTTGATATTTTCCAGTAAGAAGTTCCAGCTCAGCTCTCACAGAGTTGCACAGTTTTAAATTTAGTCGATTTTTGTAATCATGGACCCAACATTTATGGTGATTAACGTCCAAGTGGAGCTGAGTTATGTCCTTCTTTAGCGCGTTAATCTTTTCATAGAGAATTTTATTGTTCTCTCGAAGACCGATGCACTTTGACATGGCACTGTTGTAATCACTGATTAGAGCGAAATTATGTGCTCTCATCTATGCAATTTTATTTCTACAATTCCCGGACACAAAAGAGAGTTTACCATTTCAGAGAGAGTTTTGGGTTCCTCGGTCTACGCCATCAAACACTAGTGGTTTGTTTCAGAAACTTCAAAGATCTTGAGAGATTCCACCTGTGCTACAACATCCATCCAACTGAAACCACGTTGCTCTTGTGCCATCAGTGCCTTTCCTGTTCCAGTGGCTCCTTGGCTGGTTGAAGTTGAAGTTGAGGTTTGAACTATAGTAATAGGGACCATTGACCTCTCTGAGTTCCTAGCAGCAGCAGCAACTGTGTAGCTTCATAACCCACTAGTGTCTTCTTGCAATCCCTTGCAAAGTGTCCTGGTTCATGACATTTGTAGAACCTCAGCTTGTCTTTTATAGATCCAGTCCGAATATTTGACATGGGAGGTCGACCGTATCTTTTCTGAAACTTCTCTACTCGAAATGCTGCCATAGCCAAGTTCCAAGATGCATCCAGTTCTTCTTTTTCTTCTTCGACCACCTGATTAATCTCTGTTGCAAGAATGGATGGGGCAAAAGATCACCTGCGAGAAAGGCGTTCAGACTGTTAAGCATAGAAGCTGCGAGAGCCAACTTTTCTTCGTTCTGCTTGGTTAGAAAGGCTAGATTTTCTGCAGAGGGGGTGGATTGGACATTTTGAGATGATGAAGGGTTCACTGGACTGAAAACCACATTGGCATGCTAAGGGTATTGCTGAGCAGGAGTGGGTGTAGGTGAGTTTTTTGGAAGAGACCTGCCATACACATCGTTTGTCTTCTGAGCTTGTAACTGAGCTTGAGTTATCGGGCTGAAAACTACATTCGGCTTACTATTCGATACTCCATGAACAGGGTTAAAAACAATGTTGGGATGGCTCTGTGTCACACCCCGAATTTCCAACCAAACACCGGTGAGCCCGGGTGGGGAATATTGTGACATAAGTTGATATCATCATAGTCAATTAACAAAGCACAGCGGAAGTCTTGGATTTTAAATTACTATTACAAACCAATTGTTCAAAGTATGAAAATAATATATAGACGGCTTGTAATGAAAGATCCACAAGCGGATCGTAAAATATACAAAAAAATGTGTAATAGACTTTAGGCAGATCTAACGATTTGCAAGATCCTCTTATATCACTACCAAGCAGCTTCCAGCCTATTTCGTATTGTACCCGCAACTTAGTCTTTTGAAAATACGCCAGCTTTCGCTGGTAAATACACCCAACTGACTCGTTTTGAAAATATTTCAAAAATTGATTTAAGTGCACAGGGCACGAAAAATCTTTTATAACTTAGGAAAGTTAACCTTGTAACGTTGTTAACAGATTCACATGTTTGTCAATACATATGGGGCCCAGTACAGAGACCGAGACGTAATCAACGTACATACCACTTACGAACTCACGAAGGAGTTATCCCCAACTTGTGGGTAAAAATAATTTGGCATTCGCATTTGTCAGGTGTATGCATACACCCCATGCTTTGGTCGTGGCCATTAACTAATGTAATGAGCCGAGGATATCCAGGACATGGTCGTTAACCCCCAATGTTTAAGTTATCAAACAAAACTGATCAAAATGGAATATGCGGATTTACTAGCCACAATCCGGCATTCGATTGATCCCATTTCTGACCAAACGGTAATAATTTACCGTAACTCAATCTCGTATAGGGAAAATAAGTCAAGAGTATTTACCTGAGCTAGCGTTTGATTTAAATGCAAGTTTATACTATCTCAGCCGTTTAATCAACTAGATAAGTGCAGATAGCATTTACCGGAAGGCTTTAGTCTGGATTATGGCATGAGCTAACAAATTAAAATGGTAACGGTCTTATTTAAGTTATAGACTTAGACCGGCTAGCTAAAGGATCAAAACGGTACAATACGCTAGATTAAGCGATGACCGGATAGAATGTAGTTTAAACCCAATCAAGTACTATGACTTGTATAATATGGGTAAACCATAAGCATTCTAGATTTTGAGATTAAAATGATAAGGTTAAACCCATTTTGGTTAATTTCCGTAAACTAGTTACATATGCTTGACCATGCGCATATAAGCGATATCGGGTAACCAGATAAGTCATGAACAAGTTCTATATGCCATTATACTTTAAATAAGTTGTAATATCAGTAGGATATTAACTTATATGCCCATTAAGGTTTTAGAATGAAATTATGCCTCATAAGGGTGTTTTGGTAATTATATATTGTAACAAAGGAACTTGAATATATTTTGATGTTATGCTCATAAGTATTCTGGAAAAATATTTAATTTATGGTATATTAGTAAGATATTGATCATATATGTAATTTATCATTTAAGGCCAAACTATGCACCGTAGGGACATTTTGGTCATTTACACATAGTTTGATAATTTTATTTGGGATTCTGAGTTTATATCATGTACCTACTGTAAAATTATTTTAAATGAGTTTTAAAACCAGTAGGTAATAAGTCTTGGTTGATAAATATGGTTTAAAACCATACTATGCGCGAAAATGGTGTTTAGGTCGAAAAATGACGATTTGTGCGAAGTTTAATGAAAACTGATGCTAAGATCAGGTTTATATGTTTTAGATGTGTTATTTAATATAACGCATCAGTAGATAAAAAAGTTTGGAATAAAAGTATAATTAAAACCGTCTTATGCGCCGTAAAGGCTTTATCGTTATTTGTCGACATAATGCAAGAACTTGTACGTAAACTCAGTATATAAACTGACTTGACATCCCAAATAATCTTACTTATGATATTATATCAATAGAAAATTTATTTTCAAGTTCGTTATCAATTAAAACCTTGTTTTATGTAAAAAGGGCATTTAGTCAAAAATGGCATAATAATGGAACTTGTGCATAAACTCAGATTCTGATTATGATCATCTAATATAACCTTAGAGGGTTATGCTACATTATATTACGATCATAATCCAACCTTAGATCAGTCGCTAACTAATCTAAATCGGGTCAGAATCGAAAGTCAAAGAAAAAGTCAAACTTTGCAACTTTCGGTTGCGAACCAACCCTAGAACTGAAATTGACGAGTCGAACATGTTCTCACATGTTCTAATAATTATTACCAACTTGTTTAAGTGTCAAAACATGTTTTATAACATATATAAACTCAGATTATAATATTTTCAAAATCTGGCCTGTTTGACTTTTTAATAATAAAACTTTGACCCATCAATTGGTCTAGTAAACGTGATCTTTATGAGGTACCCTTTACATGGATTAACACCTACCTTATTACGATCACTTAGCCATGTTCGTTATGAACAATAGCTGGACCATGATGGTCTTAACCGAAAGTCAAAGCGTTTGCCATAAACGCTTGACTTTTAGCTATAAAAAGCCTATAAACGAAATGAAAGAGAAAGGAACACTTACAAGTGATCCTTGGATGAAACAGAACTAAGATGGATGCTCCTTTCAATTAGGAACTTCCAGAGGAGGGAGATAGAATGATTATGAGAAAGGTGCAAGTTCAAGTGATGAACCAATGCTCCTATTTATAGTTGGAGAGCTTGAATGAGGTGATGCCAGGTGTTAACAGGTGTTAGAGGGAGTCTACAAGTGTCCTAAAACGTGGCATAGCAGATTGGAAGCCCATGGTTTCGAATTGAATGGGTTTTGGCAACTTGTGTGGTTGCCAAGCAAAACTTTCTGCTGCAGACCCTTTCTGGCGACCCGCGAGAGACCAGGCCATGTCTCTCACGGCCTGCGAGCGGCTTATGAAATCTTTCAAAGTTTGACACATTTAGCCCCTCAACTTATTAAACTTGTAAAACACCTTTATAAGCATAACTAGCCCTCCGTAGCTAATATTTGGCGTACCCGGGAGTATGCCCGGACATTGTCAAAGTCTCGATTCATTAAAAGGTCACTCAGAGGTATAAATTAGTATGTTAACACTTTTAATCCCTCCATTGTCTAACTTTTACATATTTACATAAATAATCCCTCTCGTCCAACAAGTGGCTCATATGAGAGTTGGGACTTCGTAAATTACACTCAAAGGCTTAGTTTGAGCAGGTTGACACCTTTAGTTCTTATTAGTCATTATTATACTTAATATAAAGTAATGACACGTGTCGTTATATTATTGGACACGTTTTACGAGGTGTTACACTCTGAGACATTAAAGTAGTGTTGGAACTAGTCATCCCGGCAGCAATCAATGAATTCTTGTGGTTTAGCTCTCTCTGCTGATTGTCAATCTCACATAACTTGACTGTAGCAATCAGCTCGGTGAGTGAGACTTCATTCAGGTTTGTTGTACATTTTATCATCCAGACATCAGCATCCCAGCTTTTTGGGAATGAGTTCAGAAGTTGGCGATTCATCCCACTATTAGTAATAGTGATGCA
Source organism: Scalesia atractyloides (assembly GCA_947069175.1). Taxonomy (NCBI): domain Eukaryota; kingdom Viridiplantae; phylum Streptophyta; class Magnoliopsida; order Asterales; family Asteraceae; genus Scalesia; species Scalesia atractyloides. The sequence goes on along the minus strand of CAMTDV010000008.1, from coordinate 39,845,678 downwards.
AGCATTTATCATTTGTGAGACCAGTTCGACGAATCTTCTCATTTGGTTCTCCATAGTCTCCCTATAAATGTGATTGAACGAACTGAACTGCTGGTTCAACATGTTTACCCTACTAGCCTTCATGTCAGTGTTGCCTTCATACAGATTTTTAAGCACATCCCAATTCTCATTCGCATTCATGCAGTTCCTAACAACGATTGAGATATCCGGACCAAGAGCCATAGTGAGAATCGCCATTGCCTTATCATCTTTGTCTTTAATTCTTCGATCATCGTATGTCCATAGATTCTCAGATTTAGGAATTTGAGTTGGAGGATTATTTTCAGTAGCGTACATAATGCTACGAGGACCATCTCGAACACACCTCTAGACCCCAGGCTCATTTGCCTTACAATACTGCTCAAAACTCTAGGTCCAATCAAAGTAATCATCTCCATACAACAACTTCAAAATTTTGGTAGACGTGCCGATGATCTGATCGAATTCCTGATGCAACGCAAGAGTCTGAGATTGGATGGCATCTAAGGTAGTGTTGGCGAGACCCGCAACAGTCAAAATATCATTCGGGTTCATCATCTTTAAAAAATACCGAATAGAAATTAATTATTTTAAATTAAAGGTGAATAGTCTAAAAAGTCCAATCCGAAATGGTCAACACGAAAAGGTTCACTCGAAACAGTATCCTATCCGAAATGAAAAGTCAATTCGGAACAGTTGTTCGAACTCGGAACAATGATTCGAACTCGGAACAGTGACTTATCCGAAATGCAATGAAGATGATCCGAAATGTTGTGTAGTTGATCCGAAATGCAATGAAGATGATCCGAAATGTTGTGTAGTTGATCCGAAATGCAGGTAATCTTCAACAATGATTATCTGAAATAGGTCGAAATGCTAGCTATTTATCCGAAATGAATCCGAAACTCAACCCAATTATCCGAAATGAACTCAAATATTCAAATTGTTGATCCGGAATGCACTCGAAACACAAACTGTTGATACGAAGTGTATTCGAAACTTCAAAGTATGATCCGAGATGAGTCCGAAACCTAAGCAAATGATCCGAAACACGAGCAGAAGCTTCAAACAAACCCGAAACAGTAGCAGACCAGCAACATTATCAATTCGAATCAGTGTGATATCAGATTTGAGCCTGGAAATATGTTCAAACAGGCTCTGATACCAACTGTAAGTCCTGAAAACCGGATCTCACGATATCACACGTAGTTTGATTGGTGGCAGAATCACACAAACAAGCTATGGATCGAGATAGAAGAAATAAGATGAAATAGAATAGATGAAAGATTAACATGCATACAAATATGAAAATTTGTCTAATACAAGTTGTGAGAGAACCACCAAAAACCCACTAATCCCTAAACGCCATTTACTATTTAAGTAGGAGATTAGTACACCATTACCTCAAACCCTAAGCCCAAATGCATTCCCAAGCCCAACTTTTATAAGTTAGCCCAAACTACTAAAATGACTAATTCATAAACGTAACAGGTCCTAACAATATATATATATATATATGAAATAGCCACTAATCCCTAAACGTCATTTACTATTTTAGTAGGGGATTAGTACACTATTACCTCAAACTCTAAGCCCAAATGCATTCCCAAGCCCAACTTTTATAAGTTAGCCCAAACTACTAAAATGACTAATTTATAAACGTAACAGGTCCTAACAATATATATGAAATAAATTAATGGCAATCTAATTTGTAGTTATAGTATTTAAAACAATATATTAAATAACAAACAATTAGAAATTAGTCGTAGTTGACTCATATTAAACCTGATTTATTAACGATAGTAATAAAATCTTTCTATGTCATTGATATGAAAGTTTAGTAATAATAATAATAATAACGAGTTAAAACGTTTATTTTTATAATTAAAAAAACATGCATTATGTTATAACTTAAACTTACTATTCCCAAACTTTGTTTTTAAATAATAAGATATATATGAAATAAATTAATGGCAATCTAATTTGTAGTTATAGTATTTAAAACAATATATTAAATAACAAACAATTAGAAATTAGTCGTAGTTGACTCATATTAAACCTGATTTATTAACGATAGTAATAAAATCTTTCTATGTCATTGATATTAAAGTTTAGTAATAATAATAACGAGTTAAAACGTTTATTTTTATAATTAAAAAAACATGCATTATGTTATAACTTAAACTAACTATTCCCAAACTTTGTTTTTAAATAATAAGATAATAATAGTTTAAGTACGCGTGTGTTATGGTCTCACAATAAAATATATTATTTAACAATGTTGACATAAACATTTTAATGAAAGACTTGTTCAGTTACTTATTAAATTACACTGGATTGAAAGAAACGAATACGAAAAATTACAAATCGTTGAAGACTTCTTTATACACCACATTTGTTGTTTTATTCGTAGGTTGTCGTCCTTATCTAATATTAATAATTTGACTATATATCTGGTTTTTACTATAAATAAAGCAATATAAAATTGGCCAGGGTGAGAACCGACTATTTCAAGTACAAACCAACCCTAAATAACGACTGTCTACCAAGTGATTGATTATGCTTATTTAACAACAAAAATGTTCGGTTATAGTTTGGTTTATGATAACCAAGTCGACACATGCTCACTCTTAACAAAATGAGTTAATGTTGCGCCGCATGTTAGGTTTGACATACTACATACATAGAACAACCAATGTTTAAATTACGATTAATGCATAAACAAATAAGCAAATCATAATAACTATAAGAATACTGTATTTCTATTATTGATTTCTAACGACGATCAACAAATTTTTATTATGTGACCACTACCCGACCCGAATTGGACCGATTCTTTTTAATATTTTGCAACAACCAACCAATAAAATTTTACACATCATAAAGAAATTTATGGGTTTGCCATTAGTAAAAAGAAGTTCATGTGAGAGGATGGAGAGAGGTCTTCTATAGACATAACTATCGACCCGTTTGGCTTAGAATCTGTTTTGAGTTACTTTTAAAAAAAATAATCGGTTTTCAAACCAAATCGGGTTGACAAAGGTTGGTGCCTATACGGCTACACATTTGTTGGTGTTGAAGGTTTTCTAATTAGAATTGGGCCTACTGCTTGGTAAGGATGTGTAAACGTAGTTAAAACATTGAGTCTTCTAAAAGAATATTGTTGAGTTTTGATAATTCATATAACTAAAGCAGAGAATATATTGACATTAGGTTTTTTTACGTTCTATAAAATCTACAGGATGATCATCGTTAACTAATATATTATCTATGTGTAGAATTTCAAATGTTTGCTATAGTTCACTATACTACAAACCACATACACATTAATAACACCTATCTTATAAATTTTAAGTAGATAATAAACTTCCCTATTTTGTTCAAACCACATACACGTATCAATAGATTATATGTAGAATTTCAAATGTTTAATATACTTCACTGCAATATAAATCACATATACATTAATAACACCTACCTTATTTACCTACACATATAAAATTTTAACTAATTAATAAACTTCCCTAATTCTAATCTATCAACAACCGGATAAATTCAAATTCAATATTCAAGATTTCCGTGAGCGAACCCCGAAAGGCGACCCATCTTGATAATATCTTGTTTCGATTCACCAGCTCTTGTGATTGCTTGACGGGTTGTTTCTTGAAGCTAAACTTTGGAAAAAGCTCTAGCTTTGCAACCCTTGCTTGTTGTCAAAATCAATTACGGGAACTCGATCTATCTTCAGATGATCTTAATAGAATCTTGTTTGATGTGAAATGAACGAATTTTGGGAATCGGTGTTCGCTTGATTCAATAGAGATAATGTAGTTTCAAGGTTAATCTCTCACGGAATCAAAATCGTGAAACCAAATTGGGATGCCCGTAAAGCTAACACTACAATGCAATACGAAGTGAGTCGGGTGATCAAAGAATCACCTCGAGGCGATGCTAATTCGCCTAGTTTCAAAATAAAATGGTTAATTGGTGTTATGTTCTTCATGGATATAGTTTTCAAACAAAGCTAAAAGCAAACTTATGAGCTCAAATCAATTTCTTCACAACAAACTTAAAAAATCATTAATATTCTTGAACATCATCAAACACCTGAACCTTCTTGTCATTATAAAAAAATATTCGTACTTTATTAAAAACGAACATTAACCACCAAAGTTCCTTTGGTTGTGTAACATTTCCCGAGTAACCAAATGACACAATAAGCACCGAAATCCAAGAACTTGCTTCAGAGCATGAATTTTTGGATCAAGAACAATGGCGGGCCAAGCTGATTAATTTTTGCTGAATTTGGCCCACATGATATCACCGGAAGAAAACTCATTCAAATTCCTAACATTCTCAACCTGTTTGAATAAACAATCTATTTTTCATCACATTGTTCATTAAATCTTGAATACCTCTTCAGCTTATAACTCGATCTTCAAACTCTTCGAATTTCCTTAAAGATTTAAGATACTTGTATATCGCCACTATGCTTCTTGGGTTGAATTTGTTCTCTATGTTTTAGAATTTTGAAACTTGATTTCTCCTTATTTGGTGTAAACTCAGGTCAAAGCGTGCATCTTGATTAACATGAAATTCACTCTTTTCTTTCTTCCAGTTATCAAGAACCGAATCATTAAATCGAAACAGGAGTACCTGAACCTACCGGCATGAAGTCCTCACTGTTAGTGCATATTATGTATGTCCGTCACTGTGCGAACATGCTAGATAGAGCGTGTGTTGAATATTGTATAGTTGAGATACAAACACATGACTTTGGAGCAGTGTCGTACCCAAGAATTTTCCATGGAGGTGCGGAATATTTTAAAGTTTTTAGGCCCCTAGGTATATAAAAAAATTCGATTCATATTGGGTGGGATCAGGTCGGTCATGTAACACAAAAGAACGTCAAACTAAAATTTGTATAACCATCAAAAACATGTCATTACAAACATGTTTAAAATTGTACCCGACGGGTTTTCATTTTTTGAAATCTAGGCAAAACATCATATATAACTACTTTCCTAATGGTTCCTTTTGAGAATTTTGCCAAAACTTCCCTACTCATGGTTCCTATCACATTTAAATCGATCCAAAAGTTCATAGAGAGAACTAAACGCTTAAACAAAATAAACAATTATGTTCAACCACAATCCATAATTTTAAAGCCTTAGTAAAGTCTAGAACAACTAAAAAACATCAAAACAACAAAATCATGCTACTAAAGTCTAGAACATTAAATATATAAATTAAAACACATAAGTTTTTCTAACCCTTTTGATCGGAGTGTCGCGCCCCGGTCAAAGATAATATTTATAGTCCTAAATTACCCTTAACAATGTGTTAGTAGTAGTAAGGGTTCGAACCATGAAGAGTTTATGGTTTGCGATGGATGCGATTGATTTTAAAGGTTGTTGTCACTTTTATGAAGCTTGCTATGAGATTAATTAATTTGTGTGTTTGAAAAGGGATGTCAGATTAAACCGACAATTTTTTTTAATTAATTGACTACGAAAACTTGAACAAATGAGACTTTCACGAAAAACTTGATTAAAAGGTTTTAAACAATAATAAAGAACAAGGTTCACACCCGGTTCGGTAATCGAAGTCCTAGGGTTCCTACACGTTTTAGATTCAATTCAATTGTAAAAATGACCAACGAGTTTAGCGTTGCGTGGCTTAGGTGCCAAAATCTATCGACGTCATAAACGATGGATTACAATGCACCTCGTTACAAAGAACATGTAAATTCTAACCTAGAGAAGGCATAAGTGCACATAAACATTTCGCAAAGTCAAATTTAATCTTCACTCGACCGTTTACAAATTCAATACAAATGCAAGACAATTGTCGTAGATTTCAACATCAAATTACAACTTATCACAAATCAAAACTCAAACAATGTTTAACCCTAGAAACTTACAAAAACCTACACCGGGGAGAAACCCTCGAGAATTAGCCGCTCATGACGAACGGAACATGAATACCAGAAATAGAAACCTTGAACTTGGACATCTTGAAGCTTTGATGATGGTGATGATGATGATTAGGGTTTGTAGCGGATGGTAAAGATGAATGTATAGATGAATTGGTAATGATGATGGTGATGATAGATTAGGGTTAAGATGGATAGGATGATTCGGAGAATTGGTATGAATTGGTGGTGATTGAGATGATGGTAGGATGATTCTTGGCTCCAAGAACAAGTTCAAGCTCTCCAAAATGCGTAACTCCTCTTGAAAACTCCAAAAAACAAGTCATATACCCGTCCCAATGGTTCAAAAACATAAAATTCAGGACATGCATGCAGAAGGGGCGTCGTTAACGGCTACCTTAGGCGTCACCGACAACCCTTGGATCTTCTGATGTCTCCGACGCTCTAATCCACTACCTAAGAACAATTTTTGCCGACAGACTTATCTGGGGGGCGTCGCCGACGGCTTAGAGTTTACAAATTGGCTAATCGATGATGCATTAACACTTTTTAAAGTAATCCCTCAAACCGATTAGAACACGTACCCTCATAAGCTTGCAACTCAATCATTCTCCACCACCGAACACAACTACTAAGCACAAGTTAAAAGATCTTTAATGGGTTGTAACGGGGCTAGACTAAAGCTATGGAATAGGGTATTTTGAAAGTGGCTAAGGTGATGAAAACTTAATTTTTATTACATACACAACTACTCTAAGAAAGACTACTACGAATAAAGAAACTATGACGCAATGAATTTCACCTTTTATTCAATAAACTCTCAACACATATTTTTGTGCTTTTCTCAACAATTTTTTTCGCAAATTTGGAATCGAATTTTCATCACAAGGGTTAGAAATTAAAGGTTCACGGTGAAAGGCTAAATGTGTTGGTCAAACGGAAGGTTTAGGCACAAAGTTGGTGACTAAGGGATTAATTTTAGGTAAGAATATATAAACGGTGTAAAAGGAAGAGCTTTACCTAATGCCTTAATCATTCTTGTGCTCGTATTCGGTCTATGGTCTCAAACGTATCAAAAGTTGCAAGTTCTACAATACCTGACTAATGGTCCACTCAAACAAGGGGATATATATACATATACATATACGTATATGTATGCATACATATACGTATATGTATACATATACGTATATGTATACATATATATGTATATATATATGTGTGTGTGTGTGTAAAAGTGGCGCAAATTCTCACGTACAAAGGTATGGTATGTGATATGCACAAAATGTAGTTTATAAAGCGGATTATTCCCAAATAACCACCCGCTAAATACCCGTCATATTATTAATTTGAAGGTGACCATGACAAAAGACCACATGGGTTGTGTCATCTCTCATTGACTTAGTTACTTGTGCTTTTTAGATTGTTAAAACAAAGACATTTTTTTTGAATTTTTTTTAAATTTTCCCCCATCCCCACACTTGAGGTCAACATTATCCTCAATTTGTAATGTTTAAATGAACGGGTCAAAATCGAAATCTTTTTCTCTCCAACCCCACACTTGAGGTCAACATTGTCCTTAATGTGTAGGAATAGAGCTTTTAAAACGCACTAGGGATGTGACACGACTAACCTACCCAAAATTTCACCCCGGAAAATAAAATACAAAACACAATCCACTTATTACTAACTAAGAATCAAAGCTAAAAAGAAATGTATGCACCTGGTTTTCGCTCATTCCTCGTGTGCTCTTCATTCTTCAACAAAAATGGTCATCTCACGAACATAATGTACCTACAAATATCAACCCTCATGTAGAAGCAACCTTCTCACAACCATCAAAACTTGTTAGCTATCTAATTCTACCATTTTATAAAGAATTTACAAAGCCATATTTCTATTCAACTTAAATTTTGTGAAAAAATATTTTACATCCACAACAAACCTATCTCACTTTTGTAGGCATCACGGTTGCATTTAGCTTGTGCAACAAGCCCTTTTAAACCTCCCGATAGCTCGGAGGACGAGTAGGCCTTAAGAGAGTTATATAGAGAACACACCCACAAAGTTCATGTAACTAATAAAGCAACACAAAAGAAACTACAAGAAAGCTAAAAATAAACGAAACAAAATAACTAAAATAATATACAACAACAAATAACATACCAACTCATGGTGGTCGAACGGAGTGCTTGTCGCCCATGAACTCTTCCACATCACCGACCAGTGACTCATATAATTTATTTCCAAACGGGCCAAACCTCCTTAATTCATCCTCTTTCTTCTTCTCTTGAGGTGATTTCTTCACCTTCTTTTTCTTGACCGGTTTCTTCTTCAATTATCCTAACCTACCAACCATAGCACACATCTTTTTGTTCGGATTCATGTCCACCTTAGGACGTTTATCCTCACCGAGCGAGTTAGTAAATTTAGGAAAAACATTCAAATTTAGTTCCCGGTCCCTTAATTTCATGCTTACCGTTAATCACGAGCACTTAAACAGTTAACAAAATCTAAACGTGAAGCGCACGAACTCCCCGACAACGGCGCCAGATATTGATCGGAGTGTCGCGCCCCGGTCAAAGATAATATCTAAAGTCCCAAATTACCCTTAATAATGTGTTAGTGGTAGTAAGGGGTCGAACCACGAAGAGTTTGTGGTTTGCGATGGATGGGATTGATTTTCTAGGTTGTTGTCACCTTTATGAAGCTTGCTATGAGATTAATTAATTTGTGTGTTTGAAAAGGGATGTCGGATTAAACCGAAAAATTTGTTTTTAATTAATTGACTACGAAAACTTGAACAAATGAGACTTTCACGAAAAACTTGATTAAAAGGTTTTAAACAATAACAAAGAACTAGGTTCACACTCGGTTCGGTAATCGAAGTCCTAGGGTTCCTACACATTTAGATTCAATTCAATTGTGAAAATGACAAACGAGTTTACCGTTGCGTGGCTTAGGTATGACGGGTGGTCTATTGGACAACCGGAAAGTGCATTAAAACGATCAATATTACGCACTTAATTGGGTTAATTGTTATGATTTGATGTCTGTGGTGTGTATGGCTTTGCAGGTATCAAAGAGCATAACGAGGGAGTTTAAACGTGCTTTGTCAGGGACTTGCAAGTGGCTAGTTGAAGATGAGGACTCAAGAGATTGAACGAAGGGCAACACGAGAACTTCTGCTGTCCACTGTAAGCTACGGTGCACACCGTAGCTTACGCTGGAGTCCACCTTCAAGAGCACCGTAAGACATTCCTTAAGCACCGTAAGAAGATTCTTGCCCACCGTAAGCTACGGTGGGCACCATAGCTTACGGTAGTGAGCTACCGGAAAGTTATAACTACCCATTTTAACTCGAATTGAAAGGGTCTTTTAAGATCTCAATCATTGGAAACGTTTGGCAGGGCTTTGGGGGCAATTTTTGAGTGATCTTTGTGTTCCAAAACAATTTCTAAACATAATTTTGGTGTTTGTTGATTCTTATGATCAAAATAATTGAAGTATGTTGGATTGCAAGAACATGAGAGGCTAGAACTTCTTGTGATCATCTTGAGTGGAAGGTTTGTTGAACAATTGTGTTTCAAATTCTGATTTCTAGAATAATAATTGCTATTTGGTAGTTGTTATGGTGTTTGAATTATTGTTGGTAAATTATTGAGTGATATTTTATTCATTGCCTTAGTCGTACGTTCTTGGTGTCGTTAACAACCGAGATATCACGAGAAGGTTTACGGGTTGGATATTAATCAATTGGTCATCGTGTAACAACCTCGCATTATAAGCAATCCGAGTACTTAGTTCCCTTTTATCAAGAGCAGTTAATCAAACACGAGTCATGTCTATGTGACTATTTCTAGTTGAACTTGAAACACATGCGTTGCTTGAACCGGAAACTTAGATGATCACTTGCTTTTAAATCTGTTATACAACGAATCTTTGATTCATTATTAGTTAAAATAACCACAAAAACAAAAATTCTAAATTTAATCTTTTGCAATTTAGGTAATTTAGCCAAAGTATTACAAACCTTAGATAACGCAATTTCCACAACTCCCTGTGTTCGATACCCACTTACCGCTAGCTAGTAGCAGTATTTGGATTAAATTTACGTGAGACTACGACATCACGTCAAATTTTGGCGCTGTTTCCAGGGACTTGTGCGCAACGTGTGTTATCTTTGATTGAGTTTAGTTTGTTATTTTTCCGGGTTTACGTTGGTTGGGTTAGTGTGCAGGTTCTTACAGGTTCATGCATACTAGAGGCTCTAACAGGCTATCACCATTGACGTTTGATCCGGAGATCGAGTGAACTTTACGACACAACAGAGTTTTGTTACGTGAAAACAAGATTAGTTGTTTCCCAACAATACCTACTACACCAATTTCACCACTCAACACCATGGAACCATTACCCACTACCACGAGCCAAACATCACCATCCACACCTCCACCAATTCCTACCACCCAGCCAACTTCAACACATGAAGTTAACCCATCTAATGCCTCCTCGATGGTACCACCATTCTCACCTTTTTCCCAACACCCGGTCAATCATCATCCACCGAACAACCATTACCAAGTCAAACTTTACCAAGTTCAACCATTATCTATACCTCTTCCACATTTCAACCACCAACCCAACCTGGTTTCCAATATCCTTCCTCACAATTTATGCAATCGTCGGGTGTAGGGGGAGACGGGTTTGATGATGGTTATGAAGAAGAATTTGGAGGGTATGAAAAAGAGGGTTATTAATAAGGGGGTGATGGAGGTAACTTGGGACCTTAAGGGGGAATGGGTTTCCCTCATAGGCAACAATTGGAACAAGTACAAGAAATGGTTAGGCAACCTACGGGTGTGCAACAAATTCGTCCTCAAGGGCCACCATTCCAACAACCGATGCCTTTACAACAAGTCCAAGGTCAACATCAACAGCCTCAATTCCAAAGACCGATGCATCAACCCTAATATCAACAAGAATTCGCACCTCAAGGGCTAAGACAAGGTCAAGCTGGTCGACCAAGAGTACCATTGGGTGCTCCGTGAAGACATCATCGAGAGGTAGTGCGGGGGGTTGAAGCATATTTTCGACCGGTCATTACTAATAATCCTTCTCCGGTAGTGATACCTCATCGCCCGGATGGGAGGACATTTGAGGTTAGGACGACTATATTACAAAGCTTGCCGAAGTACAAGGGTCTAGCAACGGAGGAACCGTACTTCCATTTGGAAACATATGATTCCATTTGCAACACCATTGGAGGGCAAGGTTTTTCGTCGGATGATGTTAAATTGGTATTGTTTCAGTTTTCATTGGAAGATAAGGCAAAGAGGTGGTTTCATACTCTACCGTCTGCATCGATTTATACTTAGGCCAATATGCAACAAAGATTTTTGGAAGAGTTTTTTTCGGCTCAAAAGACAAATGAAGCTCGGCGGAGCTTACGAAGTTTTCAACAATAACCGGGTGAGATGTTTCATGAGGCGTTTGAAAGATTTAATATGATGCTAAAGAATTGTCCTCATCATGGTATTGCATTGTGGGAATTGTTGAATGCTTTTCACGAGGGGTTGAGCTCAGAAGATGCTCGTGATTTGATGTCCATTACCAATAGTACATTCGCTACAAACTTTGAACAAGACGATTGGGTGTTCTTGGAGAAAATGGTGGTCACATCAAAAAGGAAAGCACAATCTTCAAGGCGGGCAAGACATGTCATCACAAGACCCTAAGTGTATGCGGTAGAGGATGGAGGGGCGCAACCGACTAATCAGGTTTATAATGTTTGTACTAACTGTAATGGATTTGGTCATGCAACGGAGGTATGTTTGGTGGGAGTGAGTGAAAATCAAGTTGAAGAAGTTAATGCTATTGCACGGGGTGATCAAAATTTCAATATGAACTCCAACACATACCACCCCGGGTTACGAAATCATCCAAATTTCCGCTATGGGAACCCGGCGAATCAAGCCAACCCTAATTTCCAAGGAGCTCAATGGAGTTTTGTTCCTCGTCAACAATATAATTAAGGGAATTTTAAGGGTGGAAATGATCAAGGGTATCAAGGTCAATTTCAACAAGTGGGTGACCAAAGTGGGAATGCGGGTCAAACGTCATCGAGTAGCAACGAGGCTATGGATATGCTCCGAATGATGCAACAAGACATGCAATGGAGAAATCAACTCGATGAAGCTCGTATGCAAAAGGATGAAGTACGTGATAAAAGCATCCAACGTTAACCACTCAAGTGGGTCAACTTGCAACTGAGGTAGCGGAGCTTAAGAAAGGTAAGGGCCAACTTCCAAGTGACACGAAGGTAAATCCTTCTCATAATTCTTCACGTAATATTAATATTAACCATGTAAGTGTTTTACGAAGCGTAAAGAATTTAAGGAAAATTTGGAACCGGGTTTGGTAGAAGGGGTGGTTGAGGATATTACTGGAGTTGAGAGTGATGAGGATGAAGTCTCATCACCAAGTGTGTCTAAGGACCCTATCGTTGAAAAAGTAATTAAAAAACCGGGTTTGGGTGAAATATTAAATGAAACAAAGGAGGAAGGGGGACCAAGTCAAGTCCCGTTCCCTTCCGCTTTAGTTGACCCGGGAAAGAAAAACTTTATTTCAACAAGGGGTCCTCAAAAGGAGGAATTATTGGATGTGTTTAAACAGGCTAAGGTAAATCTCCCATTACTTGATGCGATTAAGCAAGTACTCGCTTATGCAAATTTTTAAAAGAATTATGCACTCAAAAAAGACAACAAAGAAAAAGTTGCCTAAGCGGGTAGATTTGACCGGACAAGTAAGTGCGGTGCTAAAAGGGATACTTTCTCCCAAGCTCCAAGATTTGGGAATGCCACTCATAAATATTCAAGTTGGAAATTTTCCAATGTCAAAGGCGTTGTTAGATATTGGAGCCGGAGTAAGTATATACCGGGTGGTTTGTATGATCAGTATGATTTTGGTCTATTGGCTCGGGTTGAGACAACGATGGTCTTAGCCGATTTATCTCACAAGTTACCACGAGGGATGGTTCAAGATGTAATTGTGAAGGTTGATGAATTCTACTACCGGTAGACTTTTTTGTACTAGACTACTCATCGGCGGACCCAAAACAACAACAAAACATTATTTTGGGTCGACCATTTTTAAGCACCGCTCATGCCGTAATCGATTGTCGACTTGGTACGGTTGACATGACATTCGGTAACAGAAAAATGAGATTAAACGTTTTTACTAACACTTCTAATTCTGTTGGTGTTGATGAGTGTTTCATGGCAGATTTAGTGGATGGATGTGACCCGCATGAATATGAGGAAGAGGATGTTTGTGTTTGTGTTCGTGATGTTTCCAAATACGTACATGCTTGTGATCTGAGGGTGGAAGAAGAAAAACAAGATGCAATGGCTGTAAAAGAAGGGCGACCGCCGTGGACTCATCAGTTTGGGAGTTTGCCGGCGGAAATTAGTTCGGGCACGAAGCCATCATTGGAGGAGCCACCAATGTTAGAGTTGAAGGATTGCTGAGCCACTTGAAATATGCGTTCTTAGGGGATATGACACGTTACCGGTCATTGTTGCCTCTAACTTAGAGGTGGCTCAAGAGCATGAATTGCTAAGGGTGCTTAAAGCGAATCGGCGGCTATTGGATGGACGATCGCAGATTTGAAAGGAATCAGCCCATCCATTGTGATGCACAAGATTATTACAACTGATGATGCAAAGCCGACGAGGGAAGCTCAAAGAAGGTTGAATCCGAACTTGCGCGAAGTAGTAAAGAAGGAGGTAATCAAATGGTTGGATGCATGTATTATTTAACCTATTTCTGGTAGTACTTGGGTAAGTCCTACCGAAGTGGTGCCTAAAAAGGCCGGTATTCAGGTGATAAAGGATGAAAACGGTGAACAAATCGCCACCCGACCGGTCACCGGGTTGCGTGTTTGTATCGACTATAGAAAATTGAAAACCGCAACCTCTAAGGACCATTTCCCATTACCCTTCATTGACCAAATAATTGAAAAACTTTCGGGTCAAATATACTACTGTTTTTGGATGGGTACTCGGGTTACAATCAAATTGCTATTCACCCTGATAACCAACATAAAACTACTTTCACATGTCCTTATGGTACGTTTGCCTTTAGACGAATGCCATTTGGCTTGTGCAATGCCCCAACAACTTTTCAGCGATGTATGATGAGTATTTTCTCGGACATGGTTGGGGAGTCGCTTGAGGTGTTCATGGATGACTTTTTGATTTTTGGCACAAGTTTTGAGTCTTGTCTCGACGAGTTGGAAAAGGTTTTAAAAAGATGTGTCGAGAAAAACTTAGTGCTCAATTGGGAGAAAAGTCCTTTCATGGTGCAAGAAGATATTGTGTTGGGCCATGTTGTTTCTGAAAAAGGGATGGAGGTAGACACATCGAAAATTCGTGTAATATCATCGTTGCCTCCTCCTACAAATGTAAAAGGGGTCAGGTCATTTTTGGGGCATGCTGGGTTTTATAGGAGATTTATTAAGGGTTTTAGTGTTATTACTAAACCCTTATGTAATTTATTATTGAAAGATGTTCCTTTTGACTTTACTAACGAATGTTTGCAAGCTTTTACTGTTTTGAAGGAACAACTGGTGAAAGCCCCTATTTTGCAACCGCTGGATTGGTCAAAGCCGTCCGAGATTATATGCGATACTAGCGATATAACTATTGGAGCGGTTTTGGGTCAAAGGGTCGACAAGAAGCCGTTGGCAATCTATTATGCGAGCAAAACTTTGTCCGAGGCGCAACTGAATTACACCACAACCGAAAAAGAATTATTAGCAGTGGTGTATGCCTTGGACAAGTTTTGATCGTATATTTGGGGAAGCAAGGTGGTAGTGTATTCGGACCATAACGCAGTTCGGTATTTGATGGAGAAAAAGGATGCGAAGCCCCGGTTGATTCGATGGGTGCTCTTGTTACAAGAATTTGATTTGGAAATTCGAGATAAAAAGGGAAGTGAAAATGTGGTGGCGGACCATCTATCTCGAATTCCAATGGAAGGGGTTGACGATTTCAGTGAAATTAACGAACAGTTTCCCGATGAACAGTTGCTCGCTATCTCTACTTCTGTAGCACTGTGGGATGCCCATTATGTAAACTATTTGGCCACGGGAGTTATTCCTAGTCACTGGACGAAGAGAAGAAGACAACAGTTCATGATTCAAGTCAAGCAATACATATGGGATGAACCAGATCTGTTTAAAATCGGGCCCGACCAAGTGATTAGAAGGTTTGTGCCGGAAACAGAAGTGGCCGAAATTTTAACCCATGCTCACTCATCCGCTTGTGGGGGAAACTTCAGTGGTCACAAGACGGGATATCGGGTGCTCACATGCAGGTTTTATTGGCCAACAATTTTCAAGGACGCATGTGAATTTGCCCGAGATTGTCTAAACTGCCAAAAGTTTGGGAGTATTTCAAAGAGCGATGAAATGCCCATGCAACCCATCTTGGTGGTAGAGATTTTTGATGTGTGGCGGATAGATTTCATGGGGCCTTTTCCTAGTTCAAATGGGTTCTTGTACATCTTGGTGGCTGTGGATTATGTGTCAAAATGGATTGAAGCCATACCGACAAGGACTAATGATCATTCAGTTGTTTGCAAGTTTGTACAATCGAATATCTTTGCTCGTTTTGGGATTCCACGTGTTATAATCAGTGATGGTGGTTCACATTTTAAAAATGTTAATTTTGGAAAATTATTGAAGAGGTACAATGTGAACCACCGCATTGCCACGCCATATCATCCACAAACTAGTGGACAAGTTGAAGTGTCCAACCGTCAAATCAATGAAATTCTAATGAAGACGGTGCGAACGGATAGGAAGGATTGGTCGAGTAAGTTAGATGATGCGTTGTGGGCGTACCGAACGGCCTACAAAACTCCTATTGGTACAACTCCTTATCGGTTGGTGTATGGGAAGGGGTGTTATTTACCAATGGAATTGGCGCATAGCGCGCATTGGGCAATTAAAACGGTAAACGCCGATTATGATGAAGCGGGGAAGATCCGGAAACTTCAATTGAGTGAGATTGAAGAGATTCGGGATGAAGCGTATGAGTGTGCAGCTGCATACAAAGATAAGCTCAAGAAGGTTCATGATGCAAAGATTCAGAAGCAAACTTTCAAAACGGGTCAAAAGGTGTGTTGTATAATTCAAGGCTAAAGATGTTTGCGGGTAAATTGAAAAGCAAGTGGATGGACCCCTATGTTATTACAAGAGTGGGCAGGTTTGGAGATGTTGATATTGTGGATGATAGGACTAACACGAAGCAACCGTTGAATGGGCATCGGCTCAAACCATATTTCGAAGGAAACGACATCAAACATCTTGAACTTGACAAAGTGGGCTACATCCTACGCCCATTGGATGCGGATTAAACACTAGAGGCCCATGTTTGGTAGTGTAAATATATAGTTTATTTGTTTGGTTAGTTTGTTTCGAGAAATTATCCGAACTTGTTTGATTTGTGTTTGAAACAAGTGTGGGAAAGTTTTTCAGACTTTCTCATACACGGTGTTGAGGAAAAAAACGGGTTTTTCGAGGGGGATGGTAGGTAAAAGTAAGATGATTGCTATTATTATTTAAAAAAAATTCAAAAAAAAATGCCTAGATACCGCCGTAGTTTACGGTCCCCACCGTAAGCTACGGTCCTCACCGTAAGCTACGGTGGACCCCAATTCCCTTACGGTGACAAGTTACTGTCTTACGACCCTTTTATAACCCCTGGCCACGGTAGTTTACGGTGACCACCGTAGTTTACGGTGGCCAATGGGCGACTTGGGTCCGCAAAATAGTATTTTAACACGGGATTTAACCCCTATCACCCATTCTCTGCATACTTTTCAGCCACAACCTCCATTCTTCTTCTTCCCTATTTACTCTCAAGAACACCCACTTTAACCTACACCAACCCTTCAATTTCTCACAAAATTGAGTGATTTTCGGGTCAATCTTGACTAAAAATTCATAAGAATTTCGAATTTGTGCTTGCATTTGGTAGAATCCAACGTTTGGGTGATCAATTTGGAACTTTTTGAACCGAAAATTTTAGGGTTCTTGTTAGGTTTTTGTTAATCTTCAAGTTTCTAGTGTTCTTCTTTTCTACAAGGCTAAGGTATGCATTTTCTTACACTATTGTTATTGCATTGTAGAATTGTAAGTGCTATGTTACCATGATCTCATACTTGCTTATAATTAGTTACATTGAGATGATTTTGATGGGTTTTTGAATGGTTATGGTTATGGAAGATAGTTATATGATAAAAATATGGTATTTGGGCAAAATTTTACCAACTTAGGGAAATGTTGTTCAAATTTTTGCAAATGATGAATTTATGTGTTAACTAGTTTCCATGACCATAATGATAAGCAAGTGTGGGGATAATGTGGGATATTGAGACGAAGAGTAATGTGTTCATTGTTTCTATGCTTTGAAGAATTAATATGGGGCACAAAGGAGAGGAAAAAGTGGGTTCTTCGAGTGACCTGGTGCCAAGAAAGAGAAGGTTAGTGATACAGAGTGACATAGAGGAAGAGTATGAGGAAGAAGTGCCTGATCGTGGACCGAAACCAAGTTGGACATCAGGTCCTCTACACGATCAACCGGAGGAATGGCAAGATGAATTGTTCAACGATCAAATGAATATACTACAACAATGAAAGGAAGCGTTTATTTGTGAGAACGAGGTTCCAAAACAGATTTTGGACCATTTGGGGTCACGGAAAAGTCCCGTGCACTAGGTTGGGAAACGGCGTTGAAATGTTATGACGATGAAGGTAAGAATTTATATGATGCTGAGATTCAAGAGTGGATGGCCACTCTTAGGTGTCCTTCATATAGAGGTGGAGCATCAAGAATGAGGCTAATCGGAACCGTAAACGGCATTGAGCTGGAAATGTCTTTTGATTCTTTGCGGCGGGTAGCAAAGTTTGATAGTAAACTAGTAAACAATATATGCTTCCAAGGCTGGAAGACCTATACTTTGAACCTGAGAAGCATCCTTGGTGGAAGACTATGTTAGATTATATGTTCCTGTCGGGTACCACTCACGGGAAACTGTACCGCAAGAATTTAAAAATCGAAGGAAAGTTAATGTTGGCCATCTGTATGCAAATTGTTATCCCAAGGCGGGGTGACAAAACTGAGGTTTGACGGCCGGAAGTGCCGGGGGAAGAGGACGAACAGGAGAGCGAAGAAGAAGGCTTGAGTGGGGACGAAGATTATATAGATGACCCACATGTTACCCCGATGAATGTGGATCGGGGAGGTTCGAGTGGTGATCCGGCTAGGGGTAGCTTTGATTTCTCAAGACATCCGTATGAGCCAAAATGGGCTCATGAAGGTACAATGCAAGAAGTAATTGAGAGTCAGAGGCCTTCGGTGTTTGATTGCTGGAGTGGGGTTGAAAGAACGTTTTTTTGATCATCAGATATTCATGGGTGCGAGTATGGAGCGTGCGTTGAGGCACAACTTTGATCGTCAGGAATCTTGGAACCACACCCATTCGTACTCCTTTGAACAAGAGATAAATAAGCATTACTTGGATGATCAAAACCGGCGGATGCATGCTGATTGGCATGCAGGACGACCATTGGTTGCGGACCCACCACCGGTCAACTACTCGACCCTGCCACCCTATGACGATAGTGTTTTTTCCAACGCCACCGATGCATCATTCTCAATGGGTGGATCCTCGTTATGGGCAGCAGTAGAAGAGCACCGAGCAACAAGAAGGAGGAGTAGGAGGAAGTGGCAGTGGCGCGGTCGCATTTGGTGAGTTTTCGAAGATGATGACCTCCATCTTTGGACCTCCTCAATTGCGTTACTACTGATCAGGTTGTATTCTTCCTTTGTACAGTATTGTAGACTTTATTTTGTTGCGTTGTATTTACGGTTGGGAGTGAAGGGGGTGTATTGTGATTGATAGTTATGTTTTGGGTTGGTGATATTGTGGTTGTGTTGTTATGTGTTTTAAAAAAAAGAAGTTTGGGATTTGAGTATTTGAGCAAAAGGGTGATGTTGAAGTAACTTGACTGATCGTTTCCCTCAAAACCATACATTGGGGTCAATGTATCCCAAGTGTAGGGATGGGGGAAATTTTTCGGGATTTTTGAAAATTTTTTGAATCAAACCAAACAGTTGTCCAAGTTTGAATATGCTACCTTAATCTACATGACACATCGGTATCCATTTTTATCCCTTTCTTGGTGAGGTTTGAGCCACATGGGATGTACTTTAGAGATTAAATTCTTTTTGGATTGAGTGGCGGTATGTGCAATGTGTTAATAGAACTTGGATAATAGATGCTTGTTAAAACCTAAGTGTAACGTGCTTGTGAATATGATAAGGGCATTTAGGTAGCCTAGTCTGTTGAGTGTGGGTTTGGGGGGTTGGACCTCATAAGTTACATATATGAGCTTGGTAGTGAGCGGGACGGGGGTTTGGACATTAGTAGCCAAAATTAGAGCTTTTGACCATTCAATTGTTACCCAAGCCTATGTCCTACAAAATTATACCTATTAATCGACCGGTTTAAGAGTCTAGTTAGTTTGATATTTTTTGTATGTATTCTTTCTTTCAATAGTCGTAATGCGATATTTGCTATCTTGTTGCAATATTGTATTTGAAAAAAAAGAAGAAGAAAAAGAAAGAAAAAATGAAAAAGAAAAAAGAGAAGTTAGTGGTACAAATAGTGTTGGTTATTTTTGTTGGTTTGGGTCGATTAAACGTGCTATATGCATATCTTCCACCATTTCTGACCTTTACACATAGCCTTGTTACAACCCAAAAGTCCTTTTGATTCATAAGAATGTTAGGCAATTGTAGGTAGAGACTTGATTATTATCCAAGCTTATTGTCGCACATTCACATACTTGCATTGAGTGATCTAGCACAATCTTGCTAGTACCATTTTTGTCACCGAGAGGAGAGTATTGTAAGGGGTTTGTTATGTAGTATGATGGTAAGCTGACAATGGGAAGACATGTTTGTGTTTGGTTTACATGATGATCACTTTTAAGTTTGAAAACGTTTGTGATGTGTTGCTTGGGCCAAGCAATGTTTAAGTGTTGGGATGTGACGGGTGGTCTACTAGACAACCCGAAAGTGCATTAAAACAATCAATATTCCGCACTTAATTGGGTTAATTGTTACGATTTGATGTCTTTGGTGTGTATGGCTTTGTAGGTACCGAAGAGAATAACGAGGGAGTTTAAACGTGCTTTGTCAGGGACTTGAAAGTGGCTAGTTGAGGATGAGGACTCAAGAGATTGAACGAAGGGCAAAATGAGAAATTTTGCTATCCATCGTAAGCTACGGTGAGCACCGTAGATTACGGTGGAGTCCACTTTCAAGAGCATCGTAAGACAGTCCTTAAGCACCGTAAGAAGATTCTTGCCCACCGTAAGCTATGGTGGGCACCATAGCTTACGGTGGTGAGCTACGGGAAAGTTGTAACTGCCCATTTTAACTCGAATTGAAAGGGTCTTTTCAGATCTCAATCATTTGAAACGTTTGGCAGGGCTTTGGGGGCGATTTTTGAGTGATCTTTGTGTTTCAAAACAATTTCTAAACATAATTTTGGTGTTTGTTGATTCTTATGATCAAAACAATTGAAGTATGCTGGATTGCAAGAACATGAGAGGCTAGAACTTCTTGTGATCATCTTGAGTGGAAGGTTTGTTGAACAATTGTGTTTCAAATTCTGATTTCTAGAATAATAATTACTATTTGGTAGTTGTTATGGTGTTTGAATTACTGTTGGTAAACTATTGAGTGATATTTTATTCATTGCCTTAGTCGTACGTTCTTGGTGTCGTTGACAACCGATATATCATGGGAAGGTTTACGGGTTGGATATTAATCAATTTGTCATTGGGTAACAACCTCGCATTATAAGCAATCCGAGTACTTGGTTCCCTTTTATCACGAGCAGTTAATCAAACACGAGTCATGTCTGTGTGACTCTTTCTAGTTGAACTTGAAACACATGGTTTGCTTGAACCAGAAACTTAGATGATCACTTGCTTTTAAATCTGTTATAAAACCAATCTTTGAGTCATTATTAGTTAAAATCTAGAACCACAAAACAAAAAATTCTGAATTTAATCTTTTGCAATTTAGGTCATTTAGCCAAAGTATTACAAACCTTAGATAACGCAATTTCCACAACTCCATGTGTTCGATACCCACTTACCGCTAGCTAGTAGCAATATTTGGATTAAATTTACTTGAGACTACGACATCACGTCAAGGTACCATAAGCTATCAACATCATAAACGATGGATTACAATGCACTTCGTTACCAAGAACATATAAATTCTAACCTAGACAAGGCATAAGTGCACATAAACATTTCGTAAAGTCAAATTTAATCTTAACTCGACCGTCTAAAATTCAACACAAATGCAAGACAATTGTTGTAGATTTCAACAATAAATTACCACTTATCACAAATCAAAACTCAAACAATGTTTAACCCTAGAAACTTACAAAAACCTACACCGGGATGAAACCCTCGAGAATTAGCAGCTCATGACGAACGGAACACGAATACCGGAAATAGAAACCTTGAACTTGATCATCTTGAAGCTTTGATGATGGTGATGATGATGATTAGGGTTTGTAGTGGATGGTAAATGAATGTATAGATGAATTGGTTAATGATGATGGTGATGATAGATTAGGGTTAAGATGGATAGGATGATTCAGAGAACTGGTATGAATTGGTGGTGATTGAGATTATGGAAGGATGATTTTTGGCCCCAAGAAAAGTTCAAGCTCTCCAAAATGCGTAATTCCTCTTGAAAAGTCCAAAAAACAAGTCATATACCCGTCCCAATGAGAAAAACATAAAATTCACGACTTGCATATACAGAAGGGGCGTCGCCGACGGCTACCTTGGGCGTAACCGACGGCCCTTGGATCTTCTGATGTCTCCGACGCTCTAATCCACTGCCTACGGACAATTTTTGCCGACGAACTTATCTGGGCGCGTCGCCGACGGCTGAGGGTTTAAAAATTGGCTAATCGATTATGCATTAGCACTTTTGAAAGTAATCACTCAAACCGATTAGAACACGTACCTGCATAAGCTTGCAACTCAATCATTCTCCACCACCAAACACAAATACTAAGCACAAGTCAAAAGGTTTTTAATGGGTTGTAACGCGGCTCGGCTAAAGGTATGGAATAAGGTCTTTTGAAAGTGGCTAAGATGATAAAATCTCAATTTTTATTACATGCACAACTACTCTAAAAACGACTACTATGAATAAACAAACTATGAGGCAACGAATTTCGCCTTTTATTCAATAAACTCTCAAAACATATTTTTGTGCTTTTCTCAACAATTTTTTTTCGCAAACTTGGAATCGAATTTTCATCACAAGGGTTATAATTAAAGGTTCACGGTCAAAGGCTAAATGTGTTGGTCAAACGAAATGTTTAGGCTCAAAGTTGGTGACTATGGGATTAATTTCGGGTAAGGATATATAAATGGTGTAAAAGGAAGAGCTTTACCTAATGCCTTAATCATTCTTCTGCTCGTATTCGGTCTATGGTCTCAAACGTATCAAAAGTTGCAAGTTCTACAATACCTGACTAATGGTCCACTCAAACAAAGGAATATACATATCTAAAATGTGTAAAAGTGGCTAAAAATCTCACGTACAAAGGGTATGGTATGTGATATGCACAAAATGTAAGTTTCTAAAGCGGATTATTCCCAAATAACCAAACGATAATACCCGTCATGTTATTAATTTGAAGTTGACCATGACAAAAGACCACATGGGTTGTGTCATCTCTCATTGACTTAGTTACTTGTGCCTTTTAGATTGCTTAAACAAAGACATTTTTTTGAATTTTTTTTTGAAATTCTCCCCCATCCCCACACTTGAGGTCAACATTATGCTCAATGTGTAGTGTTTAAATGAACGGGTTAAAATCAAAATCTTTTGCTCTCCAACCGCACACTTGAGGTCAACATTGTCCTTAATGTGTAGGAATAGAGCTTTTAAAACGCACTAGGGATGTGACACGACTAACCTCCCCAAAATTTCACCCCGGAAAATAAAATACAAAATACAATCCACTTATTACTAACTAAGAATCAAAGCTAAAAAGAAATGTATGCACCTGGTTTTCGCTCATTCCCCATGTGCACTTCATTCTTCAACAAAAATGATCATCTCCCGAACATAATGTACCTACAAATCTCAACCCTCATGTAGATGCAAGCTTCTCACAACCATTAAAACTTGTTAGTTATCTAGTTATACCATTTTATAAAGAATTTACAAAGCCATATTTCTATTCAACTTTAATTTTGTGGAAAAATATTTTACAACCACAACAAACCTAACTCACTTTCGTAGGAATCACGATTACATTTTGCTTATGCAACAAGCCCCTTTAAAACTCCCAATAGCTCGGAGGACGAGTAGGTCTCATGAGGGTTATATAGGGAACACAAAAGAAACTACAAGAAAGCTAAAAATAAACGAAACAAAATAACTAAAAAGAATATACAACAACAAATAACATACCACCTCATGCTGGTCGAACGGAGTGCTTGTCGCCCATGAACTCTTCCACATCACATACCGGTGACTCATACCATTTATTTCCAAATTGGCTAAAGCTCCTTAATTCATCCTCTTCCTTCTTTTCTTGAGGTGATTTCTTCACCTTCTTCTTTCTTGACCGGTTTCTTCTTCAATTCTCCTAACCTACCAACCATAGCACACATCTTTTTGTTTGAATTCATGTCCTCCTTAGGACATTTATCATCACCGAGCGAGTTAGTAAATTTAGGAAAAACATTCAAATTTAGTTCCCGATCCCTAAATTTCATGCTTACCATTAATCACGAGCACTTAAACAGTAATTAAACAAAATCCAAACGCGAAGCGCACGAACTCCCCGGCAACAGCGCCAGATATTGATCGGAGTGTCGCGCCCCGGTCTAAGATAATATCTATAGTCCCAAATTGCCCTTAATAATGTGTTAGTGGTAGTAAGGGGTCGAACCATGAAGAGTTTGTGGTTTGCGATGGATGCGATTGATTTTATAGGTTGTTGTCACCTTTATGAAGCTTGCTATGAGATTAATTTATTTGTGTGTTTGAAAAGGGATGTCGGATTAAACCGAAAAATTTATTTTTAGTTAATTGCCTACGAAAACTTGAACAAATGAGACTTTCATGAAAAACTTGATTAAAAGGTTTTAAACAATTACAAAGAACTAGGTTCACACTCGGTTCGGTAATTGAAGTCCTAGGGTTAATACACATTTAGATTCAATTCAATTGTGAAAATGACAAACGAGTTTAGCGTCGCGTGGCTTAGGTATGACGGGTGGTCTATTGGACAACCCGAAAATGCATTAAAACAATCAATATTCCGCACTTAATTGGGTTAATTGTTATGATTTGATGTCTGTGGTGTGTATGGCTTTGCAGGTACCGAAGAGCATAACGAGGGAGTTTAAACGCGCTTTGTCGGGGACTTGCAAGTGGCTAGTTGAAGATGAGGACTCAAGTTATTGAACGAAGGGCAACACGGGAACTTCTACTGTCCACCGTAAGCTACGGTGCACACCGTAGCTTACGGTGGAGTCCACCTTCAAGAGCACCGTAAGACAGTCCTTAAGCACCGTAAGAAGATTCTTGCCCACCGTAAGCTACAGTGGGCACCATAGCTTACGGTGGTGAGCTACGGGGAAGTTGTAACTGCCCATTTTAACTCGAATTGAAAGGGTCTTTTCATATCTCAATCATTTCGCCTTTTATTCAATAAACTCTCAACACATATTTTTGTGCTTTTCTCAACAATTTTTTTTCGCAAACTTGGAATCGAATTTTCATCACAGGGTTAGAAATTAAAGGTTCACGGTGAAAGGCTAAATGTGTTGGTCAAACGAAAGGTTTAGGCACAAAGTTGGTGACTAAGGGATTAATTTCGGGTAAGGATATAAATGGTGTAAAAGGAAGAGCTTTACCTAATGCCTTAATCATTCTTGTGCTCGTATTCGGTCTATGGTCTCAAACGTATCAAAAGTTGCAAGTTCTACAATACCTGACTAATGGTCCACTAAGACAAGGGGATAATATATATATATATATATATATATATATATATATATATATATATATATATGTGTGTGTGTGTGTGTGTGTAAAAGTGGCGCAAATTCTCACGCACAAAGGGTATGGCATGTGATATGCACAAAATGTAAGTTTATAAAGCGGATTATTCCCAAATAACCACCCGCGAAATACCCGTCATATTATTAATTTGAAGGTGACCATGACAAAAGACCACATGGGTTGTGTCATCTCTTTTTGACTTAGTTACTTGTCCTTTTTAGATTGCTAAAGCAAAGACATTTTTTTTAATTTTTTTTAAATTTTCCCCCATCCCCACACTTGAGGTCAACATTATCCTCAATTTGTAATGTTTAAATGAACGGGTCAAAATCAAAATCATTTTCTCTCCAACCCCACACTTGAGGTCAACATTGTCCTTAATGTGTAGGAATAGAGCTTTTCAAACGCACTAGGGATGTGACACGACTAACCTCCCCAAAATTTCACCCCGAAAAATAAAATACAAAACACAATCCACTTATTACTAACTAAGAATCAAAGCTAAAAAGAAATGTATGCATCTGGTTTTTGCTCATTCCTCGTGTGCTCTTCATTCTTCAACAAAAATGGTCATCTCGCGGACATAATATACCTACAAATCTCAACTCTCATGTAGAAACAAGCTTCTCATAACCATCAAAACTTGTTAGTTATCTAGGTCTACCATTTTATAAAGAATTTACAAAGCTATATTTCTATTCAACTTTAATTTTGTGGAAATATATTTTACAACCACAACAAACCTAACTCGCTTTCGTAGGAATCACGGTTGCATTTAGCTTATGCAACAAGCCCTTTTAAACCTCCCGATAGCTCGGAGGATGAGTAGGTCTCATGAGGGTTATATAGGAAACACACCCAAAAAGTTCATGTAACCACTAAAGCAACACAAAAGAAACTACAAGAAAGCTAAACATAAACGAAATAAAATAACTAAAAATAATATACAACAACAAATAACATACCTCCTCATGGTTGTCGAACAGGGTGCTTGTTGCCCATGAACTTTTCCACATCACCAACTGGTGACTCATAACATTTATTTCCAAATGGGCCAAACCTCCTTAATTCATCCTTTTCCTTCTTATCTTCCGGTGACTTCTTCACCTTCTTCTTCATGACCGGTTTCTTCTCCAATTCTCCAAACCTACCAACCATAGCACACATCTTTTTGTTCGGATTCATGTCCTCCTTAGGACACTTATCCTCACCGAGCGAGTTATTAAATTTAGGAAAACCAATCAATAGTTCCCAGTCCCTAAATTTCATGCTTACCGTTAATCACAAGCACTTAAACAGTTAATCACGAAATCAAACAAAATTCAAACGCGAAGCATACGAACTCCCCGGCAACGACGCCAAATGTTGATCGGAGTGTCGCGCCCCAGTCAAAGATAGTATTAATAGTCCCAAATTACCCTTAACAATGTGTTAGTGGTAGTAAGGGGTCGAACCATGAAGAGTTTGTGGTTTGCGATGGATGCGATTGATTTTATAGGTTGTTGTCACTTTTATGAAGCTTGCTATGAGATTAATTAATTTGTGTGTTTGAAAAGGGATGTCGGATTAAACCGGAAAATTTGTTTTTAATTAATTGACTACAAAAACTTGAACAAATGAGACTTTCACGAAAAACTTGTTTAGAAGATTTTAAACAATAATAAAAACAAGGTTCAAACCCGGTTCGATAATCGAAGTCCTAGGGTTCCTACACGTTTTAGATTCAATTCAATTGTAAAAATGACAAATGAGTTTAGCGTTGCATGGCTTAGGTGCCAAAAGCTCTCGACAACATAAAAGACAGACTACAATGCACTTTGTTACCAAAAACATGTAAATTCTAACCTAGACAAGGCATAAGTGCACATAAACATTTCGCAAAGTCAAATTTAATCTTCACTCGACTGTTTACAAATTCAATACAAATGCAAGACAATTCTCGTAGATTTCAACATCAAATTACCACTTATCACAAATCAAAACTCAAACAAAGTTTAACCCTAAAACTTACAAAAACCTACACCGGGGAGAAACACTCGAGAATTAGCCGCTCATGACGAACGGAACACGAATAACGGAAATAGAAACCTTGAACTTGAACATCTTGAAGCTTTGATGATATTGTTGATGATGATGATTAGGGTTTGTAGTGGATGGTAAAGATGAATGTATACATGAATTGTTTAATGATGATGGTGCTGATAGATTAGGGTTAAGATGGAAATAATGATTCGAAGAATTGTTATGAATTGGTGGTGATTGAGATGATGGTAGGATGATTCTTGGCTCCAAGAACAAGTGCAAACTTTGTTGTTGCATTATGTCTATTGCCTACGTCTAGGATGTGTCGATATTGTATATAGGGCTTAAACATCATTTGTATAAATGTTATTATTTGTTTTATATGTTTTGTAAATGATTCGTATGAGTGAGTCAGTTGGCTCGTACGAGTACACTCTATCACTCGTACGAAGCAACCATTCGCACGAGTCATGTCGACCTATAAATAGAGGAGGTTGTGTCAGTGCTAACTAGTGTTAGTTCAGTTGGTACGATGAAGCCCTGCTGATTTGTTTACTCGCGTCTGTACTTGCACGTCATTCAATACAATTCAGAGCAGTTAAACAGCATCGCTCTCTTGTTCGTTTGTCATCCTCTCTAGCAATGAATTCCGCCTCTGCTAGCTGAGTTATATCAGACCGGTTGCTCATCGGAGGAGCCGATCCCCCATTCACAAGTGGTATAGAGCGTTGAGGCCTGATTTGCTGACAAACGTCAAGTTCTGCAGGCTACCAACTGTTTCAGATCAGATTCACTGTCGCAGCTTTCTACTTCTACATATCTCCCAAACTGATCTTGGATTTTGACGAAATTATGGACAAATTGAACTAGGATTCTAGGAATTCACGTTAAAATCAATTCTAAACAATCTTTAACATTTCAGATCTAAAATCAAGCTTAATCATGTTAAAATCGGTAAAATTCATCCGTTTGGAGACTTAGTTGTATCGTACGAGTAGAGGGACCACTCGCATGAACAATTGATCATACGATTTACACCATTCGTACGAGCAAGTAATTAGAATTTCTTAAAAACGTACAAGTTTCAAAATTTACAAGTATGATTCGCACTAGTTACACATTCATACGAACGAGATGTTCGTACGAGTGAAACTTCATCCGTACGAATTGCATTCTGGTTCGCAAGAGTTACTTGTTTTAGTCACCTTGTCCGTACGAATTTCTGGTTTGTACGAACAGATCTTGATCGCATGAGTTGTTTTGTTATCCGCACGAAAGAATTTTTCCGTACTAATCATTTTGTTTGAAAAGTGTGTGTTTTTCCAAAAAAAATTGCCAAAGAATTTTATAACGCATTCGCTACATCTGCAGTCACGACCACAGCGGCTCAAAACATGAATCTCGAGAACGCGATGGGTACAATGACCAAACCGCCAAAGTTAATGAATCTAGAAGACTTCAACAGTTGGAGCGAACGGTTCATGAATTGGAAGGCAAATCACTTTATTTGCTGGTTCGCTATCGAAGTTAAATATCAAGCTCCTGTAGGTGAAAATGGCCCCGAAAAGACTCTAGCTTAACTCTCGGATGTTAAAAGGGAAAGTTTCATAAACGAAAAGAAAATGATGAACATCTTGCAACAATCCATCAAAGAAGATATTATGGCGTTATTACAACATGATGATGATGCACAATCATTGTGGAATGCTCTTCGTTTGAAGTTCTAGGGTAGTGCTCAGCTACTTAAGAGTAAACGGGCGTTGTTAAGTAATGAGTTTGATATCTTTATGTTGATTAAATGAGAGACAGTGAAACAATTGATCGAAAGATACTGTCATTTAGTGGTGCAAATGTAGATAATGGGAATCATCAAGACCAAAGAAGAACTTGTTGATAAGTTATCAGATTCTCTACCGCAAGGCGAATGGTCTACGTATTTGACCATCTTGAAGAATGGAACCGAGTATGGTAATTTTTCATTACCACGTTTCATTGAAAGACTGGAGGGACATGAACTTGAAATGCAAAAAATGGCGAAGAACAAGACCGTCCAAGTTCAACACGATGTTAATCTGTACTTCAAGAACAATACTGCTACTCAAATTCAGTCTCCGAAGATCTAGACTGCCTTTAGCGCTTACAGCTCACCAAGCTCACCATCAAACCAAAACAGTGGCTTTCAATCATTTGCTACAGTTAATCCTCATACGTCTCAAAGCCCACTGTTGTCACGTGGATCAAGCACTCCTCAAATCAACCAGAACAGTTAGTCAAATCCTACTCAAAAAGTTCTTCAATGCTATATCGCAGTGGATTTCCAGAATGCACAAAACTTCGATGAGAAAACCGCAAAGCAACACATGTCTCTATTAGCATAGGTTCTCGAATCCTATGATAGTCTTGTAGCAGGAAGGATTGTAAATTCCGAAATGACCAGAGAGGATTACGACCAGATTGATCCAGTAGAGATGGAGTTGATCGACATACAGTAATTTATGCCATCTATTGTTCGACGTGCACAACTCTTCATGAAAATTACAGGGAAAGAGAACTTGGGAGGTTTGGATGGAAAACTGGGATTTGACAAGTCCAAAGTTACTTGTTTTAAGTGTCGGGGAAAAGGGTCATTTTAAACGTGAATGCCCAAATAGGGAAGCTCAAGGGAACCAGAACCCATTTGCCGATGACTACTCTAAGAAGGCTATCTACCATCGTCCCCAACCAAGAACTCGCATGGTGCAGATCAAAGATAAACAGCCAGAGACCAAAGACAAAGCGCTAGTTGTTACTCAGGAAGATGAGGGCTTTAACTAGAACAAATATATATTTCCAAGAATGAGAGTTTGGCTTTGGTTGCTGAGATAATTGAAGAACCTGAAGAAGAATCGGAGGCAGCTTTTGATGAAGCACCAGAAGATGATTATTCCTATCATACATCATCAGAGGAGGAACTTTTAAACAATGCATTTAAACACTTCCTGCCTAACAATATGTTGAAAACTTTTGCAGGTTATTTTGCACCCAGTCATCAATCATCTTGCGAAGAACAAAAGAAGCCGGTTGTTTAAGAGAGAGTTGTTGAAAAGATGGAGAAGTTGTCGGATGACATCAGCAAGGCATGCATGGCAAACGTCAATGAGGTAAATGAGTCTAAGAGTGAGCCTGTGGCAGAAAAACCATGTCTGAAATGTGCTGAGCCATGCAATGAATGTGTTGTAAAAGAAACACGATATACTGAGCTCAAAAGTTTAACAGATAATTTTTCAAGTGATTACAAATCAACTAAAGAAGCATATGAAAAATTAAGTAACTCTGTCAAACAATACACAAAAACACTCAGAGAAAGTGACGCAACACTTTTGATGCTTAAGGCGATAGTAATGGACAAGCAAATAGCCATTAATATTCACTTAAACACTATCGCTGAGCTAAAGAGTGAGCTTGAGAAGGTAAGAATCGGAACTGAACGGGTTAACAAGTTGTTAGTCAGTTATTCAACAAGCTCTTACGTCATTGATCACATTTCACCTAAAATTAAGAACAAAGAAGAATCAGAAAAGGTTGAAAACAAGAGTGCGAGTTACGGTCGTGTTCCACCCCCTATGTGGAGTAGTTATGCATTTAAAAAGCCTTCAGGGGTGGAAAAACTGAAAACTGAACAATCAAATGAGCTTCCTACAAATATCGACATAACTTACACAACATTTGAATCTGAATGTGACTCTGAGGTGGTTAAAACAGTGGTCAGAAATGTGTTAAAAAGTGAATTTGAAAAATCTGAGTCTGATGCTGAAATATCAGAAAATAGTTTGACTAATGATCCAAATGTCATAGTTTATAAAATGCAAGGATCAAATAAACTATTTTCTGATGAGGATTTTCCCATCCAGAATGTGAATCTGGATAGTGTTGATAAATTGTTTAAGTTTGTGGAGGTAAGTCATGCTGATTTAGATAAACATAAGGCATCATTCTACTCTAAATTATGATGTGACAACTGACCCTGCTATCATAAAAACAGAGATTATCCTGAAAATAAGAGGGAAAGGTTGGGTTTCCAAAAGCGTCAAATGAACAACAAGTCCCAAAAACTTAACTTTACTAAGAAAATCAACTTTGTTTTTGGGACAACAACAAAGAAGAAAAAAAAAATCATCGGTACTAAATCAAATGATGATTTCAAGAAAGAGAAAGAGAATAGGAAACAAGTTTTGGAATCTTCTGTTCGAAAGGACAGTAGAACATGTTACAATGTTAAAATGGTGGGCACATTGCAAGATATTGCTCAGAAGAATCTCCAAATCCTGTTTCTCATTCTAAAAGGTTCACCAAGGACGAGAAACAGAAAGCACCTATGGATGTGCCTAAGCAAATCTTGAAAAGAACCAACGAATCCTACAAAAAGGTTAAACCAATTATTCAACGTCATTCAAAATCTGAAATTGGTGAAACATCAACTAGATCTCGACAAATGGATTCTAAATTTTATGCTAAAAAGGCAAATTTGAAAATGCAAAAATGGGTGGCCAAAGTGAAACCGTCTAAGGTGGAACCGAAACCTTCTGTTCCACATAAAACCGAGCTTGAAAAGAACATCAAGAACAAAGTAGGTCCGAAATTCGACATTCTGAACCCACCCAAGACCAAGATGGCTTGGGTTTCTTTGTTTAAATAGTTTCTTCCGTATGTGTGCAGGGACTCCCACGATCGATAATGTCTAAATGGATAATGGATAGTGGAGCTTCCAGGCACATGAAAAGGATGCTTGCGTTGTTACACGACGTTAAAGCTATCCGTGGAGGGTACGTAGGTTTTACCGAAACGCAAGGAGGAAGGATTGTCGGTGAAGGAATTCTCACGAATGGAGTTGTATCGTTTGATAAAGTGAACTACATCGCGGAACTTGAGAACAATCTACTCAGCATTTCGCAGATTTGTGACAAGAAATTCACGACACATTTTAATGATAAAAGATGAAACATTTGAAACTCTAGTGATACTCTTAAGAAAAATGGAAAATCTATATCACTTTCCAATCAAGAGAATCCGTAGTGACAACGGTACAAATTTAAAAAACAAGAGGATGATCGAATTCTGCAATGAAAAGGGGATTCTTCATGAATTTAGTGCTCCTTATACTCCACAACAAAATGGAGTTGCTGAACGAAAGAATCGCACACTGATTGAGACTGCCAGAACTATGCTAGCCGATTCAAAATTGCCAATTAGTTTCTGGAGTGAAGCAGTCGCGTCAGCTTGTTACACCTTGAATCATGTGTTAACAGTTAAGTCTCACAACAAGACGTGTTTTGAGTTACTAAATCATCGAAAGCCCAACCTTGCATTTCTGGAGCCATTTGGATCACCGTGTACTGTATTGGACCCGGCTAGTAAATTGGGTGCCAAATCCTTGGAAGGATTCTTCGTGGGTTATGCTACTCCTCAGAAACGTGTCTTTTTGCCGAGTCTGAACCAGGTTATTCTTGCGCAACATGTTGATTGTCAAAGATATACTATGCCAATGCAGAAACCTGGGGATCCGTGGCTGTTTAACTATGATGGTTCGTGGAATTCTTTCGACCTGCCAGATGTGCCATCAGAAGAAGAACTTGTTATGCTTTTTTAACAACACCAAATATCTAACCAAGAGCAAGTTACCAGACCGTTATTGATTACCCGGTTACTTCCTGTGTCTAGCATGTCGGATGTAGGTCCGAGCTCTATTCTTCAAGACTCCATACCTGTACCAATTGTCAACACTACCGAAACATCTGCCCAGCAACAGCCAAATGCTGACTCTGATCGGGAACCATCTTTCGACGATGGTGGATCCAGTTCCAATGAAGGATCTGAGCAGATTGAAAGCTTCTTGAACACACAGGCTGATCAGTCAAATGTCAGGAATGAAGCTTCTTCGTCTGTACCCATTGTGGATGAAGTCATTACAAATCTGCAAATACAAGTAGATGTTCCTAGCGAAGTGATGCCAAGGACACTTTCTTACCATCCTTCGGAGAATATTATAGGAAACTTACAAACAGGAGTACAAACTCGCAATCAGATCAACAAGGATCTAAGTTGTTTCTATACTCGTATTGCTCCACTTTAAACCAGATTTCTAATAGTTGTTTTGTTTCTCAGGTTGAACCAGGGAACTAGAAAGATGCGTTGAAAGAAGAGAGTTGGGTGGATGCGATGCAAGAGGAGTTGCTTCAATTCAAGAAACTGGGGGTCTGGAAGCTTGTTGACCTACCAGATCATCACAAAAAGATAAACACTAGATGGGTCTTCAAGTGCAAGCGTGATGATAGAGGTATTGTAGTGCACAACAAAGCTCGACTTGTAATTCAGGGTTTCCATAAGCATATAGGGATAGATTACACCGAAGTCTATGCCCCGGTCGCCCGTCTTGAAGCAATCCGCATATTCTTGGCCTTTGCCTCGTGGAAAGGGTTCAAGGTGTACCAATTGGATGCCAAATCTGCTTTCTTATACGGAAAAGTAAAAGAGGAGGTGTATGTCGGCCAACCATCAGGGTTCGTCAATCCAGTGCACAAAGACAAAGTCTACCTTCTAAACAAAGCCTTGTATGGTCTACATCAAGCCCCGAGAGCTTGGTACGAAACGCTGTCACGACATCTTACAGACAATGGCTTTATCAGAGGGACTGTATATTCTACCCTCTTTACAAAGGAAGTGGATGGGCATGTGATTATTGTACAGATATATGTGGATGATATCATCTTCGGATCAACAAATAACAAGCTGTGTAAAGACTTCGAAGAAGTTATGAAGCGCAAATTTGAAATGAGTGCGATGAGGGAGATGAAGTTCTGTTTAGGACTTCAGGTCGATCAGTTGCCTGATGGTATCTTCATCCATCAGAGGAACTATGTTCATGACATATTGGAGAAATTCGATATGGCAGGAGCTAAACCAGCATCAACCCCATTAGCTCCTAATCACGACATTTGTCCTGATCTTAATGGAGTCAAAGTTGACGAGACTTTATAACGCTCCATCATCGGATCCTTGATGTATCTCACTGCTTCTCGACCAGATAACATGTATCCAACATGCCTGTGCGCACGTTATCAGTCCAATCCAAGAGATTCGCACTTGCTCGCTGTCAAACGTATCATGAGATATTTGAAGGGATTTCCAAGCACCGGCTTGTGGTACCCTAGACACGACGACTTCAATCTTGCGGGTTATCGGATTCTAATTTCGGTTGCTGCAAACTTAACACCAAATCTACAACGGCTGGTTGCCAGTTTTTCGGAACTCGTTTGGTAACGTGGCAATGCAAGAAACAGACCGCGGTCGCTCTCTCTACCTGTGAGGCTGAATACGTTTCAGCATCCAGCTGTTGTTCCCAGATTCTCTGGATTCAACAGTAGATGAGAGACTTCGAACTGCAATTTCTTGATGTGCCTATATATGTAGATAACCAGGCTGCGATCGATATCACTAAAAACTCATGTCAACACTCTCGAACCAAACATATCGAGATTCGACACCACTTTATCCATGATTACTACAAGAAAAAGTTGGTTAGAATTGAAAAAATCCACATTGATGACCAAAACGCATATTTTTAGACTAAATCCTTTGATCGTACAAGATTTAAAAATCTTTTAAAATTAAATGGTTTACGAAATCTGACATCAGGGGATATACACGAGGTTGAGTTTGAGGATGACGACGACTTGACATGATACTCATCGGTTTGATGAATTTTCTGTACATTCTTTCTTAAAAACTCTAAAATCCAAAAATATGTTTTTGATTTTAGGGGGAGAAAGTTTGGGAAAATACAAAAACATTATAAAAGTCAAAAGAGTTTTTGTGAAAAAGGGAGATCATATTATTTCAATATGACAGTCATAATATGCTAAAGAATTGGAATGATTAAACAAGTAATTAAATAGGTCTTACTAAGGATGTGCCAATAGGCTTCACTCGTTCAGTAAAGTGTTTTCAAGATATAAACCTAAATGAAAAATTGAATAACTTGTGGGTGAACATCTCTCGGATATATGGACTTAGTACTCCGAAATTTCGTTTGAGAGAATGCCAGATTCTGCGATACTAGGTCTTTATATTTAATCGATATCTGGGGTATTATCCGAGTTCTTCTGATTTTGCGTCAGCAATGGCCTAGAACTTGTATAATACTTTACGCATTATTTGCCTAAAAAAGCATAAAAATGATAATGTTATAAGCTTTGTGACATCTACAGTTCAAAAGATTCCTTTAAGGAACACCACCTAAAGATGAGCCTTCATCTCTTTATCTTTACGGTAGTACTAACCTGAGCTCTCAAGGTCTCGCAATTCACCCCTTTATAGATATCAGTTAGATATATTCACCTGTGAAATGAAATTCTAGGAATCTCGATACGGTAGTATATTCTGAGATGGGACACATAGTTCTTTCATGTTCTTAAAATTACCTAACATATCTTGAATAGTTGAGAAATGAGAAGAGGTTTAAGGGGATACGAATATTGGCTATCAAGGTAAATTTGGTTAAAAGCTTAATGAGTATACCAAGATCAACGGTACTGGTGATTTGTTAAACACTTGATATGATCTTAAAACACAAAACTCACAAAAATATATGTACCTTTACTTGTTATTTCGTAAAATTCCAAAACCCAAAAGATTTTTAGTTTCATTAGCTTTTTAGTTTTGTTTTAGTCGACCGATGATGTAAACACTGATAGTTGAAGTCATGGCGACATCTTGCTGAAGGGAATCTGAAGACCATGGGTTGGGAGCTATTCTATAATCGAAAAATTTATCTGAACATCAATAAAGTTTATTAATTTGAAACTTTACAATTTAAAATAAATCTGTTTTTGTCAAAAATGGTCAACCAAGGTCATTAACTTGGACTTGGTAGGCAAACCAGATAACTAGGGTCATTAACTTGGACTTGGTTAACTGAGTGGGTTTTAAAACAGATAAAATTGTGTAAAAAATCAAAAATATCAAAAATTTAACCAAGTTTCCGAACTAATTTGTACGTGTCTCACTAAC
Organism: Scalesia atractyloides; assembly: GCA_947069175.1. NCBI lineage: Eukaryota > Viridiplantae > Streptophyta > Magnoliopsida > Asterales > Asteraceae > Scalesia > Scalesia atractyloides. The sequence continues at coordinate 39,809,462 of CAMTDV010000008.1, read as the reverse complement.
TCATAGGAACCACGTTTGGGCTTCATTTGCATGAACCATTGGTTCGTACGAACAACCCTAAACTAGTATAAAAGGTTATCTTCTTCGCATGAATCAAGTTTATGCTACTGTGCGACTAAGAGAGCTTTTTGTGCGAATACGTTCTAAACTTCGATTTTCTTGACATTTACTGAGTACTATTACATTGGGGAGGTTGATACGCACACCTCTTTAGATGGGAAAGGTACTTTTGCTCAATCTTAGCCGTTATAATGCCGGATTTGGACCAAAAGGACTTAAAACATAGATTTAGGGAGATTGGACCGGTAAAACTTAAAATTGACCTTAAAAACGTTAATACCGGCTCTAATAACCTATAAATCGACTATCAATTTGTTAAAAATAACATGTTTTGGGTTCGGTTTAAACTTGGTGTTATTTGGAAAGGTTCATGATTCGTACGAATGAGTTGTTTGTACGAACCAAGTTTTCAAAATGTTATATCCTTTCATTTGTACGAATAAAGTGTTCGTACGAAGTAACATCCTTAAAAGTTAAAATTTTAAAATTGTGTTAAGTGTTGATGATTCGTACGAAGAATCGTTCGTACGAAGCAAGTTTGATGAAATCTTTGAAAGTTCCTAAGTTTTTAGTCACCCGTACGAAGTAGTGACTCGTACGAGTGATAGTTTGATTCAAACTTCTAAAATTTCCTAAGTATTGGATATTTCGTACGAATGATATTGAAAGTTGAAAATTTTGAAAATTTTTCTAACAGTTTGAATTCTTTTTGTGTGCAGGTCAAGAAAACGTCCTTCTCACCGTTTCATAACATCTGTTGTTGGTGGACGAGACTATTCCAGAGATTGTAGCTTATAGAGATGTGCTAGATTTTTTTAGCAGGATTCCGATCACAAAAGCGCTCACAGATCATCATACTGCTTATAGATCTCATGTTGAATATATCTGGAACGCAGCAGAGTATGATTCCGAATAAAATGCGATAGTTTCGGTGGTAAAGATTGATGATGAAGATATACAGGTTAAGATAACAGAAGATTTGACCCGGACAATTTTGGATTTCAAGTATAATGCGGACGATCCTACCGGGTTTTCGGAGTACATGGTGAAGGGATGTTTTTACAGGATGGGATATGCTGGTTTTGTAAATGTCGCGCCGTTCAAGAAAGGAAACCCCAGCGCGCCATTTCGATACATTGCTCACGTTGTTGCTCACACTTTAAGTCATCGAAAAGGGGGATTTGATGATTTGGTAGATTGCCAAATGTGTATGATTACTGCACTAGTCCTGAATCTGCCATATAACGTTTCTAAAGTTATATTTACATAGATGATGCAGAACATATAGAGGGAAAATTTCTTGCAATACCCTCAGTTTGTACAGATATTGTTAGATCATTTGCACCCGAACTTGAAGAAGAAGAAGGACGATGTGTTAAAGTTAGAGCACATGGAAGGTTCTACATTGAAGAAGATGAATTTACATTTGAAGACATTTCTGATGCTAACCGATTTTTGGTGCTATAGTCGACAAAGATTACATTTCTCCAGCTCCGGGTAAATGGAGGAAAGATGACAGTGGAGATGAGAGCAAGGAGTTAACTTCGCTTGAAAGTTTTATTGCTAAGCGTAGTTCGTGGTTTGTGAAAGACGGAGACAAAGGTTCAAAGAGAAAAGCTACTGTTACATCTTCTACGTCTGCACCACAAAAGAAAAAGTCAACAAGAGAAAGTTCTGAACTTAGAGATGAACTAGATGTTGAAGAAAACATTGAAGATATTGCTGCAGATATCGAGAGACAAGCATTTGGTGGAGAGAAAGAAGCTGAAGACACATCGTCTTCGAGCACTAATTCTGATGAGAAACTCGCTGGTGAAAGAAAAAGGGCCAAAAAGATAGAGGCAAAACGTCTGGCCGATAAGAAGAGAAAAGCAGAAGAGTGAAAGCGAAAAGCGATAGGTGAAGATGATACAACGTATGTACCTTTTGGTCCAGATACATATGCTCCTGTGTGCACACCTGTGAAGAAAAAGACAAGACGGTTTAAACGCCAAGCAGCTAGAAGCTTCGAGTCTCCAACTGTTAGATCTGGAGAGACTGTGCAAGAGCAAAGGATAGAAGAAAAGATTGTTGTTGAACCAACTCCGACATCACCAGTTCATCAGTCTACTTCTCAGATTCCATCATCGCCACCACGTCAATCTACCCCGCCACAACAGTCTGCACCTCAACCGCCTCCACAGCCAACACCATCACAAGCAACACAACAGCCGCCATTACACACTTCACAGCCCTAATCTCAGTTTGATTTTGACTTTGACTTTGGAGATATTCCAGGGGGTGAAGATTTTTCATTCAACGACCCGCGTGTTGATGAGTTACAAAAACAGGTTTTCTTGAATACTTTGAAGATAGCGGAGTTGCAGGAATAGATTAATGTGTTGAATGAAGAAAAACAGGAGTTGCATGAGCAGATTAATGTGTTGAATGAAGATAAACAACACTTAGAAGCCATGCTTGCAAGTATAGTTTCTGAGAATGAACGTCTACGACTCCGTATGGCCGAATACGAAGAAGAAAGGCTCCGCAGCGATAGGAGAATGAATATGTTTGAGAAAATCCTAACGAAGAAGCCGGGAGTTAATATCGTCGTGGAGATTGATGAGATAGAAGGTGCAAAGGCTAGAGAACATGTTGCGGAAAGAGAAGCTGTGACATTTGTGCGTTTTCAATCATTACACAATTACAAACAATTTCGTATTCAATGAAACCCTATGTTTTATTTCCAAATATTTTGTATTCAATAAAATCTTGTATTTAACTGATGAGAATGCAAAAATGTCAATCGTTGCACAATTTCGATCATTTTCATGTTCGTTAAAGCGTTTTACGCATTTTTGCGAAACGCGTAACTGTACAACCGAACGAACTGACATCCATGATATTTTCGGGGATAATCCAAGTTACACATGTCTTAACACCTTTATATAACCTAAATATTAGGTTAAAGGGGTTAAAATGACAATTAAGTGAAAATACAAGTCCAAGGGCCAAAAATGTCAAAAAAATAATAAATATTTTTGCTTCTTCACCAAGTTTGCCACCTATCTCCAATTTTAGACACCTAGTACTCACTTTGCCACACTTAATATGGTGTTGACACATGTTAGGACACTAATCCACAATTGAGGACACTTGTCATCACCTCCTTAATCCTAAAATACTATAAATACCCCATGATTCTTCCATTTTTTTCACACCACTTCAAAACACTTCAAAGCAAAGTGTGAAGTTCTTCTTTCTATCCTTTTTGGAGCTTGTATCCAGCCTTTGGAACCCTCCTATATTGAGTTCCGAAAGTGTTTTTCTACACAATCAAGTACTCTTCCTAGTTCTTGTTGGTGCATAATGTCTATTGCCTACGTCTAGGATATATCTGTAATGTTTATAAAGTTTAAATGTTAATGTTTAAATGAGGAAATGTAAATTTTATGTATTATTACACTGTGATTCGCACGAAATATTAGTGTGTTTCGTACGAGTGAGTCACTCGTACGAAATACTATTTCATACGAAACACAGTTGTATGTTTGTTTGTGCACGCATTTCAGTACGAGTCATGTTGACCTATAAATAGGGAAGGGTTGTGTTAGAGCTAGATATAGATTTGTCATTTCATACGACGAAGCTCTGTCAGTTTGTTGACTTGCGTCTGTAAATTGAACGTCTATAATAGTTCAGAAGCAGTTAAACAATAAGTTCTATCTTGTTTGTCATATCTACCTCTCTAGCAATGAATTCCGCCTCTGCTAGTTGAGCGAGATCAGGTCGATTGCTCATTTCGGGAGCTCGATCCTCGTCCACAAGTGGTATAAGAGCGATGAGATCTGATCTACAGATAGACAACAAGTAGTTATTGTGCAGACTTGGACATATCTTCATCTTCATCATTTTTCTGACCTTTGCTGGATTTTGAACGAATTTCAGACGAATTCATGGACAAATGGACTAGGATTTTAGTAATTCAAGTTAATCTTCAATCTAATCAATTCATACCATAATTCGGACATAAAATTGAACTAAATCATGTTGAAATCGATAAAATTTAGTCAGTTTGAAGTTTGAATCGTTTGAATCAGTTTTTGTACGAGTCTCGCACAAAATTAAATTGTTTTTGAGTTTGGTACGAATCAACTTAAATTTCATACGGATCAGTTAAAATTTCATAAATCTTACAATTTTCAGAATTTAAACTTGATTCAGACAAAAATATTTGATTCGTACAAAATTCATTCATCCAAAATTTATTCAGTTAACAAAGCTTGATTCGTACAGAAATTCTGTTTCGCACAAAATTTTACTCAAAAAAAAAACAACACTTGTTTCGCACAAAATTGAATTGATTCATATGAAAACTTAGTGTTTGTGATGAAACTTGAATCATACAAAAATTTATGTTTTGTGTAAAATTCTTATTTCGTACAAAACCACTTGATCGCACAAAAAATCTGTCTAATCTGATCTGTTTATTTTCGAGAAGTGTGTTCTAACTTTTTGCAGGAAAAATGTCTGAGGAATTTTACAATGCGTTTGCCACATCGGTTGTTACCACTGCAACAACTCAAAACATCAATTTAGAGAATGAAATGGGAACAATGACTAAACCTCCAAAGCTTATGAATCTGGAAGATTTTGATAGTTGGAGCGAGAGGTTTATGAATTGGGTGCAAGCTAACCATTTTACTTGCTGGTTTGCAATCGAGGCAAAATACATCACACCGTTGGTGAAAGTAGGCTTGAAAAGACCCTTGCCCAATTCTCTGATGTTGAACGAGAAAGATTTATCAACGAAAAGAAGATGCTGAACATTCTTTAGCAATCGATCAAAGAAGACATCTTGGCTTTATTACAGCATGATGATGATGCGCAATCTTTATGGAATGCTCTTCGACTCAAATTTCAAGGAAGTGCTCAACTCCGCAAAAGCAAAGGTCATTATTAAGCAAAGAGTTTGATGTATTCACATTGATAAAAGGAGAAACGGTTAAGCAGCTAATTGAGCGATACTGTCATCTGGTGGTTCATATGAAGAGAATGGGAATTGTGGAGACAAATGAAGAGCTTATTGATAAGCTAGCTGATTCTCTGCCACAAGGTAAATGGTCAACTTACTTAACCATCTTGAAGAATGGAGTTGAATACAGTAATTTCTCGTTGCCTCGCTTTATCGAGAGATTGGAAGGTCATGAATTAGAGATGCAAAAGATGGCCAAAAACAAAGCTGTTCAAATGCAACAAGATGTTAATCTATATTTCAAAAACAGTTCTGCTACTCAAATCCAAGCGCCAAAGATTCAAACTGCATTCAGTGCTTATAACTCACCAAGCACACCACCAACTCAGTCAAGTGGTTTCCAATCATACTCTATAGTTGATCTAAATACACCTTCTAGTCAACAGTCTTCTTTCGGATCAAAACAATCTCAGAACAATCAAGCCACTCCATCATGTAATGAAAGTCAAAGAATTCTGCAATGCAACATTGCCGTTGACTTTCAGAACGCATAAAATTTTGATGAAAAGACGGCAAAACAACATATGTCTCTACTTGCTTCAGTTCATGAGTCATATGATAGTCTTGTTGCTGGAAAGATTGGTAATTTTGAAATGACACGAGAAGACTACGATCAAATTGATCCAGTTGAAATGGAGTTGATAGATATAAAATGGTGCATGGCTTCGATCGTTCGACGAGCACAGCGATTTATGGAAATCACTGGTAAAGAAAATTTGGGAGGTTTGGATGGGAAACTTGGAATTGATAAATCTAAAGTTACTTGTTTCAAGTGTCGGGAGAAAGGTCACTTTATAAGAGAATGTCCAAACCCAGAGGTTCAAGGGAATCAGAATCCTTTCGCAGATGACTATTACAAAAGAGCGATCTATCACCGACCACAGCCAAGAACAAGAATTGTGCCAGTAGAAGAGAAACAACCCGAGTCTAAAGATAAAGCTTTGGTTGTTACACAAGAAGATGAAGGGTTTAATTGGAACAAGTATATTTCGAAAGGAGAAAGTTTGGCATTGGTGGCTGAAATATTGATGAACCAGAAGAAGAATCGGAGGCATCTTTTGATGAAGGACCTGAGGATGACTAGTACTACTATCATACTTCATCAGAACAAGAGGAGCTTTTAAATGGTCCATTCAAACATCTTTTGCCTAACGATGTTTTAAAATTTTTGCAGGATATTTCGCACCTACCCAACATTCAACAGATGAAGTGCAAAAGAACTGGTTGAAGATGTCAAAGTAGATGAGAAAAAGGAAGTGCTGAAAGAAGACATCATTAAAGCGTGCATGGCAAATGGAAATGATGTAAATGAAAAATCTTGTTCAAAGTATGATGAACCATGTGGTGAGTGTCTTGTGAAAGACAAAAGATTTGCTGAATTGCAAAGTTTAACAGACAATTTGTCAAGCAATTACAAAACCACAAAGGAAGCATATGACAAATTGAGTGCGTATGTTAAACAATATAATAAAGCACTCAGAGAAAATGACGCAACACTTATGATGCTTAAAGCAACAGTGATGGATAAATAAATGGCAATTAATATTCATCTAAACACTATTGCTGAGCTCAAAAGTGAGCTTGAGAAAATTAGAATTGAAACCGAACGAGTTAACAAACTATTAATTAGTTATTCCACAAGCTCATACGTCATAGATCACAATTTACCAAAAATTGAAAATACTGAGGAATCTAAAAGTGGTAAAACAAAGAGTGGAAGATATGATCGAGTTCCTCCACCCATGTGGAACAGTTATGCATGCAAAAATCCATCTGGGGTGGAAAAGGCGCTAAATATTAAATTGAAAACCGAACAGTTGCCTGAGGATATCGATATAAATTACACTAAAAATGATGGTGAATGTGATTCTAAAGTGGTAGAAAATGTGATTGAAAAAGTGTTAACAAATGAATCTGAATTGGATGAGTCTGAAAAGTCTGAAAAGTCAAAATCTGATGACAAATAAGAAAATAGTTTAAATGATGATCCTAATGTCATAGTTTATAAAATGAAAGGATCTGATAAACTATTTTCGGATGAGGATTTTCCCATCAAGAATGTGAAAAGAGGTTGTGTTGATAAAATGTTCAAGCTGATGGAGGTAAGTCCTGATGATTTAGATAAACATGATTCATCTTTCTATTCTAAATCAAAAACTGATAACCGACCTTACTATCGAAAAAATGGAGAATATCCGGAAAACAAGCGTGCAGGGTTGGGTTTTCGGAAACAACATAAAACAAAAAGGTCCCAAAAATTGGATTTTACAAAGAAAATTAATTTTGTATTTGGGACAACAACCGAGAAGGAAAAGGAAATTATTGGTACTCAATCAAATGATGATTTTCTTAAAGAAAAAGAGAAACAAAAACAGGTTTTGAATACCTCTGTTCATAAGGACAGCAGGACATGCTATAAATGCAAGAAAGTTGGACATATCGCACGATATTGTTCACAAGAAAGTTCAAAACCAGTTTCTTCTCCGAAAAAGTTCACCAAGGATGAAAAGCAAAAAGCACCCATGGTTATGTCGAAACAAATTCTTAAAAGAAAATTGAATCTAATCAAAATGTTAAACCAATTATTAAACCTCAATCTAAATTTGAAATTGGTGAAACATCACACAAAGTCAACAAAAAGATTCAAAATTTTATGTTAAACAGGCTAAACCACAAACACATAAATGGGTTGCTAAAATTGTTAACACCAAATCATCCAAGGTTGAACTCAAACCTTCTGTTCCAAACAACATTGAGTTTAAAAAGATTGAAAAGAACAAAGTGGGTCCAAAGTTCGACATTCCAAACTCACCCAAGACCAAACAGGCTTGGGTCTCTTTGTTTAAATAAATTTTGTTAATCATGTGTACAGGGGCTCCAACGTTCGATATTGTCAAAATGGATCATGGATAGTGGAGCGTCTCGCCACATGACAGGAATGCTTGCACTGCTCAATGATGTTAGAGCTATTCGAGGAGGATATGTTGGATTTGCTGGAACGCATGGAGGTAGGATTGTTAGAGAAGGGATTCTCTCGAATAGAGTTGTTTCGTTTGATAAAGTGAACTATATCGCTGAACTTGAGAACAATCTGCTTAGTATCTCGTAAATTTGTGACAAGAAGTTCACGACACATTTCAATGACAAAGAATGTCTAATTCTAAAACCCGGTTTCAAGATTCCAGAAGAATGGATTTTGATGCGAGCTCCGCGAGAAAATGATTTATATGTTCTTGATGTGAGCATCACTTCTACCATGTCAAAGACAGTTCAATGCTTTGTTTCCAAAGCTACCGAAAAAGAGTCAATTTTATGGCACAGAAAAATGGGGCACATTCATCTTCGAAAGATGAATTTTCTTGTGCATAACGACTTAGTGGAGGGTGCCAATTTGAAAAGTTTTCATTTATTAGATGATTGTCTTAGCTGCAAAAAGGGGAAGCAGCATAAGAAATCACACCCGAGAAAGCTGTTGAATTCGATAAAGCTACCACTAGAAAGACTACACATGGATCTCTTTGGACCGGTCAATGTTAAAAGCATTTCCTGAGATCTATACTGTCTTGTCGTTACAGATGATTATTCTTAATTTTCATGGGTATTCTTTCTGGAAAGCAAGGATGAAACATTTGAAACTCTTATGATTCTTTTCAGAAAGCTCGAGAATTTATATCATTTGCCCATTAAGAGAATTCGCAGTGATAATGGAACGGAGTTTAAGAACAAGAAGATGCAAGAGTTCTGTAATGAAAAGGGGATTCTTCATGAATTCAACGCCCCCTATACTCCACAACAAAACGGAGTAGCTGAATGAAAGAATCGCACGTTGATTGAAACTGCTAGAACAATGTTAGCTGATTCGAAATTACCGATCAGTTTTTGGAGTGAAGCAGTAGCATCAGCATGCTATACCCTGAATCGTGTGTTGACAGTTAAGCCTCACAAAAAGACATGTTTTGAGTTACTAAATCAACGAAAGCCTAACTTAGCTTTTTTTGGAACCTTTTGGACCCGACTGGTAAATTTGGAGCTAAATCTTTGGAGGGTTTCTTTGTTGGTTATGAACGTGTTTACTTGCCAAGTATGAACCAGGTAGTTCTAGCACAGCACGTAGATTGTCAAAGATATACAACGCCTACGTAGAAGCCTGGGGATTCATGGCTGTTTAACTACGATGGAATGTGGGATTCGTTTGATCTTCCAGATGTGCCAACTGAAGAAGAACTTGTTATGTTATTTCAACAACATCAGTTATCTAATCAAGAACAAGTTCCTCGACCGTTGGTGATTTCTACGTCTTTACCAATTAACACGTCTGATGTTGATCAATGCACTTTTGTTCTAAATCCAGTTCCTGCTTCAAATGTTAATGCTGTTGAACCTTCTGTCCAGCCAAATGACGATGATGACTCTAATCGGGAACCAACTTTCGATGATTGAGGATCCAGTTCTGATGAAGGATCTGAACAGATTGAAGACTTTATGAACCAATAGGCTGATCAGTCTAATGCTAGGAATAAAGCTTCTTCATCTGTACCGGTTGTCGATGAAAATATCTCAAATTTGCAATCACAAGTAGATGTTCCAACTGAAGTGATGCCAAGGACACTTTCATATCATCCGTCAGAGAACATTATAGGCAGCTTACAATTAGGAGTGCAAACTCGCAATCAGATCAATAAAGATCTAAGTTGTTTCTATACTAGCATTGCTCCACTTCAAGTCCGATTTTCTCACAGTTGTTTTGTTTCTCAGGTTGAACCGGGAAACTGGAAAGACGCGTTGAAAGAAGAAAGTTGGGTGGATGCGATGCAAGAAGAGTTATTGCAATTCCAGAAACTTGGCGTCTGGACTCTTGTTGACCTGCCAGATCATCACAAAAAGATTAATACAAGATGGGTCTTCAAGTGTAAAAGAGATAACAGAGGAGTTGTCGTGCACAACAAAGCTCGACTTGTGGTTCAAGGATTTCATTAGCAAGAAGGGATAGACTATACTGAAGCCTACGCCCCAGTTGCACGTCTTGAAGCAATTCGCATATTCTTGGCCGTCGCCTCTTGGAAAGGGTTCAAGGTGTACCAATTGGATGTTAAATCTGCTTTTCTTTACGGAAAAGTGAAAGAAGAGGTGTACGTCGGCCAACCACCGGGGTTCGTTGATCCAGTGCACAAAGATAAAGTTGACCTCTTGAATAAACCTTATATGGTCTTTATCAAGCCCCGAGAGCTTGGTATGAAACATTATCAAATCATCTTTTGGATAATGACTTTATCAGGGGAACAGTAGACTCAACTCTCTTCACGAAGGAAGTAGATGGATATCTAATTATTGTACAGATATATGCGGATGATATTATCTTTGGATTGATAAATGACAAGCTGTGTAAAGACTTTGAAGAAGTCATGAAGCGCAAATTCGAAATGAGCGCAATGGGAGAGATGAAGTTCTTTCTAGGACTTCAGGTTGATCAGTTGCCTGATGGTATCTTTATTCATCAGACAAAATATGTTCATGACATATTGGAGAAATTCAAAATGACAAGAACTAAACCAGCATCGACCCCGTTAGCTCCAAATCACGGCATATGTCCAGATCTTACCGGCGAAAAAGTTGATGAAACTTTATATCGCTCCATGATCGGATCCTTGATGTATCTTACTGCTTCTCGACCAGATATCATGTATCCAACGTGCCTCTGCTCCCGTTATCAGTCTAATCCAAAAGAGTCACACCTGCTTATCGTTCAACGCATAATGAGATATCTGAAGGGTTTTCCAAGTACCGGCTTGTGGTACCCTAGACATGATGATTTTAATCTTGCAGGTTACTCGGATTCTGATTTCGGATGCTGCGAACTGAATACAAAATCTACAACGGCCGGCTGCCAGTTCTTCGGAACCCGTTTGATAACATGGCAATGCAAGAAACAAACTGCGGTCGCTCTCTCTACCTGTGAGGCTGAATACGTTTCGGCATCCAGTTGTTGTGCTCAGATTCTCTGGATACAGCAACAGATGAGAGATTTCGGTTTGCAATTTCTTGATACGCCTATATATGTAGATAATCAAGCCGCAATCGATATCACTAAAAACTCATGTCAACACTCACATACTAAACATATCGAGATTCGACACCACTTTATCCGTGATTGCTATAAGAAAAAGTTGGTACGAATTGAGAAAATCCACACTGATGACCAAAAAGCAGATTTTTATACCAAAGCTTTTGATAAAACAAAGTTCAAAAATTTGTTAAAGCTTAATGGTTTAAAAAATATGATCTCAGGGGATGTTTTTGAGGTTGAGTTTGAGGATGATGATGACTTGATGTGAATTTGTCATCGGTTAAACGTTTTCCATACATTCTTTCTTCTAATTTCTTAAAAATCCAAAAATATGTTTTTGATTCTAGGGGAGAATATTTGAGGAAAATACAAAAACATTTAAAAAATCAAAAAGAGTTTTGTGTAAAAAGAGTGATCATAGTAAATCAAAAATGATAAGTCACAGTATGCTAAAGAATTGTATTGTTTAAAAGTGTTTAAGCAAGTCTTACTATGGATATGCCAATAGACTTCACTCGTTCAGTAGATTGTTATCGAGATATAAACCTAAAACACAAAAACTGATTAACTTGTGGGTTAACATCTCTCAGATATATGGACTTAGTACTCCGAAATTTCGTTTGAGAGAATACCAAATTCTGCGATACTAGGTCTTTATATTGATTGATATCTGGGGTATTATTCAAGTTCTTCTGATTTTGCGGAAGCAATGGCCTAGAACTCATATAATACTTTCGCATATTTCCCTGAAAACTGCATAAAATGATTATGTCTTAAGCAATTATGACATTTGCAGCACAAAAGATTCCTTAATGGAACACCACCTAAAGACGAGCCTTCATCTCTTTGTTTGTACGGTAGTACTAACCTGAGCTCTCAAGGTCTCGCATTCACCCTATATACAGATATCAATTCGATATATTCACCTGTAAAATGACATCTGGGAATCTCGATACGGGAGTATACTATGAGATGGGAAACACAGTTATTTCATGTTTCTAATAATACCTTAACATATCTTGAAACAGTTGAGAAACGAGAAGAGGTTTAAATGGACAAATATATTGGCAATCTAGGTAAATTTGTTTAAAAGCTTAAAAGGTATTTCTAAACTAATGATACTGATGACTTATATGAATGCTTGAAATGATCCTCTGGAAAACATAAAATTCACAAAAATGTTATTCTTTAAAATTTCTTAAAAACCCAAAAGATTTTTAGTTTCTTAGCTTGATAGTTTTATTTTTGTTTACCGATGATAAAACACTGATGGTTGGATTCATTGCAACATCTTGCTGAGGAAATTTTGGAATCATGGGTTGGGAGCTAATTTTTAACAACAAAGTTTACCAAAATGTCAAGAAAGTTCATTAATTTGAAACTTTATATTTTAAAATAAATTTGTTTGGTCAAACATGGTCAACCAAGGTCATTAACTTGGACTTGGAAGGCAAATTGAATAACCAGGGTCATTAACTTGGACTTGGTTAGTCAAGTGGATTTTTGAAACAGATAAAATTATTGAAAATAAAAAAATAAAAATAGAAATTGAAAAATTTGAAAGTTTTTAGATTTGATTCGTACAAAAACAAATTTAATGCGATTCAGTCGTTTTGGTACGAAACAAAGGGTAATAATTTGGTACGATTCACAAGATTTCGTACAAAACAGGGAAAGTATAAATATCCTTTTGGTTCGCACATAAATGAGATTTCTGGTCTTTGAGCACTATTGAGCGATTCAGAGAGTTTTTTGTGCGATTCATTTCTAGAACTTGATTTCTTGATTCTTTTGCTTGCTATTTACATTGTTGAGGTTGATTTGCACACCTCGTACAATGGGCAAGGTAATTTCGTCACGATCTAACTGTTATAATGTCAAAATTTCGTATGATTCAGACTAAAACTTAGATCTAGGGAAATTGGACCGGTAAAACTTAAAATTGACCACAAAATTGTTAATATCGGCTCTAATAACCTGAAAATCAACTATCAATTTGCAAAAAACAACAAGTTTTAGGTTTGGATTAAACTTGGACAAATTTTGGGACAAAGTAGATTTGGTACGATTGACCTGTTACGTAAAAAAATGGGATTTCAAAGTTTAATTTGTTAAGTGTAAAATTTTGTACGAAACGAGTGAACCATATGAATATTCTGAATTTCAATAATTGTTCATATGAAAATTTTGTACGAAACACCGATTTTATTACGAATCAGAGAGAAGTGTTTAAAAGTTCAAAATTTCTGATCAAAAGAAAATTTCGTGCGAAACAAAAAGATTTCATACGAATCATGAAATTAAAACTTTGAAAGTTCAACACTTTTGATTAAGTGTGTATTTCGTACGAAATTGAGAATTTTGTACGAATCAGTGAAGAATTTTTGACAGTTTGAAAAATTTTCTAACGGCTGAATATTTTTCTTGAACAGGCAACGAGAACCGGATTTTCGCCAGTACATAACATATGCTGTATCACAGATGATAAAATCCCAGAAATAGCTGCGTACAGAAGCATCTTGGATTTTCTTACCAGAATTAGAGTGACGAAGGCGATTACAGAAAGATATACTGTATATTTGTCGCATGTTGAGTATTTCTGGAATGCTGCGGAATACAGTCTTGATGACAATGCCATTATATCAGCAGTGAAGATTAACGATGGGGATATTCAAGTAAAGATTACTGAATATTTGATTCGGAGAGTGTTAGAGTTTAAAGATAACAAGGATGATCCAACGGGCTTTACTGAATATATGGTGTTCAGGTTTCATGAATGCTGCTCCTTTCAAAAAGGGAAATCTAAGCGCGCCGTTTCGATATCTGGCACATGTTATTATTCATTGTTTGGGTCACAGAAAGGGTGGATTTGATGACTTAGTTGATTATCAGATGTGCATTCGAAAGTTATATTTACTCAGATGATACAAAATATTCAGAAGGAAAGATTTTTGCAGTACCCGAGGTTTATACAGATGATGTTAGACTATTTACATCCAGACCTGAAGAAATCTTCTGATGATGTGCTTAAACTTGAGCATATGGATGTTCAGTCTCTACGAAAGATGAATGTACATTTGAAGTCTGCTCCCGCCGCTAAATCGATGTTCAGTGCTATTCTAAATAAATATTACATCTCACCCGCACCTGGAAAATGGAGGAAAGATGATAGTGGTGACAATGAGGAGGAAGTGAATTCGTTATCTTTGTTTGTGGCAAAGCAAAGTTCATGGTTTGTGAAAGTCGGAGATAAAGGAGGTAAGGCTACATACAAAGGAAGAAAGAGAAATGCTGCATCTACTGCTAAAAGATCAGGATTGAGAGATGAACCTGAGATTGAAGAAACAATTGAGAAAATGGCAGAGGATATAGAACGTCAGGCTTTTAGAGCTGACACGAAAGCAGCTGAAGAAGTACTATCTTCTAGTACCAATTCAGAGGACAGGCGTGCAGGAGAAAAGAGAAGAGCGGAGAAATTGGAAAAGAAACGTCAAGAGGAGCTGAAAAGAAAAGCCGAAGAACGAAAAAGAAAGGCAACAGGTGAAGACGATACTACTTACGTTCCGTCTGAATCTGAGCTTGAATCTGACTTTAGAACTCCAATTAAGAAAAGACCGAGAAGGATGAAAAGATCTACTGCTCGCATATCTCCGATTGTTAATCCAACAGAAGCTGATGCTGAGCAATCTACTGAAGCAAATGTGGAGGAACAAACACAGAGTATTCCATCTCCACTACATTATATGCATCCCGAGCCAGATCAACCACATATTGAACCAGAGATATCCTCGTAACAATCACCCGTTCCTGAACAAAAACCTGAACAACGACAACCAACACCGCAACATTTTGTACCAGAACCTGTTCAACAACCTATGCCTGATCCAGAGCTTGTCGAGAAACCAGCACCACAATCATCGGCTCAACAACAGTCTCAACCATCTCATGCTCAGCAATCTCGTCCTACATCACAACCGTTTAGTTCACAAGCGTTCTTTGACGAGATTAATTTAGACGATCTACCTGGAGGATATGAGTTTTGATTTGATGATCCTACAATCGATGATTTGCAGAAACAAGTGAATATGAATGTTGTGCGCATCGCTGAATTACAAGAGCAGATAAACTTGCTAACGGCAGAGAAGTTTGAGATGCTTGAAAGAATTGGAGGTTTAATCGTTGATAAGCAGCAACTAGAAGCGATGATGGCAAGTATTATTTCTGAGAATGAAAGGTTACGATTGAGAATGACAGAGTACAAAGAAGAAAGGTTGAGAAATAATCGAAGGATGGATATATTTGAGAAGATTCTTGAGAAGAAGTTTGGATTGAGTATATCTGAAGCAATTGATGAGATTGAACTTACTGAAGCAAGAGAAAGGTTGCAGAACGAGAACGATTGGCTAAACAACAATCTGATGCATTAGGAAAAGGTAAGGGTAAGATTGTTGAGGATTCTGTGACTGAAGAAGCTGTGCTAGAAGCTGAATCTGGGCCAGTACAGTGTTGGGATATCGTAGTATACGAGGAACCGAAGAACTTTATTCTGATAGGAAAGCCTGTTGATGTTGATATAGATTTTCTAGATATTTCCCAACGACATCGAGAGTGGTTGTTGAAAAAGATAGGAAAAGATAGTACATAATCGGTTGAAGAAAAAGAAAAGAAGGAAGAGATAGAAGATACAGAAGAAGTTGACATTGATGATAAAGATTCTAGTGATTCGGATGATGGAAATGATGATGATAATGTGGGTGGATCGGGTGTTCGTGTAATAGATTCAAATATTAATGAATTAGTTGATCTTTCCGAGTATTTTGATGATTCTGAAAATCAAGTTGTTGAAGAGGAAGGGATAAACAAAGTTGATGAATCGATAGATGCTCAGCAAGCAGGAATCTTCACAGTGAATGTTACATTTTCTGTTCCTGTTGTGTAAAAACCATTTGTTTAGCTTGAGCATGATGTAGAAGAGGGACAGTTTGTGCATAGTTACTCGAAAGAAGAGATAGCTGAAATGCTTGGAATTAGTGGAGAAAAGTTCGAGTTTGACTTTGAAGATGAGCTAAACAAGATAGATGTGTTCGAACCGAATGATTATGTTTTTGAGGAAATTGAAGACGCAAATGATTATGATAATGTTGTCGTTGAAAGTGACTCTGATGAAGATTATAGAGGATTTACCAACGTTTATCGATTTATTCACAACAGAGAATTATGAAGTATTACAAAGGAAAGTTTCGGAAGCTGTTAAAGAAGGAATGATTCCAGAAAAAATGTCTACAGCTGAGATTATCGAACAAAAGAAGAAATGGATTAGGGAGAGTCAAGCTAAACGAAAGTTTAAAAGACCCCTGGCATTTTTTACTTGTTGATATTTCTTTGGGAGATATTTTGAGTTGGGGTTAGATTGAAGAGCTGAATGTTTATGCTATTAAAAGAGAATTTGGAATTCAATACTTTCAATGTTTAAGCGACATTAAATCACTGCCATATTGGGACATTAAGGAACTTGTGCAAACAAAGATGATAAACCTTAAGATGAAGTTCCATGATCAAAAGTTGTGGATGTTGATCAAATTTGAAGCGAAGCATGGTTTTGTTCACTGGAAACCGCATTATCCATGTCGTATTATTAAAGAAGATCCAGTGACAAAAGGGAAAGATATTACATTGATAGTGAAGAAACCACGGGTGTTGAAAAACATGGCGATGATTAAAATGGAGCAAGATTTCTATACAATCTTCAAGTGGTGGCATTACGATTCTAATACAGGTGAGACTGTTATTTGTGTACACCCTGATGAAGATGCGTGGAAGATAACTAAGGAATTATCCAAAGCCGTCATAGCACACAAAAGAATATTTGGGTTGTGGCGAGGCATTCGAGTACTAGACCCTATGTGGCTAGTAAATTGTTCGAAGAAAGACATTGAATGTTTATTTTATAGCAAGATCAGTTTTGAAGAAAAGGATCAGGAGCAAGCACTTCAATTTCAAAAGGTTGTAAATGTGTGCTTTGTAAATGATATCCATTCAGGATCAAATTAGAAGACAACATGGAGAAAGATTGAGAAGAAGGAATCGAAGAAAACTGAAGAAAAAGAAGCTCGGATCGCTGAACGTTCAAGAGTAGCATCATTAAGGAGTTTTCAGTTTTTGAAACGACGTCCTCTGACTGATCAAATGCCTATTGCTTCTCAGGAACGTTGAAACCGTTAAATAGATTTTTTGGGCGTTAAAGTCAAATCAAATTGAAGTTTTGAAGATTATCCAGACTACGGCAACATCAATGGGGAGTTTGTTGGTGCATAATGTCTATTGCCTACGTCTAGGATATATCTGTAATGTTTATAAAGTTTACATGTTAATGTTTAAATGAGAAAATGTAAATTTTATGTATTATTACACTGTGATTCACACGAAACATTAGTGTGTTTCGTATGAGTGAGTCACTCGTACGAAATACTATTTCGTACAAAACACAGTTGTATGTTTGTTTGTGCACGCACTTCAGTACGAGTCATGTTGACCTATAAATAGGGAAGTGTTGTGTTAGAGCTAGATATAAATTTGTCATTTCATACGGCGAAGCTCTGTCAGTTTGTTGACTTGCGTCTGTAACTTGAACTTCTTTAATAGATCAGAAGCAGTTAAACAGTAAGTTCTATCTTGTTTGTCATATCTACCTCTCTAGCAATGAATTCCGCCTCTGCTAGTTGAGCGAGATCAGGTCGATTGCTCATTTCGGGAGCTCGATCCTCGTCCACAGTTCTTTCATTTTTAGCTATTTTAAGCTAAAAGTCCAACAGTTTGGCTTCCTGATTGACTTTTGGTTTTGACTATATTTGGTCAAGTCAAAGTTCTATTGAACTTTGCACCGTGATCGTAATCACGAAGGTTATAATCCCTAATGATTTCACATTCTGATTACCACGTTTATTAGTCGAAGTGATGAGTCAAAGTTTCGGTCAAAAATGCGCATGATGTGCATTTTACGAAGAAACTATTTTCGGATATCGAAAAACCAAGTTTTGATACCAAATCAGTTTTATAAACTTAGTTAGACATATTTTGACATGTCTAACTCGTCACTTCTAGTTTAGTGCTTATTTAGGGTCGTAAGTCGAGTGGTCTTAACCACCGCTTTGACTTTCGAATCCGACCCGTTTGGTCGATTTTAGGATCCGACCAAACACATATTTGTGACCATAGTTGTATAAGGTATAACCTACTGAGGTTATACCTTATGGTCACGTCGTTTGATTAATTTTATGATAAGTTACTTCTATGTCCTTAAAATTGACCAAAATGCCCTTTTGCGCATAAATCCATTTTAAACACATGTAACGAAATTTTTGACATATAAACTGATGTTATAACATTTTCAAACATGCTTGGGCATTTAAGACTTATCATAGGACATGTTTAACCATCCGATCACACGTTTACGCTAATGAACCGTTTAAGTAGCGTAACTACCTTAACGAGTCATAATGGGTCAAAAGCACTTAGGATCCTTTCCAAATCAGAATGTTCAGTTTGTTAAACCATATCACATGAGTTCCAACACTCATTTGGTTTATAAGGCTTCATTCTATCCGATCTCCCGTTTGTAGACCCGACACGCTAACATATTTATTTGACACATTAGGACACGTTTGAACTTTGTTTATTCCGCTGATGAAGAACACTTTCGCAATCCCAAGTGAGTACATAGTTCCCCTCTTTTCCATTTTCTAAATGTTTTTGGGTGATTCATATGTGCCTATGATTATTTTCAAGATTTCAAAACAATATACATGGTTTCTATATACAAAATGATTTTCAAAGTGAGTACATAGTTTCCCTCTTTTACGTTTTAAATATTTTAGGGTGATTCAAATGTGCTAAACTATCTTTTCAAACCTACATATTTACTACGCAAGGCTTATGTGAGTACATAGTTCCCCTCTTTTACATTTTAAATGTTTTGGGGTGATTCATATGTGCTAAACTATCTTTTCAAATCTACATTTTTACTACGAAAGACTTATGTGAGTACATAGTTCCCCTCTTTTCCATTCTCTAAATGTTTTGGGGTGATTTATAAATTATTTTAAAGATTTCAAAACAATATACATAGTTTATATATACAAAATGATTTTCAAAGTGAGTAGATAGTTCCCCTCTTTTCCATTTTCTAAATGTTTGAGGTGATTCATATGTGCCTATAATTATTTTCAAGATTGTTTATATATACAAAATGATTTTCAAAGTGAGTACGTAGCCCCCCCTGTTTTACACTTTCAAATGTTTTGGGGTGATTCATAAGTGCCTATAATTATTTCCAAGATTTCAAAACAATATACATGGTTTATTTAGACAAAATGATTTTCAAAGTGAGTACATAGTTCCTCTCTTTTACGTTTTGCAAATGTTTTAGGGTGACTGAAATTTGCTAAATCATTTTCAAGTTTCAAAAACAATGTCTATGTTTTATATATAAAACAATACCATTTCAATAATGTGAACAACTTGTTGATGCGTTATCCATAACATGAATGACATTCATTAGCTTTGGCGAGCCGACCAGTAGTATGTTATGATACCATTGGACTGACAATCCCATTATCGGACTGTTCACTGGATTTGGTGAAAGTTTGGGTAATGACAAAAACTGTTTCTAATTAACAAATCATTTGTTGATTTGTTAGTCTAGTTAAAGAGATCCTTTGGTGGTCTATTAAAGATACCCTTTGGTGGTATAGTCAACATTGGTTTGAATGTGTTCATTAAAGAACGATTAAAAGTTTTCACAATTAAAAACATGGACGATTTGTTTATGACATGGACAATTGGTTTATGACACGGACGATTGATTTATAACACATACAAAATGGTTTATAACACGGACAAATGGTTTTGAACAATGTCACGCAATGATTTTCATTTAAAGATATAAACCATACGAAGTTTTCTTTTGAATCAATCTATTACAAGGTCTTTACAAAAGAAACGTTTTGGTCAAGATTCATGGCTACAAGGTTTTCACAACTCTAACCAACTTGTTTTAGTTGGTTAATCGTATTGCAATATCAAACACTTTTGATACGAGGTTTTCACTTAACGACTCTAGTAGTCGGACGAGGTGTTACAATATGTATACAAAGCCACGAATTTGACACACTCACAAAACATATGTACTCACCGGCATTTTTGTAATGCTTCGCATTTGTATCTTTCCGTTTTTAGCAGGTCTGCTTCATGTTTCTATTTTGGAAAGTCCAAACCTTGTAATCATGTTTCTATTTTCAAATTCAATGTATTCTAAGGCTTTGATTGTAATCAAGATTAATCAATTATGCTAAATTCGCAAACCATATTTGTGTTAAACTTATGAACGTACGACACTTTTTTCCTTCATAAATCAATTCGAAACAACGTGTAAATGCATGTGAATGTTTATAAATCTTATGCTAAACTCAAGCAAAACAATTAGTGATATTATTCAAAGAATTCAAGCTTCCATTATCATAAAATCATGTCTTAATATGTTCAAGAAAAATACTTATCTTAGTTGTTCTCTTATTAGGGTTTTTAAGCTATATTTTGCATGATATTGGACCATTTCAAGACCCTTACATGTAACACATATATTGAGCATCACCTAAAGTCCAAAGATTCAGCAAATAATTATCTAATTGATCAAAAAATATATATAAAACAGCCCTACTTGCGGCCGCAAGTTTGGGGTGTTTCCCACCTCTTTTTTTAATTCAAAACTCCCCCATAATTGCATTTAATTCAGCCCAAACCCTAACCCTAATCCTTCCCCTATATAACCCAAGGTTCCCCCACCCATTCTCACTTTTACAAGCCTCCATACTCTTCAATCAAGTCCATAACTTCCAAAATTCTCTGCTGAAACTCAGCAGCTTGTAAGTGAGTTTCGACTCACTTTTCTTCTTCTTTTTACCTTGTTTTTCTTTCTAACACTCTTGGATAACCTCTAGGAGGGTTCTCACAAGTTTGCTTGCGCAAACTAAGGTGACACCACACCATTTTGAGGTCCAAAAGTGTACAAAACTTTCAGCCCAAATTTTTATCTTTCAAATGTCAAATTTTTCAATGTTTTCAGTTGGTTTTCTTCCTTAACATTGTTTGATAAGCCCTATTAGTGTTACCATAGGTTTTCCATGGAAAACCAAGGTGGAATCACACCATTTTTGGGGCCAAACTTTCTGTTTTGGATGTTAACTTATAAAACTTTTTCGAACATGTTTTAAACTTAACAAATCTACGCTATATATGCCACTAACCAAACTTGTGGTTAGTGTGTTAAGATAGACTTGTTCACATACAATCAAGAGGCATATCTTGTATCTAAACTTGAGGTTTTTATTAGGGTTTCAAACCCACAAGTGTTGAGCCATCCGAGCTTTCAAGCTTGTGATGCTGTAGGTGTGATTACATGAAGGCCTTGGTCATTCAACTATTCAATCCACCACTCACTTGATGATTTCTATAATTCTTGACCATCCGGATTGTCCTTGTGTCAATCTTGTGTAATGGTGAATCTTATGAAAGAAGTTTAGGATGGTTATCCTCCTACCTTCATGCATGACTTACATGACTTCCATGAAATACATGAACTATATGATTAATTAGTAGTAATATAACTATATGTAAATACTTAATATAACCGAAACTTAGACCATGACCAAATGGTTAGTTGTCTTAAAAAGTAGGTTATTTTATCTTAGACATAACAATCGTTACGATTCTATTGGGCATGACCCATAAAAACACAAACACCCTTCGGGGCTTATTAGTGTCAAAAACGGGCGTTAATGTCTAGATAAATACTTTCGTACATATGTGTACTTTCTTGCGCATTTTAAATTCCTAAACTCATTAAACTCCCCGTTAATCTAATACTCATACACCTACGTTTGCCTTGTGTAGGATAAACTTGGTGTTCCATCCCCTAAATAAACCTAACCCTCTCACGGATAATACTTTGCAAAACCGTGAGTACACTCGACCCCTTTTTATGTTTTCCCCTATTTGGGTGCAATATGATTAATTTACTAAAACTACACTAAATCACACTATATTCTATACACAAACAATCCATCAACATGCTTTAGTCTTATGCTTCTTGAATTGTTACTTGGTATATTCTTATGTGATCTAAATGTCATTAACTTTGATCGAGCCTCCCTTAACATGTATAACGCTATAGGAGTAACGCACCGCCCGTATTCTTGTGGCCATTGTTAAGTTGAAATCTATTTTGCGGTACACTAGAGGATTGACTTGTAGATTCACATGCCTTGTTTACACTTATCTTGTATGCTAGCTAATCATGTGGATTTGTTTAATCGGATTTTATACTTATGATATGATATTAAACTTGAGTACTCGCCAATACTTTGTTATTGAACTATACTTTTTAACATGTTGCAGGTTGATGAAGTTGTATGATGGAACTTAGTAGGAATGGCATAGAAACATGCGTAGAATACTAAGTTAATTTTTATGTTATTGTTGAACATGTTTCGTTGATGTTACCCTTATTTGGATTCTGTTGTAATATGACAATTGATGTTTTGAATTAAATGAAATTTGGTTGATCTAATTATTGTCGCAAATAGTGTTATGATGCAATGAGCAATCTAGTCGTCTCACTCCGATGTTTCGCCATCGGTTGGGGTGTGATAGATTGGTATCAGAGCCATAACTATAGGGAAGTAGGTAGAATTGCCATGTTCGACCTAGTCTATAGTTTAAGTGACCAACTTGACCATTCTTGCTTCATGATTAAAATGTTAATTCTTCCTAATCGTTTCTTCCTATTTCTTTTGTCTTAAATATATGCATGTGTCTTTCCTAAGACACTTACACAATTTACACACTTGAAGACACTCAAACTATAATCGAGACGATCTCACCAAATAGGGGTGAAACCCGCACTTTGGTGATCACTCTCAACCCGCGAAATTTGAATTTTGCATGAAATTACACCATCAAGTTAGGAGTGAAATCAACATCTTGATGGGAATTTCCGTTTCACACTCTAGTGGACCCTTACCAACGAGTCGGAATATGCTCCTCGTTTGATAAGTACCAACCACACTTAGGGTACCATGTTGTCAAGTTAGGGGTGAAACCCGCACCTTGTCAACTAGTCCCATTCCTCGATTTTCACTCTCACCAAAGTTTCAATTTTTCGATCGGTTAGAGACGTGTAGTAACTGGAAGGGTAGAGTGTCGGTAATCGCTTCTCGATGAGAGCACTTTACCTATAGGTCAAAGCACGTTTCTCTAATTTGAAAGGATCTCAATTCACTTTGGAATAGTCGAACGTTTCTCAACTCGAAACACTCCAATGTTTTATTGAGCCTATCTTTTATGCTATCTCAATTTCTGTGTGTTTTTAATATTTGTTATCTCGTTCATTTCGAACCCGATGCACGATTCGTCCGCCCTTCGTAACCAAAAATAATAATAATAATAATTCTCGTGAACCAACTAAATTTATATTCCTTTACGCAAATCATACGTGTTTATACCTTTGAATGCCAACATGCTTATGCTATCTATGTGAAGTTATACGTGTTACATGATACTTATGTGCTCAAAACATATACTTTTCTTTATAACAACACTTTACGATCAAATCCTGAATCTATCTTTTGTTGTCAAACCCTTTTAGATGTCTTTCTCGCAAAGCGTTATGGGACGAAGAAGATCAAAGTCCAAGTCAAGGTCCCAATCCGACTCCATGTCGAAAAAGGACTACATGAAATTTATGGCCGAGCACATGGCTGAACACATGGCTAAGGCTATCCCCGAGATAGTTAGCAAGGTCCAGCCCTCACCTAACGCCGAATCACCTCATACCTCAGTCGACTCCAAAGACGAACCACCCTTCACCCACAAGCAATTCTACTCCTAAAATCCCTTACCCATCACCGGCGAGGGGGACGCCACAAAACTGCTGCAATGGTTCGACACCATTGAACTCACCTTCCTCCAAAGTGGTTTCCCCGACCACTTGCGCACCTTGAACGCCACGAGAGTATTCCGATCAAGAGCCCTTGATTGGTGGACTTCCAAGCGTAGTGCGCGTGGCAACGAGGTCGCCCACGCCCTCCCTTGGGCCGAGCTAAAAAAATAATGGAAGATGAGTTCTACCCCCCCGCATGAACTCCAACGACTCGAGACTGAGTTTTGGAACCTCCGGCAAGTGGGGAATGACAACGCTGGCCTCACGACCCATTTCAAGCAATTGAGCTCGATCTGCCCAAGTCAGGTCGACACTACTGAGAAAGCAATAGCTAAATATGTACGTTTCCTTCCTCCTAACCTTGCCGACCTGGTCGATACCACCTCCCCCAGCACCCTCGAAGAAACCTTTCGGCTGGATGCTCGCTTGAACAACCGCCAAGTCCTTCGTGAAGCCGCCAAGGCTCCACCGAGGAAAGCCCACCAAGCAACCACCGAATCCGTTACCGAACCTGCCTCACCCAAAGCCCCAAAAAGCAACATCAAAGGCAAGAAGCGGAAGGCTTCGAGTCCAATTTGCGCGGTAGTCACTCCGCCAAACCCCCACCAGTCAGCTTTGCCCGCACCCGAACCCATCAAGAAAATGTACACCAGAGCCCATCCCAAGTGCAATACCTGTCCCTTCCACCACCCAGTTTCTGCCGCAAGCCGCCTATGCACGATCTGCAATAGGTATGGGCACTTTGCCCAACAATGCCGGAATGCTCCTCAAGCCCCCATCAACCAAGCCCGAGCCGTGACCACCATGCCTCCTCAAAACCCTACCGGTAATCAAAACCGACCCCTAGCTCCTGCCGCTCGTGCCTGCTTCAGATGTGGAGACCCTAATCACTTCGCCAACAACTGCCCGCAGCGTAACAACAACAATCAGCAGCAGCAGCAGGAAGCTCGCGGTCGAGCCTTTGTCATCACGGCTGCTCAAGGTCAGAACTCAAACGACGTCATATCGGGTACATTCCTTGTTAACAATGTTTACGCTACATGTTTATTTGATACTGGTGCGGATAAAAGTTTTGTATCCGTTGAATTCGAACATTTTCTTATGTGTAGTCGTTCTAAGTTGCCTACACCATTTGAAGTTGAAGTCGCCGACGGGAAATCCGTCACCGTCGATTCTGTCCTTTCTAATTGTTCTTTAAACCTCAATGATCATACGTTTTCTATTGACCTCATACCCATGCCAATGAGTAGTTTCGATATCAAGTAGGCATGGATTGGCTAAGGCGAGTCCGTGCTGAAGTTGTTTGTTCGAAGAAGTGCATTCGCCTTCCCCTTCCCAACGATGATTCCTTGCACATCTATGGCGAGAAACCTTCCAAAGGTCTCAAGCTTATGTCGTGTATTCAAGCGAACAAGTACTTGCGTAAGGAATACTTTGCCTTTCTTGCCCACGTTATGGAAAAAAAGGAGAAGGGTCCAAGCGTGAGTGAAGTTCCAGTTGTGCGCGAATTCCCTGATGTCTTTCCCGAGGATCTTCCTGGTCCTCCTCCTGCTCATTCAGTTGATTTTCGAATTGACCTCATCCTTGGTGCAACTCCGGTCACAAAATCCCCCTATCGTCTAGCACCCTCGGAGATGCAAGAGCTGTCCAGTCAACTTCAAGAGCTTCTTGAGAAGGGCTTCATACGCCCTAGCACATCTCCTTAGGACTCTCCCGTTCTGTTCATCAAAAAGAAAGACGGATCCTTTTGCATATGCATTGACTATCGTGAGCTCAACAAGCTTACAGTCAAAAACCATTACCCTCTTACTCGCATCGACGACCTTTTCGATCAGCTTCAAGGCGCGACTTGCTTCTCTAAAATCGACCTACGCTCTGGTTATCATCAACTTTGAGTCCTTGAAGAAGATATACCCAAGACTGCGTTCCGCACACGTTATGGACACTACGAGTTCGTAGTCATGCCATTCGGTCTGACCAACGCACCCGCCGTGTTTATGGATTTGATGAATCGCGTGTGTAAGCCTTATCTTGACCGATTCATGATCGTCTTTATTGACGATATTATGATCTATTCCAAGACGCGAGAAGAGCATGAGCGACACTTGCGTCTTATCCTTTAGCTGTTTCGAACCCAACATCTCTACGTCAAGTTCTCTGTGAATTTTGGTTAAAAGAGGTTCAATATCTTGGTCATATTGTCAACGAACTTGGTATTCACATTTACCCCGCGAAAATCGAGGTGGTGAAAAATTGGATTGCTCCTAAGACTCTGTCTGAAATTCATTCGTTTCTTGGCTTAGCCGGTTATTACCGTCGTTTCATTTCGAACTTTTCAAAAATTGTCGTGCCTCTCACTTCCTTGACTCAGAAGGATAAACCTTTTGTTTGGGGTTCTGAACAAGAGGAGTCTTTTCAAACACTCAAGGACATGCTTTGCAATGCTCCTATCCTAACCCTTCCCGATGGTTACGACGATTTTGTCGTGTATTGCGATGCATCAAGACTAGGTCTTGGTTGCGTTCTGATGCAACGAGATAAGTTTATCGCATACGCATCACGTCAACTCAAAATTCATGAGAAAAATTATACCACCCATGACCTTGAACTTGGTGCAGTTGTTTTTGCATTAAAGATATGGCGACATTACCTTTATGGTACAAAGTGTACGGTCTTCACCAACCATAAGAGCCTTCAGCACATCTTTAATAAAAAAGAACTCAATATGCGTCAGCGTCGTTGGGTAGAGTTGTTGAACGACTATGACTGCGATATCCGCTACCACCTTGGTAAAGAAAATGCCGTGGCCGACGCACTTAGTCGGAAAACTCATGTTAAGAGTGTACGTTGCTACCAAACTTTGGGAAAGCTTCAAGAGATGATTCGTGAGGCACAATACTCGACCGTTAATGAGGGCAACCTCGATAATGAGTTGAAGTGTGGTGCTGAAACCCAACTCGTGGCCAAATCTGATGGCATCATGTGCTATCTCGACCGTACTTGGATTCCTAATCGTGATAATCTTCGTGATCTCTTGATGAGCGAAGCTCATAAGTCTCGATATTCAATTCACCCTGGTGCCGATAAGATGTATCACGATCTTCGAGCATCATACTGGTGGCCTGGAATGAAGAAAGATACCGCCTGCTATGTTTCGAAGTGCCTTACTTGCTCCAAGGTAAAGGCCGAGCATCAAAGACCCTCTGGCTTACTCGAACAACCAGAAATTCCCGTTTGGAAATGGGAGAGTATTGTTGTGGATTTTATAACCAAGCTCCCTCGTACATCGTTTGGTCACGATAGTATTTGGGTAATCATCGACCGTTTGACCAAGTCTGCTCATTTCCTCCCCATACGTGAAGACTACCGAGTTGAGAAGTTAGCTCGTACCTACACGGATGAAATCATCTGTCGTCACGGTGTTCCCGTTGACATTATCTCCAACCATGATGGTCGCTTCACTTCTCGCCTTTGGCAAACATTTCAAAAATCCCTTGGCACTCAGCTCAATTTTAGTACTGCTTTCCATCCTCAGTCCGATGGTCAAACCGAGCATACTATCCAAACTCTAGAGGACATGCTTCGTTCTTGCGTAATTGATTTTGGTGGCAACTGGGACATGCACTTGCCTTTGGTCGAATTCTCGTATAATAACAGTTACCACGCGAGTATTCAAATGGCACCATTCGAGGCATTGTATGGACGTAAGTGTCGATCGCCTATTTGTTGGCACGAGATCAGGGAAATCCAAATCACCGGTCCCGAGCTTATACAATAGACGACGGACAAGATTTTGCAGATTCGGGACAACTTGCTGAAAGCTAGAAGCCGACAAAAGAGTTACGCACATAAAAGACGCAAGCCCTTGGAATTCCACGTTGGTGACTTTGTACTTCTCAAGGTATCCCCTTGGAAGGGTGTGGTTCGTTTCGGGAAAAAGGGAAAGCTCGCTCCTCGCTACGTAGGTCCTTTCAAGATTCTCGAAAGGATTGGCAAGGTAGCCTACCGATTGGAACTACCACAAGAGCTCAACAACGTTCATCCTACCTTCCACGTCTCAAACTTAAAAACATGTCTCGCTAAAGAAGGACTCCAAGTTCCGCTGGAAGATCTTCAGATCAATGAGACTTTGCATTTCGTGGAAAAACCAGTCGAATCATGGACCGAGGTACTAAACAGCTAAGGCGCATTCGAATTCCTATCGTAAAGGTTCAATGGGAAGGAAAACGTGGCGCTGAGTATACTTGGGAACTTGAAAGCGACATGAAGTCTAAGCATCAACATTTGTTCGTTGCATCTTCCTAAATTTTAGAATGAAATTCCCTAAAGGAGGGGAGACTGTAATGCTTCGCATATGTATCTTTCCGTTTTTAACAGGTCTGCTTCGTGTTTCTATTTTTGGAAAGTCGAAACCTTGTAATCGTGTTTCTATTTTCAAATTCAATATATTCTAAGGCTTTGATTGTAATCAAGATTAATCAATTATGCTAAATTCGCAAACCATATTTGTGTTGAACTTATGAACGTACGACACTTTATTCCTTCATAAATCAATTCGAAACAACGTGTAAATGCGTGTGAATGTTAATAAATCTTATGCTAAACTCAAGCAAAACAACTAGTGATATTATTCAAATAATTCAAGCTTCCATTATCATAAAATCATGTCTTAATATGTTCAAGAAAAATACTTATCTTAGTTGTTCTCTTTTTAGGTTTTTAAGCTATATTTTGCATGATATTAGACCATTTCAAGACCCTTACATGTAAAACATATATTGAGCATCACCTAAAGTCCAAAGATTCAGCAAATAATTATCTAATTGATCAAAAAAAATATAAAAAATGCCCTACTTGCGGCTGCAAGTTTGGGGTGTTTCCCACCTCTTTTTTTTTAATTTAAAACTCCCCCCTAATTGCATTTAATTCAGCCCAAACCCTAACCCTAATCCTTCCCCTATATAACCCAAGGTTCCCCCACCCATTTCTCACTTTTACAAGCCTCCATACTCTTCAATCAAGTCCATAACTTCTGAAATTCTCTGCTGAAACTCAGCAGCTTGCAAGTGAGTTTCAACTCACTTTTCTTCTTCTTTTTACCTTGTTTTTTCTTTCTAACACTCTTGGATAACCTCTAGGAAAGTTCTCACAAGTTTGCTTAGGCAAAGTAAGGTGAAACCACACCATTTTGAGGTCCAAAAGTGCACAAAACTTTTTGCCCAAATTTTTATCTTTCAAACTTCAAATTTTTCAATGTTTTCACTTGGTTTTCTTTCTTAACATTGTTTGATAAGCCCTATGAGTGTTACCAGATGTTTTCCATGGAAAACCAAGGTGGAATCACACCATTTTTGGGGCCAAACTTTCTGTTTTGGTTGTTAACTTATAAAACTTTTTTGTACGTGTTTTAAACATAACAAATCTAGTGTGTTAAGCTAGACTTGTTCACATACAATCAAGAGGCATATCTTGTATCTAAACTTGAGGTTTTTATTAGGGTTTCAAACCCACAAGTGTTGAGCCATCCGAGCTTTCAAGCTTATGATGGAGTAGGTGTGATTACATGAAGGCCTTGGTCATTCAACTATTCAATCCACCACTCACTTGATGATTTCTATAATTCTTGACCATCCGGATTGTCCTTGTGTCAATCTTGTGTAATGGTGAATCTTATGAAAGAGGTTTAGGATGGTTATCCTCCTACCTTCATGCATGACTTACATGACTTCCATGAAATACATGAACTATATGATTAATTAGTAGTAATATAACTATATGTAAATACTTAATATAACCAAAACTTAGACCATGACCAAATGGTTAGTTGTCTTAAAAAGTAGGTTATTTTATCTTAGACATAACAATCATTACGATTCTATTGGACATGACCCATAAAAACACAAACTCCCTTCGGGGCTTATTTGTGTCAAAAACGGGCGTTAATGTTTAGATAAATACTTTCGTACATATGTATACTTTCTTGCGCATTTTAAATTCCTAAACTCATTAAACTCCCCGTTAATCTAATACTCATAGACCTACGTTTGCCTTGTGTAGGATAAACTTGGTGTTCCATCCCCTAAATAAACCTAACCCTCTCACGGATAATACTTTGCAAAACCGTGAGTACACTCGACCCCTTTTTATGCTTTCCCCTATTTGGGTGCAATATGATTAATTTACTAAAACTACACTAAATCACACTTTATTCATACACAAACAATCCATCAACATGCTTTAGTCTTATGCTTCTTGAATTGTTACTTGGTACATTCTTATGTGATCTAAATGTCATTAACTTTGATCGAGCCTCCCTTAACATGTATAGCGTTATAGGAGTAACGCACCGCCCGTATTCTTGTGGCCATTGTTAAGTTGAAATCTGTTTTGCGGTACACTAGAGGATTGACTTGTAGATTCACATGCCTTGTTTACACTTATCTTGTATGCTAGCTAATCATGTGGATTTGTTTAATCGGATTTTATACTTATGATATGATATTAAACTTGTGTACTCGCCAATACTTTGTTATTGAACTATACTTTTTAACATGTTGCAGGTTGATGAAGTTGTATGATGGAACTTAGTAGGAATGGCATAGAAACACGCGTAGAATACTAAGTTAATTTTTATGTTATTGTTGAACTTGTTTCGTTGATGTTACTCTTATTTGGATTCTGTTGTAATATGACAATTGATGTTTTGAATTAAATGAAATTTGGTTAATCTAATTATTGTCGCAAATAGTGTTATGATGCAACGAGCAATCTAGTCATCTCACTCCGATGTTTCCGTCATCGGTTGGGGTGTGACAATTTTTATGCTGACTCTCTTTTCACATATGTTTCAGGAGTCAATGCTTGATAATAAATGCATGCTTCACATAGGAATGGACGCGGGCCTTAGTGACTTAAAACATGAAAGACAATTTATTCATTTGTTGTTTATGTTTATCCGAAGACAATGTAAACATTTAACTTAATAAAACAAAATTTTAAATTTCATGAGTTGTGAAACAATAGTTCTGTGACATGACTCCCCGACGTTTCCGCCGTGGTTTGTTGTTTTACACGGTCGTGGTGTTACAAATGTCTTGCTAAAGAGTTATCAGACGCACGAGGCAAAGGAAAAGCGAAGGTTGTAGAGGATCCCTTGAATGTTGAAACTGAGCCAGAAGCTGAATCTGCGCCAGTTACTATTACAGATATCGTTGTGTACCAAGTGCCGAACAAGTTTATACTGATTGGGAAGCCTAAGGATAGGGAGATTGATATGTCAAATCTATTTGCGAGACACCATAAATGGCTTTTGAAGAAAAAGTTAGAAAAAGAAATTGAGAAAGTAGCTGAAGAGTTTGAGGAAGATACTGAGAAAGAAGATGAAGATTTAGATGTTGATGGTGATTCTGATTCAGATTCTGATAATGGTGATGATGATGATGATAATCTAGGAGGTGCTGGTATTCGTGTAACTGATTCTGGTGTGAATGAAGAGATTAATTATTCAGTGTACCTTGATGATTCTGCGAATCAAACTACTGAAGAAGGTGTTAAAGACAAAACTGAAGGACCTTCAGATGCTCAGCAGCAGGAATCCTCTCGGTGATTGATACATCTACCGTTCCTATCGTGCCGAAACCAAAGATTTTCTATCTTGAGCATGATGTCGAGGAAGGCGAATTCATTCATAGCTATTCTAAAGAAGAGAATCGCAAAAATGCTAGGCGTGGATGAAGAACAGTTTGAGTTTGATTTTGAAGATGAGCTGAACGAGATTAGCGCGTTCGAGCCAAATGATTATGTTTTTGAACATGTTGAAGAAGCTAATGAGTATGATCGAGTTGTCGTGGAGGATGATTCTGATGACGATGCTAATATTGCCGATCAGGGTACAGAGGACTCCCCAACTTTTACTGAACTATTTGCAGCAGAAAATGCATATGTGCTGAAACGTAAAGTTGAAGAAGCTGCAAAGAAAGGCACTATTCCTCAACAGTTAAACAGAGCTGAAATTGCTGAGATGAGGAAGAAGTGGTTCAAGAATGCACCAGCAGAGCGTAAATTCAAACGTCCCTTAGCATTCTTTACCCGTGACGCTAATATTTCTCTAGGGGATATCTTAAGCTGGGGTTGGATTGAAGAGCTTAACGTCTATGCAATAAAAAGGGAGTTTGGTATTCAGTACTTCTGATATCTGAGCGACAACAAGTCCTTGCCTTACTGGGATATTAAAGAGTTGGTGCAGATAAAGATGATCAATCTCAAGATGAAATTTCACGACCAGAGGCTTTGGAAGTTGATTAAGCTTGAGGCTTTACATAGATTTACACACTGGAAACCTCACTTTCCAAGACACATGACGAAGATTGATCCATTGACTAAGGAGAAGGATGTGATGCTCACCGTAAAAAGGCCGAAAGTAATGAAGAACATGCCTATGATACGAATGGAGTATGATTTTCATAAAGTCTTCAAGTGGTGGCATTATGATTCTAATACAGGAGAGGCTGTAATTTGCGTGCACCCGGATGATGACTCATGGAAGATTATTGAAGAGCTAACTGAAGCCATCATCGCTCACAAACGCATATATGGGCTATGGCGTGACATTCGAGTACTAGACCCGATGTGGCTAGTCAATTGCACGAAGAAAGATATAGATGCTTGTTCTATAGCAAGATCAGTTATGAAGAGAAAGATAAAGAGCAAGCACTCCAGTTCTGGAAGATTGTTAATGTCTGCTTCGCAAACGATATACATTCATGATCGACATGGAACACTTCTTGGAGGAAGCTGGAGGAGACTAAGCAGAACAAGAATGAAAAGAAGGAAGCTAGGATTACTGAGCGTGCTAGCATAGCATCGCTAAGGATTTTTCGGTTTGGCAATACAGTGAACCGACCTCCTCAAACAGATCAAACACCAATAGCATTTAAGGAGCGCCGCAAGCCACCGAAGGGATTTTTTGGTCGTTACGCGCCAAATCTTGTGAATATTTTTTGAAGACTATCCAGACTGCGACAACATCCAAGGGGGAGTTTGTTGGTGCATTATGTCTATTGCCTACGTCTAGGATGTGTCGATATTGTATATAGGGCTTAAACGTCATTTGTATAAATGTTATTATTTGTTTTATATGTTTTGTAAATGACTCGTACGAGTGAGTCAGTTGGCTCGTACGAGTGACACTTTGTCACTTGTACGAAGCAACCATTCGCACGAGTCGTGGTCTTTGTTTCACACACTCCAGTGTGAGTCATGTCGACCTATAAATAGAGGAGTGTTGTGTCAGAGCTAACTAGTGTTAGTTCAGTTGGCACGGCGAAGCCCTACTGATTTGTTTACTCGCGTCTGTACTTGCACGTCATTTAATACAGTTCAGAGCAGTTAAACAGAATCTCTCTCTTGTTCGTTTGTCATCCTCTCTAGCAATGAATTCTGCCTCTTCTAGCTGAGTTAGATCAGACCGGTTGCTCATCGGAGGAGCCGATCCCCGTTCACAAACTCTCCAAATTGCGTAAATCCTCTTGAAAACTCCAAAAAACAAGTCATATACCCGTCCCAATGATTCAAAAACATAAAATTCATGACTGGCATACAGATGGGGCGTCGCTGGCGGCCTTGGATGTTCTGATTTTTTCCAACCCTCTAATCTACTGCCTACGAACAATTTTGCCGGCGGACTTATCTGGGGGTGTCGCCGACGGCCCAGGGGCATCGACGACGGGCTCTCCAATTCTTGTTTTCTGATTCTTCCATTTCACACTCCTGGTTGACCCGTTTTCCACCCCGAGGCTCCGGAAAGCTTACGAATAGCTCCTTAAACTCCGTAAGACCTGTAAAACACAAATCCAATCAAAAGTAGGCTATTAGTTACTAAAAGTTATGCAAAAACGTAAGCTTAAACATATAAGAGCACCAGTTTTCAACCACTCATCACCTTTTAACACCTCTATTACTTTATTTCTCCTAAATACACATAAAAACATAAAAAAAAAATGAAGGTAATTCATTAAATTTTGGATTCTGGATGGTGGGTGGCCGGAATCAAGCTTTTCCGATGAGAACACAGCCGTTACAGTTGTGCCTGTGAGAGCGGGAGAAAGAATTGGAAGGGGCGGTTGGGTTGGGTTATTTTATTTAACTTCAATTCTAATTGGGTTCGGTTATTTGGGCTTGGATTACAATGGAATATTTACTATGGTAATGGATAATGGCTAAATTGTTAAGTGAAAGTTGTTGGGTTAAATTGTTAAGTAAAGTGGCTAAAGAATAATTATATAAACTAGGTTATATTTTAATAAAG
Source organism: Scalesia atractyloides (assembly GCA_947069175.1). NCBI lineage: Eukaryota > Viridiplantae > Streptophyta > Magnoliopsida > Asterales > Asteraceae > Scalesia > Scalesia atractyloides. The sequence continues at coordinate 39,775,024 of CAMTDV010000008.1, read as the reverse complement.
ATCATTGTTGACATTTTTTTATACATTCATAATATATTTTTTCTGGGGGGGGGGGGGGGTTGAAAATTCCAAGGGGTGCGGTTAAAAATTTCTAAGGAGTGCGGTCAGGATTTTGCACGAAACTAAACCCTGATTTTTCAAGGGGTGTGGCCACCCATCCACACTAGTGGGTAGGTCCGCCCCTGCTTTGGAGAAGACGAGATTGATTCGTATAGATGAGACTCATCTGTACGGATAAAGCTCATCCACATAGACAAGCTTGGTTTGTCCCAAACCTCATGTACATATATAATGTCATGTGTTCATTAGTTGTTAATTTTTGGAATCTAGGGGAAATGCTGGAGAGATAGCCTGATGTTCTCTCCGGCTTGTAAAATGATGTATGCTTTTTCGGTATGAATGTAATCCTTCAACTTATGACTATTCTTACGAGATTTCTACCAAACTAGCGTTATCCTATCCAAACTTCCATCTAAACCCACCGGATCTGGAACTTTCAATTGTTAAGAGCTACGGTACCGATTAAATCGATCTAACAGTTGACTGAATCACCTACGCTCATGATTTATGGGTTTTTAGATTAAAAACATCAAACTAATGGTCAATTCACGGATAAAAGGTAAAATTGAAACCATATGATTGATTAGTAATGAATTTCGACCTATTATGTGAAAGAATCATGATAAAATTAGAAGAACTAAAGATTTTAGATCGAATAATATGAACAGAGACGTTTTGAATAGACGAGTGAGTTTTGTGTGTAGGAGTGCCACGTTCGTGCGTAAGAGTCATTCATCCGCACGAATTAACCTTCATCCGTACAGATAAGCATTAATCCGTACTAACCAGTACTTATTCACACGAACCAACTTAATTCGTTCTAAAATCATTTCATCCGTATGAATAAGACATTAGCATAATGAACATTTCTCATCCGCACAAATGTGTCAAAATGTCTAAAAGAGGCATTTTTTGATCATGGTGACGAGACAAGTGTCAAGAAAAAATTGGTGATTGAATTTTTTTCGATAGTTTAACATCAAATACGGGTTGTTCAGGGACACCGTCGGAGGATTCAGAGAATAGATATGATGATGAGATCACAAAGTATTGAAGTTTGTGGGATTGTCATGGATACCTATGAAAATGTTTATTATTTGGGTAAAGTCACTATTAATGGGCCAAACAGAAAATCCGTATTGATGAAAATGGACTTTTGTGGACCAAAATGTCAATATTTCACATAGTTAAAATTTTCAGAGAATAGAGAGAACCAAATTTTCAAATTTTGAGGGGAATTCAGTAATGGTTTTAGGGAGTTTAGAATTTGCAAAAAATGAGGGGGAATATTTTTTTAAATATTAGACATTTTTGGAAATTCAGACGAGAAAAGGTGCAAAAGTATTCGGGTGGTTTCGACTTCAGATTGTCCGGTGATGCATAGGATCTGGATTCTTTACATCGTGATTAGATTGATGTCTTAGTGTTTGAGTCCTGAGTTTTCGTACAAGCCAGTTAGCAGGATTAGCGTAATGTGGATGCATCAGTATTGTCGATACTTAAAAGATATCATAGGTCTTTCAAGATATTAGATACACGACAACTCGATGATAGTCTAAAGTGTCAGAATGATTAATCTTTGAGCAAATGAGTTGTTTTTCTGACTAACCGTCGAGGAATGATGATGTTTGTTGATTAAGTTACTACCGGGACTAACAGAGAAGGCTATACATATGTTATCTTGACTGAAGAGGAAGAATGCGAATTTGATCGTGGAAGAATGTTTCTTAGGTCACAATGTGTTACCAGATGATTTGTTATCCGGTGAAGATTTGCTAATTGTGGAGATTACCGTTTACACTAATCAATCATTTAGTAGTGTACTTAAAGGTGATTACGAAAAACAGGATTTCGGATTTTCGTGGGTGTTCACAGACTTGAAGTTTACCAGTGTAGTATTCGAAGTATCTATCAATTATCGGTTGGGGTTTTGAATATTAAGGATTTGAGAAATGGGAGAAATAAAAAAACCGAGCGCGGATGTGGTTAATGTCAAAACAGAGAAGCTTCATTGTGTCCTTTCAAGTTGATGTTTATTCGTGAAGATTTTAGTTAAGCAAATCAGAGGTGGTCAGGAACCGTACAAATAAAGACCTGAATATTCATTTCAGGGGTAACTTATTGCAGATAATGTGAACCCGAATATCAATCAAGGGGAATTATTTGAAGATATCAAATGCTTGATTGAAGTTGCTAAATATTCAAACACGGATGTCACAAGATTCAACAGCGACCGCCAAGGAGGAATTTGTTACTGCATATTATGTATCTCCGCCACTGTACGAATAGGCTAGATAGAGCGTGTGTTGAATATTGTATAGTTGAAATATGGACACATGACTTTGGAGAGGACGAGATTGATTCGTACGGATGAGACTCATCCTCACGGATGAAGCTCATCCGCACGGACAAGCTTCCGTCTAAACCCTATCCAAACTTCCATCTAAACCCACCTAATCCGAACTAGCCTTATTCTATCCAAACTTCCGTCTAAACTGTGACACCCCGTAAATTTTGAAGTATTACGACTTACGTGGATATAGGCATCACAAATTATTTTATTATTATTTTAAATAATAATAAACCGCAAAATGTGAAACACATTATTTAACTGATAATTCTAAACAAGCGTTTTTAACTTAACATATATATTTAATATATTATACTCAATGTATCTGTTTTAGCCAGATATATACATATTAATGCTTGGTATATTTACTTGGTAATTTAACAAGCAAAGTAATAAGCGAAAATCATTAACTGATATTTTCGTGTTAGCAAATATAATTTAACCGTTATATTTAATTAATGAATGAGCGAACAGGTTTATTTAAATACGTTTTATTTTGATTAAGTTTTATTAGTTAGGTCAACATATGTCTATCAAAGCCCATACTTTTACATGATATGCTCTTGGTGATTCTTAGAAATTACCATAGGATGCTTGTATAATTTGACGAAAACAAATGTTGGCGATATATAAATGAAAATGCCAGGAAAGCATTTTAAAGATAATCTTTATGGGATAACCAATTTTTATAGACATTTATATGTGGTTACATTAAATCTTTATATTTTAAGGCGTTCCTACATTTTACAATGATAATGAGTTCACGAAACACGTACTTATAAGTATAACACTCGCATAGAGTTTTCTTTCACTTGTGTTTATTTATTAAAACCAAGTCCATGGCAACACACATACGTACAAGTTTCTAGAAAAAAAAACTTGGATTTTATTTATATACAGATGCAAATGCAAGCTTCTTTATCCATCATCTAAAAATTACCTACAAAGTCCTACTTTTCTTTTTTCGTTGAACCGTCACCACTCTATCCAACATATATGATTTGCTTTCAAATCTACAAGAATACTTTTGATTTATTTTATGGAAAGGCCATACTTTTTAGGATCATGATGGTACTTGTTTTTACAAACTTTTCCTTGTTTGAAAATCGATGCATAGCATGCCCATATCTACCAAACTATATTACGATTACATATATCTCTACACTCCATTCATATTATACTTGATTGAAAGAAACCCATGCTTTTTGTTCCTGATACCCAAGTGAACAAATCAAGAGTTTTTTTCAACCATTTTCCACTTCACATTTCTCTAACTCCCATCCTATTCTCTAACTCCCATCCTAGCCTCACCCTTTTTCCCTTCTTTTTTTTTCTTGACCGTGAATCACCCTAAAAACCCAAGAGTTCATAGTTCAAGCTTTTGATTCAACTTTCAAGTGAGGTTTTCATGTCCAAGCTTCAAGTTCAAGTTTTCTTTGCCTTGTTCCTTGTAAGTTCTCTTAGCAAAGTCCTTTAAAATTTACTAAACTTCTATGTATTAGGATCACCCAAGTAGGTTGAGTAAAGAGTCCAGGGTGCAAAATCTTGGTTTCTATGCTTGTTATAAAAATAATAGTTGATAATTTTTATCTTGTTACAAAGTTTCATGTCTTATTTTTATACAATTTCTGCATAAACTCTAGGGAAAACTAACAAGTTGATGTTAGTAACCTTGGATGATCATGATCTTACATTTCTCTCTCTCTCTCTCTCTCTCTCTCTCTATATATATATATATATAGGGGAGGGTTTAAATGAGAACGCTAAATATCGCGAGAACCGTGAGAACAAATGAAAAAACCATTAGAACTTGGTCAAAAACAAGTGAAATTCAAAATTTCCTTTTACATTTGTCATTATTATTCGAATACAATTCTGAAAATTTAATTTACATATTTAAATTTACGTGAATTCGGAAATAAAGAAATTTACACATGTGTAAGTTTGCCATTTGCATATGTGTAAATTTATTATATTTACACATGTGTAAAAAATATAGTAAAAGTGATTTTGAGAGAAAAAATGAATTATTTGATGTTGTATTTTAATTAAAATGATGATTATCTTAAAAAATGGTTTTGATTGGTTTTCTCATTCGCTCTCACGGTTCTTGCAATATTTAACGTTCTCAAAATAATCCTTCCCTATATATATATATATATATATATATATATATATATATATATATATATATATGGCAAATATATACATCACCAGTTGTGGATTTCTTGGGTTAACATTAATTTCTTGATGATTTTGGATTCTTGGAAATTACAAAATTGTTGTTTGACAAAGAGTTATGTAAATATTTGGACGTTTCAAAATATGTCCATTATTTTGGAGAATTTCTTAAACAATAATGTTATGGTTTTATATATATCTATCTAAAAACTCATGTTATATAATTAAGGAACTAGGGAGCTAATTCCATCGTGTATATATAAATACTTGTGAAAGTGTATGAGTTTTACGAAGGCCTAAAACCTTATGTTGAAAATTCTAGATTTGGAGTTTGTACGAGATATTATATAACTATACATATATACTTAATGTATAGATTTTGCATATACTTGGTTCAAAAGCCCTTTCTCAAATACATACTTTGTATGTATTTAGTGAACGTTTTAAAGAGTATGTAAATAGTATTATATAAAAATGAAACATTTTCAAGGTATCTTTCTCTAAACTAAGTATACGATTTTATATACAAATTTATTCCTCGTGTGAAACGAGTTAGGACTCGGTTTTAAATACCGGAATTCTAGAGAGAAATATGATATGGTAGATCGTTTTCGTTTAGATATTTTATATAAATATATTTTCATGGAATCAATAACATATCCTCAACGGTTCGTCAAGTCAAATCAGTTGATAAACAAGAAGAATTTTTAAAGAGTCAGCTGGTTGGGTGAACTTAATACATGACCAATTTGCATGGTGAACCATTCCAATAGACCGGCACGATTAGGTCGGGATTATTTTGCATACATGGCTTTGGGTTACTTACTAGCATATCATTCCAGGTGAGTTCATAACCCTCACTTTTACAGTTTTACATTTTTATAAATGTTTTTCGGGGGTGGAAAGACATGCAAGTTTTGTAAAAGTACACAAAATTTCGATTAATGAAAACGGTATGTTTCTAAACCATTAAACGAATTAATTTCAACAAACTCAAATGGTTTATGAAAAGACTATGCTAAACATACCAGTTTTACAAAACACACGCGTATTTTTGAAATGTGCATGAGTTCATGACTAGTGACGGAAAGGTCCTAGTTACAATGGGACTGGGTTGTCCTGCATACAAATAAGGGGACTGGTTGGTCCTGCTTACAGACTCAAATGGGCTAGGTCCATTCTCACTTATGCAAGGCACAAAGACTCTAGTGGGCTAGGCCCACATATGCTCGTGCGAGGCACGAAGTCTCAAAGACTGGATTGTTCACTACTCAACACTAAGGGTTGTAGGGTCGCTTAAAACTGTACAGTGAAGTCCTCGCTACATATCGGAACTATAACCGCCTGCTAGTCAACCGTCTTGAGTAAACGGTTTGGCGAGGCACTTCATGAGCTCGAAGTTGGTTATAGGCTCATGCGAGCATGTTGTCTTTGTCGTACGCGGACATCCATGATTATATACAAGTTTTACAAATTCAAAGTTTTCTATATGGTTTTATTACGTTTTCTCAACAATACTTAAACCGGTTACCAAAAAGATTTATTTTAAATCTTTTCAAACAAACTATGAACTCGCCAACTTTATGTTGATTTTTCGTATGTTTCTTTCTCAAGTTGCAATTTCAAATTATGGCACGGTAGAAATAGGAGAACCCATGAGGATTCGAGTATTTAGCGGACGTTCACTTTCTAGAAGTCTTAGCACATTAAACTTCTGTAGTGCAATGAAGATAGCAGTCAGATCACACCAACTCTGATTTTAGCGGGTGTGACATAAACCCACCTGATCCGGAATTTTCACTCAGCACCGGCGGCACACGGTCGAAATCATCAGCAACCCCATTACTACCATCCTCCACCTCTGGTTTTCGAGACATTCGGCTTTGAATAAACGAACACCACCGCACACGTCTCACTACGTAACCCAAGAATTCACTAAACGTTATCATCACGCCGCTAACATCTCCGACCAGATACAAGGAATAATACCCACATTTGCCTTTGTTGTTACTCTTCCGTTTTCTATGATTTCTTTAACAACTTATCGTCATCTCCACCAACAACCCCAATGAGTCGGCACCGCTTCAAACTCGGATTGCCAATTTCAACTTCCGCTAGATTATCATTCCGAAACCTCAACTCTTGACTTTATTCCCAAAAACTAAGTGTTAAAATTTAAGCAAAAGTTAGAAGTCAAAATGTGAAACGACAGAAAACAAGAGATTTGCTTTTGAGTTTTTCGGACAAAGCACAACACTCTCAACCTGTATGGCACTATTCATCATCATTCACAATTCATATAATAGATATATAATATGAATGAACCCTAATTATATTAACCATATTTTAAACATCAACAATTATTAGACTATTATTTTTTCAACCTTATCCACATCATCCTCATACGACAACTTCCTTCCAATACGAAGCTTCAAGATGCCAAACAAGCGCCGAAACCGCACCAGTTTCAATTGGAAGCTATATTTCGGTTGTCAATCGGCCGCCGATCACCACCCGATTAAGAACCGCACAGCCATAGCCGATGTTGACCGAGTTGTCGTCACCATCGCGGCATATCTCTTTCATCTGTCAGTATCGTTCATTTTTTTCTTTTACTTTTTGCATAAAAATGTGATGATTTGCAATACAACTAAAGTGGTTTCTAATTCAGGGAACTGTAACAAAACCTCCAAACACAAACAGGATAGATTGACATAATGGTTTTGAACTCCCAACACCCAAATTCAACACTTTATATGTATTAGTATGAAAATGTATTATAGGTACTATTGTTCTGTAGTAATTCTTAATGGCCTCAATATAAGATAAGCCCTGAAGCCCTAGAGATGGTTTATGGAACATTCCGATGTGTTACATCAAATCGTGGAATTCTTTGGAGTCATCGAAGTGAATGTTGAAAATTTGATTAATGGATATTTAATATATTTAAAATTTAATAAAATTTTAAATATTAATTAGAATCTTCATGTGGTGAAAAAAAGTGAAACTCTTGGGTAGAGCTTCTTGATTATATTTAATTAGTTTTATTAGAGTTTTTACGTCTCTAATTAAGTGGAACCTTTCACTAATCCTTAACTCTTGTACAATTAGTAGGCTATGTGCTTCTTTTTGTGACTATAAGAAAATGGTATTGCTTGATAAATGAAGAATACTAGAATGATGATGAACACTTGAAGACCAACTAGAGAGAGAAGTACTCTCTACTTGTTTTCCACCACCATCACATCCTTATTTGTCTATAAGTTCAAACACTACGATTGCCCGGTGTAACCCCGGTCGCATGAAGCATCTTCGGCAGTACATACTGCTTCGGCTGTTGTACCCTGGGTGTCACACCCTCAATTTCCACTTGCGGAGTTCTACCGCGAGACGTGTGAACAAACCAGAATCTAAGACACTAGTACGTCGAACGACTCTATATGATTTGATAATACGTTTTCCAAAACCATTTGTTGTAAATTTTAGATTACCAATATTTAGCATGAGTATCAGTTTTAAAGTTTGAGCGGAAGCATAAATAAGTAGTGATGCGGCGCCAACACAAACGCCAAAACAAAAGTAAAATCCCAAAACAATATTAATAAATGAGACTCTATAATGATGTCTTGTTCAATGCGTGTGCGTGCACCTAGAGCTCCTAGCGTCCTGAGAAACATGTAAAGAAACAAGTGTCAACATTAAAGATGAGTGAGTTCACAGGTTTTCATAAATTTGTTGTTCGGTTTTAGTTTGTTACTCCGTTATCCCCAACCCGGGATAACATATCAGTTGCATTATTCCAAACCCGGAATAATAAGTTGTTGCTTCCAATATTCCCAAACCGGAATATTAAGTTGTGTTTCCATTATCCCCAACCCGGGATAATACGTTGATGTTCCAATATTCCAAACCCGGAATATTAAGTTGTTCCGTAATTAAGTTCAATATTAATGTATATAGGTAGCTAGCCTAAAGTCATGTCACTAAGTGTTCGCGATCGAAGCTGACATTTGTGCCTCCGTTTTGCCAGGTCTATCACATGACCATGGCGATGTTAGGCCAATCATACACCCGTTGACCAAACCCGGTCAGCTAGCGCGACTAGCTCGGATGGGGCTCGTCAGACCCAGTAGTACTACTTATAATTCCCCCGCTACTTAACCCAAATATTAACGATCCGAGGAGATTGTCGAGGACTTAAGTGATAAAGCTGCATAGTGACCATAACATTACATTAACATTAACTTAGTTACCGCATAGTTATATGACGTTACATTCGTATAACGTAAAGAGTTTGAGTTTAAGAATGTATACATGTTTCTCCCCCTGTTGTTTAAAACCGTATAAAGTTAGGGGCCGTGGACTCACCTTTATTTGCTCGGTTAGTGTGGAATAGATGTTATAAGAGATGGGACCGCTAGTTGCGTCCTAACAAACCAATTAATTCCACGTCAGTGTGTAATCACACCAATACAAATTCCACACGCAATTTACTCACAAAGTGATACACACAAACAACATATCTAACACTCAAACATGCATGCAAGTATTCTCATAGGATCATAGTAATCAAACAACTTATCATGAACACATTCCAAATCCATGCAACACTTTAATGCATAAAATCACAAATTAACAACTTTCTGCTTAACACTCAATTATTCAGCTGTTTTCTAGGATTTTTATAAAATAGTTCCAGCATTCTAAAAATTCTCGTATTTTTACAGTAGGTGACATTTATACCATAGAAATTTATATAATTTTCTCAAGTCCTAAATCTCTACCAATTAACCATAAATATTAATTCACTAAGCTGCAGTCAGATTTACTGCTTTCTGACTGCAGTCCACGGAAGAATTTATTTAAAAATCACTGATCGTCCGATTAACGAAATTCCAATTGGAGTTGCCCGGAAATTTCTATACCTAGTTGCTGTACAAAAATCATGACCCAACTCTCTACTGATTTTAAAATCTAGCTTAATAAACAACCAACAAAATTTCCAGAATTTTAACAGCTTTACCTACTGAACTTGTTTAGCCCTTTAAAAATATCAAACGATTTCAGAAAATTATGAATCCAGTGCCATTAGATTCCTTATTCAATTCTCTACGTTCTAGACATCAGAAAATCCATTTTTCGACAACTAACGACCAAGTTACAGCCAGATGAAGTCGGCTGTATCTGGTATTCAGCAGACTGTTTCAGCATTCTTGTTACAATTTATTCGCACAACTCGTTCGTACGGTTAACCTAGGTGATTATAATCCGATCTCTACTCATAGATTGAGACTAATAACCTATCCATGCAAATCTACTCAATAACTTCTAGTTATTATAACAAAACACACTTGAAACTTCATGAGATCCGCAAACAAGTATACATGCATATCAACATTGATTAATTCAGCCGATTACATCTAATACATCTAATATCCGAAAATAATCATGCGTATGTATATACAGTCAGTTCAGCAGGTTATATGTAGGCACATATAGTCCGAAACTATACCATCATGCAGTCTGTGAACAGCAACAACCAACACACATATATTCGAAGCAACTAACCTTTCAAGCCTACATGTAACCGAAACTTTTATATCAATTCTTTCAAGCATGTACATATATATATATATATATATACCCGAAATAATACAATCAAAACACATGTATCCGCAACAACTGAGCATCCAATCATACATATAATCCGAGACAACCAAACATTCAAGCACACATGCAATCCGAGACAACCAAACATTCAAGCATATATGTAATCCGTGACAATACAATCAAACGATCTGAACACAACCAAGTCACACACACGTATCCGATTATGGTCTTGTATCATATGATAAGGTAGACGAACCGTGATTAAGTTAGAGAAATTCGGTGATCAGAAACTGCTTGCAGCCGAGAGGAAAGAAAGCCAGGCTGATCCGCGATCTGAATGAAGGTAAAGATGGAGATTGTTGTGCTGCTGTAACCGAGAGGATTAAACTAACAAGAATGGCAGCTGATAGCGATCACAGGAGGCAAGAACAAGCTGCCGACGGCTGATTTCTTTTAGGGTTTTGGAGTTGTGAAAGAGAGCATGCAAGAGGTGATATATATAAGCGTAAAAAGATAGGGTTGCGGTTTGGTTGAGTTACACGGCCGCAAGTGGTTTCGGTTTGGGTTTGGGTCTTGCGGCCGAGAATCTTGGGTTGTTTGTTTTGGGTCTTGATCACGTGGCCGAGGGACTAGAATGGTTGGTTTGGCCGATTAGTTTGAGTTGGATTGGGTGGGTTCGGTTTGGGTTTTATCTTGCGGCCAAGAGACTAGGGTGAGTTAATTTGATTTGAGTTTTGATCTTGGCCGAATAGTTAGAGTGCCGAGGGACTAGGTTTGATCGTTGTTTTCTTCTATCCGAAGACTTAGGTTCAAGGTTTAATCTTTGTGAACTCCTAGAGTCACCATGAACCAAGATTGGAACGTGACGCGGTTCGGTTCAGTTCGTGTACGTATCTACTCTAATGATTACTTTATAACTAAACAATTACACAAACACTCATCACGTATTCATTCCATGCACGCTTAATACTTAGCACACATATTATTCGACAAGTGTGACGTGTAAGTTATCCGAAAAACCCGGGATATCACATTATCCCCATGTTGAAAGAATTTTCGTCCCGAAAATTGAGTAAACGCGGTTTAGCATGTAACGTACATGTTTAGAGTGCCACGCACAAAGAGTTAGTTTATTAATGATAGTACACAACGTTACAAGAAGTTCCCCAAATGTCATACACAAAGATTTCCAAGTGCCATGCACGAGAATTTAGTCAACAATAGTACACGAAAGTATGAGAAAATTTCCAGGTTGTCACATCATCCCCTTGTTGAAAGAATTTTCGTCCCGAAAATTTAGGTACTGTCATCGTTAGTTTGCTGCTCAGTTGCGAAGAGGTGTGGGTATTTGCTTTTCATTTGGTCCTCTCTTTCCCACGTGAACTCCGGTCCACGCTTAGAGTCCCAACGAACTTTAACGATCGGAATCTTGCTGTGCCTCCGAGTCTTGATCTCACGATCCATGATCTCGATAGGCTTTTCCACGAAGTGTAGTTGTTCATCCACTTGGATCTCATCCAATGGAATAATTAAAGTTTCATCTGATAGGCACTTCTTCAGATTTGACACGTGAAATACGTTGTGAACTCCACTGAGTTCAGCAGGGAGGTCTAATTGGTATGCTACGGGTCCAATTCGTTTCAAGATTTCAAACGGGCCTACGTACCGTGGATTAAGTTTGCCCCGTTTTCCGAAGCGGATTACACCCTTCCAGGGTGACACCTTTAGTAGGACGCGATCGCCTACTTGGAATTCGAGCGGTTTGCGTCGTTGATCAGCGTAGCTTTTCTGTCGATCTCGTGCCGCCGCCATGCGGTTTCTGATTTGTACAATCTTTTCAGTAGCCTCAAGTATTAACTCAGGGCCTGTGAGTTGACTGTCACCGACTTCTGCCCAGCAGACCGGTGATCTACATTTACGACCGTATAATGCTTCAAATGGTGCTGCCGAAATACTCGTGTGATAGCTGTTGTTATATGAGAATTCCACTAGAGGCAGGTGAATTTCCCAATTATTTCCGAAGTCCACTACGCATGCCCTAAGCATGTCTTCCAAGGTCTGTATGGTCCTTTCGCTTTGACCATCAGTCTGAGGGTGATAAGCTGTGCTCATATCCAAGCGTGTTCCTAACGCTTTCTGGAGTGACTGCCAGAAGTTTGACGTGAAGCGAGCATCTCTATCTGATATGATGGACGTTGGCACCCCGTGCCGAGAAACTACTTCCTTAATGTAGATGCGAGTCAACTTCTCCATCTTATCCGTTTCTTTGATAGCTAGGAAGTGTGCGGACTTAGTTAAACGATCCACAATCACCCAGATGGTGTCAAAACCACCCAAGGTTCGCGGGAGTTTAGTGATAAAATCCATGGAGATCTGATCCCATTTCCACACTGGGATCTCAGGTTGTTGGAGTAGCCCCGATGGCTTTTGATACTCCATCTTGACTTTTGCACAAGTTAAACATTTACTCACGTAGGTGGCTATATCGGCTTTCATGTTGGGCCACCAATACGCCACTTTAAGGTCTTGATACATCTTATCCGAACCCGGATGAACAGAGTATCGAGATTTGTGAGCTTCATCCATAACTAGCTCTCTGAGGTTCCCGTAGAGAGGTACCCATATGCGATTCATGAAATACCGGGTTCCATTGGGCTTTAACTCCCAATCGCGTTCCATTTTTCCCACTGATTCGGCTTTGATGTTTTCCTTCTTAACTGCTTCTAACTGGGCGTCGCGTATTTGATCGGGTAGTCCTGAATGAATAGTGAGTTGTAGTGCTCGTACACGACGAGGTTTCAAGTGTTCCTTCCTGCTGAGGGCATCAGCTACCACGTTAGCTTTACCCGGGTGATACCGAATGGCACACTCATAATCGTTCAAGAGTTCGACCCAGCGACGCTGTCGCATGTTCAACTCCTTCTGATCAAAGATGTACTGGAGGCTTTTGTGGTCAGTGAAGATTGTGCACTTCGTTCCATAAAGGTAGTGTCTCCAAATCTTAAGTGCAAACACTACTGCTCCCAATTCTAGGTCATGCGTCGTGTAGTTTTTCTCGTGAACCTTCAGCTGTCGCGACGCATACACGATGACCTTATCGCGTTGCATGAGTACGCATCCCAATCCCTGAATGGAAGCATCACAATACACTACAAAGTCATCTGTCCCTTCCGGCAAGGACAGAATGGGCGCACTGCAAAGTTTCTGCTTCAGCAGTTGAAATGCTGCTTCTTGCTTGTCACCCCAATTATACTTGATACCTTTCTGGGTGAGGGTCGTAAGCGGTTGTGCAATCTTTGAGAACCCCTCGATGAAGCGTCTGTAGTAACCAGCCAATCCTAAGAATTGGCGGATTTCCGTCGGAGTCTTAGGTGCTTCCCAGTTTTTGATGGCCTCAATCTTGGCAGGGTCTACGTGGATACCCTTTTCATTCACGACGTGCCCGAGAAACTGAACTTCTCGGATCCAGAAATCACACTTCGAAAGCTTGGCGTATAGCTTTTCCTGTTGAAGTAATTCTAGCAGCAATCGTAGATGCTCGGCATGCTCTTCTTTTCCTTTGGAGTAGATGAGTATGTCATCGATGAACACGATGACAAATTTGTCAAGGTATGGTTTACACACGCGGTTCATGAGGTCCATGAATACCGCAGGTGCGTTAGTGAGACCGAATGGCATGACCAAGAACTCGTAATGGCCATACCGAGTGCGAAATGCTGTCTTAGCGATATCCTCCTCCCTGACGCGTAGCTGATGATAACCAGACCGTAAATCAATCTTAGAGTAGTAACTTGACCCTTGCAGTTGGTCGAATAGATCATCGATGCGAGGTAACGGGTATCGGTTCTTGACTGTAACCTTGTTGAGTTCCCTATAGTCGATGCACATGCGGAAAGTCCCGTCCTTCTTCTTGACAAACAGGACTGGAGCTCCCCATGGCGAAACGCTTGGTCGAATGAATCCTTTTTCTAGCAACTCTTGAAGTTGGGTAGACAGCTCCTGCAGCTCGGCTGGAGCTAGGCGGTATGGAGCCTTGGCGATGGGAGTTGCATTGCTTGCCAATTCGATTTCAAACTCCAATTGTCGATGTGGTGGAAGACCAGGTAGCTCTTCTGGGAATACATCGGAAAAATCACGGACGACAGGGATGTCTTCTATACGTTTCTCGCCCTTAGGCGGTTCGGTGATTAGTGCGAGTAAAGCGAAGGAATTCTTTTTCCGGAGATACTCCTGAGCTTGCATAAATGAGATAATGTTGGTGACGACGCTTGCCTTATCGCCTTGTACCGTCAAGATTTCGTCGTTCGAGAGTGGAATACGGATAGACTTTTCGAAACAGAGAACTTCAGCCCGGATGTCGGATAACCAGTCCATTCCGACTACCACGTCAAAACTACCCAGGGTTGTTGTCATCAGATCGATGGTAAAAGTGTGGCCCGCGAGTTTGAGTTGGCAGCCGGATACGATTTGGGTCACATTTACAGATTTACCATTGGCTAATTCTATCACATAAGGGGTCTCTAATGGTTTAAGCGTGAGATTTAGGTTCTTCCTAAAAGACTCAGATATAAAGCTCCTATCCGCACCCGTATCAAAAAGCACAGAAGCAAAATGTTCATTAAGGGGAAACTTACCGGTGACCACGTTGGTGTCGTTTCTGGCCTCTCCGCGGCCCAATGTAAATGCACGACCTTTGGCACCTCCTGTGCCACCGTTCCCATTGTTGTTGTTGTTATTATTGTTGTGGTTGTTGTGGTTGTTTCCACCATTATTGTTGTTGTTGCGTAACTGTGGGCAGTCTTTCCTGAAATGAGCGGTGCTACCACACTGATAGCATCCCCGGTTTATACCCTGCTGCTGACCCTGAGGCTGATTCTGATTTTGTCGGGACATAATTTCCCCACGACAATCCCTTGCCGCATGTCCCATTTTGCCACATCTTTGGCAGCGATTTCCGGCACAAGGGCCGTTATGATGGAGATTACAACGGTTGCACTGCGGCTTCCGACCTACATAACCGCCTGCATTCTGGTTGTTGTTGTTGTTGTAGTTGTTGTTGTAGTTGTTGTTGGAACGATTTTGATGACCCCGGTGGTTGTGGTAGTGATTGAACCTTTTCGGGTTCCCTTGCTGTGGATGCGATGACGAAGGCTGTCGAATGGTGGTGTCTTCAAACTTTCTTTTGTTATCTGAGACAACTTCAGTGGTACCCCGTGCTGGCAGTTTCTTCTGTTCCACGCTTTATCAGTGAGTTTGTGAGCCAATCGGATAGCTTGATGTTCTGTTACAGGGTTACTAGACATCACCATACCCTGAATTTCCGGAACCAGACCCCCGAGATAGAACTCGAGTCTTTTCTCCACCGTGTTTGCCAAATCAGGACACAGAAACACCAAGTCATGGTGTTTCGCAGTGTAAGCCTCAATTTCCGATCCCACCATCTTGTGGTTCCATAGTGCTTGCTCTAGCTGTTGCACTCTGTCTCGTGGACAGTACTCCTCTTTAATCAGGGCCTTGAACTCGGTCCAAGCCATTGCATTTGTAGCTAACAGTCCACGCGTTTGGACTTGGGCGTTCCACCATGTCAGTGCCCCCTCTTCCAGTGTTGAGGCGGCGTATTTGACCTTGTTGGCCTCTAAGCAGTTGCACATTTCAAAAATAGATTCCGACTTTTCGATCCAGCGGACCAATCCAATGGGTCCTTCCGCCCCCGAGAACTTGCTAGGCTTTGCGTCAAGGAACATTTTATAGGGGTTAAAGCCCCCTCCTGCTGACAGAGAACAGGAAGTCAGCAAGGAATTGTACTAGCCTCACTATTAGATTTTCACGCGAAAACTTAATAATGGTTACCTGCTGGCTGGTTCTGCACACCCGCTAATGCTGCGTTCACATGCTCCTGGATCATGGCAGCTAGCTCTTCGGGCGTCAAGTTTAGGTTTCCACGTCTTCCAGTCGCCATTTAGATCTTCGAAACACATCATAAACACACTCCGATAAGTCAATATATCCAATATAGTTATCCTACTTCGTACTTTAATAATTATTAAGTTACGTCAACTCAATATGTTAATAGCCAAAGAAATACTTGATTAACTGAAATCTCAACGTCTTACATAAGTGCAAATCAAACATACGAATTTACTATAAAGTCTCAAGTTTAAATACAAGTGGAAAATAATAAACTGAAGGAAAACAAATAATATAAACGAGACGTGTCAGTCGTCTACGTCTCCATCCCCTAAGTCACTGTCGTTGTCGTCATCCTGTGCGGCATTTCCAGCTTCCTCAGTTGGGTCCTCCTCCGGATCCTCTTCAGGATCCTCCTCTGGATTCTCTTCAGGATCCTCCTCTTCCGGCACTGGAGGGGCCGGTGCTGGTTCAAGTGCTTGATTTTGCAGTTCCTGAATGTTCCAACTGTTTTCCAGGACTCTGTCCTCAAGCCAGTCAGCTCTTATCTGCTCCGCACGCAGATCTCTAGCTATGGTGTTACGAGCTATCTTGCTCGTACGATGCTCTTCCTCGAGCGAGTCGGTCTTTCCCGTAAGGTGTCGGATCATCCATCCTTGTGCTAAGATGGTTTCCTGCATTCTTTCTAACTGTTTTTGTTGTGTATGAACCAGGATTCTAAGCATGTCAAGTCCTATTTCTACAGGATTAACCGGTTCAACCGGTACAGCAATAGTTGGGCGTAACGATGACTCCTCCCCCAGAGCGAGCCTCTTCCTCGCCGCTGAGCGTGTCTCTACACCGTAAGGTAGCATGGGTTCCACCATTGGTGCCTTTCCTGGTGCCCTTGGTGGCGTAAGTCTGTCGGACGATGATGACGATGAGGATGATGACATTGCCTGTTGGGTCGTGTAGTTAGTTATGAGTTGTTTTCATTTCTTATCATGAAGGTATAATCTACCAAACACGATTGTGGCATATTGCATAACAAGATATAATAATTCGGTGCCAAACTAAGTCTAGTGTCGTGATATCAGCTATAGCTTAGGTCTACTTCTAATGCAAACCTGGTTCTCTATAGCTAGTGGCTCTGATACCAATCTGTCACACCCTCAATTTCCACTTGCGGAGTTCTACCGCGAGACGTGTGAACAAACCAGAATCTAAGACACTAGTACGTCGAACGACTCTATATGATTTGATAATACGTTTTCCAAAACCATTTGTTGTAAATTTTAGATTACCAATATTTAGCATGAGTATCAGTTTTAAAGTTTGAGCGGAAGCATAAATAAGTAGTGATGCGGCGCCAACACAAACGCCAAAACAAAAGTAAAATCCCAAAACAATATTAATAAATGAGACTCTATAATGATGTCTTGTTCAATGCGTGTGCGTGCACCTAGAGCTCCTAGCGTCCTGAGAAACATGTAAAGAAACAAGTGTCAACATTAAAGATGAGTGAGTTCACAGGTTTTCATAAATTTGTTGTTCGGTTTTAGTTTGTTACTCCGTTATCCCCAACCCGGGATAACATATCAGTTGCATTATTCCAAACCCGGAATAATAAGTTGTTGCTTCCAATATTCCCAAACCGGAATATTAAGTTGTGTTTCCATTATCCCCAACCCGGGATAATACGTTGATGTTCCAATATTCCAAACCCGGAATATTAAGTTGTTCCGTAATTAAGTTCAATATTAATGTATATAGGTAGCTAGCCTAAAGTCATGTCACTAAGTGTTCGCGATCGAAGCTGACATTTGTGCCTCCGATTTGCCAGGTCTATCACATGACCATGGCGATGTTAGGCCAATCATACACCCGTTGACCAAACCCGGTCAGCTAGCGCGACTAGCTCGGATGGGGCTCGTCAGACCCAGTAGTACTACTTATAATTCCCCCGCTACTTAACCCAAATATTAACGATCCGAGGAGATTGTCGAGGACTTAAGTGATAAAGCTGCATAGTGACCATAACATTACATTAACATTAACTTAGTTACCGCATAGTTATATGACGTTACATTCGTATAACGTAAAGAGTTTGAGTTTAAGAATGTATACATGTTTCTCCCCCTGTTGTTTAAAACCGTATAAAGTTAGGGGCCGTGGACTCACCTTTATTTGCTCGGTTAGTGTGGAATAGATGTTATAAGAGATGGGACCGCTAGTTGCGTCCTAACAAACCAATTAATTCCACGTCAGTGTGTAATCACACCAATACAAATTCCACACGCAATTTACTCACAAAGTGATACACACAAACAACATATCTAACACTCAAACATGCATGCAAGTATTCTCATAGGATCATAGTAATCAAACAACTTATCATGAACACATTCCAAATCCATGCAACACTTTAATGCATAAAATCACAAATTAACAACTTTCTGCTTAACACTCAATTATTCAGCTGTTTTCTAGGATTTTTATAAAATAGTTCCAGCATTCTAAAAATTCTCGTATTTTTACAGTAGGTGACATTTATACCATAGAAATTTATATAATTTTCTCAAGTCCTAAATCTCTACCAATTAACCATAAATATTAATTCACTAAGCTGCAGTCAGATTTACTGCTTTCTGACTGCAGTCCACGGAAGAATTTATTTAAAAATCACTGATCGTCCGATTAACGAAATTCCAATTGGAGTTGCCCGGAAATTTCTATACCTAGTTGCTGTACAAAAATCATGACCCAACTCTCTACTGATTTTAAAATCTAGCTTAATAAACAACCAACAAAATTTCCAGAATTTTAACAGCTTTACCTACTGAACTTGTTTAGCCCTTTAAAAATATCAAACGATTTCAGAAAATTATGAATCCAGTGCCATTAGATTCCTTATTCAATTCTCTACGTTCTAGACATCAGAAAATCCATTTTTCGACAACTAACGACCAAGTTACAGCCAGATGAAGTCGGCTGTATCTGGTATTCAGCAGACTGTTTCAGCATTCTTGTTACAATTTATTCGCACAACTCGTTCGTACGGTTAACCTAGGTGATTATAATCCGATCTCTACTCATAGATTGAGACTAATAACCTATCCATGCAAATCTACTCAATAACTTCTAGTTATTATAACAAAACACACTTGAAACTTCATGAGATCCGCAAACAAGTATACATGCATATCAACATTGATTAATTCAGCCGATTACATCTAATACATCTAATATCCGAAAATAATCATGCGTATGTATATACAGTCAGTTCAGCAGGTTATATGTAGGCACATATAGTCCGAAACTATACCATCATGCAGTCTGTGAACAGCAACAACCAACACACATATATTCGAAGCAACTAACCTTTCAAGCCTACATGTAACCGAAACTTTTATATCAATTCTTTCAAGCATGTACATATATATATATATATATACCCGAAATAATACAATCAAAACACATGTATCCGCAACAACTGAGCATCCAATCATACATATAATCCGAGACAACCAAACATTCAAGCACACATGCAATCCGAGACAACCAAACATTCAAGCATATATGTAATCCGTGACAATACAATCAAACGATCTGAACACAACCAAGTCACACACACGTATCCGATTATGGTCTTGTATCATATGATAAGGTAGACGAACCGTGATTAAGTTAGAGAAATTCGGTGATCAGAAACTGCTTGCAGCCGAGAGGAAAGAAAGCCAGGCTGATCCGCGATCTGAATGAAGGTAAAGATGGAGATTGTTGTGCTGCTGTAACCGAGAGGATTAAACTAACAAGAATGGCAGCTGATAGCGATCACAGGAGGCAAGAACAAGCTGCCGACGGCTGATTTCTTTTAGGGTTTTGGAGTTGTGAAAGAGAGCATGCAAGAGGTGATATATATAAGCGTAAAAAGATAGGGTTGCGGTTTGGTTGAGTTACACGGCCGCAAGTGGTTTCGGTTTGGGTTTGGGTCTTGCGGCCGAGAATCTTGGGTTGTTTGTTTTGGGTCTTGATCACGTGGCGACGGGACTAGAATGGTTGGTTTGGCCGATTAGTTTGAGTTGGATTGGGTGGGTTCGGTTTGGGTTTTATCTTGCGGCCAAGAGACTAGGGTGAGTTAATTTGATTTGAGTTTTGATCTTGGCCGAATAGTTAGAGTGCCGAGGGACTAGGTTTGATCGTTGTTTTCTTCTATCCGAAGACTTAGGTTCAAGGTTTAATCTTTGTGAACTCCTAGAGTCACCATGAACCAAGATTGGAACGTGACGCGGTTCGGTTCAGTTCGTGTACGTATCTACTCTAATGATTACTTTATAACTAAACAATTACACAAACACTCATCACGTATTCATTCCATGCACGCTTAATACTTAGCACACATATTATTCGACAAGTGTGACGTGTAAGTTATCCGAAAAACCCGGGATATCACATTATCCCCATGTTGAAAGAATTTTCGTCCCGAAAATTGAGTAAACGCGGTTTAGCATGTAACGTACATGTTTAGAGTGCCACGCACAAAGAGTTAGTTTATTAATGATAGTACACAATGTTACAAGAAGTTCCCCAAATGTCATACACAAAGATTTCCAAGTGCCATGCACGAGAATTTAGTCAACAATAGTACACGAAAGTATGAGAAAATTTCCAGGTTGTCACACTGGGAAACAGTCGCGTCATTTTTAGTAGAGGCGTGAAATCTGTTTTAAGGGAAGCGTGTTAAACAAGTGCCTCAACCAAAATCGTTAACGTTTTAGTGTGCTCTTTGTTGCAGTCAAGGAGTATTTTCAGACTCAAGATGATGAATACTCGATACAAGGATGCTATCAACTTCGCGTGAAGGACCCACCATAGATGCTGCTTGAATCAAGATTGGTATATATAATTATATTTTATATTCTTTTTTTTAGTTATTGCAAACGGTATTGTACTATGATATTTCCTACGAAACGAGAGTCTCATTATTATATATTTTATAATTATATTTTTATAAAAAATGAACATAGTTCCTACAAACTTAAAACAAATTTCGTTAGATTGTTGCTACAATCTTAAAACTTTATATATAAGGATTTTGGGTTCACGAAATATTTATAATAAAAAATAAAAATAAAAAAATTTATTTAGAGATTATGATCTTATTAATATTTTTTAGGGAATATGTATGTAGTACAACTTGTTATGTTTGGATTTTTTGAGATTGAGATACAATCTTAAATCCTATAGCGTGATACAAAATAAATAGTTTTGGTTCAACATTTAGTTTTTGAAACGATTTTGGAATCATTAATTTTTCTAACCTTTGTGTTAGATCGGGTTTATTAGTGTAGACCATACTTTTTTTGTAAACGTTAAATCTTCTAAATTGTGTGTTTGACCGACTTTATTTTTATAAACAATACTTTTTTTATAAACGTTCCACGTTCTAACATGCTTGTTAGAAATGATCATATTATTTATATAATATGATTTAAAGAATGAATGTTAAAAATAAGTTTATTTTATATAAACTAATAAGCCTTATACTGATTTTTGTAATCATTTATTTTTACACGAGCCTGTTAGAAATGGGTTCTTTATACAAACTGATACGTTTTTTGACGGTTTCAGTGATCTTTTATTTCTTGCGAGTTTGTTAGAACTTATTTATTGATACACTTTATAACAATTTTTATAGTTGTTTACTTCTAACAAAAGTGTTAGAAACGGTTTATAAAACCGTTAAATTTGAAAATGATTTTTGTAATCATTTGTCTTCTAACATGTGTGTTAGAAACGTTCATGGAAAGCGTTAGTTTATAAGCAATTTTTAATTGCTTATTTTCTAACGTGTGTATTGGAAATGACTTATTTATTTAAACCATATATGTTTTTATAGCAAGTCGAATTAACATTTTGTGGAAATGTTAACATTTCTAACATGCGTGTTAGAATTTCTTTCATTTTAACATGATTGTTAAAAATGGTTAAAATACAAATGCTTTGAAATATTATGTAAACATGTTATATTATGCTTTGTATGGTTTAGAAATAAAAGGTCATACATTGAAGTTGATGTTTTATTGGCTTCAAGAATTAAATCACAATAAAGTGATGGTGTTGTTATTTATATGTATTTAATGAAATTATAATTATTTACTAGACTCTTCATATGAAAGATAAACTCTTAAGTAGAGTTTTTTGTCAATCTATTAGTTTTTATTAGAATTTATGTCTTTAATAGAATCTCTAATTAAGTCAGACTCTTTCCCACCCTCTGTCTCTTGTATTAAAAGTAGACTATGTGCCTAACTTGATGAGATTGGAAAATGATGAGTAGGATTTATCACCAACATTAATTTGTGATTTCTAAATCCAAATGGTCATGTTATATATATATATAATGACTTAAATTTCTAACACGTGTGTTAGAAAATGTGTATCACATATACAATGTTAGAGATTGTACATTGTATAAGCCATAATGAATGGAAATGTTTTATGTAAACATTTAATTGCCTATGTGTGCATTAAAAATGATGAGAAATTTTTTATTTTATAAACTTGATCCTTATAAACTTTTTATTTAAACGTTCGATTCTCCAATGTGCCCCTTATAACATTTTTTTCTAACATGCGTGTTAGAAAAAGTTTAGTACATGTGTAGTAAGACTAAACAATATAAAACCGTTAGATATTTTGGATTTTAATTTATGTTATCATAAACTCTAATTGATATTATGAATATTGTACATTGCAAAACTAAGAAAATATTTTAAGATGATTGTTTAAAACAAAGTTTGACACAGTTTGAGAATTCAAATGGTTTGCTACTCTTACTAGAAGTAGCATATATTGAACAAAGTAACAATCTCGTGAATATTATTTGATGGAAAACAACTTGGTGTTGTTGTGAACAAATTTAATTGTTTAAGTTTACTACTTAAATGTAGCCTTTGTAAAAATTTGGTGTTGTTTTGAGCAAAATTGTCCAAGTTTAAAGTTTCATGATGAAATGGGAAACTTGTACTTACAAGTGCATGAAGTCTTATTGAGGAAGTACCTCAAGACCTGCCATGGGACGATATCTTTGAGAAGATTTCGGTCAGATTATAAAGTGTTGAAGATATAAACACTTTGATGTTTGATGTTTACATATCGTCTATGCTTTCATTTAAAGTTCAAAAATGTTTGGCACTTATGATTTAGTTTCCAATGTATTTTATTGTTTTGTGTTAATATCTTCGGATAACACATGCAATATTTACAAAGAAATAAATCACTAATGTTTGTGACCTATAAATTATTTTTGTGGAAATTAATTACAACGTCAACTATACATTGTTTAAAAGAATATGGTTTTAAACGGATAATACATGAATATATTTGGACTTAAGCAACTTGATAGTTATTGCATTGACTAAAAGTTAAAGACGAAACATCAAATTTATAACCACATCATGAGAGAATATGAAAGAACGTACCAAGTGTATTGAGATGAAATACACAAACAAGATCCATGTCGACATATTTCGTTAGAAGTGATTGGAAAATTCACAAGTGTGAATTCCAACATATGAAAGAAAAAGTACTATATGTTATTGTATACCTTTGATAAATCTTGCGAGATTTGTTTCGGGTGATCTATAACGTAGATACGTCTACCACTTGATTATTGTTAGAACTATATGAAGATTTTATATTCGTTTGGGAGAGCATCCTAAATATACATATCTCCTAATGAATAGCAATAGATATGTACAGATCACTTATGGCAAAATTATGAATGCCATGTTGTTGAGTGTCGATCTAGTTGACTCTATCTCACATATAATAGTGATTGTAGATCAGGAACATTCATCTTGTCGGTGATGAATGTGTTCGCCAAGTGACTTGGATTAAGACTTATGTTTAAGTCCTTACGAGTCAATGGTAAAGCGTTGGAGATCAAAGGTAAACACGTTGTGTTCCTTAATTGAATGATAAAAAATAGCTATGTGCTATATACAATAATTTGTGGGAGCTTCCTAAATATTAATGTTTTAGGATTATGAATAAGTCTCATTATTTTGTCTTAACAAAGGATGAATGTTGCAAAGTGATATTATGATATTCTTAGGGTTGTGAAGAATCAGAATGATGCATCTTCTGCTCACATGCTAAAGTATTGTAGTCTACAGAATGCTAGACTAGTACTTGGTTAATTATGGGTCTTGACGGTGACTAATTAAATCTAAACATTCAAATGTGTATGAACACAAAAAGAATTTGTGTATAGAAAAGTTGATGGAGAATTTTCATTCATTATAAGGAAAAGACATGTAACTTTTGAAGAGTTTGTTCGAAAAGCTAATGAGAAACTCCTTGTCTAGGCTTATTCTAGATGTTAAATTAGAATTATTCTAAATTGGTGACAAACTTATGACAGTGGCATGTGTTGCTTTGGTCAGCTCGGAAGCTTATGTAAGCTAATGCAATATGAGTTGAATTCACTGATACAATAAGGTTGATCTTTTTCAATCATATGTGTATAAATGTCATCCTAAGTGAAGTTACATAAATGTTGATCAAATGGCAAGAAACGTAGGGGAGGATCCATTTAGAAACAACCATATATCCTATAAGACTTAAATGTGGGGGTGTCCTGCATTTGTATCATAAAAGTTTGGTAATAAGGATTTTGTAATCCTATCTAACATTGCATACAGACGACTAAGTGGAGGACACAAAGGTTGTAGTGCATAATGGAGATGTATTTGCCTTAAAGATAGGTGTATCTTAAAAAGACATATTATAACCAGATTTAGATGGCCACTGAGGTTATAGTATTAGAAGTTGACAATAGGCAAAATTAACTTGCGAGTTAAGAACACATCATGACAACTGATCTCAAATAAGTAAAGTTATTTGTAGTGACTAGAAAAAGTCAAAGATAATGTTATGGATCCAACAACCTAAGGGTTTATTAGAGATCAAGTTGTGGAATGAGACTAAAGCCCATGAAAAAGGGTATGTGAAGGAAACCTAACTTAGTTGACTGGAGATCCCAAGATCTAAGTTCAATAGGACAACTAACTCATATGCCTAAAGGTGGTCACTGTGGGGACATAAATGATATGCATAAGCTAGTATATATGGTTACACTTACCCGCAAAGTATTAGAAGGTGTTTAAATATGTCCTAGTCTATTCCTATGATATTCAGTGACAAAGAGTGAGGCTAAGCATAATATGTGGTTAATGATTTGGATAAATCACGATAACCACAATGCTTTTAATGATCTAAGGAGAATCACCTATGTTAGAGAGAAGTGGGGTCGCTTCGAATAAAATTGAGGGCACAATTCCTACATCTCTTGTAGAATCAGGAAAATGTTCCACGACCATTATTGGACACGCCTATGAGGAGATGACCCGGCTAAGGAGAGTCTTGTGTGAAGTGTATTGTCATCTACACAAACGGTAGATGAGTTCAAAGACATCGATGTCTACTCAGAGAGAGTAGGCTAAGTGCATATCATGAGCGAAGGTTCAAAGGGTAAAACCTACCTATCGTATGCAAAACTCAACTGTCGAGGTTCCATTGGAAATTTTATGTATTTTGAACGATCTCCATTCATGTGAGGGATTGTTGAAAATTTGGTGAATGGATATTTAATATATTTAAAATTTAATGAAATTTTAAATATTAATTAGAATCTTCATGTGGTGAATAAAAGAGAAACTCTTGAGTAGAGCTTCTTGATAACATTTAATTAGTTTTATTAGAGTTTTTAAGTCTCTAATTAAGTGACTAATTAAGTGAAACCTTTCACTATTCCTTAACTCTTGTACAATTAGTAGGCTATGTGCTTCTTTTTGTGACTATAAGAATATGGTATTGCTTGATACATGAATAATACTAGAAGGAGGATGAACAGTTGAAGACCAACTAGAGAGAGGAGTACTCTCTACTTGTTTTCCACCACCATCACATCCTTATTTGTTCCATAAGTTCAAACACTACAATTACCCGGTGTAACCTCGGGCGCGTGAGCCATCTTCGACAGTACGTACTGCTTCGGCTATTGTACCCTTAGAAACAGTCGCGTCATCTTTAGTAGAGGCGCGGAATTTGTTTTACGGGAAGCGTGTTGAACAAGTGCCTCAACCAAAATCGTCAACGTTTTAGTGTGCTCTTTGTTGCAGTCAAGGAGTATTTTCATACTCAAGATGATGAATACTCGAGTCTAGGATGCTATAAAGTGCGCGTGAAGGACCCACCAGAGATGCGGCTTGAATCAAGATTGGTATATATAATTATATTTTATATTCTTTTTTTTAATTATTGCAACCGGTATTGTACTATGATATTTCGTACGAATAACGAGAGTCTCATTAATATATATTTTATAATTATATTATATAAAAAGTGAACCTAGTTCCTACAGTGAAGACCAAAATGTTTTCAAAGGCGCATTCAAGGTGCATGGAACTCACCCGAAGCCTAGGCGTAAGGCGCTTAAAAAGTAAGAGACATAATAAAAAAAGGCATTTTTTGGTGTCTAGACATATTTAGGTTAACTTCAGCCGTGTCTGAGAATGTGCATATCCGGGCCAGACATATGTTGTGCTGCGATTTTGCGCCTAGTGCTCTATTGACATCACAGTGCTATGTGATTATACATAATGACAATCTACAGTAAAAATCTAGTCACATACACATAAATATATAATTCTGTAAATAAAATTTTGAAATAAACGAAATCTTGTATTAAATATGTAAAAACTTAAATTACAATTAATTCACAAAAAATAAGCAAAAATCATATAATTTAAAGGCTCGGTACATGTGTTCTATACAGGTTAATAATACCATATATAAACCGGAAGTATATTAATTTTTTATTAATAAATTAAATACTACATTATACAATGTAAACTATAACAATGAATTCTTTGAAATGGCGGTTCAAGTGATATTTTCTACGGTATCTTGAGTTGCATTTCTTTGACTGGACACACTATTGCAGTTTTCATTATTTTAGTGAGGAACACATACCGGTTGACATGCATCCTTTGGTTATGTCATCACTCACCAAGTGACAAAAACTTGATCAAAGCTATTAATAATTAACAATAGTTGTAGGATGAAAAGATCTAGAGACATCAATAGTTTGTAACTGTTTTGAGGTTAAGAAAACGCCTGTCATTTGTTGGATCTTTCATTTCAATTACTTCATTTTGATAATAAATTTGGCAATCAATTGAAATGGACCCTGTTTGTGTTGTAGATATAATAATAAAAGGACCAGCATTTTAATATAATGGAGCTTAGCTAACCTGGCCCATCATAATTTCCTCCTATGACTGTCATCATATGGCTAAAAAGGCTGCTATTGTGTGCTAAAAATATATAGAAAACAAATTATGCATCAACTGCTTATGGATAGAAATATCACTAGATTGGAACTAAAGACTTCTTAAAGAAATCCACTATTTTATAGGATTTACCAATCTAATTCAAATACGTGCTATGTAAAATTATTACGAGGGAATTTGGGGAAAATTAGAAATATGGTGAAATCGGCATGTAACAGATTAACCTTCTTACCCGAATCCAGATGATCTAACTTGTGCTTTGTAAACTTTAATAGATTGCCTTTAAGAATTGTAATGTAATTGATGACGTGGGTAGCTCAAGCTCAATAAAATGACTTAGTCATAATATAAGTTAAAGGGTTGAAAGGCAAAAGGGTTCGGAATCGACAACTGCCGTGAACAGCAAAAAGAATGAGAACAATGCCCAGTCACATCAACACTTTGCGTGTATACTCTCCCGCACAGCCACAACAGAGCATGTGCAAGAGCACACTCTTTTACCCGTAGGTCCAAAACCCTTCAACCTACCAAAAAAGGGCAAGTCCCCCACTGCAACCAGTGATCACTAATCAAAGGATTCTTCTTATAGAGAATCCCTTCCCTATAAAAGCACAGTCTCTTGTCATTCAGGATGAACACACCAGATCAGCTCAGGTCACTCTTGATCTCTGATCTTGCTTCTCCTCTCTAGAACTTGCTTTATGCTTGTTCTATTCTTCACTTAACACTACATCATCACATTTGATATTAACATTCTGGGTTGAACACTTCTCAATCCAGAATCCAAAAGTGAATAACTAACAACAGTGATCTCTCTCCACGTGTTACAAACGTGGGGGGACCCCACGACATGCGTTAGGCAAACCGAAAACCTTGAACCCTTTTGCCTAACCTGTCCAGTCACTATCCTTGGTCTTATATTTGTTGTAGCAATAAGTTGGTGCCCAATGTGGGGATACGCCGTTTACTTTTTTCATGAAAGACCAGTAGTGTAGCTCCATTTCATCAAGTTCATCACGCCTGAAAGCGACTCTACCAGTGAGGTTAACCAAGTATCACGAACTCCTACACCTAATGCCGGCCAAACATCGCCGACTACATCCACACCATTTTCGACTCTGGGAGGCACTCCAACGGGAATTATATTCCCGGAGTTTTCCTCTTTTCAGACGCCGACCCCTTCTCGCTCGGGGGTTCCTTCTCCTCAAGTCGGTGCTACAAGTACACTAGAACGCATCGACTTGACACTCGAAGGAGTAGCTCGAAAATTCTTGAAACTGAGATCCCTTCTCAATCAACATGTGAGCCAAGAGGGGAAAAGGGTAAGGATAAGACTGGACTACGACGAGACTGAACCTTCGTTGTCACCCGGCCCCCCACCTCTTCCTTTCACTAGCTCACGGACGACCACCTCTCACTTTGAAGTTGGTCCAATTGTGACGTACCAAACGTTCAACCCAAGCCCTTATGCTTTTGGAAGGTCGAGTCCAACTACTTTTCCCTTATTCACTTCCTAACCCGCTGTGACCGGCACACCTCTTGGGCATGAAACCACTCTCGAAGAATTATTATAATCACTAGCTTCAAGTGTTCCCCCTCCTGTGGCCACTACATGGGAACGAGCCATGACATCCTTACCCCTGGCTCGAAGTGCCGCCATGGGTGCTCCCACAGGAACAAATTACATGGCTACACTCGAAAGCCTTCAAGGCTTCAACCTAATTCCTTAGTTGATGACAGATGATGGCACAGTTTCCTTGGCAACACTTCATCAATCAAGTGTTGTCCACTCATCAAGGAATAATCCGACCTCGAGAACAGAAAAAGATCTTGCTAAACCTTACAAGCCCAACACTTTATCCTATTTTTCTCAACAAATTGCTGACTATGATTCTCAAACCCGGACCAATATGCCATCCCATATAAGGACATATGATGGAACTGAAGATCTAGAAGACCACCTCCAAATCTTTACTGGAGCAGCCAGGATCGAGAAAATGGTCCAACGCTGAATGCTGCCTCATGTTCATGCAAATACAGGATATGGTTCAATGACCTACCTAACAAAAATATTCGAACCTTCGATGATCTAAGCAAAGGTTTTTTAGCCAACTTTTCGCAACAACGGAGGTACATCAAGGATGCTATAATTATCTTCCAAAAAAAGAAACAAGATGACGAAAGTCTTAAAGAATTTATCTAAAGATACAAGAAAGAAGGGTTAACCTACGTGGGTGATGATGAAAAAAATGAGGGTGGCAGGATTCATGAATGCCATCACCTCCAAATATCTCACAAGAGATTTCAACAAATGCCTACCCAAAACCCTTAAAGAGGCCCAAGAAAGGGCTGAAGCTCACATTTGGGGAGAGGAAGTTGTTGACATTAAAGAACAACAGAAGAGAGCTCCTAGTTGGCGAAGCAACAGTTCCAACAGCAAAAGAGGAAACTTTGGTCATTATGACAAACGGTTCAAAGGTTCAGACTCCAGAAGGCCTGAAGGTTGGAACCCTCCAAGCCTAGATAAGACCGTAAACTTTACAGCTTTGACCAAGACCCCACAAGAAATCTTGGCCACTGAAGAAGTAAAACATAGCTTCCGACCTCCTTGACCTTTGCCCAAAAGTAAGAGAAATGAGAACTCTACCCAATACTATGAGTTTCATGAAGAGAAAGGCCACCATACGAATGATTGCTTTCAACTCACGAAAAAAACTGAGGAGGCTGTCAAGTCTAGGGAACTAGCCCAATTAGTAAAAGGGGTAAGGGACAAGATGGCTGAAGGAAAAAAGCAAAGAAGTGAACATGGTGGATGTTGATGGAAAGGCCTCCCACAAACGACCATGCTTGGAGGCTTGGGAACGACAATGCGTCTGCTTCCCACCACCCGAAGGAGACTTGTTATCCAAACCTCTGGTGGTGGAAGCTATGTTGGGAACACTCAAGACGCACAAAGCTTACATTGACACCGGAGCAGCAACAAGTATTATGTTTGAAAAATGCTTCAATCGTCTCAACAATGACGAACGTTCAAGGTTTCAACCATCGAAATCCTCCATTAAAGGTATCGCCGACATATCCATCTAGCCTTGGGGCTAACTAACCCTTAATGCCTGTTTCAGTGAAGGAAAAATGGAAAGAACCAAACCACTCACCTTTGTGGTGATCAAAATTCCCTCCAACTATGATATTATCATAGGTAGGCAGGACAAAGTGCTTTTGGAATGACGGTTTTAGTTAGCCAAGTCACCGTGAAATTCCCTACTGAACAAGGATAACAACCCTTCAACCAACATAAGAAGCTTTCTTGGTTGAATGAGAGAGTTCAAAGGAAAACGAAGGATAGATCATTAACCCGAAATATCCTCAGCAAAGGATAAGGGTAAATACCAACCTTACCAAAGAAACCCTCTCTCATCTCAAGAAGCTGCTCCTACACAATATGGACATCTTTGCATAGTTCCCGAAGACATGACCAGAATCCCCCAAAGTATTGCCGAGCATGAGCTCAAAATTCCATCTGATGTAAAGCCTGTGGTAGAGCAAAAGAGAAGCCTAGCCCAAGATAGAAGCCTCGCAGCTTGTCAAGAGGTTAAAGGGCTTGTTCAAGCAGGAATCCTCCGAGAAGTCAAGTATCTTTCTTGGATAGCCAACCCGGTAATGGTCCGTAAACCAGATGGATCCTAGAGAATGTGCATTGACTTCAAAGACCTAAATAAAGCATGCCCAAAAGATTGCTATCCTTTACCATAAATCGACCTAAAGGTTGATTCGCTCACAGGCTTCCCTCTCAAATGCTTTCTTGATACCTATAAAGCTTACCATCAGATTCAAATGAAACAAGAGGACGAAGAGAAAATGACATTCCATACCGACAAAGGGATCTTTTGTTACCAAAAAATGCCTTTTAGTTTAAAAATTGTAGGGCAACTTATCAATGTTTGGTGGACAAAGTGTTTGCCGAACAAATAGGCAAAAACATGGAAGCCTATGTTGATGATTTGGTGATCAAAAGTAAATCTGAAAATTAAATGCTTGATGATATATAAGAAACTTTCCGGAACCTAAGAAAGATAAACATGAAGCTTAATCCTGTGAAGTGCTCATTTGGATTCGAAGAAGGCAAGTTCATGGGACACATAGTCGGAAAACAAAGCATAAAGGCTAATCCTAACAAGGTTAAATCCATCCTCGACACAAAGTCCCCACAAACCAAGAAGGAGGTGGAAAGCCTGAACGGAAAGCTTGCAGCGTTGAAGCATTTCACGTCCAAGCTAGCAGAATATCCCTTCCTTTCTTCAAAACCCTTCAAGGGTGCACAAATAAGAAAGACTTCTGATGGACAGAAGAGGTAGAGGAAGCTTTCAACCAAATGAAGCAACACCTGGCTTCACTCCCAGACATTGCCGCTCAAAAAACAGGGGAACTAATCTTTGTCTATCTTTCGGTTGTTGAGGAAGCTATCAGTGCGGTCCTGACCATTGAACGAAACAAAGCTTAGGTACCTGTCTACTTCTTCAGCAAAACTTTAAAATTGGAAGAAACCAAGTACCGCCCATTGGAAAAACTTGCTCTAGCCGTGGTAAAAAGAGCCAGAAGGCTTCGAAGGTACTTTCAAGCACACCCAATACAAGTGGTCACTGACCAACCCATAAAAAGTGTGCCTAAAAATCCTTAAGACTCCGGGCGATTAGCCAAATGGCCCGTGGAATTGGGTGAACACAACATCACCTATACTCCAAGGAAGGCTGTCAAAGCCTAAATCTTAGCTGATTTCATTGTGGAAATTCCAAAAGAAACATCAACGGAAGTTAACACAACCATAGCTGAACCATCTAACCCGGATGCCTAGAAGCTTTTTACCGATGGAGCTTCCAGCCTTGAAGGGTCAGGGGCTGGCTTAGTGTTAACCAACCCCGAAAAACTTAGAGTTTACATATGCTCTCCGGCTTGAATTTCAGACAACCAACAACGAAGCCGAGTATGAAGCACTCATTACCGGACTCAAGCTAGCCAAAAAGATGGATGTCCAAAAGCTTCAAGTCTTCACAGACTCTTTACATGTTTCAAACTAAGTAAATGATAGCTACATAGCCAAGGAACCCAACATGAAGAAGTACAGGGAGAAAGCAAAGGAACTCATGACTACATTCCAATCATGTACCATTAAACAAGTTCCAAGATCACAAAACAAGAAGGCTGACGCACTTAGCAAGTTTGTATCTCTCACATTTGCTCATCTCACCAAAAAAGTATTAGTCGAGTTATTAAAGACACCATCCATCCAAGAACTTGAAGTGCAAGACGTAATTACCGAAGAAGGGCCAAGCTGGATGACCCCTTTGATCAAATTCATGAAAAAAGGTGAATTGCCGAATGATTAGACGGAAGCTGAAAGGGTTCGTCTCAAGTCAAGACAATATGTGCTACAAGGAGAAGTCCTTTACAGAAAGGGTTACCTTACACCACTACTCCGATGCGTTGGCCTAGAACAAAGCTAGTATCTGATAAGGAGGTTCACGAAGGAATATGTGGATCCCACTATGGCCCAAGGTCGGTAGTTGCAAAGTTGATGAATCTTGGATACTTTTGGCCCTCCATGCATCGTGACACAACTGAACGGTTGAAGAAATGTGAAGCTTGTCAGTTGCATGCCCCAAGCATGACCTTGTCCCCTATCTCCTCAGCTTGGCCATTTCACAAATGGGGCATGGACATCGTTGGTCCATTCCCACCGGCCAAAGGAGGAGTCAAATTCTTGCTGGTAGCCGTTGACTACTTCACCAAGTGACCAGTGTAACATCCGTCGAAAAACGGGCTTCCAAACCCGCTTCGTTTATTAATCGAATAATCAGTTATAAAATTTCGTTGCGTATTATGATTAATATTAATTTTAAACAATACATAATTAATAAACATTTTAGAATTTAAAAACTATAATTATTAAAAAGTAAAAATAAGTTAGTAAAAAAAAGAAAAGAGGCTGCCGGGTTTCAAACCCGGGTCAGCCGGAAGAAACAAACAAACACTTAACCACTCCGCCACTTGACTTGTTTGTGAGAAATGATAAAACAATTAATACTTATAATAAAACTCATAACTCAAATTCAGTAATCAGCGTGGCCAATTCGCAGTCGCCGGAAATACCGACGATTTAGCCAATTGTCGACGATTTCCTTTGACTGAACGCGTATATTAACTTCGACATCGGTTATAACTGATGTCTAATCCCGCGATCTCAGTCATAACCGCCGGAGAAAAACCTTGACCACGAATCAAGACCAAAATCGGACTCAATTCATCCTGATTCTTCCCTATAAATACACACCCAAGTCTCTGGAAATCTTTTCGCTCAAAATCGCACAATTTCTCTAAGCAATAGCACTCGCCGGAGATATTCTGCAATCGCCGGACTTTCGCCTGAAAACCGAGACATACATCAAATCGGTAAATTTATCGATTCTTTCGTTTTCAATCCATTGTTAGACGTATACTAACTTCAATCCTTCAACCAGAATCGGTCCCAGACGACGTTACCGGATATTCTGCACTCGCCGGAAAATCTCTAGAAATTTCCGAAATCACACTGTAAATCGGTACAATCATCTAAACCTCCTGATATCTCTTGTTTAGTCATTTAATTTCACAACTCATCGATCAAAATTGTTAATTGATTCAATCAGACGAAATTCACAAATCAGAGCCGACGACCATTGCCGGAATTCTGAGAAAAACATTCGATTCGGTACATTCGATTCCGTAACTCTCTTTATCCATTACATTTCAATTAATAAAATGTTCGATGAACGATTTAAACAAGAACAGTCGAACATCTTTGTCTGTGTCTTCATGAATGAAGAAGACGAAGTCGGACATTTTGTATAAGTATAATTAAAACAGGATATTAAACCGGGTTAGACACATAGTCCAGCGGTGGACTGTGTGCAAACACATAGCGCACGTCACGAGTTCGAACCTTACAAACGCACCGACTTTCCGAATTAAAACCAATTTTTTTAAAACTGAATCAGAGCAGGTCCCAGTATGTTTATAAGATTAATATAAACCGTAAGTTAAGCAGATAAGACACACAGCCCAACTGGTTGGGCTGTGTGCTTACAAACCGAAGGACCCGAGTTCGATCCGGGTCCCTGCAACTGGTTCGACCATTTTAAATCCTTTTAATATAAACCAAATAAATTAACATTTAATTAGTGTATATATATATAACTAAAACATAGAATATTTCGGGTTAGACACGTAGCTCAGTTGGTAGAGCTGCGTGCACGCGTACGAGAGGTCCCGGGTTCGAACCTCACTCAGTGCACACTTAGACCACAGTCCGACCGGTCAACGGTCCGGTCAACGGACCGGTCAACGGTCAACAAAAGTAAAAAAAATTTATTTTTTTTATTTATTTATTTAATTTAAAAATCAATTAAAAATACTTAAAAATAATATTTTTAAAGTTAGAAAATGACCTTAAACTCACAAAAATAAATCTAAAAATCCTAATAAAATTGTTAATAAAATCCACTTATTTACCGAACCATTTCGTTATTATTTTAGGTTAGTTTTTCCTCGTCGATCAAATCCCAAAACTCGTGCACATTCAACATCATCAAAAGAACGCACCCAATGTGAGTGAATCTCTACAAATTCCCCGTTTTAATCAGATTTTGGGGTGTATCATGTGTCGCTTAATTATTTATTATATTTAAACACTTGTGCATCCATCATATCCATGATCAAATGTGTATCCAATATGTATCAATTGTTTGTGTGGTTAATATTTAGATTAAATTTATCATTTTCAGTACATACATTTCATTAGGCCCAACAGCTCCCCGTGGGAGACGGGTTGAGTACAGGTGCCTCATTTCGATCGGCTCCGTTTGATTGAGCCTTGATCTCACATACATCATCATAGGCTCGTCTGTTCCCCATTACCTATGAGCGGAACGTGACGTTGCCAACATACGAGGCCAGCTCCGTTTGATTGAGCCTGGATCTCACAATACATTATCATTCATGTCATATACTCATTCAAGGTGGTTTGTGATTGTTTGTTTATATACGTTTGCTCACATATGATTATTGCACAACTTTTCAAGGAAAAATTGTATATACCCAATCGGGTTTTAAACCTTCAACAATGCTTCATTGTTACGGAGCACAAGGTATCCAGGTTCGAAGCATTGTTGAAGGTTTAAAATCGAAGCACAAGGTACGTTTGTGATTGTTTGTTTATATACGTTTGCTCACATATGATTATTGAGGTATCAGGATAACTCAAGCATTAGCTCCGTTTGTGATTGTTGAAGGTTTGAAAGAACAAATCGAAGCATTGTTGAAGATACGACAACAAATGGCTTGAAGAATTGCCTAATGTCTTATGGGCAATCCAAACAACCGAGAAGACAAGTCAAAAGAAAACACCCTACAGTCTAGTGTTTGGATCAGAAGCTGTAATCCCAGCAGAAATAGGAGTTCCAACACGACGAATGCTCAACATAGACCTCGAATCAAACAAAATAGAGACCATGTTGAACTTGGAACTCCTCGAAGAAATTCACGATCAAGCCGCTGCGCAAGAGGCTAAGTACAAACAAAAGATGGAGTCTAATTACAACACACATGTGAAGCAAGAATGGTTCAAACCTGGATACCTTGTGCTCCGTAACAATGAAGCCAGTAAGAAAGAAAATCAAGGAAAAATTGGCCCAAAGTGGGAGGGCCATACACCATCCTTGAAGCCCACAAGGGAGTGTCATACAAACTGGTCGACGCCCAAGGTAAAAAGCTTCCTCGTCACTAGAACGGTAAAAACCTTAAAAGGTTCCACGTTTAGTCAAAATGTCTCAGCAAGTATTTCGAGAATTGTTCTAATCTCATTTTATACCAAAAGTTCTCTTGAATGAATGAATGATGAAGTTTTTTTTTAATCAAATTTGTCTTTCTATCCTATAATCAGGTTAAGAACCTAGCAAAAAACCCCATGGTAAGGGCCATGAAAGGGGATGAGCTCCCAGGCCACATCGCTCAATAGGTTCGAGGATTAATGGACCTATATAAGGGGTGAGTTCCTAAATCAATACAACTCCATGAGACTTAGCAAATTTTTCAAAAACATGTCTCATAGACGGGTTCGAACAGCCCACATCAAATGTTCCTTAAGCTTTAACAATGGCTTACGAACTAAAAAACACCAAGTGAGTGTTATAAATAGGATAGGCGATGTGTCTTCTTGTTAACAATACTCTTAAGGCTGACTGCAGCGCTAAACCCTTCAAGGTATAAGTAGCAAAAGATACACAATCAAAAAAACAAAGACAACATAGTAAACCATGAAAAAACACAAGGGAATAACAGAGCAATATAACGAAAAAAGGTAAACATAGCAACGGCCTTAAAGGTGGTTTTAAATTAATAAGAGAAGTTAATGAATAGTGCCACATAGTCAGTGATAGTGTTTTAAAAATTGGTTTATTCTGGCCGGTTGAATCAGTCAACCCGGATACTGCAAGCTTGGCCGGCAAGAATCATATCGATAACTTAATGGGGCGGCGAAGAAGTTATATCGCCGGTAAATTGGGTTATACCGGTACCGTTCCAAGGCTAAAACTTGGACTTTTATGTTGTTGATAGTGAGGTTCATCTAAGTGAGTGTGAACTTGATACATTCAACACTACAATTGATTAAGTAGATGAGGATGGCATTGATAACAAACTTTTGGATTATTTTTTACTATGGATTAAGTTTTAGAAACTTTTTATTATTGTTAGTATTAAAAAAAGGTGATATAACACGTTGATAAATTGATGGGTTTGGTCCAAAATATTTAATAAGAATTGTTTTTTTAAGGATTTTTAAGGATTCTTAAAGATATGATGTGACAGCTGATTAGGCAGCTAAGGACGCCTAAAGGCGTCGTTTGCATTGGAGATAGTTTAAACAAAAGCGAAGCGAGCCGCGGTAGCCTATTCAGTTTTTCAGTTGCATCATACTGTACTATAGGAGGGGTCCATACCTCCTTTAGATAGAGCCCCCTGCTCCTAATGTAGAGCTAGAACTACCAGTCGCTGGTTGATCTGATTGGACCCCAGACACGCGAGAGCCCAGCCCGAGAGTAATGCATGGTTCCCCGACGCTTCATGGGGCGGACGTTCACAGTCCCCCTCCCTAACCTACATATTGTTCATAAGCCTTAAAGGCTTCCACCACCAGAGGGACCTAAACGGTTCCCTTTAAAGCAAGCATGTTAAAAAAAAGTACATAACATAAAATTGTCTGAAATGCTAAGAAAGCTACGAATCAATCAAACATCAGCAGAAGGCTTGGAAACACCAGTATCGTCAACTTTAGCCTTCTTCACCTTTTTCCCCTTCTTAGCCTTCTGGTCACCTGCAACCGCCACCTCAGAAGCTTTAAGGCTTGCCTCCTTCGAGCCTTCACCACCGTCATCAAAAGTCTCCTCACTATCTCCTGAGCATGAACGTTTCTTAGAGAGAGACTTAAGCACCTTGTCGCAAACAGCCTCGTTAAGGCCACGAGGTTTTAACTCCTGCAGAACGGACAGAGGTTTGCCAAAGCATTTGGAGTCTTCACCCACATAAGGATAAGTTGAATGCTCCATCTCCAAGACAGCATCCTGGAAGACCTTGAAGGCTTGAGGCTAATAGAAGGAAGACTGGTCTTGAGGCTCCCAAGACCCACAGGCTTTGTATCCAGCAACAAAGCCTTGATGTCTCCCATGAACTAGGAGTTTGCTATAAACACCACCCAAGGCCCTGTTAAATTCGGAAGAGTGAAGAAGATAGGTAACTACCTGTTGGAAGCCATGCTCAATGAGCCATTTGTTGTCACTGGTAATCTGAGCCAGTGAAGCCTCCAGCCTTTCTTTATCCTCTGAAGAGGCTTTCTCTCGAACATTTAAAGCCTCCATGTCCTTCTTCAAACCGTTCACCTCTACCTCATGCCTTTGGGTAAGCTCACCAACCTTCGACACCCAAGACTTTTCCTTCTCAGCAAAGGCCGCACTCTCTTTCTTCAACGCAGAAGCCTTCGTTTCCTCCCTTTTCTTCAAAAAAGCCTCAAACTCCTGCATCCTCTTACGAAACCGGGCCACACCCTCGGGGATTAGGGCTGAGAGATTGCAAGCAGCCAACATCATCTTTGATGTCATCCGATCATCCTCCATCGACGAACAGGAGTCTCGGACACCAGGAGGAGCAAAGTGAGTCAGTAAATCCTCACAAATGGATGATGATGCAAAGCTGTCATCAACCGTGAATTTCCAACTCGGCACATAAACCTCCCCAGGTTCAGAATTAATAAGAAGGAATTTGGGGAAAATTAGAAATACGGTGAAATCAGCATGTAACAGATTAACCTTCTTACCCGAATCCAGATGATCTAACTTGTGCTTTGTAAACTTAAATAGATTGCCTTTAAGAATTATAATGTAATTGATGACGTGGGTAGCTCAAGCTCAATAAAATGACTTATACATAATATAACTTAAAGGGTTGAAAGGCAAAAGGGTTCGAAATCGACAACTGTCGTGAAAAACAAAAAGAATGAGAACAGTGCCCAGTCACATCAACACTTTGCGTGTATACTCTCCTACACAGCCAAAATAGAGCATGTGTAAGAGCACACTCTTTTACTCGCAGGTCCAAACCCTTCAACCTACCAAAAAGGACAAGTCCCCCACTGTAACCATGGATCACCAATCAAAGGTTTCTTCTTATAGAGAATCCATTCCCTATAAA
This sequence comes from Scalesia atractyloides, assembly GCA_947069175.1. NCBI lineage: Eukaryota > Viridiplantae > Streptophyta > Magnoliopsida > Asterales > Asteraceae > Scalesia > Scalesia atractyloides. The sequence goes on along the minus strand of CAMTDV010000008.1, from coordinate 39,735,802 downwards.
GCACACCCTCTTGTCATTCAGGAGGAACACACCAGATCAGCTCAGGTCACTCTTGATCTCTGATCTTACTTCTCCTCTCTAGAACTTGCTTTATGCTTGTTCTATTCTTCACTTAACACTACATCATCACATTTGATATTAACATTCTGGATTGAACACTTCTCAATCCAGAATCCAAAAGTGAACAACTAACAACAGTGATCTCTCTCCACGTGTTGCAAACATGGGAGGACCCCACGACCTGCGTTAGGCAAACCGAAACCCTTGAACCCTTTGCCTAACCCGTCGAGTCACTATCCTTGGTTTTATGTTTGTTGTAGCAACAATAATAAACGCTAATGCTCAAATACATAAATTGAAATACAGGCCCTAACATGAGCAAGGCCCAAGACATCCTATGGATGTAGTGAACTAATTTTCTCATTTGTTTTGTGAATGTTGATTTCTAAATACGACACATAACACCTAAAACGTCAAACCCATAATCTCGTTACGTATTTCCTGTAGATGTCTTCTAGGAACTCACGAGGAGGTAGGAGATCAGGACGATTCGGCGAGTGCATGGCTACTCAAATAGCGCAACAGATGGTCACCGTGATTCCCGACATTGTAGTACAAGTCCAACAAGCTCTTGCCGCTAATCCTATCAACACAATCAACCAAGAAGGTCAAAATGTTGCCAATCCTCCCACAAATATCACCGAGTGCACCTACAAGCACTTCAATTCATGCGACCCTCCAAAGTACGAGGGGACTGAAGGTGTCATTACCCTCCTTCGTTGGTTTGAGGAGATGGAGAGTACCTTCCTCATCTGTGACTACCCCAACAACCGTAAGGTGCGTTATGCTGCTGGTCGCCTGTATGGGGTAGCACCCACGTGGTGGAATGCGGAGAAAGGCAGATGAGGCGTCGAAGCCGCTGTAGCCCTAACTTGGGAAGAATTAAGAGAACTCATGACTAGACGCTTTTGTCCAAGAAGCGAAATCAAGAAGTTAGAAGATGAGTTCTATTTCTTGCAACAAAAGGAGGGAGACGACATAACCTACAACAAGAGGTTTCTCGAGTTGAATCAGATGGTTCCCAACTTGTTCAGTCCACTCTACCGATTGATCGAGCACTATATTTGAGGTCTTCCCTCGAAAATACAAGACTCTGTGATGAGTACTACGCCTACAACCCCCGAGGCAGCGATGGAGCTAGCTACCGAACTCACTGAGAATCGCATTAGGAACGGGGATTTCAAAGACGAGAAGAAGAAAGACAAGACACCTGCTGAAACCCCTACCCCAACCCAAACTGGATCGTCTTCTAAGTTTGTTGGCAAAAGAAAGCACAATGGGAAGAACTTTGTTGTTACCCAAACCAATCAACCTATTGCCGCCGCTCCAATCACACAAGTTGCTCCCCCTACCGCACCATTTAAGAAACAATATACATGACCCCACCTAAAATGCAACCAATGTCAATATCACCACCCTCCCGAGAACCCATGTCTTCATTGCACAAGCTGTGGCAGTGCAGGTCATACAATCCAAACCTCTCATGTTCTTCAACGACCAGCCCGCAACCAACATCAAGCCCAACCAAATAACAAAGTGGTAGGCCAAGCTCCCTACCAACAACCTCTACTACTACCACCCGCTCAACCAATTGTTCAAACTTTCTACCAACCCAACTATCCTATGATGCTGCCTGTTAGAGCTTGTTTCAACTGCGGTGATCCAACCCATTTCCACAACGCCTGTCCGTGTTTGGTGAACATCATAAATGCTCAAGCCCAAGCTAATCTAGTGAACCAAGCTGACCAAGTCAATCCGCCCGCTAGAGAAAGAGCTTTTAACATCAACGCCAACCAAGCTAGAGCGGATAAACGTGGTTAATGGTACGTTTCTCATAAACGGTATTATGCATCTATTCTTTTTGACACTGGCGCGGATAAGAGTTTTGTGTCCTTAGAATTTGAATCTATTCTTGGTTAATCACGCGTTAGTCTAGCCGAATCATTTACAGTGGAAGTAGCCGACGGTGAACCTATTACGTTAAGACTCTATCATTCGTGGTTACACTCTCACTCTCAATGATCATGACTTTCAAATTGATCTTATTCCTATGAAGTTAGGTAGTTTCAACGTCATCATTGGTAAGGACTGGGTTAGCCAGCATCACGCCGAAGTTGTTTGTTATGAAAAATTTATTCGAATTCCTCTCGCTGACGGTCAAACTCTTCGTATTTTTTGTGAGACCCAATCCAAAGACTTAAGTTGATGTCATGCCTTCAAGCTCGAAGATACCTTCGTAAAGACTACATAGCATTTTTAGCTCATATTGTCAAAAAGGAAGGCAAGGAGAAGAAGCTCGAAGACATTCCAATCGTTAAAGACTTTCCTCAAGTTTTTCCTGACGACGTTTCAGGACTTCCTCATGTGCGAGAAGTCGAATTTCAAATCGATCTTGTACTGGTGCTACACCAGTTGCAAAATCTCCATATCGGTTAGCCCCATCTGAAATGCAAGAGTTAGCTAGTCAACTGCAAGAGTTGACTGACAAGGGAATCATACGTCCTAGCTCATCACCTTGGGGTGTGCCGGTTCTTTTCGTAAAGAAGAAGGATGGAATTTTTCGAATGTGTATTGACTATCGAGAACTCAACAAGCTAACCATCAAGAACCTATATCCCTTACCCCACATCGATGATCTTCTATATCAACTTCAGGGTGCCACTTGCTTTTCAAAAATCTATCTTCGGTCTGGTTATCACCACCTTAGAGTACGTGAAGAAGACATTCCAAAGACTACTTTTCGAAATCGCTACGGTCACTATGAATTCATGTTCATGCCTTTTGGTTTGACCAATGCTCCAGCCGTTTTCATGGATTTAACGAATAGGGTGTGCAAACCCTACCTCGATCGTTTCGTTATTGTTTTCATTGATGATATCCTTATTTATTCCAAGACCAAATCAGATCATGAGTGACACCTTCGACTTATCCTAACACTTTTGAGAACCGAAAAGCTCTATGCTAAGTTTTCGAAATGTGAATTCTGGTTAAAAGAAGTCCAATTACTTGGTCATGTCATCAACGACAAAGGAATTCATGTCGACCCTACAAAGATTAAAGTAGTACAAGAATGGCAAGCTTCACGCACTCCTACCGAAGTTAGATTATTCCTTGGTCTAGGTGGTTATTATCGATGTTTCATTGCCAATTTCTCTTGTATTGCCTTACCACTCACCGCCTTGACTCATAAGGGCAAGCCCTTCATTTGGGGGCCCAAACAAGAAGAGGCTTTTCAAACTTTGAAACAAAAACTGTGTGATGCACCTATTCTCACCCTCCCTAACGGTTGTGAAGACTTTGTAGTCCATTGTGACGCATCAGGGCAGGGGCTAGGGTGTGTCCTAATGCAAAGAGGAAAGGTGATAGCCTACGCCTCAAGGCAACTCAAAGTACATAAAAATAATTACACTACTCATGACCTAGAACTTGGAGGAGTCGTGTTCGCTCTAAAGATATGGAGACATTATCTCTATGGTACCAAGTGTGAGATTTACACTGACCACAAGAGCCTTCAACATATCTTCAATCAAAAATAGTTGAACATGAGGCGACGACGATGGGTCGAACTCTTGAGTGATTATGACTGTGAAATTCGTTATCATCTTGGAAAAGCAAATGTTGTGGCTGATGCTCTTAGCCGAAAAGAGTATGCTAATTCTATTCACCTTTTGTGTTCTCAAATCGGGACTGATCTTCAAAACCTCATTCGCGTAGCTCAACATATTTCTGTCACGGAAAATGACGTGCGAGGTGAATTGTCCTATGGAGCTGAAACCAAGTTGGAATCCAAGTCCGATGGTATCCTTTACTACTTGAACCGTATTTGGGTACCTGATCGTGACAATCTTCGTACTTTTCTCATGAATGAGGCTCACAAAATACGATACTCTGTACATCCAGTGCTGATAAGATGTATCAAGACCTACGGTACTCTTACTGGTGGCCTGGCATGAAGAAGGATATTGGCATTTTTGTCTCTAAGTGCCTCACGTGTTTAAAGGTTAAAGTTGAACATAAAAGACCTTCGGGATTACTCGTTCAACCTGAAATAGCCGTTTGGAAGTGGGAAAACATACCCATGGACTTTATTAGTGGGTTACTTCGTGCTTCCAGTGGTCATGATACGATTTGGGTTATCATTGATCGTCTTACCAAATCAGCTCATTTCATTCCAATCCGCGAAAACTATAAGAACGAGAAGTTAGCTCGTATCTATATTGATGAAATTGTAAGCCGACATGGTGTTCCTTTAAGTATCATTTCAGATCGAGATGGTTGTTTTACTTCACGAACATGGCAAGCCGTGCAATCAGCATTAGGTACATGTTTAGACCTCAGCACCGCCTTTCACCCTAAAACTGATAGTCAATCTGAGCATACCATACAAACTCTTGAAGACATGTTGCGAGCATGTGTCATCGACTTCAAGGGCAATTGGGATACTCATCTACCATTAGTTGAATTTTCGTACAACAATAGCTATCATTCGAGCATTAGTATGGCTCCTTTTGAAGCATTATATGGTCTTAAGTGCCCATCTCCCGTGTGTTGGCACGAAATCGGTGAAGCACAAATCACTGGACCTGAATTGATCAAAGAAACACCCGATAAAATTCTTCAAATCCGCAATAATCTTCTAGTGGCTCAGAGTCCTCAAAAGAGTTAAGCTGATAAATGACGAAAGCCACTTGATTTTTGTGTTGGCGATCAAGTACTTTTGAAATTATCACCATGGAAGGGAGCGGTTCGTTTTGGACACAAAGGCAAGCTAGCACCACGCTACGTGGGACTATTAGAAATAATTAAGAGAGTTGGTCCTGTAGCCTACAAGCTTGAACTACCAGAAGAATTCAACAGGATTCATCCTACGTTCCATGTATCAAACTTGAAAAAGTGCCTTATCGACGAAAATATCCTTATACCGTTACAAGATATTCAAATTGATGAGTCAATTCATTTTGTTGAACAACCTGTAGAAATCATGGACTTCGGCGATAAGTGTTTAAGACGAAGTCGAATTCCGATAGTCAGGGTGCGTGGGAGTTAAAACGAGGACCTGAGTTTACTTGGCAACGCGAAGACTCAATGCGTGAAAAATACCCGCATCTTTTTCAAGTTACGCCGACTACTTAAATTTCGGGATGAAATTTCTAAGTAGGGGATATTGTAACATTGGTTGTAAAACGGGCTCTAAAACCCGCACCGTTTAAATAATTCAAGTATTTTATGAGAAGTTTTGATATGCATTTATTAACCATTCAAATTGGATTTATTAATTTTGTAATTAATAAATAAATTAAAGGAGTTAAAATATCAAATAAATAACAACTAATAATAATATTAATAAATGAAGTTGAAAATAATAAAAAAATAAATATAAAGGGATAACCGGGTTCCCATCAAATCCACACACACAAAACACCACTGAGCTACTGACAAAACTTGTTTTAAATCTAAGACAAATAAATTTTATACACAAACAAACGTCAACTTTGCAAATTCAAATCGCAAAATCAGTAACAGTCGAAGCATGATCAAATCAGCCGTTATTGAAATTAGCGGTTGTAATCGATGACAATCATCAAGTTCAATTGAAATTCGGAATCAATTGTGTGAAACCGACTGGAATCAATGAGCTTTAACTTCACAATTGAAACCGAAAACATAACTGCCCATTTTGCACTATAAATAGCAATTCTACCTCTCAATTGAACTCGCTCACACCCAAATCATCTCTCTTAAACTCTCGAGATAACCTCACTATCTCAATTATGCTCCTCGCCAGAATTACGTGCATCGCCGGAATATTCTTGCTATCACCGGAGACATCACCAGAGTAATCAAGCCTCTTCATTTCAGTACAATCAATTGATTTCTGTTTTTCTTTCAATTACCTAGTGATCTATTAATGCAAAGCAAACCATTCCTCAAGTTTATTAAATCGGGTTCTGTCAGTAGGTTTAAACATGAGGAAGATGAAATCAAGATAGTGTATTAATATAATTAAAATTAGAAGTTTAATCGGGTTAGACACACAGTCCAGTGCTGGACTGTATGCAACGCAAACACAGCACACCCGGGTTCGAGTCTCACATGTTACCGACTTTCCGAAACAAAACCAACTCTTTTTAAACCTATTCAAATCAACGCTCAGTATGTATATAAATTTAATATAAATCCCAGATATTGTGGGTTAGACACACAGCCCAGTTGGAAGGGTTGTGTGCAACGAATCGTGGGGACGCGGGTTCGAGCCAGTTCTGTAACCGGTTTTGCAAGCTTAAACTCCTTTTTATTTAAACAAAATAAAACATAACTCAGTTAGTATATATATATAATTAAAATCAAGATTATTTCGGGTTAGACACGTAGCTCAGTTGGTAGAGCTGCGTGCATGTATACGGGAGGTCACGATTTCGATCCTTACACGATGCAAATAAGTCATAGTCTGGCCAGTTCGACCCAGTTCAGCCCTAAAAAGGGTATAATTTTTGTAATACCTATTTTCTTTATTTTTTCTCCAAAAATCCTTTAAAATACTTAGAAAAATAGGACTTTTCAAGCATAAAACTTGTAATAAATACTATAAAACAATCTAAAAAGCCGAATAAAAAGTATTAGTTAAAAATATTAATTACAAACAAAAGATATATATTTACCGAATTATTACGTGTTTATTTAGGTTAGTTTTCTCGTTGGATACGAGTAGAGCATCGCGTTGCCTAATTAGATCGGCTTCGTTTGATTGAGCTTTGATCTCATTTCACATCACTTATCATGTTTATGTCTTAAATGTTAGATGGTTATGTGGTTTGTGGATAGTATACATAGACGTTTGCTCATACTTGGTTTATACACACTTTTATTTAATTAATCAACAAAATTATTTCTTTCAAATATTTTAACGGGATTCATTCACCAACTTTTGTTGACCCAGATTTCTAGTTTTACACATGATACAGGTGAACAGGTTGAAGCAAGGAACACATAGGAATTGGCCTTAGAAGAAAAATAAAGAGTTAGTTAAATGTCATGATTAGAACATTTTCGTGCTTGTATGTTTTACGTGTTTGTTGGAATTTTCTCTTTTAATTTGAATTAAGAAATATGAAACTTTATTATAGTAATTGTCATGAGCTTTGATGAAACCCAATCATGCCCCGACTACCATATCTGCTCCGGGTCAGGGTGTGACACTGATAATTCGGTCTGTGGCCTCCGTTTTCTCAAACGTTATGACTTGATAGAAATCTGGCATTTTTGCTCTTTCCTTCTTAAACCACTCAGGATGTTGAGGCGCAATCTCATCTCCTCCATATGTTTCATACATCACAACATCCTCCAAACCCCACTCGAGGAATTTTTTGGCATCTCAATTTTGTCAACCTCTTCCTCTTTGATGTCTCCATCAAAGCTTACATCAACAGCAGAATCGAGTAGTTTCATTTTGTTTTCTACTATCTCAGGCTTCGTTTTTCTTCTATTTCTCTGAAACTGTCAAAATTAAAGATATCTTCACTTGTGTGTCATGGTTCTCGATTGGCTGAAGTGTACAGATCCTTCACCATCTCATGCAATTTCTCCATTCCTTCTTGTTGAAACTTTATAAATTCAGATTGCTTGGACACGTAGGAATGTAATTCCTGGTTCTTCTTTCTTTGTTCTTTCAGCTTCTCTCTAAGCACGTTTGTATCATTGACCTGATTCTTTAATACACAAAATTACTTAGCAGGAAACAACCCGATTTCTTTGGATAAAAGATCATACAGATCTTGAAAAGGTCGAGGTCTTGCTGGAACTCGTTGAGGAGGAGCTTGAACAGTTGGGGTTGGCTTGGGTTGTCACACCCCGACCCGCAGCGGAATAAGAGTCGGGGCATAATTGGGTTATCACCAAAGCTCATGATGTTTACTAATATGTTTCATATTTAATAAATTCAAATTACATCTCAAATGTTCAAGTCAAATTCATACAATACAAGGAAAGGAAAAAAAATTAAATAAACAATCCAACATCTAAACTGATTTATTCTTCTAGGCCGTCCTATATGTTTCTTGCTTCAACTGGATCACCTGTATCATGTGTAAAAATGGGGGTTTTTGGGTCAACAAAAGTTGGCGAGTGAACCTTATTAGAAAACATTTATTATTGATTTCTTGTTGTAATTAATTTGGAAAATTTGTGCAATAATCATATATGAGCAACCGTAAATGAACATACAATGACAAACCATCTTGCATGAGTATATGACAAGAATGTATATGTTGGCAACGTCTCGTTCCGCTCATAGGTAATGGGGAAACGGACGGCCTATGATGATGTATGTGCGATCAAGGCTCAATCAAACGGAATCGATCGTATGTTGGCAACGCCTTATTCACGCTCATAGGTAATGGGGAACGGTTTCGCTCATAGGTAATGGGGAACAGACGGCCTATGATGATGTATGTCCTGAAAATGATAAATTAAATCTAAACATTAACCACACAAACAATTGATACATATTGGATACACATTTGATCATGAATATGATGGATGCACAAGTGTTTAAATGAAATAAATAAATAGCGACACATGATACACCCCAAAATGTGATTAAAACGGGGAATTGGTAGAGATTCACTCACATTGGGTGCGTTCATTTGATGATGTTGAATGCGCACGAGTTTAGAGAGTTGATCGACGAGGAAATAACTAACCTAAATAATAACGAAAAGGTACGGTAAATAAGTGGATCTTATTAACAATTTTTAATAGGATTTTTAGATTTATTTTTGTGAGTTTAAGGTCATTTTCTAACTTTAAAAATATTATTTTTAAGTATTTTTAATTGATTTTTATATTAAATAAATAAATAAAAATATAAAAAAAATGTTGACTTCTTGGGGTTGACGTTGACCGTTGACCAATGACTGTTTGACTGTTGACTGTTGACCGGTTCGGTCTTGTGTTTGTTTGCACTGAGTGAGGTTCGAACTCGTAACCTCTCGTACGCGTGCACGCAGCTCTACCAACTGAGCTACGTGTCTAACCCGAAATATTTCTGTTTTTAATTATATTTATATACTATTTAATTTAATCAGAAATCATTTATTTTTAAAAAGGATTTAATTATATCGGACCGGTGCACACAACAGGTCTCGAACCCGGGACCCGTTGTTTAGTGTTGCACACAGTCCACCGCTGGATCGTGTGTCTAACCTGGTTAATATACTGATTTTTATTAAACTTAACATCTTACAGCGAGTTGATCCGGTTCGGTTTAAAAAAGAACATTTTTATTTCAGAGAGTGAGGTTGTGTCAGGGATCGAACTCGAGACGTGTGTTAGTTGTTTGCACACAGTCCACCGCTGGACTGTGTGTCTAACCCGGTTATATAACTTGTTTTAATTAATCTTATAAACATCGTCGACTTCGTCTTCTTCGCTCAAAGACTCAGACGACCGATATTCTTCTGTTCTTGATTGAGTCGTTCATCGAACATATTAATGGTTGAAATGTAATGAATAAAATGAGTTAAGGAATCGAATGTACCGATCAGACTGTATTTCTCAGAATTCCGGCAATGGTCGTCGGCTTTGATTTGTGTATTCCGTCTGACTGAATCAATTAACAGTTTTGATTGATTAGTTGTGAAATTGGGTTACTAAACAAGGATTAACAGAAGGTTTGAATGATTATACCGATTCACAGCGTGAGTTTGGAAATTCCAGAGGTTTTCCGGCGAGTGCAGAATATTCCGACTACGTCGTATGGGATTGATTCTGGTTGATGGATTGAAGTTAGTAATAGTCTATCAATGGATTGAAACCGAAAGAGTTGAGGTATTTACCGTTTTGATGAAGGTCTCGGTTTTCCGGCGATTGCAGAAAATCTCCGGCGACTGAATTTGATTCGAGAAATGGTGCGATTTTGAGCGAAATGATTTCCAGAGGCTTGGGTGTGTATTTATAGGGAAGAATCACGATGAATTGGGTTGGATTTCAGTCTTGATTCGTTGGTCAGCCTTTCTCCGGCGTTTATGACTGATGTCGCGGGTTTAGACATCGGTTATAACCGATGTTGAGGTTAATTCATACGTTAAGTCAAAGGAAACCGTCGATAATTGGCGAAATCGTCGGAATTTCCGGCGACTGCGAATTGGGCGCGCTGTTGACTGAATTCAATTTCGAGTTTTATTATATGTATTAATTGTTTCAAGATATCAACAAATAACACAAGTGGCGGAGTGGTGAGATGTGTGCTAGTTAAGTCTTCCGGCTGACCCGGGTTCGAAACCCGGCAGCCGTTTTTCTTTTTTATTTATTTTATTTCCACTTTTTCATAATTATAGTTTTTAAATTCCAAATTGTTTATTAATTATGTATTGTTTAAAATTAAAATAAGTCATAAATACGCAACGAAATTTTATAACTTGATATTCGATTTATAAACGAAGCGGGTTTGGAAACCCGTTTTTCGACGGATGTTACAGTATAGTGGTAACAGGAAAAAGATGTGGGTATTTCTCGCGCATGGAGTCTTCACGTTCCCAAGTAAACTCAGGTCCTCGTTTCGACTCCCAGCGTACCCTGACGATTGGAATACGGCTTCGTCTTAAACGTTTCTCTCTGAAGTCCATAATTTCTACTGGTCTTTCAATGAAATGCATAGATTCATCGACTTGAATGTCTTCTAGAGGAATATGGAGATTTTCATCGGCGAGGCACTTCTTCAAGTTCGATACGTGGAATGTGGGATGAATTCTGTTGAGTTCTTCTGGTAGGTCAAGCTTGTATGCTACAGGTCCTACTCTTTCGAGTATCTTGAAAGGTCCTACGTAGCGTGGTGCTAGCTTGCCTTTTTGGCCAATACGAACCACACCCTTCCACGGTGATACTTTTAAAAGTACTTGGTCACCAATGTTAAACTCCAAGGGCTTTCGTCGTTTGTCTGCATAACTCTTTTGACGACGTTGTGCCGCTAGAAGATTGTTTCGAATTTGATGGATCTTTTCTGTTGTTTCTTGGATTAATTCTGGACCGGTGATTTGAGCTTCTCCAATTTCGTGCCAACATATTGGTGATCGGCACTTACGACCATATAAAGCTTCGAAAGGTGCCATGCCGATACTTGAATGATAGTTGTTGTTGTACGAAAATTCAACTAATGGTAGATGAGCGTCCCAATTCCCTTTGAAGTCTATGACACATGCTCGAAGCATGTCTTCAAGAGTTTGGATAGTGCGTTCAGATTGTCCATCAGTTTGAGGATGAAAAGCGGTACTGAGGTCTAATCGTGTACCCAAGGCGGCTTGTACGGCTTGCCATGTTCGTGAAGTGAAACGACCATCACGGTCTGAAATGATGCTTAAAGGTACACCATGACGGCTTACGATTTCGTTGATGTAGATACGGGCTAACTTCTCGTTCTTGAAGTCCTCGCGAATCGGAATGAAGTGAGCTGATTTTGTGAGACGATCAATGATTACCCATATAGTGTCATACCCACTGGAGGTGCGAGGTAACCCGGTAATAAAGTCCATGGTTATGTTTTCCCACTTCCATACAGGTATTTCAGGTTGGGTTAGAAGTCCTGAAGGTCTTTGATGTTCAGCTTTTACTTTAGAACAGGTAAGGCACTTGGAAACAAAAACAGCAATATCCTTTTTCATGCCAGGCCACCAGTAGGTGTATCGAAGGTCTTGATACATCTTGTCGGCTCCTGGGTGTACAGAGTATAGTGTTTTGTGCGCCTCTTTCATAAGGAAATCACGAAGGTTATTGTGATCGGGAATCCATATGCGATCTAGATAATACAAAATACCATCGGATTTTGTTTCGAGTTTAAGTTCTGCTCCACAAGATAGCTCATTGCGTATGTCGTTTTATGTTATATAAACATGTTGAGCTTCTCGGATTTGATCTTTGATGTCTGTTATGATTTGCAAACATAGAAGACGAATGGAGTTCGCATAACCCTTTCGACTGAGTGCATCGGCCACCACATTTGCCTTGCCGGGATGATACCGAATTTCACAGTCGTAGTCATTAAGAAGTTTGATCCATCTTCGTTGTCTCATATTCAACTCCTTCTGGTTAAAGATATGTTGGAGGCTCTTGTGGTCAGTGTATATTTCACACATGGTACCGTAGAGGTAATGTCTCCATATCTTAAGAGCGAACACAACGGCTCCAAGTTCCAGGTCGTGTGTGGTGTAGTTCTTCTCATGAACTTTGAGTTGTCTAGAAGCGTAGGCTATCACTTTTCCCCTTTGCATTAATACACAGCCTAATCCTTGCCCTGATGCGTCGCAATATACTACAAAGTCATCGCAACCTTCGGGGAGTGTGAGGATAGGTGCGTCACAAAGCTTTTGCTTAAGGGTTTGGAAAGCTTCTTCTTGTTTAGGTCCCCATATGAAGGGTTTTCCTTTATGAGTCAAAGCCGTGAGTGGTACAGAAATACCGGAGAAATTTGCAATGAAACGGCGGTAGTAACCCGCCAAACCAAGAAATGATCTTACTTCGGTAGGGGTACGTGGCGCTTGCCATTCCTGTACTGCTTTGATCTTTGAGGTGTCGACATGTATTCCCTTCTCATTGACGACATGTCCAAGGAATTGTACTTCCCTTAACCAGAATTCGCATTTGGAGAATTTAGCATAGAGCTTTTCGGTTCTTAAAAGTGTGAGGATGAGTCGAAGGTGTCGTTCATGATCGGATTTAGACTTTGAGTAGATGAGGATGTCGTCGATGAAGACTATGACAAAGCGGTCGAGATAGGGTTTGCATACCCTATTCATTAGATCCATGAACACAGCTGGGGCGTTGGTTAATCCAAATGGCATGACCATGAATTCGTAATGACCATAACGAGTTCGGAAGGCGGTCTTTGGGACGTCTTCTTCATGTACTCTGAGTTGATGATAGCCAGAACGAAGGTCGATCTTTGAAAAACAGGTGGCACCCTGAAGTTGGTCTAGTAGATCATCGATGCGAGGTAATGGATAGCAGTTTTTGACCGTTAATTTGTTGAGTTCTCTGTAGTCGATACACATGCGAAACGTTCCATCTTTCTTCTTCACAAACAGAACAGGTGCACCCCAAGGCGATGAGCTAGGACGTATGAATCCTTTGTCAGTCAGTTCTTGCAGTTGACTGGCCAGCTCTTGCATTTCAGATGGGGCTAACCTATAAGGAGATTTTGCGACGGGTGTCGCGCCAGGTATAAGATCGATGCGGAATTCGACTTCTCTCATGGGAGGAAGCCCTGAGATATCGTCGGGAAAGACTTGTGGAAATTCTTTCACTACAGGTATATCTTCGAGTTTCTTCTCCTTGCTTTCCTTCTTGACAACGTTAGTTAGGAATGCGACATAGTTCTTGCGGAGATATTTTCTAGCTTGAAGGCAGGACATCAATTTGAGTCCTTTCGAAGAGGTTTCTCCAAAAATTCGTAAGGTTTGACCGCCTGCAAGAGGAATACGAATGAACTTTTCGTGGCATACTATTTCAGCATGATGTTGGCTGAGCCAGTGCATACCAATTATAATGTCGAAACTTCCCAACTTCATAGGAATGAGGTCAACTGGAAAGTCGTGATCGTTTAGAGTGAGGGTACAATTTCGTATAATAGAGTTAAATGAGACCGGTTTTCTATCAGCAACTTCCACCTTTATAGATTCCATGAGTTTATCACGGGTTTGGTTGAGGATGGGTTCAAATTCTAAGGACACAAAACTCTTATCCGCGCCATTATCAAATAACATGGATGCAAAACTACCATTGATGAGAAACGTACCGTTAACCACGTTGTTGTCGGCCTAGCTTGGTTGGCATTGATGTTGAAAGCTTTTCCTCTAGCAGGTGGAGGAGCTTGGTTAGCTTGGTTCACCGGATTTGCTTGAGCTTGAGCATGTATGATGTTCACCAAGCGTGGACATGTGTTTCTAAAGTGGTTTGGATCTCCACAGTTGTAACAAGCCCGCATGGGTTGCATCATGGGGTAGTTGGGTTGGTAGTAGGTTTGGGCCGTATGTTGTGTAGGTGTTAGTAGTAAGGGTTGTTGGGCTTGACCCATTATCTGATGGTGGGTTTGAGTTGTGGGTTGGTTGCGGTTCATTCGCTGAAGTGTGCGGCAGGTTTGGATGGATGTGGACCTGCACGGCCACAGCTGGTGCAATATTGACAGGGGTGTTCGGGAGAGTGATGGTATTGGCAACGGGTGCATTTTGGGTAGGGGCCGGAGTATGCCCTTTTGTATGGTGCATATGAGGGGGCAACTTGGGTGATGGGTGCAGTAGTGATTGGGGGTTTGTTTGTGTGACAGCAAAGTTCCTGTTGTTTCGCTTCCTCTTGCCAGCAAACTTCGAAGAAGAAACAGAGTGGTTTGAAGTTTGAGTCTCAATGGGGGCTTTCTTTTTCTCCTCCTTGAATTTACAGTTTCGGATGCGATTCTCGGTAAGTTCGGTAGCTAGTTCCATTGCAGCTTCCAGTGTTGCAGGTGAAGTGCTTAGAACCGAATCTTGAATTTTCGAGGGGAGGCCTCGAATATAGTGTTCAACCAAGCGGTACAGTGGGGTGAACAAGTTAGGAACCATCTGATTCAGCTCAAGAAATCTTTTGTTGTAGGAAGTATGATCTCCTTCCTTTTGCTTTACCGAGTGGAATTCATCTTCCAACTTCTTGATTTCGCTTCTTGGGCAGAAGCGTCTAGTCATTATTTCCCTTAACTCTTCCCAGGTTAAGGCCATGGCATCTTCGACTCCTCTCTTACCCTTCTCTGTGTTCCACCAGGTCAGGGCTACCCCAAATAGTCTCCCGGTTGCGTAACGTACCTTGCGATCCTCAGGACAATCGCAATTTAGGAAGGTGTTCTCCATTTCCTCAAACCAGTGGAGGAGAGCAATGACACCTTCGGTCCCTTCATACTTTGGGGGATCGCAAGACTTGAAGTGTTTGTAGGAGCACTTCTTGGAGGAAGGGTTGTCGACGTTCTGGTCTTCTTGGTTGGGAGGGTTGATGGGATTCGCGGTGAGAGCTTGTTGGACTTGAATAACGATGTCAGGAAGCACCGCGGCCATTTGTTTTGCAATTTGGGTGGCCAAGCGTTCGTTTGACCTTCCTGACTTTCGACCTCCACGTAGCTGCCTAGCCGACATCTACAGGAACATACATAGAAAGATTGTGAGTTTAAGAAGTGTTTAGGTGTCATGTGTCGTTAAAAGTAATAAAATAACATAATCATCAATAATGCAACTACATCCATAGGATGTCTTGGGTTTGCTCATGTTTGGGCCTCCAATGTCCCCCATACCATCGCCTGCATAGTCATGTGGGCCCCATGACTATTGGCTTAGTAGGATTCACATTGGTGTTGGCGGTTTAACACTCGCATCACCCGAAGGAAAACCATGAAATATGTTTGCGAGATGTATGGCCGGAGGGTGTCCAGGTATAGACACAATGACTATTGGCTTAGTAGGATTCACATTGGTGTTGGCGGTTTAACACTCGCATCACCGAAGGAAAACCATGAAATATGTTTGCGAGATGTATGGCCGGAGGGTGTCCAGGTATAGACATAATGACAACTCAAAGTGGGGTTAGTTCACACGACGTTTGGTATAGCATGCTTTGGCCTAATAGGTCCTTCGTACTCTCATTGTTAGTCCCCAGGTAGGCAAACTGGTCCTTTATTTTGTATTTATACGAATGCCAGGCCTAGACAGGACGTTCCGACTACCGGTACTCGTACCCTTCCAGTTACTACATGCCCGTCATGAGAACTCACTTTGATGTGATTTGAAAATACAAAAATCGTTGCAAAAATCATGGAAATTGTGTGGTGTGTGCTCTCATGGATATGATATGTTATGAGAATATGATTCATGATAGGCATTGTATAATAATATGTACTTATGAACATGCTTGCATAACATTGAATGTAACAATAAACATAAAGCATAAAAACATCATGAATTTTGCATGTAACACACAAACAATTTAAAAATTCTAATCAACTATAGTATAGGCTCTAAGGGTCTAATAACCTATCCTATATCCCGATAGTCATGGCTCTGATACCAATCTGTCACACCCCGACCTGCAGCGGAATAAGAGTCGGGGCATAATTGGGTTATCACCAAAGCTCATGATGTTTACTAATATGTTTCATATTTATTAAATTCAAATTACATCTCAAATGTTCAAGTCAAATTCATACAATACAAGGAAAGGAAACAAAATTAAATAAACAATCCAACATCTAAACTGATTTATTCTTCTAGGGCGTCCTATATGTTTCTTGCTTCAACTGGATCACCTGTATCATGTGTAAAAATGGGGGTTTTTGGGTCAACAAAAGTTGGCGAGTGAACCTTATTAGAAAACATTTATTATTGATTTCTTGTTGTAATTAATTTGGAAAATTTGTGCAATAATCATATATGAGCAACCGTAAATGAACATACAATGACAAACCATCTTGCATGAGTATATGACAAGAATGTATATGTTGGCAACGTCTCCTTCCGCTCATAGGTAATGGGGAAACGGACGGCCTATGATGATGTATGTGCGATCAAGGCTCAATCAAACGGAGCTGATCGTATGTTGGCAACGCCTCGTTCACGCTCATAGGTAATGGGGAACGGTTCCGCTCATAGGTAATGGGGAACAGACGGCCTATGATGATGTATGTACTGAAAATGATAAATTAAATCTAAACATTAACCACACAAACAATTGATACATATTGGATACACATTTGATCATGAATATGATGGATGCACAAGTGTTTAAATGAAATAAATAAATAGCGACACATGATACACCCCAAAATGTGATTAAAACGGGGAATTGGTAGAGATTCACTCACATTGGGTGCGTTCGTTTGATGATGTTGAATGCGCACGAGTTTAGAGAGTTGATCGATGAGGAAATAACTAACCTAAATAATAACGAAAAGGTACGGTAAATAAGTGGATCTTATTAACAATTTTTAATAGGATTTTTAGATTTATTTTTGTGAGTTTAAGGTCATTTTCTAACTTTAAAAATATTATTTTTAAGTATTTTTAATTGATTTTTAAATTAAATAAATAAATAAAAATATAAAAAAAATGTTGACTTCTTGGGGTTGACCGTTGACCGTTGACAAATGACTGTTTGACTGTTGACTGTTTACCGGTTCGGTCTTGTGTTTGTTTGCACTGAGTGAGGTTCGAACTCGTAACCTCCCGTACACGTGCCCGCAGCTCTACCAACTGAGCTACGTGTCTAACCCGAAATATTTACGTTTTTAATTATATTTATATACTATTTAATTTAATCAGAAATCATTTATTTTTAAAAAGGATTTAATTATATCGGACCGGTGCACACAACAGGTCTCGAACCCGGGACCCGTTGTTTAGTGTTGCACACAATCCACCGCTGGACTGTGTGTCTAACCTGGTTAATATACTGATTTTTATTAAACTTAACATCTTACAGCGAGTTGATCCGGTTCGGTTTAAAAAAGAACTTATTTCAGGGAGTGAGGTTGTGTCAGGGATCGAACTCGAGACGTGTGTTAGTTGTTTGCACACAGTCCACCGCTGGACTGTGTGTCTAACCCGGTTATATAACTTGTTTTAATTAATCTTACAAACATTGTCGACTTCGTCTTCTTCGCTCAAAGACTCAGATGACCGATATTCTTCTGTTCTTGATTGAGTCATTCATCGAACATATTACTGGTTGAAATGTAATGAATAAAATGAGTTAAGGAATCGAATGTACCGATCAGACTGTATTTCTCAGAATTCCGGCAATGGTCGTCGGCTCTGATTTGTGTATTCCGTCTGACTGAATCAATTAACAGTTTTGATTGATTAGTTGTGAAATTGGGTTACTAAACAAGGATTAACAGAAGGTTTGAATGATTATACCGATTCACATCGTGAGTTTGGAAATTCCAGAGGTTTTCCGGCGAGTGCAGAATATTCCGGCTACGTCGTCTGGGATTGAATCTGGTTGATGGATTGAAGTTAGTAATAGTCTATCAATGGATTGAAACCGAAAGAGTCGAGGTATTTACCGTTTTGATGAAGGTCTCGGTTTTTCGGCAATTGCAGAAAATCTCCGGCGAGTGAATTTGATTCAAGAAATGGTGCGATTTTGAGCGAAATGATTTCCAGAGGCTTGGGTGTGTATTTATAGGGAAGAATCACGATGAATTGGATCGGATTTCAGTCTTGATTCGTTGGTCAGCCTTTCTCCAGCGGTTATGACTGATGTCACGGGTTTAGACATCGGTTATAACCGATGTTGAGGTTAATACATACGTTAAGTCAAAGGAAACCGTCGATAATTGGCGAAATCGTCGGAATTTCCGGCGACTGCGAATTGGGCGCGCTGTTGACTGAATTCAATTTCGAGTTTTATTATATGTATTAATTGTTTCAATATATCAACAAATAACACAAGTGGCGGAGTGGTGAGATGTGTGCTAGTTAAGTCTTTCGGCTGACCCGGGTTCGAAACCCGGCAGCCGATTTTCTTTTTTAATTATTTTATTTCCACTTTTTAATAATTATAGTTTTTAAATTCCAAATTGTTTATTAATTTTGTATTGTTTAAAATTAAAATAAGTCATAAATACGCAACGAAATTTTATAACTTGATATTCGATTTATAAACGAAGCGGGTTTGGAAACCCGTTTTTCGACGGATGTTACAAGGGTGGAACATCCTTGGAGGATCCTTCTCTTGTTTTTTGTTTCTTGTGTGCAGGGGACTTCCTTGGCGTGGACTCTGAGGGATTAGTTAGCAACCCTTCAACAAACTAATCTAACTGTTCCTGCTCTAATGTCACCACAACGAGTGTCTCTGACTTAGTCATTTCTCTCCTTTTCAGCTTTCGCTCCCATTTTTCTGCCTCTGCAATAGCATGAATTGCTTGCATTCTTTTTATCTCCTCCCTTGTTGACCCTGCACGAATGTTGTCACCCATAATCCACTCTGGGTTTGAGGAGTCTTTCTTGCTTTTCTTCTTCGAAGGTTCTCCTTCAACCACTTTCTTCCCTTTATCTTTTTGTTTGCATACTAGTGGTGTTTCCTCTTCAACTTCTACTTCTTGCTCTTCAGCTGCTTGTTTGTCTTGTCTTTCTCGGGCTTACCTTACACCCTCTCAGTATTTGTTGTATGCAGCAAGAATGATTGGAAGTCTTTCTTCTCTGTACATCCAGTTGTGTAGCATTACCCATTCTTTTGTTTTCAGCTCCGTGATTTGTCTTTCTTTGGGAAATTGAAATTCGTATAAATTTCCATCATGTGGCAAGTTCTTGTGCTGATCCTCGATGAACAGTTAGACAAATCTTGGGTACATAACCCATGGACCTTTGTTTACGTTGTGCACCATGCAATAGAAGATCAAATAAAAAATGTTGAACAACTGGTTTTTACACAGATTAAGCATTGCAGCTGACTACTCCAAGTTAAGACCGTCATACCCTCCTTTTCTGTTAGCTAGGCTCATGCAGAATGTATGCAGAATAAATCTCCAACCCTTCATCAGATCGTTTCATTTAATCTCGTTCTTTCCTCGAAATCCCCGACATAATTCATTCCCCGGAATCCTTCAAGTACTTCTTCTTTGCTCAGCTTCATTGGGACTTTTTAACTGTCTCCGAGGCTTAGCACCTTTTGGGTTCTTGCTTCAGTCACTTTTACTTATTTGTTTCGAACTGTAGTTGTGAGTGTTTTGACTTTCTCGATAGTCTTCACCTTGGCTGTTCTCCAGAAATCTTTTATCTGAATACAATAGATCTTCGGGTTTGCTTGAAATGCATAACTTATTTTGATCCTTGATAGCCAATCCATTACGTCCTCGAAATCATCCTCTGGAGGAACTAGAGTAATTGGCTGGTTATGCTTTCTCGTACCATCTCATATTAATTGCTGAGCCATTCTAAGACATGAAAATGAGTCAAGTTAGATCAAGGTTACGAAACATACTATTAGTTAGTTAAGATATTTACAATATAAAATATAATAGAAAAAAATGAAAATAAAGGAAAATGTTTAAATAAAAAAGACAAAAACGCTAAATTCGGGGTTAAATACGCCGATGTTATAAATATTTACGCTGATTAAAGCCAGTTAAAACCGCTGAGATGTTTACGGGATAATTTAAAAACTCTAGTGGCGAGACATGATTGATTAATAGACAAATACGCTGACTTTAGGTCTCGTATTTAAGTCTTGTTTTGAGACTACAGTTAGCGTATATGTATATGTATATGTATATATATATATATATATATCTACCTACACAGAATGACCGGCGTATTAGTCAAATACGTCGGTTGCTCGAACTCGCGTTCGAGACATAAAGGCGCGACATATTGATCCTGCTAAATACGCTATATTCAACTTAAATCCGTTGTATTCATCTGTATCTTGATAAACCCTTCAAACATCCAAAACCCGATCCAATCAATGTCTTTTTACATTTAAACCTGATTCCTATTATACGATCTTCCGATGAACAACTCGTAAACACAACTAACATACCTTATTGTATATCGAACAATAATCAAATCGGTTCTAAGGATTTGTAAAGAGAGTTTAGTTTATGTTTTGATGATGAAGATGATGATGATAATTGAAATGAAGAAGAAAGCTGTTAAAAAAAGAAATGAATATATATATATATATACACATAAAGATCTTCTAGCGTATTTAATAAATACGCTGGGAGTTAAATACGCCGTCCCTTTAGTTTTGGAAGATTCTTCAAAGTCAAGAAATCCAAACCAAATACGGTCAAAAATCTTAAACTTTTTTGAAAAAGGTGTCCCTTTTTAACTAAAATAAGTGCAAAAATTGAAAATAAGTTTAGGGAAATCAGAATTTTGCACCCCAAAATTCTTTTTTCGAACTGAGGGACCTCCTTTTTCACAACATTCTTGTGTTTGAAGCCTCATGACAATCCTGCAAAAGATCATAGTGGCAACACTTGGTCAGTTTATTATTTAAAAAAATAATTTTGAATAATCGAGGCACAAGAAAAACTGTCAGTATGTTTGTCCTCTTAAATCCATTCATCCTTCTTTCAACACGCTTTCGGTGAGCTTTTTATCATGTTGTGGTAATATTGAAAAAAAATTGCAATGGGCTCCACTCAAGCTAGACGGTTAGAAGCTTGTGCCCATGAGTCCCACGTCAGGACATACCGCTGCGATCAAGGTATGCACAAAGATTCCTCATAATGGGTGAGTATATTGACCTCATTCTTTTTTTTCAACGATACACAATTGATCATCAGGTCAGTACTTTCGTATAGTAGAGAGACCAATGTCTAACGAGGGCTAAGACAAATACCACAGACGATACGATTTATACATTTGAATGACTCTCTATGAGAGCTTCTTTAGTGTAAGGTTTTGGCCACATTGGCTCTTTTGAAAATATATCATAATCGTGTCTAGGTCAGCATATGTCTGGATTCAGCAGAAGAGCAATTATGATATCCCGAATGATTAGTCAATATAAAGACCCGAAATCTCAGACTTAAGACCATTAAGCCATATGCCACAATGTGTTACCCGTGTGAGTCCCAAAACAGATTCGGATCGCAGTGGTTTGATTGTTATCACCCAAACAACTATAGATTAGTTGTTTGAATGAGTAAAAGTTCAGAAAAACCAAAAGATGAAGATGAAGATTCTTGTATGGAAGAAACAACAAGTGTTGTATATGGAATCCCAAAAGATATTATCACTGAATGCACCTGGATGTTCGGATTTAGCACAAGAACAACAATCACAACACAAGAGGAATCCCCAAAACTTGTCCAAGAACCTTGGACTAGGGTTTTCATTCATCACATATATATACACGCTAACTACCCAACGTATTTAATAAATACACTGGGTACTTAAATACGCCCCTACAAGACATTTTCCTGTAGTTATACTTTCAGTCCTTGAGCTTTCTAAGACACAATAAACTATTAAAAAACTATCCAAAACCTACTAAAATCAAGTACCAACGATCTGAAATGTTCCAACAATATCTCCCCTAGATCGTTGCGTACTTGTTCAATTCTTCATTCTTGCTCTTCGGTTTCTGGATTTGAGACAGCTTGATCTTCAGTCTGTTCAGGTGGTGTTTTAGATGGATTAACAATAGCTTCACTTGTGATAGGTGGATCCTCCATCATGGCCTCATAGGTGGATGAGGCCGGAGGTTGAGATTTTGATGCAACTGGAGGGGGAGATGCAACTTTCTGTTGAGCTGACGATTTTCGCTTCTTTTTCTTTTTCCTTGCTTCCTTTTTCTCCTTTTGTTTCTCAATTCTTGTCACGGTGTCCATCATTTCGATTTTTCTTTCTCTTGCTCGTTCTACCGCCTTTTGGAACAACATGACTTCTTCTTTATACTCATTTCCAGCACCGACATGAATCTTGTGGATATAAAGAATATTTAGATCGGATAGGCAGAACATAAAGACATCCATTGGGTCCAGAATACGAATATCTTCATTAGTATCAAATCTGATCACTGATTCTCCTATTTTGCCATCGTAGAACCATTTCCTGAAATTCTTAAGCATCATAGGTTGTTCTGGAGGGATCTTAACTCTGGTTTCAACTTTAGCAGGATCGATGACCCACGTGACCACATCCTTACCAGTAATGGGATCCTTGTTGTCTTTGAAACCCTTTTGCGGGGACGTTGCGGCTTGAATACAGTAAACCCTCAATTGCATTCTCTCAAGATCAATCTTTCAAAGTCAGCACTAATACTACTGTGGGTTTATCATTTCTAACCTTCCAAGCTCACGGATATCCCAGCAAGGAAGACTTTTCATATCTGCTCCGATTTTGAAGTGTTGGATGACTCCACCCCGTCTTTCACGATGAACATTCCTTTCAAATTGAAGTACTTCCAGCTGATTGTCTTGTTAGTGACTTCTGTCTTTTCAACGGTGACAACTTGATAAAAATATGGAAGCTTTTCTCTTTCTTTTCTGAACCATTAGGATGTATTGGAGTCACTTAATCACCATCTTTAGTTTCATACAAAATATCTTCCTCCAACCCCCATTTAACAAAACGTGCAGGCATCTTATCCCTATCCACCTCCTCTTCCTCACTTTCATCTTCTTCGGTAACATTCACTGCTGATTCTAAACGTCTCTTCTTTTTCTCAGCTTCCTCAGCCTTACGTTTGTCTTCCTCAACCGTAAATTTGTTGTAGTCAAAGATATCTTTAGATGAGAACATTGGTTGAATTTCTGCTTTAGCACATAGTTCTCATATCATTCTATAAATCTTCTCCATACCATCTTGCTGGAATCTAACAAATTTTGTTCCTTAACATACGCATGAAGCTCCTTTTTTTTCTTTCTCTGCTCTCGCAACTTCTCACGGATCACATTTGTGTTGCTTACTTGATGCTTCAAAAGGCATATTTCTTGAGCTGGACCTGTCTAGATATCTTTTGACAATTTAACATAGAGTTCTTGAAATGGACGAGGTGTGCATGGAACTTGCTGAGGCATTTGCTTTGTTGGTGCACTTTTCGAATACCCTTCCCCTGTTTTCTTTCGTTTCTGGGGAGGTGACCTACTAGGAGCTTATAGATTGTTCTTGTTCAGTAGTGACAGTCATTGGCATCTCAGATTCCGTCATCTCACATCTCTTTCTCTTTGCTTCTTTCTTTTCTCTTTTTTCGGCTTCATATATGGGACGTAAGTTTTCAATATATTCCCTATGTTCTCTAGTGCCACTAGCCCGAATGATGCTTTCCATCAGACATTCTTGAGTCGGGGTGTCTTTCTTTTTCTTTGATGGTTCCCCCTTTTTCGCAGGTTGTTTTCCTTTATTCTTTCTTATTAGTTGTTCAGGCTCTTCCTCTTCTTCATATGCTTCCTCTTCAACGTCTGTCTATCTATTTCTTCTAACACCCTCTCTATATTTTTCGTACACAGCTTTTACTAGTGGAAATCTCTCATCTCTATACATCCACTGGTGTAGCATCACCCACTCTTGAGTTTTCAGTTCCGTGATTTGCCGGCCAGTTGGCAACTGAAATTTGTATGTGTCATTGTCGGTTGGAGATTTGGATGTTGATCATTAATGAGAAGCTGAACAAAACGAGGATACAAGGCCCATGTACAGGTGTTAGTTTTGTCGACCATACAGTAGAAGTCAGACCCGAGATGTTGATCGGTCGCCTGGTGCATAAGTTGAGCATAGCAGCTGACCATTCCAGATTCAAACCATCACAGCCTCCCTTTCTGTGAGCTAGACTCATTGCAAACACATGAAGAATAAATCGCCAATCCTTTGTGAGACCTTTCTGTTTAAGATCATTATTTTCTGTGAAATCTCCGACATGTCTCATGCCTTTGAAACCATCCATAATATCATCTTTCTTTAATCTGAGTGGATCCTTGTGATCATCTCCAAGACTGAGCACTCTTCGCACATTGTCTTCTGTTACAGTGACTTTCTTGTTTCGTACGGTTCAACATCTCGTATTTAAGTCTCCGGTTGTAGCTTATTTACACTTATAATATGTCGCGTATTTAAGTCTTGTTTTGAGATAGCAGTCAGCGTAGATGCTTATCTACACTGGTTGACCGGCGTATTTGTCAAATATGTCGGTTGCTTGAACTCGCGTTCAAGACTTAAATGCGTGATCCTTTGTCTTCATCTTAAATACGTTGCGTTCATCTTAAATACGCTGCATTCATCTTAAATACGCTGGCATCAAGAATTCTTGATAAACGCTTTTAAAAACTTTGAAACACTGATTCAATAAAATCTATTGATTGTCTCAAATATTTGGTCGTGGTTTCTAATGAACAAACAATAGACAATCAATGCATAAACAATGAAATCATACCGAAAGTCGAACATAGAGTGATCGGCCTTAAAGTATTGATGAGGTTTGAATTTGAATGTTTTGAGAGTGGATTTTTGAAATGTGAAAGAAGAAGAAGTTTGAAAACGAAGCATATACGGATCTGATATATATACACACAGACACTAAATTATCTTCCAGCGTATTTATTAATTACGCTAGAAGGATAATTATGCCGCTAAAGTTACTTTTTGAGGTTTCTTCAAAGTTAAGAAGTCCAAACCAAATACGCTCGAAAATCTTAACCTTTTTCGGAAAATGTGCCCTTTTTAGCTAATAATAGTGCAAAAGCCGAAAATAAGTTCAAGAAAAACACAAATTTGCAATGCGAACCCCGAAAATTATTTTTAGAGTCACAAAGCTTCCTTTTCACATTTTTCTTTTGATTCAAACCCCGTGCCTTTCCTGCAAAAGATCATGCTGTCAACACTTGTCAGATTTTAATTAGAATTTTTTGAATAATCAAGGCACAAGAAAAACTGTCAGTATGTTTGTCCCCTTAAATCCATGCACCCTTCTTTCAACTTGCTTTTGGTGAGCATTTTATCATTTTGAGGTAATATTGACAAAAATTGCAATGGCCCCACTCAAGCTAGACAGATAGAATGTTGTACCCGTGAGCCCCACGTCAGGACATACCCCCGCGATCAAGGTATGCACAAAGATTCCTCATAGCGGGTGAGTATATTGACTTCATTTGTTTTGAATTTCAACAATAGACAATTGATCATCAGGTCAGTACTTTCGTACAACAGAGAGACCAATGTCTACCAAGGGTTAAGGCAAATACCACAGACAGTATGATTTATGCACTTGAATGACTCTTAATGAGAGCTTCATTTGTGTAAGGTTTTGGCCGCATTGGCTCTTTAGAAAGGATATTATAATTGTGTCTAGGTCAACATATATCTGGATGTAGCAAAAGAGCAATTATGATATCCTTGAATGATTAGTCAATATAAAGATCTGAAATCTCAGACTTTGGCATTCTATCAACGCAAGATTTAAGACCATTAAGCCATATGCCGCAACGTGTTACCCGCAAGTTGCACACTTGTGGGCATCCAGAATTCTTGTATAAGCATTAATTTTTGTCACCTAAACGCAGTTTACTCGATGGTTTTGCTGAATCTACTGACACGTCGTTGCTTGGCACCCTGATTTTTCTTGCTTAACATCTTGATTTTCCCTTCTTTTTCTGTTTTAAGAACAAACAAAGTGTTAGCAGTTTTCTATCATTTCTTAAGCAGGTGTCAATCAAAAGATCAAATCATCAAAAATATGCTCATTTTATGGAAATCTTCCCCCCTAAAATTTGTTTTTCGAGAGTCCGGTGCTTGAAAATAAAGTTTTAATGTTGCAGAAAATCTTTTTGTTGGGCACATTTTTAAGATACTTATTTTTTAGGAAAAGGCAGTTCTTTTTAAACAGTTATGAAGACCCAATTCATTTCCACTCAAGGAAATTGACCATTTCCAACCAGGTTACCAACTGGTTGAAACGGGTTTTGTCGAAGGTTTTTTGAAAATATTAGCTTTCTGTTGCATAGTATCCACAAGCACCACTAGAATGTATCCTTTCTCGTACGCATCTCTGATCGCATTAATGCAAATTTTGATGTGCTTTGTTCTATAGTGGTGGATGGGATTCTTCACAATTCCTAGACACGCCTCGTTGTCAATGAATATCGGGGTCTTCATGATGTTGATTCCGTAATCCAGCAACTGATTTTGTATCCAAAGAACTTGTGAACAGTCACTGTAAGCTGCCATATATTCGGCTTGAGTAGTAACTGTTGTCTCCTTCTTGCTTTGCCACGATATGAGACGATATCCTAAGAATTGATAACCTCCGGAAAATGACTTTCTATCAACCTTGCAACCTGCATGATCACTGTCAGAATAAGCTATTAAATCAAAATTACTATATTTAGGATACCACAATCCGAGCTTGGGTGTTCCTTTCAGATAGCGAAAAATTAGTTTGAAAGCAGCTTCATGAGATTCTTTTGATTCGTCTGAAATCGTTCACATATGCAAACAACCCACATAATGTCAAGCCTACTTGCGGTTAGATACATCAACGACCCTATCATCAAGCGGTAGAAGGACTTGTTCACTGGTTTTCCCTGAAGATCAGATGTGAGTTCTGTCTGAGCTGGAAATGGTGTGCTGGCAGTTTCGCAGTCGTTCATGCTATACTTTGCGAGAATATCCTTGATGTACTTTGCTTGATGAATGAAGATACCATCATCTCTCTACTTCACCTCCAATCCCAAGAAAAATGTGAGTTCTCCCATCATGCTCATTCGAACTTCGCCATCATAACCTTCTCGAACTCCTTGCATAAGGCCTCATCAGTTGACCCAAAAATAATATCGTCTACATAGATCTGAACTAGCATCACATTATCTTCGATCCTTTTCGTGAAGAGAGTCATATCGATTTTACCTCTTGTGTATCCACATTCCAAAAGATATGTCGACAAAGTCTCATACTAGGCTCGAAGAGCTTGATGAAGACCGTAGAGAGCTTTGTCAAGCTGATTGTGTCGTGTAGGAAAGTGTGGATCTTCAAATCCCGGAGGCTGGCAAAC
The DNA here is from genome assembly GCA_947069175.1 of Scalesia atractyloides. Classification (NCBI taxonomy): domain Eukaryota; kingdom Viridiplantae; phylum Streptophyta; class Magnoliopsida; order Asterales; family Asteraceae; genus Scalesia; species Scalesia atractyloides. Next base: position 39,708,244 of record CAMTDV010000008.1, on the reverse strand, counting down.
ATAGACTTCTTCCTTCACCTTCCCATATAGAAACACACTCTTTACATCCATCTAAAACACCTTGAAGTTTTTGTATGAAGCATATGCTAAGAATATTCTAATTGCTTCCAAACGTGCTACCAGAGCAAAAACTTCCTCATAATCAATCACTTCCTCTTGTTGAAAACCTTGAACTACGAAACTTGCCTTGTTCTTGATAACTACACCACGATCATCCATTTTGTTACGGAATACCCACTTCATGCCAATGGGATACTTTCCATCTGGCAGATCAACGAGTTCCCAAACTTTGAGCTTACGAAACTGAGATAGCTCTTCCTGCATAGCCTACACCCAGCTAGAATCTTGAATAGCTTCTTCAATGTCATTTGGCACTGACTACGAAAGAAAAGTAGCATACAATCCATTGTTGATGGTATATGTTTGTCCATGAGTTCGAATCCCATCTTTCACAGGACCAATGACATTTTCAATGGGATTATTTCGATTTGCCTTGTAACCTGCGTTGGTGTGTGTCTCAATTTGTTGAGGTAGATTGGTGAAGTGTTCGTCGATGTAGCATATTGGAGGTTCGTCTTCTTTAGTTGGTTCATCCACAATAGGCTGTGAAGAAGAAGCATCACATGCAGATGCATTCACAACTGAAGTGTCGCCATTTGCTTCGTTAACAGGAAGGATTGGATCGGCAGAGACTAGGGTGAATCGAGTTGTAAAAGGAGTGAAGCTAATGTCTGAAGGATCAAACAATGTTTCTATTGGGGTTGTTTCTACAGGTTCGGTTTCAGTGAGTGGTTCATCAACGTCGAAAGTGTTGAAAACAACATCTACATCATAAAACCAGTTTGGAGAATTTTTAGTGTTGGTGGAGTTTCCTTCTTGAAATTCGACAAAGTATGATTCAATCACCATCTTGGTTTGTTTGTTGTAGACTCGATATGCCTTCTGAGAAGATGAGTAACCCATGAAGTAGCACACATCACCAACTGCTTCAAACTTGATAAAATTGTCTTCAGTGTTGAGGAGTGTACAGGAACATCCAAACGGTCTAAAGAAATCTATCAGAGGCTACCTTTTGAAAAGAAGTTCATAGGTTGTTTTTCCATGAGGTTTAACGATGATAACTCGATTCAAAACATAGCATGTTGTGCTGACTGCTTCTACCCAAAAGATGATAAGAAGCTTGGAGTCTACAAGCATAGTTCGAGCAGCTTCAATGAGTGTTCTTTTCTTCCGTTCTGCTACACTGTTTTGCTGAGGAGTTCTGGCCGCACTATACTGAAGGCGTATTCCCTTTCTTCGCAAGAAGGAGATAAACGCCTGATTTTTGAATTCCGATTCGTTGTCGCTTCACACTGATTTGACCTTTAGCTTGATCACATTTTCTATCATTAGAATGAAGTTCTTGAGAGTGGAGGCAGTCTCGCTTTTGGCTTCAATAAAGTATACCCACGTAAATCGGGAGAAATCATCTGTAAATACCAAGTAATAGGATCTTTTAGCTAGACTTTTAACACTAATAGGACTGAAAAGATCCATATGTAGTAATTGCAATGGAGTGGATATCGTATTCACTGCTTTGGATTTGTGCGGCTTTTTGTGTTGCTTGCCTTGGACGCACGCGATACATTTTTCTGAAATGGAAATTCTTTTATAGGTAAACCTCTTACTAAATTTAACTTGGAAAGTTTATTCATATTTTTGAAGTTCACATGCCCCAACCGCCTATGCCAAAGCAGTGATTCTGATTCTGATGCTTTCGAGATCAGACACGTCATATGCTCATTGGATTTTGCATTTTTCATATTAAGAACATAAGTGTTGTTTTGACGAGGAGCTGTGAGCATAATCATCTCGGCAGGAACAGAGTATTCGGGCTTGAGAAATAGGCATTCCACGTCGTTGAAAAGCACTGAAATTCTTTTATCGCAGACTTGTGATACGCTCATGAGATTGTAACACAATTCTGGTACATAATTGACGTTCTCCAATGTAAGAGCTTCAGTGACGTCTCTCCCATTCCAACAATTTTCCCTCCCTTTTCATCTCCGGCAAAAGATACGAAATCACCATCTATGACTCGAAAGTTCTTCAGGAGTTCCTTCAAACCGGTCATATGCCTTGAGCATCCACTATCCACGTGCCAAATGTATTCCATGAGTATTCGAAGCCATTTTTGCAATTTATTCTGTTATACAACAACAAAAAAGAATCTGTACCAGTTAGTTAGTTTTCGGAACCCAGACTTGCTTCAAGTTTAATCTATTATGATTTTGAACAAGAATATTTTCTTTTCTTTTCCAAAAACATTGTGAATTTACTATGCATTTGACTGATTTTCTAAAATTATTAAATTGCTCGGTGAAATGTTTGACAACATCATGTTTAGGTTTAGAGAATTTCTTGCTTTTGCAATGTTTCGAAGAATGTCCTAAATGACCACAGCAAAAGCATTATTTTCAATTTGCTCTTTTCTTTTTGGTGGATGCCATGTGTGAAGATGATGTATGTGATGAGAGTTTAGAGCTGCTTGAAGCGTTATCCGATGATGGAGCATAGCTTGAACTTCTGAGTTTCTTCACTTTCTTGTCAAGACGATCTTCATTCTTAATGCAGTCTTCATCTATCTCACTATCAGATGACGAAGCTGATTCTTGATTTTCACTTGAATCGTTAGATTCCTGATCTTCGCTTGACGTATCTTCACCACTTTCTGAAGTTGTTGTCCTCAAGTCTTCACTATTGCTGACTTGTGTTGAATGTTCATCAGACTCTGATGTACCTGTACACAATGGAACATACTCGGGAATTCCCTCTGTAAGGAACTTTCCAAATCTATTTTTCTTTAATTCTGGTACAAATGCCGGAGATTCAAGCACAATATTTTCATCATTAAAAGTAGAATTTAGGTCATGACTTTCAACCACGGCATGCACTTGGTTGTGAGTCTTAAATGTACGCACATGGCCATTACAGTCATCCTGAATATTAAATTTAGGCACACAGCCATTACAGTCATCCATCCTAGTCAAACAATTACAGTTATCCTGAATAGAAGTACTGTTTTTTTCTTGTTACAGTTCCAGGAAAACCAGTTAACTGTGGAATAAATGTCGCCTGAGTATCCAATTCCTATTTTCGATCCTCCATAGTCATCATCCTCATCGCACACATCTTCTTTACGCTTAAACATATTTGCATTACTTTCAGGAATGTTAGTATTGTTTTCATTTTTGTAAAAGATATTTTGAGCAAACAGATCATGTTTATCAATTAAGTCGTTATTAGGATGAGGTGATGGCATAGGTACATAGTTTTTGCTGTGCGGAGGAGGAAAGTTTTTTCTTTCGTTTTCGAGCTTATCCTTGTATCCAATCCCATCCTTCACGAATGTCGGTCATTGGCAATTTTCAATATCAACAAGTGCCTTTTGACTAACTTTCCATTTATCAATTGTGATTTGCAATTTATTACTTTCATTTTGAGATATTTCTAATTTTTTAAATAGATCATTAATGATAAAATCTTTTCTAAAAATGAATTCTTTTAATGTCTGCATCTCAGGCAAAGTTGAGTGTAACTTTCTCTGATATGCAGCTTTGTTTTCTTTTAGTTCTTTGTTAAATTTCAAAACCTTTTCCTTTTCTCTAATCAGGTCACGGTTGAATGATTTGTAATGTGCCACGATGTTCAAACATGGTTGGGAGCATAGTTTTGCTTTAAATTCATAGGGTATGTTGTTTACCAAATCCTTATCCTCTTTGTCTTTTGCAGATTCGGCTTTCATAGCGGCTGCAGAAGTTCCAACTTTCTCATTCAGGATGTTACTAGTTGCTCCTTGGACTGTCTTCTTTGATTCAGTCTTCTCAGCTTCTTTCTTTCCCTTTTCTGTAGATGGTTCAGTATGAGCTATTATGCTTTTCAAACCTTTATCGTCCTTGGGAATTCTTGCAGCTTGCTTCTCAACACAGTTTGATGAACACGAGATAGATTCGGTAGAAATTTTAGCCATGAGAGATTTGTTAACTTCTTCCTTTGCTTCAGCTATTTCTTCTTCCCAGTCATAATCTTCCACCACCAATGCCTTTGTGGTGTTATGAGCAACATTCTTATTTCCCTCGATAGCTATTGGCCTTCTTGTCAGAACAACTTCAGCATTTTTGTTTTTCTACAATGGGCACTTTCTCTTGAAGTAACCCAGATTCTTGCAGTTGTAGCATTTTAGCTTGGACATTTCAAAACCGGCTTTTCCCAGTGTTAGTCTCTTTCCTGTTTTGTCTTGAAACTTCTTTAGTCGCAGGGTACTCATTGCCATTTGCCACTTCAAGTCCATTTCCTCCATATCATCTGGATCTACCTGATACATGTCTTCAGCAGTGAGAAAATCTCGTTTTTGCTCACCTGACATAAGAGCTTCATAGCTACTCAGGAAGGTGTTAAACAATGCAACATGTTCATTGGATATCTTGAGTGCGTGAGCATCGCTGACCACAGTGGTCTTCTCGTTAGATGATGGAGCCTTTGCAGAGCTTGCGGAAGCGTTAAGGTAAGATGCGTTAGCACTTTGAGAACTTGAACCACAAGAGGTTATGGGGGCAAGGAATTCCAGGTTTTTGGGAACAGAAGCACAGCAGCAGAAGATTGAGTAGCTTTCTAAGAGGATTGATTCATTTCTCTCTTGAGCACATCCATTTCAAAGGCCTTCAGTGTATTGATCAGTTCTGAAAGAGTGACAGGAATTGTACTCATTAAGAAGGTTCTTTGATCATTATGCGTTGTAGACTCCATTCTTTTGGAAGAGAGTCCAAAAGTTTCTTGATGGATGCATAGTTGGCAACTGGATTGCCAACTTTCTTCATTTTTGTTAGCATGTTCAAGAATCAACTAATATGATCTGACAAGCTCACTCGAACACTCCCGAACATATCGTATTCTTTCTGAACCATATCTCTCTTGTTATCCATCAACTCTTCATTCCCTTCATAGTGATCAATAAGGGCTAACCACAATTCGTGTGCTGAAGTGTATTCCTAAAACATGTTGTTATCATCCTTGGACAGAGCCATTGTTCGAGCAACGTGAGCCCTACGACCGCGTTGAATGAGAGTCCTGTCCTCCTCAGTGAATGTTGAAGGATCTTCGTTGATTGTTCGAACATCGTCACGAATCACCATAGGAACATGCGGTCCTACAGTGACAAACATCCATTGACTATAGTCTGTATACCTAAAGAACACTTTGATTCGATTCTTCCAGCTACCGAAGTCTTCAGATCCTTTCAACTTAGGAGGTCTCGTAGCAGTTCATGTCTCCAGTTTGGCTTGGGCTATTGGATTAAGTTGATTGAGTGACATTTTGGTTGATTTCGAGTTCAAAATCTTGATCTTGGATTAATTACACTGGAACATGAGAGATTAGAGAGCAAATATGCTGAAAATAGCAAATACGCTGGTGATGCTTGGCTGCTTGACCCGGCGACAATAGCTAAATCCGCTGGAACACACAAACAAATGTGAGTTTGGAAAAATGCGCCGATCACCGTGATAAAATGGCTGAGGATTTTTATCACTGACTTTGAAGTCGCCTTCGATTTATTATGCTAACACTATTTCGTTGGAAATCAACAAATCCGCTGGTGTAATGCCGGCATATTTATTAATTACGCGATCTTCAAGTTAAAAATGCTATATCAAAATTTATCTTCACTTACTTCAAAATTAAATATGCCCAGCAAGGTTTAAGTACGAACAAAAACCCTCTAATCACTCAAAATCCATGTTTCTTTGTACCAAAATGACCCAAATGTTTACCAAAGCACTGGTTAACAACAACCTAATGATTAAACACACCAGATTAAGCCATTTTAAGTGCAAAAATTTGAAAAACCTTGAAACTTTGAAAACTTGAAGAATCTTAACAAAAACTCAAAAAATCAAGAACACAAAGGCTCTGATACCAAATTGTGAGTCCCAAAACAGATTTGGATCACAGTGTTTTGATTGTTATCACCGAAAAAACTATAGATTAGTTGCTTAAATGTGTAAGAGTTAAGAAAAACCAAAACATGAAGATGAAGATTTTTGTATGGATCAAACAACAAGTGTTGTATATGGAATCCCAAAAGATATAATCACTGAATGCACCTGTATGTTCGAATTTAGCACAAGAACAACAATCACAACACAAGAGATATCACCAAAACTTGTCCAAGAACCTTGGACTAGGGTTTTCATTCATCACATATATATACACACTGACTACCCAGCATATTTAATAAATACACTACTACAGGACATTTTCATGTAGTTACACTTTCAGTCCCTGAACTTTTGTCGCCTACTCTTTGGTATTGCTGAATCTACTGACACGTTGTTGCTTGGTACCTCGATTTCCTTGCTTAGCATCTTGATTTTCTTTTTCTTTTCTATTTCACTCAAAAAGACAATGTGTTATCAGTTTTCTATCATTTCTTTAACAACAGGTGCCAAACAGGAGATCAAAGTATTTTCTAGATATCTTCACCCCTAAAATTTTATTTTCGAATGTCCATTGCTTGATAATGAAATTTTAATTTTGCAGAAAAATTTTTGGTGGGCACAGTTTTTGGTGGGCAGAAAATCTTAGGCTTGAAAATAAATTTTTATTTATTTTTTTTATGTACAGTCGGTTATGAAGACGCAATTTATTTCCACTCAAGGAAATTGATCATTTCCAACCAGGTTACCAACTGGCTGAAACGGGCTTTGTCAAAGGCTTTCTTGAAAATATCGGCTTTCTGTTGCGTTGTATCCACATGCACCTCTTGAATGTATCCTTTCTCATACGTATCTCGGATCGCACGAATATGAATTTCGATGGGCTTTCTTCTAGAGTGGTGGATTGGATTCTTCACAATTCCTAGACAGGCCTTATTGTCAATGAATATCGGTGTCTTCATGATGTTGATCCTATAACCCAGCAACTGATTTGTAGGCCCACTTGGAGGATCAAGATAACCTACTTCCTTGTTTATCTAATACAGATACAAGTGCGGAATCCACGTAAGTATGCAGACCAAAGCAAAGTAACAAACACAAGATAACCAAAGATTCACTAACTTGATTAAATGAAGACAGCTAGTACAAACACATAAAAACAATGTTCATACAGACTCAGGATATTCTCTCTGTGCTCTCTCCCTCTCTCTCTCTCTCTCTCTCTCCTCTCTCTCTCTCTCTTGTGCCTCGGTGTCTCTCTCTAGTGTCACCTTAAACTGTGAAGTGCATGTCTGTTTATACAGTACCAACACCCAGCAACAGTATGAAGAAGGTCATTGGTCGTACAAAATACTATAAACCACGAAGAACATTCAGAAATGGTTGCTCGTACGAACAACCTATGGCTCGTACGAATATGTAACTTGTTCGTACAAACAAGAAAAGTTCTTGTTGAAAGGGTTACTCGTACGATCATGTGAATGACTCGTACGAACAGGTAATGGCTCGTACGAGCAAGTAACTTTCTCGTACAAAGCACCGTTCACTCGCACTAATGAGTGTTCTTCGGAGAACGTGCTAACAGACATGCCGTACAGACAGCAAGATCAGAACCACAAGACTTAACAGTATGCACAATGCAATTATTTTACAACACAGACAAACTAAACATCGTACTAAATCAAGATAGGAGGATATCTTTATTTGGTCGACACGAGGAAACTATACAGACGCAATAAAAAATGACCGTACAATTACTGACATAACTAAGAACAAGCGACAGACACAAAAGTGCATCAACAAACTCCCCCTTGGCTGTTGCTTGGGCTTCGGTCTTACTTTCTAATGGACTGCTGCACCCACATTCACTAACACTTTCAACCAGCGTTGACTGAGGATCAAAGTCTTCAACATTCTCCAAAAACATCAAACCTTTCTTGTTTCCTCTTGAGTACCACCGGAGGCAACTGGATCGGTCACGATCTGCTCTGCACTAGACTCTACCACTGGAGTTGCAGCAAAAACTTTTGGTTTCGCGGATGAAGCAAAAGCATTAGTATTACCAGGATCTTCACTATCATGATCACGCTTACGCTGGATCTGCTGTGCTTTGCATCTTTCATTCCACAAAATGTTCACCCGCTTTCTGCTTTTCAAATACGTCTATAATACTATTAAAGCCTTCAACCAGTGTAGTATTACGAGAATGATACCATTCTCTCATGGTGTCATGTTTAGCAGTTAATGTTTCGGCAGATCGTTGTACAGCCGCACTACATTCTTTCAGCCTATTCATTTCAATCCCACGAGCGTTATCAGTTGTTCGCATTTGTTGTAGCTGAGCTGCTCTTTCAGCATCCGCAACCCTCAACCCCTCATTCTCCTTTCTTAACTGTGTATTCCCAGTATCCTGCTTTCCAACAGTTCCCTTCAAAGAATTTATCTCCAACTGTTGCTTAATAACTTTATTCCGATTTGAAGATATAAACTCCTAGTGCTTGTTAATCTGAGTTGATGCAGCTTGTAGCTGAGAGAACATAAAATCCACTTTCTCATCCTGTTTCATTTCAGAGAATAACCGACTGCTTCGTTTTTTACTTTGTTGATGAATTGCGGACGGGGATTGTTGAACTGAAGAAGTAGTGGGTTGTTGTTGAACTGGAGTAGTCTCAACTAAAGGTGTTTCAGCTGCTGTGGTAGCTGTAGTTTGTGGTTCAGAGGTTGTAGTGGATTCTGATATTAGAGTTTCAGCTTCCTCCGATGTGACGGCAGACTGAGCTTCTGCAATTGGTTCCAGTACGGTTTCTTGTTGCGTGGTTGTAGGTTGTGTGATTTCAGGTTGAGCTGATGAGGTTTCCATAGATGTTTTATCCTATTTCTTTCTACGAACCGCAAATTTTTTTTTGCTAGCTCGTTCAGTCTCAGCCTCGGATGGAACATAATCAGCATCTGGATATGTTGGAATCTTTCTAATCTGCTTAACCCCACGCTCATCAACATAGCGTTCATACCAGGTTCAAGCAGATTGTCATCAAAATCTGATTCTTCATCCAGTTGTTTACCGGTATCACCACCTGTAGTACCTACACCACTTGCACCACCATCACCATCATTATCACTGTCATCAACATCACCTTCTCCCTTTTGACGACCAAACTTATCTTCGATCATCTTCTTCAAAGTAGGTTCTTCATTATCTGACTGACTATCATCATGGTGCCACTTATCGTTTTCTGGTGCAACATATTCATCATTTGCCAGAAAACCAAACAGCTTACGAGGAGGTATGCATTCCTTGTAACCTTTTCCTGCTACTCCTCTAAATATTTTCAACGAATGTTCCATCATAACATCAACTTTTAGAACATTGTTGTTGTTCTTCGGAAGATTCAGATGTTGTATATTCAAGATCATCTGGAGAAAACGAGGATACATCCAAAACTTATTTCCACCAAATCCGGTTCTTCTCAAGTTTTCCTTCATGTTTCCAAAAATATACTTTGAAACATTGAATTGTTTGTTCAATGTCAAAGCTATCATCATCCCAACTAAGTCGTTATTAGCCATGTCATAACCACTTCATTTGTTTCTTAAACACTGAATAACACGTAGAAAGAACTTATATCAGGGTGGCAACCATGCTTTGTTTAGTTGTCCTACAAGAAAATCTCCAACACATCTCATTCGAAGCAAACATCTATGTTGACATTTCAACGGAAATGGGTATGGAGCTTCAGGATCATCGCCAAGCTGCAATGCTGAGTTAAGAATTTCAACATAAATATCCACGTCTAAGACATTCCCTTTTTCGTGGATAAGTTCCTGTCCATTCACTTCAACAACTTTAGTTGAATCCTAAAATTCCTTGATCAATGTCTTGTATACTATAGTTTTATGCGTGATAGCATAATGTATCCTTGAGTCGTGCAAAAACTTCATTATACCATTGTACTCAGTAAATTTATCTTCCGTATCTCAGTAGGCAACCATGTTGTGTCTTGGCTCTAACATAATTTCCACTTCTAACTTGTCAGTTTTCGTCGTAGCGGGCTTTCTTTTTTGTTCCTTTTGTGCCATCTTGTACACCAATGATACCCAGAATAAGAAAAACATAAATACACTAGGGAACATACACAAAAAGTTTTCATTATGAACTTTCTGTAAGTATATATCCCCTAGACGACTTACTACCAACTCATATGAATAACAATTTATTCGTACGAAGAACAACTGAATTGTACGAACAACAACTGACTCGATCAAACAAGTGATTTACTCGTACGAGTAACTGGCTCGTACGAACGGCACGTGCGAGTAATAATTCACTCGTACGAAGCAAAGTCAACTTGTTCGCACAAAGAACTTCAGGAGAAGATTATTCATGAAGAACTTGTTTTTCGTCAACAGGTTCTTTGCTTAAAGTTTGTTGTTCATGTCAGGCAATGTCAAATAGTCAGGTAATGTTCAACTTATTTATCTTCAAGATATTCCAAGATTGTTAAACATACCTTTAAATATATCACAACCAACTTAACAAGAGTGAAAGGATGAAGTGAAAAAGGTGAATGTAAAGTTGTACTAAAGAACTACATCACCCTTTATACCACATTCTTATACTCACACGAAAAACACTAGTTCGCACGAAAAACACACAGTCACACGAAGGACTGTCTTGAACAAAAGAACCAAGGGCTCATTCGTACGAAGAATAAACACTCGTACGAGTGATCATTGACTCATTTGTACAAAGAGCTGTCATTCGCACGAGGAACCTCTTATTTGTACGAACAACAACTGATTCGTACAAATCCAGGTTAACTGGAACATCAATTCTTCGTGGACCTTAGGTTTATTGTTGACCTGTTTAGATCTTCGCACATACCCACACAGATCACAAGTTAGGAAATGTGTACGTTAAACAGATTTTGCTCTTTGTAATGAGTTTACCAAGTTGTAAGAAAGATACTTTATGAAGTTATGATAGCAAGACAAGTGATTTTTAGGGCGTATCTTGGTGGAAAACATTTGAGCTTCAACTTTGGCTAAATCAAAAATAATTTAATTTAAAATAGAGTAAACTAAAATAACTACTGACAGATAAGAAAAAACTGTACATGAACTAGTAATCTTTTTCTGAGTTTCAAGGTAAGAGAATCATACCAGCTTTTAATCTTGCCACAAACGAGTTTTTGTGTAAAACATCAAATTAAATAAATAAGTATTCTACTACGATTATTGATATTGTTGTCCACATAAGCTCAGCTTATCAGATGTAATCATGATTAGGAGATATGATTAATGTATGAATTATACTTACTAGCCGGTGTTCAACCACTTCACGACACATTCCCGTATCAAGACATGCACGAAAGAAAATCTTACCGGTGAGTATACTACTTGTCATCTGTTTTGACGTATATGATGTGAGATACTCACTTATTTTGATTGAAAACAAGCCCTATGTGATTAAATCACTTATTGATTAGGAACTTGATTTTCAAATGCATGTAGGGCACAGGAGTAAGTCGTGAACAGGTTAGCACCATCATACCGACAAAGAGACGAACTTAGCTCCCGCATAAAGCTGTGATATATTATCAGTTATTGTTGGGTAAATGTGATATTTTTATCACTTATTGATGGTCGTATACAGTATTTACACGTATATATGGTATCATGGAAGTGCTAGACTTGCGTCCCCTTTATTTTTCGGAAAAAGATTCAACCATGATACCCAGATGATAAGCAAGCATAAAGACCGCATATCTCATAATCTCGGCATACTATCATACAAAATTTCGGTACCAAGACCATATGACAATGAATGGTTCCTACCTGGCTTTCAGTCCGTTATGTTTATATCAACTTGCACATTTTAATCTAATTGTGAACCTACCAATACATCATTAGTAAAGCTACTTATCAATTTTTGTTTTATGTTTTTGACCGTTTTTTACAGATTACCGTTGTATCATCATCTTCTCTTATCTTTCCAAGAAACTCATTTTTGATTTTTAGGTTTTCTATTGTTTTTGTATTTTTCTAAAATTTTCTCCCCCTTAAATGCAGAAAGTAATAAATAAAGACATAACTAAATAAAAGACATATTTTTGTATTTTTGCATTTTCTTATGTTTTCTATTTTTTAATAAGTTTCTCCCCCTAAAATACAAAAAGAAAAGAAAATGAAAAATCTTTTTTTGTTTTTAGTTTTGAAGAAAATATTTACGAAAAATGATTAGCCAAGGATGATTTACTCAGGTTCAACTTGATGCCATTGACCAAAGAAGATAATCAAAACATGATTTATCAAAAGCTTTTGTAAATAGGTCGGCACGTTGGTGATCGGTGTTGATTTTAACAACATTGATAAGTTTCTTTTCATAACAATCTCGTATCAAATGATACTTAATCTCAATGTGTTTGTTTTTTGAGTGTTGTACAGGATTACAAGTGATCTGTAAAGCGGCTTCATTATCAACAAAAACAGGAGTAGTTAGACATTCAAAACCGTAGTCGCGCATTTGATGTTGGATCCATAAAACCTGAGAGCAGGAACTAGAAGCCGAGATATACTCAGCCTCACAAGTGGAAGTAGCTACACAAGTCTGCTTTTTGCACTGCCACGTGACTAGGCGATTTCCCAAGAACTGAGATCCTGCTGATGTTGACTTTGCATTGATCTTGCAGCCACCATGATCAAAATCACTGAATGCTGTCAAATCAACATGATCATCCTTAAGGTACCAGAGACCAGTGTCCGGGCGACCCTTCAAATAACGAAAGATTCTTTTTACAGCCATCAAATGAGAAACTTTTGGACTTAACTGGTAACGAGCTAGAAGACATGTTGGATACATTATATCAGGTCTTGAAGCAGTAAGATACATAAGAGATCCGATCATAGCACGCTAAAGAGACGGTTCCACATGGTCACCCATTCCATCAAGAGTATTCCCATGATTGAGCTCATGGAGCTCCCAATGGCTTTGAGTCTTCCATTTGAAATCGTTTGATAATATCTCCAACATATTTGGTTTGATGAATAAAGATCCCTTCTTTAGATTGATGAACCTGCAAACCTAAAAAGAAAGTCATTTCTCCCATGGCGCTCATTTCGAACTTCTCTTGCATCAATTGCTCGAATTCTTTGTACATTTTCTCATTTGTATACCCAAAAATAATATCATCAATTATAGTCGATCAATCCACGTCGAAAACCATTCTTGAGAAGATAGGAAGACAACATTTCATACCAAGCCCGCGGAGCTTGATGAAGACCATTTAATGCCTTATTGAGAAGCCAAACCTTGTCAGGATGGATTGGATCTTCGAAACTAGGCAGTTTCTCAACATATACTTCTTCTTCAACCACACCATGAATAAAATGCACTTTTCACATCCATTTGATAAACTGTAAACTTCTTGTAGGACGCATAAGCCAAGAAAATTCTTATGGCCTCAAGACCTGCTACCGGTACATAAACCTCATTATAATTAATACCTTCTACCTGATTAAAACCCTGGACAACCAATCTTGCTTTGTTTCTCACAACAACACCTCGGTCATCCTTCTTACATTTGTAAACCCATCTAGTACCAATCTTCTTGTAGTTGTCAGGCTTGTCAACCAATTTCCATACGCCCAACTTCTGAAACTACTGAAGTTCCTCTTGCATTGCTTCAACCCATGAGTCTTCTTTCATAGCCTCCTTCCAAGATTTCGGTTCTACTTGGCAAACATAGCAGGCAAAAGACCAATCATTATGTTCCCCGGATTCTCTAAGATCTGAATACAAGCAAGTATTCTGGTTGTTTCTTAGCTGATTATGTGTCTGCACTCCACTCTAGACATCTCCTATAATATTCTGCTGAGGATGAGTATTATGGATTCGAGTTTCAGGATCATCCGGAACTCGAGAATTTATACCCAAATTGTTGATATTCAGATCAATAGCTAATTCGATGGCTGGAATCGACGAAGATGTAGAAGCATGACCTTTAGTAGTCCCTTGGTTTTCCACATTTGAGTTTACATCATAAATTCCAGGAACAGGAGCAGAGGTAGCTTCATTTGGATCATGGAACTCATCATCTTCTGACGAAACATTGTAATCAGCAGCATCTTCGAATTCCTCATTTTGAACAATATTATTAACCGAAGTGGAAACTTGTGGGTTAACAATAAATGGTCGTACTAGTGAGGAGTCAACTGCAGTATCACTTTCAAGTAGCATTTGAGCAGCTGCAGATGCATCATCAAAAGTTGGCAGATTGAAGGAGTCAAACAGTCCATCATAGTCAAACATCCAAGGAGCACCCAGAGCTCTTACTGATTCAGTGTATCTTTGAACCTTAACTTCACCCCATTCCTCAATCTTTTTGTTGACAAATTCCACACTCTGAAACTTGGAGTAGCATATCCAAGAAAGAAATCTTCGATAGCTTTGGACGGAATTTACCATGTGGATCAATCATAGTGCATGGAGCTCCAAAAGGTTCTAAGAAAGACACATCCGGTGTCCTTATGTAACAATTCGAAACATGTTTTCCCATTCCTTTTCACCGTAAGAACTCTATTGATGGTATAGCAAGCAATAGCCACAGCCTCCCCCTAAAACTGAACATGAAGTTCTGATTCTACTAACATAGTTCTTGTAGTTTTGATCAGAGGTCTATTTTTCCTCTCAGCGACACCATATTTTTGTGGAGTATAATGAGAATTGTATTCATGTAAAATGCCCTTAGAAGAACAGAACTCATCCATAACATGATTCCTGAATACGGTGCCATTGTCGCTTTTGATTCTCCTTATCTTCAAATTGTACATAATTTCAAGTAGCGTGAGGAGATTCTTGAGGATTTCAGGAACTTCACTCTTGTGTGCCATAACATTCACCCATGAAAATCTTGAATAGTCATCAGTAACAACTAAACAATATGCATCGCCAAAGGTAGTCTTGTGTTTCATATGTCCAAAAAGGTCCATATGAAGATGTTCTAGTGGCATATTAACAGTGTTTATTTTCTTCACAGGATGAGACTTTCGAGCTTGCTTTCCCTTTTGGCACGAAATACAGACGTCTTGTAAATGAAATTCTTCAAAGATACACCATTCACAAGATTATTTTTCACCAAATAGTTCATTTTCCTCAATTGATGCAAGAGATTGACTCCTTTTCAGTGGCTTTTGAGATAAAACATGTAACTTGTGCAGACGTAGTAATAGCTTGGCTCATGTCAAGAATATACAAATCATTAATTCTTGGAGCTAACAGGAGAATCCATTCTTTAGGAATCTTGAAACCACGTTTTAGCACATAACAACAGGCATCACTAAAATGAACCGTGAACTTCTTGTCGCAGATTTGAGAAACACTCAGAAGATTGTGATCAATTTAACGAACATAATTGATCTTGTCAAAACTAAAAACACCATTGGAAACCATTCCTTCTCCAATGATGTAACCGCCCTTATCTCTAGTAAAAGCAACATAACCTTCCCTAATGCTTTTCACACCATAAAGGAGCCTTAAGGCGCATGTCATGTGTCGTGATGCTCCACTGTCAACAATCCAATGACTATTCAGAGTTCCTCTTGGAACACCCTGCACATTGCATTACCCGATTAGTTTGAGATGGGGACCCAAGCCTTAGTGGTCTTGGGTCGACCCTTATCATCAAGAAATGTTATTTCTATTTCTGGATGATTTGGAAACTTATGTGCCTCCCCCTGAAACATTACCGGTTTTAGGTTTCCAAGATTGTTGATGTTTACCAGATTGACTATTATTTACAGATAGACATTTTTCGTTTTAACGATCTTGATGAACTTGGTTTCTTTTCTAAAACATTTGATTTAATGCCTTTTCAATTATTTTAACTTGTTTACGTCTTTGTTTTCTTCTTGTTCCTTAACAATACGTTTGTCTTGTTTAGGTGACACAGATCGATGTTGGCAGTTTGTTTCAGGAGGGGCTTTTTCAACAAACTTGGGTTTTGCTGGGTTGGTACAGTTTTTTATTATGTGGCCAAACTCCCCACACTTAAAGCATGTTCTCCTTTCAACAAATTTAGGACATGCAGTTTGATGACTTGATGTTGAACTTGTAGGCCTACGAGTACTTGGTCCATCTTCACACCCATTTATGTGTTGAGTGTAATTGTTTTGACTATTACGTTTTAAAATCTTGACTTGATTTACAAAAGCAATATTTGACATATTTTCAAAAGTCTCAATTTTATCAGTACTAGTTGAGCCCACAAAGTTAACACTCTTCCCCCTTTTTCTTGCTGTGAGCGCCTTTAGCTTCAACCTTTGATTGTGACACCTTAGGTTTTACAGCTCGCTTTTCTTGTTGTCTACTTTTGGAAGCGATTAATGGTTGTGGTTTGATTGGTTTCTTCTTTCCCAAAAATTTGGTTGCTGAATTTTAAAAAACGTGATCAATTGAAGTTGGATTTACATTTTTTATTGGAAAGTCCTTGTTTGAGTAAATTTTCTCATCAACAATCAAAGTACACAACAAATTATCGTTCTCAAATGTAGACGCAGTTGTCTTGACAAATTCGATAGGAACACTCCCTTGATTTGCAACAGATTGCACATCGGGAGTAGCAAAAAATTTCTACCCCTTTCTCTTCATCAAGAGATTGATCCTGATCGATCTTGTCTGACTCATCATCTGATGAATCATCCTCCTCTATTATAGATGGAAATCTATCAACAACTGATGATGATTTCTCTGTCTTTCTGGATTCATTTTGAGGAATTGTCCAGCTTAAACCCTAACCATGCTGCAAACTCTTCAGATTAAGAGTTACAGATGGTTCAAAGCGTTCTCATCAGGAAATTTGGTATAATTGTGTTTCCATGGTAGTGGACACGATTTATACCCAATGCATTTGACATCTCCCTTAAGTTTTTGAATTCAATGATGTAATCAAGCACATATCAGGAGTTAGAGTAACTCTCCAATTTTAGATTGATTGCATAATGCTCGCATTTGGCAATGGATAACTCCTTTTTCGTTTCTTCAAGGATATTAATATAGTTATTAATACCAGTTTGCTTGTTTAAAACTATTTTTGTTAACTCAGACCCGCTTTTCTTGAGAGTCTCAATTACAGATTTGAATTCTTTTTCATTTCGAGTTAAAGACAGATTTGCCTCTTTGCATTTTGACAATTCAACTACTAGGCATTGATTGTGATTGTTAATTATTTCAATTTAGTTTTTAAGTCAGTACAGTCGGTGCATATCCTAGGAGAGTCAGATTTTACCTGACTTGTTGAACCCGCAACATTAGACATAAAAGTAGTGTGATTAGAGAAAAGTCCATTGTTGGCAAAGAATTTCTCCATTTCCTTCGATGTAACTTCAGCTTTCTTTATCAATCTAGACTTTTGACTTTTCAACTTCTCTGCTTCTTTCAGCAAATGATTGACCTCAGTATCAATCTTTTCCCTGATATCTGAATCAGATCCATAACCACCTACACTCGAACATTCCTCGTCAAAACTCCCATTATACCCAGAACTATCACCATCATCAGAAGAGTCAATACTGTGAACATGTTTGATCTGATTAATTATCTTGGCATAACACGCAGTTCCTCCTTGATTCTCGCTTCCCAACTAAACCGACCAATCACATCCTTCATCTGCTTGAACTACTAATGCTCTGCTTGTGTTGTTTGAAGGCCCAGACTGGTTGGAGTTGTTTGGGTTGTTAACAGCTACTGTAATTAGTTCATTGTTAACTTGAGTTGTGTTGGATGGTCGTGATTGATTTCGGAAAGGGTTGCGATTTCCTTGCCTGCTATGTCGAGTACATTCACGTTTGAAATGACCTTTTTCACCATAGTTGAAGCAAGTAACAGCATCTTTATCAAATCCATACTTTGTGTCTTTCTTGCTTTGTAAACTTGTTCTTCCAGTTCTACTCATGTAGTCTTTTGCTCTTCTGACCGCACTAGCAAATGCCAATTTAATATCCATCAATTCCATCTCATCTCTGTCTATTTGTTTATAGTCCTCATTAGTCAAATTGATGTTTCCAATTTGACCGGCGACTAGTCCACAGTATGCACTAACCATTGTGTTCAAAAGTTCCATGTGTACCCGAGCAACTTCTACACTGACCTTGGAAAGATGTGAAGTATCAACTCTGACGGTATTAGGATTTGCAGGTTGAAATTTGTTAACATAGAAAGCATGTTGAGAAGCTTGTTGTGGAACTTGAGGTGTAACAACTTGTGGTTGTGGTAGAAAGGCTTTAGGATCAAATACTTGACCATAGGTTTGAGTACTTGAACCAACAGATTGATCTGTTTGAACTGGTTGTGGTAGAAAGGGATTAATGTTTGACACAATCACTGTTTGATACATCCAAAGTATATTTCAGGGTTTTGTGGAACAGGAACTCTTTTTGCTTTTCGTATTTCCTCTTCATTCTTGTTCTCCAACTTCTGAACAAATTCATAAATACTGATCACATCCAAAACACCTGTGTGCTTTAGCAAGTCAATGAATTGACTCCATTTTGGTGGTAAGGCATCAGCAAAACGCATTACAATCTCTTATGGAGATGCAATCACTTTGTATGAATACATTTCACTAAGTAGATGATAGAAACGGGTTGTCATATCGCTTAGTGTTTCATTTTCCATGAACAGAAAACCTTCAAACTCTTTCTTTAGCAGATCATGTCATATTTTTCTTGTTGCAGCATTTCCTTCGCCTCTTGCTTCCAAAGTATCTCACAAATTCTTGGTTGTGGTACAGTACATGAAATGATGATAAATGTCCTTATGAAGCGCTTCTGTAAGGATAGTGAATGCCTTCTTTTCTAAATAATAAGCCTTTTTATCACTTTCATCTAAGTTGGCTAAAGAGGTTGGATTTGATCCTGCTTCTTCGAGAGATTCTTTGTATGGTGTAGTAAAACAAGTCCATAATTTTGTATTCTGACCAAGAACATATATATGGAAACGACTTTTCCATGAAGGATAGTCATTCATATGGTTGAACTTCGGTGGACGGTTATTACTTCTTGAAAGCTTTGGTTTGGATTTGCCACGCATGCTCATTGATGAGCAGTAATCATGGCCGTTTGCTGAGGTATCAGTGATTTAACCCATGAGGTTGTGGAGCTAGATTGTGGTGAGTCTTGGTTTGTTCTTGAACTACACCCCCAATCCCAAGGATTTGTACCCATTTGTTTGTTCGTTTATAAAAATTTGCCTTATAAAAAATTTAAAAATTTCAAGGGTTAATCTTGAAATAAAAATTTTCTTGTAAAGGTTCACAATTTCGAAAACCTCAAAGTATCATTTCTCACGAAAAACTATCACATATAACCTGAAACACTTAGTTCTTCGTACGAGCAAGTGATTCGTGCGAATTACCATTCTTCGTACGAACCAGGTTGCTAAGAAAAACCGTATCCTAACATGTCTCCATGTATTCTAACAAGGTTTTTATAAAAATTTTCTGGATACAACAAGTTATACCTTAGTTTTAATATAGTTATCATTTAAAAAAGTTAAGTTTCTTGTTAGAAATTCAAGAACACTTCAAGGAACCCTCACAACTTGCTCAAACACAACACTATGCGTGGTATTAAACAAGAAAGAGAGCCAAAGCTCTGATACCACTTGTAGGTCCACTTGGAGGATCAAGATAACCTACTTCCTTGTTTATCTAACACACATACGAGTGCGGAATCCACGTAAGTATGCAAACCATAGCGAAGTAACAAACACAAGATAACCAAAGATTCACTATCTTGATTAAATGAAGAGAGCTAGTACAAACACATACAAACAGTGTTCATACAAACTCAGGATATTCTCTTTATGCTCTCTCTCTCTCTTGTGCCATGGTGTCTCTCTCTAGTGTCACCTTGAACTGTGAAGTGCATGTTTGTTTATATAGTACCAACACCCGGCAACAGTACGAAGAAGGTCACTAGTCGTACGAAATACTATAAACCATGAAGAACATTCAGAAATGGTTGCTCGTACGAACAACCTATGGCTCGTATGAATATGTAACTTGTTCGTACGAACAAGCAAAGTTCTTTTTTAAAGGGTTACTCGTACGATCATGTGAATGACTCGTACAAACAGGTAATGGCTCGTACGAGCAAGCAACTTGCTCGTATGAAGCACCGTTCACTCGCACGAATGAGTGTTCTTCGGAGAACGTGCTAACAGACATGTCGTACAGACAACAAGATCAGAAACACAAGACTTAACAGTATGCACACATGCAACTGTTTTACAACACAAACAAACTAAACGTCGTACTAAATCAAGATAGGAGGATATCTTGATTTGGTCGACACGACCAACCTATACAGACACAATAAACAAAGACCGTACGGTTACTGATGTAACTAAGAACAAGCGACAAACACAATAGTGCATCAACATGATTTTGTATCCAAACGACTTGTGAGCAGCAATTGTAAGCTGTCGTATATTCGGCTTGAGAAGTAGATGTAGAAACTCTCGTTGGCTTCTTGCTTTGCCACAATATACGACGATTTCCTAAGAATTGGAAACCTCCTGAAACTGAATTTCTATCAACCTTGCAACCTACATGATCACTTTCAAAATAAGCAATTAAATCAAAATTACTATCTTTGGGATACCACAGTCCTAGCTTGGGTGTTCCTTTCAGATAGCGAAAAATTTATTTGACTACGGTTTCATGAGATTCTTTTGGATTCATCTGAAATCGTGCGCAGATGCAGATAGCCCACATAATGTCAGGCCTACTTGCGTTCAGATACATCAATGAACCTATCATCGAACGATAGAAGGACTTGTTCACCGGTTTCCTTGAAGATCAGGAGTGAGTTCAGTCTGTGGTGCAAACGGTGTGCTGGCGGTTTTGCAGTCGTTCATGTTGTACTTTGCGAGAATATCCCTGATGTACTTTGGTTGATGAATGAGGATACCATCTTCTCGTTGCTTCACCTCCAAACCCCCAAGAAAAATGTGAGCTCCCCCATCATGCTCATTTTGAACTTTGCTTGCATAACCTTCTCAAACTCCTTGCACAGCATCTCATCTATTGACCTGAAGATGATGTCGTCTACGTAAATCTGAACTAGCATCACATTATCTCCGATCCTTTTTGTGAAGAGAGTCATGTCAATTCTACCTCTCGTGTATCCACATTCCAGAAGATACATCACAAAGTCTCATACCAGGCTCGAGGAGCTTGATGAAGACCATAAAGAGCTTTGTCGAGCTTGTAGTATCGTTTAGGAAAATGTGGATCTTCAAATCCAGGAGGCTGGCAAACCTAAACTTCTTCCTTCACCTTTCCATACAGGAATGCACTTTTAACATCCATTTTAACACTTTAAAATTCTTGTATGATGTGTATGCCAAGAATATTCTAATAGCCTCCAAACGTGCTACCGGAGCAAAAACTTCCTCATAATCAATTCCTTCCTCATGTCAAAAACCTTGAATGACCAATCTTGCCTTGTTCTTGATGACTACACCACGATCATCCATTTTGTTACGGAATACCCACTTTGTGCCAATGGGATACTTTCCATCTGGTAGATTAATGAGTTCCTAAACTTTGAGTTTACAAAACTGAGATAATTTTTCCTGCATTGCCTGCACCCAGCTAGAATCCTGAATAGCTTCTTCGATGTCACTTGGAACGGACTGCGAAAGAAATGCAGCATACAATCCTTTGTTGATGATATATGTTTGTCCACGAGTTCCTACTCCATCTTCCACAAGACCAATGACATTTTCAATGGGATGATTTCGATTTGTATTGTAACCTTCATTTGTGTGGGTCTGAATTTGTTGAGGTAGATTGGTGAAATGTTCATTGAAATAGATAATTGGAGGCCTGTTGTCTTTAGTTGGTTCGTCCACATTCGGCTGTGAAGAAGAAGTATCATTTGCAGATGCATTCTCAACCGAAGTGTCACTATTAACTTCTTCAACAAGAAGGATTAGATCGGCTGAAACTGGGGTGAAACAAGTTGTGAAAGAGGTGAAGCCAATGTCTGTAGGATCAAACAAGGGTTCAATAGGGCTCCTTTCTGTAGGTTTGGTTTTGTGGTTCAGGAATGTCGAAAGTGTTGAAAACAACATCTACATCGTAGAACCAGTTTGGGGAATTTCCAGTGATGGTGCTGTTTCCTTCTTGAAATTCGACATAGTATGATTCAAGCACCATCTTGGTTCATTTGTTGTAAACACGATACGCCTTCTAAGTAGATGAATATCCAATGAAGTAGCACACATCACCAACTGCTTCAAACTTAATAAGATTGTCTTTAGTGTTGAGGAGTGTACAAGAGCATCCAAACGGTCTAAAGAAATCTATCAGATGCTTTCTTTTGAAAAGAAGTTCATAGGCGGTTTTTCGATGAGGTTTAACAATGAGATCTCGATTCAAAACATAGCACGCTGTGTTGACTGCTTCTGCCCAGAAGATGATAGGAAGCTTGGAGTCTGCGAGCATAGTTCAAGCAGCTTCAATGAGTGTTCTATTCTTCCATTCTACTACGCCTTTTCGCTGAGGAGTTTGGGCTGCACTGTACCGAAGGCGTATTTCCTTTTCTTCGCAGAAAGAGACAAATGTTTGATCTTTGAATTCAGATCTATTGTCACTTCACTAATTTAACCTTCAGTTTGATCACATTTTCAATCATGGAAATGAAGGTCTTGAGAGTGGAGGCAGTCTCGCTTTTGGCTTCAAGAAAATACACCCATGAAAATCGAGAGAAGTCATTTGTAATCACCAAGCAATAGGATCTTTTAGCCAGTCTTTTAACACTAATAGGACCGAAAAGATCCATATGTAGCAATTGCAATGGTGTGGTTATCGTATTCACTGCTTTAGATTTGTGCGGTTTTTTGTGTTACTTAGCTTGGGCACATGCGATACGTTTTCTAAAAATGGAAATTCTTTTATAGGTAAACCTCTCACTAAATTTAGCTGAGTTTATTCATATTTTTGAAGTTCACATGCGCCAACTGTCTGTGCCAAAGCAGTGATTCCGATTCTGACGCTTTAGAAATCAGACACATATGCTCATTGGGTTTTGCGTTTTATATTGAGAATGTAGGTGTTGTTTTGACGAGGAGCTGTGCGCATAATCATTTCGGTAGGAACGGTGTATTCGGGCTTGAGAAATAGGCATTCCACATCGTTGAACAGCACTGATATTCCTTTGTCGCAAACTTGTGATACACTCATGAGATTGTAACACAATTCCGGTACATAATTGGCGTTCTCCAATGTAAGTGCTTCAGATACGATGTCTCCCATTCCAACAGTCTTCCCTCCCTTTTCATCTCCAGCAAAAGATACGAAGTCGCCGTCGATGAATCGAAAGTTCTTTAGGAGTTCCTTCAATCCGATCATATGCCTTGAGCATCCACTGTCCACGTGCCAAATGTATTCCATGAGCATTCAAAGCCATTTTTGCAATTTATTCTGTTATACAACAACAAACAAAAATATATACAAGTTAGTTAGTTTTCGGAACCTAGACTTGCTTCAAGTTTAATCTATCATGATTTGAACGAGAATATCTTCTTTTCTTTTCCAAAAACATGTTGAATTAACTATGTTTTTTACTAATTTCTTAAAATTATAAAATTGCTTGGTGAAACTTTTGACAAAATCTTGTTAAGGTTCAGAAAACTCTTGCAATGTTTCGCCGTATATCCTAAATGACCACAGCGAAAACATTGTTTGCAATTTGCTCTTTTCTTTTTGGTAGACGCCGCGTGTGAAGATGATGTATGTGATGAGAGTCTTGAGCTGCTTGAAGCGTTGTCTGATGATGCAACGTAACTTGAACTTTCGACTTTCTTCACTTTCTTGTCAATGCGTCAGTGTCGTTGTCTAATGAAAAATATGATTCTTGTTCTTTACTTGATTCATTTGAACTAAGACCATTAAAAGAGCTGAAATCTTTCTCCATCAACTTCTGAAGTTGCGGTGAATGAGTCCTTCCTGCTGCTGTCTTCATTGATTTCCGTTTTTGTCTCTGATTTACCTGTGTGAGATGGAACAAATTCTAGAATTTCCTCGTTGAGGAGTTTCCCAAATCTGTTTTGTTTTAATTCATGAACAAACACAAGAGGTTCACACATAACTTTTTCATTACAAAAAACAGAATTTAAATCATGACACTCAACCACTACATTCTCGTGGTTGTGGATCTTAAATGTAGGCACATGGCCATTACAGTCATCCCGAATGTTAAATTTAGGCACACGACCATTACAATCATCCATCCTAGTCAAACTATTACAGTCACCCCGAATAGAAGTATTGTTTTTCTTATTACAATTCCAGGCGAACCAGTTAACAGTTGAATAACTGTCGCCCAAATATCCTATCCCTATTTTCGATCCTCCACAGTCATCACCCTCATCGCACACATCTTCTTTACGCTCAAACACATCTGCATTACTTTCATAAATGCTAGTATTTTTGTCATTTTCATAAGAGACATTTTGAGCAAAAAGATCATTTTTATCAATTAAATCATTATTAGGATGAGGAGATGGCATCGTACATAGTTTTGTTGTGTGGAGGAAGTAAGATTTTTCTTTCGTTTTCGAGCTTATCCTTGTACCCAATCCCATCCTTTACGTATATCGGTCGTTGGCAATTTTTAATGTCAACCAGTGCCTTTTGGCTAATTTTCCATTTACATTTTGAGATTTTTCTAATCTTTTAGTTAAATAATTTATGGTAAAATCCTTTCTAAAAACAAATTTGTAATCCCGGGTGATGGCGGTTCTAGACGGAAGCTTGGCCGTATGATAGTACCGATTCGGTAGAATGGGAGTAGAAACAGAAACAGCGGAAGCACACATTCATTCATACCGAAAGAGCATACATCTTGTCTGGCTGGTGGAATTCCTAGAGAGAATCTGCCAGCGTTTCCCCTTAGGGAACTTCCAAAACTTACAAACAATGAGCACACAACACCTATATACAGACATGATCAGCTCGTGCGAATGGTTTCTCATACGAGTGACAAGATGTCACTCGTACGAACCACATAAGCTCACTCATACGAGTGAGTTGTTTATCACTCGTACGAGGCACATTGTCACTCGTACGAGTGACATTTTCACTTGTACGAGCCAATTCTCGTTCGCACTTGCGTCGTGTGTTCGTATCTAATCTATACAATATTCAATACACACTCTTTCTAGCCTATTCGCACAGTGACGGACATAAAGTGCATCAACAATTTCCCCCTTGGACGTCACTTTCGAAGCATGATCTTGATCTTGAAATCTGAGAGCTGTGTTTGAATATTCTGAAACTTCAATAAGGTATCTGTTGACGTCGTAAATCCCCCTTGATTGAAGATCCGAGTTTGCATTATCTACGTTAGGCAACATTCCCCCTGAATCCCCAGAAATTAATCTTCAGGTCTTTGTTTGCACGGTTCAAGACCTCTTTTGATTTGCTTGATCTACAAATTTTCTCGAATAATCACCAACTTGAAATTAATCACTGTAGCATCTTCGTTTCGACGTAACCACATCCGCGTTTGGTTTAGCGCACTCCTCTGATGCTCGATCCTCTGATCTTCAAAACCCAACCGGCAATTGATAGAGACTTCAATTACCACAACGACAAACTTCAAATCAATGAATATCCGCAAAAATCTGAAATCCCGATTTCCGTAATCACGATTGATCAGCAAATCGGTAATCTTCTCAATCAGCAAATCATCATCGGAATCATACTATCTGGTAACACATCGAATCTAACAAACATTTTTTGGCAATCAGAATCACATTCTTCCTTTTTAGTCACAATAACAGATGTATAGCTATCTCCGCTGGAATGGGGCATCTGAAACTCCTTGTTTCCTGACAGTTAGTCTAAAAAATAGTTCATTTGCCTTGAAAAGTTAATGATAAGCAGTCATATGTGCTTCCAGTTCCACATCGGGGATCAGTCATTTAACCCTTGAGCATCAATCTGAAACATGATCTAAAAATTCTGAACATTATTCGATCACACATTCTGCCGCAATCAGAATCACATTATTCCTTTCTAGCCAAAAAAACAGATGTATAGCTATCTCAGCTGGAATGGGGCAACTGAAACTACAAGACATCCTTGTTTCCTAGCGGTTAGTCCGAAAAACAGTTTATTTGCCTTGCAGAGTTAAAGATAAGCAGTCGTATGTGCTTTCAGTTCCACATCAAGGATCAGGCATTTAACCCTTGAGCATCAATCTGTATCATGATCTAAAAAATTCTGAACATCTTTTGATCACGGCATTCCAAATAATGAATCTTCGATCCTCTGTGTTTCCCAGATAATCTACAGTCAGAACCACCCGGATAATGTTGCATTGTCACGAATTTCAAAAATGTTACGTGAAAATTTTTATTCCCCCTCATTTTTGCAAATTCTGACGTCTTGTGTTCTTATGGGAATGAAGATTATGGCGCTACTGTAGCATATGGTACTTAAATTTTGCGGAAAATTTCCCAAAAATGTAGTTTTGATCAAATGCTGATTTAACGTTAAGGCCCATTAATAGTCACTACACCAGATGATCAACATTTTGCGCACGTATCAGTGACTACCCCAAAATCTTCATCAATTCATGACCGTATCATTAAATCTATACTCTGAAGCTCTAGACGGTGTCCCCGAACAGACCGAATTAGACTTTAAACTCTCGAAAAAATTTGTGATCACCAAATTTTTTCTGGGCACTCGTCTCGTCGATACGATCAAAAAATGCCTTTTTTTGTCACGCCTTCGTACGAGTTGCGCTTCGTACGAGTGGTGTTCGTACGAGTGATGCTTCGTATGAGTGACCAATTGTCACTCGTACGAGCCACAGAGGCTCACTTGTACGAACAAAACAGATTACGTCTTTTCGATCCAGAATCTTTATTTCTTTGAATTTCAACATGATTTTTGCACAAATCTGGTCGAAACTCAGTTTCTAACAATCCTATGGTTTCAATTTTACATTATGTCCATGGATTGTCCGATTATTTGATGTTTTACGTCTAAAACCCCTCATACGTCCAAAATTCATGAGCGTAGGTGATTCATCAACTGTTAGATTGAATGAATCGGTACCGTAGCTCTGATACCAGTTGTGATCCCGGGTGACGGCGGTTCTAGACTGAAGCTTAGGCGTATGATAGTACCGATTCGGTAGAACGGGAGTAGAAACGTAAATAGCGGAAGCATTCATTCATTCATACCGAAAGAGCATACATCTTGTCTGCCTGGCGGAATTCCTGGAGAGAATCCTCCAGTGTTTCCCGTCAGAGAACTTCCAAAACTTACAAACAATGAGTACAACACCTATATATAGATATGATCATCTCGTGCGAATGGTTGCTCGTACGAGTGACAAGATGTCACTGTACGAACCACATAAGCTCACTCGTATGAGTGAGATGTTTATCACTCGTACGAGGCACATTGTCACTCGTACGAGTGACATTTTCACTCATACGAGCCAGTTCTCATTCGCACTTGAGTCGTGTGTTCGTATCTAATCTATACAATATTCAATACACACTCTTTCTAGCCTATTCGCACAGTGACGGACATAAAGTGCATCAACAGAATTCTTTTAATGTCTGCATTTCAGCTAAAGTTTAATTCAACATTCTCTAATATGTAGCTTCATTTTCTTTCATTTCTTTGTTAAATTGCAAAACCTTTTCTTTTTCTCTAATCAGGTCACAGTTGAGTGATTTATAATGTGTCACGATGTTCAAACATGGTTGGGTGCATAGTTTTGCTTTAAATTCATATGGTATGTTGTTTACCAAATCCTTATCCTCTTTCTCCTTTGTAGATTCAGCTTTTATGGCGGCTGCAAGAGCTTTAGCTTTCTCATTCTTGATGCTACTAGTTGCTTCTTGAGCTTTCTTCTTTGGTTTAGGCTTCTCAGCTTCTTTCTTTCCCTTATCTATTGACGGTTCAGTAGGAGTGACTATGTTCTTCAAGCCTTTATCTATAACTTTGTCGCCCTTAGGAATTCCTGCAGCTTGATTCCCAACACAGTCTAATGAAGATGAGACTTATCCAGTATAGATTTTAGCCATAAGAGCCTTGTTGACTTCTTCCTTTGCCTCAACAATTTCTTTAGCCCAATCATAATCTTCTACCACCAGTGCCTTTGGGTTGTTATCAGCAGTATTCTCATTTCCCTCAATAGCGATTGGCCTTCTCGCTGGGGCAATCTCAGCATTCTCGTTCTTCAACAGTGGGCAATCTCTCTTGAAGGACCCAAATTCTTGCAATTGTAGCATCGCAACTTTGACTTGTCGAAACCGGATTTTCCGAGAGACAATCTTTTTCCTGTCTTATCTTGAAATTTCTTCAATCTTAAGGTGATCATAGCCATCTGCCATTTGAGATCCATTTCTTCCATATCATCTGGATCAACTTGGTACATGTCTTCAGCTGAAAGAAAGTCTCCTTTCAGTTCTCCTGACATAAGAGCCTCATAACTGCTGAGGAAGGTGTTAAACAATGCAACATGTTCAGTGGAGATCTTTAGTGCTTGAACATCACCGACCACAGTAGCTTTCTCGTTGGACTGTGGAGCCTTAGTAGAGTTTGCGGAAGCGTTGAAGTAAGATGCACTGGCACTTTGAGAGCTTGAACCCCCAGAGACTGTGGGGGCAACGAATGCCATGTTCTTGGGCATAATAACAGTAGTGGATTGAGCAGATTTTTGTTGTGAGTAACCTCTTAGATACATCTCTCTGTTGAGCACGTCCATTTCGAAAGCCTTTAGAGTGTTGATCAATTCCGAAAGGGTAACTGGAGTCGTACTGGTTAGCAAGGTTCTTTTGATCATCATGCATTGTAAGCTCCATTCTTTTGGAAGAGAGTCTAAAATCTATTTGATTGAAGCATAGTTCACAACAAGATTACCAATTTTCTTCATTTTCGTTAACACATTCAGAAAGCGGCTAATGTGATCTGACAGACTTTCACCTCGAACACTTTGAATCATATCTCTCTTGTTTTCCATCAGTTCTTCTTTTCCTTCGTAGTGATCGATAAGAGCCAACCATAGTTCATGAGTCAAGGTGTATTCCTAAAACAAGTTGTTGTTATCCTTTGATAGAGCTATAGTTAAAGCAGCGTGAGCCCGACGGTCACGTTGGATGAGTGTCCTATCTTCATCAGTGAAGGTTGAGGGATCTTCGTTGATCATACGAATATCATCACGAATAACCATAGGAACATGGGGTCCTACAGTGACGTACATCCATTGAGTATAGTCTATATACTCAAAGAATGACTTGATTCTATTTTTCCAGCTGCTGAAATCTTCAGATCCCTTCAATTTAGGAGGCCTAGTTGTAGTTTCAGTTTCAATTTGTAACACCCCAAAAATATCAAATTATATATATATAAAGACTAAAAAAAATATAATAGCTAGGAATAGCTAACCTAGTTAACTATATGTTAATGATTAAAAGAGATTATGATTTAACAAACATGATGGTCTAAAGTGTCAAAAAGGAAAATCTAGTTTATTTAAAAACAAAGAATTTAAAAACACAACACACAAGTTTTGTGTGTGTGCGCGACCAGGAGAAGAAAAAGGGGCCAAGCTCTAGCTCTTGCACATTATCACAATTATCATCCATTTTAACTAAGAATCAAAGTGATTTTGATGCATGTTTGAGAAATTACAGTCTAGAACATCATCTCATCATAAGGTATGTCAAAAACTCAGTGAATGTTGAAGTAGTGAATACTTGGTTGAATCTTATGATGTGAAATTGATGGTGGGATTTTAGAGTAGTGATAGGAATCGTAGTGCCTACATGGTTAGGACAAACCCTTGATGAAATTAGTGATCAAATGCCATTAGTTAAGTGTTTGAGTAACTAACAATGTTTGTGTTGAATGAGTTTTAATAAAAATAATGAACACATAAAAAGTGATAGTGAGATTGTATTAATTGATGTCAATATGCTAAATTCTAGATGCTAATTGAACATACTTGACATTGAAACATTAATGAATGCAAATACATGGCTAATAGCTAACTCATAGACATGATATAAAAATTATGCACACAAGGTGCTTGACGAAACGCCTAAATGAATTGCCAACTTTAAATTAATTAACGGGAAAATGTTAATGGAAACGTGAGATAATGTGTTTGGCAAATTTGCATGCCTTAGTCATGAGCCGAGTGGTTCTAATAACAGTGGCTTGTATACTTTAGGCAACGCAAGTCAAGCGTCGGAAAGTCAAGCCGGTGCGGACACGAGTTTGAAGAGAAAGCTTTAAGGTACATGAGTTATTGTTTCATAGATTTTAAGTTATGATCTATGTAGTGTTACATGTTGATTAATAAAACAAAAAATAGATAGAGGTTTGGTTGATTAAAGCGATGGATTTCGCTAAAGTAACCAAACGGGTCAAAATAACAAAATAAATAAAGTTTGGTTGATTAAAGCGATGGATTTCGCTAAAGTAACCAAACGGGTCAAAACGAAAAATAGATAAAGGTTTGGTTGATTAAAGCGATGGATTTCGCTAAAGTAACCAAACGGGTCAAAACGACAAATGGATAAAGGTTTGGTTGATTAAAGCGATGGATTTCGCTAAAGTAACCAAATGGGTCAAAACGAAAAATAGATAAAGGTTTGGTTGATTAAAGCGATGGATTTCGCTAAAGTAACCAAACGGGTCAAAATAACAAAATAAATAAAGTTTGGTTGATTAAAGCGATGGATTTCGCTAAAGTAACCAAACGGGTCAAAACGACAAATAGATAAAGGTTTGGTTGATTAAAGCAATGGATTTCGCTAAAGATAACCAACAACCTAAAGGGAATCTTAATGCATACTGGAATGGATTGAAGATTGCTTATTTCGTTTTAAATGCGGAGAAAGGGTAAAATTAGAAATTTTACGCAAAAACCAAATGATGGATGCGTAAATCATAAGTAGATATCTGAAAATGGGAATATTTATATAATTAATAATCTTGTAAGATGTATAAAGAATATCAAATTTTATTTGCTCAAATGAGCAAACGGGTCAAGATTAGGAGATTTACAAAACTAAAATCATGAAGCGTAAATCTTCACAACAAAGTCAATATAATAATGAAAACAAGACTTAATATTTTACGGATGGATTTCTTCAAATTTCAAGTCATAAATTGATGTACGGAACATGAAATGGGTAAAACGGACATTTAAACAACACTGCAGCTAAACTGCTGCAGTAGATGGCGTCGCCAACGCCACATCTGGTCGTCGCCGACACTGCAGTGTTGTCCGACGTCTTAATCTATTGTCTACGGTAGTTTAGTTCTGACGTTAAAATTGACATAGCGTCGCCGATGCTGAAATTGTCCTTCGCCGACGCAATTTCGGCAAATATAAAAAAAAGAAAGTTTAAATTAATTTTTTTTATTTTATTATTTCCGAAAATGTGTTATGATATGTTTACTCTTCAATTATGATGCTAACAAATTTTAAATACAAAACCTTAGATGATTAAGGAGATCGTGAGCACTCATGGATGAAGATCAAGTTTATGGACGAAGAATCAAACACTACAAAAAAATAAAAATAATATTTTCAAGTTTCTGGTTATTTTGTTTATTATATGTATCAACCTTGGTTTATTATGTTTAAATTGTATTTTGAATAACTATAAGTTTTAAATAACTTAGTATTAGAAATGTAGTAAGTATGGGTTTTACACAAGTTCGGCTTGAGCGATCGGATTCATGTGATTAAGTGACATTTTGGTTTGATTTTAAGTTCAAATTACTGATCAGAGATTAATTATGCTGGTTTTTGAAGTACTGTGTTCAACTACGCGGGTGAAGATCGATTACACTGATAAATTGTTGAGATCAGTGAGCAAATACGCTAATATCAATAATTACGCTGATGAGACTCTTGGACCGGCGACAATAGCTAAATCCGCTGGAACATATAAAACAAACATGAGTTTGACTAAATGCGCTGATCAGCATGATAAAATCATTGAGGATCTTTATCACTGACTTTGAAGTCGTCTTCGATTAAATACGCTGACACTATTTCGTTGAAAATCAACAAATGCACCGGTATATTGCCGGCATATTTGTTAAATACGCGATCTTCAAACTAAATATTCTATATTCAAATTTATCTACACTGTCTTCAAATTTAAATACGCCCAGCAGGGTTTAAGTAAGAACAAAAACCCTCTAATCACTCAAAAACGACTCAAAATCCATGTTTCTTTATACCAAAATGACCTAAATGTTCACCGAAACACTGATTAACACCTACCTAATGATTAAACACACCAGATCAAGCCATTTAAAGTTCAAAATGTTGAAAAACCTTGAAACTTTAAAAACTTTTGAAAAACCTTCAAAACTTGAAAAATCTTAACAAAACTCAAACAAACAAGAGCACAAAGGCCCGGGATACCAAATTGTGAGTCCTAAAACAGATTCGGATCACAGTGGTTTGATTAGTATCACCCAAATAACTATAGATTAGTTGCTTGAATGTGTAAAAGTTAAGAAAAACCAAAAGATGAAGATGAAGATTCTTGTATGGATCAAACAACAAGTGTTGTATACGAAATCCCAAAAGATATAATGTAACATTTGTCGTTAAACGGGTTCTAAAACCCGTGCCGTTTAATAATTAAAGAATTTTTGTTTTCGTTTCGCATCTATAAATCATTCACAATTCGTATATTAATTTTTTTGTGGTTAATAAATATAAAAAATATATAAAAGATTAAATAAATAAAAAGTAATAATAATATTAATAAATAAAGCTCAAAATAATGAAAAATAATTAAAAAGGGGTAACCGGGATTCGAACCCGGGACCCCATCAAACACAAACACAGCTAACACCACTGAACTGCACACATCATTTGTGTGAAACTCAAAACAATTAAATCTTATAAACATACAAACAAAGAAAACCTGCAATTTAAATTTTGAAAGAACCTATAACTGCTGAAAACTTAATTCGAGCAATCAAGCTCAATTAACGTGTTCTCTTATGTTTAACAAGTGTAACCGATTTCCATATTAGTTTCTAACGGAGATTTGAAATCAAATGATTTGAAACTGAAAGAATCATTGGTCTTTAATATTGATTTTTGAAACCGAATTCTGTGTGTGACTGTCTACTCTATAAATACCCACAATTATCTCAAATCCGCACTCGCACACTCTCTCAATCATTACCCAAACACCTCTGAAGAACTTCTTTGTTTCAATTCGCCGGAATCCTGCGTCATTCGCCGGAATTTTGAACCGGAAAAACCATAACACTTTGATAAAACGTATGATTATGTTAACCCTATTCTATCTTTTGTTAGTGTGTAATAATCTTAAAATAGTTAAACAAAACTGTAAAATTGGGCTAACAATCGGGTTTGATGTTTCTGGGTAATATGGATGAAGAAGATGAAGACTGTGTAATGTATAATATAATAAAATCTTATGTTTAACCGGGTTAGACACACAGTCCAGTGGTGGACTGCGTGCAAACACTAAGCACATGCCCCAGGTTCGAATCTCACACGCATCCGATTCCTGAAATAAAACCATTTTTTTTAAAACCTAATCAGATCCCCTCTTGTAAGTATATATAACTAATATAAATTGGTAATAAATCCGGGTTAGACACACAGTCCAGTGGTGGACTGTGTGCAATGTGAACGTGTATACGCGGGTTCGACACCGGCTCCATGCAGCGGTTCAATGAATTATCCAAACCTTTTTATTTTACTGAAATTCTGATCTAACTGAGTTTGTGTGTATATATATATATATATATATATATATATAATTAAAATCAAGACTATTTCGGGTTAGACACGTAGCTCAGTTGGTAGAGCTGCGTGCACGTATACGGGAGGTCACGAGTTCGAACCTCACACGATGTCAATATTATATGCGATCCAACCGTTGACCGGTCAACCCTCTAAAAGGGTATATTTTTAATAGGTATTTTTCCTTTATTATTTTAATTAAAAATCATTTAAAATACTTAAAATTAAGATTTTTAAGTTTAAAAATTGTAATAAATACCACAAAAATTAATCTAAAAATCTAATAAAAAGCATTAATTAGAAATATTAAATTCAAATAAAAATTTATATATTTATTGAATTATTACGTGATTATTTAGGTTAGTTTTTCTTGTCGGTTGAATCCTAAATCGTGTGCAATTGTCATCAATTCCAAGAACGCACCCACTATGAGTGAATCCTTACAAATTCCCTTTTTTATTCATGTTTTGGGATGTATCATGTATCATTTACATGTTTCGTTTATCCAAACACTTGTGCTATTACCATTATATGATCTAACGTGTTATGTAATATTATTTGTTGTAATGTGTGTTTACATTTTTGTCAGTTGCGTGCAATCATTCACATTAGGCCTATCAGTTCCTCGTTGGATACGAGTTGAGCATCGCGTGCCTCATTAGATCGGTTGCGTTTGATTGAGCCTTGATCTCATTGTTCATCATTGTCATGCTTGTGTGTACATTAATTGATATTATGTGGTTTGTGATTAGATTTACATATGTGCATACTCATATTTGGTTTATGCACAATTTTATTTAAATAACCAATATAACTATTACTTTCAAATGTTAAAATGAGATTCACTCGCCAACTTTTGTTGACCCAAAAACTATTTTACACATGATACAGGTGAACAGGTCGAAGCAAGGATCACATAGAAATTTGTCTTTAGAAGAAAAATAAAGAATTCATGAATGTTATGTCAGAACATGTTGTGCTTGTATGTTTGTTGTAATTTCTCCTTTAAATTGTAAATAATAAACATGAAACTTTAATATAGTAAATGTCATGAGCTTTGATGAAAACTCAATCATGCCTCGACTACTATTTTCGCTGCGGGTCAGGGTATGACATATAATCACTAAAAGCACCTGGATGTTGGATTTAACACAAGAACAATAATTATAACAAAAGAGAAATCACCAAAACTTGTCCAAGAACATTGGACTTGGGTTTTCATTAAGCACATATATATATACATACTGACTACCCATCGTATTTAATAAATATGTTGGGTAATTAATTATGATGTCATAAGGATAAACCCTTGTAGTTACACTTTTAACTCACTAAACTTTCTAAAACATAATAAACTATTACAACACCATCCAAAATCTTCAACAGTATCGATTTAACATTCACAGTGTACTATAGTGTCTAGGAAGGTCTTTTTGCGTCTACGGAAGGAACATTACATCTAAGAGGTGCTTTTGCGTCAATGTTGAAGAGTACGGTGTACGGATGTGTCAGGTGTATGAGAATCATATACGAACAAAAAAGATTGTGTCTGGAGAAGACACCTAGGCGTCTATATACTCCACTTTGCATCAAAAACTTATGGATATGTACCTATCACCTTTTGCTTCCGCATATGTGGATTGCTTCAAAATGCATACTGGCGAAAAAACCCAAAACATTACTTCAGAGTCACATGAGTTGTGTGATGCATCACGGCTCTGATGCATAATATAGAAAAGTGGCTCCACATGCATATGTAAGATTCCAAGTATAAGTTTTCCCACGTGGCTCATTTCTATTGCTTATAAGCATTAGTCCTTCAACTTTGTGGTTTCCCATCGGCAAACTCCTTCAACTTTGTAAAATGATGTTTTTAGCCTAGTACTTTGGTTATAAGCATTAGTCATTCGGGTTTTTACTTTGACAAATTTAGTCTTTCTAACTTTTAATTGTCACCTAATTGATCTCTTTTGATTACACGCATAGTTTACACTTCTCATGCTACTTTGTTTTTACATTTTGACCCCTCATATGTTGGGTGTTTATTGTTATTATTATTGTAAGGTAGTTTTTATGCTTTTTTATGTGTTTCCTACGTATGAGTCAGGTCTCATATAATACGTTATGATTGTACGGTATAAATTTGATTTACTTTATATTTTGGTCGAACTGGAATGCTTATATAGGTTACATTGGGTAAGATCGGATACGTCAAAACCCGCTTTTCATATAGTTAACGTATCACACAACGCTTGAACTAATCAATTTGATGTTTACAACGACCCTGCAATGCATCGCATGCAAGTCATATTAAGCAATTTTTACATTTTTCATTGTTCACAGTGCTAAACACAATTTTCGTTGTTCACATTTTACATTTTTAAAGCACAAGTTACAAGCATTGTACCATAGCTTTTGCAATGACCTATCATTATTCTAAGGAATCGAAAATGATTCTTAAAATCCCCCCGCCCCCTTGTTTGTTTATGTTTCTCACCACCCCCTATATCTTCATCAGTTATTTTCACCCCAACTTACTAATCTAATAGCCTTCTTCTTTCCACGTCTCTCTTCGTTCTTCGTCATTTTTCTTCACCCCAACACGATTTGAAGTTTTCTCCTTTTAGTTTTCTGTATTTCCTCCACTGTCTTCAACCCATGAGATTGTAATATTAAGTCATCAACCAACACCAATTTCAACAGAGTTGAATATGATTATGTTTGGAGCCTAGAACATGGGAATCTACTAATAAGGGAATACAAATATTTTTTTTTTGGTTGAGTTGAAAAGTTGTACTTTTGACATTTTCTAGAACATTTGGGTGTATACAAATATAAAGCTCACATGCATGGGGAACACACATTTAGAATGATTGTGAAGTTGTGATGTAAATACTCTTATCCATAACTAAAATATAGTAATTGTTACTAATATATAGAATCATAGATGAAAACACTGAAAATTACTAGTGTTCTTCGGTTGGGTTATACATATAGATGAAAACACTGAAAATTACTAGTGTTCTCCGGTTGGGTTATACATGGTAACATGTATGAATAATTGCACACATATAGCGATATTGTGAATATATTTACCCCCGCATCAATATTAGTGTATTAGGTTAAAACCCAGTGTTTTACACGGTTAAATAAATATAATTTATATATAAAGTATAAAAAAGTTACATTTTTTTAAAACTCGTTTATTGCACGGATTGAACACGTGTGTTACACTAGTTGAATATATAATGAAATCAGTTAACATATGGCCGTTAGGGAAGGTAAAAATACCAAAGCCCGACAGGTATACTTGAAACATGAAACATCGGGGACGGGTATACCGATACCCGACGAGTTGTGAGTTGGGTATAGGATTAGGAAAAAGAATGTGCCGTGGGTATGAAATTAGGTAATACTCGATATATAAATATTATATTTTCAATCCAATGGGAATTTTAATTATTTAGGATAATAGTTTACGAAGTTTTAGTTTTTCACCGTACTCTCTTAACAAGAGAAAATATTTATTATATTTATATATAATATAAATTGAGATAATAGATTCGATAATCACATCACATGTGATATTATTTGAAATAATTTATTACAATAAGGATAAGGATTAAGATAACAATAAGAGATATCCATGTATTATTATTAATAAAAAATACAATAAAACATAAATAAAAAAAATTAAGGTTGAAGGAGAGAATGATACGTGGCATTATAATACTTTAGATTAGATGATAATCACATGTAAAAACCAAATAAAAAAATGTTAAATTGTGTCATCTTAGGGGTGAGATAAGCCTTAGGTACCATTAGGTCCTGGTTTCAATTCCCACAAGGGGGGGGGGGGGGGGGGGGTTCCAGATTTATTGGGTTTCATTCTTAATTGGTGTATAGACATTATTGCTTAGTGGATATGGATATGATCGGATGGTTCTGTTGGTGGCACGATGATAATCTGACAGTCCGCCAATGATCCAAATTTGTCGCTCAAAAAAGATCTTGTATCAGCCTTAAGTCTTACTTATACCCCACATATAATCATATGCTACTTTACGTAGCACATACTTAGATTGATCAAGAGGTTTTAAACATGCGCTATGAATTGAGTTCAAGGGGAGAATAATCAGTGTACGAAATATCTCTGGAGTCGAATTAAATAAACCAGATTGGAGGGCACGTCGGAATCTTCATGCAATAGATCATCTCTCAAAGAGAAGCCTAATGAGTGTGACCAATCAAATTTTACATGAGTTGTTACCCTACACGAGAGGAAGAAAATAGTCAATGAGTGTTATGAGTCTTATGACATATATACAGTTGGAGGTTTATAAATTATTTGATATATAAAATGTAAGGTTGTAAACAAACCGAATGTTTGGTGAATAGTTCGTAAATTTTTTGCGGGAAGTTCGTTTACGTTTATACGTTTAGTTAATGAACGAACATGAACTAGAAATTCTGTTCGGTTAGTTAAATGAACAAACACGAACAGGTGTCTCGTTTGTTCAGTTACGTTTGTGAACGTTCGGTAATGTGTTCGTAAACATTCGTTCATGTTCGTTTGTTTATGTTGTTCATTAAAGATTTTGTAGCATTTTTTTATTTTACCTGAACTTTTTTTATTCTTTAATTCTTATTTATCTCATTATCCAAACAAATAAAATAAGAAACCTTATCTCGTTTATGCACTGCTCCACTTTCCTTCTCATTATTCACATCGAAGTAACTATCATGAACCGTTCTTGAACACGTTTCTTTCCTTAACGAACAAATAAGAACAGAACCTCATTCGCTAAGTGTCCATGAACTGTTCGTGAACACATTATATGCTTAATGAACAAACACGAACAAGGTCTTGTTCGTGTTCGTTCGTTTACAAGCGTAACAAAATGCCATTGTTCATACCTTAACACACTTCCAACATCAGAAGGCGTTCTATTCTTGCTTGTTTATTGAGCTAGGGAGAACAGAAGACTGGTATAATCTTTTACACTAGTTATGTTTTAGATTATACACTAGAGTATAGTTTAGGTGAATCTCGGATTTTCTATTGTTTAGGTAAGCACATTGAAGTTCATTATCTTTGTATTTCAGTTGGCCGTGGATAGCATTTTGAATCGTGTATATTGCACTTTCACATTAAAGTGTTTCATGGTTTCGCATAAGACAAAAAGTGTAATTCAAAATTAACAAATATGTATGTGTTTGTGAAAAATGGTGTGCGAGATAAATCTGATCAGGCCTAAATCCTTTATACAAGGGTTGAAATAATACAATGATTGGGTAAAACATTGCAACCCTAAATAAAATTTAGCAACAGAGGACAATTGACCATTATAACCATAGCAGTTATACATATGCATATGTAGGAATGTGTCAATCAATTGCGTAGTTGCAATTGATCCAAGTTGCCACTATTTGGTCAATTGCTACTAATGCGACGCTTAGTCGCTATTGGTGCAACCAATTAGTTTTTACTACTAATGATGAGTTGCCACTGGTAGGGCTGTCTAAATTGCTCGAAAAAATCGAAAAATGCTCATAAATATGCTTGTTCAATTTGGGCTCTAGCAAAGCTCACTCGGCTCATTACAACATGCATTCATTCATCCGAATCTATCGCGCTATCCTATTATATATGCTATTAAACTAGCCCAATACCCAAGTACCCAACCTAATAAATAACTGAATGCTAAAAGTGTAAATGTCTAAAGCCTAATCAAAATTTAAAAACACGCTTTTGAGTTTAACGTCACTTGACCCTTAGCAGCTGCTCTCCTCGCCTATCGGTTAAGAATTTTTCACAATCAAGCCTAGTTCATTGCATAAGGACTTCACAATCAAAGATTTGGAGGTCACCCTTAGTTAAACATCTCGATTCACAAGTAATCATCGATTTCTGTTTTGTAATTCGCTAATTTAAAAGTCGATTCCTATTATAGGGTTGTCCAAATAACACAATGTTCGAAACTTGCTCGACGCTCGATTGAAAGACGCTTGGATAAAGAAAACACTCATTCGATTTCTGCTTGGTTAAAAACGAGTCAGTTGGCTAAATTTGATTTGTAAGCTAGCCAAGCACGAGCAAATGTATGCTCACTCGTTGCTTGCTCATGAACAGGTCCATGCTAATGTTTAGTTCACTGCTACTATTCAGTTGTCACTGATATGCTACTAATGATCAATTCCAATTAATCATTAATTTTCAAACCATTGTCCACTTTTTGACTGAACAAGTAAATTAAAAAAACTTATGTTGTATATCAATAAGGAAAAATAACATTTTCCATTGCGGGTGTCGCTTGCTAATTAAAACTCTAGCCTCTGGCCCCACCTATGCTTTACCCTCGAACCCTCACAAATGGGGTTTTTACTCCAAGAGTCTCAAGGTTATTTGGTTCCTAAAATTATAATAACTTTAGACAAATATGTATTTTACACCTCTAACTTTTACTAATATATGTTATAATTTCTTATTTATTCTTTTAAGTAAATCATGATTATCTAAAATGACCTGATGATATTAAACAAACACTTAAATGTTATAATTTCTTATTTATTCTTTTAAGTAAATCATGATTAACTAAAATAACCTGATGATATTAAAAAACACTTAAAAATAGATATTTTTTAATCCCTAATCATTTTCATACGTCCACTTCTTCTAGGCAAGTGTGCACCAAGTGCTTTAAAAGGGTGTAGTAAACCCATGTGTCCAATCTTTTACTCTCTTACCTCTCTCTCATGTTCACGTCATTTTTTTTCCATCAATCTAATCATATCATATAAACCTTAAAATTGGAACTTTCACATTCCTCCCATTCCTAAACCACATTTAAATAAAATAACTAAAATAAATTAAAACTATTAATAGCAGTTAAAATAATATAATTAAACTAATAATTTTAGTAGTATATAAATAATAAACTAATAATAATAATAATAATAATAATAATAATAATAATAAAATATATAAAATAATAATAGTAATACAACAACAATAACAATAATCATACTCTAGGATAAAAACGAATCCTCACTCAGGATAGTGTTTAAAAAATAAGCACCATCCGGTACAAGTTTTGGGTTGTAGCAAAACAGTTAGGCGAACACACGGGTTTCCACCTCCCATCCCATCCATTGACCCCATGCATTCTATCCCCTTAAGAATCTTAAAAAAGAATATGCTCCATATCACACCTATTTACACTATCTATACCAAAGAAAAAAATAGTGTTATAAGAATTACTAGACGCTACTCGGCCGGGTGGGTTCCACTATCAATTAATCGGTATTAATAGGGATTAAACGGGATTGGTAGGTTGTGATGCTATATGTAATTTTTAGTTTTATATGTATTTTTAAGTAGGCGTGTTTTAACACCTTCTTCAACCCATATTTTTAATTTGATAGGATTAAATGACGGAATTTACAGGTTTTAGTCAAGAATCTGGCCGGAATTGCTAGACTACCACCGATTTTGGCCAATTAGGACTGGATTTGACCACTATTGAATGCCTACTGATTAATTGGTCGATTAGATAAAAATTACTCAATTAACCTCCGACTAGTGATTAATTGACGACCAATCAAAGGATTGTCAGGATTTATATAATGAAAAAATAATAATTAACTTTTAAGTTATAAACACAATATTTTGTTGAATGTATTAGTTTGTATAAATACTCAAGTTAGGTGTACTTCACTTACATTGACAAAGTTTTTTGTTACACCATTTATTAAATCTGTTGCAAATACTATTTTTCAAATACAAGTAAATATATTGGATAATATTGTAGTTTTTACTTATATAATATTTAGTTAAAAGTAAATAATCTATATATCTCCCCTATCAATAAAAGAAAAGATGAGTATTATATTACAATGCTTACGTGGCAGCCATCTAGCCTATCGAACAATGTCAATGTTATCTCATTATTGCATCATTAATCTTAATAAAATATATATCAAAATGTAATTTCCTTTTATAACCTGCATAAAGTTTTTGGCGGCCATTCAAATTTTGAACCCAACTTGCATCCCCAAATATCCATTATCCTCTCTCATGCCAAATTAAATCTCATTTCAAAACCCTGGTCTCTCTCTTTCTCTCTTTATTCTTTGTAACACCAGCAACCAAAAAACTGATGGGGAGATGGCGGTGGTTTTATTAGCTCGGATGGTCAGTCACTCTTGCAGATCTTTAACATCCAGAACTTGAATTGCAGCTCGGATCAAAGTTCACAAAGTTACATGCAAATAGAAGGTCGATTTGTTCGCTCAATTAAAGGATTTGAAAGCCGAACTTGCTCTTCTTTGTGATCGCAAAAGTCACCAGTGGTGTTGCGAACAAGCTCTATAAGATGTAATCTCTTTCGTCTCTCTTCATGTGAGTATTTTTTATTTAAAGTTTTTTTTTCTCTTTTTTCCTTTGTTCTTGATACATTTTAGGGTTTTTTATTTCAGAAATAAAGATTGAATTGCTTGCTTATTGTAGATCTGGATACAGATGACAAATGTTTTAGTTGAACTGGAACAATTATCGATAGAAAGTTCAAGTTGAACTCTGTCAAAGGCTTCATTTTCAGCTGCCCAAAAGTCTGGTAAGTTTGGTCTTCGTATTTTTTTTCTTTTTAATTTTAAGCTCTTTTGTTTATGAAGTTCATTTTGTAATTTGAGTTTCCCTATCATTTTAGGGATTTTGCTTTGATCCTAAAATGAGTATGGCTTTGGTAGAATGATACTATTGATAAAGTAGCATAAGAGAATTGGTTTTCATAATCGGTCGAACTGGTAAATTGGTACTGAGTTGAATGTCTTCTTAGAAAATAAATTGCTTTCTTTTTCATAAAGATATCTTTTAAGTCCTTTCACAACCAATGTGCAAAAACATGATAATAATAATAATAATAATAAATAATTTTAACAAATGATAATATCACCACTTCATAATTGATTTTAAGATTTTTTTTTAATTTCTTTGTACTTCATAATTATCTTTTTGTTTATTTCTATTATCTAAAGAAATGATCAAAAGTGATTTTTAAGTTTTCTACTTGTAATATGCAAAATTAAACTATAGTGATATCTTATGTGCGTTAGTTTATAACATTTTATATGCTATTTTAATTGCTAATATGAAGTTTTTAAGTA
This sequence comes from Scalesia atractyloides, assembly GCA_947069175.1. Taxonomy (NCBI): domain Eukaryota; kingdom Viridiplantae; phylum Streptophyta; class Magnoliopsida; order Asterales; family Asteraceae; genus Scalesia; species Scalesia atractyloides. The sequence continues at coordinate 39,665,255 of CAMTDV010000008.1, read as the reverse complement.
AGATTTACCAAATATGATGCTTAATTGCCTTTTCATATAGTTTTTTGTAGGTTTATATTATTCATGAATGAACAAGGTATGATTGATATATAAAATCTCCGCTATCAATAAAAGAAGAGATGAGCATTACATCACATTGCTTATGTGGCAGCCATCTAAGCTATCTAATGTCAATCTTATCTCATTATTGCATTATAAATCATGTATTTTCAGATTATATTTAATATTAATATCTCATTATTAATATTAATATGGGGAAGTGTATTTCAAATTTTAAAAAATTATGGAGAAGTGTATTTAATGACAGTTTTAATCATTTTATCTACCCTAAACTCTTTTTATTTCTCTCACATTAATCTCTACTCATCTTCTCTTCTAAAATTCTACAACCTTCTCTCACATTAATCTAAGTGTTGCTTTCTAAAACTCTATAAAATACAAAAGTGTTGCTTATTTAACATTTACTATGGTTTCTTAAAACTATCATACAAACTTCAATACACATAGTACAAACAACAATGTCAAAAAATGTTATAAATTTATAGTATATAATTTTCTTATTATTTCGTATATAAAATCATATTTATTCAAGCCGTGTGGTTTCTAAATATATAACCTTTTTTTATTATTTGATAAACAATATTACATTTATTCAACCCGTGTAATATACATAATTTTGAAGATATAACTTTTTATTATTTTGTATATAAAATTACATTTATTTAAGGGCTTGGTTATCCACACATCCCCTCATTTTATTTACACATCCCTTAAACCCTATAGGAAGCGTATGGGGCAACATGGTTCCTCTGGGTCCAGGCCTATTGAGCAATACACTTTCTATATGTGTACTTGAAGTACAAACTTTTCAAAAGATGGTTAGCTAAGGATTAGAGGACCAAGTGAATCATATAGGGTCAGACGCTTCTTATACATGGGTCTAGTGGAACCATATTGCTCCATACGCTTCCTATACTTTGGGTCTAGGGGAACCATATTGCCCTATACGCTTCCTCTACTTTGGATCTAGGGGAACCATATTGCCCCATATGTTTCCTCTACTTTGGGTCTAGGAGAACCGTATTGCCCCATACATTTTCTATATATATAAATATATTGTTTTGTTTAATAAGTGTTTTTTTTTATAAAAACATTATAATATAACAATAATAATAGGTTAAAAATTTGATGCAACTTATATTTTTTTAAGTAAAAACCCATTTTTTAACACAAAATAACACTGATTAAATAATTTTAGCAGGATAACACTAAATAATACAACAACTAATGCTACGACTAATCAAACATGTTTATGTATTCTTTATGTTGATTCTTGTTACTTGCCATTAATGTTTTATCCTGTTGAATACGAGACGCGTATAGTGTCTCCCATTCTTTAGCTTCGGTAGTTCTGTATAGACTCCAAAGTCCATTTAGTGGAGGCATTGGACAATCATTGGTTAACTTAAGGAGAATGAAGTGGTTCGTCTTGACAAAAGCAATAGACATGGTGGTTTGATTAGGGTAAGTCGTCGGACCACCAAAAATGGGGAAGTATATTTGATTACCACCATTACCAAAATGCTGGATTATCACACCGAATTTCTGAGCAGCCAACAATCCGGCATACGGAAGTTGCATCCACTTTCGATATGGTGCAGGTGCCACTTCCAGATGATCTATTGAGTTATATATTTCATTGTAAAGTTAACATAGGTCTCCACAGAGGCTCGTTAATGATCAGCTCGTCTAGAAGTTGTTGGCGGACATACAACTACTGATTCTGCTCCATCCCTAAACCGCGAGCTATGGATCGAAAACCACAGTTACCATCCGGCTGGACATTTTCTATATATGTAATGTAGGGTCGATACCTAGTTGGAAGCCATTCCTTAAAACTGCCGATAATGTTTTTGTACTTGTCACCGCCAATTAGTTGAAAATCTTTATCATGTGGGTTGTATGTATGTATGTATGTATGTATGTATGTATGTATGTATGTATGTATGTATGTATGTATGTACGTATGTATGATCTTTATTAGCCTCCTCATTTCTCTGTTGTCGTGCTTTCGCAGTTGGGCGTCCGTGAGTATCTGTTTGTACCTCAGGTGGACGGTGGTCAGTCGTACTTGGATTCACCACAGCTAATTACTTCGAGATCATACTCCTTTTTACTGGCGGTGGTTGCAGTTGTAGTTGTTGTGTGATTTTATCCATCTCCTTCTGAAGGTAACTCTCGTCTTTCTGAATTTTTTCTAGTAATACATTTAGTCTTGTCCAGAAGACGTATATGCCAGCAAGTGGAATTTTGTTACCTGTATTCAAAATTTATAATTAAAAAGGGAGGGGGAGGGTTAATCATTTAAAGTTCAACAAATAGTGATAACATGTATTTATTACCTGTCCTTTGTTACCAGTTCAAACGACAAACACATGGCAACCCACAACTCGTGAAAAGCTGGTGGCCACAAGTTCTCATTACTGACCGCAAGGCATCTAACTTTTTGACTCGACAAGCAACAAGTCTAGAGCCTTATTGGAAACCTTACCACGTAGGTAATCAAACATTGGTATTTTGTGGTCCCCCATGGGCACAGACAAGCTGTTTTGGAAACTATGTTTTATTGCTATGACTTGTGACTCTAAAATTTTGTCTACTTGCAACACAAGTCTATGGAGTGAGTTGTTATGCCCCTTAAGGTATCTCTTCAAGTTGGCATTAGATTAATCCGTTCACCTACCGAAACCCTATGGGAATCGTATTACCCTCTAAGCTTCCTATTGGGGTCACTTTTTCAGATCAATAGGAATCATATTGCCCAATACGCTTCCCATTGATTTAATTCGTTCACCTACCGAAACCCTGTGGGAATCGTATTGCCCTATACGCTTCCTATTGGGGTCACTTTTGAAACATTTTCAGTTGTAAACTGCCTGCATGTCAGAGAATACCTGGTTCAATCGTACCAATAGAAAGCGTATTACCCTATATGCTTCCTATTAAGCCTAGGGGAATCGCATTGCCCTATACGCTTCCTATTGGGGTCACTTTGAGCATAGCAATAGGAATCGTATTGCCCAATACAGTTCTTATTGATTTAATTCGTTCACCAACCCAGCCCTATGGGAATCGTATTGCCGTATACGCTTCCGATTAAACTTATGGGAATCGTATTTAGCAATACGCTTCCTATTGGGCCATTTTTCAAACCTTTTCAGTTTTGAACTGCGTGCATGTCAGAGAATCTCTAGGTTCATTGTACCAATAGGAACTGTATTGGTCAATACGCTTCCTATTGGTGTCGCATTTAATGCTTCAAACCCTATGGGGAGCTTATTGGGTTATATGGTTCCTATTAAGGGATGTACAAAAATTTTAGGGGATGTGTAGATAGTATCACCCTTATTTAACCTGTGTAATAAATAAACTTTTCAAAGTTATACTGATTTATTATTTAATATATAAAATTTATTTATTAAACCCGTATAAAAGCCGGGGTTTAGAATATTAAAATAAATAACTTACTAGTAAACTATGAACGTGGGAAGTAAGACTCAAATAATAATATACAAACATATTGCTGGTGTATATTTTTAGAAATAAAATATATTTATAAGTACTTAATTAAATTAAAAAAGGTAGTAGACCTTCCTCATTATATATACACATCATGTCCACATGCTACGCCCTTACCTCGCAATTTCCTTCATCACTCAGAATCTTGCTGGTCGGTCCTACAAATCTCACCACCGTAATCCCTCCTCCGATGGCGGGAAAAGTCATCTCCAGTGGCATCCAATACACCACTTTACCCGACAGTTACGTCCGTCCGCTCAATGACAGGCCTAACCTATCCCAAGTCTCCGAATGCAACGATGTTCCGGTTATCGACATCGGTGGAGCTGACCGGGAGCTCATAAGCCAGCAAATCGGCGACGCGTGCCGTCACTACGGCTTCTTCCAGGTGCATATGCGCTTGCTTTTCTGACTAAAGAATAGTAGCTGAATTAGAACTTTTTAGTCATGGTCAATATATTATTATTATTATGTTTTGTACTTGTTACAACAAGTACAACTCATATTTTAAAAAGATTTAATATATTAAAATAAGAGTTATCTTTTTATGTTTTGAGGCGTGAGGGGTGGAATTTGTCTAGGCTGTTAACGTAAACTGATTGTTTGTTAATCAGGTGATGAACCACGGTGTGCCGGATGAATTGGTGAAGAAGATGGAACAGGTAGGGAGAGAATTCTTCCAGTTGCCGGTTGAGGAGAAGATGAAGCTCTACTCGGAGGATCCCACGAAGACGATGAGGCTTTCGACGAGCTTCAACGTCAAGAAAGAACAAGTTCATAACTGGAGGGATTATCTCCGGCTTCACTGCTATCCTTTGGATCAGTACTCTCCTGAATGGCCTTCCAATCCTTGTTATTTCAAGTAACTACTCTCTCTCTCTCTCTCTTACGCGTAAATAAACGTATGAGTTAATGAAATCCGGAATATATAATTAGAAAGGTCATGGAATGGAAGGACTAAGAGCGGAAAGATATATTTAGATTCAAAATTGGTCGGGTAGGGTTGAATTTGGATTAGAGTTAGATACACCAGCTGGCTGCTATAACATCATTTGTCCAAGTGTCTTATCCATTTAGATGTTTGTGTTCACCAAGTAACTTCAAACGGATAAAAACTTGTGCTCCTTTTCTTTCATAGTTTTTGGGTTTTATATACAAGTCACCTCTATAAAAATCTACATCTATATACACATTATATTTATTAGTAATTAAGAATAATCAAATTGAAATGACACACCTTTAATACTAGTATAGACTAAATTGATAAAACAGTAACAAACAAAATATAAAAGACATGATTAATATAATAGTAGTATTATATATTGATATTTGACTTGATTATTAGATAAAATGGTTTAGGTAAATAGTAAAATCTATGATTTAAAGTGCAGGAAAGTGCACATGTGATGGGTCCATGAAATGGACAAAACCGAAAGGTGAGAATATAGACCTTTTATGTGACTTTGTCTGACTGATTTGTACATGATTAAATATTTATCTTATATGTGTGTAATAGTAATTACAACTTTTACAATATAATATATGATATGAGAATGCATTTTACTTGATATATAAATCAACCTTCTTATTAGAGAATGGGTATGATTTGCGGAATTTATTATGATATTGTACAGTTAGACGAGAGTAAGCATGTCTAACTAACTAATGTATCTAAAACTATTATATACGTGAAACAAATTCACATATCTATATTTTATTTGGTTAAAGGCATTTTATGTATTTCGTTAGTATATTAACATATAAGTGTCACTCTGTATTTATCTACATATACAATGTTATTATTATTTTTACCATTTTATTGATGGAAATAAATCTTGTAACACAAAAAAAATGAAAGTTTGATTTATTTCTTTCTTGATAGAATAAAATAATATGGAAACAAATTTTACTAAGTCTAATCTAGCCTGATCTAGAACTGGTGGCAAATGCCGACGTTAGGAGAGCAAGATAAAGTTATATTTTTTTATTGGGTGTCTTCTGAGCAAGATAAAGTTATATTTTTTTATTGGGTGTCTCCTGAGCATGTCACGTTAGAGGTGACGTATTTGTTATGATGTCATATAAAATCGTATTAAACCTTTCAAAACAAATTCTTTTGAAAATTTAAACTCGTCACACATTTATTTGGTTATTAAATAATTAAATAATAATTTTTTTAGACGGCAAATTTATTTTAATCACTATTTTCTACAAGACTTGAACCTAAGACCCCCTCTTTCAAACCCAAGTAGTTATTAAATAAATACTTTTGAATTCAACAAATACCTATTTTTAAAAGAAATAAATACTTTTGAATTTAACACATACCTATTTTTAAAAGCGAAAAAACTTTTAATATACCGGTATCAAGATCTGTAATTTTTTTAAAGGCTTAAGTTACATTAACTTCGCTTTCAGCATGGATCAAACCTTTAACCTTACAGGGGCAACACCTTAACTTGAAGATCTATGATTAATTATAACTTTCAAATGATTGAAGGCTATAGTCCTATGATGTCATTGGTGTAAATTTAGGATGAAATTTAACTTATATAAGAGCTAATCGCATGTAAATATATATTAGTTTAATTTGTGTAATTTGAATGCGTTATTAAAAAAAGCATATCAGTTAAAATTTTAACAATTAAAAATAAGTTTACTTTTTCAAAATCATTTATACAATAAAAAAATTTCTTAGAAAATTATGTGAACACACGACAAATATTTAAAAGAGAAAACGAATGATGAAATTAATGACAACGTGCACGTGGAACCCAATTCTATATATTTGACCAGGTCCATAATGAGAGTCCATGATTAATTTCAAAGTTAATTTTTCGTACCTAATTTTTACGGAAATAAATGCTAATTTCATGTATATATTTTTATCATGTATCACTTTATTTATTTTTTTAACGATAAATTGCTTTTAATATTTGTAATTTATGAGTCTTGAATTTAATTTTTTTCTCTTTTAAAATCAGGTGTTTAAAGTTCTGATTTTATAAAAGAACCACCACTTTGCTGATATAATTAAATTTTGTTTTACAGTTGAAGTATCTATATTGTATACATGTGACTCATCTAAAAACGTTGTTATAGTTAAATCCCTCCAATTTTTCATGAAAAACTTGGATTAAAACGAGTCTAATACGTAATAAGTTAACTAAATAACTATAAGAATCATATAAACTTATAAGTATATTCTTTGAAATCTGATAATTTGTGGTTTCTCTCTTCTATTAATATTATTAGCAAAACAATAGGTGTTTATTAAAAAGAATAATAGATTTTAATAATTCCAACTGTTGCCCGTTGGTCGGCAACGGTCCCAACTTCAAAAATTCTCACTGACGGTCCCAGCTTTTCACATATTGGCCTTCAATGGACCCTGACTAACAGAACTCTAACTCGTTAGTCTCCGGTCGCCGGAAAAACGTTTTTGGCCGGAAAACTTAACTTTTTCGTCTCAAACCTCTTTGTAAACTTATTACGCACCTTTAGGAACCTTTTCTAGTAAGAGCCGCAATTATTAAGGTCGCCGGAAAAACACATTTTTTGTTGGAAAACTTCTTTTTTATTGGAAAAGTCAACTTTTTAGCCGGAAAACTCAAAATTTTCGTCCCAAACCTGTTTGTAACCATAGATCGGACTTTTATGAACCTTTTTCAACCAAAAACGTTTTTCCGTCGTCTAGATACTAACGGCGTTAGAGTTTCGTTAGTCATGGTTCATTGAAGGCCAATATATGAAAAGATGGGACCGCTAGTGGAAAACTTTGAAGTTGTAATCATTGACGGCCAATGGGTATGGGATTATTAAAATTCATATTCCTTATTAAGAAAAAAACTATTAATTCTCAGAGTTCTTTCATCTGAAATGATCAGGTATTAACTACGCTCGCATTATAGGTAATGTTCATAAGCCTTAATATACACCATATGAACTAAATTTGTATATACATGTACTTATATATGTAAATGTGGAGTTAGCTCACTTCGTATAGATTCTTATCTTTTAATTAGAGATTTTGGGTTCAATCTTAAGTAAGGTGATATTTTGGTGTAATTTAATAGTTGATTTATGTATCATTAGTCGTTCAAAAAAACTACTTATATATATATCTTGTTGTTTTATTTTAAATTAAGAAACATTAAGGTGGCTAATTCTTCCCCGCCGTCATTATGATCCTTATATATACATAACAAATTTTAAATAAACTATAACATAAACATACATACAAACATTTTAATTTACTGATACAAATTATATCGCTCTTCTACTGTATACAAGCGCTTATTGCAATTTTCATGGTTCTTTAGTTTAACTTCCATGTATAAAGGCAACGCAAAATCATACATAATGTTTGGGGGCAATGGAGTGGGAGCCTGGGACGGGTCAGTGACCATCAACCTGGGTGGGAACACCGGCCCCTCGGTTTTGGGGAGAAAAGTTTCATTGAAATTCGTTGCGAGACCTCATTGGCTCTCGCCGAGAAAGTGGAAAGGGAAAATTGGGGAGGGGGGATTCGGTTTGGGAGAATATTAGGGACACTAAGATGACACATGTAGAAAACTAAGAAAGTACGGAAAAAAGCCTGATCCAACACCAATGTATTACATAGAGAAATTTAAGGAGTGTGGGACGACTCCATCCTCCTTATAGGTAGGGGTGTAAACGAGGTGTAGGGGCTCGATAGCTAATTGGGATTGGATCGGTAAAAATCTCGAATGAACCGAGCATTAATGAGCTTGAGCTTGAGTATGATTCGTTTGGTTATCGAGCCCGAACTCTAGCTTTACATACAAAGTTCATTAACTAATTTTTTTTTTATGTATACATAATTTTGCTAACTTGAACAAGTTCAAGTTTAACTAATGACATTGGCGAGCAGAGCTCGAGCCGAGCTTTGGCTTGTTTAAGCTATTGAAGTAAGCTCAAGCCAAACTTTTAGCTCGTTTAAAGTTGTTCTCTAATTACCTCGAGCCACACTGAACTAGAGCTTTTGGGTTTTACTTTCTAGCCGAGCTCGATCTTAAAATAGTAGGCTCAAATAAAGCCAAGCTCGAGCTTGAGCCTTGTAAAATATGATTAACTGAGCCCAAACCTAATCGGGCTCTCACTCAGCTAGACTCGACTCGTTTAGACCCAGGCATAAATGTTTTCATATTCACCATACGCATTTAAATTGTCCATACATATATTTTTATTTTATATAAATTAAGAAAGATTAGTGGTGTTTAATTCTTCCCCCACCGTCATCCTAAACGACCTCATTTACCAGTGACTTTTGGCCATATAATGTTTTGTTTTGTGGTGGTCACCGCCTACCTGCCGCCCAGTTAAATGCGAGGATAAGAGGACAATATGACGATTCAGTGAATCGTCGCTAGAGTAGACGTTACTTTCAATCAATTGCACTTGGTCAATGTCGTTTATTATGAGTGGATGACATCCCACGCGGTGTCGACGTCAGACAACAAGACACGTGTTGACATCACCCTCAGTTATATTTATTTATATTTTTTTTCCAATAGTTAACCTTCAAAAGTCATGTTTGCTTCTAGTCATAAGCCACGAGTCTTTTCGTCACCCGTTATGTGTTCTTTTTATATATATGGACCGTTATGATGATTCATCTATATTGACCATTATGATTTAAATTTGACACAAAAAAATATATGTTAGTTGGCTAATCATTGTCTTCATTATTACTTTAATTTCTTTTTCAGGGAATATGTTGGAAATTACTGTATAGCGATACGCGAATTGGGAATTAGGATACTTGAATTTATATCGGAAAGTTTATGTTTAGAAAAAGAGCGACTAAATACGATATTAGGCGAGCAAGGACAACATATGGCCATCAACCATTATCCAGTGTGCCCTGAACCCGAGTTAACTTATGGGTTGCCTGGTCATACTGATCCTAATACGCTCACCATACTCCTTCAGGACACGCTTGTCTCTGGATTACAAGTTCAAAAAGATGGCAAATGGGTAGCGATTAAACCACGCCATAACGCGTTTGTCATCAACATTGGCGACCAACTAGAGGTGATTTACATTTTTGTGTAGCCAACATGATAACGTTTCGGGTTGAGCAATTTCAAATGCTAACTAGCTTATTGTTTTTCTTAATAGGCGTTGAGTAATGGTGAATACAAGAGTGTGTGGCATCGAGCAGTGGTCAACTCAGACCAACCAAGAATGTCAATAGCTTCGTTTTTATGTCCTTGTAATGACTCAGTCCTCAGCGCTCCTAATGAACTAATAAAAGATGGATCGACGCGTGTTTTCAAAGACTTTACGTACACAGAATACTACAAGAAGTTTTGGAGTCGAAATCTCGACCAAGAACATTGTTTAGAGTTCTTCAAGAACTAGCTATATTTCTTCACATCATCCATCCCAAAATCCTATCAATCTTATGTCCTAATTCCCTAGTTTTTATTAATGTTAGATTTTAAAATAATTTAATGTTTCAAATATATATAAATATTAGTCTATCTATTTTAATGTGGTATTTAAAGGAAATAAAGGAGTGGATTTAAGCTTGAAAATATGACAAACGAAAGCTAAATGTTATTTATGTTTTGTTTGTTTGCAACTATGTCCACGTTCTACCCCACATAAAGTAAAAAGGTCAAAGTAAAATGACTTTGTCGGATGTCGCCGAAGTTATATAATATAATAACAAGCTTTTTATGTGATGAAAAGTTTGAAAGTTTTGACTTAAAATTTTGTATGATGATGCATATGGATTTGTGGCACGATATGGTATTCAAGAATTATAGATTTGAAACTATTTCCTAATGAGTTTGTGACACTATATGCTTGTAGGGACCATGATTCTAAAAAGAGGACCATATGTGATCTAAAATGGGATCGTAATAACTCAACAAGAAGATGGAATCATATATGGACAAGTAGACTTTATAGGTTGACGTGCATTTGCATTGGCCAATCGTTTATATGGTTCACATAAACACATGTTAAATATGTTAGTTAATTTTGTTAGTTTTTTATTACCTATTGGCCTAGGGTAATAAGGTTTTTTATTTGCGTTAAAATGGCACGGTTTCAAGTCCCATACGGTGGTTTATTTGTGTTAGAAAATGGTGCGATTTCAAGTCTCATAAATTTATTTGCGTTAAAACGGTGCGATTTCAAGTCCCGTAAAGTGGACATTAAGTGAATTTTAGGAGTATATTACAAATAGACGTGCGTGTTCTTCATACAAAAAAAAACCGTTAAGTTGGTTAAACTCAATAACAATTAGTTTCTATTGATCTGTTATCTGTGTAACACATCCTTATATTAAGAAAACCAATTATACATATTTCATTTGTCTTTATATTTCATTGATGCAAGAATCAATGAATTTATGAAGTGAGTTTATAACAACCCAAGTAAACCGTCTCACGATATTGTCGGCTTTGCCTCCAATGGGTTTCCCATTTTGAAACTCACGGTTTGTTTTCAACCGACAACTTGCTCACCTATGCAAAATAAGTCCTGGTTGCGAATGTTTTCATCCATCTTATAAAGAAGGTTTCGCTCTCTCCCTCATTTTCTATTCAAATATTTTAGAGAGCTATATGGCATATCCATTCCCAATTGGATTATTTGTGTTAGTGCTCGTTGGATGATGGAGAAATATTTCATACGACGATGGCAGTCATTGCACCATATGGATGTGACATCGAACCCTCACTTGACGATTGATGATCACGGGACGACTGTCATTGGTTATCGTTGAATAACGAGGTCTCTACAAGAGTACTTCAACAAAAGTGGTGTGTGTCTCACATAAAATCTAATCTCAATGATTACTAGACAGTTGTTGCAATGCATAATCTTGCTCCCACGAATCCTCTAAACTGTTGCCACACATTTTGTTTGGAACACTGCTATAACAATTTTTTTGGAACGCCTATTTTAATTACCACCACTACAACAAATAATGAATTGAGTGTAAAACCTCAATCCTAACTAACCTAAGACTAGATGGAGTGGGGGCTTGAAAAGGGAGTATTATGCGACATGTGGATGTCATATCAGCACACATAAAAAAGTGGCATGGAGCAAAAATGAGAGGAGTGGGCTAGGGCGTGAAAGGGTGGTGATATGCTAAAAGTAGTTGAACTAATATTAATTAAATTAATCCTAAACCAGACACTAAGTAATACTCTAAACTATCTAAAACTAAAGTACTGACAGGCAAGTGAATCTATCGACACTAGTAAAGCTAAAGTAAGTCCGGATATCAAACCCACAAGACTCCTATTGACAACATATACTAGACTCGATTTACTTATCTACACTACTAATTTTTATTTGTTTTTATGTTTTGAGGGAGGTTTCTAACAATCCTAATGCAATTATTTAAAAGGTTGACTAATGCGAACTCAGACACGAACTCTAACTATAGGTGAAATCAGACGATGATAAAAGCACCATCTAGGTTTGGAATCCTATTCGTGAGTCATGGATTTCTATCGGTATTGGTAACTGAGATGGAAATGGGATCTATGAAACTAAACTAATAGGCAATCCTAAAGGAACCTCGACCCTTCTTGAGGTGTCCAGGAAAAAACCAACAAACTGTTAAACACACTTGTTAGTCGAATCTCCTCACAGCAAATCCGACAATGCTAAAGTACCCAAAGACGGTCTACCTCACAGCGCGACAATCTCAATGCACCCTAAAGTGTAAAGGGGTCATCTACGAACAGTTATTCAGATTTAGGTAGGCAACTATCAAAAGACAATAAAGGAAGACCCACTCACACGCAATCAACACCTAAATAGTCTAGTGACGAAGACAAACCTAACTAATCCTCACCTCACGACTATTAGATTAGGTAGAAAACTTAAAACCTCTAAATCCTTAATCATAGTTCCTATGGGAATCGTCGACTATGAACCGTAAATTAATCGCGAACACACAGTAGGCGACCTATTAGCATTCATACAAAGTATAAAGCAGCATTAAGTATGCACACACAACTGAAAACATGAACAAGATAATTTACTAAAGCCTGTTAACACTCGCACCACCCGAATGAAAATCGTAAAACATGATTGCAAGATATAAAGTCAGAGGGTGTCTAGGTGTAGACACAGTGACAACTCAATGCGGGGTTAGTTCACACGACGTTTGGTGTGGCATGCTTTGGCCTAGTAGGTCCTTCGTACTCTCATCGTTAATCCCTAGGTAGGCAAACTGGTCCGGTATATTGGATTTATACGAATGCCAATCCTAGACAGGACGTTCCGACTACCGGTACCCTTACCCTTCCAGTTACTACATGGCCGTCGTAGAACTCACTTTGATGAGATTGAAAAATATAAATATTACAAAATCTTGAGAAGAGAAGCATGAAAATGATCAATTATGTGACCATGGAACATGTGCGTTTGCGTAAACATGTTATGTTAACAATACGTAGACCACAATAAATATCACACAATAACATATAATAGTGAGAGTGCTTGCATGCATTTGTGTGTGAGATAAATATGAAACAAGTAAATATCATGAGTTTGTATGTAACCAACTAACACATAAGCAATTAGAATCTAATCAACTATAGTATTGGCTCTAAGGGTCGAATAACCTATCATATATCCCTATAGTCAAAAGCTCTGATACCAATCTATCACACCCTGACCCGCAACGGATATGGTAGTCGGGGCATGATTGGGTTTTCATCAAAGCTCATGACATTTACAATAATAAAGTTTCGTATTTCTTAATTCAAATTCAAAGACAATATTCCAACAAACACGTAAAACATACAAGCACGAAAATGTTCTAATCATGACATTTAAATAACCCTTTATTTTTCTTCTAAGACCAATTCCTATGTGTTCCTGCTTCAACCTGTTCACCAGTATCATGTGTGAAAATAGAAATTTGGATCTACAAAAGTTGGCGAGTGAATCCCATTAAAATATTTGAAAGAAATAATTTTGTTGATTAATTTAATAAAAATGTGCATAAACCAAGTATGAGCAAACGTCTATGTATACTATCCACAAACCACATAACCATCTAACATTGAAGACATAAACATGATAAGTGATGTGAAATGAGATCAAGGCTCAATCAAACTGAGCCGATCTAATTAGGCAACGCGATGCTCAACTCGTATCCAACGAGGAACAGATGGGCCTAATGTGAATGCTTGACTGAAATGAGAAAATGTAACCACGTATAACAATACCGAACATTACATAACACGTTAGATCATATAATGGTAGAAGCACAAGTGTTTGAATGAACAATATAAGTAAACGACACATGATACACCACAAACCATGAATAAAAAGGGGAATTTGTAAGAATTCACTCACAGTGGGTGCGTTTCTTGAATTAATGATGAATGCGCACGATTTAAGATTTCAATTGACGAGAAAACTAACCTAAATAAACACATACTAATTCGGTAAATATATATCTTTTGTTTGTAATTAATATTTTTAATTAATACTTTTTATTAGGCTTTTTAGATTGTTTTTATAGTATTTATTACAAGTTTTATGCTTGAAAAGTCCTATTTTTATAGGTATTTTTTAAGGATTTTTGGAGAAAAAAATAAAGAAAATAGGCATTAAAAAATTATACCCTTTTTAGGGCAGAACCGGGTCGAACCGGCAGGACTGTGACTTATTGGCATCGTGTATGGATCGAACTCGTGACCTCCCGTATACGTGCACGCAACTCTACCAACTGAGCTACGTGTCTAACCCGATATAATCTTGATTTTAATTATCTATATATACTAACTGAGTTATGTTTTATTTTGTTTAAATTTAAAACGGATTTTAAGCTTGCAAAACCGGTTACAAAACCAGCTCGAACCCGCACCCTCACGATACGTTGCACACAGCCCTTCCAACTGGGCTGTGTGTCTAACCCACAATATTTGGATTTATATTACATTTATATACATACTGAGCGTTGATTTGAATAGGTTTAAAAATAGTTGGTTTTGTTTCGGAAAGTCGGTAACGTGTGAGACTCGAACCCGGGTGTGCTGTGTTTGCGTTGCACACAGTCCACCACTGGACTATGTGTCTAACCTGATTAAACTTCTAATTTTAATTATATTAATACACTATCTTGATTTCATCTTCCTCATGTTTAAACCTGCTAACAGAACCCGATTTAATAAACTTGAGGAATGGTTTGCTTTCCATTAACAGATCACTAGGTAATTGAAAGAAAAACAGAAATCAAATGATTGTACTGAAATGAAGAGGCTTGATTACTCCAGCGATGTCTTCGGTGATACCAAGAAAATTCCGGCAATTGTGGTCTCGTGGGCGGCGGTTCTAGATGGAGCTTTTGGGGATGGAGCAGATCCGGCAGAACGAACATAGACGTTAGGCACAAACAGAATTAGCGGAAGCTTTTCATTCATTCATTCATGCCGAAAGAGCTTAGATCTCGTCTGGTTGGCGGAGTTCCTGGAGCTAATCCGCCAGCGTTTCCCCTCTGGGAACTTCCAAAACTTACAAAAAATGAACACACAACACCTATTTATAGACATGACATTTCGTGCGAACCAAGCCTGCTCTCAGTCGTATGAATATCTCGTACGAGTGAGTCATTCGTACGAATATTTTGTACGAGTGAGTCATTCGTACGAATCACAGATGTTACTCGTACGAAACATACAGTCACTCGTATGAGTCAGTACTTGTTCGCACTTGGGGTCGTGTGTTCGTATCTAATCTATTACAATTTTCAATACACACTCTAACTAGTCTATTTGCACAGTGACGGCCATAAAGTGCATCAACAATTTCCCCCTTGACATCACTGTCGAAGCTTGAACTTGAAATCTTTAGAGCTGTTTTTGAATATTATGCAACTTCAATCGGGTATCTGTTGACATTGTGATTCCCCATTGATTGAAGATCCGGGTTTGCATTATTTACGTTTAAGCACCATTCCCCCTGAAATAATTTTATCCAGAAATTAATCTTCAGGCTGTTGGTTGCATGGTTCAGAAACCTCCTCTGATTTTCTTGATCTTCAAATTTTCTCGAACAATCACCAACTTGTCATTAAACAATGTAGCTTTCTCTATTTCGATGTTTAACGATATCCACGTTCGGTTAGGCGCACCCCTAGATGCTCGATCCTCTGATCTTCAAAACCCAACCGGCAATTGACAGAAACTTCGAATAACCACACGGATTAACTTCAAACCGATGAGTATCCGCAAAAATCTTCTCAATCAGCAAATCATCAAAAACAGACTATCTGGTAACACATCGAATTTGAGAAACGTTCTTTGGCAATCAGAAGCACATTCATCTTCTTTAGTCACAATAACAGATGTATAGCTATCTCCGCTGGAATGGGGCATTGAAACTACAAGACATCCATGTTTTCTGGCGGTTCATCCGAAAAACAGTTCATTTGCAATGCAGAGTTAATGATAGAATAACGTGTTCACATTGACGTCGTCGTGTTCACATCCACGCCGTCGTGTGTGCTTCCACTTCCACATCGGGGATCAGGTGGTTAGCCCTTGAGCATCAATCTGAAACATGATCTGAAAATTCTGAACATTCTTCGATCACCCATACTGAATGTGTAGTCTATTCGTTTCCACGAGTCTTCATCTGGGTGCACACATATAACAGCCTCTCCTGTATTCGAATCATAATGCCACCACTTGAAGATCGTATAAAAGTCTTGCTCCATTTTGATCAAAGGCATGTTCTTCATCACCCTTGGTTTCTTCACAATCAAAGTAATATCTTTCTCCTTCGTTACTGGATCTACTTTAACAATGCGACGAGGATAATGAGGTTTCCAATGTACAAAACCATGCGTAGCTTCAAACTTGATCAATCTCCACAGCTTTTGGTCATGAAACTTCATCTTTAGATTTATCATCTTGGTTTGAACAAGCTCCTTAATATCCCAATAAGACAGTGTTTCGATGTCGCTTAAATATCGAAAGTATTGGATCCCAAATTCCCGTTTAATCGCGTACACATTTAGCTCTTCAATCCAACCCCAACTCAGAATGTCTCCTAAAGAAATATCAGCATCTCTGGTGAAAAATGCTAGGGGTCTCTTAAACTTACGCTCTGCTGAACTCACCTGAAATCATTTCTTCTTTTGTTCAACTATTTCAGCTTTAGACATTTTCTCAGGAATTGTTCCTTCTTTGTAGCTTCAGATACTTTCCTTTACAACATCTCAGAACTTTCTGCTGTAAATAAATCGATAAACGTTGGGAAATCATCTGTACCCTGAATAGTATCATTATCATCTTCATCAGAATCACTTTTCATGACAACGTTATCATATATATTTGCATCTTCTATGTCTTCGAAAACAAAAGCATTCGGTTCAAAAACATCTATCTCATTAAGTTCATTTTCAAAATCAAAATCGAACTTCTCTTCGCTAATAGCGAGCATTGCTGCTATTTCTTCTTTCGAATAACTATGAATAAACTTCCCTACTTCAACATCATGCTCAAGATATAATACAAACGGCTTTGGCATGACAGGAACAGAAGATGTAACATTTCCTGTGAAAATTCCTGCCTGCTGAGCATCTACTGACTCATCAGCTTTGTTCATCCTTTCCTCTTCAGTAGTTTGGTTTAAGGAATCATCAAAGTACTTAGAAAGATCAACTAATTCATTAACATTCGAATCAATTACACGAATACCCGACCCTCCAACATTGTCATCATCATTATTATCATCTGAACTACTGGAATCCTTAACATCAATTTCAACATCTTCAGCATCCTCTACTTCTGTTTCCTTTTCAGTTTCTTCAGTCGTTTCTTTGCTTTCTTTTTCCGACTTTTTCTTCATCAACCAATCTCGATGTCGTTGAGAAATACCAAGTGAAGCTATATCCACATCAGTTGGCTTTCCTATCAGGATAAACTTTTTCGGTTCTTCATACACCACAATATCCCAACATTATACTGGCTCAGATTCAGCTTTTGGCACAGCTTCATCAATCATGAATACCTCCACTATCTTACCCTTCCATTTCCCTTGCGCATCAGATTTCTGTTTAGACAACCGTTCTCTTTCCGCAACTCTTTCCCTCGCTTCTGCACGTTCTATTTCATCAATTGCCACAGAAATACTCAACCCCAATTTCTTTTCCAAAATCTTTTCAAACACATCCATTCTTCGATTGTTTCTCAAACGTTCTTCCTCGTATTCTGCCATTCGCAAACACAATCTTTCGTTTTCAGAAACAATACTTGCTAACATCGCTTCTAATTGTTGTTTGTCAACAATTAATACCCTAATCCTTTCAAGCATTTCAAACTTTTCAGCTGTTAACATGTTTATCTGCTCTTGCAACTCAGCTATGCGCACCACATTCATTGTCACCTGTTTCTGCAAGTCGTCAACTCTTGGATCATCAAAACGAAATTCATCTCCTCCTGGTAAATCATCTAAACCAATCTCGTCAAAAAATGCTTGTGAATCAAACGACTGTTGTGTAGGACGAGATTGTTAAGCATGAGATGGTTGAGATTTTTGTTGAGTAGACTGTTGTGGCGGTGATTGCTGACCTGGTTCTGGATCAGGAATTGATTGTTGAACTGGCTCTCGTTCAGGTTGTTGCGGTGCTGGTTGTTGTTGATCTGGTTCTGGCTCAGGAACTGATGGTTGTTGAAGAGGAATCTCTGGTTCACATTGTTGCTGGACTGGTTCTGGCTGCACATGATGTGGTGGAGACAGAATAATTTGTGATGGTTCCTCCACATTTTTTTCAATAGTAGGTTCAGCACCAGCTTCTGTTAGAATAACATTTGGAGATGTTCGAGCTGCAGAACGCTTCATTCTTCTTTGCTTTTTCTTGATCGGAGATAGAAAAGCAGATTCAGTATCAGATTCAGACGGAACATAAGTTGTGTCATCCTCGCCTGTTGCTTTTCTCTTGCGTTCCTCTGCTTTGCATTTCAGTTCAGTTTGACGTCTTTTTGCTAATTTTTCAGCTCTTTTCTTTTCTCCCGCTCTTCTATCTTCTGAAACGGTACTAGATGATAGTACTTCTTCAGCTACTTTGTCAGCTCCAAAAGCCTGACGTTCTATCTCCTCAGCCATCTGTTCAACCGTTTCCTCAACTTCAGGTTCATCTCTTAACCCTGAACTTTCAGCAGCAGACGCAGTTTTTCTCTTTTTTCCTTTATATGTTACTTTCTGACCTTTTTCTCCATCCTTCACAAACCATGGACTTCTCTTTGCCACAAACAACAATAATGATTTAATCTCCTCTTCATCGTCACCACTTTCATCCTTTCTCCATTTTCCTGGTGCAGGTGAAATGTAGTCTTTATCGAGAATAGCACCAAACATTGGTTTAGCTACAGGAGCAGACTTTAGATGCACAGTCATCTTTCATAACGTCAGAACATCCATATGTTCAAGTCTGAGAACATCGTTCGGAGATTTCTTTAAATCAGGATGCAAAAAGTCTAACAACATCTGAATGAATCTTTGATACTGCAAAAACTTTTCATTCTGAATATTCTGAATCATCTGAGTAAATATAACCTTTGAAAAGTTGTATGGAAGATTCAACACTAGCGCAGTAATCATACACATCTAATAATACACCAAGTCATCGAACCCACCTTTCCAATGACCCAAACCGTGAGCAATAACATGTGCAAGATATCTGAAAGGTGCACTCAGGTTTCCTTTTTTGTACGGTGCAGCATTCACAAATCTTGTATACCCTATCCTATAATAGCATCCTTTTACCATGTATTCAGTGAAACCTGTCAGATCGTCTTTGTTATCCTTAAACTCCAAAACTTTCCGAATTAACTCCTCAGGAATCTTCACTGGAATATCGACATTATCAATCTTTACTGCTGAAATAATGGCATTGTCATCAATACTATACTCAGCGGCATTCCAGAAATATTCCACATGCGAAAGATATGCCGTATGTCTATCCGTTAAAGCTTTAGTAACTCTAATCCGTGTGAGAAAATCCAAGATATAATGTGCATCTATGATACAACATATATTGTGCACTGGAGAAAACGCGGATTTCTTGGCCTATACACAAAAATAACAACCAACCGTTAGAAAATTTAAACTTTCAAAATTTCCTTCACTGATTCGTACAAAACCTCTGTTTCGTACGAAACACAAACTCAACCAAAAATCAAACATTTTGATCTAACTTTTATTCATACGTACTATAATTTTCGTACGAAATACTTATGCACTTTGAATATTTTGTTTTCAAATTTTATTTCATACGAAACAACTATTTTTGTACGAATTACACATTCAATTCATTTTTGAACAAAAATTTTCAAACTTCTCCGTATGAAATACTTGTTTCGTACAAAAACTACCTTCAATTTTTAAAACAAAATTTTCTTACGAGACAACTTCCTTCGTACAAAAACCCATCGTCGTCCCAAAATTGTCCAAGTATAATCCGAACCTAAAACTTGTTGATTTTAACAAATTGATAGTCGATTTTTAGGTTATTAGAGCCGATTTTAACGATTTTGTGATCAATTTTAAGTTTTACCGGTCCAATCTGCCTAGATCTAAGTTTTTGTCCGAATCGTACAAATTTTGGTATTATAACAGTATGATTTTGACGAAATCACCTTGCCCATTGAAAGAGGTGTGCCAATCAACCTCAACAATGTGAATTACAAGCACAACTACCAAGAAATGAAGTTTTTAGAGTCGAATCGCACAAAAGTACTCTGAATCGCTCAACATTGCAGAAAGAATAGAAACCTCATTTCTGTGCGAAACACAGAGTATTTCTACTCAACTTATTTCATACGAAACATTCTGAATCGCACAAAACTTCCTTTGTTTCGTACTAAAATGACTAACTCCGCATGAATTTCTGTTTTATGCGAATCAAAACTAAAAACTTAAAACTTAAAACTTTTCAATTTTATTTTTGTGTTTTTCATTTTTATCAATCATTTATTCTGTTTCAAAAATCCACTTGACTAACCAAGTCCAAGTTAGTGATCCTGGTTATCCAATTTGCCTTCCAAGTCCAAGTTAATGACCTTGGTTGACCATGTTTGACCAAACAGATTTATTTTAACATGTAAAGTTTCAAATTAATGAACTTTCTTGACATTCAGGTAAACTTTTTGCAAGAATTAGCTCCCAACCCATGATTTCAAGATTTCCTCAGCATGATGTTGTTATGATCCAACCGTCAGTGTTTTTATCATCGGTAAACAAAAATAAGACTATCAAGCTAAGAAAACTGAAAATCTTTTTGAGTTTTAAAATATTTTTCAAAGAATAATAACATTTTGTGAATTTTGCATTTTTAGAGGATCATTTCAAGTATATATATAAGTCATCAGTATCGTTGATCTAGAAACACCCTTAAAGCTTTTAAACACATTTACCTAGATTGCCAATATATTTGTCCATTTAAACCTCAACTCGTTTCTCAACTGTTTGAAGATATGTTAATGTATATTTAAAAACATGAACTAACTGTGTTTCCCATCTCAGAATATACTGTTGTATCGAGATTCCTAGAATGTCATTTTACAGATGAATATATCGAATTGATATCTGTAAATTGGGTGAATAAGAGACCTTGAGAGCTCAGGTTAGTACTACCGTACATACAAAGAGATGGAGGCTCATCTTTAGGTGGTGTTCCATAAAGGAATCTTTTTTACTGCAAATGTCATAATTGCTTAAGACATAACCATATTTGCATGCAGCTTTTGAGGAAATAATGCGAAAGTATTATATGAGTTCTAGGCCATTGCTTCCGCAAAATCAGAAGAACTCGAATAATACCCCAGATATCAATCAAATATAAAGACCTAGTATCGCAGAATTTGGCATTCCCTCAAACGAAATTTCGGAGTACTAAGTCCATATATCCGAGAGATGTTAACCCACAAGTTAATCAGTTTTGTGTTTAAGGTTTATATCTCAAATACAATTTACTGAACGAGTGAAGTCTACTGGCATATACATAGTAAGACTTGCTTAATTACTTTTCTAAAACAATATAATTCTTTAGCATACTGTGACTATCATTATAGATTTACTATGATCACTCTTTTTACACAAAACTCTTTTTGCCTTTTTTTAGTGTTTTGTATTTTCCTCAAACATTCTCCCCCTAAAATCAAAAACATATTTTTGGATTTTTTAAGAAGTTATAAGAAAGAATGTACAAAGAAAACGTTTAACCGATGACAAAATCACATTAAGTGGTCATCATCCTCAAACTCAACCTCAAACACATCCCATGAGATCATATTTTTTAAACCATTTAGCTTTAACAAATTTTTAAACTTTGTTTTATCAAAAGCTTTGTTATAAAAATCTGCTTTTTGGTCATCAGTGTGGATTTTCTCAATTCGCACCAACTTTTTCTCATAGCAATCACAGATAAAGTGGTGTCGAATCTCGATATGTTTAGTACGTGAGTGTTGGCATGAGTTTTTGGTGATATCAATCACGACCTGATTATCTACATATATAGGCGTATCAAGAAAATGCAAACCAAAATCTCTCATATGTTGCTGTATCTAGAGAATCTGAGCACAACAACTAGATGTCGAAACGTATTCAGCCTCACAAGTAGAGAGAGCGACTGCGGTTTGTTTCTTGCATTGCCACATTACCAAACGAGTTCCGAAGAACTGGCAGCCGGCCGTTGTAGACTTTGTATACAGCTTGCAGCAGCCAAAATCAGAATCCGAGTATCCTGCAAGATTAAAATCATCATGTCTAGGGTACCACAAGCTGGTGCTTGGAAAACCCTTCAGATATCTCATTATGCATTTGACTATAAGCAAGTGTGACTCTTTTGGATTAGACTGATAACGGAAGCACAGGCATGTTGGATACATGATATCTGGTCGAGAAGCTGTAAGATACATCAAGGATCCGATCATGGAGCGATATAAAGTTTCATCAACTTTTTCTCCAGTAAGATTTGGACAAATGTCGTGATTTGGAGCTAATGGGGTAGATGCTGGTTTAGCTCATGTCATATTGAATTTCTCCAATATGTCATGAACATATTTCGTCTGATGAATGAAAATACCATCAGGCAACTGGTCAACCTGAAGTCCTAGAAAGAACTTCATGTCCCCCATTGCGCTCATTTCAAATTTGCGCTTCATGACTTCTTCAAAGTCTTTACACAGCTTGTCATTTGTCGATCCAAAGATAATATCATCCACATATATCTGTACGATAATTAGATGCCCAACTACTTCCTTTGTGAAGAGTGTAGAATCTATAGTTCCCCTGATAAAGCCACTGTCCAGAAGATGACTCGATAATGTTTCATACCAAGCTCTCGAGGCTTGATGAAGACCATATATGGCTTTATTCAGAAGGTAGACTTTATCTTTGTGTACTGGATCAACAAACCCCGGTGTTTGGCCGACGTACACCTCCTCTTTCACTTTTCCGTAAAGGAAAGCAAATTTAACATCCAATTGGTACACCTTGAACCCTTTCCACGAGGCAAAGGCCAAGAATATGCAAATCGCTTCAAGACGTGCAACTGGGGTGTAGACTTCCGTATAATCTATCCCTTCTTGCTGATGAAAACCTTGAACCACAAGTCGAGCTTTGTTGCACACCATGACTCCTCGATCGTCTCTTTTACACTTGAAAACCCATCTTGTGTTAATCTTTTTTGTGATGATCTGGCATGTCAACAAGCGTCCAGACTCCAAGTTTCTGGAATTGGAGTAACTCTTCTTGCATTACATCCACCCAACTTTATTCTTTTAACGCGTCTTTCCAGTTTCCCGGTTCAACCTGAGAAACGAAACAACTATGAGAAATCGGACTTGAAGTGGAGCAATACTAGTATAAAAACAGCTTAGATCTTTATTGATCTGATTGCAAGTTTGCACTCCAGATGGTAAGCTGCCTATGATGTTCTCTGATGAATGATATGCAAGTGTCCTTGGTATCACTTCGGTTGGAACATCTACTTGTGGTTGCAAATTTGTCAGAATTTTATCGACAACCGGTACAGATGAAGAAGCTTTATTCCTAGCATTAGACTGATCAGCCTGTTGTTTTAGAAAGCTTTCAATCTGTTCAGATCCTTCATCAGAACTGGATCCTCCATCGTTGAAAGTTGGTTCCCGATCAGAGTCAGCATCTGCATTTGGCTGGGCAGATGATTCAGCAGCATTGACATTTGGAGCAGGAACCAGATTTTGAACAGAAGAGCTTTGACCGACATCAGACGTGTTAACTGGTAATGATGTAGAAATCACCAAAAGTCTAGGAACTTGTTCCTGATTAGATCACTGATGTTGTTTGAATAACATAACAAGTTCTTCTTCAGTTAGCACATCTGGTAGATCAAACGAATCCCACAATCCATCATAGTTAAACAGCCATGGATCCCTAGGTTTTTGCGTAGGCGTTGTATATCTTTGACAATCTACGTGCTGTGCTAGAACTACCTGGTTCAGACTCGGCAAGAAAACACGTTTTTGAGGAGTAGCGTAACCAACAAAGAAACCCTCCAAAGATTTGGCTCCAAATTTACCAGCCGGGTCCAAGATGGTACACGGTGATCCAAAAGGTTCCAAAAATGCTAAGTTAGGTTTTCGTTGATTCAGTAACTCGAAACATGTCTTTTTGTGAGGCTTAACTGTTAACACACGATTTAGGGTATAGCATGCTGATGCTACTACTTCACTCCAAAAACTGATCGGTAATTTCGAATCAGCTAACATTGTTCTAGCAGTTTCTATCAGCGTGTGATTCTTTTGTTCAGCTACTCCATTTTGTTGCGGAGTATAGGGGGGGCTGAATTCATGAAGAATCCCCTTTTCATTACAGAACTCTTGCATCTTCTTCTTCTTAAACTTCATTCCGTTATCACTGCGAATTCTCTTAATGGGAAACTGATATAAATTCTCGAGTTTTCTGAAGAGGATCATAAGAGTTTCAAACGTTTCATCCTTACTCTCCAGAAAGAACACCCATGAAAATCGAGAATAATCATCTATAACGACAAGACAGTATAGATCTCCAGAAATACTTTTGACATTGACTGGTCCAAAGAGATCCATGTGTAATCTTTCTAGTGGTAGCTTTATCGAATTCAACAGCTTTCTCGGGTGTGATTTCTTATGCTGCTTCCCCTTTTTGTAGCTAAGACAATCATCTGACAGATGAAAATTTTTCAAATTGACACCCTCAACTAAGTCGTTATGCACAAGAAAATTCATCTTTCGAAGATGAATATGCCCCATTTTTCTATGCCATAAAATTGACTCTTTATCGGTAGCTTTGGAAACAAAGCATTGAACTTTCGTTGACGTGGTAGAAGCGATGCTCATGTCAAGAACATATAAATCATTTTCTCTCGGAGCTCGCATCAAAATCCATTCTTCTGGAATCTTGAAACCGGGTTTTAAGATTAGACATTCTTTATCATTGAAATGCGTCGTGAACTTCTTGTCACAAATTTGCGAGATACTATGCAGATTGTTCTCAAGTTCGGCGATATAGTTCACTTTATCAAACGATACGTTCAAGAGAATCCCTTCTTCGACAATTCTACCTCCATGCGTTCTAGCAAATCCTACATATCCTCCATGAATAGCGATAACATCATTGAGCAGCGCAAGCATTCCTGTCATGTGGCGAGACGCTCCATTATCTATGATCCATTTCGACAATATCGACCGTTGGAGCCCCTACACACATGATTAACAAAATTTATTTAAACAAAGAAACCCAAGCCTGTTTGGACTTGGGTGGGTTTGGAATATCGAACTTTGGACCCACTTTGTTCTTTTCAATCTTTTTAAGCTCAATTTTGTTTGGAACAGAAGGTTTGGATTCAACCTTGGATGATTTGATTTTAACAATTTTAGCAATTGAATGTGTAGTTTATTCGTCAATAGACATGAACATTATTTCATCTCTAATGAATCTTCAATCCTCTGTGTTTCCCAAATAATTTGCAGTCTGAACCACCCGGATACTGTTGCAGCGTCACGAATTTCAAAAATGTTGGAATTTTTATGACAATTTTTATTCCCCCTCATTTTTTCAAAGTCTGACATCGAGTTCTTATGGAAATGCGGATTATGGTGGAACTGCAGCATATGATAACTCAAATTTTGCCGAAAATTTCCTAAAATTTGCAGTTTTGACCAAATACTAACTAAATGTTAAGGCTTAATAATAATCACTACACTAGATGATCGACGTTTTGCACAGGTATCAGTGACTATCCCAAAATCTTCATCCCATTGCGATCGTATCATCAAATTTGACTTTGAAGCGCTAGACGGTGTTCCCAAACAGCCCGTATTTTACGTTAAAATCTCGAAAAAAATTTGTAATCACCAATTTTTTCGGGACGCTAGTCTCGTCAATACGATCAAAAAATGCTTTTTTTTTCGTACGAATCATTTTTCGTACGAAGGAGGTGTTCCGTACGAATCATGTTTCGTACGAAACTAATAACGTCTTTCAAACCAGAATCTTCATTTCTTCTAATTTTGACATGATTTTTGCACAGATCTGGTCGAAAATCAGTTTCTAACAATCCTATGGTATCAATTTAACATTATGTCTGTGGATTGTCCGTTTATTCGATGTTTTACGTCTAAAACCCCTCATACGTCCAATAATCATGAGCGTAGGTGATTCATCAACTGTTAAGATGAATGAATCAGTACCGTAGCTATGATACCAGTTGTGGTCCCGTGGGCGGTGGTTCTAGACGAAGGTTTTGGGGATGGAGCAGATCCGGCAGAACGAACATAGACGTTAGGCACAACCAGAATTAGTGGAAGCTTTTCATTCATTCATTCATTCCGAAATAGCTTACATCTAGTCTGGCTGGCGGAGTTCCTGGAGAGAATCCGCCAGCGTTTCCCCTCAGGGAACTTCCAAAAATTACAAACAATGAACACACAACACCTATTTATAGACATGTCATTTCGTGCGAACCAAGCCTGCTGTCACTCGTACGAATATTTCTTATGAGTGAGTCATTCGTACGAATATTTCATACGAGTGAGTCACAGTCACTCGTATGAGTCAGTACTTGTTCGCACTTGGGTCGTGTGTTCGTATCTAATCTATTACAATATTCAATACACACTCTAACTAGTCTGTTCGCACAGTGACGACCATAAAGTGCATCAACAGCAATGCACATAATTCCGGCGAGGAGCAGAATTGAGATAGTGAGGTTATCTCGAGAGTTTAAGAGAGATGATTTGGGTGTGAGCGAGTTCAATTGAGAGGTAGGATTGCTATTTATAGTGCAAAATGGGCAGTTATGGTTTCGGTTTCAATTGTGAAGTTAAAGCTCAATGATTCCAGTCGGTTTCACACAATTGATTCCGAATTTCAGTTGAAATTGATGATTGTCATTGGTTACAACCGCTAATTACAATAACGGCTGATTTGATCATGCTTCGACTGTTACTGATTTTGCGATTTGAATTTGCAGAGTTGACGTTTGTTTGTGTATAAAAATTATTCGTCTTAGATTTAAAACAAGTTGTGTGAGTAGCTCAGTGGTGTTTTATGTGTGTTGATTTTATGGGAACCCGGGTTCGAAACCCGGTTACCCCTTTATATTTATTTTTTTATTATTTTCAACTTTATTTATTAATATTATTATTAGTTTTTTTATTTGATATTTTAACTCCTTTAATTTATTTATTAATTTAAAAATTAATAAAACATATTTTGATGGTTAATTAATGCGTATCAAAACTTCTCATAAAATACTTGAATTATTTAAACAGTGCGTGCTTTAGAACCCGTTTTACAACGAATGTTACAATCAGCTGGAAGTACTACAATCTACTTGGGTGGTTTTGTTGTAAGCGAAGATGAGGTGTAATCCAGCATTTTCGAAATGGAAATGACATGCAAAGTCTACCCACCTGGGATATATGAGAATTGAGCAACCACCATATGATATATCCTTCCAACACTAGCATTGGCGGCGTTTTTGAAAGACTAATTCTTAGAGAACGCGTGCGTGGATTCACGGTCTTCAAACCTCAACGCTCGAGGAGACGCGTATAAAAAACAACCAAAGACCCAATTAAAGAAAAAAAGAAGAGTGACATGGGTAATCAATCCAGCCAAAGTGGTCACCAGGGTGAAACTTCCTCCAGAACAACCTGTGGCTCTCACCAATTTTAAGAAATGGTTCTATGATGGTAAAACAGGTGAAGCAGTCATCAGATCCAACTCAAACGAAGATATCCGCATTCTGGATCCAATGGACGTGTTCATGTTCTGCCTATCTGATCTGAATACTCTTTATGGGAACAAGATACACGTTGGCGCAGGAAAAGAATACCTGGAGAAAGGCATGCTTTTTCAGCGAGTGATAGAGCATGAAAGAGATAGAAAGAAAGAAATGATGTAGATCATGCTTAGAATCAACAAGCAAAATGAAAAGAAGAAAGCTGCTTAAAAGTCTACCGAGCAACAATCCTCCTTTCCTCAAACAAAAGACCCATCATCAGAATCAGATGTTCATGTTACTCCACCACCTCCGACTTCATCCACATATGAAGTCACACGGAGGACCCCAAATTAAGTGAAGCTGTTATCAACCAAATTGAAGCATTGCCTGAACCGACTCTAGATCAAGTTGCATCAAATCTAGAAACCAAAACTCAAGAATGAAGATCGAACAAGTACGCAACGATCTAGGGGGATATTGTTGGAACTTTTGAGATCGTTGGTACTTGGTTTTACTAGGTTTTGGATAGATTTGTAATAGTTATTTATCTACTAGAAAGTTCAGGGGTTAAAAGTGTAACTACAAGGGTTTGTCCTTGCGGCGGCGTAATTAAGTACCCATCGTATTTATTAAATACGCTGGGTAGTTAGTATGTATATATAAGTGCTTAATGAAAACCCTAGTCGAAGGTTCTTGGACAAGTTTTGGTGATTTCTCTTGTGTTGTGATTATTATTCTTGTGCTAAATCCAAACATCCAGGTGCTTTTAGTGATTATATCTTTTGGATTCCATATACAACACTTGTTGTTTGATCCATACAAGAATATTCATCTTTTGGTTTTTCTTAACTTTTACACATTCAGGCAACTAATTTATAGTTGTTTGGGTGATAACAATCAAACCACTGTGAGCCGAATCTGTTTTGGGACTCACAGATACAGTACACATCTTTTTCTAGACACAATGTTTTAGTACGTGAAGTTTGTTTAAATTAAATATAAAGACTAATCGTATTTCAATCATTTCCCACTTTTTTTAGTATCTAAAGTCTTATTTCTCACACCACAAAACGTAAAAAAAACACGTCCGTTAGATTAATTATTTACACCAGGAGTAAGTGGGATGTCGTTGACGGGCGCATCGAGTATGTTCGCGGAGCCGATTGTATGAGACGTGTTATAGAAATGGAAACAAATATATCTTTTGATTATTTTTATCTTACGTTTCCAAGATGTGTGAGCTTCAAAACATAACATGATTATCTTACAAGATGTCAACGTTTACTTCAGATTGATATAATAAATGATCATGACCTAGCATTTTTTTTTCAAAATGGCTGAGCAAATCTATATGATCTATTTAAATTGTACGTTGTTCTAGAAATTGGTGTCGGTTCATCTAGTTCTAGTGCTTCAAACCATTTTAAAGTTCCTAATTTAAATGTCTCTTTTTTGGAAACGAATGATTTTTTTTGAACTACCTAACCGTGTCTGAATTTTTTTTAAGAATCCTACTCAAGAGAGTTATCCAAAAAACAAGTTTTCTTCAACTGCTTGGTTTTATGAAGGTTAGATGTTCAAAAACAAAGCAGTATTGATAATTGAATTAGGAAGAATGTGTATTAAGGAATGTTTCGGGTATAAAGTAGATAAATCATCGTAGAGCCGGTATGAAATATCATATCTAACTAATAATTGTGAGTGGCGTATTAGGGCATATAGCTACGCGACAACAAGTATGTTTCATCTTAAATAATTCAACGATAAACATGCATGGTTGAAGATGCAGATGTATCCACATCTTCGTCAGTCAATCTGTCAGCCAAATCCACAGGTACTGGCTAGCTATCTAAAGGAATCCTTAGAAGACAGCGGTTGCATATATCAATCCAACGATATAGTCAAAGATTTTAGACAAAAATTTGAAGTCAACTTAACTTATCCTTAAGCTTGGCGTGGAAAATGTCACGCACTTGAACTTCTACAAGGAAGTAGCAAAAACTCGTTTGCTGAACTCCCAATTTATTGCTACAATTTGGAGAAAGTGAATCCTGGAATAGTTACTCACATTAAGATTGATGAATTGAGTCCGTTTGAAATGGTTATCGCTATTGGTGTTGTGGTGAGTAATACTTTCTTGTCGAATTATTATTACATTTTACCAAATTTTATTTTTTACACACCTTTTTAATATTAAGCTTACTTTCAAATTCGTAGTTTTGTTGCTAATCTACAACCTATAGTTATCATCGATGCTGCTGTTGGACCTAAAGAGAACAAAGATATTCATAAGCCAAACATGACCTATTGATATAGAAATAAACAGTAGATGAAACATTCTCCTGCCAAAGATAGTGAATCTTGAACATTTATCAGAACATCTGTTGAAGACATGCTAACCTCTGTTCAAGCCTTGAAACCACTATTGAAGAAGAACCGAACACTTATCAAATGGCCAAAGCCCTATTGAAACAAAGCTCTGTTCAAGAAGACCAAACAAATGATTGGAACAAAGCAACAATGATTTGAAGACTAGAGGTTTCATCAATACAATAGTACTTGCTTTGTAACAGAATTTTCATGTAATAGATCAGATGCTAGATGACTACAGATGTTTGCTAACATCTGTGGAATCTTTTTTGTTAGGAATGTTAGATGTCAATGTCAGGGTGATGTCAGCTGATTGCAAATAGGCCTTTTATACTTAGTATAAATAGATCTCACCTGTTAGTGATCTATTCATCAGTTTACGCATTCTTTTTTGTATGAACAGATTTGTGAGTAATTAGGCTGAGGGGGGATTGTAGAATCATTATACTGTAATTGTAATCTTAGGATTTCAATACAAAATAGTTTCTGATATATCTTCCTACTTGTGTGACAATCATATTTGTATTACAATTTACAAATTGTTTATTCTTAATTTGTTTAAGACTCACAAGTATTATAAACTCATGTCCTACAATTGGTATTAGAGTTTGGTGATACGCACCAAATGCAACATATAAATTATATTAAATAAGGTATAAAATCAACCCTTTTATATACTAATGTTGGAAAAAGTGTGTTTCTTTATATACTTTTGATTTTCAGGATTAAAAGAGCTCAAATGTACAAAAGGAACAAATTAAGGGCAAAAAACAAACATAAATACAAAATAAGAGAATTTGACAAATCATACCGACCCTCCGAGTTTCACCTCAAGACCAAAAAACAACAAATTAGAAGACAAGCATGGGGCCGTGCCTCACTCCAGATTCCATGAAGAAAAAGACAAACAGAAGTAGACAAGAGACATGGGGTCGTGTCCCATGGACACGAGTCATGGTCAACTCCCAGATATGCAAAATCTTTAATAGCATATGTTAGGTCCTAGAAGTGTGAGACTGACGCATCTAATATACGCAACGGACTATGGTAGCGAACTGGGATTTAATTGGGTTAGTTTGTATTAGGCTTAGACCTTTATAGGTCATTTGGGGCATGCCTAAGGCCATGTGAGCTAGGAAATCTCAAGGGAAGCCCATGGGGGAATGCGCTTGTCTAGGGTATATAAACTAGTTTGATGGTCATAACTAGGTAGACACTTGATAGGGAAATCCTAGACCGTAGAGCCAGAAAGGGTGCAAGAACTTGTATCAGACAGTTTTGCTCTTGAGTAATAGAATCATATGCATGTTTAAAGTGAATCTTTGGTATTATGTTCATCTCGTATTTCTAGTTTTTCAGTTTTCTTGAATCTAACACAATTTGGATTCCACCTATCCTTGGTGATTGTGTGATATCATTGTTAGATACGGTTTTTTCGAGACTTACAATTGGTATCAGAGCCTGCTCAACCTACTTCTAGGCTCGTTTTATAACAATATTCAAGAAAAGTTGCTGTTTTTGCGTCTGTTTGGGTACTTTTTCGACAACTGCTTGAATTTCGGATCATATTCAAGCATTTCGGATCATAAAGTGTTGAAGATTGCCTGATTTCGGATCATACTCAAGGATTTTGGATCATCATTTGATGAATTTCAGATCATTAGCTTGAAGATCGGATAATCTGCTTAAATTTTGGGTAGATTTCTGATAAATCTGTTGAGTTTCGGAATGGATTTCGGCTAATCTTCAAAGATTTAGGATAATTCTTCAAGGTTTCAGATAATTCTTCAACAATTTCGGATAAATCAGACTGATTTCGGATCATATTGTTGAGGATTTCGAATAGAACAGATTGATTTCTTATAAGCGTTCCGGATAGCATTTCGGATTTTCATTTTTGATACACTGTTCCGAATCATTGATGAGGTTTTCGAACTAGATGCAGTTTCGAATCAAAGGGTGTAATTTTAACCAGCTAACGTATTCGGTAATAAACATATTCGTGCATAAAAGATTATCCGTAAACGAACTCTAAAAACAGACTGCACGTTTTGAACCGCCTTATTTTTAGGACAAAAATAAAGCTTGTGGACATTATATATAATTGGATTCGTAATTTCAAGACGAGTCTAACGGTATAATTTGGTAAAAAAAAAGTTTTCGGACAATCTTTAACGTTTTTAACAGGTACTGTTTCGGTTATCCAAAGATGTTCACAGTCCAAACTTAGTACTCGAACATAGTTTTCAGCCAAGTATGTAATCCAAACCCAAATGCTAATTCGAACATTGTTTTTAGCTCACTTACCCAAACTGTCATTGATAACAATGCACCCCAGGCTCAAAATTTACACCCAAACGTGATGGATAGTGTTGACGATCTGTGTTTTGAATGTATTTTTTCTGGAAATGGAGCTGGAAGGTTGCAGAATCGAGTGAAGGAAAAGCTGAATGAGTTTATGGAGAGTACAATGTTGAATCGTCGTGGAATATGTGATGCGTTTGCTTGAAAATGGGAGGCGAAAAGAAGAAGTAAGGAATCAACTGAATACTTTTTTGGGTGATGAAAGAGACTCCTTTGTATCTTGTTTATGGGATCATTTACAATCAAACCTAGATCTATACACACAATCAAAAGACTCTCATCCCAATGAAGTGGCCAAACAGAAACCACAAGCCCATCAAGCTTCAGTCAATAGCCCAGCACCCCAAGCTCAAACTCAGACTGACAAACCAATATCGTTCATTCACATGGTCAACTATCTTTTATGTTCTGAATATTGCACGAATAAGGTTACACAACTCAGGGCACTCAACTCTAAAATGGTTAATGATTAGAACAGTGCAATGACTCCGTGCATCAGACTTAGACAAAGCAACAAGTTCCTTACTGAAAAAGTTGAAGCACAAAGGCAAGACATAGCTTAGCTTCACAGGGATCTTAATCTATAACAGTGTTAGGTTCATGATTATAAAAATAAACTCAATGTTAAAAACATGGAACTTGACTCTGTAAGAGCCGAGATAGAACTTCTGACTGGCAAGTACCAACAAAATGAAGTAAATATAAAGAACTTTGATACATCCAGCAAGGTCGTTCAAGATGTGTGCAATGTGCAACTTGCATACAAAGAGAACAAATAGAAGGGTTTGGGATACAATTAGGTTGCCCCACCATATAATCACAATCACACAAGAATGCCTGATACTAAGGAAGAACTTGAAAACGAACACAACATGTGATGTATGGCAAATCTTGTGATTATGCATCCGACACAGGGGAGTCTGTTGAACCCTTGAATGTGAATCACATTGAGTCAGTAAATAATGTTAAACTGAAGCAAACATATGTGAACAATACTAATGCTTCTACTTCATGTGTAGAAGAAGTGACAATTGTAGATCGGATAGAAGAAGATGATGAACCATCTTGTGCTGACGACTCTTCAAATGATTCTGCTGAAGGTTCTGATCTTTCATCTGATAAACCAGAACTCTCTGATTCTGTCAAAGCTGATGAAGTGAAGAAAACGTGAACAAGGCTCTAACTATGCAAACTGAACAATCCAAATCTTCTATTAGCGCTTAAAGGTTCAGATCAAGCAACAAGAGCCGAAACGAGTAGATAAAATACAGAGGTATGAGAAGTTTGCTTATCAAGGAAGATCACTAATGTGCGTGAAATATATATATTTTTATAGTTTAATTTTTCTTCACACAAATTTAGTTCTAAAGTGATTTTCACCCAAGAACTAAACTACACACACAAAAGGGCAAGTGTACCCGCCGGGTGGTAATATAGTTTATCCGTAAGAACCAGATATCAATCGGTGGACGTGGTGTCTTGATACTAAACTTTTGCTACTTTAAAGCCTTTTGGATTGACAAGTTGATTTTTTTGTTTCTAATCTATCATGCAAAAATAATAAATTACTAACTAATCTAAGGAAGAACAATATCTAAAAGAGGTTGCCTAAACTAAGTATCCACTAATAAACATGTGACAACAAATGGGGAATACTAGTGGTGATGCAAGCTCTAAATCCAACTAAGTCCCCAATCAAGGCTTCCTAGTTTTATAAATCTTAGGAAAACTAAAATGAAATAACATTCTAATCACGTAAAATTTATTCTTTTAAGTTCACTTGCTAAGTTGATGTTAATCTTTAATGATGAGTTATTTGTTTGTCAAAACTCCTAACTCTACAAGTTTGGGAAAACTACCATGAACAACATACTAATCACCCTAACTTGGTTTTAAGTAAGTGACATCTTCATCATGTTCTTGATATGAACCACAAGCATGGTCATGCTAGACAACAATCTTGGCCTAAATCATCGTACCAACATAAAGACAAACTATAGAATTCATATAAACATTCATTTGATCTTTCCAAATCTAAATGCAAGAATCCATACACATGTTCAAATGACCATTCTAATCATGTTAGCAATTACCATTCCTAGTTTCATGCTATGAATCATACTAACAAGTTAACAAGATTCAACAATCATAATCTCTACATGGCTTTCCAACACAACATGTAAATACTTATGATCAAACATTCAAGAACAAGGACTTTAAACAAGAACATGAACTCCAAGAACAAGATTAAACATCACTATGCAGATTAACAAAAACAATCACCACATCCACTTCCATGTTATCACATACTCATTAGCTTCAACAAAGTTTAAGCAACACAAATGTTTTGTAACATTTGTCGAAAAACGGGTTTCCAAACCCGCTTCGTTTGTAATCGAATATCAAGTTATAAAAATTTAGTTGCGTATTTATGACTTATTTTAATTTTAAACGATACATAATTAATAAACAATTTAGAATTTATAAACTATATTTGATAAAAAGTGAAAATAAAATAAATAAAAAAAAGAAACCGGTTGCCGGGTTTCGAACCCGGATCAGCCGGGTAAAATCCTCCAAGACTTAACTCACACACATCTTACCACTCCGCCACTTGTGTTATTTGATAATATATCGAAACAATTAATACAAAGAATAAAACTTGAATTCAAATTCAGTCAACAGCGCGCCCAAATCACTCTCGCCGGAAAATCCGACGATTTCGCCAATTATCGACGGTTTCTTTTGACTTAACGTACGTATTAACAACGACATCGGTTATAACCGATGTCTAGTTCCGCGACTTCAGTCATAACCGCCGGAGAAAAATCTGACCAACGAATCAAGACTGAAATCAGACTAAATTCATCGCGATTCTT
Source organism: Scalesia atractyloides (assembly GCA_947069175.1). Classification (NCBI taxonomy): domain Eukaryota; kingdom Viridiplantae; phylum Streptophyta; class Magnoliopsida; order Asterales; family Asteraceae; genus Scalesia; species Scalesia atractyloides. The sequence continues at coordinate 39,629,798 of CAMTDV010000008.1, read as the reverse complement.
CCCTAAAAATTCACACCCAAGTCTCTGGAAATCATTTCCCTCAAAATCGCAACATTTCTCGAATCAATTTCACTCGCGGAGATTTTCTGCAATCAACGGACTTTCGCCGAAAAACCGAGATTTTCATCAAAACGGTAAATACATCGACTCTTTTGGTTTCAATCCATCGTTAGACTGTTACTAACTTCAATCCATCAACCAGAATCAATCCCAGACGACGTAGCCGGAATATTCTGCTTTCGCCGGAGAAAACTTCTGAAATTTCCAAATCACGCTGTGAATCGGTATAATCCTTCAAACCTTTTGTTAATCATTGTTTAGTAACTCAACTTCCCATCTAATCGATCAAAACTGTTGATTGATCCGAACATACGGAGTTCACAAAAAGAGCCGACGATCCTTGCCGGAGTTCTGAGAAAGACACCTGTTCCGGTACATTCTTTTCCAAAAATCCTCTCTGACCGTCACATTTCAATCGCTTATAAATTTCGTTAATTGAATTAAACAAGAACAGTTGATTAATCGTCGTCTGTATCTTTGAACGAAGAAGATGAAGTTGAACTATTGTATAAGTATAATTAAAACGAGATATTAAACCGGGTTAGACACACAGTCCAGCGGTGGACTATGTGCAAACATTTATCACACGTCGCGAGTTCGATCCTTGACACAATCTCATTCTCTGTAATAAAAATGTTTCCTTTTTAACTGAACCGGATCAACTCACAGAGAGATGTTAAGTTTAATAAAAATCAGTATATTAACCAGGTTAGACACACAGTCCAGTGGACTGTGTGCAACACTAAACCACAGGTCCCGGGTTCGAGACCTGTTGTGTGCACCGGTCATATGTAATTGAATCCTTTTTAAAAATAAAAGATTTCTGATTAAATTAAATAGTGTATAAATATAATTAAAAACAGAAATATTTCGGGTTAGACACGTAGCTCAGTTGGTAGAGCTGCGTGCACGCGTACGGGAGGTCTCGGGTTCGAGCCTTACCCGGCGCATACTTGCACACTAGCGAACCGGTCAAACAGTCAACAGTCACAGTCAACGGTCAACGGTCAATGGTCAACCCAAAAAGTCAACATTTTTTTTATATTTTTATTTATTTATTTAATTTAAAAATCAATTAAAAATACTTAAAAATAATGTTTTTAAATTTAGAAAATAACCTTAAACTCACAAAAATAAATCTAAAAACCCTATTAAAATTGTTAATAAAATCCACTTATTTACCGTACCTTTCCGTTATTATTTAAGTTAGTTATTCCTCGTCGGTCAACACTCTAAACTCGTGCGCATTCAACATCGTCAAACGAACGCACCCAATGTGAGTGAATCTCTACCAATTCCCCGTTTTAATCACATTTTGGGGTGTATCATGTGTCGCTTAATATTTATTACATTTAAACACTTGTGCATTCATCATATCCATGATCAAATGTGTATCCAACATGTATAAATTGTTTGTGTGGCTAATGTGTAGATTAAATTTATCATTTCGGTACATACATCATCATAGGCCGCCGCTCCCCATTACCTATGAGCGTGAGCCGTTCCCCATTACCTATGAGCGTGAACGAGGCGTTGCCAACATGCGATCGGCTCCGTTTGATTGAGCCTTGATCGCACATACATCATCATAGGCTGTCCGTTCCCCATTACCTATGAGCGTGAACGTGACGTTGCCAACATATACATTATCATTCATGTTATTTGTTTGTTATTGTTTGTAATGTATGCTTATTTACATTTGCTCACATATGATTATTGCACAGTTTTTCCATATCAAATACAACAAAAAATCTATAATAAATGTTTTCTAACAAGGTTCACTCGCCAACTTTTGTTGACCCAAAATCCCCCATTTTTTTACACGTGATACAGGTGATCAAGTTGAAGCAAGAAACATATAGGACGGCCTAGAAGAATAAACTAGTTTAGAATTTGGATTGTTTTAGTTAATTTTTCCTTTCCTTGTATTGTATGAATTTGACTTGAACATATGAGATGTAATTTGAATTTAATAAATATGAAACATATTTGTAAACATCATGAGCTTTGGTGATAACCCAATTATGCCCCGACTCTTATTCCGCTGCGGGTCGGGGTGTGACATGTTTAGCCCATAAGGCTCGTAACTACCAAATCAAGTGCAAGAAAACTCAAATTGTTCATAAGTAACAAGTAAGCCAACACATGTTTAAAGACAAGATTAAATGGTAAATGAGTGGATCTTCAAGTGATTCAATCTTCTTCAAGGCTCCTTCTTGGCTCCAACAAGCTTCCAAGACCAGAATCTTGAGAGAATACTTCACAAAAAGGCTCCAACTCCCTTCCAAATGAGCTTGATACTCGTATTTAAGCTACTGGTTGGTTGGCACGACCAAGCCACCTTTTGGCACGGTCGTTCTTGGTAAGTGTCAGAGGCGCTTTTTCGTCTGTCGGTCTTGTTTACTACCATTTCCGGAAAGATCCCGCTCAAACTTCCCCTAGGTGGCATGACCATGCCAACAGATGGCACGGTCGAGCGTATCGATGATGTATCCGACAATGACTATTGTGATCTCGGGAACGAACTGATCAGAGACTGACTTGGGTTACACACGGTCGTGCTGGGGGATGGCACGGTCGCCAGTCTTGGATTTTCCTGGTTTGCGCTGATAGTTGAGAGTGATGATGAGAGTGCTGGTTGTCGATGGCTTGGCACGGTCATGCGGCATCTGGCAGTTTGCTGGAAAGTTCAAGTTTTGCTCCATTTTGCTCCAAAAGCCTCCGTTTCAAGCCAGGACTTGTATTTTCACAAACAACTCAAATGAGTACCAAAATCAATGAAAATACAACGAGTTCTCGTATAAACAGGGTATATTTGACATTTTAAAGATGTATAAATTCTTATACATCAAACATCCCCACACTTGAACCTTGCTTGAACCAAACAAAACAAACAAAACTCTCTCAATGGCAATAATCTCAACTTGCATTTTATAAGCACAAATAAATAACTCAGGCTATAACAATTAAGGACCACTCGACATGTAGGAAAAACCAAAAAGTATGCAAAATACGTGTATGAGCAATGGTCCATCTTTGAAATTCCTACAAGTTCACCTTACATCCTTGCAATGTTCACACACACTCGGCTAAATATAGGTGCACATACAATTCATGGAGTATGTTTAGAACACTCGATGCTAAGATGATGACTATGTGATATTATAAGCTTGTGGAAGGATCAAATCTAAACACTTGACAAAAATATAACATCAATCATGAGGTCTTGTTTGGGTTGTAACTTAGCTAGGGTTAAGGGGGTGGAAGTCGATTTAAAAAGTGGCTAAAACGGTTGTAACCTGACGGTTTGACTAACTTGAAACATAAGAAAATGTAACCATAGAACTTAATAATATCTAACCGAGAGCTAATCGACAAGTTTATTTTTTCAACTCCCAAAATTGCTCTAATAAAGCCAATTGATAAGGCTTTTTCAAACTATAATGATTGTGTTTTTTTTTGCTTTTTTTTTTTCAACCACGCTTTCAGAGAGAACTATGTAGTCTACTTAGATGAAAACTCTTAATGAGGTTGTAACTAGTAAACTAAGATATTATACAAAAAGGCTACAAGTTAATCACTGACCGAACCGGGCTTCCAACAAAAAAAAATTGGGTTAAAAAATAAAAGGCTAATTTGGCTAAGTGGTTAATATTTAGCGGTTTAAAAAAATGAAAGGGAAATGCTCAAATCGATTTGACTAGGGGTATGATTCGGATGTCGGACCAAGTATAAATGGCTAAAATTAAAAGGTTTCCTAATGCCTCAATCATTTCCGTGCTATATGTTTGCTTTGTGGCATCGAAATGTATACCTAACACAAGTTCTAAATCGCAAAAGTCATCCGGCTCACTCAATCTTTGCCCGCAAAAACATTAGCAAAAATAATTGTAAAGCTACAAGGCTAAAAAATAACTTATGGAAACGTGCGTATTAGGTAAATATGCAAGGCATAAAAGTAGGTCAATCTCTCGATTTTTTCATACTCAAATTTATACAAAAAGCATGTTACTTGATGGTGATATTCACTCGAGCAATCCTTTTTTTGCGTTTACTCTTATACATTATCAAAAACTTTAGTGCTTTTATAAAAACTTATGTTGATTTGATTATTCAAGATAGCTTTGTATTATCATTTTTTTTAAAACGAACAACAACGCTCAAGTGTTAAGCCACCTACCCACACTTTAGTTCTACATCGCCCTCGATGTACAACAAAAACAATTATATAAGCGAAATGCAAATATAATAAAAGTGGAGGAAACGGGAACACGAAAACTCCCCTGAAACGTAAGGAGCATCCGCAACGAACTACCGAGCCATCCAATCAACCCATCATCTCATTGAGCCAACACTGCACACTAGCAAACATGATCAAACTCACAAGAATTTACCCAACCAAATTACCCTTGCCTTTATTTATTTACTTGAACCACTAAAATTAAGCAAAAGAAATTAAAGCTTCACGACAGATGGGTGTACGGACAATGGAAAGTGGCACACCCCTCAAACACAAAATAAAAAAGATACAAGATAGGTAACGAGACTAAGATCTGCCACCAGATCCGGAAGGATGAGCGTCGTCCCGATGATCAAATCTAGATCTCCATGGGAAATGCAGAGGCAACTGCGGGTAGGGTGCATGGAGCGAATTCGTGATATGCTGTTGCGAACTAAAAAGCTAGTCAAAGCTTCGTCGGCTTTGCTCGTACATATCTTCCATAAAGTTCCCCTGCCTATGCTGCTCCGCAGGGATAAGATCCGCATCTTGTCTCACACCCTTCTGATTCAAGGCGAGACTATCCATCCGCCTCCAGAGATCAACCGCTGAGGGCTTATACGGACCATCGGCACCATGCTCGAACCTACCACCACCATACCCGCGATATACATGCTCCTATTTTGGGCTCCCAAAACCATGGCCCTAGTCACCAAGCTGCATGTGAGGGCCCGCTCCCCCAACGACCTCACATTGCCCGTGAATCGGGATATCCTGCATATGGACATCATCACCGCCACCATCGCCATTACCACCACCATCTTTATCACTCTCCGCTTCGGGAGGCGGATCCCAAATCCTACCTAATCTGTCAACAAGCTTCGGGACTCTGTTTACCTTGCGTATCATGTGCATGGAGGTCAGCTGCGCTACGTCGAGCAACCCATAATCACACGCCATGGTTAGATGGTCTAACAGAACCTAGTAATATTTGGCGAGTTTGGTGGCGAATGCACACAAATCCTTGATGTAGGCGTCGAACCAATACCCCCCTGAATTGACTTGGCGACGCTGACGGCCACATTGTAGTTTGACCCATATATAATGCAGTCGAGATGGAACAGGTCACGGGTGGAGATGTTGCCAGTGGTGTCACCCGGACCTCCAATAACATGGAAGATAGTGCGCCCGATGACGCGGTGCAGCGGATCAAGAATCCATGTTGCCTTAGCTCTCCTCTGTCACACCCCGAATTTCTAACCAAATCTCAGTGGGCCCGAGTAGGGAGTATCGTGACGTAAGTTGATATCATCATAGTCAATTAACACAGCACATTGGAAGTCTTGGAGTTTAAAATACTATTACAAACCAAAATGTCCAAAGTTCGAAAATAATATACAGACGGTTTGTAACAAAAGATCCACATGCGGATTGTAAAATATACAAAAGATGTACAACAGACTTTAGGCAGATCTAAGGATTTGCAAGATCCTCTTATATCACTACCAAGCAGCTTCCAGACTATTTTGTATTGTACATGCAACTTAGTCTTTTGAAAATACATCAGCTTTCACTAATAAATACAATTAACAGACTCGTTTTGAAAATATGTCAAAATTTATTTAAGTGCACAAGGCACATAAAAATCTTTTATAACTTGGGAAAGTTAAGCTTTTAACCTTGTATATAGATTCACATGTTTGTCAATACATATGGGGCCCATCATAGAAACCGAGACATGAATAACTGACACACCACTTATGAACCCACGAAGGAGTTATCCCCAACTTGTGGGTAAAAGATATTTTGGCATTCGCATCTGTCAGGTGTATGCCTACACCCCGTGCTTTGGTCGTGGCCATTAGTAACTTAAATGAGCCAAGGATATCCAGGACATGGTTGTTAACCCCCAATGTTTAAGTTAACAATAAAACTGATCAAAACGGAATATGCGGATTTACTAGCCACAATCCAGCATTCGATTGATCCCATTCCCGACCAAGCGGTAATAATTTACCGTATCCCAAGCCAGTATAGGGGAAATAAGCTAAAAGTATTTACCTAAGCTTGTACTTGACTTTTAAAAGCAAAGTTTATATTAACTCAGCCGTTTAATCAATAGATAAGTGCAGATAGCATTTACTCGAAGGCTTCTAGTCTGGAATGATGGCACAAGCTAACCAATTAGAATGCTAACAGTACTATTTAAGTCATAGACTTACACCGACTAGCTTAAAGGATCAAAACGGTACGATAGGCTAGATTAAGCGATGACCGGATAGAATATTGTTTAAACCCAACAAGTACTAAGACTTGTATGACATGGCTAAACAATTAACATTCTGGAATTTGAGATTAAAATGATAAGGTTAAACCCGTTTCGGTTATTTTTCGTAAACTAGTTACATATACTCAACCGTACGCATATAAGCGATATCAGGTAACCGGGTAAGTTATAAATAACTTCTATATGTCATTATACTTTAAATAAGTTGTAATATCAGTAGGATACTAACTTACATGCCTGTTGAGGTTTTAAAACGAAACTACGCCTTATAAGGAGTTTTGATAATTTATATGACGTAAAAAGGAACTTGCATATATATTCTGATGTTATGATCATAAACATTTTAAAAATACTAAATTGATGATATATTATCAGTAAAATATCACACATAAGTGTGGTTTATGGTTTAGGACCAAACCATGCGCCGAAAGGGCATTTTGGTCTTTTAAAATCATAAATTACGATATTACAATAAACTTAGTTTATGATCAGAATAATAACATCATAATATGTTAATTATATTAACATATCATTAGGTAATTCATTTGCAAGTTTGTTGTTGATTAAAACCTTGTTTTATGTAAAAATGGCATTTTGGTCAAAGTTGGACATATTTGCGGAAGTTGTGCATAAACTCAGATTAAGAGTATGATCATGTATTATAACCTCAGAGGGTTATGCTATTCTATATTTAATCATAATGCAACCATAAATCAGTAGTAAACTAATCTAAGTCAGGTCCGAATCGAAAGTCAAAGCAGAAGTCAAACTTTGTGACTTTCGGTTGCGAACCGACTCTAGGAATAGAATTGATGGGGAGATGTTCCCACATGTTCTAATAATTATTACCAACTTCTTTAAGTGTTAAAAACATATTTATAACATATACAAACTCAGATTTTAATATTTATAAAATCTGACCAGTTTGACTTTTTAAAACATAAACTTTGACCCGTCAATTGACATAGTAAACGTGATCCTTAGGAGGTGCCCTTTTAAGGGATTAATACCTACCTAATTGCAATCACTTAGCCATGTTCACGTTGAACAATGGCTAGACCATAATGGTCTTAACCGAAAGTCAAAGCATTTGTCGAAAATGCTCGACTTTTGGCTATTAAGAGCCTTTAAAAGAAAAGAGCAGAGATAGAACACTTACAAGTGATCCAACAGGAAGTTTAGAACTCAAAGGGATGCTCCTAGATGGCCAGAAACTTCCAAGAGTGTATTAAAGAGGAGAAAAGGAAATCAGCAAAGAATGAAGTGAACTTAGTGGTCTATTTATAGTGTAAGACGGTGATTCAGGATGAACCCAGGTATTAGAGGTGTTGTTGGATCAATACAAGTGGCTAATTAGGTGTCAAGAGCTACAAGAAGGTGGCAATTTGCAGGATAGGTGGCATCTTGGAAGAAATTTAGAATTTTGACACTTTAGTCCCTCAATTATAGTTTTATTAAATGTCATGAATTGTCCCTTGACCTATATTCAATGACATAACGACAAAACTACTTCTTTTCATTCAACAAGTGGTGTATTGATGAAGAGTATGAATAACCGAACATTAACGTGTGTTATATTATGTGCTTTTAGTGACTTATAATTGATTACTAGCTTAGAACGCGACAAATATGAGTTCTTATAGTTTTCTAGGCTAAATTACCCAAATAATAAAGTTAAAGGTTCGGTGATAATATGGAATTCTTTAGGTTGATGAGTCAAAAGATATCACCTCAACCGAGAGTTGTTCGGATCGAAAAGTGGCTTGATTAATCAAGAAATACGAAAATAATGAAGTATAGGGGCCTCAAGGTCATTTGTTGAAAGTTAAATAATGAAAAATAAAGATTTCAGGGTCTCATCGTAGGGTACGGTCGCTAGACCGTAGCTTACGGTTAGTAAAATTTTGGTTCAGCAAGCCTGGACCGTAGCTTATGGTCCAACATATGAAATTTTTGTTGATTTGGATACGTTTAAGCGAGTTGATTGTCTAACTTATTTGTGGCATCATCTGAGGGTACGTACACGTGTCGGTATATTACCAGACATGAATTTTACAATGTGTCACATCCTCACCCCCTTAAAAGAAATCTCGACCTCGAGATTTCATTAAAAAAGATGGGGGTACTTTTATCGCATAGTGGACTCAACCTCCCATGTATACTTGGGGCCTCGATGGGCATCCCACTTAACCTTTACAATAGGTATAAATTTCCTTCAGAGCTTTTTAACCTGTCGATCCACGATCGAAATTGGTTCTCAATAAACCTCAGGTTTTTATCAATTTGCATATCTTGATGTGACATTGCTAGCGACTCATCGACTAGACATTCTTTAGATTAGATATGTGGAATACATCATGGATTCCACTGAGCTCCTTTGGTAACTTAAGCTTATAAGCTACAGAATCGACACATTCGATTATCTCGAATGGTCCAATATATCTTGGGCTCAACTTGCCCTTCTTTCCGAAACGCATCACACATTTCCAGGGTGATACTTTCAATAATAGTTTGTCCCCTATTTGGAACTTAAGAGGTTTTCGCCTCTTGTCTTCATAACTTTTCTGCCTATCACGGGCAGCTTTGAGACGATCATGGATTTGTATTATCTTATCAGTGGTCTCTAGGAAAATTTCAGGTCCAGACAGTTGGGCTTCCCTAACTTCAGCCCAACAAACAGGCGTTCTACTTTTTCTCCCATACAAGGCTTCAAAAGGAGCAGCCTTGATGCTTGTATAATAACTATTATTATAGAAGAATTCTACTAGGGATAGCTGGTCGTCCCAACTTCCACCTAAATCAATCACACATGCTCTAAGCATGTCTTCCAAAGTCTGGATAGTACGTTCACTCTGTTTATCAGTCTGTGGATGGTAAGTTGTACTAAAGACTAATCTTGTGCCTAATGATTGTTGGAAACTTTTCCAAATGTGAGATGTATATCTAGTATCTTTATCAAATACAATAGATATCGGCATGCCATGTAAGGACACAATCTTGTCCACATATAGCTTAGTAAACTTGTCAGAATTATAAGTTTCTTTAAATGGAAAAAAATATGTTGACTTAGTCAGCCTATCCATATTGACCTAAATCGTGTCATTACCACTTTGGTTTTAGGTAACTTGGTAATAAAATCCATAGTTACCATTTCCCATTTCCAAGTGGGAATTTCAAGCTGTTGTAGAAGTCCTAACGGTTTCAGATGTTCGGCTTTAACCTGCGAACACGTCAGATACTTAGCTACGTAAGTGGCTATGAATTTCTTTAGACCCATCCACCAATAATTCTTCTTTAAATCTTCACACATCTTGTCACCACCCGGGTGAACTGAGTATCTTGAATTGTGCGCTTCCTGGAGGATTAGATCCCTAAGTCCTCCAAGTATTGGAACTTGGATTTTGTTATTAAATCTAAGGATTCCATCTTTCCCAGGCGCTAACTGATCAACAGTTCCGTCTAATCCTTCATTAGAAATATTAGCCTCTAACAGGGCTTGCTTTTGTGTATCTAATAGCTTCTCATTCAAGCTATTTCTGAGCTCAATGCTCTTGGCATTAATCCTAACAGGCTTAAACCTTTCCTTGCGACTCAAGGCGTCAGCAACGACATTTGCCTTGCCGGGATGATAGCGAATTTCACAATCATAATCGTTAAGCGTTTCCATCCAGCGGCGTTGTCGCATGTTCAAATCCTTTTGATAGAATAGATGTTGGAGACTCTTATGGTCAGTGTATATAAAACACTTCGTGCCATATAAGTAATGTCTCCACAACTTAAGTGCAAATGGGTGGCGTAATTCCTTTCGTGCACCTTTAAATGTCGGATACATAAGCAATCACTTTGCCTCTTTGCATTAGCACACAACCCATGCTAGTGTGTGAGGCATCAAAATAGACAACAAATCTTCAATACCCTTAGGTAGAGATAACACAGGAGCATTACTCAACTTGTGTTTTAGAATTTCGATAGATTCTTGTTGTTTTGGACCCCAGTCAAACTTGACATTCTTATGGGTCAAGGTAGTTAAAGGAGTGGCTATCCTCGAAAAGTTCTCAATGAATCTCCTATAATAACCAGCCAATCTAAGAAACTACGAATCTCCGATAGAGTTTTAGGTATCCCCAATTTGTTATAACTTCAATCTTGGCGGGATCCACTTGGATACCACACAAACTTACAACATGTGCGAGAAACTGAACTTCTCTAAGCCAAAACTCGTACTTAGAGAACTTAGCATAAAGCTTCTCTTATCTTAGCAATTCTAGAATGCACCGAAGGTGTTTGTCGTGATCAACTTGATTATGAGAGTAGATAAGTATGTCGTCTATAAAGACACTGACAAACTTATCCAGATATGGTTTGAAGACTCTATTCATGAGATCCATGAAGGCTGCAGGTGTATTTGTGAGCCCAAAAGGCATCTTTAGAAATTCGTAATGACTATAACGGGTCCTGAAGGCAGTCTTGGGAACACCCTCACTTCTAACCTTCAATTGATGATACCCTGATCTTAAGTTGATTTTAGAGGAATAACTAGCCCCTTGGAGTTGATCGAATAAGTCATCGATCCTGAGCAGAGGATAATGATTCTTGATTGTTATCTTGTTTAGTTTGCGGTAATCAATCTACATCTGCATTAAACCGTCCTTCTTCTTAACGAAAAGGATAGGAGCTCCCCAAGGTGAGGAACTAGGCTGAATGAAGCCTTTTTCTAAAAGTTCGTCTAATTGTATTCTCAATTCCTTCATTTCTGTTGGTGCTAGCCGATACGTAGCTCTCGCAACAAGTGCCGCTCCTGGTAGAATGTCAATTCTAAACTCTACTTGCCTATCTGGAGGTACCCCCGATAATTCTTTAGGGAAAACATCAGGATATTCTAAGATGATTGAAAGGTCTTCAATCTTTAGCTATGGCTCGTTAATAGTTACTTGTGCCATGTAAATGACACAACCTTTCCCCAGACACTTGGATGCCTTAAACAATGACACTTTGTCTGGCAACCCATAGTGTGATCTCCAAAAATGGTGAGCATTTCACCAGATGGGGTTTTAATTTCGATGAGTTTCTTATCACAGGCAATGCGGGCATGGTTATGAGATAACCAATCCATGCCTAAGACTATATCGAACCCTGCCAATTTCATTGGTAGAAGAGAGATAGGAATAGAATGATTCTTAGTGGATATAAAACATCCATCAAGAATGGAAGATGTTGTTTCTATGGTTCCGTCCGCAAGTTCTACCTCATAACTTATGGCTAGCGTTCTTATGGGTAAGTTTAATAGTTTGCTATACTTATGATCTACAAATCATTTTTCCGCACGCGAATCAAAAAGAACTTTAGTATATACGTCATTGATGAGGAATGTACTTGTTATGACGTTGTTGTCATTAACAGCCTCTCTAGCATTCATCTGAAAGGCCCGTTCATTTCCTTTCTTGGCCTCTCCAGGCTTCGCATTGTTACTCTTAGGATTTTTAGGGCAGTTAGTCTTAATATGCCCTTTTTCATTACAGTCGTAGCAGACGACATCCTTAGGATCCTTACATTCTAGGGTCTTATGCCCCTTTTTCTTGCAGATACCACAAGGTTTAGCCTGTGGGTCAGAATTGTACTGTCCCGTGCCTGTGGTTGCAAGTCTTGCTTGTCGGCTTCTCGCCCGACCTATCTTGGTTCCTTCTGAACCCAAATCCTCCCTTATTCTTCTTGTTAAATCTTTGGGAGTTACCATCCACTCTCTTCCTCTTCCCACCAGTCTCAGTCTTGACTGGCTTTTGTCTCACCAAATCTAAGGTAAGAGAGAGAGATAGGTCAACAGCAGACCTATAAGTAGTAGGCTGAGCAGATTTCACCATGCCTTTAATCTCAGGCGCTAACCCATTTATAAAATGCGTGATGCGTTTGGGTTCAGGTGAATAGGTAAGTTACCAATCTGGATAGGGAATTAAAGTCGGTAACATACTTCTGACAATCCAGATTCTTCATTGTGAGAGTCAGAAAATCTGATTCTATCATGAGGTCGGTAGTAAGTTTCCTTGACAAGGTCCACAAACATGGACCATCCCAAGTTATACAGGTGTACCTCTCCTATTGATTGGACCACAGCTTTCCACCATATTAAGGCATCACCCTTAAAGGATTGGGATACATACTTCACCACATCCTTATCAGCACATCCACTGATATTTAGTTTCCATTTCATTGAGCCATCTCAAGGCTTCTATAGCCTCTTTTTCTCCATTAAAGTCTTGGGGCTTGCAGGAGACAAAGTACTTATAGGTACATCCGTCTTTGAAGAACGAGACCTATTATGAAACTCTATTTCTTTGGTTTACTCTTTGCATTTGATGAGTAAACAGAGCTCTCCTTTTGAGCTGAAGATGGTGGAATAGATAAAGGTTTGGAGTGAGTAGCTCGATTCCTTAAATTTTTCCATGGCCTTTCCAACAGTTGCATCAATGCGAGCTTGGAAATCATTAGCATTGATGGCTATGTTTTCAGCATTGTCAGTATTATTGTCACGGCGACTACTTTGTGCCTCATCTGAATTAGCCATCTCTAACGTTTTGGTACTAAATACCAAATTAAATATATATGAGCCATGGCATTAACAACCATATAGGCTGTAAAGTTTAGATATATAGATCCGTTGTCTATTTGAACCAGCGTGCATAGAATGACAATTGTCAGGCTTAGTATTTTAAATGAATATCTTTTAAGATATTTAGGTATAATTGGCCTAGGTTTCAAAGGAACCATCAAAAGGCTTTCTAAATTTGGACGTAGTCCATATATTATTGGACAGTGGATCATAAAGTCACAAATGTCATTGTCATATTTGACAATATAATGTGGCTCGTAGGCAAATTAATTAACATTAGTTAAGATGTTAAGATAGATAATCATCGCACTGATGATATTTGTCATGATCTCATTGATCATATCGACTATGAGGCTTACCTTAGATAGGGAACCATAAGGTTACAACTGTCATTGTCTTAATTGACAATATAGTATTGCTTGTAGGAAAATCATCACTAATGGATGTTACATCATAGCCCATAGGCACTTCATCACTAATGGATGTTAAATAATAGCCCGTAGGCACTTCATCACTAATGGATGTTAAACAATAGCCTGTAGGAAGTTCATCAATAATTGATGTTAAATAATAGCCCATAGGCACTTCATCACTAATGGATGCTAAATCATTATCGTCGCATTGATGATATTAGCTGGTGTGAGAGGGGATATGCTCTCCTCCGATGAGCACCAGACTGATCTGACTCAACTAACATAGGCGGAATTCATTGTTAGTGAGTTTAACAAACAAACAAGTAAGATATACTGCTTAAATGCCTTGAATTGTATTGATAATGGTGAACAAGTACAGAGCAAGTAAGCAGTTTGACAGGGCTTCGCCGTATTTCAACCAACAGATACTGACACAATACTCAGGCTCCTCTATTTATAGGTCGACATGACTCGTACAGGAGAGTGTGTGTCTGAGTGACTCGTGCGAGTGGTGCCTCGTACGAGTGATAAAGTGTCACTCGTATGAGTCATGATTCTCAATTGTACGAGCCAAGCAACAAACATATAAATCATATATATACAAACAATATTCGTTTCAAAGCCCTATATACATAAACAACATATCCTATTCGACGTTCAGCTCCTCGATCCAGCCCCAGCTAATAATGTCTCCCAAAGAAATATCCGCATCACGCGTAAAGAATGCTAAGGGACGTTTGAACTTTCGATCAGCTGGTGCTACTTTAAACCACCGCTTCCTCATCTCAGCAATTTCTTCAGCGGATAATTGTTGAGGAATGGTTCCTTGTTTAACAGCTTCTTCAACTTTATGTGTCAAAAGATCATCATTTTCAGCTGCAAACAGATCACCAAAAGTTGGTAAGTCATCTGTACCCTTATCGGCAATATCTGTAGCATCTTCATCATAATCATCCTCCACGACAAGTTTATCATAGTCATGTGCATCATCAACATGTTCGAAGAAATAATCAACCGGCTCGAAAGCACTAATATCATTAAGATCTTCTTCGAAATCAACCACAAAATCCTCATTGTTCACGCCTAACATTTGAGCGATCTCTTCCTTAGAATAGCTTTGAACAAACTCACCTTCTTCAACATCATGCTCTAAACATTGAATCTTCGGTTTTGGCACGACAGGAACGCTAGACATTTCGGTCACCGAGAGGATTTCTGCCTGCTGAGCATCCATAGAGCTATCAGACTTTCCCTGATCTCCATCTTCTTCAACTTGATTTGCTGAGTTATCCAAGTACACAGAAAAATCAATATCATCATTCAAATCAGACTATGTTACAAGGACACCCGATCCATCTAAGTCGTCATCACCACCATCACTATCATCATCAGACTTGTCAGAAAATAGATCGTCGAAATCATCTAAGTCTTCTTTTTCTTTTTCAGCATTCTCATCAAACTCATCTATTTCAGCTTCAATCTCGTTGATGTTTAGATGAAAGATTCAACGTTTCAATATCAACATCTTTAGGCTTTCCCACCAACACAAACTTCTTCGAAATAGAATACACTACCACCTCAGATGATACTAGCGCAAATTCAACTTCTGGCACTGTTGAAACAGTCACGGGACTCTCACCAACCTTTGCTTTGCCTTTGCCTTGAGCACCGATAGTTCTTTAGCAATCCGTTCACGCTCAGCAACCCTTTCTCTTGCTTCAGCTCTCTCAATTTCATCAATTTCAGCAGCTTTGTTAATTCCAACTTTCTTTGTGAATATCTTCTTGAATAGACTCATTTTTTCTCTGTTTCTGAGACGTTCTTCATCATATTCTGCCATTCTATTCCTTAAATGCTCATTCTCCGCCACGATACTCGCTATAATAGCTTCTAACTGCAGTTTTCTGCATTCAGCCCATTGAGTTGCTCTTGAAGTTCAACAATTTTAACACTGTTTAACATAACTTGTTTCTCTAAGTCTTCAAAACGCGCATCGTTAAACATGTCTGCATAGAACTCCTCTTGGTATGTCACCGAAATCAAAATCAAAATCAAACTGGGGTTAGGATTACAAGGGTTGTGGTGTTGGCTGCGGTGTTGGTTATGGTGGTGGTTGTGGTGTTGACTGTGGTGGTGGAGATGGTGGATGCTATGGAATTGGCCGAGAGCTCATAATGCTGGCCTTTTAAGACGCCTAGAAGATTTTTAAGGAGTTTTGCGAATAGGAGTATCGCTATCAGAACAAGAAGGTACATATGTCATATCATCCTCTCCTGACGCTTTTCTTTTCTTCTCTTCGGCTTTACGTTTAAGCTCAGCCTGACGTTCAAGCTCATGTTCTTTTGCTCTTTCTTTCTCACCTGCAATTCTATCTTAAGTATCAGTACTAGAATATGATGCTTCTTCAAACTCTCCTTCTCGAACTCCGAACGCTTCTCTTTCGATTTCCGCAGCCATAGTTTCAACACTCTCTTCTGGCTCTGATTTATCGACCAATCTCGAGCTTTCAGACGCTCGCTGTTTTTTCTGAGGGGTATTGGAGGAAGATTTGGACGCTTGTTTTCTTTTCATCCCCTTACCCCCTTTTTCTCTTCTTTCAAAAACCACATTCTTCTCTTAGCAATGAAACCATTTAATGCTTCAAGCTCTTTATCTTCGTCTCCGCTGTCGTCTTTTCTCCACTTCCCTTTAGATGGAGCCACATAATCTTTATCAACGATAGCTCCGAAAACTGGCTTTGCATTTGGAAAAGCTTTGAGATGCAGTTTCATCTTCTTTAGAGTAGACACATCTATATGCTCTAACTTGAAAATATCATCTTTCTTTTTCTTCAAATTCGGATGTAAATGGTCAAGCAACATCTGAATAAAATGTGGATATTGCAGAAATTTCTCACATTGCGCATTTTGGACCATTTGGGAAAAAACTACTCTAGAGAAATCGTATGGCAAGTTCAGAACAAATGTAGTAATCATGCACATCTGATAATCAACTAAATCATCGAATCTGCCCTTTCGGTGGCTAAGAACGCGAATAATGCAATGTGCTATATATCTGAATGGAGCACTGAGGTTAGCCTTCTTGAAGGAGTTGCGTTAACGAAACCGGCATAACTCATTCTGTAAAAACACCCTTTCACCATATACTCAAGAAAACTAGTAGGGTCGTCTTCATGATCGTTGAACTGTAGCACAGATTTGATAAACCCTTCAGTAATTTTAACTTGAATATCTTCGTCATTAATTTTTACTGCAGACAGAATCGCATTCTCTTCTTCGTTAAACTCAGCAGCATTCCGAAAATATTAAATGTCAAAACGATATGTTGTGTGTCAATCTGTGAGAGCTTTAGTGATTGGAAGTCTGCTTAGAAAATCCAGAACTTCTCGATGTGCAGCAATTTCTAGAATAGTATCATCCAAAAGACAACAAATATTATGGAACGGCCAAAACAAAGATTTATTGATCTGCAAGCATAGACATTTCAACACTTGGAAACAATTTTAAAAATTTCAACCGTTTAATCACTCGTACGAGTCGCAAACTTAATCCATGAAATAAGCCTGAGTCAAAAATCCCACTCGTACGAGTCACTACTCCGTATGAATGAAAATATACTTAACAAATTTAAGAGTTTTGACTAGGACTTCTTCGTACGAGTGAGCCTCGTACGAGTCATCAAGATTTAAACATTAAAGGACCTACTTGTACGAATACTCACTCGTACGAGTGAATATGATAGATTGACATTTGAAAACTTGCTCCTACGAGTGAATATTCATACGAATTGCAAACCGTACCAAATAATACCTAGTTAAACCGAACTTAAAATTTGTTGATTTTAACAAATTGAAGGTTGATTAATAGGTTATTAGGGCCGATTTTAACATTTTTTAGTTCAATTTATATTTTACCGGTCCAATTATCCTAAATCTACGTTTTATGTCCTTTTGGTCCAATTTTGGCATTATAACGGCTTAAAACGAGCATTAGTACCCTGCCCATTGAAAGAGGTGTGCAAATAAACCTCCCCAACGTCTAGATACAAACAATAGATCAAGAAAATGAAGTGAATAGAACTGATTCACACAAAGGTTGCTCTCAATTGCACAGAATCAATAGTTTGACTCGTGTGAATGAGCCATCCTTTTATACTCATTCAGTATTCACTCGTACGAGCGATGGCTCGTACGAATGAAGACTTTTGTCACTCATGCGAGTCAGTGTCACTCATACGAGTCAGTTCTTATGCACTCTGTTAACTTTTTTAATTTTTGAATTTTTTATGATTTTTTTATCTGTTTATAAACCACTCAGTTAACCAAGTCCAAGTTAATGATCTTGGTTATTCGATTTTCCTACCAAGTCCAAGTTAATGATCTTGGTTGACCATTTTAACCAAAACAGATTTATTATAAAATGTAAAGTTTCAAATTAATGAACTATTGACGTTTAGGAAATTCTTTTCTTTTCTTGATTCCCAACCCGTGAACTTCAACTTTCCTCCAACAATCGTCGCGTTGACTTGGACTAACGGTATTTTCATCATCGGTAGACTAAAATCTAAGATAAATTGCTAATGCTAAAATTCTTTTTGGGATATTTCTGAAAAGAAATAACAAGTAAAGATGTATATACATACATATTTTTGTGAGTTTTGTGTTTAGAGTATCATATCAAGTATTTAAACAAATCACAAGTACCGTTGATCTTGGTAGTAACTTTAAGTTCTTAAACAAATTTACCTAGATTGCCAATATACTTATCCACTTAAACCTCTACACGTTTCTCAATTGTTTCAAGATATGTTAGGTAATATTAAGGAACATGAATTAACTATGTTTCCCATCTCAGAATATACTCCCACATCGAGATTCCCAGAATATCATTTCACAGGTGAATATATCTAATTGGTATATGTAAATGGGGTGAATTGCGAGACCTTGAGAGCTCATGTTAGTATTTCCATACAGACAAAAAGATGAAGGCTTGACTTTAAGTGGTGTTCCATAAAAGAATATTTTGAACTGCAAATGTCGTAAATGTTTATGACATACTTATTTTTTGTGCAGCTTTTGTAGGCGAATAATGCGTAAAGTATTATACAAGTTCTAGGCCATTGCTGACGTAAAATCAGAAGAACTCATATAATACCCTAGATATGAATTAAATATAAAGACCTAGTATCGTAGAATCTGGCATTCTCTCAAACGAAATTTCGGAGTACTAAGTCCATATATCCGAGAGTTGTTGACCCACAAGTTACTTAGTTTATCTTTTAAGTTAATATCTTGAAAAACAATATACTAAATGAGTGAAGCCTATTGGCACATCTTCAGTAAGACCTGTTTAATTACTTGTTTAAACATTCCATATCTTCAGCATACTGTGATTGTCATAATGATGTAGTATGATCTCCCTTATTCTCAAAAACTCTTTTTGACTTTTATAATGTTTTTTGTATTTTCCAAACATTCTCCCCCTAAAATCAAAAACATATTTTTTGGATTTTTAAGAAAAAATATTTACGAAAAAACATGTCATACCGATCAGAATCACGTCAAGTCCTCATATTCCTCAAATTCAACCTCATGAATATCCCCTGATGCCAGATTTCTTAGACCATTTAATTTTAAAAGATTTTTAAATCTTGAACGATCAAATGCTTTAGTGTAAAAATATGCTTTTTGGTCATCAGTGTGGATTTTTTCAATTCTAACCAACTTTTTCTCGTAGCAGTCACGGATAAAGTGGTGTCGAATTTCAATATGTTTAGTGCGTGAGTGTTGACAAGAGTTTTTAGTGATATCAATAGCAGCCCGATTATCTACATATATGGGCGTGTCAAGAAATTGTAGTCCGAAGTCTCTCATCTGCTGTTGTATCCAGATTATCTAGGAACAACAGCTGGATGCTGAAACGTATTCAACTTCACACGTAGAGAGAGCGACCGCAGCACATTACCAAACAAGTTCCGAAGAACTGGCAACCAGCCGTAGTAGATTTGGCATTAAGCTTGCAGCAGCCGAAATCAGAATCTGAGTAACCCGCAAGATTGAAGTTTATGTGACGAGGATACCACAAGCCGTGCTTGGACATCCTTTCAAATATCGCATGATTTGTTTGACGGCTAACAAGTGCGAATCTCTTGGATTGGTCTGAAAACGGGCGTATAGGCATGTAGGATACATGATATCAGGTCGCGAAGCTGTAAGATACATCAAGGATCCGATCATGGAGCGATATAATGTTTCATCGACTTTGACTCCATGAACGTCTGGACAAATGCCATGATTTGGGGCTAATGGAGTAGATGCTGGTTTAGTTCCTGACATATCAGATTTCTCTAATACGTCATTAACATACTTCGTCTGATGGATGAAGATACCATCAGGCAATTGTTCAACCTGAAGTCCTAAAAAGAGCTTCATCTCCCTCATAGCACTCATTTCGAATTTCTTCTTCATGACTTATTCGAAGTCTTTGCACAACTTATCATTTGTCGATCCAAAGATGATATCATCCACATATATTTGCACCAAAATCAGATGATCATCTACTTCTTTTGTGAAGAGGGTAGATTCTATAGTTCCTCTGAGAAAGCTGTTGTCAAGAAGACCATATAAAGCTTTGTTCAGAAGGCAGACTTTATCCTTGTGTATAGGATCGACAAAGCCTAGTGGTTGGCTGACATACACATCCTCTTTGACTTTGCCGTAAAGGAAAGTAGATTTGACATCCAGTTGATACACCTTGAAACCTTTCCAAGAAGCAAAGGCCAAGAATATGCGAATAGCTTCGAGACGAGCGACTGGGGCGTAGACTTCAGTGTAGTCTATCCCTTCTTGCTGGTGAAAGCCATGGACCACGAGTCAAGCTTTGTTTCTAACCACTATACCTCTGTCATCTCGCTTGCACTTGAAAACCCATCGAGTGTTAATCTTTTTATGATGATCTGGGAGGTCGACAAGCTTCCAGACTCATAGCTTTTGGAATTGAAGCATGTGAACGGGGATCGAGCTCTTAAAATGGGCAATCGACCTGATCTCGCTCAACTAGCAGAGGTGGAATTCATTGCTAGAGAGGTAGATGACAAACAAGATAGTACTTACTGTTTAACTGCTTCTGATGTATTAATGACATTCAAATACAGACGCAAGTAAACAAACTGGCAGAGCTTCGCCATACCAATTGACAAATCACTAACTAGCTCTAACACAACACTTCCCTATTTATAGGTCGACATGACTCGTACCAAAGTGCGTGTAAAACAAACATCTATGTTTCGTACGAAACTGTATTTCGTACGAGTGACTCACTCGTACGAAATCTGTATCCTTTCGTGCGAATCACAGTATTTAAACATATAAAATTTAACTTTTCTCATTTAAACTTTAACGTGTAAACTTTATAAACATTACAGATATATCCTAGACGTAGGCAATAGACATTATGCACCAACAAACTCCCCTTGGATGTTGCCGCAGTCTGGATAATCATCAAAATCTTCAATTTGATTTGACTTTATCGCCCAAAGAACCTCTTTACAGGCTTTCAACGCTCCTCAGAAGCAATTGGCGTTTGATCAGTCAGAGGACGTCACTTCAAAAACTGAAAGCTCCTTAACGATGCTAGTCTGTCTTGAACGTTCAGCAATCCGAGCTTCTTTTTCTTCTGTTTTCTTTGACTCCTTTTTCTCAAGCTTTCTCCAATTTGTTTTGCAATTCGATCCAGAATGAATATCATTTGTAAACCACACATTCACGATCTTTTGAAATTGAAGTGCTTGCTCTTGATCCTTTTCTTCGAAACTTATCTTACTATAGAATAAACATTCTATGTCTTTCTTCGAACAATAGCCACATTGGGTCTAGTACTCGAATGCCTCCCCATAAACCATATATTCTTTTGTGCATTATGACGGCTTCGGTTAATTCCTCTGTAATCTTCCACGAATCTTTATCTGGGTGCACACATATAACAGCCTCTCCTGTATTCGAATAATAATGCCACCACTTGAAGATCGTATAAAATCTTGCTCCATTTTGATCAGCGGCATGTTCTTCATCACCCGTGGTTTCTTCACAATCAAAGTAATATCTTTCTCCTTTGTCGCTGATCTACTTTAACAATGCGACGTGGATAATGAGGTTTGCAATGTACAAAACCATGCTTAGCTTCAAACTTGATCAATCTCCACAGCTTTTGGTCATGAAACTTCATCTTTAGGTTTATCATCTTTGTTTGCACAAGTTCCTTTATGTCCCAATAAGGCAGTGTTTTGATGTCGCTCCGATTTTGAAAATATTGGATTCCAAATTCCCTTTTAATCGCATACACATTTAGCTCTTCAATCCAACCCCAACTCAGAGTATCCCCTAAAGAAATATCAGCATCTCTAGTGAAAAATGCTAGGGGTCTTTTAAACTTTTGCTTGTCTGAACTCTCTCAAAACCATTTCTTCTTTTGTTCAATAATCTCAGCTTTAGACATCTTCTCAGGAATTGTTCCTTCTTTTACAGCTTAAGATACTTTCCTTTGTAACATCTCAGAACTTTCTGCGGTAAATAAATCGATAAACGTTGGGAAATCTTCTTTACCATGAATGGCATCATTAGCATCTTCATCAGAATCACTTTCCACGACAACGTTATCATATACGTTTGCATCTTCTATATCTTCAAAAACATAAGCAATCGGTTCAAAAACATCTATCTCTTTCAGTTCATCTTCAAAATCAAAATCGAACTTCTCTTCACTGATACCAAGCATTACTGCTATTTCTTCTTTTGAATAACTATGAACAAACTCCCGTTCTTCAACATCATGCTCAAGATATAATACAAATGGCTTTTGCATGACAAGAACAGAAGATGTAACATTTTCTGTGAAAATTCCCGCCTGCTGAGCATCTACTGACTCATCAGCTTTGTTCATCCTTTCCTCTGCAGTAGTTTGGTTCGCAGAATCATCAAAGTACTCAGAAAGATCAAATAATTCATTAACATTTGCATCAATTACACGAATAACCGACCCTCCAACATTATCATCATCTGAACTACTGGAATCTTTATCATCAACATCAACATCTTCAGTATCCTCTACTTCTGCCTCCTTTTCTATTTCTTCAGCCGTTTCTTTACTGTCTTTTTCCGTCTTTTTCTTCAACAAACAATCTCGATGTCGTTGAGAAACATGAACTGAAGCTATATCCACATCAGTTGGTTTTCCTATCAAAATAAAATTATTCGGTTCTTCATACACCACCAATATCCCAACAATGTACTGGCTCAGATTCAGCTTCTGGCACCACTTCATCGATCACGGATTCCTCCACTATCTTACCTTTTCCTTTCCCTTGCGCATCAGATTTCTGTTTAGACAATCGTTCTCTTTCAGCAACTCTTTCCCTTGCTTCTGCACGTTCTATTTCATCAATTGCTGCAGAAATATTAAATCCCAACTTCTTTTCAAGAATCTTCTCAAACACATCCATTCTTCTATTATTTCTCAACCGTTCTTCCTCGTATTCTGCCATTCGTAACCGTAATCTTTCGTTTTCAGAAAAAATACTCTCTATCATCGCTTCTAATTGCTGTTTGTCAACAATTAATCCCCCAATCCATTCAAGCATTTCAAACTTTTCAGTTGTTAACATGTTTATCTACTATTGCAACTCAGCTGTGGTGTAGGACGAGATTGTTGAGCATGAGATGAGATTTTTGTTGAGCAGATTCGTGTGGCGGTGATTGCTGGACTGGTTTTGGATTAGGCATTGATTGTTGAACTGGTTCTGATTCAGATTGTTGCAGTGCTGGTTGTTGTTGTTCTGGTTCTTGTTCAGGAACTGATGGTTGTTGAAAAGGTATCTCTGGTTCAACTTGTTGCTGATCTGGCTCTGGATGCATATGATATGGTGAAGACGGAATATTCTGTGATTGTTCCTCCACATTTTCTTCAATAGTCTGTCCAGCACCATCTTCTGTTTGAATAACATTCGGAGATATTCGAGCTGCAGATCGCTTCATTCTTCTTTGCCTTTTCTTTATCGGAGTTCAAAACGCAGATTCAGGATCAGATTCAGACGAAACATAAGTTGTGTCATCCCCGCCTGTTGCATTTCTCTTACGTTCCTCAGCTTTACGTTTCAGTTCATCTTGACGTTTCTTTGCTAACTTTTCGGCTCTTTACTTTTCTCCCGCTATTTCTTCTAAATCAGTACTAGATGATAGTACTTCATCAGCTGCTTTGTCAGCTCCAAAAGCCTTACGTTCTATCTCTTCAGCCATCTGTTCAACTGTTTCCTCAACTATAGGTTCATCTCTTAACCCTGAACTTTCAGCAGCAGATGCAGTTTTTCTCTTGATCCCTTTATATGTAGCTTTCCCACCTTTTTCTCCGTCTTTTACGAACCATGGACTTCTCTTTGCCACAAACAACGATAATGATTTAACCTCCTCTTCATCGTCACCACTATCATCCTTCCTCCACTTTCCTGGTGTAGGTGAAATATAATCTTTATCAAGAATAGCACCAAACATCGGTTTAGCTACGAGAGCAGACTTTAGATGCACATTCATCTTTCGTAGTGACGAAACATCCATATGTTCAAGTTTGAGAACATCATCTGGATATTTCTTAAAATTAGGATGTAAAAAGTATAACATCATCTGGATGAATCTCGAATATTGCAAAAACCTTTCCTTCTGAATATTCTGTATCATCTGAGTAAATATAACCTTTGAAAAGTTATATGGAAGATTCAGCACAAGCGCAATAATCATACACATCTGATAATCCACCAACTCATCGAAACCACCTTTCCTATGACCCAAACCGTGAATAATAACATGTGCAAGATATTGAAAGGCGCACTCAGGTTTCCTTTCTTGTATGGTGCAGCATTCACAAACCCTGTATATCCCATCCTATAAAAACATTCTTTAACCATATATTCAGTGAACCCTGTTGGATCGTCTTTGTTATCCTTAAACTCCAAAACTTTCCGAATCAACTCTTCAGTAATCTTCACTTGAATATCGACATCGTCAACCTTTACTACTGAGATAACGGCGTTATCATCTATACTATACTCAGCGACATTCCAGAAATATTCCACATGTGAAAGATATGCCGTATGTCTATCCGTTAACGCTTTAGTCACTCTAATCCTTGTGAGAAAATCCAAGATATCTCCATACGCTGCTATCTCTGGAATTGAAGCATCTATGATACAGCAGATATTGTGCACCGGAGGAAATGCGGATTTCTTGGCCTGTACAAGAAAAATAACAATCAACCGTTAGAAAATTTTAAACTTTAAAAAATTTCTTCACTGATTCGTATGAAACCTCTGTTTCGTACGAAATATATAGTTATCAAAAAATTGAATATTTTGAACTATCTTTTATTCATACGGACCATGATCTTCGTACGAAATACTGTACATTTTAAACTGTTTGTTTTCAAATTTTATTTCATACGAAACATCTTTTTAGTACGAATTATACATTTAAATGATTTTTAACAACTTTTAAAACTCATACATATGAAAATCTGTTTCGTACAAAATATCCTTCAATTGCTTAATCAAAATTCCATACGTATCAACTTCATTCGTACAAAAACCCATCATCGTTCAAAATTGTCCAAGTGTAATCCGATCCTAAAACTTGTTGTTTTTAGCAAATTGATAGACGATTTTCAGGGTATTAGAGCCAATTTTAACGATTTTGTGATCAATTTTACATTTTACCGGTCCAATATCCCTTGATCTAAGTTTTAGTCCGAATCGAACAGATTTTGACATTATAACAGTACGATTTTGACAAAATTACCTTGCCCATTGAAAAAGGTGTGCCAATCAACCTAAACAATGTGAATTACAAGCACAAATACCAAGAAATGAAGTTTTTAGAGTCGAATCGCATAATAGTATCCTGAGTCACTCAACAGTGCAAAGAGAATAGAAACCTCATTTATGTGCGATACATAGAGTATTTATACTCAATTTTTTTTCGTACGAAACATTATGAATCGCACAAATAACTATAACTTCTGTTTTGTACTAAAATGACTTTCTCCGCATGAAATTTGATTTTGTGCGAATCAAAACTAAAAAACTTTAAAATTTTCAGTTTCAATTTTATTTTTCTATTTTCCAATTTTTTTAGTAATTTTATCTGTTTCAAAAATCCACTTGACTAACCAAGTCCAAGTTAATGACCTTGGTTATCCAATTTGCCTTCCAAGTCCAAGTTCATGACCTTGGTTGACCATGTTTAACTAAATAGATTTATTTTATCATGTAAAGTTTCAAACTAATAAACTTTCTGACTTTTGAGTAAACTGTTTGCTAAAAATTAGCTCCCAACCCATGATTTCAAGTTTTCCTCAGCAAGATGTTGCTTATGAATCCAACCATCAGTTTTTTTATCATCGGTAAACAAAAATAAGACTATCAAGCTAAGAAAACTAAAAATCTTTTTGAGTTTTGAAATATTTTTCAAAGAATAATAACATTTTTGTGAATTTTACGTTTTTAGAGGATCATTTCAAGCATATATGTAAGTCATCAGTACCGTTGATCTAGAAACACTCTTTAAGCTTTCAAACAAATTTACTTAGATTGCCAATATATTTGTCCATTTAAACTTCTTCTCGTTTCTCAATTGTTTCAAGATATGTTAAGGTATTATTAGAAACATGAAATAACTGTGTTTTCCATCCCAGAATATACTCCCGTATCGAGATTCCCAGAATGTCATTTTACAGGTGAGTATATCGAATTGATATCTGTAAATAGGGTAAATGCGAGACCTTGAGAGCTCAGATTAGTACTACCGTACAGACAAAGAGATGAAGGCTCGTCTTTAGGTGGTGTTCCATCAAGGAATCTTTTGTACTGCAAATGTCATAATTGCTTAAGACATAATCATTTTTCATGCAGCTTTTAGGAAATAATGCGAAAGTATTATATGAGTTCTAGGCCATTGCTTCCGCAAAATCAGAAGAACTCGAATAATACCCCAGATATCAATCACATATAAAGACCTAGTATCGTAGAATTTGGCATTCTCTAAAACGAAATTTCGGAGTATTAAGTCCATATATCCGAGAGATGTTAACCCGCAAGTTAATCAGTTTTGTATATTTGGTTTATATCTCGAATGCAATTTACTGAACGAGTGAAGTCTATTGGCATATCCATAGTAAGACTTGCTAAATTACTTTTTAAAACCAATACAATTCTTTAGCATACTGTGACTATCATTTTTGTTTTACTATGATCACTCTTTTTACGCAAAACTCTTTTTACTTTTTTAATGTTTTTGTATTTTCCTCAAACATTCTCCCCTTAAAATCAAAAACATATTTTTGGATTTTTTAAGAAAAAATGTACAAAAAATGTTTATCCAATGACAAATTCACATTAAGTCGTCATCATCCTCAAACTCAACCTCAAACATATCCCCTGAGATCATATTTTTTAAACCATTTAGCTTTAACAAACTTTTAAACTTTGTTTTATCAAAAGCTTTGGTATAAAAATCTACTTTTTGGTCATTAGTGTGGATTTTTTTCAATTCGCACCAACTTTTTCTCGTAACAATCATGGATAAAGTGATGTCGAATCCCAATATGTTTAGTACGCGAGTGTTGGCAGAGTTTTTGGTGATATCGATCGCGGCCTGATTATCTACATATATAGGCGTATCAAGAAATTGCAAACCGAAATCTCTCATCTGTTGCTGTTTCCAGAGAATCTGAGCACAACAACTGGATGCCGAAACGTATTCAGCCTCATAGGTAGAGAGAGCGACCGCGGTTTGTTTCTTGCATTGCCTCGTTACCAAACGAGTTCCGAAGAACTGGGAGCCGGCTGTTGTAGACTTTGTATTCAGTTTGCAGCATCCGAAATCAGAATCCGAGTAACTTGCAAGATTAAAATCATCATGTCTAGGGTACCACAAGCCGGTGCTTGGAAAACCCTTCAAATATATCATTATGCGTTTGACGATAAGCAGGTTTGACTCTTTTGGATTAGCCTGATAACGGGAGCACAGGCAAGTTGGATACATGATATCTGGTCGAGAAGCAGTAAGATACATCAAGGATCCGATCATGGAGCGATATAAAGTTTCATCAACTCTCTCTCGAGTAAGATCTGGACAAATGCTGTGATTTGGAGCTAACGGGGTCAATGCTGGTTTAGCTCCTGTTGTATTGAATTTCTCCAATATGTCATGAACATATTTCGTCTGATAAATGAAAACACTATCAGGCAACTGGTCAACCTGAACTCCTACAAAGAACTTCATCTCCCCCATTACGCTCATTTCAAATTTGCGCTTCATGACTTCTTCAAAGTCTTTACACAACTTTTCATTTGTCGATCCAAAGATAATATCATCCACATATATCTGTACAATAATTAGATGCCCATCTACTTCCTTTGTGAAGAGGGTTAAATCTACTGTTCCCCTTATAAAACCATTGTCAAGAAGATGACTCGATAATGTTTCATACCAAGCTCTCGGGGCTTGATGAAGACCATATAAGGCTTTATTCAAGAGGTAGACTTTATCTTTGTGCACTGGATCAACGAACCCCGATGGGTGGCTGACGTACACCTCCTCTTTTACGTTTCCGTAAAGGAAAGTAGATTTAACATCTAGTTGGTACACCTTGAACCCTTTCCACGAGGCAAAGGCCAAGAATATGCGAATTGCTTCAAGACGAGCAACTGGGGCATAGACTTCAGTATAATTTATCCCTTCTTGCTGCTGAAAATCTTGAACCACAAGTCGAGCTTTGTTGCGCACCGCGACTCCTCTATCGTCTCTTTTACACTTGAAGACACATCTTGTGTTAATCTTTTTGTGATGATCTGGCAGATCTACAAGCGTCCAGACTCCAAGTTTCTGGAATTGGAGTAACTCTTCTTGCATTGCATCCACCCAACTTTCTTCTTTTAACGCGTCTTTCCAGCATCCCGGTTCAACCTGAGAAACGAAACAACTATGATAAAATCGGACTTGAAGTGGAGCAATACTAGTATAAAAACAGCTTAGATCTTTATTGATCTGATTACGAGTTTGCACTCCAGATTGTAAGCTGCCTATGATGTTCTCTGACGGATGATATGAAAGTGTCCTTGGTATCACTTCGGTTGGAACATCTACTTGTGGTTGCAAATTTGTTAGAATTTCATCGACAACCGGTACAGATGAAGAAGCTTTATTCCTAGCATTAGACTAATCAGCCTGTTGTTTCAGAAAGCTTTCAATCTGTTCAGATCCTTCATCAGAACTGGATCCTCCATCGTTGAAATTTGGTTCCCGATCAGAGTTAGCATCTACATTTAGCTGGATAGATGATTCAGCAGCATTGACATTTGGAGCAGGAACCGGATTTTGAACAGAAGAGCTTTGACCATCATCAGACGTGTTAACTGGTAATGATGTAGAAAACACCAAAGGTCGAGGAACTTGTTCTTGATTAGATAACTGATGTTGTTGAAATAACATAACAAGTTCTTCTTCAGTTGGCACATCTGGTAGATCAAACGAATCCCACAATCCGTCATAGTTAAAAAGCCATGGATCCCCAGGCTTCTGCGTAGGCGTTGTATATCTTTGACAATCTACGTGCTGCGTTAGAACTACCTGGTTCAGACTCGGCAAGAAAACACGTTTTTGAGGAGTAGCTTAACCAACAAAGAAACCCTCCAAAGATTTGGCTCCAAATTTACCAGCCGGGTCCAAGACGGTACACGGTGATCCAAAAGGTTCCAAAAATGCTAAGTTAGGCTTTCATTGATTCAGTAACTCGAAACATGTCTTTTTGTGAGGCTTAACTGTCAACACACGATTTAGGGTATAACATGCTGATGCTACTGCTTCACTCCAAAATATGATCGGTAATTTCGAATCAGCAAACATTGTTCTAGCAGTTTCTATCAACGTGTGATTCTTTCGTTCAGCTACTCCATTTTGTTGTGGAGTATGGGGGCGCTGAATTCATGAAGAATCCCCTTTCATTGCAGAACTCTTGCATCTTCTTGTTCTTGAACTCCGTTCCATTATCACTACGAATTCTCTTAATGGGCAAATGATATTAATTCTCAAAAGTTTCATCCTTACTCTCCAGAAAGAATACCCATGAAAATCGAGAATAGTCATCTGTAACGACAAGACAGTATAAATCTCCAGAAATACTTTTAACATTGACTGGTCGAAAGAGATCCATGTGGAGTCTTTCTAGTGGTAGCTTTATCGAATTCAACAGCTTTCGTGGGTGTGATTTCTAATGAAACTTCCCCTTTTTGCAGCTAAGACAATCATCTGATAGATGAAAATTTTTCAAATTGACACCCTCCACTAAGTCATTATGCACAAGAAAATTCATCTTTCGAAGATGAATGTGCCCCATTTTTCTATGCCATAAAATTGACTCTTTCTCGGTAGCTTTAGAAACAAGCATTGAACTTTCCTTGACGTGGTAGAAGCGATGCTCATGTCAAGAACATATAAATCATTTTCTCGCGGAGCTCGCATCAAAATCCATTCTTCTGGAATCTTGAAACCGGGTTTAAGGATTAGATATTCTTTATCATTGAAATGTGTCGTGAACTTCTTATCACAAATTTACGGGATACTAAGCAGATTGTTCTCAAGTTCGGCGATATAGTTCACTTTATCAAACGATACAACTTCGCTTGAGAGAATTCCTTCTCCGACAATTCTACCTCCCTGTGTACCGGCGAATCCTACATATCCTCCTCGAATAGCTCTAACATCATTGAGCAGCGCAAGCATTCCTGTCATGTGGCGAGACGCTCCACTATCCATGATCCATTTTGACAATATCGAACGTTGGAGCCACTGCACACATGATTAACAAAACTTATTTAAACAAAGAAACCCAAGCTTGTTTGGTCTTGGGTGGGTTTGGAATATCGAATTTTGGACCCACTTTGTTCTTTTCAATCTTTTTAAGCTCAATTTTGATTGGAACAGAAGGTTTGTGTGCAACCTTGGATGATTTGGTTTTAACAATTTTAGCAACCCATTTCTGTGTTTGTGATTTAGCCATTTTAACATAAAATTTTGAATCTTTTTGTTGAAGTTTGTGTGATGTTTCACCAATTTCAAATTTCGATTAAGATTGAATAGTTGGTTTAACATTTGGATGAGATTCAATATTTCTTTTAAGAATTTGTTTTGGCATAAACATGGGTGCTTTTTGCTTTTCATCCTTAGTGAACTTTTTCGGAAAAGAAACTGGTTTTGAATTTTCTTGTGAACAGTATCGTGCGATATGTCCAACTTTCTTGCATTTAAAGCATGTCATGCTGTCCTTATGAACAAAGGTATCCGAAACCTATTTCTGTTTTTGTTTCTCTTTTTCTTTAAGAAAATCATCATTTGATTGAGTTCCGATGACCTCCTTTTCTTTCTCGGTTTTTGTCCTAAAAACAAAATTGATTTTCTTTGTAAAATTCAATTTTTGGGACCTATTGGTTTTATGTTGCTTCTGGTAACCCAACTCTACTCCTTTGTTTTCCAGATAATCTCCATTTTTTCGATAGTAGGGTCGGTTGTGAGTTTTTTATTAGAATAGAAAGATGTATCATGTTTATCTAAATCATCATGACTTACCTCCATCAGCTTAAACATTTTATCTACACAATCCTTTTTCACATTCTTGATTGGAAAATCCTCATTCGAAAATAGTTTATCAGACCCTTTCATTTTATAAACTACGACATTGGGATCATCATTTAAACTATTTTATGATATATCATCAGACTTTGACTTCTCAGATTGTTAAAACTCAGCCACTTCAGATTCATTTTTTAACACTTTGTCAACCACATTATTTACCACTTCAGAATCACATTAACCATCATTTATTGTAAGTTACATCGATATCCACAGGCAGCTGTTCAGTTTTCAATTTAAGATTTAGCGCCTTTTCCACCCCAGATGGATTTTTGCATGCATAACTGTTCCACATGGGTGGAAGAACTCGATCATAACTACCACTTGTTATTTCACCATTTTTAGATTCCTCAGTATTTTTGATTTTTGGTAAAATGTGATCTATGATGTATGAGCTTGTTGAATAACTAATTAACAATTTGTTAGCTCGTTCGGTTTCAATTCTCATTTTCTCAAGCTCACTTTTGAGCTCAGCAATAGTGTTTAGATGAATATTAATTGCCATTTGTTTATCCATCACTGTTGCTTTAAGCATCATAAGTGTTGCGTCATTTTCTCTGAGTGCTTTATTATATTGTTTAACAGACGCACTCAATTTATCATAAGCTTCCTTTGTGGATTTATAATCGCTTGACAAATTGTCTGTTAAACTTTGCAATTCAGCAAATCTTTTGTCCTTTACAAGATACTCACCACGGGTATCACACTTTGAACAAGATTTTTCATTCTCAGATGACTTGTTTACCTCATTGCCATCAGCCATACACGCTTTAATGATGTCTTCTTTCAGCAATTCCTTTTTCTCATCAGCTTTGACATCTTCAACCAGTTTCTTTTGCTCTTCATCTGTTGAATGTTGGGTAGGTGCGAAATATCCTGCAAAAGTTTTTAAAACATCGTTAGGCAAAAGATGTTTGAATGGACCATTCAAAAGCTCCTCTTCCTCTGATGAAGTATGATAATAATAATCGTCATCCTCAGGTCCTTCATCAAAGGATGCCTCCGATTCTTCTTCCGGTTCCTCAATAATTTCAGCCACCTATGCCAAACTTTCTCCTTTCGAAATAAACTTGTTCCAAATTAAACCCTTCATCTTCTTGTGTAACAACCAAAGCCTTTTCTTTAGTTTCAGGTTGCTTATCTTCAATCGGCACGATTCTTGTTCTTGGTTGCGGTCGGTGATAGATCGCTCTTTCATAATAGTCATCGGCAAAAGGATTATGATTTCCTTGAACCTCTTGGTTTGGACATTCTCTTTTAAAGTGACCTTTCTCCCAACACTTGAAACATGTAACTTTGGATTTATCAAATCCAAGTTTCCCATCCAATCCTCCCAAATTTTCTTTACCAGTGATCTCCATAAATCTCAGTGCATGACGAACGATTGAAGCCATACACCATTTTATATCTATCAACTCCATTTCAACTTGATCAATTTGATCGTAGTCTTAACGTGTCATTTCAGAATTTCCAATCTTTCCAGCAACAAGACTGTCATATGACTCAAGAACTGAAGCAAGTAGAGACATGTGTTGTTTTGCTGTCTTTTCGTCAAAATTTTGCACATTCTGAAAGTCAACGACAATATTGCATTGCAAAACTCTTTGATTTGCGTTGGATGATGGAGTTGTTTGATTGTTCTTAGATTGATTTGATCCAAAAGAAGATTGTTGACTTGGAGGTGTATTCGGATCAACTATTGGGAATGATTGGAAACCACTTGACTGAGTTGGAGGTGTGCTTGGTGAACTATATGCACTGAATGCAGTTTGAATCTTTGGCGCTTGGATTTGAGCAACAGAACTGTTTTTGAAATAAAGATTAACATCTTGTTGCATTTGAACAGTCTTGTTTTTAGCCATCTTTTGCATCTCTAATTCATGACC
Source organism: Scalesia atractyloides (assembly GCA_947069175.1). NCBI lineage: Eukaryota > Viridiplantae > Streptophyta > Magnoliopsida > Asterales > Asteraceae > Scalesia > Scalesia atractyloides. Next base: position 39,596,604 of record CAMTDV010000008.1, on the reverse strand, counting down.
TTCCAATCTTTCGATAAAGCGAGCCTGCGAGAAATTGCTGTATTCAACTCCATTCTTCAAAATGGTTAAGTAAGTTGACCATTCACCTTGTGGCAGAGAATCTGCTAGCTTATCAACAAGCTCTTCATTTGTCTTCACAATTCCCATTCTCTTCATATGAACCACCAGATGACAATATCGCTCAATCAGCTGCTTTACGGTTCTCCTTTGATTAGTGTGAATACATCAAACTCTTTGCTTAATAATGCCCTTTTGCTTTTGCGGAGTTGAGGACTACCTTCAAATATGCGTCGAAGAGCATTCCATAAAGATTGCGCATCATCATCATGTTGCAGTAAACCCAAGATGTATTCTTTAACCGATTACTGAAGAATGTTCATCATTTTCTTTTCATTGATAAATCTTTCACGTTCAACATCAGAGAATTGAGCAAGGGTCTTTTCAAGCCCATTTTCACCAACTGGTGCGATATATTTTGCCTCGATAGCAAACCAGCAAGTAAAATGGTTAGCTTGAACCCAGTTCATAAACCTCTCACACCAACTATCGAAGTCTTCTAGATTCATAAGCTTTGGAGGTTTTGTCATTGTTCCCATTTCATTCTCTAGATTGATGTTTTGGGTTGCTACAGTGGTGACGACCGATGTGGCGAACGCATTGTAAAATTCCTCAGACATTTTTCCTGTGAAAAATTTAGAACACACTTTTCGAAAACACAATGATCAGATTAGACAAATTTTTGTGCGGACAAGATGTTTCATATGAAACAGATGTTTCGTACGAATCAAGTTTTTGTACGTTTCAGATTTACTCAAAAAAACAACATTTTATACCAAACAGTTTTGGGCGATTTAAATTTTTCTCATAAAAATAAGATTTCGTACGAATCAAACCATTTTATACGAAACGTATGTTTTTGAACGAGTAAATTTTGTGTGGTTGAATTTTTGTACGAATAAGTTTGAAATTCTAAAAAAATTTACAAGATTCTGTGAATTTGCACTGATTTTAAGGTGGTTCGTACAAAAACTTAAGACAAATTTATTTTGTGCGAAACTCGTACGAAATGATTCAAACTTCAAACTAACCAAATTTTATCGATTTCAACATGATTTAGTTCAATTTTAAGTTCGAATTATGATATGGATTGATTAGATTAAAGATTAACTTGAATTACTAAAATCCTAGTCCATTTTGTCCATGAATTCATCCAAAATCCAGCAAAGGTCAGAAAAATGATGAAGATGAAGTTATATCCAAGTCTGAACACGCAGTAACATGTAACTACTTGTTGTCTATCTGTAGATCAGATCTCATGGCTCTGATACCACTTGTGAACGGGGATCGAGCTCCCAAAATAAGCAATCGACCTGATCTCGCTCAACTAGCAGAGGCGGGATTCATTGCTAGAGAGGTAGACATGACAAACAAGATAGTACTTACTATTTAATTGCTTATGATGTATTAATGACGTTCAAATACAGAAGCAAGTAAACAAACTGGCAGAGCTTCGCCGTACCAATTGACAAATCACTAACTAGCTCTAACACAACACTTCCCTATTTATAGGTCGACATGACTCATACCGAAGTTCATGCAAAACAAACATCTATGTTTCGTACGAAACTGTATTTCGTACGATTGACTCACTCGTACGAAATCTGTATCATTTCGTGCGAATCACAGTGTTTAAACATATAAAATTTAACTTTTCTCATTTAAACTTTAACGTGTAAACTTTATAAACGTTACAGATATATCCTAGACGTAGGCAATAGATATTATGCACCAACAAAGCAACTCTTCCTGTATTGCCTCCACCCAGCTTTCTTCTTTCAACGCGTCTCTCCAGTTTCCTGGTTCAACCTGTCCAAATCAAAATAACTGTAAGAAAGTCTGGTTTGTAATAGCGCAATACTGGAATAAAGACAGCTTAGATACTTGTTGATCCAATTACGAGTTTTCACTCGGGTTTGTAAGTTGTCGATAATATTCTTCGATGGATGGTAAGATAATGTCCTTGGCATTACTTCACTTGGAACATCCACTTGAGTTTGCAAATTCGTAATCACTTCATCAACAACCAGAACAGAAGATGTAGCTTCATTTCTGACATTGGATTGATCAACTTGAGCATTTAGAAAGCCTTCAATATGCTCAGATCCTTCATCGGAACTAGATCCTCCATCATCAAAAGTTTGTTCACGAGCAGAGTTGGCATTAATCGGTTGTTGGGCAGATGATTCAGCAGTGTTCAAGATAGGTACAGATACAGATTCTTGACGAGTAGTGCTCGGACCTACATCAGAAGTGTTATAGACAGGAAATAACGGGGAAATCACCAACGGTCTAGAAACCTGCTCTTGATTAGAGATTTGATGCTCTTGATTAAAGATGTGACCGCTGAAGCAGCAAATGTGTTATATAACTCTTCTTCCATTTTTCTGCAAAAATTTCAAAAACAAGCTTTCGAAAAATTGACTAAAATGACAAAAATATGACAGAATGTTCTTCGTGCGAATGATAGAACTGCTCGTGCGACTGAGATGGTCGTGCGAGTGATATACTTGTGCGATCTAAAGCTTCGTGCGAACGAGATGTTTATGCGAGTGAAATATTACTCGTGCGAATGACTTGTTCATACGAATGAATGCTTCGTGCGAATGACAGTTTTAACTTGTAAATTGTAAGCAAATTTGTTTGTTCGTTCGCACAAAGGACTTAAATTTGTACGGATGGTCGTTTGTACGAGTTGTCTCTCTACTCATACGAAACAACTCAGGTCACCAAACAGATGATTTTTACAGTTTTTGTCACGGAATTAGTTCAATTTTAGATCTGAAATTTTCAAGGATTGATTTTAACGAGATATACTAAAATCCTAGTCAATTTTGTCCTTTAATTCATCCATTTCCGAGATATGTGTGAGAAAGTGTAGAAGTAGAAAACTCCAATGGTGAATCTGGATCTGAAACTGTTGGTAGTATGTAGAAACTTGATGTCTGTCCTCAGATCAGGCCTTAAGGCTCTGATACCACTTGTTAGAGGGGATCTGGTCTCCTCCGATGAGCATCGGACCGATCTGACTCAACTAACAGAGGCGGAATTCATTGTTAGTGAGTTTGACAAATAAACAAGCAAGATACACTGCTTAAATGCCTTGAATTGTATTGATAAACGTAAACAAGTATAGAGCAAGTAAACAGTTTGACAGGGCTTTGCTGTATTTCAACCAATAGATACTGACACAACACTCAGGCTCCTCTATTTATAGGTCCACATGACTCGCAAAGGAGAGTGTGTGTCTGAATGACTCGTGCGAGTGGTGCCTCGTACGAGTGACAGAGTGTCACTCGTACGAGTCATGATTCTCACTCGTACGAGCCAAGCTACAAACATATAAATCATATATATACAAACACTATTCGACGTTCTAAGTCGTATATACATAAACAACATATTCTAGAAGTAGGCAATAGACATTATGCATCAACAGCTGAGATAAAATTTGATCACATAGGCTATAAGGTTAGGACGTAGTCCATCACCTAGACGGCTAGTGTGGTTCCTCAAGTCACACAGCCTGGAGTATTAACACTGCTTGAATGTTAACACAAAATTATCTTAATGGTTGATTAATAATAGTCATGGTCTCATTTGACCTTAACGACTTGGAGGCTAGAACATAGTTCACCACCTCTAGATAGTAGGAACAATCTTCCTTAACTATCATGATTGAAGGGATATTCATCCTTAACTATCTTTTATAATTTGCCAATTAATATGCACTTTGCCATTGGGCTAATTAAAAACATTAAGAAGATCTTTTGGAATTATATAGCGTATTCATAAATTTTGTGTTAAAATCAATACGATCGCTTGAAGAGGATGTAACGATTACATATAATATATATATATATATATAATTCCAAGTATTTCATTAAATGCCAATAGAAAATTGCAATACTTGAAATAAATTAAACTGATTGTCCTTGTAGGGACTAAAAGAAACAATATGTCCATGTAGGGACTAAAGAATTAACATGTCCACGTAGGGACTAATGAAAAGATTACAAAACATAAAAATAGGAGAAATTTCACTCGTCCTTCTTTCCTTTGACTAACTTGGAAAGTTTCTTGAAGAACTTATTTGTCTTCTTCTCTGTCTTCTCAGTCTGTTGTTGCATTTCTTTCATCCGCTCCATGGCCTCATTAATGGCTTCAAGAGGTAGCGGAGGTTGTGGTTGTGGTTTAGGCACAACAGGGTATTGGTATCCATAATTTGGGTATCCAATAGGTTGATAAGCAGGTGAGAAAGGAGATGGGTAAAGTGCATTTTGCATGACCGCTTGCATATATGAGTCATGTGATAGAGCTTGATAGTCTAAGTTCATTGGCGTATTCGGGTTAAAAAGATTATATTCAGACGTATCGGGATATGTACGGATAGGGTTATTAAAACCCAACGATGGTGGTTGAACCACAGGTGGTGGTGTTATTTCCACCACAAGTGAAGTACTTGAGGGTTCACCCATTTGTGGGTCCTCATAAATGGTAGGGTAGGTTTTGGGCAATGGTGGTAGCGAACTCGACTGTTGTCCCGCACGCACCAACATACGTGCTCCACATTTCCTCCTTAGTGGCTCAGGTGGTGGCTGAGGTTGCTCCACCGGTTCCATTTCGATGTCTTCCTGTGTATGAGGCGGTGTTGGAGGGTGGTACGAAGGAGTGTTGATAAAAGTAATTTGACTCCAATACTTTAGGACCTTGATAAGGTGATCCTGCATAAGAGTTAGAACCTCTAGAAATTTCAATGTGGTGTCCATTTGATCCTGATAGTGGCATCTTCAGGTCGGAGTTCTACTCCATAGCATTTGGTTGATCCACTGATTCTGATCAACTGGAGGTGGGTTAAAATAAAGATCTGGGTTAAATTCTTCATGGTATGAATGTGAATGGGAATGATGAGAGCGGTGAGAGTGATGTGAATGATGGGAGTGGCGAGAGTGGTGTGAATGGTAAGAATTTTGGGAGTGTGGGGGCGAATATTTATGAGAGATATAGTGTCTCCCTGGTTGACAAGGAGTTGAATCTCCCGAACCTTTATAAGAATTTGAGTTGTGAAGTTGTGAAGGCGCCCCGATGGTCCTCCCCTCATTGGACCTTTTCCTCTTCTACTTTGTCCTCTAAATCTTGGCGGCATTTTCTGTTAAAATCAAGTAAAAAATAACAATAATAATAATAATAACTTAATAAGGAAATGAGTATTCCTAGGTCAATGCCTAGACTCGGAAGTCTATGGAATGTGCTATTATGTAAGTTTGAGATTAAACACAAAAGCCTAGTGTTTAATTCTCTCAAACGTTGGCTCTGATACCAACCTGTCACACCCCGAATTTCCAACCAACTCTCGCTTGGCCCGAGTGGAGAATATCATGACGTAAGTTGATATCATCATAGTCAATTAACACAGCACATCGGAAGTCTTGGAGTTTAAAATTCTATTACAAACAAAATGTCCAAAGTTCTAAAATAATATACAGACGGTCTGTAACAAAAGATCCGTAGGCGGATCGTAAAATATGCAAAAGACGTACAACAGACTTTAGGCAGATCTAAGGATTTGAAAGATACTCTTATATCACAACCAAGTAGCTTCCAACCTATTTTGTATTGTACCCACAACTTAGTCTTTTGAAAATACGTCAGCTTTCGCTGGTAAATACAATTAACTGACTCGTTTTGAAAACATTTAAAATTTATTTAAGTGCACAAGGCACATAAAAAACTTTTATAACTTGGGAAAGTTAAGGTTTTAACCTTGTATACAGATTCACATGTTTGTCAATACATATGGGGCCTAGTATAGAAACCAAGACATGATTAACTGACACACCACTTATGAGTTATCCCCAACTTATGGGTAAAATGTATTTTAGCATTCGCATCTGTCAGGTGTATGCCTACACCCCTTGCTTTGGTCGTGGCCATTAGTAACTTAAATGAGCTGAGGATAATCAGGACACGGTCGTTAACCCCCAATGTTTTAAGTTATCAATAAAACTGATCAAAACGGAATATGCGGATTTTCTAGCCACAATCTGGCATTCGATTGATCCCATTCCCGACCAAGCGGTAATAATTTACCGTATCCCAACCCCGTATAGGGGGAAATAAGCTAAAAGTATTTACCTAAGCTTGTACTTGACTTTTAAAAGCCGAGTTTATATTAACTCAGCCGTTTAATCAATAGATAAGTGTAGAGATAGCATTTACTCAGGCTTCTAGTCTGGAATGATGGCATAAGCTAACCAATTAGAATGCTAACAATACTATTTAAGTCATAGACTTACACCGACTAGCATAAAGGATCAAAACGGTACGATAGGCTAGATTAAGCGATGACCTGATAGAATGTAGTTTAAACCCAACAAGTACTAAGGCTTGTATGACATGGGTAAACAATTAACATTCTGGAATTTGAGATTAAAATGATAAGGTTTAACCCGTTTCGGTTAATTTTCGTAAATTAGTTATATATACTCAATTGTACGCATATAAGTGATATCGGGTAACCGGGTAAGTTATGAACAAGTTCTATATATCATTATACTTTAAATAAGTTGTACGCATATAAGTGATATCAGTAGGATACTAACTTATATGCCGTTGATGTTTTAAAATGAAACTACGCCTTATAAGGCATTTTGATTATTTATATGACGTAAAAAGGAACATGCATATATATATATATATATATATTGATGTTATGATCATAAAAATTTTAAAAATACCTAATTGTTGAAATATTATTAGTAAAATATCACACATAAGTGTGCTTTATGGTTTAGGACCAAACCATGCGTCGAAAGCACATTTTGGTCTTTTAAAAGCATAAATTACCATATTACAATAAAACTTAGTTTATGATCAGAATAATAACGTCATAATATGTTAATTATATTAAAATATCATTAGGTAATTCATTTGCAAGTTCGTTGTTGATTAAAACCTTGTTTTATGTAAAAAGGGCATTTTGGTCAAAGTTGGTCATATTAGCGGAACTTGTGCATAAACTCATATTATGATTATGATCATGTATGATAACCTCATACGGTTATGCTATGATATATTATGATCATAATTATTACCAACTTGTTTAAGTGTTAAAAACATATTTCTAACATATATAAACTGAGATTTTAATATTTATAAAATCTGACCCGTTTGACTTTTTTAAAACATAAACTTTGACCCGTCAATTGACCTAGTAAATGTGATCCTTAGGAGGGCCCTTTTAAGTGATTAATACCTACCTAATTACGATCACTTAACCATGTTCACATTGAACAATGGCTAGACCATAATGGTGTTAACCGAAAGTCAAAGCATTTGTCGAAAATGCTTAACTTTTAGCTATTAAGAGCCTTTAAAAGAAAAGCGTAGAGATGGAACACTTACAAGTGATCCAACAGGAAGTTTAGAACTCAAAGGGATGCTCCTAGATGACTAGGAACTTCCAATAGTGTATTAGAGAGGAGAAAAGGAAATGAGCAAAGAATAAAGTGAACTTAGTGGTCTATTTATAGTGCAAGAGGGTGATTGAGGATGAAGCCATGTGTTAGAGGTGTTGTAGGATCAATACAAGTGGCTAATTACGTGTCAAAAGCTGCAAGAAGGTGGCAATTTGCAGGATAGGTGGCATCTTTGCTGAAATTTGGAATTTTGACACTTTTAGTCCCATAAATATAGTTTTATTAAATGTCATAAATTGTTCCTTGATGTATATTCAATGACATAACGAGACAACTAGTTCTTTTCGTTCAACACGTGGTGTATTGAAGAAGAGTGTGAATAACCGAACGTTAACGTGTGTTATACTATGTGCTTTTAGTGACTTATAATTGGTTACTAGCTTAGAACGTGACGAGTTCTTATAGTTTTCTAGGCTAAATTACCCGAATTAGTAGTGTTAAAGGTTCGGTGATAATGTGGAACACTTAAGGTTGATGAATCGAAAGATAACACCTCAACCGAGAGTTGTTCGGATCGAAAAGTGGCATGATTAATCAAGAAATACGAAAATAATGAAGTATAGGGGCCTTCAGGCCATTTGTTGAAAGTTAATGAAAAATAAAGATTTCAGGGTCTCGCCATAAGCTACGGTTGCCAGACCGTAGCTTATGGTTAGTAAGATTTTGGTTCAGCAAGCCTGGACCGTAGCTTACGATCTAGGACCGGAGCTTATGATCCAACATATGAAAAATTTGTGGATTTGGACACGTTTAAGCGAGTTTATCGTCTAACTTATTTGTGGCATCATCCGAGGGTACGCACACGTGTTGGTATATTACCGGACGCGAATTTTACGAGGCGTTACATCCTCGGGTCCCATTCCCAACCCGAATAGTGAACTCGCCCAAAAGGCGGCTTTGTCTGCATCTGGCTCCCATTCTTACAGACTGCCATGAAAGAACTCTGAATTGTAAGTACGGATGATCCATCTGCAAGAATGAGCAAGAAATTCGCAGCAAAAAAAGATAAGAAAACAAATTCTGGATAGTTTGGCACGATCGTGCCAACATATGGCATGGTCGTGCGTGCTTGTTTTTCAGCAGGTTTTATGAAGTTTTCTGGAACTTATGAAGTTCTAGGTTTTTTCTGCAACACGCACGATCATGCCACACTTGGGAACCCTTTTCCTGACCGTTTCTAGGTGAGTTTTTTGAGGATCAGGAAAATTTTATGAAGAGCACGATCATGCCTGGTATTGGCACCCTGTGCGCGATGTATTTCTGGGGAGATTATGAAGATCCGACACAAAGTTATGAATGACATGATCATGCCTACGGTTGGCACAGTCATGCGTGACGGAACGAGAATCGCGTCAGGCCTCAAAACTCACCCAGAATCCCAATTTTTGTCACAATTTTACTTAGGGGTTTTGCAAATCGGTTAAATATGGCTCACAACAACACAAAAAACACGAAAAATGGGTTCGATCAGGTGATGTAGACCATATCCTAAAAAATTAAAAGGAATCAACTATGAAGAACATAACCCAACAATACCAAAAACTAAAAAAGAAAAGGAAGAATCCGTACCAGGAATGCTTGTTGGGAGGAAAGAATGCAAGATTTCTTGGAGGAAGCAAGGAGATGCAGAGAATTCGTGAGTGCTTTGAATGGGTTCAAGTGAGAAGATGAAGGTATAAAGAAGAAATGGTTTAGCTTATTGATGGTGGATCTATTATTGGTTCTTCAAGGTTGACACTATCAGGTCTGGTGGTGCCAGATTTTCGTGTGCTAGTGCCAATTTGTTGGTTTTTTATTACTCTAACTTAATTATTTCAGTTTTGAAATTTTACTACAATAACTATAATTAAAATTTTAAAATTTAAATTAGAGAATAAAAGGTGAAAAAGGAAAATAAGGATGAAGGTAAAATAAAGTAAAAACTCCATGAACCCGGGGCACTCACGAAGCATCTCCTACCAAGAAAAAGAACCGAACTAACGTACCTGAAAGTTGGCAACAACCTCAAACATCCCTTGCGACCAGAATGAACTGAAACCTGAAAATAAATAAACAAACAAAAAGAATATAATATAAACAAAAACATGCTAAGTTTACGAGTCTTCAGCTAGACTCACCATCCCGAATTCATTTGTTCCTGGGGTAGAGGGTAACGACCTCCTCACTCTGATCAATGACCCTCCAACATAAGCCTTTAGCCTTTGCCCGTTGACTTTAAACAACCGACCATCCTTGTGGCCTATCTCCACGGTCCCGTACGGAACACTGCTCGTATAGTGTAAGGACCCGACCACCAAGATTTCAGCTTACCAGGAAATAACTTAAGACGTGAGTTGTATAACAACACACGATCACCCACTCGGAATTCTTTCTTGTCCTTCAAGCGGGCATCGTGAGGCATCTTAGTAAGTTCCTTGTATAGCTTGGAGCTTTCATACACATCATTCCTAAGCTCCTCAATCTCGTGGATTTGCACAAACCTGTTCTCACCCGCAGCCGCCATATCAAGATTAACTGTCTTCAAAGCCCAATATGATTTGTGATCGAGCTCCACAGGAAGATGGCAAAAGTTCACATAGAACAATTTAAATGGTGTGGTGTCTATAGGAGTCTTGTAGGCTACCTGGAAAGCCCACAGTGCATCATCCAATTTCTCGGACCAATCCTTACGGCTAGAATTAATCGTTTTCTAAACTCCGCTTGATACCCCGATTATTGACCTCAACCTGTCCACTCATTTGTGGATGATAAGGTGTAGAGAATCGGTATTGCACACCATATCGGGACAATGCTTTTTCAAGCTGTGCATTACCGAAATGCATCCCACGGTCACTAATCAATGCCTTCGGGGCACCAAAGCGAGCAAACAACTTTTTCAAAAACCTCACTACTACCCTAGCATCATTAGTGGGTAATGCTTGTGCTTCAGCCCACTTTGACACATAATCAACGACAACTAGGATGTAGCGGTTACCAAAAGAGGTCAGGAAAGGACCCATGAAGTCTAGTCCCCCTACTTCAAAGAACTCACAAACTTGGATGCCGTTTTGTGGCATCTCATTGCATGCTGAAATGTTGCTTGCTCTCTAGCAAGCATCACAGGACCTCACCCACTCATGGGCATCATGGAAGATAGTAGGCCAAAAGAATCCATAATCGAACACTTTCTTCGTCGTGTTGTTCGCTCCATGGTGACCTCCTGTGGGTCCCTCGTTACAGTGGCACAAAATATCTCTCACCTCGTCACCATACACGCATCGTCGGATCATCTGATTCGCTCCTACCCTAAACAAGTAAGGGTCATCACAAAAGTAATACGTGACATCCGCAAAGAACTTCCGCTTTTACTAATGGGTCATTCCCTTGATCAAGATGCCACTAGCTAAGTAATTTGCAAAGTCAGCAAACCATGGGGAATCATCATTAGTCTCGATCCTCATAAGAAACTCGTGGGGGAAATTGTCATTAATGTTAGGCCCACGAGTTCCCTTTCTCTCGAAGTGCTCAAGTCGAGACAAATGATCAGGTGCCAAATTTTCAGCCCCTTTCTTATCACGGATTGCAGTATTAAACTCTTGCAGCAAAAGAATCCAACGTATCAATCTCGGTTTTGCATCTTGCTTGCTAAAAAGATACCAAAGAGCTGCATGATCCGTGACACAATGGTCTTGGAAAGGATGAGATAAGACCGATACTTATCGAAGGCAAAGACCACAACTAGGAGCTCTTTCTCTGTCGTGGTATAATGCTCCTGAGCGTCGTTCAAGGTCTTGCTCGCATAGTAAATCGTGTGAAAGTGCTTATCTCTCCTTTGACCCAAGACGGCCCCGACTGCGAAATCACTCGCGTCACACATCAACTCAAATGGCAGTTCCCAGTTGGGAGCTACCATGATCAGGGCATTCACCAACTTCTCCTTTAACAACTCGAATGCTTGAAGGCATTCATCAGAGAAAATAAATTGGGCGTCCTTCTCGAGGAGCTGGGTCATGTGACGGGAAATTTTGGAAAAATCCTTTATGAATAGCCGGTAGAAACCTACGTGACCAAGAAAACTCCTAATAGATTTCACTGATGTCGGAGCGGGAGCTTAGAAATAGTCTCTACTTTCGCTTGATCAACCTTGAGCCTTGCATGTGAAATCTTGTGCCCAAGCACAATGCCCTTCTTCACCATGAAGTGGCATTTCTCCCAGTTCAACACAAGGTTGGCTTCTTCACACCTAGCCAACATCCTTTTCAGATTCCTAAGACAATGATCGAAGGAACTCCCAAACATAGAAAAATCATGCATGAAAACCTCCATAGAATCCTCGATCATGTCATGAAAAATGGCCACCATACACCTCTGAAATGTGGCAGGAGCATTACAAAGTTCAAAGGGCATCCCCTGGTCGGCAAATGTGCCATCGGGACATGTGAAGGTCGTTTTCCTCCTGATCCTCAGAAGAGATGAGAATCTGAAAGTAGCATGAGAAACTATCAAGGAAATAGTAGAACATCCTACCCGACAACCTCCCCAACATCTGATCAATGAAAGGTAGTTGGAAATCATCCTTCCTCGTGGCATCATTGAGTTTGCGATAGTCAATGCAAACTCTCCATCTGGTGACAGTACGAGTGGGAATTAACTCGTTTTTCTCATTAGTCACCACTGTCATCCGTCCTTTCTTTGGGACTACCTGTATAGGGCTAACCCAAGGTGAAGCAGAGATCGGATATATCAAACCTGTATCAAGTAGTTTGATGACCTCCTTCTTCACAACGTCCTACATGTTCGGGTTTAACCGCCTCTGATGTTGAACTACAGGTTTAAAGTCCTCCTCCATCAAGATCTTATGGGTACAAAAGGTTGGATTAATCCCTTTTATATCCATGATCTTCCAAGCAATCACCTTTTTGTGTTGCTTCAAGACCTCAAGCAATCGATCCTTATCTTCTCCCGACATTCCAGCAGAAATGTAAACGGGCAAATGAGTCGCACCCTTCAAGAAAGCATACTCCAAATGATCTGGAAGCTCCTTAAACTCAACTGAAGGTGGATCCTCAATAGAAGGGCGTGCTTTAGGCTCAGCAACGCGATCCACAATCTCAAAAACCTCGGGACACAGGGGAGACGCGTGACCTAACAAAGAGGTTATTTCCTCGACTAATTGGTCCACAGCATGTGAACCAAAAGTCTCCCCTCCAAGCAGTTGCGTGTCCACAACATCCTCCTCAAATGTGTCACGAAGATGTCACTCACATATGTATCAATGGTCTCGATAAAGTAGAGTGTATCATCCTGACTCTATGGATGCTGCATGGATTTCCCAATATCAAAGGTCACCTCCTCATCATCAACACTAAGAGTAAGTCTACGGGTGTAGACATCAATCAAGGCTCGAGCAGTGGCTAGGAATGTCCAACATAAGATAAGAAGAACATTTTTGTCCTCATCCATGTTCAAAATCACAAAATCGACAGGAAAGCCAAATTTGTCAATTTTCACAAGCATATTCTCAACTATGCTTCGAGGATACTTCACTGAATGGCCGGCTAGCTGAATTATCATACGAGTAGGCTTGGGCTCTCCCAAGTCTTGCTTAGCAAAAACCGCATATGGCATGAGGTTTATGCTAGCTCCAAGATCTGCTAATGCATTGCTGACTGACAAACTACCAATCAAGCACGTGATAGTGAAACTCCCAGTATCATTCATTTTTATCGGTAGTTTGTTCTGAAGAACCGCCGAACGCTCCTCATTCATGGTCACATGTGAAAGTTCCTTAAGTTTCAGAAACTTGGCATACTTAGGCATTTGAGCAAGTGCCTCGACAAATGGTAGATTTATATGAAGTTGCTTATACAGCTCAATGAGTTTACCATAGTGTTCTTCCATTTTCTGCTTCTTCAACCTCCCCGGATATGGAATGGGAGGGACATACTCTCTCACTGGCTCCTTGGATCGTGTTGTACTTGCTCGGACTCACCTCAATTGCACCTCTCTCGGAGACTCAGTCTTGATCTCCTCAACAATCTCATCATCATCAGCTTTGCTGGAGTAGCCGAATTGACAGGCTCATCGATCTTGCCGCTTCTCAATGTGATGGCCTTCGTAGTGGCCTTAGGATTAGGCTCTGTATTGCTTGGAAGGCCCCCCTATTGTCTTTCGGACAACATCTTCGCAATCTGGCCAACTTGGTTCTCAATGGTCTGCATGGAAGCCTTTCGGCTTCTCAACTCACTCTCGTGCCTCGTGAAACGACCGTCATACTCTTTAAAACGCTTCTCATTTTCGACCATTTGAGAGTTTTGACCCGCTAAGAGTTGATTAAACATATCTTGCACACTAGGTTCATTAGTGGAAGATATCTGCTAAGGCCGAGGTGCACCATATGCTCCAGGAGCTATGGGACGTGGAGCAAATCCAGGTGGATGCTTACTAGAAGCGTCAGGTTTCCAACTGAAATTTGGGTGATTCTTCCACCCAGGTTATAAGTATTATGTAGGGATTTTGCTAAGGACGGTATTAATTTCCTATAAAATCTACGTGATCGTGTGATACCTCTCCCATCGAAAAATCGCCTACATGATATGCTCCCCCACTTGAAGAACCACTCGAGTGAATCTCCATCACCCGATCAAATTTTGAAGATAAGGCATCCATACGTGCTGTCATGGTAGTGAAGTCGTCCACGTGATTAACTCCCTATTGAGAACTCTTCCCCCTCGGTGGCTGCTGTATCCGATTCTTCAAGGCGCATTTCCCTAAAATCTCAAATGCCTCGTTGGTATTTTTCGTGCCGATGTCTCCGCGCGAATGTATATCAACCATCATCTGCCCCTGTCCATCCAAACCATGGTTGAAGATCCGACATTGTTGCCACTTTGGCAACCCGTGATGTGGGACCTTTCTCATGAGCTCCTTAAACCGCTCCCACGCCTCATAAAGGGGCTCATCATCGTCCGGACAAAAGTTGAGAATCTTGGTTCTCAACGAAACAGTTTTCTTTGGAGGGAAATATTTCTGGAGAAACTTCTCAACTAATTGATTCCATGTAGTGATAGACCCAACTGGAAGTGAAAGCAGCCACTCTTTGGCTCCATCACCTAATGAAAAGGAAAAGAGCTGAAGGCATATCGCATCCGATGATGCATCACGAATCGTGAACGTGGCACATACCTCCAGAAAACCCGCAATATGGACACTAGGATCCTCGTGATCCTTGCCATAAAACTGCACCGCATTCTACAACATCGATATGGTGCCGGATTTGATCTCGAAATTATTATCGTTAGTAGTCGGTGCATTGATGCTCGCTGGTAAGCCCTCAAATGAAGGTTTTCCTATGTCGTTTAAGACCCTCGTCTCCTCTTCGTCTGCCATTTCTACGCGAATCTCGGAGAATGGGTCATCTCCCAACACGTCTACCTCGATCGTAGCGGCCACCATGCGAGACTGCTCTCACAGTCTCCGATGAATATTGCGCTTCATCTCCGATGAAGGCTCAAAGATTTCAGCAACGGGGGTTGAGGACATGCACGACCTGTAGGGAATATGGAGGAACACAATGCACTATGCATGTACAAAAACAAAAACACTAACAAATAATTATCATTTCCCTTTTTTTCAAATAATCATGCAAAGGAAAATAAAACAACTAGACAAAAAATTGTATACATTGTTCACAATGGCTAACTAAGTAACTCGAACCGTTCTCAAGAAGACCATGTCCCGGCAATGATGCCAAAAACTTGTTGTGCGTGAATTATATATATTATTATAGTTCAATTTTCCTTTACACAAATTTAGTTTTAAGATGATTTTCAGCCAAGAACTAAACTACACACACAAAAGGGCAAGTGTACCCGCCGGGTAGTAATATAGTTTATCGGCAGGAACATGATATCAATATGTGGACACGGTGTGTCGATACTAAACTTTTGCTACTTTAAAGCCTTTTCGATTGATGAGTTGATTTTTTTGTTTCTAATCTATGATACAAAAATAATAAATTGCTAACTAATATGAGGAAGAACAATAACTAAAAGAGGTTGCCTAAACTAAGTATCCACTAATAAACATGTGACAACAAATAGGGAAGACTAGTGGTGATGCAAGCTCTAAATCCAACTAAGTCCCTGACCAAGGCTTCCTAGTTTTATAAATCTTAGGAAAACTAAAATGAAATAACATTCTAATCACCTAAAATTTATTCTTTTAAGTTCACTTGCTAAGTTGATGTTAATCTTTAATGATGAGTTATTTGTTTGTCAAAACTCCTAACTCTTCATGTTTGGAAAAACTACCATGAACAACATACTAATCACCCTAGCTTGGTTTTAAGTAAGTGACATCTTCATCATGTTCTTGATATGAACCACAAGCATGGTCATGCTAGACAACTGTCTTTGCCTAAATCATCATACCAACATAAACACAAACTATAGAATTCATACAAACATTCATTTGATCTTTCCAAACCTAAATGCAAGAATCCATACACATGTTCAAATGACCATTCTAATCATGTTAGCAATTACCATTCCTAGTTTCATGCTATGAATCATACTAACAAGTTAACAAGACTCAACAATCATAATCTCTACATGGGCTTTCCAACACAACATGTAAATACTTATGATCAAACATTCAAGAACAAGGACTTTAAACAAGAACATGAACTCCAAGAACAAGATTAAACATCACTATGCATATTAACAAAAACAATCACCACATCCACTTCCATGTTATCACAGAATCATTAGCTTTAACAAAGTTTAAGCAACACAAATGTTTAGCCCACAAGCCTCATAACTACCAAATCAAGTGCAAGAAAACTCAAATTGTTCATAAGTAACAACTAAGCTAACCAATGTTTAAAGACAAGATTAAATGGCAAATGAGTGGATCTTCAAGTGATTAAATCTTCTTCAAGACTCCTTCTTGGTTGCAACAAGCTTCCAAGACCAGAATCTTGAGAGAAAACTTCACAAAAAGGCTCCAACTCCCTTCCAAATGAGCTTGACATACGTATTTAAGCTACTGGTTGGTTGGCACGACCATGCCACCTTTTGGCACGGTCGTGCTTGGTAAGTGTCAGATGCGCTTTTTCGTCTATCGATCTTGTTTGTTACCATTTCCAGAAAGATCCTGCTCAAACTTCCCCTAGGTGGCACGACCATGCCAACAGATGGCACAGTCGTGCGTATCGATGATGTATCCGACAATGACTGTTGCGATCTCGGGAATGAACTGATCAAAGACTGACTTGGGTTACACACGGTTGTGCTGGGGGATGGCACTGTCATGTCAGTCTTTGATTTTCCCAGTTTACGCTGATAGTTGAGAGTGCTGATGAGAGTGCCGATTGTTGATGGCTTAGCACGGTCGTGCGGTATCTGACAGTTTGCTGGAAAGTTCCATTTTTGCTCCATTTTGCTCCAAAAGCCTCCGTTTCAACACCGAGTTCTCACATAAATGGGGTATATTTGACGTTTTAAAGATGTATAAATTAATCACGATCACCCATATCGTCAATGAGCAGTGCAACTTTTAAAAGGATTGTGATTCAAAACAGTTTTTGTAAAGTCTGCCAGTAAAGGCAAAAGTGATATATATGCTTTTAACTGTTCTAACAAGAATTTTTAAAAGGTGAACGACAAATCTAAACAAGAAAGAAAGACGAAGAACGGTGCTCAGAGCAAAAGAATTCTGCAACCAGCAAATACAATCACCCAAACTCATCTTCAACTACAAAAGAAGTGCATACGAATAAAGCGCAGAAAGGACCGGTTTGTCCTTCAGGACCTGCAAGAGCAAATCATGCTGCTCAGAATTTCTTTCCTATGTAAAGACAAACTTGCTACAACCATGGCATTGGGGTCACATTGCTAGAAACTGCACACATCATCCCTATGTTCCGTAATATGCTCAAAATCAGAGGGTTACACCATAGTATAACTACCATTCTAAGCCAATGAAGGTATCATCACCTAAGGCAATGAAGAATGTGAATCCCAAGGTTAAACCATCTGATGGGGATTAGAATGTTGCTAAAAACAAACGCAAGGCTGTCTTACTAATCTCCTTATTTCTCAAGGAAAATCAAGGAGGAGCTGTTGATAATATCTGAAATGTTCATAGCGGTTGTTCTAAGGATATAAAGGGTAACATTTAACTGTTGCAAAAAGTTTCAGTTTTCTTTACAGATGATATGTTTCCTTTGGAGGAGATAAGAGAGGTAAGATAAGATCAGGGAAAAGGTACAATTTAAATTTCGTGCTTTAATTTTGATACTGATTAGTTTTCAATCTGATGACGAAACTGTTAAGCAAAAACAACAATATTTTCTTTTTCTTTCATTTATAACTTTGTATATATGTTTTCATTATTAGGTAAATTTGCGCATAAAGTGTGATGCACAAATTTAGAGGGAAGAGGGTAATATATGTATATATGCATTGTTTTAGGGGAGAAACATGACAAAAATATAAAAATATTTGAAAAATAGAAAAATCCAAAAAGATTTTATTGCATAATATGGGAAATGAAATAAATGTTTATGTTAAATGTTTGACCAACACATGTTAGGTGTTGTAGTTGAAAGGACTAGGTTCTAATGTGATATGTCAATAGGCTTAACGCTCAAAAAGATAAAAAGATACCAAGTGACATAAACATAACGAACTATGTATCATTTGGGTAACATACCATTGGTGTATGATTTTATGGTCTTAAATTCTGTGTTGATAGATAGCCAACGTCTGAAGTTTTGGGGTTTATATTGTTGAATCATCCGGGGGTATCTGGCTGTCCTTCTGTTGCATCCAGATTATATGCAGACCTAGGCACAGTTAGGATATCTTAAAAGAGCCAAAGAGACCAAAAACCTTAAAGGAAGATAAACTCAAATTGAGGGAATTCCATTGAGCTAAAAAGCTAAATTCGTACAAAAAGGTATTTGCCTAACCCTCGTTGGACAAAAACATTGGTTATTTTGCTATACGAAAGTATTGACCTTTTCACCAATAGTCTAACGTCGTAAATCAAGAAAGGATGATCTCAGTATACTCACCTTCTATGATGAATTGTTTTGCTTACCTTGATTGCGGGGTATGTCATGGAATGGGACACATATTAGATTATAATATACCTTAAATGTATCATGAGATTGAAGAATTGAAAGTTGAGCGTTAGGTTTAAGAGGACAAACATATTGGCCATCGTATAGACCAGTCTGAATAAGTTCTCACTGAGAAATGTTCCTTGGTCTGCCTAAAAATGATTATGATCCCATTGCAATTGTATATTGGCGATCGCATAGACCAGTCTGAATAAGTTCTCATTGTATAATGTTCCTTGGTCTGCCTGAAAATGATTTTGATCCCATTGCAATTGTGTTTCTTTTTATATTCTTATTTTTTAAAATTAAAAAAATATACAAAAATCAAAAATCCAAAAATAGAGTGTTTTATTAGTTTTTCAAATAAAAAATTATTAACCGTTCTTTAAGATTTGACTGATCATCAAAAAGTGAAAGAAATTTGAATCGTGAAATCTGAGTACAAGTACTTAGATGTACCAAGTGTTCATATGGTACTTTCCTCTATTGCGTAGAAATGTCTACTTATAAATTTCTGAGTATGTGTAGAACTTGATTTAGATCAAGAAACATGGGTTGATGAAGGATGAGATGTACTTGAGTTAGAAGAACCAGATACGAGTTATCGTCTAACAATGATAGTACATTTGAAGAAGTACCTGTGAATCTGCTTGAAAAGGAAAATATTGAAGAAGAAAAGAGATGTTGAGAATCCTGCTCTCGCATTCTTTTTAACAAGATTTTCAAGAAAAGTTGATCGTGATCCTAATATGAAGATATCCACGAGAAAAGAAGAAAGAGACCCAGTGCTGAGACTTTAGATGTCAAGAACTTTCACAACAACTTCAGAAGAGCGACAACCATACACTTCGTTGAAGACGTTCTTGAATTCATGCTATGAAGACAATTTGATGCATTATTCTAAGGGAAGATTGTTAGGTTCTAGAAGTGTGAGACTGACGTGTCAAATATACGCAACAGACTATCGTAGCAAACTGGGAATTAATTAGGTTAGTTTGTATTAGGCTTAGACCTTTATAGGTCATTTGGGGCATGCCTAAGGCATGTGGGCCAGGTAAGCCCATGTGGGAATGGGCTTGTCTGGGGTATATAAACTAGGTTGATGGTCATAACTAGCTAGACGCTTGATAGAGAAATCCTAAACTAGAGAGACAGAGAGGGGTGGAAGAACTTGTATCAGACGGTTTTGGTCTTTAGTAATAGAATCGTATGTAAGTTTAAAGTGAATCCGTGGTATTATGTTCATCTCGTATTTCTAGTTTTTCTGTTTTCTTGAATCTCACCATGTTTGGATTCCGCCCATCCTTGGTGATTGTGTGATATCATTGTTAGGTCGGTTTTTGGGACTTACAGTACAGGAAGTACAAAGCCACGAGCTCGTGCTCCTGACACAACTCATTAAATGAAGACAAAGAAGAAGGAGACATGGGGCCGTGTGAGGAGTTTGTTTCCAGCTATAAATAGGGTGCTTGGTTCAATTGCGAACCACTTCTCTCACACCTGCCACCACTCCATCACCATCATCCACCACATGCCTCCATCATCCATCTTTAGAGTGTGTAGTAGTCTCGGGATCCAAGATTGATTGTAAAAGTTTTTGTTAAACAAAAGCCATGCTTGGCTAATATATTAAGTCACTTGGTGAAGGCAAGTCTTTTATGTATAACTTTTGATTTCTAAGCTTTGGGTAACTTCATATTGAAAGTGAACTTTATTCTATCATTTCTTCTTGTTTTGTTGATTCACTCATTCATATCTTTACGGTCTACATAAAGCACGTTAACTGCCTGGAAGGGCGTTAGAATGGTGGTTTGGGTAAAGTTCTTGCCTCGTTCAGTGTATGGATCCTGCGAGCACTTGGTTCAAGCTTATTAGGACTTCTCTTGAGGCAGATAGCATCAAATCGGGAAAATAAGAACGACTTGAATCCCTCATAAATAAACATATTTTGAAACCTTGTGAACGAGGATCGTGCTCCTCCGATGAGCAACTGGTCTGATCTAACTCAACTAGCATAGGCGGAATTCATTACTAGAGAGGTTGACAAAACAAACAAGATAGAACTTACTGTTTAACTTTTCTATTGTATTCAAAGACATGCAAATTACAGACGGAGTAAACGAACTAGCAGGGCTTCGTCGTACTATCTGAATTGACTTACTAGCTCTGACACAACACTCCTCTATTTATAGGTCGACATGACTCATACTGGAGTGTGTGTTAAACAAAGATGTGCTTCGTACGAGCAGCTGAACCGTATGAGTGACTGAGAGTCACTCGTACGAACCAAACAATTTTGTTCGTACGGGCCTTACAAAACATATAAAATAAACATTTAATCATATATACATTCAACATTAACACTCTATAAACAATATAGACACATCCTAAACGTATGCACACATAACGCATCAACAAACTCCCCCTTGGATGTTGTCGTAGTCTGGATAGTCTTCAAAAAATCTTCAACTGATTTGACACTAACGCCCAAAGAATCTCTTCGGCGGCTTGCGATGTTCCTCAGATGCAATTGGTGTTTGGTCTGTTGGAGGAGGTCGTTTCGTTGTATTGCCAAACCGAAAGCTCCTAAGCGATGCTATCTGAGCACGCTCTGCAATCCGAGCTTCATTCTTATATTTCTTTTTCTTCTCTATCTCCTCAAGCTTCCTCCATGAAGTATTCCATGTCGATCCGGAATGTATATCATTGGCAAAGGAGACATTAACAATCTTTTGGAATTGGAGAGCTTGTTCCTTATCCTTCTCCTCAAAGCTTATCTTGCTATAGAATAAACATTCGATATCCTTCTTAGTACAGTTGACTAGCCACATAGAGTCTAGCACTCGAATGCCACGCCATAACCCATATATACGTTTGTCGGCTATAACGGCTTCGGCCAGCTCTTCACCAATATTCCACGAATCTTCAGGGTGTACGCAGATGACAGCCTCTCCTGTGTTAGAGTCGTAATGCCAGCACTTGAAGTTCGAATAAAAATCTTGCTCTATTCGTATCATCGGCATGTTTTTCATTACTTTGGGCCTTTTGACGACGAGGGTAATATCCTTCTCTTGTGTTACTCAATCAACCTTTATGACACGTCGAGGAAAGTGAGGTTTCCAATGAGTAAAACCGTGTCTATCTCCGGGAAGATTCCTGTCTGCTGAGAATCAACAGCTTCATCCACTCTATCATTCACACCTTCCCCTGTAGTCTGATTAACATAGTCATCAAGGTACACATAAAAATCAATTTCTTCATTAACGCTTGAATCTGTAACTCGAACACCTGTACCTCCAATATTATCATCATTATCATCACTATCAGAACTACTCGAATCATCATCAACTATTTCTACATCCTCATTCTCTTCATCCTCCTCGAACTCTTCAACAACTTCCTCTCTCTCTGTGTCAAACTTTTCTTTAACAGCCACTAACGATGCCTTTGTGAAAGATCTAGTGAATAATATCAACATCAGTCGGCTTCCCAATAAGAATAAACTTTTTCGGCTCTTGATAAACAACAATATCGGTGCATGTAACTGCCACAGATTCAGCTTCTGGCTTAGTTTGTATGCTGATAGGATCCTCAAAAATTTTAGCCTTGCCTTTACCCTTGGCTTCAGACTTTTCTTTCGCTAAACGTTCCTTCTCGACAACATGTTCACGAGCCTCTGTTCGTTCAATTTCATCTATCTCAGCCGCTATATTCACTCCCAACTTTTTCACTAATATCTTCTCAAATAAATTCGTTCGTCTATCACTCTGAATCCTCTCTTCCGCATACTCAGTCATTCGCAATCTCAATCTTTCATTTTCCAAGACAATACTTGCTAAGATTGCTTCAAGCTGTTGCTTATCTTCAGATAAAACATTAACCTGCTCAAGCAACTCTTGTTTTTTAGCAGTTAACACATTAATTTGTTCTTGTAGCTCGAATATCCTCACTGTGTTCAACAAAACTTGTTTTTGCAAACCGTCCACCCGCGGATCATTGAAAGTGAACTCTTCACCCCCTGGTATATCACCAAAATCAAAATAGAAGTCGAAATGGGGTTGTGAAGTATGAGAAGTACGCGATAGTTGTTGCGGCGTTCGCTGCTTTTGTGGCATTTGCTGCTGTTAAGAAGTTTGTTGTTGTTGTTGTGTTTGCTGCTATTGCTGTTGTTGTGATTGTGGTGTTTGATGTTGTTATTGTTGCGGTTGTGGTGTTTTTGCTGTTGTAGATAGTGGCGGTGATTGAGGAGCTTGTTGTGGTGGTCAAGTCGGTATTTGCTGCATAGGCTCATCCACAACTTCTTCAGTTGTTTGTTCTGATTCAGTCTCTTTAGATCGAACTATGGGAGACTCTCTTGATGCAGGATGTTTAAGCCTTTGTTTCTTCTTAACAGGAGTTCAAAATGGTGTATCAGGATCAGAATCTGATGGGACATAAGTCGTATCATCTTCTCCTGTTGCTTTACGTTTACGTTCTTCAGCTTTTCTTTTCAATTCGGCTTGGCGCTTTTTCTCTAATTTTTGCGCTCGTTTCTTTTCTCATGCCTTTCTTTCATCAGAATTTGTGCTTGAAGATGAAACATCTTCACCTGCCTGTTCTTCTCCAAACGCTTGACGTTCTATGTTAGCAGCAATATCTTCCACATTCTCCACTGTGTCTGGTTCATCTCTCAAACCAGAGCTTTCAGCAGTAGCTTCCTTTTTGGTTGTACTGGTGCAGAATTAGAAGTAGTAGCTTTATGCTTAGCACCTTTTTCTCCATCTTTACTAAACCAAGGACTTCTCTTCGCAATAAAACTAGATAGAGCAGTTAATTCCTCGCTTTCATCACCACTGTCGTCGTCCTTTCTCCATTTGCCAGGTGCCGGAGAGATGTAATCTTTATCAATAATTGCACCGAAAACATGCTTGGCATTTGGAAAAGCCTTCAGATGTAAGTTCATTTTCTTCAATGTAGAAATATCCATATGTTCCAATCTCAGAATATCTTCCTTACTTTTCTTCAAATCCGGATGTAAATGATCTAGCATCATTTGAACAAATCTCGGATACGGCAAGAATTTCTCACGCTGGATGTTTTGTACCCTCTGTGTAAAAATTCTGAAAAGTTATACGACAAATTCAGAACTAACGCTGTAATCATACACATTTGGTAGTCGACAAGATCATCATATCCTCCTTTTCTATGACTCAGGGCATAAGCAACGACGTGAGAAAG
Source organism: Scalesia atractyloides (assembly GCA_947069175.1). NCBI lineage: Eukaryota > Viridiplantae > Streptophyta > Magnoliopsida > Asterales > Asteraceae > Scalesia > Scalesia atractyloides. Next base: position 39,572,745 of record CAMTDV010000008.1, on the reverse strand, counting down.
ATAACGATAAGTTGCACTCAAATTTCCTTTCTTGAAAGGTGCAGAATTAACAAATCCGACATATCCCAGTCGATAGAAGCAACCTTTAACCATATACTCAGAAAAACCTTTGGGATCATCAGCATTATCTTTGAAATCCAGAACCGTGCGAATTAACTCCTCAGTAATATTTACTTGAATATCCACATTATTAATCTTAACAACAGAAACAATCACATTATCTTCGACAATATACACGACAGCTTTCCAAAAATATTCAACATGTGATCTGTAAACGGTATGTCTATCAGTTAGAGCCTTTGTAATCCGAATATGTATAAGAAAATCCAAACTTTCCTGGTACACGGGAATCTCCGGAATAGTATTGTCAGTCTAGCAGCATATGTTATGGAACGGTGAAAACGACGATTTCTTGACCTGTACACCGAGAGAACAACAAACTGTTAGAAAAAAAATATTAAACATTTCAAACCATAACATCCTTTGTACGGATCAAAGCTTTGTACAAATCAAACACTTAGCTAAAAATCACAAGTTAGAAAAATTTTAAGTTTTTCAATACTTGCTTCATACGAACCTGTCTTCGTACGAACCATTAGCACTTGGACAATTCTAAAATTAAACTTTTAATGTTTTGCTTCGTATGAATCAGCCTTTCATAGGAATGATTATAATAAAACTTTGAAAACCCTGCTTTGTACGAACGACCTTCTTCGTACGAATCCTGAATCGTTCCAAAATTAACCAAGTTTAATCCGAACCTAAAACTTGCAGATTTTATCAAATTGATAGTCGATTTACGGGTTTTAAGGGCCGATATTAATGTTTTTGTGATCAATTTTAAGTTTTACCGGTCCAAACTTCCTAGATCTGAGTTTTAAGTCTGATTGGTTCGATTTTGTCAATATAACGACTTGGTTTCAGCAAAATTACCTTTCCCATTGCAAAAGGTATGCTAACCAACCTCCCCAATGTGATAGGAATCAAAATATGTCAAGAAATGAAGATTTCTGAATGTGTTTCACACAAAACTCTCTATACTCGCACTACAGTTCTTTCAGAGTCATAAAGTTATTTCGTACGAAGTATGAGAGTTTATATAGTAGTCAGGGTTGCTTCGTACGAAACATCATTTCGTGCGAAGAAACAAAACTTTCTTCGTACGAATTTAGTTTACTTCGTACGAAGTATTCTGAAATCTTTTATAAACTTTTTATTTTTTATTTTCAATATTTGTGTTATTTAATTTTATCTGCTTAAAACCTACTCGGTTAACCAAGTCCAAGTTAATGACCCTGATTTTCCGATTTGCCTACCAAGTCCAAGTTAATGACCTTGGTTGACCATTTTTTACCAAAATAGATTTATTTTAACATGTAAAAATTCAAATTAATGAACTTTGTTGACGTTTAGGTAAATTCCTATAAAGATTAGCTCCCAACCCATGGTTTTTCAGCTTTCACTTAGCAAGATGTTGCCATGATTTCAACCATCAGTGTCTTCAACATCGGTGACTAAAAATAACACTACAAAGCTAAGGAAACTGAAAATCTTTTTGAGTTTTAGAATATTATTGAAACAACAAACATATTTTTGTGAGTTTTGTGTTGAGAGAACCATATCAAGTTTTAAACAAATCACAAGTACCGTTGATCTTGGTATACTAATTAAGTTTTTAACCAGAGTTACTTAGATTGCCAATATACTTATCCATTTAAACCTCTTCTCGTTTCTCAATTGTATTAAGATATGTTAGGTAATATTATTAACATGAAATAACTGTGTTTCCCATCTCATAATATACTCCGGTTTCGAGATTCCCATAATTTCATTTTACAGGTGAATATATCCAATTGATATCTGTAAAGGGGTGAGTGCGAGACCTTGAGAGCTCAGGTTAGTATTTCCATACAGACAAAGAGATGAAGGGTCATCTTTAGGTGGTGTTCCATACAAGAATCTTTTATACTGCAGACGTCACAAAGTTTATGACATATTCATTTTTTTATGCAGCTTAGGCGAATAATGCGTAAAATATTATACAAGTTCTAGGCCATTGCTTACGCAACATTAGAAGAACTCGGATAATACCCAAGATATCGATTAAATATAAAGACCTGGTATCGCAGAATCTGACATTCTCTCAAACGAAATTTCAGAGTACTAAGTCCATATATCCGAGAGATGTTAACCCACAAGTTATTCAGTTTTTTCTTTTAGGTTTATATCTTGAAAACAATTTAGTGAACGAGTGAAGCCTACTGGCACATCCTCAGTAAGACCTGTTTAATCACTTGTTTAATACTCCAATTCTTTAGCATATTGTGACTGTCTTTTTTGATATAATATGATCACTCTTTTTCACAAAAACTCTTTTTAAATTTTATAATGTTTTTGTATTTTCCCAAAACATTCTCCCCCTAAAATCAAAAACATATTTTTGGATTTTTAGAATTTTTAAGAAAGAATGTACAAAAATACGTCTAACTGATGATAAATTCACATCAGATCGTCATCATCCTCAAACTCAACCTCATGAACTTCCCTTGATATCAGATTTTTTAAACCATTCAACTTTAAAAGTGTTTTGAATCTTGTTTTATCAAAAGCTTTGGTATAAAAATCTGCCTTTTGGTCATCAGTATGGATTTCTCAATTCTAACCAAATTTTTCTCGTAGCAATCACGGATAAAGTGGCGTCGAATCTCGATATGTTTAGTGCGTGAGTGTTGGCATGAGTTTTTGGTAATATCGACCGCGACCTAATTATCTACATATATTGGCATATCAATAAATTGCAGTCCGAAGTCTCTCATCAGCCGTTGAATCCAGACAATCTGGGTATAACAGCTGGATGCTGAAAGGTATTCAGCTTCACAAGTAGAGAGAGCGATCGCGGTCTGTTTCTTGCATTGCCACGTTACCAAGCGAGTTCTGAAGAACTGGTAGCCGACCGTTGTAGATTTGGTATTTAGTTTGCAGCATCCGAAATCAGAATCTGAGTATCCTGCAAGATTGAAGTCATCATGTCTAGGGTCCCACAAGCCGGTGCTTGGAAAACCCTTCAGTTCTCATAATGCGTTTGACAACAAGCAGGTGCGATTCTCTTGGATTGACTGATAACGGGCGCACAGGCACGCTGGATACATGATATCAGGTCGAGAAGCGGTAAGATATATCAAGGACCCGATCATGGAGCGATATAAAGTTTCATCAACTCTTTCTCCAATAAGATCTGGACAATTTCCGTGATTTGGAGCTAACGGGGTAGATGCTGGTTTTGCTCCTGTCATATTGAATTTCTCCAATATGTCATGAACATAATTCGTCTGATGGATAAAGATACCATCAGGCAACTGATCGAACTGAAGTCCTAGAAAGAACTTTATCTCCCCCATCGCGCTCATTTCGAATTTGCATTTCATGACTTCTTCAAAGTCTTTACATAGCTTATCAATTGTTTATCCAAAGATAATATCATCCACATATATCTATACGATGATTAAATGCCCATCCACTTCCTTGGTAAAAAGAGTAGAATCTATAGTTCCTTTGATAAAGCCATTGTCCAGAAGATGACTTGACAATGTTTCATACCAAGCTCTAGAGGCTTGATGAAGACCATATAAGGCTTTGTTCAGAAGGTAGACTTTGTCTTTGTGCACTAGATCAACAAACCCCGGTGGTTGGCCGACATACACTTCCTCTTTAACTTTACCGTATAAGAAAGCAGATTTAACATCTAACTGGTACACCTTGAACCCTTTCCATGAGGCAAAGGCCAAGAATATGCGAATCGCTTCAAGACGGGCAACTGGAGCGTTGACTTCGGTATAGTCTATCCCTTCTTGCTGGTGAAAACCTTGAACCACAAGTCGAGCTTTGTTTCAAATACAACTCCCCTATCATCACGCTTGCACTTGAAGACCCATCGAGTGTTTATCTTTTTGTGATGATCAGGTAGGTTAACAAGCTTCCAGACTCCAAGTTTCTGGAATTGAAGCAATTCCTCCTGCATCGCATCCACCCAACTTTCTTCCTCCAACCTGAGAAACAAAACAACGATTAGAAAGTCGGGTTTGGAGTGGAGCAATACTAGTATAAAAACAACTCAGATCCTTTTTGATCTGATTATGAGTTTGCACTCTGGTTTGTAAGCTGCCTATAATAATCTCTGACGGATGATATGAAAGTGTCCTAGGCATCACTTCGGTTGGAACTTCTACTTGCGGTTGCAAATTCGTAAGAACTTCATCGACGACCGGTACAGACAAAGAGGCTTCATTCCTGGCATTAGACTGAGCAGTCTGTTTGTTCAAGAAGCTTTCAATCTATTCGGAACCTTCATTAGAACTGGATCCACCATCGTCGAAAGTAGGTTCCCGATTAGAGTCAGCATCAGCATTCGGTTGGGCAGATGATTCGGCAGTATTGACATTTGGTGCAAGAACAGGAACTTGTTGAGAAGAGCTTTGACCGACATCAGACGTGTTGTCAATAAATAATGTAGAAATCACCAATGGTCTAGAGACTTGTTCTTGTGTAGATATTTGATGCTGTTGAACGAGCATAACAAGTTCTTCATCTGATGGTACATCTGGCAGGTCGAATGAATTCCACAATCCATCGTAGTTAAACAACCATGGATCCCAATGTTTCTGCGTTGGCATCGTATATCTTTGACAATCAATGTGTTGCACTAGAATGACCTAGTTCAAATTCGGCAAGAAAACATGTTTCTAAGGAGTAGCGTAACCGACGAAGAATCCTTCCAAGGATTTGGCTCTAAATTTACCATCCGGGTCCAATACAGTACACGGGAGATCCAAAAGGTTCCAAAAATGCAAGGTTGGGCTTTCACTGATTCAGTAACTCGAAACACGTTTTGTTGTGAGGCTTAACTGTTAACACACAATTTAAGTTATAACACGCTGATGCGACCACTTCACTCAAGAAACTGATTGGGAATTTCAAATCAGCTAACATTGTTCTGGCAGTCTCGATCAGTGTATGATTCTTACGTTCAGCTATTCCATTTTGTTGAAGAGTATAGGGGGCACTGAATTCATGAAGAATCCCTTTTTCATTGCAGAATTCTAGTATCTTCTTGTTCTTGAACTCTGTTCTGTTGTCACTGCGGATTTTCTTGATTGGCAAGTGATATAGGTTTTCAAGTTTTCTGAAGAGGATCATAAGAGTTTCAAACGTTTTGTCTTTACTCTCCAGAAAGAAAACCCATGAGAATCGCGAATAATCATCTATAATGATAAGGCAGTATAGATCACAAGAAATACTTTTGATGTTGACTGGTCCAAATAGATCTATGTGTAGCCTTTCTAGTGGTAGTTTGATAGAATTCAACAGCTTTCTCGGGTGTGATTTCTTATGCTGCGTCCTCTTTCTGCAGCTCAAACAACCATCAAATAGTTGAAAATTCTTCAAATTTACACCCTCCAGTAGTTCGTTATGCACCAGATAGTTCATCTTTCGTAGATGAATGTGCCCCATCTTCCGATGCCATAGAATCGACTCTTTCACGGTAGCTTTAGATACAAAGCATTGAACTTTCTTTGACGTGGTAGAAGCGATACCCATATCAAGAACATATAAATCATTCTCTCGTGGAGCACGCATCAGGATCCATTCCTCTGGAATCTTGAAACCAGGTTCTAAGATCAAGCATTCTTTATCATTGAATGCATCGTGAACTTCTTTTCACAAATTTGCGAGATGGTAAGTAGATTGTTCTCAAGCTCAGCAATATAGTTCACTTTATCAAATGAAACAACTCCATTTGTGAGAATCCCTTCTTCGACAATCCTGCCTCCCTGTGTTCCAGCAAAACCTACATACCCTCCACGGATAGCTTTAACGTTGTTGAGCAACGCAAGCGTTCCTGTCATGTGGCGAGAAGCTCCACTGTCCATTATCCATTTTGACATTATCGAGCGTTGGAGCCCCTGCACACATGATGAAGAGACTATTTAAACAAAGAAACCCAAGCCTGTATGGTATTGGGTGGGTTTTGAATGTCGAATTTTGGACCCACTTTGTTTTTATCAATCTTTTTAAGCTCAGTTTTGCGTAACACAGAAGGTTTAGGTTCAATTTTGGATGGTTTAACTTTAGCAACCCACTTTTGCGTTTCAGGTTTACCCTTTTTAACATAAAATTTTGAATCCACTTGACGAATTTTTTTTGATGTTTCACCAATTTCAAATTTAGATTGACGTTGAATAGTTGGTTTAACATGTTTGTGGGATTCGTTGTTTTTTTTAAGATTTGTTTTAGCACAATCATGGGTGCTTTTTACTTTTCATCCTTAGTGAACTTTTTAGGATGAGAAACAGATTTTGGACTTGCTTGTGAGCAATATCGAGCGATATGCCCAACTTTCTTACATTTAAAACGCGTTCTGCGGTCCTTATGAACAGAGGTATCCAAAACTTGTTTCATTTTTCTTTCTCTTTAAGAAAATCATCATTTGACTGAGTTCCGATGATCTCCTTTTCTTTCTCAGTCGTTGTCCTAAAAAAAGTTAATTTTCCTTATAAAGTTTAGTTTTTGAGACCTGTTGTTCGTATGTCGCTTCTGGAAGCCTAAACCAGGCCTTTTATTTTCATGATAATCTGTTTCTATGATAGTAGGGTCGGTTGTTGCTTTTTGATTTAGAGTATAAAGATGCATCATGTTTATCTAAATCAGCATGACTTACCTCCATTAGCTTGAACATCTTACCAGATCCTTCCATTTTGTAAACTATGACATTTGGATCAATATTTAAACTATCTTCCGATATATTATCAGACTCAGACGTTGCAAATTTTTCAGACTTTTCAGACTCAGAATTTTCAGATTCATTTTTTAACACATTTTCAAGTACTGTGTTTACCACTTCAGAGTCACATTCACCTTCAGATTTAGTATAAGTTACGTCGATATCCATAGGCAGCTCATTAAACGGTTCAGTTTTCAACTTTAGGTTAAGTGCCTTTTCCACCCCAGATGGCTTTTTGCATGCATAACTATTCCACATGGGTGGTGGAACACGATCGTAACTCACACTTTTAGTTTCACCATTTTTAGATTCATTATTATTTTCGATTTTGGGCAGAATGCGCTCTGGAAGCACTGTTCTTTTATAATGTCCATAGAATATGTAGTCGGTTCGGTAGTGACCAAAAATACCGGTTATTACTACCGGTCGGTCTTCTTGTGGACCCTCGGGGACAACGGGGAAGATGACATGCTGCTCACGCCAGTGAGACGTTCAACTCTTCTAGTGGCTACGCTAGCATGAAGGACCACCTTGAATCATAAGAACAACCTTCAGTTTTTTGTTACTCGGGCCCTCGCCGCCTTGAGTAATCTGGCGCACTTACTTGCGCAAGTTTTGTAATAAGTGGGTGAGCTTCCGACTCTTGAGTGCCTTCTCAATCTCCATGCGCAGGGAGATACAATTGTCGGTTGTGTGCCCCGTGTCTTTACAATAATCGCAGAAGAGGTTGGGGTCATGACCCTTCTTGTTGCGCATCGGCGGTGGTTGTTTGAATTGATGGTCATCTGTGCTGAGGACCTTCGATGATGTCTTCGTCAGTGGGGTCCACTGGCGATCATGGTTATCTTGTTTTATTGCCCGCTGCGTGGCGAGCTTATTAATGTTCGCGCGGGCTTCGACAAGTGTATGGGGAGGGTGCTGGCTGTGGTCCCTCCACCCTTTATTCTTTTTCCCAAAACTCCTGCTCAAGTCTTGGGGATGGTGGTGAGGTAGGGGAGGCCTACTGTTGTTAAGGTTGTGCTCGGTTTGCGCATAGACCTTTGTTGTGGCCATAAGTTTCTCCCAGCTCTTGGGGAGACCTGTAGTCCCTGACAAGACTTTGATCATCTCGTCACAGCGTATGACATATTTAAACTGTGCACATATTAGGTCCTCGTGCACATCCCCTATCTCCGGCACCTCCTTGTTGTAGCGGGTTATGAAATCCTCGAGGCTTTCATCATCCCGGAGCCAGATATTCATTACGTCAGAAGAGTCTCTGATATAACGCCTTTGCTAGCTGAAATGCGCCATGAACTTGTCCTTCAAATCGTTCCAGGACGTGAGTTTGCCCGTAGGTAGGTTATCGAACCGCAGGCGTGCAGCACCTGTGAGGGTTTGAACAAACAGGTCACACCACATCGGTAGTGTCCATCCTCCGATCAGCCCTGCGCCAGTAAAAAGATGCAGGTGGTCATCTGGGTCGGTCAGCCCGTTGTATTTGCCGATGTTGGAGGGCAGCTTTGCACGCTCCAAGGGTGCGAGAGCTATCTCCTTGATGAACTTGGAGTGCTCGGTTGCGTCCGCCGGTCGGTAAATCAAGTTGTAATCATGCTCGGCCTCTGGGTTTTAACCGCCGCGTGGAGCGGATCTTTATGCTGCATGATTTTTGGGTATCTGGTTAAAGATGCTGGCGCTATCACCTTCACCGTAAGTTTTGTCTTCCTCACGCTGAGTGTACCGCTCTCCTTGAGGACGCGAGCCCAGCTGGGAGTGGACAGATGCTCGTCTGAGAGAGCGAGACTCCGGCTTAGGTGGAGGCTGTCTGTATTCTGTCTCCTGTGGGTGGAGACTATATGGTACGCTCGCCTAAGTTGGTGAGTCGTAACTCAAAATTCTAGGCGAAGCGTGTACTTGAACAACAGGCTGCACTGGGGCAACAGGGGTGTTTGTTTGGGTACATAGTTGCGCATAGACGACATTCAGGGCTGTCTGAGACTTTATGAACCATGACATCGGTGTCTCACCCGGGGGGTAAGACCGACGTGATTGGAATAAAAGGAATCTCTATCTGGGCTCCGGGGGTGACCGGGATGTTTATTCAGCCAGAGCGATGTTGGTCGCCGGTATCCTCGGAGGAGTCTTCCCTCACTTGCCCGTCGACCCGAGAGGTTTAACTGGGTTCTTACCATCGCGTCGAGAGCCTCGCGGGGTTGGAAAATCGGCCATCAGAAAATGAGGCTTAGAAAAGGTGAAAAATGGGAGGTTGGAAGCTGGAAATAGTGAGAATATAGCGGATGGCGCCAATGAAGAAGCACCGGTTGAACCTAGGGATATCCGGGGATATATAAGTCACAACCAGGGTGTTTCTGCATAAATGGTTAACCTCTCACTTCGCCTTTAGGTTTGCAAGCTCACCTCATCTAATCTGCAAAACTAGCAACGTCGTTAGTCTCGCCACGTGACCACACTCCGGCGTGAGAATAAGTATCTTTTTGTACGAGAAACGAGTAATTGCTAATGTAAGCAAGAGCTTATGTGTGTGGTAAATGGTGTAGTGAGTATGTGCCTCTGTAAACGTGTCGTTACATGGAGATCCGATACTTATTTATAGCCGAGAGACGGTATGTTCAAGAGAATGCTGGTGGGCCTTGGGCCCAGCCCATACATCCAGAAATCCCTTTTGTCCCTCGATGGCAGACATTAAATGCTCCCTGTAGGAGAATTAATGTTCTTTGTCAGGAGGTATGCTTTGTCGAGTGTTGAGTGGTGCCACGTGTAAAGTAGCTGTTTCTGGTGTCAAGCCTGTTCCCAGCCGAAATGGAGAAAGTGGAATAGACACTGGCAGAACAGTGGTGGGTATATTGTGATGAGCGATGTCACACACAACCTGCCAAGTAACCTTTGCTCACAGCTCTGCCTTTTCGTACCCTGAGGTATGGTCAATATCTCTTAGTGCTTACCCCCTTCTGCGAGGCTGTCAAGGTTTTTCCCGCCAGCGCAGGGTGTCAGGGGTGTGTCCTTTTTTTTCCTGAGACTATGAGGCGCTTCTCATGTGTGTCTTGTCCTTGTAAGGTTTTGGGATTCGCAGCTTAGAGGAATGTTGTTGTGCGCAGGGTCTAGTAGCCTGTGCGCATGAGTCTAACTTGCCGTTGTGGCGAGTACACAAGGCTCGTTGTATGACTTATAGAAGTTGGTCTAATTCACCGTTAAACTGAGTGTGCAAGGCTCATTGTGTGACTTGTGAAGGTTGGTCTAATTCACCATTGCGCTGAGTGCACAAGGCTCATTGTGTGACCTATTGAATCCAAAGAAGGCACACCATTGCATGTTGCGCGCATGGTTATCTTTGTGACATTTGGGTCAAGGATATGGTCGCATGGGACCATACCTCCTCAGTTCAGATTCAATTTTAATTTTCTCAAGCTCACTTTTGAGCTCAGCAATAGTGTTAAATGAATGTTAATAGCCATCTGTTTGTCCATCACTGTTGCTTTAAGCATCATAAGTGTTGCGTCATTCTCTTTGAGTGCTTTATTATATTGTTTAACAGATGCACTCAATTTGTCATACGTTTCCTTAGTGGATTTGTAATTACTAGACAAATTGTCTGTTAAAATTTGAAGTTCATCAAATCGTGTATCTTTTACAAGACAATCACCACACAGCTCTGCACATTTTAAAAATGGTTTTTCATTCACAGACTCAGACATTGACTCATTTATCTCATTGCCATTTGCCATGCAAGCTTTAATGATGTCTTCTAACAATTTCTCCATCTTCTCAATGGCTTTTTCCTCATCAACTGGCTTCTTTTGCTCTTCTTCTGATGAATGCTAGCTTGGTGCAAAATATCCTGCAGAAGTTTTTAAAATATCATTAGGCAAAAGGTGTTTGAACGGATTGTTAAAAAGTTCCTCCTCCTCTGACGAAGTATGATAATAGAAATCATCATCATCAGGATCCTCATCAAAAGATTCCCCTGATTCTTCTTCAAGTTCCTCCATAATCTGAGCAACCAAAGCCAAGCTTTCTCCCTTTGTGTTGTATTTATTCAAGTTGAAGCCCTCATCTTCTTGAGTAACCACCAGTGCTATATCTTTGGTTTCTGGCTGTTTGTCTTCAATCGGCACCATTCGTGTTCTTGGCTGGGGACGATGGTAGATTGCTCTCTTGTAATAATCATCGGTGAAAGGTTATGGTTTCCTTGAACCTCTCTGTTTGGACATTCACCTTTGAAGTGTCCTTTCTCCCGACATTTGAAACAAGTAACTTTGGATTTATCAAACCCAATTTTCCCATCTAAACCTCCCAAGTTGTCTTTGCCTGTTATCTCCATGAATCTCTGTGCGTGACGAACAATCGATGCCATACACCACTTGATATCAATCAGTTACATCCCAACTGGATCTTTTTGATCATAATCTTCTCGCGTCATTTCTGATTTTCTGATTTTCCCTGCGACTAGACTATCATAAGACTCGAGCACTGAAGCTAGTAAAGACATGTGCTACTTTGCAGTCTTCTCATCAAAATTCTGTGCATTCTGAAAATCTACAGCAATGTTGCACTGCAAGACTCTTTGATTAGGATGAGATGATGTAGTCTGGTTGATATGGGGTTGATTTGAACCATAAGATGACTGTTGGCTTGAAGGCGTGTTAGGATCAACTGATGGAAACAATTGAAAGCTAATGTTCTGGTTTAATGGTGGTGAACTTTGCGAACTAAAGGCGCTGAAAGCTGTCTGGATTTTTGGTGACTGAATTTGAGCAGCAGAACTGTTCTTAAAGTACAGATTAACATCTTGTTGTACTTGGACGGTTTTGTCCTTTGCCATCTTCTGCATTTCGAGCTCGTATCCCTCCAGCCTTTCAATGAAACGCGGTGAAGAAAAATTCCCATACTCGGTTCCATTCTTCAATATGGTCAGATAAGTAGACCATTCACCTTGTGGAAGAGAATCTGCCAACTTATCAACAAGTTCCTCGTAGGTCTTTATAATTCCCATCCTCTTCACTGAACCACCAGATGACGGTATCTCTTTATTAATTGCTTCACAGTTTCTCCATTGATCAGCGTGAAGATATCAAACTCTTTGTTAAGCAATGCTCATTTACTCTTGCGAAGTTGAGCACTTCCCTGAAACTTTAGACGGAGAGCATTCCATAATGATTGAGCATCATCATCGTGTTGAAGTAAAGCCAGAATGTCTTCTTTAATGGATTGTTGCAGAATATTCATCATTTTTTTCTCGTTGATGAACCTTTCCCTTTCGAGATCTGAAAGTTGAGCGAGAGTCTTCTCGAGGCCATTTTCTCCTACCGGCGCTTGGTATTTAGCTTCAATCGCAAACCAGCACGTAAAGTGATTAGCATGCACCTAATTCATGAACCGCTCACTCCAGCTATCGAAGTCTTCTAAGTTCATTGACTTTGGCAGTTTGGTCATGGTCCCCATCTCGTTTTCGAGATTGATGTTCTGTGCCGCTGTGTTCGTAACAGCCGATGTAGCAAAGGCGTTGTAAAATTCTTCAGACATTTTCTGTTAAAATTCAAAAACACACTTCTCGAAACAAACTCATTAGCGCGGAAAAATTCCTTCGTGCAGATGACAAACAATTTTGTGCGAATGAGATCTGTTCGTGCGAACCAAGAAATGTTAAGAATAAGATGATTTTCACAAAACAGTTACTCGTGCGAACCAGCAGTTCGTGCGAGTAGTCAAGATTAGTTCGTACGAGTGATATGCTCGTACGGATGAAAAGTTTTTGCGAATCACACTTGTAGATTTTAAACTTGTAAATTTGAAAAACTTATGATAACTTGTTCGTACGAAATGGTTCAAATTTTAAGAAAGTTGTTTGTGCGAGTTGTCCTTCTACTCGTACAAAAACAGCTACGTCTCCAAACGGATGAATTTTACCGATTTCGACATGATTAAGTCCGAGTTTATGTCTGAATTTGTTAAGGATTGATTAGAATGTAGTTTAACATGAATTCCTTGAATTCTAGTCCATTTCGTTCGTAAATTCGTCCAAAATCCAGTTTAGTTCGGGAATGTGTAGAAGAAGAAGATGAATCCAAGTCTGAAACAGCTGATAGCCTGCAATTACTTGTTGTTTGTCAGTAGATCAGATCTCAAAGCTCTGATACCACTTGTGAACAAGGATCGTGCTCCTCTAATGAGCAACTGATCTGATCGAACTCAACTAGCAGAGGCGGAATTCATTGCTAGAGAGGTTGACAAAAGAAACAAGATAGAACTTACTTTTTAACTTCTTTGTTGTATTCAAAGACGTGCAAATTACAGACGCGAGTAAACAAACTAGGAAGGCTTCACCGTACTATCTGAACTGACTTACTAGCTCTGACACAACACTCCTCTATTTATAGGTCGACATGACTCGTACTAGAGTGTGTGTTAAACAGAGATATGCTTCGTACGAACCAAACAATTTCATTCATACGAGCCTTACAAAACATATAAAATAAACATTTAATCACATATACATTCAACATTAACACTCTATAAACAATACAGACACATCCTAAACGTAGGCAATAGATAGAACGCATCAACAAACCTTAAACCAGCCTTGCGGGACTGTATCCCTTCTGATTCAGACCAATATTGGCGAGGGTCAAATTGCCTCTAAAAGTGGGACATGCCACATTTTAGATTAATAACTTACTTAATTATCTTTCAATATTCCGGCCTTGCGAGACTGTATCCTTGCTGACTCAGACCAATATGGCCGAGGGTAGCATTTCCTCCACAAGATGGAGATGCCACCATACTAAGATAATCTCTTAAAAAACCCAAAGTGTGGAAATCATCAAAGGAAACGTAAAAGATGAGTCGGAACCAAGTGATTCTACCTTGTCTAATTGTTTTTTTTATTATTTCACTTTCTTCCTTTCTTTTTAATTACTAAAAATCTTCTCTCAAAATTTGGTTAGATTAGATGTTGACGATATTCGGGTATTAAAAGCTCCTATGTCCTTTGACGACCTCGGTATCTTACAATCACTATACTATGCCAACGATGGGTGCACTTGCCGCAGCGTATTGTAGAGAGTTATAGTGTTATATCGTGTTTTATAAATTTAAAGCTTGATATATGAGTAAATGTGCTTAAAATTATCGCACCACGTCAAATTTTTGGCGTCGCTACTCGGACACAAGGATTTAAAGAAAGTTTAAAATCAACGGGCCAATCATTTTTTTTTGTTTCTTCTTTTTCTGCATTTTTTCTACTATCTGCAAGAGTAACACGCGGCTGTGTTTGATCAACACGTGGCCGTGTCAAACTTACATTACATAAAATAATCTGTTCTCTGGGTTACTCGAATAAAAAACACAGGGCCGTGTTATAGGAGCATGGTGTCGTGTCAACTTTCAGTATCTGCGAACCAGAAACTCTATCTCAACAACATGGGGCCGTGGCTATATAGACACGGGGCCGTGCTTGTTAACTGATCAACATTTTTTTTGCCTTTGTTTGCAGAAATTTACACCATTTCGTATAATCCAAAGAAAATATGACCTGATGCATGACCTAGACCTCCAAAAAAGACATAAAAGTGCTGCTAGAAGAACCCAAGCGCTTTTTAAGAAAGAGACTTCGAGCTAAAAACCGACAAAAAGCCTCGACCCAAAACCTTCCCATGTCGCATCAAAGTACTCTTATGGATTACTTACGACCTCTGGTCGGTAATCTTGGAGCCGCTACTAACCCACCAAATGTCGATGCTTACAACTTTGAGCTTCGACCACACCGAATCGAAGTGTTCCAAAATTTCGCCACCTTTCATGACCTACCCAATGAATACCCCATTTACAAATTTCCATTTTTTTTGGAAATATGTGACACCTTTCGGATCAACGGAGCCTCCAACAACGCTATCCGGCTCCGTATATTCCCTTTTTCCTTAAAGACCTAGCTAAAGCTTGAAACACCCTCCCAAGTGGATCCGTGCACACTTGAGATGAACTTGCCCAAATATATCTCTACAAATATTTCCCTCCCACCAAAATAGGCAAACTTATGACCGAAATTAACTCCTACTTCCAAGAGGACGAGGAATCTTTGTACGAGACATCGGAAAAGTTTAAGGAGTCATTAAGGAAATGCCCACATCATGGTCTAGAACGTTGGCAACAAGTGTCCATTTTCTACAATGGACTCTTACCACACATAAGGCTAATCCTTGATTCAAACTCTGGGGGACTCCTTGGAAATCGACGACACGACGAAATTTACACCCGAATTGAAGAAATTGCTCAAAATAGTTTTCAATGTCACACTCCAAGGGGTTCAAAATCAATACCCGGGAGCCCATAAGGTGGATGAAGCCACCTCTTTACAATCCCAAATCGAAGCTTTAACCACAAAAATAAAGAAACTTGAATGAACTAATACAAACTCCGTTATGGCTTGTAAAGGGTGTGGCAGTCCACATGAAAACTGGAGTTGCATGAAAGAAGGGGAAAACCAAACGGAAATGGTAAACTACCTCAATAGCCGTCGGCGACCATCGGGAGCTCCAAGTAACTCCTACAACCCCGAATGGTGAAATCATCCCAACTTTAGTTGGAGAGAGTTGGGAGATAGCAACCAACAAAATAAAAAAAAAAAAAACCCAATTTTCAACAACCCCGAAACGAGCAACAAGGTTACCCACAACAACAATAAGGGGGAAGAGAAAGACTTGAGGACCTCATCACTCGTCTTTTCTCCGAATCCGAGAAAAAGTATTTTCAACAAACCGAAGCTGAAATTAGGAACCAACTGGATAGTATACAAAACATTGAAAAACAAGTAAGCCAATTTGCCCAAAATCTCTCCAAAGACCACGAGGTGCCTTGCCTAGTAACAATGAACCAAACCTAAAAGCACAAGTAAACGTCATCAATTTAAGAAACTGGAGAGTACGGCTCGATAATGAAACAACTTTACCTCAGATGACTCCACAAAGTAACCAACCCACAAACACACCATTAACCAATAACCAAGAAAACACTCAACCTAAAACACCGAACTAACCAAACCACCACCGGTACCCTACCATTGCCGTTTACTTCGCCAAAAGACCGATGAGCAATTCACCAAGTTCGTAAACCTCCTAAAACAACTTCACATCAATCTTCCTTTTGTTGAAGTCTTCACACAAATACCAAAATACTGCAAATTCACGACATACTTTCTCACTCATAAAAGGAATATTGAATCAATTCAACAATTTAACCTAAGTGAAGAATGCACAACGACACTCCTCAACAACTTCCCCCAAAAGAAGATTGATCCCAAAAACTTTACCATTCCTTGCTCCATCAGAGGATCACCAATAAGCAATGCACTTGCCGACTTAGGGGCTAGCATTAAGCTAATGCTCGCGTCCGTGTTCAAACGACTAGGACTAGGGAAGCCACATCCTACAAGGATAAGCATCCAACCTGCGAATAGGTCGGTAAAATACCCTCAAGGTGTCGTAGAAATTCTTTTGGTTAAGGTTGGGTGAATTTGTCTTCCCAGCTGACTTTGTATACCTTGCTATGGAAGAGGACACCGAGATCCCGCTCATATTAGAAAGACCATTTCTTGCCACCGGTTTAGCCATGGTGGGTGTTGATCCCAGATAACAATGCTCTTTTAACTAATTTTGGCAAGTGAATTAAACATGTATGAAAATAATGTGGGAAAATGGAAATTAAACTTTCAAGAAACACAACTACAAAATTTTCAAGTTTATATCACTTTGAAACAAAAAGGTTTACAATGTGATAATGAGATTATTGATTGTTACAATGAATACTTTGAGAATTATGTAGTGAAGGGCAATGGTGTTTTTGTAGTATATAATGAATGCTGGGCTTAACTCATTATCCTTCAGTGGTGACTTCCCTATTTATAGAAGTCTTTTTTCACGAATAAACATTTGTTTATTCATGCACTTACTCTGCATAAAGTAGCTTTTTGGCATATTTATTGAATCTATCAAGGTCAACTTGCTACTTTACAATTGTGTTAGAGCCTTATCTCTTAGACAAGCTGGCTCATTAGAAAATCTATTAGCCAACCTATCAGAAAATCTGTTGAACATATATTACCAGATTCTGATGATAATCATGATATTTATCATCAGACTTATTAGATTGGTTCTTTCTGATTGTCTTCATTCAATTGTCATCAATTTCTTATATATGTTGGAGGTGTATCTTCCTTTCTTCTATTGTGTTGTTTATCTTGTATCTTCATTCTGATTGATCTTCTTGACCTTATCTTCAACTCATGATCAAATTGATCATATTTTTCTTCAATACTTACAAAAGTTTCCTAACAATTCCCCCTAAGTATTGTAAGAAAAATAACAACTTATAAGGATGAACATAAAGAAAATTCCAAACAACGGAAACTAAAGTTACAAACACTAACATTGTTCAAAATAAGGAAATGACAGAATTAAATTGTTTTTCAAGCACTATTTAGGTTGACTTTGTAGAGATCATCATTCTTTGGTCTCTTCTTATAGTCAATCATTTTGTTGCATTCTTTAAACATTTCCTTTTACCATCCTCTTGCTTCAATCCAGTCATTAATGATTTCTTCTACCTTTTTCCTCAGCACCTCCTTGTCACGTCCCTTTGCTTTGAGCTGGTCTAGTTTCTTGTTCCTGCAATCTTTTAGGCATTTGAGAGTCTAATTTGAGTACTTGAACATTTCAACAACTTTGAAGAAAGCCTTCTTTTCATCAAGACCCGTTAAAGCAATTGATAACTCTGGTTTTCAAACTGACACCTGTTCTAGTTTTCTTCTTCCAGTTCAGCTGGGATGGATGCATCAGGAGGGGGCATAAGTGCTTTTCTGCTGTGCACATGATCAAAATTGATACAGAGATCAAAATCTATTAAAGCTACCGTTTTGAATAGTTTTACTCCAGCTTTTGACAGACAGTTAAGGGCTCTTCTTATGTATCTTGTATTTCCTTTTTCTTGATCATAAGTCTTTTTCAGCATGATTAAGTCTATTGGATGAAGCTTGTCTGTCAATTTTTCATCTGTGATTATCTCTTCACTGCCATCTTTTCTGGAGTTTTGTGTACTTATTCTGCTCATTGATTCCCACCACTTGATCTGGTGTGATATGGGAATCCACTTTGAGTACTATCATTGTTGGATTGGTTTCAACTTTCTGAAGGCTATCTTTTCCACTTTAAAGTTTCTCTAGACGCTAATCCCTGCTAATGGGGCTAAGTGGTTTGTCTTCTCTGTCTTGCTCAAACCCGTAGAACTATTAGAGATGATATTCTTGAAACATCATATCTTCTTTTTCAGTTCCTTGCACCAGAATGACTTTTCTCTTACAAATTTAGGGAGTCACTAAAAGCAGTTTCTCCTGATGAAGTTTTTCTTGGTTGTGCCTGCTGCATTTCTTTATCCCTTGGAGAACCACTTCTTAAGTTAGATATGACAAGAGGAGAAACTTCAAACCTTTAGAGAATCATAGATTTTGAAACAGGTGGTGGGGGGCCATTGGTGTAGGCCTAGATTGACTGAATGGTGTGGCGGGTTTCGGTTATGCTGGTCTAATGATCTTTGGTACTTCCAGGTGTGAAGCTTCTTTAGGAATGGGGGTTCTTAACTCATGAAGGTCTACATTTGCCAGACTGGCAACATTGTAATGCGTTCTTTTCATTAGTGATTGTACATCACTCATGAGTTGAGCATTTTTCTTTTGTTCTTCTACACCTTCTCAAAATCTATCTTGATTTGTTCTTTTGCTGCCTATTCTTATACTAGCTTTTCAAGAGCATCTGCTAGACTATTGTTGCTTGTTTTAGAAATTGCTAATTTCTTCCAGAATTTTTTCAGAATTTGTAGTTTCTCTTGTTTCAACAGTATCCTTCATCTGTGTCTTGCTATTTTCCATTTCTTCAAACATCTTCTTGAAGTCCGCTGTGAATTTTTTGCTTTCTAGTGAACTTTTTGGTGATTCCTACATGTTTCTCAAAGTTTCAGTGTTCTTTTTTGTTTGGCTTCTGATTGCATCCACTGAATTTAATAAAACTTTCATATCATATTTTTTACTTCTCAGTTCTTTTAGCAGCAAATCTCGCTTTGCTTCCACTGGTGACTTTGTTTCCTTAGTTGAAGTGTCTGCACAAACTCTTATGACATTGTACATTGTCAAGTTGTTCCTTTGAGTTGAGTGGTGTTAAGTGGATGAGTGCGGAACAACAAATGTTTCGTCTACCAAACCAGAAGAAGACACATTTTTTGATGTTGTTAAAGGGTTAAGTTCCTTGAATCATTCTTGTGAAACTCATTCACATCTGGAATTTCCCCACTTACTTGAATCATTCTTGTGAATGACCCTCTATGAGTTGTTGAGAAAAGCTTATTTTTCTCTTCCAGGTTTCCTTGATCAGTAGACTGATCTCCACCTGTTGCTGTCTCAATCTCCTTCTCACCAATTGATTTGTAGTCAAGATGTATAGTACTGGTAATTTCATCATTTGTCTATGAGCAATTTTATAACTTACTTGAATAGATTCTTAAGAATCAGAATCTATTTCTTGCAATAAGTAAAGAAGGATTGTTTTGAGCACCTGATTCTGCTTCATGATGTACTGCCGTTTCTTGATTTTGCTGCAATTGATCATCTATTTCCGTTGGTTCTTGTGAAATTCTGATGTTTTGTTGCTGATCCTCCTCTATTTCATCAATTTCTTGTGCCACGGACCCTTGATGATCATCATCTAGTGAAGAACTACTATCAAATACTTCTACATGTTCTTCTTCTCTGTTTAGAAACTCTTCATGTAGCTGCCTATACGGTTAGCATACTTTTTAGTAGAATTGGCACATCTTTCTTAGATGTCCAACCCTGTGTTGCACACCAGGGCTTCATGATTGGTGAATTCCATATATTTTCTGATGCAGGCAACTCCACATTCCTTTCTTCGAATGTTTCAGCAATTATGATTGGCCAAAATCTAGGATAAGGTAGATGAGATGTAATTCTCCCAGCCTTAGTAAGAAAAGATCTCTTCATCAAATTGAAGATTTCTATTCCATAATCAATGTTGAACCCATTGATGAGTCTATACATGATTGTAAGGATGGTTTAGTTTATCTGATCGACTGCCCCAATTTTCAAAGTTAGGCATTTGTTTATGGTTTCCATCATGACTTGCTAGAAGGCAGGCAACTAGTTCCTTTTGAAATCTCCAATCCTTGTGATCCTTTTCTTGTATCCCAATCTATAATTGATCCATCAGCTCCTCCTCCTTTGGTGCATCAACATAGTTACCATTGATTGGAAGTTCCAAGCATTCCATGATTTTCTTCGGGGTAATAGTAAGTGAACTATTTCCCCAAAGATGAGTTGTGACTTCATCTTTTCCGGTTTCATCGAGTGTGTGAACAAGTTGTTGTAGAATATTCTCCGGTACCTCCTTGGTCTTTGTTATAGCTTGAGTGATGGGACAGTTCAGCAGAAATTCAACCAAAAGTTGACACCTTTGATCATATTGTGAGTGCTTAACGTTCATCAGGAGGTTGTTGTCTTTCATTGGTAGAAATCCATCATCCCTGATGAAGGTGACTTCATTTTCAACTGTCGGAATGTTAAGTTTAACAGTGTTTGGTACAGCCATGGTGAGCTTGGAGATGAATTTTTCTTTTCAAAAACTGAAAGGGTTTTTAGGCTTTGTGAGTTCTAAGATTGAAGGTGAAAGTCCGTCTATTTGAATTGGGTATTATAAGATATGTGGGGGCATAGATCATGGGTTGGTTAGTATTTAAGTTGGTTAATGACATGTTAATGATGTTTTAACTTTATCTGAACCTTTTTTGAACTTTTGATATATCTCCATTTTTTATGAAGATGAATTGGTGAATACTAATGGTCATGATGTACCCTTTACCTCTTGTGGGACCCTTTTTCAGAGAAAAGGTCTAGTAACATGTCTTCTAGAAGTTGACGTCATTCCCCTTTTTTGAAAAGGTAAAATTCCTTCTAATGACATCATAGAAAATATACCTAATATTCTAATGTATTAGAACTTGATTTTCTTGTTTTTGTATTCACAAGAAAATCATCTTAAGTGAATGTTTCCCTTAGATAGAGTGATCCCCCATTATTTTAGATGAGAGGGAATGAGTAGAGCATTAGAAATGTTCCATGTATTTTATAGACATCCCCCTACATTTGGTTGTCTAGTGTAACTCCTTGTTCTTTCTTTAAAAAAAACAATTTTTTTTGGAAGAAAGGAAATAAAAATAATCATGAGAAATGTTCCACGTATTATACACAAGGTTTTAGCCTTTTCAAGTCTCATGATAATTCTTTTCCATGAAAACTTTGTTCCAGTGATTCTGATTTTACCAAACTTTCATTCTAAGTAATCAGATTTCATTAGATTTTACCAATTTTGAACCAAAAGTGTTTCAGATCTGATGAATATTTTACCAGATTTTGTCAAACAGTCTTTTGTTTTATAAGAATATTATTTTATTATTATTTTAAATATTTTTAAGTTTTTTTTGTTTTCAAGAAGAGTGCATATAAGAATATCATTTGTTATTAACCCGGTTTATCCTTTCTAAGTTTTTTTTCTCTTGTTTCCCCTTCATTTTCAAGAAGAGTGCATATATATATATGTTAACAAAAAAAACTAATATACGTTAAAGATGAGCTGAGCAAAGACCCAGGGAAAAGTCATAAGTCATGTATTGTTGGTAATTGGCACAAAATGTGCATTGTGAATGTTTTTTTGAAAGAGCATCTCTGCTCTAGGATACTAGACTGGAACTCCTCCGATGTCTAGCGGATGAGTGATTACCGTCATCAAGAAACGAGGATAGATCAAGAATGGTCTGCTAGACTATAAGTTGGTTAAAAAATCTCTCATTAGGTATGAGAGAAGTTTTATGGAACCTCTTGCACTATTGCATGCACTAGTTCCGTTAACTTGTATGAAATTTCATGGAAGTTCACAATCATTCTCGAGAAGCATACCCCTAGCTGTGTAACTAAGAACTGCCATGGTTTGATAAAGCGGACTTGGTGATAACTCTTGCATGACCCTCCATATGATGGTACCCCATTGGATCAAGGTGTTGTTCAGCTCTTGGCGGGTGAAGGCTAGGTCATTGGTATCATCATTGAGTTGCAGAACTTCTCTGATGATATGTTCATTCAAGATGATGTCATTCCCCATCACCTTGTTACCGATGGTAGCCGATCTTCCTCCAGGGAAGATGAGCAGGGCATTGACCCAAAATTCTTGTAGAATATCTGGGTGAAGCTAGATGTGTGTACTTAAGGCATATGCAAGGGGGCTGTTGAGCAACATGGCAAGGATGACATTCCATCTTTCCCATGCTAGGCCATTAACGTTAGTTCAAATTCGTAAGTTGTGTGTTTGATGGTAAGGTAGTGGAAAGTATGTGATCTCCATTTGTGCCATTGTTAGTGTTTGGAAGATGGAAGGTTTTCTGTTTAGGGTTTTTGAGGAAATATGAAGGTGAAAGTGACTGATGAGATGAAGAAAATCTCCAATTGGTAGTTATATATAAGTGAAAGTGATGCTGCCATAAATGGCACCTACCAACTTAGATTTTTCATCCCTGTTTTCTTTATGATTAAGATCTTCTGTAGGAGGTATAAATGAATATTGTGAGATAAAATTTCTCTTCTTTTATGATTTAGGCGGATATGTTCTGATAAATTTTAATCATGATCTGTCAAGGTGTATCCTCTTTTCTCTCTAAGTATTTGGAAGTCTAGGATCCGGCGGGTTTAGACGGAAGTTTGGACGGGATATCACTAATTCGGTAGAAAGTTATTAAGAAGAAGTAGAAGTAGAAGTAGAAGCTTTCCATTCATACCGAAAGAGTTTACAACGTTTACAAGCTGGAGAAACAAAATTTCTCCTGCATTTCCCCTCTTGGAACTCCAAAAACTTATCAACTAACGATCACACAACACTATATATACTTGAGGTTTGGAACGGATGAACTTCCATGCGGAGGTACTAGTCCATGCAGAGGTACTTACCTCCTCACGAGGGTTACCTCCTCATGAAGGTGTTACATCCTTGCGAACCTCTCTTGTCCTATCCAAAGTCATGTGTTCGTATCTAATCTATAGAATATTCAACACACGCTCTATCTAGCCAGCCTATTCGCATAGTGGCGGACAAACAAAATATGCATCAACAATTTCCCCCTTAGCCGTCACTATCGAATCTTGATTTTGAAATATGAGAGTTGTGATTGAATATTCTGCAACTTCAATCAGGAATCTTGATATCTTCAATTGTTTCCCCTTGATTGATGATTCGGGTTTGCATTATCTTCATTATAAACAGATTCCCCCTGTAATAAATCTTAGGTCTTATTTGTATGGTTCGCGGCTTCCTCTGATTACTTAACTGCAATCTTCACGAATAATCACAAACTCGAAACTAATCAATGTAGCTTCTCTGTTTCTACTTAAACCACATCTGTGTTTGGTTTTTTATTTAACACTTTGGCACTTGAGACGAGTCTCTTAATCTTCAAAATTCCAACCGACAACTGATAGAAACTTTGAATATCACACTGAAAAACTTTAACTGAGTGAATAGCTGCAAAAATCTAAAATATCGTTTTCTGTAATCACCTTTACGCACACTCCTAAATAATTGATCAGCAAAACGGTAATCTTCTCATTAGCAAATCTTCATTGGATAACGAATCATCTGATAACACATTAAGATCTGAGAAACACTCTTCCACGATCAGAATCACATTCTTCCTCTTCCGTCAAGATAATAGATATATAGTCTTCTCCATTAGACCTGGCAGCAACTTAATCAACAAACATCATCATTCCCCGGCGTTAGTCCGAAAAACAATTCCTCTACTCGAATATTAACCATTCTCACACTTTATACTATCACTAAGTTATGATATCTTTTAAGTATCGACAATACTGATGCTTCTCCTGAAGCTAATCCTACTAACCAGCTTGACGAAGACCTGGGAATCAAACCCTAGGATATCAATCTTGTCACGATCTGAAAAATATGAACTTCCTACGATCACAAACTAACGAATCCAGATCTTATGTATCCCAGAGAATCTGAAGTCGGAACCACCCGAATACTACTGCAAGTCACGAATCTCAAAAATGTCGGAATTTCAGTATATTCTATGAAATTTTTATTCCCCCTCAGTTTTGCAAATTCTAACCTCTCTAGAACTTATCATTGAATTTCCCCTCAAACTTGGCAAATTCACTCCTCTCTGTTCACTGAAAAACTCTACTAATGTGGAAAATGTGTCATTTTGTCCACAATAGTGTGTTTTTCATCAATGCAGATTTTTCTTTAAGGCCCATTAATAGTCACTATACCAGATGATAAACAGTCAGCATAGTCAATGACTACCCCATTATCTTCAACCCCCTGTGATCGTATCATCAAATTTATTCTCTGAAGCTCTCAACGGTGTCCCCGAACAACCCGTATTTGTCACTAAATCTCGAAAAAAATTAATCACCAAATTTTTTCGGGACACGCGTCTCGTCACCATGATCAAAAAATTCCCTTTTTAAGGCATTTTAGGTACCTTCATGCAAAGATACCTTCGTGCGAAGGTGACTACCAGCGTGCGAAGGGAATTCCTCCATTCGAACAAATCAAAAATTCTTATTTCTTCGAATTTCATGATAATTCTTTCACAGACTAGGTCGAAATTCATTTCTAAACAAATATATGGTTTCAACTTTAATTTTTGTCCATGGATTGTCCATTTATTTAATGATTTACGTCTAAAAACCTCAAAAGTCCTTAATTCATGAGCGTAGGTGATTCAATCAACTATTAGATCGATTGAATCGGTACTGTATCTCTTACACCAATTGAAAGTCCAGGATCCAGCAGGTTTAGACGGAAGTTTGGACGTGATATCACTTATTCAATAGAAAATTATTAAGAAGAAGTAGAAGCGGAAGCTTTCCATTCATACTGAAAGAGTTTACATCGTTTACATGCTGGAGAACCAAAATTTCTCAAATATTTCCCCTCTATGAACTCCAAAAACTTATCAACTAATGAACAAACAATATTATATGTACTTGAGGTTTCGAACGGATGTTTCCGTGTGGAGGTACTAGTCTATGCGGAGGTAGTTACGTCGGTACGAAGGTAACTTTCCTCCTCACGAGGGTTACCTCCTTACAAGGGTGTTACATCCGCACGAACCTCTCTTGTCCTATCCAAAGTAATGTGTTCGTATCTAATTTATACAATATTTAACACACGCTCTATCTAGCCTATTTGCATAGTGGTGGGCATACAAAATACCTATCAGTAGTATTGATGAGTAAGCAATAAATGTTAAGAGAGATTGAGTGTATGCATTGAATTTTTGCTAAGAAATTTCATTCTTTGACGTAAACAACCCTAAGCAGAAGAAAAAAAAATTGTTTAAAGAAATTAAACAAATACTAGAAAATAATCAGAAGAGAGAAAAAAATATACAGAATTGAGTTAATGGTGTGAACATATGGATGCACACAAATGAGAAAGACATCAAAATTTTGAAGAAGAAAAAAAAATATCAGATTCTGATGGAGCATCTGAATTTCTCACAGAATTCTGATTGACTTCTTTTGTATCAAAAATTTCTTCTTTTTTTTGACAAAATATTTTCTGATGTTTCTTCATATCTCATATTAACCATACCCAACTTACCGACCAAAAAATTATGTCTATTTTCATCAAGATGTTTTGTAAAAATGTCAACAATTTGTTTTTCTGTTGGAACAAAATACATTTCAATGTTACCTTACTCCACATGATCTTTTATCATAGTCTCTCAGCTGAGTTTGCATCCATAGCACTTAAGAACAACAGCTTGCTGTTGCCACATATTCTGATTCAGTTGTTGAAATGGATGAAGAATTTTCCTTTTCACTTGCCCAACAGACTAATTTGTCTCCCAACATTTGACATGCACCAGAATTGCTCTTTCTGTCAAGTTTTCATCCTGCATGATCTGCATCTGTGAATACTATTACTTCTAAACTTGTGTCTTTAGTATTCCACAAACCAAGATCTGATATTCCTTTTAGATATTCAAAAACTCTTTTTATAGCTTTGAGGTGAGATTCTTTTGTATGACATTAATATCTTGCATGAAAACAGGTTGAAAACATTATATCTTGTCTACTAGCTATTAAGTATAACAATGATCCCAACATTCCTCTGTAAGTTTTAATATCAACACTTTTTCCATCTAGATCAGAATCAAATTTTTTTTTCAGAGTTGATAGGAGTTTTTGAGGTTGAGCAGTTTTCAAGGGAGTATTTTCTTAAAATTGTTCTGACATATTTTGACTGACTCAAGTATATGCTATCACTTTGTTGTTTCACTTGTAAGCCTAAGAAAGAGCTTAATTCACCCATCATGCTCATTTCAAAATTGATAGTCATTAGTTTTTCAAAGTTATTCCAAAACTTGGGATTAGTTGATCTAAATATGGTGTCATCAACATAAATTTGGACCAACGATTTGTCCCCTTTGTAAGTTTGAGAAAGAGAGTTATGTCAATTGTAGCTTTTGTGAAGCCTGAATTGATTAAGAAGTTTGAGAGAGTTTCATACCATGCTCTTGGAGCTTGTTTCAGCCATACAAGGCTTTGTTTTACTTGTAAACATGTTTTAGAAATTTAGGGTCATGTAGGTCCCCTAATCCGTATGGATCTTCACAGAATCGTCTATCCAACCTAGAGTACGGAATCCCCTAGATCAGATTGCACATAAAATGAACAAGAACACGAACACAATCACTTTCAACCTGTCTTCTATTGATTATCCAACACAAGTGTTTACAATCAATTCAAGACTCTCTCTCAACTCTCTATGAAGTAATTAGCTAATCCCCTGAGCAACTGGTCAACCTTAACCCTAATGCAAAACTCTCTTTATATAGAGACAAGTTTGCAACTAGGCTAGGGTTTCACAAGATAGGCTGCTATAAGATCTAGGCCCAAATCGCCTACCACTCAATATAAAGTGTTTGGTTTAGCCCAATCACTTCTAATCAACTACTACAATACTAAACCCACTAACTATTTATCGTTTTACTAACTACAAGATATTCAAAGACAAAATCTAAGCTGTTGTCACAAATATGCACCAACAAACTCCCCCTTGACAATAGCTTCAACAACAAATTTATCTTCAGTCATCCTGCAATCTTTAGTGACTTTGAAAATCGTTGGTCTTTGGATGGCTTTAGCTTTAATAGCTTCTGCCAGCAACAGACTCCCCCTAAGCTGATGTATCCAATCACCAAATCTTCTAAATCGTAAGCATTTGAGTAAACTCTAGTTTAGCATGTATAGCAATCTTCAAACTCTTTAACTTTGTCTGCAATGTAGAAAGCAGGTTCTACCATGCATCCAATCAAACTCCTCGTCACGAACTTCTCAGCAACATACTGCTAGAATATGTACACTATAAAACAAACATCTCGAGAAACCATAAGAATTTTTCAACACAAGTTAACAAATTATTATTCAAGAGATAGTAAAACTGTATCACAGATTAAGCACGTCTCAACTCAAACACACACACTTAAAATTTTAAGCACACTGAACCTGCAAGATTTTAAAATTTTAAACTCAGCTTCTAACACCGTCTCCCCCTATCGGTAACAACTCCTCCATGGACAACCATATTCCGTACATTAAGAATTTAAAAGAAAATGAATTTTTTTTGCATTTTTATATTTTCTGAAAGCAAATAAATAACAAAATAATAAACACTCTATATTTGTGAGAATCACCGGTAAGAAGATCATATCAGCAACATCAAAGTGTTTTCACACTATTAGATAATTCTATATGTAATTTTCATGAAAAGTAGTTCAAGATGATTACAAGTATTGTTTATCGACTAAAACAAAATACATGAACATTTCAAGCACCATTACCTAGTGATATGTTAAGGTAATTTTATACTGATATACTAGTGTGTCCCACTTCAGGACATACCCCCACGATCAAGGTATGCAAAAAGATTCCTCGTAGTAGGTGAGTATACCGAAATTCATCCTTTTTGACTTACAATGCTAGATAATTGGTGATCAGGTCAGTACTTCCGTACAATAAACAGACCAATATCCAATGAGGGTTAGGGCTAATAACAAATTTTGCTACGATTGCTGCAATTTGCATATTTGAATAACTCTCTCTTCAATTTTGGGATTTGCCGTTTTAGCTCTTTTAAGATATCCTGGTTGTGCCTAGGTCAACATATATCTGGATGCAGAAGAAGGACAACCTTGACACCCCAAATGAAATAACGATATAAAGACCTAAAACCTCAGATTTTGGCAATCTATCAATGCAAGATTTAAGGTTATAAAACCATATGCCACTGATATGTTACCCACTCATACATAGTTCATTATGTTTATATCACCAAGCTAAGTTGATTATTTGATGCCTTTTGCCTACTGATACATCATATGATGAAGCTGCTATCATACTTAAGCAATTTAATTTTAATATCAGTCTGACAGTCTAACTTGCTGATGTACTATCTCTTCTTATCCACACAGTGAAAACTCATTTTTGTTTTTCTATTTTTTTATATTTTTTATTTTTAAAAAATAGTAAATTTATTTACAAAAATTTTATGGAAAACTGGTTATTCAGGATTCCACATCCCAATGAGTTCGACTAAATGTTCAAAACGAGCCCTTTCAAATGCTTTTGTATAAAGAACTGCCAGGTTATCTAATGTGTCGAATCGATGCAGTTCAATCAGTTTCTTTTCAGCACAATCCGGTATAAAATGATGATGAATGTCAATATGTTTTGTGCGACTGTATTTTACGGGATTGTTTATGATTGAAATAGTGGCACTATTGTCTATATTAATAGGAGTACGAGTGAAATTCAAACCGTAATCGTGCATCTGCTGTTGGATCCAGAGAACCTTCGAGCAACAGCTATCCGCAACAATATATTCAGTTTCACACATCGAGGTAGACACGCAAGATTGCTTCTTGCATTGCCATGACACGATCCTCCCTCCTAAGAATTGACAACCACCTGTGGTAGACTTTCTTGTTGATTTGCATCCTCCAAAGTTCGAATCAGTGAAAGTAACAAACTTCAAATCACTAGCAGTTGGATACCATAACCAAGTTTAGGTTTCCCCTTCAAGTAACGAAGAATCCGCTTCACCGCTTTCATGTGGGACTCTTTTGGATTCGCTTGATATCTGGCACAAAGACACACTTCGAACATGATGTCTGGTCAAGAAGCAGTCAAGTACATCATAGAACCAATCATTGCCCTGTATTGAGTTGGATCAACATCCTCCACACTCTCATTATCTGGACCAAGCAAATAGGTGTGTTGAAAGTAGCGCAATCCTCCCTTTTGAAACGAGACAAAATGTCATACACATACTTCGTCTGATGTATAAACATCCCATCCTTCTTCTTTTCAACTTGTAAACCTAGAAAGTAAGACGGTTCACCCATCACACTCATTTTAAACTTGCTCTTCATTACCTCCTCGAAATCATAATTTGGATCAGTAAACCCATCTGGTTGTGAGATATACACCACTTCTTGGACTTTCCCATAAAGAAATGCACTCTTCACGTCAAGTTGGTAAACCTTGAAGCCCCTGAATGAAGCAAAAGCTAGGAACAAACGAATTACCTCCAACCTTGCTACTAGCGCAAACACTTTATTGTAATCAATCCCCTCTTGCTGTTTGAACCCTTTCACCACTCACCGAGCCTTATTCTTTATCACGATCCCTCGGTCGTTCTTCTTTCATTTAAACACCCACTTGGTGCCTATTTCCTTCTCTCCTTTAGGCAAGTCAACTAGGTCCCAAACCTTCAACTTCTTATGCTGAGCTAGTTCCTCTTGCATAGCTTCAACCCAACATTTATCTTTTAGAGCCATGTGAACATTCTTCGGCTCCTCTTGGGCAATAAAGAAGATATACAAACCCTCTTGTATCATCCTTGTCTTCTGAATCGAAGTAACTAAACAGGAACCTTTGATCACACCTCTTCTTGTCTAAATACTTGCACCAGCATCACCTATGATGTTTTCAACAAGATGATCTTTGTATGTGCATGTAGTAGCAATGGTGTCAACAACTAAATTATCTCCCAGATTTGATCCAATCTCCCCCTGAATGTTCTTATTAGCGAACGGATTAGTAAAGTCCCCCCCTGAATACGTTAAGACTCACTATCACTTGAGTCTGTGGAGCTGCACTGGAAGAAGTTTCTGGAGCACCTGTTATTGATATACTCGATCTAGGAATGAAGTCACCCTCTTCATCTTCACTAATCACAGTCTGAATCACTTGAGACTCAGCTGCATTGGAAAAATCAGGAATATTAAATGATTTAAAGACACTATCATAATCATATAATATCGCAGGACCACTCATTGATTGTTGGGGTGTATAACTAGTGATTTCCGTGTTAAACACAACCTCAATTTCACCAGTTTTTAGATTAAAAACCTTTTTATTCGGTGTTCCATGCATATAGCCTAGGAAGTAACCCTCGTCAGCTACCTCACATAATTTTTTCTTATCTCTATTTCACACAGTGGTGCAGGGTAATCCAAATGGTTCAAATCCTTTTAAGTTTGGTTTTCGGTTAAACAATAGTTTGTGACATGTTTTGTTAAACCATTTAACCGTCAAAACTTTGTTTAGGACATAACAAGCTGTGTTCACAACTTCTCCCCAGAAAAGAACTAGAAGCTTTGAATCAGAAAGCATAGTCCTAGTGGCTTCAATCAACGTCCTGTTTTACCTCTCAGTAACTCCATTCTGTTGAGGTGTATAAGGAGCAGAATATTGATGTTGTGTTGCCTTGCAAAGATAATAGAGATCCAGAATCTGATTCGTGAACTCCATGCCATTATCACTCCTTATCCTCTTGATCCGTGCATCATGGACATTTTCTAATTTTGTAAACAGATCTATCAGCATCTCTGCTGTCTCATCTTTTGTACCTAAAAAGAAAACTCATGAATATCGTGAGTAATCATCTGTGACAACGAAACAATAGTACTTTCCACCTATGCTCCTTACGTTCACCGGACCAAATAGATCCATATGAAGTAATTCATAAGGGGCATCTATGGAATTTACTGTTTTAGACTTGTGAGGTTTCTTATGTTGTTTTCCCTTTTGACATGGAAGGCATTTATCTTCCACGTGAAACCTCTGCACTGGTACACCTTCCACTAAACCATTTTTAATAATATAATTCATTTTTCGGTAGTGGATGTGCTCCATGCGTCTATGCCACAGCAATGACTCAGCCTCAGATGCTTTTGATAGTAAACACGCCACTAAAGAGGAAGAATCCTTAGCACCCATATAAGTGTCGTTTCTTCTTGGCGCTCTCATCACTATCCAATCATCCGGTATCACCAAACCAGGTTTCAATACCAAAGCTTCAGACTTAGTAAAGTGGACCGAAATTGACCCTTGTCGCAGACTTGAGACACGTTCATCAGATTATGCTTCAACTGCTCGACATAGTTCACTTTGTCCAATGTGATCCTCCCGTTGGTCACTTTTCCTCGTGTAACTCCCGATGATCCGGATCTAACAACGATATCACACAATCACCAAGGATGGGCGGAATCCAAACTTGATGATATTCAAGAAATGATGAAGAACAATTAGAATCAACTTTAACACCTTGCACACGATTCTATTACTTGAACAAGCAAAACCATCTAGTACAAGATGGAGGCTCTCTAGAGAAATCCCAAAAGTCTTACCCTAGAAATGACATAAGCTTAGTTTATATACCTAGGGTAAGGATATGTCCCTATAGGCTTGCCTGGCCCACATGGCCTATGGCATACCCAAAGAACCTATAAAGGTCCAAACCTAATACAAACTAACCCAGTTAATCCCATTTAACTACCCTAGACCGTTGCGTATATTTGATGCGTCAGTCTCACACTTCTAGGACCTAACAATCTCCCCCTAGACTGATGCATAAAGCATAAATTCAGCAACGTCTTCAACAGAGTCTATGGTTGTTGCTATGCTGTAAGTGTTGTGTAAGTCGGTGTCAAACTTCTAGGACATCACACTTCAACGAACTCTCAGCACCTGGTCTCTTTCTGCTGCTCTTGTGGTTAGGTTCATATCAGGATCTCGATCAGCTTTGCTTGAAACCTCTTTGTCAAAAAGAATATGAGAGGAGGAATCTCAGCAGCTATTTTCTTCTTCATTCTATCTCTTTCAAGCAAGCATGTTTACAGGTACTTCTTCAAATGTACTATCACTGTCAGATGATGACTGAAATCTGGTTCTTCTGACTCAGGTACACTTTGCTGTTGTGATTCTTCATGCTTTGTCGGCAACTAACAGCATCTCAATTTTCAGCAACCCCTGTTTCATGATCTAAATCAAGATCTGCACAATTCTCAAAAATATATAAGCAAACATTCTTATGCAACAAGGAGAGTATCGCATGAACACTTGGTACATCCAAGTACTTGTACTCAGAATTCAAATTTCTTTCATCTTTTGATGATTAGTCAAATCTTCAAGAACGGTTAATAATTTTTAATAAAATCAAGAAAGCACTCTATTTTTGAATTTTCTATTTTTAATTTTAGAATATAAGAATATAGATAAAAATGCAAATAAACGAAGAAACTAACTCATTAGTTACAACTATACATTTGCAATGGGATTAAAATCGTTTTCAGGCGGACCAAGGAACACTTTTCAGTACGGACTTATTTGACTGGTCTAAATGATTTCCAATATGTTTCTCCACTTAAACTTTAACGCTCAACTTTCATTTTTCAACTTCGTGATATGCTTAAGGTAGTATTATACTATAATACCCGTGCGTCCCATACAATGACATACCCCCGCGATCAAGGTAAGCACAATGATTCACCGTAGCATGTGAGTATACTGAGATCATCCTTTATTTTTATAACGTTAGACTATTGGTGTACAAGTCAGTACTTTCATACAGCAGACTGACCAATAATATCTGACGAGGGTTAGGCAAATACCTTATATGGTATTTTTTTAAGCACATGGAATTTTCTCATGATGAGATTTCCTTTCTTTTAAGGTTTTGGCCCTTCTATATTGGCTCTTTTAAGGATATCCTGACTGTGCCTAGGTCAGCATATAATCTGGATGCAACAGAAGGGCAAACAAGATATCCCCCGAATGACTCAACAGCATAAAGACCTGAAACCTCAGACATTTGCTATCTATCAACACAGGATTTAAGACCATGAAATCATACGCCGATGGTATGTTACTCACAAGATACATAGTTATGCTTATATCACTTAGTATCTTTTAATCACTTTGAGCGTTAAGCCTACCGACACATTACATTAGATCCTAGTCTTTTCAGCTATGACACCTTACATGTGTCAGTCACACCCTTTTGTATTATTTGATTTTCAAATGTTTTTGTATTTTTTTTATTTTCTCCGCCTCAAATAATGAATATATACATATATCACCCTCTTCCCCCCTAAATTTGTGCATCATACTTTATGCACAAATTTACCTAATAAAGAAAACGTATGTACAAAGAAAATATTTTTGTTGTTTTTTGCTTAACCGTTCCGTCATTAGATTAAAGACTAATCAATTTCAAAATTAAAGCATGAAATTTAAATTTGTACCTTTTCGCTGATCTTTTTTTACCTCATCTCCTCCAAAGAAACATCGCACTCGTAATAAAATTTGAACTTTTTGCAACAGTGAGATGTTTTTCGATATGTCCCTGGAACAACCGCTATCAACCTTTTAGAGATTGTCAACAGCTCTTCCTTGGCTATTCCTGAAAAAATAAGAAGATTAGTAAGATAGTGGGACCCAGGCCATCGTGGTCCTGGGTTTTCCTGAAGCATCAAAATAAGACACTTCTTTTAGACACAGGTCCCTTTTTGTTTTGAGGATTGGTGATGTTGCTGCCGCTATGGATTTGGGTTTCCAAATCTGTTTCATTTTAACAAACGCGGTTGTTGCCTTTGATTGAGCAACTTTGGTTGTTTCAGGTTTAGTCTTTTTAGAAATAGATTTTTGTTTCTGAACAGCCTTGTGTTTGTTTTTAGCAACATTCCAATCCCCATCAGATGGTTTAACCTTGGGATTCACATTCTTCATTGCCTTAGGTGGTGATACCTTCATCGGCTTCGAATGATTGTTATCCTTAGGTGTAACCTTCTGATTTTGAACATGATACGGAAAATGAGAACTATGTGTGCAGTTTCGAGCAATGTGACTAGGAATGCCGCAATTGAAACACATTTGTCTCTTCACATATAAAACATTCAGATTAGCTTGATTTGCTCTTGCATGCTTTGAAGGATGAACTGATCCCTTATGTGCTAGATATCCTTGCACGTTTCATGCAGACAAAGATAAATTTGGATGTCTGTACTTGTCGTTTGCAAAGGCCTTCTTCTGTTGTGGAGATTTCTTTGGATTCTTCTTCTTTTGTTTAGACTGCAAGTCTTGTTTAGAAATCTCCCCAACCTTTCCAAAAGCTTTGCTAGCATGGTCAAAAGCATATTTTTCACATTTGCCATTAAAGACCGGCTTAACAAAGGCATTTTTCACAAAACTAGCCTTTTGAGAGCTATTGATGCCCACTGATGATTTTGGAGAGTGTGATTGACCTTGATGTTTGGACTTCTGCTTTCTTCGTCTCCTATTTGCTCGTTTCTGCTCTTTTAGCTTGCTCTGAACCTTTTCATCAGAAGCAGAAGGTTCAGATTTTTCAGTTTGCGCACTTGGAGCCTTGTTCACGTCAGCTCTCTCTTCATCAGCTTTGATAAAGTCGGAGAGTCCTTGTTTATCAGATGAAGGACCAGACACTCCAGCTGAATCATTAGAAGAGTCAACAGCACCCGATGGTTCCCGTGTGTCTGGCATATAATCATTGGGTTTTCCATACACCATATGCTGTGCTTTCTCAATATCTTCGTCAGTTTTAGGCATTGCCATGTAGTTGTGATTATACGGTGGGGCAACTTGATTGAATCCCAAACCCTTTCCTTTATTCTCCTTTTATGCCAGCTGCACAATGCACACATCTTGAATGAGCTTGCTGGATGTAACAAACTTCTTTATATTTGCTTCGTTTTGTTGATATTTTCTAGCAAGATGTCCCAGCTCAACTCTTCCCAAATCGCATTCCATGGTTTTTGAATCTAATCTTGTTTTGTAATCATGGACCCAACATTTCTATTGATTTACGTCTAGGTGGAGCTGAGCTATGTCTTTCTTTTGTGCTTCAACCTTTTCTTTGAGTAACTTGTTACTTTCTCGAAGGTCGATGCACTGAGCCATTGCATTGTTGTAATCATCAGCCATTTTGGAATTGAGTGCCTTGAGTTGAGCAACCCTATTCCTGCAAGTTCAGTGCACAAAAGGTTGTTGACTGTGTCAATGTGCAATCTTTGTTTGTCAGTGTTAGTTTGGGCTTGAGTAGAGTTTGGGGTGCTAGGCTGTTGATTGCTGCTTGCTTGGCTTGAGATTTCTGTTTGGACACTTCTTCAGGATGAAACTATGTTGATTTAGCGTATAGATCTTGGAGATCTTCGTTTGATTGTAAAAGGTCCCACAACCAAGATACAAAGGAGTCTTTGTCATCACCCAAAAAGCTATTCATCTCATCTCTTACTTCCTCTTTTCGCCTCCCACGTTAAAGCAAACGCATTACATAGTCAGCAACCGGATCAACATTGTAATTTCCACGAAATTCATTCAGCTTTTCCTTCACTTGATCCTGCAGGTTCGGTTTTTGATTTTGTGCTGGGCTGGACACTATGTTCAAGTGCTGAGCTTGGGCTGTAAACATTTTCGGATAATCGAAACCGTACCGGTAAACACGATAAAAGATGTCTGAAAACTGTTTTTACCAAGATGTACCATTAGACTCGTCCCTACGATACGAATCCAATGATATAAAAGATATCCGAAAACTGTTTTTTTGCCTTAAAAATCACACAAGTCTAACCGTGCAACCGATTTGTCAAGATTGTCTATGGGTCAAGTTCTGTGTGTGAAAACGTTTAACTTCGGTTACGTCAGCTACTTAACTTTCCACCTTTGTGGGTACAATTTGGAACAGTACCGAATTCGGAACAGTAACTCAGATTCTTAATCAGATATGGAATCTTGAAATAGTGATCCGAGATGCTAATCGGAGACGGTGATTCGGAACAGTGATCCGAGATGGTATCCGAGATGAGATAATCCGAGATAGAGAAACAGATCCGGAATGAAACCCTGATCCAGAATGGAAGTCTTATCCAGAAATGAAAGATCAAATCCGGAATGAAAACCTGATCCGGAATGGAGAATCCTTATCTGAAATCAACCGTATTCAGATCCGGATTGCGAATAATCCGGATAACGTTGTTGAGACATTTGATGAACAGTAGTCTGGGATCAATCCGAGATGGATGATCTTCCTCGTGTTCTTCGGGATCTTCAACAACTCGGTATCCGAAATTCTTGAATCTTCTTCGTGTTCTTCGGAATCTTCAACAGTTTCGTATCCGAGATGCTTAAACCTTCTTTGTGTTCTTCGGAATAGTAGCTGTTCGAGATGAAATCAGCAGCAGTCTTCAACAGTAACAATCCGGAATGAATAGCAACACGTCTTCCAAATCTGAACAGTTCTTCGATCTGTGATACCGAGAGCCTGTATTGAACAGCAAGCTCTGATACCAATTGTAAGTCCCGATGATCCGGATCTAACAGCGATACCACACAATCACCAAGGATTGGCGGAATCCAAACTTAATGATATTCAAGAAAACCAAAATGATGAAGAACAATTAGAATCAACTTTAACACCTTGCACACAATTCTACTACTTAAACAAGCAAAACCATCTGGTACAAGATGGAGGCTCTCTAGAGAAATCCCAAAAGTCTAATCCTAGAAATGACATAAGCTTAGCTTATATACATAGGGTAAGGGCATGCTCCTATGGGCTTGTCTATGGGCTTACCTGGCCCACATGGCCTATGGCATAGCCAAATAACCTATAAAGGTCCAAACCTAATACAAACTAACCCAGTTAATCCCGGTTAACTACCATAGACGTTGCATATATTTGATGCGTCAGACTCACACTTTTAGGACCTAACACCTCGACCTGTAATGTGCCCTCCTTTAGCACCTGCAAAATTCACATAACCTCCATCTGTATTCTCAAACTCAGTCACAACCTCGCATCCCCCGTCATGTGCCTGGAGCAGCCACTATCAACATACCACAAGTTGATAATCCTCCTTAACAGCTCCTAACACAACCCAACAAAAAATTAGTTAGATTGGGGGACCCAAGCCTTATTGGTCTTGGGTCTTCCAGATTCATCAACCACCGATGGAAATGGTTTTTGATTTCCATTCTGTCTTTGGTCCTAAGGTTTCCTAAACATGTTTAGACTTTGGAAGTTTTGGTTTTGGTTCCATGAATGTTTATTATAATAATTTCTAAAGCCAATGTTATAAAAATTTCGACTACCAACATTTTGATATCGAGTTTGATATTGACCTTGACTTCTAAAATTACTTGATCGACCATTAAAGTTATTCATTCTTTGAACTACTTCTAGGTCTTTCATATCTGCCTGATGTAGATTCAGGCTGAAATCTTTGTTGATTTCTTTGAAAACGAGGAACTTGGTGAGTTCCTTTTTCAGCCTTATTTACACCAACAACAACACCCTGTTGCTTGGTAGCAGATATCTTTGGTGAGTTAGTAACCTTCTTCTGACCATCACCATTTTTTGCTGGTGATTTTTCTCTCTGTCTCTCAGTCACCTATGCTTCATTCTTTTTGTTAGGACATCAGCTAGCTACATGTCCCTTGTCGTGACATTTGAAGCACGATTTTCTAGCCGAAGACTTCTTAATTGAAATCTCTGGTTTAGATTCATGAGGTGATGATGATGATGATGATGATGATTATGATGATGATGATGATGATGCCTTTGAAGGATCTTGTTTAGTTTGATTAAAATCTGATTTTTCTTTATTTTTATTTTTAGCAAACTGCACATTTGACTCTTTTGTAATAACAGTGACCTTTTCTTTCATATCACTCCCTTTAAAAAAATCAATTTTTTTAACAAAAACTTGTTTTTTATTCATAGGATGTGTATTCTTTGTTTTCAAAACCGGTTCCCTGTTATTATCCTTCTTGGCATTCCCAGCACATCAACATTCTTAATGTGGAACTACCAGGTGTAGTTGGCACAAAGTCTGTTAGCTCTTCTTCGTCTGGCAAGAAAGAATAGTCATGACAAAGAGGTGGTGGAACTTCATTGAAACCTTCGTATCCCACACTTGTCTTGTCATTACTTTTCTTCAAGCCATTCATCATGTATTACATAACAAAAGATGAATCTCTGAATTGATTCAATTTCTTTTCAAGTTCACACATTTTAAGTTGTGCTTCAGACAACTCTTTGCATTTTTTAGAAATCTCTTTTGTTTTCTCACTCATCGTACCATAAGCTAAGTCAATAATTTGAAGTTTTTTATTTAGCTTATAGGTTAAAATATTGATTTCTTCTTCATAACCCTTAATTTTCTTCAAATATAATGACTCATTTCTTTTTGTGAAAAAGTTTATGCTCGAGAGCTCATTTACTAGACTTTGGTTTTGTTTTGTTAACGTGTCAACTTCACTTTGCAGTTCACGACATTTTAAGCAAACAGAACTACCAGAGTTAGAACGTACCTCTCCTGTTGATTTGCTTAGATCGGCCATGAAAGCAGCAAAATCAACAGCCATCTTCTTCTCTTCAGCATTCTGTTCTCCATCAGCTTTTCAGCTACCGTCTCTCGCTCTACCTCAGCATCAGCCTTCACTTCTTCATCAACAACTGGGGCTATCTCAGCCATGAACGCCTGTGTGGCATAGTCATCAGCCTCCAGATGAACACTCCAATCATAAGAACCTTCTCTAGCAGTAGAGATCAGGGCCTTTGATCCAGTGTTAGTTTATGCATTCTTGTTGCTTGAACCATGACCAGGAAAATCATGAAAAGATGATGAGATTCTGTTTTTGGTCGTTCACATTCTCAACGAAGTGTCCGTAGTTTTGACAATTGTAACACTTCACTTTAGATTTGTCAAAACCTACGTTCTTTCCAACAAACTTTCTGCCCATTCTTGTCATGAACTTTTTCATTCTTCTAGAGATCATGGCCATCTGCCATTGTAAATCCATCTCCTCTAGGTCATCAGGGTCAATCTGATCATAATCTTCATCAAACATCGCAGGATCAGATATTCTTCCCTGAATGTAGTTCTTGAATGAAGCAACAAAAGAAGCAATCAATGCTAGATGATCTTCAGCAACCTTGACACTCAGAGGCATAGATCTTGTACTATTGTTACTGTTGCTAGCTTGTTGTCTCTTTGTCCCTGACAATCCTCCTAAACTAGCTACAAAGCATACTTCATCATCAGCATTTGTCACAACCTGCTCATTTTCACACAAGAGAAACACAGTTGCCGTATCACTTGAAGCATTGTTGGAGGATGAAGGTGTAAGCCCTTTATAAATCACGGATCTTGAACCTGATCATATCCAGTTTCCTTCTTCTTCATATTGAGCTCATAAGCTCTTAGTTTCCCAACAACCTCTTCCAAGTCTTTATCTTCATAGTCAGCTTCACCTTTTATCATCAAAGTATAAATATCCCACTTTGAAGGTAAAGCATCAAGCAACTTATCGTTTATCCCAACATCTGTGTATCCCTCTATATCATAATTGTCCATTTTTTACATCAGATGATAATATTTCATGATAATATCTTCAGGGAACTCATTTCTCATGCCTTTAAAGATAGCAAATTGTTTCTTCAACAAATCAACCTTATTCTTCTTCATATCAAGATTGCCCTCATATCTCTTATCTAGCGCATCCCACATCTCCTTTGACGTAGTATAACGTTTGAATGTATGTTTGATTCCAGGTAACGACATCTTTATAGCAGCTAAGGCCTTCTTCTCAGACTCATGGATTCTCTTCTCAGCCTCTGACATGTTGACATAGGCAGTGACACGTTGTCTGCCGTCAAAGTCATGCGTAGGGTTAATGTACCTATCTTGAATACAGATCCACATCCGTGTGTCCTGATATTCAATGAATGACTGAAACCTATCCTTCCGTGTAAGGTAATTCTCTACCTTCAACATCTTTGGAGGTTTGTTAGTTGTGCCTGCCACGTGCTCCATTCTCAATAATTCATTTAAGTTAGACATATTCGACATTTTTACCGAACCGGCTCGTTAAAAACGTTAAAAATTTGTCCGAAATGAGTGATCACCGAATTATACCGTTAGACTCATCTCGACGATACGAATCTAATGATGTATAATTTCCCGAACTTTTTTTGTCCTAAGAATCACACGAGTCTACCCGTGCAGTCGGTTTGTCAAGATTGTCTATGGATCAAGTTCTGTGTTTGAAAACGTTTATCTCCGATTACGTCAGCTGGTTAACTTTCCACCTTCTTAAACTTAAGGAATATTACTGAATCCAAAAAAGTAACTCGGATAAACAATCCGAGAAGGAATCTCGTAACAGTGATCCGAGATGCTAATCCGAGATGGTGATTCGGAAAAGTAATCCGAAATGGTATCCGAGATGCACTGTTTCAATCCGAGATGCTTCCTTGGTTATCCGAGATGCAATCCGAGACGGACTGTTCTGATCTGAGATACAATCCGAGATGGACTGTTCTGATCTGAGATACAATCTGAGATGAACTGTTTTGATCAGAGATGCAACTATTCTGATCCGAGATGCTTCTCTGATGATCTGAAATACAACTCTGATGATCCAAAATGCAAAGTTTTATCCGAGATGCCTTGATGTTTATCCGAAATAGGAGCAAAACCCTAGAATAGCCTCCAAACTTCAAACCAGCCATCAAAAACACGTCCAAAAACCCAACTTTTTTTCAGTAATGATTCTGAACCGAGCAAACCAAGAGCTGAATGCTTAGATACCAATTGTAGGTCCCCTAATCCATATGGATCTTCACAGAATCTTCTATCCAACCTAGAGTGTGGAATCTCCTAGATCGGATTACACAGAAAACGAACAAGAACACGAACACAATCACTTTCAACCTGTCTTCTATTGATTATCCAACACATGTGTTTACAATCAATTCAAAACTCTCTCTCAACTCTCTATGAAGTAATTAGCTAATCCCCTGAGCAACTGATGAACCTTAACCCTAATGAAAAACTCTCTTTATATAGAGACATGTTTGCAACTAAGCTAGGGTTTCACCACATAGGTTGCTATTGGATCTAGGCCCAAATCGCCTACCACTCACTATAAAGTGTCTGGTTTAGCCAAATCACTTCTAATCAACTACTACAACACTAAACCCATTAACTATTTATCTTTTACTAATTACAAGATATCCGACCAAATCTAAGCTATTGTCACAAATATGCACCAACAGGTTAATAAAGGCTTCTTCTTGTTGCACGTATACTTTTTCCTCAATCTTACCATTTAAGAATGCTGATTTTACATCCATCTAGTAAACTGTGAAGTTTTTGGATGCAGTATAAGAAAGAAAGATTCTTAGTGCTTCTAGCCTGGCAATTGGTGAAAGATCTCATAATAATCTATGCCTTCTTGTTGATAATTACCTTTTACCACAAGTCTTGCCTTGTTTATTGTTATAATTCTTTGTTCATCAGACTTGTTTCTAAATACCCATTTGATGCGATGACAGTTTTGTCAGTTGGTCTAGGTACCAGATTCATACTTAACTATTGTCAAACTGATCAAGCTCTTCTTGCATTACTTTGACCTAATCTGAGTCATTGAGTGCTTCTTTGACAGTTTTTAGTTCTATCATACTTAAAAAACCAGCATATAGACATTCATGTGCTGTGGCTTATCTTGTCTTAACACCTTCTTCTGGATTCTCAATTATGTTTGATTGAGAGTGCCCTTTGATCCATCTGCTATTATTGTGTGAACTTGTTAGTTCTGATGGTTTTGAAGCTTCCCCCTGATCTGTTGCCTCTGTTGTATTGAGAGGATTAGAATGTTGATGTTCAATTGTGTTTTTTAGTGAATTTCCAGAATTATAATCATCTTGTATGATTTCTGATGAATGCTCGGATTTCATGTAGGGTTAGTATACGACTGAATTTTGGATGATTCTTTGTTTATGTAGTCACATTCGAGAAGTTCTTTTGTTAATTGATTGAGAAGATGTTTAGAATTTTGTTATAGTAGGTTTGGAGAGTTTATTTCTTTCAAAATTTCACTAGAAATCTCAGTTTTTGATGAATTATCAAACGATACATTTAAATTTTCCCTTATTATCATTGTATTTAATATAAAAATTATATAAGCTTTTGAGAACAATGAGTAACCAACAAAAATTCCATTTTCAGCTTTTATGTTATATAAACTTTCCCTTATTGTCCTTGTATTTAACAAAAATTTTCAAAACTTTCAAATCGTTGAACACGAAACATCTTCAACCAAAAGTATGTAAAAAATTTGATGTTAGGAACCTTCCATTGATGATGTTATAAGGTGTTTTATGATGTCTTTTATTTATGATGGATCTATTTTGTGTAAAACAAGCATTATGCAATTGCTTTGCACAGAAATAAGTGGACAGTTTGGCATATACAAGCATGGTTCTTGCTGCTTTAACTAAGGTTCTATTTCTCTTCTCCACAACTCCAATTTGTTATGGAGTTCTTGGAGCAGAAAAGTCATGAGAGATTCCTTTACTTATTAGGAAAGTCTCAAGTTTTGAATTTTTAAATTCTATTACATTGTTAGATCTGATCCTTCTGACAAGTAATTTCAACAGATTTTCTATTTTTCTGATAAAGTTCATGATCAGATCTGGTGTTTCACAATGACAAACAAATATTTCTTTACAGAAAACTTGCTGTACTTCTAGGTCCACAAAGGTCCATATGCAAAAGTTCTAAATTTGGGTGATTGAAGATTCAGAAATTGTTTGTTGATG
Organism: Scalesia atractyloides; assembly: GCA_947069175.1. Taxonomy (NCBI): domain Eukaryota; kingdom Viridiplantae; phylum Streptophyta; class Magnoliopsida; order Asterales; family Asteraceae; genus Scalesia; species Scalesia atractyloides. Next base: position 39,529,869 of record CAMTDV010000008.1, on the reverse strand, counting down.
CAGTTTATGTTCGTCACTTTGCAAAACAGGCTAGAAAGAGTGTGTATTTAATATTATATAGATTAGATACGAACACACAATACAAGTGCAAAAAGAACTGGCTCCTACGAGTGAAAATGTCACTCGTACGAGTGACAATGTGCCTCGTAGAGTGATGAACATCTCACTCGTACGAGCAACCATTCGCACGATGTTGGTGCATAATGTCAATTGCCTATGTCTAGGATATGTTGTTTATGTATATAGGGCTTAGAACGTCGAATAGTGTATGTTTATATTTGATTTATATGGTTGTAGCTTGACTCGTACGAGTGAGTCTTGTGGCTCGTACGAGTGACTCTCTGTCACTCGTACGAGGCATCACTCGCACGAGTCACACACACACTTTCCTCCTGTGTGAGTCATGTCGGCCTATTAATAGAGGAACCTGAGTGTTGTGTTAGATATCTGTTGGTGGATGTACGACGAAGCCATGTCAAACTGTTTACTCGCTCTGTAACTATTCACGTTTATCAATACAATTCAAGGCGTTTAAGCAGCATATCTTACTTGTTTGTTTGTCAAACTCGCTAACAATGAATTCCGTCTCTGTTAGCTAAGTCAGATCCGTCTGGTGCTCATCAGAGGAGAGCTAATCCCCTCTCACAAGTGGTATCAGAGCCGTGAGGCCTGATCTGAGAATAAACATCAAGTTTTTGTATACTACCAACAGTTTCATATCCAGATTCTACCATTGGAGTTTTTCTACATCTACACTTTCTCATACAGATCACAGATTTGGATGAATTCAAGGACAAATTGGACTAGGATTTTAGTAATTCACGTTAAAATCAATTCTAATCAATGCATGAAAATTTCAGATCTAAAATCAACCTAATTCATGTCAAAATTTGTAAAAATCATCTGTTTGGTGACCTGAGTTGTTCCGTACGAGTAGAGAGACAACTCGTACGAATGGCTATCCGTACAAATTAAGTCATTGGTATGAACGAACAAACAAGTTTTCCTAAAAATTTACAAGTTCAAAATTGTCATCGTACGACGCAATGATTAGCACGAACTAGTCATTTGCACAAACTAGTCAGTGGCACGAGTAAACCTTTTAGTCGTACGAACATCTCGTTCGCACGAATCTCTTAACTTGCACGAGTATCTTACTCGCCTAGAACAACTGAGTCGCACGAGCAGCTGGTCACTCGCACGAAGAACATTCTGTTATATTTTTTGTCATTCTAATCAGTGTTTTTTGAAAGTGTGTTTCTAAAACTTTTGTAGAAAAAATGGAAGAGGAGTTTTACAATGCATTTGCTGCTTCAGCGGTCACAACTACCGTAGCTCAGAATATGCACCTCGAGAATGAGATGGGTACGATGACAAAGCCTCCAAAGTTGATGAACCTTGAAGACTTTGATAGCTGGAGTTAAAGATTCATGAATTGGGTTCAAGCGAATCATTTCACCTGCTAGCTTGCCATAGAAGAGAAATATCAAGCACCAATTGGATATAATGGTCTTGAAAAAACTTTAGCTCAACTCTCGGAATTCGAAAGGGATAGGTTCATTAACGAGAAGAAGATGATGAACATCTTGCAGCAGGCCATCAAAGAAGAAATCTTGGCTCTTCTACAACATGATGATGATGCACAATCGTTATGGAATGCTCTACTGTTGAAATTCCAATGAAGCGCACAGTTGCCAAAAGGGAAGAGAGCGTTGTTAAGTAAAGAATTCGATATCTTTACTTCGATCTAGGGAGAGACTGTGAAACAACAGATTGAACAATACTGTCACTTGGTTGTGCAAATGAAGCACATGGGAATTGTAAAGACGAATGAAGAATTAGTCGATAAACTGGCAGATTCCCTACCACAAGGAGAACGGTCTACTTATTTGACTACTCTGAAGAATGGCACGGAATATGGTAATTTCTCATTACCAAGATTTATTGAGAGATTGGAAGGGCACGAACTCAAGATGCAAAAAATAGGGAAAAACAAAGTCGCCCAAATGTAACGAGATATAAATTTGTATTACAAGCGTAGTTCTGCCGCTCAGATACAGTCTCCAAAAATCCAAACTGCCTTTAGCGCTTTCAACACACCAAGCCCACTGTCTAGTCAACATAGTGGTTTTCAATCCTTTGCTTCTGTCAACCCGAATACGCCTCCAGCTCCACAGTCATTCCATGGTTCGAGCAATCCCCAGATCAACCAGAACAATCAATCTAATTCTAATCAAAGGGTTCTACAGTGCAACATCGTTGTTGATTTCCAAAATGCTTAAAACTTTGACGAGAAGACCGCAAAGCAAGATATGTCATTTATTAGCCTCGGTACTCGAATCATACGATAGTTTAGTAGAAGGGAAAATTGGAAATTCAGAGATGACGAGAGAGAATTATGATCAAATTGATCCGGTCGAGATAGAGTTGATCGACATTAAATGGTGTATGGCTTCTATAGTCAGAAGAACACAACGTTTCATGGAGATCACCGGAAAGAGAATTTGGGAGGATTAGATGGGAAACTTGGCTTTGACAAGTCCAAACTTACATAGAGAAGTCCAGGGTAATCAGAAACCGTTTGCAGACAATTATTACAAGAAAGCCATTTATCATCGTCCTCAACCCAAAACAAGAATGGTGCAAATTGAAGATGGACCGTCAAACTCCAAAGACAAAGCTCTTGTCGTCACTCAGGAGGACGAAGGCTTCAACTGGAACAAGTACATCACTAAAAATGAAAGTTTGGCTTTGATCGCAGAAATCATTAAAGAACCTGAAGAATATGTAGAAGCATGTTTTGACGAAGCTCCTGAGGAATATTATCACACATCGTCAGAAGAAGAGGAATTGTTAAACAGTGCTTTTAAACATCTCTTGCCTAATGATATTCTTAAAACTTTTGAAGGTTATTTTGAGCCAAGCCATCAATCGTCTTGTAAAGAAAAAAGAAGCATGAGGTCAAAGAGAGAGTTGAAGTGAAGTTGAAAAATCTGACAGACAAGACCAACAATGCTTGTATGGCAAATGTGAATGAGGAAAATGTGTCTGAAAATGAGTCAGTGAAAGAAACACCTTGCATGAAATGTCAAGAGCCATGCAGTGAGTGTGCTGAAAAAGAAACACGATACAATGAGCTAAAATGTTATGCAGATACTTTGTCATATGATTATAAGGCAACAAAAGAAGCTTATGACAAATTAAGCAAATATATTAAACAATTTGATAAGGTGATCAAAGAAAATGACAGAACACTTTCAATGCTCAAAGCGACCATAATGGACAAACAAATGGCCATTAATATTCATTTAAATACAATTGCCGAGCTAAAAAATGAACTTGTGAAAATGAAAATAGAAACAGAATGGGTTAACAAATTGTTAATAATTATTCTACAAGTTCATATGTCATTGATCACATTCTTCCAAAAATTTAAAAAAAGGAAGAAAATCAAATTGATGAAAACACAGGTGCAAATTAATATCGTGTTCCACCACCCATGTGGAATAACTATGCTAAGAAACCATCGGGGGTGGAAAAGGCGCTCAACTTAAAATTGAAAACTGAAACGACAAATGAGCTACCTACGAACATTGACGTAACTTACACTAAACCAGAGAATGAATGTGAGTCTGATATGGTTAAAACTGTGGTTAAAAAAGTTCTGGAGAATGAGTTTGAAAACTCCGAATTGGATGGTGAATCATCAAAAATAATTTAAACACTGATCCAAATGTCATTGTTTACAAAATACATAAATTGGATAAACTATATTCTGATAAAGATTTCCCGATTCAGAATGTCAATCTGGATCGTGTTGAAAAGTTGTTCAAGCTTGTTGAGATGAGCCATTCTGATTTAGAAAAACACGATGCATCATTTTATTCTAAATCAAAATGTGTTAACAAACCCTACCACCAAAGGAACAGAGACTATCCTGAAAGCAGGAGGGCTGGGTTGGATTTTCAAAAGCAAAGAATGAACAACAAATTTCAAAAGCTGAACCTTATGAAGAAAATCAATTTTATCTATGGGACAACGACAGAAAAAGAAAAAGAGATCATTGGTAAACAATCCAATGATGAGTTCAAGAGAGAAAAAGAGAATAAAAACAAGTTTTGGATTCCTCTGTCCGAAAAGACAGAAGGACGTGCTACAAGTGTAAAAATGTAACATCCGCCAAAAACTGGATTTACCAAACCCGCTTCGTCTATTAACCGAGCAACCAGTTAAAAGTTTCGTTGCGTATTTAATGCCCAAATTAATTTTAAGCGATACATAATTAATAAGTATATTAGAATATAAAAGTTATATTTGAACAAGTATTAAAAATAGTGATTTAAAAATTAAATGCTGAAGCCGGGACTCGAACCCGGGTCAGCCGGGCTTCAGCCCAACGACTTATCACACACACACATAACCACTCCGCCACTTGTTGTTTTCTGTAAATATTAGGAAACAAATAAATCTTATAGTCATTAATGAAGCGACCGGTTACGCCAACTGTAACCGAAATCGGTCATCAAACGTCCAAAGACGTTTGATTACTCGCGGTTTACTAAGTTTAACCGATACACCGACAATTCCAAATCAATTTTGCTATGAATGAAACTTGAATTCGGAAGTGAATCGGTTTAATAACCAAAAACTTTCAATTCTTTAGTTACTTCAATCAAAGACCCCTCTCGCGACTCAAACACACTTTGCAAACTTCCAGTTACATTTTCGCACAACTTTCAGTCCGCCAGAGAAGCTTTTTGGACTCGCTGGACTTTCGCCGGAAAACCGTGTTCAATCCATTTTTTTCTTCTTACCCAAAAATAGGATCATAGAACTCATACTGACATCACTCCCACTCACCTTAAACCTTTGAAGAATCTCTATCACAAGAAATTTCACTCGCCGGAATTCTCTGCAAGTCGCCGGAAAACCGGGACTTTCATCTACGCGGTAAATACCTCGACTTTTCTGTTTTATTCCGTTATTATACAAATTCTAACATCACTCCATCACTCAGAATCAACCCCAGACGACATTGCCGGATTTCCTGTTTTCGCCGGAAAAGTTCTGAAATTCCAGAAACTCGCTGTTAACCGGTATGATCACTCAAACATAGTGATAATCATTACTCATTAGTTCAATTTCACATCTAATCCCTCCAAACTCTTAATTGATGCTAACAGCCGAAGGTTCCAAAACAGAGCCGACGAGCTTCGCCGGATTTTCTGAAGAAGACGATCTGTTCGGTACTTTCTTTCCCCAAACTCTTCGGTTCAATACCTTTCAATTGTTCATCTTGTTCATTAACCGAATTAATCAAATAACAGTTAGATAACCGTTGCCTGAGTTTTGAACGAAGAAGACGAAGTAGTTATAATATAAGTTTATTTAAAATCAGTTTATGAACGGGTTAGACACACAGTCCAGCGGTGGACTGTGTGCGAACAAAAACACGCATACGTCCCGAGTTCGATTCTTGTCGCACGCACCTTCACAGAAATAAAATGCCTTTTTTTTAGAGACCGAACCGGGTTAACTCCGTTAGATGTTAAGTATAATAAAAACCAGAATAATTACCAAGTTAGACACACAGTCCAGCGGTGGACTGTGTGCCAAACTAAACCACAGGTCCCGGGTTCGAGACCTGTGGCGAGCACCGAGCGAGATATTAAAATCGTTTTTAAAATAAATGATTTTCGGATTAATTCAATTAGTATATAAATATAATTAAAAACAGAAATATTTCAGGTTAGACACGTAGCTCAGTTGGTAGAGCTGCGTGCACGCGAACGGGGGGTCTCGGGTTCGAGCCTCACCCGGCGCATACACTTACACAATAAAACCGGTCAACGGTCGACAAGTCAACGGTCAAAAAGTCAATATTTTTTATTATTTTTATTTATTTATTTTATTTAAAAATCAATTAAAAATACTTGAAATAACATTTTTAAAGTTAGAAAATAGCCTAAAACTCACAAAAATATACCCAAAAATCTTATTAAAGATGTTAATAAAATCCATTTATTTACCTTACTTTTCATTATTAATTAGGTTAGTTATTCCTCGACGATCAATCCTCTAAACTCGTGCGCATTCATCATCATTCACCGAACGCACCCAATGTGAGTGAATCTCTACAAATTCCCCGTTTAAATCACGTTTTTGGGGTGTATCATGTGTCTTACTATTTATTATATTTAAATCATTGTGCATACATCATATCATGAATAAATGTGTATCCAGCCTGTGTAAACTGTTTGTGTGATTATTGTTTAGATTTAATTTATTATTTTCAGTACATGCAATTTCATAGGCCGCCGCTCCCCATTACATTATGAGCGTTGAGCAGTTCCCCATTTCATTATGAGCGTGAACCTGGCGTTGCCTACATACGATCGGCTCCGTTTGATTGAGCCTTGATCGCACAGACATTTTTCATTTTCAGTACATGCAATACGATCGGCTCGTTTGATTGAGCCTTGATCGCACAGACATTCATCATTTTCAGTACATGCAATACAATCGGCTCCGTTTGATTGAGCCTTGATCGCACAGTTTCATTTATGTTATATATTTATGCAAGTTGATATGTTATTGTATGCTGTTGGTTGTTAATGTATGTTATTGTTTGTTGTTGTTTGATATCGTATGCTAATGGTTTGTGATTGTATGCTGTTGGTTTGTTAATGTATGTTATTGTTTGTTGTGGTTTGTTATTGTATGCTAATTGTTGTTACTGTATGTTTATTTACATTTGTTCATATATGAATATTGCACGATTTTTTTTCCATATTAAATACAATCAGAAATAAATAATAAATGTTTTCTAACAAGGTTCACTCGCCAACTTTTTGTTGATCCAAAAACCATTTTTACATATGATACAGGTGAACAGGATGAAGCATGGAAAACATAGGAAATTGCCTTAGAAGAAAAATAATGAAGTTTAGAAGGACAAATAGAACATGTTGTATTTGTTTGATATGATTGTATGATCTCTTTTAAATTGAAATAATAAATATGAAACCTTATAATAAATGTCATGAGCTTTGATGATAATCCAATCATGCCCCGATCACCTTTTCCGCTGCGGGTCGGGGTGTGACAGATTGGTATCAGAGCTTTTGACTATAGGGATATAGGATAGGTTATTAGACCCTTAGAGCCTATACTATAGTTGATTAGATTTTAATTGTTTATGTGGTTACATGCAAACTTATGATATTTATTTGTTTCATATTTATTACATACACAAATGCATGCAAACATTTCCAATATCACATTTTGTGATATATAGTAAATTATGCTTACAGTTGAACATACATACTTACATACATATTCATCATACATGTTACAATATTCGCATATTCAAATTATCTTCATACTTCCGTTATTCAAGATTTTGTCGCATTTTTCATTTTTTCAAATCTCATCAGAGTGAGTTCTGCGACGGGCATGTAGTAACTGTAAGGGTACAAGTACCGGTAGTCGGAACATCCTGTCTAGGTTGGCAGTTTGCCTACCTGGGGACTAACGATGAGAGTACGAAGGACCTATTAGGCCAAAGCATGCCACACCAAACGTCGTTCAAACTAACCCCACTTTGAGGTGTCACCGTGTCCACACCTGGACACATTCCGAATATCATACGTTACATATTTCTCGATTTTCTCCGGGTTTTAGTGTACGTAACCAGGCTAACACATGCGAACCATATGAAAAACCCGGTAATCATGGGGGCCCACATGATTACGAAGGTGAAGTATGGCGGCATGCAAGGCCCAATTACGAGCAAAGCCCAAGACATCCTATGGATGTAGTAGGTTTATTTTACTATGTTTATTTTATCAATGTTCAATCCTAAATACGACACATGATCCCAAAAGCATCCAACTCATACTCTTGATATGTATTTCTTGTAGATGTATTCTAGTCACGCTCGTAGGAAGATTAGAGCAGGAAAAGCTCGCGAGCGCATGGCTGCCCTAATCGCTCAACAAATGGCTGCCGTAATACCCAACATTATAGTCCAAGTCCAACAAGCCCTTACCGCTAATCCCGTCAATCAAGAAGTTCAAAATATTGTCAACCCTCCCCCAAACACCACTAAATGCACCTACAAGCATTTCAAATCTTGTGACCCTACAAAATACGAAGGGACTGAAGGTGTTACCGCTCTTCTCTATTGGTTTGAAGAAATGGAAAGCATTTTTCTAACTTGCGATTGCCCCGATGATCGCAAAGTGCGATATGCTACTGGTCGTTTATTTGGAATAGCACTTACTTGGTGGAATACAGAGAAGGCCAAACGAGGTGTTGAAGATGCTATGACTTTGACTTGGGAAGAGTTGAAAGAAATCATGACAAGACGGTTTTGCCCAAGGAGCAAAGTCAAGAAATTAGAGGATGAGTTCTATTCGTTGAAACAAAAGGAAGGCGACCACACTACATACAACAAGAGGTTCCTCGAGTTAAATCAAATGGTTCCCAACTTGTTCACTCCCCTCTACCGTTTGATCGAACACTACATTCGAGGTCTTCCTTCAAAAATTCAAGACTCTGTAATAAGTACCACACCTGCAACTTTGGAAGTAGCAATGGAGATAGCTACAGAGCTCACCGAGAACCGTATACGGAATAAAGACTTCAAGGAGGAGAAGAAGAAAGATAAAGCATCAACTGAAACCTCCAACTCCACCCAAACCGAATCCCCTTCTCAACCTATTTCCAAGAGGAAACGAGACGAGCAACTTTTCGCTGTCACCCAACGCAACCAACCAGCCTTACAAGCCGTACCCCTCCAAGCTATCCCAATTACTTAAGTAGCACCCGACTCAACCTACCCAAATAAGAAACCTTACCTTGGACCTCACCCTCGATGTAACACCTGTTTTTATCACCATCCATCTACCGTACTTTGTCGACTATGTGCGAATTGTGGACGCTATGGTCATTTGAGCAAAGTTTGCCGCACCTCTCAAAACCAAACCTCACCCCCTACTCAAAACATGATCCAAACGTATCAACAACCCCAATACCCCATGTTCCCATATGTTCGAGCTTGTTTCAATTGTGGCGACCCTACCCATTTTAGAAACACGTGCCCTCAATTGGTTAACATCATAAACGCCCAAGCTCAAGCAAACCCAGTTAACCAAGCAAATCAAGAAAACCCAACCACTAGGCCACCAGCAAGGGGAAGAGTTTTCAACATCAACGCCAATCCTGTTGAAGATAATGACGGCCCAAACGAAAACACCCAACTAGTCCCCTTCACTGAAAATCAAGATTCAACTCCAACCGCCTAGTTTTATGTTTTTCTTTATGATTATCTCAATTTTCAGGTGTCTCAATTTTAAATTGGAAATTTATCCAAAGATCATAATGCGAATTACTATTTCAGTTTTGTTTTATACTCATTGATTTAAACATTCATACCATCATACATCTCAACGTATTTCAATCTCATTATTTAAAGAAGTTGGGCTGTGTCTCACTTCTACTTAGACTAACCTCTCCATCACAACAAACGAGAGAGGGACTGTCATCATTCAAACATGCATACTATCAGGATTATGACTCAGGCATTGTTTGTGGTGTTTATTTATGTTTTAAAGTCACATAGGACTAATCATAGCTTACTGATAAAACCAATGAAAATTTGACGAGAATATGGTGGATACGCCGCTGGTACTTCCTATATATAAGTATTCTTGTCAAAGGATCAGAGGCATTATCAGGCGGTTATGAGAAGTTCCATGTATGATTTAGTAATGTTTGGTTGAAATTTGTTTTACACTCAATGATTTGACATTCATATCAACTCATCATTTAAAGAAATTGGATAGTGTTCCATTTTCTACATAGACTAACCTCTCCATCATAACAAACGAGAGAGGTATTGTCATCATTCAAGGACTCAAGTTTTGGTTGTGGTGTTTGTTTATGTTTTAGAGTCACATAGGACTAATCATAACTTACCGATAAAACCAATGAAAATTTGACAAGAATATGGTGGATACGCCGCTGGTACTTCCTATATATAAGTATTCTTGCCAAAGGATCAGAGGCATTGTCAGGCGGTTATGAGAAGTTCCATGTAGGATTTAGTATTGTATTGATTGAAGTTTATGTTACACTCACTGATTTAGCATTCATATCATCTTATCATTTAAAGGAATTGGATTGTGTCATCAATCAAACATGTATGCTATCAGAATTAGGACTCAGATATTGGTTGTTGTGTTTATTTATGTTCTAGAGTCACATCATAGAACCAATCATAACTTACTGATAAAACCAATGAAAATTTGACAAGAATATGGTGGATACGCCGCTGGTACTTCCTATATATAAGTATTCTTGCCAAAGGATTAGAGGCATTGTCAGGCGGTTATGAGAAGTTCCATGTAGGTTTTAGTAGTAAAAGTTATGTTTTAGGATATAACCTAATATTTCAAACGTACCCAAACTCATATGCATAACATCATACATAGTCAATCAACTCTGTGTATCCATGTTCCGTATTCGTACACTTTAGGCATCAAAAAGCGATTCCTGTAGCAGGGTATTCAACCCTTACAAGGAACGTTACCGCCTCAAACAAAATTTAAACTCTTACTCTCTTCTAAGTATGTAATTGTCAAATTAAAACACCATCCTTTCTAGACAAATATGCCACTACTTAAATTTCGGGACGAAATTTCTAAAAGTAGGGGATACTGTAACATTCGCCAAAAACCGGATTTACCAAACCCGCTTCGTTTATTAACCGAGCAACCAGTTAAAAATTTCGTTGCGTATTTAATGCCCAAATTAATTTTAAACGATACATAATTAATAAGTATATTAGAATATAAAAGTTATATTTGAACAAGTATTAAAAATAGTGATTTAAAAATTAAATGCTGAAGCCGGGACACGAACCCGGGTCAGCCAGGCTTAAGCCAACGACTTATCACACACACACATAACCACTCCGCCACTTGTTGTTTTCTATAAATATTAGGAAACATATAAATCTTATAGTCATTAATGAAGCGACCGGTTATGCCAACTGTAACCGAAATCGGTCATCAAACGTCCAAAGACGTTTGATTACTCGCGGTTTACTGAGTTTAACCGATACACCGACAATTCCAAATCAATTTTGCTATGAATGAAACTTGAATTCGGAAGTGAATCGGTTTAATAACCGAAAACTTTCAATTCTTGAGTTACTTCAATCAAAGACCCCTCTCGCGACTCAAACACACTTTGCAAACTTCGAATTACATTTTCGCACAACTTTCAGTCCGTCGGAGAAGCTTTTTGGACTCGCTGGACTTTCGCCGGAAAACCGAGTTCAATCCATTTTTTTCTTCTTACCCAAAAATAGGATCATAGAACTCATACTGACATCACTCCCACTCACCTTAAACCTCTGAAGAATCTCTATCGCAAGAAATTTCACTCGCCGGAATTCTCTGCAAGTCGCCGGAAAACCGCGACTTTCATGTACGCGGTAAATACCTCGACTTTTCTTTTTTATTCCATTATTATACAAATTCTAACATCACTCCATCACTCAGAATCAACCCCAGACGACATTGCCGGATTTCCTGTTTTCGCCGGAAAAGTTTTGAAATTCCAGAAACTCGCTGTTAACTGGTATGATCACTCAAACATACTGATAATCATTACTCATTAGTTCAATTTCACATCTAATCCCTCCAAACTCTTAATTGATGCTAACAGCCGAAGGTTCCAAAAAAGAGCCGACGAGCTTCGTCGGATTTTCTGAAGAAGACGATCTGTTCGGTACTTTCTTTCCCCAAACTCTTCGGTTCAATACCTTTCAATTGTTCATCTTGTTCATTAACCGAATTAATCAAATAACAGTTAGCTAACCGTTGCCTGAGTTTTGAACGAAGAAGACGAAGTAGTTATAGTATAAGTTTAATTAAAATCAGTTTATGAACGGGTTAGACAAACAGTCCAGTGGTCGACTGTGTGCGAACAAAAACACGCATACGTCCCGAGTTCGATTCTCGTCACACGCACCTTCACAGAAATAAAATGCCTTTTTTTTTTTGCAGACCGAACCGGGTTAACTCCATTAGATGTTAAGTATAATAAAAACCAGAATAATTACCAAGTTAGACACACAGTCCAGCGGTGGACTGTGTGCCAAACTAAACCACAGGTCCCGGGTTCGAGACCTGTGGCGAGCACCGAGCGAGACATTAAAATCGTTTTTAAAATAAATGATTTTCGGATTAATTCAATTAGTATATAAATATAATTAAAACAGAAATATTTCAGGTTAGACACGTAGCTCAGTTGGTAGAGCTGCGTGCACGCGAACGGGAGGTCTCGGGTTCGAGCCTCACCCGGCGCATACACTTACACAATAAAACCGGTCAACGGTCAAAAAGTCAATATTTTTTATTATTTTTATTTATTTATTTTATTTAAAAATCAATTAAAAATACTTGAAAATAACATTTTTAAAGTTAGAAAATAGCCTAAAGCTTACAAAAATATACCCAAAAATCTTATTAAAGATGTTAATAAAATCCATTTATTTACCTTATTTTTCATTATTAATTAGGTTAGTTATTCCTCGACGATCAATCCTCTAAACTCGTGCGCATTCATCATCATTCACCGAACGCACCCAATGTGAGTGAATCTCTACAAATTCCCCGTTTAAATCACGTTTTTGGGGTGTATCATGTGTCTTACTATTTATTATATTTAGATCATTGTGCATACATCATATCATGAATAAATGTGTATCCAGCCTGTGTAAACTGTTTGTGTGATTATTGTTTAGATTTAATTTATTATTTTTAGTACATGCAATTTCATAGGCCACCGCTCCCCATTACATTATGAGCGTTGACCAGTTCCCCATTTCATTATGAGCGTGAACCTGGCGTTGCCTACATACGATCGGCTCCGTTTGATTGAGCCTTCATCGCACAGACATTTTTCATTTTCAAAACATGCAATACGATCGGCTCCGTTTGATTGAGCCTTGATCGCACAGATATTCATCATTTTCAGTACATGCAATACGATCGGCTCCATTTGATTGAGCCTTGATCGCACAGTTTCATTTATGTTATATATTTATGCAAGTTGATATGTTATTGTATGCTGTTGGTTGTTAATGTATGTTATTGTTTGTTGTTGTTTGATATCGTATGCTAATGGTTTGTGATTGTATGCTGTTGGTTTGTTAATGTATGTTATTGTTTGTTGTGGTTTGTTATTGTATGCTAATTGTTGTTACTGTATGTTTATTTACATTGGTTCATAAATGAATATTGCACGATTTTTTTTCCATATTAAATACAATCAGAAATAAATAATAAATGTTTTCGAACAAGGTTCACTCGCCAACTTTTTGTTGATCAAAAAACCTTTTTACATATGATACAGGTGAACAGGATGAAGCATGGAAAACATAGGAAATTGTCTTAGAAGAAAAATAATGAAGTTTAGAAGGAGGAGTAGAACATGTTGTATTTGTTTGATATGATTGTATGATCTCTTTTAAATTGAAATAATAAATATGAAACCTTATAATAAATGTCATGAGCTTTGATGATAATCCAATCATGCCCCGATCACCTTTTCCGCTGCGGGTCGGGGTGTGACAAAAAATGTTGGGCATATTGCATGACATTGTTCACAAAGAAATCCAAAATATGTTTCTAATTCCAACAGATCTACCAAAGATATGAAACAAAAGACACCTATGGTTGTACCAAAATAGATTTTGAAAAGAAATATTGAATCCAGCAAAAATGCTAAATCAACGATTCAACTTAATTCTAAATTTGAAATTGGTGAAACATCCACCAAGAATCGTCAAAAGGATTCAAAGTTTTATTCAAAAAGGGCAAATTTGAAAACACAAACATGGGTTGCAAAAGTCAAACCATCCAAAGTGAACTGAAACCATATGTTCCAGCCAAAAGAGAGTCCAAACAGAATGTCAAGATCAAAGTTGGTACGAAGTTTGATATTCCAAACCCACCCAAGACCAAGTAGGCTTGGGTTTCTCTGTTTAGATAACTTCTTTTGCATGTGTGTAGGGGTTCCCAAGATCGATCATGTCAAAATGGATTATGGATAGTGGAGCTTCCTGACACATGACTTGGATGCTTGCGTTGTTGCACGGCATCAAAGCTATCCGGGGAGGTTACGTTGGTTTCGCTGGAACTCAAGGTGGAAGAATCGTCGGAGAAGGTATTCTTACGAATGGAGTGGTTTCCTTTGACAAGGTGAACTACATTGCAGAGCTGGAGAACACTCTACTGAGTATTTCACAAAATTTGTGACAAAAAGTTCACAACACACTTCAACGATAAAGAATGCTTAATTCTAAAGCCGGGATTTAAAATTTCTGAGGAGTGGATCCTCATGCGTCTCCAAGAGAGAATGATCTTTATGTTTTAAACATGAGCGTCGCATCCACTACATCTAAAAAGGTTCAGTGCTTTGTTTCTAAAGCAACCGAGAAAGAGTCAATCTTATGGCATCGGAAGATAGGGCACATACATTTAAGAAAGATGAATTATTTGGTGCACAACGACCTAGTGGAGGGTGTTAATCTGAACAATTTTCATTTATCTGATGATTGTCTGAGTTGTAAGATGGGGAAACATCATAAGAAATCACACCAAAGAAAGCTTCTAAATTCTATCAAGCTACCACTAGAAAGGCTACATATGGATCTATTCGGGCTAATAAACGTCAAAAGCATTTCTGAAGATCTCTATTGCTTGGTCATAACAGACGATTTCTCAAGATTCTCATGGGTTTTCTTTCTGGAGAGCAAAGATGAAACGTTTGAAAGTCTTATGATTCTCTTTAGGAAGCTTGAAAACTTGTATCTCTTGCCTATCAAGAGAATCCGCAGTGACAATGGTATCGAGTTCAAGAACAAAAGGATGCTCGAATTCTGCAATGAAAAGTGGAATCTTCACGAATTCAGTGCTCCCTATACTCCTCAACAAAAAGGAGTTGCTGAACGTAATAATTGCACACTGATTGAGACTTCCAAAACCATGCTTGCTGATTCAAAACTTCCAATTAGTATTTGGAGCGAAGCAGTCGCATCTGCGTGTTATACCCTCAATCTTGTGTTGATTGTCAAGCCACACAACAAGACTTGTTTCGAGCTGCTAAACCATCGGAAGCCTAACCTTGCCGTTCTGGAGCCTTTTGGATCGCCGTGTATAGTTCTGGACCCGGACGGTAAATTTGGAGCCAAATCCATGGAAGGATTTTTCGTTGGGTATGCAAGTCCACAAAAGCGTGTCTTTTTGCCGAGTCTAAACCAGGTTATTCTTGCACATCATGTGGATTGTCAACGATATACTACGCCAATGCAGAAACCCGGGGATCCATGGCGGTTCAACTACAAAGGTTTGTGGAATTCATTTGACCTACCGGAAGTGCCATCTGAAGAAGAACTTGTTATGCTCTTTCAACATCATCAAATCTCTAATAAAGAGCAAGTTTCTAGACCGTTGGTGATTTCCCTGTCACTTCCTATCTCTAACACTTCTAATGTAGGTCCGAGCACCACTTTGCATGAATCAGTCTCTGTACCTATCTTGAATATTGCTGAATCATCTGCCCATCAACCGATTAATGCCGACTCTGCTCGTGAACCAACTTTTGATGATGGAGGATCTAGTTCTGACGAAGGATCTGGGCATATTGAAAGATTTCTGAATGCTCAAGCTGATCAATCAAATGTCAGGAATGAAGCTACTTCTTCTGTACCGGTTTTTGATGAAGTGATCACGAATTTGCAGAGTCAAGTGGATGTTCCGAGTGAAGTAATGCCAAGAACACTCTCATATCATCCTTCGGAGAATATCATTGGCAGCTTACAAACCAGAGTGAAAACTCGCAATCAGATCAACAAGGATCTAAGCAGTTTTATACCAGTATTGCTCCATTGCAAACCAGACTTTCTTACAATTGTTTTGTTTCGCAGGTTGAACCTGGAAACTGGAGAGACGCGTTAAAAGAGGAAAGCTGGGTGGAGGCAATGCAGGAAGAATTGCTTCAATTCCATAAACTTGGTGTCTGGAAGCTTATTGACCTACCGGATCATCATAAAAAAATCAACACAATAGGTCTTCAAGTGCAAGCGCGAGGACAGAAGTATAGTGGTCAGAAACAAAGCTCAGCTCGTGGTCCATGGCTTTCACCAGCAAGAAGGGATAGACTACACTGAAGTCTACGCCCTAGTCGCTCGTCTCGAAGCTATTCGCATATTCTTGGCCTTTGCTTCTTGGAAAGGATTCAAGGTGTATCAATTGGATGTCAAATCTGCTTTTCTTTACGGAAAAGTCAAAGAGGAGGTGTATGTCGGACAACCACCAGGGTTCGTCAATCCTATACATAAGGATAAAGTCTACCTTATGAATAAAGCTTTATATGGTCTTCATCAAGCCCCGAGAGCTTGGTATGAAACGCTTTCAAGACATCTTCTTAACAACGGCTTTCTCAGAGGAACTGTAGACTGTATCCTCTTCACAAGGAAGTAGATGGTCATTTGATTTTGGTATAAATATAGGTGGATGATATTATTTTTGGATCGACAAATGATAAGCTGTGCAAAGACTTCGAAGAAGTCATGAAGAGAAATTTGAAATGAGTGCTATGGGGGAGATGAAGTTCTTTTTAGGAATTCAGGTTGAGCAATTGCTTGATGGTATCTTCATTATTAGACAAAGTATGTTCATGACGTGTTAGAGAAATTTGACATAGAAGGAACTATGCCAGCATCAACCCCATTAACTCCAAATCACGATAATTGTCCAGACGCTCATGGAGTGAAAGTCGACGAAACATTATATCGCTCCGTGATTGGATCCTTGATGTATCTTACAGATTCGCAACCTGATATCATGTATCCAACATGACTATGCGCTTGTTATCAGTGAAATCCTAGGTATTCGCAATTTTTAGCCGTCAAACAAATCATGCGATATTTGAAATAATTGCCAAGCAGCAGCTTGTAGTATCCTAGAGATGACGACTTCAACCTTGCGGTTTCTCGGATTCTGATTTCGGCTGCTGCAAGCTTAATGCTAAATCTACTACAACTGGTTGCCAGTTCTTCGAAACTCGTTTGGTAACATGGCAATGCAAGAAACAGACTGCGGTCGCTCTCTCTATATGTGAGGCTGAATACGTTTCAGCATCCGGTTGTTGTGGTTATATACTCTGGATACAAGAGCAGATGAGAGACTATGGACTGTAATTTCTTGATACACTAATTTATGTAGAAACAAGGCGGCTACTGATATCACCAAAAATCTTGTTCAACACTCACGCACTAAACATATTGAGATTCGACACCACTTTATCCGTGATTGCTACGAGAAAAAGTTGGTTAGAATTGAAAAAATCCATACTGATGACCAAATAGCATATTTTTACACCAACGCATTTGATCGTTCAAGATTTAAAAATCTTTTAAAATTAAATGGTTTAAGAAATCTGACATTAGGGGATATTCATGAGGTTGAATTTGACGATGACGAGAACTTGATGTGATTCTCATCGGTATGACATGTTTTTCTGTAAATATCTTTTCTTAAAAATCCAAAAATATGTTTTTGATTTTAGGGGGAGAAATTTTCGGAAAATACAAAAACATTATAAAAGTCAAAAAGAGTTTTTGTGAAAAAGTGAGATCATATTACATCAATATGACAATCACGGTATGCTAAAGATATGGAATGTTTAAACAAGTAATTAAACAGGTCTTACTAAGGATGTGCCACATCCTTCACTGGTTCAGTAAATTATTTTTCAAGATATAAACTTAAAAAAATAAAAACTGGGTAACTTGTGGGTCAACATATTTAGGATATATGGACTTAGTACTCCAAATTTCGTTTGACAGAATGCCAAATTCTGTGATACTAGGTCTTTATATTTAATCGATATCTGGAGTATTATATGAGTTCTTCTGATTTTGCGTCAGCAATGGCCTAGAACTTGTATAATACTTTACGCACTTTTCGCCTACAAAAGCTGCATAAAAATGAGTATGTCATAAACACTTATGACATCTTCAGTTCAAAAGATTCCTTAATGGAACACTACTTAAAGTCGAGCCTTCATCTCTTTGTCTGTATGGAAATACTAGCCTGAGCTCTCAAGGTCATGGAATTCACCCCATTTACAGATATCCGTTAGATATATTCACCTGTGAAATGATATTCTAGGAATCTCGATACGGGAGTATATTCTGACATGGGAAACACAGTTATTTCATGTTCCTTAATATTACCTAACATATCTTGAAACAATTGAGAAACAAATAGAGGTTTAAGTGGATAAATATATTGGCAATCTAGGTAAATTTGTTTAAGAACTTAAAGTTACTACCAAGATCAACGGTACTTGTGATTTGTTTAAATACTTGATATGATCCTATAAACACAAAACTCACAAAAATATGTATGTATATACATCTTTACTTTTTATTTCTTTTCAGAAAAAAAACCCTCTACCGATGATGAAAAAACCATTAGTCCAAGTCAAAGCGACGATTGCTGGAGGAAAGATGAAGTTCATGGGTTGGGAGCTAATTAGAAAAAAAAAGATAACAAAGATTTCTGAATGTCAATAGTTCATTAATTTGAACCTTTACATTTTTAAAATAAATTTGTTTTGGTCAAACAATGGTCAACCAAGGTCATTAACTTGGACTTGGTAGGAAAATCGGATAACCAGGGTCATTAACTTGGACTTCGTTAACTGAGTGGGTTATTAAAATAGATAAAATTTCATAAAAAAACAAAAGGCTTAACAAAGTGTGAGAACTGACTCGTACGAGTGACACATTGACTCGTACAAGTGACAAAGTCTTCATTCGCACGACTCATTGCTCGTACGAGTGAACCTTGTGTGAGTATATAAGGGATGCTCATTCGCACGAGTCAGACTATTGACTTTATGCGATTGAGAGCAGACTTTGTGTGAACCAGTTCTTTTCACTTTATTTTCTTGATCTATGATCTGTATCTATACGTTGGGGGAGGTTGATTTGCACACCTCTTACAATGGGAAGGTACTAATGATTGTTTTAAGCCATTATAATGCCAAAACTGGACCAAAAGGACATAAAAAGTAGATTTAGGATAATCGGATAGGTAAAATTTAAGGGTTCGAGTGTGAGCATGCTTGTCAGGACCGAAAGATGGTGAACTATGCCTGAGCGAGGCGAAGCCAGAGGAAACTCTGGTGGAGGCCCGCAGCTATACTGACGTGGAAATCATTCGTTTTACTTGGGTATAGGGGCAAACGACTAATTGAATCGTTTAGTAGTTGGTTCCCTCTAAAGTTTCCCTTAGGTGAGAGTTCTTTGAGTAAAGCGAATGATTAGAGGCATCAAGGGTGCAACGCCCTTGACCTATTCTCAAACTTTAAATAGGTAGGACGGTTGTGCTACTTTGTTGAGCCGTGCCACGGAATCGAGAGCTCCAAGTGAGCCATTTTCCAACTTTCACATATTCATCAAAACTCATCAAGTTCATCCAAGATCAAAACTCATAAAATTTTATATTCTATCAACTTCAAGTGTCATGAACTTTTACATATATATATATACTTGTAAAGATCTTTACAAATAACCTTTCTTTTAAGTTCATCTTTTATTTTACCAACTTTACATAAACTTCCTTATGTAGTTTTTGCAAGATCACAACTTAAAACATGTACTTTTAGTTTCTTCATAAACATTATTTTTTCAAAAATCATTTTCTAAGATCATAATCTAGTTCATGACATTTCAAGTTTATAGATTTTGCTGGATCTAAACATATACATGTTTAGATCCTAAGTTTAAACATAAACTCGCAAGATCTTCTAGTCTACAATAATCTACACTAACATAAATATCAAGAATCACAATAATAACAGATATATAAGTTAGATTATCTTATTTTAGTTTAGGGTTTTATGTATTTTATTAGTAAGCTTCAAGATGATCCACTTTTACATCCACAATCTACATACTCTTTAAAGCTTAAAAATGAGTTTAGAGGTCATCAACATTTGTGTGTGTATATATATATATATATATGTTGTACGAATTATTTTGCCAAGTAGTGGTATCATCAGTATCAGACCCTATCAACATATCAGATCCCTAGGATGAGGTTATCGATCTCATATTGGACGACGGGGGGTTAGAGATAGTCCTAGACGACATGCTCAACATGGATCTTGTATTAGAGTCGGAGCCTAAGGAGGTCCCAGATTATTTGTAAGATAGGTTGATGTACTATCTTCGCGATGATGAGGTGCATCTAGCCATACTACCTGGAGAGGTCATGGATGTCGTCCTTGTAGAAGATGATGTTCTTGCTCTAGGAGATCCCCTGTTTCTAGGTGTTATTGTCATCGGTCTCCCCATTGGAGACCTTATCCTCGGAGTGCCACCTCTAGCAGTGGAGGCTCCTTTCATTGATATCGCTGATGATGAGGACAATGCCCTGGTATTCAATGTCGATAATGCGACAATGAGCTAGGTCATTCATATTGCCATTTTGGAAGTCTCTTCTCTGAAAATTTATGTGGTTGATATTTCTTCATCCGATGCGAGTGACCGTGTATCATCTGTTGCTCTTAGAGGTGTAGGCCTCCGTGCTTATCCGACTGACTGTAGTTCTACTATATTGCATGTCTCCCACTACTCCTAAAGAGATGAATGGACCATTTCTCACTGTCCTAGCTAGACATGGGAGGGTAGTAGTTGGAGAGATTAGGAGGGAGGGTGTTATGATAGCTAAAATATAACAATATCCTCTTTATATAGTACCACATCTCCCCCATAGAACTCATTGAAAACTCTTGACTATTTATAGATGATGAATTTCACACGAACAGTATAATGTTTGGTGGTCAGTTATGATCCTTGAATTTTTTTTCTTTTGTATTTCTTTTTCTTGTACAGTAATTCTTTTATTTGTTTTATTGGATTTTTGTTAGTGAAGGTGGTTTATATTTTCAGTCCCTCAAGTTTGTATGTTTAACTTTTAGCCCTTCAAGTTTTGTCTTATTTTTTTTATCTTTAGGCTAAAACTTTTTCGGTGTAAATTCGAGTTTGTCTACATTTTATGTCAACTCGCGTTATAATTCTACTTTGTATTTACCTATGTTTTACCTCATGTGATTGTATAAATTCATGTTTTTATTTTTAGATGTTTCCCTATTTTGCTTGTCGTTTTCTTACTAATTAGCACGATTTTATAAGGACCTCCACGGCCGTAACGTGGTCCTTACACACTAGTTAAGAAACATTACGTAAACACATAATTAAAATTAAAACTAAAACATTACACAAACCACATAAAACATTATTTAATAATCAAAGAGGGAATCATAGTGGGAGCAGTCACCATCATAATCATTGTATTCCAACCAATCATCATCAAAGGTGTGTTCCAGTTCACAAACCAATTTTTTTCATCCGAGGATGGCACGTATTCCATCTCAAGGTCAGTTTCGTATCCATCAACCCATCTTGGGACATCTTGTAGGAGATGAGGGTTTGCCACGTGAGAACGGTTTGGCATGTAGGAGGCTTTGCTACCGGAAGACGATGCTCTTCCCCAATTCATAGTCTGTCAAAATGTAGTTGATTGGTACGACGTTCTAAATCGTTTTAAACCATATATATTCATCCCAGTAGAACATTGTTTAAAAAACAGCAATGCTATTTTAAATCACACTAGAGAATTGGTGTACTCTTGACAAATCCAAAATTCTCTAAGATTTACAAAATAAAGCTATTGATATATCAAAACAACATTTCAGAAATAAAAATACAATACAAGATATAGTTAAAAAGTTGTTATTTTTATTAAAACCATTTTTAAAAGGTTGGCAAAATCATCAACCCAAGTTTCTACTAGCAAAATGTGTCCTATCCACTTGGGTTGATAAAGGGTGTCCATAGTAATTGTCATCAAGTGTAGGAAATTAAAAGTGAGGGGCGTCAAGGTTTTATCCTCCAAAAACGTAAGGACCCATCCACCTTTGCCACCCCCTATTATCGTAAGGATCATGGATCCTTATCCTAGAAACTATTGTTCATCATTACATACCATAAATTGTTCAAAACAAAAACACCATTAGCTAAAAACCACAAAACCTAAAAAAGTGGGCTCATGCCTAGGCATCAACATGCTTTATCGCCAACTTTAGCAGCATCACGTTCAGCTGGACCACCACCTGCTTCACCACCTTTAGCCCCAGCTGCCTCGACCACCTACTTTGTCCCACTGCTCCTAGCTTCCAGCATGTGCACCGACTTAGGCTCCTCTTTACCACCAAGCTCTTGGAGTCTCTGCCTCCAGCCAACAAGATCCCATTCAGACCTGTCAAAGGCAGGATCCATAGCCTCTTGGACTATTTTGATCCTTGCCAGCGGAATGGCTTGAGCTGCACAGACCTTGGCTTCATCCTTGGCCTCCAATTGAGCTTTGTTCACCTGTATCTCAGCCACCATGATCTGCTTCTCCAGGCAGTTGACCTCCTTCTCGAGCTGGGAGATCCTTTTGTCCTTTGCAGTGGCAATAGCATGAAGATTAGCTAGACTCTCTTCGGCATCGGCTAGGCGTTTACCCTGGATACCCTGGATTTAGGCAAGCTTCTGTAGATAACAAGACATGATGGTCAGGATCAGTGATCCTTACAAAAAGACAGGACTGGTTATGAGCATCAGTGATCCTTACCTTGGTGACAAAGTCATGAATCTGCTGCTCAATCTAAAGGGTTTCTTCGGCAGGCTCAATTGGTTTCTCCCTCTTGGACCCAACCTTGGCACGGGTAGTCATGACCTTGGGCTCCGTTGGCTTTGGCCTTTGGCCAGCTCTTTCTTGATCGAGTGGGGGGATATTGTAACTCCCGAAATCGGATCTAGCAGGTATCATAAACCTAATCAATTACGGAAATAAAGATTAGGAAGAAGAACAACTCTTGAATCAAAACCAACTTGCATACACCAAAATAGTGTCTGATACAAGTTTTCAATTATATCTCTCTAACGCCAAAACATTAATCTAATACATACATTTATACTAATCATCTAGCCCAACAATTACAACCCTAGGCCCATAAGGCACTAGGAAGCCTAAAACCCTCTAAAAGTACAAATGTAGCACTAATGTGTAAACCTTCACTTGTATGAGCCCAACAATCTCCCCTAGGTTTACAACATTAGGCCTTTTAATCTTTAGGTTGCGCGTCCACTCCCAATCTTCCAACAATGATTCCAGCCACAGCAGCTGTCCAATCTTTAGCTCACGCTTCATATAGCTCTGTTGTTCGAATCTGGTGTGAAGCAAGAACCTGTAGATCTTCATCGTGAAAGCTCACCAAATCGACCACATCATTGACCCTAAACACATTCTCTTTCGTCACAATTGCCATCCTTCCAACTTTAGGATCATATAACCAGAAATTGAAATTCTTCAAAATTCCTTTCAGAAAGGTTGGAGCAACTGGTATAACAAGTTCTTTATCCGTTGGGGGCTAAATCACCAACTTAAACCTCCTCCCAGTCCTGGCATCACGCACCCCCTTTGCTGCTCGTAGATAAGGCTCAGCCGTTTTCATCGTCTCGAATCCAGTCTTCACTTCCTGTTCTAACCTCTTGAAAAACCTCCAGCCTGGACCTCGTTCAGTAGTATCATCGTCAGAGTAAGGAGCTCGTAACAGATCAGTCAAGGCAATCTTCGTCCAAGTTTCAAACTGAGACTCCTTAGAATAATATTCTCTAGTACCGTCCTGTCAGACAATAATCCACATCTTCTTCACGTTGTCGTACATCCAGCTAAGCACCTTTGATTTGTTTCCAACCTTCCTATAGTAACTCGAGCCGAGTTCCATGACATACCGTTCAGATTGGTTGGACGGATCCTTCAACTGGAAATTTTCATCAAGCGGATTAACATCAACATTTCATCAAAACCATTTGTTTCTTCTTATGCACCGTTGAATGATTTTGACTGGCCGTGTACTTCTTTCTCAGATCACGCAAATAATCATCCAAACCAGCTTGTCTCTCAGAAGCCAACTGTTCTGCAGCTAACCTATCCTCTTTACTTTCCTCGGCTGCTCTCTGGCGGTGTTCTATATTCATTGGATCTTCCGTAGGGTTAGAAAATTCTCGTCCAAACTTGTTCTCCAACTTAACCTTCAAATCAAAAACCAAAGTCATCAACATAGTTACGTCTCCTTGCAACTGATCGATCTTTTGATCCCTCATGTCTAAGCGTGTCTACAATGACGCAATCTGAGCATCTTTAAGTATGACCTCCTGTTCGAGTACAATCACTCGCTTATTCAAATCCACAACATCAACCTCTACATCTTCATCATCACTGTCCAAACCACTAAACTCAAAAGCACGTTTTTCAGATTTCGTGAATATTCTGTAGCATCACCCTCAACACCAACTGTACCACTTCCGCTCGCTCCAGATCCCTCAGCACCCACTGAACTACTGCCAAAATCCATCATTCGTAATACAGAGTCTGCAGAAACAGATACGACCGTTGAATGTGTAGCAATATGAGTAGTTGTCGATTCAGAAGAAATAGGAGGATCAACCATCTAAGCATCCATCAAAGATACAGTAAATGAAGATAAAGCAGGAATAGATGTCACTGGTGTAGATTCTTCAGCAATACTAAAAACGTGAGCTTCTGAATGACTTGGTTCAACAATAGTCTCCGTCCGCCATCTCTTTATCAAAGGCACTTCGTCTTCCTCATCCTCTTCATCAGACTCAACCGCACCGACAGGAACGTCAACAGAGGGTATTACCAGAGGAGGATCACCTTGTCATTCTTGAATTTCTTTCAAGTGTGCAATTAGAGCTTCTAAGTTTTCTGAAGAAAGTTCTGGCAAAACAGGAGTAAGATTAGCATTAAATTCAGTAAGGTCGTCTAAGAAACCTTGTTCCTCGTTTGTGTCCGCATCAGTGACCAGATCTTCAATCTCAACCTCTTTCTCTTTCACAGGCACATCATGTTCTTCAGCAACGATAACATTGACTTGTGTGGGAGCTGGGACATCCTTTCATATCACCTCAGCAAACCTTCCGAACTTCTTTAATGGAAAAAGACCAACAAAAACAGTCTTCGATGTCGAACGATTTTTCTTCATTGTGCTAAAGATAGTCGGTCCCATTGGCTTCATATTTAGCAGATTTGCATTAGAAGCATCCTTGGCTAAATCGGGAAATCAAGCATCCAAAATCAACTGCACGAAGCGCGGATATAACAGAAACATCTTCTTCTTTGACTTCTCTAAAATCTTCTTCATTGCATGAGCATATAACCTGAAAAGTTATATTTCCAATCCATAATAAAAGTGACGATCGCGGAAGTTTGGGTTTGGTTCGGTTGGTCTAACCCTCCCTTGTTCTCAGAAACGCATTGCATGAGCATATGCACCAGCAACCTCCAGTAAGCAGGAAACATTTTCTTGAGCAGCGGCGGATAAGATCCCTCATAACTCATCTATGTAAGAATAGGCAACACTTTCTCCTTTGCGTACACAGTTGGATCACTTGTAGCGTCTGTAAACTGCAATACCTCTCGAACGCAAGCTTCATTCACTAAGATCTCTTTACCCTGAATCTGAGAACTAATGTACGGCCTCCCATCAGCTCCTCTCAAGTGGAATCGAGCTCTCCAAAAGGTGTGCACCAGATCTCTATATATAACCGGTTTGGCATGAAGGGCATATGCAATTTTGCACGAATTTAGACCAGCCATCATGGATTTGAACAATTGGAAAAATTCCGCTGGTGGATCCGATAGATATCCCACTTGATTATGGAACTGTTCCTCCACCAGCATGACTGCATCAAAAGCCTCTTCCACCATTTCTGTCAAAACAATAACCAGGTTAACTCAATTTTAACGCAACTAACAGAAGTTAAGGGAGTCCACTAGAATAAAAGGAGTTCTTTAGAAGAAAGGGTCAAACAGATTTCGAAGGTTCAATTATTAAAAAGGTTCAAATCAATTTGAGGAATTCAGTCACTTAGAAACGTTCAAACGAGCTCAAAGGTTCGGACCTTAGAATCCGGATTCACTAACAGTTCAACAATAATCCGGATGAACCTTTCATCAATCCGGATTAGCAAACAAGTCAACAGTAATTCAGATGAATCATCAATCCGGATTAGCCAACAGGTCAACAGTAATTCGGATGAATCATCAATCTGGATTAACGTTATCCGAGGTGAAATTCGAGTTCATCAACTTGGTTGATGTCCATCCGAATGAGATCCGAATTACCAGTTTCTTTGAAGGCCAATCCCAAATGTTGTCCGAAATAAATTAAAACTTGAAGATTATCATTAGATTCCATAATTTTTAAGCATTATATACCTAATCCGGATGAAGTCCAAGATAAAAATCTGAAATGAGTATGAAAAGTGAGTTCTAAGATGATTAGAGAATATCAGAGGATTTCGGAAAATTTTGTGAATAATCCGAATTGCATCTCTAATTCAGTTAAATATTTTTCCGGAATGGGCTTGGGCCTAAAATCTTTTGGGCCCAACTCAATCCGGAATCCATCACCCTAATCCTAAATGATCCGGATTAGGCTTTTGTCAGGCCCAATCCGGAATAGTGACAACTTAGTGGGCCTATCCGGAAGATGCATGAAAGCCGAATCCGGAACAGTAACTTATTAACCATAAGTGTTCAATTTTTAAGAGTTTTGGAAATTCTATTAGATTGGCCACACTTCGAAATTTAGCAGACTAGTCCAATATCCCTTGACAGAAACCGTCTAACCAAAAATCAGCAATTTGACTAACCAAGCATCCAACTACCTTTTACCAACTACAAAAGTAAGTAAGACATTTAAGCAAAAAAAACACAAACACAAACACAGACACAGCCTTGCTAAGGGATCAAATCGTTTCTAAAGTCGACTAAGGAGCATTTTTCAGTGTGAGCTGGGTCAGACTAGTCTAAGCAACTGCCAATATACTTGTCCATTTAAATCTAAAACTCAACCCTCCAGATCTAGCTTCGTGATAAACTTAAGGTAGTATTATACTATATTACCCGTGTGTCGCATACCATGACATACCCCCGCGATCAAGGTAACCACAACGATTCATAGTAGCAGGTGAGTATACTGAGATCATCCTTTAACTTTTACAACTCCAAACTATTGGTGAACAGGTCAGTACTTTCAAATAGCAGAGTGACCAATAGTATCTGACGAGGGTTAGGCAAATACCTTATGTGGTACGTAGGAACTTATGGAATTTTCTCATGGAGAGATTTCCGTTCTTTTAGGTTTTGTCCCTTCTATTTTGGCTCTTTTATGAGATATCCTGACATTGCCTAGGTCATATCCCTGGATGACTCAACAGCATAAAGACCCGAAACCTCAGACATTGGCTATCTATCAACACAGGATTTAAGACCATGAAATCATACGCCTATAGTGTGTGACCCACTGAATATATATAGTTCTTTATGTTTATATCATTTGGCTTACACTATCCGGTTGAGATTTAGACCTATCAACATATCACCTTCGATTCAAGTCTTTTCCCGCTTCAACACCTTACATGTGTTAGTCAAACACTTTATCATGAAAAAGTATTTCATTTCCCATCATTGCAACAGCTGTCTAAAAAAAATTTTTTTTTTAATATTTCTCCCCTAAATTTGTGCATATATATGAACAAATTTACAAAGCAAACAAAAATGAAAGCAAGACAATAAACTAAACGGAAAGGACAGAGGATGCTCATTTAGAAAAACGGATCATTTTGAGAAGATCCACAAGCACTTGAAAACGCGCGTTGCTAACGGGTTTCGTGAACAAATCTGCCATGTTTGCATCGGTGTGGATTTGCTCAAGTTTAACGAGACCCTTTCATAGCAATCACGAATAAAATGAACTTTTATATTTATGTGCTTGGTTTTGGAGTGAAAAACAGGGTTTTTAACGATTGGATAGCGGCATCATTATCACAATAAATTGTTCTGTTTAGATAAGTCAAACCGTAATCCGCAAGCTGGTGTTGCATCCATAAAACCTGGGAGCAGCAAGCAGATGCTGCGACATATTCTAATTCCGCTGTAGAGAGCGAGATCATCTGCTGCTTCTTGCATTGCCACGAAATTAATCTGTCTCCCAAGAATTGA
The DNA here is from genome assembly GCA_947069175.1 of Scalesia atractyloides. Taxonomy (NCBI): domain Eukaryota; kingdom Viridiplantae; phylum Streptophyta; class Magnoliopsida; order Asterales; family Asteraceae; genus Scalesia; species Scalesia atractyloides. Next base: position 39,501,640 of record CAMTDV010000008.1, on the reverse strand, counting down.
CATCCAGCGGAAGTTGAGCGCATATCCCTATCTGTAGCTCCAAGATTACTGTCACAGAAAGCATACCATTCAAATTCTGAATTTTTAGGATACAAGAGGCCCAGTGATGGTGCCCCTTTGAGATACCTAAAGATTCTTTTAACAACATGTAAATGAGAGAGTTTAGGAGTAGCCTAATAGCGAGCACACTGGCAAACGGCAAACATGATATCTAGCCGACTTGCAGTTAGATACATGAGTGAACCAATCATAGATCGGTATATGGTTGGATTAATAGGCGTTCCTTCAGTGTCTTCATTTAGCAAAGGTCGTTCTACAATAGGTGAAACCATATGATTTGATTCTGTAAGCTTGAATTTTGCAAGAACGTCATTGACATATTTTCCTTGATGAATCAAGATTCCTTGCGGGCTCTGACGAACTTGAAGTCCCATAAAACATTGTCATCTCCCCTAGTGAGCTCATCTCAAATTTCTTCTTCATGATTTCTTCAAATTCCTGACACAGACCATCATTCGTAGAACCAAAAATAATATCATCAACGTAAATTTGAACAAGAATAATGTCCTTGTCAACACGTTTGATGAACAAAGTTTGATCAATGGTTCCCCATGTATATCCATGAGCAAGCAAATGCTCTGTTATAGCTGCGTACCATGCGCAAGGCACTTGATGCAGCCCATACAAAGCTTTGTCCAATTTATCTGCATAATTTGGCTTGTCAGGATCAGTAAAACCCAATGGTTGTCCCACGTATGTTTCCTCTTTTACCGTGCCATAGAGAAAAGCAGTCTTGACATCCATTTGATAGACGGTGAAGTCCATGTAAGATGCATGTGCCAAGAAAATGAGAATAGCCTCCAATCGAGCTACCGGTGCATAAACCTCATCGTAGTCCAATCCTTCAATCTGACAAAAACCCTAAACAACCAGTCGAGCTTTATTCCGAACAATAACTCCAGTGTCATCATGTTTATTGTGAAATACCCAGTGAGTTCCAAGAGCACGCTTTACTTGAGGAAGCTTCACCAATTGCCATACATCGAGGTTCTCAAATTGATTGAGTTTTTCATGCATAGCGTCAACCTAGCCTGGTTCTTGCAAGGCGACATCAATGCTTTTAGGTTCAATTTGTGAGATAAAGCAAGAGTAAAGAAAAGTATTGATATCCCGTGATTGATTGTGTGTTCGAACGGCAGCAGTAACAGGGCCAATAACATTTTCAATTGGATGATCGCACTGTAGACGCTGTGGTATTGGCGTAGCAGGGATAAGAAGATCCGTTTGCATGTTGGTAAGGCTCGGTCAGACAACTCTAGATGACTCCCCCTCATTAGTTGCACCAGTAGGAGTGTTGACTGATGAATCAACAGAACAACCTGGCGATGTAGGCTCAGGAAACAGAGATGAACCTAAGACATCGGGAGGAGCAGACCCTTCATATGTCGTAGAAGGCTCTGTGTTTGGAGCCTCAACCTCAGGGGAATCATCCTGAGGAGTCTGGTCAGATGCCGTTTCCTGATGCTGTGTTACTGGTGAAGGTGTAGATATAGCTTCATTAAATCCGGGTGGATCCACACTCAGCTGCTTAAAAGTTTCGTGCCTAGCTATGCAGCATCGGCGTCGTCTTCAGTTAATATCGGTAGAAGTTTAGAAATGTTGCTTGTACCTGCAATCACATTAGAGGAAACATTAACACGGTTAAACAAGGCGGAATAATCATACAACCAGTCAGGACCAATGCATGTGTCCTTGGGATTCCCCTCCAGCCAACCCACATTGTAGGTTTCAACCAACATTTTCTTGATCTTATTATAGACCTAATAAGAAGTATTTTTAGAATATCTGACGAAAATGCATGGATCTCCCCGTGATTCAAATTTTCCTTTGGCATTCATGAGCAGAAGAACACAAGGGCATCCGAACTTGCGGAAATGCTTGACCGAAGGTTTACGACCTTCAACCACTTCGTACGGTGTTTTCATGTGTCTTTTGTTGATCAGGGCATGATTCTGAATATAACAGGCGGTATTAATTGCTTCTGCCCAGAAAATAAGAGGTAGTTCAGATTCAACCAACATAGTATGTGCAGCTTCAATCAGTGTTCGATTTCGCCGTTCAACAACCCCATTTTGTTGTGGAGTTCTGGCTGCACTAAACTGTCGATCAATACCCTTGGAGGAGTAGAAAGAATTTAAGGTAACATTCTTAAACTCTGTTCCATTGTCACAAAGAATAGCCTACATGGTGGTGTCTGTCTGGTTCTCCATAAGTGTGATGAACTGTTTAACTAACTCAACAGTTTCACTTTTTTGTACCAGAAAGAAAACCAAAGTGAATCATGAGTAGTCATCAATAGTGACTAGACAGTATGCCTTCCCGCCAATGCTCAGATCATCTGTCAGACCAAAAAGATCCATATGAAACAATTCTAACACTTGAGACGTGGAAGGGGCGGTTTTAGATTTGTGCGGTTGTTGATGTTGTTTCCCACGTGCACATGATTCACACTTTCAACCTGCATAAAGTCGCGAACTAGTAGATCTTTGACTAAACCACCTTTTGCAAGTCGATTCAAGTTCTACATGTTGATATGTCTGAGTCGACTATTCCATAGCATTCCATCATGCTCAATTGTCGACGAGAATAAGCAAGTGAGCTTGTCAGAGGGAGTTTTGTTCATGTTGATGACATATGCGTTTCCTTTTCGCGCGGCTTTTAGAAGAATCCAATCATCTGGAATGATGAGGCCTAGTTTCAGTACATAACACCCTTTCTTGGTAAAGAGAACATCCAAATGATTGTCATGGAGCTGAGACACACTCAAAAGACTATGCTTCAACTCTGGTACATTATTCACATTCTTGAAGCTGAGAGCTCCGTTGCATATTGCTCCTCTCATAGTGATTTTTCCTGTCTCACCACCTGCGAAGGAGAGAAACCCGCCATCGAAAAACTGAATGTCATTCAACTGCGAGATGTCCCCAGTCATGTGCCTGGAATAGCCACTGTCAATATACCAGAGTCTGACGAGAGTTCGCCAGAGTTGTTCCTGCACATTTCAACAGGTGTTAGTTAGAAGTTGCAACCCAGGCATTGACAATCTGGGCATGCCATGTGCATCATCTTAGGTAACCTCATGGAAAATTAAATTAGTTGAGGATGAGGTCGATGATGCTTTTGATTTGTCTAATTTGGGAGAAAGAGACAGAATCTTGTTCAATATCTTAGGCCTCCAGGTTAGCGATTCAGACTTCTGCACAGTCCTTGGAGTGCTGGAAGGATTCAGAAAACTTGAAGGTCTTAGAGATTTGCGAGTTTGTTTCTTGGCCATGTTCCAGTCTTGATCAGAAGGTTTAGCCGTAGTAAATCGAGGCTGATATAGGCGATTAGGCATAGCTTTCTGATATTTTAAATATAATGCTTTAAAAGGTGTAAAATCTTTTTGACAATTTCGTGCAATATGCCCGGGAAATCCACAGTTGAAACAGGTCCGCCTCTTCTGGAAGAAAACAGCCTGTTCTGCTTGGGAGAGTCTAGGCATTTTGTCTGTCAGTTTCTTGCTTGCTAATACTGACGGCTGGTGCATGGTTTTGGTCTTGGCTGTTGCCTGCGCACAACCATCAGTACACTTATTAGTTTTGTCATTTGAATTAACCAATTCGGAGTGAGTAGACTTAGGCACAAATTTAACTGATTTTTGTTCAGCTGGTAGCTTAACAGATTCAGTTTTAGGCTACTGAGTCGATTTCTCGAAATGAGGAAGTGACTTAGCTGTCGTCTGTTCATTTGTATGATATGCCTGTTTTGTTTTCTTCTTTTTGGATCTGCGCGTTCCCCATTTCTTATTATTAGTTTTCAAACCATTTTGCGTGGCAGATTCTGCAGAGGAGACGGGTGACTCAGCAGGGACATCCTTTTCTGAACTGCCAGAAAATGAGCTTGAATCATCAACAACGGGAGGAATCTCTACATTTTGAAAAGTTTAAGTGTCCGATTCAGATTCAGTTTCAAGATTTTTTTCTGAGTCAGTAGAGAGAGAATGCTCATTTTCTGTCATTTCAGAACTAGTCCATTGTTCTTAGTTTGAAGATGCTGATTCGCCCGATTCCTCTAGTACTATGCCAGTGTCATTCTTCACATGGTCAGTTGGTTGGTTGAATTCCTCACTGTCAACCCTGGGATTAGCATCAACAAACGGAACCTCTGGAGAAGAGCTTTTAGTCTCTTCAGTTGGAACTGAGGAAACCGAATCATCTGTCGATGCTGTACCTGTAGCAAATTCATATTTTCATCACAAGAGTTATCACATTTTTTATTAGCATTCAAAACATAAGCATTAGATTAAAAACAATAATTAAAATTGTCTGTGTTATCAACACAACCGACACTGTCTGAGAATTTAAATTGTTCAGCAAGAAATATATTCAAAATGTCAAAAGCAGGTTTATAAAAATCATAGTCAGCAGCGGAATTTTCTGAGTTCGAATTCAGACATTCTTCTTGATCACCATCTGTAATATCCTCAACTAATATTTCTTCTACACATGAGGTAGAAACGTGAGTATAATTCACTGAGTCAGTTGTAGTTTCAGAAGAATTTTCTCCTTTTGATTATGTGGGTGAGGTTGCTGTCTCTACCTTAGGTATCATTTTCTCTAAATCAGCTGAACTACAAGATGGATGGTCACCAGATTCGTGTGAAAATGGTGTGGAAGTAACGAAAACATCATCCCTCTTGAGTTCAGTTGGCTTTGAGACTTTGGGTAATAGGGCTTCCACGGTTTAGAAAGATAATATGAAGGTTTACCATACATCATATTTTCTGCATTTTCTTGATCAGCCTCAAATTCAGGCATTCTTGTATAGTTATGATTATATGGTGGAGGAGCCCTATTGTACCCAAGACCTTTTGTATATTTTTTTTTTATAGTTAAGCTGTAGATCACACAAGTCCTTGACCAGCTTGCTGGAAGTTTCAAATTTTTTAATATTTATTTCATTTTCTTGAAACTTCCCTGTCAAGGAATTTAGCTTGGCTAAGGCTGCTTGAAGTTCTACGTCCTTTTCAGCTAATTTTAGCTTATAGTCGTATACCCAACATTGATGTTGGTTCAAGTAAAGCTTTAGCTGAGCTATATCCTGTTTTTTGGCTTCGACCTTTTCCAAAAGACGTTTGTTCTTATGTTTAAGGGCGATGTTCTGTGATACAGCTTGCTGATATTCAGCCACAAGAGTTGAATAATGGGAGCGCATTTGTGGTCATTTAAAACGACAACTATCAGATAGAGAATTCGATTTATCGTTTCCGAAAGATCAGGTGTCTCAGTTGTCTGCGCCATCATGCAGTGGTTGCTATTCTTAGAAAGATTCAAAGTCTCCATCTGAGTTGCAGCATCTGCCTAGTTGAATTCTTCGTGCTGTTGTGCCACCAAAGCTGTTGCTTTCCCGCCAGAGCGGCTTGAGGGACTTGTAGTAGACTTTGAAGGAGAGACTGGCACCAGATGTCTGTCACTGCTCTGTATGTCTGCCACTCTGGATGACACATATCCAGATGGCGGCTTCTTGCACTCCCTTTCAAAATTTCCTGGCTCATGACATCTATAGCACCTGAGTTTATCTTTTGTGAGCCCAGTCTTCAGATTTGACAATGGTTGCCGCCCATACTTCTTTTGAAACTTGTTGACATGGAAAGCAACCATTGCAAGATTCTAGGACACGCCAATCTCGTCCAGATCCTCCTCTATTATTTGATCTACTTCTGTGACATCCCGGTTTTTCAGGTGTCTTAAACGCACTACTTCACGGTTATTCATTCCTACGCTAAATTGATTCGGAGATTTAAATTGCACGCTCGAAATAATTACGATAACTTCGTAAACTTATCAAGTAAATTACGTGTTATGTGTATTAAACGTTTATAAGTTTGGTGAGTTATTATGCCATGTTTCGAATTCGTGATTTGTAGTTATAAAAATATATGTAAGATAAATAGATATACGAATCGAACTGAGCCGCGAAACGAGTCAACCTCATTTCCTTGCGACTCAAGGAGTTGAGCGAAACATGAGGATCAAGTTATAGACCCAAACCGACCCACCCAAACCCGTGCGGCCGCGAGCACCAAACCCCAAACCCCTCTCCTTTTCTTTCCTACATTACACTATATATAGATATGTATGCATGAGGGTGTTTTAACAAAAAAAAAAGAAGAAACCCTAGCACAAGAAGCAACCGACGGCAGCCCTTCCTGCACTCCCTCTCGATCGCGACAGCCTTCCTACACTTTTCTTCTCGGTCGCGATTTCCCTTGATCATCCGAATCGGCTCCCATCTCGCTCACGGTTCGTTAATCTCCATTGTTAAAGGTTAGAGTTTTAAGTTATTTCGCTAATCATGTAGGGTTTATGAACTATGGATCATGCTTGTATGTAATGGTAGAAAGTGTTATGATGTTAGTTCGATTGATTTTGCAAGTTTAGCGATTATGATGATTACTTAGAATCAAGAATCATTAGGCTGCGTTTTGTGATAAAAACCACATATTATGATTAGGGTTGCATGGGTATGATGTATAGGATGATATATGATTGGTAAATCTGTTCTTGATCGTTTATATTTAACGTATCGATTGTTTAAGCGTGTTATATTGCGATAAAATGCTGAAATCAGGATGCTGAATGTTGTTTACAGCCAACTTCAACTGGCTGTAACTTGGTTATTATTTATCGAAAAACGGATTTTCTGAAGCCTAAATCGTAGATTTTTGAAAAACTCTTATAATGGCGCTGGATTCATATTTTTCTGAAGTTGTTTGATATTTTTAAGTGGCCAATTAAGTGCAGTAACTGAAGCTGTGAAAATGCTGAAGATTTGTTAGTTGTTTATTGAATCGGATCTAATAATCTGTAGAGGTCGAAACACGAAATTTGTACACAAACTGGAGATGGAAATTTCCGGGAAACTCCCACTGGAATTTTGTTAATTGGACGAACGGTGATTTTTAAATAAATTCTCCCGTGGACTGCAGTCAGAAAGCGACGAATCTGACTGCAGCCTAGTATATTAATATTTATGAATAATTGGTGAAGTGTTAGGACTTGAAAAATTATATAAAGTTTTACAGTATGGTTGACACCTTCTGTAAAATAATTGGAATTTTTGGAACGTTGGAACTATTTTATAAAAATCCTCGAAAACAGCCTAATTATGAGTATACAAGCTGAAACTTGATAACTTGCGAATGTGTGTACCAAAGTGTTGCATGGATTGGATTGTGTTCATGATAAATTGTTTTGATCACTATGTTGGTATGATGATACTTGCATGCATGATTGAGTGTTAGGATTTGTTATTGTGTGTACCGCATTATGTGTTAGTTATGTGTAGGGTTTGTATTGGTGTGTTCACACACTAACTTTAAATCAATTAACTTGTTAGGACGCAATTAACGGTCCCATCATTTGCTACTTCTGTGTTACACTAACCGAGCAACTAAAGGTGAGTTCACGGCCCCTAATTTTTTCCGGTTTTAAACAACAGGGGGAGAAACATGTATACACTCTACAACTCTATCTCTTTACGTTATATGAAATTAACGTCATTAAACTATTCGGTAACTAAGTTAATGTTAACGTACGTTATGGTCACTAAGCAGCTATATCACACAAGTCCTCGACAATCTCTCGTATTGTTAGTATTGGGTTAGATAGCGGGGAAATTATAAGTAGTACTACTGGGCCCGACAAGCCCCACCCGAGCTAGTCGCGCTAGCCGACCGGGTATGGTCAACGGGTGAATAATTTGGCCTAACTTCGCCATGGTCAGTGATAGGCCTGGCAACACGGAGGAACAACAGTCAGCTTCGATCGCGAACACTTACGTGACATAACTTTAGGCTCGCTACCTACATGTTAACATTGAGCTTAATTACGAATCAACAATATTATTCCGGGTTAGGGATAATGGAACCAACAACGTTATTATTCCGGGTTAGGAATAATGGAACATCATTATTATTCCGGGTAAGGAATAATGGAACCATCAGTATTATTCTAGGTTGGGAATAATGGAACTAAATCGTTATCCCGGGTTAGGGATAACGGGGGAAACAAACTTATAACCAAACAAATGAACTTATGAAAACCTGTGAACTCACTCTTCTTTAATGTTGACACTTGTTTCTTTACATGTTTCTCAGGACGCTAGGAGCTCTAGGTGCACTCACTTGCATTGATCAAGACATCTTTTTATCGAGTCTCATTTACGAACATTGTTTGGGTTTTCTTTAGTTTTGGCGTTTGTGTTGGCGCCCGTTCCTTTACTTTACTTTAATGCTTCCGCTCAACTTTAAAAACTAATGCTTCCGCTAAACATTGAAACCAAACTAAGACAATCTAAAATTAACTATGAATGGTTAAACAAATGATTTTGGAAAACGTATTAACGAATCATATAGAGTCGTTCGACGTTACTAGTGTCTCAGTTTCTGGTTTGTTCACACGCCTCGCGGTAAAACTCCGCAAGTGGAAATTGAGGGTGTGACAGATTGGTATCAGAGCCTCTAGCTATAGAGAACCAGGTTTGCATTAAAGGTAGACCTAAACTATAGCTGATTACACGACACTAGACTTAGTTTGGCACTGAACTGTTATGTCTTGTTATGTGTTATACCACAACTATGTTATCTAAAATATGAATGCATAATTGAAACGAATGCAACTCGTAACTAACTACACAACCAAACAGGCAATGTCATCATCATTATCATCCGACAAACTTTTGCAACCAAGGGCGCCGGGGAAGGCACCTATGGTGGAACCCTCACCACCTCATGGCGTGGAGACACGCTCAGCTGCGAGAAAAAGGCTCGCTCTAGGGGAGGAGTCGTCCTCACGCCCGACCATCGCTATGCCGGTCGAACCGGTTAACTCGTTAGAAGTAGGGAACGACCTACTTAGAGATATGATAAGAAAGCAACAAGAACAACTAGAGAGAATGCATGAAACCATCCTAGCACAGGGATGGATGATACGACAATTAACAGGTAAGACTGGATCGCTCGAGGAAGAGCAACATGAGAGTAAGATAGCTCGTAACACTTTGGCTAGAGATCTTCGTGCTGAGCAGCTAAGGGCTGACTGGCTCGAAGACAGAGTTCTTGAGTCTAGCTGGAGAATTCAAGAACTAGAACAGAATCAGGCACCTGTACCAGTACCCGCACCAGCACCGGCCCCTCCAGTGCCGGTAGAGGAAGAAGTAGAGGATCCGGAGGAGGATCCAGAGGAGGATCCGGAGGAGGATCCAGAGGAGGATCCGGAGGAAGTCTCGGCTGTAGAAGCTGGAAACGCCGCGGAGGATGACGGCAACGATAGCGATATGGGGGATGGAGACGTAGAAGACTGACACGTCTCGCTTATTTTATTTGCTTTCCTTCAGTCTATTTATTTTCCTACTTATGTTTAAACTTGAGATTTTATAGTAAACTGATATGTTTGGTTGGCATTTTGTAAGACGTTGAAATTTTATTTAATCGAATATTTCTTTTGACTGTTTAATTTATTTGGGTTGACATAATTTGGGGAATTATTTAAGTATGGAATAGGATAACTATATTGGATATATAGGCTTATCGGTGTGTGTTTATGTTGTCTTACGAAGATATAAAATGGCAACTGGACGTCGCGGAAACCTCAACATGACGCCCGAAGAATTAGCTGCAATGATCCAAGAACACGTGAATGCTGCTCTAGCAGATGTTCAAAACCAACCAGCAGGTAACCATTATTAAATTTTCATGGGAAAATCTAATAGTTGGGCTAGTAGAATTCCTCGCTGATTACCTGTCCTCTGTCAGCAGGAGGGGGTCTTAACCCCTACAAGATGTTTCTCGATGCGAAGCCGAGCAAATTCACGGGGGCAGAAGGACCCATAGGACTGGTCCGCTGGATCGAAAAGTCCGAATCAGTGTTCGAAATGTGCAATTGTCTAGAGGCCAACAAAGTCAAGTATGCTGCCTCAACGTTGGAGGATGGGGCACTAACTTGGTGGAATGCACAAGTCCAAACGCGTGGACTTATTGCTGCAAATGCATTGGCCTGGGCCGAGTTTAAGGCCCTAATCAAAGAGGAGTGCTGTCCGCGAGACAGGGTTCAACAGTTGGAGCAAGCATTATGGAACCACAAGATGGTGGGATCTGAAATTGAAGCATACACAGCGAAACATCATGACCTGGTATTTCTATGTCCCGATCTGGGCAACACTGTGGAGAAACGACTCGAGTTTTACCTTGGGGGTCTGGTCCCTGAGATCCAGGGTATGGTAATGGCTAGCAACCCTGCGACTGAACATCAAGCAATCAGGTTGGCGCACAAACTCACTGATAAGGCGGTGGAACAAAAGAAGTTGCCATCTCGGGGTACGACTGAAGTGGCCCCTGATAATAAAAGAAAGTTTGAAGACTCGTCTGCTCGACAGTCTTTGTCGTCCCAGCCACAGCAAGGGAACCAGAAATGGTTCAATAATTTCAACAGTCACCGGGGTCACAATAATCAGCCCGCTAACAACAACCAGAACACAAGCGGTTATATAGGTCGAAAGCCGTAGTGTAATCGCTGTAACCTTCATCATCACGGCCCTTGTACCGGAAATCGCTGCCAACGATGTGGCAAAGTGGGACATGCGGCAAAGGATTGTCGCGGGGAAATCATGTCCCGACAAAATTAAAATCAACACCAAGGTCAGCAGCAGGGTATTAACCGGGGGTGCTATCAGTGTGGTAGCACTGCCCACTTCAAACGAGACTGCCCACAGCTTCGTAACAACAACAACAATGGTGGGAACAACAACAACCACAACAACAACAATAACAACAACAACAACAACAATGGAAATGGTGGCACAGGAGGTGCCCAGGGGCGTGCATTTACGCTGGGCCGCGGAGAGGCCAGAAACGACTCGAACGTGGTCACCTGTAAGTTTCCCCTTAATGAACATTTTGCTACTGTGCTTTTTGATACGGATGCGGATAGGAGCTTTATATCTGAATCTTTTAGGAAGAACCTAAATCTCACGCCCAAACCCCTAGAGGCCCCTTATGTCATAGAACTAGCCGATGGTAAATCTGTAGATGTGACCCATATAGTATCCGGCTGTCAACTCAAACTCGCGGGTCACACCTTTGTCATTGATCTGATGACAACTACCCTAGGTAGTTTTGACGTGGTAGTCGGAATGGACTGGCTATCCGACGTCCGAGCTGAAGTTATCTGTTTCGAGAAATCTATCCGTATTCCGCTCTCTAACGACGTAATCTTGACGGTGCAAGGCGAGAAGGCAGGCGCCGTCACAAACATCATCTCTTACATGCAAGCACAGAAGTATCTTCGGAGGAAGAACTCCTTTGCTTTGCTCGCACTGGTTACCGAACAGCCTAAGGATGAGAAACGTATAGAAGACATCCCCGTCGTCCGTGATTTTTCCGATGTATTTCCAGAGGAGTTACCTGGTCTTCCACCACATCGACAAATGGAGTTTGAAATCGAATTGGCGAACCATGCAACTCCTATCGCCAAGGCCCCATACCGCCTAGCTCCAGCCGAGCTGAAGGAGCTGTCTACCCAACTTCAGGAACTGTTAGAAAAAGGATTTATCCGACCTAGCACTTCGCCATGGGGAGCTCCAGTCCTTTTTGTCAAGAAGACGGACGGGACCTTCCGCATGTGCATCGACTACAGGGAACTCAATAAGGTTACTGTCAAGAACCGATACCCATTACCTCGCATCGACGATCTGTTCGACCAACTTCAAGGGTCAAGCTACTACTCCAAGATTGATCTACGGTCCGGTTATCACCAGTTACGCATCAGGGAGGAGGATATCGCTAAGACGGCATTTCGTACTCGGTATGGCCATTATGAGTTCTTGGTCATGCCCTTCGGTCTCACCAACGCACCCGCGGTGTTCATGGACCTCATGAACCGTGTGTGTAAACCATATCTCGACAAGTTTGTCATTGTGTTCATCGATGACATACTCATCTACTCTAAAGGTGAAGCAGAACATGATGAACATCTGCGATTACTGCTGGAATTACTTCAACAGGAGAAACTATATGCCAAGCTTTCAAAGTGTGATTTCTGGATTCGGGAAGTTCAGTTCCTCGGGCATATCGTGAATGAAAAGGGTATACACGTCGACCCCGCCAAGATTGAAGCTATCAAAAACTGGGAAGCACCCAGGACACCGACGGAGATCCACCAATTTTTGGGTCTGGCTAGCTACTACAGACGTTTCATCGAGGGATTTTCAAAGATCGCGCAACCGCTTACCACCCTCACCCAGAAAGGCACCAAGTATGCTTGGGGTGACAAGCATGAAGCGGCATTTCAATTGTTGAAGCAGAAACTTTGTAGTGCACCCATTCTGTCCTTGCCGGAGGGGACTGATGATTTTGTAGTATACTGTGATGCTTCCATTCAGGGATTGGGATGCGTACTCATGCAACGTGATAAGGTCATCGCGTATGCGTCCCGACAATTGAAGGTTCACGAGAAAAACTACACGACACATAACCTGGAATTGGGAGCAGTGGTGTTTGCGCTGAAGATTTGGAGACACTACCTATATGGAACAAAGTGCAGAATCTATACAGATCACAAGAGCCTCCAACACATCTTTGACCAGAAGGAGTTGAACATGCGACAGCGTCGCTGGGTCGAACTCTTGAACGATTATGAATGTGCCATTCGGTATCACCCGGGTAAAGCTAACATGGTAGCTGATGCCCTCAGTAGGAAGGAGCACTTGAAACCTCGTCGGGTACGAGCTCTACAGTTCACCATTCATTCGGGGTTACCCGAACAGATACGCGACGCGCAGTTAGAAGCAGTTAAGGAAGAAAACATCAAGGTCGAATCGGTGGGAAAAATGGAACGCGATTGGGAAGTAAAACCCAATGGAGCCCGGTATTTCATGAATCGTATATGGGTACCTCTCTACGGAGGCCTCAGAAAGCTAGTCATGGACGAAGCTCACAAATCCCGATACTCTGTCCATCCTGGTTCGGATAAGATGTATCAAGACCTTAAAGCTGCGTACTGGTGGCCCAACATGAAAGCTGATATAGCCACCTACGTGAGCAATTGTTTGACTTGTGCAAAAGTCAAGGTAGAGTATCAGAAGCCATCGGGGCTACTCCAACAACCTGAGATCCCGGTGTGGAAATGGGATCAGATCTCGATGGACTTCATCACTAAACTCCCGCGAACTTTGGGTGGTTATGATACCATCTGGGTGATCGTGGATCGTTTAACTAAGTCCGCACACTTCCTAGCTATTAAAGAAACAGATAAGATGGAGAAGTTGACTCGCATCTACATTAAGGAAGTAGTTTCTCGGCACAGAGTGCCAACGTCCATCATCTCGGACAGAGATGCTCATTTCACGTCCAACTTTTGGCAGTCACTTCAGAAAGCGTTGGGTACACGCTTAGATATGAGCACAGCTTATCACCCTCAGACTGATGGTCAAAGCGAAAGGACCATACAGACCTTGGAAGACATGCTTAGGGCATGCGTGGTAGACTTCGGGAATAGTTGGGAAATCCATCTGCCTTTAGTGGAATTCTCGTATAACAACAGTTACCATACGAGTATATCGGCAGCACCGTTTGAAGCATTATACGGGCGTAAATGTAGATCGCCGGTCTGTTGGGCAGAAGTACGTGACAGTCAAATCACAGGCCCTGAGTTGATACTTGAGGCTACTGAAAAGATTGTACAAATCAGAAACCGCATGGAGGCGGCACGAGATCGACAGAAAAGCTACGCTGATCAACGACGCAAACCGCTCGAATTTCAAGTAGGCGACCGCGTCCTACTGAAGGTGTCACCCTGGAAGGGCGTAATCCGTTTTGGGAAACGAGGAAAACTAAACCCACGGTACGTAGGCCCGTTTGTGATCTTGAAACGTATCGGACCCGTAGCTTATCAATTAGACCTTCCTGCCGAACTCAGTGGAGTTCACAACGTTTTTCACGTGTCAAATCTGAAGAAGTGTCTATCAGATGAAACCCTAATCATTCTATTGGATGAGATTCAAGTGGATGAACAACTGCACTTTGTGGAACAACCTATCGAGATCATGGATCGTGAGATCAAGACTCGAAGGCACAGCAAGATTCCGATTGTCAAGGTTCGTTGGGACTCTAAGTGTGGACCAGAGTTCACGTGGGAAAGAGAGGACCAAATGAAAAGAAAATACCCACACCTCTTTACAGCTGAGCAGCAAGCTAACGATACCACCAACTAAATTTTCGGGACGAAAATTCTTTCAACATGGGGATGATGTGACAACCTGGGAATTTCTGGTAATTTCTTGTACCTTTGTTAACGAACTAAATCTTTGTGCGTGGCACTCTAAACCTATACGTTGCATTCTAAACCGCGTTTACTCAATTTTCGGGACGAAAATTCTTTCAACATGGGGATAATGTGACATCCCGATTTTTCAGGTATCTTAAACGCACTACTTCACGGTTATTCATTCCTACGCTAAATTGATTCGGAGATTTAAATTGCACGCTCGAAATAATTACGATAACTTCGTAAACTTATCAAGTAAATTACGTGTTATGTGTATTAAACGTTTATAAGTTTGGTGAGTTATTATGCCATGTTTCGAATTCGTGATTTGTAGTTATAAAAATATATGTATGATAAATAGATATACGAATTGAACCGAGCCGCGAAACGAGTCGACCTCATTTCCTTGCGACTCAAGGAGTTGAGCGAAACTTGAGGATCAAGTTATAGACCCAAACCGACCCACCCAAACCCGTGCGGCCGCGAGCACCAAACCCCTCTCCTTTTCTTTCCTACATTACACTATATATAGATATGTATGCATGAGGGTGTTTTAACAAAAAAAAAAGAAGAAACCCTAGCACAAGAAGCAACCGACGGCAGCCCTTCCTACACTCCCTCTCGATCGCGACAGCCTTCCTACACTTTTCTTCTCGGTCGCGATTTCCCTTGATCATCCGAATCGGCTCCCATCTCGCTCACGGTTCGTTAATCTCCATTGTTAAAGGTTAGAGTTTTATGTTATTTCGCTAATCATGTACGGTTTATGAACTATGGATCATGCTTGTATGTAATGGTAGAAAGTGTTATAATGTTAGTTCGATTGATTTTGCAAGTTTAGCGATTATGATGATTAGTTAGAATCAAGAATCATTAGGCTGTGTTTTGTGATAAAAACCACATATTATGATTAGGGTTGCATGGGTATGATGTATATGATGATATATGATTGGTAAATCTGTTCTTGATCGTTTATATTTAACGTATCGATTGTTTAAGCGTGTTATATTGCGATAAAATGCTGAAATCAGGATGCTGAATGGTGTTTACAGCCAACTTCAACTGGCTGTAACTTGGTTATTATTTATCGAAAAACGGATTTTCTGAAGCCTAAAACGTAGATTTTTGAAAAACGCTTCTAATGGCGCTGGATTCATATTTTTCTGAAGTCGTTTGATATTTTTAAGTGGCCAATTAAGTGCAGTAACTGAAGCTGTGAAAATGCTGAAGATTTGTTAGTTGTTTATTGAATCAGATCTAATAATCTGTAGAGAGTCGAATCACGAAATTTGTACAGCAACTGGAGATGGAAATTTCTGGGAAATTCCCACTGGAATTTTGTTAATTGGACGAACGGTGATTTTTAAATAAATTCTCCCGTTGACTGCAGTCAGAAAGCGACGAATCTGACTGCAGCCTAGTATATTAATATTTATGAATAATTCGTGAAGTGTTAGGACTTGAAAAATTTATATAAAATTCTACAGTATAGTTGACACCTTTTGTAAATAATTGGAATTTTTGGAACGTTGGAATTATTTTATAAAAATCCTCGAAAACAGCCTAATTATGAGTATACAAGCTGAAACTTGATAACTTGCGAATGTGTGTACCAAAGTGTTGTATGGATTGGATTGTGTTCATGATAAATTGTTTTGATCACTATGTTGGTATGATGATACTTGCATGCATGATTGAGTGTTAGGATTTGTTATTGTGTGTACCGCATTGTGTGTTAGTTATGTGTAGTGTTTGTATTGGTGTGTTCACACACTAACTTTAAATCAATTGACTTGTTAGGACGCAATTAACGGTCCCATCATTTGCTACTTCTGTGTTACACTAACCGAGCAACTAAAGGTGAGTTCATGGCCCCTAATTTTATCCGGTTTTAAACAACAGGGGGAGAAACATGTATACACTCTACAACTCTATCTCTTTACGTTATATGAAATTAACGTCATTAAACTATTCGGTAACTAAGTTAATGTTAACGTACGTTATGGTCACTAAGCAGCTATATCACACAAGTGCTCGACAATCTCTCGGATCGTTAGTATTGGGTTAGATAGCGGGGAAATTATAAGTAGTACTACTGGGCCCGACAAGCCCCACCCGAGCTAGTCGCGCTAGCCGACCGGGTATGGTCAACGGGTGAATAATTTGGCCTAACTTCGCCATGGTCAGTGATAGTCCTGGCAACACGGAGGCACAACAGTCAGCTTCGATCGCAAACACTTACGTGACATAACTTTAGGCTCGCTACCTACATGTTAACATTGAGCTTAATTACGAATCAACAATATTATTCCGGGTTAGGGATAATGGAACCAACAACGTTATTATTCCGGGTTAGGAATAATGGAACATCATTATTATTCTGGGTAAGGAATAATGGAACCATCAGTATTATTCCGGGTTGGGAGTAATGGAACTAAATCGTTATCCCGGGTTAGGGATAACGGGGGAAACACACTTATAACCAAACAAATGAACTTATGAAAACCTGTGAACTCACTCTTCTTTAATGTCGACACTTGTTTCTTTACATGTTTCTCAGGACGCTAGGAGCTCTAGCTGCACTCACTTGCATGGCTCTAGGTGCACTCACTTGCATTGATCAAGACATCTTTTTATCGAGTCTCATTTACGAACATTGTTTGGGTTTTCTTTAGTTTTGGCGTTTGTGTTGGCGCCCGTTCCTTTACTTTACTTTAATGCTTCCGCTCAACTTTTAAAACTAATGCTTCCGCTAAACATTGAAACCAAACTAAGACAATCTTAAATTAACTATGAATGGTTAAACAAATGATTTTGAAAAACGTATTAACGAATCATATAGAGTCGTTCGACGTTACTAGTGTCTCAGATTCTGGTTTGTTCACACGCCTCGTGGTAAAACTCCGCAAGTGGAAATTGAGGGTGTGACAACTTCAGTTGGAATAATAGATGGGGGAATCAGGTCACCTGCTAAAAAGGCATTTAAGTTGTTAATCATTGAAGTAGCTATGGCCAATTTCTCCTCATTTTCCTTAGTAAGAAAGGCATAATTGGACACAGCTTGAGCAGGAGCCGGTACCGGAGCAGCAGATTGAGGAATGCTGCCTTGTTGAGCTGCAGCTGGAATGGCGGGACTGAACACCATGTTAGGATATTGAGCATGGTACTGTGTCTGAACTTAGGCAGTAGAAATCATAGTAGGGGTCTGAGACTGAAGACCGTAGACGTACTGAGTTTTCTGTGGTATGGCAAGAGGACTGTACACCATGTTTAAGCTACCCGGTGTGTGAGAACTTCCTTGCAAAGGGCCATAAACAAGATTTTGTGACATTAATGCTGCATTTTACCCTGTAATACCAGCTGCCATCAAACTACTCTGATGATTGATGTCTCTCTGCTTATTATCGATCTCACAAGATTTAATAATTGCTATCATTTCTGTGAGAGTGACATCATTAAGATTTTTCATCTTCTTGATCATTCCAACATCAGCATCCCAATACGGTAATGAATTTAACAGCTGTCTGTTCATAACACTATTGGAAAGAGTAATTTCAGCTGATATCATCTGAGAAACGAGCTTCACATATCTCCGGATCTGGTTCTCAATGGTTTCCCCATAAATGCGATTAAATGAGCTGAATTGTTTATTCAGCTGATTTACTCTGTTGGCCTTCATATCAGCATTTCTGTTAGGACGTTTTGAGACCGTTGATACTTGAGTTTAATAGTTTGAGCTGGTTTTGTAATAGTTTGTAAAACTAGAAGGGCAAAAAGTGTAATTTGTGAATATTGTAACTGGGCGGCGTATTTAAGTTCCCAGCGTATTTAATAAATACACTAGGTAGTCAGTGGCTATATATATGCATATCAATGAAAACCCTAGTCCAAGGTTCTTGGACAAAATTTTGGTGATTGCTCTTGTGTTGTGGTTGTTGTTCTTGTGCTTAATCTGATCCAGGTGCTTCTAGTGATTATATCTTTTGGGATTCCATATACAACACTTGTTGTTTGATCCATGTAAGAATCCTCATATTCATTCTTTTGGTTTTCTTAACTTTTACACATTCAAACAACTAAGCTATAGTTGTTTGGGTGATAACAATCAACCACTATGATCCGAATCTGTTTTGGGACTCACAATTTGGTATCAGAGCCTTTGTGCTCTTGATTGTTTGGGTTCTTGTTAAAGTTCTTCAAGTTTTGAAGGTTTTTCAAAAGTTTTCAATGTTTCAAGGTTTTTCAAATTTTTGGACTTAAAATGGCTTGATTTGGTGTGTTTAATCATTGGGTTGTTGTTAATCAGTGTTTTGGTAAACGTTTGGGTCATTTTGATACAAAGAAACATGGTTTTTGAGTCGTTTTTGGGTGATTAGAGGGTTTTAGTTCGTGCTTAAACCCTGCTGGGCGTATTTATTTTTGAATACAGCGTAGATAACTTTGAATATAGCGGATTTAACTTGAATATCGCATAATTAACAATACGCCGGGTAAACACCAACGGATTTGTTGATTTCCAGCGAAATAGCGTCAGCGCATTTAATCGAAGGCGACTTCGAAGTCAGTGACAAAAATCCTCAGCGATTTTATCACGATGATCGGCGTAATTAGCCAAACTTATGTTTGTTTTTCATGTTCCAGCGGATTTAGCTAATTTCGCAGGATAAAGTTGTCAGGGATCTCCAACGCATTTAATTCCATTACAGCGTATTTGTCATCTGATTTCATACAACCCAGGGTATTTAATATCTGATTTACCAAAATGTCTCTCAATCAACTTAACCCAAGTGCCCAAGCCAAGTTGGAAACAGGAACAGCTACAAGACCTCCCAAGTTCAAAGGATCTGAGGATTTCAGCAGTTGGAAGAACAGAATCAAAGCCTTCTTTGAGTATATTGACTATACTCAATGGATGTCCGTCACGGTAGGTCCACACGTTCCAATGATAATTCACGATGACATTCGTACGAACAACGAAGATCCATCAACATTCACCGAAGAAGACAGAACTCTCATTCAACGTGACCGCAGGGCTCATGCCGCTCTTAGGATGGCCCTGCCCAAGGAAGACAACAACTTGTTCGAAGAGTACACTTTCGCTCATGAATTGTGGTTGGCTCTTATTGACCACTATGAAGGAAACGATGAGATCATGGACAACAAAAGAGACATGTTTCAGAAAGAGTACGACATGTTTGGAAGTGTTTGTGGTGAAAGCTTATTAGGTCATATCAGTCGATCTCTCGGAGTGCTGACTAAAATGAAGAAAGTGGGAAATCCTGTTGCAAACTTTGCATCCATCAAGAAGCTGCTAGACTCACTCCCTAAAGAATGGAGCCTTCAGTGTATGATGATTAAAAGAGCCTTCTTGACCAGTACAACTCCTGTCACACTCTCAGAACTGATCAACACTCTGAAAGCCTTTGCATGGATATTATCAAGAGAGAGATGAACCAAACAAGGTATTCACAGAAACTTACTCAATCAACTGCTGCAACCTCAGCTCCAAAAAATATCGTGTTTCTTGCTCCCATAACTTCCTGTGGATTGAGTCCTCAAAGTGCTGTCGAATCTTATCCCAACGCTTCCGTAAGCTCTGCAAAGGCCTCATCATCAACCGAGAATACCATTGTGGCCAGTGATGCTCAAGCACTTAAAATATCCACCGAACATGTCGCTCTGTTTAACACCTTCTTGAGCAGCTATGAGGCTCTCATGTCAGGAGAGTTGAAAAGAGATTTTCTCACTGCTGAGGACATGTATCAAGTGGATCTTGATGATATGGAGGAGATGGATTTGAAGTGGTAGATGACGATGATCACTCTTCGATTGAAGAAATTTCAAGACAAAACAGGAAAAGGCTAGCTGTGGAGAAAGCTGGATTTGACAAGTCCAAGCTAAGATGTTACAAGTGCAAAAATCTGGGTCATTTCAAGAGGGAATGCCCTTTGCTGAAGAATGAGAATGTTGAACTTAATCAGACAAGAAGGCTGGTGGCTATTGAAGGGAGTGATAGTGTTGCTGAAAATAACCATAAAAGCTTTAGTGGTGGAAGATTACGACTGGTCAGAGGAAATAGCTGAGGCTAAAGGAGAAGTCAACAAGCCCTCATGGCAAACATCTCTACTGTTTCTGTCACGTCTGCATCAAACTGTGTGGAAAAGCAAACCACCAGGATTCCCAAAGATGACAAGGGTCTGAAAAGCATAATCAATCCTGCTGAACCAACCTCAGAGAAGGGAAAACAGAAAGCTGAGATGAACAATTTGAAACTGACAGCTCAAGAAGCAATAATGATAAGCAAGAATGAAACGGTTGGAACTTCTACAACCACCATGAAGTTAGAAACTGAGGATAAGGATTTGGTAAATAGCATACCATATGAATTTAAAGCAAAGTTGTGCTCTAAACCGTGTTTGAACGTCGTGGCACATTACAAATTGTGACATCCCGGTTTTTCAGGTATCTTAAACGCACTACTTCACGGTTATTCATTCCTACGCTAAATTGATTCGGAGATTTAATTTACACGCTCGAAATAACTACGCTAACTTTGTGAACTTATCAAGTGAATTACGTGCTATGTGTATTAAACGTTTATAAGTTTGGTGAGTTATTATGTCATGTTTCGAATTCGTGATTTTTAGTTATAAAAATATATATATGGTAAATAGATAGACGAATCGAACCGAGCCACGAAACGAGTCGACCTCATTTCCTTGCGACTCAAGGGATTAATCAAAACTTGAGGCTCAAGTTAAAGACCCAAACCGCCCCACCCAAACCCTTTGCAGCCGCAAGCATCAAACCGCAAACCCTTGATCCTTTTCTTTCCTTCCCTACACTATATATAGATAAGCATGCATGAGAGTTGTTAACACAAAAAAATAAAAAATAAAAAGAGGAACCCTAGCTCCCCAAGAATCAGCCGACGGCAGCCTTCCCACTCCTTCTCTCGGTCGCGATCTTCTTCAAACCCGAATCGACTCCCATCTCGTTCCCGGTTCGTTAATCTTCATTGTTAAAGGTTAGGGTTTTCTATTGTTTCGAAAATCATATTAGGGTTTATGAACTATTGATCATGCTTGTATGTAATGGTAGAATCATGGTATTGAAAGAGTTATGATGTTTAGTTCGATTATTTGTGCAAGAATTGCGATTAAGATGATTAGTTGAATACAAGGATCATGGGCTGCGTTTTGTGATAAAAATCATATAATATGATTAGGGTTTGCATGAGTATGATGTACATGATGATATATGATTGATAAATCTGTTCTTGATCGTTTATTTTAACGTCTCGATTGTTTAAGCGTGTTATATTGCGATAAAAAGTTGAAAACAGGATGCTGAATGGTGTTTACAGCCAACTTCAATTGGCTGTAACTTGGTTATTATTTATCAAAAAACGGATTTTCTGAAGCCTAAAACGTATATTTTTTAAAAACACTTCTAATGGAGCTAGATTCATATTTTTCTGAGGTCGTTTGATATTTTTAAGTGGTCAATTAAGTGCAGCAACTGAAGCTGTGTAAATTCTGAAAATTTGTTAGTTGTTTATCGAGTCGGATCTCATAATCTATAGAGAGTTGAATCACGAAATTTGTACAGCAACTGGAGATGGAAATTTCCGGGAAACTCCCACTGGAATTTTGTTAATTGGATGAACGATGATTTTTAAATAAATACTCCCGTGGACTGCAGTCAGAAAGCGACGAATCTGACTGCAGCCTAGTATATTAATATTTATGAATAATTGGTAAAGTGTTAGGACTTGAAAAATATATATAAAATTCTACAGTTTAGTTGACACCTTCTGTAAAATAATTGGAATTTTTGGAACGTTGGAACTATTTTATAAAGATCCTCGAAAACAACCTAATTATGAGTAGACAAGCTGAAATTTGATAACTTGCGAATGTGTGTACCAAAATGTTGTATGAGCTGATTTGTGTTCATGATAAGTTGGTTTGATCATTATGTTGGTATGATAATACTTTGCATGCATGATTGTATTTTCGAATTTGTTATCATGTGTGCCGCATTGTACGATAGTTATGAGTAGGGCTTGTATCAGTGTGTTCACACACTAACTCTAAATCGATTGACTTGTTAGGATGCGATTAGCGGTCTCATCATTTGCTACTTCTGTGTTACACTAACCGAGCAACTAAAGGTGAGTTCACGGCCCCTAATTTTATCCGATTTTAAACAACAGGGGGAGAAACATGTATACACTCTACAACTCTATCTCTTTACGTTATATGAAATTAACGTCATTAAACTTTCGGTAACTAAGTTAATGTTAACGTACGTTATGGTCACTAAGCAGCTATATCACACAAGTCCTCGACAATCTCTCGGATCGTTAGTATTGGGTTAGATAGCGGGGAAATTATAAGTAGTACTACTGGGCCCGACATGCCCCACCCGAGCTAGTCGCGCTAGCCGACCGGGTATGGTCAACGGGTGAATAATTTGGCCTAACTTTCACCATGGTCAGTGATAGGCCTGGCAACACGGAGGCACAACAGTCAGCTTCGATCGCGAACACTTACGTGACATAACTTTAGGCTCGCTACCTACATGTTAACATTGAACTTAATTACGAATCAACAATATTATTCCGGGTTAGGGATAATGGAACCAACAACATTATTATTCCGGGTTAGGAATAATGGAACATCATTATTATTCCGGGTAAGGAATAATGGAACCATCAATATTATTCCGGGTTGGGAATAATGGAACTAAATCGTTATCCCGGGTTAGGGACAACGGGGGAAACAAACTTATAACCGAACTAATGAACTTATAAAAACCTGTGAACTCACTCTTCTTTAATGTTGACACTTGTTTCTTTACATGTTTCTCAGGACGCTAGGAGCTCTAGGTGCACTCACTTGCATTGATCAAGACATCTTTTTATCGAGTCTCATTTACGAATATTGTTTGGATTTTTCTTTAGTTTTGGCGTTTGTGTTGGCGCCCGTTCCTTTACTTTATTTAATGCTTCCGCTCAACTTTAAAACTAATGCTTCCGCTAAACATTGAAACCAAACTAAAACAATTTAAAAATTACTATGAATGGTTAAACAAATGATTTTGGAAAACGTATAAACAAATCATATAGAGTCGTTCGATGTTACTAGTGTCTCGGATTCTGGTTTGTTCACACGTCTCGCGGTAAAACTCCGCAAGTGGAAATTGAGGGTGTGACACAAATCACTCAACATTGACATAATTAAAGAAGAAGAAAACGTTTTGAAAATTAATCAAGAACTAAAAGAGACTGAAGCTGCATATCAAAGAAAGTTGAATTCAACCGTAGCCGAAAAGCAGACTTTAAAAGAATTTGTTTTTAGAAAAGATTTTATCATAAATGATTTGACCGAAAAATTAGAAAAATCACAAAATGCAAATAACAAATTGCAAATCATTATTGGTAAATGGAAAATTAGTCAAAAACCTCTGGTTAATATTGTAAACTGCCAACGACCGACATTCATAAAGGACGGAATCGGATATTGGGATAACTTCGGAAACGATAGAAATATATTTCCTCCTCTACACAGCAAAAATTATGTCCCTATGCCATCTCCTCATCCTAAAAATGACCTAATCGATAAAAATGATCTTTTGGATCAAAATGCTTTTTACAAACCACAAAACAATACTAACATGTCTGAAAGCAGTGCAGATATGTGTGAGAGTCAAGAAGATGTGTGCGATGAGGAAGATGATTGTGGAGGTTCAAAAATAGGAATCGGTTACTCAGATGACAGTTATTCAACAGTTAACTGGTTCGCTGGAATTGTAATAAGATAAACAGTACTTCTATTCAGGATAACTATAATAGTTTGACTAGGATGGATGACTGTAACGGCTTTATGCCAAAATTGAACATTCGGGATGACTGTAATGGCCTTGCGCCTACACTTAAGACTCACAACCAAGTGCATGCTGAGGTTGAGACTCATGACTTAAACTTTGTTTTTAATGATGAAAATGTTATGCTTGAATCTCCTGTATTTGTCCCAGAATTTAAGAAAAACAAATTTGGAAAGTTCCTTACAGAAGAAATTCCCAAGATTGTTCCATCAGGTACAGGTACATCAGACACTGATAAAGACTTTACTAAAGAAAGCAATAAAGAGGATTCAAGTACAACAACTTCAGAGAGTGATGGAGAAACGTCAAGTGAAAGTCAAGAATCAATCTCGTCATCAGAGTGTGAGGACAGTGAAGACGACATTGAGGATGAAAATCATCTTGACAAGAAATTGAAGAAAGTCAAAGATTCAAGCCATGTTACGTCATCAAATTCCTCAAGCAGCTCCAGATTCTCATCACATACATCATCTTCGCACTCAGCAAGAAAAGATCAAATTGCAAACAATGCTATCGCTATGGTCATTTAGGAATACTTCGAAACATTGCAAAAGCAAGAAATTTTCTAAACCTAATCATGTTAAAAGTTTCACTGATCAATTTGACAATCTGAAGAAATCAGTGAAATTCATAGTTAATTCAACTTGTTTTTGGAAAAGAAAAGAAAATACTCTTGCTCAAAATCATGATAGAACTAACGTAAAGCAAGTCTGGGTTCCAAAAACTAACTAACTTGTACATATTTTGTTGTTGTTGTATAACAGAATAAACTTCAAAAATGGCTTCGGATGCTCATCGAATATATTTGGCATGTTGACAGTGGATCTCCAGGCATATGACCGGGTTAAAGGATCTCCTTAAAAACTTTCGAGTTATCGATGGTGATTTTGTATCCTTTGCTGGAGATGAAAAGGGACGGAAGATCGTAGGAATGGGTGACGTCGTGTCTGAAGCACTTACTCGAGAGAATGTAAACTATGTTCCAGAGTTGTGTTAAAATCTCATGAGTGTATCACAAGTCTGTAACAAAGGAATTTCGGTGCTGTTGAATGACATGGAGTGCTTATTCCTCAAACCTGAATACTCCGTCCCTGCGGAAAGATCATGCTTAGAGCTCCTGTCAAAACAACACTTATGTGCTAAATATGAAAAATGCTAAATCAAATGAGCAAATGACAGTCTTATTTCAAGAGCATCTGAACGGAATCACTGCTTTGGCATAGGCGTTTGGTGCATGTGAACTTCAAAAATATAATAAGCTTTCTAAATTAAATCTAGTAAGAGGTTTACTTATGAAAGATTTTCCTTTTTTCAGAAAAATGCATCGTATGTGCCCAAGGAAAGCAACAAAAAAGCCTCATAAATCCAAAGCAGTGAATACAATATATGCCCCACTACAATTACTTCTCATGGATCTTTTCGGACTTATAAGTGTTAAAAGTTTAGCTAAAAGATCTTATTGTTTGGTAGTAATCAAGCTGAAGGTGAAATCCATAAGAAGCGACAACGGGACAGAATTCAAGAATCATACGTTTGTCTCCTTCTGTGAAGAAAATGGAATTCGCCTTCAATACAGTGCTTCTAGAACTCCTCAGCAAAATGGAATAGCGGAACGAAAGAACAGAACACTCATCAAAGCTGCTCGAACTATGCTTGTAGACTCCAAGCTTCCCATAATCTTCTGGGCTGAAGCAGTCAACACAGCATGCTATGTTTTGAATCGAGTTCTCATTGTCAAACCTCATGGAAAGACAGCTTATGAACTCCTTTTCAAAAGGAAACTTCTGATAGATTTCTTCAAACCGTTCAGGTGTTCCAGTACACTTCTCAACACTGAAAATAATCTCATCAAGTTTGAAGCGGTCGGTGATGTGTGCTACTTCATGGGTTGTGCATCTTCTCAAAAGGCATATCGAGTCTACAACAAACGAATCAAGATGGTGATTGAATCATATTACATCGACTTTCAAGAAGGAAACTCCACTAACACTGGAAGCGCTCCAAACTGGTTTTATGATGTAGACATTGTATTCAACACTTTCGACATCGCTGAACTTGTCACTGAATCCGAACCCGCAGAATCAATCCCATTAGAGCCATTGTTTGATCCTTCTGACATTGGTTTCACTCCTTTTACAACTCGTTTCACCCCAGTCTCTGCCTCTCCTACCCTTCCTGTTATCGAAGTAGATGGTGACACATCGGCTGAGAATGCATCTGCACATGATGATTCTTCTTCATAGCAGATCATGGATGAACAACCTAAAGAAGACGAAACTCCAATTATCTACGTCGATGAACATTTCTCTAATCTGCCTCAACAAGTAGAAACTCACACCAACGTAGGATACAAGACAAATCTAAACCATCCAATTGAAAATGCCATCGGTTTTGTGGAAGATGGAGTTCAAACTCGCGATCAAACACATACCATCAACAAAGGACTGTATGCAGCTTTTCTCTCGCAGTCTGTCCCAAGAGACATCGAAGAAGCCATTCAAGACTCTAGCTGGGTACAAGCAATACAAGAAGAATTAGCTCAATTTCGGAAGCTTAAAGTCTGGGAACTCCTTGATTTGCCAGATGGAAAGTATCCCATTGGTACAAAGTGGGTGTTTCATAACAAAATGGACGATCGTGGTTTAGTTATCAAGAACAAGGCAAGATTGGTAGTTCAAGGTTTTCGGCAGGAGGAGGGGATTGACTAGGAGGAAGTTTTTGCACCGGTTTCACGCTTAGAAGCTATTAGAATCTTCTTAGCCTACGCTTCGTTCAAAAACTTTAAGGTGTTTCAGATGGATGTAAAGAGTGAATTTCTATATAGGAAAGTGAAAGAAGAAGTCTATGTCTGTCAACCTCCAGGTTTTGAAGATCCTCACTTCCCTGCAAGATACTATAAGCTTGACAAAGCACTCTATGGTCTTCATCAAGCTCCTCGAGCATGGTACGAGACTTTGTCAACATATCTTCTGGATTGTGGGTACTCAAGAGGCAAAATAGATATGACTCTTTTCACAAAAAGGATCGGAGATGATGTGATACTGGTGCAGATCTACGTAGACGATATCATCTTTGGGTCAAGAGATGAAGCTCTTTGTAGGGAGTTCGAGAAAGTTATGAAGGCAAAATTCGAGATGAGCATGATGGGAGAACTTACGTTTTTCTTGGGATTAGAAGTGAAGCAGAGAGAAGATGGCATCCTCATTCATCAGGCTAAGTACATTAGAGATATTCTCTCCAAGTACAACATGAATGATTGCAAATCTGCCAGCACTCCCTTTGCTGCTCAGACAGAACTTACTTCGGATCTTCAAGGAAAACCCGTGAACAAATCTTTCTATCAATCAATGATAGGCTCGTTGATGTATCTGACCGCAAGTAGGCCAGACAATATGTGGGTTGTCTGTCTCTGTGCGCAATTTCAGACAGATCCGAAAGAATCTCATGAAGCTGCTGTCAAAAGAATTTTCCGCTACCTGAAAGGAACACCCAAGCTTGGTTTGTGGTACCCTAAAGATAGTAATTTTGATTTAATTGCTTATTCTGACAGTGATCATGCAGGGTTGCAAAGTTGACAGAAATTCTGTCTTAGGAGGCTGTCAATTTTTAGGAAATCGTCTCATATCGTGGCAAAGCAAGAAGTAGACAACAGTCTCCACATCTACTGCTCAAGCTGAATACACGGCAGCTTACAGTTGCTGTTCACAAGTTCTTTGGATACAAAATCAGTTGTTGGATTACGGAATCAACGTTATGAAGACTCCCATATTCATTGACAATGAGGCGTGTCTAGGAATTGTGAAAAACCCAATGCACCACTCAAGAAAAAAACACATCGATATTCGCATTCATGCGATCAGAGATGCGTATGAGAAAGGATACATTCAAATGGTGCCAGTGGATACACTGTAATAAAAAGCTAATATATTCACGAAAGCCTTCGACAAAACTAGCTTCAACCAGTTAGTAACCTGATTAGAAATGGTCAATTTCCTTTAATGGAAATGATTAAAAAAAGAGGTTTTAATAATATTAATAATCTCATAAAATGTGCCCAACAAAAAGATTTTCTACAAATTTAAAATTTCTTTCAAGTTTTGGATTCTCAAAAATAAAATTTTAAGGGGGGAATTCTTCAAGAAAATATTGTTAAAACAGAATCCTTTGTTTGACACCTTCATGAGAAATGATAGAAAAACTGCTGATACTTTGTTTGATCTTAAAATAGAATCAGATTGAGGCCCCAAGCAACAACGTGTCAGTAGATTCAGCAATACCTTGAAGTAAACTGCAAATAGGAGACAAAAGCTAATGATCACACAAGAATTTTGGATACCCACAATGTTGTGCAACTTGCAAGTAACACGTTGCGGCGTATGGCTTAATGGTCTTAAATCTTGCGTTGATAGATTGCCAAAGTCCGAGATATTGGGTCTTTAGATTGAAGAATCATTCAGGGATATCATAGTTGCTCTTCTACTGCATCAAGATATATGCTTACCTAGACACAACTATGATATTTTTTCAAAAAGAGCTAATGCGGCCAAAACCCCACACATATGAAGATCTCATGCGAGAATCATTCATGTGCTTAAATCTTACCGTCTAAGGTAGCTATCATAGCCCTCGTTAAACTTTGGTCTCTTTGTTGTACGGAATTACTGACCTGATCACCAATTGTCTAACGTTGAAACTTCAAGAACGAATGAAGTCAATATATTGACCTACTATGAGGAACCTTTGCGCATACCTTGATCGTGGGGGTATTTCCTGACGTGGGACTCACGGGCACAACATTCTGACAGCCTAGCACGAGTGGGGGAACATCGAATTTCTTGTCAATATTACCTCAACATGATAAAATGTTCTCTGAAAGCATGTTGAAAGAAAGGTGCATGGATTTAAAAGGACAAACATATTTACAATTATTTCTTATGCCTTGATTTTTCAAGATATTTAATACTTTATCTCAAACTAACAAAGTCTTACCAGTTTGATCTTCTGCAGGAAAGTCACAGGATCCGAATCAGTAACAATAGGTGTTATGTGAAAAAAGAAGCTTCTTTCCTCTAAAAATGATTTTCAGAGTTCAAGTTGCATTTCTGTGTTTTTAATGATCATAGGTTGAATTTCCTGCACTGCTTTTAACCAAAAAGGGAACATTTTTCGAGAAAATTTGAGATTTTTGAGCGTATTTGTTTTCAAACTTCTTAGACTTGAAGAAAACTTGAAAAATATCCTAGGCGGCGTAATTAATATACCAGCGTAATTATTAATTACGCTGGAATATAATTTTGTATGTAAATATCAGTTTCATTTCTGTGCAAAGCTTTTTTAAATTTCATCATCTTCTTCAAATAAACCATAAACCCACTTCTATAACTCAATCTTTCTAAAATCATCTGAATAGCCCTTGTCGGAGATCAATATCGGTATGACTTTAGTTTTCAAATGTTGATTGCTTATTGTTAAGTTTGTATATCATCAATACAAGATCAATTTTGGCTTATGTAGTTAGATTGATCTGGTTTCATGGGGTTCGTGGGTTTATTAAGAAATTTTTGAATCCCGCCTATTTATCTTGAATATAACGTAATTATTTTTGAAGATAGCGTATTTGTCTGGGATAACGGATGGCGGATTTAAGTCTTGAACGCAAGTTCAAGCAACCGGCGTATTAGACAAATCGCCGGTCAAGCTAGCATAGTTAAACATCTACGCTGGCTATACTCAAATTCGCTAACCTATGATTAGCGTTAATAATCCTCTTTTGGCGTAATTATCACGGCGTCTTATGTATATATTCGTGTGTGTCTGACGTAATTGATATTGGTGTCTAGCGTAATTAGTGGGGAACTTATTTTTTTTCTATTCTATTTTCATTTATTATATAAATATATTTTATCTATCGATAAATATGTATATATTTTGTTTTTATTTTTTAATTAACTTTTATTATATATGTATTTATATATCTTTACTATCTAACTGACATGCCTTGCAACCGAAATATAACTTGACTGGTTTTCACATTTCAGAATGGCTCAACCATTAGTATGGGATGGCACAAGAAAACACAATCAGCCCATCACTCTAGTTCCTCCTGAGCCCGATTTCAAAGATGTAATGGACTGGCTATCACGAAGCAAAATAAGTTATGCAGTTCAGGCAAATCCAAAGATCTACTTTATTCACATAGAAGAGTTCTGGAGAACCGCAAGAGTTAGAACACTGAACAAGGTAAAGCACATCACCGCGACGGTGCGTAACAAAGAGATAAAAGTAACTGAAGAACGGATTCGAAAGGTTCTCAGCCTTGCAGACAGCGCCAGTGACCCGTTTAAGCTAAGCAAAGAGGCAGTACTACTAGGAACACCCCCGGGATGAACTATGTTGGAGATTTTCCCAACAAGAGCGAGATCAAAAGTCGGGCCTTACAAAGGATTGGAGGTTCATCCTTCACACGTTCTACATGAGCATTTGTCATAGAAAAGGTGGACACGATGGGTTAATTTAGAGTGGTCTGCGGCAATGCTAAATTTATGCACAAATCAGCTTCAACATTTCTGGCCTAATTATCTATTGCATGATTGACAAAGTAAACAAAGGTGCATTGGCCATGTATCCAAGATTTGTGCAGCTGCTCATTGAAGATCAGCACTAGAACCTACCACATGATGGAAATCTATATCAATTTCAACTCCCCAAAGGAAGACAAATCACAGAGTTGAAAACTAAGGAGTGGGTGATGCTGCATAACTAGATGTATCAAGAAGAGAGACTTCCCATGGTTCTGGCAGCGTACAATAAGTACCGGGAAAAGGCAAGGAAAGGTAGAGAAGGTTGAGGCGATCCGGTTGATGTTGAAGAAGAGGATGAAATAGAAGAGGAAGTACCACTTATTCGTAAGTGCAAAGACAAAGGAAAGAAAGTGGTTGAAGAAGAACCCTCAAAGAAAAGAAGCAAGAAAGATTCACCTAATCCAAAACGAATCATGGGCGACAGTATTCGTGCTGGATCAACGAGAGAGGAAATCGAAAGGATTCAGGCCATTCACGCGGTTGCGGAGAAGAAAAACGAGAAAGGAGAATGAAGAGAAGAGAGATGATAGAATCTAAAACTCCTGTGGAAGTTACTTCAGAACAGGATAGTTGGATCGATTCGTGGAAGGCTTCTATCCGATCCCCTAGAACCCTCTCCAAGCAAGACCGTTGCACCTAAGAAAAGAAAAACAGGTGAGGGATCCTCCGCAAATGTTCCACCCAAACCACCTGTATCTGCTCAACCTCCTCCTCAGAAAGTTCCATCAAGACCTAGACCGTTTCAAGAGATGTACAATCGTCTATCCAAAGAAATTGGTCTATTTCCTGCAAAGCAGTTTTGTTTGCTGAAGAATCAAGTAAATGATACTGATGTACTCAAGAGAAAACTGAATGAACAAAGAAAAAAGAACAAAGAATTGCACTCCTACGTCTATAAGCAATCAGAATTCATCAGATTTCAATAAGAGGGACAAGAAAAATTGCATGAGCTAGTGCAGGAGTTGTATGTCTCAGCAAATCGAAAACCAAAGTACACAAGCGAAGACATTTTCAACTTTGACATGTTCAAAGAAAGAGAACAGAAAAAGAAGGATGACAGAACAGAAAAAGAAGGATGACAGAGCAGAAAAGAAAAAGAAACGACTTGAGTCAGCCCTGATGTTAGCTCTGGTGAAGATAGTGAAGAAGAAGAAGTAGACAAAACCGAGATGCCAGCAAAGTTTATTGAATGGGGTTTGGAGCATGATGTGTTATATGAGACGGATGGCGGAGAAGAGTTCGAACCTCAGCATCCAGAATGGTTTAAGAAAGAAAGAGCAAAGATGCCAGATTTTTATCAGGTGATCACAGTTGAGAAGATTGAGGTCATGGATAGAATCATCAGCTGGAAATACTGCAATCTTACTGGATGGTTCGTAGTAAAGCGAAGGGGTGGAGTATTCAATCCTTCCGAAATGCCAACAACATGCAAAGTTTACCCACATGGGATATCCGAGAGCTAAGCAGGCATGATCTGATAAATCCTACAAACAACAGCATTGGAGGAGACCTGGAGAGATTAATTCATAGAGAGTGCATGCGTGGATTTTCTGTCTTCAAGCCTCAACGCCCAAGAAGACGTGTGTCAAAGACCACTAAAGAACGGTTCGCTGGAAAAGGAAAGATAACATGGGTAATCAATCCAGCGAAAGTTGTAACAAGGGTGAAACTTCCTCTTGAACAGCCTGTGACCCTCACTAACTTCAAGAAATGGTTTTATGATGGCAAATGAAGACATCCATATACTGGATCCTATGGACGTATTTATGTTTTGCCTTTCCAATATGAATGTTCTCTACGGGCACAAGATAAACGTTGGTGCAGGAAACGAGTACCTTGAGGAAGGAATGCTATTTCAAAGGGCAGTTGAGCGTGTGCGATCTCGAAAGATTGAAGTGATGGAAATTATGCTCAGAATGGACGCTCAGAAGAAAAGATGAATCCAGAAAGAAGAAAGCAGTTGAGCCTGAATCATCTTCTCCACCAA
This sequence comes from Scalesia atractyloides, assembly GCA_947069175.1. Taxonomy (NCBI): domain Eukaryota; kingdom Viridiplantae; phylum Streptophyta; class Magnoliopsida; order Asterales; family Asteraceae; genus Scalesia; species Scalesia atractyloides. Next base: position 39,468,818 of record CAMTDV010000008.1, on the reverse strand, counting down.
GAAAAGATCCATCATCTGACTCCGATATTCAAATCATTCCACCACCTCCGACTTCATCCACATATGGAGTCACTATGGAGGCCCAACCAACCACAAGTAAAGCTGTTATAACCAATCCACTAAAGCAACAACTGAACAACCAAGAGATCTAGTTGCGCCTTCATCACAAGGAAAAGATCGAGAATCAGCCGCAGGCCCTGAGCTCAGGAACAAGACTGAAGAATCTCAAGTACGCAACGGTCTAGGGGGATTGTTAGGACGTTTTGAGACCGTTGATACTTGAGTTTAATAGTTTGAGCTGGTTTTGTAATAGTTAGTAAAACTAGAAGGTCCAAAAGTGTAATTTGTGAATCTTGTAACTGGGCAGCGTATTTAAGTTCCCATCGTATTTAATAAATACACTGGGTAGTCAGTGGCTATATATATGCATATCAATGAAAACCCTAGTCCAAGGTTCTCGACAAATTTTTGGTGATTGCTCTTGTGTTATGATTGTTGTTCTTGTGCTTAATCTGAATATCCAGGTGCTTCTAGTGATTATATCTTTTGGGATTCCATATACAACACTTGTTGTTTGAACCATACAAGAATCTTCATCTTCATTCTTTTAGCTTTCTTAACTTTTACACATTCAAACAACTAATCTATAGTTGTTTGGGTGATAACAATCAACCACTGTGATCCGAATCTGTTTTGGTACTCACAATTTCCCTCATAAAGATTTTGCAATTCACTCCACACTTCTTTAGCGGTCTTGCAATTTCTGACGGCGATAGAAATGTCAGGTCCAAGGGCCATTGTTAACATAGCTGAAGCCTTTTCATCTTCTTCAATAATTTTCACATCTTCTGGAGTCCACAAGTGACTGGGCTTTGGAATCTTTGTATCTGGATCTTAATGACCATTCATAATGCACCTCCACACCCCAGGCTCTTTGGCCTTGCAATGCTGCTCAAATCTGAACTTCCACTCATAGTACTAATCTCCATACAATAGACGGGGCACCTTAGTTGAAGTGCCAATCACTTGATCCAATTCCTGATGGAGGGCCAGAGTCTGTGATTGCAGTGAAGCCAAAGTGGCATTGATCAAATCTTGAGCGGTCATGTAACTGTTCATCATGGTTAACTGTATTATGAATACCAAACAAATTAAATTAAAGTTAATTTTGAATTTTATAATGAACAGTGATCTGAATATGTGCCCAATATAAATGTGTTCGAAATGAGTCCGAAATAGACAACTCCGAAATAGGCATATCCGAAATCAGTCCGAGATGGTCGAATCCGAGATAGCTAGATCCGAAAACAATCCGGAATAGAAGAGTCCGAAATGATAATCCGGAAAGCAGTGTATATCCGAAATAAAGAAATCTGGAATGAACTTTGGTCCGGAATGAAAGAAAACGCAGAATGAAAACTGGTCCGAAATGAATCCGGAATGAATCTTAGTCCGGAATGAGACTTGATCCGGAATGAACTTGATCTGAAGTGAAATCAGTGCGGAATATAGTCCGTATCCGAATGTAACAGTAGTCCGAATTCCCTGCAACAGTAGTCCGAATTCTCTGCAACATTAGTCCGAATTCCCTGCAACAATAGTCCGAATTCCCTGCAACTGATAACCACCAACAGTGTTCCATATCCGAAATAGAAGCAATCCATTGAATTGTTGAAATCTTTAAGGAACAGTAGTCCGGGATCAATCCGAGATGGATGATCTCCTTCGTGTTCTTCAAGATCTTCAACAGTGGACAATCCGAAATCCTTGAAAATTCTACGTGTTCTTTGGAATCCGCAACAGTATCGAATCCGAAATCTCTAGGCCTTCTTCAAGTTCTTCGGAACAGTAGCAATTCCGATCAAATCACAACAATCTTCAATTCTGAACAGTAATCCGGGTTGAACAGCAACAATTCCAATTCCGATCAGCTCTTCAATCTGCGATACCTGGATCCTATATTGTACAGCAGGCGCTGATACCAATTGTAAGTCCCGAAATCGGATCTAACAGGTATCGTAAACCTAATCAATTGCAGAAATAAAGATTAGGAAAAAGAACAACTCTTGAATCAAAACCAACTTGCATACACCAAAATAGTGTCTGATACAAGTTTTCAATTATATCTCTCTAACCCCAAAATATTAACCTGATACATATATTTATACTAATCATCTAGCCCAACAATTACAACCCTAGGCCCATAAGGCACTAGGAAGCCCAAAACCCTCCAAAAGTCCAAATGTAGCACTAATGTGTAAATCTTCACTAGTATAAGCCCAACAGATATTATTTTGTCGATGTCTGCGATGCCAAAATGTGAAGCAGACTTGAAGAGGACTTGGTAGCACTTATTCAAACAAAACAAAGATAAGTATTCGTGATCCTTTATTTTTTATTCTATTTTGTAAACATTTCAGGGATACTTACTTGACATTGTGAGGGAGGTGGAGGAGGTATCTTCTAAATCCTTTGCTTTTTGCTTGAAAGATTTGACTGTTGTATCTAATGCCCAGAATGCAAAAACCCTTCTACAATTCCAAGAGTATTAGCGAGAGAAGCAAAGTTGGTCACTGCACAAATAAACAAAATAGGATCAGTTATCCTCATCAAATAAGAAAGAACTCTCTACAGTCCTTACCTAAGGATCCTATATGCTACCCTCCAAGTTCCAATTTCTTGGAAGACAATTCCCTGAAGGAATAGAGTCCCTCCTCACAAAGAAGAACTGGTTCTTCCAATAGGTATCGTTTTTGGTGGTTTTGAGGAGTTGGGAACGGCTGCTGAGTTTTAGCTTTGAAAAGAAACTAGTGGGATCCATTAGACACAAGGTTATACAGGTCTAGAAGTTCAGAAAGTGAGAGACTTAAACCCTGATCGCTTATGATTTGGAATGGCGAAGCAGGGAAACAAACCCAAACGGAGGATTCAGAGTCACTTTTCAATGAAGAGTCAAAAGGCCTAAAGATGGTTCCCTCCAAGAAACAGTTGTGTAATTGATCAACTTCAGGATTAGTGAATCTACACTGCTCAGATGAAGAGTTTATCAGTAGGATTTTGCTTTTGGGTGGACTATGACGTTCGAGATCCTTATTTGGAGAGTATTGAGTCGACTTTCGCCATGGATTTTTAAAGAAAGAGACGATTACAGAAATAAGGGAGAAGATAAGAAGAAAGATTACCTTTTGAAACTCTGATATCGGATATAAATCAGAGATCTGTGATCTTAAATGGGATTTTTGACTCTATCTCTTCCCCTATTTATTGCAATGATGGTTGTAAAGCTATCCCATCAGTGACATCAACATTCTGTAATGACTAGTTGTATCGTAATGGCTAGTTCCAGAATAATGGAAATATGGTAGATAAAATTTATCTAATATCAGCCATATTTGGGGGCAATTGTTAGGGCTTAAATTTTATTATTATGGATCACATATCCTTAGATTCACCTGATACTTAAAAGATGGTGTAGGGAGTCTGAGGATCACGGGTCCTTATTATTGTTTTTATTAACTAACAATTGTATCATTTGTTTAAAACTTTTATACGCAGGTACATAGTGAATTGGACTTGGTCGAGTTGGAATATTATGTAATATGTTGAATTTTAGGCACGTGCATGAGGCCATAAACGTTATAGTGATCGTGTGAGACTTGCCTATTTATCGGATAGTTAGTTCGATATGTATTTCTAATTATATCAGGGGTTTTGAGCTTGAATTAGAATGTACAACACATACACACATACACACTAGAATTCAACTGTAACAAGCTCAAGGTCATCCAAAGTTGTAATCTTTTTATGCAATATAGTTGGTCCAAAGTACTTTCAATACATGCCAAATTAATTAGATGGTGGTGTTTAATCCTCAATCGATTCTAACCATAAAAATAGAAACCTGCATGAAAAATATCTTTAATAGCGACGTGTAACCCTTCCATAGCAATAATAAAAAGAAAAAAAGATTAAGGTTCCCCTTGATGAAGACCTTTCTCCAACTAGAATTCCTGGGTAGGACTTCCATTTATCAAGACAAATGCCCTAGCTGATGACAAACAAACACTAATCCAAGAACACCATCTACTTCAAAATCCAAGAATAGACAAAATAAAAAATCTTTTCGTGGTTGCTGATGGATCTAAGGTTTATATTATATTTAAGATTTCAAAACAATATATATGGTTTATATATACAAAATGATTTTCAATGTGAGTACATAGCTCCCCTCTTTTACGTTTTCTAAATGTTTTGGGGTGACTAATATGGGGACCTTGTTGGTGTATTATCCATAACACGAATGACATTCATTAACTTTGGCCTAGCCAACCAGTAGTATGTTATGGTGCCATAGGACTGACAATCAAGTTACCAAAATTCCCGGTGTTTGTGTGGAATTTTGGGGAACGAAAGAAACTGTATTTTAATAAACCATTTGGTGGTTTGTTAGTCGAATATTTTAGTACACCCTTTGGTGGTCTTTTAGTCGAGATGAGTCTACACAGGCTTGAATGTATTCACCAAAACGACCAAAGTTTACACAATAAACAAGGAAGAATAGTTTATACAAAACAAGGACGATTGGACTATACATAACACAGACGATTGGTTTATACAAAACAAGGAAACATGGTTTTAGACAAGTCACGAACGGTTTTCAATTAAAGATATATAAACAATACAAAGATTTCTTTTAAATCGATTACTTATACGGTTTTACAAAAGAAACACTTTTGTGAAGATTCATGTCTACAAGGTTTTATAACTCATACGAACTTCTATAGTTGGTTAAACATATTGCAATACCAAACATTTTAATGCAAGTTGGGATACAAGGTTTTCACTCATCGACTCTCGTAGTCGGACAAGGTATTGCAAATACTAATACAAAGCCATGGATTTGACACACATAACCTATGTTACCCCCCAACATTCTTTGTTGACCGTCTTTTTCACATATGTTTCAGGTGCTAATGTGTAATGATGATGAATGCATGCTACACTTAGGATGGACTCGGGCCTTAGTTTACTTTAAAACATAAAAACAATTGTTTGTATCTTGTTTGTATTATCTAAAGACAATGTAAATTATTAATTCAATAAAACAAAACCTTGAATACCATGTGTTTGAAATAATTTCTGTATATATTCTTCCTAGGACCCTAACATGAGGTAACTCGCGTATAGATTCTTAATACAATACCATCACCTATCCTTATGTGATTACAAACAATGCAAAACCATTAATCAAACTTAAAACTCAATTTTTTTCCAAGACTTTTTACAAGAAATCATCATCTATCTTTAGATGATTTGTTTTAGGCTTTTAAGCCTTTGATGTTTTCAAAATCGGACCAGTCACTCTTACCTTGGAACTCTTGGGGTGAGTGTCCACTTATAGGCTAAAGCATGTCTTCACGATACATTATAAAGACCCATTTACTTTGGTCAGTCACCGTGTCGTTTGTTTGTTTTAAGTAACGAATAATTGATCACAATCCTTATATTTCGTTGATATTTTTAAACATTTCTGTTTTACTATCTAATAACAATCTCACTTGTTTCCTCTCATAATTTCCTCTCTTTTAAAGAATGCCTCCTCGTAGCAATGCTACCCAAGACGCCGAAATAGCGGCTATGATCACTCAGCAAATGGCTACGATACTACCATACCTTGTGACCCTACTCAATCAAGCCAACAATAACAATAACAACAACAATGCACCTACTTCTTGTAACTACAAACAAATTAATTCTTCTAAACCACTCAAGTTCAATGGGTCTGAGGGAGCTACTTGGCTCCTACAATGGTTTAAGAGCATCGAGATCACTTTCCGCCATGTTTAGTGTCCTAGTGAATGTAAGGTAGAGTTCGCTTTGAGTGTATTCCAGAAGAGAGCACTCACATGGTGGAACGAAATTATGAGAGATAGAGGTGGAGACGTAGCAATAATACAAACTTGGGAAGAACTTATAACTCTAATGATGAAAAGTTATGCCCTCGCAATGAACAAAGGGCACTCAAGAAAGAATTCCACGATCTTGAGCAAAATAGTGGAGAACATCGTGCCAGTCAACTACGTTTTGACAGACTATGAATTGGGGAAGAGTATCGTCTTCCGGTAGCAAAGCCTCCTACATGCCAAACCGTCCTCATGTGGCAAACCCTCGTCTCCTACAAGAAGTCCCAAGTTGGGTCGATGGATACGAAACTGACCTTGAGACGGAATACGTACCACCCTCGGATGAAAAAAATTGGTTCGTGAACTAGAACACACCTTTGATGATGATTGGTTGGACTATAATGATTATGATGATGACTGCTCCCCATATGATTCCCTCTTTGATTATTAAATAATGTTTTATGTAGTTTTTGTAATGTTTTAGTTTTAATTTTAATTATGTATTTTACATAATGTTCTTTAACTAGTGTTTAAGGCCCACGTTATGGCGTGGAGGTCCTTATAAAATGGTGCTAATTAATAAGAAAACGACAAGCAAAATAGGGAAACATAAAAAAATAAAAACATGAATGTATACAATCATGTGATGTAAAACATAGGTAAATACAAAGTAGACTTATAATGCGAGTTGACATAAAACGTAGACAAACTCGAATTTACACTCAAAAAGCTTTAACCTAAAGATTAAAAATAAGACAAAACTTGAAAGGCCAAAAGTTAAACATACAAACTTGAGGGACTGAAAATATAAACCACCTTCAATAACAAAAATCCAATAAAACAAATAAAAAAATTATTTTACAAGCAAAGAAAAAATGACAAAAAAAAAACTCAAGGATCATAACTGGCCACCAAACAAAGTTTTGTTGTGAAATCTAAAAAGTAATCAAAGTTTTCTGTCTGCAGACTATAAGAAAATTGTTATATTATATATAAATAAGTTATATATTATAAGTTTATATTTTAATTGTAATGTTTAGATATTATTTTTTTAAAATATACTTTAGTACATATAAATAAATTTATGTATAAAATAACAATTATTCTATATTTATAGCTAAATATGGTACGATTTTATAGATAAAAAATTAATATGTATTTATTGTTTATTATATAACTAGTTTTTTATGCAAGAAGACAAGTGTTCACTAGAATACATGACTATTTGAAAGATTTAAGTTGCTATAATACACACATATACACTTAATGTCATCAAAAACCAATTTGCTTTGAAATGAAGACAAAGATGAAGTCAGCTCAACAACTTTTGATTAACAGAAGTTCCACAGAAGTACAAGCAAAGATGAACTAAATATGAGTCTGAATCAAATAGTGTAAAAACAAATGATAGCAACTGATATGTAAACGAATCCAGTACAAGCGGGTCAACGAGCTAGAATATAATGTTTGAAATAGTCATGTATTTATTCCGTTGTGAGCGGATTAAGTGTTTATCAGTTGATTTATTCGAACATATTAAAGTGATGAAATTGAGTAGATGAGTAAGTCAAATCTAATGTGATGGAAGGAATACAAACCTGAAGTTTATGGGAATAATGAAAATGGCTGAATGTCATGTTCAAGGAAAGTTAGGACTTTACCCTTCTCTTACTTAAATAAATCTTTGTTTATGTTGTAGGTAAAATCGTACTATAAGTGGACTCACAAGCTTGGAAGAACACACGCACGACTCTTTTTCACCCTCAACATTGAATTGGATTTTGAAAATCCGCTTTCCATCATCATAACTGACCACCAAACATTATGGTTAGAATGGATAGACCTCATTCATACACATAAATGTCCGGTGATAGGCTTTTAATGATTTTCAACCTAGTTGGTCAACAGTATTCTATTCATCCCCCATACACCAATTTTCCTGTAGCAAAGCCTCCTAAATGAGGATGAATATGTATGGTTTCAATGACTAGTTTCCATCTTCCAGGTTGCTAAATCATAAGAACTTCATTGTTGTTGTGATGCTTCATGCTAAGCAATGTCAGCAGAGAGAGCTAAATCACAAGAACTCCATGATTGCTGCAGGGATGACCACTTCTAACACTGTGTTGATGTCTCAGAGTCATCCTAACCTTGTTTTCAGCCCTGTGACGAATAGTAATCCGAATGTGGTTTTCAGTCTGATAACTTAAGCACAACTACAAGCTCAGAAGAAAAACTACATTTATGGCATATCTCTTCTAAACAACTCAGCTGCACCTGCTACTACGCAACAATATCCTTAGCACGCAAACGTGGCTTATAGTCTAGTGAACTCCTCATCCTCTCACAATGTCCCATCCACACCCTCTTCTAAAAACCTTGCTTTTCTAACCAAGTAGAATGAGAAAAGTTGGCTCTCACAGCATTAATGCTCAATAGTCTGCATTCTTTTCTTGCAGGTGATCTCTTGCCTATATCCGTTCTTGCTACAAAGATAAATTAGGTTGTCGAAGAAGAAATGAAGAATTGGATTCATCCTTGAATCTGGCTATGGCATCATTCTGAGCAGAGAAGTTTCAGAAGAGATACGATTGTCGTCCCATGTCAAATATTCGTACTAGATCTGTAAAAGAGAAGTTGAGGTGCTACAAATTCCATGAACCAGGACACTTTTCCAGAGAATTTAAGAAGACAAAGTGGGTTATGAAGCAACTCAAGCTGCTGTTGCTAGGAACTTAGAGATATGCATGGTTCTTGTTACTCCATCTCACACATCAAATTCAACCTCAACTTCATCTAGCCAAGGAGGCTTTGAAGCAGGAAAAGCACTGATGGTACAAGAGCAACATAGTTTCAGTTGGGTTGATGTTGCAGCTCAAGTGGAATCTCTGAAGATCTTAGATGTTGCTGAAACACCCAATGCTTGATGGCGCAAACCGAGGAACCCTCTAGAAATAAGATTGCATAAATGAGAGCGCTTAATTGTGCTCTAACCAGTGATTACAACAGTGCGAATTCCTGATCAGATTGAATGTTACAAATCTCGTTCCAATCTTGCAACATTGATCAGATTGAACTTCAAAAGTGATATTAATCACCTTGTGAAGGAGAATGTGACTGTACCATGATGGCTGTTGCTAAGGTATCACCTCAATGATTGGATATCACTAATAACCAATTTTCATGCAACTTTCCATCAACCATGCAAATCCGAAGTAAAGTTTATCCTTTGAAATACACACCAGGGTGCTGCCTAAATCCCCTTGTCACTAGGGCTTTGCCCCCATAAAACCATCGAGTTCGAAGTTGTAGAAGATAAAGAATAGTTCTATATATAAAGGCTTCACTTCACACCTTTTAACTAATACAATGTTTTTCCCAATCCCTTCAAATATTAAACTAGAGCATTGTAATGACAATTTTTAAAACTTGATTCATGAAGTTATGTTCCAACCTAATATATGTTAGGAAATTCATAGGTCACTGCTACAGAACCGAATTAGTTAAAAATGAAATTCAAACAAAAAACAATTAAATTGTATTCAATATCATCCACTAGCCATCAATAGAAACTTTCGTATACATGATTTAGGGTTATGTTGATGCACTTTATGATCGTCACTATGCGAATAGGCTAGAAAGAGTGTGTATTGAATATTGTATAGATTAGATACGAACACACGACCCAAGTGCGAACGAGTATTGGCTCATACGAGTGACATGTGCCTCGTACGAGTGACAATGTGCTTCGTACGAGTGACTTTGATACTCGTACGAGTGATAACATCTCACTCGTACGAATGACCCTTAATACGAGTGACAACCTGCTCACTTCGCACGAGCTGTCATGTCAATAAACAGGTGTTGTGTGTTCATTGTTTGTTAAGTTTTGGAAGTTCCCTAAGGGGAAATGCTGGCAGATTCTCTTTAGGAACTTCGCCAGCCAGACAAGATGTATACTCTTTCGGTATGAATGAATGAAAATCTTTCGCTGATTCTGTTCCTAATCCCTGTTTATATGGTTCTGCCGAATATGTACTATCCCTAAAGCTTCCGTCTAGAACTGTCGCAGCTCACCGGGACCACAACGAGTATCAGAGCTACGGTACCGATTCATTCAATCTAACAGTTGATGAATCACCTACACTCATGAATTTTGGACGTATGAGGGGTTTTAGATGTAAAACATCAAAAAAACGGACAATCCACGGACATAATGTAAAATTGAAACCATAGGATTGTTAGAAACTGATTTTCGACCAGATCTGTGCAAAAAACATGTTGAAATTCGAAGAAATGAAGATTCTGGATCGAAAAGACTCTATGGCTCGTACGAGTCAAATTGGTCACTCGTACGAAGCACCACTCGTACGTCGTATCACTCGTACGAAGAAACACAACTCATACGAAGCAACATTTGTACAAAGCATCAATCGTACAAAGTCCAGCTCGTACGAAGTGGTGACCAAAATAAGGCATTTTTAATCGTATTGCCGAGACGTGTGTCCAAAAAAAATTTGGTGATTACAAATTTTTTCGAGATTTTAATGTCTAATTCGGGCTGTTCGGGGACACCGTCTAGAGCTTCAGCGTATATATTTGATGATACGGTCATAAAAGGATGAAGATTTTAGGGTAGTCACTAATACCTGCGAAAAACGTTGATCATCTGGTGTAGTGATTATTAATGGGCCTTAACGTTTAGTCATCATTTGATCAAAACTGTAATTTTGGGAAATTTTCCGCAAAATTTGAGTACCATATGTTGTAGTCTTGCCATAATCTTCATTCCCATAAGAAATCAAGACGTCGAAATTTCCAAAAATGAGGGGAATAAAAATTTTCACGTATATGTCAAAATTCCAACATTTTTGAAATTCATGACGCTGCAACAGTATCCGGGTGGCTCAGACTGCAGATTATCTAGGAAACACAGAGGATCGAAGATTCATTAGAGATGAGATAACGTTTAAGTCTATTCACGAAATAGACTATACATTTGGAATGTGTAATCAAAGAATGTTTAGAATTTTCAAATCATGATTCAGATTGATGCTCAAAGGCTAACTACCTGATCCCCGATATGGAATAGGAAGCACATACGACTGCCTATCTTTAACTCTGCAAGGCAAATGAACTGTTTCTTGGACTAACTGCCTGAAAATAAGGATGTCTTCTAGTTTCAGATGCCCCATTCCAATGGAGATAGCTATACATCTGTTATTGTGTCTAAAAAGAAAGAATGTGATTCTGATTACCGAAGAATGTTTTTCAGATTTGATGTGTTACCAGATAGTATGATTCCGATGATGATTTGCTGATTGAGAAGATTTTTGCAGATATTTATTGGTTTGAAGTTTTTCGGTGTGGTATTTCGAAGTTTCTATCACTTGTCAGTTGGGTTTTGAAGATTGGAGGATCGAGCATCAGGGGAGTGCGCTAAACCGAACGCGGATATGGTTAACGTCGAAACGGAGAAGATGCATTGTTTAATTCAAGTTGGTGATTATTTGAGAAAATTTGTAGATCAAGCAAATCAGAGGAGGTCTTGAACCGTGCAAACAACGACCTGAAGATTAATTCCTGGAGAAAATTATTTCAGGGAAAATGTTGCTTAAAAGTAGATAATGCAAACCCGGATCTTCAATCAAGGGGGAATTACGATGTCAACAGATACCTGATTGAAGTTGTAAAATATTCAAACACAGCTCTCAGATTTCAAGTTCAAGTTCAAGCTTCGACAGTGACGTCCAAGGGGGAAATTGTTGATACACTATACGGTCGTCACTGTGCGAATAGGCTTGAAAGAGTGTGTATTGAATATTGTATAGATTAGATACGAATACACGACCCAAGTGCGAACGAGTATTGGCTCATACGAGTGACATGTACCTCGTACGAGTGACAATGTGCTTCGTACGAGTGTCTTTGTTACTCGTACGAGTAATAACATCTCACTCGTACGAATGACCCTTCGTACGAGTGACAACCTGCTCGCTTCGCATGAGCTATCATATCTATAAATAGGTGTTGTGTGTTCATTGTTTGTTAAGTTTTGGAAGTTCCCTAAGGAGAAAATCTGGCAGATTCTCTCTAGGAACTCCGCCAGCCAGACAAGATGTATACTCTTTCGGTATGAATTAATGAAAAGCTTTCGCTAGTTCTGTTCCTACTCCCTGTTTATATGGTTCTGCCGAATATGTACTATCCCCAAAGCTTCTGTCTAGAACCGCCGCCGCTCACTGGGACCACAGGTTAAATACAACACATTTGACGAACCGTTGGGTGTTTAAGACTTAAATCTTACCATTAAAATATGTATTTCAATACTAACCTATTCTGAAGTTGCCAAACAGCCCCTTAACGATTAAAACGTTTATTAGATTGAACTTGTATTCAATAATCATCTTTAAATCATGTATATGAAAATGATGAGTTAAGATGAGGATATGATAGCAATGTTGATCATATTGAACTTCTAAAGTGATATTAAATTTTGCTGAGAAGGAGAATGTGACTGTGCCATGATGGCTGCTGCTGAGGTATCACCTCAATGATTGGATATCACTAATAACCAATTTTCATGCAACTTTTCATCAACTGTGCAAATCCGAAGTAAAGTCTATCCTTTGAAATACACCAGGGTTGTGCCCGAATCATTAAAATCAGTAAGGGGCTGTTAAAAGTGAGAATGACCACATTTGATTTGTTAAAATGTAAGTATTCTACAAAAGTGGATGTATTTAACCCGTTAGAGTTATCAAATGTGGTCATTCTCACTTCGTGTGAAGTGTTGTATTTAAAACATATATTTTGACCGGATCATTTCATACGAAGTGGTTATTCAATTTTACCTTTTTTCCACTTTGTTCCAAAATGACAGTTATGAACACAAAATTTGAAACTTGTGATTTTATTAATTGGTGGTTCTATACTGTATTTAACACGCTAATCGTTATCAAAACTCAACCAAGTTTCAAGACACAAACTTTGCATGCATGAACCATACATACTCATCCTCATTTCCATAGACTTTTTGTAAGTATATTTTTAACCACTTCTTTAAAAATAATAACCTCTTTATATATTTTCTAACAAGCTTCTTAAAAATTATCATTATTCCCATACTTTAAAATCTAGTTCCTTTGTCTAAACACACTTGTTTAGGCTATTTTTAAAGATGATGTTAGTGAAAATCATGGTGTTTAACTTTTATAAAAGCTATATTCATCATAAATCACATTCTAGTTTATGTAAACGTCCATGGAATATAAGGATGATGATCTTGTTTAGATCTAAACATCAAGATGTTTAGATCATAATTTCTAGCAAATATTATACAAGATCATACATTCAATCATCCTACTTTAACATAACCATCATGAGCATATACGCTAACTAACATAAATCAACATAATCCACACATAATATATAATTATTATAGACTTTTTATGTGATTATTAGAATTTTTAAGCTTTGTTTTCTTGAAGTTCAAGATGAACACTTTGTACTTTATAAATCTACATAATATAACAAGCTTAAAAATAAATGTATGAGGTCTTACAATTTTGCAAGAGGTTAGTAGGCTTTGGGATGAAGATTATGAAGGTGAACAAGCTCAAATGGGTCTCCTAATGCTTCTCCATGCTTGAAAACCCTTATATCATCTTAAAATGTCTTCATAATGGCTTAAATTTGTGTATTTAATGGATGCAAATGATGAGTTAGGGTGAGGATATGAGAGAAGTAAGTTAGAGGGAGGTGTGATGGTGTTTGTGTTGCAATTTTTTTGAAAGTATGGAAATGGGTATATGATGTTGATGATAGGTGATGTTATAATTTGCCAAATTTCTAAAGTCAACATAGAATCTCACTACCATACCTATCTATCTTCTTCATTATCATATGTATGGAATGTGTGGGGGGGCCCACATGACTGATTTTGGTGAATGGGGTGTAAGGTTTTCTATTTTTACACACACACACACAATATATATATATATATATATATATATATATATATATATATATATATAAATTGTTGTGTTTAGATACTTTGGGGATTAGGGGGATTCTTGCATAATTAGTGAGATGATTATGTTTAGGATGCTAAATGGAGTCTAACTAGTCCACTAGATTAGTTCACGAGGTGTTAGGATAGCAAAAATATCATTAGTTTAGTCGTCGGTTCGAAACCGAACATTATCTAAAGTTACATCGTAATACCAAAAGTTATGACTTGAATAATTATTTGATACCATTAGGTTTAGTCCTGATGTTTAGCATTATTTACAAGCTATATAAACATTGTAAATGCTGAAATTTTTGGTGTTGCGGACAAATTATATTGTTACTGTTTAGTGCGGATCGGACACTCTATGTTTATACGCATTTTCCTTAAAGTTAAAGTGTCTTAACCAATCTGATACGACTTTTACTCGTCTTGTGGACCTTCCAGTCCATAACCTCAACAGGTTCTTTGGTGAATTGGAGTTTTTCGCCAGCATGAATTTCATCCGGCGGGATGATTACTATTTCTTGAGTAGGACTTTTTTTGAGATTAGACACGTGAAATGTATCGTGTACTTTACTGAGTTTGTCCGGTAATATACGCGAAGGTTCCAATACTTTCCAAGATTTCAAAGGGTCTAATGTAGCATGGGCTCAACTTTCCGTGTTTACCAAATCTGGCTACGCCTTTCTAAGGTGAGACTTTTAGTAACACTTTGTCTCCGACCTCAAAAGCTAAAGCTTTACGTCGTTAGTGAGCGTAACTCTTTTTTCGGTCACGAGCCGCCTTGATACGGTCTTATTGTGAGGGATTTTGTCCGTAGTCTCCATGACTAATTCCAGACCACCACCATCGTCCACTAGTGTCCACCACCCACCACCACCGTCTACCACCACCGCCCACCACCCACCACCGCCGTCCACCGTCCAACACTCACCACCATTGTCCACCGTCCAACACCAGCCAGCACCAGTGTCTGTACACCACCACCAATTTATTTTAGAAATTTACATACGTTAAAAAAACAAACAACCTTCTTCTTGCTGTAGAGGTTTGTGTAACACTCATAGTTTCATGTGTTATTAAATAAAAGTTAGTGATGAATAGATAAGAATAGATTATTAGCCATTAATAATATAAACAGTAAACTTAAGGGACCAATAATGGATAAGTTGAAAGATGAATTATTTAAACATAATTAAAACACAAACTCACACACATCAGTGTGTCAGTGTGTCGACCAAAGCTAGGGAAAAACAAGGAAAAACCCTTGTTATCACAAAATCTGCCAAATTGAAAGGAAATTGAAGCTTGATTTGATGCATGTTCTAAGAATTTTAATCACCTAAGTGTTCCTATCATCAAGTAAGTTGAGTTTCATGATTTCATGATTTTTGATGAAGTGGTTTATGTGTAATCCGTGAATGTATTATGAAATTGAACATGAATGTTAGTTAATATCAATGTGTTGGAATTATAATGTGCTTAATTTTGACTATATTGATGAGTTGGGGTGAAAACCCACTTGGAAATTGTAGAATGATGAAGCTTGGTGAAGTTTATGTGTAATTAGTGTAATGTTGATGATTTAAGTAATGTTGTAGGAGGTATTTTGGTAGATAATTTGATATAAAACAAAATGTACATGGTTATGATGATGATTTGTGAAGATGAAATGATTATGTGCCTATGAATGAACTAGGAAGAATGTGTTTAAATGCCTTTGAATTAGTTGTGTTTAGACACGAATACTTGTTGAATTGATGTAGTAGAATGAAAATGGAAGTATATATGGTTGAATAAGATCATAATAACTAGGGAAGTATACATATGCGATGAAGTATGGAAGCTAAAATTTTTATGTTGTAACCATATAGGAGCAAAGAAGGAAGAAGGCAGGAGCCACACTAAGGCGCAAGTAATGCATGATCACGGTAAGTTCATATGAACTTTTTAATATCAAAATGTATATTAACGCATTGGCTTCATGTTGTTACTAGTTTATAAATTATTTTTCAAAAGTATGGTAAACGTGATGTATTAATATTGAAGGGTTTATGGGGTATGTATTATGACCCACCATGGAAGGGTCAAAACGAATGAATAACAAGAATTACAATGGAGATGTAACGATTCATTGTAAATGGGTCAAAACGGATGAAGTTTCGTAATGACGAAACAGTTAAGTTTGATCCATTATGAACGGGTCAGGTGGAATTGAGATGTTAATAAGGAAGGAATGGTAAATGTAAAATCCATGTTTCAGTGGAATTATTAGTAAGAAAGGAATGGATGGTTAATGATCGAATCATTTGTTTTGACCTTATGATCGAATCATTTGTTTTGACCTTATGAATGATTAAAGAATTATACTATTTTTTTTGGATGATAGGAGGTAATGGTATTCTATGATGGATGGTAGGAGGTAATGGTAGTGTATTATGGATGGTATGATAGATGAAAGGAAAGTGTATTAAAAGTAGTGTACCAAAACACGGTACATCATGTTTCTAAATATAGATGCACATGTTGATTTCTAATATTGGTAATGTAAAAAGTAGTGTATTATGGATGGTAGTGTAAATGAAAGTGCAATTGTCTAATATTGGTAATGTATCACAGAATTTGTTAAAGAAAAGATACATATGCACATGTGCATGGATAATTGTTACACAAAAATTTTCTTTTTTTGTTTTTTTAGTGACGATTATAGCGATTTTTTTTAATATTTAAAAAAAATTGTGTGTTTTTGGATTTTTTAGGTATTTTTGGTTATGTTCATATTGATCTTGCGGTTCTCGCAATAAAGGGTGGTTCCTAACAGATCCTTCTCCTATATATAAATATATATATCTATATATATATATATATATAGAGAGAGAGATTGAGGATCCTGTAAATAGGGGCTTGAGTGTGAAAATATCGTGGAGCTAACATGTGTCCTTGAGTTATATTAATTCAAAAGGGTAAAATGTAATTTACTCAATAATTCAACTAAATGATAAATATTCCCATAAACACGTAGGAGTTTTTTTAGGATTCTGATTTGTTTTTTCTAAAGATCTTTTAATAATCTATGATTTATTTGTCATCTCGTATAAATCTTCAGGATCGTAAGAAGTTATCATCATCATTGTAATACGGTTTCTTTTCTATTCTATGCGAAAATCTATTGTGTGGTGTTTTAAACCTGCATTCATGATGTTTTAAACTTGCAGTCCAGTATGTGTTCTTGGTATGGTGTTTTAAACCTGCATTCATGTGTTTTAAACCCGCATTCATAGTGTTTTAAACCTTTAGTCCAATATGTGTTGATGTGCGTGAATTAAATATATTTTTATTATTATAATTTTCGTTCACACAGATTAGGTTTTAAAATAGTTTTTACTTAACACCAACTACACACACATAGGGCAAGTGTACCCGTCAGGTGGTAGTATAGTTCACTGGTAAGAACCGGATATCAATCCGTGGCTCGGTGTCTCAGTACTAAATTTTCGTTACTTTTAAACCTTTCCAATTGATTAGTTGGTTTCCCTAATTTATCATGCAAAATAATAAACTACTACTAAACTAGAGAATGACAATATCTAAGAAAGGGTTGCCTAAACTAAGTATCCACAAACAAACATGTGACAACTAAGTGGAGGATCAATGGTGATGCAAGCACTAAGTTAACTAAGTCTCCAATCAAGGTTTCCTAGTTTAATAAACCTTAGGAAAACTAAAATGAAATAATCACTCTAATCACCTAAAAATTATTATTTGAAGCTCACGTGCTTAGTTAATGTTAACCTTTAAACAAGAGTCATTTGTTTGTCAAAACTCCTAATTCTACAAGTTTGGGAAAATTACCATGAACAACATAACAGTCACCCTAACTTGCTTTCAAGTAAGTAGCACTATCATCATGTTCTTGACAAAAAACCACAAGCATGGTCATGCTAGAAAACAATCTTGGCCAAAAATCATCAATCTAACACAAACACAACTATAGAATCCAAGTAAACATTATTATGATTTTTCCAAATCTAAATGCAAGAATTCCTACACATGTTCAAATCATCATTCAAGTCATGTTAACAATTACCATTCCTAGTTTCATGTTATGAATCATGCTAACAAGTTACTAAGATTCAATAATCATAATCTTTACATGGGCTTTCCAACACAACATGTAAATACTTATGACCAAACATTCAAGAACAAGGACTTTAAGCATGTATAAGAACTCCAAGAACAAGATTCAAGCACTACTATGAAGATTAACAAAAACAATCACCACATCAACTTCCATGATTATCACATATTCATAAGCTTCAACTAGTTTAGACAACACCAAATGTTTAGCCTACAAGGCTCATGATAACTAAGACAAACATAAAGTAATATGGATTGTACATGAATAACAAGTGAAAATACTAATGTTTAAGACAAGATAATTAGCTAAATGAGTTGGATTATCAAGTGATACAACCTCCTAAAGGCTCCTTCTTCAATCTCCAAGCTTCCAAGATCAGCTTCTTGAGAGAGGAATCCACCCAAAGGCTCCAACTCCCCTTCAAATGAGCTGAATTCACGTATTTAAGCTACTGTGCATTTGGCACGACCGTGCCACCATTTGGCACGCTCATGGTTGGTAAGTGTCAGGTGCATTTCTGAGTTGTTGACCAAGTTTGATGCTAAATCCGGAAAGATCCCGCTAAAATTTCCCCGAGGTGGCACGACCGTGCTTATCGATATCGCACTCGGAAATGACTAAGTTGAACTCGGAAACTAGCTTATCAGAGCCTGTGATTGCACGCGCACGGTCGTGCTTTAGGGTTGGCACGGTCGTGCCAAGTGTTGATTTGGCTCGGATTGTGCAGTCTTATGATAGTGCTTGTGATAGTGCCGACTTCTTGATGCTTGGCACGGTCATGCCGATGGTTGGCACGGTCGTGCCATATCTGACAATTTGGCTGAAATGTTCCATTTTTGCTCCAATTTGCTCCAAAAGCCTTTGTTTTTTTACCGGGCCGAATCCCGGACCTGCATTTTCATAAATAACTTAAATGAGTATCTAAATCAATGAAAACACAACGAATTTCCGCATTAATGGGGGATATTTGACGTTTAAAAGATGTATAAATTCTTATACATCAAACATCCCCACACTTGAACTTTGGTTGTCCTCAAACAAACTAAAGTAAACTAAAAACTCTCTAAATGGAAATAACCTCAACTAGCATTTTATACGTACAAACAAATTACTCGGGTTATAACAATGAAGGACTACTCGACATGATGGAAAAAACAAAAAGGTATATAAAATAAGTTTATGAGCAATGGTCCATCTTGGAAATCCCTACAAGTCTACCTCACATCCTCACAATGTTCACACACACTCGGCTAATATATGGGTGCACATATGATTTATGGAGTATCTGTTAAACACTCGATGCCACGATGATGACTATGTGATATCATAAGCTTGTGAAAGGATCAAATTTAATCACTCGACAAAAACATAACATGAATCATGAGGTCTTATTCGGGTTATAACTTGGCTAGGGTCAAGGGTATGGAAGTGGATATTTAAAGTGGCTAAAACGTTTGTAACCCGGCGGTTCGACTAACTTGAAACAAAAGAAAATAAGAACTATACAATTTAATATTATCTAACCGAGAGCTAATCAACGGATTTAGCTTTTCCACTCCAAAATTGCTCTAATGAAGCCACTTGGTAAGGATTTTTTAACTATAATCGTTTTTCTCAGTTTTTTTTTTTTTTGCACATGCTTGAGAGGGAAACTAAGTACGTCTACTTAGATAAAAACTCTACCCCATAATGTTGCAACTATAAACTAAGATACTATACAAAAGTAACAAGTTAATCGCTAGCCAAACCGGGCTTCCAAACAAAATGGGTTAAAATATAAAAGGCTAATTTGGCTAAGTGGCTATTATTTAGTGATTTAAAAGAAATGAAAGGGGAAGACTCAAATTGTTTAACTAAGGGAATGATTTGGGTGAAGGAATACATAAAAATTGGTTAAAAACAAAAGGTTTCCTCGTGCCTCAATCATTTTCATGCTATATATTCGCCTTGCGGCCACGAAATGTATACCTAACACAAGTTCTAAATCATAAAAGTCATCCGGCTCACTCAATCTTTGCCCGCAAAAACATGAGCAAAAATAATTCTAAAGCAACAAAGGCTCAAAAATAACTCACGGAAACGGGCGTATTGGGTAAATATGCAAGGCAACAAGTAGGTCAATCGCTTGATTTCTCATGCTCAAGTGTATACAAAAAATTCTTTTTATGGTAATCCTCACGCGAGCGAGCCCTTTTTGCGTTCACCCTTTGTATATTTGTCAAAAAATTAGTGCTTTTATAAAAACTTATGTTGGGTTGATTATTAAGCCACAAAAATTCATTCAAGAGAGCTTTATTTTATTTTATTTTTTTTATTTATTTATTTATTTATTTTTATATTTTTTTCTTTTTTTTAACATTACAACAAAGCTCAAGCGCTAAACCACCTCCCCACACTTGAAATGTACATCGCCCTCGATGTACACAAAAACAAATATATGAAAACATATATAATGAAAGCGGAGGAAAATGGGAACACGAAAACTCCCCTGAAATGAAACTGCATGAATGGAGCGAAGTGACAAGTAAGGAGCAACCGCAACGAACCGCCAAGCAACCAAAAAACCAACCTCTCAACCAAGCAACTACACACTAGCAAACAAGATCAAATACACAAAAGATTACCCAACCCATGTACCCTTGCCTTGTTTATTTAAACCACTAATCATAATAAAAAGAAATAAAAGATCACAACGAGGGGTGTACGGACGGTGCAAAATGGCACACCCCTCAAACACGAAACAGTAAAGTACAAAATGGAGATGGGGCTAAGCCCTGTCACTCGGTCCAGAAGGACCGGTGTCGTCTTTGTGGTCGAATCGTGATCTGCGCGTGAAATTGGGAGGCGGCTGCGTGTATGGAGCATTCATTGAGTTCGCTATGTGTTGCTTCGAACTGAAGAGCCATTCAAAGCTCCGCCGGCTTTGCTCATACATGTCCTCCAGAAACTACCCTGCCTATATACCTCCGTGCAAATCAGTCCGACATCCCGTCTCGTCTCCTGCTGGCTCAACAATGTCAAACAGGCGGTTCCATGGAGGTGTCATCAAGTCCTCGAACGGCTCGGATTGACCGATCAAATCCAAGTCTACTTTTTGAAGCCTCCTCATGGGCTCGATTTGGTTCCTCCGAGCCCATAACCGCTCCGCTTTCTGTATACAGTGCCCTTCCTTGGCATTGTTGCTAAACCGCATGAACGGGTGAACCATCTGCAAGACAACCAGAATTAATCAGCAACAAAATTAAAACAAAAACGGACCTCTGGATAGTTGGCACGGTCGTGCCTGGGTTTGGCACGGTCGTGCGTGGATGAACAACAGCAGATTTTATGAAGTTACTGGAAAAATCATGAAGTACTAGGTTTATTCTTCAAGTGGCATGGTCGTGCTTGAGTTTGGCACGATCGTGCTTGACCTGGTTCTGACCGATTTCTGGGCGAGTGTTGAAGATCTGGGATTTCTTATGAAGGACACGATCGTGCCAGGCCTTGGCACGATCGTGCTTGACCGATTTTCTGGGCAAATTATGAAGACAGTCACAAAATTATGAACGGCACGATGGTGCCAACCCTTGCCACGGTCATGCGTGACGTAACCCAGATTCTCGAAATCGCTCAAAACGCACCCAAAAACCCGATTTTTCCATCTTTTTGCTTAGGGGTTTTGTAAATCGGTCACTTATGGTCAATGACAACTAAAAAAAACACTAAAAACGGGCTTGAATCGGGTGATTTAGACCAAGCCCTAAAAACAAAACATAAACTACCATGAAGAACAAACCCTAAGACTAAAGAACTTAACAAAGAAGGAGAAGGATTCGTACCTGGAATGATTGTTGGGATGAAAGAAACTAGTAATCTTGGAGGAAGCTAGGAGATGCAAGGGATTCGTGAGTGCTTTGAATGGGTTCAAGAGAGTAAGAAGGAGAGGTTAAAGGAAAGTGGTTGAATGTATTATTGGTGGGTGCTATTATTGGTTCTGCAAAGGGGCTAACACTAGCAGGTCTGGTAGTGCCAGATTTTTCGGTTGATAATGCTCGATTTTTATTTTTTTTTTTGAAAAACATAGTTTGTACAAAAATTAATTTAGAAACTAAAGGGTGGAAATAAAATAAGAATTAAACGGACTCCTTGAACCCGGGACACTCACGAAGCATCTCCTACCAAGAAAATAGCCGAACTAACATACCTGGGAGCCGGCAACAAGCACTAACATCCCTCGCGACCAGAACGAACCGCAACCTGAAAAAGAAAAACAAACAACCGACACAATATATATACAAAAACAGGCTAAGTTTATTTACGAGTCTTCAGCTAGACTCACCACCCCGTATTCATTTGTTTCTAGGGTGGAGGGTAACAACCTCCTCACTTTGATCAACGGGCCCTCCAACATAAGCCTTTAACCTATGCCCGTTGACCTTACACAACCGGCCATCCTCGTGACCTATCTCCACTGTCCCGTAAGGAAACACTGACCATACAGTGTAGGGACCTGACCATCGAGACTTGAGCTTACCAGGGAACAGCTTGAGACGCGAGTTGTACAACAACATAATTTTTTTTTCAATTTATCATGTGAGACAAATAAAAACAACTAGACAAAATTTTGTACACTTTTCACAATGATTTAAAAAGTAACTCCAACCATTCTTGAGAAGACCGAGTCCCCGGCAACGGCGCCAAAAACTTGATGTGCGTGAATTAAATATATTTTTATTATTATAATTTTCGTTCACACAGATTTGATTTTAAAATAGTTTTTACTTAAAATAAACTACACACACATAAGCCAAGTGTACCCGTCAGGTGATAGTATAGTTCACTGGTAAGAACCGGATATCAATATGTGGACTCGGTGTCTCAGTACTAAATTTTCGTTACTTTTAAACCTTTCCAATTGATGAGTTGGTTTTGTTCCTAATTTATCATCCAAAATAATAAACTACTACTAAACTAGAGAATGACAATATCTAAAAAAGGGTTGCATAAACTACGTATCCACAAACAAACATGTGACAACTAAGTGGAGGATCAATGGTGATGCAAGCTCTAAGTTAACTAAGTCTCGATCAAGGTTTCCTAGTTTAATAAACCTTAGGAAAACAAAAATGAAATAATCACTATAATAACCTAAAAACTATAATTTGAAGCTCACTTGCTTAGTTAACGTTAACCTTTAAACAAGAGTTATTTGTTTGTCAAAACTCCTAACTCTACAAGTTTGGGAAAATTACCATGAACAACATAACAATCACCCTAACTTGCTTTCAAGTAAGTAGCACTATCATCATGTTCTTGACAAAAAACCACAAGCATGGTCATGCTAGATAACAATCTTGGCCAAAAATCATCAATCTAACACAAACACAACTATAGAATCAAAGTAAACATTATTATGATTTTTCCAAATCTAAATGCAAGAATTCCTACACATGTTCAAATCATCATTCAAGTCATTTTAACAATTACCATTCCTAGTTTCATGTTATGAATCACGCTAACAAGTTACTAAGATTCAATAATCATAATCTTTACATGGGCTTTCCAACACAACATGTAAATACTTATGACCAAACATTCAAGAACAAGGACTTTAAGCATGTATAAGAACTCCAAGAACAAGATTCAAGCACTACTATGAAGATTAACAAAAACAATCACCACATCAACTTCCATGATTATCACATATTCATAAGCTTCAACTAGTTTAGACAACACCAAATATTTAGCCTACAAGGCTCATGATAACTAAGACAAATATAAAGTAATATGGATTGTGCATGAATACAAGTGAAAATACTAATGTTTAAGACAAGATAATTAGCTAAATGAGTTGGATTATCAAGTGATACAACCTCCTAAAGGCTCCTTCTTCAATCTCCATGCTTCCAAGATCAGCTTCTTGAGAGAGAAATCCACCTAAAGGCTCCAACTCCCCTTCAAATGAGCTGAATTCACGTATTTAAGCTACTGGGCATTTGGCACGACCGTGCCACCATTTGGCACGGTCGTGCTTGGTAAGTGTCAGGTGCCTTTCTGAGTTGTTGACCATGTTTGATGCCAAATCCGGAAAGATCCCGCTAAAATTTCCCCGAGGTGGCACGACCGTGCCACCATTTGGCACGGTCGTGCTTATAGATATCGCACTCGGAAATGACTAAGTTGAACTCGGAAACTAGCTGATCAGAGCCTGTGATTGCACGAGCACGGTCGTGCCAAGTGTTGATTTGGCTCGGATTGTGCAGTCTTATGATAGTGCTTGTGATAGTGCCAACTTCTTGATTCTTGGCACGGTCGTGCCATATCTGGCAATTTGGCATAAATGTTCCATTTTTGCTCCAATTTTCTCTAAAGCCTTTGTTTTTTTACCGGGCCGAAGCCCGGACCTGCATTTTCACAAATAACTCAAATGAGTATCTGAATCAATGAAAACACAACGAATTTCCGCATTAATGGGGGATATTTGATGTTTAAAAGATGTATAAATTCTTATTCATCAAACATCCCCACACTTGAACTTTGGTTGTCCTCAAACAAACTAAAGTAAACTAAAAACTCTCTAAATGGCAATAACCTCAACTAGCATTTTATACGCACAAACAAATTACTCGGGTTAAAACAATCAAGGACTACTCGACATGATGGAAAAAAAACAAAAAGGTATATAAAATAAGTTTATGAGCAATGGTCCATCTTGGAAATCCCTACAAGTCTACCTCACATCCTTACAATGTTTACACACACTCGGCTAATATATGGGTGCACATACGATTTATGGAGTATGTGTTAAACACTCGATGCCACGATGATGACTATGTGATATCATAAGCTTGTGAAAGGATCAAATTTAATCACACGACAAAAACATAACATGAATCATGAGGTCTTATTCGGGTTGTAACTTGGCTGGTTCGACTAACTTGAAACAAAAGAATACTTGTTGAATTGATGTAGTAGAATGAAAATGGAAGTATATATGGTTGAATAAGATCATAATAACTAGGGAAGTATATATATTCGATGATGTATGGAAGCTAAAATTATGATGTTGTAACCATATAGGAGCAAAGCAGGAAGAAGGCAGGAGCCACACTAAGGCGCAAGTAACGCAAGATCACGGTAAGTTCATATGAACTTTTTTATATCATAATGTAGATTAACGCATTGGCTTCATGTTGTTACTAGTTTATAAATTATGTTTCAAAGTATGGAAAACCTGATGTATTAATATTGAAGGGTTTATGGGGTATGTATTATAACCCATCATGGAAGGGTCAAAACGAATGAATAACAAGAATTACAATGGAGATGTAACGATTCATTGTAAATGGGTCAAAACGGATGAAGTTTCGTGATGACGAAACTGTTAAGTTTGATCCATTATGAACGGGTCGGATGGAATTGAGATGTTAATAAGGAAGGAATGGTAAATGTAAAATCCATGTTTCAGTGGATATTAGCAAGAAAGGAATGGATGGTTAATGACCGAATTATTATAATGACCTTATGAATGAGTCAAAGATGAGATGGAATGATAGATGTGAATACTATGCTTAAACAATTATACTAATTTTTTTGGATGATATGAGGTAATAGTATTCTATGATGGATGGTAGGAGGTAATGGTAGTGTATTATGGATGGTATGATAGATGAAAGGAAAGTGTATTAAAAGTAGTGTACAAGAACACGGTATATCATGTTTCTAAATATAGATGCACATGTTGATTTCTAATATTGGTAATGTAAAAAGTAGTGTATTATGGATGGTAGTGTAAATGAAAGTGCAATTGTCTAATATTTGTAATGTTTACGGAATTTGTTAAAGAAAAGATACATATGCACATGTGCATGGATAATTGTTACACAAAAATTTTCTTTTTTTGGTTTTTTTAAGTGACGATTATAGCGATTTTTTTTAAATATTTAAAAAAATTGTGTTTTTTAGATTTTTTTAGGTATTTTTGGTTATGTTCATTTGATCTCGCGGTTCTCGCAATAAAGGGTGGTTCCTAACAGATCCTTCTCCTATATATATATATATATATATATATATAGAGAGAGAGAGAGAGAGAGATTGAGGATCCTGTAAATAGGGGCTTGAGTGTGAAAATATCGTGGATCTAACATGTGTCCTTGAGTTATATTAATTCAAAAGGGTAAAATGTAATTTACTCAATAATTCAACTAAATGATCAATATTCCCATAAACACGTAGGAGTTTTTTTAGGATTCTGATTTGTTTTTTCTAAAAGTTCTTTAATAATCTATGATTTATTTGTCATCTCGTATAAATCTTCAGGATCGTAAGAAGTTATCATCATCATTGTAATACGGTTTCTTTTCTGTTCTATGCGAAAATCTATTGTGTGGTGTTTTAAACCTGCATTCATGATGTTTTAAACTTGCACTCCAGTATGTGTTCTTCGTATGGTGTTTTAAACCTGCATTCATATGTTTTAAACCCGTATTCGTAGTATTTTAAACCTTTAGTCCAATATGTGTTCTTCGTATGTTCTTCGCATGGTGTTTTAAACCTGCATTTGTTCTTCGTATGTTCTTCGCATGGTGTTTTAAACCTGCATTTACACCTGCATTTACGCCTGCATTCATGGTGTTTTACACTTGCATTCCAGTATATGTTCTTCGTTTGGTGTTTTAAACCTGCATTCCAGTAGGCTTCATATCATGCTATACGTAGTTTTATCTATATAAATATAACAATATGGTACTCATATTAAAGATAAAAAAAGCTCATTATTATGGTGTAATTTATTTTGAAAAAACACATTACGTATAAATAGTTATTCACGTATCAAACAGATGGGTGGAGCTTGCATGTGCATTAAAGTTGATGACAGTTTCTTTATTTAAAAGTACATTATAAAAAGACGTTATTACCCCTAATCTAGCAAAACTAGTAAAAAATAAAAAATAAAACATAATTTATATTTTAAGCGCTTCTTGATCTCTACCATTAACTACAAGATCTAAGAGCTTAAAACACTTCTTACACTTGGCACAAAACCAACCCTTTTTACACTAACCCCACCATATACAAAGTAGGGTTCTTGCACAAAGTGTGTTTTTTTCTACAAAGTGTAGAAAGCAATTTGAGCCATCTGATGGGTGTGTTTAATGGTTTAGATTAAGTCAATGGAATTTTTGTAATATTTGTGTGTCATTAATTAATTGTCGTAATAGGTTAGGGGTAGTCTTGTAAATTTACATGTTTTAAATCAATCAAAAATAACACACCCCCTACAATCTTGCGATTTTCCTCTCTCTCTCTATAAAACCAATTATAGAAAACCCTCTTTCATACAAAAATATCTAGAATCATGGATGAAGATAACAAATTCGGATTGAAATATAAGCACGATTGATACCATGTTTATCATTTCATTCGCAATTCATCATCTTTTTCTAAAGCACATTCAATTCGTATTTTATCTGGTTGGTCACGTTGTGTTTTATCACTAAAACACACTAGCATGAAACACATCCAATATCCAACTACAAGTGTAGTAAAACACAACACTATGATGAAACACAATGTAAAAAAACTAGAAACTGAAAAAACACAACGTCAAGACAGTGCATTTCATCTGATTCGTCACATTGTGTTTTATCTCGTAAAACACATCAATATCTCTTAGTGATCTGCATTTATTATTTATTACTGCTAAAACACAATCTCAATATCTCTCAGTGAACTGCATTTCATTAATAAAAACAACATTTAATACCAATGGAATAATAACACATTAAAATTAACATTTTAACTAGTAAAACACATCGTCAAGAACTTGTTGAAGAAGCCATTATTTTTTATTAGACAATTGATTTACGAAGTAGCTATGAAAATCGCATGGAATGATAACTTCTAGGAATTTTGATAACCTCCAATACGAAATCAAGGAGATATTAAGTTTTCTTAAAATTCTCATGAATTAGTTAATAATAAAAGACTTCCATAAATAAAATAATTATCAAATTACCTTAATGCCCTTTTTATTAAAAACCTTAATTGCCACATGTCACTCTCCTATTGTTTTCTACACTTTGTAGGAAATTTTGGCTTTGTATATATATATATATATATATATATATATATATATATTAAGTATATATACACACACACACACATATATATATATGTGTGTGTGTGTATATATACTTAAATTACACTTATAAACGAGTATTTCATTCTCTTTAATTTGAGTATAGTTGTCACACCCGTTCATAGACGGAAGCGCGTGGTGTGAACTTGATTAGTTTTCATCGCATACGATATAAGTAAACAACTATATGAAATAAAACATGCACGATGTTCATCCATTGCCATCATTTCAAAGTTACAAGTCATAAGTATTAACCACAAAAGACAACACAAGTTATAATATTTTTTCAAAAGACTTGTTCAAAATATAGTTTTGAAAACCTAAAGGCTTTAGATCCTATATCCCATTCGAAGAAGGAATATATGGACCAAACCCTTCAAAATAGGATGACATAATTTCTTGATAACCTTGAATCTTGTAACCAACCGAGCAAAGGTCTACTTAGCCGTCTGAAATACATGTAAGTTTAAAAACATCAACAAAAGTTGGCGAGTTCATGCGTTTTGAGTTCATAACAAATGATCTTAAAAAAATTTTAGAGTTCATATATAACAATGTGGTATGTAAAGCGTCAATGAACTTATGATCATTAATGTTTTGCAAGGACATTAATATGTGTGACGATAAAGGAAGCACTCGACCATAGACGATTTCATTCTGGTCCATCCGGCTGGGACAACAAAAGCACTACATGCGGCCACACAAGAACCCATGAGTGGGGCTCGCTACCCCCGATAGATATGCCCCTCTTGTTCCTTGGTCTTATACAAGATTAGTGGCGCTTAAAAGAGACCATATTCACACATGATCCCCATATTTCATTCCATAGCTAAACTATGCCATCAAAACATGTATTTCCCCCGAGAGTTGTAAAACTGAAAACATTTAAGAGAAAAGGGGGAAATGAACTCACAGATTTGCGTCCAAAATTGTGCTAGCAAACGGTGTTCCAAAAGCGTGAGTCAACCTACAAGTGCTCTAACTCATTAGACACTTAGGTTTCTTCTTGACCTTGTATGCATTTCCTCTTGAACGTTATTGTATTTGTATTTGTTATATATTTGGAACCCTTGTGTATTTAAATATGTTGGCATTTGATTCATGTATTTTTCTTATATATATATATATATATACATCTCATATATATATATACATCTCATATATATATTTTGTATTAAGAGTGTGTACGAACGGGCCTCGCCCTTCGTGAGTCTTCGTGCCCCGCTCGAACACTTGTGGGCCTAGCCCATGAAAGTCTTTGTGCCTCACACAAGTGAGAATGGGCCTAGCCCATTTGAGTCTTTATTCCTTGTGTAAGTCCCGATAACCGGATCTTACAATATCACACGTAGCTTGAATGGTGGCGGAATCACACAAATAAGCTAAGAATTGAAATAGAAGAAATAAGATGAAATAGAAGTTCAACTTGCATACAAATCTTGAATTTGTCTAATAAAAGTTGAGAGAAAAGCCACCTAGGAGCCACTAACCCGAATACATCACATCTATTTATACTAGAGGGTTAGTGCTCCATTACCCTAAAGCCCTTAGGCCCAAAAGCTACCCCCAAGCCTACAGGCCCAAAAGCTAACCCCAACCCATTTACATAAGATATGCCCAAAGTAATAAAATAACTAATGCATAAACCTAACTGACCTAACAATCTCCCCCTAGGTTTACTACATTAGTGTAGCGTTCCGCTTTAAGATCCACGCTTCCAAATAGTGGAGTTGGATCCACATATAGCTTGTTTTGGATCACTACAACGATTCCACTAGTCCAGGACTTTGCACATGCTTGATACTTTTCATTTGTGTGAATCTGATGTTGGCCCAAAACCCTGATAACTTCTTCATGAGAGCTGATCATCTCCAATACGACTGGCAATCTGAAAGCCTTCTCTTTTGTCACGATCACAGTCTCTACCATCCGTGGATCATATGCCTGGTAGCAAAAGTTCTTTAGCACACCATTTTGAAATTTTGGAGCAACATGAATGACCTTTTCAATGTTTGTTGGTGGCAGATAACTGATTTCATACGCTTGTGAGTGTGGGGTCACAAATTCCTAGATTTTTCTTAAGATAAGACTCAGCAGTCTTCATGTTTGGGAAGTCATGCTTTACTTCATATTTGAGTTTGAGTGAAATGCCCAGCCTAGGCCACGCTAATTTCGATCGGAATAAGAATAGTGAGCTCGCAACAAGTTTTTTAGGTCGAGCTTGGTCCAAGACTCAAACTGTGACTCTTTCTAGTAGTATTCTTTGTGCCCACTCTCTGTGATCACCAGCCATAACTTTCTATCATGATTATATTTCCAACACTTGACCTCAGATTTGTTTCCGACTTTGTTATAATGACTTGATCCCAGCTCCATTACGTAGTGATCAGAGGTTTTGGGTGGATCCTTTAGTTGGAACTTTCATCTACAGGATTCACATCTTGCTTTTTCATAACTAACATATGTTTGCTGCTTTGCTTCTTTTGAGATTGCTTTCTTTTATTTTTTTGTTCTGCAGCTAGGTAGGCATTCAAACTAGCTTCTCTTTCAGCATCGGCTGCAGCTTTCTCTTCAGCAGTACGTTCATGACGTGCAACGTTCAAAGGATCGTCATCTTTATCTGCAAATTCACCATCGAACTTCTTTTGCAGCTTGGATTTCATTTCATAAACCTCTGCCGTTAACAAACTTACATCTCCCTGCAGCTGCTCAATTGCTTTATCTCTAATGGTTACTTGATCTTGCAAAGACGATATCTAGGCATCTTTTAGCATAGAATCTGCTTGCAGCGAAGATATTTGAGCTCTCTTCAATTCATTGTCTTGTTCTAACAACACCACTCTTCGTTGCAGTTTACCGACATTTACTACTTCATCATCATCTATTTCAGATTGTTCAATAAACTTTTTCTTCTCTACAACTATTCTCAATGCTTTTTCATCATGTTCTGTAGACCCACCACTCGAACTTCACCTTCAAATAGAAAACCACCTGAACTCTCTAGCATGTCTGTGATTTGGGCATCTTGTGTGATTAGTTCAAGAATGACATTTGAGCTTGTAGGCTTGGGGTTAACAGGAGTTTCTACTTCAGTTCTCTGTTTCCTTTTTGACTCTTGCTCACTGTTAGGATTGTCTTCTGTTTGAGTTTCTTTACTAGGAACGATTTTGGGAGCAGGGACTCCAGAATCACCGTGTAGTGATGCAAGAAAAGCAGCAAGATCCTCAGCACTCATCAAATTTAGTTCTTTGATGGTTTCCTCAGCTTTCTTAGTCTCAACATGTTCCAGCTCTTCCTCATTCTCTTCGTCTGTAACCAGATCTTCGACTTCAGGTTCTGGTTTCTTTGTCGCATCGATGATTTGTATATCATGATCTTCAGCGAACATGGCGTTTACCGGTTGAGGAGCCGACACAACTTCCTTAAATTTCCCATGCTTCACTAGATCATATCTTCCAACATACTTGATTTTCGCTGACTCACGCTGTTTACATGCCGCTTCAAAACAGCTGGGACCTAGCAGCTTCAAATTCAAATGGCTTGTGCCCTTTACCAGATCTGGATACTTCTCATCTATGATCATATGCACAAACCTTGGGTATAACAGAAACACCTTCTTCTTTATATTCTCTAACATATTCTTCATGTTGTCGAAGATGAAGGCAAAAAAGTTGTAATCCTAGTCGTTGACTAAGGCAACAAGTGCAGCTGTCTGCGTCTGATTCAACTGATCCTGAAAACCTTTGTATTCAGATACCCATTATAGGAAGATGTGAGTCAAACACCTCCAGTATGGTGGAAACAACTTTTTCAACATTGTTGGATAAGGGCCTTCATAACTCATGTGTCGAAGTGCTTTGATCACATTTTCTCTGTCGTGTGCTGTTGGATGACGATCTTAATCTTTGAATTTTAGTGCCTCCCACACAGCTGACTCTGAAACAATAACATTTGTTCCTTGAATCTTTGATTCGATAACCGCATCGCCTCTTGACTTTAGCCTTGATCCAGAAATCTTGTATCATTTCTTCGTCGATAACTAGATTTGTCTTCAAAGCGTGAGTGAGTCGGCAATTGTTCAGGCCGACTATCAAGGAGTTGAACATTTCAAGGTACTCTGGCGGAGGATCGGACAGGTAGAAGGCTTGATTATGGAAGGCTTCAACTTCTAGTTTGCGTTTTTCAACCATTTTTGCGCCATTTTCTTTACTTGAACAAAAACGTCAACCTTTTTTTAGCAAAAATAACTTAATTGACCCTTTTGACTATTTGATCCTAAATCAAATGGTTCAAATAGTCAACGAGTCAACAGTTCAAATAGAGGGTTAAGAGGTTAGCCAGGGGGTCAAGAGGTTAGCCAGGGGGTCAAGAGGTCAGCCAGGGGTTCAAAATAGTTTTGAACAAAAAGGTTTAAACCATATTGAACCGGTCAAAATGAATCGAATGAACAGGGTCAAACTGATTCAGATGAACCAGGTCAAAAGTATCTCGGATGACAAGGGTTCAACTCAAATGACCCGTTATCAGTTATCCGAGATGCCCTGACATCTTGG
This sequence comes from Scalesia atractyloides, assembly GCA_947069175.1. Lineage (NCBI taxonomy): Eukaryota > Viridiplantae > Streptophyta > Magnoliopsida > Asterales > Asteraceae > Scalesia > Scalesia atractyloides. Next base: position 39,436,087 of record CAMTDV010000008.1, on the reverse strand, counting down.
ATGAAGATGTCAGAGCTCGGATAACTATCCGAGATGCCATGAAGTTCATCTGAGATACCATGATGTTCATCCGAGTTCCATCTGAGTTGCTAGGAAAAGGCTGACCTATGAGTTCAAGTCAATATATTCGAGATAGTTCCGAGATGAGTAAATGAGTCCGAAATGACTCAAAACTAATCGAGATGCCGTTTTATAGACCCGAAATGGGCCTGAGATATTGGGCCAGGCCCATCTCGGAACAGTGATCTGAAATGATGACCCATTTCGAGTCCCATCCGAAAAGGGTGGGCCCATCCGAGACAGTTAACTTCACTATGTGGGCCCCATACTTTTACAAGTTCTAAACAGTAACACCTTTTGTCAAAATCCGCAATCCAACCAACCGAGCAACCCATTTTATAATAATAATAATAAAATAATAATAAAAATAACAAAAGGGAAGAATTGCCATGGGATCAAACCATTTTTGAACCGATTAAGGAACATTTTTTAGCACGAGCTTAGTCAGGCTGTTCTGTGCGATTGCCGCTATATTTATCCACTTAAACTCATCACATCAACCTTCAATTCTCAACCTTGCGACTTAATTAAATAATTTTGCTATAACATCCATGTGTCACATATCAAGCCATACCCCACGATCAAGGTAAGCCCAACAGTTCATCGTAACGGGTGAGTATATTTAGGACATCATTTCATTTTACAACATCCAACTTGTTGGTGAGCAGGTCAATACTTCATACTGCCAAGTGACTAAACAACATCAGATGAGGGTATTTTTGACTATTTAGGCTCTTGGAATTTTCCCATGATGAGATTTCCCTTCCTATAAGGTTTTGGCCTTCAATTTTGGCTCTTTTAAGGATATCATGACTGTGCCTAGGTATGGATATATCAAGAGGCAACAGAAAAGCATTCCTGATATCCCCGGATGGTTCTCCAGCATAAAGACTTGAAACTTCAGACGATGGCTATCTATCAACGCAAGATTTAAGATCATAAAATCATATGCCAATGATATGTTACCCACGAGATGTATAGCTTGTAGATTTTTGTCACTTGGTATCTTTTTTGCCCTTTGAGCGATAAGCACATTGTAGTGGATCCTTGCCTTTTCAGCTTTGAACCTTACATGTGTTAACCAAATTCTTAATACAGAAATTTATTTCACTTCCCAAAAAAACAAATATTTCTCCCCCTAAATTTGTGCAAAAGTGGAATACTTTATGCACAAATTTAGTTAGTTTGCCGATAGCTATTTACATATATGAACTTGGATTTTTTTTGGGTTGCTTAGTCGGTGTAACACATCATTTTCAAAAGGTCCAGAAGCACCTTGAATCTCGAGTTGCTGACAGGTTTTGTAAAAAGATCCGCTGTATTAGCATCAGTGTGGATCTGTTCAAGTTAAACCTCTATCATAGCAATCTCGAATAAAGTGAGCTTTGATATCAATGTGATTGGTTTTGGAGTGGAAAACAGGGTTTTTGATGATTTGGAATCGTTATTACAGTAGATAGTAGTGTTAAGATAAGTCAAACCGTAACCCTCGAGCTGATGTTGCATCCAAATAACCTGGGAGCAGCATGCAGATGTTGCAACATTATCTATTTATTCGGTTGATAGAGACACCGTTTATTGTTTCTTGCACTGCCATGAAATAAGCCTATCTCCCAAGTATTGGCATCCAGCCTATGTGACTCCATATCCCTGTCTGTCCCTCCAAGGTTACTGTCAGAAAACGCAAACAAATCAAAGTTCGAATCTCTAGGATACCAGAGTCCCAATGTTAAAGCTCCCTTGAGGTATCTAAAGATTCGTTTAACGTATGAGAAATGAGAAAATTTAGGATTAGCCTGATATATGGCACATTGGGAGACAGTCTACATAATGTCCGGCTGACTCGCAGTTAAGTACATCAATGAACCAATCATGGATCAGTACATTGTTTGATTGACCAGATCTTCTTCAGCATCCGCATTCAACAGTGGCCTTCAGCAATGGAGGAGTCTATCGGCTTAGAATTTGACATGTCAAATTTTGCAAGAACGTCCTTAACATGCTTTCCTTGATGAATCAAGATTCCTTGACTACTCTGACAAACTTGCAAGCCTAGAAACATAGTCATTTCTCCCAATGAGCTCATTTTGAACTTCTTCTTCATCACCTCCTCGAACTCTTTGCATAGTGAAGGTCCCCTAGTCCTTATGGATCTTGACAGAATCGTCTATCCAACCTAGAGTGTGGAATCCCCTAGATCAGATTTCACAGAAAACACAAGAACACGAACACAATTCCTTCAAACAGTCTTCTATTGATTATCCAACACTATGTGTTACAATCAATTCAAGACTCTCTAGAAATCTCTCAGCCACTCTCTGTAGATTTCTCACACTCCTCTCTAATCAACTGTCGAACTGACTAACTCTAAAACCCTAATGCATAACATGTATATATACTACATGTCTGCATACTAGGCTTTATACTAGGCTAGGCCATTCTCCAAGCCCATTACAACTCTAAACAAACTAAACACAAATGCTAAGCCCAATACAAAATATCCAAAGACTAAACTATTAAACTATTAAGCTGTTGTCACAAATATGCACCAACAGACTCCCCCTTGACAATAGCTTCATAGTATAACTTTGTCTTCAAACATCTTATGATCTTTTGGTCTTTGGATAACTTCATCTACATGTGGATTCTGACAACAACAGACTCCCCCTAAGCTGATGCTTCCAATCTCCAAGACTTTCATTCGCTGTAGATTTGCGAACGAGCATTCTCTGATTAAGCTCTTATCTCCAACTTCCTCTATATCACCTTTTGCAATGTTGTAGAAGGATCCTACCATGCATCTTCACACATTCTGCACTCCATCCTTAAGATGTACTTTACTTAAATTCTGCACTTCATTTTGATAACTACATCAATCTATTTAGAAACACAAGCAAGTAACTCGAAAAACCATTAGTTCTTTTCCACATTAAAGATAAACCAATATTTTATCTTATCATGCAAAAATAAACAAATTATCAGTTCAAACTGGGAAACTTTAAAAACAAATCTTTTTGTATTTTTATATTTTCTGAAAACAAATAACTAACAAGAAACTAAACACTCTATTTTTGTGAGTATCACCGATAAGAAGATCATATCAGCACTATCAAACTGTTTTCAGACTATCTGATAATTCTTTATACAATATTCATGAAAAACAGTTCAAGACGATTACCAGTATTGTTTATCCATTTAAACAAAATACATGAACATTTCAAGTACCATTACCTCGTGATCTGTTTAGATAATTTATACCGGTATACGAGTGTGTCCCACTTCAGGACATACCCCCGCGATCAAGGTATGCACGAAATTCATCATAGTAGGTGAGTATACCGAAATTCATCGTTTTTGATTTACAACGTTAGATAATTGGTGATGAGGTCAGTACTTCTGTATAGCAAAGAGACCAACATCCAACGAGGGTTAGGACAAATACCAAATTTTGGTACGAATAATGCAATTTTCACATTTGAATGACTCTCTAGGAGAGCTTCTTCAATATATGGGATTTGGCATTTTTGCTCTTTTAAGATATCCCGGTTGTGCCTAGGTCAGCATATATCTGGATGCAGCAAAAGGATAACCTTGATACCATGGATGAAATAACGATATAAAGACCTAAAACCTCAGATTTTGGCAATCTATAAACGCAAGATTTAAGGTTACAAAACTATACGCCACTGATATGTTACCCACTCATACACAGTTTAGTATATTTGTATCACAAAGGTAAGTTAATTTTTCATGCCTTTTGCCTACTGGTACATCATATGATGAAGCTGCTATCAAACTTAAGCAATTTAATTCTAATTTCAGTGTGACAGTCTAACTTGCTGATGTACTATCATTTCTTCTTTTTCACACAGTGTAAACTCATTTTTCATTTTTAACAAAAAACTTTAAACTTTTCAACTTACTCCCCTAAACTCACGCACTAACTAAAACTCTTTTTCGCTTAGGGAAATTTCTCCCCCTAATTTTTTGTTTTTATGGAGTAAAGTTCTGAAAACGGAAATTTAAACATAAACAGACTCCCACTTTAACCTGACAAGTAGGTTTTTCACTTTTAGTAAACCTTTTCTATCACAGAAGTAAATAATTCGTTACCATGTGTAACCTACTATTCACCTTAGATGATGTACAGGAATAACCATGGTTGAACACATCAACAGTGCTTCTTGGTCATCTTGCACACACTCAACAACTTAGTTAGACTAGGGACCCAAGCCTTAAAGGTGTTGGGTCATCCAGATTCATCAACCACTGGAACATCAATCCAATATCCATCACACCCTACAGGTGTCTTGGATGTCTTCCAAGTTGTCGGACACGATTTGTAATTTTCACGAGATCTTTGATCACAAGAATTTCGATAAACTCTTGGATTTTTCGACCTTTGAAAATTATTATCTCGAAACCGTCTTCTCCCATTATTATATTCTGATCTTTGAAAAATTTGAATTGTTTTGAACATTCGAGTTACTAAAACCCTTATATTCGTTTCTTCTTTGAACATTCTGATTACCAGCAGTCTGGTATCGATTTTGATATCCAAAATTTTTCCTTGTAAAACAATTTGATTGTCCATTAACATGACCTGATTTAGGAGAAAATTTTCTTGGACTATCAAATCTTCTTGATGTTGAACATTCAGGTTGAAATCTTGGTTGACTTGTCTGAACACTTGATTTAACAGTTTTCTTTGAACCAACCTGATTCCCATCCTTAACCTCAACCTCAGCCTCTACTTTCTTACCCTTTTTAAAAGGACAACAACTAGCCACATGCCCTTTGTTGTGACATTTAAAACACGATCTTTTCTTAAAAATTTTCTTTCTGTTAGATCCCTTTTTAAATGTTTTGTCCGTTTTGTCTTCAGTGTCCTCATCCACATTATGAGGTGTACTGTTAGACCTAATAGATTCTTTCAAAGAGCTTGGACTATTAGGTATGTCAACTGTTATCGGGTCCACTATAGTTGGTGTAGTAGGAGCAAAATCTGTTAGCTCATTTTCATTTGGTAAAAATGAGTAGTCCTGATCCTTAGAGGATGAGGCTTTACTAAACCCCACTCCCGTTTATCACTACTCCTTTTCAAACCTTTCTGAATTTGAGTCCTGGCTAACGAGGATTTTCCAAATTTGTCTAACTTTCCATGAAGTTCAACAATTTTGGCATGTGCATCAGCTAATTCGGTGCACTTTTCAGAAAGCTCGTTAGTCTTATCCTTCACAGTTTCACGAGCCAAATCAATGATCTGTAAAAGTTTATTGACTTTTCTAGTCAAACAGATGATTTCTTGTTCATTTGAATTGAGTGTATTTAAAAAAATTGACTCCTTTCTACTCAAAAGCACATTTGACTCTTTCAGTTTTTCTAATTCAACTAACAGAATTTTGTTTTGCTCTGATAGTTTGTTAACTTTACCCTGTAGTTCAGTGCAATTATGACAAGTATGACTAACAGATTGAAATTGTACATGTACCTCTGCTGTTAGCTCATCTGTATCTTCCATGCACATTGTAGCTATTGCATCCTTGAGTTCCATTCTCTCCTTCCCAGCTTCCTTCTTCTCTTCTATCTTAGCAGCTCGTTCATCAATCTTCACAGCTACAGTCTCAACCACACGTGTACTTTGTCTTGAAGTACTCTTATAACGTTTTTCTAAAGCTTCCCACAGCTCTCTAGATGATCCATACCTATTACAAATGTTTTTCATATCAACTGGCAAGGACATCTTTATCGTTGCAAAAGCCTTCTTCTCAGCATCATACATTTGTTTCTCAGAGTCTTCCATCTTCTCGTATGAAAGTACCAGAATTCTTCCATTCACTCGACGTGTGGGAGCAATGTACCCATCGATAATACAATTCCACATCTTAGTATCTTCACTTTGAACAAATGCCTCAAACTACTTCTTCCATTCTACATATTGTTCAGCATTTAATAGCGTTGGCCAGTTTTTAACACTCTCACTTAGATTGTTCAATTTGCCCATCTTTAACACGCAGCTAACAGTTTAAATGGATTTTGGTATACCTGTCAAAATCCAAATCTAACCCGCAGCTTATCGTAACCAAACCGTTTAAAAACGTTCAGAAATTTGTCCGAAAGGTGTGATTACCAAATTGTACCGTTAGACTCGTCTCGACGATATGATTCCAACGATATATAATGTCCGATAGTGATTTTAGGAATTTTCGTGCTTTTTTTGTCCTAAAAATCACACGAGCTTAACCGTGCAACCGGTTTGTCAAGAATGTTTATGGATCAAATTCTATGTCTGAAAACGTTTAACTCCAGTTACGTCAGCCGGTTAACTTTCCGCTTTCTTAATCTTAAGTCGGAACAGTACCAAATCCGAAACAGTAACTCCGATTTACAATCCGAAATGACAATCCAGAACAGTAATCCGAATTGCTAATCCGAAATGGTGATCCAGAATAGTGATCCGAGATGAAATCCAGAATGCACTGTTCTAGTCCGAAATGAAAATCCAGAATAGTTTTTGATCCAAAATGTAATCCGAAATGAAATCCGAACTGGAATCCGAAATGAAATCCGAAATGGAATCCGAAATGGCTTCTGATCCGAAATTCAATCCGAAATGGACTGTTCGATCCGAGATGGACTGCTAGAATCCAAAATGCAATCCCAAATGAACTGCTTCAATCCGAAATGCACTTTGCTGATCCGAAATTCAACCTGTTCTGATCTGAAATACAAGCTTTCAATCCGAAATGCTTCGCTTTGGATCCGAAATGCAAGTCTTCTATCCGAAATGCCTGCTGCTAATCCGAAATCATTGTAGATACCCTAATTCAGCTGCCGAAACCCTACAGCCATCAGAAACTCCAAAACAGCCTCCAAAACGTCCAAAAATCCAATTTTTCTGCTGTTACGATTCTGAACCGAGCAATAATCAAGAGCCGAAAGCTCTGATACCAATTAAAGGTCCCCTAGTCCTTATGGATCTTGACAGAATCGTCTATCCAACCTAGAGTGCGGAATCCCCTATATCAGATTTCACAGAAAATACAAGAACACGAACACAATTCCTTCAAACAGTCTTCTATTGATTATCCAACACTATGTGTTTAAAATTAATTCAAGACTCTGTAGAAATCTCTCAGCCACTCTCTGTAGATTTCTCACACTCCTCTCTAATCAACTGTCTAACTGACTAACTCTAAAACCCTAATGCATAACATGTATATATACTACATGTCTACATACTAGGCTTTATACTGGGCTAGGCCATTCTCCAAGCCCATTACAACTCTAAACAAACTAAACACAAATGCTAAGCCCAATACAAAATATCCAAAGACTAAACTATTAAACTATTAAGCTGTTGTCACAAATATGCACCAACACATAGCTCTTCATTGGTTGACCCAAAAATTATGTCATCAACATAGATCTGAACAAGGATAAAATCCTTTCCAATGCGTTTAATTAATAGCGTTTGATCTATCGTCCCCCGGGTATATCCGGGTGTAAGCAGATGCTCTGTTAAGGTTGTATACCATGCATGACGTGGTTGGTGTAATCCATACAAAGCTTTATCTAACTTGTATGCATATCTTTGATCTTCACATACAGAAACGTCGTCTTGACATCCATTTGATAAACGGTGAAACCCATATAGGATGCATATGCCAAGAAGACGCGTACGGCTTCTAGATGAGCTTTGTTTCGCGCAATCACTTCGGTATCGTCTTCTTTGTTTCTGTATTCCCAGTGAATACCAAGAGCGCGTTTTCCTTCCGGAAGGTTCACTAATTTCCATAATCCCAGCTTCTCAAATTGATTGAGCTCTTCATGCATTGCATCAACCCATTCAGGTTCCTGCAAAGCGACATCAATGCTCTTAGGCTCAATCTGTGTGATAAAACATGAATATAAACATGTGTTAGTGGTTCCTGATCTACTCCGTGTCTGAACACCGGCAGGTACAGGACCAATAACGTTTGTAATCAGATGGCTTCTCTGAACACGCTGAGGAATTGCCACCGCAGGTGCTTACAAGTTTGTTTCCAAGTTATAAAAATTCTTGACACTATTCTAGATTGCTCCCCCTCATTTGATGCAGTCGTAGTGTTGATCACTGGAGGATCCACTATGTGTTCTGAGGGAATTGGCTCCGGAAACAATGAAGCTCCCTGAGCATTAGTATTTGAAAGACCAGCACTAGCTTGTTGTGCAGAAGGATCCTTGTTGTGAACTACAACCTCAGGAGTAACAGTCATATTGGGTTCAAGAACCGGCTATTGAATTGGTGAAGAAAGATGCGTTTCTGTAGTAGCTTCATGAAACCCGGTGGATCCACAGTAAGCTTCTTGAAAGAGTCTTGAATATGGACAACATCATCTTTAGCTATAATGGGAATTGGTATCACAGTACTTGAGACATCTGCAGCAACAATTACATCAGCTAAAATATTAAATGACTTAAATAGGGAAGAATAATCATATACCCAATCATGTCCAAGCCGTGCGTCTTTGGGATTTTCTTCCAACCAGTCCGCATAGTACGTCTCCATGATTTGCCAGTCCACATAGTTTGTCTCCATGATTTGCTTCTTGATTTTATTGTATACTCGATATGTGGTATTCTTTGCATAGCCGATGAAATATCATGGATGTCCTCATGCTTAAAATTTGCCCTTGGTATCCATGGTAAGAAGGACACAAGGACAGCCAAACGTACAAAAGTGTTGTTCAGAGGGTTTCCGTCCTTCTACTATTTCATACGACATCTTCATGTGATGTTTGATGATAAGCGCATGATTTTGAACATAGCAGGCGGTGTTCACTGCTTTTGCCCAAAATATCAGTGGAAGGCTGGAATCTATTAGCATTATACGAGCCGCTTTGATGAGAGTCTGATTGCGCCTTTCAGCAATCCAATTTGTTGAGGAGTTCAAGTAGCACTGTATTGAAGACCAATTCCTTTTGAAGCACAAAAATTGTTCAGCTCGGCATTTTTGAACTCCGTCCCATCATTGCAGCGTATAATCTTCACACGCTCGTTCGCTTGGTTTTCCATGAGAGTGATGAATTTCTTTATCAGACCAGCAGTTTCGCTCCTTTGTTCCAAGAAAAACACCCAAGTGAAACGAGAAAAGTCATCAGTGAAAACTAAGCAATAACTCCAATACTCAGGACATTGACAGGACCAAAGAGATCCATGTGAAGCAGTTCCTGAACTTTAGATGTTGTGTGCACGAGATTGGGCTTATGAGGCTTATGATGCTGCTTCCCACGGGCACATGATTTTCACTTTTTAATTTGCATAAAATCCTTGATTGGTAAGTTTCTGACTACACCTCCCTTTGCCAATCAATTAGATTCTTCATGTTCAGCAGGCCAAGTCGTCGATGCCCCAACATTGCATCATGTTCAGCAATTTCAGAGAATAAGCAGGTAACTTGATTAGTGGGTGCTTTGTTCATGTCAATCACATAGGCGTTTCCCCGGCGTTCAGCTTCAATCAAGTACCAACCTTCGGGTATGACAATCTAAGGCTTCAGAACCACGCATCCACCTTTTGTAATCAGGACCTCTAACCCGTTGTCGCAGATCTGTGAGACGCTGAGAAGACTGTGTTTGAGTTCAGGAACATAGTTGACATCAGAGAAGCTGAGGACCCCATTTCTAACTGTGCCTTTGATAGTAATTCTTCCCGTTTCACCACCTGCAAACATTTTCAATCTGGGTTCCTACAGTAATCCCGTTCTTGCACACATAACAGGATTAGTGGGAAACAGGAACCCAATCATTTTCGATCTGGGTTGATAATCACTTTTCTTTCACAAAGCCTCACGGAAGGTCACATCTTGGTTAGTAGATTTTGAGGTTTGAGAAGATGGGGCTGTAGAATTTGGCGATTGAAAACACTCTGACTAAGATCTAGCAATATTCTAGGTTTCCAAATTTTTAATTCTTTGTTGTTTGAAAAGACTAGATGATGTTGCATTTAATTTCTTGGATTGATTTATGAACCCATTTGAGTTTGAATGCTTTTGATTGTTTTTCTTTGCTAGATTCTAGTCTCCATTAGAGAGATTTAGATGTCCATGATGTCGATGGTGCGAAGCCGTCTAATGGATGGAGTTTCCGAATGGATAATATACAAAGGGACGATGAACACAGTTTCTAGCTATGTACCCTGGAATTCCACAATTGAAGCAAGTTTGTCTTTTCAAGAAAAAGACTCTTAATTCCGCTTATGCTATTCTAGGGAACTGATTGGGTCTCTTCTATCCACTAGATGCTGATTTCTTGTGTCCATATTTATTCTTGGATGAAACATGCACACAATCATCAGCACAAAAGTGTGTCAATAGTTTAACCCTTCAACTTTGGTTTAGTTGGTTTTTGACTTGGGTTTTTCTTCTGATTTACACACTTGAGGAGGCTTCCTCTTGAATTTTCATTTTGTGTTGTTTTCTGGTTCTTTGATATCTTCTTTTCTTTGCAGGAGTGGATTTTTGCGGGATAAGTTTCATTTGAAACCTTTTCTTCAGAAACTGAGTTTTCTGAGACAACTGTATCAGTTTCTTTGGAAGCAGTCATTTGACACCGATCTTTCAGAATCAATGGATTCTTGGTTACTAGATAATGAGCAAGTTTTGTCAATATTTTGACTGTCACAACCATCTTGCTCATTATCCGATGAGTTAGAATCTTTAGTCTGATTCCTAGAAATATCAGACGTCTCCTGTTCATAAGAAATTTCATTCACACAATACGACACAACAATATTTTTAGTCTCACAAGTTTCAGAAATATCTGAGGTATCCGTTGAGGTTTCAGACGAACTGGGAAAATTTTCTAAATCACTTGAAACTAATGCCTCAGACTCCTCTGGGTAACAAGTTAAATCATAGTCTGAATCAAAACCACATCATTCAAAGTTTCAGTTTCAACAACACTAGAAAAACCCTAAGTTTCAAAAACCATAGATTGAAAAAATTCCAAACATAGTCATCATGTTTATCACATAAAGAAACATATGAGTCATCAGCAACAACTAGATGAGGTTCATCATCCACTTTTGACCGCTCCTCATCTATCATTGACTCTCCACATACACTAAAACAATTATCATTTTTTACAGAATCAAAGGTAGAAGTCTTTCCTTTGGTTCTTCGGATGGAGTTTTTGTCAACTCCTTTTCCCTTTTTAAATTTTCAACTAATTCATTCAAGCACTCTTGATTTATATTTTTTACAAAACTTACAGGCTTTTGAAAATCAATTGGTTGGGTATCCTTAGGCTTGAAAGATTCCCAAGGAACTTAGTCTCTTGGTTTGTAATACATCATTTTATCATAATTTTCAATTCTTGCTCACTGAGTGGCATTCTTGAATAATTATGATTATATGGTGAAGAAACTTGTGAATAACCCAATCCTTTTCCCTTGTTTTCTTTGTACGCCATTTGTACATTGCAAAGATTACGAACAGTGTTACTAGAAGTATCATATTTTTTTAATTTTCAACTCATTTTGTTGAAACTTTCTAGTAAGAAGTCCTTTCTCAACTCTTACCAAGTCGCATTCCAAGGTTTTTGAATGTAGTCTGGTTTTATAATCATGGACCCAACATTTTTGTTGGTTTACGTCCAGGTGGAATAGAGCTATGTCCTTCTTCAGTGCATCAATCTTTTCATCAAAAATTTTATTGTTCTCTCGAAGACCCATGCACTTTGACATGAAACTGTTGTAATCACTAAGGAGATTGAAATTATGTGCTCTTGTCTGTGCCATTTATTTCTACATTTTTTGGAGCATAAAAGAGAGTTTACCATTTCAGATAGAGATTTGGGTTCCTCAGTCTGTGACACCAAGCAATGGAGATGATTTTTGGCAACTTCCGCAATCTTCAGAGATTCCACTTGAGCTGCAACATCAACCCAGCTAAAACCATGTTGCTCTTGCACCATCAGTGCCTTTCCCGCACAAGATCCTCCATGGCTTTATGAGGTTGAAGTTGGCGTAGATGTCTGAGCCGGAGTGACTGGAACCATGGATCTCTCTGAGTTCCTAGCAGCAGCAGTATCAGTTGCTTCATAACCCGCGGGTGTCTTTCTATAGTCTCTAGGGAAGTGTCAAGGTTCATGGCATTTGTAGCACCTCAGTTTATCTTTGATAGACCCTGTGCAAATATTTGACATGGGACGGTGTTCGTATCTCTTTTGAAACTTTTCTGCTCAAAACGCAGCCATAGCTAGATTCCATGAAGCATCCAGTTCTTCAATATCTTCTTCAACAACTTGATTCATCTTTGTAGCAAACACTGAAGGAGGCAAGAGATCACCTGCAAGAAAAGCATTCAAACTGTTGAGCATGGATGCTGCTAGAGCCAACTTCTCTTCGTTCTGCTTAGTCAGGAATGCGAGATTTTTAGCGAAGGGTATAGATTGAACATTTTGAGAAGCTGAGGGATTAACACGACTATAGACCATGTTTGCATGCTGTGGTAATTGCTAAGCACTAACAGTAGTTGGAGCAACCGGGTTGTTTGGAAGAGACATGCAATAAACGTAGTTTGTCTTCTGAGCTTGAAGCCATGCCTGAGTCAACGGACTGAAAACAACATTTGGATTATTGTTCGTCACGGGGCTAATGATAAGGTTAGGATGACTTTGAGACATCAATGAAGTTTTAGAGCCGGTCACCCCTACAGCCATCATGGAGTTCTTGTAGTTTAACTCCCTTTGCTGGTTTTCAATTTCACATGATTTGATGGTGGCGATCAGTTCGGTGAGAGCAACTTCATTCAGATTTTTAGTACATTTGATCATCAAAACATCGGCATCCCAAGACTTTGGCAGTGAATTCAATAGTTGGCGAGTCATCCCATTGTTAGTGATCGGAATTCCAGCACTGAGCATCTGTGATATGAGTTTGGCGAATCTCCTAATTTGGTTCTCCACAGTCTCCCCGTAGATGTGATTAAACGAACTGAACTATTGGTTAAACATTTTTACCCTTCTAGCCTTAATGTCAGTGTTTCCTTAGTACATAATCTTGAGCACATCCAAGATTTCTTTCGCATTTGTGTAATTTTTAACAACAATCGAGATGTCAGGACCGAGGGCCATAGTAAGAATTGCGATTTCCTTATCATCTTCGTCCTTGATTTTTCGATTTTTATCGAATCACAAACTTTCTGGTTTTGGAATCTGAGTGTCTGGATCATCTACAGTTGCGCACATGATACTATAGGGACCATCACGAATACACCTCCACATACCGGGTTCCTTGGCTTTGCAATACTGCTCAAAACACCAGGTCCAGTCAAAGTAGTCATCTCCATACAACAACCTTGGAATCTTGGTAGACGTTCTGATACTCTAATCCAATTCTTGATGCATTGCAAGAGTATGAGACTAGATGGCTGTCAAGGTAGTGCTGGTGAGATCAGCCATAGTTAAAATACCGTTCGGGTTCATCAATTTTAATTTTTATCGAATATTAGTTAAATTAAACTTTTAATGAAAGTGGCAAGTTCAATTTGAAATGGTCAAACAGTCAACTCGAAACAGGATCCAAAATGAGTCAATTCGGAACAGTGATTTGAATAGCAACTCGCGTCAGAACAGTAATTTCGAACAATATCTCAAACTCGGAACAGTACTTTCTCCGAGATGGTATGCAATTGGCAGATGATGATCCGAGATGCAATAGTAATGATCCGACATGCAACAGTAATAATCCAAGATGCAACAGTATTGTTTCGAGATGGAATCCGACATGCAAGTAATGATCAAGATGGAATCCGAGATGCAAGCAATGATCCGAGATGGTATCCAAGATGATTCGAGTCTTCAACAGATGAGCCGAGATATTCAAGCAGATGATCCAAGTTCGTCCGAGATGATCCAAGTGCAACAGAAAAACAGCAGAAACTCCGAAACAGCAGTAGGTGCAATCCGAAATAGTGTGATATCAGATCTGAGCCTGGAAACAGCTTCAAACTGGCATTGATACCAATTGTAAGTCCTGATAACCGGATCTTACGATATCACACGAAACTTGAGTGGTGGCGGAATCGCACAAACAAGCTAAGAATCGAAATAGAAGAAATAAGATGAAACAGAAAGTTTCACTTTCATACAAATCTTGAATTTGTCTAATACAAGTTGAGAGAAATGCCACCAAGGAGCCAATAAGCCTAATACATCATTATCTATTTATACTAGAATGTTAGTGCTCCATTACCCTAAAGCCCTTAGGCCCAAAAGCTACCCCCAAGTCCATTTGTTGGTGTATATTTGTGACAACAGCTTAGATTTGGTGTTAGTGGGTTTAGCTTTGTAATAGTTTATTAGGAGTGTTTGGGCCAAATCCTAACCCACATAAGGGAAAGGTGGCGAATTGGGCCTGTCCAATTCGCAGCCCACATAGGTTAAACCCTAGCCCAATTACAATCTTGTCTCTATATAAACAGAGTTTTGCATTAGGGTTTAGAGCTCAGTAGAAAATCGATTGTAAACAAGATGTTCTTGTGAGTCTTAAATTGATTGTAAACATTCGTGTTGGATAATCAATAAAAAATCAGTTTCATTGTAATATTGTTACTACTCTTTTTCTATGTAAATCTGATCTGGAGGATTCTACACTCTAGATTGGATAGATGATTCTGTGAAGATTCATATGGATTAGGGGACCTACAACTGGTATTAGAGCATTATGCTCTTTTTTTGCTCGGTTCAGAATCACAGCTGAAAAAGTTGAAGATTTGGACTTTTTTACGGCTGGTTCGAAGTTTGAAGGCTGTTCTAGGGTTTTGTTGTTGATCTCGATTAAACAGCAAAGCATTTTGAATAAAAACTTGGCATTTCGGATCATCAGCAAGGTATCTCGGATAGAAATCTTACATTTCGTATTAAAAAGGTTGCATTTTGGATCTATAGTGGACCATCTCTGATAAAAAGGTTGCATTCCGGATCTAAAGTGGACCATCTCGGATAGAAATCTTGCATTTCGGATCTGGAGTGTTGCATTTTGGATCATCAGAATTGCATCTCAGATCATAAGTGTTCATTTCTAATCATCTCGGATAACTCTCTCGGATAAGTATCTCGGATACTGTTTCAAATTAGGACCATTTCGAATTCAGACCATCTCGAATATCATCATCAATCACTGTTCTGATTTTCCATTTCGGATTGTTAATCCGAGTTACTGTTTCGAGTTGGGTACCGTTCCGAGTTGGGTACTGTTCCGAGTTGAACTCGAATAGGTGGAAAGTTAACCGGTTGACGTAATCAGTAATAAATGTTTTCGACACAGAATTTGATTCGTAAACAATTTTAACAAACCGACTACATGGTTAGACTCGTGTGATTTTTAGGACAAAAAAAGACCTTAGACATTATATATGATTGGATTCGTATTGTCAAGACAAGTCTAAGGGTACAAATTGGTAACCACACTTTTCGGACAAGTTTTAAACGTTTTTAATGAGCCTTTTCGGTAAAAATGTCGAATATGTCAAACTTGAACGACTTGTTGAGAATGGAGCATGAGGCAGCCACGACTAACAAACCGCCAAAGATGTTGAAGGTAGAGAATTACCTTACATGGAAGGATAGGTTTCAGTCGTTCATTGAATATCAAGACACATGAATGTGGATCCATATTCAAGATGGGTACGTAAACCCAACTCATGACTTTGAAGCTAGACAACGGGTCACCGCCTATATAAACATGTCAGATGTAGATAAGAGAATGTATGAGTCTGAGAAGAAGGCCTTAGCTGCAATAAAGATGTCTTTACCTGATGGCATCAAACATACATTCAAGTGATATACTACTTCTAAGAAAATGTGGGATGCTCTAGAGAAGAGGTATGAGGGCAATCCTGATGTGAAGAAAAACAAAGTTGACTTGCTGAAGAAGCAATTTGTTGTCTTTAAAGGCATGAGAAATGAGTCCCTCGAAGATATCATCACGAGATACTATCATTTAATGTAAGAAATAGGCAATTAGGATATAGAGGGATACACTGACATGGAGATAAACGATAAGTTGCTAGATGCTCTACCTGCAAAGTGGGATATCTATACTCTTATGATTAAGAGAGAAGCTGATTATGATAATATGGATTTAGAAGAGGTTGTTGGGAAGCTGAGAGCTTATGAGCTCAACATGAAGAAGAAGAAGGAAGCTGGATATGATCAGGTTCAAGATCCGGGAATTTATAAAGGGATTCCAACTTCATCTTCCAACAAAGCTTCAAGTGATTCAGCAACTGCATTTCTCTCATGTGAAAATGAGCAGGTTGTGACAAATGCTGATGGTGATGTATGCTTTGTAGCTATTTCAGGAGGATCATCAGGGGCAAAGAGACAACAATCTAGCAATAATAACACTAGTACAAGGTCAATGCCTCTGAGTGTCAAGGATTCTGAAGAACAGCTTGCCTTGCTTGCTTCTTTTGTTGCATCATATAAGAACTACATTCATGGAAGAATATCTAATCCTGCTACTTTTGATGAAGATTATGATCAGATTGACCCTGATGACCTAGAGGACATGGATTTACAATGGCAGATGACCATGTCTAGAAGAGTGAAGAGGTTCATGAATAGGACGGGAAGAAAGTTCGTTGGGAAGAATGTAGGCTTTGACAAGTCTAAAATGAGGTATTACAATTGTCAAAATTATGGACACTTTGCTAGAGAATGTCAGAGACCTAAGACTGAGTCTCGTTCTAACTCATCATTTCAGGATTCGCCTGGTCATGGTTCAAGCAACAAGAATGCATCAACTAACACTGGATCAAAAGTCTTGATATCTACTGCTAGAGAAGGTTCTTATGATTGGAGTGTTCATCTGGAAGGTGATGACAATGCCACACAGGCTTTCATGCTGAGATAACCTCAATTGACAATGCAGATGTAAAAGCTGATGCTGAGGTAGAGCAAGAGACTATAGCTGAAAAAGTTGATGATGAGCAGAAGACTGAAGTTTAGGAAGAAAACGTAAAGTCAGATGTAGAAAAGGATGCTGCAGATAAGAAGATGGCTGCAGATTTTGCTGCTTTCACGGCTGATCTAAGCAAATCAATAGGTTAGGTACATTCTAACCCTAGTAGTTCTATTTGCTTAAAATGTCATGAACTGCAAAGTGAAGTTGACAGGTTAACAAAACAAAACCAAAGTCTGGTAAATGAGCTCCCGAGCGTAAAAAAATCAAACTTTTTCGTCAAAAGAAATGAGCCATTATATTTGAAGAAAATTAAGAGTTATGAAGAAGAAATGTACATTTTAACCTGTACACTAAATGAAAAACTTCAAATTATTAACTTAGCATATGATACGATGAGTGAGAAAACAAAAGAGATTTCTGAAAAATGCAAAGAGTTGTCAGAAGCACAACTGAAAATTTGTGAACTTGAAAAGAAATTGAATCAATTCAGAGATTCATCTTTTGTAATGAAACACATGATGAATGGCTTGAAGAAAAGTAGTGACAAGACCAGTGTGGGCTTCCAAGGTTTCAATGAAGTTCCACCACCTCTTGGTCATGACTATTCTTTCTTGCCAGACGAACAATAGCTGACAGACTTTGGGTCAACTACACCCAGTAGTTCCACATCATGGTATGTGCGTGTGTATGAGCATATGATGTAAGTGCCAAGAAGGATACTAACAAGGAACCCGTCCTAAGAATAAAAGGATTTTTTTGTTAATTTTATTAAAGGGAGTGATATGAAAAAAGAAACCATTGTTATTGAAAGTGAGTCAAATGTGCAGTTTGTTAAAAATAAAAACACAGAAAAATCAGAAATTGAGCAAACTAAACAAGATCTTCAAGGGCATCATCATCATCACCTGATGGATCTAAACTAGAGGCTTCAATTAAGAAGTCTTCGGCTAGAAGATCATGCTTCAAATGTGACACCAAGGGACATGTAGTTAGTTGTCCTAAAAAAAAGAATGAAGCACAAGTGACTGAGAGAAAGAGAGAAAAATCACCAGAAAAGATTGGTGATGGTGAGCAGAAAGTTTCTAACTCACCAAAGACAATCGCTCCCAAGCAACAAAGTGTTGTTGTTGGTGTAGATAAGGCTGAAAAAGGAACCCAACAACTTCCTCGATTTCAAAGAAATCAACAAAGGTTTCAACCTGAATCTACATCAGGCAGATTTGAAAGACCTAGAAGTAGTTCACCAAGAATGAATAACTTTAATGGTCAATCAAGTAATTTCAGAAGTCAAGGTCAATATCAAACTCGATATCAGAATGTTGGTAGTCGAAATTTTTATAACAATGGCTTTAGAAATTCTCACAATCAAAATTCATGGAATCAAAACCAAAATTTCCAAAGGTCACAGAGTCTAAACATGTATAGGAAACCTCAGGACCCGAGACCGAGTGGAAATCAAAAATCATGAGAGCGCCAAGGAGGAATGACATTTATGTCATGGACATGGGTGCTAAGGATTCTTCCACTGTAGTGGTGTGTTTATTGTTAAAAGCATTTGAGGCTGAGTCAGTGTTGTGGCACAGGCGCATGGCCCACAACCACTACCGAAAAATGAATTATATTATTAAAAACGGTTTAATGGAAGCGGTGCCAGTGCAGAGGTTTCATGTGGAAGATAAATGTCTTCCATGTCAAAAGGAAAAATAACATAAAAAACCTCACAAATCTAAAACATTAAATTCCATTGATACCCCTTATGACACATGGATTTATTCGGTCCAGTGAACGTAAGGAGCATAGGTGGAAGGTATTAATTTTTTGGTTGTTACACATTATTACTCACGGTATTCTTGGTTTTCTTTTTAGGTAAAAAAAGATGAGACAGCGGAGGTGCTAATTGATCTTTTTACAAAATTGAAAACTGTCCATGATGCACGCATCAAGAGGATAAGGAGTGATAATGGCACGGAGTTCAAGAATCAGATTATTGATCTCTACTTTCTTCGTAAGGGAATTCAACACCAATATTCATCTCCTTATACACCTCAACATAATGGAGTCGCTGAGAGGAAAAATAGGACGTTGATTGAAGCCGCTAGGTATATGCTTTCAGATTCAAAGCTTGTAGTTCTCTTATAGGGGAAAGCTGTGAATACAGCTTGCTATGTCTTAAACAAAGTTTTCACTGTTAAAAGGTTTAACAAAACTTGCCAGGAACTTATGTTTAACAAGAAACCGAATTTAAAAGGCTTTGAACCATTTGGATTACCTTGCACAATTGTGTGAAATAAAGATAAAACAAAAATTCGGTGAGGTAGCTGAAGAAGGTTACTTTCTAGGTTACGTACCTGGAACGCCGAATGAAAGGGTTCTCAATCTAAAAACTTGTAAAATTGAGGTTGTGTTTAATGTTGAAATCACTACTTATTCACCTCAACAATCAACGAGTGGTCCTACTATATTATATGATTATGATAGTGTGTTTAAATCATTTAATATTCCTGAGTTTCCAATGAAGATGTGTCTCAGTTGATTCAATCCGTGACCAGTGAGGATGAAGATGGTGACTTCATGCCAAGATCAAGTCTTCCGATGAAAGATGCTCCAAGAACTTCCACCAGTGCAACTAAAAAGGACTCAAGTGATGGTGAATCTAAACCCATTCAGGGGGAGGACTTCACTAATCCATTTGCAGATCAAAATATTCAAGGGGAGGTTCGTTCCAACCTGGGAGATAATTTAGTTGTTGACACCATTGTTACTACACAAGCAAACAAAGATCATCCAGTTGAGAACATCATAGGTGATGCTGCTTGTTTAGTTGTTGAATTGTTACCACATGAACACCATTGTTAAGATAAGAAGAGGTGTGATCGAAGGTTCCTGTTTGTTTGCTACAATTCATAAGACATGAATTATCAATGAGTGTTTGTGTAGCTGCTTTATTGCCCAAGAGGAGCCGAAGAATGTTCACATGGGTCTAAAAGATAACTCATGGATTGAAGCTATGCAAGAGGAACTAGCTTAGTTCAAGAAGTTGAAGGTTAGGGAGCTAGTTGACTTGCCTGAAGGAGAGAAGGAAATAGGCATCAAGTGGGTGTTAAAGTGTAAGAAAGACGACCGAGGGATTATGACGAGAAACAAAGCCCGGTTAGTCGTTAAGGGGTTCAATCAGCAAGAAGGGATTGATTACAATGAACTATTTGCACCAGTGGCAAGGTTGGAAGCAATTCGTTTGTTTCTAGTCTTCGCATCATTCAAGGGCTTCAAAGTTTACCAACTTGATGGGAAGAGTGCGTTTCTTTATGGGAAGTCCAAGAAGTGGTGTATGTATCACAACCAGATGGGTTTATTGATCCAGAGTATCCAGATCTAGTGTATAGACTTGATAAGGCATTGTATGGATTGCATCAGGCGCCCAGGGCGTGGTATGAGACATTGTCAACACATTTGTTAAAGAATGGTTTTGAACGAGGTCAGATTATCCAGATTGAGTGTATAGACTTGATAAGGCATTGTATGGATTGTATCAGGCACCCAGGGCGTGGTATGAGACACTGTCAACACATTTGTTAAGGAATGGTTTTCAAAGAGGTCAGATTGACAGTACACTATTCATTCAGCGAAAGAAGAAAGATTTTCTACTGGTACAGGTATACGTGGATGACATCATATTTGGGTCATCTGATGAGCACATGTGTCATGAATTTGAAAAGGTGATGAAGAGCAAGTTTGAAATGAGTGCGATGGGTGAGTTGTCCTACTTTTTGGGTTTGCAAATTGAATAGAAGAAAGATGGGATGTTTATACATCAAAGAAAGTATGTGTATAACATTTTGTCTCATTTTAAAATGGAGGATTGTGCTATTTTCAACACACCTATCTGCGAGAATCACAATCTTGGTCCAGATCACGAGAGTGTGGATGATGTTGATCCAACTCAGTACAGGGCAATGATTAGTTCTCTAATGTACTTGACTACTTCAAGACCACACATCATGTTCACAGTGTGTCTTTGTGCAAGATATCAAGCAAATCCAAAAGAGTCACATATGAAAGCGGTGAAGCGGATTCTTCATTACTTGAAGGGGAAACCTAAACTTGGGTTATGGTATCCAACTGTTAGTGACTCGAAGTTTGTTGCTTTCACTTATTCGGACTTTGGAGGATGCAAATCAACAAGAAAGTCTACCGCAGGTGGTTGTCAGTTCTTAGAAGGGAGGATCGTATCATGGCAACGTAAGAAGCAGTCTTGCATGTCTACCTCTATGTGTGAAGCTGAATATATTGTTGCGGGTAGCTGTTGCTCTCAGGTTCTCTGGATACAACAGCTGATGCGCGATTACGATTTAAATTTCACTCGTACTCCTATTATTATAGACAATAATCCCACTATTTCAATCACAAACAATACCTTAAAACACATTCGTACAAAACATATTGACATTCGTCATAATTTTATACGGGATTGTGCTTAAAAGAAATTGATTGAACTGCATAGAGTCGACACATTTGATAACCTGGCAGATCTTTACACAAAAGCATTTGACAGGGCTTGTTTTGAACATCTAGTCGAACTCAACGGGAGGAGGAATCCTGAATAACCAGTTTTTCATAAGAATTTTGTAAATAGTTTACTGTTTTTCAAAAATCAAAACATAAAAACATAGAAAATCACAAAAATAAAAAATAGAAAATCACAAAAATAAAAAAGTAGAAAATCAAAATGAGTTCACTGTGTGGAAAAGAAGAAATGATAGTACATCAGCAAGTTAGATTGTCACACTTAAATTAAAATTAACTTGCTTAAGTGTGATAGCAGCTTCATCATATGATGTACCGGTAGGCAAAATGCATGAAATAATCAACTTACCTTGATAATATAAACACAACAAACTGTGTATGAGTAGGTAACATATCAGTGGCTTATGGTTTTATGACCTTAAATATGATGTTGATAGATTGCCAAAATATGAGGATTTGGGTCTTTATACTGTTAATTCATCCGGGATATCATGGTTGTCATGCTGCTGCATCCAGATATATGCTATAACCTAGGCACAACCAGGATATCTTAAAAGAGCTAAAATGCCAAATATCCCAGAAACTGAAGAAGCTCTCCTTGAGAGTCATTCAAATGTGCAAAATGCATAAATTGTACTAACCTTTGGTATTTGCCATAACCCTCGTTGGATATTGGTCTCTTTGCTGTACGGAAGTACTGACCTGATCACCAATTATCTAACGTTGTAAATCAAAAAGGATGAATTTCGGTATACTCACCTACTACAAGGAATCTTTGTGCATACCTTAATCATGGGGGTATGTCCTAAAGTGGGACACACTAGTATATCAGTATAATATTACCTTAACGTATCACCAGGTAAAGGTACTTGAAATGTTCATGTATATTGTTTAAGTGGATAAACAATACTGGTAATCGTCTTGAACTGCTTTTTATTGAAAATTACATATAGAATTATCTAATAGTGTGAAAACAGTTTGATGTTGCTGATATGATCTTCTTACCGGTGATTCTCACAAAAATAGAGTGTTTGTTATTTTGTTATTTATTTGCTTTCAAAAAATATAAAAATCCAAAAAGATTTTCCTTTTCTTGAAAATTCTTAACGTACAAAAAATGGTTGTTCATGGCGGCGTTGTTACCGATAGGGGTAGACGGTGTTAGAAGATGAGTTTAAAATTTTAAAATCTTGCAGGTTCTGTGTGTTAATAAATTTTTGAGTAATGGTTTGAGTTGAGAATTTTCTTAATCTGTGATACAGTTTTACCATCTCTTGATTAATGATAATTGTTTAACTATGTTGAAAAATTCTTATGGTTTCTCGAGATGTTTGTTTTATAGTATGCATATTGAAGCAATGTGTTATTGAGAAGCTGATGTGATGTGAAGAGGAGTTTGATTGGATGCATGGTAGAACCTCCTTTCTACATTGCAGACAAGAGTTGGAAAGTTACAGAGTTTGAAGCTTACTATGCAAATGTTGAACTGGAGTTTGCTCAATTGCTAACGATTTAGAAGATTTGGTGATTGGATGCATCAGCTTAGTGGGAGTTTGTTGCTGATGGGAGCTTGTGAAGCTGAAGCTATCCAAGACCAAAAGACGTTCAAATAATTGCAAGAAGATTGAAGACAAAGTTGTTTTTATGAAGATATTGTCAAGAGGGAGTTTGTTGGTGTATATTTGTGACAACAGCTTAGATTTGGTCTTTGGATGTCTTGTAATTGGTAGAATGAAAAACGGTTAGTGGGTTTAGCTTTGTAATAGTTTATTAGGAGTGTTTGGGCCAAATCCTAACCCACATAAGGGAAAGGTGGCGAATTGGGCCTGTCCAATTCGCAGCCCATAGGGGTTAAACCCTAGCCCAATTGCAATCCTGTCTCTATATAAACAAAGTTTTGCATTAGGGTTTAGGGCTCATTTAATCACTTTAGCGAGAGGTATGACAAATCTACAGAGAGTGGCTGAGAGATTTCTTGCGAGTCTTAAATTGATTGTAAACATTCGTGTTGGATAATCAATAGAAGATCTGTTTAATTATAATCCTGTTTCTATTCGTTTTCTAGTGTAAATCTAATCTAGAGGATTCCGCACTCTAGATTGGATAGACGATTCTGTGAAGATCCATATGGATTAGGGGACCCACACCATTTACATAAGATATGCCCAAAGTAATAAAATAACTGGTGCATAAACCTAACAGGACCTAACACCTTGCACAAGTGAGAGTGGGCCTAGCCCATTTGAGTCTCCGTGATCCGCACAGTGGTGGACGGTGGTGATGGTCCGGAATTAGTCCAAGAGACTACGACAAAGTCTCTCAATTATGAGACCATATCAAGGCAGCTCATGGCCGAAAA
The DNA here is from genome assembly GCA_947069175.1 of Scalesia atractyloides. NCBI lineage: Eukaryota > Viridiplantae > Streptophyta > Magnoliopsida > Asterales > Asteraceae > Scalesia > Scalesia atractyloides. The sequence goes on along the minus strand of CAMTDV010000008.1, from coordinate 39,412,191 downwards.
AAGAGTTACGCTGACAAACGACGTAAAGCATTAGCTTTTGAGGTTGGAGACAAAGTGTTACTAAAAGACTCACCTTGGAAAGGCGAAGCCAGATTTGGCAAACACGGAAAGTTGAACCCACGCTATATTAGACCCTTTGAAATCTTGGAAGGGATTGGAACCGTCACGTATAAGTTGAAATTACCGGACAAACTCAGTAGCGTACACGACACGTTTTACGTGTCTAATCTCGAGAAAAGTCCTACTCAAGAAATAGCAATCATCCCGGTGGATGAAATTCACATTGGCGACAAACTCCAATTCACCGAAGAACTTGTTTATGTTATGGATTGCAAGGTCCACAAGATGAGTAGAAGTCGTATCAGATTGGCTAAAGTTTGTTGGAACTCACGTCACGGCCCACAGTATGCGTGGGAGTGTGAAGATCAAATAAAGTCCAAGTACCCACACCTATTCAAAGACTCCCTTGCAAACGATAACGCAGCTTGAATTTCGGGACGAAATTCTTCTAACGGGAGGAGAATGTGACAACCGGAAAAATTAATGATAAATCCATACAACTTAACAGTTATTTATCATGATTAGGTCGTACAACGTAACAGCTATTTAAATTGCGTTCATTATCGACATAATTAATGCATTATTAGGTCGTAAAAATGCTAGCAATCATAGCACATTTTTAAATTATGCAAATGACAATCTCACATTTGTCGCGTCGCGAGAGAACAAGAAACAATGTCCGATATGTTGGCTAAAATGCGGAAAACACTATTCATGCGAACACACTATGCATGCCAGCAAGGTTCTGAAAATTATCCGAACAACTAACAAACGATACGAAAGCGTATCGTCACAAATGTATATACTAAAAACCCAATTTAGGGGCACAAAATGCTAAGACACTTTAACTTTCCAGAAAATGCGTTTAAACATAAAGTGTCCGGTCCGTCCTAAACTCTATCAGTATAATTTGTCCGCAACACCAAAAATTTCAACATTTACAATGTTTATATAGCTTGTAAATAATGCTAAACATCATGACTAAACCTAATGGTATCAAATAATTATTCGAGACATAACTTCCGGTATTACGATGTAACTTTCATATAATGTCCGGTTTCGAACAAACAACTAAACTAATAATACATTTGCTATCATAACACCTAGTGAACTAACTAATCTAGTGGACTAGTTAGACTCCATTTATCATCCTAAACATAATTATCTCACTAATTATACAAGAATCCCCCTAATCCCCAAAATATCTAAACACAACAATTTAAATATATATATATATATATATATATGCACGTAAAAAAATGGAAAACCTTACACCCCATTCACCAGAAATCGGTCATGTGGGGGCCCTCCCACACATACCATACATATGATAATGAAGAAGATAGATAAGTACGGTAGTGAGAATCTATGTTGACTTTAGAAAATGGCAAATTATAACATCACCTACAATCGCCAACATACCCATTTCCATACTTTCAAAAATACTTGCAACACAAACACCCTCACACCTCCCTCTAACCTACTGCTCTCATATCCTCACCCTAACTCATCATTTTCATCCACTAAATACACAAATTTAAGCCATTATGAAGACATTTTAAGATGATATAAGGGGTTTTCAAGCATGGAGAAGCATTAGGAGACCCATTGAGCTTGTTCACCTTCATAATCTTCATCCCAAAGCCCACTAACCTCTTGCAAAATTTGTAAGTCCCGAATAATCTGGATCCAACAATGATATCAAACAATCACCAAGGATGTGCGGAATCCAAACTTGATATATTGAAGAAAACCGACAATAAGAGAAACGAAATGAACGAGAATAGCACGTGAATCACTTTCAAACTTGCATATGATTCTATTACTACGAATAGGAACCGTGTTATACAAGTTCTTTGCACCTCTCGATCTCTCTCTCTCTCTAGAGTGGTGGAGGCTACCAAAGTTCTATCTAAAAGCTTAACCTAATTATGACATAATGTTCCTTATATACCTAGGATTTGCCTATGCCCCTCATGGGCTTCCCTTGGGCTTGCCTGGCCCACATGGCCTATGGCATGCCCAAGTGACCTAAAAAGGTCCAAACTAAATACAAACTAACCTAGTTAATCCTAGTTAGCTACAATAGACCATTGCGTATATTTTGAGCGTCAGTCTCACACTTCTAGGACCTAACAATCTCCCCCTAGACTAATGCATCAAATTGTCTTCATAGCATAAATTCAGCAATGTCTTCAACGGAGTCTATGGTTGTCGCTATGCTGTAAGTGTTGTGGAAGTCAGTCTCACACTTCTGGGACCTCACCCTTCAACGAACTCTCAGCACTGGGTCTCTTTCTTCTGCTCTTGTCGTTAGCTTCATATCAGGATCTTGATCAGCTTTGCTTGAAACATCTTTGTCAAAAATAATGCGAGAAGAGGAATCTCAGCAGCTCTTTTCTTCTGCTCTTTCTCTTTCAAGCAAACAGGCTCACAGGTACTTCTTCAAATGTACTATCACTGTCAGACGATGATTAGTATCCAGTTCTTCTGACTCAGGTACACTTTGTTGTTGTGATGCTTCATGCTTTGTCGGCAACTAACAGCATCTCAATTTTCAGCAACCCTCTTGATCTAAATCAAGATCTGCACAATTCTCATAAATTTATAAGCAAAGATTCTTATGCAACAAGGAGAGTATCGCATGAACACTTGGTACATCTAGGTACTTGTACTCGGATCAAAATTCAAATTTCTTTTATCTTTTGATGATTAGTTAAATCATCAAGAACGGTTAACAAAGCAAAGAAAGCACTCTATTTATAATTATTATTTTTTTTATTTTTTTATTTAGTAAAAACAAGACACTATTTTTGGATTTTTGAATTTTCTTTTTTTTTAATTTTTAAATATAAGAATATAAATAGACACACAAATAAACGAAGAAACTAACTTAGTAGTAACAACTAGACAATTACAATGGGATGAAGATCCTTTTCAGGCGGACCAAGGAACACTTTTTAGTGCAAACTTATTGAGACTGCTCTAAGTGATTGCCAATATGTGTGTCCACTTAAACTTTTAAGCTCAACTTTCATTTTTCAACTTCGTGATATGCTTAAGGTAGTATTATACTATAATACCCGTGTGTCCTATACCATGACATACCCCCACGATCAAGGTAAGCACAATGATTCATCGTAGCAGGTGAGTATACTAAAGATCGTCCTTTATCTTTTACAACATCAAACTATTGGTGAACAGGTCAGTACATAGAGTGACCAATAATATCTGACGAGGGTTAGGCAAATACCTTATATGGTACTTTTGACTTTTTAAGCACATAGAATTATCTCATGATGATATTTCTTTTCTTTTAAGGTTTTGGCCATCAAATTTGGCTCTTTTAAAGATATCCTAACTGTGCCTAGGTCTGCATATAATCTGGATGCAACAGAAGGGCAAACAAGATATGTAACATCCGTCGAAAAACGGGTTTTCAAAACCCGCTTCGTTTATTAATCAAATATCCAGTTATAAATTTTCGTTGCGTATTTAATGCTCAAATTAATTTTAAATGATACATAATTAATAAACATTTTAGAATTTAAAAACCATAATTAATAAATAATAAAAATAAGAGAATAAAAAAATAAATGAGGCTGCCGGGTTTCGAACCCGGGTCAGCCGGTTCAACAAACAACCAACACACCACTCTGCCACACACTTAAGTTTGGAATAATACTGAAATAAATAATACTTAACATAAAACTCGAAACTCAAAATCGGTAACCAGCGCGCCCAAATCTGCAATCGCCGGAAAATACGCGGATTTGCGACCGTTTCCTTTGACTCCGGAATCAAGCGAGTGTAATTGACGATTAACGTCAGTTGTAACCGAAATCTAACCTTAATTGCATTCAAAAACTGACCAAATTCAATGATTTACAAAAAAACCGAAGAATGATTTAACCATAACCGAAATCGGTGATTTGCCCTATAAATATCGATGCCCCACCTCACTTTCACTCGCTCAAACTCTCAATCATTACCCTCTGTACAAATTTTGTTGTTTCTGAATCCTCACCGGAAAACATTTTGTCGCCGGAAAACCGAACCCATTTCATTTCTTCTGCTTTACTCTAAAATAAGACTTCTAGAGCTCAGACAGAAATCACCCACACTCACCTCAAACTCCCTGTAGAGCCTCTGTCGCAAGTTATACATTGCCGGAAATTGCTGAACCCGCCGGAGTTAGTCACCAGAAAACCGGGCCCCTGTGTTCGGTATGCATTCTTAATCTTTCTGTCAGTACTATTCGATTTATTTGTTCAAACTCTAAAACAACAGAGCAGTGAAACCAAATGTTTAACAAATCTGTGTTCGATCTGAGATTAATGAAGAAGACGATTATCGAGTTGTTTATGAATATAATTAAAATCAGTATTTTAACTGGGTTAGACACACAGTCCAGCGGTGGACTGTGTGCAATTTCAACGCGCACATCCCGGGTTCGAGCCACACTTGCTTCGACTTCTGAAATAAAATGTTCCTTTTTAAACAAGCTTAATCCGATTCGCTTCAGTATGTGTATAAATATAAAATAAATTCAGTTTATTATGGGTTAGACATCCAGCCCAGTTGGTCGGGCTGGGTGCAAGTTAAGTCGATGGTCACGGGTTCGAAAAGTGTTCTGAGCGTCCGGTTCAAGCCGGTATAAACCTTTTTAATTAAATAAATTCCAGATTTAAACCAGTAAGTATATAAGTATAATTAAAATCAGAAATATTTCGGGTTAGACACGTAGCTCAGTTGGTATAGCTGCGTGCACGTATACGGGAGGTCACGAGTTCGAACCTCACTCAGCGCACATAAATAACACGGTCCGACCGGTCAACGGTCAACGGTAAAAAAGTCAAAATTTTTATTTTCTTTTTATTTATTTATTTTATTTAAAAATCAATTAAAAACACTTAAAAATAATATTTTTTAAGTTAGAAAATTTCCTTGAACAAACCAAAAAAAAATAAATCTAACAATCCCATTAAGAACACTAATTAAAAATATTATTCTCAAATAAAAGTTTATTTATTTATCGAATTATTATGTTATTATTTAGGTTAGTTTCTCTCGTGGTTAAATCCAAATTCGTGCGCATTCATCATCAATCCAAGAAACGCACCCACTGTGAGTGAATTCTTACAAATTCCCCTTTTTATTCATGTTTTGGGGTGTATCATGTGTCGCTTTAATTATTTCGCTTATTCAAACTCGTGCTATTACCATTATATGATCTAAACTTATAATGTAATATTGTTTATTGTAATGTGTGTTTACATTTAGTCAAGTTGCGTGCAAATCAATTCATTAGGCCCATCAGTTCCCCGTTGGAGACGGGTTGAACATCGCGTGCCTCAAAATCATTCATTAGGCCCATCAGTTCCTCGTGGGAGACGAGTGGAACATCGCGTGCCTCAAAATCATTCATGTGGTGTGTGCGTGTGTTTTGTGATTAAATTTACATTTACGTTTATTCATATTTGGGTATGCACACTTTTATTCAAATAACCAACATAACTAATCCTTTCAAATGTTTAAATAAGATTCACTCGCCAACTTTTTGTTGACCCAAAACCCTATTTTTACACATGATACAGGTGAACAGGTTGAAACAAGGGACACATAGGAAATTGCCTTAAAAGAAAAATAATGAAGTTATGAAAAATGTATTTAAACATGTTGTATTTGTATGCTTATTGTAATGTTCTTTAAAAAGAAATAATAAATATGAAACTTTATAGTAAATGTCATGAGCTTTGATGAAAACCCAATCATGCCTCGATCACCTTTTCCGCTACGGGTCGGGGTGTGACAAGATATTCCCCGGATGACTCAACAGCATAAAGACTCAAAACCTCAGACGTTTGCTCTCTATCAACACAGGATTTAAGACCATGAAATCATACGCCGATGGTATGTTACCCACAAGATACATAGTTCTTTTATATTTATATCACTTAGTATCGTTTAATCACTTTGAGCGTTAAGCCTACCGACATATCACAATAGATCCTAGTCTTCTCAGCTACGACACCTTACATGTGTCAGTCACGCCTTTATCACGAATATTCATTTCATTTCCCATTTAATGCAAAAAGTATTTTTGGATTTTTCTGTTTTTCAAATGTTTTTGTGTTTTTCTTATTTTCTCCCCCCTCAAACAATGCATATATACATATATCTCCGTCTTCCCCCCCCCCCCCCCTAAATTTGTGCATTACACTTTATGCACAAATTTACCTAATAAAGAAAATGTATATACAAAGTTTTATACGAAAGAAAAGGAAAATATTTTTGTTGTTTTTGCTTAATCTTTCTGTCATTAGATTAAAGACTAATCAATTTCAAACTAAAGCACGAAATTTAATTTATACATTTTCGCTGATCTTTTCTTACCTCATCTCCTCCAAAGGAAACATCACACTCGTAAGAAAATTGAACTTTTTGCAACTGTGAGATGTTATCCGATATATCCTTGGAACAACCGCTATCAACATTCTAGAGATTGTCAACAGCTCCTCCTAGATTGTTCCTGAAAAATAAGGAGATTAGTAAGACAATGGGAACCAGGCCATCGTGATCCTGGGTTTACCTAAAGCATCAAAATAAGACACTTCTTTCAGACATAAGTCCCTTTTTGTTTCGATGATTGGTGATGTTGTTGTCACTTTGGATTTGGGTTTCCAAATCTGTTTCATTTTAACAAACGCGTTTGTTTGCCTTCGATTGAGAAACTTTGGCTGTTTCATATTTATTCATTTTAGAAACAAACTTTTATTTCAGAATAGCCATACGTTTGTTTTTGGCAACGTTCCAATTCCAATTAGATGGTTTAACCTTGGGATTCACATTCTTCATTGCCTTAGGTGATGATACCTTCATCGACTTAGAACGATTGTTATTCTTTGGTGTAACCCTCTGATTTTGAGCATGATCGGAAACATGTGGACTTTCTGCGTAGTTCCAAGCAATGTGACCAGGAATGCCGCAATTGAAGCATGTTTGTCTCTTCACGTATAAAGCATTCTGATCAGCATGTGTAGCTCTTGCAGGCCCTGAAGGATGAACTAATCCCTTATGTGCTTGATTTCCTTGCACGTTTCTTGCAGACGAAGATGAATTTGGATGTTTGTACTTTTCGTTTGCAAGGGCCTTCTATGGTGGAGATTTCTTTTGATTCTTCTTATTTGGCTTAGACTGCAAGTTTTGTTCAGAAATCTCACTAGAGTTTCCAAAAGCTTTGTTAGCACAATCAAATGTATATTTCTCACATTTGCCATTACTGACTGGCTTAACAAAGGCATTCTTTACATCACGCGCCTTTTTAGGACAATTGTTGCCCGTTGATGATCCCGGAGAGCAAGATTGTCTTCGACGTTTAGACCTTTCCTTTCCTCGTCTCTGGTTTGCTCGCTTTAGCTCTTGTTGCATGATCTGAACCTTTTCATCACAAGTAGAAGGTTCAGATTGTTAAGTTTGTGCACTTGGAGCCTTCTTCATGTCAGTCTCTCTCTTCATCAGCTTTAATAGAATCAGAGAGTCCTCGTTTATCAGATGAAAGACCAGACACTCCAGCTAAATCATTAGAAGAGTTAACAGCATCAGATGGTTCCCGTGTGTCTGACGTATAACCACTGGGTTTGTCGTACACCATATGTTGTGCTCTCTCAATTTCTTTGTTGGTTTCGGGCATTGTCGTGTAGTTGTGATTATACAGTGGGGCAACCTGATTGAATCCCAAACCCTTCCCCTTGTTCTCCTAATATGCCAGCTGCACATTGCACACGTCTTTAAGGAGCTTGCTGGATGTATCAAACTTCTTTATATTAACTTCGTTTTGTTGATATCTTCCGGCAAGAAGTCCTAGCTCAACTCTTACCAAGTCGCATTCCATGGTTTTTGAATGTAATCTGGTTTTTTAATCATGGACCCAACATTTCTGTTGATTTACGTCCAGGTGGAGCTGAGCTATGTCTTTCTTTTGTGCTTCAACCTTTTTTGTGAGTAACGTGTTACTTTGTCGAAGGTTGATGCACTAAGCCATTGCATTGTTGTAATCATTAGCCATTTTGGAATTAAGTGCCCTGAGTTGAGCAACCTTATTCCTGCAAGGTTCAGTGCACAAAAGGTAGGTGATTGTATCAATGAGCGATCTTTGTTTGTCAGCTTGAGTTTGGGCTTAAGGTAGAGTTTGGGGTGCTGGGCTGCTGATTGCTGCTTGTTGGGCTTGAGGTTTCTGTTTGACCACTTCTTCAGGATGAGATTCCTTTGATTATGCGTATAGCTCTTGGTTTGAGTGTAAATGTTCCCACAACCAAGAGACAAAGGAGTCTTTGTCATCACCCAAAAAGGAATTCATCTTATTCCTTACTTCATCTTTTCGCCTCCCACATTCAAGCAAGCGCATCATATATTCCACGACAGGATCAACATTATAGTTTCCAATAAACTCATTCAGCTTTTCCTTCACTTGATCCCGCAAGTTTGGGTTTTAATTTTGTGCCTGGCGTGCAGTGTTGTTAACGGATGCTTTGATTAGTGGGCTAAAGACAAGTTCGGATTTGCATTCAGTTTTGGATTACATAGTGGGCTGAAAATTATGTTCGATTACTGAGCTTGGGCTGTAAACATCTTCGGATAATCAAAACCGTACCGGTAAAAACGTTAAGAATGTCCGAAAACTGTTTTTACCAAAATAGACCATTAGACTTGTCTTGAAATTACGAATCCAATGATATATAATGTTAAAGACCTTTTTCAGAATTTTCGTGCCTTTTTTGCAGCTTGTTTCAAAGATACTTTACGGATAATTTTCTATGCACGAAAACGTTTACTACCGAGTATATCAGCTGGTTAAAGTTCCACCTCGGTAATTCGGAATAGTAACTCGAATTCGAATAGTATCTCGAACTCGGAATAGTACTTTATCCGAGATGGTATTCGAATTGGCAGATAATGATCCGAGATGCAACAGTAATAATCCGAGATGCAACAGTATTGTTTCGAGATGGAATCCGAAATGCAAGTAATGATTCGAGATGGAATCCGAGATGCAAGCAATGATCCGAGATGGTATCCAAGATGATTCGAGTCTTCAATAGATGATCCGAGATATTCAAGCAAATGATCCGAGTTCGTTCGAGATGATCCGAAATGCAACAGAAAAACAGCAGAAACTTTAAAACAGCAGCAGATGCAATCCGAAATAGTGTGATATCAGATCTGAACCTAGAAACAGGTTCAAATAGGCTCTAGTACCAATTGTAAGTCTTGAATAATCCGGATCCAACAACGATATTAAACAATCACCAAGGATGGGCGGAATCCAAACTTGAAGATGTTCAATAAAACCGAAAACAAGAGAAACAAGATGAACGAGAATAACACGCGAATCACTTTCAAACTTGCATACAATTCTATTACCACGGATAGCAAAATTGTTTGATACAAGTTCTTCATACCTCTCGGTCTCTCTCTCTAAAATAGTGGAGGCAATCAAAGTTCTCTCTAAAAGCTTAACCCTAATTATGACATAATGTTCCTTATATACCTAGGGTTTGCCTATTCCCCTCATGGGCTTCCCTTGGGCTTGCCTAGCCCACATGGCCTATGGCATACCCAAGTGACCTAAAAAGGTCCAAACCTAATACAAACTAACCCAGTTAATCCCAGTTAGCTACCATAGACCGTTGCGTATATTTGATGCGCCAGTCTCACACTTCTAGGACCTAACAAAATTGTAAGACCTCATACATTTATTTTTAAACTTGTTATATTATGTAGATTTATAAAGTACAAAGTGTTCATCTTGAACTTCAAGAAAACAAAGTTCAAAAACTCTAATCATCACTTAAAAGTTTATAATAATTATATATTATGTGGGATTGTGTTGATTTGTGCTAGTTAGTGTATATGATCATGATGGTTATGTTAAAGTAGGATGATTAAATGTATGATCTTGTATAATCTAGGCTAGAAATTATCATCTAAACATCTTGATGTTTAGATCTAAACAAGATCATCATCCTTATATTCCATGGACTTTTATATAAACTAGAATGTGATTTATGTTGAATATAGCTTTTATAAAAGTTAAACACCATGATTTTCACTAAGATCATCTTAAAAAGTAGCCTAAACAAGTGTGTTTAGACAAAGGAACTAGACTTTAAAGTATGAGAATAATGATAATTTTTAAGAAGCTTGTTAGAAAATATATAAAGAGGTTATTATTTTTAAAGAAGTGGTTAAAAATATACTTACAAAAAGTCTATGGAAATGAGGATGAATATGTATGGTTTCAATGAGTTCTATGGGAGAATAGACTAGAGAATCAAACTAGAGAAACAGGTATCTTGGACTAATTCCAGACCGCCACCACCGTAGACTCTTGCATAATTCAAAATCACACTAGAGAATTGGTGTACTCTTGAAAAATATACTTAAAAACATAAAGCTATTTGTCTTCCCCATAGAACTCATTGAAACCGTACCACATCTCATTTTCGAGCAAGATTATTTGCTTTGACCATATATGTTTCGACTTCAATAGCAGTGGCTACTACATTGCTATGTATACCGAAGTGGATGCGTACTTGGTTTTACCTGTTTATAATTCCTCTGGGCTCATTAAATGTTGCAAAATGGGTGGGGTGGGTAATGGGTCAAAACAAGTATGCGTTGGTATGGGTCGGGTTAGGGTCAGGTTTGGTAAGCAACAATTTTTTGTTATATTTTAAAAAAATGTTTTTCTATATATGGCTACGGATTTTCTTTTTAGGTAACCTTTTGGTTTACGTGTGAGCCATTAGAGATAAAACACAACCTGAATCCACCCATTCATGCGAAAATGGGTCAAAATGCCAATCTCTAGGTTTTATGTGGATAGTAGAAATTATAGAAAAATAATTGTGAAAGCTTTTATTATTACCAGTAAACTGGATACATCAATTCAAGTTATGAAAATTCTTTACAAAGCAAATGCAGATGCAAATTTTGTCCTTCCATCTTCTCGTCAAAAAGATCACGAGAAGGTAAATTGTGTTCATTTCTTGTAATACAATCTCCAAAGGGTACTTAGCACTTTTGATTATCTCTTATAATTTGTCGGATAAATAATAACTTTGCCATTAATGAAGCATTATAAGTACAAAAGAATGCATCTAGATCAACATGTGTGAAGATGTCTTTTGCTTACATGTTATATAGGTTCTCAAGGGTGAACTTTATGTGGACGAATATGAAGAGAAGGAGTAGTATAGTTTTCTTGATTATATTTCTAGTGGGTTTGAACTGAATTTCATGGTTGCTGTTGATTTTATAGGTAACTGTTCTTTAATTAATTATGCTAAAATGCAAATATCTACTTAATTCTTGCAACCTCTAATTCTTCACAGTTTCGAATGGTGATCCTCAAAGCTCATATTCATTGCATTACACAGGCTATTCTAGCATCTTAAGGCATACCAGGAGGTTAGGTGGTTTCCCAGTTTTGTTTTACCCATGAGTAAATCTTTATTTTTATAAATGCCGATTGACGTGTTTTGTATAGAGTTGGTAATATCAACCCAATTACTCATGAATTGGTCTTTGGTAAAAAAAAAATTTAGTAGATCATTTTCGAGATATCTATCTTTGTAAATATATTCTCCACATAATAGTTACAAAAAATTGGACAAAAGTTGTTTCTGGCTCAACCCAACCCGACTCATGTCATATCACCAATTTTGACTCATTGCTAAACGCGTCCATTTTGCCAACTCTATTCATTATCAATGTAGATCATGTTGTTTTCACTTGCATTTGTGGAACTAGAGAATGTCTATTTATTTAGTAAAATATCATTTTTTTTCTGATTACAGGCTATTATGGAGGTTGGGGAAGTCCTACAAGTTTACGATAATAATGCTTGGGGTTTTGGTGAAAACTAAATGATGGCCCTGTATCTCGTTGTTTCAACTGAGTGGAAATGATGGTAACTGCGAGGTAAAACTTTCTTTTCAATGGCCCAGCCCATTCATTTTGACCCAATCGTATTTGTGACGTGTTACCCGACCCATTCATTTTGCCGCCTGTACTATTTTTCAACTCACTTGTACAGCCTTATCCAAAATAAGGAGATTTATTTCCCTACGTTATTTTGCAGGTAGAAGGAGTACAAGGCATAATGGATGCTTACAAAAATGTGTTGCATTCCGTCACTCTTCAAGAACCCACTTTATTTGGTGAAGTAATCAACAAAGCTGCAGATATTGCCGCTCAGTCCCTCTAAGATAATCCAACCAAGTACTTTGTGTTGCTAATCATAACGGTAAACATGTAGTAAAACAATTCTATTTACTCATCACTCTTTCTATTTCTATAAATTTTTATAAGTTGTATCTTATTTTGTTAGGATGGAGTTCTTACTGATCTCCAAGAGACTAAAGATGCAATTGTCAAGGCCTCTGATCTACCCCTCTCAATTCTTATTGTTGGAGTGGGTAATGCTGATTTTAAACAAATGAAGGTAAATGGTTAAAAGTCATACTAACTACAGTTAGGTTCATTGATGGTAATTATTAGAGGTGTCCATTTCGACACATTCGGTTATAATTAGATGATCCGGGATAATTCTTTAAAGGTCAAATAGGTAAACTAAAAAAAAGGGTAACTAAACACCCAATGGGTTAAATGGGTTGAACAGGGTGAAAGTCGCCCAAACTTTGTTTTGAGAATTAGATAATTATTGAGATAATATAACTTTTATATTGTATATAAGAAATCCGGACAAGTGTTTCGAGTCAACTCTTCATGATCCATGTAAAATCACCATTTTGACCCATTTAACAGATTTTGGATGCTAATACCGGACCACCTTTGAAGAGCTCAACGGGAAGAATAGCCACTCGAGATATTGTTCATTTTGTTCCCATGCGGGATGTACCGCGTAAGTAACATATAGATTACACAGTTTCTATGTTTAAATTAAAGGTATCAATTTCGTCCCATTTACTTATGTATGGGCCAATTTGAGAAACATGTCAAATGAGATCAAAAGAGTTGAAAGTCACCGAAGCTGTCCATTTTTAGTCATGCAACCCCTTATATGGTTTGAACTTACAAAAGTGAAAATAGTTTTGTAGTAATTAGCTGAAGTATATGGTTTGAACTTACAAAAGTGAAATCGTTTTGTAGTAATTAGCTGAAGTAGTAGTGTTTAATACTAATTATTTATATTAATATGTGATGTAGTGAAATCACGATTTTTTACATTTTGCAATTAAACGTTAAGTAATATAAAAAAAATTCAAAAACATATATAAATTTCTCTTTCACTTCTTACCTTAAAGGTATGTTGTATGTTAATACCCATTTGTATTTGATCTTTACACATAAAACTCATTTAGTCATTTTAGTAACATTTGCATTTTCGATTTTGTATAAGTTTGTCACTAGTTTAATCTACTGAGAGCATTCACAATCAAATCTTTTACTCCATCTCTATAATTACACTATAAAACATTATCTTTTCTCTCTCATTTTCAATTAAATAATCTTTTTAGACTTTTATCATTACTTTTTCTCTCTCCTCCATTCACAGTCAATTTCAAAAAATATTAAAAAATTAAATAGGTAAACAATTTCTCCTTCAAATTTACTTATGAAAAGTAATTTTTTTCTCCTTTTTCTCTCTCCTCCACTCACAACAATTTACAATCACTCTCACAAATATAAAGGTTACACTCACATACATATAATAGGAGTTTGATTGATTTTATAGTGTTGGATTTTCGGGTTCAACTAAAAGACCAAGTAGAAATAGAAATATACGTTGATCGATGAGCCAACAACTATATAACTTCTCCCATTCGTATACGTGGGACTTTTGGAAATCACAACGATATGTTTAGCTAGATTATATATATTTTAGGTTTTATAGTTTGGTATTGCTTGATGTATTTTACAATCGTGTGTGAATCACTATCATATTATAGTTTTAGTTTAGTTACTTATAACTAAAGAGAAATGATAATAACATTGTACTAGTTAAAAGGTGTGAAGTGCACACTTTATATATAAAATTATTCTTTATCTTTGACAACTTCGAACTAGATGGTTTTATGGGGGCAAAGCCCTAGTGACAAGGGGATTCGGGCAGCACCCTGGCGTATTTCAAAGGATAGAATTTACTTCGGATTTGCACGGTTGATGGAAAGTTGCATGAAAATTTGTTATTAGTGATATCCAATCATTGATGGTAACCAGTCGCCAGTGGTATGCAAGAGTTAGTAGTCACTGTGATCAGGGATTACTTAGTCTATCGGTGCCAACTAGGCGTCATTAGCAACTACTCGGCTCCTTTTTTTTGAACAGCCAATGCCAATGGGATAAAAATCTGGCTACCTGGGGTAACCCAATGATAAAGGCAAGCCCACTATCTCCTGTTTCGGGGAAAACCCGCCGCCCGAAGGCCTACTGCGGTAAAATCCTGTTGAGATTGAATTCAAAGTTGAAACCTATGGCCTCAAACTCAAATCTTCACTTCCTCTACAGTACCAATTAAACTATAGCTCGTTGGCATACTCGGTCCCTTTAATAAGACAATCATCATCAATAACCTAGTTACTTATAATGTAAGTAAATAACTTCCAATGGTTTTAACTTCCGATTAATGCTCTTTCATAAAGAGTAAGTTTCAACAAAAGATTATGATAATTCCCATCTATATCGAGCAGGTTTTTGGTATGTTTTACATACCTTTTGGTACAATAATTTCTCCCATGCTCAGTTATTTTCTATTAAAACTATGTGATTACAGAGTTGGAGTACCACAAAAATACTTTTAAATGACATTGATTCCACTAAAATTATAATCATATTTTGTGTTACGTGCCTCATAGCCTCATACAAATCACCATGCGTCAGAATCGTCTTCTATTGATGAAGCCTTGATTTGTATTAGAGATATTTTTTTTTCCTTTTTATAGAGTTGTGGTGACAAATCAGGCAATTTGAAGTAGAAGTTATTATGTTAATGGTTTTCATTGGCTTTTTTGGTTGTGTTTTCTAGCATGCAATCATTTGATTTTTTTTTCTTATTATTTGAAAGATGAAAGAGAGACTAAGTGGATCTTGATTCAAATTTCAGTTCTCATCCAAAATGATATGTATTCACATGTTTCGATGAAATTTCTTCATATTTTGTGTTGTCTGGATAATTAGGTGTAGATATAGTTTTGTCCTATTATGACTTTATTTTTTGGTTTTATTTTTCATTTGTTATAGTATGTGTTAGTATCATAAGTATACCGGTAATTAACCAAACTAATACCTAAAGAATGCCCCCTCTTCGCGCCGTAACACATGGGTTTAATACCACTAGTTTTTTAAGCATGTACCAATTCAAATATTTTCATCTTATTTTTTATGCTTTATAAATATTTTAATTTTTTAATAGATCATTTTTCTATAATAATTTATTTTATTTACTAGGTTATTCACCCCGTGTGTTACACGGGTTGAGTAAAGAAGAAAATATAAATAAAAAACATATTAATAATATATTAATATCACGGGATCCAGCAACGAATGTTGTCACCCATAATTCACTCTGGGTTTGACGAGTCTTTCTTGCTCTTTTTCTTGGAGGGTTCTCCTTCAACCATTTTCTTCCCTTTGTCTTTTCGTTTACGTGTAAGTGATATTTCCTCCTAAACTTTGGCTTCTTTTTCAGCAGCAGGTTTGTCTTGTCCTTCTCTACCCTGCCTTACCCTCTCCCGATACTTGTTGTATGCAGCAAGAACAATAGGAAGTCTTTCTTCTCTGTACATCCAATTATGCAGCATTACCCATTCTTTTGTTTTTAGTTCAGTGATTTGTATTCCTTTGGGAAGCTGAAACTGGTATAGATTTTCATCGTGCGGCAAGTTCTGGTGCTGATCGTCAATGAGCAGTTGCACAAATCTTGGGTACATGGCCCATGCGCCCTTGTTTATGTTGTCGATCATGCAGTAAAAGATTAGGCCTGAGATGTTAAGTGGCTGATTGGTACAAAGATTCAGCATTGCAACAGACCATTCCAAATTTAGACCGTCGTATCCACCTTTCATGTGACAGATGCCCACGCAAAATGTGTGTAAGATAAACCTCCAATCCTTTGTAAGACCTGTTTTCTTTATCTCGTTCTTGCTTTAAAAATCACCTACGCAGTTCATTCCACGGAATCCTTCCAACACTGCTTCTTTACTTAGCTTTATTGGGTAACTGGAACTGTCCCCTAGGCTGAGAACTTTTTGAATTCGCTCTTCTATCGCCTTTATCTCTTTGTTGCGTGCTATTGCGGTGATATGCTTGACTTGGTCTAATGTTCTCACTCTTGCGGTTCGCTAAAATTCTTCTATGTAAACACAGTAGATCTTCAGGTTAGCTTGAACATCATAGCTTATTTTACTTCTTGATAGCCAGTCCATTACATCTTCAAAATCAGGCTCTGGAGGAATTAGTGTAATTGGCTGATTGTGTTTCCTCGTGCCATCCCAAACTAATTGTTGAGCCATTTTGAAACATGAAAATGAGACAAGTTTGATAAACTATATAGAACATAAATTAAAAAAAAACAAATAAAATAAAATGAAGTTAGAATAATATATATATATATATATATATATATATATATATATATATATATATATATATATATATAATTACGCCGGTAACATGAAGTATATACGCCGGACATATGACATAAATACGCTAAGCAAAAAGATTAGAACGTCGGTCTTAAAAAAACTTATTTACGCTGATCATGTAAGGTATTTAAGTCTTGTCTTCGAGAAAGCAGTCAGCGTAGATAAGCATCTACGCTGGGTGACCGGCATATTTGTCAAATACGCCGGTTGCTTGAACTCGAGTTCAAGACTTAAATCCACGATCCGTTGATCAGTGAGAAATACACTTTCTTCATCATAAATACGCCATATTCAAGTTAGATACGCTGAATTCCAAAGTTTCTTGATAAACCCATTAAGAACACTAATTCAATCAAAATCATTGATTGTATCGGTTTTGAAAAAGGATTCTGATGAAAAAACAATAGACAATCAAAATGCAAACAAAGAAACCATACGAAATTGATCACAAAACTTAGCTCTTATGTTTTTGAATTGATTTTGAGTGTGAGTGTTTTTGAAAGTGTTTATGGAGAAGATGACCAAAGACGAAACATGTTCAGGTCTAATAATTATATATACTTGATTATCTTCCAGCGTGGTTAATAAATATGCTGGAATAATAATTACGCTGCCTAGGTTTATTTATGAGGTTTCTTCAAGTCTAAGAAGTTTAAAACAAATACACTCGAAAATATTAAACATTCTCAAAAAATGTGCCCTTTTTAGTTAAAAATAGTGCAAAAGTTGAAAATAGGTTTAAGAAAAACAGAAATTTGCAATTTGAACCCTGAAAATTATTTTCAGAGCCGAAAGCTTCCTTTTTCATATATTTCTTTTGATTCAGATCATGTGACTTTCCTGCAAGAGATCATACTGGCAACACTTGTCAATTTGTAATATAATATAAAATATTGAACAGTCAAGGCACAAGAAAAACTGTCAGTATGTTCGTCCCCTTAAATTCATGTACCCTTCTTTCAACTTGCTTTCGGAGAGCGTTTTATCATGTTTTGGTAATATTGACAAAAACTGCAATGGCCCCACTCAAGCTAGACTGTTAGAATGCTGTGCCTGTGAGTCCCACATCAGGACATACCCCCGCGATCAAGGTATGCACAAAGATTCCTCATAGCGTGAGTATATTGACTTCATTCGTTTTGAATTTCAACGATAGACAATTGATGATTAGGTCAGTACCTTCGTACAGCAGAGAGACCAATGTCTAACGAGGGCTAAGACAAATACCATAGACGGTACGATTTAAGCACTTGAATGATTCTCAATAAGAGCTTCATATGTGTAGGGTTTTGGCCACATTGGCTCTTTTGAAAAGATATCATAATTGTGTCTAGGTCAGCATATATCTGGATGCGGTAGAAAAGCAATTATGATATCCCCAAATGATTAGTCAATATAAAGACCCAAAATCTCGGACTTTTACAATCTATCAACGCAAAATTTAAGACCATTAAGCCATATGCCGCAACGTGTTACCCGCAAGTTGAACAACATTGTGGGTATCCAAAATTCTTGTGTAAGCATTAACTTTTGTTGCCTACTCGCAGATTACTCGATGATGTTGCTGAATCTACTAAAACGTCGTTGCTTGGCACCTCAATCGATTTTCTTTGTTTAACATCTTGATATTCCATTCTATTGTTGTTTTAAGAACAAATCAAGTGTTAGCAGTTTTTCTATCATTTCTTAAGCAGGTGTCAATCGAAAGATCAAATCGCAAAAAATATGCTTATTTTCTGGAAATCTTCCCCCCTAAAATTTGATTTTCGAAAGTCAAGTGCTTTGAAAATGAAATTTTAAAGTTGCAGAAAATCTTTTTGTTGGGCACAGTATTAAGAGACGTATTTATTAAAAATTTATTTTTTATATATATGAAAACTCAATTTATTTCCACTCAAGAAAATTGACCATTTCCAACTAGGTCACCAACTGGTTGAAACGGGTTTTGTCGAAGGCTTTCGTGAAAATATCAGCTTTCTGTTGCATAGTATCCAAAGGCACCACTTGAATGTATCCTTTCTCGTACGCATCTCCGATTGCATGAATGCGAATTTCGATGTGCTTTGTTCTGGAGTGGTGGATAGGATTCTTCAGAATCCCTAAACACGCCTCGTTGTCGATGAATATTGGAGTCTTCATGATGTTGATTCTGTAATCCAGCAACTGATTTTGTATCCAAAGAACTTGTGAGCAGCAACTGTAAGTTGTCGTATATTTGGCTGAGTGCTAAATGTAGAAACTGTTGTCTGCTTCTTGCTTTGTCACGATATGAGACGATTTCCTAAGAATTGACAACCTCCGGAGATGGACTTTCTGTCAACCTTGCAAACTGCATGATCACTGTCAGAATAAGCAATTAAATCAAAATTACTATCTTTAGGATACCACAGTCCGAGCTTGGGTGTTCCTTTCAGATAGCGAAAAATTTGTTTAACAACAGCTTCATGAGATTCTTTTGGATTCGTCTGAAATCGTGCATAGAGGCAAACAGCCCACATAATGTCAGGCCTACTTGCGGTCAAATACATCAACAAGCCTATCATCGAGCAATAGAAGTACTTGTTCACTGGTTTTCCTTGAAGATCAGATATGAGTTCTGTCTGAGCTGCAAATGGTGTGCTGGCGGTTTTGCAGTCGTTCATGTTGTACTTTGCGAGAATAACCCTAATGTATTTTGCTTGATGAATGAGAATACTGTCTTCTCTCTGCTTTACCTCTAATCCAAAGAAAAACGTGAGTTCTCCCATATGCTCATTTCAAACTTTGCCTTCATAACCTTCTCGAACTCCTTGCATAAAGCCTCATCTGTTGACCTAAAAATAATATCGTCTACATAGATCAGCACAAACATCACATTATCTTCGATCCTTTTTGTGAAGAGAGTCATATCGATTTTACCTCTTGTGTAGCCACATTCCAAAAGATATGTCGACAAAGTCTCATACCATGCTCGAGGAGCTTGATGAAGACCATATAGGGCTTTGTCAAGCTATAATATCGTGTAGGAAAGTGTGGATCTTAAAATCCCTGAGGCTAGCAAACATAGACTTCTTCCTTTACCTTCCCATATAGAAATGCACTCTTTACATCCATCTGAAACACCTTAAAGTTTTTGTACGATGCATATGCTAAGAATATTCTAATAGCTTCCAAACGTGTTACCGAAGCAAAAACTTCCTCATAATCAATCCCTTCCTCCTGTCGGAAGCCTTAAACTACCAATCTTGCCTTGTTCTTGATGACTACACAACGATCATCCATTTTGTTATGAAATACCCACTTGGTGCCAATGGGATACTTTCCATCTGGTAGATCAACGAGTTCCCAGACTTTGAGCTTACGAAATTGAGATAACTCTTCCTTCATTGCCTACACCCAGCTAGAATCTTGAATGGATTCTTCAATGTCACTTGGTATGGACTGCGAAAGAAAAGCTGCATACAGTCCAGTGTTGATGGTATGTGTTTGTCCACGAGTTCCAACTCCATCTTTCACGGGACCAATTACTTTCTCAATTAGATGATTTCGATTTGTCTTGTATCGTGTGTTGGTGTAGGTCTCAACTTGTTGAGGTAGATTGGTGAAGTGTTCGTCGACGTCGATAATAGGAGGTTCGTCTTCTTTAGGTGGTTCATCCACAATCGGCTGGGAAGAAGAAGCATCACATGCCGATGCATTCTCAGCCGAAGTGTCGCCATAAACTTCGTCAACAGGAAGGATTGGATCGGCAGAGACTGGGGTAAAACGAGTTGTAAAAGGAGTGAAGCCAATGTCTGAAGGATCAAACAATGGTTCTATTGGGGTTGTTTCTTCAGGTTCGGTTTCAGTGAGTGGTTCATCAATGTTGAACGTGTTGAATACAACGTCTACGTCATAAAACCAGTTTGGAGAACTTCTTGTGTTGGTGGATTTACTTCTTGAAAGTCGACGTAGTATGAATCAATCACCATCTTGGTTCGTTTGTTGTAAACTCAATACGCCATTTGAGAAGATGAGTAACCCATGAAGTAGCACACATCATTGACTTCTTCAAACTTGATAAGATTGTCTTCAGTGTTGAGGAGTGTACAGGAACATCCGAACGGTCTAAAGAAATCTATCAAAGGCTTCATTTTGAAAAGAAGTTCATAGGCTGTTTTCCATGAGGTTTAACGATGAGAAATCGATTCAAAACATAGCATGATGTGTTGACTGCTTTTGCCTAGAAAAAAATAGGAAGCTTGGAGTCCACGAGCATAGTTCGAGCAGCTTCAATGAGTGTTCTATTCTTCCGTTATGCTACGCCATTCTGCTGAGAAGTTCTGGCTACACTGTATAGAAGGCGTATTCCCTTTTCTTCGTAGAAGGAGATAAACGTTTGATTTTTGAATTCCGATCCGTTGTCACTTTTGACTGATTTGACCTTCAGCTTGATCACGTTTTCAATCATGGGAATGAAGCTCTTGAGAGTTGAGGTTGTTTCGCTATTGGCTTCAAGAAAATATACCCATGAAAAATGGGAGAAATCATCTATAATCACCAAGCAATAGGATCTTTTAGCTAAACTTTTAACACTAATAGGACCGAAAAGATCCATGTGCAGTAATTGCAATGGAGCTGATATCGTCTTCACTGCTTTGGATTTGTGCGGCTTTTTGTGTTGCTTGCCTTGGGCGCATCCGATACATTTTTCTGAAAATGGAAATTCTTTTATAGGCAATCCTCTTACTAAATTTAGTTTGGAGATTTTATTCATATTTTTGAAGTTCACATGCCCCAACCGCCTATGCCAAAGCAGTGATTCCGACTCTGACACGTCATATGCTCATTGGATTTAGCTTTTTTCTTATTGAGAATGTAGGTGTTGTTTTGACGAGGAGCTGTGAGCATGATTAGTTCGGCAGGCACGGAATATTCGGGTTTAAGGAATAAGCATTCCACGCCATTGAACAACCTTGAAATTCCTTTGTCACAAACGTGTGATACGCTCATAAGATTGTAACATAATTCTAGAACATAATTTACATTCTCTAATGTAAGTGCTTCAGATACGACGTCACCCATTCCAACAATTTTCCCTCCCTTTTCATCTCCAGCGAAGGATACGAAATCGCCATCGATGACTCAAAAGTTCTTCAGGAGATCCTTCAATCCGGTCATATGCCTCGAGCATCCACTGTCAACGTGCCAAATATATTCCATGAGCATTCGAAGCCATTTTTGTAGTTTATTCTGTTATACAACAACAAACACAAATATGTACATGTTAGTTAGTTTTCGGAACCCAAACTTGCTTCAAGTTTAATTTTTCATGATTTTGAACAATAATATTTTCTGTCCTTTTCCAAAAACAAGTTGAATTCACTGTGCATTTTACTGATTTCTTAAGATTATCAAATTGATCAGTGAAACTTTTGACAAGATCTTATTTAGGTTTATAAAATTTTTTGCTCTTGAAATGTTTCATAGTATGTCCTAAATGACCACAGCGAAAGCATTGCTTGCAATTTGATCTTTTCTTTTTGGTGGACACCACGTGTGAAGATGATGTATGTGATGAGAGTCTAGAGCTACTTGAAGCATTATCAAATGATGTAGCATAGCTTGAACTTTTAACTTTCTTCACTTTCTTGTCAAGACGATTTTCATCCTCAACGTCGTCTTCACTAATCTCACTATCTGATGACGAGATTGATTCTTGATTTTCATTCGACGTTTCTTCATCACTTCTGAAGTTGTTGTACTCAAGTCATCACTATTGCTGACTTGAGTTGAATCTTTATCAGTCTCTGATGTACCTGTACGTGATGGAACAAACTTGGGAATTTCCTGTGTAAGGAACTTTCCAAATCTGTTTTTTAATTCTGGGACAAATACTAGATATTCAAGCACAACATTTTCATCATTAAAAACAGAATTTAGGTCATGACTTTCAACCACGGCATGCACTTGGTTGTGAGTCTTAAATGTAGGCACATGGCCATTACATTCATCCTGAATATTAAATTTAGGCATACATCCATTACAGTCATCCATCCTAGTCAAACTATTGCAGTTATCCCGAATAGAAGTACTGTTTTTCTTGTTGCAGTTCCAGACAAACCCGTTAATGTAGAATAACTATCGCCTGAGTAACCAATTCCTATTTTTGATCCTCCATAGTCATCATCCTCATCGCACACATCTTCTTTACGCTTACACATATCTGCATTACTTTCAGAAAGGTTAGTATTTTTTTCATTTTTGTAAAAGACATTTTGAGCCAACAGATCATGTTTATTGATTAAGTCATTTTTAGGATGAGGAGATGGCATAGGTACATAGTTTTTGTTGTGCGGATGAGGAAATATTTTTCTTTCCTTTCCGAGCTTATCCTTGTATCCAGTTCCATCCTTCACGAATGTCGATCGTTGGCAATTCTGAATATCAACTACTGCCTTTTGACTAACTTTCCATTTATCAGTTGTGATTTGCAATTTGTTATTTCATTTTGAGATTTTTCTAATCTTTCAGTTAAATCATTTATGATAAAACTTTTCTAAAAACGAATTCTTTTAATGTCTGCATCTCAGCCAAAGTTGAGTCCAATTTTCTCTGATATGCAGCTTCGTTTTCTTTCAGTTCCTGGCAATTTCAAAATCTTTTCTTTTCTCTAATCAGGTCACAGTTGAGCGATTTGTAATATGCCACGACGTTCAAATATGGTTGGGGGCATAGTTTTGCTTTAAATTCACACGGTATGCTGTTTACGAAATTCTTATCCTCGCTATCTTTTGCAGACTCTACTTTTATGGCGGCTGCAAAAGTTCCAGCTTTCTCACTCTTGTTGTCGCTGGTTGCTCCTTGGACTGTCTTTTTCGATTTAGTCTTCTGAGCCTCCTTTTTTCCCTTTTATGAAGTTGGTTCAACAGGAGCGATTATGCTTTTCAAACCTTTGTCGCCCTTGGGAATTCTTGCAGTTTGCTTCTCAACGTAGTGTGCCATGAGTGCTTTGTTGACTTCTCCTTTTGCCTCAGCTATTTCTTCTGCCCAGTCATAATCTTCTACCACCAATGTTTTTGGGTTGTTATCAGCAACGTTTTCACTCCCCTTGATAGCTATTGGCCCTCTTGTGGGAACAACTTCAACATTTTCGTTTTTCAACGTTTTTCAACAGTGGGCACTCTCTCTTGAAGTGACCCAAATTCTTACAGTTGTAACATCTTAGCTTTGACTTGTCAAAACTGGCTTTTCCCAGTGCTAGTCTCTTTCCTGTTTTGTCTTGAAACTTCTTTAGTCGCAGGGTAATCATCGCCATTGGCCACTTCAAGTCCATTTCCTCCATATCATCCGGATCTACCTGATACATGTCTTCAGCAGTGTAAAAATCCCTTTTTAGGTCACCTGACATGAGAGCTTCATAGCTACTCAGGAAGGTATTAAACAATGTAACATGTACGGTGGATATCTTGAGTGCTTGAGCATCACCGGCCACAGAAGTCTTCTCGTTAGATGATGGGGCCTTTGCAGAGCTTGCGGAAGCATTACGGTAAGATGCAGTAGCACTTTGAGAATTTGAACCACAGGAGGTTATGGGGGCAAGGAATACCATATTTTTGGGAACAGAAGCAGCAGCAGATTGAGTAAATTTCTAAGAGTATCCTGCTTGATTTATTTCTCTCTTGAGCACATCCATTTCAAAGGCCTTCTGAGTATTGATCAGTTCTGAAAGAGTGACAGGAGTAGTGCTGGTCAAGAAGGTTCTTTTGATCATCATACATTGCAGGCTCCATTCTTTTGGAAGAGAGTCCAAAAGTTTCTTGAGGGAGGCATAGTTGGCAACAGGATTTCCAACTTTCTTCATTTTTGTTAGCACCCCCAAAAATCGACTAATATGAACTGACAAGCTTTCACCACGAAGACTTTCGAACATATCATATTCTTTCTGAACCATATCTCTCTTGTTATCCATAAACTCTTCGTTTCCTTCATAGTGATCAATAAGGGCCAACCACAGTTCGTGAGCTGAACTGTATTCTTGAACAGATTGTTGTCGTCCTTGGACAGAGCCATTGTCAAAGCAGCATGAGCCCTACAATTGTGTTGAATAGAGTTTTGTCCTCTTCAGTGAATGTTGTAAGGTCTTCGTTGATCGTTCGAACATCATCGCGAATTATCATAGGAACATGCAGTCCTATGGTGACAGACATCCATTGAGTATAGTCGGTATACTCAAAGAACGCTTTGATTCGATTCTTCCAACTACTGAAGTCTTCAGATCCCTTCAACTTGGGAGGTCCCGTAGCTGTTCCTATCTCCAGTTCGGCTTGGGCTATTGGATTAAGCTGATTGAGTGACATTTTGGTTGATTTCTAGTTTGAAAACGTGATCTAGGATTAAATACGCCGGAATCTGAGCGACCAGAGAGTAAATACACTGAAAACGAGCAAATACGCTGAAATGAGCAAATACGTTGAAACGAGCAAATACGCTAATGATGCTTGACTGCAAGATCCGGAGACAATAGCTAAATCCGCTAGAACACACAAAACAAACGTGAGTTTGGCTAAATGCGGCGATCACCGTGATAAAATCACTGAGGATTTTTATCACTGACTTCGAAGTCGCCTTCGATTAATTATGCTGACACTATTTCGCTGGAAATCAACAAATCCGCTGGTGTAATGCCGGCGTATTTGTTAATTACGCGATCTTCAAGTTTAAAACGGTATATTCAAGTTTATCTAACTGGCTTCAAAGTTAAATACGCCCGGCACGGTTTAAATATGAACAAAAACCCTCTAATCACCCAAAAACGACTCAATATCCATGTTTCTATGTACCAAAATTACCCAAATGTTTACCAAAACACTAATTAACAACAACTCAATGATTAAACACACTAGATCAAACCATTTTAAGTCCAAAAATTTGAAAACCTTTGAATCTTTGAAAATTTTTGAAAAACCTTCAAAACTTGAAGAATCTTAATAAAAACTCAAACAATCAAGAGCATAAAGGCTCTGATACCAAATTGTGAGTCCCAAATCAGATTCGGATCACAGTGGTTGATTGTTATCACCCAAACAACTATAGATTAGTTGTTTGAATGTATGAAAGTTAAGAAAACCAAAAGATGAAGATGAAGATTTTTGTATGGATCAAACAACAAGTGTTGTATATGGAATCCTAAAGGATATAATCACTATTTCGGATTAAGCACAAGAACAACAATCACAACACATGAGAAATCACCAAAATCTGTCCAAGAACCTTGGACTAGGGTTTTATTGATCATCGTTTATATACACCCTGACTGCCCAGCGTATTTATTAAATACACTGGGACATTAAATACACCGATATAGGTACAACTATCAAAAGTTACACTTTTATCCCTTCTAGTTTTACTAACTATTACAGTCAAGCTACAAACTATTAAACTCAAGTATCAACGGTCTCAAAACGTCCTAACAATTAGATGTACCTGATAATTATCACATAAACTTGAAATATTTTGTCCAAAGTTTTCAATACCCAACCCATTTCTAAAATGCTTAACAACTCTAGTCACAACAATCAATTCGTTAGGAAAGTTATAACTATTTTCGCATTATTAACTAGTAAAGTAATGAAATCATTTCCATCAAATACATCAGATAATTTGTCACATATTTGTATCAATTATAAAGTTTTAAGTATTTAACCAAAAAACTAAATATAAATCACTTCAAAGTAAAGACAAAAAATACATTGTTACATTTAAATAAGTGATTGGATTTAAATAACCTCAACTTTCACCAATTGGCCGATAACACTCCTAACTTTCGATTTGTACACCAGCATTCCTAACTTTCAACTTATTGACCGATAACACTCCCTAACTAACTGAACCCTAACACAGTTAGCTGATATCAGCTGCAACGTCATCAAAAAATTTCATGTCAGCTGCCACATCAACTGTCATATCATCAAAAATGCCACATAAGTTGCCATGTTAGCTGCCACATCATTAAAAATACCACATCAGCTGCCATGTCATATGTCACGTCAGCAAAAGGGGTCACATCAGCAAAAACTAATTTGGTTAGGGTTTAGTTAGTTAGGGAGTGTTATCGGCCAATAAGTTGAAAGTTGGGAGTAATGATGTACAAATCAAAAGTTGGGAGTGGCCAATAGGTGAACGTTTGGATTATTTAAATCCAATATCCCTTTTAGTAATATGTTTTAGTTTTTTATGTATTAGTTAATTATTTGTAAAGAATATTATGTTTATTCTTTAATATCACTGTTTTTATTATAAATTTAATATGAAAAATCTCATAAAAATGGTTTTTGGTAAGATTTAATTTAGAAAAATATTATAATTTATAAATTATAAATTAAAAATGCTATTGTGTATGGTGATTTATTTGCTTTGAAATCGTTTTGGCTGAAGTGTTGCATTCTTTTAGCAATTATATAACATTGTAAAATGTCCAAGCAAAACACGAGTGAACTTGGGTTCCTTTATATGTGCATCATTTACATCCTTTCTTTTTAACCCGAAAATATGTGTATCTAGCCTAATTTGAATATATGTTATTTTTTATTAAGTATCTTTTTTTCTATTATCTAAAGTAGTGGTTGGGTGGGGTTCATAACGTGTTCAGGTTCCATATAGTTCCATATAGTTGACCCTTTATTTTTTTCACTATTTGATTGTCATCTAGACGTGAGCTATCACTCATTTATTTTCACTTTTGTGTATAATAGTGTCACATAGAAAGATAATTAAAACAACAAAAAAAATAAATGGTGAACTATGATTGGTCCATACACTGGCCCCATACAGTCTACTTCTTCACGTTGTGACTCCCTTCACCCCCCCCCCCCATCATGCGGTGTTTCATGCGCTTCACGCCCAGTCCAATCATGCCTTCTTGAAGCGGTATTTCATGCCCCAAGCTCATACCACATGGCATAAGCGTTATTGCATGACACATAGACTAAGAAGATTTATATAGACTAAAAAAACTTATGACTATTACTAAATTATAGATATTAACAATTATATTATTCTAACCTCATTTTATAAAGTTATCTTGATACATCTTTTAAAAAAAATCAACCATACATTAAATTATAAAATGCCAGTAACTTTTCAAATATAATTTGAAGGGACAAAAACTAGCCATGTGTTTTCTCCCATTTTGTACAATATTAAAAACAAGTGCATCATAAACTTCCCAAACTACCCCTAACCATGCCAACAACTTTCCAATTCTACTCTTCATTACCACACCCCTGTATAAACCCAAACCCTTTCATTTCCAAATTACCAGCAAACCAAACATCCACCACCTTTCCTCACACACAAAAAGCTCATAGGCCTAAACTCGAACCGGGTTGATCACTATTCGGGTTCGGGTCATGCGGGTCAGGTGCACACATTTGACACAACAACTGATCATCCGGTAACTATAACGGTCTCCACCGAAGCAATGACGGTCCACAATGTTTGTTTGCCACCACAGAAAAGCACTGTCCAGAAACTCAAGCACCGGTTGTCCGAGGTTTTCTTTCCGGATGATCCGCTGCATGGAATTTAAGAATCAGTCGTGTGTAAGGAAGTTAATACTCGCTCTTCAGTTCTTCTTTTCGGTGTTATAGCGGGCGCCTAATTATAGTTTTACGCTACTTCGAGCTGATGTTGTTTCCGGACTTACTATTGCTAGTTTAGCAATTCCTCAAATGTGCATGTTTACGTGTTGCACATTTATATATAGTGTTAGAATTAAATACAAACAATTTTTAACATACGAATGGTATATGCATAAGTGAGTAATAATGCTTGAACTAGTATAAGAATTACTTAGTGGTTATTTTGTTGTAGATAATTTCTTTACAACAAACTAAAATGAACGAGAGTAATTATTATTGTTATGCTACTTCAAAACCGTAGCGGAATAATAATTATTCTAGTTCTAGTTACCCATACCATTTTCATGTATAAATTTTCGCGGTCAGTTCAGCAAAATCTATCAAATAAGGTGTCCTCGTGACTATTTATACTACAACAAGACACCTTCATGCGGACCTAGTACCTCCGTACGGATGGGACACATCCGTACGGACTAACCTTCATCCGTGCGGATGTGTACATGCATACGGATGTAACATTTACAACCCAAAATGTTAATCTAACAGTTAACCTATTACAGACTTGACACAACTCAATGACATAGGCAACAAACATTGTGTATCAACAAACTCCCCGTTAGATGTTGTCGCAGTCTTGATTGGTCTTTAAAAGCATCATAACTTCAAAACTTTAACGTTCAAATAAATACTTCCTAACCCTTTGATGTTTTCGCTCAATATACGACATGGATGTTTGGTCAATCTGCGGTGCCCACTTCATAAATTGATATCTCTTTATAGATGTCTTTTTCATTCGTTCTTTGATCCTTTCTTCTTTACGAACCTCCTTCAAAAACTATGTTCTTTCAATTTCTCTCCACTTTGTATTCCATATTTTTTCCAGAGTTAATCTCGTAGGCATAGCAGATATTGATGACATTTTGGTACTGCATAGCCTGTGCAATATCCTACACTTGATAGCATATCTTGTTGAAGTACAAACACTCTATATCTCTTTTAGACATATTCACCAACCACATAGGATCTAAAATCCTTATAGCTCTCTAACAAACTTCAGTTTTTAATACAATCACTGCTTCACCCGTGACTCTATCAAGTTCACCTATTTCAACGATTTCGGCCATTAAAGCAAGGCGGCTAGTTTTGGGAATTAGATTATTCCAATTGAACCCTTCATCTTCCTTAGTTACAACCAATGCCTTATCTATAGATTTCGATGAACCATCTTCGATTGGAATTGGTCTTGACATATTCGGCGGAAGTTGAGAGTTCTTGTGATAGATCGACTTTTTATAGTAGTCACCACCAAAAGGATTATTGTTGTCATTAACCTCTCTGTTTGTGCAATCACACTTGAAGTGGCCTTTTTCTTTGCATTTAAAGCATGTCACCTTAGATTATCGAACCCTAACTTTGAATTTGCCCTCTTATACCATTCCTCCCTGTAATCTCCATAAATCTCTACGCTCTATGAACCACAGTTGCCATACACCATTTGATGTCGATCAGCTCCATTTATTCAGGAATAATACTCTTTTGTCATGTTCGAGTTTCCAATCCTTCCTACTATCAGGCTTTCGTATGATACAAGGATTGATGCAAGGAAAACCATGTGCTCCTTTGTTGTTGCTTTGTTTAAACCTTGAGTGTTTTGCAAGTTAACAACAATGTTGCACTAAATGACGTGAGGATTTGTATTATTTTGGCTTGAGTAGTTGTTTGAACTTTACCATGATTGAGGACCTTGCATCGTAGTACTAGGCTCAGAACTTGGATATGACGAAAAACCACCACCTCTGCTTGAATTACTAAATGAAGTTCCAGATGATGTGTCTACGCTAAAAGCTGTTTGAATCTTTGAGCTTTGAATATTTGCCAAACCACTGCCCTTGTAATACAAATCAACATCTTGATGTACATTCGAGCTTTGGCCATTTTCCATAACTCGAGTTCATGCCCTTCGACTTCTCAATGAACTTTCCTAGAGTTAAGCTGTCATATTCTTAGAATTGCTCTTCAGAATCATTAGATACGTTGACCATTCACCTTATGGTAGAGCATCTGCCAACTTATCCACCCATTCTTCATCTTCTTTTTCAATTTTCAACTGTTTCATTTCTACAACAAGATGACAATATCTTTCCACAAGTTGTTCAATGATTCTCCTTTCAAAGCTATAAAGATGTCGAATTCTTTCTTTAACAAAAGCTTTCTTTCTTTTCTACATAGACACGCTCCCTTGATAGTTCAATTTCAAAGCAATCGAGATGGATTGAACAGTTCCGTGGTGTTGAAGTAGCATGAATATGTCTTCCTTGATTGCTTGCTGAAGAAGATTCAAATTTTTTTTTCTCTTTGACGAACTTTTCTTTTTCTACTTATGTAATCTGGGTAAGACTAATCTTTTGACCATTCTCCCCGATGGGAATGACATATTCTTCTTCTATCGCCATCCAACAATCTAAATAGTTGGCTTGTACCCAGTTTTCAAATCTCTTATGCCATCCTTTGTAATCATCCATACACATAAGCTTCGTCGGCTTGGTCATGGTTCCCATTTCGTTGTCCAAATTGAGGTTTTGAACCACTGTTGTGGGGTCTTAGTAAACGCATTGTAAAACTCGTTTTCCATGATGAAATAGATTTTTGTATGGATGTAAGACTTTCTTGATGGTTATAAAATTCTGGTGCAAGAGATCAATTCATAAGGATGTGCAAGGAAATGATTGAATTTGGTACGGATGTACAGACATGGTGCGGTTGTACCTGGTTCGTACGAGTTAAACACAAATTCAAACAAAATTCAGTTACATTTGTGCGAATGTAAAGATTTCAAATTGAAGAGGTTTACTTCCGTGCGGACGGTAGTTCATTCGTTCGAGAGAAAAATTCAGGTTATCTCTTTTTTGACAATTTTAACATAATTCCAGTTGAATTTTAAGCTGAAATATTATAGGCTTTATTAATATCGTATTTTTTACAACCCTTAGAAAAATCAGTTCATTTTGAGCATGGGAGATGTAAAAATCAAAGAACAAATGTAGAAAATGAGTAGAAAGAA
Organism: Scalesia atractyloides; assembly: GCA_947069175.1. NCBI lineage: Eukaryota > Viridiplantae > Streptophyta > Magnoliopsida > Asterales > Asteraceae > Scalesia > Scalesia atractyloides. The sequence continues at coordinate 39,380,800 of CAMTDV010000008.1, read as the reverse complement.
GTCTTTAATGTCTAGATCTTGTAGAATGTCTAGATATCAGCTTCCAAGCTCTGATACCACTTGTGAGGGCCATTTTCTATCGACGTTTTGCTCAGGTGATATCTTTAACCGAGTCATAATGCGCGAAATCATTACAATTAGGCGAAAAGTACAAGCTTAGTTAATTTTTCTATAATTTCATAAAATATCAACTGTTACAGCCAAGAAATCAATCCAACAGAGCTTCAACGCCAGTTCAGCAAAATCTACCAAAACACTAAGTCCTCACGACTATTTATACTACAACTCGACACCCTTCGTGCGGACCTAGTACCTCCGTACGAATGTGACACATCCATGCGGACTAACCTTCATCCGTGTGGATGTGTACATCAGTACAGATGTAACATTTACAACCCAAAATGTATAATCTAACAGTTCACCTATTACAGACATGACATGACTCGATGACGTACGCATCAGACATTGTGTATCAACAGTCTTCAAGGTATAATGTCATATGCATCGCAGTAAGATCGCCTAGGTCTGGCTTTTTCTAAAGAGAGCATGGCATCAGGTTGATGCTAGCACTTAGAGAGGCCAACGCGTGGCTCAATGTGTCACTACCAAACATACGCAGGATTGTGAAAATTCACGGACCTGTCAGTTTCTCTGGTAGCTTATTCAAAACCACCGTAGAATATCCCACAATCAGAGCAATGTTCGAAAGCTCCCTCAGTCTATCCTTTTGTTTCAGAAGATTTTTAAGAAACATAGCGTATTTAGGTAAATGTCAGAGGACCTCGACGAACTAAAGTTTGATATTTAGTTGTTTGAACATGTCAAAAAGTGTCCATGTTCCTTAGCATATTTTTTTATGCTTAAGGCGAATAGAATATGGAACATGGGAATGATTAATCAATGGGGACGGTCTACTCTTTATAGACTTATTACCTACGCTTTTCTCTAATGGAGACTCGCTGTTTGGTGCGGTACTTATTGGGTCTAGCCTATTTTACACCTTCCTTGGAGCCTCCATCTCTATCTCCTCATCAACTGGTTCTTCCTCCATTTCCTAGACAGGTGACTTATCTATCTATCCTTCTCTACCGTTATGAGTGGTGACTGCTTTCAGTTGGGCAGTAGGCTTAGTTTTGGTACTACCTGAGAACCAACAGATTGCTAAAGATTTAACAATGTGGATTGCTGATTTTTAGAAGAATGTCATGTTCCACAAGGGTTTTCTGAGTGGTGGCATCCTTAGCAACCAACTGAGTCAACAACTCCTCTATCTTACCTAAATTACTCCCACTACCCCCACCTAAGTTACTTAAACTCATGGTGGGACCTCCGTTTGACCTCCTACGAACTCTACCTACTCCTGACCTAGCAAAGGGCACTCTAAACTACCATGACCCCCCCCCCACACACACACACACCCGTCACACTTAACAACTTTGGCTTTCAACTCTTTCATCTCTCTCCGTCAAATTTTTTAGAGTAGTAGCTACACTAGTATCTAAGCTGACTTGGTATATACCTCATGTAGACAAAGGTACACTAGTCATAGGAATGGAATTCCTGTTAGCTGACCCTTGCTCGTACTCAGATTGAGCAAAGCTCTCAAAAAGATCATTGCATTCGGACACACTCGTCTTTCCCATGAGGTGACCTCCTGAAGAAGTGTCAAGACGCGCCTTAGTCTCATAAGTAAGACCGTTGTGAAATTTCTCTACAAGGGCTCAATTAGAGGTACCATGCTGAGAGAACCTACTAAGTAGGCTATGGAAACCCTCCCAACCAAGGTAGTAAGGCTTATCGGGTTCCATTCGGAATGAGAGAATTTCATCATGGAGTCGGGATGCCTTAGTAGGTGGAACACCTTTGTTGAGACATCCTTCACGAAGGTTTGCCCAAGTGGCAAAAGTCCCAGGAGGCTGGGAGTCGAGCCAAGTGGTAGCTCGTCCCGTAAGGGAGGATGGGAACAATTGAAGAAAGATGGAATCATTAGTGGCACCTTGCAGTTTGAAAGTACCATAGATGTTGGGTTGTTAACGAGCCGAGTCGAGCCGAGCTAGATCTAGCTCGAACTCGGCTCGAATTCAAATCGAGCTTGCTGGGCTCGGCTCGAGCTCGAATTTTAAATTGAGCTAAGGTTTTGGGCTCGAGCTCGACTCAAATTAAATTCGAGCCATCTCGGCACGGCTCAATTTAGCTCGACTTCACCAAGAACAATTAAATTTACCAGTATAAAAAGATCTCAAACACGATTATGTAGGTCCCCCTGCGGATGGTGTTAAACCAGTTCCTTGTTCATATGACACATACACAAGTGCGGAATCCAAGTGTGCATGCAACCAAAGCAAAGTAAAGAGCACGGGGTAACCAAAGATTCACTATCTTGATTAATGATTGAGAACAAGTACAAACATATACACACAATGCTCGTATGACTCAAACAAACTTGTTGTGTTCTTGTGTCTTTGTCTACACCAGAAATGCTAACTTAGAGATCTTACCAAAAGATCAGTTTGCTAGCTCGTTCTTTCAGTCTGGTTAGTAACCTTGACTGAGAGGTGCATGTCTGCTTATATATTGTCAGTCTAGATTTCGCACGAAACACTATTCTAGACATACAGAACACACTATTTCACACGAGTCACAACTCCAGAATTGGTACGAGTTAGTGTTTCGTACGAAATACATGTTTCGTACGAAACCATACAATGATTCGCACGAAACCTCTGTTTCGTACGAACTATCTGACTCGCACAGAATCCTCTCAAGGAGAACGTGTGTAGACTTGACGTTTCCAAGACTTATCAGTATGCACACATGCAACTGATTAACACAGACAAGCTAAGATGTCATACTAGATCAAGATAGAAGGATATCTCGATTTATTCGACACAACCAAACCTATACAGACACTTGAGCAAAGACCGTACGATTACAACTGTAATTAAGAACAAGCGACAGACAGAAAACTGTATCAACAAACTCCCACTTGGATGTTGCTTGGTCTTCGGTCTTCGGTCTTTGGTCTTCAGACTTTGGTCTTCACATAGAATGGTTTAGAGTATCAACAAACTCCCCCTGAAGATCTGCTATCCATTGATAGATCTGCTATCCAATGATTCGAGCATCAGGTCTTCGAACTTCTAAGAAATTTCAAATCTTTCTTGTTTCCTCTTCTGACTTGTCAGATTTCTTCATTGTTGGTCTTTGTTCATGTTCTTTTGTATCAATCTGTACTCAATAGACAAATATAATTTGAACACAACTTTCTCAGGGGATACATACGAAAGACTTATCATAAAATCTTCGTATGATTGTATTCCCTGAATGAGATACACACACTCGTATGAATTCCAGCAGCAGATTTGAGAAAAACAAGTGACCAAGTCAAAACAAATGACTAGATTCATTCGTATGAGATACACACACTCAAACGAATTTCAGATTTTGGATTTATTTTTATGGATTACTTGTCGCAAGATATTACTTTATGAAGTTGTGATATCAAACAAATGGTTTTCTGGCGTATCTTGGTAGAAAACTTTCGAGTATCAACTTTGTCTAACTTTCAAAAAGTAATTACATAAGCAACTAAGTTAACTAGACTTAAAAACTAAATACACAGATAAACTACAATCTTTTTCGAGTTTCAAGGTAAAGGAATCATACCAGCATTTTAATCTTTGTCAAAGACGGTATTAGGTTTTCAAAATTAAACAGATAAGTATTCAACTTTGATTATCGGTATTGTTGTCCACGTAAGCTCAGACTTATCATATGTAATCATGATAAGGAGATATGATTAAGGTATGGATTTATACTTACTAGCCGGTGTTCAACCACATCACGACACATTCCCGTATCAAGATGTGCACGAGAAAAAATCTTACCGGTGAGTATGCTGCTTTATCATCTGTTTTGACGTATATGAATGATGTGAGATACTCACTTATTTTTTGATTGAAAACAAGCCCTTTGTGATTTAATCACTTATTGATGAGGAACTTTATTTTCATATGCATGCAGGGCACAGGAGTAAGTCCGTGAACAGGTTAGTACCACCGACAAAGAGACGAACTTACCCCCGCATAAAGTTGTGATATTTTATCACTTATTTTGGGGATATGATATTTTTATCACTTATTTGATGGTCGTATACAGTATGTACACGTATGTATGATATCATGGAAGTTCTAGACTTGCGCCACCTTTATTTTTCAGCAAAAGATTCAACCATGATACCCAGATGATAAGCCAGCATAAAGACCGTATATCTCAGAACCTCGGCACTCTATCAAACGAAATTTCGGTACCAAGACCATATGCCAATGAATGGTTCCCACCTGGCGTTCTGTCTGTTAAGTTTATATCAACCTGCACATTTTAGTCTGATTGTGAGCCTACCGATACATCATAAGTAAAGCTACTTATCAATCTTCTTTCTATGCTTTTAACCATTTCTGACAGATTTACCGGTGAATTTCATCATCTTCAAGTTATCCAAGAAACTCATTTTTTATTGATTTTTTTAATGTTTTTATATTTTTCTGAATTATTCTCCCCCTTAAACAAAGAAGGTAAATAAAGACATATTCTTGGATTTTCTTGAAATTTACTCCCCCTAAAATATAAAACTGAAAAATCTTTTTGTAGTTTTAGATTTTTAGAAAACAAATATACAAAAATAGTTAGCCATGGTTGAGTTACTCAGGTTTCACCTTGATACCATTAACCAAAAGTAGATAATCAAAACGTGATTTATCAAAGGCTTTGGTAAAAAGGTCGGCACGTTGGTGATCAAAGTGGATTTTAACAACATCGATAAGTCTCTTTTCATAACAATCTCGTATGAAATGTTACCTAATCTCAATGTGTTTTGTTTTTGAATGCTGTACAGGATTCCGAGCGATCTGTAAAGCAGCTTCATTATCAACAAAAATAGGATTAGTAAGAAATTCAAAACCATAGTCGCGCATTTGCTGTTGAATCCATAGAACTTGAGAGCAGCAACTAGAAGCTGAAATATACTCAGCCTCACATATTGATGTAGCTACACAAGTCTGCTTTTTGCATTGCCACGTGACTAGGCGATTTCCCAAGAACTGACATCCTGTTGTTGTTGATTTTGCATCGATTTTGCAGCCGCCATGATCAGAATCACTGAATGCTGTCAGATCAAAGTTATCATCCTTAGGGTACCATAGACCAGTGTCAGGGCGACCCTTTAGATAACGTAAGATCCTTTTCACAGCCATCAAATGAGAAACCTTCGGACTAGACTGATAGCGCGCCAGAAGGCATGTTGAGTACATTATATCGGGTCTTGAAGCAGTAAGATACATGAGAGATCCGATCATAGCACGATAGAGAGATGGTTCTACATCTTTCACCCATTCCGTCTGTAGTAATCCCATGATTTTGAGCTAATGGAGTTCCCAAAGGTTTTGAGTCATCCATCTGAAATCATTTGAGAATATCTCCGACGTACTTGGTTTGATGGATAAAAATCCCTTCCTTTGATTGCTGAACCTGCAAACCTAAAAAGAAAGTCATTTATCCCATTGCGCTCATCTCGAACTTCTCCTACATAACCTGTTCGAATTCTTTGCACATTCGAGTGTTAGTAGACCCAAATATAATATCACCAACATAAACCTGTACTAGCAGCAAGTCCTTGTCCTGTTCCTTGATGAAGATAGTACAGCCGATCAGGCACGTCGAAAACCATTCTTCAACAGATAGGTAGACAACGTTTCATACCAAGCCTCGGAGCTTGATGAAGACCATATAACGCCTTGTTGAGAAGCCAAACCTTGTCAGGATGGAGAGGATCTTCAAAACCTGGCGGTTGCTCAACATATACTTCCTCTTCTACCACACAATGAAGAAATGCATTCTTCACATCCATCTGATAAACAGTGAACTTCTTGAAGGACGCATAAGCCAAAAAGATTCTTATGGCCTCAAGTCGTGCAACCGGTTCATAAACTTCATTGTAATCGATCCCTTCGACCTGATTAAAACCTTGAACAACCAATTGCACTTTGTTTCTCACAACAACACCTCGGTCATCCTTCTTGAACTTGTACACCCATCGTGTACCAATCTTCTTGTAGCTGTCAGGCCTGTCAACCAGTTTCCAGACGCCTAACTTCTGAAACTGCTGAAGTTCTTCCTGCATGGCTTCAACCCAAGAGTCTTCTTTCATTGCCTCCTTCCAAGATTTTGGTTCTACTTGGCACACATAGCAGGTAAAAGACCAATCATTCAGACCACCAGATTCCCTGATTTCTGAATACAATCCAGCATTCTGGTTGTTTCGAAGCTGATTACGAGTCTGCACACCACTCTGGACATCTCCAATAATATTCTGCTGAGGATGGATATTATGAATACGAGTTTCTGGCACATCAGGAACTCGAGAATTTATACCTAAATTGTTGATATTCAGATCAACAGTTAAATCGAGAGCTGGATTTGATGACGTTCTAGATGCCTGACCTTCAGTCGTTCCTTGAGGTTGCATATTTGACGTATTATTTGAAAATCCAGGAACCGCACCAGAGGTAGCTTCATTAGCATCGTGAAACTCATCATCTTCTGATGAAACATTATAATCCGTAGCATCTTCGAATTCCTCATTTTGAACAAGATTGTTAACCGAAGTCGACACTTGAGGATTAATAATAATTCGTCGAACCAATGATGAGTCCACTGCTGTATCACTTTCCAATAACATCTGAGCAGCAGTTGTTGCATCATCAAAAGTTGGCAGATTAAAGGAGTCAAATAGCCTATCGTAGTCAAACATCCAAGGAGCACCCGGAGCTCTTACAGCTTCTGTATATCTCTGAACCTTGACTTCACCCCATTCTTCAATCTTCTTTGAAGACAAATTCCACACCCGGAAATTTGGAGAAGCATATCCAAGAAAGAAACCTTCGATAGCCTTGGGACCAAACTTTCCATGTGGGTCGATCATAGTGCATGGAGCTCCAAAAGGTTCTACGAAAGAAACATCCGGTTTCCTTTTATGTAACAACTCAAAGCATGTCTTCCCATGTCTCTTCACCGTCAGAACTCTATTCATCGTGTAGCACGCATTAGCAACAGCTTCTCCCCAAAATTGAACGGGAAGTTCTGATTCTACTAACATGGTTCTTGCAGTTTCAATAAGAGTTCGATTTTTCCTCTCAGCGACGCCATTTTGTTGTGGAGTGTATTGAAAACTGTACTCATGAAGAATACCCTTTGAAAAACAGTACTCGTCCATAACTTTATTCTTGTATTCGGTGCCATTGTCGCTTCCGATTCTCCTTACCTTCAGATTGTACAAATTTTCTAGCAGAGTCAGAAGATTCTTGAGGATAGTAGGAACTTCACTCTTGTGTGCCAGCATGTTTACCCATGAGAATCTGGAATAGTCATCAGTAACTACCAGACAATAAGAATCACCAAAGGTTGTCTTGTGTTTCATAGGTCCAAAGAGGTCCATACGAAGACGTTCCAGTGGCATATTCATAGTGTTGATTTTATTCACGGGATGGGACTTTCTCGCTTGCTTCCCTTTCTGGCATGATACACAAACATCTTGAAAATGAAAGCACTTCACTGGTACACCATTCACTAGATTGTTCTTCACCAAATAGTTCATTTTCCTCAGGTGAATGTGTCCCATACGTCTGTGCCAGGAGATTGATTCCTTTTCGGTGGCTTTAGAGACAAAACATATGACTTGTGCAGATGTTGTAATAGCTTGGCTCATATCAAGAATATACAAATCATTAATTCTTGGAGCCGACAGGAGAATCCATTCCTTGGGGATCTTGAATCCAGGCTTCAGCACATAACATCCGGCATCATCAAAATGTACCGTGAACTTCTTGTCGCAGATTTAAGAAACGCTAAGAAGATTGTGATCAATTTGCCGAACATAATTGATCTTGTAGAAGCTCACAACACCATTGGAGACCATTCCTTCTCCAGTGATGTATCCGCCTTTGTCACCAACAAAAGCAACATAACCACCCCTTATGCTTTTCACATCATATAGGAGCCGCAAGTCGCCCGTCATGTGCTTTTATGCTTCACTGTCAACAATCCAATGACTGTTTACAGTTCCTCCTGGAACACCCTGCACATTGCACAAACAAGATTAGTTTAAGATGGGGACCCAAGCCTTAGTGGTCTTGGGTCATCCCTTATCATCGAGAAATGTAATCTCAATTTCTAGATGATTAACAAACTAAGAAACTCCTTTTGAACCATTTCCGGTCTTCTGTTTCCAAGATCCTTGTTTATTACCAGATTTACTATTATTTACAGTTTTAATAGTCTCTGCTTTTATTGACTTTGAAGATATTTGATCCTTTTTTGAAGAATCCGATTTTAAAGCTTTCTCAACTGCTTTTAGTTGTTTAAGTTTTTGTTTCTCTTTTTGATCTTTAATAATTCGTTTATCTTGAGTCGGAGAAACAGATTTACGTTTGCAAGTTGGTTCATGAGGGGTTTTCTCTATACATCTTGATTTGGCTGGATTTTGACAATCCTTTATAATGTGGCCAATTCTCCACATTTGAAACATGTTCTCCTTTCAACAAAACTAGGAGATCCTGTTTCTCGGCTTGATGTTGAATTTGTGGATCTTGAGGTACTGGGTTCATTTTCATTACATCCATCAGTGTGTTGGGTATAATTGTTTTGACTATTTCTTTTCAAAATCTTAACTTTCTTTACAAAATCAACATTAGATTTTCCTTGAAAAGTTTCGATTTTATCGGTACCTTTAAAACTCATAAATTTAACAATTTTGGCCTTTTTCTGGTAACGAGAGCCTTTTGCTTCAACCTTCGGTTGAGAAGTTGTGGGCTTTTCAACTCGCTTCCATTCTTTTTCTTTTGAAGCAGATAATGGTTGTGATTTGATTGACGTTTTCTTCTCTAAAGGTTTGGTTATTGACTTTTCAAAAACCTGTCTACAGAGATTGGATTACATTTTTAATTGGAAAATCTTTGTTTGAATAGATTTTCTTATCTCCAACCAAAGTATATAACACATTATCTACTTCTTGTGTAGACACACTTGTCTTCACAGATTTCTTAGGATCTGTCTCTTGATTCTCAACAGATTGAGTACAAGGAGTAACAGACAATTCTACTCTTTTCCTTTCATCAAGAGGCTGATCCTGATCATCATTTCTTGATTCACCATCTGATGTATCATCCTCTTCTTAATCAGATGATGAACTTTTTGCCTTGCTTGGTTTTCGAGAGGAATTGCCTAGTTTGAACCCTAACCTGCTACGAATCCTTCAGGGTTCAAAGGTACAGAGGGTTCAAAACGAGGCATCTCCTCTTCATCAGGCATTTTGGTATAGTTATGTTTCATCGGGGGTGGACACGAATTATACCCTATGCATTGAGCATCTCCCTTTAGTTTTTGAACTTCAATGATATGATCAAGCACATATTGGGAGTTAGAATAACTTTCCAATTTGCGTTTGATCGAATCATATTCGCATTTGGCGATGGCTAACTCTTTCTTTGTTTTTTCTAGGAGATCAATGTAATTATTAATTCCTGTCTGTTTATTCAAAACTGTTTTTGTCAATTCAGAAACACTTTTCTTAAGGGTTTCTATTACAGATTTGAATTCTTTTTCATTTATAGTTAGCGCCAAATTCGCCTCTTTGCATTTTGATAGTTCAACAACTAAATTATGATTATGACTGTTGACGGTTTCATATTTTATTTTCAATTCAACAAAGTCATTGCAAACAGTAGGAGGGTCAGAATTTACCTGTTTTGAAGAACCTTCAACATTTGCCATAAAGGCAGTGTGATGAGGAAAAGCTTCACCATCTGTAGAGAGTGCCTTTGTCTCTTTAACCGCAGCTTCTGCATTCCCCGTCATACATACTTTTTCACTTTTCAACAACTCAGCTTCACTCAGCAATTCTTCAACCTCAGCTCACTTCCTTTCTTCACATCAGAATCAAACTCATAACCATCTGAACTTGAACATTCTTCATCTGAACTACCAGCATCTCCAGATGTATCATCATTATTTTGAGTGTTGATGGTGAGCTCATGCTTGTTTTGATCCATGATCCTTGCATAGCATGCCGTTCTTCCGTTGTTTTCAGTTCCCAACTGTACTGACCAATCGCATCCTTCATCGGACTGAACTACCATAGCTCTGTGCGTGTTTGAAGGTCCTGATTGATTGGTGTTGTTAGAGTTGCCAACAACTACTATTCTTCTTTCGTTGTTGTACTGTGTTGTGTTGGATGGTTGAGACTGATTACGAAAGGGGTTGTGATTTCCTTCCTTACTGGGTCTTGTGCATTCCCGCTTAAAGTGACCTCTTTCTTCACAGTTGAAGCAAGTAACGGCGGTTTTGTCGAAGCCGTATTTTGTATCCTTCTTGCTTTCCAAATTGGTTCTCCCCGTTCTTTTTATATAATCCTTCGCCCTTCTCATAGCGCTTGCAAAAGCCCACTTGATGTCCATCAGCTCCATTTCATCTCGGTCAATTTGTTCGTAGTCTTCGTTCATCAAATTGATGTTCCCTATTTGACCTGCAACTAAACCACAATACGCACTGACCATGGTATTTAGAAGTTCTGCATGTTCCTGTGCAACTTCTACGTTGATTTTGGAGAGATTTGACGCGTCAAGTTTGACAGTTTTGGGATTTGCAGATTGACTACTGCCTCCATAGAAAGCTTGTTGAGGAGCTTGTTGTGGAGCTTTATGCGCTAAATCCTTTGGCTGTGGAAGAAAGGCTTTCGGATCAAAAGTATGTCCATAGGTTTGATTGCTCGAATCTGTAGACTGGCTTGTTTGAACTGGTTGGGGTAGAAAAGGGTTCACGTTTGACACAAACGCGGTCTGCAACTTTGGTTGCTGACTTGAGCTTGTACCTGCATTTATACCGCCAAAATACATTTCAGGGTTTTGTGGAGCAGAGACTCGTTGTGCCTTCCGGAGTTCTTCTTCATTCTTGTTCTCCATTTTCTGCACAAATTCATAAATACTAATTGATTCCAAAACACCTGTATGTTTTAAAAGATCAATAAATTGACCCCAGTTTGGTGGTAAAGCATCAGCTAATCGCATCACAATTTCTTGTGGTGTTGCTAACACTTTATACGAGTACATTTTGCTGAGAAGATGATAAAACTAAGTGGTCATATCATTCAAGGTTTCGTTCTCCATGAACATAAAACCTTCAAACTCTTTTTTGAGCAGATCATGCCGAATCTTCCTGGTAGCAGCGTTACCTTCACCTCTTGCTTCCAAAGTGTCCCACAAATTTGTCGTTGTAGTACAATACACAAACTGATGATAAATGTCTTTATGCAGAGCTTGTGTGAGGATAGCAAATGCCTTTTTCTCTGGATCGTAAGCTTTCTTGTCATTTTCGACTAGATTGGCCAATGAGGTTGGATTTGATCCAGCTTATTCAAGTGCTTCCTTAAAGGGGGTAGTGAAACACGTCCACAATTCCGTGTTTTGACCGAGAACATACGTATGAAAACGACTTTTCCATGAAGGATAATCATTCATGTGATTTAACTTCGGCGGTCGATTATTACTACCTGTTTCACTTTCGCTCATTAACAGAGTTTGGATGCTTTGATTTTGATTCGCAACACACGCTCATTGATTTGCAGAGATCATTGTTGTATGTTGTGGCATCAAAGATTTTACCCATGATGTTGCGGAGCTTTGCGAAGACTCCTGATTTGAGCTTGAACAACTCCAATCCCACCGTTTAAAAATTCACATGTTCTGAAAATATGACAAATTCTTAAAATCACAAAGCTTTGAAAAACGCGAAAAACAACAATTATGTTTCGTGCGAGACACCTGTTTCGTGCGAAACACTGATGTTTCGTGCGAAATGGTTGTTTCGTTCGAGTCAAGATGATTCGCACGAAATAATTCAGTCGCACCAAATGTTTAGTTCAGCGTTTTTCAGAGGAATCTTTCAAGAAATGGTTTGGTGAGAAATTTCCTTTCTTGTGTACACCTGCTTTTTCGAAAATACTTGTTGTCTTACCCACTTTTAGTTAAAACACAAATTTTAACAGTCCAAGTCCAGATCCAAGTCAGAAAATGTCAACCCTACCAAAACTAATCAAATTCAAATTTTTGCAGCATTCTTCATCAAGGGTGTTCTACAGAAAAAATTTTACCACAAAATTTTATGCATGCAATAGATTTTAACCAAGTTTAAAGTTAGTTATTTATCCAAAACTTAAGTTTTCTGCTGGAGGCTCAAGAACACTTCAGAAATCTTCAAACTAGCTTAGACACAACTAAGCCCGGTTTTGAACAAGGAAAGAGCTAATGCTCTGATACCACTTGTAGGTCCCCGTGCGGATGGTGTTAAACCAGTTCCTTGTTCATATGACACACACAAAAGTGCGGAATCCAAGTGTGCATGCAACCAAAGCAAATTAAAGAACACGGGGTAACCAAAGATTCACTATCTTGATTAATGATTGAGAACAAGTACAAACATATACACACAATGCTCGTATGACTAAAAAAAAACTTGCTGTGTTCTTGTGTCTTCGTCTACACCAGAAATGCTAACTTAGAGATCTCACCAAAAGATCAGTTTGCTAGCTCGTTCTTTCAGTCTGGTCAGTAACCTTGACTGAGAGGTGCATGTCTGCTTATATAGTGTCAGTGTAGATTTCGTACGAAACACTATTCTAGACATACAGAACACACTATTTCACATGAGTCACAACTCCAGAATTGGTACGAGTCAGTGTTTCGTACGAAATACATGTTTCGTACGAAACCATTCAGTGATTCGCACGAAACCTCTGTTTCGTACGAATTATCTGACTCGTACAGAATCCTCTCAATAGGAGAACGTGTATAGACTTGACGTTTCCAAACTTATCAGTATGCACACATGCAACTGATTAACACAGACAAGCTAAGATGTCATACTAGATCAAGATAGAAGGATATCTCTATCTATTCGACACAACCAAACCTATACAGACACTTGAGCAAAGACCGTACAATTACAACTGTAATTAAGAAAAAGCGGCAGACATAAAACTGTATCAACAGATTAAATTGCAAGTAACTAAGCCAAAGGGCAAAATATGCAACTTTTATTAACTAGGGGACAAAATATGTAAGTATGGCTTATTAACCCTTTAGATGGTTTCACTATGGCTTTTATAGGGGAGGTTGTTGGTGCATAATGTCTATTGCCTACGTCTAGGATATGTTGTTTATGTATATAGGGCTTAGAACGTCGAATAGTGTTTGTTAATATACGATTTATATGGTTAAAGCATGACTCATACGAGTGAGCATCATGGCTAGTACGAGTGACACTCTGTCACTCGTACAAGGCATCACTCGCACGAGTCACACACACTCTCCTCCTGTCCGAGTCATGTCGACCTATAAATAGAGGAGCCTGAGTGTTGTGTTAGATATCTGTTGGTTGATGTACGGCAAAGCCCTGTCAAACTGTTTACTCGCTCTATAACTGTTCATGTTTATCAATACAATTCAAGTCGTTTAAGCAGTATATCTCTCTTGTTTGTTTGTCCAACTCACTAACAATGAATTCCGCCTCTGATAGCTGAGTCAGATCGGTCCGATGCTCATCGGAGGAGAGTCGATCCCCTCTCACAAGAGGTATCAGAGCCTTCAGGCCTGATCTGAGGACAAACATCAAGTTCCTGCATACTACCAACAGTTTAAGATCCATATTCAACCATTGGAGTTTTCTACATCTACACTTTCTCATACGGATCTTAGATTTGGATGAATTCATGAACAAATTGGACTAGGATTTTAGTATATCACGTTAAAATCAATTCTAATCAATCCTTGAAAACGTCAGATCTAAAATCAAACTAATTCATGTTGAAATTTGTAAAAATCATCCGTTTGGTGACCTGAGTTGTTTTGTAAGAGTAGAGAGACAACTCGTACGAATGGCTATCCGTACAAATTTAGTCATTCGTACGAACGAACAAGCAAGTTTTCTTAAAGTTTACAAGTTAAAAATTGTCACTCGTACGAAGCAATGATTCGCACGAACTAGCCATTCGCACGAACTAGTCAGTCGCACGAGTAAAGCTTTCAGTCGTACAAACATCTCGCCCGTACGACGCTTTGGATCGCACAAGTTTCTCATTCGCACGAATCAACTGATTCGCGTGAGCAGCTGGTCACTCGCACGAACATTTTGTCATATTTTGTCATTCTAATCAGTGTTTTTTTTATAGTGTGTTTCTAAAACTTTTGCAGAAAAATGGAAGAGGAATTTTACAATGCATTTGCTGCTTCAGCGGTCACAAATACCGCAGCTCAGAATATGAACCTCCAAAATGAGATGGGCACGATGACAAAGCCTCCAAAGTTGATGAACCTTGAAGACTTTGATAGTTGGAGTGAAAGATTCATGAAATGGGTTCAAGCGAATCATTTCACCTGCTGGTTTACCATTGAAGCAAAATATCAAGCTCCAACTGGAGAAAATGGTCTGGAAAAGACGTTATCTCAACTCTCGGATTTCGAAAGAGAGAAGTTCATAAACGAGAAGAAGATGATGAACATCTTACAGCAAGCCATCAAAGAAGACATCTTGGCTCTTCTACAACATGATGATGATGCACAATCGTTATGGAATGCTCTACGGTTGAAATTCCAAGGAAGCGCACAGTTGCGAATTGGGAAGAGAGCGTTGTTAAGTAAAGAATTCGATATCTTTTTCGATCAAGGGAGAGACTGTGAAACAACTGATTGAACAATACTGTCACTTGGTTGTGCAAATGAAGCGCATGGGAATTGTAAAGACTAATGAAGAATTAATCGATAAACTGGTAGATTCCCTACCATAAGGAGAACGGTCTACCTACTTGACTATTCTGAAGAATGGCACAGAATATGGTAATTTCTCATTACCAAGATTTATTGAGAGATTGGAAGGGCACGAACTCGAGATGCAAAAAATGGCAAACAAAGGCGCCCAAATGCAACAAGACTTAAATTTGTATTACAAGGGAAGTTCTACTTCACATATACAATCTCCAAAAATCCAAACTGCCTTTAGCGCTTTCAACACACCAAGCCCACTGTCTAGTTAACACAGTGGTTTTCAATCCTTTGCTTCTGTCAACCCGAATACCCTCCAGGCCCACAGTCATCCCATGGTTCGAGCAATCCCCAAATCAACCAGAACAATCAATCTAATTCTAATCAAAGGGTTCTACAATACAATATCGTTGTTGATTTCCAAAATGCTCAAAACTTTGACGAGAAGACAGCAAAGCAACATATGTCACTATTAGCCTCGGTACTCGAATCATGTGACAATTTAGTAGCAAGGAAAGTTAGAAATTCATAGAATATGAGAGAGGATTATGATCAGATTAATCCGGTCGAGATGGAATTGATCGACATCAAATGGTGTATGGCTTCTATTGTCAGAAGAGCGCAACGTTTCATTGAGATCACCGGAAAAGAGAATTTGGGAGGATTAGATGGGATACTTGGCTTCAACAAATCAAAAGTTACATGCTTCAAATTTCGAGAAAAGGGGAATTTCAAATGAGAATGTCCAAACAGAGAAGTCCATGGTAATCAGAACCCGTTTGCTGATGACTATTACAAGAAAGCCATTTATCATCGTCCTCAACCCAAAACAAGAATTGGTGTAAATCGAAGATGGACCGTCAAACTCCAAAGACAAAGCTTTAGTCGTAACTCAGGAGGACAAAGGCTTCAACTGGAACAAGTATATCACGAAGAAGAAAGTTTGGCTTTGGTCGCAGAAATCATTGAAGAACCTGAAGAATATGCAGAGGCATCTTTTCACGAGGCTCCTGAAGAATACTACAAAACATCATCAGAAGAAGAGGAATTGTTAAATAGTGCTTTTAAATATCTCCTGCCTAATGATATTCTTAGAACTTTTGCAGGTTATTTTGAGCCAAGTCATCGATCGTCTTGTGAAGAAAAGAAGAAGCCTGAAAAAGAAGAAAGAGATGATGAGATGTCGGAAAAGCTGACAAATAAGACCAACAAAGCTTGTATGGCGAATATGAATGAGGTAAATGTGTCTGAAAATGAGTCTGTGAAAGAAACACCTTGCATGAAATGCCAAGAGCCATGCAGTGAGTGTGCTGAAAAAGAAACACGATACAATGAACTAAAATGTCATCAAATAATTTGTCTGTGATTATAAGGCAACAAAAGAAGCTTATGACAAATTAAGCAAATCTGTTAAACAATTTGATAAGGTGATCAGAGAAAATGACAGAACACTTTCAATGCTCAAGGCGACTGTGATGGACAAACAAATGACCATTATTTAAATACAATCGCCGAGCTTAAAAATGAACTTGAGAAAATGAAAATAGAAACAGAACTGGTTAACAAATTGTTAATCAGTTATTCTATAAGTTCATTCGTCATTGGTCACATTCTTCCAAAAATTGAAAACAAGGGAGAAAATCAAATTGATGAAAACAAAGGTGCAAGTTATGATCGTGTTCCACCACCCATGTGGAATAATTATGCTAAAAAACCATCGGGGTTAGAAAAGGCACTCACCATAAAATTGAAAACTGAAACGACAAATGAGCTGCCTGCGAACATTGACGTAATTTACACTAAACCAAAAAATGAATGTGTTTCTGATGTGGTTAACACTGCGGTTTAGAGTGTTCTGAAGAGTGAGTCTGAGAAACTTAAATCGAATATTGAATCATCAGAAAATAGTTTAAACACTGATCCAAACGTCAACATTTACAAAATGCATGGATCTAATAAACTATATTCTGATGAGGATTTCCCAATTTAGAATGTCAATCTGGATCGTGTTGAAAATTTGTTCAAGTTTGTTGAGGTGAGCCATTCGGATTTAGAAAAACACGATGCATCATTTTACTCAAATCAAAATGTGTTAACAAACCCTACCACCAAAGAAACAGAAACTATCCTGAAAACAGGAGAGCTGGGTTGGGTTTTCAAAAGAAAAGAATAAACAACAAGTTTCAAAAGTTGAACTTTACAAAGAAAATGAATTTTTTCTATGGGACAACTACCGAATGGGAAAAAGAGATCATTGGTAAACAATCCAATGATGAGTTCAAGAAAGAAAAAGAGAGTAGAAAACAAGTTTTGGATTCCTCTGTCCGAAAAGACAGCAGGACGTGCTACAAGTGTAAAAATATTGGGCATATTGCACGACATTGTTCACCAAAGAAATCCAAAATATGTTTCTAACCCTAACATATCCACCAAAGATGAGAAACAAAAGGCACCCATAGTTTTACCAAAACAAATTTTGAAAAGAAACAACGAATCCAACAAAAATGTCAAATCAACGATTCAACTATATTCTAAATTTGAAATTGATGAAACATCCACCAAGAATCGTCAAAAGAATTCAAAGTTTTATTCTAAAAGAGCAAATTTGAAAACACAAGCATGGGTTGCAAAAGTTAAAACATCTTCGGTAGAACTGAAATCATCTGCTCCAGCCAAAACAGAGGCAAAACAGAATGTCAAGGTCAAAATTGGTCCGAAGTTTGATATTCCAAACCCACGCAAGACCAAGCAGGCTTGGGTTTATCTGTTTAAATAACTTCTTTTGCATGTGTGCAGGGGCTCCCAAGGTCGATTTTGTCTAAATGGATTTTGGATAGTGGAGCTTCCCAACACATGACTGGGATGCTTGCGTTGTTGCACGACGTTAAAGCTATCCGGGGAGGTTACGTTGGTTTTGCTGGAACTCAAAGTGGTAGAATTGTGGGAGAAGGTATTCTTACGAATATAGTGGTTTCCTTTGACAAGGTGAACTACATTGCAGAGTTGGAGAACAATCTATTGAGTATTTCGCAGATTTGTGACAAAAAGTTCACAACATACTTCAACGACAAAGAATGCTTAATTCTCAAGCCAGGATTCAGAATTCTTGAGGAGTGGATCCTCATGCGCGCTCCAAGAGAGAATGATCTTTATGTCTTGGACATGAGCATCGCATCCACTATATTTAAGAAGGTTCAGTGCTTTGTTTCTAAAGCGACCGAGAAGGAGTCTATCCTATGGCATCGGAAGTTGGGGCATATTCACTTAAGAAAGATGAATTATTTGGTGCACAACGACCTAGTGGAGGGTGTTAATCTGAAGAATTTTCATTTATTTTATGATTGTCTGAGCTGTAGGAAGGGGAAACATCATAAGAAATCATACCCAAGAAAGCTTCTAAATTCTATCAAGGTACCACTAGAAAGGCTACATATGGATCTATTTGGGCCAGTATACGTCAAAAGCATTTCTGGAGATCTATATTTCCTAGTCATGACAGATGATTTCTCTAGATTCTCATGGGTTTTCTTTCTAGAGAGCAAAGATGAAACGTTTGAAAGTCTTATGATTCTCTTCGGGAAGCTGGAAAACCTGTATCATTTGCCTATTAAGAGAATCCTCAGTGATAATGGTACCGAGTTCAAGAACAAAAGGATGCTCAAATTCTGCAATGAAAAGGGGATTCTTCACGAATTCAGCGCCCCCTATACTCCTCAACAAAATGGAATTACTGAACGTAAGAATCGCACACTGATCGAGATTGCCAGAACTATGACCGCTGATTCTAAACTACCAATAAGTTTCTAGAGCGAAGCATTTGCATCAGCGTGTTACACCCTCAATCGTGTGTTAACAGTCAAGCCTCACAACAAGACTTGTTTTGAGCTGCTAAACCATAGGAAGCCTAATCTTGCATTTTTGGAGCCTTTTGGATCGCTGTGTACTGTATTGGACCCGGACGGTAAATTTGGAGCCAAATCCTTGGAAGGATTTTTCGTCGGTTATGATAGTCCACAAAAGCGTCTCTTCTTGCCTAGTCTGAACCAGGTTATTCTTGCACAGCATGTTGATTATCAATGGTATACTACGCCAACACAGAAACCTAGGGATCCATGGTTGTTCAACTACGAAGGTTTGTGGAATTCATTTGACCTACCTGAAGATCCATCAGAAGAAAAACTTGTTATGCTCTTTCAACAGCATCGAATCTCTAATCAAGAGCAAGTTTCTAGACCGTCGATGATTTCCCGTCACTTCCTGTCTCTAACACTTCTGATGTAGGTCCGAGCACTACCCTTCAAGAATCCGTCTCTGTACCAATCTTGAACACTGTTAAATCATCTGCCCAACAACCGCCTAATGCCGACTCTGATCGTGAACAACTATTGATGATGGAGGATCTAGTTCCGATGAAGGATCTGAGCATATTGAAAGCGTTCTGAATGCTCAAGCTGATCAATCCAATGTCAAAAATGAAGCTACATCTTCTACACCAGTTGTTGATGAAGTGCTTAGTGGATGTTCCAAGTGAAGTAATGCCAAGGACATTATCTTACCATCCATTGGAGAATATCATCGACAGCTTACAAACCGGAGTGAAAACTCGCAATCAGATCAACAAGGATCTAAGCTGTATTTATACCAGTATTGCTCCATTACAAACCAGACTTTCTTACAGTTGTTTTGTTTCACAGGTTGAACTAGGAAACTGGAGAGACGCGTTGAAAGAAGAAAGTTGGGTGGAGGCAAATGCAGGAAGAGTTGTTTCAATTCCATAAGCTAGGATTCTGGAAGTTTGTCGACCTACCAGATCATCATAAAAAGATAAATACTCGATGGGTCTTCAAGTGCAAGCGAGATGACAGAGGTATAGTGGTCAGAAACAAAGCTCGGCTCATGGTCCAGGGCTTTCACCAGCAAGAAGGGATAGACTACACTGAAGTCTATGCCCAGTCGCTCGTCTCGAAGCTATTCACATGTTCTTGGCCTTTGCTTCTTGGAAAGGATTCAAAGTGTATCAATTGGATCTCAAATCTGCTTTCCTTTACGGAAAAGTCAAAGAGGAGGTGTATGTCAGCCGAGCACCGGGATTCGTCGATCCAATACACAAGGATAAAGTCTACCTTCTGAACAAATCTTTATATGGTCTTCACCAAGCCCCAAGAGCTTGGTATGAAACGCTTTCAAGTCATCTTCTTGACATCGGCTTTCTTAGAGGAACTGTAGACTGTACCCTCTTCACAAAGGAAGTAGATGGTTATCTGTTTTTGGTACAAATATATGTGGATGATATTATCTTTGGATCGATAAATGATAAGTTGTGCAAAGACTTCGAAGAAGTTATGAAGAAGAAACTTGAAATGAGTGCGATGGGGGAGATGAAGTTCTTTTTAGGACTTCTGGTTGAGCAATTGGCTGATGGTATCTTCATTCATCAGACAAAGTATGTTCATGATGTGTTAGAGAAATTTGACATGGAAGGAACTACGCCAGCATCAACCCCATTAGCTCCAAATCATGGCATTTGTCTAGACGCTCATGGAGTGAAAGTCGATGAAATATTATATCGCTCCATGATCAGATCCTTGATGTATCTTACAGCTTCGCGACCAGATATCATGTATCCAACATGCCTATGCGCCCGTTATCAGTCCAATCCTAGAGATTCACACTTGTTAGTCGTCAAACGAATCATGCGATACTTAAAAGGATTTCCAAGCACCGGCTTGTGGTATCCTAGATATGACGACTTCAATCTTGTGGGTTACTCGGATTCTGATTTCGGCTGCTGCAAGCTTAATGCCAAATCTACTACGGCTGGTTGCCAGTTCTTCGAAACTCGTTTGGTAACATGGCAATGCAAGAAACAGACCATGGTCGCTCTGTCTACATGTGAGGCTGAATACGTTTCAGCATCCAGTTTTTGTGCCCAGATACTCTGGATACAACAGCAGATGAGAGACTACGGACTGCAATTTCTTGATACGCCAATTTATGTAGATAACAAGGCGGCTATTGATATCACCAAAAATCCTGTTCAACACTCACGCACTAAACATATTGAGATTCGACACCACTTTATCCGTGACTGCTACGAGAAAAAGTTGGTTAGAATTGAAAAAATCCACACTGATGACCAAAAAGCAGATTTTTACACTAAAGCATTTGATCGTTCAAGATTTAAAAATCTTCTAAAGTTAAATGGTGTAAGAAATCTGGCATAAGGGGATATTCATGAGGTTTAATTTGAGGATGATGAGGACTTGACGTGATTCTCATCGGTATGACATGTTTTTTCTGTAAATATCTTTTTTTTAAATCCAAAAATATGTTTTTGATTTTAGGAGAGAAAGTTTGGGAAAACTCAAAAACATTATAAAAGTCAAAAAGAGTTTTTTTGTGAAAAAGGGAGATCATATTACATCAATATGACAATCACAATATGTAAAGATATGGAATGTTTAAACATGTAATTAAACAGGTCTTACTGAAGATGTGCCAATAGGTTTCACTCATTCAGTAAATTGTTTTTCAAGATATAAAGTTAAAAGAAAACTAAGTAACTTGTGGGTCGACATCTCTCGGATATATGGACTTAGTACTCTAAAATTTCGTTTGAGAGAATGCCAGATTCTGCGATACTAGGTCTTTATATTTAATCGATATCTGGTGTATTATCCAAGTTCTTCTTATTTTGAATCAACAATGACCTAGAACTTGCATAATACTTTACGCATTATTCGCCTACGAAAGCTACAAAAAATGAGTATGTCATAAATATTTACGACATCTGCAGTTCAAAACACCACTTAAAGTCGAGCCTTCATCTCTTTGTTTGTATGGAAATACTAACATGAGCTCTCAAGGCCTCGCAATTCACCCCCATTTACAGATATTAGTTAGGTATATTCACCTGTGAAATGATATGATGAGAATCTCAATGCGGGAGTATATTCTGAGATGGGAAACACAGTTACTTCATGTTCCTTAATATTACCTAACATATCTTAAAACAACTGAGAAACGTTTAGAAGTTTAAGTGGATAAATATATTGGCAATCTAGGTAAATCTGTTTAAAAACTTAAAGTTACTACCAAGATCAACGGTACTTGTGATTTGTCTAAATACTTGATATGAACCTCTAAACACAAAACTCAAAAAAATATGTATGCAAATACATCTTTGCTTGTTATTTGTTTTCAGAAAAATCCCAAAAAGATTTTCTGCTTTAGCAATTTATCTTAGATTTTAGTCTACCGATGATGAAAATACCGATAGTCCAAGTCAAAGTGACGATTGCTGGAGGAAAGCTGAAGTTCACAGGTTGGGAGCCAATCAAGAAAAGAAAAGATTCCTAAAACGTCAACAAAGTTTATTAATTTGAAACTTTAAATTTTTGAATAAATCTGTTTTGGTCAAACATCGGTCAACCAAGGTCATTAATTTGGACTTGGTAGGCAAATCAGGTAATCAGGGTCATTAACTTAGACTTGGTTAACTGAGTGTGTTATAAAAACAGATAATATTTCATAAAAAACAAAAAAAAGATAAACAAAGTGTGAGAACTGACTCATACGAGCGACACTTTGACTCGTACGAGTGACAAAAGTCTTCATTCGCACGAGTCATCGCTCGTACGAGTGAACTTTGAATGAGTATAAAAGGGATGCTCATTCGCATGAGTCAGACTATTGACTCTGTGCGATTGAGAGCATACTTTGTGCGAACCAGTTCTTTTCACTCTATTTTCTTGATATACGATCTGTATCTATACGTTGGGGAGGTTGATTTGCACACCTCTTTCAATGGGAAAGGTACTAATGCTTGTATTGAGCCGTTATAATGCCAAAATTGGACCAAAAGGACATAAAATGTAGATTTAGGGTAATTGGACCGGTAAAATATAAAATTGAACTTAAAATTGTTAAAATCGGCCCGTTAACGTATAAATCAACATTCAATTTGTTAAAATTTACACGTTTTAAGTTCGATTTGATAAGGTGTTATTTCGTGCGAATTACAACTCGTACGAATCATCACTCATACGAGCAAGGATGTCAAAAGTTTGTTTATTATATTCACTCGTACGAATGATCGTTCATACGAGTAGGTCCTTAAATGTCTATAACTTGATGACTCCTACGAAGCATCACTCGTACAAGGAAGTTCTGTTCAAAACCCTTAAAATTTGTCAAGTATATTTTTCATTCATACGAAGAAGTGGCTCGTACGAGTGGGGTTTTTGTTTCAAACCTAAATTTTGTCAAAGTTAACGACTCGTGCGCATAGAGACTTGTACGAGTGATTAAAAAGTTGAAATTTTTGAAAACTTTTCTAAGTATTTGAATTTTCTATGCTTGCAGATCAAGAAGTCTTCGTTTTCGCTATTCCACAATATTTGTTGTCTTCTAGACGAGACTATTCTGGAAATAGCAGTGTATAGAGAAGTTCTGGATTTTCTTAGTCGACTTCCTATCACCAAAGCTCTCACAGATCGTCATACGGCATATCGTTCTCATATAGAATACTTTTGGAATGCTGTTGAGTTTGATGAAGTAGAAAACGCGATTATGTCTGCAGTAAGAACTAATAATGACTATAGTCAAGTAAAGATTACTGAACACTTAATCAGAACAGTGCTAGAATTCAACGATCATGACGACGACCCTACTGGTTTTCTAGAGTATATGGTTAAAGGGTGTTTTTACAGAATGGGTTATGCCGGTTTCGTTAACGCAGCTCCGTTCAAGAAGGCTAACCTCAGTGCTCCATTCCGATATATAGCACACTGCGTTATTCACGCTCTTAGCCACCAAAAGGGCGGATTTGATGATTTAGTTGATTATCAGATGTAACTACACTTGTTCTGAACTTGCCTTACAATTTCTCAAGAGTGATCTTTTCCCAAATGGTCCAAAATATTCAGCTGAGAAATTTCTGCAGTATCCATGCTTTATTCAGATGTTACTCGACCATTTATATCCGAACTTGAAGAAAAAGAAAGATGATGTGCTGAAGCTAGAGTATATGGATGTATCAACTCTAAAGAAGATGAATCTGCATCTCAAAGCTTTTCCAAATGCAAAGACAGTTTTCGGAGTTATCATTGATAAAGATTATGTGGCACCATCTAAAGGGAAGTGGAGAAAAGACGACAGCGGAGATGAAGATGAAGAGCTTGAAGCATTAGACGGTTTCATTGCAAAGAAAAGCGCGTGGTTTTTGAAAGAAGATAAAAAGAGGGGTAAGGGGACGAAAAGAAAGCAAACGTCCACATCTTCCTCCAATACCCCTCAAAAGAAGCAGAAAGCATTTGAAAGCACAAGATTAATCGATGAATCAGAGCTAGAAGAGAATGTTGAAACTATGGCTGCTAAAATCGAAAGAGAAGCATTTGGTGTTAGGGAAGGAGAGGTTGAAGAAGCATACTCCTCAAGTACTGATTCTGAGGATAGGATTGCTGGTGAGTTAGAAAGAGCAAAGGAAAGAGAACGTGAACATCTGGCCAAACTTCAAAGGAAAGCAGAGGAGAAGAGACGTAAAGCATCAAGAGAGGATGATACGACGTATGTGCCTTCGGGTTTTGATAGCGATACTCTTGTTCGCAAACTCCTAAGAAATCTTTTAGACGTCTTAAAAGGCCAGCTATTCAAAGCGATGATCTCTGAAAGATAAATACAAAAGAAAAGTGCAGAAAAAGATTATGGAAGAAGAGAATGTTAAGCCGTCTCCACAACCACAACTACCACCATCTCCACCACCGTAGCCAACAACACAACCACCACCACAGCCAACACCACAGCCCTCTCAATCTCAACCCTAGTTCGATTTTGATTTTGATTTTGGTGATATACCACGGGGGAAGATTTTTCGGCAGACATATCCAACGATGCGCGTATTGAAGAATTAGAAAAACAAGTAATGCTGAACAATGTCAGAATTTCTGAACTTCAAGAGCAACTCAATGGGCTGAATGCAGAAAAACAACAGCTAGAAGCTATTTTGGCGAGTATCGTATCAGAGAATGAGCTTTTGAGAAATAGAATGGTAGAATATGATGAAGAACGTCTCAGGAACCAGAGAAAGATGAGCTTATTCGAGAAAATACTCATAAAGAAACTCGGAATCAATATAGCGGCTGAAATTGATGAGATTGAGAAAGCAGAAGCCAGAGAAAGGATTGCCAAGCGTGAACGCATTGCGAAAGAACTATCTGATGATCAGGGCAAGGGTAAGGTGAAGGTAGGTGAGGATCCCGTGATTATATCAACTGAGCCAGAAGTGGAATCTGTGCCAGTAACATCTGTTCTAGTGGTATATTTGGTTTCGAAGAAGTTTGTGTTGGTGGGTAAGCCTAAAGATGTTGATATTGACACGTCGAATCATTCAGCAAACATCGAGAATGGCTGAAAAAGAGAATGTTGGGGAAAGAGATAGAAGCTAAGATAGATGAATTTGTTGAAGAGCCTGAGAAAGAAACTGAAGACTTAGATGATTTTGATGATATATTTTCTGATAAGTCTGATGAAGACAGTGATAGTGGTGATGATGACTTAGGTGGTTCAGGTGTCCTTGTAACAGAAACTAATGTGAATTATGATATTGATTTTCCGTGTACTTGGATGATTCTGTGAATCAAGTGAACGAAGATATAGATCAGGGAAAGTCTGATAGCTTTAAGGATGCTCAGCAGGCAGGAATCTTCACGGTGTCCGAAATGTCTACCATTCCTGTCGTGCCAAAACTGAAGATTTTATATTTAGAGCATGATGTAGAGGAAAGGGACTTTGTCCACAGTTATTCTAAAGAAGAAATTGCTAATATGCTGGGCGTGGACGAAGAAAGTTTTGAGTTTGATTTCGAAGAAGAACTTAACGACATCACTGCTTTCGAGCCTGTTGATTATGTCTTCGAACATGTGTCTGATGCACATGACTATGATAAAGTTGTCGTTGAGGATGATTCTGATGAAGATGATACATATATTGCCGATAAGGGTATAGATGACTCCCCAACTTTTAGCGATTTATTTGCAGCCGAAAATGATGATCTTTTGAAGCATAAAGTTGAAGAGGCTGTTAAACAAGGAACCGTTCCTCAATTGATTATCTGTCGAAGAAGTTGCTGAAATGAGGAAGCGGTGGTTTAAAGTAACACCAGCTGAGCAAAAGTTCAAACGTCCCCTAGCATTCTTACGCGTGATGAGGATATTTCTTTCGGAGATATTATAAGCTGGGGCAGGATCGAGGAGCTGAATGTTTATGTGATTAAACAGGAATATGGGATCCAGTATTTTTGATATTTAAGCAACATCAAGACCCTGCCGTTCTGGGATATCAAAGAGCTCGTTCAAACAAAGATGATTAATTTGAATATGAAATTTCATGACCAGCGGCTGTGGAAACTGATCAAGCTTGAAGCAACTCATGGATTTATACACTGGAAGCCTCATATCCCTAACCGAATTACGAAGATCGATCCAGTGACAAAAGAAAAAGATGTGACGATAATCGTAAAGAGGCCGAAAGTGACGAAGAATATGCCTCTTATCAAGATGGAACAAGACTTCTATAAGATCTTCAAATGGTGGTACTACGATTCAATTACAGGTGAAGCAGTTATATGTGTCCATCCAGATGATGATTCTTGGAAGATAACAGAAGAATTAACCGAAGCCGTCATAGCACACAAACGTATATACGGACTATGGCGTGGCATTCGAGTACTAGACCCGATGTGGCTAGTCAATTGTTCAAAGAAAGATATTGAATGCTTGTTCTATAGCAATATTAGTTTTGAAGAGAAAGATAAAGAACAAGCTCTCCAGTTCCAGAAGATTGTTAATGTCTGTTTTGCTAACGATGTACATTCAGGAACAGCATGGAACACTTCGTGGAGAAAGCTGGAGGAGATCGAGCAGAGAAAGAAAGATAAGAAAGAAGAAAGAATCACTGAGCGAGCATGAATTGCTTCGCTAAGGAGCTTTCGGTTTGGCAATACAGTTAACCGGCCTCCTCCTACGATCAGACGCCGATATCTTTTGAGGAGCATCGCAATCCGCCAAAACGTTTCTTCAGCCGTTAATTGTCAGATCTATGAAGAACTTTTTGAAGACTATCCAAGACTGCGGCAACATCCAAGGGGGAGTTTGTTGGTGCATAATGTCTATTGCCTACGTCTAGGATATGTTGTTTATGTATATAGGGCTTATAACGTCGAATAGTGTTTGTTAATATATGATTTATATGTTTGAATATGACTCGTATGAGTGAGCATCATGGCTCGTACGAGTGACACTCTGTCACTCGTACGAGGCATCACTCACACGAGTAACACACACACTCTCCTCCTGTGCGAGTCATGTCAACCTATAAATAGAGGAGCATGAGTGTTGTGTTAGATATCTGTTGGTTAATGTACGGCGAAGCCTTGTCAAACTGTTTACTCGCCCTATCACTGTTCACATTTGTCAATACATTTCAAGGCGTTTAAGCAGTATATCTCTCATGTTTGTTTGTCCAACTCACAAACAATGAATTTCGCCTCTGATAGTTGAGTTAGATCGGTATGGTGCTCATCAGAGGAGAGCCGATCCCCTCTCACAGAGGTGCTTCCTCATGCTTTCTCTTCTCAACGATGTAGGACAAAAATGATTTTGAGTTAGAAGTTTGAGATACATATGCATAGAGAGGATCTTGATTATATCATGTTAACAAGAGTTATCTATGTATTAATATTGTGATTTTTGCTATTTTTGAAAGTGACGATTATGTAACCCTTACCTTTTTATTTCACTGCTTATGTGATAGGCATGTTTTAATCCTACAAAGATCTGAATATATGAGACAATAGATTCACATAGTTATGTATCCATAGATTCAGAATTTTATGTATCCTTCAAAATTAATATATAATGTTGAGATAGAATGTAACTGTAAGAACTAACAAAAAATACTTTTATGATCCAAATATATAAGCTACCATATTCACAATTTTATGCATCCATTAAAATTAATATATACAATAATAATTAATCCGAGCCGGCTCACGAGCCGAGCCAGGCCTAGCTCGGGCTCGGCTCGTTTCAAATCGAGCCAAGCCGATTTCGAGTCGAGCTTTTTTCGAGTATTTTTTGAGCGAGTTGCGAACCGCAAGCTTTTTGAACACCCCTACATAGATGCGGGTAGGGCGGGCTATGTGAGGGGTACATCCTCATCATCACGACCTTGGAACTGACATGAGTTAGCAATGGCAGTCATGATGTATGAAGTAATTTGCCAAGAGTTTTCATTGGCAATGCGACATGGTCTTTTCCAACTGTTTTTCGTGCGTTAATTTCCCAAACACTCATGACGCGTCCGGAAGCTCTGTTTTCTTCATTTTAGCTTGTTTTCGCCCGTTTTAGCCTCCTTTCTCCTCTTGAGCCTTGAAAATTATAGAAGATTAAGTAAAATGCCAAATCCTAAGTAAACGACATAAAACCTAACAAAAGTTGTAGAAACTATACACGGTAACTAGATGAATTTTGCAATACATTACACTTCCATAATTACCACGCCATCCTTGCACCTACAAACCACCTGCAACAACTCGTAACCCAAACCCCCTCTATTTTCCGTTTGTGTGATATGATATACAACGAAGAGGAAGAAAATGATTATTTTTGCAACATAATTTGAGAAGGATTTGTCGAGAAAGAGTGGTGTCGTGAAAGGATAACAGGAATGATTGTCGGCTGACATTCTCTAAAATTTAGGATTTTGGTTGTGCGTGGAAGTTGGTGTATGATTAGTGCTTTCTTATTAATAATTATAAATTATAATAAGTTAATAATAGTAATAATAATAACTATAATAATAATTATTAGAATAAAACAAAAAAAAAACTAAGTAAATAAAAAGGGAGGTTTTATATATAAAAATTATTTTTTGATAGGTTTTGAAGTAGATTACGAGGCGCACGTCCATACGATTGTAAATTGTTTGAGTTAGTGAGCACACGGGTTCTCTGATAACTTGTGTTTCTAGGAGTTTGATCTCATGCAAGGAACAAAACAGTTAAGTTTTGCAAGCTTCTAATTCACAATCTTTGATTCAAAGATGATGTTTAAAAAATATGATCCTCAACGTGATTTGATCATGCAAAGATTCGAAATGTTTGATCACATTAAGGGTGAAAGCGTAGAAGCCCTCTATTATCTGAAATGGAAAAGGTCGAATCTAAAAATTCAGATGGTGAAATAAACTTGAAGCTTCTATATGCGTTGCCATGTACCAAGAATTGTGATTGTCGCTCTCATCAAGAAGACAAAAGATTATTATCGAGTGAAGTTGAGTGATCTAGTTTTCGTCATCAACTCATTTGACCGGGATGACAAGAAGAAGGCTCAAAATCATGCAGCACATCGTCTTGTACATCTATATTTCAGAAGATAACTGTCAGTATGTCTACATGACTCAAGTGACTGACTCACAACCATCCATATGCGAGTTAATGTCCTCCTTATGTACTGATAATTGCAAAGCTAAAGTCGCTCATAAAAGATATCACAATTCTGAATTACTTCGAGATTTAATGATCTTAAAAGAGAAAATTTAACCTTTAAACATAATAATAAAATGTTATATGAAAAGGTTGAAGCATAGAAGAAAGATATTTTGCAACTAAAACAAGATCTTAGTATATTAGAGTGTTGAAACAAAGACGCCATGGAAAGTCTTCATTCCAAAACAGTTGAACTAGATTCTTTAAAAGAAAATTTTCAAAAGAATGAAATAAATATAAAAAATTATGATACATAGTAGAGTTGTTCAAAATATCTGTAATGTCCGACTTTAGTACAAAGAAAAGAAGGGGAATGGTTTGGGATATAAGAAGGTTCCTCCACCATATAATCATAATTACAAAAGTATGCCTCTAACTGATGAGGAACTTGAAAATGAGAAAAATATGGTGTATGGTAAGCCTGCTGAAATAGCACTCATCAAAGAGGAGGTTGTTTATCTGTGAATGTGAAACAAATTGTGTGAATGATACTAACTCTTCAAGTTCATGTGCAGATAAAGTGATTGTTGAGGAATGGGATTCCGAGGATGATGAACCTATTAGTTTTGATGGTTTTTCTAAACTAAAACCTAAAATAGTTCATGCTTTTAAATCCTTGAATTTTGATTCTAAGTCAGTCGTGAGAAATCATTTTCCTGAGGTTACTGGTACATCATCTAATAAACTAGAACCCTTTTGATCTTGTGAAAATCAATGTTGTAAATGATAACTTGTCTGAGGTTTCTAGTATATAATTTGATACACCAAATCCCTCTGTTTCCATTAAATTGATGACATGAAAAATGATTTGAATTAGGTTTCTAGTATGTCATCTAAAAAATCTAACCCTCTATTTGTAATGATAAGATCTGTATCCACAAATTTCAAGTCAAACTTGTTCAGAAAACAGACAAGTTAGTACAAGCGAGACCAAAAGTTAAAAATGCCAATAATCACTCTTGTGTTGATGTTTGTGAGCAGGTTCATAGCAAGAAAAAAGAGTCAAAATGTGGAGATCAAAGATAAGGGTATGAGAAGTATGCTCACCAAGGATATCACGATCTCCTAGATCATGAACAAGCAATAATAGTTCTTTAAAGGCTCTTGATTTCAAAAAGGTTTTTGTGAAGCCTGAAAGTGAAGGCAAAAATGAAATTTATCTCGTTTAACTCTTCTAATTAAGGGTTTTGAAAGGTAAATGAAACCTCTAAATAAGGTGGGAAGTCAAAGAATGGTGATCACAGTAATAAAGCGTCTGCAAACAACAAATACAAGCATCTTAATTCATCTTCGTTTCCAAGAAATATGCATGAACATCAAGCACAAAAGGACCTGCTCGTCCTTCTGGGACTACAAGAGCTACTCAAGCTGTCAGAATGCCTTTTACATGAAAAGACAAACATGTTTAATTGCAGCACTCCTGGCCACATTGCTTGAAATTGCATTCATCGTCCTTATGTACCGTATTATGTGAAAAATCAGAGGGTTAAACTGAAGGATAATTGCCATTCTAAGCCAATGAAAGTATCTTCACCTAAGGTAATGAAGAATGTGAATCCCAAAGTTAAACCATCTAATGGTGATTGGATTGAAACTAAGAGCAAACGAAAGGCTTTTCATGGAAATAAACATTTCCAACAATCTAAACAAGAAGAAAAACCTAAGGTTACAACATCTAAAGTAACCAAGCCGTTTGTTAAACTAACACTCATTTGGAAACCTAAATCGAAATTGGTTTCATCTCTAATTTTTCAAAACAATAAGGATATGTGCTTACATGAAGTGTCTTATATTGATGTTTCAGGAATGCCCAGGACCACAATGGCTTGGGTACCAATGTTTAATTAATCTCCTTATTCATTCAAGAACAGCCAAGGAGGAACTCTTAGGAATCTCTGGAATGCTAATAGTGGTTGTTCCATGGATAGGACGGGTGACATCTCACTGTTGAAAACGTTCAACTTTTTTACAGATGAAATGTTTCCTTTGAAGAAGATAAGGGAGATAAGACCAGCAAGAAAGGTATACTTTAAATTCAGTACTTTGATTTTGAAATTGATTAGTCTTAAATCTGATGATGGAATGGTTAAGCAAAAAAACAAAAAGAGATATTCTTAGATCTTTTCATTCTTAGGTAAATTTGCGCATAATACTTATGCATAAATTTAGGTGGAGAAAAAGAGAAAAATCCCAAAACATTCGAAAAAGATAAAAATCTAAAAGATTTTATTGCATCATATGGAAAATGAAATAAATGTTTGTGTTAAAGGGCATGACTGACACATGTATTGTAGTTGAAAAGACTAGGCTCTAATATGATATGTTGATAGGCTTAACGAACTACGTATCATGTGGTTAATAGGTAATGGCATATGATTTTATGGTCTTAAATATTGTGTTGATAGATTGCCAACATCTAAGGTTTTGGGTCTTTTTATTCTTATATTATTTGGGGATATCTTGGTTGTCCTTTTATTGCATCCAGATACATATAGACCTAGACAAAGTCAGGATATCTTAAAGAGCTAAAGAGGCCTAAAACCCAAAGGAAGAAATTCTCAAAATGAGAGAAGTCCGTGTGCTATAAAGAAAAATTCGTATAAAAAAGGTGTTTGCCTAACCCTTGTGAGACGCAAACATTGGTCACTTTAACTGTCCGATGGTACGTACCTGTCACCAATGGTTCGACATTGTAAATCAAAAAGATGATTCCAATATACTCACCTGCTACGACGGATTGTTGCGCATACCTTGATCGCGGGGGTATGTCAGGGAATGAGACACATGTATTATATTATAATATATCTTAAGTATGTCACGAAGTTGAAAAACTGAAAGATGGGCGTTTTAGTTTAAGTGGACAAACATATTGGCAATCACATAGACCTATCGGAATAAGTTAGTGCTGAAAAATGTTTCTTGGTGTGCCAGAGAACGATTTTGATCCCATTGCAAATGTAATTGTATATTATAGTACGTATGTTTTTGTTTCTAGTTTTTGTTTGTTTTTAGTTTTTGAAAATTATAATTCAAAACTAGAAAGTTCAAAAAATAAAGAAATAGTGTCTTGTTTTCCATAAAAATAAAAAATCTAAAAATAGAGTGTTTTTATATATTTCTTCAAAATTAAAAGCATGAACCATTCTTGAAGATTTGAATGATCCTCAGAAGTTGAAAGAAATACAAATTGTACTAGGTGTTCATGTGATACTTTCCACTTTTGTATAAAAATGTTAGCTTATAAATTTCTGAGAATTTGTAGAACTTGATTTAAATCAAAAGATAGAGGTAGCAGGGTCACAACAATAAGAAGTAACAGAGTCAGAAGAACCGGATACGAATTATCGTCTAATAGTGATAGTACATATGAGAAGTACCTGAGAATGTGCTTAAAAGAAAGAGATTGAAAAAGAAAAGAGCTATTGAGAATCCTTCTTTCGCATTCTTTTCATCAAGATGTCCAAGCAATACTGTTCGTGATCCTAATATGAAGCTTACTTCAAGAGAAGAAGAAAGAGACCTAGTGTTGACACTTCATAAGTCAAGAACTTCCACAACACCTACAACATAGGAACAACCATAGACTTCGTTGAATACGTTGCTACATTTATGTTATGAAGACAATTTGATAACATCAGTCTAGGGGAAATTATTAGGCCTAAAAGGGTGAGACTAATGCATCAAATATATACACTGAGCTATGGTTACGAGTTGGGATTTATTGGGTTAGTTTATATTGGGGCATGCCTAAAGCCCTATGGGCCAGCTGGCCCATAGAGATCATAAATGGGGTATGAACTTGTATAGGGCATATAAACTAGTTTTATGTCAAAAACCAGGAGATGCCTTGGAAGTCATAGAGAATTCTTAGAGAGTGGAGGCTGCGACTTTGAAGATTATACTTGTACCAGAGGTTTTGGTAATTGATAGTAATAGAATGTGTGCAAGTATTTAAAGTGATTCTCATGTTTATCTTCGTGTGTATTCTTGAATTACATAATGTTTGGATTCCGTACAAACTTGATGTTGTTTGAGATCATTGATAGATTTGGTTTCAAGACTTACATTATTGTTATTAAGAACTTTATCCTGGATATGTCCATTCACATAATATAACTTTTGGAACCTTGTATCGGATAAAATCATTCGATAATTGTTGGAAAACTTTCATCGACGTTCTATTCATGACAAATCATGGTTTAGATGAAAGTCCTATTATTTATAATGTTTGTATAACCCCACTGGTCATTGAACCAATCGTCCTACCAGTTTACTAGTTGTAATAATCGAAACGCTTAAACTGAATTTAAAATTTGGATGACTTCATAGATAATAAATAAAATTCAAACATATAAATGTGTGGATGTGCAATATTAATAAAGTATGAAGTCTTGAATACAAAATTTATAAAGTTTAAACTAGTAACTAAATTCGTAACTGATATTTCAAAAGGAAAAAAAAATAAAAAGGACAAACTTTGGTCCAACCTGTAGCCGGCCCACTCAAAGATGGTGTTCAAATCAACGCAATTAGATTGGTTGTCAGGGCAGACCCACATAGCGACGAGGGTGGGCGGGTATCTTCCTTGAAAAAATTTAGTATATTTTATAGGTTCAAAACCTTATTGCACAATTTGAAAAGTTGACTAAACCTGTCATTCACACCCCTTCAAAATAAATTATTGGTCGGAAACTGTTGGTTGTGTGTATGGTTCCCGATGATTATGAAAACACTAGTTTTAATTCATATTAATGTAATGTGTGTGTTATATATATATATATATATATAAAAGTTCAAATGAGAAGAAACTACAAATTAAGAATAAAGGATACAAAGGTAATTGAACAAATCATTTAATAACCCTATCATTTATTTTTAATATTTAGATTAATTATTGAACCCTAATCATTTAATGAGTTTATTCTATTAAATAGTTCTGCACCTTACACAATAAAAACAATCGCACATGATCCTACATATTCAATATTTCCTACACCATAAAAACAAAGTTTTCTACACCATAAAAATAATGTTTTGGTGTAGGGTACAATATTTCCTAACCATTAAATAATTTATAACTCCTCTCATTAATTATGTTATCTTTAATTAATAAAGCAAAAACATTTTATTCTACACATTTTCAAAATTTATCTTACATATGTCTTATACTTATCGGAATTTACCCTACACACATATAAATTTACCCTACACATTTCAAAATTTATCCTACACATACTAAAATTTATCCTACACATGTCGAAAATTGTCTTGAAAGAGTATATTAAAAAAAATGAGTTACAAATTTAATTAATTAGATAACTAATAACAATTATAGATTTACCTATATTAAATGAAGTAAATAGATAATTTCTATTGGTTTAAAAGTTTTTTTTTACAAAATTTTTCTTCTCATTTAAACTCTCCACTATATATATATATATATATATATATATATATATATATATATATATATCAAACATTAAGGTGCATGGAATGTTGCTCGCTCCTCCCCTTCCACAGAATGCCTCTCCTGCATCCCCGCTCGTCTCCTTTCCGAAGTCATTTCCCTTGTGTTTTCCCCTTTGTGTTTTCCCCTATTCAAGATAGAGAGTTCATGTTGCTGTCGTCCGTTATTCCCGCATCATGTGCCACATTAGCCTTGCCTCCTTTAAACAAATCAATTTGATTATTGATAAATAGATTTTTAATGAAAATCAACTAACACCCAATGATACGGCAATCTATAATTCGAAGTAAATGGCACTTTGTGATTATGATGAGATATGACAGGGCCGTATGGAATGGATTGGCAAATCAATTGTTGTACACGTCGTATTCACCGTCCCTTGAGACTGACCTCGAGTCACGGATATAGGTCCTTTCACCCTGACTTTTAGAGTGTTAAATGGGCAAACTTTATGGTACTTTTATTCTATAAAAGTTATTTATTTATAAAAAACTTTTTTTAAATATATACGTTAAATTATAAGTTTGGTAAACCGGTTTAGAATACATATATGGACGGATCATATGTGAAATATAAATATTATGCGGCAAGTTCACTTTTTGTTACTATTCACCATTTAGTTTCTATCATTTTCTTAAAGCTTCGATTTCGGGTTTTATGTATTTGTAACCAAAGGAACGTGAGTAAAACATGTTTATATTTATTCGTTTAACAATAACAAAAAAAATGATTGCACACGAACAATTAAATGAATACTAAACAGACAAACATACCTGAACATTGATGAACTAATACCATTTAAAAGTAAACATGATAAAAAAAAAGTGTTGTGTCTTAAAAAATAATCAAACTTGAGTAGATTCTAAGGAGGGATATTTTAGAATTATAAAACTACAACAAATTGTAGCGTACCTAACAAATTCAAATGAATATATTAACAAATGTAAACAAACGAAATTAAACAAACAATAATAATAAAAATAAACAAATTTAAATGATCGAACAAGGCTTTTGTTCATGTTAGTTCGTTAAACTAAATGAACAAAAAGTTTTGTTTGTTTATTAAATAAACGAGCACAAACGAAATTTTCGTTGAACAATTAATGAACGATGCACTCAACATTCGGTTCATTTACAAGCCTATTAGGTTAGAGCATTATTTGACAAATTCAGTCTACAATAGTGGGTTACCACCCGAACTCCCTAATGGGTTCAAAACGTAGATAAAAATAAGCAAATATTTAACGTGGTGATTAAAAAAACCACGTCAAAATGGTATATTTGAAAGTCAAGGAAAAGTTACTTCGTTGTATACGAAAGTCAAATTATCAGAACAACAATTACACCAAAACATATATAAAGGTAAACCAGACAGTCGCACATTACACCGGGTGGGTTTAAACATAGATAAAAAAAGCACGTCACAATGGTGTATTTAGAGATCAGCGCGGGGCAAGTTAAAAAAACTAACCGGTTTTTTTTTTAAAAAAAATCTTTAAAACACCGGCTGGTTTTAAAACAACGTAACGAAAGTTCACATCAAAACGTTGATAAAAATAAGTCATGTGGAGTATTGATATAAAAAACGAAATTTATAAAAAATCACGTAATAAAAATTTTATGAAAAATTTAAAATAATAGCTTTATTAAATTTATAGGTTCCAGTAAAATTACTGCATGAAATGTAAACAAAAATTAAACTAAACTAAGGGCTCATATGAAATATATATATATTAATAGAAACTTAAAAAGACCCACCTAATATGTATATTATTAACAACAAAAAAAATTAATAGAAACTAAAAAAGCCCCCCTAATGTAGCTAAAAGTACATGAAATGTTATATATAATAATTTTGTATCTTTAGAATTAAGCGTATTTTATCTTCTACTGTTAAAAATCATCATTATTATGTTATAAAATCATCATTATTATATTATATTATATTTTTTAAATATGATTTGAGACCTTTTATATATATATTATATATATACTATATGACTAGGTTATACTCCCGTGGATACACGGGTTGAGTAAAAAATAGTTTATTTGTAAATAAGACAAGTACACGTACATGATACTCATTTCACAAGTTTGTAATGTTTTACTTATAATAATCAATACCCAACCCACTTGTAAGGTGCTCATCACAATCATCAATTCTTTATGAAACTTTTAATTATTTAAACACCGCCAATAAAGTCACAAAGTAATGAAATAATTTTCATTATATACATTAGATAATCTACAACATATTTGAATCAACAATAAAATTTTCGGTATCTAAAATCCAACACGCCAATTATGTCAAAATTTAGAAAAAAAAACCCAAAGTTGTTACATTTTAATAATATATTTTAGTTTTTAATGTATTAGTTAACTATTGTACAATATATTAAGTTTATTAAAAATTATTCATAACATTATAAATCTGAAATGTATACATTAATATAGAGACAACTATATTTTATTATGTTTAATCGTTATTTATATTGTTTAATATATTTAATTGTAGTAAAATATATTATTTGTTAATGGTTAAAAACAAATTATTTGTTAACGATAACAAATAAAACGAAAAATTGACACGTGGTAATTGTAGTTAACATGATAACGATTAAACAAAATAGAAGTTACTTGTAATAAAATATATTAATTGTAGTTATCCATATAATATATTTAATTAGTTGTACGTAAAGTATTTTAAATATAAAAATAGAATTTAATCAATATGATATTTAGGTAGCAGCAGGAATTGCCATGTCGCATTTGTTGGAATGGTTTATTATAGTTTTGATTAGAATTGTGGTAGTGGAGAACAGATCTGCAATGTTGTGTAACGCCTCGCTTTATCGTACTTTCCTTAATTAGAAAGTATAATCGTATTTTTATTTATAGAAACTTGTATTCGTATCGCTTTCGTATTTCAATTCCCAATCTTGTAATTCGAGACTTTAATCGTAATAAAATTCATACTTAATACATACTTGTCTTACATACATTCAATCGTTTAATACATGTTTACATACAAATCGATACTTGTTATACCTGCAAATACTCATACATACATACTCGATACTCAAAATATACTTACATATACGTTATACACTTAAAAACATGCAAAACATCAAGTTTTAGCATTAAATGAAGGAAAAACCAAGTTCAGGGACTAAAAGTAACAAAAATCAAAGAAGTTTCTGGCGCGGAGCCTCTCGCGCCCATCGACCATCTCCTCCTTTGTCTCTCGCTGCCCGCCAGAGGGCTCGATCCGCAGAATGTTGTGATCAGCTCATAGATTGGGCAAAATGTGTTTGTTTATGGTGTTTCTTGCATTTAATGCTCACCTAACTCACCCCCTAACCTCAACTATAAAACCCCCTCATTCCACACTCACTTTGCACCTCACAAACACAAATTCCTCTCTCAAACCTCACTAAACTCAGCTCCTAAATAGGAAGTTTAAGACTTTCAAAGTGAGTTCTAACTCACCTCTACTTCACTTCTTTAATCTTTTCTTTCTTCTTAACACTTGGAACACCTCTAGGAGTGTTTTCATAGGTTTTCCATAGAAAACCAATATGGAATATCATCATATTTGAGGTCATAAGTGTAAGAAACTTTCTGTTTTAATAGGGTTTTAACCCACAAGTGTTGCATCCTTCCAAGCTTGTTCTTGTAACAAGACTTGAGTTGGTAGTGTGTGATTACTTGGAAGCCTTTGCTATCCTACCTTCAATCCATTACCTCACTTGATGATTTTGAAAATTCTACAACTTTTATTTTCATTTTAACTTATTCATAACCATCCTTGTTGTTCTTGTGACAACTTTTGCATTGGTGAACAATACGAAAGAGGTTAAAGGAAGGTTATCCTCCTACCTCCATGCATGACTTCTATGAACTTCCATGATAAATATGATCTACTTATTACTTATACTATATATCTATATACACACACACTAACCGAACCCTTGATGATAATCAAATGATTTTCCGTCATGATACTAAGTTATATCATCTAAGTACTTAACTTCTCGTTGCGATTCTAATGGGTATCTTAACCCATGAAAACACATCGACCCAAATGGGATTCATGTCAAAAACGAGTACTAAGTCTAGATGATTATTTTCTCATATACATACTTTGGTATATTTAAATTCCTAATCCTCCGTTATCGTCCCTATACGTACACATCTACGTTTTCCTCATGTAGGATAACTCAGTGTTCCATCATCAAAACTCTTCACGGAAATTACCAAGTGGAAGCTTGCAAAACCGTGAGTACACTTGACCCATTTTTCCTATTACATAATTTGGGTTGTAATATGTTGACCTACAAAATACACAAATACACACAACATGCTTTATACACTCGATCTGTTATACATGCTTATTGTTACACTTAGGTTAATGCTAGATACATACATACTTCTTGTCATTAACTTAGCTAGCCTGAACTTAACATATATAGCGCTATAGGAGTAGCACGCCGCCCGTCAGGGTATTGTTAAGCATATTCTTATTCTTAAATAGTCTCGTTACTTTTTTGGCGAGGGACACTTAATTCTTGTGGACACTTGGGTTTGACATTTAGTATTGCATGCTAGCCTACCTTGTATACAATTGCCATGTGGATTTGAGCAATCTCTTTTATACTTATTTTATGTAATTAAAACTATACTTTTAACATGTTGCAGGTTAAGGATGTTGAACATGACGAAAACTTAGTAGGGACGCCATAGAACGCACCTAGAATGCTAGGCTTCTATGTTGTAATATTGTTGAAGTTGTTGTATTTTGATTTATGTTGTAATTGACTATTTGATCAATGAAAGGAAACAAGTTTTCGGATTTAATATTGTCGCAAATATTGTTATGATGTCTCGAGCAATCTATTTCGTCTCACTCCGATGTTTCCGCCATCGTTTTGGGTGTGACAGATTGGTATCAGAGCCATAACTATAGGGAATTACGTAGAATTGCCATGTTCGACCTAGTCTATAGTTTAAGTGACCAACTTCGACCATTCTTGTTTCATGCTTAAAATGTTAATTCTTCCTACCTTGCTTCTTCCTATTTCTTTGGTCTTAATATATACAATGTGTCTTTCCTAAGACATTTACACAATATACTCACTTGAAGATTGAAGATAATCGTATTACAAACGAGACAACTTCACCAAAATAGGCGTGAAACCCACACTTCGGTGAACAACTCTCAATTCGCGTATTCAATTTTTCACGAAACTACGTCGTCAAGTTAGGAGTGATATCCATACCTTGATGAAAAATTTCCATTTCATACTCTAGTGGACCCTTACCAACGAGTCAGAATTTGTTCCTCGTTTAGTAAGTACAAACCACACTTAGGGTATGATGTTGTCAAGTTAGGGGCGAAACCCACACCTTGTCAACTAGTCCCACTCCTCGATTTTCAATCTCGCCAAAGTTTCGATTTTTCGATCAATTAGAGACGTGTAGTAACTGGATGGGTAAAATGTCGTTAATCGCTTCTCGACGAGAGCATTCTACCTATAGACCAAAGCACGTTTCTCTAATTTCAAAAGGACCTTCGATTCACTTTGGAATAGTCGACGTTTATCAACCTGAAACACTCCAATGTTTTACTAAGCCTATCTTTTATGTTATCTAAATTTCTATGTGTTTTAATACTTGTTACCTGGTTCATCTCGAACCCGATGCACAATTCGCACGCCTTTCGCAATAAAAAACAATAATAATTCTCGCGAACCAACTAAATTTATACTCCTTACACAATCATACGTGTTTATACTTGTTATGCTTATGCCATACGTATTACTTACATGCTCAAATGTGACTTTTATGCATCACGTTACGATCAAGTCTCATCCTTTCCTCTGTTTTTAAACCCCTAGATGTCTTTCTTACAAAACTCAAGCGGAGAGAAACAAGTTAAAGGCCAACTCCAACTTAATGATCAAGGAAGACTGCATGAAACTCATGGTGAAGCAGATGGCTAAGGTCATCCCGAATATCGTCAGCAAAATCCAACCCCCACCAAACACTGAATCACACGATTGTTCTGTCGACTCCAAGGTGGAAAGCCTAAATCGATGTTTACCTTCAAGCAATTCTGCTCCTGTAACCCCCTACCCTTCATTGGTGAAGGGGATGCCACTAAGTTGCTCCAATGGTTTGATGCCATTGAATTAACATTCATACAAAGTGGATGCCCTGACCACCTATGTACGATTAATGCAGCGGGTGTCTTCTGATCAAGAGCCCTTGATTGGTGGGTCTCCAAGCGTAACGTTCGTGGGAACGAAGCCGCACATGCCCTCCCTTGGGCCGATCACCAAAAGTTTATGAGGAACGAGTTTTGTCCTCCGCACGAGCTCTAGAAACTTGAGAATGAATTCGAGAATATGAGGCAAGTGGGGAATGACAATGCGAGTCTCACAGCTCGCTTTAAGCAACTAAGTGCACTATTGCCCTAGCCAAGTCGACACTCTGGACAAGGCTATCGCAAAGTGCCTACCCCCTCGATCATGAACCTAGTCGAGGCCGCCTCACCCAAAACCCTCGAAGATACCTACCGCCTAGCTGCTAAACTCAACAACAATTGTGTTCTTCACGAAGCCTCCAACAAGGCTTTAGCAGAGCATGCGCACCAAGCCACCACCGATACCACCGAAGAGCCTACCTCATCCAAACCACCAAGGAACAACAAGGGCAAGAAGCGGAAGGCTTTTAGCCAAAATTATGCGGTTGTTATTCTGCAAAACTTAATACCTTTACAGTTAGTTTCCCCTACCTCAACCCTTGAACCACCAAGGAGGAACTACACAGGGTCGTGGCCCAAATTTAACCAATGCTCCTACCACCATCCCGCTAACACCCCATGTCGCAAATGCACAACTTGTAACAGGTTTGGGCATTTCGCCGGTCGATATCACCTGAACCTAAAGCCTACCCAAGACTAACCTATTGTCGCAAACCATGTCCCTAACCAAGCTCAACCAAAGCCTCTACTATTCAAGCATGCTTCAAGTGGGGTGATCCTAATCACCTCGCCAACGTCTGCCCCCAATGTAACAACAACAACCAGAAGTAACAGCAGCAGCGACAGCCTCAACAAGCTCGAGGCAGAGCTTTCAATATCACCGCCGCTCAGGCGCAGAATGCTAATGACGTCATAACCGGTACGTTTCTCGTTAACAATATCTATGCTTTGTGTTTATTTGATACTGGCACAGATAAAATTTTTGTATCCGTTGAATTTGAACCTATGCTTAAGTGTAAACGCTCTAAATTGCCAAAATCGTTCGTAGTCGAAGTCACTAACGGAAAGTCCGTCAGTGTTGATTCCGTCCTTTCTAAATGCTCCTTGAACCTTAACGATCATACGTTTTCCATTGATCTCATACCCATGCAAATGGGTAGCTTCGATATCATAGTAAGCATGGATTGGCTTAGGCGAGTTCGTGCTGAAGTCGTTTGTTCTGAGAAATTCATCTGTCTCCCTCTACCCAATGGTGACTCCTTACATGTCTATGGCGGGAAACCTTCTAAAGATCTCAAGCTTATGTCATGTATCCAAGCGAACAAATACTTACGCAAGGAATACTTCGCCTTTCTCGCCCACATTGTGGAAAAGAAGGACATGGGTCCAAGCGTAAGTGATGTCCCTATTGTTTGAGAATTCCCTGACGTCTTTCCAGAGGATCTTCCTGGTCCTCCTCCTTCTCGTTCTGTTGACTTTCGCATCGACCTCATTCCTGGTGCAACTCCTGTCGCTAAATCCCCTTATCAGCTAACACCCTTGGAAATGCAAGAGCTATCTAGATAACTTCAAGCACTTCTTGGTAAAGGTTTCATACGCCCTAGTACTTCTCCTTGGGGCGCTCC
The DNA here is from genome assembly GCA_947069175.1 of Scalesia atractyloides. Lineage (NCBI taxonomy): Eukaryota > Viridiplantae > Streptophyta > Magnoliopsida > Asterales > Asteraceae > Scalesia > Scalesia atractyloides. The sequence continues at coordinate 39,338,034 of CAMTDV010000008.1, read as the reverse complement.
CATTCTGTTCGTCAAAAGGAAGGATGGATCTTTTCGGATGTGCATTAACTATCGTGAGCTCAATAAGCTTACAGTCAAAAACTGATATCCTCTTCCATGTATTGACGATCTCTTCGATCAACTTCAAGGCGTGACCTGTTTCTCGAAAATCGACCTCCGTTCGGGTTATCATCAACTTCGAGTCCTCGAAGATGATATACCCAAAACCGCTTTTCATACACGTTATGGGCATTACGAATTCGTGGTCATGCCTTTTGGTTTGACCAACGCACCTGCAGTTTTCATGGATTTGATGAACCGCGTGTGCAAGCCTTATCTCTACCGTTTCGTGATTGTCTTCATCGATGATATCCTCATCTATTCTAAGACCTAAGAAGAGCACGAGCGACACTTGCATCTTATCCTCCAGCTTTGCGTACTGAACATCTTTATGCCAAATTCTCCAAGTGTGAATTTTGCCTAAAAGAGGTTCAATTCCTTGGTCATGTCATCAACAAACTCGGTATTCACGTTGACCCTACGAAAATCGAAGCTGTGAAGAATTGGATTGCTCCTAAGACTCTGTCCGAAATCCGTTCGTTTCTTGGTCTAGCTGGTTACTATCGTTGCTTTATCTCGAATTTCTCCAAAACGTCATACCTCTTACATCCTTGACTCAAAAAGACAAACCTTTTGTTTGGGGTTCTGAACAAGAAGAGTCTTTCCAAATGCTTAAGGACATGCTTTGCCATGCTCCTATCCTAGCCCTTCCCGATGGTAATGACGATTTCGTCTTATATTGTGACGCTTCACACCAAGGTCTTGGTTGTGTTCTCATGCAACGAGATAAGATTATCGTGTACGCATGATTCATGCTAATATAGATACATAGTTCATCTAGTTTAATAGAACTAGTATTTAGTTGTTGCACGTTGCGACGAGAGAACACTTTGTATACATGATTCATGCTAATATAGATACAAAATTGCAAAGTCGGGTATGTTTTGCGCATTACAAAATCATGTTACGGTTACGTAACAAATAAACAGTAAAATAAAATTACAAGTACTGTATCTGCTCCGCGATGGAATTTCGTATCAGTATCGGTTCGATCGTTGTGATACCGACACTTATAGGAATCGAAAGATAAAACATAACTAATAAAGTTGTTATATGCCCAAAATGATATGGACACATGTTTTACATCGGTAACAACTATGAAAACGAATACTAATAATGATATTGTTCGGTCGGAATTAATCTTCTTCGTGTGACGTTCCTGGCACTTTTATAGTAAACGAACGAAAGTTATTAGAGAAACTCAAACTGAATAAAAGTTAAATGAATTAAAAGTGTATATTATTAATAGGAGTTGAAATGAAAAATCAAGATTTTATAAAAAAAAAACAAAGAAACCCTTTACAAAACAAAAACAAAAAAGTAAGATTATAAAATCAGAGGTTATGTTGATGATCATTTTAAGTTATTATTCAACTTTTAATGAATAATTATATACGTGGCCTTACTTTTCTCTCAAAATTTAAACAAGCAGGTGACAACTCGCGCTACGTGGCAAGTTCAAAAAGTAAAGAGTAAAATTCAAAGCTTTTGAATATGGGTTCTTGTGGTTTCAATTTTGTTGGCATTTTAGTTCAAAAGCAAAGTCAACTCAGATTTCTAAAAAAAACTATTTTTTGTCATTTTCCCCAGGGCAAAATGATCATAAAAAAACATCTGCTCTCTCTCATTCTCTCTTAAAAATTAAAAAATATATTTATACAAAGCATAAACCCAATCTTAGCTCTCGTCTCTCTCTCCAACCAATCCCCACCACCACTGACAACCACCCCCGCCACCCCTTTCTTCCCCAATCGCCCCTACAGATTCAACCATCATTCGAGTAACATAAACAATTCGAGTTCTCAATTTGACACCAAACAATTCAACCCATCACCAAACCAAAACCCCACCCTTCACCCCTCTCACCAAATCAGATCTGGAGGATTTAACTGAAAAGCACTCTAATTTAGCTACAAACAAACCCGCTGATTACCCAGTGTCTAACGATTAAGGAGAAGCGAAGGGAAGTGAGGGTCGCCAAAGAGAACTCCAAAGCCTCGTGTTAAGTTTGGACCTAATTCCAGTTCTGGTGATGAAGAACATACTCGCATTAGGTCCGAATATGTGGCTCATGTGGAAAGCTTATGTGTGAAGCAGGTTGTTATTCTGGTGCTTCAAGAACTTCTTGCCAAAAATCAAGTAAGGTTCTGAACAAAGGGTTAGTGGTATCAAACGATCAAAGAAGGAAGTCAGATTCAACCCCCTGCTCTTGAATCAAGTAAGGTTTGGGGGTCTGGTGATGGTATACTTCAGCTGGATTCGGTGGTGGTGGGTTTATGTTGGCCGGATCCGGTGGTGGTGGCTGGGATACTGTGGTGGTGGTGGAGGTTGATTGAAGAGAGAGAGGGAAGGGGGTGGGGGATAGTTGAGAGGAAGAAGATGACCTTAGTGTGTGTGTGTGTATATATATATATATTACTTTTTTAAAAAAGAGAAAAGAGAGAGTATATGTTTTCTCTTTTAGTGAACATTTTGCTCATGAGGAAAAGGACAAAAAAACAGGGTTTTTTTTAGAAATCTGAGCTGACTTTGCTTTTGGACCAATAACAACAAAATTGACACCATAAGGATCCGGATTCAAAAAGTTTGAGTTTTGGACTAAAGTAGCAAAAGTAACCAAAACTCAAGGGCCAACATGGCAGGTTACTCAAAAGTAAATAAAATTAAGCTAGTCGCATAAGTATCTATAGAAGAACATTACGTATTTAAAATCAATGTTATGAAAGCGGAAAAAGATGTAAAAACATATTATGTATATTTCACCCGACTCAAAACACGTGGACAAACATGGGACTCTAATGCGGGTTTGGAATGTAGATAAATATAAGCTAGTCTGAATAGTAGATAGACAATTTTGAAGAATGTTAATTGATGTTAAGGAAAACCAAATTTAAAAAGTAAGCGTAAAAACATATTATATTTGATCTGGCTAAAAACGTGTGGAAAAAAGGCACTCCGTGACGGTTTCGAAACTTGATAAAAAAATAAGGTAGTCGCAACGATACATAAGACATTTGGAAGAACATTAAGTTTTAGTTAGTGTTAAGGAATACAAAAGAGAAAAAAGTCAGACGCAAAAACTTAAAACATTTGATTCATTAAAAAACGTGTGTGTAAAAAAGGCACTTTGACGCGGGCTCAGAAGGTGGATAAATAAAAAGAACAAGTAAAATTTCTACCATTCATACTTTTCTATCAATCACCTCTAATGAGATTTTTACGACATACCTCATGTTTCATATAGTTTATTGATGCAGAATCTCTACACATGTAAGAAAGTTAAGGCTGGGTTTTACTTCAATTCTTTAACATTTCATCACCATGAGGAACCCTTCTTGGCTCCTTGGCTTGTATCGACACCAACATCAGACTCTCATGTTTGTGGTCTTCCACTACTTAACCAAACTTCCTTTAAAATGTGCAAAATCAACCCTTATATTTTTTATAATTTATTCTTTTCTTCTTGTGACTAATAAATAGATAAACAAACACGATTAACTAATCTTAGTTAGTCAAACCTAGTTAAGTTATTTCACACATGAATTTAGTAAATACCATATTTATTATATATTAGATTTTTAGGCGTAACAAATGGTGCCTTGACAAGAGCCATGATTCCAACCCAACGTGATTTGGAGAAGCCAAGCCCAGCCCAAATGTGGCGGGCTTAGGTGATCAGCAAAAGCCTCGTTTTTTAAAACAAAAGAATAAAAACTTAATTATAGCTAAAACACAGGGACAGGTTATGCCATGAACTAACTTTTAAAATAAAAACAAACTCGCTTTCTTCTTCGACATGTCCAGCCAAACTCCGGCCATCCCGGAACTCGTTATCTTATACGTTTCAACTCGTTTTCTTTGCGAGGATAGTTATCTCCACTTAATACAAATCTAATAACTCGTTATTATCCTGTATAATTTTGCGAATGTTAAACCGATAAACCAAAATGCAAAACCCATCCAAATCTCATTTAGCTATTAATCCACTATAAATACACGACTACATGTCTCTTGGGAACTCGTCCCAACTCAACTTTACATCCAATTCTGTCTGTTCTACTCGTCTGTGACTCGCCGGAAAACTTTATTCCGGTCAATCATCTATTCAGAGCAAACCGAGCCCTTAAGGTACAATTGATATGCGTATTTTTATTGTTTTAACGTTATGATCTAAAGCCTCTATTAGTTCCATATAACAGAGGGCAAAACTTGTTAATTTGGGATTGACTGGAACTAGGATTCTTGAGCTATAATTGATAATTAAGGGAAGTTGTAATTACCAATAATAAAAATTTAAAATCTGTAACACATTGAAATTTTAAGCTTGGTTCACTGGTGTGATTCTGCACGTTAAAGCTTTTGATTTTTAACCACAGGAGACCCGGGTTCGGGTCCCAGGTCCTCTTTTGCGCAGGTTTTTATTTTATCAATTTTTAATTCCAATTTTTGCTTATAAATTTCATACAAGAACTTATATAAAACTGAATTATCAACAATACATAAACTTTCTTTCATATTTTTCTTTAAATACCCGGACATCATTTTGTATTCAATAAAATAAAGATTAAAGTTTTTTTTTCTTGCTTTAATATTAGTACTTATTTGTTGTTAAATTATAAATCATAAAATTTCCAATACATTTTATTTTATAAAACCGAAAACTTGTAATTATTAACTTTCCCTTTTTTTATATTTTACAATTATCTTTTTAGCTCTATAAATTTTTATAAGTTATATAAACTTCAAATCCAATTTTAGTTTATAAAAGTTAACTTAAATAAATAATTTTATTAAATTGTACTATCTTATTATTTCACTTTTATTAAACTCTTAAATTTATTTGATTAATTGAAATTAGATAAATTTATAAACTGTAACTAAGAAACTATAAATAATTAAAGTAAAATACTTATAATATCCAAACTCTATCCAGAAATTCCCATAGTTCCCTATTAATCCCAAATTTCTTAAACATAAATCCAAGAACAGTTATTAAACATTGTCTCATAAATCATTTGGATATTTCTTTGGAATTTCCAACCTTATCTACAATATCATTTGTTTGTGATTGCTACTTACGTTCAAGGGGAGTTTCATAGTCCTTTTTTTTTTTATTTTTTATACTTTTGGGATAATTCATGTGTCATATATCAAATTCACAAACTATCACATATTATTGACAATTTACAATTCGATTCTATGGTTGCATGAAATCTTTGTGCTATTTGAACTTACATGAATACTATTTGTACATTCATTAACTATGATCAAGTTGCATAATAGTATGTTATAGCGCAATAGGATTGATACCTCATTCCCACTCCTTGGCCTCTTTAGGGGAGTTTTCTCTGGAAATGATAGAACCCACTTAGTCTAGCAAGAGGTTAACCCTTTGGGTTCCTCATTACAGGTCGACATATGGTTTGAGTGTGCCTTTAGTCCATGTTTATGCTTTCAATTTATTTTAAATATTATGTTAAGCCATTGAATTGTACACATTTTTTCAATTATACATATACGCAATGCTACCTTATGTTACTCACCAACATTTCATAGTTCACCTTTATTTTTCACGTGTTTCAGGCGATAAGGTTTGGTGACGCTTACATGATTTGCTATGGTGACACTTACATGATTTGCTACTCACATAGGATGTAGTGAGGACTTAGATAATTTAATACGAACTGAATTGTTTATATTTGCGTTATTTATTTCTTTTATTGTAACGGAAAATCTTAAAGTTGATTAATAAATATTTGAATTTTTAGTTCCATGTGTTTTTGAACAAATTTATTTCATGGCGCCTCGATGTTTTCGCCTTTGGTCGGGGTGTTATATTCCATTAAGTTCAAAACACAAAGATAACATTACATAGCAAGGTATATATAGAACATAAACTAGGCTAAACAACTTAGGGAACAAGAAAGCAAAATAGACCTTCCATCCAAACCAAATAATACCAAAGTCCTTCACAACCAAACAATGTCCCGCATAAAGGCCAAGTGAATACGTTGGCTTGCTATCAACCACACAATAACCTTGTCTTCCAGTACTCAGTAATCTTTAACAATAGAGCCCCTAGTTCTAAAAACAAGCTATGACTTCAACTAATCCACCTAGTTGCAACAACACTTCTCATCAGTTACCTAAAACTCTAAAAGGTCTAATAAAGCTCCTTGCAACTCCAATACGGTCATCATAGATCCAGTCATGATAAAACTAGCCAATGCTAATCCTCAATCTCAACTGACACCTACTTACTCGAATCACTAGCTCCAAAGACTCTTGAGGAAAGAATGCTCTCCATAATACAAATACAGCAGGTACCTAGAAGAGAATCTCCATTCGGAATTTCAGTATCAATACCAACATCACTTTGTAACTGTGCGGGAACAACCCGTGTCCTCTCACTGTTATCGAATCCTCGTCCAGATATAAATCTTTGAATGTTAAGCCGATAACTCCATGGCTCCAGGATTCATGCTTGCAATACGAATCGACTTTGCTTTACCCGATACAGTGCAAGAGTTTACAACTTGGAAGTTGGTTCACTTCTTCCGACGATACATAAACCCATGCCTTCCAAAAGTATCCAGTAAAACAAATTCACTTATGCTTTCATTGAAGTAAATAAGAAAAAGAAGTAAAACATAATCTTGAACCGGGAGTCTTCACTACCTTCCACTGAGTCCTAATGCATCACCATGAACACATTCTCAAAAGAAGTTTACTATATATGGACATATACTCCAAAGAATGTATCACCTCCATGCAGCTCCACCAAATAAACTATGCTCAACTCTCACTGTCCTTGTAATCCCAACTCATGCCAAACCAACACTCCATCATATGAATCCTTGATCGTACTTCCCCAACGAATAATTTCACCTAGTATAAGTTCATCGATCCCCTCAAATGTTGTACCACTGATCACCAGCGAACAAGAAATAGCTTCATAGTTCCAGACTAGCTAACGGGAAAACGATTATAACAATATTAAGAGGGTGTTTGGAATTGCTTATTTAAATCTAAAAGTGCTCTTTGTTAAAAGTGCTCATTGACTTATTACTTTTTCAAAAGAAGTTTTTAAAAAATTGTTTGAATTAGTTTTTGTGGTGGGAAATAGTAAAATGACCAAAAAAGATATGATAAGTTTCCATGTTTAGCTGCTATATCAAAATGTGAGATTAGATTTGTAATTTTATGTTCAAAAAGCCAAAAGCCATTAAAAAAGTCAGGTTTCAATGACTTTTGAAAAACAACTTTTTACTATTTCTCAAAAAGTCAAAATAAAAAACATTTTTTCATTCCCACACACCTTTTTTAACTTATTGGCCTTTTAAACTCAGTCCCAAATACCCTTTAAAGCTTTCATGAAAAGCAAACGGTACCAAGGATTCTATGATTGTACACTCGATTTAAAAACAAAAACCCTAACCGAAAAAATCTTTCATACGTGCAATAGTTCACATGACTTACTACTAAGCTCATTTTTTCACTTATGTCGTCACCAACACATGCTGGTTCCATTTTCTAAAGGTTTTAACCATCGCTCGTACCACATTCAAGTTCCATTGACAAACCAACCAACCAAAATCCATAACCGTCGACATTCTGATCACGGCTATCCCGTCTTTAGTTATAACATTAACAAAGAGGAAGAAATCAGAAACAGTGAACATAGACAGCAATGACGCGGGCCTAAACTTGACGACTATTTTATTGAATGGTGTCAATCAAGCTGATTTGCTCCTGCAAATCCGACAAATCAAATAATTGCGAATAAACTATAAACGATTACCTCAGATTATGTCCTGCATCCAAATCTTGACCTGAAACACTAAACTTCACAAAACCCGGTTACTCCAAACATGATTATTGATAATTAATATTCAAACCCAATCTCAGAAAACAAACACTAACCTTTAACCCGATTAATCCAAAGGTTTTAAACTAAACGTTAATCGACCAAGTTGCTCGAAGCGACATCTAAAAAAAGATTAACTTGGTACTAGCTCTATCTCGATTTAACTACCTCGAAACAGACAACAAGTAACAAAGAAACAAAGTATTTGATATTATTTTCTTCTCTTGCATGAGCAACAACAAAAAAAATGCTTTCACCTTTTTTTTCCTTTTTGACTTGCGTGTACTCCAAAGAAGCCAAATAACCTTTTCTCTGGTGTCAAACGCAAAAGTCCAAGCTCAGAAAACAAATGGCCGCAATATATATATATATTTTCATTTATATACCTGCCGACTTCCACCCCAGATCAAATTAGGCCCGAAGGCCTTCACAACCAAGAGAAGATAAATATAAAGTATATAAAAACCGTATTTTATAGTTGAAACAAACTTGTAATATCATTTTAAGGTTTTATGTTAGGACAAAACATGAAATCTTGGAAGTTGGAGGAGTTACTGTGTCACTTGCTTAAATTTAGGTTGAATTTCCCTTTTCACTTGATATGGAAGTTTTAACCATTTATTGTTGCGCACCAGTCAAATGCTGATTTTATAGTGTGTATACTGTAAGGCTTGTGTATTTTGTGTTTGAACATTTTTTGGAAGGTAAAGCCTTATCAAATACTATATATTTGAACACTTCTTTATATGGTTTGCTTTTATTGAGATATTAAAACAAACAAAAAACAAAATAAATGCACCTAGTATAATTGCAATGATGGCAAAAGCTATTCGGTATGGAAGGGTGTGATGATAGCAAGTCTTTCCTCTAAACCAAAGTATAGAGAGGTTGTTCCCGCTAATACCCCAAACTCGAAAAACATTACTATTAAACTGAGTGGTGTGGGCTAGCGTCCCTCACCACATCACCAGGGCCGGCCCTTTGAGGTAAATCCTTATCCAATACTATATATTTGAACACTTCTTTAGATGGTTTGCTTTTATTGAAATATTAAAAAAAGCAAAAAAACAAAATAAATGCACGTATTATAATTGCAATCATAGCAAAAGCTATTCATATGGTATGGAAGGGTGTGATGATAGCAAGCGTTACCTCTAAACCAAAGTATAGAGAGGTTGTTTAGCTAAGACCCCCGACTCGAAGAACATTACTATTAGCTGAGTGGTGTGGGCTAGCGTCCCTCACCACATCACCCAGGGCCGGCCCTTTGAGTTAAAGCCTTATCCAATACTATATATTTGAACACTTCTTTAGATGGTTTGCTTTTATTGAGATATTAAAAAAACAAAAAACAAAATAAATGCACCTATTATAATTGCAATCATAGCAAAAGCTATTCGAATGGTATGGAAGAATGTGATGATAGCAAGCCTTATCTCCAAACCAAAGTATAGAGAGGTTGTTCCCGCTAAGACCCTTGACTCGAAGAACATTACCATTAGACTGAGTGGTGTGGGCTAGCGTCCCTCACCACATCACCCTTTGAGGGCCTAAATCTTTTTAATTTTGTATAGAATTTACATTGTATCAGATAGAATATATAGCCAACACAATAACAAGCGCCAAAGGAGACAACATGTGGGACCCATTGATTCCTACCAATCAGAATCATTCCTTTTATGTATTTTTTTCTTTTTTTTATATTGTTTTAAAGGGGGACCTAAAGGTGAATTATCTCACACCATGCAAGTTAGCGATAAAACCTCTTGCTTATTGGCGTGATAAAGCCGATAGGGGCTTTATCCCACACCATATAGCCTTATTATTACCTTTACATTTTGCAGTAGAGTGCTTCATATAATGTAAAATGTAGGAAGAAGAATCAGAGCATTACAAGCATATAAATTACTAGTACCAGAAGTTGTTAACAACCGGTTACATACAATGAGTACTGAGTGATGAATAAATGATAGTGAGTATCTATAGCATATGTCCTTAGAACTTGAATACATTTTAGGGGTAAACAAATAATCAAATTAACTGAATGTAACCAAACTAACCGACTTAACCGAACAATTAACCAATAGTTCTGTTAAGCCTTAACTAATTAACTGAAAATTGTGGTTCAGTTTTGGTTTTTTTGTGTGGCATAAACAAACCGAACGGATTATTTAACCATGCATTAGCTAAGCTAACAGTCTACATATTCACTCATCAAATGAGATTTAGAAAAATATAGATGTTTAACAATACCTTGTATATATACTATTTTTTATATCATATATTAAGTTATCTTTGTTTACCAATATGATTCTACTCAGTTGTAATGTATACCAAACAATAAACTTGATTGACCATTCCATTCCTACAGATTCACTGAACAAGACGATGAAATGTAATGATTCATTTCATCTATCAAATTGCATATATGCACTGAGTATGAAAGTTCAAACTCTTCCTTCACTATCTCTCACCTACTTCAAATTTTTTGTATATTGTTTTCTTGCAGACAGTTTAGAAATCATGCATGTGTATGGGTTTGAAGAAAGAATGATTTTTCAAACATTAACGTGATCTCTCACTAAAATTTGTGTTACACTAATCTAGAAGCATAATGCTTGATGTCAATGTTAGGTATAGATTGACACACGTGATTTTTGGGTTGAAAAAAATGGCTATAAGTTTACTAATTCGGTTAATCAAACGACATAATTAACCCACCTTTTAAAAGACGATTACCTAAACAGATCAGTTATGATATTTTGATGACCGAAATATCAGATTATGGTTCGGTTTTAGGGATTAACCAAACCAACCTATACTAAGACCACACTATCATATATACTAGTGGTTTTTCGCCGCGTTACGCGGTGGTAATTCAGTTGATATCCGTTCGGTTCATTCCGGTACCGACACTTGCTACAGCAGCTGAAAGAAAAAAAATAAAAAAATAAAGTCAGAATATGCCAAAAGAGTACATGTTTTATATCAATCGAAAACCATAAAAAAGAATATCGGTTCTGATACTACTGACATTTGTACTGATGTGGTTCGGTTGAAATCGGTTCGGTTAGTAAAATACCGGTTCCGATACTACTGACATTTGTACTGATGTGGTTCGGTTGAAATCGGTTCGGTTAGTCCCGTATCAATACTCGTATGTTTACGATAATTGGCACTCGTACAGACGATAGAAAAATATCAATCGAAAACCATAAAAAAGAATACCGCTTCCGATACTACCGATATTGATACTGATATTATTAAGTTAAAATCGGTTCGGTTAGTCCCGTATCAATACTCGTATAGTTTACGAAAGAAAGTATGCGTTTTAAATATTTTTGGCGGCACTCAAATAGTTTACGATAGAATAAATAAGTTACTATTCATTGTCGGTTTCGGTTCAATCTGATACAATAACGGCATGGTATCCATTTTCAATAAAATCAAATTAGAAAAAATCAAAATTAATCAAAATAAAAATAATATTAAAACTTTAGTTTTAGTTTACACATTTAAATTATTTGAATTCGGAAATAAAAAAATTTACACATGTATAAGTTTGCCATTTACACATGTTTAAGTTTGTAATATTTACACATGTGTAAAAAATCTAATAAGAATGATTTTGAGAGAAGAGATGAATTATTTGATGTTTGTAATTTCTTTTTTTGATGTTGTATTTTAATTAAAATAATGAGTATATTAAAAAAATGGTTTTGATTGGTTTTCTCATTCGTTCTCATGGTTCTCGTAATATTAGCGTTCTTAAGATAACCCTCCATATATATATATATATATATATATATATATATATATATATATATATATATATATATATATATATATATATAATTCATACATGCACATAAGTTTGGAGTAAAGAAGAAAGATGTTAAGCAGCATTTTCATGCACATTTTAACATACATTTTTTTTATTGCACTTTACGCATTTAGATCATTACATATTACTTCGTTTTGGAAAATGCACATTTTGGTGGAATGTAACTACTTTGGGTTGTTACTGAATGATTTTGTAGGTATAGAGTGATAGTGAGAGAAGAAAATAAACTTTCGAAAGAATCAGAGAAATTTAAAAACTCAAATTCATGTTACATATGTAATCACAGTCACCCATGACCTAATTGTCTAGTGGTATGATGTTTGCTCTCGATCGAATCTTTACAAGTGCAAAATTATATGAAATTTAGATATAACAATTGTTGTTAGAAAAAATGTATTCACGGTCACATTTAAGGTTGATGGTCTCCAAAAAGTAGCTTATAAAAAGAGAAAAATCATCACTAATCTGGAAACAAATTCAAAGGCTGAAGTACTAAAGTTTTGTGTAAAATTAATTTCACTTGCACATCACATTTGATGGTGGGCTAATATCTATGATCCGTTGGGCTAGAAATAAAAAAATGAAAAATGAAAGTATTGGGCTTTTGTTATATCACATGGCAGGCCCAAATAAATGGGCATAACTATTGAAGAACGAGATGCAGCAAAGAATTATGTCGGCAATAAATAAAAAGAAGTTATACAATGATAACTTCGAATGAATTTAAAAGATCTTTGACGGCTGAACTTGATCGGGAAGCAAGAGAGTAGTTGGAAAATTTTTGGTTTTAAATTTCAAGAACTAGATGGAGCATGCGGACTAAGGATTTAGAGTGTATAGGGAGCTTAACCTAACATTTAAACGGTACTAAATATTTTTTGTTAGCGCCCCCCTCCCCTAAACGCACACACTCTATAGTGTATGTCCGTCACTGTGGAGTAGCCATTGAATGAAGAATTGTAAACATTTGATAATTTTCTAAACGTCCCGGTGACCTGTGATTGTGATTGGCAATGTTGTTGATATGGAGGCATTGGCGAAAGTGACAGTAAACAAACCAATGAAAACAAAATCTTATAAGTTTAGTAAAAAAAAAAGAATCTCATACACTAAAATTGGAGAAAAGTGCATGGATAGTCCTTTTGATTTGTTCCATTTTCATCTATAGTCCCTACACTTTTAAAATTACAGCTATAGTGCTCAACTTTTGCAAATTCGTTCTCAGATAATCCCTAGGACAGTGGGGTTAGTTTTCTCAGTTAAGTAGAAGATGAAATAACTAAAATTCCCTTAATAATTAATTAATAAAAACATAAGCCTTTTACCCACCTACCCACCCCATCCCTCTCCCCTTTTCTTCTTTGTTCCCGTTTTGATCTACACAACCAAACCACCATCACCACCTTCACACTTTCACACCACCACCACCCCCAAATCCCAACCGCCACCACCTTCACACCTCCACACCACCACCCCCAAATCCCAACCGCCACCGCCTTCTCTGCCGAAAAAACGAACCACCACCCCAACTCCCTTGTTTCCTTCTTTTTTTTTTTGAGTCATGCAAACATGTACACATTATACGTATGACAATTTTAAGCACCATATACATATACATGTGTATTATTCTATTCCTCAACATAATGTACACACACATGATCAAGTACGAACGATTCTAATAATGCATTTCAAGAACATAAACCACATAATTTGAATCACTGTTAACATACTCACAATCAAACATTATATCAATAACTACATAAAAACAATTAACAACAGAAACTAACAAAAATCACAGATCTAACAAACTCAAATAAAATCATATGTTTATTTAATCCACCGTCCTCTCATTCTCTCCATTAAATAGAACAACAGAACAACTGTATGTATATATAATAATATATAATAAATATAACATTAACACTTAAATTAAAAGAAGCAACCGTAAACGAACGCAGATACAGCGGCGACGGCGATGGCGGTGGTAGCTTCGGACGTCGGAGCAGGTGCCGGTGTGGAGGTGTGAAGGTGGTGGTGGTGATTGTGGTTTGGTTGTGTAGATCAGAAGGGTAAAGAGAGAAAAAAGGGGAGAGGGGTGGCGGTGCGTAAAAGGCATATGTTTTTTTTATTAATTATTAAAGGTATATTAGTCATTTTCACCCCCTACTTAACTAAGAAAACTAACTCTATCCGCGTTAGGGACTATCCAAGAATGAATTTGTAAAAGATGGTGATTATAATTGTAATTTAAAAAATGTAGGGACTATAGGTAAAATCTGGGCAAACCACAAGAACTATCCAGACACTTTTCTCCTAAAATTAAATACGTATAATTGTTGGATTATAAACTGAAATTAATCGTATTATTTATTTCTGAACATTGGATTCTTAACTTAAATTAATCGTACTATTTCTGAACATATCGTATATATGTGTACTTTAATTATGTATTAATTCTAACTTAGGATTAGTTTAATGGTAATGAGGGACGGGTGTTAAACGGTAAGTATCCAAAACAGTTTTGGCGCCAACCAAACACAACCGTCAATCTCATAAATCATAACCGTTAATGTATGTTTGTATCTAAACACAAAGTCGGGCATCTTTGGGATTCACTAAGATATCGACAATCACATCCGCTGTTATCCAAATTTCAATTGCACTTTGTGTTTGTATTATTCTGTTCGATATCCCAACAAAATGTTTGAAAGCTGAAACACAAAAACAGTGTTGGAATCATAATAACACACGTGATATATATGTCGGTTGACCCATTTGATTCGGTTTCTGGAATAATGTAGACATTCAAAGAATTCAGCTTACATGCACGTAGAAAGGTAGTATTTACTATAACAACAAAAGCAACCACTATCTCGTTGGTTTCATCACCTGTCGTTCGTATCTGTTGGCAAATTACTTCATATGAATTTATCATTATATTGAACAAACCTTTGTATTTGTTGACCTGACTCACCTGCATTATGAAGGCTTGCTATCACCGACACTAAAGAAAAAGGTTGTCAATGAAATCATAAATTTAGTAAGCCAAAGTTCACGCCACTTTGAATAATTACTTAGCTTCTCATCAGGTTGCAATCACCAAAAAGCATAATCAAGGAGGTTTTATAATCGTAATTTTCATTAATGTCGATTAAAAAATCATACTTCCAAAAATAGCAATTATGATCGATAATCAAGGAGGTTTTAAAATCGTAATTTTCATTAATGTCGATTAAAAAATCATAATTCCAAAAATAGCAATTATGACCGGTAGGCGTAAATGACAATTGGTCGGGTTTAGGTAATCTTAATCTCAAACCCAGTTAGATAAGTGTCATACGTATTTATTTAAGTTTGTGTTTTGATGGAGATTTGAGTTTCAAATGATCTACTTTGATATGGTTTATGTTTTGCAGGTCTAACGAAGTTTAAAGAGTATTTCAGGAGCTTTCCGGGACATCGGGATGAGGCTAGGAGACCAACTGGACACGAGAAACGAAGAAAACGGGTAAAATACCAGATAGCTGCGTTGACGACTTGACATTTGGAATATCATGACTTTTAATTAAAAAACCCATGCAAATATCATCGACCCATATGTCACACTTAACTTCATGCTTATCTTCTTCTACTAACATTATGGCTGCCATTTGTTAATCATTTTCCAAGTTAAATATAGCTTCAGTTAATACAATTAGATCACACACAGTAAATCTATCCCAAAATATGCATCTGAATTTGACGACACCTTTGTAAGGTCTGAGTTTACAAGGCTTGTGATTAATACTTAATAAGAACAAACAATTTTGTATTGTATGAGAGATAAATAATCACAAGTAAGGAATTATCACCAACAACTGTTTTCCATTACATCAAAAGATTACAAATTATAGTATGATTGACTCTACAAACTCCCCCTCATCCTGATCACATACAAATTTGTTGGTACAAAAGAAAAGGTGATGTGGGTGACGAATAAATCTCTAACAGGTGAGACACACACACACACATATATATATTGAGTACGAAAGGTCTGTTTATGATTGGCTTAAATCACCCTGATAGTGACATCTAACATTCCTAATTGAAAAGATTCAACAGATGTTGCAAACATCTATGGGAATCAAACTTATGATCTAACTAAGCTGAACACTGTTAATAAGCTAATACTGTTACATTAGGAAATATCTGTTCTTCAACTTCTGTTGCTTTGTTCCAAAAAACTGTTTAGCCACAACAGATGTTTGGTCTTCATAACAAGACGTTTGCTTCAACAGACCTTTGGCTATGAACAGACTTTATTTCTTCATCAACAGAGGTTCAAAGGCTTCAAACAATTGATAGCATGTCTTCAACACATGTTCTGATCTAGGTGTTCAAGATTCGCTATCTTTGGGAGGTGTTAGTTCAATTTGCTGATTATTTCTTGATCCTTTGGTCATGTTTAGGCTTTTGAATATCATATGTTCTTTTGTAGGTTCAACAATCTCCCCTAGAACAGATGATGCCAAAACAGATGTTTATTTGATCAATCTTTATTCCTGATCAACTTCTCTCTGATTTGGGCTTTGAATTGCTTCTCAAATATTTCAAAGAGAGAGCCAACTGGATCCCTTTCAAGTGGAAGACTCAGTAAGTCTTGGAGATCTTCAATTTTCAGACTTGTGACACTATTCATTGAAGTCTTTTTCACTTCTCCATTAGCTTTAACTATAGTCAATTCATGGCTTGTCCTATTGGAGGACCACTTTAGAACTTTTTAAGCTAGATGGATTTTGGGGCATATGTTATTGGATGATCACCCCAACCAATGGTGGGAAGATCGAAGTGAGACGAAAACGAGATTGCAAGAGATTTCATGACACTATTTGTGACAAGACTTAAATAACTCGAATTTCATTGATACTAAAATTCTAATACATTGTTCAAAAGGAAAAATACAAAAAGGGCAAACATGAAACGATAAGAAAGCAAATACATAAGCTTAAATTTAGGTGAAATCCACCCTAAGTAACATTCTTCATGCGCCATCAACTAGTTTCCTTCAACATGTATTTAAAATAATGATAAACAAATAGTTGGCGAGTATTCAAGTTTTATTACAAAACATAATAGTGAAAAAGTTGTCTCATATCCAACATGGTAATTTGCATATTATGTCACTATCATACTAACATGTGCTAACTATATGTCAAAACAAAGTCTAAAGCAACCATGCATACCATTGACACCGAAATGACAAGGTTCTAAAATAATTTACTTAACAATACCACAAGAATACGGGCGGTGTGTTAATCCTATAGCGCTATAATTGTTAAGGGAGGCTAGCAAAGTTAATGAGCATATAAACACAAGTATACATAGCATGCGATAACAAGAATAATACAAGTATCATGTTTTTAATGGATAGAGTGTAATTATAACAAGTTTAATATCATTCATGATTTTTGTATAAGTGTACATGTTGCACCCAAAGTGAATAAAATGGAAAATGGGATCAAGTATACTCACGGTTTTGCGTAGAAATTCCGCATACGTGAGTTGAAGCTTTGAGAGTCGAGAACACCGAAGTTACCCTACATTAATCATATTTGGTAGAGAGTTTGGATTTAAAATTAAAAATGTATTAAAGTATGTATATGAAAATAATTATCTAGCCTTAAGTACTCGTTCTTGACACTAATATTTTATGTGATTTTATGGGTCGAAATTGACCATTAGAATCGTGACGAGAGATTTAAAACATATATAATATAACCTATTTTGGTGACATGTAACCATATGTTGGTTAATACCAAGATTTCGGTTAAGTTATAATATAATATATCATAGTATATTTTATATTTGTCCAACATAGATTATCATAGAATTCATATAAGTAATGCATGGAGGTAGGATGATAAACATCTATTAAACCTCATTGTATGATTCACCAATGCACAACACCAGAAGGATGACTCGGATGGTCATAAATGAAAGGAAAATACTATTAACTACTAACTCAACTAAAATTATGAACAACCAAGTATGCAAGCTAGGTGCGTGCATCTCGAACATGGCAATGCTTGGGGACGTGTCGTAGCCTTGTTACTCAAATGAAAGTTGAACAAGTTTTAGTGATATAAACATAGAAAACATCAAGTGATGTAGTGGAAATATGTTAGGATAGCCAAAGCTTCCAAGATTCACAATTTTACCAAAACACAAGTCTTGCCATAAGAACTATGGTGAACTTAGATGGTTTCATCACTTGTGGGATGTCTAAACCTTAGCAAAGTAGAAAGTTTAGAGGTGTTTACACCTCTTAACTCGTAAGAATCAACTCCTAAAAAGTTTCATAACCTTAGGTAGGTTCAAGAACATGTAGGTACAAGATTCAGCACAAAAAGTAAAGTTTTATAGAAGTTAACAAGTAATCTTCCAAAACAGAAAATTTAGACCTCAAAATGGTGATGTTCCATCTTGGTTTACCATGGTAAACTGTGGAAACACTCCTAGAGGTGTTCCAAGCTTTGTAGAGGAAGAAGAAGTGAAGAAAAGCTGAAGATATGTGAGTTTGGACTCACTTTTAGTACTTGGGGTAATCTGCCAAGAACTTGTATTTGCAGCAGATTAGAGAGTAACTTCAGAGTGCAAATGAGTTAGGAAAGTGAAAATTGGAGGTAGGAAGCTTGTTTATATAGTGGTGGATCAGGGTTAGAGTTTAATGGAGTTATAAGGTGATTGGGTGAGTTTGGAGGTGGAAAAGATGACCAATCCATAGCCAAGAAATGTGTTTCTGCAGATTATGGGGGTCGCGCTACGCGACGCCTAATTGAGTTCGTGGTCGCTCAACCCCTTACTTAGCCAGAACTTTATTTTTTTTTTGCAATTTGGCCCCCGAACTTTCATTTATCCCTTATTTCAAGCTAAAACTTGGCATTTTGGCATGTTTGTAAGTATATAATACGTATGTAAGTATAATTCGAGTATCATGATTGTATATAAGAGTATTTGTACGTATAACAAGTGTTGGTTTGTATGTAAACATGTATTTATGATTGAATGCATGTAAGACAAGTATGTATAAAGCATGAATTGCATTATGATCAAAGCCTTGGATTACAAGGTTGGAAATTATATGAATACAATACGAATACGAGTTTCCAAAAATAGAAATATGATACACTTTCTAAATAAGGAAACTACAAAATGCGAAGCGTTACTTCAGGAATTTTTGTCCTGAAATTTATTCAAGAGGAAGACTAAACAAATAGATACGGATGCTTGGTCTTCATATCATTCTCGATTTCCCAAGTGAATTCATCGCCACTTCCTTCCCATCGCACCTTGACTATGGTAATTTGATTGTGCCTAAGGACTCGTTGATTTGTAAATCATCCAGCGGAACTTGAAGTCTTTCATCAGCTAGACACTTCTTGATATTCGAAACGTGAAACGTTGTTGAGTTATTGAGGTAAGTCTAGTCGATACGCCACTTTGCCAATCCTTTCGAGTATCTTGAAAGGACCTACAAAACGTGGAGCGAGTTTGCCTTTCTTACCAAATTGAACCACTCCCTTCCAAGGGGATACCTTATGGAGCACATGATCGCCAACGTTAAATTCCAATGATTTGCGACGTTTGTTCGCGTAGCTCTTTTGTCGGCTTCTAGCTTTAAGGAGGTTGTCGTGGATTTGTAGGATCTTGTCCGTCGTCTCTGGTATGAGCTCGGGACCGGTGATTTGTGTGTCTCCGATCTCGTGCCAACAAATAGGCGAAAGACACTTACGACCATACAATGCTTCTAAAGGAGCCATTTGAATACTTGAGTGGTAACTGTTATTGTACGAGAATTCTATCAGCGGTAAATGTACATCCCAATTTCCACCAACATCAATTACACACGAACGAAGCATGTCCTCGAGAGTTTGGATAGTACGTTCGGTTTGACCATCCGCGTTTGAGGATGAAAAGCCGTACTAAGGTTGAGGTGTGTACCTATCGCGGTTTGAAACATTTGCCAACGACGAGAAGTGAAATGACCATCGCGGTCCGAAATGATGTCAATGGGGATACCATGACCACAAATGACTTCACTCGTGTAGATACGAGCTAATTTCTCAACTCGGTAATCTACACAAATCGGGAGGAAGTGAGCGGATTTGGTTAAGCGATCAATGATCACCCAAATACTGTCGTGACCAGAAGAAGTTCAAGGGGGTTTGGTGATGAAATCCATATCTATGCTCTCCCATTTTCAGACCGGAATTTCTTGTTGTTCGAGTAAGCCAGAGGGGCATTGATGTTTAGCCTTGACCTTGGAACTTGTGTAGGTCCCCTAGTTCGTATGGATCTTCACAGAATCGTCTATCTAATCTAGAGTGCGGAATCCCCTAGATCAAATTTCACAAAAACAAGAACACGAACACGAACACAATCACCTTCAAACAGTCTTCTATTGATTATCCAACACAAAGGTTTACAATCAATTCAAGACTTTATCTCAACTCTCTCTGAACAAACTAAATCAGCAACACAATCAGCAGAACCAGCAACACCACCAGCAACCTAAACCCTAATGCAAACCTTCCTTTATATAGAGATAGGTTATGCACCTGGGCTAGGGTTTCCCTACATGGACTGCTATTGGGTCTAATGCCCAATTCGCCTCCATGAGCTGTATGGTGTCTGGATTAACCCAATTACTTCTAATTAACTATTACAAAAGTAAACCTGCTAACCGTTTATCATTTTACTAATTACAAGATATCCAAAGACCAAATCTAAGCTATTGTCACAAATATACACCAACAAACTCCCCCTTGACAATAGCTTCATAAAATAACTTAGTCTTCAGTCTTCTTGCAATCTTTAACCTCTTAGAAAAACATTGGTCTTTGGATAGCTTTAGCTTTAATAGCTTCTGCCAGCAACAGACTCCCCCTAAGCTGATGTATCCAAGCACTAAATCTTCTAAATCGTTAGCATTTGAATAAACTCCAGTTTAGTCCTTGCATAGCAATCTTCAAAACTCTTCAACTCTGTCTGCAATGTAGAAAGGAGGTTCT
Organism: Scalesia atractyloides; assembly: GCA_947069175.1. Taxonomy (NCBI): domain Eukaryota; kingdom Viridiplantae; phylum Streptophyta; class Magnoliopsida; order Asterales; family Asteraceae; genus Scalesia; species Scalesia atractyloides. Next base: position 39,317,174 of record CAMTDV010000008.1, on the reverse strand, counting down.
ACCATGCATCCAAGCAAACTCCTCTTCACGAACTTTTCAGCAACACACTGCTACCATCTGTGTACTATAAAACAAACATCTCGAGAAACCACAAGAATTTTTCAACACAAGTTAAACAAATTATTATAATTCAAGAGATAGTAAAACTGTATCACAGATTAAGCACTTCTCAACTCAAAACCACATACTCAAAATTTTAAACACCATGAACATGCAAGATCTTAAAAATTATGAACTTATCTTCTGACACTGTCTCCCCCTATTGGTGAGAACTCCTCCATGAACAACCATATTCCGTACATTAAGAATTTACAAGAAAATGAAATGTTTTTGGATTTTTATATTTTTTGAAATCAAACAAATAACGAAATAATAAACACTCTGTTTTTGTGAGTATCACCGTTAAGAAGATCATATCAGCAACATCAAACTGTGTTCACACTTTTTGATAATTCTATATGCAATATTCATGAACAGAAGTTCAAGACGATTACCAGTATTCTTTAACCACTTAAAGAAAATACATGAACCTTTCAAGTACCATTACCTAATGATCTGTTTAGATAATTTATACTGATATACTAGTGTGTCCCACTTCAGGACATACCCCCACGATCAAGGTATGCACAAATATTCCTCGTAGTAGGTGAGTATACCGAAATTCATCCTTATTGAGTTACAACGTTAGATAATTGGTGATCAGGTCAGTACTTCCGTACAACAAAGAGACCAACATCCAACGAGGGTTAGGGCAAATACCAATTTTTGTACGAATAATGCAATTTGCACATTTGAATGACTCTCTAGGAGAGATTCTTCAATTTTTGGGATTTGGCATTTTAGCTCTTTTAAGATATCCTGGTTGTGTCTAGGTCAGCATATATCTGGATGCAACCGGATGAAAGAACGATATAAAGACCTAAAACCTCAGATTTTGGCAATCTATCAACGCAAGATTTAAGGTTATAAAACCATACGCCACTAATATGTTACCCACTCATACACAGTTTATTATATGTTTATCCCAAAGGTAAGTTGATCATTTCATGCCTTTTGCCTACTGGTACATCATATGATGAAGCTGCTATCACACTTAAGCAATTTTAGTTTTAATTTCAGTGTGACAATCTAACTTTGCTGATGTACTTTCATTTCTTCTTTTCCACACAGTGAAAACTCCTTTTTGATTTTCTATTTTTTTAAGTTTTTGATTTTTGAAAAGCAGTAAATTATTAACAAAATATTTTTGTGGAAAAATGGTTATTTAGGATTCCTCATCCTGTTGAGTTCGACTAAATCTTCAAAACGAGCCCTGTCAAATGCTTTTGTGTAAAGATTTGCCAGGTTATCAAGTGTGTCGACTCGATGCGGTTCAATTAATTTCTTTTCAGCCCAATCCCGTATAAAATGATGACGAATGTCAATATGTTTTGTGCGACTGTTTTTTACGGGATTGTTGGTGATTGATATAGTGGCATTATTGTCTGTCATAATAGGAGTACGAGTGAAATTCAAACCGTAATCGCGCATCTGCTGTTGGATCCAGAGAACCTGAGAGCAACAGCTACCTACAACAATATATTCAACTTCACACGTAGAGGTGGACATGCAAGACTGCTTCTTGCATTTCCATAACACAAGCCTCTTTCCTAAGAACTGAAAACCACCCGTGGTGGACTTCCTTGTAGATTTGCATCCTCCAAATTCAGAATCAGTGAAAGCAACAAACTTCAAATCACTTACAGCTGGATACCATAACCCAAGTTTAGGTGTCCCCTTCAAGTAACGAAGAATCCGCTTCACCACTTTCATGTGGGACTCCTTTGGATTCGCTTGATATCTGGCACAAAGACACACTGCGAACATGATGTCGGGTCTTGAAGCAGTCAAGTACATCAGAGAACCAATCATTGCCCTGTATTGAGTTGGATCAACATCCTCCACACTCTCATGATCTGGACCAAGATTTTGATTCTCACAGATAGGTGTATTGAAAGTTGCGCAATCCTCCATTTTGAAACGAGGCAAAATGTCATACACATACTTCGTCTGATGTATAAACATTCCATCCTTCTTCTGTTCAACTTGTAAACCCATAAAGTAGGACAATTCACCCATCGCACTCATCTAAAACTTGCTCTTCATTACTCATCGAATTCATGACACATGTTCTTATTAGATGACCCAAAAATGATGTCATCAACGTATACCTGTACCAACAGAAAGTCTTCCTTCTTCCTTTTAATGAAAAGTGTACTGTCAATCTGACCTCTTCCAAAACCATTCTTTAACAAATGTGCTGACAGTGTCTCATACCACGCCCTAGGTGCCTGATACAATCCATACAATGCCTTATCAAGTCGATAGACTCGATCTGGCTAGTCTGGATCAGTAAACCCATTTGGTTGTGAGACATATACCACTTCTTGGACTTTCCCGTAAAGAAACGCACTCTTAACGTCAAGTTGGTAAACTTTGAAGCCCTTGAATGAAGCAAAAGCTAGGAACAAACGAATTGCTTCCAACCTTGCTACTGGTGCAAACACTTCATTGTAGTCAATCCCTTCTCGCTGATTGAACCCTTTCACCACCAACCGAGCCTTATTTCTTATCACGATCCCGCGGTCGTCTTTCTTATACTTGAACACCCACTTGGTGCCTATTTCTTTCTCTCCTAGAGGCAAGTCAACTACCTCCCAAACCTTCAATTTCTTGAACTGATCTAGTTCCTCTTGCATAGCTTCAACCTAATAATTGTGTTTTAAAGCCATATGAACATTCTTCGGCTCCTCTTGGGCAATAGAACAGCTATACAAACACTCATGAATCAACCCAGTCTTCTGAATTGAAGTAAACAAACAGGAACCTTCGAGCACACATCTTCTTGTCTGAACACCTGCCGCAGCATCACCTATGATGTTTTCAACTGGATGATCTCTGTGTACACGTGTGGTAGCAATGGTGTCAACAACCAGATTATCTCCCATATTCTATCCAACCTCCCCCTGAATGTTACTATTAGCAAACGGATTAGTGAAATCCTCCCCTGAATAAGTTCAGATTCATTATCGCTAGAGTCCTCTGGAGCTGCACTAGAAGAGTTTCTGGAGCATCTGTTATCGATATACTCGATGTAGGCATGAATTCACCCTCTCCATCTTCACTGATCATAGATTGGATAACTTGAGACTCATCTGCATTGGAAAAATCAGGAATATTAAATGATTTAAACACACTGTCATAATCATATAATATAGGAGGACCACTCATTGATTATTGAGGTGAATAACTAGTGATTTCTATGTTAAACACAACCTCAATTTTACCTGTTTTTAGATTAAAAACCCTTTTATTTGGTGTTCCAGGCATATACCCTAGAAAGTAACCCTCATCAGCTACCTCACCAAATTTTTGCTTATATTTGTTTCGCACAATGGTGCAGGGTAATCCAAATGGTTCAAAGCCTTTTAAGTTTGGTTTTCGGTTAAACAATAGTTCGTGACATGTTTTGTTAAACCGTTTAACCGTCAAAACTTTGTTCAGGACATAACAAGCTGTGTTCACAGCTTCTCCCCAGAAAAGAACTGGAAGCTTTGAATCAGAAAGCATAGTCCTTGCGGCTTCAATCAACAGGAGTCCTTGCGGCTTCAATCAACGTCCTGTTTTTCCTCTCAGTGACTCCATTCTGTTGAGGTGTAAAAGGAGCAGAAAATTGATGTTCAATTCCTTTGCGAAGACAATAGAGATCCAGAATCTGAGTCTTGAACTCCGTGCCATTATCACTCCTTATCCTCTTGATCCGTGCATCATGGACATTCTCAAATTTTGTAAAAAGATCTATCAGCATCTCCGCTGTCTCATCTTTTGTACCTAAAAAGAAAACCCATGAGTACCGTGAGTAATCATCTGTGACAACTAAACAATAGTACTTTCCACCTATGCTCCTTACGTTCACCGGACCGAATAGATCCATATGATGTAATTCGTAAGGGGCATCTATGGAATTTACTGTTTTAGACTTGTGAGGTTTCTTATGTTGTTTTCCCTTTTGACATGGAAGACATTTATCTTCCACGTGAAACCTCAGCACTGGCACCCCTTCCACTAAGCCATTTTTAATAATATAATTCATTTTTCGGTAGTGGATGTGGGCCATGCGTCTGTGCCACAACAATGACTCAGCCTCAGATGCTTTTGATAGTAAACAAGCCACCACAGTGGTAGAATCCTTAGCACCCATGTCCATGACAAAAGTATCGTTTCTCCTTGGCGCTCTCATCTCTATCCAATCATCTGGTATCACCAAACCCGGTTTCAACACCAAAGCTTCAGACTTAGTAAAGTGGACCGAGTGACCCTTGTCACAGAGTTGAGACACGCTCATCAGATTGTGCTTCAGTTGCTCAACATAGTTCACGTTGTCCAGTGTGATTTTCCCATTTGTCACTTTTCCTCGACCGGTAATGTGCCCTCCTTTAGCACCTGCAAAATTCACATAACCACCGTCTATATTCTCAAACTCAGTCAGCAAACTCGCATCCCCCGGTCATGTGCCTGAAGCAGGCACTATCAACATACCACAAGTTGATAATCCTCCTTAGCAGCTCCTGAACCACCCAACAAAATTAGTTAGATTGGGGGACCCAAGCCTTAATGGTCTTGGGTCGTCCAGATTCATCAACTACAGGAACATCCATCCAATATCCATCACTCCTAACAGGAGTCTTGGATCTTAGACCTGTTGATGGGAATGATTTTTTATTTCCACTAGGTCTCTGGTCCTGAGGTTTCCTAAACATGTTTGGACTTTGCGACCTTTGGAAATTATGATTTTGGTTCCATAAATTTTGATGATGATAATTTCTAAAGCCATCGTCATACAAATTTCGACTACCAACATTCTAGTATCGAGTTTGATATTGACCTTGACTTCTGAAATTAATTGATCGACCATTAAAGTTATTCATTCGTGGTGACCTACTTCTAGGTCTTTCATATCTGCCTGATGTAGATTCAGGCTGAAATCTTTGTTGATTTCTTTGAAAATGAGGAACTTGGTGAGTTCCTTTTTCAACCTTATCTACACCCACAGCAACCATCTGTTGCCTGGTAGCAAATATCTTTGGTGAGTTAACCTTCTTCTCACCATCACCACTTTTTGCTGGCGATTTTTCTCTTTGTCTCTCACTTATCTATGCTTCATTTTTTTGTTAGGACAGCAGCTAGCGACATGTCCTTTTTCGTGACATTTGAAGCACGATTTTCTAGCTGAAGACTTCTTAATTGAAGCCTCCTGCTTAGATTCATCAGGCGATGATGATGATGACGATGCCATCGGAGGATTTATTTAGTTTGCTTAACTTCTGATTTTTCTTTGTTTTTGTTCTTAGCAAACTGCACATTAGACTCTTTTGTAATAAAAGTGACCTCTTCTTTCATATTACTCCTTTTAACAAAATCAACCTTTTTAACAAAAAAATGTTTTTTATTTGTAGGGTGTGTATTCTTAGTTTTCAAAACTGGTTCCCTGTTATTATCCTTCTTGGCATTCTCAGAACCATCAACATTAACTGATGTGGAACTACTAGGTGTAGTTGACACAAAGTCTGTAAGCTCTTCTTCATCTGGTAAGAAAGAATTGTCATGACCAAGAGGTGGTGGAACATCATTTAAACCTTTGAAGCCCACACATGTCTTGTCATTACTCTTCTTCAGGCCATTCATAATGTGTTTCATAACTAAAGATGAATCTTTGAATTGATTTAGTTTCTTTTGAAGTTCACAAATTTTAAGTTGTGCTTCAGACAACTCTTTGCATTTTTCAGAAATTTCTTTTGTTTTCTCACTCATCGTATCATGAGCTAAGTCAATAACTTGAAGTTTTTCATTAAGCTTATAAGTTAGAATATTGATTTCTTCTTCATAACCTTTAATTTTCTTCAAATATAGTGCCTTATTTCGTTTTACGAAAAAGTTTGATTCTTTTAGGTTTGAGAGCTCATTTACCAGACTTTGGTTTTGTTTTGTTAACGTGTCAACCTCACTTTGCAGTTCACGAAATTTTAAACAAACAGAACTACCAGAGTTAGAATGTACCTCTCCTGTTAATTTGTTTAGATCAGCCATGAAAGCAGCAAAATCAACAGCCATCTTCTTCTCTGCAGCATTCTATTCTCCATCAGCTTTTTCAGCTACCTTCTCTCGCCCTGCCTCAGCTTTCACTTCTTCATCAGCAACTGGAGCTATCTCAGCGATGAACACCTGTGAGGTATTTTTATCACTCTCCAGATGAACACTCCAATCATAAGAACCCTCTCTAGCAGTAGAGATCAGGGCCTTTGATCCAGTGTTGGTTGACGCATTCCTGTTGCTTGAGCCAGGACCAGGAGAATCTTGAAAGGATGAGTTAGAACGAGATTCCATTTTTGGTCGTTCACATTCTCTAGCAAAATGTACGTAGTTTTGGCAATTGTACCACTTCACTTTAGACTTGTCAAAACCCACACTTTTTCCAACAAACCTCCTGCCCGTTCTGTTCATGAACCTCTTTACTCTTCTAGAGATCATGGCCATCTGCCATTGTAAATCCATCTCCTCTAGGTCATCAGGGTCGATCTGATCATAATCTTCATCAAACGTGGCAGGATCATATATTTTTCCCTGAATGTAGTTCTCGTAGGAAGCAACGAAAGACCCAAGCAATGCTAGATGATCTTTAGCAATTTTGACACTCAGAGGCATAGACCTAGTACTGCTGTTATTATTACTTGATTGTTGTCTCTTAGCCCCTGAAGAGCCTCCTGAAGCAGCAACAAATCATACTTCACTATCAGAATTTGTCACGATCTGCTCATTTTCACATGAGAGAAACGCAGTTGCACTATCACTTGAAGCATTGTTGGTAGATGAATGTGTAAGTCCTTTATAAATCCTCGGATCTTGAACCTGATCATAACCCGTTTCCTTCTTCCTCATATTGAGCTCATAAGCTCTCAATTTCCCAACAACCTCTTCCAAGTCTTTCGTTTCATAATCAGCTTCACCCTTTATCATTAGAGTATAAATATCCCACTTTGAAGGTAAAGCATCCAGCAACTTGTCGTTATACTCCACATCCGTGTATCCCTCTATGTCATAATTGTCCATTTCTGATATCAGATGATAGTATCTCGTGATAATATCTTCAAGGGACTCACTCCTCATGCCTTTAAACACAGCAAATTGTTTCTTCAGCAGATCAACCTTGTTCTTCTTCACATCAGTATTGCCCTCATCTCTTCTCTAGGGTATCCCACATCTCCTTCGACGTAGTATAATGCTTGCATGTATGTTTGATGCCATCAGGTAATGACATCTTTCTAGCAGCTAAGGCTTTTTTTTCAGACTCATACATCCTTTTTTCAGCTTTTGACATATGCAATGACACGTTAGCGTATCCATCTTGAATATAGTTCGACATCCGTGTGTCCTGGTATTCAATGAACGACTGAAACCTGTCCTTCCAAGTAAGATAATTCTCTACTTTCAGCACTTTTGGAGGTTTGTTAGTCGTGCCAGCCTCGTGCTCCATTCTTAACAGTTCATTTAGGTTAGACTTATTCAACATTTTTACCGAACCGGCTCGTTAAAAACGTTAAAACTTGTCCGAAATGAGTGGTTACCAAATTATACTGTTAGACTTGTCTCGACGATACGATTCAAATGATGTATATTGTCCGATTATGATTTTTGGAATTTTCGTGCCTCTTTTTGTCCTAAAAATCACGAGTCTAAATGTGGAACTGGTTTATCAAGATTGTTTATGGATCAAATTCTATGTCTGAAAACGTTTAACTCCGGTTACGTCAGCTGGTTAACTTTCCCCTTTTTGTATATAACTCGGAACAGTACCAAATCTGGAACAATAACTCGGATTGACAATCCGAGGTGAAAACCCGGAACAGTAATCCGAATTGCAAATCCGAGATGGTGATTCGGAAAAGTGATCCGAAATGGTATCCGGAATAGACTATTTTGATCCGAGAAGGAATCTGGAATAGACTATTCTGATCCGAGATTGAATCCGGAATAAACTTCTGATCCGAAATTTAATCCGAAATGGAATCCGAGATAGGCTTTTCTAATCCGAAATGCAACTCTGATAATCCGAATTGCACTTTACTGATCCTAAATGCAAGCTTTCCTGATCCGAATTACAAGTCTGATGATCCGAAATGTAGATTTCTGATCCGAAATTCAAGTCTGCAATCCGAAATGCTTCACTTTTGATCCGAGATGCCTTCCTTCAATTCGAAATGCATGCTGTTAATCTGAAATCGCTACAGAAACCCTAAAACAGCCGCCGAAACCCTAGAACAGTTGTCACAAACTTCAAAACAGCCTCCAAAACGTCCAAAAACCCAACTTTTTCTGCTGTTACGATTCTGAACCGAGCAAAATCAAGAGCCGAATGCTCTAATACCAATTGTAAGTCCCTTAATCCGTATGGATCTTCATAGAATAGTCTATCTAATCTAGAGTGCGGAATCCCCTAGATCAGATTTCACATAAACAAGAACACAAACACGGACATGAACACAATCACCTTCAAACTGTCTTCTATTGATTATCCAACACAAAGGTTTACAATCAATTCAAGACTCACAAGAAATCTCTCAGCCCCTCTCTGTAGATTTCTCACACTCCTCTCTGTCTCTTCCATGTGTCCTTTCTGGTTCATCATCTAAAACCCTAATGCACAACATGTATATATACTACATGTCTGCATACTAGGCTTTAGACTGGGCTAGGCCATTCTCCAAGCCCATTGCAACTCTAAACAAGCTAAACACAAATGCTAAGCCCAATACAAAATATCCAAAGAATAAATTGTTAAACTATTAAGCTGTTGTCACAAATATGCACCAACAACTTGTGAGACATTTGGAAACGAAGGTGGCGATATCCTTCTTCATACCGGGTCACCAATAAGACATACGAAGGTCTTGGTTCATCTTGTCAGCACTGAGATGAATAGAGTATCGAGACTTGTGTGCCTCCTTCATTATGAGTTCGCATATGTCGTGATGGTTCGGTACCCAAATGCGATCGAAGTAGTAAAGGAGTCCACTGGGTTTGGACATGAGTTGGTTTTCTGCACCACACTTCATCTCTCGTATAAGTTGTTTCGTTAACGGGTGAGTATTGCACTTCACGAATATGTTTCTAAATGTCGTTTAGAATTTGGAAGCTACGAATACTTTTGACATGAGTTTTCCGACTGAGAGCGTAGACCACGACATGCGCCTTACTAGGGTGGTAACGAATCTCGCAGTCATAGTCGTTGAGCAGTTCTACCCATCGGCGTTGACGCATGTTGAGCTCTTTTTAATTAAAGATGTGCTGAAGGCTCTTATGGTCGATGAAGACCACACACTTAGTACCGTAAAGGTAGTGTCGCCATTTAATGCAAAACAACCGCACCAAGTTCAAGGTCGTGGGTAGTGTGATTCTTCTCATGTATTTTCAGTTGTCTCGAAGCGTATGCGATAACCTTGTCATGTTGCATAAGAACGCAACCAAGACCTCGGTTAGATGCATCGCGATAGACAACAAAATCGTTGTTACCATCGGGAAGAGTGAGAATAGGAGCATTGCAGAGCAAGTCCTTGAGTGTTCGAAAAGACTCCTCTTGTTTGGAACCCCAAACAAAAGGTTTATCTTTTTGGGTCAATGAAGTGAGAGGAAGCATGATTTTTGAAAGTTGGAGATGAATCGATGGTAATAACTCGCCAATCCAAGAAACAAACAAATTTTAGACTGAGATTTTGGTGCAATCCAACTCTTAACAGCTTCGATTTTAGCGGGAAGACACGAATACCTTCTTTGCTCACCACGTGGCCAAGGAAGTGAACTTCTTTTATCCAAAATTCACACTTGGAGAATTTGGCTTATAGTTGCTCGACACGTAGGAGTTTGAGGATTAATGGAAAATGACACTTGTGTTCGGCTTGGGTTTTGGAATAGATAAGGATATCGTCTATGAATACGATCACAAAACGGTCCAAGAAGGGTTTACACACACGGTTCATCAAACCTTGAAGACCGCGGGTGCATTGGTCTAACCGAAAGGCATGAACACAAACTTGTAGTGACCATATCTAGTACAAAACACGATTTTAGGAATTTCCTCTTCGAGGACTCGAAGTTGGTGATAGCCAGAACGAAGGTCGATTTTGGAAAGCACGTTGCGCCTTGGAGTTGATCGAAGAGATCGTCAATACGAGGAAGAGTATAATGGTTCTTGATGGTGAGTTTGTTAAGCTCACGATAGTCGATGCACATTCTAAAGAAACCATCTTTCTTCTTGAGGAAAAGGACCGGAGCGCCCCAAGGAGAAGTGCTAGGGCGTATGAAGCCTTTATCAAGTAGCTCTTGAAGTTGGCTTGATAGCTCTTGCATTTCCGAGGGTGCGAGACGGTACGTAGATTTCACAATAGGTGTAGCGCCAGGTAAGAGGTCAATACCGAAGTCAACTAAACGAGGAGAATGAGGACCTGGTAGATATTCGGGGAAAACATCAGGAAAATCACACACCACCGGGACATCACTTATGTCCTTTCCCTTGCCCTTTTCTTCCACAACGTGGGCTAAAAAGTCAAAGTACTCCTTACGTAAGTACTTCTTTCATTGGGTGCATGACATGAGTTTGAGATCTTTTGAAGGCATTTCGCGGTAGACATGTAAAGTGTCACCGGTTGGAAGAGGAATTCGAATGAACTTTTCATGATAAACGATTTCAGCATGGTTCTTATGAAGCCAATCCATGACTACTTTGATATCGAAACTACCCAATTGAATGGGTATGAGGTCGATAGAGAACACATGGTTGTTAAGAGTAAGAAAATAATCGCGAAGAACAGAGTCAACGATGATAGACTTGCCATTGGCAACTTCGACGGTGAAATATTTTGGAAGTTTAGAGCGTGCAAAATTTAACATTGGTTCGAATTCTATGGATACCAAATTCTTATACGCACCAGTATCAAATAGTAAAGAAGCATATAAACTATTAACAAAGAACGTACCATTCACGACTTCATTGTCGTGTTGCGCTTGATTCGCGTTGATGTTGAATGTGCGCCCACGAGGTTGTTGTTGTCTATTGGTGCAGAATGTCTATCGTCTACGTCTTAGGGTCATGTTGTGTCATTGTAATAGGGCTTTACGTTGTTAGATTTACATTTTGGATGTATGTAAGCCACTTCGTACGAAGTGATGATCACCTCGTACTAAGTGAAGTTGTTCACTTCGTACGAAGTGGCAAGGACAACTCGCACGAAGTGATAGTGTCTATATATATAGTGGAGTTCTTGAGTATGTAACAGTTTATGTAGAGTGTACGGCACAACCCTACATGTTTTGTTTCAGATTTGTGCACGTTATTGACATTAATGAAATAATAAACTTTTAACATATTGTTGCTTGTTATAAAATGGATTCCGCACGTTCTATAACTAGTTAATCAGATTAGGTCCTTTGCTTATATGGATAAACAATCATAAAGATTAACAGTGTAGCTGATATGTCTCAGTAAAACTGATAAGATCCTCTAGCACGTTTTCTCACAAAAATATAAACTGTAAATATTACATTTCAGTATGTTTACATTTCTGCATTCAATATTAAAAATCCAAAAATAAAATTTCTTTCAAATCTTCCATGGTAACTTGATAATGTTGAGTGTGAGCCAGACCAACGAGACTGTTGAGATACTATTGGTCTGAGGATACATGTGATTGTTTCTTAAAAGTCAAATCTTAGAGATTCGGAGCATCATTCAAAGGGGAGACTACGGTTTCACATGAAGATGTTATCTAAGGCCGTTCAAGACTAAACATCACAGATTTCTAGCTATGTCCAAGAGGGAGATTGTTGGTGCACTATTCGTGTGGCCATATATAGAAATCTAATTGTACTAGTAATATGAAATGTCTTGAGTCTGTAATATACCGGACAGAGGTTTCGCTATGTAGCATTAGGAGTGTATAGGATTCGGTACGGTACGGTACGGTATGATACATTGAAAGCAGATATGAATAGACATGATGTCATCATGCTACATGATGACATCATATCTAATACAGCATATCTAAGAAATGGGATCAAAAGAAAACGCTTAGAAGTGTGAAAATGGTGAGAATGAATTTCAGCCACAAGATCTTTATGATTTGTGGTGACATTTTTGTAAATAATAGGAACTTTAGAACTACGAGGAGGGGTAAGATGGGAAGATCCAAACAAGGGTGCACATGCTAAACACATGCCATTTCCCCATCATATTTAAACACCAATAACTTTTTTATACGTGATTAATTTTTTTTTAAAAATTACACCATAAAATTCAGCTTTTTTTTTTTTTATCTTTTCAATGAGTATACTATTGATATATTTTTCGAAAAAAATGAACTGGGTTTTTTATGGCGTTTTAAACTTTGGTTTTTTGGCATTTTGAACTTTGTTTTTTATGGCGTTTTGAACTTTGTTTTTTATGGCGTTTTAAGCTGAGTTTTCATGTTTTTTTGACGTTTTCAACTAGTTTTATGGCGTTCTGAACTGAGTGTTTTTATAGCGTTTTCAACTGGGTTTCATGGTTTTTTTCATCTGAATTTGGGTTTTTTATGGCGTTTTCAACTAGGTATTTTCATGGCATTTTTTCTTAACCGGGTGTTTTATGGCATTTTTATTTGAACACCCAGTTCATGTCATTTTTTTTATTTCAAAAGTATAACAATAGTAAACTCGTTGGAAATATAATAAAACACTCGATTTTATGGTGTAATTTTTAAAAAATAACCACGTATAAAAAAGTTACGGGAGGTTAAAAAAGATGGTGGAATGTGCATGTGACTTGCATGTGGATGGTCTTTGGCATGTGAGTGGCATGTGCATGAACTTTTTGACAATATTACCCCTTAGTGTAGGTTAGCACCAACGCCACATGTCATCCACATCGTTCTCACCGTTTTCACACTCTTAGGCGTTTTCCCCAAATCCCACCCCTCATATCTGATACATCATATCTAATACATCACATGCACAGAAAGTTGAAGTCTGCATGCTAAAGATCGCACGAAGTGGAAACAAACAATTCAAGATCGCTCGAGTTGATCTTCACTTCGCACAACCAGAACTTCATGTTTTTATATATATATATATATATATATATATGTGTATATATATATACATATGTATGTACATTACACATACATATGTATATGTATATACATACATATGTATATGTAATACATATACATATGTATGTATATACATATACATATGTATATGTAATGTACATACATATGTATATGTAATGTACATACATATGTATATGTATATACATATACATATGTATGTATATACATATACATATGTATGTATATACATATGTATACATATGTATATGTAATGTATATACATACATATGTATATGTAATGTATATACATACATATGTATATGTATATACATATACATATACATATACATTACATATACATATGTATGTATATACATATGTATATACATATGTATATATATATATATATATATACATATGTATATATATATATATATATATATATATATATATGAAAACAACACTCTGCACAGGAACGCGACATCAAAAGCCTCATACGGAGTCGATCTAGATTAGGCAATTGTGTAACATAGACGTCGAAACTATGCCCGGTTATCGTTAGAACGTAATAAACGATTGTTATTTACGATTCTTGTGCACGATTACGGTTTGGTTTACATTAAACCGGATTAAACGCAGAACTTGTGTTTTTCGGTGAACCGATCCGGACCTACATTTTGCATTGGCAGGGGATTTCATATTCACAATCGTCTTAATCTGCTCAAGGCTTGCTTCAATCCTTTTCTTGGTCACCATGTAACCTAGGAACTTCCCAGCTTTAACACCAAAATGACACTTTAAAGGATTCAGCTTCATGTTGTATTGATCAAGGATGTTGAAAGCCACTTCAAGATCCTTGAGATGATCCTCTACTCTATTGGACGTGACTACCATGTGTCTATATACACTTCCATAGTGTCTCCAATCTGCTCTTTTAACATCATATTGACCAGTTTTTGGTAGGTGGCACCTGCATTTCTTAGTCCAAAAGGCATTGCAATATAACAGTATATGCAAGTAGGAGTCATGAATGTTGTATCCTCTTGGTCAGATGGTTCCATCTTAATTTGTTGGAATCTAGAGGAAGCATCCATAAAGGTTAGCAACTCATGTCCTGCTCTTGCATCCACCATGGAGTCAATGTGTGGAAGTGGGAAAGGATCCTTGGACATGCTTTATTTAGATCTGTAAAGTGGACACATACTCTCCACTTTCCATTTTTCTTTTGAACAACCACCACATTGGCCAACCATCTTGGATACTTAACTTCCCTAATCTACATGCCTTCAAGAGTTTGTCTACCTCCTCTTGGATGATAAGGTTCCTTTCAGGTGAAATTTTTCTTCTTTTTTGATGAATTGGCATGAAAGTTCATCAATTCCCAATTTATGTGTTATATAAACTTTAGAGATACCTGTCATATCCTCGTGTTTCCAAGCAAAGGTAGACTTTCTTCTTTTCAAGAAGGATACTAGATCCTGCTCTATAGTACCAAGTATCCCGGATCCTATGAGGACCTTGATTTCAGAATCCTGAGGATCCAGTATTACCTCCTTGATGTCTTGCTCTGCTGCCTCCACGACACTCCTTGGAGGTTGCTGTGATTGCTATGCCGCCCTTGGTTATGATGCCGGTTTCATTGAAGAGGTGTAACAATTCTTGACCTCTTGTTCATTGCTTTCTATCTTCACTACCCTAGGGTGTTGGTAGTTTTACACATTGGTGGTAGGTTGATGGGACAACTTTCATTTCTTGAATCAAGGGCTTGCCAAGGATAATATTGCAACAAGACAAGTAGTCAATAACACAAAATTTTTGTACAGAGTTTACCCCCTCAATGTAGATTGGGAGTTTATGTCCCCTAGCATGTTTTTCGTTTCAACGTTGAGTTCTACAAGGACAGATGATCTCCGAATTATTTCTGATTATTGGATTTTGATTTTCTTTAGGACGTCAAGCTGTATGATGTTCACAAAGCGTCCATCGTCTACCAGGATCCCGCGAACAAAGTGATTAGCTATAAACAAAGTAATAACTAGGCCATCGTGATGAGGATCCTGAATATCAACACGATTTTCCTCATCAAAGGATATAACTTTCTTCTAAGTTAGAGTGGAGTTCCTAATGGGTCTGTCTCCATTCTCCAACTAGTTTCTTTGGCATACCTCTTTGCCACCGAGAATGAGGTTCCACAGATGTCTGATCCTCCCGGATCCTTTGGAGATAAAGTTTATGATTTGAGCATCGGCCAGAGATGGAGCAGCTTTTTCTGGAACATTTTCAGGATCCTGGATCCCTGACATTTTGCTGCCCAGCAACTCTTTCAAGTGCCCCTTACTAAGGAAATAGCCAAATTCTCTCCTTAAGGTTATGCATTCGTCAGTCAAATGCCCAAAGTCTTCATGGTAGGCACACCACTTGGACTTATCCTTGAAGGAGTTAGACTTCTCGTTCTTCTTTGGCCACCTAGCTTTTTCACCTAAGTTCCGCAAGGCAAGTATCAATTCACTGTTATTAATAGAAAAGCAATATTCAGATATTCGAGGATATTCCTCCTCCTCCTCATCTTCTTGTTCAATTGCATGAACATTATGATTATTAGGCTTGGAGTACGGCTTGGATCTGTTATTCTTGTAGAAGGATCCTTGCTTCTTATCGTTGTACTCCTGTTTGCTAGAACCAGTAAGTGTTTCTTGTACTCTCTTATCATCCTCTAATCGGATGAATCTTAGAGCCCTGTTTCTTTCTTCGTCCAAGTTCCTGCAAGGGGTCATGAAAAGGTCATCGTAAAATGGATATTCCTTTTGTAATCCCTTTTTAAATGCCTCAATAGAAGCCGCAACATCTACATTCGGGATTTCTAAGGATTCTCTTCCAAACTTGGTGACAAAATCCCTTAAGGATTCATCACGAGCCTAGGTTATCCTATACAAGTCACTAGTTAGCCTTTCAAAAGTTCTACTATATGAAAACTGATTATTGAATAGGTTAACCAAATGTGAGAATGAAGTAATGGAGTAGGGAGGAAGACTTAGCAACCATTTGAGTGCTCATCCAATGAGTGTGGATCCGAAGCCCTTACATAAGCAAGCTTCTTTCAACCTTTCGGGAATAGGGTTTCTCTCCATTCTCTCTCGGTATTGTGCCACGTGTTCCTCTGGATCAGTTGTTCCATCGTATAACTTCATGTTAGGTGTCTGGAAGCGTTTTGGATTCTCTGCCTAGCATATGGATGGTGCAAAGGGAGACGCCTTGTGACTTCCATGCGGAATCTCATGAATAGGTTTAACTATTCCTGGAACACCAGGTATCATATCTTGAGCTTCTGTAACTCCTTGGTCATGGCCTGACTGATACCTGCATCCTGCGTGAAACCAAGATTAGTATACATAAAGGTGTTATTAAAAGTGTTACCTCCCGTTGGACTCAAAGGTTGTATTGAAGAAGTGTATTGAGGATAAGAGATCTCCACTGTCACAGTAGGGCTTGAGGAAGCGATAGTTTGCATTGGGATGAAGTCCCCATCATGAACTTCAGAGCTTCTAAGTGGTTAACTCCTTGAGGATCCTTGATCCTGAAAGATGTTGGATTTAGGATACATTGGTGCTGAAAGGCCTTGACGGATAATCCATGGATCCTTGAACCCGAGCTAAGGATCCTTAATGTTGAACGTAGGATCCTTGAGGCTGGTACATTCCCTGTGACCCTCCAGGTTGGTAGAAGGATCCTTGAGGCTGAGTCGTCTCCAGTGATCCTTGCCGAAGGATGGAGGATCCTTGAGGCTGAACAGCGGGTCCTCTAGAATGCTTGGTTGTTGATTATAGAGTAGCAAAATCCAATGACCTTGGCATCAGTGGAGATTGATCTTCTGCTTCTTGATTTCATCAATTTCGCGAAGGATCCTCTAGTTGGTTTTGTCTTGCTGCTCCATGTAGCCTTTCATCAGCAAAATCAAATTAGAAACATCATTGTTAGTAGTTGTAGAGGAAGAAACAGTAGAGGTTTTTGATCCTGTGAAGACGGATGATGTCTTCTTCTTAGCATTTTCAGCATTCTTATGGAATGATGGGGGGGAATGGAGGCAAAGGCATAATGATTGGAGATGAGGTAACGTCCGGCATGGCACTTGAAGTAGCTTTCCCCTAAGAGGCCATGAAGTTAATAGAAATGAATGGAAATGAACAAAAATTCTTAGAATTGAAGCACGACTTGCCCCACAGTGGCGCCAAATTGTTTTGGTCAAAAACTGATTAAGGATAATGTAACCAAATTTGATTTGTAAGGTAGTGTGCTTGAATGTTGAACAACTGAATGATAAAAATGATATGTAAATGGCTGTGAACACAATAATTAATACGAGGAAAAATCCCTTGCTCTTTATAAGATCCTCGGCATAAAAAACCTCAGGTGATGGAAACTACCGATCACCAACTATATTGCACAAAAATGATTACAACTTCGGATGCTGATCAAGTGTGGTACAATGAATGATTGTTTGCTACGTGTGTTATGAGAGCTCTGGTTTACAATGTACGAGAGTGTGTGTATATGTGTTCGTGAGTATGAATGTCCATATCTAAAACACTTGATCAACCCCTTTTCAAATAAGCTAACAACTAGGTCCGATTTTCAAGGTATACCACGTCCAAGCTAATGAACGTTAGTAGAGTTCATCACGTTCAACATCTCTAGGGAATATTGAACGAGATTCCAGCTAAGACTTGGTCCACGTCGTCCATAACCTACATATAATCATTTGAAAACATAGAGAACAATTGTTAAAAATCATAAGTAGAACTAAGGATCCTTGATCCTCAGACTCCCTGCATCATTCACTAAGGATAAGTGATCCAGGCCCAGTCTTAGGATACATGATCCAAAATTATCATAACTTAGCCTCTAACAATTGCCCCCAAATATGGCAGATAAGATGTAAATCAAGTCTGTCATATTTTCGTCGTATGCTAACTAGCTGTTGCGATTGATAACCAGTCATTGCGAATCTGACGTCACTAATGTGATAGAATACAACCATCATCACACTATATAGGGAGGAGATAAGATTGAAACACCATCTAAGATCAGAAAATCCTCATTTATATCTCCATCCCGTAATCAATTAGGTATTCTTTCTCTCTTGTTCTCTTCATCTACTCAATCCCTTATCTTCATTTTCTCGATCATGGCTAAGATGGCTACAAGATCCTCTCCAAGCAAGAGCCAGGATACTAATAACATACCCCAAAGCCAAAACCTTCTGCCAAACCCTTCTTTGGAGCTTTGCAAGTTTACTAATCTTGAGATTGATAACTTGCACCCTTGTTTTCCTACAAAAACCATTTTCCAGCCATACGACTCGATGATGAAGAGTGATACCACCTCATCCATTTGGGTGTACTTCCCTATCTTACCTTTTCTTCTTGGCTACTCCTACCCCTTTCCTGATTTTACTCAAAGGTTCTTCACCCTCACTGGCATGAGCTATAATCAGGCTATACCTATGCTTTGGAGGGTTTTGTATACCCTTGAACAGATCATCAGTAAAGAAGGGATAGATTTCAGTCTATCAGAGCTTTCCTATCTCTATAGCCTTGTCACCCACGTTTCCCATCGTTTCTTGCTCAAAGCCAAACCCCAACAGCCTCTACCCATCCTTAAATCCACTCAAAATGGTTCCACATGGAAGAATCAATTCTTCTTCATGCGAAGGGATTCTATTCCTCTTGGGATAGAATACCTAAAAGGTGGATCATGAAGGGTAGGATATAGGATCCTTAGATAGCTGCTGTAGAAAATTATTTCTTGTTGCTAACTTATTTAGATTTCATTTTTGATAATTCAATTATTCAACATTCAAGCACACTAACTCACAAATCAAATTTGGTTACATATCCTTAATCATATTTTTGACCAAAACACTTATATAGGATAACCCGGGCTCATGATGAATCCTTAAGGGATTACGTCACCATATTTGGAAGAGAATCCTTAGAAATCCCGAACCTAAATGTTGTAACTGCTGTTGAGGCATTTAAAATGGGATTACAAAAGGATTCTCCCTTTTACGACGATCTTGTCATGACCCCTTGCAAGAATTTGGATGAAGTAAGAAACAGGGCATTGAGATTCATCAGAGTAGAGTATGAAAAGAGAATACAAGACAAGCTCACCGATTCTAACTAAAAGGAGTACAGTGACAGGAAGCAAGGATCCTTCTATAAGAATAACCGATCCAAGCCGTATTCAAAGCCTGACAATTAAAATGTTCATGCAATTGAACAAGACGAAAATGAGGAAGAATATCCTCGAATATCTAAATACTATTTTTTATGTTGATAATAGTGAATTAATGCTTGTGTTGCAGAACTTAGGTGAAAAAGTTAAGTGGCTAAGGAAGAACAAGAAGTCAAACTCCTTCAAGGATAGGTCCATGTGGTGTGCATACCATGAAGACTTTGGCCATTTAACAGATGAATACATAAGAAGAGAAATTTGTTTTCTTCTCAGTAAGAGGCACTTAAAAGAATTGCTTGGCAGAAAGAAATCAAGGATCCTGAGAATGTTCCAGAAAAAGCTACTCCACCTCCGACCGATGCACAAATCATTAACTTCATCTCTGGAGGATCAAGTATCTATGTAACCTCGTTCTCAGCGGCAACGAGGCCTGCCAATGAAACGAAGCTGGAAAATGGAGACAGGCCTATTAGGACCTCCACTCTAACTCAACAGGAAGTTATATCATTTGATGAGGATGATAGTATTGATATTTTAGGATCCTCATCATGATGGCCTAGTTATTACTTTGTTTATTGCTAATCACTTTGTTCGTATGATCCTCATAGATAATGGGAGCTCTGTGAACATCATATAACTTGATGTCCTGAAGAAGATGAACATCCCAGAAACAAAAATAATTCTGAGATCATTGGTCCTTGTAGGATTCAGCAGTGAAACAAAGAACACGCTTGGGGACATCAAACTCCCAATCTATATCGAGGGGGTAAACTCTATACAAAAATTTTGTGTTATTGACTGTTTGCCTTGTTGCAATGTGATCCTTGGCAAGCCCTGGATTCATGAAATGAAAGTTGTCCTATCAACCTACCACCAATGTGTAAAGCTACCGACACCTTGGGGAGTAGTGAAGATAGAGAGCGATCAGCAAGAGGCCAAGAATTGTTACACCTCTTCAATGGAACCGGATTCGAAACCAAGGGCAACATAGCAATCACTATAACCTCCAAGGGATGTCCTAGAGGCAGCAAAGAAAGACATCATGGATGTAATATACTGGACCCTCAGAATCCTGAAATCAAACTCCTCATAGGATCCAGGATCCTTGATAATATAGAGCATGATCTAGTATCCTTCCTGAAAAGAAGAAAGTCAACCTTTGCTTGGAAACACGAAGATATGACAGGTATCTCTAAAGACATTATAACACATAAATTGGGAATTGATAAATCTTTCAGGCCAATGCATCAAGAAAGAAGAAAACTTGCACCTGAAAGGAACCTTATTATCCAAGAGAAAGTAGACAAACTCTTGAAGGTAGGTATGATTAGGGAAGTGAAGTATCAAAGATGGTTGGCCAATGTGGTGGTTGTTCCAAAGAAAAATGGAAAGTGGAGGGTATGTGTCGACTTTACAAATTTAAACAAGGCATCTCCCATAGATCCTTTCCCACTTCTACATGAATTGCTCACCTTTATGGATGCTTCGTCTGGATTCCAACAAATTCAGATGGAACCATCTGACCAAGATGATACAACATTCATGACTCCTACTGGCATATACTTTTATATTGCAATGCCTTTTGGACTGAGAAATGAAGGTGCCACTTACCCAAGACTTGTCAATATGATGTTCTAAGCATAAATTGGAGAGACTATGGAAGTTTATATAGACGACATGGTGGTCAAGTCCAAGAAAGCAGAGCATCATCTCAAGGATCTTGAAGTGGCTTCGTGGCTGACTTTGTGGCTGATTTTAGTAGTAATCTACAAAGGGAAGCTAACTAGAGGTTCAACAACTTGAAGAGACCACGGATCCTTGGACACTCTTCACCGATGGAGCCTTAAATATCAAAGGAACCGAGCTAGGAATACTACTAAAATCGCCATAGGGGGACATAATTCCCCAGTCTATTGGCTGTGAATTTTAGAACACTAACAATGAAGCAGAATATGAGGCCCAGATAGCTAGTTTACAATTAGCTAAACAGATGAGGATCAGGTATCTTCAAGTGTACATAGGCTCATTACTAATTACGAACCATTATAATGGGTCATATGCTGTGAAGGGTGAGAAATTAATCAAATACTTGGAAATTGTTAAAAAAACTAGCAAATGCTTTCGATTCTTTTAGTATAATGCAGGTACCTAGAGAAGAAAATGCTGGGTAGACGTGTTGGTAAACTTAGGATCAGCCTTGAAGATACTAGAGGATGTAAGGATACCTATCATCCATATTCTCTTTCCTGTTATTGAGGAAAATGAAGCAATGGACATAGTAGAGGATATTGTAATTGTACCTAGTGATGTGCAGCCAAATTCAGGATCATGGATCCTTCCAATTATGAAGTTCATTCAGAACGGGGAAATTCCCACAGGGGAGAATCGTAGAGCCTTCAGAATCAAGGTATCCCATTTTACTATATCAAATAACATTTTGTATAAAAGAATCTCTTGAAGGTCCCTATTTGCGATGTATTGAGGATCCAGAAATTCAAGAGGTCTTAAAGAATTTCCATGAAGAAGACTTTGGAAATCATACTTGGGGCAGAGCACTATTTTCAAGGATCCTTAGAACATGTTACTATTGGCCCACAATGAAGAAGGATGTAGTAGATTATGAAAGGAAATTGTGATGCTTGTCAAAGACATAGCAACATCCTACATCAACTAGTAGAGCCTTTATATCCCATAATTTCCTCGTGGCCATTCATGAAATGGGGAGTGGATATAGTAGGCAAACTTCCAAACACACTAGGTGGAAAAGTATTTATGCTAGCTATGACCGACTACTTCTCCTAACGGATAAAAGTAGAAGTTTTTGTTCAAGTCTGAGAAAAGGAAGTTATATCCTTCACCAAGAGAAACACTATTACTAGATTTGGAATTCATTCTGAAGTTATATGTGATAATTGTTAGGGGCTAAGTGTGATTAAGTCTAGATCATTTATCCTGACGCCTAGCCAGGATCACTTATCCTTAGCAGATAGTGTAGGAAGTCTAAGGATTAAGGATCCTTATATTTACTTATGTTATCTAACAATTGTTCTCTATGTTGCTAATGTTTATATGTAGGTCATGAATGAGTGGGACTTGGTCAAGCTGGAATCTTGTGGAATATGCTGGGATTTAGGCACGTGCATATGAGGCCATAGCCGTTGTGGGTGAATGTGGGAGCTTCCTTTATTTTTGCTTAGTTATTTATTAGCTAATTTACAAGATATATGAGTGGATATTGAGCTTGACTAGACACACACTTGCACATTTTCTATTACTCTCACTAATTGCTCTCAATCACACACGCTAGAACTCAGTTGTAACGAGCTCAGTATCATCCGAAGTTGTATTTCCTTTCATGCAATATAGTTGATAGTGATAGTTTTCACTATCCGAGGTTTTTTGTGCCGGAGATCTTACAAGGATCAAGGGCTTTTTCCTCGTACAAATCTCGGTTTTCATTTTACAATTGGTTACATTGTTGTTCATACACATAAGCACTCAACCTCACAATCAAGATTTACTTACATTATCCTTGAACTGATTTTTGACCAAAACAATAATGGATCCCAATTTATTAGGAATAGAACAACAAACTTTTGTGACAATTAGGGAATCAAGATGATAACATCTACACCAGTTCATCCATAAGCTAATGGCCAAGCAGAGTCAAGCAACAAGATCATCATCAACAACTTGAAGAAGAAAGTTGGATCCAAGAAAGGAAAGTGGGCTGAAGAATTGCCATATGTCCTTTGGGCAGATAGGTTAACTTCACAGAATGCTACAAGCCAGACTCCTTTCTCTCTAGTCTTTGGAACTAAGGTAGTTATCCCAACAGAGATGTTGGTCCTACAGCCAGAACAAGCATCCGTGATCCTCAGATAAATGCTGAAAATCTGGCTCAAGACCTAGATACTGTGGATGAGCTCAGAGACTTAGCAAGGATAAGGATGGCCGGTTATCAACAAAGGATGGCTGAGGCATATAACAAGAACGTCAGGATCAGATGATTTCAAGTTGGAGACTTGGTGTTAAGGAAAGCGTTTCAGAATACCACAAACCCAGCTGATGGCAAGTTGGCACCTATGTGGGAAGGCCCCTATCTAATAGAAGTAGAGGCAGGAAAGGGGGCATACCGTCTACTAACCATGGAAGGTGATGTTTTACCGAGGGCCTGGAATGCCATTCATCTTAAGAAGTATTTTATGTGACAAGGATCAAGGATCCTTAAGGATTCAGGATCCTCATATCGGTAATTTTCTCTAGTTATACTTTATTTTGTTTTGAGAAAAGGGTGTTAGGTATTTAACATCCAATTTCATCAAGTTTTAAGCTTTTGCAGAAATGTTTGGCCACCTCTCTCCCACATTTAAGGTATGTTATACCTTCTAAGGTGTAAAGGTTTTCACATTTCACACGAATTGGGTTTTGACACCCCGCCAGTAGCGCACGATTATCCAAGTAGGGTTTGAGGCAATGGGACCAGTACACGTTTAGTGGCTGACAATTTCATTGTTATTGGACCTATGTAGGATCTCAAGTATAATGGTAGATGTACCATACATCCGTTATCCTAAGGTTTCTAATGTTTTCACATTATCTAAGGTTTTGGCATTTTCATGTCACTTAAGTGGGCTTGTCCCCAGCTTATTTGAGCTTATCCCAGTTTGCTTTGCTTAGTCCTAAGTATTCTCTTGACAGGTTCTTGAAGCATTAAGGATTCACAAGTTTTATTGAGAAAGGATCCTAGATCCTTACACTCTAACTAATTTCATTGGTCTATTTATACTATGGTACATCTATAGGATATAGAATCCTAACTTGGATTTTCTGGTATGTTATCCCTTTAGTTTAATTGACCACACTTTAAACCTTCCAATTAAGGATATATGTTTTATATCCAATTGAGTTTTCTTTAAAACTTGTTTTTGGCAATTTTATGACAACCTAAAATTTTATAAGTTTTTATAAAAGCTGATGATCTCAAACGATTTATTTGAATACGGAAACATAAACATATCAAATTAAAACTTTAAAAATAAATGCACAACACCAAGTGTAATTAAAAGTCTAATATTATTTTAAACCGTTAATATTTATCAAAAATGCTCGGCCTGGATTTCACCAGCAAAAACGTGGACCATCCACCCAGGCCGGACCGGGATATCTAACGATTAAGAGTTTGTGCAGAAATTTAAAGTGCAGGAAATTAAAGAGAAGGATAACAAAGGGTTCATCCCCCAAATAGAGGATCCTTCCACCTTTGTCATCCTACCTATTGTCTGAAGGATCAGTGATCCTTATACCTAGCGCTATTGTTTAGAATTACATACCCAAATTGTTTAAATCAAAATACCAAAGCATGAAAATTAAAAAGTAGGCTTAGGCCACGTCTTAATTATCCTTCATTGTCTACTATTGTGCCATCACCTCCGGCACCATCTTCAACCTTCTCTTGAACCTCCTTTTGCACCACGCTGGTTCCCGCTTCACCCACATCCACAATTGCCAGTTCCAGCTCCTCATCAGCACCCAGGTTCTTCAGCGTCGTCTCCCAGGATCCCATGTTGACTGATCAAGCCAGGATCCATTACCTCTTGGGCCATTTTGAGTCGAGCTTATAGAATAGCCCATGCAGCACAAACCTTGGCCTCATCGGTGGCATTCATAGTGGCGTCATGGATCCCCACCTCAGCATTCAGTAGTTGCTCTTCTAGGTCCCGCTTCTCTTTTTCCAGCTTTGAGATGACTTTGTCCTTGGCGACAGCGGTAGAGCAGATCCCAGTTAGAGTCACCTCATAGTCAGCAACCCTCTTCTCATAATGGATCTTTAGGTGGCTGAACTCCTGCAAAATAGCAAATAAGATTCAGGATACAGGATCCTCACAGATAGGTAAAACCCAATGATAGGATAAAGGATCCTTACCTCAATCAGCGTATCATGGAGGTGCTTCTCAATGTCAAAGAGATCGCTATCTGGTTCAGAGGTCCTTATCCTCTTTGACCCAGACTTGGCTCTTGTGGTGACCTGGCGGGGCTCAGCAACAGGAACGGTCTTCTTGGTTGCCTTGGAAATGATCATGCTGTTAATATCGTTAAGGGCGAAAGCTGAACACTTGGGAGTAGATTTCTGAACGCCTGATCATCAATCATCAAAAAGATACTAAATTCAGTTTTTATTATCTATTAATACACTACGTTCCACAGATACTTACTTGACATGTTGTAGGATGTAGAAGTTTGAACGTATTCGCTAGGATCCTGGATCCTTATCTTGAATGTCCTATCTATGGGGTCTAGTTCAAGAAAAGCTTTGGAACGATCGGTGGTTGCTGGCTCTTCGACTAAGCTTGCAAAGTTTTTCACTAAAAAAGGAAACAAATCACTAAGCAGTCAGAATATGAACAAATCACATGCAATGATCCTATCTCCTACACTTTGAGATCCACCTAAGAGGCAAAGTATTCTCCTCTAGAGCGGAATCTCTCCTAACAAAGAAAAATTGATTCCTCCAAGAAGAATCGTTTCTGGTGGTTTTTAGGATAGGGATTAGCTGGTGGGTGTTGGTGCATATTTGTGACAACAACTGAGATTTGGTCTTTGGATATCTTGTAATGTGTAGAACAATAATTTTTAGTGGGTTTCGTATTGTATTAGTTGATTAGAAGTGGTTGGGCCAAACCAGACCTACATAATAGGGAATGGTAGGCGAATTGGGCCTAGACCAATTTGTAGCCCATTTGGTTAAACCCTAGCCTAGTTACAAACCTGTCTCTATATAAACTGAGTTTTGCATTAGGGTTAACGTTGCTCAGTTAGTCAGTTCAGAGAGAGTTGAGAGAGAATTCATAGAGAGATTGGCTTGGACGAATTCATGTGATCTCGATTGATTGTAATCGTTGTTATAGATAATCAATAAAGATTGGGTTTATTGTGATTTCTGTTTCTTCTCGTATTTCAGTGTAAATCTGATCTAGAGGATTCCGCACTCTAGATTGGATAGACAATTTTGTTAAGATCCATATGGATTAGGGGTCCTACAATTGGTATCAGAGCATGAGGCTCTTGTTTTGCTCGGTTCGGAATCGTTACTGCAGAAAAAGTTGGGTTTGTGAACGTTTTGACGGTTGTTCTAGGGTTTCTGCTGCTGTTTCAGATAAACATCAAGTATTTTGGATAGAAAGCTTACATCTCGGATCATAAGTGAAGCATCTCAGATCAGAAAACTTGCATTTCGGATCATCACGGATTGCATCTCGGATCATTGGTGTTGATCTTGGATCATCTCGGATTGCGTCTTGGATCAAAAAAGTGTATTTCAGATAATTTGGGAAGCATCTCGGATAAACTAGGAAGCATCTCGTATCTTTGGTATTGATTTCAGATCATCTCGGATTATCTTGAATACCATCTTGGATCTATGGTTCGAATTACCCTCTCGGATTGGTATCTCGAGTCACTCTTCCGAATTTCCATTTCGGATTGTTAATTCGAGTTACTGTTTCGAATTGTGTACTGTTCCGATTTGTATTCACAAAGGTGGAAAGTTAACCAGCTGACGTAATCGGAGATAAACGTTTTCGTGCATAGAATTTGATCCATAAACAATTTTGACAAACCGACTTCACGATTAGACTCGTGTGATTTTGGTTTTAACATTATATATCGTTGGATTCGTAAAAGGTCTTGGACATTTTATATCATTGGATCGTATTGTCGAGATGAGTCTAAAGGTAGAATTTGGTAATCACACATTTCGGACAAATTTTTAAACGTTTTTAGCGAGCCTGTTCAGTAGAAATGTCGAATATGTCAAACTTGAACGAATTGTTGAGAATGGGGCATGAGGCCTGCACGACTAACAAACCATCAAAGATGTTGAAGGTAGAGAATTACCTTACATGGAAGGATAGATTTTAGTTGTTCATTGAATATCAGGATACACGGATTTGGCTCTGTATTCAAGATGGGTACGTAAACCCAACTCATGACTTTGAAAGCAGACAACATGTCACTGCTTATGTAAACATGTTAGAGGCTGATAAGAGAATGTATGAGTCTAAGAAGAAGGCCTTAGCTGCAATAAAGATGTCGTTAACTGATGTCATCAAACATACATTCAAGCGATATACTACTTCGAAGGAGATTTGGGATGCTCTTGAGAAGATGTATGATGGCAATCTTGATGTGAAGAAAAACAAAGTTGACTTGCTGAAGAAGCAATTTGCTGTCTTTAAAGGCATGAGAAATGAGTCCCTTGATGATATTATCACGAAATACTATCATCTAATGTCAGAAATGGACAATTATGACATAGAGGGATACGCGAACGTTGAGATAAACGATAATTTGCTAGATGCTTTACATGCCAAATGGGATATTTATACTCTTATGATAAAGGGTGAAGTTGATTATGAAGATGAAGACTTGGAAGAGGTTGCTGGGAAACTGAGAGCTTATGAGCTCAACATGAAGAAGAAGGAAACTGGATATGATCAGGTTCAAGATCCGGGAAGTTATAAAGGGATTCCATCTTCATCTTCCAACAATGCTTCAAGTGATTCAACAACTGCGTTTCTCTCATGTGAAAATGAGCAGTTTGTAACAAATGCTGACGGTGATGTATGTTTTGTAGCTGCTTCAGGAGGATCTTAAAGGGCAAAGAGAGAACACTCCTGCAATAATAACAGCAATACTAGGTCTATACCTCTGAGTGTGAAGGCCACAGAAAAACATCTGGCCCTACTTGCTTCATTCGTTGCTTCATATGAAAACTACATTCAGGGAAGAATATCTTATCTTGCTACTTTTGATGAAGATTATGATCAGATTGACCCTGATGACCTAGAGGAGATGGATATACAATGACAGATGGCCATGATCTCTAGAAGAGTGAAGAGGTTCATGAATAGGACGGGAAGAAAGTTCTAAAGAATGTAGGCTTTGACAAGTCTAAAGTGAGGTGTTAAAATTGTCAAAATTACGGACACTTTGCTAGAGAATGTCAAGGACCTAAGACTGAATCTCGTTCTAACTCATCATTTCAAGATTCTCCTGGTCATGGATCAAGCAACAGGAATGCATCAACTAACACTGGTTCAAAAGCCTTGATATCTACTGCTAGAGAAGGTTCTTATGATTGGAGCGTTCATCTAGAAGGCGATGACAATGCCACACAGGCGTTCATGCCTGTGACAGCCCCAGTTGACAATGCATAAGATAAGGCTGATGTTGAGGTAGAGCATGAGACTGTAGCTGAAAAAGTTGATGATGATCAGACGACTGAAAACATAAAATCTGATGTAGAACAAATACTACAGATAAGAAGATGGTTGCAGATTTTGCTGCTTTCATGGCTGATCTAAGCAAAGGAGAGGTACATTCTAACTCTGGTAGTTCTGATTGCTTAGAATGTTGTGAACTGCAAAGTGAAGTTGATAGGTTAACAAAACAAAACAAAAGTCTGGTAAATGAGCTCTCGAGCGTAAAAGAATCGAACTTTTTCGTAAAAAGAAATGAGCCATTATATTTGAAGAAAATTAAAGGTTACGAAGAAGAAATCAATATTTTAACCTATAAACTAAATGAAAAACTTCAAATTATTAACTTAGCTCATGATACGATGAGTGAGAAAACAAAAGAAATTTCTGAAAAATGCAAAGAGTTGTCAGAAGCACAACTGAAATTTGTGAACTTGAAAAGAAATTGAATCAATTCAAAGATTCATCTTTTGTTATGAAACACATGATGAATGGCTTGAAGAAAAGTAATAACAAGACAAGTGTGGGCTTTAAAGGTTTCAATGAAGTTCCACCACCTCTTGGTCATGACTATTCTTTCTTTCCAGACTAAGAACAACTAACAGACTTTGTGTCAACTACACCTAGTAGTTCCACATCAGGGAATGTTGATGTGTCTGAACATGCCAAGAAGGATAATAACAGGGAAGTGGTTTTGAAAACAAAGAATGCACACCCTAAGAATAAAAAGCAAATTTTTGTTCAAAAAAGTTGATTTTGTTAAAGGGAGTGATATGAAAGAAGAGACCACTTTTATTGAAAGAGAGTCAAATGTGCAGTTTGCTAATAATAAAAACACAGAAAAATCATAAATTGAGCAAACTAAACAAGGTCCTTCAAGGGCATCATCATCATCATCATCATCATCATCATCGTCATTTGATGAATCTAACCAGAGACTTCAATTAAGAAGTTTTCGATTAGAAGATCATGCTTTAAATGTCACAACAAGGGGCATGTAGCTAGCTGTTGTCCTAACAAAAAGAATGAAGCACAAGTGACTGAGAGAAAGAGAGAAAAATCACCACAAAAAATTGGTGATGGTGAGCGGAAAGTATCTAACTCACCGAAGACATCTGCTACCAAGCAACAGAGTGTTGAGGTTGGTGTAGATAAGGCTAAAAAAGGAACTCAACAAGTTCCTCATTTTCAAAGAAACCAACAAAGATTTCAGCCTGAATCTACATCAGGCAGATATGAAAGACCTAGAAGTAGTTCACCAAGAATGAATAACTTTAATGGTCGCTCAATTTCAGAAGTCAAGGTCAATATAAAAATTAGAATATTGGTGGTCGAAATTTTTGTAACAATGGCTTTAGAAATTATCACAATCAAAATTTATGGAATCAAAACCAAAATATCCGAAGGTCACAAAGTCCAAACAGTATAGGAAACCTCGTGACCAGAGACCTAGTGGAAATAAAAAACCATTTCCATCAACGGGTCTGAGATCCAAGACTCCAGTTAGGAGTGATGAATATTGGATGGATGTTCCGGTGGTTGATGAATCTGGAAGACCCAAGACCATTATGGCTTGGGTCCCCTAATCAAACTAATTTTTGTTGGGTTGTGCAGGAGCTGCTAAGGAGGATTCTCAACTTGTGGTATGTTAATAGTGGCTGCTCCAGACACCTGACGGGGGATGCGAGGTTGTTGACTGAATTTGAAAACATAGATGTAGTGTGAATTTTGCAGGTGCTAATGGAGGGCACATTACAGGTCGAGGAAAAGTGACAAAGGGAAGATTACATTGGACAAAGTGAACTATGTCGAGCAGCTTAAACATAATCTGATGAGCGTCTCACAAGTCTGCGACAAGGGTCACTCGGTCCACTTTACTAAGTCTGAAGCTTTGGTATTGAAACCAGGTTTGGTGATACCGGATGATTGGATAGTAATGATAGCGTCAAGGAGAAACGACACTTATGTCATTGACATGGGTGCTAAGGATTCTTCCTTTGTGGTGGCGTGTTTATTGTCAAAAGCATCTAAGGATGAGTCAATGTTGTGGCACAGCCGCATGGCTCACATGCACTACCGAAAAATGAATTATATTATTAAAAACAGTTTAGTGGAAGGGGTGCCAGTGTAGAGGTTTCACGTGGAAGATAAATGTCTTCCATCTCAAAAGGGAAAACAACATAAACCTCACAAGCCAAAAATAGTAAATTCCATAGAGGCCCTTTATGAATTACTTCATATGGATCTATTTGGTCTGGTGAATGTAAAGAGCATAGGTGGAAAGTACTATTGCTTAGTTGTCACAGATGATTACTCACGATATTCATGGGTTTTCTTTTTTAGGTACAAAAGATGAGACAACGGAGATGCTGATTGGTCTTTTTACACAATTGGAAAATGTTCGTGATGCATGGATCAAGAGAATAAGGAGTGATAATGGCATGGAGTTCAAGAACCAGATTTTGGATCTCTATTGTTTTCGCAAGGGAATTGAACATCAATATTCTGCTCCTTATACACCTCAACAGAATGGAGTTGCTGAGAGGAAAAACAGGACGTTGATTGAAGGCGCTAGGACTATGCTTTCTGATTCAAAGCTTCCAATTATTTTCTAGGGAGAAGCGATGAACACAACTTGTTATGTCCTAAACAAAGTTTTAACGCTTTAATAAAACATGACATGAACTTATGTTTAACAAGAAACCAAACTTGAAAGGCTTTGAACCATTTGGATTACCCTGCACCATTGTGCGAAATAAAGATAAGAAAAATTCGGTGAGGTAACTTACGAGGGATACTTTCTAGGTTATATGCCTGGAACACCGAATTAAAGGGTTTTTAATCTAAAGCCTAGTAAAATTGAGGTTATGTTTAACATGGAAATCACTAGTTATTCACCTCAACAATCAAAGAATGGTCCTGCTATATTATATGATTATGATAGCGTTTTTAAATCATTCAATATTCCTAAGTTTTCCAACGCAGATGAGTCTCAAGTGATTCAAACTGTGATCAGTGAAGATGAAGAGGGTGACTTCATGCCTAGATCATCAATGATAAATGCTCCAGAAACTTCCTCCAGTGCAGCTCAACAGGATTCAAGTGATAGTGAGTCTAAATCTATTCAGGGGGATGATTTTACTAATCCGTTTGCTAATAAGAACATTCAGGGGGAGATTAGATCTAATCTGGGAGATAATTTAGTTGTTGACACCATTACTACTACACGCGCAAATAGAGATCATCCAGTTGAGAACATCATAGGTGATGCTGCTGCAGGTGTTCAGACAAGAAGAGATGTGATCAAAGGTTCCTGTTTATTTACTTCGATTCAGAAGAGTGGGATGATAAATGAGTGTTTGTATAGCTGCTTTATTGCCCAAGAGGAGCCGAAGAATGTTCACATTAAAAGATAATTCATGGGTTGAAGCTATGCAAGAGGAACTAGCTCAGTTTAAGAAGTTAAAGGTTTGGGAGATAGTTGACTTGCTTGAAGGAGAGAAGGAAATAGGCACCAAGTGGGTGTTTAAGTGTAAGAAAGACGACCGAGGGATCGTGACAAGGAATAAGGCTCGGCTAGTGGTGAAAGGGTTCAATCAGCAAGAGGGGATTGATTACAATGAAGTGTTTGCACAGTAGCAAGGTTGGAAGAAATTTCCGTTTTGTTCCTAGCTTTTGCTTCATTCAAGGGTTTCAAAGTTTACCAACAGATGTGAAGAGTGCGTTTCTTTACGAGAAAGTCCAAGAAGGGGTGTATGTCTCACAACCAGATGGGTTTACTGATCCAGATTATCCAGATCGAGTCTATCGACTTGATAAGGCATTGTATGGATTGCATCAGGCACCTAGGGCGTGGTATGAGACAATTTCCGCACATTTGTTAAAGAATGGTTTTGAAAGAGGTCATATTGACAGTACACTTTTCATTAAAAGAAAGAAGGAAGACTTTCAGCTGGTACACGTATACGTAGATGATATTATTTTTGGGTCATCTAATGAGAACATGTGTCATGAATTCGAGGAGGTAATGAAGAGCAAGTTCAAAATGACTGCGATGGGTGAACTGTCTTACTTTCTGGGTTTGCAAGTTGAACAGAAGAAGGATGGGATGTTTATACATCAGACGATGTATGTGTATGACATTTTGTCTCTTTTCAAAATGGAAGATTGTGCTAGTTTTAACACTCTTGTCTACGAGAATCACAATCTTGGTCCATATCATGAGAGTGTGGATGATGTTGATCCAACTAAATACCAGGAAATGATTAGTTCTCTAATGTACTTGACTGCTTTAAGACCAGACATCATGAAGCAGTGTGTCTTTGTGCCAGATGTCAAGCGAATCCAAAAGAGTCACAAATGAAAGCGGTGAAGCGGATTCTTCGTTATTTGAAGGGGAAACCTAAACTTGGGTTATGGTATCCAGCTGCTAGTGATTTAAAGTTTGTTGCTTCCACTGATTCAGACTTTGGAGGATGCAAATCAACCAGAAAGTCTACCACAGGTGGTTGTCAGTTCTTAGGAGGGAGGATCATGTCATGGCAATGCAAGAAGCAGTCTTGCGTGTCTACCTCTACGTGGGAAGCTGAATATATTTTTGCGGGTAGCTATTGCTCTCAGGTTCTCTAGATACAAAAGAAGATGCGCGATCACGGTTTGAATTTCACTCGTACTCCTATTATGATAGAAAATAATGCCACTATTTCAATCACAAACAATCCCGTAAAACACAGCCATGTAAAACATATTGACATTTGTCATCATTTTAAACGGGATTGTGCTGAAAAGAAATTGATTGAACTTCATAGAGTCGACACACTAGATAACCTAGTAGATATTTACACAAAAGCGTTTAACAGGGCTCGTTTTGAACATTTTGTCGAACTCAACAGGATGAGGGATCCTGAATAACCAGTTTTCCATAAGAATTTTGTAAATAATTTGCTATTTTTTTCAAAAATCAAAACAAAAAAGAAATAGAAAATCAAAAATGAGTTTTCACTATGTGGAAAAGAAGAAATGATAGTACATCAGCAGGTTAAACTGTCATACTTAAATTAAAATTAAATTGCTTAAGTGTGATAGCTGCTTTATCATATGATGTACCAATAGGCAAAAAGCATGAAATAATCAACTTACCTTGGTGATATAAACATAACGAACTTTGTAAGAGTGGGTAACATATCAGTGGCGTATGGTTTTATAACCTTTGATCTTGCGTTGATAGATTGCCAAAATATGAGGTTTTAGGTCCTTATATCGTTATTTCATCCGGGGTATCAGGGTTGTCCTTCTGCTGCATCCAGTATATGCTGACCTAGGTACAACCAGGATATCTTAAAAGAGCTAAAATGCGAAATCCCAGAAATTGAAGAAGCTCTCCTAGAGAGTCATTCAAATGTGCAAAATGCATAAATCGTACCATAATCTATGGTATTTTCCATAACCCTCGTTGGATATTGGTCTATTTTGTTGTACGGAAGTACTGACCTGATCACCAATTTTATAACGTTGTAAATCAAATAGGATGAATTTCAGTATACTCACCTACTACGAGGAATCTTTGTGCATACCTTGATCGTGGTATGTCCTGAAGTGGGACACACTAGTATATCAGTATAAAATTACCTTAACATATCACTAGGTAATGGTACTTGAAATGTTCATGTATTTTGTTTAAGTGGATAAACAATACTGGTAATCATCTTGAACTGCTTTTCATGAAAATTCAATATAGAATTATCTAATAGTGTGAAATAGTTTGGTATTGCTGATATGATCTTCTTCCCGGTGATTCTTTCCAAAACAGAGTGTTTATTCTTTTGTTATTTATTTGCTTTCAGAAAATATAAAAAATCCAAAAAGATTTTCTTTTACTTGTAAATTCTTAGCGTACGGAATATGGTTGTTCACGGAGGAGTTTTTACTGATAGGGGGAGACGATGTTAGTAGATGAGTTCAAAATTTTAAAATTTTGCAGATTCAGTGTGCTTAAAATTTTAAGTGTGTAGTTTGAGTCGAAAATTGCTTAATCTATGATACAGTTTTCACATCTCTTGAAATAATTATTTGTTAATTTGTGTTGAAAAATTCTTATGGTTTCTCAAGATGTTTTGTTTATAGTATAAGATTGTAGCAGTGTGTTGCCGAAAAGTTTAGTGAAGAGGAGTTTGCATGGATGCATGGTAGAACCTCCTTTCTACATTTCAGACAAAGTTGAAGAGTTTGAAGATTTCTATGCAAGTGCTAAACTGTAGTTTACTCAAATGCTAACGATTTAGAAGATTTGGTGATTGGATGCATCAGCTTAGGGGGAGTTTGTTGCTGACATAAGCTATTAAAGCTGAAGCTATCCAAAGACCAAAGACGTTGAAGATTGCAAGATGACTGAAGACAAAGTTTTTTTTATGAAGCTATCGTCTAGGGGGAGTTTGTTGGTGCATATTTGTGACAAAGCTTAGATTTGGTCTTTGGATATCTTGTAATGTGTAGAACAATAATTGTTAGCGGGTTTAGTATTGTAGTAGTTGATTAGAAGTGGTTGGGCCAAACCAGACCCACATAATAGGGCGTGGTAGGCGAATTGGGCCTAGACCAATTTGCAACCCATGTGGTTAAACCCTAGCCCAGTTGCAAACCTGTCTCTATATAAACAGAGTTTTGCATTAGGGTTAAGGTTGCTCAGTTAGTCACTTCAGAGAGAGTTAAGAGAGAATTCGTAGAGAGACTGGCTTGGTCGAATTCGTGTGATCTCGATTGATTGTAATCGTTGTGATAGATAATCAATAAAGATTGGGTTTATTGTGATTTCCGTTTCTTCTCGTATTTCTGTGTAAATCTGATCTAGAGGATTCCGCACTCTAGATTGGATAGATGATTCTATGAAGATCCATACGGATTAGGGGCCTACAATTGATTCCTCCAAGAAGACTCGTTTCTGGTGGTTTTTAGGACAGGGATTAGCTGGTTGGGATTGGACTTGAACAGAAACCGTTTTGAACCGTGGGTAACTAACATATACAAGAAAGCTAACTCATGGAGACCAAACCGCAGCCTCTTTTTCTCAATGATCTCATCTATGGTAAACAGAGCCCTCTAAAGCATCCGCATAGCCTGACTATAGCTAATGACGGTGTGCTTGAAGAAGGTCTGAGTTAAAGAGGGGAAAGGGTATGAAAACCCTAAGAGAAATGGGAAGTGCAGGGAAACAGATCCTAGTCTCCGACACGGCATCGCTTTGTATGGATGGATCAAAAGGTCAGAAGATAGTCTGTGGAGGAAAATAGGATTTGAGGTTCTGGAATTCTGGATCTGTGAACTTACAGATCTCAGAGGAAAGGTCCTTTAAGTGGTTTTGTGAATTGGGTGTATCATCGGACTTCTTGGAGCCAGATTTCGGTGAGGATCGAGTATGCATTGTTGCTGGAATTTGAAAAAGCTTCAGAAAAGAGAAGAGGAGAGAAGGAGATATTACCTGAATAATGAAACTGTTGGGAGGATTTATGATGATGATCAGCGAATTTAAAGAGCAAGGGAGTTATCTATTTCCTATAAATCGTTATGGTGGTTTATAGCCTGAGCGAGTCCCATTGTATATCTCTTAACGACTAGTTAGAATTTAAGGCAATATGACAGCTGTGACCCACCTTCACAATTGCCATATTGGGAGCAATTGTTAGGGATGGTTTTAATTACTTATGGATCAGTGATCCTTCTGTGTATCAAGAATATATTATCCTCACACTATGTAACGGATACTAGAAGGATCAAGGATCCTGAGTCCTTGTAACGGTTTCTAATGAATGTCTTCAGTATGTTATTTAAATTTGATGCAAGTACAATAGATGGGCTTGGTTAAGCTAGAATGTCGTGGAGTATGCTTGGATTTAGGCACGTAAAGATGGGGCAATAGCCGTTGTGGATGGTCGTGGGAGCTCCCTTGATTTTCGTTTAGTAAGTTACTAGATAATTTACTAATTATATCAAGGGGTATTGAGCTTAATTATAAACACTCTTGCACACCTTACCACTCTCGAAACTACTCTCGAACACACACTAGAATTCGTTTGTAACAAGCTCAATATCATACGAGTTGTATCAAATTGTTGGTTACTTATTCAATAGAGTTGGTGATCGGTAGTTTCCATCACCCGTGTTTTTTTACGCTGGAGATCTTCTAAAGATCAAGGACTTTTTCCTTGTATAAATCATCGTGTTCATTGTCATTTACATTTCCTATTTGGTCATACAATTGTTCAACATTCAAGCGCACTACTTCACAAATCAGATTTGGTTAAATTATCATTAGTCCGATTGTTGACCAAAACAATAAGGTAAGTAGTTATGTTATGATTTAAGAATAAGAGCCATGGATGAAGGTTTTGCGAAAACCTTTTGAGCAGATATGCTTTTGATTGAAAGCGTAAGTTTTGATTACGATTTCAGAGTTTTTCTCTTTTGAAATGGTTTTGATTTGATGAATTTTGAAGAAGTGAAAACTCTGTTGAAAGAGGGATTTTTATAGATTTTATAGAACAGTGATGATGATGTGGCCAAAGGTTACCTGTTGGGTGACGTATCAGTCTTTTATTTGTTAGGGCAAAACTCCATTCATAGGCTAGGTCCCTTTGAGAAAACCCTTTGGTGAAAGAATGAAAGCTCTGTTTTGCCAAAGGTCTGTTTTGATGCCTATGTTGGTTACCAACAGACATTTGGATGTATGAAACAGTGGTTGGTACATCTATTTGACTTTTGGTCAACAAATGGATGGAAACCTAAGTTTGAAACCTCTGTGGGGTTAAAAACAAAGTTTAAGATAGATCAGTGGTTGCTTTTTGCAGCAACAGTGGTTATGTTTGGCCTTTACTAGTCAATCGGTGGATAATGAACCAGTGGTTAACAAATGTTAAACAAAGTTTTGAACCACTGAAACAGATGGTTCACTCTTTTGAACATAGTTTCTGTTTTGGTATTTTTAACAATCTTGTCATAATTTTAAAACACAATTTTGGGTTTCAAAGCGTCATTTTAATGTTGTTATTTTTTAACGAAGATCTTTTTGTTGAGTTTTTAGAAAATATTTTCATGTTTTTATTTGAGTGTTGATAAGTTCTAGGGAAACCTCTAGTTGCACTTTTAAAATGCCAACAGATGTTCCCTGCAAACAGTGGGAATGGGTCAATTTTGCAGAGCATCCAAAGTAGTGCCTGCTTTGTTTTGGTCATTTCTTCCACTGCTTCATCTCTTTGGGAATGGTCTTTTGTGATGAGTAGTTTTTGAACTATTTCAAATAGTTGTTTTTTACCCTTTGCAAGTGCTTTTACACTTGGGTCAACTATTGTTTAACCATTTTCAATGAGTTGGTCATATCCATGAGGATGCCTATTTATCCTTAGCTTCTGGGCATGTGCAAAGATTCATTATACTTGTAAGGTACTATGTGACATGGTAGTTGCCCGTATCCTCTAGGATATGTGTTTGAAGGTGGTGCATCTAAGACTTGAACATCCATGTGAACTTGGTATTTGTTCAAGGCTTCTGTGACAGGTGTTTGACTAGACTCAAATCTTTTGGGAAGTGGTTTAAAATTTTCAAGCACATCACATTCATTAGACTATGTGGGTTTAAATTCTTATTTTTTTCAGCATGAATAGAACTTTGTGGGTTTTCAAGAGTAAATTTTTACCACTAGGTCCTTTGAGCTTGATTTTTTTCACTAGTTGAGTTGGTTGGAATGATTTCAACCAATTCTGAGTCAATGGAAGTGTTGGAGGGTTGCTCATTATCATGTTTTCTGAACCCAACTCCAAACTTCACATTGCTTTTGATTTGCTTTTCAAAAAGCATGTCATAACCATGGCAAGATTCTACCCATTTTTAATAGGTAATCTGAGTGGATTCAACTCCTTTTTGCTACTTTAATATTTCTCTATCATGGTTTGGACTACTGATTTCCTAGTCCTTTTCAGTTAGCCTTGTTTCAAAATCCCTATTTATTTTTTCAAGAACTATTTCAATAACTTTGACCTTCACCCTAAGGTTTTCATTAGCCTCTTTAGTGTTTACAGATGCTTTGATGAATTTGTCTAAACACAATTCATTAAGAATATGAGGTGATACCTTGGAAGAAGTGTTGGTGCAGAATGTCAATTGGCTACGTCTTAGGGTCATGTCTTGTTGATGTAATAGGGCTTCAATGTTAGATTTCGTATTATCTTGTATGTAATAAGGCCACTTCGTACGAAGTGATAGCCACCTCGTACGAAGTGGCAAGACTCTGCTCGCACGAAGTGACCTGGTCTATATATAGATGTGTGATGTCTTGAGTCTGTAATAGTTTATGTAGAGTGTA
Organism: Scalesia atractyloides; assembly: GCA_947069175.1. Lineage (NCBI taxonomy): Eukaryota > Viridiplantae > Streptophyta > Magnoliopsida > Asterales > Asteraceae > Scalesia > Scalesia atractyloides. Next base: position 39,278,154 of record CAMTDV010000008.1, on the reverse strand, counting down.
CGGCGAAGCCCTGGACGTTTTGCTTCAGGATTGTACATGTATTGAACATTAATGAATCATTAAACTTTGAAAGTAATCTTGATATTGTCACTTGTTATAAAATGGATTCCGCACATGTTATGACTAGTTAATCATATTAGTCCTGTGCTTATATGGATAAGATGCTCATATAAGTGGTATCAGAGCTACGGATGGCCTGGTTTGAAGACTTGATCAAGATTCTACACTTCTATTCTACTCCTACTCCTCTTTTTGTTTCAATTTTCACCAAATTCATGGACTAAATGGACTTATTTTTTAGTATAATACTTAAAGTCATACTAGTAAAACCCTTGAAAAGATCAGAGCTTAAAACAATCGGATTCATGACGAAATTGCAAAAAAAAGGTGAAATCTTAAACCCACTTCGCACGATCTCACACCTCACTTCACACGAAGTGACCATTCACTTCGCACGAAGTGACATATTTTGTGAAGTTTAAACATCACTTCGCACGAGGTGACATTCAACTTGCATGAAGTGTTGCACTTCGCACGAGGTGACAATTCGCACTAAGTGAGAAATTTTAATCTGTGTTTTTACTGTTTTGATTTTAGATCGCACGACGTGAGACTTCGTACAAGACTCACTTTGCATAAAGCAACTTTTGTCAAATTTTCTCAAAAAAAATGGAAAATGAGTTCTTAAATGCATTCGCGACATCCACCGCTACAACTATAGCAGCACATAACATGAACCTGGAAAATGAAATAGGGACAATGTCGAAGCCCCCGAAGCTGATGAACTTAGAAGATTGTGATGGTTGGAATGAAAGGTTTGTTAATTGGGTTCAGGCAAATAATTTTAGCTATTGGCTTGCAATTGAAGATAAATACACCACACAAGTCGGCGAAAAAGGTTTGGAGAAGACGTTGTCACATTTTTCAGCACCCGAGAAAGAAAAGTTTGTAAATGAAAAGAAAATGATGAATATATTACAACAATCAATCAAAGAAGACATTTTGGCTCTTCTACAACATGACGATGATGCTCAATCCTTGTGGAACGCATTGAGACTTAAGTTACAAGGAAGCTCTCAAATGAGAAAAATTAAGAAAGCATTGCTAAGGAAATACTTTGACATTTTCAATCTGCTAAAAGGTGAGAACATGAAGCAGTTGATCGAGCGATACTACCATCTCTTTGTTCAAATGAAGAGATTCGGGATTCAGAAGACCAATGAAGAGTTAGTCGATAAACTGGCTGATGTCTTGCTAGAAGGAGAGTGGTCTACTTATTTGAAAATTCTGAAAATGGTGCAGATTATACTTCGTTTAATTTGTCAAAGTTTACAGAAAAGCTTGAAGGTCATGAACTGGATATGCGAAAGATGGCAAAAACAAAAGGATCACAAATTCAACAAGACGTAAACTTGTACTTCAAAGACAGTTCTGTGGCAAATACACAAAGTCCAAAGATACAGAAAGCCTTAAGTGCAAACAATTATACAAGTTCGTGTTCGAATAAATCTAGTGGTTTTCAATCATTTCCATCTTATGAACCAAATTCTCCTCAAACACCTCAATCTTCGCAAGGTTCAAACAATTCTCAGAGTAGTCAAAACAAACATACCAATTCAAACCAAAGGATTCTATAGTGCAACATTGTTGTAAATCTAAAAATGTATAAGATTTCAACGAACACATTGCTAAGCAGCACATGGTGGTGCTTGCTTCTGTTCTTGAATCTTATGAAAGCCTTGTTGCCGGAAAGATAGGAAATCCAGATATGACCAAAGAAGATTATGATCAGATAAATTTAAAAGAATTAGAGCTAATTGATATAAAGTGGTGTATGGCATCGATTGTCCGAAGAGCTCAATGATTTATGGAAATCACAGGCAGATATAGTTTGGCAGGTTTGGATGGTAAACTTGGTTTTGATAAAGTGAAAGTTACGTGCTTTAAATTCTGAGAGAAAGGGCATTTCAAAGGGGAATGTCCAAACTGTGAGGTAAGTGGTAATCAAAATCCATTTGGAGAAGATTATTATAAAAAGGCAATATATCATCGATTGATTCCACAACAATCTATGACAAGAATGATTCAGATCGAAGATGGTTCCTCGAACTCAAAAGATAAAGCTTTAGTAGTTGCATAAGAGGATGAAGGATTTAATTGGAACAAATATATCACAAAGAATTAAAGTTTGGCTTTGTTAGAAGAAATAACTGAAGAACCCTAACCTGAGAAAGAAGAATGTTCTGCTGCAGTCTTTGATGAAGTGATTGAGGATGCTATAATTGAAGGATATTATCTAGAACAACGTTCTAAAGAAGAAATTTGTTACATAGTGCTTTTAGACATCTAATTCCATCTGACGTGTTTCCAACTTTTGTAGGTTATTTCGATTCAAGCTACCAAGTAAAATCAGAGGAAGAATCAAACCTGAAGTTGTGGAATTGATAGATGTGGGCAAGGAGATGAATGTCGAGAATCTTACCGAAATAGCCAACAAAGCTATGATGGCTAATCTGAAAGAGTAGTTTCTGATGAAGAAAAGGAAGTCAAGTCAGGAAAAGAGTCTGTCGAGAGTTGGTAAAGGAGGAAGTAAAATTTCAAATTGTTGAAATTGAAAAACCTTGCAAGAAATGTGTTGAACCTTGCATTGAATGTTTTGGAAAAGATGAAAAATACAAAGTTTTGAAAAAACATACTGATAATTTGTCAAGTGTCTATAAAGAAACTAAAGAAGCATATGATAAATTAAGCAGAGCCATTAAACAAGATGAATAAGCCAGTTTAGAGGATTCAACCACACTTTCTATGCTCAAGGCAACCGTAATGGACAAGCAGATGGCTATAAATATTCATTTAAATACGATTACCGAGCTAAAAAGTGAACTGGAGAAAATGAAAATTGAAACTTAGAAAGTTAACAAATTGCTAATCAGTTATTCCACCAGTTCATATATCATTAATCATATTCTTCCGAAAATTGAAAAAGGTGAAAAGGAAGAAAATGATAAGAATGGTAAGAACAAAAGTGTAAGTTACAATCGAGTTCCACCACCCATGTGGGAAACTTATGCAAGAAAGAAACCTTCTTGGGTGGAAAAGATGCTCAATTTATGTAACACCTCGTAAAATCGTGCCCAATAATATAGTGACACGTGTTGTATTTTTTATTATAAGTCCATTATGGACTAATAGGGACTAAAAGTGTCAACATGCTCAAACTAAGTCTCTGAGTGACCTTCTGATGTCAACATGCATAAACATAGCCTCTGAGTGACCATTAGTGTCAACATGCTTAAAACATAGCCTCTGAGTACCATTAGTGTCAACATGCTTAAACATAGCCTTTCAGTGACCATTAGTTTCAACATGCGTAAATTTGGCCTCTGAGTGACCATTTGTGTCAACATGCCCATCCTCTGAGTGACATCGGAGTCAACATGCTTATACTGAGCCTCTGAGTGATCCTTTATAAGGTCCTAACTCTCATACGTGCCACTTGTTGGACGAGAGAGGTTAATTTTGTAAATATGTGAAGGTGGGATAATGGAGGGGTTAAAAGTGTCAACATGTTAATTTATACCTCTGAGTGACGTTTTAATGAAGCGAGAGCTTGACAATGTCCGAACATACTCCTGGTATGCCAAATATTGGTTACGGAGGGCTAAATATGCTATAAAGGTGTTTTAGGAGGTTTTATAAGTTGAGGGGCTAAATGTGACAAATTTTGAAAGTGGCCATGAGGCGCTCGCGGGGCGCGAGAGGCCAGGCTTGTGCCTCTCGTGGCTCGCCAGAGGGCTGTGTCTGCAGAATTTTTGCTTGGCATCCACACATGTTGCCAAAAACCATTTGATTCAAAACCATGGACTTCGAAACTGCTATGCCACATTTTAGGACACTTGTAAGCTCCCTCTAACGCCCCTTAACACCTGGCATCACCTCCTTCAAGCTCTCCAACTATAAACAGGTGCCAAGGTTCACCATTTGAACTTGCACCTTTCTTATTTTGCATTTTATCTCCCTCCTCTGGAAGTTCTTAACTGAAAGGAGCATCCAACATAGTTCTATTGCATCCTAGGAATCACTTGTAAGTGTTCCTTTCTCTTGCATTTTCATTTATAAGCTTTTATAGCCAAAAGTCAAGCGTTTTACGGAAAAAGCCTTGACTTTCAGTTAAGACCATCATGGTCCGGCCATTGTTCATAACGAACATGGCTAAGTGATCGTAATAAGGTACGGGTTAGTCCCTATAAAGGGCACCTCTTAAAGATCAAGTTTTCTAGACCGGTTGACGGGTCAAAGTTTAAATATTATAAAGTCAAACGGGCCATTTTTCGAAAATATTATAATCTGAGTTTATATATGTTATGAAACCTGTTTTGACACTTAAACAAGTTGGTAATAATTATTAGAACATGTAAGAACATGTTCGGCTCGTCTATTTCAGTTCTAGGGTCGGTTCGCAATCGAAAGTCGCAAAGTTTGACTTCTGCTTTGACTTTTGTTTCTGACCTGATTTTGATTAATTTGCTACTCATCTAAGGTTGCATTATGATCATAATATAATGTAGCATAACCCCCCCTGAGGTTATATTACAAGATCATAATCAGAATCTGAGTTTATGCACAGGTTCCATAATTATGCCATTTTAACAAAAATGTCCTTTTTAATAAAATAAGGTTTATACGATAATGAACTTGAAATTGAATTACCTACTGATGTAATATCATAAGTAGGATTATTTGGGATGTCAAATCCGATTATAAACTGAGTTTATGAACAAGTTCTTGTATTATGTCGATAAATGACGATAATGCCCTTGTGGCTTATAAAACGGTTATAATCATACCTTTTCATATCAAATCTTTTACCTTCTGATATGTTATATTAAATAACATATCTAAAACATATAAACCTGATTTTAACATCAGCTTTCATTAAACATCGCACAATTCGTCATTTTACGACATAAGCGCCGTTTCGGCGCATAGTATGGTTTTAAACCATATTAATCAACCAAGACTTGTTACCTACTGATTTTAAAACTTATGTAAAATATTTTACAGTAGGTACATTATATAAACTCCGAATCCCAAATAAACTTTCTACTATGTGTAAAATGACCAAAATGCCCATTTGGTGCATAGTTTGGTCATAATAGATAAATTACACATATAATCAATATCCTACTGATATCATATCATAAATAAGTTATTTTTCCAGAATAGTTATGGTTATAACTTAAATTATATTCAAGTTTGTTTTACACGGTGTGAAATTACCAAAATGCCCTTATGAGGCATAGTTTCGTTTTAAAACCTTAACGGGCATGAAGTTGATATCCTACTGATATTACAACTTATTTAAAGTATAATGACATATAGAACTTGTCCGTGACTTATCCGGTTACCCGATATCGCTGATATGCGTGCGCATTGAATATATGTAACTAGTTTACGAAAATTAACCGAAACGGGTTTAACCTTGTCATTTAAGTCTCAAAATCCAGAATGTTTATGGTTTACCCATTTATTCAAGTCAAAGTACTTGTTGGGTTTAAACTACATTCTATCCGGTCATCGCTTAATATAGCGTATTTTACCGTTATTGATCATATATGCGTGTCGGCCTAAGTCTATGACTTATATAAGACCATTAGCATTTAATTGGTTAGCTTATGCCATAATCCAGACTAGAGGCTTTCGGTAAATCCTATCTGCACTTAGTTTGTTTTGTATATGGCTGAGATGTTAAATCTTGCATTTTTAAATCAAGACTAGCTCTGGTAAATACTCTCGACTTATTTCCCCTATACGGGCTTGGGTTACGGTAAACTATTATTGCTTGGTCGGAAATGGGATCAATCGAATGCCGGATTGTGGCTAGTAAATCCGCATATTTCATTTTAATCAGTTTTGTTTGATAACTTAAATATCGGGGAAAATGTCGGATTGTGGCAATGTGGCTAGTAAATCCGGATTGTGGCATTATGGCTAGTAAATCTGCATATTCCATTATTAAGTTAATATTATTGTATTGACTTGATTTTATCAGGTAAATGCCGCCTAGAGTACGAGGAAGAGGTAAAGGACCAATGAGGGGAGGACCATCTGGACACATCCCTTCAACCCCATCACTCGAATCCCTATCAAGATTCGGGGATTCTTGGCATCTATCACGACATTCACATACCCATACCCAAAACTCGTACCATTCATATCATTCGCACCAGTCACACCACTCTCATCATTCTTATCATGATGAGTTTAACCCAAACCATTACTTTAACACACCCCCAGCCAACCAAAATCAGTTAGACCAACCAAATCCCATGGATGAGGACTCTGATCCAGAAATGCCGCCATCAGGATCACACACCCATCCCATCGAAATCTCAAGCGATTCGAACTCTTACGCCGGATTGCTATACCAAGGTCCTAATGAATGTGACCAATATTGGAACCAATTTACCTTTGCTAACACTCCTTCCCATCATTCCCCAACACCTCCTATACAAGAAGATGTTCACATGGAACCGGTGGAACAACCTCAGCTGCCACTAGAGCCACCAAGGAGGAAACGAGGAGCGCATATGTCAGTACGTGCAGGTCAACGGTCGGGTTCGCTGCCACCATTACCCAAGACTTACCCACCATCCACGAGGACCCAACAATGGGTGGACCCTCCAATGCTTCACCTGTGGTGGAACCAACATTATCTCCAGTGGTTCAACCACCACCATCGGGTTATAATGACCCTATCCTAACATATCCGGATACATTTGGATATGATCCTTTTAACCCATCTATGCTAGTAGATTACCAAGCATTGTCACATAACCCTTACATGCAAGCGGTCATGCATAACGTACTTTATCCGTCTCCTTTCCCACCTGCTTATCCACCTACTAGATATCTAAGTTATGGGTACCGGTATCCTGTTATGCCACAACCACAACCACAACCTCCGCCACCACTCGAGCCTATCAATGAGGCCTTGGAACAAATGAAAGAAATGCAACAACAAGCGGAGAAAATGGAGAAGAAGACAAATAAGTTCTTCAAGAAGCTCTCTAAGTTGGTTAAGGGAAAGAAGGACGGGTGAAGTCTCGTCTAATAATATATGTTAGTCCCTTTGAGGACATTGTTATTTCTTTAGTCCATGCATGGACATTTTTATTTCTTTTAAGTCCTTGCAATGGCAGTTTGTTTCATTAATTTATTTATAGTATTGTAATTTCTTATTGGCATTTAATGAAATATTTGGAATTATATACATATATATATATATATATATATATATATATATATATATATATGTATTCATCCTCTTCAAGCGAACGTCTCAATTTTACTCGAAATTTATGCTCTGCTATATAATTCCAAAAAGATCTTAATGGTTTTGATTAGCCAAGTGGCACAGACCACATATTTGGCCAGCTTATAAATGATATTTAAGGATGAAAGGGCCTTCTATCATGATAGTTAAGGGAAGTTATTCTTCTATCCAGAGGTGGTGGACTAGGTTCAAGCCTCCAAGTCGTTAAGGTCAATGCGACTGGGACTATTAATCAATCATTAAAGTACTCTTATGTTCAGGAATGTTCATACCCAAGTAGCGTGACTTTAGAAACCACACCAGCCGTCTAGGTAAAGGACTACGTCCTGACCTATTATATAGCCTATGTGATCAATGTGATCCCGGCTATTGTTATCAATGTGATGACGATTGAAAGGCCAACGTCCCATATCATATGTCCATTAGTGACATGCCAAAGTGCTATATTTTGTCCATTAGTGACAGGCCAAAGTGCCATATTCTGTTCATTGGTGACAGGCCAACATGCCATATTTTATGTCCATTAGTGACAGGCCAATGTGCCATATTTTATGTCCATAGTGACAGGCCAAAGTGTCATATTTTATGTCCATTAGTGACATGCCAATGTGCCATATTATATGTCCATTAGTGACACGCCAAAGTGCCATATTTTGTCCATTAGTGACAGGCCAACGTGCCATATTATATGTCCATTAGTGACAGGCCAACGTGCCGTATTTTTGTGCATTAGTGACAGGCCAACGTGCCGTATTATTATGTCTATTGGTGACAAGCCTATGAGCTACATATAATTGTCTTATAACAATGACAGTTGTGACATTATGATCTACTGTATAATAATATATGGACTACGTCCAAATTGTAAATTGCCTTTGATGGTCCTTTTGAGACCTAGGCCAATTATAGATATGACAAGCCTAAGAGTTGTGATGTTATTCACACTAGTTTGATTAGGCGATGGATTTGTATATCCAAATTTTAAAGCCGAATATGGTTATTAATACCATGGCTAAGAAATTTTTTATTTGGTGATTAGAACCAAAGCTTCAAGAATGGTAAACTCGGACGAGGCACAAAGTAGCCACCAGGATATTAACTCTAACAACGCTGAAAACATGGCCATCGATAATGATAACTTTCAAGCTCGATCGATGCAGCGGTGGGAAAAGCCATGGAAAAGGCCATGGAAAAATTCAAAGGATTGAGCGCTACTCGCTCCAGACCTTTATCAATTCCACCATCCTCAGCTCGTAAGGAGAGCTCAGTCCACTCTTCAAATGCGAAGAGTGAACCAATGAAATTAGAATTTAACGATAGGTCTCGTTCTTCTAAAGATGGGTGTACCTATAAATACTTCATCTCCTGTAAGCCCCGAGATTTTAATGGGGAAAAAGGAGCAGCAGAAGCCTTGAAATGGCTGGATGAAATGGAGATGATAGTGGATATCAGTGGTTGTGCTGATAAGGATGTGGTTAAATATGTATCACAGTCCTTCAAGGGTGATGACCTGATTTGGTGGAAGGCTATGATCCAATCTACAGGTAAGGTACACATGTACAACTTAGGATAGTCTAAGAGACTTACTGCCCACCTCATGAGGTGGAGAAGATAGAGTCAGACTTTTTGACTCTCACAATGAAAAACCTAGATTGTCGGAAGTATGTTTCTGACTTCAATTCCTTGTCTAGGTTAGTTTCTTATTTAATTACTCCTGAACCCAAATGCATTGCGCGTTTTATAAATGGGTTAGCGCCTGAGATAAAAGGCATGGTAAAGGCTGCTCAGCCTAGTACCTATAGGTCTGTTGTTGACCTATCTCTCTCACTCACCTTAGATTTAGTAAGGCAAAAGTCAGTTAAGACTGAGACTGATGGAAAGGGGAAGAGAGAAGATAATAGCTCCCAAAGATTTAATAAGAAGAACAAGGGGAGATTTGGGTTCAGAAAGAACCAAGATAAGTCGGGCGTAACACCGACATGTAAACATTGCAACCGCAGACATTGGGGACAGTGTAATATTGATCCACAGACTAGACTCTGTGGTATCTGTAAGAAAAAGGGGCATAAAACCCTAGAGTGCAAAGATCTTAAGAATGCCATCTGCTACGGCTGTAATGAAAAGGACATATTAAGTTTAACTGCCCTAAGAACCCCATAAATAACAATGCAAAGCCTGGAGAGGATAAGAAAGGGAATGCTCGTGCCTTCTAGATGAATGCATGGAGGCCATTAATGACAATAACATCATAACAGGTACATTCCCCATCAATGATGTATATGCTAGAGTTCTTTTTGATTCGGGTGCAGATAAATCTTTTGTAGATCATAGGTTCAGTAAACTATTAAAATTTACCATAAGAACTCTAGACATAACCTATGAAGTAGAACTTGCTGATGGAACACTAGAAACAACATCTTCCATTCTTGATGGGTGTTCTATATCCATTAAGTATCATTTCAGTCATATCTCTCTTTTGCCAATGAAATTGGCGGGGTTTGATGTAGTCTTAGACATGGATTGGTTATCCCATAACCAAGCCCGCATTGCTTGTGATAAGAAACTCGTCGAGATTAAAACACCATCTTGTGAAATGATCACCATTCTAGGAGATTCACACTATAGATTGCCAGGCTAGGTGTCGTTATTTAAAGCAACCAAGTGTTTTGGGAAAGGTTGTGTCATTTATATGGCACAAGTAACTATCAACGAGCTATTGAGGACCTTCCAATCATCTCGGAATTTTTCTGATGTTTTCCCTAAAGAATTACCAGGCCTACCTCCAGATAGGCATGTGGAGTTTAGAATTGATATCCTACCTGGATCAGCACCAGTAGCCAGAGCTCCATATCACCTAGCACCGACTGAAATGAAAGAATTAAGGACACAATTAGATGAGCTTTTAGAGAAAGGTTTCATACAACCTAGTTCCTCACCTTGGGGAGCTCCTATTCTTTTCGTTAAAAAGGACGGTTCAATGCAGATGTGCATTGATTACCGTGAGTTGAACAAGTTAACAATCAAGAACCATTATCCTTAACCCAGGATCGATGACTTATTCAATCAACTTCAAGGTGCTAGCTATTTCTCTAAGATTGATTTGAGATCAGGATATCATCAGCTGAAGGTTAGGAATGAGGATGTTCCTAAGACTGTCTTTAGAACTCGTTATGGTCATTATGAATTCTTGGTGATGCCTTTTGGGCTCACAAATGCACCTGCAGCATTCATGGATCTCATGAATAGAGTCTGCAAGGTGTATCTAGATAAGTTTTTCATAGTCTTCATAGACGACATACTTATCTATTCTCGTAATCAAGTTGATCACGAGAAACACCTTTGGTGCCCCTAGAATTTTGGCTTAGAGAGGTCCAATTTCTTGGACATGTTATAAGTGAGCGTGGTATCCAAGTGGATCCCGCCAAGATAGAAGCCATAATGAATTGGGAAGTACCCAAAACTCCATCAGAAATTCGTAGCTTCTTATGATTGGCTAGATGTTATAGGAGGTTCATTGAGAATTTTTCGAGGATAGCCACTCCTTTAACTACCTTGACCCGTAAGAATGTCAAGTTTGACTGGGGTCCAAAACAACAAGAATCTTTTGAGATTCTAAAACACAAGTTGAGCAATGCTCCTGTGTTATCTCTACCTGAGGGTATTGAGGATTTTGTAGTTTATTGTGATGCCTCGCACACTGGCATGGGCTATGCGCTAATGCAAAAAGGCAAAGTGATTGCTTATGCATCATGACAATTAAAGGTGCACGAAAGGAATTACACCACCCATGATTTGAAATTGGCTGTCGTTGTATTTTCATTAAAGTTGTGGAGACATTACTTATATGGCACAAAGTGCATTATATACACTGACCATATGAGTCTCCAGCATCTGTTCAATCAGAAGAAATTGAACATGTGATAGCGTCGTTAGATGGAAATACTTAATAATTATGATTGCGAAATTCGCTATCATCTCGGCAAGGCAAATGTCGTTTTGACGCCTTAAGTCGCAAGGAAAGAGTTAAGCCCATTAGGATTAATGCCAAGAGCATTGAGCTCAGAAATAGCTTGAGTGAAAAGCTATTAGATGCACAAAAGCAAGCCCTTTAGAGGCTAACATTCCTAATGAGGAATTAGGAGGAACTGTTGATCAGTTAACACCTGGAAAGGATGGGATCCTTAGATTTAGTGAAAGAATCCGGGTTCCAATCTTTGGAGGACTTAGAGATATAATCCTCCAAGATGCACATAATACAAGATACTCAGTTCACCCAGGTGGTGACAAAATGTATCAGGATATGAAAAAGAATTATTGGTGGATGGGTTTGAAGAAATCTATGTAGCTAAGTGTCTGACGTGTTCGCAAGTTAAAGCCGAACATAAGAAGCCATTAGGACTTCTACAACAACTTGAGATTCCCACTTGGAAATGGGAAATGGTAACTATGGACTTGATTACCAAGTTACCAAAGACCAAACGTGGTAATGACATGATGTGGGTCATTGTAGATAGGCTGACTAAGTCAACATATTTCTTGCCAATTAAAGAAACGTATAATTCTGACAAACTGGCTAAGTTGTATATGGACAAGATTGTGTCCCTACACGGTGTGCCGATATCAATTGTATCTGATAGAGATACTAGATATACATCTCACTTTTGGAAAAGTTTCCAAGAATCTTTAGGCACATGATTAAACTTTAGTACGGCTTACCACCCGCAGACTGATGGTCAAAGTGAGTGTACTATTCAGACCTTGGAAGACATGCTTAGGGCATGTGTGATTGATTTAGGTGGAAGTTGGGATGACCACTTACCCTAATAGAATTCTCCTATAATCATAGTTATCATATGAGCATCAAGGCTGCTCCTTATGAGGCCTTGTATGGGAAAAAATGTCGAACACTCGTGTGTTGGGTAGAAGTTGGGGAAGCCCAACTATCAGGACCGGAGATTGTCCCGGAGAACACGGATAAGATTGTGCAAATCCGTGATCGTCTCAAAGCTGCCCGTGATAGGCAGAAGAGCTATGCTGACAAGAGGCGTAAACCTCTTAAGTTCCAAGTAGGGGACAAAGTCATGCTAAAGGTATCACCTTGGAAAGGTGTAATGAGATTTGGAAAGAAGGGCAAGCTAAGCCCAAGATATATAGGACCATTCGAGATAATCGAATGTGTTGGCATTGTAGCTTATAAGCTTAAGCTACATGAGGAGCTTAGTGGAATTAATGATGTGTTCCTCATCAGTAAACTCAAAAAATGTCTAGCCGATGAGTCGCTTGCAATGTCACATCATGATGTGCAAATTGATGAAAACTTGAGGTTCGTTGAGAAACCAATTTCGATCGAGGATTGACAGGTTAAGAAGCTCCGAAGGAAATTGATACCTATAGTAAAGGTTAAGTAGGATGCTCTTCGAGGTCCCGAATATACATGGAAGGTTGAGTCTACTATGCGACAAAAGTACCCCCCATCTTTTTGAATAAAATCTCGAGGTCGAGATTTCTTTTAAGGGGGTGAGGATGTAACACCTCGTAAAATCGTGCCTAATAATATAGTGACACGTGTCGTATTTTTTTTTATTATAAGTCCATTTGGACTATTAGGGACTAAAAGTGTCAACATGCACAAACTAAGTCTCTGAGTGACCTTCTGATGTCAACATGCATAAACATAGCCTACGACTGACCATTAGTGTCAGCATGCTTAAAACATAGCCTCTGAGTGACCATTAGTGTCAACATGCTTAAACATAGCCTTGGAGTGACCATTAGTGTCAACATACATAAATTTGGCCTCTGAGTGACCATTTGTGTCAACATGCCCATCCTCTGAGTGACATCGGAGTCAACATGCTTATACTGAGCCTCTGAGTGATCCTTTATGAGGTCCTAACTCTCATACATGCCACTTGTTGGATGAGAGAGGTTAATTCTGTAAATATGTGAAGGTTGGATAATGGAGGGGTTAAAAGTGTCAACATGTTAATTTATACCTCTGAGTGACCTTTTAACGAACCGAGAGCTTGACAATGTCCGGGCATACTCCCAGGTACGCCAAATATTGGTTACGGAGGGCTGAATATGCTATAAAGGTGTTTTAGGAGGTTTTATAAGTTGAGGGGCTAAATGTGACAAATTTTGAAAGTGGCCATGAGGCGCTCGCGGGGCGCGAGAGGCCAGGCCTGTGCCTCTCGCGGCCTGCCAGAGGGCTGTGTCTGCAGAATTTTTGCTTGGCACCCACACATGTTGCAAAAACCATTTGATTCAAAATCACGGACTTCGAAACTGCTATGCCACGTTTTAGGACACTTGTAAGCTCCCTTTAACACCCCTTAACACCTGGCATCACCTCCTTCAAGCTCTCCAACTATAAACAGGTTGCCAAAAACCATTTGATTCAAAACCATGGACTTCGAAACTGCTTTGACTTTCGTTGTTGACCCGATTTGGATTAATTAGCTACTGATCTAAGGTTGTATTATGATCATAATATAATGTAGCATAACCCCCTGAGGTTATATTACAAGATCATAATCAGAATCTGAGTTTATGCACAGGTTCCATATTTATGCCATTTTGACAAAAATGCCCTTTTTATATAAAATAAGGTTTAAACGATAATGAACTTGAAATTGAATTACCTACTGATGTAATATCATAATTAGGATTATTTGGGATATCAAATCAGATTATAAACTGAGTTTATGAACAAGTTCTTGTATTATGTCGATAAATGACGATAACGCCCTTGTGGCTTATAAAACGGTTATAATCACACCTTTTCATATCAAATCTTTTACCTACTGATATGTTATATTAAATAACATATCTAAATCATATAAACCTGATTTTAACAGCAGCTTTCATTAAACATCGCACAATTCGTCATTTTACGACATAAGCGCTGTTTCGGCGCATAGTACGGTTTTAAACCATATTTATCAACCAAGACTTGTTACCTACTAACTTTAAAACTTATTTAAAATATTTTTACAGTAGGTACATTATATAAACTCAGAATCCCAAATAAACTATCATACTATGTGTACAATGACCAAAATGCCCCTTTGGTGCATAGTTTGGTCATAATAGATAAATTACGCATATAATCAATATCCTACTTATATTATATCAAGTAAGTTATTTTTCTAGAATACTTATGTTCATAACATTAAATTAAATTCAATTTTGTTTTACACGGTATGAAATTACCAAAATGCCCTTATGAGGCGTAGTTTCGTTTTAAAACCTTAACGGGCATGAAAGTTGATATCCTACTAATTTTACAACTAATTTAAAGTATAATGACATATAGAACTTTTTCGTGACTTAACCGGTTACCCGATATCGATATGCATACGGTTAAGTATTTGTAACTAGTTTACGGAAATTAACCGAAACGGGTTTAACCTTGTTATTTAAGTCTCAAAATCCAGAATGTTTATGGTTTACCCATATTATACAAGTCAAAATACTTGTTGGGCTTAAACTACATTCTATCCGGCCATCGCTTAATATAGCGTACTTTACTGTTATTGATCATATACGCGAGTTGGCCTAAGTCTATGACTTATATAAGACCGTTAGCATTTAATTGGTTAGCTTATGCCATAATCCAGACTAGAGACTTCCGGTAAATGCTATATGCACTTAGTTCATTTTGGATACGGCTGAGATATTAAATCTTGCATTTTTAAATCAAGACTAGCTCAGGTAAATACTCTCGACTTATTTCCCCTACACGGGCTTTGGTTACGGTAAACTATTACCGTTTGTTCTGAAATGGGATCAATCGAATGCCGGATTGTGGCTAGTAAATCCGCATATTCCTTTCTAATCAGTTTTGTTTGATAACTTAAATATTAGGGGTTAACTACCGTGTCTTGGATATCCTCGGCTCATTACATTAGATAATGGCCACGACCTAAGCGCGGGGTGTAGGCATAAACATGACAGACGCTCATGCTAAAAACTCACCCACAAAGTTGAGGATAACTCCTTCATGAGTTTATAAGTGGTGTGTATGTTAATCGTGTCTCGGTTTTCGCACCGGGCCTTGTATGTATGGAAAACATGTGAATCTGTTAACAAGGTTACAAAGTAACTTTCCCATGTTATAAAAGATTTTGTGCCATGTGCACTTAAAATCATTTTCAAATGTTCTCAAAATGCGTCAGTTGGGTGTATTTACCAGCAAAAGCTGACGTATTTTCAAAAGACTAAGCTTGCATGTACAATACAAAATAGGTTGGAAGCTGCTCGGTAGTGATAAGAGGATCTTGCAAATCCTAGATCTGCTCTAAAGTCTGTTATACACTTTTTGTACATTTTACGATCCGCCTGTGGATCTTCTAATATGAGCTATCTTTATTTTATTTTGTACTTTGAACATTTGGTTTGTAATAGTAATTTAACTCCTATACTTCCGATGTGCTATGCTTAATTAACTTTGATGATATCAACTTACGTCACGATCTTCCCCACCTGGGCCCACCGGTGTTTGGATTGGTTATGGAAAGCCAGGGTCAGACAATTTAAAATTGAAAACTTAAAAGAATAATGAGCTGCCTGAGAACATTGATGTAACTCACACTAAATCAAAAAATGACTTTGAATCTGAAGTGGTGAAAAATGTGGTAGAAAAAGTCTTAGGAAGTGAGAGTGATAGCACTGAATTTAAAAGTGATGAGTCGAGTTTGGAGAAAACTATTTCAAATTCACCATCTGAAAATGAAGAAAGTTTTCATAAGAATTATCTTGGAAAATCAGAATCTAGTTCAGATGATCATCCTAACTTGGTTGCTTAAAAAATGAAAGGATCAGACAAACTTTATTCTGATCAAGAATTTCTGATTCAGAATGTGAATTTTGAAAAAGGTTGAACAAGTGTTTAAAATGGTTGAAATGAGTCTTTAGAGCTTGAAATCTAAATGCAACTTACTACTCTAAACCCAAAAGAACTTATAATAACGATTATAAAGGTAAAAATTATCCTGAAAACAAAAGGAAAAGGTTGGGGTATGTAAAGAAGCGAAATGATAGATTTCGAAAACAGAAAATGAAAAACAGAAAAGAAAAATCAAATGATGAGTTTTACGTTGAGAAAAAGCGTTGTGAATAGGTTTAGAAATCCTCTGCCACTGACAACAAGATATGCTTCAAGTGTAACGAAGTCGGACACATTGCACGACATTGTCCCAATTGTAAACTTGTTTACCATGCTAAAAAGTCATCAGAAGTTTGTGAAAAACAAATCCTGAGAGTTTGTTCCAATATAGATCTTCAAAAGAAAAACTGAATCTAATCATGATGAGAAACCTGTAACTACTAATGTTTTAAATAAAGAAACTAGTGAATCATCGATCAAGAAAGATTCAAAATTTTACTCAAAAAAGCAATTTTTAAACAACAAACTTGGGTGATAAAATCTAAACCATCTTCTGATGTTGATACAACACATGTTATAACCAAGCCAAAGGTAGAACGAGTGGTTGACGTTAAAGTTGCAAAGTTTGATATCCTAAGCCAACCCAAGACCGAGAAGGCTTGGGTCTCTCTATTCAAGTAATTGTTTGATTTCATGTGAAGGGGCTCCCGAGGTCAATAATTTCTAAATGGATAATGGACAGTGGGGCTTCTCGTCACATAACAGGGATGCTAGCCTTGCTTTAAGATGTCAAATCAATATGTGGAGGCTATGTAGGGTTTGCGGGTACACAAGGTGGACGAATAGTCAGAGAACGAATACTCACGAAAGGTGTGGTCTCATTTGATAACTTGCTAAACATTTCTTAGATCTGCGATAAAAAGTTCACAACTCATTTTACAGACAACTAGTGCCTTATTCGGAAGCCAACTCTAAATTCCTGAGGAGTGGATCCTCATACACTCTCTATGAGAAAATGATCTCTATGTCCTTGACATGAGCGTCATATCCACTGCTACGACATCGGCACAATGTTTTGTATCAAAGGCTATAGAAAAGGAATTGATCTTATGGCATCGAAAGATGGGGCATATCCACTTACGCAAGATGAACTATCTGGTGCACAATAATCTAGTGGGGGGTGTTAATCTTAAGGGTTTTCACTTGAATGATGATTGTATCAGTTGTAAAAAGGGGAAGCAGCACAAGAAATCTCATCCAAGAAAACTCCTGAATTCTATTAAACTGCCACTGGAGAGACTACATATGGATCTGTTTGGGCCAGTTAATGTTAAGAGTATATCTTGTGATCTGTATTGCCTTGTTGGTGACTAACAACTACTCGAGATACTCATGGGTTATGTTTCTGGAAAGTAAAATGAGATGTTTGATAATCTGATGATTCTTTTTAGAAAGTTAGAGAAACTCTATCATTTGCCTATCAAGAGAATACGTAGTGACAATGGTACAGAGTTCAAGAATAATCGAATGCTCGAATTTTGTAATGACAAAGGTATTCTTCATGAATTCAGCGCCCCTTTATACTCTGCAACAAAATGGAGTAGCTGAACATAAGAATCGTACTCTCATCGAAACAACACGCACGATGCTTGCCTATTCGAAATTACCAGTAAGTTTCTAGAGTGAAGTCGTTGCCTCTGCTTGTTACACGTTAAACAGGGTTTTAACTATTATGGATCACAAGAAAACATGCTTCGGAAAATCAATGAAAATCGAATTTGGAGTTTTTGGAGCCATTTGGATCGTTATGTATGGTTATTGACCCGGATGGTAAATTCGGAGCTAAATCTCTAGAGTGATTTTTTGTGGGATACGCTAGTCTTTAGAGACGAGTGTATCTGCCTAGTTTAAACCGTGTTATCCCAGCTCAACATGTAGATTGTCAGAGATATACATCTCCTACTCATAAGCCTGGTGATTCATGGTTGTTTCACTATGAGAGTTGATGGAATTCATTCGATCTGCCAGAAGAACCTATAGATGAGGAACTTGTGTTGTTATATCAACAAAAGCAAGTGTCTAACCAAGAACAAGTTCCAAGACCAATAGTGGTTTCTCAACCACCTGTTGGCAAAAATGATTCTTTAGCAGGTCTGAGCAATACTCAAAAAGAACCCGTCGTCGAACCAGATTTGAACAACACAGAGCCTACTTTTGACCAGTCCGATGATTCTGATTCTGAAGCTGGGCCAACGTATGATAATTATGGCGGATCCAGCTCCGATGAAGACTTTGAGCAGATCACAAGTTTACTAAATTAATCTGCAGGTCCTAACAATAAGAATGAAGCTTCAACGAGTAATCAAGTTGCTGAATAGAATATTACAAATCTAGAGAATGAAGTAAGTGTCTCTAATGAGGTTATGCCAAGGAATTTGTCCTACCACCCATCGGAGAATATAATTGGAGAGTTACAAGCTGGTGATAAAACGCGCAGTCAGATCAACATGGATTTAATTTGTTTTTACACTAAAATTGCACCTATTTAAAATATATGCTTACATTGTTGCTTTATTTCACAGGTTGAACCAAAATTGAAAAAAGAAGCGCTTGCCAACGAAAGCTGGGTAAACGCAATGCAGGAAGAACTACAACAATTTGAAAACCTTGGTGTCTGGAAGCTTGTTGACCTACCGACTAATCACAAAGCTATCGCTACAAAATGTGTGCAACAAAGCTCGACTGGTTGTCAAAGGTTTTCATCAGCAAGAAGGCATTGATTACATAGAGGTTTATGCTTCGGTTGCACGACTGGAAGCAATCAACATATTTAGGGCCTTTGTGTCATGGAAAGGGTTTAAAGTGTACCAGTTGGATGTCAAATCAGCTTTCCTTTACAGAAAACTGAAAGAGGAAGTGTATGTTGGTTAGCCACCTGGGTTTGTCGATCCAGTGCATAAAGACAAGGTTTACTTACTAGATAAAGCGCTATATGGGTTGCACCAGGCCCTGAGAGCTTGGTATGAGGCACTCTCTTAGCACCTGTTAAGCAATGACTTTAGCAGAGGCACTGTTGATAGCACTCTCTTTATACGGGAAGTGTAAGGACATCTACTGATCGTACAAATTTATGTGGATGATATCATCTTTGGGTCTACAAATGATGCACTGTGTAAAGAATTTGAAAGTCATGAAAAACAAATTTGAAATGAGATCAATGGGAGAGATGAAGTTCTTCTTAGGACTTCAGGTCGATTAGTTGCCTGATGGCATATTCATCCTCAGATGAAGTACGTCAATGATATCTTGGAGAAATTCAAAATGTCGGGAACGTCACCATTATCTACCCCATTGGCAATCAATCATGGCATCTGCCCAGATGAACACAGAGTCAAGATACATGAAACCTTATACAGATCGATGGTTGATGTATCTTACAACATCTAAACCAGATATCATGTATCCAACATGCCTTTGCGCCCATTATCAATCAAACCCTTGAGTATCACACATGATGATCGTCAAGCGGATTCTCAGATATCTAAAGGATTGCCCAAGCACCGGCTTGTGGTATCCACGAAACGACAATTTCGACCTTGTTGCATATTCAAATTCAGATTTCGGTTGCTACAAATTAAACGCCAAATCTACAACAGCTGGTTGCCAGCTCTTCGGAACACGCTTAGTAACGTGGCAATGCAAGAAGCAAACAACGGTCGCTCTCTACTTGTGAGGCAGAATACTTTTTAGCTTAAAGTTGTTGTTCCCAAATCTTGTGGATACAACAACAGATGAGAGACTTTGGATTGTAGTTTCTTGATACACCCATATATGTAGATAATAAGGCTGCTATTGATATAACTAAAAACAAGGTTCAACACTCTAAAACTAAACACATTGAAATTCAACATCACTTTATCCGTGATTGCCATGAGAAAAAGTTGATTAGAATTGAAAAGATCCACACTTATAAACAAAAGGCATATTTTTATACTAAACCCTTTGATCGAAAAAGATTTAAATATCTTTTGAAACTTAATGGTATGAAAAATCTGACATCAGATGGGAACTTGAGGTTGAATACGGCTCGATGATTAGTTCACATGATCCTCATCGGTTTAGTAATGGTTTTGCTGTTTTAGAATTTCCTTCTTTGAAAAACAAAAATTCAAAAATATGTTTTTGATTTTGGAGGAGAATTGTGGTGGAAAATACAAAAACATTTAAAAATTCAAAAAATGTACAAAAACAATGAAAAAGACAATAAGAGTTTTTGTGAAAAAGAAAAATAATAGTACATTAGTGGACTATCACAGTATGCTAAAGATTTGTAGTGTTAAAATGTTTTAAACAGGTCTCACTAATGATGTGCAAGTGGACTTCGCACATTCTTAATTAGCGGCTTAACATCTCTCGGATATATGGTCTTAATACACCAAAATTTCGTTTGAGAGATTGCCGGATTCTGAGATACTAGGTCTTTATAGATAATTGATATCTATGGTATTATACTCATTTTTCTGATTTTGCATCAGCAATGGCCTAGAACTTGTAGAATACTTTTGCTTTAAAAACTCAAAACTGCAGCATATTGTAAGTATCGATAGATCCAACAATTGCAGTAAAAGATTCCAAATTGGAACACCACTGTTAAAGTCAAACCTTCATCTCTTTGTCTGTACAATGGTACTAACCTGAGCTCTCAAGGTCTCTCATTACCATATACAGATTCAGTTAGATATATTCACCTGTAAGATGAAATCCATGGAATCTTGATACAGGAGTATATTCTGAGGTGGGAAACACTATTAAGGCAAGTTCTTAAAATTACCTAACGTATCTCAAAACAATTAAGAAATGTGTAGAGGTTTAAGTGGACAAGTATACTGACACTCTACATGAATTTGTTTAGAACTTAAAGTCTAATCAAGGTCAACAAAACTGGTGATAGGTCTCAAAAACTGATATGATCCTCTAACACAAACTCATAAAAATATGTCTGTAAATGTGTTTGTATATAGATACTGCATTTCATTTTAGAAAAATCCAAAAAGATTTTCAGTGTGTTTTAGCATAAACTTTGAAAAAATCAAAAAGATTTTATTTCTATCTTTGTTTCGAATGCGGATGATGGAAAGCGGATCTTCAAAGTCTAGAGATGCTGATTGCTGAGGAAAATCTTGAGACAATGGGTTGGCAGCTTATCTGAGATGAGAAAATGTTTTGAAAAGATCAAAAGTTCATTAATTTGAAACTTAACATTGCCTGAAAACATCAGTTTGTTCACAAAGTATTCAACTAAGGTCATTAACTTGGACTTGGTAGTCAAATCAGTTAACCAAGGTCATTAACTTGGACTTGGTCAACTGAGTGGGTCGTTATAACTGATAAAATGTTCGAAATACTTACAATTTGAAAAAAAAATGCATCACACTTCGCATGAACTGGTTGTGACTTCGCACAAAGTAGGTCACTTCGTACGAATTGAACACTTGTACAAAGGGAATCTGGGACTATATATAGATGCCAGCTCTCACGAAGTGCTCATTTGCAACTTCATACAAATTGAGATTTTTAGAGCGAGTTGAGTGTTTTTGTGCGATTTGAGATGAAGTGCTGCCAAAATAGACATTGGGGAGGTTGATTTACACACCTCTTACAATGGTTAATGTATTAGACCGTGAATTTATAGTTAAAACATTAAAATCGGTAACTCGGACCTTTAAATGTAGATCTAGGAAAATCTAGCCGGTCAAATCTAAAAATGAACATACCATTGTGTTTATCGGCGTTAATACTACCAATTAGAACCATAAATTTGATAAAATTCACATATTTTAAAACTGGTGTTCAAAACAGGCTTGATACAAAGTGGCACTTCGTACGAAGTGAACATGTCACTTCGCACGAAGTGAACAATAATGAATTTTGAAAAACACTTTGCACGAGGTGGTATTTGATCAATAATGTTTTATACATAATCATTTCGTACGAAGTAACAAATATCCACTTTGCATTTATGACACTTCGCACGAAGTGTTAGTGTAATTTTTGACAAAATTTTTCTAAGTGTTGAATTTTATGTACATGAAGGAAAAGAAATTGCTTTTCGAGCCAATTCATAAAGTTTGTTGTATTCTTGATGACAATATTCCGCAAATAGCTCCGTGTAGGGAAGTTCTTGAGTTTAAGGGAAGATTATCGGTGACAAAGGCTCTTACACATAAGCACAGAGTTTATAGATCACTTATAGAGCGCTTTTGGAACTCTCCTGTATATGTTGAGAAGCCTCAAGCAATTCATCCTGTTGTAAAGATCGATGATAAAGAGTATGAAGTTAAAATTACCAAGGAGCTGATTCGGAGAGTTTTAGATCTAAAAGATAAAGATGAAGATCCGACAGGTTATTTAGAAAGGATGGTTAAAGGCTGTACTTACCATATGGGCTACAAAGGTCATGTAAATATGCTAAATTTCAAGAAAGCAAACCTTGGAAGGTTGTACAAGTTCTTTATCATTCTACCATACATGCCTTCAGCCATAGAAAGGACGGTTTTGATTATATCTTAGATTATTAGATGTGTATGGTCGCTGCTCTAACACTGAATTTGCCGTATAACTTCACAAAGTTAATCTTTGAACAAATGGCGGCTAACGCTACACGAGAAAAGTTTTTACAATATCCAAGGTTTCTACAAATGATGTTGGATGATTTATTTCCAACTCTGGAAAAGCGAGAGGATGATGAGCTTGTTTTGGAACATATGGATAGAGATACATTGATTAGATTTAATATGTATTTGAAACAGGGGTCTGAGCTAATTGCAAAACCAATGTTTGGAGAAATTCATGATAAGAACTACATTGCACTGCCTAAGGGCAAGTGGAGGAAGGATACTAGTGGTCTGAAAGAGACAAGGAGGAAAAGTTAGATGGTCACATACCAAGACGAAACAGTTGGCTCGAGAAAGAAATAAAAGAAAAGAAAAAAGGGCTACTCCAAAGAAAAAGTCTTCACAAGCTTGCCAACGTGGAACTGTACGAACATTATTAGTTGATGAACTAGAAGAGACACTGGTGAATGAGTCTTTTAATGAACCGATGGCTGGAAATGTGCACGAAGAGATTTATTCTGCTACATCTGACAACGATAGAGAGGTTATGAATGTTGAAAAAATAGCAGCTGCCTGGAGAAAAGGTGGTCGAAGGTGATAATGAAGAAAGTTCTGATGATAGTATTGATCGTGAAATCGCTGCTGCAAAGAATGCGAAGAGGAAAGATTACTTCAGTGAAAAAGGAAAGAGGTTGGCGACAATGATGTTACATACATTCCCTCTAAACATGAAGAAGAAATTGAGATAACTATTAGGAAATCCAGACGTGCAAAGAACAAAGCTTATGAAGTTCAAAAGAAAACAGCAGGATCTCCAGCAGCAAAGAAAGCCAAGCATAAATATGGAAGAAGGAAAACACTTAAAGTTATGGTTACTACTGAGAACGTAGAGTCTCTTGTTCCACCATCACCACATCATATACAATAACCACCAATTATCCCACCATTTACCACATCACTACCACCACAAACATGACCACTAAAATCACCACAACAACCTCCACCATCATCACAAACTCAACATGTTACACCACCATAAACTCATTCAACACCAAAACAAACAACACCTCAACAACGTTCAACACCACAATCTACTCTAAGACAAACGTTATTTGATCACTTTCCTACTGATTTTGGTGAAATACCATTTAAAGAAGATTTGATGCTGGGAATTTTGATACAGACTTATTTAATGATAGTAAGATTGTTGAGCTAGAGCAGAAGATCAAAGAGCATGAAAACAAGATAGCTCAACACGAGAAAGAAGACATGACGTTAGTATCAATGCTTACAAGCGTAACGGCTGAAAATGAAAGGTTACATGGAGTTGTCAAATCTCTTGAAGTGGAAAAGATGGCTAATGCTAAAAAGTTTGGTATGTTATTCAAAGTGTTAGAGAAGAAATTCAGTATAACTTTCAACTCTATGATGAAATAAAGGATTAAGAGGTAAAAGCTAAGGCTGCAGAACGTGCAAGAAAAGATGAAGCTTAAGCAGCAGCATTGGGTAAAGGAAAGGAAAAAGTTGATGAAATTCTTGTGATTGTTCAAGCTGAGCTAGAAGCTCAATCTACGCTAATAACACAAACAAAAACCGTGGAGAATGTTGAACACGTGATTGAGAATGTGAATGAATCTGTGGTTGAAAAAGAAGTTGAAGCTGAAGCAGAAACTAAAACCGAGCCGATCAATTATGTAATGATTGGTGGGCCTTTAGATGTAACTATTATTTCTGAAAGGCATCAAAAGTAACTAGAGAAAAGCAGAGGGATGCTGAGATAGATGCTTGGATTGATGCATTTGACGAGATCGAGGATGATGATGATGACGCTGGTGATAAGAACGATAAAAAGGATGATGATGATGATAAAGGGTGATGGTGATGACAATAACAAGGTGGATCTGGAGTAACAGTGGTTGATGCAAAGATAAATGAATCATTTGAGTATGATGCTTATTTGTTTAGTGATGTGAACGAGGAGAGAGAAGTGGATAGACATGGGAGCAGAAAGATCTAGTACACGATGCATTACAATCAGGAATCCTCACAGTCGTTGAACCTATATCGGTTGTTCCTGAATTGCCAAAACCCAAAGTTTTTTATCAAGAGCATGGCGTTGAGGAAGGCGAATATGTTCATAATTATAAAAAATAAGAGATAGCAAAATGCTGGGGGTTAAGGAAGATAAGTTTGAATTTGATTTTGAGTAAGAGTTAAGCAAAATCAACGCATCTAAACCTAATGATTACCAGTATAAGTATATTCCAGATGCTGATACTTATGATGGAGTTATTGTTGAAGATGCATCAGATGATGAAGATGAGGCTGCGAAGTATTCTAGAGATGGTACAGATAGTTTTCCAACATTTCAAGAGATGTTTGTTGAATCGTCTGATGATCTATTGAAGAGAAGAGTATAGGAAACTATTATATAAGGAACCGTACCAAAACGATTATCTAGAGAAGAAATTGCAGTATCGAAGAAGACATGGTTTAGGGAGCTACCAAAAGAAAGAAAGTTTCAAAGACCATTGGCTTTCTTTATGCATGATCAAGATAAATCACTGAGTGATATCCTAAGTTGGGATTCGATTGAAGAGTTAAACTTGTATGCTATCAAGAGGAGTTTAGAGTGTAGTACTTTCTAGACCTCTGTGATATTAAAATATTTCCCTACTGGGATGTGGAAGAGCTTGTACAAACGAAGATGATAAACCTTCAGATGAAATGTCATGAACAACAATTATGGAAGCTGATCAAATATGAAGCTGATCACGGATTCAATCATTAGAAGCCACATATTCTAAAGAAAAAATAAAGATTGATCCAGTGACGAAAGAAAAAGATGTGACGTTTATTATGAAGCGACCGCGAGCCATGAAGAACATGCCATTATTGAAGATTGAACAATATTTTCATACTTACTTCAAATGGTGGCAGTATGATATAGAGACGTGTGAAGCAGTGATCGTGTTGAAAGATGAAAGTATTTGGAGGATGATTCGCATACTAGACCCAATGTGGCTAGTCAATTGCTCAGAGAAAGATGTTGAGTGCTTATTCTTCAACAAGATATGTTATAAAGTAAGAGAGAAGACTCAAGCGATGCAATACCAGGGTGTAATCAATGTATGTTATGCACACGTATAAATTCTAGAAAATGTGGCAATCGAACTGGCGAGAGCTGGAAAAGAAAGAGATTATGAAAGAACAAACAAGGTTTAAAAAGATTGATGAAATGGGAAAAAAATGCACGTCTTAGAAGATTTCAGTTTATGAAATGGGCTCCTGCTACTGATCAAACACCAATTCCATCTAAAGAACGTAAGAAGCCGAAGAAACATTTCTTTGGACGCTGAACGTTAATGTTATGAAGATTTTTGAAGACTGACCAAGACTATGGCAATATCCAAGGGAGAGTTTGTTGGTGCAGAATGTGTATCGCCTACGACTTAGGGTCATGTCATGTTGATGTAATAGGGCTTCAATGTTAGATTTTGTATTGTTTTGTATGTAATAGGGCCACTTCGTACGAAGTGATCAACTTGTATGAAGTGGCAAGACTCAGCTCGCACGAAGTGACCTGGTCTATATATCGGTGTGTGATGTCTTGAGTCTGTAATAGTTTATGCAGAGTGTACGGCGAAGCCCTGCACATTTTGTTTCAGGATTGTACACGTATTGAAAATAAATGAAACAATAAACTTTGAAAATAATCTTTATATTGTCACTTGTCATAAAATGGATTCTGCACATGTTATGACTAGTTAATCATATTAGGTCCTGTGCTTATATGGATAAAACGATCCTATAAGCAGCGGTTTGCACTAGATCAGCATAGATGCATTCAGTGGAACTTTTGGGATAGTTTCCTTCAATCCTTTTTGCATACCCTTTGTGACATATGGATGTTTAAACTGAGCTCTCAGCAATTTCCCTAACAATGCTTTCACCAACAGTTGTTTTCTTTTCTTGATCTTCCTCGCCTGAGATATGTTCAATTGCAATAAAGCAGAAATTTGCATGTTCATCACTTACATTTGTCGTTAATGTAAAATTTTCATTAGTTAAATTTCTAGCAAGCTGCTCCGATTAACATAGCCTTGTGTGAAAAAGCTTTGTTGATTAGGCTCCGTAGTTACAGGAGTAGGAGTAACTTGTGGTGCTTAAGCTTGTGCAACAGGCACTTAAACATATTAAACCTGAGGAACAGGATTTGCTTGAACATAATACACAGGCACAGGGTTTATGCTTTATGCAAATGGGCAGTGTTTTATGCACTTGGTCAAGGGATAGTTTGGGTATTTTGATAAAAATATTGTTGTGTGTTAGATTGGTCTCTTGTTAGGACATGTGATCAATGGTGTAGAGTTATTTGACTGACTCTTTTTTGATACACGTTTGTGTTTGTCGCTTATTCCTAGTTACGTCAGTTTTTGTACAGTCTTCGTTTGTTGCGTCTACAAAGTTTTGGTCGTGTGGACCAAATCAAGATATCCTCCTATCTTGATTTAGTACGACATTTAGTTTGTTTATGTTGTAAAACAGTTGCATGTGTGCATACTGTTAAGTTTTGTGTTTCTGATCTTGCTGTCTGTGCGATATGTCTCTTAGCGGGGTTCCCCGAAAAACCACTTGTTCGTGCGAGTGAATTGTCCTTCGTACGAGCCAGTTGCTTGTTTGTACGAGCCATCTGCTTGTTCCTATGAGTGACCATTTGCTTGTTCGTACGAGTGACTACGAGTGACCATTTGCTTGTTCATACGAGCCATCTGCTTGTTCGTATGAGTAACCATTCACGAAGAATAGTTTTTCATTACAACTGGTTGTTCGTGGGAGAGGCCACGAAGAACCTGTTCTTCATGGGCCTCGCCCTTCTTCGTGGCGCTGTGACATTCTTCATGGGTGTTGGGCTTAAATAAATAGACATGCACCTCACAGTTTTAGTAAGGAGCACAGAGAGAATACCTTGAGTCTGTATGAACACTGTGTGTATGTGTATGTACTAGCTCTCTTCAATTAATCAAGATAGTGAATCTTTGGTTACTTTGTGTTCGTATTACTTTGCTTTGGTTTGCATACTTACGTGGATTCCGCACTCGTAGGTGTGTTAAATAAAAAGGAAGTAGGTTATCTTGATCCTCTAAGTGGACCTACAAGTGGTATCAGAGCCTTGGCTCTCTTCCTTGTTTAAAACTAAGCATAGTGTTGTGTTTGAGCAAGTTGTGAAGCTTCCTGGAAATTTCTATAAAAACCTTGGTCAAATACATGGAGACATGTTAGGATACGGTTTTTCTTGAAATTTTCTATCAAAGTTTAGTTGGACATATTTCGGTGAAGCACTTTTCGGAAAACTCACCAGAATATTCCTTGAGTGTTGACTAAATCTTAAGATTTGACTGAAAAGCTGTTTTTGGAATGTTTGTCTTTTTAACAAAATCTGTCTAAACAACTGCCAACTTTCTAAAAATTGAGAAACAAGATTCTGATACAAAAGGAAACTTCTCACCAACCAACTCCTACAAAAGATCCCCCTGCGAATATCCCCACACCTGCGAAAGGCCCCCCTGCGAATAACCCATCCCACGAAGAACCAGTGGTTCACGCGAAGTTCGCGCGATGAACCAGTGGTTCACGTGATGAACCAATGGTTCGTACAAAGAACCAGTGACTCGTACGAAGAACTAGTGGTTCGTACGAATCAATGGTTCGTATGAATCCATGGTTCGCACGAAGAACCAAGTTTTTCGTGACTTTTTAGGTTGTTCGTCACCAGTTTTTTGAAAGAACTAATGCTTCGTGGCTTTTGAAATTGTGAACTTCGACAGAAGACTTTTATTTCAAGTTAATCCTTGGAATTTTGAATTTTTTAAGTTGATTTTCATAAACAAACAAAATGGGTACAAATCCTTGGGATCGGGGGTGTAGTTCAAGTTCAAACCAAGATTCACCACAATCTAGCTCCGCAACCTCATGGGTTAAATATTAATGCCTCAGCAAACGGCCATGATTACCTCTAATCAATGTGCGTGCGTGGCAAATCAAAATCAAAGCATTCAGACTCTTTTCGTTAGCGAGAGTGAAACATGAAGTAACAACCAGCCACCAAAGTTGAATCATATGAACGATTATCCTTTATGGAAAAGTCATTTTCACACGTATGTTCTTGGTCAAAATACAGAGTTGTGGACATATTTTACTACACCATACAACCTCTTTAGCCAACTTAGATGAAAATGATAAAAAGGCTTATGATTTAGAGAAGAAGGCATTTGCTATCCTTACATAAGTACTTCATAAGGAATTTATCATCAATTTGTGTACTGTACCACAACCAAGAATTTGTGGGATATTTTGGAAGCAAGAGGGGAAGGAAATGTTGCAACTAGAAAGATACGACATGATCTTCTGAAGAAAGAGTTTGAACGTTTTCTGTTCATGGAGAATGAGAAACTAAGCGACATGACAACTCGTTTCTATCATCTGCTTAATGAAATATATTCATACACGGTGAACGCATCTCCACAAGAGATTGTGATGCGTTTTGCTGATGCCTTACCACCTAAGTGGAGTCAATTTATTGACTTGCTAAAGCATACATGTGTTTTGGATGTGATCAAATTTATGAGTTCGCTCAGACGCTGACGAACAAGAATGAAGAAGAAATACGAAAAGCGAAAAGAGTTCATGTTCCACAAAACCCTGAAATGTATTTTGGAGGTATTAACACAGGCGTTAGTACAACTCAGCAACCAAAACTGCGAATAGTATTTGTGTCAAATGTTAACCCTTTTCGACCACAGCCAGTTCATACAGATCAATCAGCTGGTTCAAGTGCTCAAACCTATGGTCAAGCATTTGATCCAAAAGCCTATCTTCCTCAACCACAAGTTGTTACACCTCAAGTTCCACAACAAGCTTCTCAACAAGATTTCTATGGTAACAACTTTCAACCTTCAAATCCTAATGCCATCAGACTTGATTCTTCACATCTTTCCAAGGTCAGTGTAGAAGTTGCTCGGGAACACATGGAACTTTTGAACGCTATGGTTAGTGCATACTGTGGATTAGTAACCGGTCAAATTGGAAACATTAATTTGACTAATGAGGACTATCAACAAATAGACAGGGAGGAAATGAACTTGATGGATATTAAGTGGGCATTTGCAAGTGCGATTAGAAGAGCAAAAGACTACATGTGAAGAACTAGAAGAACAAGTTTAGAAATCAAGAAAGACACAAAGTATAGTTTTGATAAAGATGATGTTACTTGCTTTAACTATGGAGAGAAAGGTCATTTCAAACGTGAATGTATTCGACCTAGCAAGCAAGGAAATCACAACCCTTTTCGAAATCAACCGCACTCATCTAACAAAACTAAAGTTAACAATGAACGGGGTATAGTAGCTGTTAACAACCCAAACAACTCCAACCAGTCTGGACCTTCAAATAACACAAGCAGAGTGCTAGTAGTTCAAGCAGATGAAGGATGTGATTGGTAGTTCAGTTGGGAAATGAGAATCTAGGAGGAACTTCTTGTTATGCTAAGATAATCAATCATATCAAACATGTTCACAATATTGACTCTTCTGATGATGATGATGATGATAGTTCTGGGTATAATGGGCGTCCTGACGAGGAAAGCTCAAGTGTGGGTGGTTATGAGTTGCTGAAAGAAGCAGAGAAGCTGAAAAATCAAAAGTCTTGGTTGATAAAGAAAGCAGAAGTTGCATCGAAGGAAATAGAGAAATTCTTTGCCAACGATGGACCTTTTTCTCATCATACTGCTTTTATGGCTAATGTTGCAGGTTCAACAAGTCAGGTAAAATCCGACTCTCCTAGGATATGCAATGATTGTGCTGACTTAAAAACTAAATTTGAAACAATTAACAGTCACAATCAAAGCTTAGTAGTTGAACTGTCAAAATGCAAAGAGGAAAATATGGCTTTAACTTGAAATGAAAAAGAATTCAAATCTGTAATTGAGACTCTTAAGAAAAGCGTGTCTAAGTTAACTAAAACAATTTTGAACAAGCAAACTTGTATTAACAATTACATTAATATCCTTGAAGAAACGAAAAAGGAGTTAGCCATTGCCAAATGCAAGCATGATGCAATTAAGCTAAAATTGGAGAGTTATTCTAACTCCCGATATGTGCTTGATCACATCATTGACGTTTAAAAACTTAAGGGAGATGTGAAATGCATTGGGTATAAATCGTGTCTACCACCATTGAAACACAATTACACCAAATTGCCTGACGAGGAGGAAATGCCACATTTTGAACCATCGGTAACTCTTAATCCCGAAGATTTAAAGCAGGGTTAGGGTTTAAACTAGACAATTCCTCAGATAAATCTGGAAAGACAGAGAACTTATCATTTGTTGTTGATCAAAGTCCACCTATAATAGAGGAGGATGATTCATCAGATGATGAGTTAAAGGAGACCGATCAGGACCAATCTCTTGATAAAGAGAAAGGGGTAGAAATTCCAATTGAGAATCATATCTTATGTGATCCTACTACTCCCGTTGTGCAATTTGTTACAAAGCAAGAGATGATCCTATCAAATCTGTCAAGACGATTGTTTCTACATTTAAGAGCGATAATGTGTTGTACACTTTGATTGGTGATGAGAGAATTTACTCAAACAAGGATTTTATGATCAAAAATGTCAATCCAACTTTAATTGATCAAGTTTTCGAAAATTCAACAACCAATTTTTTTGGGAAAGAAAAATCCAATCAAACCACAACCATTAATCACTTCTAAAAGTAGAAAATAAGAAACACGAGCTGAAATACCTAAGGTGTCACAACCAAAGGTTGAAGCTAAAAGAGCTCGCAACAAGAAAAGGGGGAAGATTGTTAACTTTGTAGCCTCAAATGGTACTGATAAAATCGAGACTTTTGAAAATATGTCAAATATAGATTTTGTGAATCAAGTCAAGTTTTAAAACGTGACAGTGAAAACAATTACACTCAACACACAAATGGATGTGATAATGGACTAAGTACCTCTAGGCCTACAAGTCGAACATCGAGTCATCAAACAACATCTCCTAAATTTGTTGAAAGGAGATCATGTTTTAAATGTGGGGAGTTTGGCCACATAATCAAAAATTGTACAAACTTGGCAAAACCCAAGTTTGTTGAAAATGCCCCTCCTGAAAAGAATAGCCAACGTCGATCTGTGTCACCTAAATACGACAAACGTAAACAAGAAGAAAAACAAAGACGTAAACAAGTCAAAGTGATTGAAAAGGCATTAAAACCAGATATTGCACAGAAGAAACCAAGTTCATCAAGTTCGTTAAAACCAGAAATGTCTAAATCTGTACAAAATAATCAATCTGGTAAATGACAACAATCTTGGAAACCTAAAACCGGTATTGTTTCAGGGGGAGGCACAAAATTTCCAAATCATCAAGAAATAGAAATCACATTTCTTGATGATAAGGGTCGACCCAAGACCACTAAGGCTTGGGTCCCCATCTCAAACTAATCGGGTAATGTAATGTGCAGGGTGTTCCAGGAGGAACTGTGAATAGTCATTGGATTGTTGACAGTGGAGCATCCCGGCACATGACAGGCGACTTAAGGCTCCTTTATGATGTGAAAAGCATTAGGGGAGGCTATGTTGCTTTGTTGGAGATAAAGGCGGGTACATCACTAGAGAGGGAATGATTTCCAATGGTGTTATTAGTTTCGACAAGATCAATTATGTTCGTCAAATTGATCACAATCTTCTGAGTGTTTCTCAAATCTGCGATAAGAAGTTCACGGTTCATTTTGATGATGCCGGTTGTTATCCGCTAACCCTACTTTCAAGATTCCCAAAGAATGGATTCTATATCGGCTCCAAGGATAAATGATTTGTATATTCTTGACATGACCCAAGCTATTACTATGTCTACACAAGTTACATGTTTTGTCTCAAAAGCCACTGAAAAGGAGTCAATCTCTTGGCATAGACAAATGGGACACATTCACTTGAGGAAAATAAACTATTTGGTGAAAAATAATCTTGTGAATGGTGTACTAGTCAAGAATTTTCATTTACAAGACGTCTGTGTATCATGCTAAAAGGGAAAGTAAGCTAAGAAGTCTCATCATGTGAAGAAAATTAACACTGTCAATATGCCTCTGGAACGTCTTCATATGAACCTTTTTGGACCTATGAAACACAAGACTACTTTTGGCGATGCAAATTGTTTAGTTGTTACTGATGACTATTCAATATTTTCATGGGTAAATGTTATGGCACACAAGAGTGAAGTTCCTGAAATCCTCAAGAATCTCCTCACACTACTTGAAAACTTGTACCATTGAAGATAAGGAGAATCAGAAGCGACAATGGCACTGAATTCAAGAATCATGTTATGGATGAGTTCTGTTCTTCTAATGGCATTCTACATGAATACAGTTTTCGTTATACTCCACAACAAAATGGTGTCCCTGAGAGGAAAAATAGAACTCTGATTGAAACAGCAAGAACTATGCTAGTAGAATCAGAACTTCC
Organism: Scalesia atractyloides; assembly: GCA_947069175.1. Lineage (NCBI taxonomy): Eukaryota > Viridiplantae > Streptophyta > Magnoliopsida > Asterales > Asteraceae > Scalesia > Scalesia atractyloides. Next base: position 39,244,791 of record CAMTDV010000008.1, on the reverse strand, counting down.
TGTTCAATTTTTGGGAGAAGCTGTGGCTACTGCATGTTATACGATGAATAGAGTTCTTAAGGTGAAGAGACACAGGAAAACATGTTTCTAGTTATTACATAAAAGGAAATCGGATGTTTCTTTCTTAGAACCTTTTGGAGCTCCATGCACTATGATTGATCCACATGGTAAGTTTGGACCAAAGGCTATCGAAGGTTTCTTTATTGGATATACTACTCCTAATTTCAGAGTGTGAAATTTGTCAACAAAGAAGATTGAAGAATGGGGTGAAGTTAAGGTTCAAAGAAAAACTGAATCAGTAAGAGCTCAGGGTGCTCCTTGGATGTTTAACTACGATGGGCTGTTTAACTCCTTTAATCTGCCAACTTTTGATGATGCTTCTGCAGCTGCTCAAATGTTACTAGAAAGTGATACTGCAATTGACTCGTCATTAGTTCGACCAATTATTGTTAATCCTCAAGTGTCTACTTCGGTTAACAATCTTGTTCAGAATGAGGAATTCGAAGATGCTGCTGATTACAATGTTTCGTCAGAAGATGATGAGTTCCATGATGCAAATGAAGCTACTTCTGGTTCGGTTCCTGGAATTTCAGATGTCAACGTCAAATATTCAAAATGGTGTCGCTGAGAGGAAAAATAGAACACTTATCGAGACTGCAAGAACTATGTTAGTAGAGTCAGAACATCCTGTTCAGTTTTGGGGGGAGGCTGTGGCTACTGCGTGCTATACAATGAATAGAGTTCTTACGGTGAAAAGGCATGGGAAAACATGTTTTGTATTGTTGCATAAAAGGAAACCGAATGTGTCTTTCTAAGAACCTTTTGGAGCTCCATGCACTATGATTGATCCACATGGTAAACTCGGTCTAAAGGGTATCGAAGGTTTCTTTCTTAGATATGCTAATCCAAATTTCAGAGTGTGGAATTTGACAACGAAAAAGATTGAGGAATGGGGTGAAGTTAAGGTTCAAAGATACACTGAATCAGTAAGAGCTCCGGGTGCTCCTTGGATGTTTGACTACGATAGACTGTTACTTGAAAGTGATACTGCAGTTGATTCGTCTTTAGTGCGACCAATTATTGTTAACCCACAAGTGTCTACTTCGGTTGATAATATTGTTCAAAATGAGGAATTTGAAGATGTTGCTGATTATAATGTTTCGTCGGAAGATGATGAGTTCCATGATGCAAATGAAGTTACTTCTGCTCCTGTTCGTGGTATTTCTGAAGTGACTTCAAATCTGCAAAATCTAGGGACGACTGAAGGTCATGCATCTACATCTTCGTCGGTTCCAGCCATCGATTTAGCTGTTGATTTGAATATCAACAATTGGAGTATAAATACTCGAGTTCTTGATGTTCCTGACACTCGAATACATTATACTCATCCTCAGCAGAATATCATAGGAGATGTGCAGAGTTGGGTGCAGACACGTAATCAGCTAAGGAACAAACAGAATGCTGGTTTGTATACGACAATTAGAGAATCTGGGGAACCGAATGATTGGTCTTTTTCCTGCTATGTTTGCCAAGTTGAACCGAAACCTTGGAAGGAGGCAATGAAAGAAGACTCATGGGTTGAAGCAATGCAAGAGGAACTTCAGCAGTTCCAGAAATTGGGCGTGTGGAAATTGGTTGATAGGCCCGACAACTACAAGAAGATTAGTACTAGATGGGTTTACAAGTGCAAGAAGGATGACTGAGGAGTTGTTGTGAGAAACAAAGCAAGATTGGTTATCCAGGGCTTTAATCAGGTAGAATGTATTGATTATAATGAAGTTTATGCACCAGTAGCACGTCTTGAGGCAATAAGAATTTTCTTGGCTTATGTGTCCTACAAGAAGTTTATTGTTTATCAAATGGATGTGAAAGTGCATTTCTTTATGGTGTCGTCGAAGAAGAAGTATATGTTGAGCAACCACCTGGTTTTGAAGATCCAATTCATCCTGATAAGGTGTGGCTTCTCAATAAGCCATTATATGGTCTTCATCAAGCTCCACGGGCTTGGTATGAAACGTTGTCTTCCTATCTGCTCAAGAATGGTTTTCGACGTGGGTTGATCGACTGTACTCTCTTCATCAAAGAAAAGAATGAGGATTTGTTACTGGTATAAGTGTATGTTGATGATATTATTTTTGGGTCTACAAATGACGAAATGTGCAAAGAATTCGAGCGGGTGATGCAAGAGAAGTTCAAGATGAGCGCCATGGGAGAAATGACTTTCTTTTTAGGTTTGCAGGTTCATCAATCTAAGGAAGGATTTTCATTCATCAAATCAAGTATGTTAGGGATATTCTCAAACGATTTCAAATGGAAGACTCGAAGCCTTTGGGAACTCCATTAGCTTAAAATCATGGGATTACTCCTGATGGAATGGGTGAACATGTGGAACCATCGCTTTATCGTGCTATGATAGGATCTCTTATGTATCTTACTGCTTCAAGACCCGATATAATGTAACGTGTCTTCTAGCTCGTTACCAGTCAAGTCCAAAAGTTTCTCATTTGATGGCTGTGAAAAGAATCTTTCGTTATTTGAAGGGTCGCCGGACACTAGTCTCTGGTACCCTAAGGATGATAGGTTTGATTTGACAGCATTCAGTGATTCTGATCATGGTGGGTGCAAGATTGATGCAAAGTCAACATCAACAGGATGTCATTTCTTGGGAAATCACCTAGTCACGTGGCAGTGCAAAAAGTAGACTTGTGTAGCTACTTCAACATGTGAGGCTGAGTATATTTCGGCTTCTAGTTGCTGCTCTCAGGTTTTATGGATCCAACAGCAGATGCGCGACTACAGTTTTGAATTTCTAACTACTCCTTTTTATGTTGATAATGAAGCGGCTTTACAGATCACTCGTAATCCTGTACATCACTCAAACACAAACACATTGAGATTAAGTATCATTTCGTACGAGATTGTTATGAAAAGAAACTTATCAATGTTCTTAAAATCCACATCGATCACCAACGTGCCGACCTGTTTACAAAAGCTTTTGATAAATCACGTTTTGATTATCTTCTATTGGTCAATGGCATCAAGGTGAAACCCAAGTAAATCATCATTGGCTAATCGTTTTTGTAAATATTTTCTTCAAAACTAAAAATACAAAAAGATTTTCCATTTTTTTTCTTTTTACATTTTAGGGGAGAAAATTTCAAGAAAATACAAAAACATGAGAAAATGAAAATATACAAAAAAATGTCTTTTATTTGTTTACTTTCTGCATTTAAGGGGGAGCGTTATAAAAAATACAAAAATAATAGAAAACCCAAAAATAAAAAATGAGTTTCTTGGAAAGATAATAGAAGATGATGATACACCTGTGATATGTCAAATACGGTCAAAAACATAAAATGAAAAATGATAAGTAGCTCTACTAATGATATACCGGTAGGCTCGCAATCAGATTAAAATGTGCAGGTTGATATAAACATAGTGGGCTGAAAGACAGGTGGGAACCATTCATTGGCATATGGTCTTGGTACCGAAATTCCGTTTGATAGTATACCGAGGTTGTGAGATATGCGATCTGTATGCATGTTTATCATCTGGGTATCATGGTTGAATCTTTTACCGAAAAATAACATGGACGTAAGTCTAGAACTTCCATGATACCACACATACATGTAAATACAGCATACGACCATCAATAATTGATAAACATATCACATCCACCCAATAAATAATTGATAATATATCACAGCTTTATGCGGGAGTTAAGTCCGTCTTTTTGTCGGTACGTTGGTACTAACTTGTTCACGAACTTACTCCTATGCCCTACATGCATATAAAAATCAAGTTCCTCATAAATAAGTGATGTGATCACCTAGGGGTTGTTTTTCATGAAAATAAGTGAGTATCTCACAATCTATACGTTAAAACAGATGATAAGCAGTATACTCACCGGTAAGATTTTCTCTCGTGCATGTCTTGATACAGGAATGTGTCGTGAAGTGGTTGAACACCGGCTAGTAAGTATAATTCATACATTAATCATATCTCCTAATCATGATTACATCTGATAAGCTGAGCTTATGTGGACAACAATACCGATAATTATGGTAGAATATTTATTTATTTAAATTTTAACAAAAATCGTTTTTGGCAAGATTAAAGGCTGGTATGATCTCTTACCTTGAAACTCAGAAAAAGATTGCTAGTTAATGTATAGTTTGTTGTAATCTGTTAGTATTTGTTTTACCTTACTCTGTTTTTAAATTAATTTTAATTAGCCAAAGCTGAAGCTCGAATGTTTTCTACCAAGATACGCCTTAAAAATCAGTTGTTTTGCTATCATAACTTCATAAAGTATCTTTTTGCAACTGGATAAACTCATAACAAAGAGCAAAATCTGTTCAATGTGAAAGATTTCTAACTTGTGATCTCTGTGGATATGTGCGAAGAACTAGATAGGTCAACAAAAAACCTAAGGTCCATGAAGAACTGATGTTCAGTCAAGAAGAACCTGGATTCGTACGAATCAGTAGTTCCTCGTACGAATCAATGGTTCCTCGTGCGAATGGTAGTTCTTCATGCGATTGGGTCAATGGTTCCTCGTGCGAATGGTAGTTCTTCGGGCGAATGAGTCGGGTTATTTGTACAAGACAGTTCTTCATGCAAAGTTATGGTTATTCGTGCGACTGGCGGTTCTTCGTGCGACTGGTGGTTCTTCATGCGAGGTAATGGATATAAAAGGTGAAGTGGTTCTTCAGTAACTTCACTTTCATTCTTTCACTTTATCCTCTCACTATTCATCTTCTTCTTCACTAAGAAGAAACCTCATCTGTCCAACCTTTCAATCCTTTTAGTTGATTTATTTGTGATATCTTAAGGTATGTTTAACAATGTTCATATATCTTGACGATAAACAGATTGAACATTAACTGACTGATGACTCTTGGTTTGGTTATCACCTTTGAACTAAGAAACCCAGTTCACTACTATTTGAGACTCAACCAAAATTGACAGTTACATGGATGTTGAAATAAAAACAAAACAAACTGGGTATTTTGATTTAAAGTGTCAGATATAGTTTTCCATCTGGCTGTTTGTCAATTTCTGGCATGAACAACAAATTTTGGGCGAAGAACCTAGGCAAGATGAAGAACTGTTCATTGTTGATTTCAAACAGGCGATGAACCTATGTTGACGAAAAACAAGTTCTTCATGAAGAATCCACACTTGAAGTTCTTCGTGCGAACGAGTCAATTCTTCTTGGTGCGAACGAGTCAATTCGTCTTCGTGCGAGTGAATTTTCCTTCGTATGAGTAAATTCTTCTTCTTCGTTCGAGCCAGTTGCTTGCCCATACGAGTCAATTCTTCTTCGTGCGAGCCAGTTGCTTGCTCGTACGTGTCATTTCTTCTTCGTGCGAGTCAATTGTTCTTTGTACCAGTCAGTAGTTCTTCGTGAAGGGGCTGCATACTTACAGAAAGTTAACAGTGAACACTTTTGAGTATGCTCCCTTGTGTATTCATGTTTCTTCTTATTCTGGTTATCTTTTGTGTACAAGATGGCACCAAAAGAACAAAAAAGAAAGCCCGCAACAAAGAAAATAAAAAAGTCAGAAGTGGAAATTATGTCAGAGCGGAGACACAACATGGTTGCTGTAACACCCTGTAAAATCGTGTCCAATAGTATAGTGACACGTGTTGTATTTTAAATATAGTCTATTAAAGACCAATAAGGACTAAAGGCGTCAACATGCTCAAACTGAGCCTCTGAGTGATGGTCCGATGTGAACATGCGTAAATAACAAGCCTCTGAGTGACTAATATGTCAACATGCTTAAATCATTAGCCTCTGAGTGACTGATATGTCAACATGCTTAAAACTTGGCCTCTAAGTGATTGATATGTCAACATGCCTAGCCTCTGAGTGACATCGGAGTCAACATGCTTATAATAAGCCTCTGAGTGATCCTTTGTGAAGTCCTAACTCTCATACGTGCCATTTGTTGGACGAAAGGGTTCAATTTTCTAAATATGTGAAAGTTGGATGTTGGAGGGATTAAAAGTGTCAACATGTTAATTTATACCTCTGAATGACCTTTTAATGAACCGACATCTCAACATGTCCGGGCATAATCCCGTGCATGCCAAGTATTGACCACGGGGCAGTCGCGGGCTAAAAGTGCCAAAAAGGTGTTTCAAAAGGTTTTTAGAAACTTTGTAAAGTTAAGGGGCTAAAGTGTCAAACTTTAACTGGCCAAGGGGCGGTCGCGGGCCGCGAGAGACTAGGCTTGGGTTTCTCGCGGGGCATGAAAAGGCCTCTACTGCAGAAAGTTTTTCTTGGCTCCCAAACAAAACTCCAAAACCATTAAAATCGAAACCATGGCTTCCCAAACTGTTATGCCACGTTTTGGGACACTTGTAAGCTTTCTCTTACACCCCTAAACACCTGGCTTCACCTCCTTTGAGTTCTCCAACTATAAATAGGTGATCAAGTTCACCATTCCAACTTGCACCTTCTTATTTATTCACTCTTCTCCCTCCCCTGGAAGTTCCTAGCTGAAAGGAGTATCCAACATAGTTCTTTTACACCTTAGGAATCATTGGTAAGTGTTCCTTCCTTGTGCATTTTCGTTTATGAGCTTTTATAGACAAAAGTCAATCGTTTTACGGAAAACACTTTGACTTTCGGTTAAGACAATTATGGTCCAGCCATTGTTCGAAATGAACATGGCTAAGTGATCATAATAAGGTAGGTGTTAATCCCTATAAAGGGCACCTCCTGAAGATCATGTTTGCTAGACCAATTGACGGGTCAAAGTTATGATATTAAAAAGTCAAACAAGCCATTTTTCGGAAAAACCATAAATTGATCTTATATATGTTATGAAACCTGTTTTGACACTTAAACAAGTTGGTAATAATTATTAGAACATGTGAGAACGTGTTCGGTTCGTCAATTTTAGTTCTAGGGTCGGTTCGCAACCGAAAGTCGCGAAGTTTGACTTCTGCTTTGACTTTCGATTCTGACCCGATTTAGATTAGTACCTACTTATCTAAAGTTGCATTATGATCGTAATATAATGTAGCATAACCCTCTGAGGTAATATTACATGATCATAATCAGAATCTAAGTTTATACGCAAGTTCCATAATTATGTTATTTTTGACTAAAATGCCCTTTTTGCATAAAACAAGTTTTAAATAGTAATGAACTTGAAAATGAGTTTTCTACTGATATAATATTATAAGAAGGATTATTTGAGATGTTAAACAAAGTTAAAAACTGAGTTTTCAAACAAGTCCTTTAACTATGTCGATAAATGGCGATTTTAGCCCTTGTGGCTCATAAAAATGGTTTTAATCAAATCTTATCATGTTAAATCATTTACCTACTGATATGTTATATTAAATAACATATTTAAACATTTTAATCTGACCTCAACATCAGTTTTCGTAAACATCGCATAAAGACGCCATTTTACAACATAGGCGCCGTTTAGGCGCATAGTATGGTTTTAAACCATATTAATTAACCAAGACTTGTTACCTACTGATTTTAAAACTTATTTTAAACATATTTACAGTAGGTACATATTATAAACTAAAAAATCCCAAATAATTTATAAAATTTGTGTAAAATGACCAAAATGCCCCTTCGGTGCATAGTTTGGTCATAAAAGATAATTTACACATATTATATCATAAATAAATAATTTTTCCATAATACTTATGATTATAAACTTAATATATATTCAAGTTCCTTTTATATGGTATATAATTACCAAAATGCCCTTATGAGGCATAGTTTCAATTTAAAACCATAACGAGCATAAAAGTTGATACCCTACTGAATTACAACTTATTTGAAGCATAATGGCATATAGAACTTGTCCACGACTTATCCGGTAACCCTATATCGCTGATATGTGTACGGTTAAGTATATGTAACAAGTTTATGAAAATTAACCGAAACGGGTTTAACCTTGTCATTTAAATCTCAAAATCCTGAATGTTTATAGTTTACCCATATTATACAAGTCAAGGTACTTGTTGAGATTAAACTACATTCTATCCAATCATCGTTCAATCCAGCGTCATACGTTTTGATCAAGTACGCTAGTCGGTCCAAGTCAATGACTTAAATAAGACCATTAGTATTTAATTGGTTAGTTTATGACATAATCCAGACTAGAGACTTGCCGGTAAATGCTATCTGCACTTACTCATTTTGTGTACGGCTGAGTTATTAGAAATTAAAACAAGACTAGCTCAGGTAAAGACTATCGACTTATTTCCCCTATGCGTGCTTGGGTTACGTAAATTATTACCGCTTGGTCGGAAATGGGATCAATCAAACCGGGTGCGGCTAGTACATCCGCATATTCTGTTTTAATCAGTTTTGTTTAATAACTTAAACATCGGGGGTTAACTACCGTGTCCTGGATATCCTCGGCTCATTACAATAGAAATGGCCACGACCTTAGCGCGGGTGTAGGCATACACCTGATAGACATTCAATTATGCATTCCCACAAGGTTGGGAGGAAGTGACTCCTTCTTGAGTCCAAAGTGGTGTGTACGTTAATTGTATCTCGGTCTCCGTACCAGGCCCAGTATGTATGGACAAACATGTGAATCTATTAAAAAGGTTGGACGGTCAATTAACCCAAGTTATAAAAAGATTTTGTGCTGATACGCACTTAAAACATTTTTGAAATGTTTTCAAAATGAGTCAGTTGGGTGTATTTAGCAGCGAAAGCTGACGTATTTTCAAAATACTGAACTGCAGGCACAATACAAAAATAGGCCGGAGGCGCTCGGTAGCGATAGAGGATCTTGCAAATCCTAGATCTGCCCAAAGTCTGTTATATATTCTTTCCATGTACAATTTATGATCCATCTGTGGATCTTCTATTACGAGCCTGTATATTATTTTGTATTTTCGAATATTCGGTTTGTAATAGTAATTTTACTCCAAGACTTCCGTTGTGCCGTGTTTAATTGACTATGATGACTATCAAGTGACGTCACAATACTCCCCACCCGGGCCCACTGATGTATGGATTTGTGTTGCAAAATCCTGGGTGTGACAGTTGCCTATTTAGATCCGGAAGATAAACTTGCTGAGTACAACGGTATAATGAAGTTTCTGCGCGACTCAAGGATACATTATGCAATCACGCATCTAACTACAGTATACAAGACGTTGATCAAGGAATTTTGGGGTTCATCTAATGTTGTTGAAGTGGTTGGAAAGGAACTTATCCGCGGATGAGTAAATGGCTTAGACGTAGACATTTCCTTTGAAGTAATAAACTCAGCATTACAACTTGGCGATGATCCTGAAGCTCCATACTCAGTTCCGTTAAAGTGTCAACGTGGATGTTTGCTTCTAATGAGATGTGTCGGAGATATTCTTAGAGGAAAACTAAACAAAGCATGGTTGCCGCTCCGATACAAGTTCTTTCTACATGTTTTAATTCAGTGTTTAAGCAACAGACGAAGTGGTTATGACATGGTGAATAACGACTTAGTTGGGATGATGGTAGCTTTGACATTGAACAAACCATTCAGTGTTTCAAAGTATATTTTTGCGAACATGAAGGAAAACCTGAAAAGAACCAGAGTTGGTGGAAACAAGTTTTGGATGTATCCTAATTTTCTCCAGATGATCTTGAATGTACAACATCCGAATCTTCCAAAGAACGACAATGATGTTCTAAAAGTTGATGTTATGATGAAGCATTCATTGAAGATATTTAGAGGTGTGGCAGCAAAATGTTACAAGGAAAGCACACCTCCTCGGAAGTTGTTTAGTTTCTGGTTAATGATGAATTTGTTGCACCAGAAAACGATAAGTGGCGCCATGATGATAATCAGTCGGATGATGAAGAACCAACTTTGAAGAAGATGATCGAAGATAAGTTTGGTCGTCGAAAGCGAAAGGATAAAGGTGATGATGATGACAGTGATGATGAGAGTGATGATCAAGGTGGTGATGGTGGTGTAGGTACTATAGGTGGTGATAAGGGTAAACAATTGGATGAAGAATAGGATTCTGATGACAATCGACTTGAACTTGGGTATGAACGCTATGTTGATGAGCATGGGGTTAGGCAGATTAGACGGATTCCAACAGATCCAGATGTTGATTATGTTCCATCGGATACTGAGACTGAACAGCACACAAAAAGAAAATTGTGGTTCGTAGAAAGAAAAAGAGCAAAAAGTCAATAGGAACCTCATCAGCACAACCTGAAACTATACAACCTACAACCACACAATAAGAAATCGTACCAGAACCAAGTGTAGATGCTCAGTTTGCCTTCACAGCGGAGGAGGCTGAAGCTTTAATGTCAACCCCCACAACAACCTCTGAACCACAACCTACAGCTACCACAACAGTTGAAATACCTTCAGTTGCGACTACTCCAGTTCAACCACAACCCACTACTTCTTCAGCTCAACAATCCCGGTCTGCCAACTCACCAACAAAGTACAGAATGACGCGGTCGTTTATTCTCTGAAATGGAACAGGATGAGAAGGTGGATTTTCTGTTCTCACAGCTGTAAGACACGGCAACTCAGATCAACAGGCACTCAGAGCTTATGTCTTCAAATCGGAATATAGTTATTAAGCAACCGTTGGAGATAAATTCTTTGAAGGAAACTGTTGGAAAACAAGCTGCCAAGATTGCACAGTTAAGAGAGGAGAATGAATAGTTGGGGGTTGCGAATGTTGAAAGGCAGCTCAGTTACAACAGATGCGAGCAGCTGATAACGCTCATGGGATTGAAATGAACAGGCTGAAAGAACGTAGTGCGGCTGTAAAACGATCTACCAAAACACTAGCCGCTACACATGACGACATGAGAGAATGGTATCATTCTCGAAATACTACACTGGTTGAAGGCTTTAATAGTATTAAAGACGGATTTGAAATGAGCAGAAAGCGGGTGAACATTCTGTGGAATGAAAGATGCAAAGCACAGGAGATCCAACGTAAGTGTGGTCACGACAGAGAAGACCCTGGTAATCTTGATGCTCCAGCTTCATCCGCGCACCCAGAGGGTTCTGCTGCAACTCCAATGGTAGGGTCTAGCGTACAGCAGATCGTGGCCGATCCAGTTGCCTCTGGTGGTACTCAAGAGGAACCGCAAAGGTTTTATGTTTTGGAGAGAGTTGAAGACATTGGTCTTTAGTTACCATTGGTTAAAAGTGTTTTAGTGAATGTGGGTGAAGCAGGCCATTAGAAATGAAGACTGAAGACCAAGCAACAGTCAAGGGGGAGTTTGTTGATACACTTTTGTGTCTGTCGATTGTTCTTAGTTACGTCAGTAATTGTACGGTCTTTTTTTGTTGCTTCTGCAAAGTTTTGGTCATGTCAACCAAATCAAGATATCCTCCTATCTTGATTTAGTATGACGTTTAGTTTGTTTGTGTTGTAAAACAGTTGCATGTGTGCATACTGTTAAGTTTTGTGTTTCTGATCTTGATGTCTGTGCGGTATGTCTGTTAGCAGGGTTCCTCGAAAAACCACTTGTTCATGCGAGTGAATTGTCCTTCGTACGAGCCAGTTGCTTGTTCGTACGAGCCATCTGCTTGTTCCTACGAGTAACCATTTGCTTGTCCATACGAGTGACCATTTGCTTGTGTGTACGAGCAAGTTGCTTGTTCGTACGGGCCATCTGCTTGTTCGTACGAGTAACCATTCACGAAGAACAGGTTTTCATTACAACTGGTTGTTCGTGGGAGAGGCCACGAAGAACCTGTTCTTCGTGGGCCTTGCCCTTCTTCGTGGCACTGTGACATTCTTCATGGGTGTTGGGCCTAAATAAACAGACATGCACCTCATAGTTTTAGTAAGAGAGCACAGAGAGAATACCTTGAGTCTGTATGATCAGTGTGTGTATGTGTTTGTACTAGCTCTCTTCAATTAATCAAGATAGTGAATCTCTGGTTACTTTGTGTTTGTATTACTTTGCTTTGGTAGCATACTTACGTGGATTCCGCACTCGTATGTGTGTTAAATAACAAGGAAGTAGGTTATCTTGATCCTCTAAGTGGACCTACACTCTTTCACTTTCTTGCAAAGTGACCTAATCTATTACACTTGAAACATTTGATTTTAGATTTCTCTAACGCTACCTTTAACCTCTCATTTAACCCTGGATATGTCCTACCAGTCCTTTTGTAACAATTATTTGCTATAATACATAGTAGTGCCACGTGGTGCAACATATCCATTTCCTCAAAGCCAGTTGGGTCTATATGCTTCAGATCATCAAGAACAAACGACAAACTATCAGGACCATGATCATTATCTATAGATGTGAATGCACAGTTTGAGGAATATTGTCAGAGTTGATTCTAGATGATATATCTATATAGTGATCAAAACTCTGATCATTTGTAATTCCTGAAGATGATCCTTCCTGACTCAGATGTGTCGTGTTTTTTAAAACATAATCGTCTAACACTTTTCCAGTTTCCTGGAGCTACTTTTATGTACAAGCTCTCTCGAATGTTTAGAGCTTTCCACGAAGCTGAGTCAGGGTCATGTCCTTGAAGTCAGGGGTAGCTCTCATCACTATGGCTATAGTATCCCACTTCTCAGGAAGAAATCTTAAAAATAAGTTACTTAAAGTTGATTTATGTAGGTCTGGGATTTGGCGGTTCTAGACGGAAGTTTAGGTAGGGAAAGTACTAATTCGGTAGAATGTTATTGAGAAAGGAGTAGTAACAGAATACGTGGAAGCTTCATTATACCAAAAGCTTATACATCTTGTCAAGCTGGCAAAATTCTGGAGATATTTTGCCAGCGTTCCCCTCTGGGAACTCCAAAACTTACAAAACAATGAACACACGACACTATTTATAGATATGTTTTACCCTCTTGCGAACTGAGGAAATTACCTTCGTGCGAAGGTAGCTTACCTTCGTACGAAGATAACAATTACCTTCGTGTCAAGTGAGGTATCACTTCATACGAAGTGACATATATGCAGCTCTCAGGTTCGTAATTGGGTCATGTGTTCGTATCTAATCTATACAATATTTAACACACGCTCTATCTAGCCTGTTCGTACAGTGACGAACATAAAATGCATCAACAATTTCCCCTTGGACGTCACTGTCGAAGCTTGATCTTGATCTTGAATATGAAATCCGTGTTTGAATATTCTACAACTTCAAACACGTATCTGTAGATGTCGTGGAACGTGTCAACAAATTCTCCCTTGATTGATGATCCGGTTTGCAATTTCTTCAATACATTCCCCCTGAAATAATTCTCAAGTTCAGGTCTTTATTTGCACAGTTCCCAACCTCCTCTGATTTGCTTAATTGACAATTTTCTCGAATAAACACTAACTCGAAATTGATGAATGAAGTGTCTCCGTTTCAACTTTAACCACATCTGCATTCGGTTTTAGCGCAATCCTCCTATGCTTGATCCTCTTATCTTTAAAAACCCAACTGGCAATTGATAGAAACTTCAAATTACCACAACGGTAAACTTCAAATCAATGAATACCCGTGAAAATCTGAAATCCCAATTTCCATAATCATGTTTAAGCATACTCCTGAAAAACTGATTAGCAAATCAGTAATCTTCTCGATCAGCAAATCTTCATCAGAATCAAATCATCTGGTAACACATCAGATCTGAGAAACATTCTTCTGCAATCAGAATCGCATTCTTCCTCTTCAGTCACAATAACATATATATAATTATCTCCGGTAGACAGGCACAACTTAACCAACAAACATCGTCATTCAACGGCGATTAGTCCAAGAAAAATGATTCATCTACTTGAAGACTAAAAATAATGGCACCTAAGAACATCATCGATCATTCGTGTATGCAAAATATCTTGAATAACCTTAGATCTTCTTGGTAATTTTTGAAACCCTGAGCTAGTACTGTTAACACCTAAGACCATCACCGAACATTCATGTGGAAAAGGCAGCTTGAACATCCTCAGATCGTCTATAGATATCAACAAAAACTACTAATCCTGCTAACCCGCCTTTCACCAAAGATCAGGACTCTAACCCTTAGCATCAATCTGTATCACGATCTGAAAATTCTGAACCTCTTGTGATTACGAACTAACAAAATAGATCTTATGTATCCCCAGATAATCTGGAGTCGGAACCACCCGAATACTGTTGCATAGTGACGAATTTAAAAAATGTTGGAATCTTCATATATAGTGAAATTTTCATTCCCCCTCATTTTTTGCAAATTCTGAGCGTACCAAATTTTTTTAATGAAATTCCCCCTCAAATCTGGAAAATCAGTTTTTAACAAATACAGATTTTACGTTAAGGCTCATTGCTAGTCATTATACCAAATGATCATCATTCTGTATATGTATCAATGACTACCCTAATATCTTCAACCAACTATGATCGTACAATCAAATTTGTACTCTGAAGTTCTAGACGGTGTCCCCGAACATGTCGAATTTGTTGATAAAATCTTGAAAACTTTGCAATCACCAAATTTTTTTTAGGCATTATGGATTACCTTCGTACAAGAGTAACTACCTTCGTGCGAAGGTAATCTATCTTCGTGCAAAGTGGCGCCTCTCTTCGTGTGGTAATCTATCTTCGTGCGAAGTGGCGCCTCTCTTCGTGCGAAGGTAAATATCTTTGTGTGGAGTGAGTACCTTCGTGCAAGGATAAATCCATGATGAACACGTTTTTTGATCCAAAATCTTTATTTCTGCGAATTTCAAGATGATTCTAGCACAGACTTTGTCAAAAATCATTTTCTAACATTCCCATAGGTCCAGTTTTACTTTGTCCATGGATTGTCCATTTATTTGATGTTTTACGTCTAAAACCCTCCTAAGTCCATAAATGTTCATAATTCATGAGCGTAGGTGATTCAACCGATGATTAGTTTGATTAAATCGGTACCATAGCTCTGATACCAATTGTAGGTCCGGGATTCGACGGTTCTAGACAGAAATTTGGGTAGGGAAAGTACAAATTCGGTAGAATGTTATTGAGAAAGGAGTAGAAACAGAAGACGCGAAAGCTTCATTCATTCATACCAAAATAGTATACATCTTGTCAAGCTGTCGAAATTCTGGAGAATTTCGCTAGCGTTTCCCCTCTGGGAACTCCAAAACAATGAACACACGACACTATTTATAGACACGTTTGTTGGGCTTGGAGCTTAAAGGTTTATTTATTTATACTGTTTTCGGCTTTTGGGTTAGTTTTAGACAGTTTGGGCTTCCTAGTGCCATGTGGGCCTAGAGTTGTATATTTGGGCTTTGTTATACCTATAAATAGAGGGGTTAAGGAACTTGTTTAGGGTTAGAGAGTTTTGTTTACTAAACTTATATCGGACATCCTCTGGTGTATGCAAGTTATTATATTCAAGTTATTCAAGTTGTTCTTCATCCTGATCATTATTTCCGCGATTGATTAGGATAGCGATACCTGTTTGTTCTGTTACACGGGACTTACAATTGGTATCAGAGCCTGCTGTTCTAATACAGGCTCCGAGTATTGCTGTTTGAAGAAGTTTTGAAGCTGGTTGCTGCTGTTCGGATCGATTTTCTCACATTCCGGATCACTGTTCATCGACGGAGGTACTGTTCCGAAGAACTCGTAGAAGCTCTGCAGATTTCGGATTGGATACTGTTCCAGATACCGAAGACCATGAAGCAGGTCTTCATAATTCGGATTTGATACTGCTTCGGATTCCGAAGAACACCAAGGAGATCGTCCATTCCGGATTGATCCTATTCTTGAATTCCGGAATTCTGTTACATAAAAGGCAGAGACACTGTTACGGATTGGTTGATGTTCCGGATTTATAGGAGATAAGCTAGGCATTTCGGATTGTTAGTTCCGGATTCTACATTTCGGACTTTACTCTAAATCTGCTTCTCGGACTCTATTTCGGATCTGCTTTTCGGATTTTGTTTCGGATTTCATCTCGGACTTTTCTTTTCGGATCTTTAAATCGGACTCTTAAATCCAGCTTCCTCATTCCGGGTTGACCGTATTGACTGCAGATTTGACTGTTTCGGATTGGACACTGTTCATTTGTGTCACTTAAATTAACTATATTTTAAATCATGTTTGGTAAATTCTAATTAATTTAATGGCTGGATTCATGACTGCACAGGACCTGACCAATGCCACACTAGCAGCACTGCAATCACAAATTTTGGCCCTCCACCAAGAGTTGGATCAGGTGATTGGCACTTCCACCAAAGTGCCACGTTTGTTATATGGTGATGAATATTATGAGTGGAAGTTCCGCTTCGAACAATATTGCAACGCAAAGGAGCCCGGTGTGTGGAGATGCATCATGAATGGTCCAAGAACCATAGTGTATAGCACAGAGCAAGATCCCGAAACAAAATTTCCTAAGCCTATGCACTTATAGACTCCAGTTGGACGTAAAAATCATAGAGGAAGATGAGATGGCTTCTGGAACACTAACCATGGCTCTAGGACCCGATATCTCTATCATGGTTAGAAATTGTAAAAATGCTAAAGAGGTTTGGAGTGAGTTGCAAAATCTCTACGAGGGCAACGCTGACATGAAAGCAAGCAGGGTGAACCAGCTGAATCAGCAATTTAGCTCATTCAATCATATATATGGGGAAACCATCAAGAATCAGATACGCCGCTATGCCAAACTGGTTTCCCAGATGATTTCAGCTGAGATCACCCTCACCAACAGCGCCATGAACCAACAGTTGTTGAATTCACTGCCCAGAAGCTGGGATGCAGACGTGGGCATGATCAAAGAGACAAAGAACCTGAACGACGTCACTCTCACTGAGATGATAGCCACTATCAAATCATGTGAAATTGACAACCAACAAAGGGAGATCAATCATCACAGTAGTCTGATGGCCGCAGGGATGACAGGTCAGAACGCAGCATTAATGTCACAGAATCTAGTCTATAGTCCTCTACAAGGAACTGCACAAGCACCAGGTGGATCAAATGTGGTGTACAGTCCTGTTGTCACGCCTCAAAACACTCAGTATGTGTATGGGTTTCAATCTCCCAATCCTACGACTGTCTCAGCAGCTCAAGTCCATACACAGTTCCATGCTTAGTATCCGAATGTGGGTTTCAGTCTTGCAACTTCTCAAACCGTGCAACAAGGCGTTATTCCTCAAACAGGCGCATCTGTCCCTGGCTCTGCACAACCTGCACCCAACTCTGCTTTTCTCACTAAGGAGAATGAAGAGAAGCTGGCAATTGCTGCATCAATGATCAAGAGCTTAAACGCCTTCCTGGCAGGCGATCTGACTCCTCCATCTATTCTGCCAACATAAGTTGATCAAATCATGAAGGAAGACCGGGATGAGATCGATGTCTCCTAGAACTTAGCAATGGCTGCCTTTCGGGTCAACAAATTTCAAAAAAAATATGGAAGGCAACCTCTGTCCAACCTGAAGACTGGTCTCACAAAGGACAAACTCAGGTGCTACTGATGTCATGAACCAGGACATTTCTCTAGGGAATGCAAGAAGCCACCATCAGGGTATGTATCATCTAGGGTCGCCGACATACAGAGCAGTGACAGACAGTTGGTTCCCGTCTATCCTTCCAAGTCAACTACGAGTCCATCTGGCAGCTCAGGCGGGAAGTCCACAGCATTTGTGGCACAACAGCATGAGGGCTTCAACTGCGCAGATGCTGCAGCTCAAATGGAAACCTTGAATCTATCCAATAACAGCAACCACTGCATGATGGCGCAGACAACTGAGACACCCGATCTTTCGGAAACGGTAAATCGAATACTTTGTTCTGATAGTTGTCGTTTTAAATTATCCCAAATGTGCGCCCACAACTCAACTCTTGTAGCCGAGTATCAACAAGCTGTGTCACAGAACATCGCCCTTAAACATAAGAACAAGCTTCTTATGGAGAAGGTCGAAGCGCAGAAAAAGATGTGGCTCAGCTAAAGCTAGACTTGAACCAACAGCAATGTTAGGTCTACGACTACAAGCTAAAAATTAGCTGAAAAGGACGTAGAGCTTCAAGCAGCCTTAGCCAAGCTAAATTCCTTGATATGAAAGCTTCATGAAAATGAAATAAATATTAAGAAATTTGAAACTTCTAGCAAATTAGTCAAGGACTTATGTAACCTCCAGCTTAATTATCAAAAGAATTTCACTAAGGGTCTTGGGTACAATAGGGCACCACCACCATATAATCATAATTACACTAGAATGCCTGAAACTGAGGAAGAAATCAAAAATGCTGAAAAAATGATGTATGGTAAACCGTCATATTATTTATCAAAATCATGGACGCCCTATTATCCAAAGTTTTCCAAACCCACTGAACTCAAGAAGGATGATGTGTTTGTGGCTTCTACACCACCTCTTAGTGAAACTAGTAATCATCCATCTGAGAGTACAGTGGAAATGGAGACAGAAGTACCTGAGGCAGAACCCTCCACATCCTCTACAACACCTAATGAAAGGGAATCTTCTAAGGCTCAAACTAAATTTGTGAACGATACTAATGTGTCTAATTCATGTGCAGAAGAAATTTTAGTTGAGGATATCACACAGGATGATGAGGAAGAATGTTTGAATATACATTCAAACAATTTAACTGATGATTATGCTTTCTATAAACCTGCCTTTGACATTTTAAATCACTTTATTGCTGAACAATTGACATGCTCAAACAGTGTTGGTTGTGTTGAACATTTAGATAGTTTAAATTCTGATACTGATGTTTTGAATGATGATAGTTGTGACAATATGTGATGAGAAAATAAATTTAGCTGCAGGATCTACATCAACAGATGACTCGGCCTCATCAGCTTCAGCTGAGAATACCGAATGTTCATCTTCAGCAGAGGATATCAAATGTTCACCTTTAGAGGCCACATCTTTTGATGCATTTCATAGGATTGACAATGTTCAAAAAGATTTCAGCGACCTAATACAAGGGACTGATTCAGAAATGAAAGCAGATGAACACAAATCTAAATCTGATTCAAATGCAACCTTTAAATCTGATAGTGAATCGAAATCTAATATATCTCAAAACTGCGAGGTTCCATCATCATCTGCCAAAATTTCTGAACATGATGCTCCTGTTGGGTCACTCGTGTCCTCTACAGAATCTGTCTTCAAATGTGATTTGAAAAATAAGCCGAAAAAGAAAAGAACACGTAGATCTAAAAAGAAGAAAATCCAAGAAGTGTTTTCAAACAATGCAAAGGTATCCGCTGAAGCCTCTCGTCAAACTAAGGACACCGCCAAGCCAAAGACCGTGCAACAGCCGTCAGTAAACGACAACTAGAAATTGACTGACAAATTGCCCAGAATTTCCCAAGCTTGTTTTCTTCCAAAAGAGGTGGACCTGTTTCAACTGTGGATCTCCCGGCACATTGCTCGAAACTGTCAAAGGACCTTTACCTCTTTCCATACTTTGTACTCTAAACATCAGAAGGCTATGCCTAATCACCAATATAAGGCTCGACCTGTGGCTAAGTCTTCTGATCTAGATTGGAACTTGGCCAAGAAACGAAATGTTAACCCCTTGAGACCTTCGGTTTCCAAGAATCCCTCTAGCACTCCTAGGAATGTGTAGAGGTCTGATTCGGTGACCTGGAGGCCTAAGTCAGTGGCCAAAAATCAGTCTACTAACCCCTTCTATAATAAATCAAAGGCATCATCAACCTCATCCTCAACTAACTTGATCTTTCATGAGGTTACTTATGTTGATGCAAAAGGAAAACCCAGATCTTCAATGGCCTGGGTTCCCATTTCTAACTAAACCTGTTGAAATGTGCAGGAACAGCTCTGGCGCGCTCTTGTTCGGTTATGGTATATTGATAGCGGCTGTTCCAGGCACATGACAGGAGACATCTCGCAGTTGAATGACATTCAGTTTTTCGATGGCGGGTTTGTTTCCTTCGCAGGTGGAGAAACTGGGAAAATCACGATGAGTGGAACTGTTTGCAAGGGAGCCCTGAGTTTTAAAAATGTCAACTACGTACCAGAATTGAAGCACAGTCTGTTGAGTGTGTCTCAACTCTGCGACAATCATCTGGATGTTCTCTTTACAAAGAAAGGGTGCTATATGCTCAAACCAGGCTTGATCATTCCAGATGATTGGATTCTCCTGAAAGCTGCAAGAAAAGGAAACGCCTACATCATTGATATGAACCAGGCTCCTTCTGACAAGCTCACTTGCCTTTTCTCCTCGACAACCGAACATGACGCCATGTTATGGCATTGCAGACTGGGTCACATCAATATGAAGAATTTAAATCGTCTCGCTAAAGGTGGTCTGGTCAGAGATCTGCCAGTTCGTGACTTCATGCAGATCGAAAAATGTGAATCATGTGCTTGTGGGAAGCAAAACCATCAGCCGCATAAAACGAAAACCATATCCTCCACTTCTCAGGTCTTAGAACTGCTCCACATGGATCTCTTCGGTCTAACAGACATTCGCAGCATTGGAGGGAAGGCTTACTGTCTAGTTATTATTGATGACTACTCTCGATTCACCTGGGTTTTCTTTCTTACACATAAAAGTGAAACCGCAGAGTTAGTCAAACAATTTGTCACGCTTATGGAAAATCAGACAGATTCGAAGGTAAAGGCTATTCGGTGTGACAACGGGACAGAGTTTAAGAATCTCACCTTAAACTCTTTCTGCTCCTCCAAGGGAATTGACAGATAGTTCAGTGCAGCTAGAACCCAACAGCAAAACGAGGTTGCCGAACGTAAAAATCGCACACTCATCGAGGCGGCATGAACTATGCTTGTTGAATCCGAGCTACCTCTCATCTTCTAGGCCGAAGCAATCAACACTACATGCTATATTCAGAATCATGCCCTGATCAACAAACGCCACATGAAGACTCCATACAAAGTGGTTGAAGGTCGCAAACCTTCGGTCAAGCATTTCCGCAAATTTGGATGTCCTTGTGTACTCCTGCTCATGGATGCTAAAGGAAAGTTCAAAGCACGTGAAGATCCTTGTATTTTCGTTGGTTATTCTGAAAATACGTCATATCGCGTTTATTACAAGATCAAGAAGATGGTAGTTGAAACCTACAATGTGGGTTGGCTGGAGGAAAATCCCAAGGATAAACGCATTGGTCCTGACTGGTTGTATGACTACTCTACCTTATTTAATCATTTTGATGTGTCTTCTAATATGTCTGCAGGAGATGGTTCGACATCTTTCTCTCCAACGGTGCACATTCCTTCCGACGATGACGCTGACGCTGCCACACTAAATGACACACTAAAGTAGCTAAGTTTAGATCCTCCTGGATTCAATGACACTGTCTCACCATCCTCCATAGCTTCACCATCTCATATCCCATCCATTTCTTCGCTTGCTCAGCCGAATCTTCCTGAGGATGTAGGTTCTCCTCCCGAGCCGCTTACGGCACATAAAGGACTTCCTCCTAATGTTTTGGGTTCCTCCTTGTTTCCCGAGCCTACTCCCCTCTATTGTGCAGTGGATTCTCTACCTCACACCTCTACAGGTGCCTCGGTTGAGGGGGAGGCATCTGGAGTTGCTTCAGCTGGTGTCACCAACTTGCCAACCGATGTTTTGGTTCCTACTACACCAATACCACAACGTTTACAGCGGGACCATCCCATTGAGAATATCATTGTTCCTGTAAACGCCGTTGTTCGCACACGCAGTAAATATGGGGATATCAATACATGTCTTTATTCTTGCTTTATTTCCCAAATTGAACCTAAAAGTATTGATGTTGCCTTGCAGGAGCTAGGCTGGGTGGATGCCATGCACGAACTCAATCAATTTGAAAAACTTGGTGTTTGGCAACTGGTGAAACTACCTCAGGGACATCGCGCTCTTGGAACTCGGTGGGTCTTCCGCAACAAGCAGGATGACACTGGAGTGATTGTTCGAAATAAAGCTAGATTGGTGGCCCAAGGGTTTCGACAGATTGAAGGACTGGATTATGATGAGGTTTATGCACCTATTGCACATTTGGAAGCTATACGTATCTTCTTAGCATTACGCATCTTATATGGACTTTACTGTCAATCAAATGGAGGTCAAGACTGCGTTTCTTTACGGCAAGGTGAAAGAGGAAATTTAGGTGGCACATCCACCGGGCTTTACTGATCCTGACAAGCCAGATTATGCTTATAAATTAGACAAAGCGTTGTACGGGTTGCATCAAGCACCTCGCGCATGGTACGCTACTCTTACAGAGCATCTGCTTGCTCATGACTATACACGTGGAACTATTGACCAAACATTGTTTATCAAACGCGTTGATAAGGATATTATTCTCGTCCAAATCTACGTTGATGATATTATCTTTGGTTCCACCAATGATGGTTTGTGCCGCGAGTTCGAAGAAATCATGAAGAAGAAATTTGAGATGAGTTCATTGGGAGAGATGACCATGTTTTTAGGACTTCAAGTTCGTCAGAGACCTCAGGGTATACTCATTCATCAAGGAAAATACGTAAACGGCGTTCTTGCCAAATTCAAGCTTACAGATTCCAAGCCAATGGCTTCACCTATAGTGGAACGGCCACTGTTAAATGAAGATGCTGAAGGAACACCTGTTAACCCTATCATGTATCACTCTATGATTGGCTCACTCATGTATCTCACTGCTAGCCAGCCAGATATCATGTTTGCCGTCTGCTAGTGTGCTCGTTATCAGGCTACTCCTAAACTTTCACATTTACATGCTGTTAAACGAATTTTTAGGTACCTCAAAGGGGCTCCATCTCTGGACCTCTGGTATCCTAAAAATTATGAATTTGAACCGTTTGCTTTCTTTAACAGTAATCTAGGAGGTACAGATAGGGACATGCGCTCAACATCGGCTGGTTGCCAATTTTTGGGAGATCATCTTATTTCGTGGCAATGCAAGAAGCAGCAGACAGTTTCGCTTTCCACTGCAGAGGCAGAATATGTCGTAGCATCTGCTTGCTGCTCCCAGGTTTTATGGATGCAACATCAGCTTGCGGATTACGGTTTAACTTATCTAAACACCACGATTTATTGTGATAATGATGCCGCAATCCAAATAGTTAAAAACCCTATTTTCCACTCCAAAACCAAGCACATTAACATTAAAGTTCATTTTATACACGATTGCTATGAAAAGGGTCTCGTAAAGCTTGAACAAATCCACACTGATGCAAATGTGGCGGATTTGTTCACGAAACTCGTTAGCAACGCACGTTTTCAAGTGCTTGTGGATCTTCTCAAAATGATTCGGCTTTCTTCCTAAGCATCTACTATCTTCGTGTTTAATTACTGTTTTCTGTTTTCTTTTTGTTGTGTCATAAATTTGTTCATATATCTATGCACAAACTTAGGGGGAGAAAATGTTAAAAAAACAACAACTATTATTATTATTATTATTATTATTATTATTATTATTATTATGATTATTATTATTATTATTGTTGTTGTTGTTGTTGTTGTTATTATTATTATTATTATTATTTGCAATGATAGGGAAATGAAATGAATATTCGTGATAAAATGCTTGACTAACACATGTAAGGTATAGAAGCGGAAAAGATTTGGATCGAAAGTGATGTGTCGGTAAGTCTAAAACTCAATCGGATGGGAAAAGTCAAATGAGATAAACATAATGAACTTTGTACTCAGTGGGTCACTTACTATAGGTATATGAGTTTATGGTCTTAAATCTTGCATTGATAGATAGCCAACATCTGAGGTTTCGGGTCTTCATGTTGTTGAGGCGTCCGGGGATATCTTGACTGCCCTTCTGTTGCATCCAGATTATATGCAGACCTAGGCACAGTCAGGATATCTTTATAAAAGAGCCATAATGGAAAGGCCAAAACGCAAAAGAACAAAAGTTTCTTTCCAAGTTCGAACATACCTCGTAAGGTATTTGCCTAACCCTCGTTAGTCACTATTGGTCTCTCTACTGTACGGAAGTACTGAGCTGTTCACCAATAGCCTGACGTTGTAAATCAAAGGATGACCTCAGTATACTCACCTGCTACAATGAACTGTTGTGCTTACCTTGATCGCGGGGGTATGTCATGGTATGGGACACACGAGTACCTTAGTATAAAATTACCCGAAGCATATCATAAGGTCTAATCTGCAAGGTTGGAGTTTTAGATTTAAGTGGACAAGTATACTGACAGTCGCTTAGACCATCGAACCTGCTCATATCGAAAAATGTTCTTTGGTCAGTGTTTGAAATGATTTGATCCCTTAGCAATGCTGTGTAAATTATTTATGTATGTTTTAATAAGTTCTCCTTGTGATGGCTGGATGCTTAGTTAGGTTACTTGATGAATTTTGGTGGGATGGTTTTCTGTTAAGAGATATTGGACTGGCCCAATGTGCTTTGGGATCTGAGCCAGCCTGATGAAATTGGTTTTTAAGTCTAAAATCAAAATTAAGGTTACTGTTCCGAATTGGGCTCAATTGGGCCAGATATTACTGTTCCGGATTGGACCTGTCCGAAATGGCCCATTTAAGTCATTTTGGACAGGCCCAAATGTGTTACTGTTCTGGATTGGGCCTGTCCAAGCCCAATCCGGACTCAAATATCAGGCCCAAGCCCATTTCGGAAAACTATAATGTCATCTCTGTTCTCATTTCGGATTATTCAAAATCCGAGTTACAGTTATTCTCTCTGATTCTCTCTCGAACTGCATATTTCAGACTACCCATTCCAAATCAGGTACATATGCATTCCGGATTGATCTTCAAAAGAATTACGCATTCCGGATTAATCTTCAAAGAATTATGCATTCCGGATTCATAACTGCTCATTCCGGATGGATATTCATCCGAAATGATGAACTCGGATCTCATTTCGGATTAATCTTCATCCGGGATGCATTTTTATCCGGAATACATTTGATAAACGTGTTCCAGATTCATTCTAAGTTTGGATCTTTTTGAATTGTTGAACCCTTTCGCTGAGGTTGAACCTTTTTGAGTTGTTGAACCTCTTAACTAATTTGAACTAGTTTTAATTTGAACCTTGACCACTGTTGAACTGTCCAT
Organism: Scalesia atractyloides; assembly: GCA_947069175.1. Classification (NCBI taxonomy): domain Eukaryota; kingdom Viridiplantae; phylum Streptophyta; class Magnoliopsida; order Asterales; family Asteraceae; genus Scalesia; species Scalesia atractyloides. The sequence continues at coordinate 39,219,802 of CAMTDV010000008.1, read as the reverse complement.
TAGCGTTAACTCTGTTAATCTAGTTAACTCAGTTAACTTGGTTAACTCAGTTATATCAGTTTACTCAGTTTGCTTCTGTTAGTTGATTTTTAACTTTGTTAATTCTTGACAGACATGGTGGAGGAAGCTTTCGATGCTGTAATGCTGGTAGAAGAACAGTTCCACAATGAGGCCGGATACCTTTCAGATCCACCGGCTGGGTATTTTCAGGAGTTTCAGTCAATGATTGTGGGACTTAACAGTTGTCGGATTGCCTACGCTCTTCGGGCAAATCGTGTGATCTACAGAGATTTAGTTCATTCTTTTCGGAAGAGAGTGCGAATACAGCCAAGAGGTGAAGATGGCATACCGTTCATTCGCTCACAGATTCAGGGGAAGGAGATTGTAGTTAACGAGGCTTGTGTGAGGGAAGTGTTGCAGCTAACAGATACTTACAGTAACCCAACCACGTATGTCAAGGAGAAGGTGTTGCCGGTACTGATGGAGATGAGCTACGAAGGTTCTTATCCGCCATTGTTAAAGAAGATGTTTCCTGCGTATTGGAGACTGCTTATACACATGTTTATGCAATTCGTGTCGGAGAATAAAGGTGGACAGGATCAGCCTAATCAGGCTCAGACTTCAGCGATAGTCTCATTGGTTATGGATTGGAAAATATAACTACTCCGGTTATATTTTCAAAAACATGAGGAAGATATTAGAGCAGTCCAAGAAGAGGATGTTTCTGCTGTATCCACGGTTTATCCAACTGATTTTCGATGCTCGTTACCCCGATTTGGCTAAGGATGCCTCAGACGTGAATTTGCTGAATATGAAGCCAATCGGGCCTACCATTTTTGCGACTATGAAGAAGAACTGTTCAACTTCGAAGACGGTGTTTGTGGGTAGGTTCCCTCTGAAGAAGTTTGGTAAGTTTTCGGAAGTTGTGGGTTTGCATGCTCATCCTTCTCCTCCTCCTCCAGTAAATGCGATTGTAGCCAAGGAACACGATATACCAGTGAAGGAAAAAAAGATAGAAGTCGAAGATTTGGTTATAGACGATGAGGATGACGTTGGACAGGCTTTTCTAGATGATCTGGATGCATTCAACGCTACATTAACTCCTGTTCTACCTGAGTTATCATCTGAGAATTTAGCTGCTCTGATTGCTCAGCTGAAGGACATTCAAGAGAAACAAGGTGATCCGCCGCTTGACATTCTGTCTGTTGCTGCTTCTACTGTTCAACCTGACGATGATGACGAAGACGAAGAAGATGAAGTTCCGTTGATAAAGAGACACAGAACTGAGCCGAGCATTCCAGCGAGTACATCTGAGGTTCCAGTTGCTGTTACAGTTGCTACTTCTGAGTTGATTACATCTACTGCTATAGAGAGCACTGTTGCTGAGGTTATTGTTACAGAATCGGTTGCTTGTACTTTGACGATTGATACGCCTATTGTTTCTACACAGCGCACAGTTCCTATCATTACACAGTCTACAGTGGTATCGATTCCTGTTGCTGCAGCGTTACAAATGATGGAATTTGGAGGCAGTTCTTCGGGTCCAGGAGGTTCTGAAGTGGGTGGTAGTGGTGTTGGTTATTCTGATGATATTGCTGATGATTATATACGCAGATCTGAGAAGAGGGCGTTTGAGTTTAGGGGTTTAGATAGTGATGATGATGATACTGAAGTTGATGTTGTTCAGTTAAAGAAACGGGTTGTCGTACTGGAACAGGAAGCCATGTTTAAGGATGCGCAGATTGCCTCCTTGCAGAATCGTTTGGATGTTCGAGATCAAACTATCGAACAGCTGCAGGGAGATGTGACTATGCTGATTACTATCGTTTTTAATTTGAGGGGCAGGTTAGAGAACAAGTTTGGCAGAGAATTCAGCGATCCGACCGACGATCTTATGAATGTTGAAACCCATCATCATGCGGCACAACAACGGATGGCTGAGGAAACGGAATAGCAGAGGTTGGCGGCCGAGCAACTAGCAGTCGAACGTCAAGCTGGCATTGATGATTACTTGAAGGATCCGTGCAAGAAGTTCACTGCGAGTCAGAAACGCGCTACAGATTCGAGAAAGAAGAAGCAGATGGTATTGATGAAGAACGTGAACGTGAATCCTCTGGATGAAAACTTTCAGCTGAAAGATCCTTCGAACCAATCAGATAGATACGTTATGGAGTTGGGGTCGAGCTATTATAGCAAAGTGGGTAATAAGTCTAAAGTGTTGAGTTGGATGTACGACCATATCAAGAACATGTGGATCATTGTATGTCAAGATGGAACAAGAGAATATTATTCGAAGGAGTCATAGTTCGAGACTTGGACGAAGATTGCCCTGACAGATTTTTTAAGAGCTCCGTACACTGATGACGATACGACTGAGCGTGGACCGGGTTGGAGGTTCTTTAAAAGGCTTGAATGGGAGGTTAGAACGGGGTTTAAGGGTATGAAGACCGCAGAACCGTATATGCGAGCAGCCAAAGGAGTGCGTGATGCACACACAGGCAAATGGTTTAATCTGTAATGTGGCCTCCCACGGATAAAGAGTTGGTAATTCCATTTGCTCCTACCTTTCCAAGAGGAATTTTGAAGAATTTTAACTTTTGGTTATACGATCCAAAGGTCGGAAGTGTTGCGATAGTGACGAAAGAGAAGGCCTTCCGGGTGAATGATGTTGTGGATTTGGTCAGCTTCCATGATGAAGATTTACAAGTTCTAGCTTCTCATCAGATACGTACTGCTGAACTATATGAGGTGTGTGCCAAGGATTGGACAGCTGCAGTTGCAGGAATTATTGCTGGTCGTTTGGGAGTGGATGCGGCGCCGAAGGATAAATGAAGAAACCTAGGGGGAGATTGTTGGTCTTGGAGCTTAAAGGTTTATTCATTTATATTGTTTTTGGGCTTTTGGGTTACTTTTAGACAGTTTGGGCTTCCTAGTGCCATGTGGGCCTAGAGTTGTATATTTGGGCTTTGTTATGCCTATAAATAGAGGTGTTAGGGAACTTGTTTAGGGTTAGAGAGTTTTGTTTACTAAACTTGTATCTGACATCCTCTGGTGTATGCAAGTTATTATATTCAAGTTATTCAAGTTGTTCTTCATCCTGATCATTATTTCCGCAATTGATTAGGATAGTGATACCTGTTTGATCCGTTACACGGGACTTGCAACGTTTTACCCTCGTGCGAAGTGAGGAAATTACCTTCATGCGAAGGTAGCTTACCTTCGTACAAAGTGACATATATGCACCTCTCATGTTCGTACTTGGGTCGTTTGTTCGTATATAATCTATACAATATTCAACACACGCTCTATCTAGCCTATTTGTACAGTGATGGACATAAGATGTATCAACAATTTAGGAAATTACTTGCTCACCAACTTTAATTCACTGATTAGACATGAAAACCTCTTAAACTATTGAGTAAGGGTTTCTCCCTTGACATGAGTTGAAGTCTTGTATTGTTGGTTAAGGATTTCTCGAGTGTTCTCGATCACTTCTCTATTCCACCAAGTTGCTCTTTCAATGCTTCCCATAACTCTTTGGCACTATTGCAATGTAAAAGGTCGGTTTAAATCTCATTTGGAAGAGCCATGGCCTTAATGCTAAAGGCATTGGCATCTTGCTCAATTTTTTTGGAAATCCTACTCTAAGTAGTTTTCCGTCTTCTTTGAATCTTGAACACTCGGGTTTTCGGCACTAGGTTCCATTGGATTGTGAGGTCCGAATACAATGGACTTCCAACACCCGGTGTTCTGTTAAGCAAGTATGTGAGCCATCCTATGTTGCCAGATATTAGTTTTGATCTGACAAGCATGGGAGGCGTATTACTGAAGCCGGTGTTATGGGGATCATTTTGTGCTATTTTCTTTTGTTCTTTTATAGAAGAACAAAGTATGTGTAAGACACTTTTTGAGCTCTACACTTTACTACTCCGAGCTCCGAATAGATTTGGATCTTTGTGAGCTGATCTTTGAATGTTAAACTAATTGTGAAATCAAGTTTAACGTAACCAAGCTCTGATACCATTTGTAAAGTCTGAGTTTACAAGGCTTGTGATTAATGCTTAATAAGAACAAACAATTTTGTATTTTATGATAGATAAATAATCACGAGCAATGAATTATCACCAATAACTGTTTTCCAGTAAATCAAAAGATTACAAATTACAGTATGATTGACTCTACAAACATCCCCTTTGCCTAATCACATACAAATTTGTTCATACAAAAGAAAAGGTGATGTCCTGATGAATAGATATCTAACAGGTGAGATCTGTTTATACTAAGTACAAAAGGTCTATTTGTGATTGGCTGACGTCACCCTGATAGTGATATCTAACATTCATAACAAAAAAATTCCACAGATGTTGCAAACATCTGTGGGATCAAACCTCTGATCTAACTAAGCTAAACAATGTTAATAAACTAATTATTACATTAGGAAACATACGTTCTTCAACCTCTATTGCTTTGTTCCAAACATCTGTTTGGCCACATAGATGTTTGGTCTTCATGAGCAGACCTTTGCTTCAACAGAGCTTTGGCCATGTATAGACTGTGTTTCTTCATCAGCAGTTCCAATGCTTCTAATAGTGGATAGCATGTCTTCAACAGATGTTCTGATCTAGGGGTTCAAGATTCACTATCTTTGGGAGGAGTTTGGTTCAGTTAGCTGATTATTTCTTGATCCTTTGGTCATGTTTTGGCTTTTGAATATCATATGTTCTTTTGTAGGTCCAACAACCCTTGCCGACAGCAAAATTTCTGTCACCACTAAACGTTCTTTTTCTTTTTTTTTTTTGTTTCAACCACCCTTTAACATCACTGCTGTAAGCTGTAGCTAAAAGGGCGGTTAACATTTGCCACTTAAAAAGATTAACACCTACTTTATCTATGGCAAATTTGCTATACCGAAGTATTAAATAAGCTCTTGTTTGTGTAAACATAGCCTTATAATAGGTGAACTTACTATATTTAGTAGGCAAGATAAACCAAAACCCTAGACGTGTCTTACTATTCGTAAAAAACCATCAGGATTAACATCACATAAAACATATCAAAATATATCATTAATAGTAAATTAAGTCAAAAAACACATAATATAGTTGAAAAACCAATGAAATATTAGTTAAGTAACACTAACTAGCACAACTAACACCTTCAGCCCAACTAATTAAATTATACATTCAATTAACTAATAAAAAAATAGGGTGGGGTTTGGTGCACCGTTGCAAAAACTTTGTCAAGAAATAAAATTGATGGAATTCCACTGAGGAATTTTTTTCAAAGGGATGGTGGGGATAGGGGATGAGATTGGCTTTTGGCTGGATCCGTGGGTGCTCAACGAGCCGCTCAAGGACAGATTTCCGACTCTTTTTTCATTGGAATCAGAGAAAAGGTGCAAAGTCAATGAGGGGGTGTCGGGTGTAGCGGGCAAGTCGGAGTGTTTATGGAAATGGAAAAGGCAACAGTTGACAAATGCCGAAATGTTCAAACTGGGTCAGCTGAGTTCTCTTATCAATGCGGTGAACCTGAATAACAATCGAGACAAGTGGACGTCGATCAGCGAGGCAGATGGCGAATTTAGTGTTGGTGCGATAAAGAGACTCCTGAATAAGGGTAGGAGCAGCAACTATTATGTTGTTGATTGGTGTAAATGTCTTTCGATTAAGCGCAACATTTTTATCTGGCTAGCTAAGATGAACAGATACCCTACAGCCGTGGAACTGGTTAAAAGGAGCATTAATATTACTAATACGACCTGCCCTTTTGTGACTTCGGGGACGAGACACTGGAGCACTTATTTAGTTCGTGCTTCGTTGCCTCCATTGCGTGGCAGCAAATTAGCAGATGGTGCAAAATCGCTAACATCCTTGCGTTTTCGTTAAGAGATTTGTTAGAATAACATAATTCTAGCGGACTAAAAGATGGGGTTGCTGATGCTCTGAAAGGTATCATCAGGATTGCATGTTGCAATTTTTGGCGAGTAAGGAATGGGTTAAGATTCAACAACAAACAAGTCAGAATAGAAGACATCATGTGCCAAATAAAGGCGGTTAGGCTTTTTATTTAAAAATAGGTCTAAACTGAGGAACATTACCTTAAAGAACAGATGTAAATTTGTAATTATGTAAGTTTGTGGTTGTGGTCGCCCGGTTTGGATTTGGCCGTGTTTCAATGAAGTATATGTTTAAAAAAAATTAATTAATAAAAATAAAATATTATTTATTATTAGTTCCGGAATATATATAGGGTTTCGTATTAAAATGAACATTAGTGTATTTGTGAACTGAGTGAACAAATCCTGGCCATTGATTTACACCATCAAATCGTGTGTGTGTGTGTATATATATATATATAAAGTGTATTGTACAATTGGCCTTAATGTATGAGCGTACGAGATGAAAATTTCGCACTTTATAAACCTCAAAAACCATAAATCCGCATGTTATAACTTCAAATCTGCATGTTATATTTTCATCATTTACGCATCGTACTTTAAGGCCAATTGTCCGTTAACTAACCCATCATTGTTATTTAAAACTTTATAATTATCTTTAAAATTTAAATAAACCTACACTTATCTTTATTTATCAAAACTTATCTCTATCAGATACTTAAAACCAGATTTAAGACCCTCTCATATACAAGATTTCGGTCCAAATACATTCAGTTGTATTACAATTTTAAACACTAAACCTTATCACATTGCAACAATCCCCATATCTAAACTAACTTATTATGTGATGTAATCTGCTATGGATCATCAAAAATTTGTTTTTCAAGTGTTACAACCGTGCAAGGGAAGTCTAGCAACATCAATATCATCTAATCTCAAACAACAGGTATGAGATCTTAATTTTATTTCTTGTTTTCCAGATTTAAATACATATAACAAAACCATAAAATTCTTAACTAGAATAATAATAATATGATATATTATGTTTTAACACTTGTTTGGTCGATTATATGTTGATCACAAGCGAAAACACAACTTAAACTTGTTTAAAATACAAACAGATTATATCATAATCCAGGCATAATCAAAATCCGAGTTTGTCAAGATTGTAACTTGATGAAACCCAAACCAATTAAATTGATTCTTGAGTCTAAATTGTAAGTCAAAGAGTCTAGTTTTCAGAATACTAAGTTTCATGGTTTTTGATGGGTTTAAATCAGTGAAAAATAATTTAGCAAATCAGAGGTCTAATCTTATGTTGGGTTATATAAAATATAGAAAGCCAAAACCGAAGGGAGCCATCTTCCCTGCCTAATGGAATAAGTTGAAGTACACTCATTGGTCCAGAAGTTTCCCCCTTGAAGGCTTCGCAAAGCAACAGTGTTGATGCACTTTATGCCCGTCACTATGCGAATAGGCTAGAAAGAGTGTGTATTGAATATTGTATAGATTAGATACGAACACACGACCCAAGTACGAACGAGAACTGAATCGTACGAGTGACAGTGTGACTTATACGAGTGACATTGTGACTCGTACGAGTGATAAACAGCTCTACTCGTACGAGTGAGCTTATGTGGTTCGTACGAGTGACATCTTGTCACTCGTACGAGCAACCATTCGCACGAGCTGCTCATGTCTATATATATATATATGTGTTATGTGTTCATTATTTGTTAAGTTTCAAAAGTTCCCTAAGGGTAAACGCTGGCGGATTCTCTCTAGGAATTTCGCAAGCTAGACAAGATGTATACTCTTTTGGTGTGAATGATGCTTCCGCTGATTCTGTTTCTACTCCTTTCTATATCGTTCTACCGAATCGGTACTATCATGCACCCAAACTTCCGTCTAGAACTGCTGTCACCGGGACCCACAACTGGTATCAGAGCCATGGTACCGATTCATTCAATTTAACAGTTGATGAATCACCTACGCTCATGAATTTTGGACGTATGAGGGGTTTTAGACGTAAAACATCAAATAATCGGACAATCCACAGACATAATGTAAAATTGAAACCAAAAATCATTTGAAATTCGAAGAAATGAAGATTTTGGATCGAAAAGATGTAATCAGGCTCGTTCGTACGAGTAAGCATATATGGCTTGTACGAGTGACACTTTGTCACTCGTACGAAGCATCACTCGTACGAAGAAAAACATTCGTATGAAGCGCAACTCGTACAAAGTGTGGCAGCCTGAAAAAAATTTGTGGTTACAAACTTTTTCGAGATTTTAACGTCTAATTCGGGCTGTTTGGGGCACCGTCTAGAGCTTCAGAGCAATTTTGGGAAATTTTCCACAAAATTTAAGTACCATATTCTGCAGTCGCGCCATAATCTTCATTCCCATAAGAACTCAACACGTCAGAATTTACAAAAATAAGGAGGAATAAAAATTTTCACGTATATGTTAATATTCTAGCATTTTTGAAATTTGTGACCATGCAACAGTATTCGGGTGGTTTCGACTGTAGATTATCTAGGAACACAACGCATCGAAGATTCATTAGTGATGAGATAAAGTTGATGTCTATTGTTTGTAAAGTGGGGTTGCATAACTGCGTCTTGGAGGAGTTGTTCATCAGATTCAGTAGTTGTGGTCACGTTGATTCTTGAGTCTTCGTAAAAGCCGATTACACACCGACTGCTTAGTGGTACAAAGTATCCAATTTAACTCCGCAGGGTAAATGAACTATTTTCCGGACTAACCGCCAGAAAATAAGGATGCTTTGTGGTTTCAGTTGTCATCGGGACTAACAAGGAAGGCTATATACTTGCAATTCATGACTAAAGAAGACGATATAATAAATCTTTCAGACAAAAAATGTGTACCAGCTGCTCACGAAATAGACTATACATTTGGAGTTTCATGATCAAAGGATGTTTAGAATTTTCAGATCATGATAAAGATTGATGCTCAAGGGTTAAATGCCTGATCCCCGATGTGGAAGTGGAAGCACATACGACTGCTTAACTTTAACTCTGCAAGGCAAATGAACTGTTTTTTCGGACTAACCGCCAGGAAACAAGGATGTCTTGTAGTTTCAGTTGCCCCATTCCAGCGGAGATAGCTATACATATGTTATTGTGATTAAAAAGGAAGAATGTGATTCTGATTGCCAAAGAATGTTTCTCAGATTCGATGTGTTACTTGTCACACCCCGACCCGCAGCGGAATAAGAGTCTGGGCATAATTGGGTTATCACCAAAGCTCATGATGTTTACTAATATGTTTCATATTTATTAAATTCAAAATTACATCCTCAATATTCCAAACAAGTTCATACAATTACAAAGAAAAGTAACTAAATAAACAATCCAAAGTCTAAACCGATTTATTCTTCTAAGCCATCCTATATGTTTCTTGCTGCAACTGGATCACCTGTATCATGTGTAAAATGGGGGTTTTTGGGTCAACATAAGTTGGCGAGTGAACCTTGTTAGAAAAAATTTATTATTGATTTCTTGTTATATTTAATATAGAAAGATTGTGCAATAATCATATGTGAGCAAATGTAAATAAACATACAATAACAATAACAATAACAATAACAAACCACCTTGCATGAGTATATAACATGAATGATAATGTATATGTTGGCAATGTCACGTTCACGCTCATAGGTAATGGGGAACGGACGGCCTATGATGATGTATGTGCGATCAAGGCTCAATCAAACGGAGCCGATCGTATGTTGGCAACGCCTCGTTCACGCTCATAGGTAATGGGGAACGGCTCACGCTCATAGGTAATGGGGAGCGGCGGCCTATGATAATGTATGTACTGAAAATGATAAATTTAATCTAAACATTAACCACACAAACAGTTGATACATATTGAATACATATTTGATCGTTGATATGATGGATGCACAAGTGTTTAAATGTAATAAGTAATATGACACATGATACACCCCAAAAACGTGATTAAAACGGGGAATTTGTAGAGATTCACTCACATTGGGTGCGTTCGTTTGATGATGTTGAATGCGCACGAGTTTAGAGGATTGATTGACGAGGAATAACTAACCTAAATAATAACGAAAAGGTACGGTAAATAAGTGGATTTTATTAACAATTTTAATAGGATTTTTGGATATATTTTTGTGAGTTTAAGGCTATTTTCTAACTTTAAAAACATTTTTTTAAGTATTTTTAATTGATTTTTAAATTAAATAAATAAATAAAAATATAAAAAAATGATGACTTTTTGGGTTGACCGTTGACTATTGACTTTGACTTGTTGACCGGTTCGGTCGTGTATTTGTTTGCACTGAGTGAGGTTCGAACTTGTGACCTCCCGTACGCGTGCACGCAGCTCTACCAACTGAGCTACGTGTCTAACCCGAAATATTTCTGTTTTTAATTATATTTATATACTTTTTAATTTATTCAACATTCATTTATTTTTAAAAAGGATTTTAATTACATCGAACCGGTGTGCATAACAGGTCTCGAACCCGGGACCTGTTGTTTAACGTTGCACACAGTCCACCGCTGGACTGTGTGTCTAACCTGGTTGAAACACTTGTTTTTATTTCTCTTATATACTAACTGGAAGTTTCCGTATTTGGGTTTTATAAAAAGTCTGAATATTGTGACGAATCGGAACAAGGACAGACTCGAACCCGGTATCCCTATGATTCAAATGCACACAGTCCACCGCTGGACTGTGTGTCTAACCCGAGATATAACCCGATTTATATTAAATACATACACAACCTAACTTCATCTTCTTCGCTAAAACAACTCAGATAACTGATATTCGACTGATCTTGTTCAATTCAATTAACGGACATATAAATGATTAAAACGTAACGGATAGGGAAGGTTTTGGAAATAAATGTACTGGAAAGATGACTTTTCTCATAACTCCGGCAAAGTCGTCGGCTCTGTTTTATGAACTCCGTCTGAGCGGACAAATTAACAGTTTTGATTAACAAATTGTGAAATTGAATGACTAAACAAGAGTTATCAGAATGTTTAAATGATTATACCGATTCGCAGCGCAATTTAGGACTTTCCAGAAATCTTCCGGCGAGTGCTGATTATCCGATATCGTCGTCTGGGACTGATTCTGGTTGAAGGGTTTGAGTTAGTAAAAGTCTAACAATAGATAGAAGATGAAAGAATTGAGAAATTTACCGTTTTGATGAATGATACGGTTTTCCGGCGAAAGTCCGGTGATATCAGATAGCGATTCCGACGATCAGAAATTAGAGCAAAAGTGAAATGGGAGGTTTTGTGAGTGTTTTTGAGTCGCGAGATGATGATTTTGATAGAGTAAATCAGGAAGTAAAGGATTTCGGTTTTTAACTCCCAAACTCATATGAATCGAAACAATTAAAGACTGAATTTGATTAAGAACGTGCGTCGTAATGGTTACATCGGTTATTATCAGTAATTGCGATCACTCAATCGTCTAGAAAGTTGAAAGCCGATGAACGATTTCAGTTTGGCGCAAACAGATGATTTCACAGGTGAACTTATGTTTTATTTGTTTCCTAGATTACACAAAGACATCAAGTGGCGGAGTGGTTAAGTGTTGGTTGGTTAGGTCTTCCGGCTGACCCGGGTTCGAAACCCGGCAGCCCCTTTTCATTTTTAATTGCTTTATTTTTATTTTTTAACAATTTTAATTTCCATATTCTAAAATGTTTATTAGTTATGTATTGTTTAAAATTAAAATAAGAATTAAATGAGCAACGAAAATTTGAAACTGATTATTCGATTAATAAACGAAGCGGGTTTTGAAAACCCGTTTTTCGACGGATGTTACAGTATCCCCTACTTTTAGAAATTTCGTCCCGAAATTTAAGTAGTAGTGGTAACAAGAAAAAGATGCGGGTATTTTTCGTGCATTGAGTCTTCACGTTCCCAAGTAAACTCAGGTCCTCGTTTCGACTCCCAGCGTACCCTTACAATTGGAATACGACTCCGTCTTAAACGTTTTTCTCCGAAGTCCTTGATCTCTACTGGTCTTTAAATGGAATGAATAGATTCATCGATCTGAATATCTTCCAGGGGAATATGGAGGTTTTCATCGGCGAGGCACTTCTTCAAGTTTGATACGTGGAATGTGGGGTGAATTCTGTTGAGTTCTTATGGTAGATCAAGCTTGTATGCTACAGGTCCTACTCTTTCGAGTATCTTGAAAGGTCCTACGTAGCGTGGTGCTAGCTTGCCCTTCTTGCCAAAACGAACTACTCCCTTCCACGGTGATACTTTAAAAAGTACATGATCACCAATGTTAAACTCCAAAGGCTTTCGTCGTTTGTCTGCATAACTCTTTTGACGACTTTGTGCCGCTAGAAGATTGTTTCGAATTTGATGGATCTTGTCTGTTGTTTCTTGAATTAGTTCTGGACCTGTGATTTGAGCTTCCCCAATTTCGTGCCAACATACTGGAGATCGGCACTTACGACCATATAAACCTTCGAAAGGTGCCATGCCGATACTTGAATGATAGTTGTTGTTGTACGAAAATTCAACTAATGGTAGATGAGCGTCCCAATTTCCCTTGAAGTCTATGACACATGCTCGAAGCATATCTTCAAGAGTTTGGATGGTGCGTTTAGATTGTCCATCAGTTTGAGGATGATAAGCGGTACTGATGTCTAATCGTGTACCCAAAGCGGCTTGCACGGCTTGCCATGTTCGTGAAGTGAAACGACCATCACGATCTGAAATAATGCTTAACGGTACACCATGACGGCTTACGATCTCGCTGATGTAGATACGAGCTAACTTCTCATTCTTGAAGTCCTCGCGAATCGGAATGAAGTGAGCTGATTTTGTAAGACGATCAATGATTACCCATATAGTGTCATACCCACCAGAAGTGCGAGGTAACCCGGTAATGAAGTCCATGGTTATGTTTTCCCACTTCCATACAGGTATTTCAGGTTGGACCAGAAGCCCTGAGGGTCTTTGATGTTCAGCTTTTACTTTGGAACATGTAAGGCACTTGGAAACAAAAACAGCAATATCCTTTTTCATTCCAGGCCACCAGTAGGTGTATCGAAGGTCTCGATACATCTTGTTGGCTCCTGGGTGTATAGAGTATCGTGTTTTGTGCGCCTCATTCATAAGGTAATCACGAAGGTTATTGTGATCGGGAATCCATATGCGATCTAGATAGTACAGAATACCGTCGGATTTAGTTTCAATTTTAAGTTCAGCTCCACAAGACAGCTCCTTTCGTACGTCGTTTTCCGTTACTGAAACATGTTGGGCTTCTCGAATTTGATCTTTGATTTCGGTTATGATTTGCGAACATAGAAGACGAATGGAGTTCGCATAACCCTTTCGACTGAGCGCATCGGCCACCACATTTGCCTTGCCAGGATGATACCGAATTTCACAGTCGTAGTCATTAAGAAGTTCGACCCATCTTCATTGCCTCATGTTTAACTCCTTTTGGTTGAAGATATGTTGGAGGCTCTTATGGTCAGTGTATATTTCACACTTAGTACCGTAGAGGTAATGTCTCCATATCTTAAGAGTGAACACAACGGCTCCAAGTTCTAGGTCGTGGGTGGTGTAGTTCTTCTCATGAGTTTTGAGTTGTCTAGAAGCATAAGCTATCACCTTTCCTCTTTGCATTAGAACACAGCCTAGTCCCTGCCCTGACGCGTCGCAATAAACCACGAAGTCATCACAACCTTCAGGAAGAGTGAGAATAGGTGCGTCACAGAGTTTTTGTTTAAGGGTTTGGAAGGCTTCTTCTTGTTTGGGTCCCCATATGAAGGGTTTTCCTTTATGTGTTAAAGCCGTGAGTGGTACAGCGATGCCGGAGAAATTTGCAATGAAACGGCGATAATAACTAGCCAAACCAAGGAATGATCTTACTTCGGTTGGTGTACGTGGCGCTTGCCATTCTTGTACTGCTTTGATCTTTGAGGGGTCGACATGTATTCCCTTGTCATTGACGACATGTCCAAGGAATTGTACCTCTTTTAACCAGAATTCGCATTTGGAGAATTTGGCGTAGAGCTTTTCATTCCCTAAGAGTGTAAGGATGAGTCGAAGGTGTCGTTCATGATCAGACTTAGACTTTGAGTAAATGAGGATGTCGTCGATGAAGACTATAACAAAGCGATCGAGATAGGGTTTGCAGACTTTGTTCATTAGATCCATGAAGACAGCTGGAGCGTTGGTTAGACCAAATGGCATGACCATGAATTCATAATGACCATAACGAGTTCGGAAGGCGGTCTTTGGGACGTCTTCTTCATGTACTCTGAGTTGATGATAACCAGAACGGAGGTCGATTTTTGAAAAACAGCTGGCGCCTTGAAGTTGGTCAAGAAGATCATCGATGCGAGGTAATGGGTAGCGGTTCTTAACAGTTAACTTGTTGAGTTCTCTGTAGTCGATACACATGCGAAACGTTTCATCTTTCTTCTTCACAAAAAGGACAGGTGCACCCCAAGGCGATGAGCGAGGATGTATGAATCCTTTGTCAGTCAGCTCTTGTAATTGACTGGCTAGCTCTTTCATTTCGGGTGGGGCTAACCTATAAGGAGATTTTGCAACTGGAGTAGCTCCAGGTATAAGGTCAATGCGGAATTCGACTTCTCTCACGGGAGGAAGTCCTGAAATGTCGTCAGGAAAAACTTGCGGAAAATCTTTTACTACTGGGATGTCTTCGAGTTTCTTCTCCTTGATTCCCTTTTTGACGACATGAGTTAGGAATGCGACATAATTTTTGCGAAGATATTTTCGGGCTTGAAGACAGGACATTAATTTGAGTCCTTTCGAAGGGGTTTCTCCAAAGATTCGTAGAGTCTGACCGTTTGCAAGAGGAATGCGAATGAACTTTTCGCGGCATACAACTTCAGCATGATGTTGGCTGAGCCAGTCCGTACCAATTATAATGTCAAAACTTCCCAACTTCATAGGTATGAGGTCAACTGGAAAATCGTGATCGTTTAGGGTGAGAGTACAATTGCGTATAATAGAGTTTAATGAGACCGGTTTTCCGTCAGCAACTTCTACCGTTATGGATTCCATGAGTTTATCTCGAGTTTGGTTAAGGATGGGTTCAAATTCTAAGGACACAAAACTTTTATCCCTGCCAGTATCAAATAACATGGATGCATAACTACCATTGATGAGAAACGTACCGTTAACCACATTGTTGTGAGCCCTAGCTTGATTGGCGTTGATGTTAAAAGCTCTTCCTCTTACAGGTGGAGGAGCTTGGTTAGCCTGGTTTACTGGATTAGCTTGAGCTTGGGCATGGATAATATTCACCAGGCGTGGACAGGTGTTCCTGAAGTGGTTCGGGTCTCCACAGTTGTAACAAGCCCGCATAAGTTGCACCATGGGATAGTTGGGTTGGTAGTAGGATTGGGCTACATGTTGGGTAGGTGGTAGTAGTAAAGGTTGTTGGGCTTGACCCACTATCTGATGGTGGGTTTGGGTTGAGGGCTGATGGCGGTTCGTCCGCTGAAGTACGCGACAGGTTTGAATGGTGTGACCTGCGCGACCACAGCCGGTGCAATGTTGGCATGGATGATCAAGAAAGTGATGGTATTGGCAACGGTTGCATTTTGGGTATGGGCCGGAGTATGGCTTTTTATATGGTGCAGGTGAGGGGGCAACTTGAGTGATGGGTGCAGCTGGGATAGGGAAATTTGTTTGTGTGACAGCAAAGTTTCTGGTGTTTCGCTTCCTCTTGTTAGCAAACTTTGAGGAGGAGGTGGAATGGTTTGAAGTTTGGCCCTCAATGGGGGCTTTCTTTTTCTCGTCCTTAAATTTGCCGTTACGAATACGATTCTCGGTAAGCTCGGTAGCTAGTTCCATACCCGCTTCGAGTGTTGCAGGCGAAGTGCTTAGAACTGAGTCTTGAATTTTCGAGGGGAGGCCTCGAATATAGTGTTCGACTAGGCGGTAAACTGGGTTGAACAAGTTAGGGACCATTTGGTTCAACTCTAAAAACCGTTTGTTGTAGGAAGTATAATCTCACTCCTTTTGCTTCAACGAATGAAATTCATCCTCTAACTTTTTGATCTCGCTTCTTGGACAGAAGCGTCTCGTCATGATTTCCCTTAACTCCTCCCACGTTAAGGCCATTGCATCTTCGATTCCTCTCTTACCCTTTTCAGTATTCCACCAGGTAAGAGCTACTCCAAATAGTCTACTGGTTGCGTAGCGTACCTTGCGATCCTTGGGACAATCGCAATTGAGGAAGGTGTTTTCCATTTTCTCAAACCAGTGGAGGAGAGCAGTGACACCTTCGGTCCCTTCAAATTTCGGGGGATCGCAAGACTTGAAGTGTTTGTATGAGCACTTTTTGGAGGGAGGGTTGTCGACGTTCTGGTCTTCTTGCTGGGGAGGATTGATGGGATTTGCGGCGAGAGCTTGTTGGACTTGAACTACGATGTCAGGAAGCACCGCGGCCATTTGTTTTGCGATTTGGGTGGCCAAGCGTTCGTTTGACCTTCCTGACCTTCTACCCCAACGTTGTTGCCTAGCCGACATCTATAGGAATATACATAAGAAGATTGTGAGTTTAAGGAGTCTTTTTAGGTGTCATGTGTCTTAAAAAAAATAAAATGACATAAACATCAATAATGCAACTACATCCATAGGATGTCTTGTGTTTGCTCATGTTTGGGCCTCCAATGTCCCCCATACCTTCACCTGTATAGTCATGTGGGCCCCCATGACTATTGGCTTAGTAGGATTCACATTGGTATTGGCGGTTTAACACTCGCATCACCCGAACCATGAAATATGTTTGCGAGATGTATCGTCGGAGGGTGTCCAGGTGTAGACACAATGACAACTCAAAGTGGGGTTAGCTCACACGACGTTTGGTATAGCATGCTTTGGCCTAATAGGTCCTTCGTACTCTCATCGTTAGTCCCCAGGTAGGCAAATTGGTCCTTTATTTTGGATTTCTACGAATGCCAAGCCTAGACAGGACGTTCCGACTACCGGTACTTGTACCCTTCCAGTTACTACATGCCCGTCATGAGAACTCACTTTGATGTGATTTGAAAATACAAAAATCGTTGCAAAAGTCATGGAAATTGTGTGGTGTGTGCTCTCATGGATATGATATGTTATGAGAATAGGATTCATGATAGGCATTGTATAATAATATGTACTTATGAACATGCTTGCATAACATTGAATGTAACAATAAACATAAAACATATAAAAATCATGAATTTTGCATGTAACACACAAACAATTTAAAAATTCTAATCAACTAAAGTATAGGCTCTAAGGGTCTAATAACCTATCCAATATCCCTATAGTCATGGCTCTGATACCAATCTGTCACACCCCGACCCGCAGCGGAATAAGAGTCGGGGCATAATTGGGTTATCACCAAAGCTCATGATGTTTACTAATATGTTTCATATTTATTAAATTCAAAATTACATCCTCAATATTCCAAACAAGTTTATACAATTACAAAGAAAAGTAACTAAATAAACAATCCAAAGTCTAAACCGATTTATTCTTCTAAGCCATCCTATATGTTTCTTGCTGCAACTGGATCACCTGTATCATGTGTAAAATGGGGGTTTTTGGGTTAACATAAGTTGGCGAGTGAACCTTGTTAGAAAACATTTATTATTGATTTCTTGTTATATTTAATATGGAAAGATTGTGCAATAATCATATGTGAGCAAATGTAAATAAACATACAATAACAATAACAATAACAATAACAATAACAAACCACCTTGCATGAGTATATAACATGAATGATAATGTATATGTTGGCAATGTCACGTTCACGCTCATAGGTAATGGGGAACGGACGGCCTATGATGATGTATGTGCGATCAAGGCTCAATCAAACGGAGCCGATCGTATGTTGGCAACCCCTCGTTCACGCTCATAGGTAATGGGGAACGGCTCACGCTCATAGGTAATGGGGAGCGGCGGCCTATGATGATGTATGTACTGAAAATGATAAATTTAATCTAAACATTAACCACACAAACAGTTGATACATATTGAATACACATTTGATCATTGATATGATGGATGCACAAGTGTTTAAATGTAACAAATAATATGACACATGATACACCCCAAAAACGTGATTAAAACGGGGAATTTGTAGAGATTCACTCACATTGGGTGCGTTCGTTTGATGATGTTGAATGCGCACGAGTTTAGAGGATTGATCGACGAGGAATAACTAACCTAAATAATAACGAAAAGGTACGGTAAATAAGTGGATTTTATTAACAATTTTAATAGGATTTTTGGATATATTTTTGTGAGTTTAAGGCTATTTTCTAACTTTAAAAACATTATTTTTAAGTATTTTTAATTGATTTTTAAATTAAATAAATAAAAAAAAATATAAAAAAATGTTGACTTTTTGGGTTGACCGTTGACTATTGACTTTGACTTGTTGACCGGTTCGGTCGTGTATTTGTTTGCACTGAGTGAGGTTCGAACTTGACGTCCCGTACGCGTGCACGCAGCTCTACCAACTGAGCTACGTGTTTAACCCGAAATATTTCTGTTTTTAATTATATTTATATACTATTTAATTTATTCAAAATTCATTTATTTTTAAAAATGATTTTAATTACATCGAACCGGTGTGCATAACAGGTCTCGAACCCGGGACCTGTTGTTTAACGTTGCACACAGTCCACCGCTGGACTGTGTGTCTAACCTGGTTAAAACACTTGTTTTTATTTCTCTTATATACTAACTGGAAGTTTCCGTATTTGGGTTTTATAAAAAGTATGAATATTGTGACGAATAGGAACAAGGACAGACTCGAACCCGGTATCCCTATGATTCAAATGCACACAGTCCACCGCTGGACTGTGTGTCTAACCCGAGATATAACCCGATTTATATTAAATATATACACAACCTAACTTCATCTTCTTCGCTGAAACAACTCAGATAACTGATATTCGACTGATCTTGTTCAATTCAATTAACGGACATATAAATGATTAAAACGTAACGGATAGGGAAGGTTTTGGAAATGAATGTACCGGAAAGATGACTTTTCTCATAACTCCGGCAAAGTCGTCGGCTCTGTTTTATGAACTCCGTCTGAGCGGACAAATTAACAGTTTTGATTAACAAATTGTGAAATTGAATGACTAAACAAGAGTTATCAGAAGGTTTAAATGATTATACCGATTCGCAGCGCAATTTAGGAATTTCCAGAAATCTTCCGGCGAGTGCTGATTATCCGATATCGTCGTCTGGGACAGATTCTGGTTGAAGGGTTTGAGTTAGTAAAAGTCTAACAATAGATAGAAGATGAAAGAATTGAGAAATTTACCGTTTTGATGAATGACACGGTTTTCCGGCGAAAGTCCGGTGATATCAAATAGCGATTCCGACGATCAGAAATTAGAGCAAAAGTGAAATGGGAGGTTCTGTGAGTGTTTTTGAGTTGCGAGATGATGATTTTGATAGAGTAAATCAGGAAGTAAAGGATTTGGTTTTTAACTCCCAAACTCATATGAATCGAAACAATTAAAGACTGAATTTGATTAAGAACGGGCGTCGTAATGGTTTCATCGGTTATTATCAGTAATTGCGATCACTCAATCGTCTAGAAAGTTGAAAGCCGATGAACGGTTTCAGTTTGGCGCAAACAGATGATTTCACAGGTGAACTTATGTTTTATTTGTTTCCTAGATTACACAAAGACATCAAGTGGCGGAGTGGTTAAGTGTTGGTTGGTTAGGTCTTCCGGCTGACCCGGGTTCGAAACCCGGCAGCCCCTTTTCATTTTTAATTGCTTTATTTTTATTTTTTAACAATTTTAATTTCCATATTCTAAAATGTTTATTAGTTATGTATTGTTTAAAATTAAAATAAGCATTAAATGAGCAACGAAAATTTGAAACTGATTATTCGATTAATAAACGAAGCGGGTTTTGAAAACCCGTTTTTCGACGGATGTTACATTACTAGATAGTACGATTCCGATGATGATTTGCTGATTGAGAAGATTACCGATTTCCTGATCAATTGTGATTACGAAAATCGGGATTTCGGATTTTTACGGATATTCATTGATTTGAAGATTTTGTTGTGGTAATTCGAAGTTTCTATCAATTGCTGGTTGGGTTTTGAAGATCAGAGGATCGAGCATTGGAGGAGTGTGCTAAACCAAACGCGGTTGTGGTTCACGTCGAAACAGAGATGTTAAATTGATTAATTTCAAGTTGGTGATTATTTGAGAAAATTTGTAGATTAACCAAATCAGAGGAGGTCTTGAACCATGCAAACAAAGACCTGAAGATTAATTTCTGGAGAAAATTATTACAAGGGGAATATTGCTTAAAGTAGATAATGCAAACCCAGATCATTAATCAAGGGGGAATTTGTTGACGTGTTCTACGACATCGATAGATACCTGATTGAACTTGTAGAATATTCAAACACAGCTCTCAAATTTTAAGATCAAACTTCGACAGTGACGTCCAAGGGGGAATTTGTTGATGCACTTTATGTCCGTCACTATACGAATAGGCTAGAAAGAGTGTGTATTGAATATTTTATAGATTAGATACAAACACACGACCCAAGTGCGAACGAGAAATGGCTCGTACGAGTGACAATGTGACTTGTACGAGTGACATTGTGACTCGTACGAGTGAAAAACAGCTCTACTCGTACGAATGATAAACAGCTCTACTCGTACGAGTGAGCTTATGTGGTTCGTACGAGTGACATCTTGTCACTAGTACGAGCAACCATTCGCACGAGCTGCTCATGTCTATATATATGTGTTGTGTGTTTATTGTTTGTTAGGTTTTGGAAGTTCCATGAGGGGAAACGCTGGCAGATTCTCTCTAAGAATTCTGCCGGCCAGACAAGATGTATACTCTTTCTGTATGAATGAATGAATGATTCCGCTGATTCTGTTTCGACTCCTTTCTATATCGTTCTACCGAATCGGTACTATAATATGCCCAAACTTCCGTCTAGAACCGCCGTCACCGGGACCCACAAACAGCCCCCCAAACTGCTGATACAAAAGTGTTCCCTTCAAGAATAGAGAACAAAAGAACAGGTGTTGGAATGTCAAAGTTCTTGTCAAAAGTCAACAATCAAGTCAACAAAATTCAAGACTATAGACCAGAAGATCAAGTCAATAAGTCGAAGACTAGAAGTTCTGGATTCCTAGAAGTGTTGGTTCACACCAGCAGTTTTAGAGAATCTAGTTGTTTTCACTTTTTCTTAGTAGAAGAAGTAGTTCAATATAACAGTGTAACTATCCTACAGTTTTACTAACTACTGGCAGTTACATTATTTAATGAGTTATTAGGGGTCGCTTTCATGGTAATATCACCGACAGTTCTCTCCTCCTATATATAGTTCTTTGTATTCAATGTAATAGCTAACACTAAGAGTCTTAGAGCATAAGAACTTAGTGAGAGAGATTGCACCTTGTGAGGGAGAGTACAATTGTACCTTGTGGTTGTATTACATCATATGTGTTTATTATAATATGAAATAATTTTGCAATTATTCCCAAATCCAGTTATGTTAGATCAGTGTGTTATTATAATTGTTTAATTGAATTTATAGAATTCTTCAATTGTTCTGTCCAAAACACACACAACACAGACTCTCAGATCCAACATCTTACTTCATGATAGAAATGTTAGGTTGACTTTCCAAAGTCACAACTCATTCAATATAGGTCCAAATAACCTACAATTTTAACATAACGAAATTGTGTTAGTCCAAAAGCTATTCCAACTGGTTTGCATTCTTTTTAATAAAAACTCATTTTTTACAAATTTTAACATGTTTGGTTGCTGAAAAAAAAACGTTATTGCTACCTTTCAGTGTTCCATGATTTTTCATAAGTTTTGTACACACTAGAAAAATATAACAAAAATATTCTTGAAGAACGAAAACATGTAGGGAATTGGCATATAGTTTTCATAATTTTATTCCACCATTTAGTCAATCAATAAGTTTCTTGAACTTTACATTAAAACTGACCCAAAAATTTACTTAATGATCTGAACTGTTAAATCATTATACTTTAACCATAATCTGATACTTAACCATTCATTAAATCACCAATGCTTATCAGTTAACCAAACTTAGTCCTTACATGGGAAAAGCATGCTACTTGACACCGACACATTCATTAAGGTGAACATCGTGACCCTTTTTAGTTTTTTTAAAACATTTTACTTGGGAAAAGCATGCTACTTGACACCGACACATTACTACTTGTGTGTGTGTGTTGCAATTGTTTAACTTGATATGAATAAATGAGCTAGCAGACATTATCTGTCATACATTATCACACTTTAAGTCCCCATGACTTTCACAACCATTTAACTCCTGGAGGGAGCAAGTGGACATGATTGAGTAGTACTATTTGGGTTGATAACCATACTTTTGTTGTGTTATTGCTAGCTTAAGTACACGATCGCCACGAGGCAGGAAGTTGAGTGAATATCTCCGACCTTACATACATATTAATGTCTGGTGATACGCATTAACGGGGGAAAATAATGTCAATATGCTTGGTTTGTGACTTATTAGACTTAAGATGCATTATTACTTGCAAGTAGCAACATTTAAACTGCTTTATCTGTTTTTATCGAGTCAATCAAACTTGTGTTCTCACCAATTATTTAGTTTACTTTTTAGCATGTTTTTTGGTTAATGGAAATAATAGAAGCATATTTGGATAGATGCCTTGCCGAGCCTTGCATTTTAGCTATCATGAGAAATTTATCTTTGCTTTTAGACATTTTTCTTTATTAGCATCGGATTGTTTGTTGTTTGAACATATGAACAAGTTGACGTGTCCTTGTGCACTAGTTTAGTTTGTCACCTTATATCGCGAAACATTATTCACATTTAACAATTCTCTTAAAACATGTTGTGTGGTGATATGCAATCGTCACATCCTGTTTTTGCGCCATCAACGGGGGTGTAACAAGCGGTTCCTCGTCTCGAAAAACGACTCACAAAATCTAGACACCAAGCTTTAACAATTGTTGGAAAATCAGACCCTTGATTGAACAAACAAACACGATAATGAAAGAACTCGCTTGACTCTTTTATTATGATAAACCAAAGCACACAAATCACAATAACCCTTACCATATATTTATACTATACTAAACCCAAAAACCTATTATGATTGAACCACTAATAAATAATTAATTAAAACAAACTAGATAAACATATCTAATAAACCGATAAATCAACTATTTAGACAAATAAACCAAACTATGATTTATCTCTAACCCGCTTAAATTATTTTTAACCCATTCACACTTTCTAAATAATCCTTCAAATCAGAATTATCCCTATATATCCTCTCGATGACATTGAGATTTTCTAAGTAAAGCACTCAAAGATTTTTTTTGTTTACTTTTTCAAGTTGAGTCGTTAGAACTACTAAAACCATATAAGACTTAAGTTCTCATAACTTGTTTAGGCATATTGAGACTTTTTATATATGGCTATGGGTTATTTTGGGTTAATTGTAAATATATTGGGTCTTGTCGGGTAAAAATGAAATTAGGAAATGTGGAAAACTAGTTAGAATACACAAAAAGAAAAAGGAGAACGGGCATGGACACCTAGGAAAGAGAAGATGATTAGGTTTTTATGGCTTCCACAATCTACATCGATGAACACGACTGAGACCGAAGCGTCCTCTTTGTTTATCTTTGGTTTTTACATCTGCTCTGCTTAAACGATAGCTAAAATGGCAAGGAGGTTCGGATCCATGATGTTTAGTTTGTGAATGAATTTGGTTATGGTGAATTTTGTTTGTTCATCATGTATAATTTGTGTTAGTGTATAGAGTTTTGGATGTGATATGCATATGGTGATTCTTTTTTATTGACTTGTTAAGTTGTGAGCCTTTAGAACTTGAACTACTAAAATGATATTGTGTCTCAACTCTCAAGTTTTAGAAACACAAGATTTAGTAATTGAACATGTCTATAAAAAGATATAATGTGTGTGATATTTCAAATGGTTGAGCCTAGTAGTATTAAAGTGTTGAAAAGATGTTATTTATCATGAGGTGACCAAATATATAGATTTTAGAAATGGAATTAGTAAGTTGGGGAGTTAGTCATTCAAAAAAACAAAAGCAAAAACCTTCAAAATATAGAAAATTCTAATTCATATTCAACATTATTTTCCTTCCAATTATTTTATAAGTAAACCTCAATTTAGAACTCTATGGTTAGACCCCACTAACACTTTAAATACCCCTAAGAAACGTTTAGACATGTACATACTTAACGTTTCCAACTTGCTACCCTTTACAACCTTTTGTGAGTTGAGCATTAGGTTGACTGTATGTTTGTAATACCCACAGGGGTAGTATAGTCATTTCACCCCACCCAAACCTTAGGTAAAAAATACCTTATCATTTCTCAAACACCCTCATTTTACACCCCCATTTTCTTCACCTACCTTAACACCATCAGCCACCATCTCTACCACCCCGATTACCACGCACCGCATTTCCACCCAAATCACCACCGCATCACCATTACCACCACCATCTTTATTCGGATCTTAAAACCTCATCACATTTCTTAGCCACCGGTTGAAGGCGACAATGGTGAAGGTTTTGGTTCGACTGTGGTGCTGGAGCAGTTAAGGGTTGCCTCTTAAACACGTTGTCAGACCAACAAACCACCTCGACATGCTGGTGTTGGAGATGGTGTAGATGGCCGGTGATGGCGATTTTAAAGAACTTTTGAGTTCTTTAAATTTTTTCTCTGCTTTGGTCAAGACTTCTCTTTATCTCAAATCTTTCATCATCAATTAAAATTCACCTAGCAATCAAATTTCTTTATGGGTTTTGATTCTACAACCACTAACCTAATCCAATCTTGATTCTCGGTTTCTTCGAAGAAGACCTTTCTTTTGTTCAAGAACCCCCTAAAGATCAAGAAACCCTTTAAAGATTTTCACTTTAGAAAATCTTTAGTTAGCAAGCAACTTAATTGTTGAGTAATTTTGATGTGTTTTAGATGGGTGAGGCGATTGTGAGCCCAATTCTGATCAATTATTAATTCTGATGTGATGAGAATTGGTGGATGGTTGTGAATTTGTAATTTCTAAAAGGTCAACATTGTAGAATCGTGAGAACGAATGAAAAAACTGCAAGAACTTGGTATAAAACAATTCAAATTCAAATTTTTTAAATTTATCATTATTATTATTCGAATAAATATTAGAAATTACATTTACATGTTTAAATTTAGATGTATTTGTAAATAAAGAAAATTTACACATGTGTAAATTTGTTGTATTTACACATACGTAAAAAATTTATAAAGAGTGATTTTTAGAGGAAAGATAAATTATTTTGAGAGTAGATTATTTTTTAGTGTTTTATGTTAATTGTAGAGGTTTGTATTAAAAATGATTTTAATTGGTTTTTTATTCGTTCTCATAGTCTCGCAATTTTTAGCGTTCTCAAGAGGACCCTCCCTATATATATAGGGTTAGGTTCATTTATGAACAACTCCCTTGATTGGAACACTAATGAACTAATCCTAGCCCTTGATTATCAATACACAAGTGTAAATCAATGGCTAGAATTTGATGATGAAAATACACTAGTGTGTTTTAGTATTTGATGATGTACTAGTGCTTACTCTAGAACCCTACGCTATATATATATATATATATATATATATGGGGTTAGTGTAATAGGGGTGGTTTTGTGAAAAGTGTAAGAATTGTTTTAAGCCCTTAGATCTTGTAGTTAATGGGTGAGATCAAGAAGGGCTTAAAATGTAAATTGTGTTTTATATATTTAGTTTTTGTCTAATTTACAAGATTAGGGGTAATAGTGTCTTTTTATATTGTATTTTTAAATAAAGAAACTGCCATCAACGTTAATGCACATGCAAGTTCCACCCATCGTTTTTGAACGTCAATAACTTTTTATACGTAATGTTTTTTTAAAATAAATTACACCATAATAACGAGTTTTTCTTATCTTTAATATGAGTACCGTATTGTTATATTTATATAGATAAAAAAATTATGTATAGTATGATATGAAGCCTACTGGAATGCAGCTTTAAAACACCATAAGAAGAACATATACTAGAATACAGGTGTAAATGCAAGTTTAAAACACCATGCGAAGAACATACGAAGAACACATATTAAACTGCAGATATAGAATGCTAGGAATGCGGGTTTAAAACACCATCCGAAGAACATATGAAAAACACATACTAGATTGCATGTTTAAAATACCATGAATGCAGGTTTAAAACACCATACGAAGAACATACGAAGAACGCATACTAGCCTGCAGGTTTAAAACACCATGAGTGTAGGTTTAAAACACCATACGAAGAACACATACTGGACTGCAGGTTTAAAACAACATATGAAGAATACACGAAGAACACATACTGGACTGCAGGTTTAAATAGACGATAAATAATTAACAGATTCTTAATGGATCTTAAAAAACAAATGGATTCCTAAATTAACTCCAGGCGGTTATGCAATTATCAATTAATTGGATTATTAAGTAATTACTTGTTTACCCTTTTGAATTATTATAGATTGAGGACACATGTCATCCCCACAATATTTCTCACACTTCTCACACTTAGGACATTTTCTATCGGATCCTCAATCTATATATATATACACACACACACATATATACACATATATATACACACACACACATATATACACATATATATATGTATGATCAAGATCAAGGGAAAACCACTACGAGTTGTGAGAACTTACAGAACTCGGCCTTCCTGTGCAAGTTTTGCCCATATTCTTTCACACACCTATATTAAAATGTTTAGAAGACTGTCGTAAAGGAAACTAAAGAAAAATCGAAGTGATGTTTTTCGACCCCTTACGGCAGCTGTAAAAAGCTGATGACATAAGCATGAAATAACTTTTTACAACATTTACGGTTGTCGTAAATGAAAAAAAAACTAGTTTATTTATATATTTTTTGGAAAAGGTTGATTTTTTCAGGATTTTTGGTAAAAAAAATTGAAAAAACATTTCGTAAGGCCGAGTTATTGAGAACTCGACCTTACAAAAGGATTTTTGAAAAGAAAAAATTACCAAAAATCCTAAAAAATCAACTTTTCCTTAAAAAAAGTAGTTTTCCTTTTGATTTACAGCAGCCATAAGTGTTGTAAAAACTGATGGCATCAACTTTTTACATTAGTTGTAAGGAGCCTAGACATCCCTTCGATTTTTTTTTAAATTTTTTTACGGCCGTCTTTGCGCCCATTCTTTCACACACCTATATTAAAATGTTTAGAAAGACTACCGTTAAATAATTAAAAAGAACGGAAGTGGTGTTTTTCGGCCCCTTACAGCATCTGTAAAAAGCTGATGACATAAGCATGAAATCACTTTTTATAGCATTTACAACCGCCATAAATGAAAAAAACTAGTTTATTTATTTATTATTTTTTGGAAAAGTTGATTTTTAGGGATATTGGATTTAAATAACCCTAACTTTCATCAATTGGCGGATAAAACGCCCAACTTTCAGTTTGTACACTAGCACTCCCAACTTTCAACTTATTGGCCGATAACACTCCCTAACTAACAAAACCCTAACATAGTTAGCTGACATCAACTGCCACGTCATAAAAAAAAAGTCATGTCAGCTGCCACATCATCAAATATGGCACTTCAGTTGCCACGTCAGCTACCACGTCATAAAAACTACAACATTAGCTGCCACGTTATATTCCACGTCAGCAAAAATAGCCACATCAGCAAAAACTAACTGGGTTAGGGTTCAGTTAGTTAGGGAGTGTTGTCGGCTAATAGGTTGACAGTTGAGAGTGCTGGTGTACAAATTGAAAGTTGGGAGTGTTATCTATGACAACCCGCAATTTCAGGCTAATACTTTATCCCATAGTTAATTTAGATATACATTCATAGCACTGCATTTAGTTAGGGTTAGTTAAATGAGTCTACATTGGTAATTTGGGGAATTATCGGAACACACACAAGTTAACTCTTGAACGTTGGTGACCAACACAAATGATAATGATAAATGGATAGTTTATACGAAACTTATACGTTGCATGACAAATATGTGAATTATGTGCCTAAACTGCAAACTTCATGATGAATATGTGCTTTGTGTAGAAGTTATAAAATTAGGGGGTGTTTAGAGTTAATAGTGAAACTCTAATAAAACTCCTACATAACCCTAAATCCTCACAAGTTCACTGTACGGTAGTTTCTAAATCATTTCTCTAATCATTCTCTACTCACTTTGGCTACACAACACAACTCTCGAATCATCAATCCTTGATCTTTCAACTCTTCAAGAACTAACTCTAGATAGAATCTAAGGTAATGTTTTTTGTTGCATGTGGTTATGATTGTTCCTTTAATTCATGCAAACCCTAGACATCCAAACAATCATCTGTGATTAATTGATTATGCCTAATGAATGTGTGATTGTTTGTACATGAATGTGTAAACTCTGTATCAGAGATTAGTGATGCTATTGATATGCTAGAATTGTTAATTTGTGAATTGATTTGTGACATTGTTGAGACAGGGTTTTGGATTGTAGAACTGTAACTGTTGCATTGAGAAATTGTTGTGGTTTTGCTTGTTTTCGTGAGTACTGTGCATATGTAATTGGTCCAAGTTTGTGAAGTCACAAAGTCCGGGTTATTGGAATTCA
The DNA here is from genome assembly GCA_947069175.1 of Scalesia atractyloides. NCBI lineage: Eukaryota > Viridiplantae > Streptophyta > Magnoliopsida > Asterales > Asteraceae > Scalesia > Scalesia atractyloides. Next base: position 39,191,155 of record CAMTDV010000008.1, on the reverse strand, counting down.
TAAGGGTTCCGAGTTTGAGAGGAATCCAGGTTTATCACGTATGATGATCCAAATTTGTTAAATGAATTCATAGTTTCGAGTTTGCTTAAGGATCAAAGGGGGTCTGGGTTTAGTTATATATGTTCTGAGTTTATGTTGATGCTAGTTCCGACTTTGATGATATCCGAACTTAACTAAGAGTATATGTTGTCCGAATTTGACTATGTGTATGTGCTGGTCCGAATTAATATACGTATGCATGTATTGTCCCAATTTGAATAAGATGGTCTGAGTTTATTGTTGTGAGATGATCGGATCCGAGTTTGTATATGATGGCCATAATTCCGAGTTTGACATATGTATACATGTTTGTCCGAGTTTAAATGTTGAATGGATGTCAGAGTTTAGTTTTTTAAAGTTTAGTTTTTCAAAGTTTAGTTATTCTGAGCTTAGTTTTCAGAGTTTATCTTAGGTGTATGTTTGTCAGAGTTTAGCTTTTTCAGAGTTTATCTTGTGTATGCTTTTCAAAGTTAATATCTTACATATGTTAGGTCCAAATTTAAACGCATGACTATGTTGGTTACCAGTTTAATAAACCAAGTTAGATTATACATGTGTGTAATTGTTTCGAGTTATGTACATACGTATGTGACGTCTGTGTTTTCTAAAATCACATTAAATTTCACCAATTGTTATCACCAACTAGAGAATCCATTATGTGTTACTATATGATAAACATGTTAACCTGATCACATGAACACTAGGTTGTTTGGACAAATAGGGTATTGTAAACCCTACTCGTATTCATACTAACATTCATTGTACATTAGGTCGTGTGTAATGGACCTAACACTTTATTAACGCGTAGAAGCACACTAATACTGTTAGGCCCTATTAGGTTTATGCATCAGTCACTTTTATGATATGGGCTAGTTTATATAGTTGGGCTTGGGAAGGCTTTTGGGCCTTAGGATATGTAATGTTAGTAAATGTTGTTTAGGGATTAGTGGTTTTCTCTCAAACTTGTATTAGATAAATTTCCACATTTGTATGCAAGTTGATCTTCATCTATTTCATCTTATTTCTTCTATCTTTGATCCATAGCTTGTTTGTGTAATTCCGCCACCAATCAAGCTACGTGCGATATCATGAGACCCGGTTTTTTGGGACTTACAATTGGTATCAGAGCCTGTTTGAACCTATTTCCAAGCTCAGATCTGATATCACATTGATTCGGATTGTTGCTGTTTGCTGATCTGCTGCTGTTTCGGTTCTATTTGAAGTTTCTGCTCAATTTCGGATCATCTGCTTTTGTTTCAGACACATTTCGGATAATCTGCTTGAATTTTGAGTTCATTTCGGATCATCCTTTGAAGATTCGGATGCATTTCGGATAAATTGCTTGAGTTTCAGATTCATTTCGGATCATAAGCCTGCATTTCGAACCCATTTCGGATAATACTTGTTGAAGATTGCTTGTATTTCGGATCCACTGTAGCATTTCAATAATCTAAGTTTTTCGAGTTCGAGTTACTATTTCAAGTTCTTGTTACTGTTCCGAGTTCGAGTTACTGTTCTGCATTTGAGTTACTGTTTGAGTTACTATTCTGAGTTTTAATTACTGTTTCGAATTGACCATTTCGGATTGGATTTTTTGGACCATTCACTTTTAATTAAAAAAAATACTAAATTTCTATTTGGTAAAATTAAAAATGATGAACCCAAACGGTGCTTTGACTGCTGCGGATATCGCCAACGCTACCTTAGCAGCTATCCAGTCACAGACTCTAGCTTTGCATCAGGAGCTGGATTAGATTATCGACACGTCTACAAAAATAATGAGGTTTCTATATGGAGACGACTATTTTGAGTGGACTTGGCGTTTTGAACAATACTTCAAGGCAAAGGAGCCTAGAGTCTGGAGGTGTATATGGGATGGTGCTCGTACCATTATGTACGTTACTAAAGATGATCCTCTCACTCAGATTCTAAAGCTTGAGAATCTGTGAACGGACGATGATCGAAGGATCAAAGACGAAGATGATAAGGTAATGGTGAGTCTTAATATGACTCTTAGGCCGGATATCTCAATTATTGTCAGAAACTGCATGAATGCAAAAGAGGTTTGGGATTTACTTAAGAATCTGTATAAAGGAAACATTGACATGAAGGCTAGCAGGCTAAACATGTTAAACCAGCAGTTTAGCTCATTCAATCACATTTATGGAGAGACTGTGGAATATCAAATAAGAATATTCGTTAAGCTAGTCTCAAAGATGATAAGTGTTGGCATCTCTATAACTAACAGTGGGATGAATCGCCAACTTTTAAACTCGTTGCCAAAAAGATGGGAACGATTAAGCGTACTACAAAATTGAATGAAATCACACTCGCCGAGCTGATTGCTACAATCAAATCATCTGAGATTGACAATCAGCTGAGAGAACTGAACCACAAGAATTTAATGATTGCTACACGGATGACGAATTCCAACACTGTCTTAATGTCTCAAAGTCATCCGAACATTGTTTTCAGTCCTGTGACAAACAGTAATCCGAATGTTGTCTTCAGTCCGATAACTCAGGCTCAGCTACAAGCTCAGAAGACAAACTATGTTTATGGCATGTCTCTTCCAAACAACTCAGCTGCACCTGCTACTTCTCAACAATACCCTACCATGCAAACGTGGTTTACAGTCCAGTGAACCCCACACAATCTCAGAATGCTCAATCCACACCCTCGGTAGAAAACCTTCCCTTCCTGACTAAGAAAAATGAAGACAAATTGGCTCTTGCAGCGTCTAGGCTTAACAGTCTGCATGCTTTCCTTTCCGGTGATCTTTTGCCCCCATCAGTTCTTGCAACAGAGGTTAATTTTGTGGTCGAAAAAGATATTGAAGAACTAGATGTGTCTTGGAACTTGGCATGACAGCATTTCTAGCAGAGAAGTTTTAGAAAAGAGACGGTCGTTGTCCCATGTCAAATATATGGATTGGATCTATGAAAGCCAAGTTGAGATGCTACAAATGTCATGAACCAGGACATTTTTCTAGGGATTGCAAGAAGTCACCAGTGGGTTATGAAGCAACTCAAGCTGCTACTGCTAGGAACTTAGAGAGGTCCATGGTTCCTGTTACTCCAGCTCAAACATCATCTACAACTTCAACTAGCCAAGGAGTCACTGGAGTAGGAAAGGCGCTTATGGCACAAGAGCAACATGGACTCAGCTGGATAGATGCTGCAGCTCAAGTGGAATCTTTGAAGATCACGGAAGTTGTAGAAACACACCACCAATACTTAATGGTGTGGACCAAGGAACCCAAAACTCTCTCTGAAACGGTAAACTCTCTTTTATGTTCCGAGCATTGTAAAAATAAAATTGAACAGATGAAAGCACATAATTTTGCCCTAATCTATGACTACAACAATGCCATGTCTAAGTGCATCAGTCTTCAAGAGAACAATAAAATTCTCTATGAAAAGATTGACGCGCTAAAGAAGGACATATCTCAGCACCACTTGGACGTCAATCAACAGAATTGTTGGGTCCATGATTACAAAAACAAATTAATTTTAAAAAATACGGAGTGCAACTCGGTGAGAGCTGAGCTGGAACTTCTCACTGGAAAGTATTAACAAAATGAGTTAAACATTAAGAAAATTGATACTTTTAGTGACACCGTTCGTAATCTATGCATGTACAACTGGCATTCAAGGAAAACAAGGGCAAAGGGTTGGGATATACACAATTTTCTCCGCATATAATCATAATTACTCAAGAATGCCCGTTAATGAGCAAGAATTGAAAAATTATGATAAAATGATGTATGGCAAACCAAGCGATTACATTCCTTGGGAACCTTTCAAACCAAAGAACGCCAGATCCACTGATTTTCAAAAGCCCATGAGTTTTGTCAAAGACATTAATCAAGACTGCTCAAATGAATCAGTTAAAAATTTAAAACTTGAAAAGGAGTCGATAAAAACTCCATCCAAGGAACCACAGGAAAAGGCACCAACATCTGATTTTGTAGACAATATTAACTTTTTTAGTGTATGTGCAGAGTCAGTGATAGTCGAGGAGCGGTCGGAAGTGGATGATGAACCACATCCAATTGATGTTGATCATTCGGATGTTTCTTTGTGTGATAGACATGATAATTACGTTTGGAACTTTGTTCAGTCCATGGTTTTTGAGACTTAGGGTTTTTCTAATGTTGTTAAAACTGAAACTTTGAATGTTGTGGTTTTTTATTCTGATTGTGATTTAATTGTTTTATTAGAAGAGTCTGAGGCATCCGTTTTGAGAGATTCAGAAAACTATTCTAGTTTCCTAGAAACCTCAGCTGATACTTCAGATCTCTCTGAACATTATAAAGTTGAAAATATTATTGTGTTGGATTGCGTGAATGAAATTGTTGTTGAATAGGAGTTGTCCGATAAATCTGAGAATTAGCCTGAAGATTCTAACTCATCAGATAATGAGAAATATGTTTGTGAAAGTCGGACTATTGATGAAAATTGCTCATCATCTGATAAACATGAATCAAATGATCCTAAAAGCTTTATGTATGATGAAACTGTTTCTAAAGAAACTGATTCAGTCATCTCCGAAAGCTCAGTTTCTGATGAAAAGGTTTCAAATGAGACTAAGCCTACATGTCTACTTGTGACAACCGGCATTTTCTGGTTGTAATTACGCGCATAACGAACCTTAAAAACATCATAAGTAGCGTAATTAGATGTAAATTAACTCGAACGGGCCTTTGGAAAGCCTAGGAACGTCTACTTGCTTAACATTACGTGATTTGGCGATAATCGAAGACATTAAACGCGAAATTGAACGATAAGCGAACTGATGCCAAACAACTACTGACAACATCTAAAAACACGAATTTTATACTTGTATTTATCATACACTTATGATTATGCGATAAATTTGGATCGTTGAACGTCGCATAGCACAACGTGGAAGTTACGCGGAAAATCGGAACGCACCGACAACGAAACGGAAGCCACGGAATAGAGATACGTCTAAATATTAATATATTACGATATATTTGGCTTCGTTTTCAATTTATAATACTCACAGTAAAAATCGAATCGAAAAAAGGACAAGAAATGACAATCGAATTATTTACGCGATTTTAATGCAATGAACGGATTTACGCGTCGTAAGCGACTTCCGTTATAATTTTAAACGTTTTCGACCCAAATAAATATAATACGACCCTATACGATGTTCGGGTCTTGAAAACGGGCCGTGGAAAGAAACATTTGGGCCCTGAATGCGTTCACGGGCCTTGGGCCCACCCATTTAAAAACCCTAAATATATAAACACATATAACTCTTCTTTCCCTCATTTTCTCACAAAGCAAACCCTAGCACACCTCAAGAAAACCCCCTACTCCCTCTCTTCAGGTCGCCGGAGTCCGGCGAGGACATCCGGTCGGTGCCGGTCTTCTCCTCCGGCAGCCACACACACCGCAACCCCTCTCTGGTATACTCTCACCTGCACAACCCACCTCTTTTATTGAACACTTATACAAAACACACACACAACCGCATACATACAGTCAGATCTAAAGAGCGAGGGAGAGCGTAGAGAGAGAGCGTAAACAAAGAGAGAGTAACGTCGGCGGTGGATCTCACGGCGGCAGCGGTCAAACGGAGGCGATGTCTCGGGTGGTGGTGTTTTCGAGTTTGGGCAGTGGGGTTGGGTCAAGGTAGCAACGACAGCGGCGGTTTCAACGGCGGCGATAGCGTGGCGGCCGCGGTTTTCCGGCTCTTAGCCGACGGCGGCGGCTATGTTTTGGATCTCGATTCAGTCCAGTCAACAGTCAACGAATCGGGTCTCTATTCGGTTCAACACGGTTTACACCCGGTTCAGTTTAAAAATAACGATATATCCGACGCACAACATTCGCGTAAAAATCACGAGTTAAAACCGAACCGACGTTAAATATATAAAACGGAAACTATAATTGGTGAAAGTTATATTTGAACACGACGAAAAAGTAATATATATTGTTTGCGTACATTGAAGATTGCATTTTGATAAATAAATCGACAACTAGTATTGTCGGGATCGTCCGAAAACAGAGGAAACTCTGCCCGATTTTCATAAGATACGCAATACGAAATGTGACGTATTTCAAAGACAAAAACGTCTGATTCAAAGTGGTTATTATAAAATAAATATAAGTATATATTTATTTGACGACGCTATTTAAACTTTCAAAACTCGAGCCGATAACATTTCAACGAATGACGATATGAATTAGAATATTGTTTATAATTGTTTCGAAAGCCAAGATTTCCGAACGCTTTTACAAGATGAATACAAGGTGCGAATTATTTCAAATGACATAATTCGCAAATCGTATAACACGAATATAAATATATATATATTCGAATGTCGAGATTTTGAATACTTTCATAAAATAAATATAGTTATATTTATTTCAAACGTCGACGATTCGAGAACTTCAAATGCTATTTGTTATAATCGATACAAACGCCTAACGAAGTACAACGCAACTCCGTAAGACTATAACAAGTGTACGATTACATCATTATTTATTTATTATAAACGATACGCTAGACTCTTGCTTAGATACGAATTGTATTACCTATACGGATATATTTTTGAGTATATATACATTATATCTTACGAAAACTAGAGCCGTACTATTATCCGTCGACGTACATAATGACTAAATATGATTTCATGAAATATAGTTATGTTTATATGTAAACATATATTTCAAGTCTCTCGAAAACTAAATCGTTTTTAAGAAAACCATAGATTGGTTATTCCGAGTTAAGACAATGACAATTTCATAGAATCGTATGGTTAACGATTCGGTAGAGCTCGGTATCACGTAGTATAGCTACGTCATTCTTTGAAACTTACAAGTTATTCCATTTTAGGAATACCTTAGATTGCATGCTAGCAAGTCACATTAAGCTAGCTTTTCACAAGGATATCAAGGTGAGTTCATAACCCCCAATTTTTACCGTTTTACATTTTTATAAATGTTTTCGGGTGTGGAAAGACCTGCAAGTTCTGCGAAAGCATACAATGTTTCGATGAATGAAAATCATATATTTCTAAACCATGTTACAAACAGATTTCAATGAACTCAAATGGTTTACGAAAGGTTTATGCTAAACTTACCGCTTTTCACAACTATACAAAGCTTTTTGAAACATGCATGAGTTTTATGACTATTGACGGGAATGTCATAGTCACAACTAGGGGGCGAGGCCCCAATTTTATTTATAACATGGGCTAGGCCCAATGACAAGAAAACATGGGCTAGGCCCAATAACAAGAAAACATGGGCTAGGCCCAATGACAATAAAACATGGGCTAGGCCCAATAACACGGATAACAAATTTATAACAATTGGTGTGTAGCTATGGGATTAGATGATAAAAGATCATTGTGCGTAAGTAGGGTGATGACAATAGTAACCATTAACCACGTAGTGACCAAGGTGCAAAAGGTATAGATCTATCGAGTTTGAGACACGCTCCACTCCTGGTAAGTTAACCGGTTAGGAGTGCTTTTGTGATCCCAATGATGCCGGAGTTGTCTCGGGTTGGTTACTTACTTATGGCACATAGGTCAGTGTATTAGCTACACACTGACAGATCCTTAGGTTCCATAGGCATCCTACTACTGTGATTTCAATATCGGTTTACAAAGATAACAGAAAACATTTAAACACCGATTTACAAGGATAACAGAAAACATTTCAATACCGGTTTATTTACAGATACGATTGAAAACATTTTATTACCGGTTTACAGACACAACTGTTATATGCATTGGTTTACAAACAGCATGGAAAACATTTCAACATATGCATATAAGTACGGCATTTCAAATGTTTTGGGATACTATGATCCCACAAACTGGTTTATCGAATGCAAGATTTTCAAATGTTTTAAGATTCATTTGAAACAAAAACAAACAAACCATGAACTCGCCAACTTTATGTTGATTTTTCGCATGTTCTTTCTCAGGTTATGATTACAAGTATGGCACGGTTGGAATAGGAGAACCCATAGGGATTCGAGTACTTAGCGAGCGTTCATTTACTAGAAGTCTTAGCACTCACGTTTACTTCCGCTGTGCTATGAAGATACCAGTCAGATCACGCCCAGCTCTGATGGCTAAATCGGGGTGTGACACTACTCCTGCAAAGAAAAGGCGATCATGAAAAACTAGAAAACAATACAAAAGAAAAACTCAAGAGGAAATCTCCTCAAATTATGTTGATAAAATCAAAAGAAAAACCCACCCCAAAATCTAATTGAACCTAAGTTGAAGGGTAAAGTTATCGACACTCGCTCTTGTGCTGATGATTGTGAACAGGTTTCATCCAAGAGTAAATATGCACAAAAGAAATCAACACCTAGTGGAAAGAAGAGACCAAATCAGCTCCCCAGAATAACACAAGCTGAACTAAAAGTCTTTTTCTCGAAAAGACAAACTTGTTTTAATAGTGGATTTGGGGGCACTAGCTAGAAATTAAGTTCATCGTCCTCTCGTGTCTTACCATTCTAGGAACACCTATCATCAGATGGTTTCGCACTATAAATGACATGGACATCAATTTACTCGTGCCAAGCCCTCTGATGGAGACTGGAATCTAGCAAAGAAAATCAATCAAAAGTTTCAAACACAAATGGTTTCAAAAATCAGTCCAAGATATTAAACACAACATCTACCAAATTTATTTCAAACCACACTGATTTAAAAATATGGAAACCAAATTTGTTCCACTGATCTTATGGGCAAAAGCAGTGAACACTGCCTGCTATGTTCAAAATCATGCTCTTATCAACAAACGTCACATGAAGACGCCTTATGAAATAGTTGAAGGGTAGAAACCCTCTGTACAACATTTCCGCACTTTTGGTTGTCCTTGTCTTCTCCTAACTATGGATGCCAAAGGTAAATTTGAAGCAAGAGGAGATCTATGCTATTTCATCAAATATGGTCAAAACACCACATATCATGTATACAACAAGATCAAGAAGCAGATCGTGGAGATGTTCTACGTGGATTGGCTGGAAGAAAATCCTAAAGACACCTGAGTTGGACCTGATTGGTTATATGATTATTCTTCCTTGTTTAAGTCATTTAATGTTCTATCTGATGTGATTGTTACTACAGATGTCTCAAGTACAGTGATACCTATTCCCGTTGTCGCTGAAGATGATGTCGTGCAACTACAAGCGCTTTCAAAGAACTTACTGTGGATCCATCGGGATTTCACGAAGTTGCTACTACTTCGCATCCTCTTCACCTGTTCAGGAGCCGGTTCCTGAATCTACTTCAACGAGTACTCTTGATGATGCTGTTCATAACACTGGAACCTCCACAGAGCAAACGGCTGCTGGTCCTTCAAATTCAAACATTCAAGGAGCTTTATTGTTTCCAAAGCCAATTCTGTCAGATTGCACTGTAGATCCACCGATGATCAACGCTGCTGCTGCATTAAATGACGGGGAGCAATCTAGGATAGTATCCGGAAGTTTTCCAAATCTGCAATCAAACTTGCAGGCTCCTTCTTTAGCAATTCCATAGTGTGTTAAGATAAACCATCCAATTGCAAACATTATTGGTCCTATAACTGCTGGTGTACAGACCCGCAGTAGATCAGGAACTATTAATACATGTTTATATTCATGCTTCATTTCACAGATTGAGCCTAAGAGCATTGTTGTTGCTTTGAAGGAACCTGGATGGGTCGATGCAATGCACGAAGAGCTCAATCAGTTCAAAAAGTTAGGAGTATGGAAATTGGTGAAGCTGCCTTACGGAAAACGTGCTCTTGGAACACGGTGGGTTTACAAGAACAGATAGGATGACACTAGAGTGATAGTAAGAAACAAAGCACGATTAGTTGTTCAAGGTTTCAAGCAGATTGAAGGTCTGGATTATGACGAAGTGTACGCTCCCGTAGCGAGACTTGAAGCCATTCGCATCTTCTTGGAATATGCATCTTACATGGGATTCACCATTTATTAAATGGACATCAAGACTACGTTTCTGTATGGGAAGGTCAACGAGGAAATTTATGTCACTCAACCCCCTGGGTTTGTTGATTCAAAGAATTAAGGCTATGCCTACAAGTTAGATAAAGCTTTGTATGGACTGCACCAAGCACCTCGTGCATTGTATGCAACCATAAAAGAGCATCTACTTGCACACGGAAACACCCGGGGAATGACAGATCAAGCGCTATTCATTAAACGCATTGACAAGGATCTCATCCTTTTTCAAATCTATGTTGACGATATCATTTTCGAGTGAACCAATGAAGAATTATGCAAGGAGTTCGAGGAGGTAATGAAGAAGAAGTTCGAAATGAGCTCATTGAGTGAAATGACAATGTTCTTGGGTTTACAAGTTCGTTAAAGCAATCAAGGAATTTTAAATTATCAAGGAAAATATGTTCCGGACGTTTGACATGACGGATTCTAAGCCCATGGACTCTCCCATTGCTGAACGACCACTACTAAATGAAGATGCTGAAGGCAGTCCAGTCAATCCAACATTGTACTGATCTATGATTGGTTCACTGATGTATTTGACAGCCAGCTGACCAAACAGTATGTTTGTCGTGTGTCAATGTGATCTTTTCAGGCCAATCCTAAACTTTCTCATCTTACGGTCATTAAACGGATCTTTAGATACATGAAGGGAGCTCGGAGCTCTAAAACTTGGACTCTGGTATCCTAGAGATTCAAACTTTGATTTGTTTGCCTTTTCTGTCAGTAATCTTGGAGGGACAAACAAGGATATGATATCTACATCGGTTGGATGCCAATACTTGGGAGATAGACTCATTTTGTGGCAATGCAAAAAGCAACAAATAGTGCACTTTCAACTACCGAAGTAGAATATGTTGTAGCATCCGCTTGCTGCACCCAGGTTATTTGGACGCAACACCAGCTCGAGGATTACGGTTTGACCTATCTAAACACTACTATCTATTGTGATAACGATGCCGATATCCAAATCATCAAAAACCCTGTTTTCACTCCAAAACTAAGCACATTGATATCAAAGTTCATTTCATTCGAGATTGCTATGACAGAGGATAGATTAAACTTGAACAGATCTATCCTGATGCAAATACAACGGATCTTTTTACAAAACCTGTCAGCAACTCGAGATTCAAGGTGCTTGTAGATTTTTTTAAAAATGATGCGATACACCGATTGAGAAACTACATATAAAAAACCAGGGTTTTTGTAAATAAATTTGCCCATAAAGTATTCTACTTTTGCACAAATTTAGGGGGGGGAATATTCTTTTGAGGGGGAGATACATGTCGGGAAGTGAAATAAATTTCCGTATTAATGAATTTGATTAACACACGTAAGGTAGCAATGCTCAAAAGGCAGGGATTCACTACGATGTGTTCATAGGCTTATCGTTCAAAAGGCAAAAGGATACCAAGTGACAAAATTCTACAAGCTATACATCATGTGGGTAACATATCATCGGCGTATGATTTCATGGTCTTAAATCCTGCGTTCTAGATAGCCAACGTCTGAGGTTCCAGGTCGGTATACTAGTGAGTCATCCGGGATATCAGGACTGCCCTTCTGTTGCATTCGGATACATGCAGACCTAGGCACAGTCAGGATATCCCTAAAAAAGCCAAAATCGAAGGCCAAAACCTTAAAATAGAAAGGAAATCTCATCATGAGAAAATTCATGTGCTTGAAAAGATGAATATACCACATAAGTATAAAGTCTAACCCTCGTCAGATGTTTTTTGGTCACTTTGCGGTATGATATACGGACCTGCTCACCAACAAGTATGCATTGTAAAAATCAAAGGATGATCTCAGTATACTCGCTTGTTACGATGAACTGTTGTTCTTACCTTGATCATGGGGTATGCCTTGATATGGGACACACAGATGTCAAGTCACAAGGTTGAAAATTGAAGGCTCACGTGATAAGTTTAAGTGGACAAATATATCGGCAATCGTATGGACGAGTCTGACTAAGCTCGTGCTGAAAAATATTCCTTAATCGGTTCAAAACAGTTTGATCCCTTCCTCTTTGTATCTTTAATTATTATTTTATTACTATCATTATTTTATTATATATATGTGTCTCTGTGTGTCTACCAAAGGGGTACGCGGTTGGTTGGATCATTAACTTTAAAATGGAGTTACTGTTCAGAACAGGGAAACAAGTGGGCCCATAACATTTCGAATAAAATTACTGTTTCGGTTGGGCCCACCTATCTCGGATGAGCCCATCTATTTCGAACAGGCTCACCCATCTCGGATGGACTCGAAATGGGCCTACCATTTCGGACAACTGTTCCAAAATGGACCAGGCCTAGTTTCTTGAACAGGCCCTATTCGAGTCTATATATTTGGGCTTTTCGAATCATTTCGATTCATTTTGGACCCTTGACTTAATTTGGATTTATCTCTCGGACAAATGATCTTGAACTCATAGGTTTGATATTCCCTTGCATCTCGGGTGGACTACATAGCATCTCAGATGCATCTCGGATGACTTGTTACATTTCAGTTGCATCTCGGATCATATATATGCATTTCAGATTAATTATCCAAAATCTGACATATTCATCCGACATGTCAGGTCATCTCGGATGACTGACAAGGGTTCATTCGAATTACCTTTGAACCCTTGTCCATTCGAAACACTGTTGACCTGGTTCATTCGAATCAGGTTGACGAGTTTAATCTGTTTTGAACCTTTTTCATTAATTGACCAGTTCAAAACTGTTTTGAACCTTTTTGATCTATTGACCTATATGATTGACCCCTTAACCCTTCTTTGAACCATGATAACTTATTGTCCTTTTGACCCTTCTTATATTGAACAGTTGACAAGGTCAATAAGTTAATTTTTATAATGAAACTTAATGTCTATGTTCTAAAGTGTAGAAAATGGTGCAAAAGATTATGGAAACACGTAAGCTCAAAGTTGAACCCTTTCATAATCAGGCATGCTTTCTGTCATATCCTCCAGCCGATTACTACGAAATGTTCTATTCGATGATAGTCGGGTTAAACAACTGTAGCATCACTCATGCCTTAAAGACAAATCCGGTCATTTGTGAAGATATGATTCAAGATTTTTGGATAAACGCTAAAGTGAATAGAGGAGGAGCTAATGGCAAAGGAACAATCGAATCAAAGATCCAAAAGAAAAATATTGTTATCTCAAAAGTAGTGGTTCGAGAGGTTTTAAAGTTTGAAGATTCAGATCGTCCAACATCATTCAATAAAGATAGTATTCTTAAAGCTTTGTGTCGCATGAGCTACGAGAGTGCTTATCCAACAGTTTTGAAGAAGATGTTTCCACTATATTGGAGATTTCTTGCACACATCTTCCTTCAATGCATTTCAGAAAACAAAGGTGGCCTAGATCAACTAAATCAAACCCAAACGGCTGCATTAGTTGCTCTAGTGAACAATTGGGATTACAACTTCTAAGCTTTTATTTTCGGTAATATGAAGAACATGCTGGAGAATCCTAAGAAGAAAGTTTTCCTGTTATATCCAAGATTCGTTAAGCTGATACTTGACGAAAAGCATCCAGACTTGGTGAAAAGCACAAACTTCTTGAATCTGAAGCCAATGGGTCCAACTTACTTTGAAGCAACATGCAAACAATGAGATATGGCAAAGATTAAGTTCACTTGCAAATATGCTCTAGAAAAACACGAAAATTTTGGACCAGTTGTTGCTCCACCTACCGATAAATGCCACAGTTGCCGAAGAACATGATATACAAATTATCGGTGCTAAAAGGAGGCCAGAACCTGAAGTTGAAGATCTTTTCACTAACGATGAAGAGGTTGAGCTGGAACATATGGAGTCGGAGAAGGTTGAGGAGAACATTAAAGACCTAAATCTGATATCTGATGAGAACCTTACTGCATTACTTGCCTCTCTGCAGGGCGATTTCGGGAACCCTCCTCCCGTAGTCGTTCCTCCTGAAGAAATTCACGATATAGCAGAGGATGAGGCTCAAAAGAAGCAGAGAACCGAAACAGAAACCCCCGTTGACCCAAAGCCCACAAGCTAAAATACCTTTCATGAATGATTTACTCAAGATTCCCTGATTACAGACATGCCAGGAAGTTCTAGTGGCGCTCGATTCGAAGCTGGAAGCTCAAATGGCGGATTCTCTTAACAAGATGAGGCTGCTATGCGAGTCGCTACAGACAAAATGAAGTTTGTTGAGCAATCCGATAGTGATGATGATGAAGATGTGAACGTGAAGAAGCTGCAACGAAGAGTGATCGTATTGGAGCAAGATGCTGCATTAAAGGATGCCCAACGAATGTTGCTCATCACAAACGTACTGCTGAAGAAAAGGCCGCTGCCGATACTGAAAGAGAAGATGTTTTGAATGCTTATCTAGTTGCTGAGAAAACAAAGAAAAGAAATCAAACACAAAAGAAACAAAGCAACAAGTAGATGCTGATTATGAAAAACCAAGATCTGAATCCCCTTGATGAAAACTTTCAGCTAAAGGATCCAACAAAAGCATCTGATCGTTATGTGATGGAATTGGGTTCGAGTCTCTATGACAAGGTTAGAAATAAATCTGAAGTTAAATGTTGGAGATATGATCATGATAGGAAGTTGTGGTTGGTGACAAGAGAAAGCAAACATAGGGAATACTATGCCAAACAATCGCAGTTTGAATCATGCACCAAGATTGATCTAAAAAGTCTGTTGTGACTCCTTATTATGATTCCGATACAAATCAGCGTTGTAACATCCGTCAAAAACCGGATTACCAAACCCGCTCCGTTTAATAAACGAACAATCAGTTAAAAATTTCGTTGCGTATTTAATGCCCAAAATAATTTTAAACGATACATAATTAATAAGTATATGGGGATATATAATTTGTTTTTGAAAAACTGTTAAAAATAATGAAATAAAAATAAAATAGTGCTGCCGGGTTTCGAACCCGGGTCAGCAGCGGATTCAGCTCAACGCCTTAACACTCAACTCTCCAACCACTGCGCCACTTATGTTTCTTGTTCATTAATGGAAACATTTAATTCATAACATGAACCTCGAATTCAAATACCGACGCGCCCAATTGCAGTCGTCGGAAATTCCGACTATCTCGCCAAGATTGGACGGTTACTTCAGTTTTAACGTAAACTTTAATCACTACATCAGTTATAACCGACGTCTGAGTCCGTGACAAAAGTTATAACCTCCGGAAAGTTTCTAACCGACGAATCAAGTCGGAAAACGGGCCAAATACGTCGATGTCCTTCCCTATAAATACACCCTCTAACCTCTGTTAGCTTTTTCGCCCACAATCACACATTTTCCCGACGTAATTCCACTCGCCGGAAAAGTTCTGCACCTCGCCGAAAAACCGAGCCCTTCACTTCTGAGCCTTACTGAACACCCAGAACTTATACCGAAGCCACTCACATCCATCTCAAGCTCGCTGAAGACTCTCTGCCGCAAGACACACGTCGCCGGAATCATTTGCTGTCACCGGAGTTCCGCCGGAGAAACAGAGGAGTCTAGTTCGGTATACCTTACGCTTAATCTTTCATTCTTTTTATTTATCTCACCTGTAATTAATCATAACACACTAACGAACTTGATTAAAATCGATGAAACAGTCGGAATATGTTTTCTAGTTAAGTCTGACGAAGAAGACGAAGTTCAGTATTATATAAGTATAATTAAAATCAAGATATATCTCGGGTTAGACACACAGTCCAGCGGTGGACTATGTGCAAATAAAACACGCTTATGTCTCGAGTTCGAATCTTGTCCCACGCACCTTCGCCCTAATAAAAATGTTATTTTTCTTAACTGAACCGGAGTCACTGCTTAAGATGTTAAGTTTAATAAAAACCGGAATAATAACCAAGATGGACACACAGTCCAGTGGTGGACTGTGTGCGCGTTTAAAACACAGGTCACGAGTTCGAGTCCGGACTACCGCACCGGTCCGGACAATTATCCAACTTTTTATATAAGGCAGAAATGAAACTATTTAGTTTGTATATAAGTATAATAAAAATCAGATTATTTAACAAGTTAGACACACAGTCCAGCAGTGGACTGTGTGTTAACTCAACCCACAGGTCCCGGGTTCGAGACCTGTGGAGCGCACCGAGCCGTTATGATTAAAATCTTTTTAAAAATAAATGATTTTCGGATTAATCTAATTAGTATATAAATTTAATTAAAAACATAAATATTTCGGGTTAGACACGTAGCTCAGTTGGTAGAGCTGCGTGCACGCGTACGGGAGGTCTCGGGTTCGAGCCTCACCCAGCGCATACATACACACATACGAACCGGTCAACAGTCAAAGTCAATGGTCAACAAGTCAACGGTCAAAAAGTCAACATTTTTTATTATTTTTGTTTATTTATCTTATTTAAAAATCAACTAAAAATACTTAAAAATAACATTTTTAAGGTTAGAAAATAGCCTTAAACTCACAAAAATACACCCAACAATCCTACTAAAATGGATTAATAAAATCCGTTTACTTACCGAACCATAATGCTATTGCTCTAGGTTAGTGTCACTCGTGGTTAAAACCAACTTCGCGTGCATTCAACATTATCAACCGAACGCACCCAATGTGAGTGAATCTTACAACTCCCCTTTTTAATTACACGTTTTGGGGTGTGTCATGTGTCACCAAAAATTAACTCGTTTATTTAAACTTGTGCCATACCATATTGTGATCTAAACTTAGTTTGTATACATTGTTTGTAGTTATGTATTTCATATTGTTTATTTATATGCAATTCATTCATTAGGCCCATCAGTTCCTCGTGGGAGACGAGTTGAGCAACGCATGCCTCAAAACAAATCCATTATTGTTCGTGTGTGTATTATTTTAGTTTATATTGTTTGTAGTTATGTATTTCATATTGTCAAGTATATGCAAATCATTCATTAGGCCCATCAGTTCCTCGTGAGAGACGAGTTGAGCAACGCGTGCCTCAAAACGATCCATTATTGTTCATGTGTGCATTATTTAATATTAATTGATTTGTGAATAAGTTTACATCTATTTTTACTCATGTGTGGTTGTGCACTTTATTTTATAATCAATTAAATAAACTTGTTCAAACGTTTTTTTATAGGATTCACTCGCCAACTTTTTGTTGATCTAAAAACCATTGTTACACATGATACAGGTGAACAGGATGAAGCAAGGAAATGCCTTAGAAGAAAACAATGAAGCCTAGAATGATGTTTAGGACATGATGTAATATTGATTGTAATTTCCCATTAAAGTGTATTAATGAATATGAAACGTTAAAATAAATGTCATGAGCTTTGATGATAACCCAATCATGCCCCGATCACCTTTTCCGCTGCGGGTCGGGGTGTGACAGATTGGTATCAGAGCCATGACTATAGGGATATAGGATAGGTTATTAGACCCTTAGAGCCTATACTATAGTTTGCCTAAATTTTAATTGTTTAGGTGGTTACATATAAACTTATGATGTTTATTTGTTTCATATTTGTTTATACTTACAGTCTACATACTTATATACACATTCATCATACATATTTCAATGTTCATATATTCAAATCATTTTCATACTCTCGTTATTCAAAGATTTTGTTGCAATTTTCAAATCTCATCAAAGTAAGTTCTGCGACGGGCATGTAGTAACTGGAAGGGTACAAGTACCGGTAGTCGGAACGTCCTGTCTAGGTTGGCATTCGTATAAATCCAATATAACGGACCAGTTTGCCTACCTGGGGACTAACGATGAGAGTACGAAGGACCTATTAGGCCAAAGCATGCCACACCAAACGTCGTTCGAACTAACCCCACTTTGAGGTGTCACCGTGTCTACACCTGGACACATTCCGAATATCATACGTTATATACATATTTCTCGATTTTCTCCGGGTTTTAGTGTACGTAACCAGGCTAACACATGCGAACCATATGAAAAACCCGGTATTCATGGGGGCCCACATGATTACGAAGGTGAAGTATGGCGGCATGTAGGGCCTAATGACGAGCAAAGCCCAAGACATCCTATGGATGTAGTAGATTTATTTTTCTATATTTATTTTATGAATGTTCATTCCTAGTGCGACCCATGATCCCAAAAACATCCAACTCATACTCATGATGCGTATTCCTTGTAGATGTCTTCAAACCTCGCCCGTAGGAAGATGAGAGCAGGAAAAGCCCATGAGCGCATGGCTGCCCAAATCGCTCAACAAATGGCTGCCGTAATACCCAACATTGTAATCCAAGTCCAACAAGCACTTACCGCTAATTCTGTCAACCAAGAAGATCAAAATGTTGTCAATCCTCCCCCAATTACCACTAAATGCACCTACAAGCATTTCAAATCCTGCGACCCTCCAAAATACGAAGGGACTGAAGGTGTCACCGCTCTCCTCCATTGGTTTGAAGAAATGGAGAACACTTTTCTAAATTGCGATTGCCCCGATGATCACAAAGTGCGATATGCCACCGGTCGTTTATATGGAATAGCACTTACTTGGTGGAATACAGAGAAGGCCAAACGAGGTGTTGAAGATGCTATAACTTTAACTTGGGATGAATTGAAGGAAATCATAACCAGACGATTTTGCCCAAGGAGCGAAATCAAGAAATTAGAAGATGAGTTTTATTCGTTGAAGCAAAAGGAAGGCGACCACACCACATACAACAAAAGATTCCTCGAGTTAAATCAAATGGTTCCCAACTTGTTCACTCCCCTCTACCGTTTGATCGAGCACTACATTCGAGGTCTTCCGTCAAAGATTCAAGACTCTGTAATAAGTACCACGCCTGCAACTTTGGAAGCAGCAATGGAGCTAGCAACAGAGCTCACCGAGAACCGAATCCGGAACAAAGACTTCAAGGAGGAGAAGAAGAAGGATAAAGCATCGACTGAAACCTCCGACTACACCCAAACCGAATCCCCTTCTCAACCCAATTCTAAGAGAAAAAGAGACGGGCAACTTTTCGCTACTATCCAACGAAATCAACCAATTTCACACGCCATACCCATCTAAGCTATCCCAATCACTCAAGTGGCACCCAACTCAACTTACCCAAATAAGAAACCATATCTTGGACCTCACCCTCGATGTAACACCTGTTGTTATCACCATCCCCTTACCTTACCTTGTCGACTATGTGCAACTTGTGGACGCTATGGTCATTTGAGCAAGGTTTGCCGCACCCCTCAAAACCAAATCTCTCCCCCTACTCAAAACATGATCCAAACCTATCATCAACCTCAATACCCCATGTTCCTATATGTTCGAGCTTGTTTCAATTGTGGCGACCCTACCCACTTTAGAAACACGTGTCCTCGATTGGTTAACATCATAAACGCTCAAGCTCAATCAAACCCAGTTAACCAAGTAAATCAAGAAAACCCAATCACTAGGCCACCAGCAAGAGGAAGAGTTTTCAACATCAAAGCCAATCCTGACGAAGATAATGACGGCCCAAACGAAACCACCCAACTAGTCCTCTTCACCGGAAATCAAGATTCAACTCCAATCGTTTAGTTTTATGTTTTTCTTTATGTTTTAGAATTTCATAGAACCAATCATAACTTAAGGATAAAGCCAATGAGAATTTGACGAGAATATGGTGGATACGCCGCTGGTACTTCCTATATATAAGTATTCTTGTCAAAGGATCGGAGGCATTATCAGGCGGTTATGAGAGGTTTCATGTATAAATTGTTTGAGTGATTATTGTTTATTATTTTCAGTACATGCAATACGATCGGCTCCGTTTGATTGAGCCTTGATCGCACAGACATTTTTCATTTTCAGTACATGCAATACGATCGGCTCCGTTTGATTGAGCCTTGATCGCACATACATTTTTCATTATCAGTATCTTGTGGTTGTTGTGTTTGTTGTAGAGTCACATAGAACTAATCATAACTTGTGGATAAAGTCAATGAAAATTTGACAAGAATATGGTGGATACGCCGCTGGTACTTCCTATATATAAGTATTCTTGTCAAAGGATCGGAGTCATTATCAGGCGGTTATGAAAGGTTCCATGTATAAACTGTTTGAGTGATTATTGTTTATTATTTTCAGTACATGCAATACGATCGGCTCCGTTTGATTGAGCCTTGATCGCACAGACATTTTTCATTATCAGTATCTTGTGGTTGTTGTGTTTGTTGTAGAGTCACATAGAACTAATAATAACTTGTGGATAAAGTCAATGAAAATTTGACAAGAATATGGTGGATACGCCGCTGGTACTTCCTATATATAAGTATTCTTGTCAAAAGATCAGAGGCATTGTCAGGCGGTTATGAGAAGTTCTATGTAGGATTTAGTAGTTTCTTGGTAACTAATCATAACTTGCGTATAAAACCAACGAAAATTTGACAAGAATATGGTGGATACGCCGCTGGTACTTCCTATATATAAGTATTCTTGCCAAAGGATCAGAGGCATTATCAGGCGGTTATGAGAAGTTCCATGTAGGATTTATTATTGTCTTGGTTGAAATTTGTGTTACATTCATATCATCTCGCCATATAAAGAAATTGGATTGTTCTATTTCTACATAAACTAACCTCTCCCTCATAACAAACGAGAGAGGAACTGTCACCATTCAAGCATATATGCTATCAGAATGTGGATTCAAATATTGGTTGTTGTGTTATTTACGTTCTAGAGTTACATCATAGGACCAATCATAACTTACTGATAAAACCAATGAAAATTTGACAAGAATATGGTGGATACGCCGCTGGTACTTCCTATATATAAGTATTCTTGTCAAAGGATCAGAGGCACTGTCAGACGGTTATGAGAAGTTCTATGTAGGATTTTGTAATTTCTTGGTACATTAGTTGTTGTGTTTATTTATGTTATAGAGTCATATCATAGAACCAATCATAACTTACTGATAAAACTAATGAAAATTTGACAAGAATATGGTGGATACGCCGCTGGTACTTCCTATATATAAGTATTCTTGTCAAAGGATCAGAGGTATTGTTAGACGGTTATGAGAAGTTCCATGTAGGTTGTAGTATTAGAAGTTTTGCTTTAGGATATAACCATATCCTTCCAAACATATCAAAACTCTTACGTATGATATCATAGTTAGCGAATCAACTCTGCTTATCAATATTTTTACCGTAGGCAATAAAAAGCGATTCCTGTAACAGGGTACTTAACCCTTACAAGGGACGTTACCGCCTCAAACAAAAACTTAAACTCTTACTCTTTTTCTAAGCATGTAACTGTCAAACTAAACACCATCATTTTTAGTCAAATATATCACTACTTAAATTTCGGGACGAAATTTCTAAAAAGCAGGGGATACTGTAACATCCGTCAAAAAACCGGATTTACCAAACCCGCTCTGTTTAATAACCGAACAATCAGTTAAAAATTTCATTGCGTATTTAATGCCCAAAATAATTTTAAACGATACATAATTAATAAGTATATGGGGATATATAATTTGTTTTTGAAAAACTGTTAAAAATAATGAAATAAAAATAAAATAGTGCTGCCGGGTTTCGAACCCGAGTCAGCAGCGGATTCAGTTCGACGCCTTAACACTCAACTCTCCAACCACTGCGCCACTTATGTTTCTTGTTCATTAATGGAAACATTTAATTCATAACATGAACCTCGAATTCAAATACCGACGCGCACAATTGCAGTCGTCGGAAATTCCGACTATCTCGCTAAGATTGGACGGTTACTTCAGTTTTAACGTAAACTTTAATCACTACATCGGTTATAACCGACGTCTGAGTCCACGACACAAGTTATAACCGCCGGAAAGTTTCTAACCGACGAATCAAGTCGGAAAACAGGCCAAATACGTCGATGTCCTGCCCTATAAATACCCCCTCTAACCACTGTTAGCTTTTTCGCCCACAATCACACATTTTCCCGACGTAATTCCACTCGCCGGAAAAGTTCTGCACCTCACCGGAAAACTGAGCCCTTCACTTCTGAGCCTTACTGAACACCCAGAACTTATACCGAAGCCACTCACATCCATCTCAAGCTCGCTGAAGACTCTCTGCCACAAGACACACGTCGCCGGAATCATTTGCTGTCACCGGAGTTCCGCCGGAGAAACAGAGGAGTCCAGTTCGGTATAACTTACGCTTAATCTTTCATTCTTTTTATTTATCTCACCTGTAATTAATCATAACACACTAACGAACTTGATTAAAATCGATGAAACAGTTGGAATATGTTTTCTGGTTAAGTATGACGAAGAAGACGAAGTTCAGTATTATATAAGTATAATTAAAATCAAGATATATCTCGGGTTAGCCACACAGTCCAGCGGTGGACTGTGTGCAAATAAAACACGCTTACGTCTCGAGTTCGAATCTTGTCCCACGCACCTTCGCCCTAATAAAAATGTTTTTTTCTTAACTGAACCGGAGTCACTGCTTAAGATGTTAAGTTTAATAAAAACCGGAATAATAACCAAGATGGACACACAGTCCAGTGGTGGACTGTGTGCGCGTTTAAAACACAGGTCACGAGTTCGAGTCCGGACTACCGCACCGGTCCGAACAATTATCCAACTTTTTATATAAGGCAGAAATGAAACTATTTAGTTTGTATATAAGTATAATAAAAATCAGATTATTTAACAAGTTAGACACACAGTCCAGCGGTGGACTGTGTGTTAATTCAACCCACAGGTCCCGGGTTCGAGACTTGTGGAGCGTACCGAGTCGTTATGATTAAAATCTTTTTAAAAATAAATGATTTTTGGATTAATCTAATTAGTATATAAATTTAATTAAAAACAGAAATATTTCGGGTTAGACACGTAGCTCAGTTGGTAGAGCTGCGTGCATGCGTACGGGAGGTCTCGGGTTCGAGCCTCACCCAGCGCATACATACACACATACGAACCGGTCAACAGTCAAAGTCAATGGTCAACAAGTCAACGGTCAACGGTCAAAAAGTCAACATTTTTTATTATTTTTATTTATTTATTTTATTTAAAAATCAATTAAAAATACTTAAAAATAACATTTTTAAGGTTAGAAAATAGCCTTAAACTCACAAAAATACCCCCAACAATCTTACTAAAATGGATTAATAAAATCCGTTTACTTACCGAACCATAATGCTATTTATCTAGGTTAGTTTCACTCGTGGTTAAAACCAACTTCGCGTGCATTCAACATTATCAACCGAACGCACCCAATGTGAGTGAATCTTACAACTCCCCTTTTTAATTACACGTTTTGGGGTGTCATGTGTCACCAAAAATTAACTCGTTTATTTAAACTTGTGCCACACCATATTGTGATCTAAACTTAGTTTGTATACATTGTTTGTAGTTATGTATTTCATATTGTCAATTTATATGCAATTCATTCATTAGGCTCATCAGTTCCTCGTGGGAGACGAGTTTAGCAACGCGTGCCTCAAAACAAATCCATTATTGTTCGTGTGTGTATTATTTTAGTTTATATTGTTTGTAGTTATGTATTTCATATTGTCAAGTATATGCAAATCATTCATTAGGCCCATCAGTTCCTCGTGAGAGACGAGTTGAGCAACGCGTGCCTCAAAACGATCCATTATTGTTCATGTGTGCATTATTTAATATTAATTGATTTGTGAATAAGTTTACATCTATTTTTACTCATGTGTGGTTGTGCACTTTATTTTATAATCAATTAAATAAACTTGTTCAAACGTTTTTCATAGGATTCACTCGCCAACTTTTTGTTGATCCAAAAAACCATTTTTACACATGATACAGGTGAACAGGATGAAGCAAGGAAAACATAGGAAATGCCTTAGAAGAAAACAATGAAGCCTAGAATGATGTTTAGGACATGATGTAATATTGATTGTAATTTCCCATTAAAGTGTATTAATGAATATGAAACGTTAAAATAAATGTCATGAGCTTTGATGATAACCCAATCATGCCCCGATCACCTTTTCCGCTGCGGGTCGGGGTGTGACAAGCGTGGTCCTGGATGGGCATTTAGTTCAAAGCTTGAACATAAAGTAATACACGACTTTCCAACCATAAAGACAACTGAATCTTATCTAAAGAAACCCCTAGCATCTGTGATCCATACACGAAGAAACCACTTCAAAATGTCATCTTGCCACCAACTGATAAAGTGAAAGTTATTCCTGCTGCTCCTAAATCTCCCAAAGGAGTATTGAAGAACTTTAGCTATTGGGCATATGATCCAAGGATGGCAGAGGCTGTAATTGTGATAAAAGAAAAGGCATTTCGGTTAGCAGACACGTTGGAGCTAACCAGCTTCCATGAAGAGGATATCAAGGTCTTGTGTTAGTATCAGATTCGTGCAAATAACAAATATGAAGCTTGTACAAAGTCCTGGACTAGTGATGTAGCTAATGTGATCAACAATAGACTTTATGTGGATCCAAGTCCACTATTTGGAGGCAGCAGTGCTGGCGGATCTTCAAGCTGAGAGCTACACTAATGGAGTAAACCTATGGGGGGATTGTAAGGCCCTATTAGGTTTATACATTAGTCACTTTTATGATATGGGCTAGTCTATATAGTTGGGCTTGGGAAGGCTTTCGGGTAGGGTTTTGGTAATGGTGTACTAATTGCTTACTATAAATAGTAAATGTTGTTTAGGGATTAGTGGCTTTTTGGTGGTTTTCTCTCAAACTTGTATTAGACAAATTTTCACATTTGTATGCATGTTGATCTTCATCTATTTCATCTTATTTCTTCTATCTTTGATCCATAGCTTGTTTGTGTGAGTTCGCCATCAATCAAGCTACGTGTGATATCGTGAGATCCGGTTTTTGGGACTTACAAATACTTAACGAGCACTACTCTTTCACGAGCATGTGTCCTAGGGGCAAACTAATATTCCTAGGAGGAATACCTTTAAATGTTGTAGTTTAAATTTGATGTTAGTTAATAAAATCAAACTCTATCATGAAAGTCCCTACTTACTACCAAGCTAGTTGCCTGGGAGGCAACGGGGTATTAGTTGATAGCGCAAATAGGTTTGGCAAACCTCACACCGTGCTGGGAGCGGGGTGTGAACTAAGGACTTTAAATACTTTGATCAATGCTAATAGACATTGATGAGGGCACAACAAACATAACAGTCATATCGGTATGGAGTTTATTATTCTAGACATGTTTTAAGCTAAACACTTACATGACGTTGAACAAAACTGCGAACTAGCCAGCTTTATGTTGATACACTTTTATGCATGCTTGTAGGTCGTTGGATACATCGATGGATTGGAACTTGCAGTCTGAGGAGCTATAAGTGTCATGGGGTGTGCTACTTGCATTTCAAAATGACCTGATTTGGATTATGTTGAAACAATCACACTTCCTTCTGCTGAACATATGTTTTGGTGAAATGGTATTTGAGAATACACTAATTATGTTGGGAATGACTTGTGTGTTGATATTTTACTATTAGTTCAACGTGATTGGTGCTAGATCCTCGTACGTCACACGCCTCGCGGTAAAACTCTGCAGGTGGTAATTTGAGGGTGTGACATTATTGGCCAAGTGATGAAAGTTGTGGTTATTTAAATCCAATATCCCCTTTTTTAGGATTTTGGTAAAGAAAATTGAAAAAAAACATTTCGTAAGGCCGAGTTCTCTAAGTTCTTACAACTGGTATAAGTTTCCATTTTATCCTTACCCAAACTTATACGAGTTCTAAGAACTTAGAGAACTCGGCCTTACGAAAGTTTTTTTTTAATTTTTTACCAAAAATCTTTAAAAAAATTAACTTTTCCTTCAAAAAAATTTCTTTTTATTTAAAGCAACGTAAATGTTGTAAAAAACTGATGTCATCAACTTTTTATGGTAGTTGTAAGTAGCCGAGACACCCCTTCGAACTTTTTTGTATTTTTTTACGGCAGTCTTTGTAACATTTTAATCTATGTGTGTGAAAAAATGGGAGTAAAACTCGCACGGGAATGCCGAGTTCTCTAAGTTTTCTTTTCATCTACAACAGTCGTAAATGTTATAAAAAGTGGATGAGTAGTTGTAAGGAACCGAGGCACCCCTTCAAATTTTTTTAAATTTTTTTACGGTTGTCTTTGTCACATTTTAATCTATGGGTGTGAAAAAAATGTGTGTAAAACTAGCATGGTAAGGCCGAGTTCCCTAAGTTCTTACAACTCGTATATGTATATAGGATTGAGATTGAGGGAAAACTCTTACGAGTTATAAGAACTTAGAGAACTTGGCCTTCTTGTGCGAGTTTTGCCCCAATTTTTTTCACACCCCTAGATTGGAATGTTACAAGTGCGGCCGTAAAAAAATCGAGAGTGGTGTTTTCAACCCCTTACAGCAACTGTTGTCATCAGCTTTTTACAGCGTTACGGCTGCTGTAAATGAAAAAAAGACTTTTTTTTAGAAAAGTTGATTTTTTAAGGATTTTTTGTAAACAATTTTTTTGAAAAAAAACCTTTCGTAAGGCCGATTCTCTAAGTTATCACAACTCGTATAAGTTTTCATTTTACCCCCCTTATATATATATATATATAGGGTTAGGATCGTGTGAAAAACACTAATCCAATTGAGAAACTTGAGAAGTATTCTGTACCACACATTTTTCCTTAGAAAAAAATGCAAAAAAAAAGGCAAAAGATGCAAGTTTTTTTTGGGGGAATTTCTTCAGATGTTTTCGTTGGTTATATACATATATGTATATAAAGTTTAGAATTGAAACATAAGTACTGTAGATCTATGATTGATAAAGTACACATAAGTACAAATATATGATTGTAATTATATGTATATAAAGAAAGATTCTGGTTCTAAATATGTTTTTTAGTATAAATATGTCTACAATACGTGTTTAAAGTTGATATATAAGTATCCAACATATAGGTTTCATACTATACACACATGAGATTAGAAGTTAAAAAGAATTGTCTTGAAGAAATGTGTGGTTCAGAATATTTTTCAATTTTCTCAAACAGGATGCTTTTCTCTTAGAATCCTACCTATATAAATATACATACATACTTATATATATATATATATATATATATATATATATATATATATATATATATATATATTGTTCGAATGTTTGTATGGTTATAAGGATTTGAATAGGAGGGAAAATATTTTTGGTAAAACGCAAGGTTGTAATATGAGAATACGTTTAAACCATAGGTATGTTTATTGATATGAAAAAAAAGGCAAAATAGTCTTTATACCTACCAACGTAATGGTGAACAAACTGAAGGTTGTAGAATATAATGAGTTAGAAACATTAAGGGGCAGTTTGTTTCAACTCTTAATGGGCTTTTAATGGTTTAGAACTCTTGTTGGTTCAGCGCTTAATGGTTCAGACATTTGTCTCTGAATAGTTAAACATCATATTGAGTCTGAATGGTTAAGACATCTTATCTGAATTGGTCAGACATTCGTCTCTTAATGGTTAAACATTATACTAGCTCTTAATGTTTCAAACTTTTTATTGGTTTAGCACTTACGTATAAAGAAGTTATCAAACAAACAGCCTCTAAATATTAGAGGTGACAAAATGGATGGGTTGGATTGGATTGTTGGTTTGATCATGATGGGTTTGAGTTAGAATGAGTTTGGATCAAGATAGGTAGAAACAAAGGTCATGATAGGTTACAATAAATCAATAATAATAAAAAATAATTATAAAAATAAAAAAAAATAAAAAATATTAAAAATAAAATAAATAATTTTAAAAAAAATATAAAATTTAAAAAAATAATAATAAAAAATTTAAATAAAAAATGTCCCCAATACATACACACATAATTTCTGGATTCGATAAGAATGTGCAGTTAATAACTTAAATTAGGGATCAGGTCAGTTTCAACCGATATCGAATATACCTGGTATGGTACAGTTCGCTACCGGTATTTAAGGGGAAAAATCGGGGTACCAAAATGTCAAAAGTCAGTATGGTATCGATATAAAAAATGTACCTGGTTCAGTAAATGCAATTCGATACTAATATACGATACAATTTACTCATCCCTAACTTAAATACACATAGCATCTTTCTATAGAATATCAAGAACATGTCCCCAATACAATACTTACAACTCTGTAAGTCTGTCTGTCTATCTATCTATCAAGATTTAGTAGGATACAGATCAAAATTAAAAAAATCAAAAATCAAAACCCCTTGAAGTATTATTAAAGAATGCCAAGTCATTGGTGATTATCACAACTTAAAAATAAAGAAAGCCAGGATTGAATACATGCTTCAAGATTGAAGTAAGACAGAGGAGCATAGAAAATAAAAAGAAATTAATGAAAGCGAAAGAAACCCAAATAAAAAAATATCTAGCATACTACTCAATTTCTCAAGCAGATGTCATAAAAAAATCCAACAATCATTGTGGTCGTTGGTTAATCTTAACAGAACGTTAATATCTCTAAATTGTATATAAAACATAAGGAACCACAAACATATCATATAACCAAATCATAAACAAAAATATCCAAAATCATCATAACATAAGTCAGTCCATTTAACCTCACCATCAAGCTATGTTCTCCTATCGAAGAATGTTTGCGCGAACTAAATGAATTAACTTCGTCATCATGATCGTCGTTATCCGATATATTTATTAAGTATTTCTTTCAAGTACAATAATAATGGTTCCCTACAAATAAATAAATATAAATTCAAAATTTGGAATATAAATGCATTCAAGAAATAAATAATTATAGAAATCTAGAAACTTTAACTTATCTAGAAACTTAAACATAATTACCAGATATTCGCAGTAAAGTAAAATTCCAACATAGTTCTTTTCTTTAATCTAAAGGGTCTCGATATAACAGAAAGTATGTTTTAGGTAGCAAGGATAGAAAGTGATGCTAATCATCTATTAAATAATCAAGGGTTAAGATTAAATAGGTGAGATTGAATAAAAAAAGGCGTGTTGTTATTCTAAGGGTATTCTAGTCCATCAAAGTCAATAGTTTCTCTCTCTTCCAATTCCCAGTTTTTAAAACGTTAATAACGTTTTTCATACCGCATTATTTTTTTATAAAAATTGTACCACAAAAAAGAGTATTTTTTTATCTTAAAAACGAACACATTATTGCTGTACTTTTGAAAAAAAATCGATAACCCAAATACGTAAAACGCAATGGACAAAAAACACAAAAGAATGATTTTTTTCTAAAACGCAATGGACTAAAAACACTTCAAAATGTGTTTTTCTAAAACGCAATGGACCAAAAAACACATAAAAAAGTGTTTTTCCTAAAACACAATAGACAAAAAAACACAAAAGAAAGTTTTTTTTTCTAAAACGCAATGGACTAAGTGTTTTACCTAAAACACAATGGACTAAAGACACTTCCAAATGTGTTTTTCTAAAATGCATTGAACAAAAAAACACATAAAATGTATTCTTCCTAAAACGCAATAGATAAAAAAACACAAATTTTTTTTTTTAAAACGCAATAGACAAAACACAATAACACGTAATGAGTTTGTGTAAGGGGGTCTCTTTAAATCAAGTGTAATTTTATCAGTTTTTTTAAGATTTGATAGTTTGTCTTGTGGAATGGTGGAGACTTTTTAATAGGATTATC
Source organism: Scalesia atractyloides (assembly GCA_947069175.1). NCBI lineage: Eukaryota > Viridiplantae > Streptophyta > Magnoliopsida > Asterales > Asteraceae > Scalesia > Scalesia atractyloides. The sequence continues at coordinate 39,161,532 of CAMTDV010000008.1, read as the reverse complement.
TTGCTATATGCTCTAAAAAATTTATATATGCATCAATTTAAAACATTTCCCAATAGAGCAGCATTTTGTTGACTAACCCACATAAAAATCCATAAAGACAAAATCCTTTATTGGTTGCACCTCTTTATTATAAAACACAACAAATAACAACTGTTGACTTTTATGAATCCATTTGCGGTCCATATCTGCTAAAACGCAGAAACACCACAAAAAGCAAAGAGAACAATCCGAACATAAAACACAATAAATCTAACATGAAATAAGATGAACCCACCTTCGTCGAAAACCATTGCCCCCACAACATATCCTTGCCTTGGTCACAAAGATAAACCGACCGTCGTAGCTCCACCTTAGTCCGCCTCCGTTAACCATAGTCACCATCATTCAGAACTCTGGCGTTCTTCGTCGTTCACATACGGCGAACATCGAGGAAAGTGCATGGCGTGTTGAACATCGCTGCGAAAAGGAATGTCCGCCATGTGTCGTCGATATCAGAGAAAATGAGAAATGTGAATGAAGCTTTCAGGCAGCATGGTATTCTTGAGCTGGTGCAGGTGATCGTTGCCGAAGGTCTAGGTGGGTAAATCGGAAGTAGGAAGTGATAGGTAGTGGTTAATGGTGGTGGTTGTAGTGGTGGTAGGGGAGTGGTGGTGGATAGTGGAAAGGGGTTTCAGATCTGAAATGGTCATGATGTGATGAAGATGGTGAGTTTTATAGAGATGGTTTTTTTTTTTTACTAAAATGCCCTTGTTTATATTTTTTCAACTTTGGCGTATGTCAGAACATCATTGCTTCCTACCTTTCTCACCTTAACTAAACTTACTATTTGATCCTCACCCTTCATTTAAATATGTAACAAAGATTATGTAAACATCTAAGAGCATTTACAATCAAATCTCTTGCTACACCTCTATATTTACACTAAAAATACTATCTTTTCTCTTTGGTTTTTAATTAAATAACATTTTTTTATATTTTTACCATTATCTTTTCTCTCTCCCCCACTCACAACCACTTTCAGAAAATATTAAAAATTTTTAGAGGTGAACTGTTGGTGCATAATGTCTATTGCCTACGTTTTAGGGTTGTGTCTGTATTTTGTAATAGGGCGAAAAGGTTAGATTTTACGATGTTTGTATTTAACTTCGCACGAAGGTAAAGTCTACCTTCGAACGAAGGTAGCATGTCTATATATAGCTAGTGTGAGGTGTTAGTGGGTAGACTTTTGCGACTGAGACAGCGAAGCACTGTCGGATTTCCTGATCATTTGTAACTGTTAAACATTGAATAAAATCAGTTAAATGATGAAATAATCTTGTTAATTGTCACTAATTCATATGAATAACGCACGTATGGACTAAATACTCAAATTAAGACATTTGCTATTGGACAAAACGATCCTACAAGTGGTATCAGAGCTCAGGGAGCCTGATTTGAAGACAATTGTTCAAGATTCAGCCTAGAAGACTTCTTATTCTACTCATTCTTCACTTTTCAAAATAAATCCGTGGTCAAAATGAACTGATTTTCAAGTATAATACGTAAAAACATGTTTAGATAAACCCTTGAGAAAATCAAAGCTGAAAATAAACGAATTCATGTTGAAAATGGCAAAAAATGTCAAGTTTTGAACCTACCTTCGCATGAAGGTGAACCTATCTTTGCAGGAACATAATTTTACCTTCGCACGAAGATAATTTAATCTTCGCACGAGATAAAAATTGTAAAGGTTTAAAATCTTTTACCTACGCACGAAGATAAATCTATCTTCGCACGAAAATAAATCAAGTTTTAATATGTTTACTTCATTCGAACCGAAATCTTAATCGTTTTAGCATTTAACGTTGTTTCAGGCTGGTAAAATGGAGAACAAATTTCACAACGCTTTTGCTATGTCAACTGTTAATGTATCAACTGCAGCCGCACATAATCTGAATTTGGAGAACGAAATGGGGACAATGGTGAAAACCCCAAAGTTGATGAATTTAGAGGATTATGATAGTTGGAGTGAATGGTTTGTTAACTGGGTGCAAGTGAACCGTTTTAACTATTGGGACATTAACTCATTTCACATCGGCAGAAAAAGAAGAATTTGTCAATGAGAAGAAAATGACGAGCATATTACAACAATCAATCAAAGAAGATATCTTAGCATTACTTCAACATGATGATAACTCATAATCATTATGGAATGCATTAAGGTTGAAGTTCAAGGGAAGTTCACAAATGAGGAAGAGCAAAAAGGCACTGCTTAGAAAAGAGTTTGATATTTTCAACCTCTTGAAAGGCAAAACTATGAAGCAGTTGATTGAGCATTACTGTCACCTAGTTGTTCAAATGAAGAGGTTGGGAATTCATAAAAACAAATGAGGAGTTAGCCGACAAGTTGGCAGATACTTTACTTGAGGGAGAGTGGACTACGTACTTAACGATTCTGAAAAATTTTGTAGAGTATAGTGTTATAGCTTATTAAAGTTCATAGAAAAGCTTGAAGGTCATGAACTAGAAATGCAGAAGATGGCCAAATCAAAAGGTGCTCAAATGCAACAAGATGTAAACCTTAACTTTAAAGGCAGTTCTGTTGGTATTCAAAGTCCGAAAGTACAGACCGCCTTTAGTGCTGATAGTTCTGCAAGCCCATCTTCTAATCAATCAGGTTTCAATCATTTTCTAGCTTTGAACCACATTCCCCCAAAACACCTCAGTCTTCACAGAGCTCAAACAGTTTCCAAAATCAACAATCTAGTCAATTGAAACTCAAACTAGAGGATTTTACAGTGTAACATAGTTGTGAATCTCCAAAATGCAAAAGATTTTAATGATCATACCTCCAAGTAGCACATGTCGTTGCTCGCATCTGTTCTTGAATCTTACGAAAGCCTGGTTGTTGGGAAGATAGGAAATCCAGATATGACCAAGGAAGATTATGATCAGATAGATTCAGAAGAATTAGAGCTTATTGACATCAAATGGTGCATGGCTTCTATAGTTCGAAGAGCTCAGAAATTTATGGAGATTACAGGCAGAAATAGTTTGGGAGGTTTGGATGGGAAGCTTGAAGTCGATAAATCAAAAGTTACCTATTTCAGATGCAGAGAGAAATGACATTTCAAACAGGAATGTACTAACTGAGAAATTTACAGTAACCGAAGTCCTTTTGGTGATGATTACTACAAGAAAGCTATCAATCATAAGCCGCCACCACCACAATCAAATTCAAGGATGATTCAAATAGAAGATGGTTCATCTAATGCTAAAGACAAAGCTTTAGTAGTCTCCAAGAAGATGAAGGACTTAACTGGAGAAAGTACATTTCTAAAAACAAAAGTCACGCACTTCTCGCATAGATAATTGAAGAGCCTGAACCTGAACTAGAAGATTATTCTGAAGCAGTATTCGACGAAGCTCATGAGGAAGCTGTTCTTGAAGGATATATTCATGAACAACGTGCTGAAGAAGAGAATATATTGCATAATGCTTTTAGAAATCTGATTCCACCTAATTTGCTTCCATCTTTTGAAAGATATTTTAATTCAAGTTATCAAGTGCAAGCAGAAGAGGAATCAAAGTCTGAATGTGTGGAATTGATAGATGTGAAGAAAGAGATAAATGCCGAGAATTTGACAGAGATTGTAAACAAAGCAATAATGGCAAACCTTAAAGAGGTAGTTTATGATGAATTCAAGGAAGTGTCAATGACTGAATTTATCAAAGAGTCGGTAAGGGAGGTTGTCAAAGTTCAGGTTGTTGAGGTTGAAAAACCATGCAAAAGATGCCAAGAACCCTGCAAGGAATGTGTCGAGAAAGATAAAGACTATTCTGAACTGAAAAAACTTTCAGATAATTTGTCAAGTGATTATAACGAAACTAAACAAGCTTATGACAAATTATCAAAAGCAATTAAACAATATGAAAAGGTTAACAGTGATGATAGTGCAACTTTGTCGATGCTTAAAGCAACTATTATGGACAAACAAATAGCAATTAACATTCATCTTAACAAAATTGCTTAACTGAAAAATGAGCTTGAAAAAATGAAAATTTAAACAGAAAGGGTTAACAAATTGTTAATCAGTTATCCCACAAGTTCATATGTCATTGATCATATTCTTTCGAAAATTGAAAAGGAAGAAAATGATAAGAACAATAAGAACAAAAGTGTTAGTTACAACCGTGTTCCACCACCCATTTGGGAAGCTATGCTAGAAAGAAACCTTCAGAGGTGAAAAAAGCGCTCAATCTATATTTGAAAACTGAAACGAAAAACATGTTGCCTGACAACATTGATGTAACATACACTAAATCAGACAATGACTGTGAATCTTATGTGGTTATAATAGTTGTTGAAAAGGTTTTGGGAAGTGAAAGTGATAGCACAGAGTATGAAAGTGTTGAGTCGAACTTGGAGAAAACTAGTTCAAGTTTACCTTTTGAAAATCAGGAGAGCTTTCACAAGATTATCTTGATAAATCAGATTCTAGCTCGGATGATGATTCTACATTGGTTGCTTATACCATGAAAAGATCGGACAAACTATATTCAGATCAAGAATTTCCGATTCAGAATGTGAATCTTGAGAAAGTAGAACAAGTGTTTAAGCTGATAGAAATCAATGTTTCTGAACTGGAAAATTTGAATAAGTCTTATTACTCTAAACCCAAAAGCTTTTGTAAAAATGATCCCAAAGGTAAAAATTATCTTGAAAACTAGCGAAAAGGTTGGGTATGTTAAGAAGAAAATGTTAAGTTTCAAAATAAAATTTTCAAAAGAAAGTAAACTTTGTGTTTGGATTAAGCATGGTAAGTGAAAAAGAAAGGTTGGCAAAGGAGCAATTAAACGACGAGTTCCATGTAGAAAAGAAACGTCATGAGCAAAATTTGAGTTCATTTACTGATTGTAACAGTAGAACATGTTGGAAATGTAACAAAGTTGGACATATTGCACAACATTGTACTCAAAGCAACTCAAAATTTGTTCACGGCGCAAAGAAATCCACGGAAGATGTGAGACAAAAGAAAGTTGAGTTTGTTCCAAAACAGATCTTTAAAAGAAATATTGAACCCAACAAAACTGTGAAACCAATAATTCAAAATGTTTCAAAATTTGAAATTGGTGAAACTTCAATCAAAACTAGACAAAAGGATTCAAAATTTTATTCGAAAAAGGCAATTCTAAAAACACAAACTTGGGTGGTTAAAAACAAAACATCTTCTATAGAAATCAAAACACCTATTAAATCTGAAATTAAACAAGATGCTAATATCAAAGTTCCAACATTTGATATTTCGAACCCACCCAAGGCCAAGAAGGCTTGGGTTTCACTGTTTAAGTAATTGCTTATTTACATGTGCAGGGGCTCCCGAGGTCAATCATATCAAAATGGATAATGGACAGTGAAGCTTCTCATCACATGACAGGAATGCTGGCCTTACTCTATCATGTTAAGTCTATTCGTGGAGGCTATGTAGGGTTCGCTGGAAATCAAGGTGGAAGGATTGTCGGAGAAGGAAAACTTTCCAATGGAGTGGTCTCGTACGACAAAGTGAACTACATTGCTGAATTCGAGAACAATTTATTAAGCATTTCACAAATTTGTGATAAGAAGTTTACAACACACTTCAATGATAAACAATGCTTAATCCTGAAGCTGGGATTCAAAATTCCCGAGGAGTGGATTCTCATGCGCGCTCCACTAGAGAATGATCTTTATGTTCTAGACATGAGTGTCGCATCCACTACTGTAACACCTCGTAAAAATCGTGTCCAATAATATAGTGACACATGTCATATTTTTTTATATATATAAGTCCATTAAGGACTAATAATGACTACAGGTGTCAACATGCTCAAACTAAGCCTCTGAGTGACCCTATGGTGTCAACATGCATAAATTGAGCCTCTTAGTGATCGTTAGTGTCAAATGCTTAAACTGAGCCTCTGACTGACCATTAGTGTCAACGTGCTTAAACTTAGCCTCTGAGTGACCATTAGTTTCAACATGCTTAGCCTCAGAGTGACCATCAGAGTTAATATGCTTATACAAAGCCTCTAAGTGATCATTTATGAAGTCCTAACTCTCATATGAGCCACTTGTTGGACGAGAGGGATTAATTATGTAAATATGTAAAAGTTAGACAATGGAGGGGATAAAAGTATCAACATGTTAATTTTTACCTATGAGTGACCTTTTAACGAACCGAAAGCTTGACAATGTCCGGATATACTCCCGGGTATGCCAAATGTTGGTTACGGAGGGCTAATTATGCTTATAAAGGTGTTTTAGAGGTTTTATAAGTTGAGGGGCTAAATGTGACAAAGTTTGAAAGTTCCTATGAGGTGCTCGCGGGGCACGAGTGACACTTACCATGTCTCTCGCTTGGCCTCCACAAATGTTGCCAAAAACCATTTCATTCGAAACTAGGGACTTCCAAACTGTTATGCCACGTTTTAGGACACTTGGCAGCTCTCTCTAACACTCCCTAACACCTGGCATCACCTCCTTCAAGCGTCCCAACTATAAATAGGTACCAAGGTTCACCACTTGAACTTGCACCTTTCTCATTCTTCATGCTATCTCCCTCCTTTGTAAGTTCCTAACTGCAAGGAGCATCCAACTTAGTTCTATTTCATCCTAGGAATCACTTGTAAGTGTTCCTTTCTCTTACATTTTCGTTTATAGGTTTTTATAGTCAAAAGTCAAGTATTTTACAGAACTGTTAAGACCATTATGGTCCAGCCATTGTTCATAACGAACGTGGCTAAGGGATCGTAATAAGGTAGGTGTTAATCCCTATTAAGAGCACTCCTAAAGATCACGTTTGCTAGACCAATTAACGGTTAAAGTGTTAATATTAAGTCAAACAGGCCATTTTTCGGAAATATTATAATCTGAGTTTATATATGTTATAAAACATGTTCTGAAACTTAAAAAAAGTTGGTAATAATTATTAGAACATGTAAGAACATGTTCGACTCGTCGATTCAGTTCTAGGGTCGGTTCACAACCGAAAGTCGCAAAGTTGACTTCTGCTTTGACTTTCGATTCTGACCCGATTTAGATTAGTTAGCTACTGATCTAAGGTTGCATTATGATCATAATATGATGTAGCATAACCCTCTGAGGTTATTTTACATGATCATAATCAGAATCTGAGTTTATGCACAAGTTCCATTATTATGCCATTTTGACTAAAATGCCCTTTTTACATAAAATAAAGTTTAATCGATAATGAACTTGAAAATGAACTACCTACTGATGTAATATCATAAGTAGGATTATTTGGGATGTCAAGTCAGATTATATACTGAGTTTACGAACAAGTTTTGTATTATGTCGACAAATGACGATAAAACCCTTGTGGCACATAATATAGTTTTAATCATACCTTTTTATATCAAATCTTTTACCTACTGATATGTTATATTAAACAACATATCTAAAACAAGTAAACTTTATTTTAACATCAGTTTTTACTAAACTTTGCACAAAATCGCCATTTTACGACATAAGCGCAATTTCAGCGCATAGTATGGTTTTAAACCATATTTATCAACCAAGAATTTTTACCTACTGATTTTAAAACTTATTTAAAATATTTTATAGTAGGTACATGATGTAAACTCAGAATCCCAATGAATTATAAAACTATGTGTAAAATGACCAAAATGCCCCTACGGTGCATAATTTGGTCATTAATGATAAATTACACATATAATCAATATCTTACTGATATTATAACATAAATTAATTATTTTTCCAGAATACTTATGATTGTAATATTATAATACATTCAAGTTCCTTTTATACATTATATAATTATCAAAACGCCCTTATGAGGCATAGTTTCATGTAAAACCTTAACGGGCATATAAGTTGATATCCTACTGGTATTACAACTAATTTAAAGTATAATGGCATATAGAACTTGTCCATGACTTATTCGGTTACCCGATATCGCTTATATGCGCGCGGTTAAGTATATGTTACTAGTTTACGGAAATTAACCAAAACAGGTTTTACCTTATAATTTTAGTCTCAAATCCAGAATGCTTATGGTTTACCCATATTATAGAAATCATAGTACTTGTTGGGTTTAAATTACATTCTATCCGATCATCGCTTAATCTAGCGTAATATACGTTTTGATCTTGTATGCTAGTGGGTCTAAGTCTATGATTTAATTTAGACCGGTAGCATTTAATTGGTTAGCTTATTCCATAATCCAGACTATAGCCTTCCGGTAAATGCCATCTGCACTTAGATCATTTTGGATATGGCTGAGATACTAAATCTTGCATGTTTATCAAGACTAGCTCCGGTAAATACTCTCGACTTATTTTCCCTATACGGGCTTAGGTTGTCACACCACCTGTAATTTCCTTCACATCAGTGCGGGGCGTGACCTGAATGGCATCTTCATCACACAGCGGAAGCAGACGTGGGAGCTAGGGTTACTAGTAAATGAACGCCCACCAAATACTCGTATCCCCATGGGTTCCACTATTCCAACCGTGCCATACTTGTAATTGTAACCTGAGAAAGAACATGCGAAAAGTCAACATAAAGTTGGTGAGTTCATAGTTGTTTGTTTCGTTTCAATGAGTCATAAAACATTTGAGCATTTTGCATTCGAAAACCGGTTTGTGGGATCATAGTATCCCAAAACATTTGAAATGTCGTGTCTGTATAAAAGTATTGAAATGATTTCCATGTTGTTTGCAAATCCATGCATATAACTGTTATGTTTATAAACCGGTGATAAAATGTTTTCTGTTATCTTTGTAAACCGATGTGAAATCGTAGTATGTAGTTTTCCGTTGTATTTGTAAAACTTGTATAACTGTCAACGTCTGTGTTGTGTTATCATTTGAGAGTTCATATATAAAAATGTGTGGTATGTAAAGCGTCAATGAACTTGATGATCATTAATGTTTTGCAAGGACATTAATATGTGTGCCGACATAGGAAGTACTCAACCCTAGCCGATTTCTTCCGGTCCACTCGGCTGGGACAACAAAAGCACTACATGCGGCTACACAAGGACCCATGAGTGGGGCTCGCTACACCCGATAAATCTACCACTCTTGTTCCTCGGTCTTATAAAAGATTAATGGCACTTAAGAGAGAGCTTATTCGCACATAATCTAATATTTCATTCCATAGCTAAACCATACCATCGAAAACATGTATTTCCCCCCGAGAGTTATCAACTGAAAACATTTAAGAGAAAAGGGGGACATGAACTCACGGAGTCTTTGTGCCTCACACAAATGAGAATGGGCCTAGCCTGTTTGAGTCTAAAAGCAGGACCAACCAGTCCTCTTATTTGTATGCAGGACAATCCAGTCTTTCTTTTTATAAGCAGGACCAACCCGTCCCCTTATTTATATGCAGGACAATCCAGTCCCGTTGTAACTAGGACAATCTCGTCCCTAGTTATGAAACTCATGCATGTTTCGAAAATACGCGTGTGTTTTGTAAAACCGGTATGTTGAGTATAAACTTTTTGTAAACCATTTGAATTTATTGAAATCCATTCGTAACATGGTTTAGAAATATAAACTTTCGTTCATCGAAATGTTGTGTACTTTTGCAAAACTTGCATGTCTTTCCACCCCGAAAACATTTATAAAAATGTAAAACGGTCAAAAGTGGGGGTTATGAACTCCCCTTGATATCCTCATGCAAAGCTAGCTTAATGTGATTTCCATAGTGTTGTCTCCACAACTTGACTTGCTAGCATGCAATCTAGTGTATTCCTAAAATGGAATAACTTGTAAGTTTCTAAGAATGACGTAGCTATACTACGTGATACCGAGCTCTACCGAATCGTTACTCATACGATTCTATTTAATTGTCATTATCTTAACTCGGAATAACCAACCTATGGTTTTCTTAGAAACAATTTTGTTTTCGAGAGACTTGAAATGTATGTTTACATATAAGTATAACTATATTTCATGAAATCATATTTAGTCGTTATGTACGTCAACGGATAATAGTACGACTCTACGTAGTTTTCGTAAGATATAATGTATATATACTCGAAAATATATCCGTATAGGTAATACATTTCATATTCGCGCGATAGTCCTGCAGTATCGTGTCGCACTTCGTTTGGCGTTGGAATCGAATATAACAAATAGCATTTGAAGTTCCCGAATCGTCGACGTTTGAAATAAATATAACTACATTTATTGTATAAAAGTATTTGACGTCTCGCCATTCGCATATATATGTAATTATATTTGTGTTATACGATTTTTGAAATCTAGACGCCTTTAATATATTATTTCCGAATTCCGTCGTTTTGAAATAATACGCGCATTGTAGTTATCTTGTAAAAAGACTCGGAAATCTTGACGTTCGGAATAAATATAAACAATATACTTATTTTTATAACATCGTTCGAATAATTTATCGAGGTTTGAAATCTAGTTTCCGAGTTTCGACTTTGAATTAAACACAAATAAATATTATTTATTTTTGAGTCGATTGACGAATGTTTGTTATCTTGTAATCGCGCTCGTTGAAATGTGATCGGCTCGTTGTTGAAAGTTTTAATAGCGTCGACAAAATAAATATACACCTATACTTATTTTATAATAATCATTTGAATTCGGATGTTGTTGTCTTTGAAATACGGCACATTTCATATTGCGTATTTTACGAAAATCGGGCAGAGTTTCATCTGTTTTCGGACGATCCCAACAACACAAGTTGTCGATTTAATTTGTCAAAATGCAATAATCAATGTACGCAACAATAACAATATATATATATATATTCTCGTCGTGTCAAATACAACGTTGCGCCGATTATAATTTCCGTTTTATATATTTAACGTCGGTTCGGTTTTAACTAGTAATTATACGCGAATATTATACGTCGGATCTATCATTATTTTTAAACATTTTGGCGATATGTAATCGTTAACGGGTCGGTTTTGAGCTCGGTTTCGCGATATATAATATTAACGTTTATAAACTAATATAAATAAATTTTCGCGTCATAAATGTTTTACAGAAACTCGCGTCGACCCGCGGACTGAGTTTGACTACAGTTGACCATGTTGACTGAGTTGACCAGTTGACCGATAGTTGAGCAGTTGACCACGGTTGACCAGCAGTTGACTGGGTTTTACCGAACCCAAAACTGAACCGAGGCACTAAAAATGACCCAAAACTGTCCCTTAACCCATGTTTAACCTGTTGACCGAGTTGACCTGAGCCCGAGAGTGTCCCAAAATTTATTTTTCACCCGAGATGAAAGTGTTTCGTATAGACTCTACAGGTTACCAAGAGCCCAAAAATATATTTTTCATTGAAAACGGATGCCCGGAACCTCACCCGAACCATGCCACAAGTCGGAATTTCGTCGGAGAATAAAATTTCACAAAAACATGCATAAAGGTCACTAACCACCCGATCTAAACATGCACGATGTGAAAAGTCCAAAACGGGTTCGCCGGAGTTTGGCCGGATGTCGCATGAGTTGCTTCCGAGCCCAAACGACTTCGAATCTGCTAAAATCAACATCACCATGCGACCCGGAACGTCGAAGATGTTTGAAAAAGTGTATTCTTGGCCGGAAAACGGTCGCCGGAGCGTCAACGCGTCGTCGTCGGCTCCGCCGGCCACCGGAAAATCTAGAGAGAGAAAGCTGGAGCGAGAAGGGGAGGAAGAGAGAGAGTGGGAGGTGTGTTATGAGGGTTTTATGTTATAACTAGGTATTTATACCTACGGTTTTTGGGTGGGTTGGGCCCAAGGCCCAAAAGCCCGTTTTTAGCGTTTTGAGCGACCCGATCGCGTCTACGAGACCCGTTTTCGAAACCGAAATTCATGGAACGTTGTGTAATATCATTTTAGGTTCAAAAACATGTAATGGTGTCGGTATTCGATATTAATCGCGGTGCGTTCGTCGGTTTCGTTAAAATGCGTAAAGTGCTCCAGTTGTCGTTTCTTGTCCGTTTTTCGATCCGATTTCAACCATGAATAATAAAATTCAATTACAAAGCTAAGTATATCATAATATATTAGTATCAAGGAGTAATTTGAGTCCGTTGCTTCGGTCACACCCCGACCCGCAACGGAAAAAGGTGATCGGGGCATGATTGGGTTATCATCAAAACTCATGACATTTATTATAACGTTTCATATTTATTGTTACAATTTAAAGGGAAACATACAATCATAATTACATCATGTCCTACACATCATTCTAGACTTCATTATTTTCTTCTAAGGCATTTCCTATGTTTTCCTTGCTTCATCCTGTTCACCTGTATCATGTGTAAAAATGGTTTTTGGATCAACAAAAAGTTGGCGAGTGAATCCTATGAAAAACATTTGAACAAGTTTATTGAATTGATAAAATAAAGTGCACAACCACATATGAGTAAATATAGATGTAAACTTATTCACAAATCACTTAATATTAAATAACGCACACACATACAATAATAGATTGTTTTGAGGCACGCGTTGCTCAACTCGTCTCCCACGAGGAACTGATGGGCCTAATGAATGATTTGCATACAACTTGACAATATGAAATACATAACTACAAACAATATATACATTCTAAGTTTAGATCACAATATGGTATGGCACAAGTTTAAATAAACGAGTTAATTTTAGTGACACATGACACACCCCAAAACGTGTAATTAAAAAGGGGAGTTGTAAGATTCACTCACATTGGGTGCGTTCGGTTGATGATGTTGAATGCGCACGAAGTTTGATTTAACCACGAGTGAAACTAACCTAGATAATAACATAATGGTTTGGTAAATAAGCAGATTTTATTAATCAACTTTAGTAGGATTATTGGATATATTTTTGTGAGTTTAAGGCTATTTTCTAACTTTAAAAATGTTATTTTTAAGTATTTTTAATTGATTTTTAAATAAAATAAATAAATAAAAATGTTGACATTTTGACCGTTGACCTGTTGACCGTTGACCTGTTGACCGGTTTGATTGTGTTATTATGTGCGCTGAGTGAGGTTCGAACTCGTGACCTCCCGTATGCGTGCACGCAGCTCTACCAACTGAGCTACGTGTCTAACCCGAAATATTTCTGTTTTTAATTATATTTATATACTAATTGAATTAATCCGAAAATCATTTATTTTTAAAAACGATTTTAATGCATGACTCGGTGCTCTCCACAGGTCTCGAACCCGAGACCTGTGGGTTAGTTTGGCACACAGTCCACCGCTGGAGTGTGTGTCTAACTTGGTAAAAAGTCTGGTTTTTATTATACTTATATACAAACTAGTTAAATTCATTTCTGTCCTTATATAAAAAGTTTGATAATTTCCAGAACCGGTGCGGTAGCCTAGACTCGTACCCGCGACGTATGATTTAAACGCGCACACAGTCCACCACTGGACTGTGTGTCTATCTTGGTTATTATTCCGGTTTTCATTAATCTTAAAATCTGTTTGCGAGTGAATCCGGTTCAGTTTTAAAAAGGAACATTTTTATTAAGGTGAGTGTGCGTGTGACAAGAATCGAACTCGGGACGTATGCGTGTTTATTTTGCACACAGTCCACCGCTGGACTGTGTGTCTAACCCGAGATATAACTTGATTTAAATTAAACATATATAATACCGAAACTTCATCTTCTTCGTTAAGCTTAACCCAGAACCAATGTACGACTGGTTCGACGATTTAATCAAGTTCTTTAGTGGGTTGTGATTAGCTACATGTGAGATTAATAAAAACGAGAAAGATTAGGTGTAAGATATACCGAACAGAGATCCTCTGTTTCGCCGGCGAAATTCCGATGACAGCAGGTTATTCCGGCGACGTGTATCTCGCGGCAGAGGGTCTTCAGGTAGCTTGAGGTGAGTGTGGGTGGCTTCGGTATGAGCTCTAGGTGTTCTGTTTTTAGAATATGGCACAAAGGTGAAGGGGTTCGGTTTTCCGGCGAGTGAAATTTCGTCGGGAATGGGTGTGATTGTGGGCAAAAAGGCTAACAGAGGTTAGAGGGTGTATTTATAGGGAATGACATCGATGAATTTAGTCCGATTACCGTCTGGATTCGTCGGTCAAATATTTTCCAGCGGTTATGACTGAAGTCGCGGACTGGACATCGGTTATAACCGATGTTAAGGTTAATGCTTCGGTTAAATCAGAAGAAACCGTCCAATCTCGGCGACATCGTCGGGATTTCCGACGACTGCAATTTGGGCGCGTCAGTTTTGAATTCGAGTTTGTGTATTTGAATTAATTGTTTCTAATAATGAACAAGAAACACAAGTGGCGGAGTGGTTTGATGGATGAGAGTTAAGTCGTTGCTGTATCTGGTTGACCCGGGTTCGAAACCCGGCTTCAGCGTTTTATTTTTATTTCATTATTTTTAATACTTTTTCAAATGCAACATTTATATTCTAATATACTTATTAATTATGTATCGTTTAAAATTAATTTGGGCATTAAATACGCAACGAAATTTTTAACTGATTGTTCGGTTAATAAACGGAGCGGGTTTGGTAAATCCGGTTTTTGACGGATGTTACAGTATCCCCTACTTTTTAGAAATTTCGTCCCGAAATTTAAGTAGTGACATATTTGTCTAAAAAGGATGGTGTTTAGTTTGACAGTTACATACTTAGAAAAAGTGTAAGAGTTTAAATTTTTTTTGTTTGAGGCGGTAACGTTCCTTGTAAGGGTTGAGTACCCTGCTACAGGAATCGCTTTTTGTTGCCTATGGTAAAAATATTGATAAGCGGAGTTGATTCACTAAGTATGATTTCATGCGCAAGAGTTTTGATATGTTTGGAAAGATAAGGTTATATCCTAAAACAAAACTTCTAATACTACAACCTACATGGAACTTCTCATAACCGCCTGACAATGCCTCTGATCCTTTGGCAAGAATACTTATATATAGGAAGTACCAGCGGCGTATCCACCATATTCTTGTCAAATTTTCATTGGTTTTATCAGTAAGTTATGATTGGTTCTATGATGTGACTCTAGAACATAAATAAACACCACAACCAATGTCTGAGTCCTAATTCTGATAGTATACATGTTTGATTGGTGATATAATCCCATTTCTTTAAATGATGAGATGATATAAATGCTAGATCAGTGAGTATAAAACAAACTTTAACCAAGAAATTACTAAATCCTACATGGAACTTCTCATAACCGCCTGACAATGCCTCTGATCCTTTGGCAAGAATACTTATATATAGGAAGTACCAGCGGCGTATCCACCATATTCTCGTCAAATTTTCATTGGTTTTATCAGTAAGTTATGATTAGTCCTATGTGACTCTAAAACATAAATAAACACCACAACCAATGTCTGAGTCCTAATTCTGATAGTATACATGTTTGACTGGTGACATAACCCCATTTCTTTAAATGATGAGATAATATAAATGCTAGATCAGTGAGTATAAAACAAACTTTAACCAAGAAATTACTAAATCCTACATGGAACTTCTCATAACCGCCTGACAATGCCTCTGATCCTTTGGCAAGAATACTTATATATAGGAAGTACCAGCGGCGTATCCACCATATTCTCATCAAATTTTCATTGGTTTTATCAGTAAGTTATGATTAGTCCTATGTGACCCTAAAACATAAACAAACACAACAACCAAAGCTTGAGTCTTAATTCTGATAGTATACATGTTTGAATGATGACAGTACCTCTCTCGTTTGTTGTGATGGAGAGGTTAGTCTATGTAGAAATGGAACACAATCCAATTTCTTTAGGTGATGATGTGATATGAATGTTAAATCAATGAATGTAACACAAATTTTCAACCAAGACAATACTAAATCCTACATGGAACTTCTCATAACCGCTGATAATGCCTCTGATCTTTTGACAAGAATACTTATATATAGGAAGTACCAGCGGCGTATCCACCATATTCTCGTCAAATTCTCATTGGTTTTATCAGTAAGTTATGATTAGTCCTATGTGACTCTAATACATAAATAAACACAATCAACCAAAGCTTGAGTCTTAATTCTGATAGTATACATGTTTGAATGGTGATAGTACCTCTCTCGTTTGTTATGATGGAGAGGTTAGTCCTTGTGGAAGTGAGACATAACTCAACTTCTTTAAATGATGAAATTGAAATACGTTGAAATGTATGATGAACAAACTTCGACCAAGACATTACTAAATCCTACATGGAACTTCTCATAACCGCCTGATAATGCCTCTGATCCTTTGACAAGAATACTTATATATAGGAAGTACCAGCGGCGTATCCACCATATTCTTGTCAAATTTTCGTTGACTTTATCCGCAAGTTATGATTAGTTCTGTGTGACTCTAAAACAAACACCACAACCAAAACTTGAGTCTTAATTCTGATAGCATACATGTTTGAATGATGACAATACCTCTCTCGTTTGTTATGATGGAGAGGTTAGTCTATGTAGAAATGGAACACAATCCAATTTCTTTAAATGATGAGATGCTATAAATGCTAAATCAATGAGTACAAAACAAACTTCAATCAAGAAAATACTAAATTCTACATGGAACTTCTCATAACCGCCAGATAATGCCTCTGATCCTTTGGCAAGAATACTTATATATAGGAAGTACCAGCGGCGTATCCACCATATTCTTGTCAAATTCTCATTGGCTTTATCCGTAAGTTATGATTGGTTCTATGTGACTCTAAAACATAAACAAACTGAAATAGTAATTCGCATTAAGATCCTTGGATAAGATTCCAATTTATAACTGGGATACGGGAAAATTGAGATAACATAAAGAAAATCATAAAACTAAGCGGTTGGAGTTGAATCTTGATTTTTGGTGAAGGGGACTAGTTGGGTGGTTTCGTTTGGGCCGCCATTATCTTCAACAAGATTGGCGTTGATGCTGAAAACTCTTCCTCTTGTTGGTGGCCTAGTGATTGGGTTTCCTTGGTTTGCTTGGTTAACTGGGTTTGATTGAGCTTGAGCGTTTATGATGTTAAACAATTGAGGGCACGTGTTTCTAAAGTGGGTAGGGTCGCCACAATTGAAACAAGCTCGAACATATGGGAACATGGGGTATTGGGGTTGTTGATAGGTTTGGATCATGTTTTAAGTAGGGGGAAAGATTTGGTTTTGAGAGGTGCGGCAAGCCTTGCTCAAATGACCATAGCGTCCACAATTCGCACATAGTCGACAAGGTAAGGTAGATGGATGGTGATAAAAACAGGTGTTACATCGAGGGTGAGGTCCAAGGTATGGTTTCTTATTTGGGTAAGTTGAGTTGGGTGTTACTTGAGTGATGGGGATAGCTTGGATGGGTATGGCTTGTGAAATTGGTTGATTACGTTGGGTGACAGCGAAAAGTTGCCCATCTCGTTTTCTCTTAAAAATGGGTTGAGAAGGGGATTCGGTTTGGGTGGAGTTTGAAGTTTCAGTTGATGCTTTATCCTTCTTCTTCTCCTCCTTGAAGTCTTTATTCCGGATGCGGTTCTTGGTGAGCTCTGTAGCTAACTCCATTGCTGCTTCCAAAGTTGCAGGCATGGTACTTATTACAGAGTCCTGAATCTTTGACGGAAGACCTCGAATGTAGTGCTCGATCAAACGGTAAAGAGGAGTGAACAAGTTGATTCACTAAGTATGATTTCATGCGCAAGAGTTTTTATATGTTTGGAAAGATAAGGTTATATCCTAAAACAAAACTTCTAATACTACAACCTACATGGAACTTCTCATAACCGCCTGACAATGCCTCTGATCCTTTGGCAAGAATACTTATATATAGGAAGTACCAGCGGCGTATCCACCATATTCTTGTCAAATTTTCATTGGTTTTATCAGTAAGTTATGATTGGTTCTATGATGTGACTCTAGAACATAAATAAACACCACAACCAATGTCTGAGTCCTAATTCTGATAGTATACATGTTTGATTGGTGACATAATCCCATTTCTTTAAATGATGAGATGATATAAATGCTAGATCAGTGAGTATAAAACAAACTTTAACCAAGAAATTACTAAATCCTACATGGAACTTCTCATAACCGCCTGACAATGCCTCTGATCCTTTGGCAAGAATACTTATATATAGGAAGTACCAGCGGCGTATCCACCATATTCTCGTCAAATTTTCATTGGTTTTATCAGTAAGTTATGATTAGTCCTATGTGACTCTAAAACATAAATAAACACCACAACCAATGTCTGAGTCCTAATTCTGATAGTATACATGTTTGACTGGTGACATAATCCCATTTCTTTAAATGATGAGATAATATAAATGCTAGATCAGTGAGTATAAAACAAACTTTAACCAAGAAATTACTAAATCCTACATGGAACTTCTCATAACCGCCTGACAATGCCTCTGATCCTTTGGCAAGAATACTTATATATAGGAAGTACCAGCGGCGTATCCACCATATTCTCGTCAAATTTTCATTGGTTTTATCAGTAAGTTATGATTAGTCCTATGTGACCCTAAAACATAAACAAACACAACAACCAAAGCTTGAGTCTTAATTCTGATAGTATACATGTTTGAATGATGACAGTACCTCTCTCGTTTGTTGTGATGGAGAGGTTAGTCTATGTAGAAATGGAACACAATCCAATTTCTTTAGGTGATGATGTGATATGAATGTTAAATCAATGAATGTAACACAAATTTTCAACCAAGACAATACTAAATCCTACATGGAACTTCTCATAACCGCCTGATAATGCCTCTGATCTTTTGACAAGAATACTTATATATAGGAAGTACCAGCGGCGTATCCACCATATTCTCGTCAAATTCTCATTGGTTTTATCAGTAAGTTATGATTAGTCCTATGTGACTCTAATACATAAATAAACACAATCAACCAAAGCTTGAGTCTTAATTCTGATAGTATACATGTTTGAATGGTGATAGTACCTCTCTCGTTTGTTATGATGGAGAGGTTAGTCCTTGTGGAAGTGAGACATAACTCAACTTCTTTAAATGATGAAATTGAAATACGTTGAAATGTATGATGAACAAACTTCGACCAAGACATTACTAAATCCTACATGGAACTTCTCATAACCGCCTGATAATGCCTCTGATCCTTTGACAAGAATACTTATATATAGGAAGTACCAGCGGCGTATCCACCATATTCTTGTCAAATTTTCGTTGACTTTATCCGCAAGTTATGATTAGTTCTGTGTGACTCTAAAACAAACACCACAACCAAAACTTGAGTCTTAATTCTGATAGCATACATGTTTGAATGATGACAATACCTCTCTCGTTTGTTATGATGGAGAGGTTAGTCTATGTAGAAATGGAACACAATCCAATTTCTTTAAATGATGAGATGCTATAAATGCTAAATCAATGAGTACAAAACAAACTTCAATCAAGAAAATACTAAATTCTACATGGAACTTCTCATAACCGCCAGATAATGCCTCTGATCCTTTGGCAAGAATACTTATATATAGGAAGTACCAGCGGCGTATCCACCATATTCTTGTCAAATTCTCATTGGCTTTATCCGTAAGTTATGATTGGTTCTATGTGACTCTAAAACATAAACAAACTGAAATAGTAATTCGCATTAAGATCCTTGGATAAGATTCCAATTTATAACTGGGATACGGGAAAATTGAGATAACATAAAGAAAATCATAAAACTAAGCGGTTGGAGTTGAATCTTGATTTTTGGTGAAGGGGACTAGTTGGGTGGTTTCGTTTGGGCCGCCATTATCTTCAACAAGATTGGCGTTGATGCTGAAAACTCTTCCTCTTGTTGGTGGCCTAGTGATTGGGTTTCCTTGGTTTGCTTGGTTAACTGGGTTTGATTGAGCTTGAGCGTTTATGATGTTAAACAATTGAGGGCACGTGTTTCTAAAGTGGGTAGGGTCGCCACAATTGAAACAAGCTCGAACATATGGGAACATGGGGTATTGGGGTTGTTGATAGGTTTGGATCATGTTTTAAGTAGGGGGAAAGATTTGGTTTTGAGAGGTGCGGCAAGCCTTGCTCAAATGACCATAGCGTCCACAATTCGCACATAGTCGACAAGGTAAGGTAGATGGATGGTGATAAAAACAGGTGTTACATCGAGGGTGAGGTCCAAGGTATGGTTTCTTATTTGGGTAAGTTGAGTTGGGTGTTACTTGAGTGATGGGGATAGCTTGGATGGGTATGGCTTGTGAAATTGGTTGATTACGTTGGGTGACAGCGAAAAGTTGCCCATCTCGTTTTCTCTTAAAAATGGGTTGAGAAGGGGATTCGGTTTGGGTGGAGTTTGAAGTTTCAGTTGATGCTTTATCCTTCTTCTTCTCCTCCTTGAAGTCTTTATTCCGGATGCGGTTCTTGGTGAGCTCTGTAGCTAACTCCATTGCTGCTTCCAAAGTTGCAGGCATGGTACTTATTACAGAGTCCTGAATCTTTGACGGAAGACCTCGAATGTAGTGCTCGATCAAACGGTAAAGAGGAGTGAACAAGTTGGGAACCATTTGGTTTAACTCGAGGAATCTTTTGTTGTACGTGGTGTGGTCTCCTTCCTTTTGCTTCAACGAATAAAACTCATCTTCTAATTTCTTGATTTCGCTCCTTGGGCAAAACCGTCTTGTCATGATTTCCTTCAACTCTTCCCAAGTCAAAGTCATAGCGTCTTCAACACCTCGTTTGGCCTTCTCTGTATTCCACCAAGTAAGTGTTATTCCAAATAAACGACCAGTAGCATATCGCACTTTGCGATCATCGGGGCAATCGCAATTTAGAAAAGTGTTCTCCATTTCTTCAAACCAATGGAGGAGAGCGGTGACACCTTCAGTCCCTTCGTATTTTGGAGGGTCGCAGGATTTGAAATGCTTGTAGGTGCATTTAGTGGTATTTGGGGAGGGTTGATAACATTTTGATCTTCTTGGTTGGCAGGATTAGCGGTAAGGGCTTGTTGGATTTGAACTACAATGTTGGGTATTACGACAGCCATTTGTTGAGCGATTAGGGCAGCCATGCGCTCGCGGGCTTTTCCTGCTCTCATCTTTATACGAGCGAGGCTAGAAGACATCTACAAGGAATACATATCAAGAGTATGAGTTGGATGTTTTTGGGGATCATGGGTCGTATTTAGGAATGAACATTCATAAAATAAATATAACATAATAAATCTACTACATCCATAGGATGTCTTGGGCTTTGCTCGTAAATGGGCATTGCATGCCGCCATACTTCACCTTCGTAATCATGTGGGCCCCCATGAATATCGGTTTTTTCATATGGTTCGCATGTGTTAGCCTGGTTACGCACACTAAAACCCGGAGAAAATCGAGAAATATGTAACGTATGATATTCGGAATGTGTCCAGGTGTGGACACGGTGACACCTCAAAGTGGGGTTAGTTCGAACGACGTTTGGTGTGGCATGCTTTGGCCTAATAGGTCCTTCGTACTCTCATCGTTAGTCCCCAGGTAGGCAAACTGGTCCGTATATTGGATTTATACGAATGCCAACCTAGACAGGACGTTCCGACTACCGGTACTTGTACCCTTACAGTTACTACATGCCCGTCGCAGAACTCACTTTGATGAGATTTGAAAAATGAAAAACGCGACAAAATCATTGAATAACAAAAGTATGAAGATGATTTGAATATGTGAACATTGAAATATGTATGATGAATGTGTATGTAAGTATGTATGTTTGACTGTAAGTATAAACAAATATGAAACAAATAAATATCATAAGTTTGCATGTAACCACATAATCAATTAAAATCTAGTCAACTATAGTATAGGCTCTAAGGGTCTAATAACCTATCCTATATCCCTATAGTCATGGCTCTGATACCAATCTGTCACACCCCGACCCGCAGCGGAAAAAGGTGATCGGGGCATTATTGGGTTATCATCAAAGCTCATGACATTTATTATAACGTTTCATATTTATTGTTACAATTTAAAGGGAAACATACAATCATAATTACATCATGTCCTACACATCATTCTAGACTTCATTATTTTCTTCTAAGGCATTTCCTATGTTTTCCTTGCTTCATCCTGTTCACCTGTATCATGTGTAAAAATGGTTTTTGGATCAACAAAAAGTTGGCGAGTGAATCCTATGAAAAACATTTGAACAAGTTTATTGAATTGATAAAATAAAGTGCACAACCACATATGAGTAAATATATATGTAAACTTATTCACAAATCACTTAATATTAAATAATGCACACACATACAATAATAGATTGTTTTGAGGCACGCGTTGCTCAACTCGTCTCCCACGAGGAACTGATGGGCCTAATGAATGATTTGCATACAACTTGACAATATGAAATACATAACTACAAACAATATATACATTCTAAGTTTAGATCACAATATGGTATGGCACAAGTTTAAATAAACGAGTTAATTTTAGTGACACATGACACACCCCAAAACGTGTAATTAAAAAGGGGAGTTGTAAGATTCACTCACATTGGGTGCGTTCGGTTGATGATGTTGAATGCGCACGAAGTTTGATTTAACCACGAGTGAAACTAACCTAGATAATAACATAATGGTTTGGTAAATAAGCAGATTTTATTAATCAACTTTAGTAGGATTATTGGATATATTTTTGTGAGTTTAAGGCTATTTTCTAACTTTAAAAATGTTATTTTTAAGTATTTTTAATTGATTTTTAAATAAAATAAATAAATAAAAATGTTGACATTTTGACCGTTGACCTGTTGACCGATTTGATTGTGTTATTATGTGCGCTGAGTGAGGTTCGAACTCGTGACCTACCGTATGCGTGCACACAGCTCTACCAACTGAGCTACGTGTCTAACCCGAAATATTTCTGTTTTTAATTATATTTATATACTAATTGAATTAATCCGAAAATCATTTATTTTTAAAAACGATTTTAATGCATGACTCGGTGCTCTCCACAGGTCTCGAACCCGGGACCTGTGGGTTAGTTTGGCACACAGTCCACCGCTGGACTGTGTGTCTAACTTGGTAAAAAGTCTGGTTTTTATTATACTTATATACAAACTAGTTAAATTCATTTTTGTCCTTATATAAAAAGTTTGATAATTGCCAGAACCGGTGCGGTAGCCTAGACTCGAACCCGCGACGTATGATTTAAACGCGCACACAGTCAACCACTGGACTGTGTGTCTTTCTTGGTTATTATTCCGGTTTTCATTAATCTTAAAATCTGTTTGCAAGTGAATCCGGTTCAGTTTTAAAAATGAACATTTTTATTAAGGCGAGTGTGCGTGTGACAAGAATCGAACTCGGGACGTATGCGTGTTTATTTTGCACACAGTCCACCGCTGGACTGTGTGTCTAACCCGAGATATAACTTGATTTAAATTAAACAAATATAATACCGAAACTTCATCTTCTTCGTTAAGCTTAACCCAGAACCAATGTACGACTGGTTCGACGATTTAATCAAGTTCTTTAGTGGATGTGATTAGCTACATGTGAGATTAATAAAAACGAGAAAGATTAGGTGTAAGATATACCGAACAGAGATCCTCTGTTTCGCCGGTGAAATTCCGATGACAGCAGGTTATTCCGGCGACGTGTATCTCGCGGCAGAGGGTCTTCAGGAAGCTTGAGGTGAGTGTGGGTGGCTTCGGTATGAGCTCTAGGTGTTCTGTTTTTAGAATATGGCACAAAGGTGAAGGGGTTCGGTTTTCCGGCGAGTTGCAAAAAGTTTCCGGCGAGTGAAATTTCATCGGGAATGGGTGTGATTGTGGGCAAAAAGGCTAACAGAGGTTAGAGGGTGTATTTATAGGGAAGGACATCGATAAATTTAGTCCGATTACCGTCTGGCTTCGTCGGTCAAATATTTTTCGGCGGTTATGACTGATGTCGCGGACTGGACATCGGTTATAACCGATGTTAAGGTTAATGCTTCGGTTAAATCAGAAGAAACCGTCCAATCTCGGCGAAATCGTTGGGATTTCCGACGACTGCGTTTTGGGGCGTCAGTTTTGAATTCGAGTTTGTGTATTTGAATTAATTGTTTCTAATAATGAACAAGAAACACAAGTGGCGGAGTGGTTTGATGGATGAGAGTTAAGTCGTTGCTATATCTGGTTGACCCGGGTTCGAAACCCGGCTTCAGCCTTTTATTTTTATTTCATTATTTTTAATACTTTTTTCAAATGTAACATTTATATTCTAATATACTTATTAATTATGTATCGTTTAAAATTAATTTGGGCATTAAATACGCAACGAAATTTTTAACTGATTGTTCGGTTAATAAACGGAGCGGGTTTGGTAAATCCGGTTTTTGACGGATGTTACAGCTTCTGTTTCGTTGTCGGTGTGTTCCTGTCGACGCGTTTTTCGTTCATGTGAGCGTGTTGTGATGTTAGAAAGCATGATAATTTATCAAAACCAATTCTTATGTATAAATTATACATGTAACGGCGTTGTTAGTATTTTTTCCGGTGTCAGTTCGTTGCCGCTTATCGTTCACCAGTCTTCCCACAAATCAACATTCGCGTTAGAGTTCTAGATTATCGCCAAATCGCGTAACGTATCAAGTAGACGTTTCTAGGCTCTCCAGAGGCCTAATCAAGTTAATTTACGTCTAATTATGCTAATTATAATGGTATTATTGTTCGTTATGCGCTTAGTTACAACCGGAAAATGCCGGTTGTCACATGGGTAATGGTAAATTATTACCGCTTGGTCGGAAATGGGATCAATCGAATGTTGGACTGTGGCTAGTAAATCTGCATATTCCGTTTTAATCAGTTTTGTTTGATAATTTAAACATTGGGGGTTAACGACCGTGTCCTGGATACCCTCGACTCATTACATTAGTTAATGGCCACAACCAAAGCGCGAGGTGTAGGCATACACTTGACAGATGCTCATGCTAAATTATTTTTACCCACTAGTTAGGGATAACTCCTTCATGGATTCATAAGTGGTGTGTACGATAATCATGTCTTGGTCTCTGTACTGGGCCCTGTATGTATGGACAAACATATGAAATTGTTAACAAGTTTACAAGGCTGACTTTCCCAAGTTATAAAAGATTTTTCATGCCATGTGCACTTAAAACCATTTTTAAAATGTTTTCAAAATGAGTCAGTTGGGTGTACTTACCAGCGAAAGTTGACATATTTTCAAAAGACTAAGCTTGCAGGTACAATACGAAATAGGCTGGAAGCTGCTCGGTAGTGATATAAGAGGATCTTACAAATCGTTAGATCTGCCCAAAGTCTGTTATACACTTTTGTACATTTTATGATCCGCCTGTGGATCTTCTATTACAAGCCGTTTGTATATTATTTTTCGTACTTTGAACATTTGGCTCGTAATAGTAATTTAAAATCCAAGACTTCCACTGTGTTGTGTTTAATTGACTATGATGATATCAACTTAAGTCATGATATTCCCCACCCGGCCCACCGGTGTTTGGTTGTAAAATATCGGGGTGTGACAAGTTGGTATCAGAGCCAACGTTTGAGAGAATTAAACACTAGCCTTCTTGTATTTAATCTCAAACTTACACAAAAGCACATTCCTTAGACTTCTGAGTCTATGCTTTGACCTAGGATTACTCATCTCATTCTTAAGATATTTGTTTTTTATTTGATTTTTAACAGGAAAATGCCGCCAAGAGTACGAGGAAGAGGTAAAGGACCAATGAGGGGAGGACCATCTGTACATATCCCTTCACAACCCATCACTCGAATCCTTATGAGGATTCGGGGGAATCCTGGCCACTATCAAGACATTCACCTACTCATACCCAAAACTCATACCACTCATATCATTCTCACCAATCACACCACTCTCATCACTCATATCATGATGAGTTTAACCATAACCATTATTTCAACACACCCCTAGCTGATCAGAATCAGTTGGATCAACCCAACTCAATGATGAGGACTCTGATCCAGAAATGCTGCCATCAGGCTCGCACGCACGCACATCCCATCGAAATCTCCAGCGATTCAAACTCTTACATTAGATCACCATATCAAGGTCCTAACGAATGGGACCAATATTGGAACCAATCACATTTGCTAATACACCTTCCCATCACTCCTCAACACCTCCTGTACAAGAAGATATTCATACGGAACCGATAGAACAACCTCAACCACCACCTGAGCCGCCAAGGAGGAAACGTGGAGCGCGTATGTCGGTACGTGTAGGTCAACGGTTGGGTTCGCTGCCACCGTTACCCAAAACTTACCCTACCATCCACGAGGACCCACAAATGGGTGGACCTCCAATGTTTCACCAGTGGTGGAACCGACACCACCACCAGTGGTTCAACCACCACCATCAGGTTTTAATAACCCTATCCCTACATATCCAGATACATCTAGATATGATCCTTTTAACCCATCTACGCCAGTTAATTACCAGGCACTATCGCATGACCCTATATGCAAGCGTTATGCATAATGCACTTTACCCGTCTCCTTTCCCACCTGCTTATCCACCTACTGGATATCCAAGTTATGGCTACAAGTATCCTGTTATGCCTCAGCCACAACCACAACCTCCCCCACCACTTGAGGCTATCAATGAGGCCTTGGAACGATTGAAGGATATGCAACAACAAGCGGAGAAGACGGAGAAGACGAAGAAGAAGACGAATAAGTTCTCAAGAAGCTCTCCAAGTTGGTTAAAGGAAAGAAGGACGAGTGAAGTCTCTTCTATTATTATATTTGGTCCTTGCGAGGACATCGTTATTTCTTTAGTCCATACAAGGACAAGTTATTTCTTTTTTTAGTCCTTGCATGGACATTTGTTTCATTTATTTATTTCTAATATTGTAATTTCTTATTAGCATTTAATGAAATATTTTGGAATTATATATATGTATTCATCCTCTTCAACCGAACGTCTCGATTTTACTCAAAATTTATGTTCTACTATATAATTCCAAAAAGGTCTTAATGGTTTTGATTAGCCGAGTGGCACAGACCACATTAATTGGCCATCTTATAAATGATAGTTAAGGATGAATATCCTTCTATCATGATAGTTAAGGAGAGTGATCCTTCTATCCAGAGGTGGTGGACTATGTTCAAGCCTCCAAGTCGTTAAGGTCAATTCGACCGTGACTATTAATCAACCATTAAGATACTCCTATGTTAACATTCAAGTAATGTTCATACTCCTGGTAGTGTGACTTGAGGAACCACACCAACCGTCTAGGTGATGGACTACGTCCTAAAACCTATTATAAAGCCTATGTGATCAATATGATCCCAGCTAATATCATCAATGCGATGATAATAATAAACATCCATTAGTGATGTAGTGCCTACGGGCCATAATTGACATCCATTGGTGATGTAGTGCCTACGGGCCATGATTAAACATCTATTAGTGATGATTTGCCTTTGAGCAATATTATATTGTCAATTAAGACAATGACAGTTGTGGTTAATATAATCCTTTGTCCACAATTATGTCCATTAGTGACAGGCCTATGTGTCGTATTTTATGTCTGTTAGTGACAGGCCTATGTGCCATATTTATATGTCCTTAGTGACAGGCCGATGTGCCATGTTTTAATGTCCTTCGTGACAAGCCTATGAGCTATATATAATTGTCAATGACAATGACAGTTGTGACATTACGATCCACTGTCTAATATATATGTGGACTATGTCCAAATTGTAATTTTGCCTTTGATGGTCCTTTTGAGACCTAGGCCAAATATAGATAACATTCATAGAAATGTTAAGCCTAAGAGTTGTGATTATATTCACACTAGTTTGAATAGGCAATGAATTTATATATTCAAATTTTAATAGCCAAATATGGTTACTAATACCATGGTTAAGAGAAGCTTAATTTGGTGTTTAGAACCAAAGCTCAAGAATGGCTAACTCGAACGAGGCGCAAAGTAGCCACCGAGATATTAATTCTAACAAAGTTGAAAACATAGCCATCGATAATGATAATTTCCAAACTCGCATTGATGCAGCTGTGGAAAGGCCATGGACAAATTTAAGGAAATGAGCGCTACTCGCTCTAAACCCTTATCAATTCCACCATCATCAGCTCGTAAGGAGAGCTCTGTTCACTCTTCAAATGCGAAGAGTGAACCAAAGAAATTAGAATTTAAAGATAGGTCCCATTCTTTTAAAGACTGATGTACCTACAAATACTTCGTCTCCTGTAAGCCCCGAGATTTCAATGGAGAAAGGGAGCTGTAGAAGCCTTGAAACGGCTTGATGAAATGGAGACAATAGTGGATATCAGCGGTTGTGCTGATAAGGATGTGGTAAAGTATGTATCACAGTCCTTCAAGGGTGATGTCCTGATTTGGTGGAAGGCAATGGTCCAATCAACAGGTAAGGTACACCTGTACAACTTGGGATGGTCTAAGTTTGTTGATCTAGTCAAAGAGACTTACTGCCCACCTCATGAGGTGAAGAAGATAGAGTCAGATTTTCTGACTCTCACAACGAAAAATCTAGACTGTAGGAAGTATGTTTCTGCATTCAACTCCTTGTCTAGATTAGTTTCATATCTAATCACCCCTAAACCCAAACGCATTGCGATTCATTAATGGGTTAGCACCTGAGACTAAGGGCATGGTAAAGGCTTCTAAACCTAGTACCTATAGGTCAGCTGTCGATCTATCTCTCTCTCTCACCTTAGACTTGGTGAGGCAAAAGTCAGTTAGGACTGAGACTGACGAAAAAAGGAAACGGGAGGATGATGACTCCCAAAGGTCTAAAAAGAAAGGAAATTTTGGGTTCAAGAAGAACCAGCACAGGTCTGATGATAGACCTCTGTGCAAGACCTGTAACCGCGGGCATTGGGGGCAATGCAATGCTGACCCACAGATTAAACCCTGTGGTATTTGCAAAAGAAAAGGGCATAAGACCCACGAGTGCAAAAATCTTAAAGATGTCGTTTGTTATGGTTGTAATGAGAAAGGGCATATTAAGCCTAATTTCCCTAAGAACCCCATAGGTAATGATGCAAAGCCTGGAGAGGCTAAGAAAGGAAATGCTCGTGTCTTTCAGATGAATGCTAGAGAGGCTGTTAATGAAAACAATGTCATAACAGGTACATTCCTCATTAGTGACATCTATGCTAGAGTTCTTTTTTATTCGGGTGCAGATAAGTCTTTTGTAGACCATAAGTTCAGTAAACTATTAAACTTACCCGTAAGAACTCTAGACATAACTTATGAGGTAGAACTTGCTGATGGAACTTTAGAAATAGCATCTTCCATTCTTGATGGTGTTTTATATCCATTAAGAATCACTCTATTCCTACCTCTCTTTTGCCAATGAATTTGGCGGGGTTCGATGTAGTCTTAGGCATGGATTGGTTATCTCATAACCAAGCCCGCATTACCTGTGATAAGAAACTCATCGAGGTTAAAACCCCATCTGGTGAAATAATCACCATCCTTGGAGATTCACACTATGGATTGCCAGACAAGGTGTCGCTACTCAAAGCATCCAGGTGTCTAAGAAGAGGTTGTGTCATTTACCTAGCACAAGTAACTATCAACGAGCCTAAGCCAAAGATTGAAGACCTTACAGTTATCTTAGAGTATTCAAATGTTTTCCTTGAAGAATTACCAGGTCTACCTCCAGATAGGCAGGTGGAATTTAGGATTGACATCCTACCAGGATCACCACATGTTGCTAGAGCTCCATATCGGTTAGCACCGACAGAAATGAAGGAATTAAGAATACAACTAGATGAACTTTTAGAGAAAGGCTTTATTCAGCCTAGTTCCTCACCTTGGGGAGTTCCTATTCTTTTTGTTAAAAAGAAGGACGGTTCAATGCGGATGTGCATTGATTACCGAGAGTTGAACAAGATAACGATCAAGAATTGTTATCCTTTGCCTAGGATCGATGATTTGTTCGATCTTCAAGGTGCTAGTTATTTCTCTAAGATCGATCTAAGATCAGGATATCATCAACTGAAGGTTAGAGATGAGGATGTTCCTAAGACCCCCTTCAGGACTCGTTATGGTCATTATGAATTCTTGGTGATGCCTTTTGGGCTCACAAATGCACCTGCAGCATTCATGGATCTCATGAATAGAGTTTGCAAACCGTATCTAGATAGGTTTGTCATTGTCTTCATAGACGACATACTTATCTGCTCTCGTTATCAAGTTGAACACGAGAAACATCTTTGGTGCATCCTAGAACTACTAAGATAAGAGAAGCTTTATGCTAAGTTCTCTAAGTGCGAATTTTGGCTTAGAAAAGTCCAATTTCTTGGACATGTTGTAAGTGAGCGTGGATTCCAAGTAGATCCCGCAAAGATTGAGAGCATAATGAATTGGGAAGTACCCAAAACTCCATCGGAGATTCGTAGCTTCTTAGGATTGGCTGGTTATTATAGGAGGTTCATTAAGAACTTTTCAAGGATAGCCACTCCTTTAACTACCTTGACCCATAAGAATGTCAAGTTTGAATGGGGTCCCAAACAGCAAGAATCTTTTGAAGTTCTAAAACACTAGTTGAGCAATGCTCCTATGTTACCTCTACCTAAGGGTATTGAGAACTTTGTTGTTTACTGTGATGCCTCGCACACTGGCATGGCTGTGTGCTAATGCAAAAAGGCAAGGTAATTGCTTATGCATCACAACAATTAAAGGTGCACGAAAGGAATTACACCACCCATAATTTGGAATTGGGTGTCGTTTTATTTGAACTTAAATTATGGAGACATTACTTATATGGCATGAAGTGTATTATATACACTGACCATAAAAGTCTCCAACATTTGTTCAATTAGAAGGATTTGAACATGCAACAATGCCGCTGGATGGAAACACTTAATGATTATGATTGCGAAATTCGCTATCATCCCGGCAAGGCAAATGTCATTGCTGACGCCTTAAGTCACAAGGAAAGGGTTAAGCCCATTAGGATTAACGCCAAGAGCATCGAGCTCAGAAATAACTTAAATGAAAAGCTGTTAGACATTTAAAGGCAAGCCCTATTAGAGACTAATATTCCTAATGAGGGATTAGGCGGAACTGTTGACCAGTTAATGCCGGGAAAAGATGGAATCCTTAGATTTAATGGAAGAATCTGGGTTCCAATCTTTGGAGGACTTAGAGATCTAATCCTCTAGGAAACGTATAATTCAAAATACTCAGTTCACCCAGGTGGTGACCAAATGTATCAGGATTTGGAAAAGAATTATTGGTGGATGGGTTTAAAGAAATCCATAGCCACTTATGTAGCTAAGCGTCTGACATGTTCGCAAGTTAAAGTCGAACATCAAAAACCATCAGGACTTCTACAACAGCTTGAAATCCCCATTTGGAAATGGGAAATGGTAGCTATGGACTTGATTACCAAGTTACCTAAGACCAAACGTGGTAATGACATGATTGAGTCATTGTGGATAGGATGACTAAGTCAGCGCATTTCTTGCCAAATAAAGAGACATATAATTCTGACAAATTGGCTAAGTTGTATATGGACAAGATCGTGTCCCTACATGGTGTGCTGGTAACTATTGTATCCAATAGAGATACTAGATATACATCTCATTTTTGGAAAAGTTTCCAACAATCTTTAGGGCACAAGATTAAATTTTAGTACGGCTTGCCATCTACAGACTGATGGTTAAGTGAGCGTACTATTCAGACTTTGGAAGACATGCTTAGAGTATGTGTGATTGATTTAGGTGGAAGTTTGGATGACCACTTACCCCTAATAGAATTCTCCTATAATAATAGTTATCATACGAGCATCAAGGCTGCTTCTTTTGAGGCCTTATATGGGAGAAAATGTCGAACGCACATGTGTTGGGTAGAAGTTGGGGAAGCCTAACTATCATGACCAGAGATTGTCCTGGAGACCACGGATAAGATTGTGCAAATCCGTGATAGACTCAAAGCTGCCCGAGATAGGCAGAAGAGCTATGCTGACAAGAGGCGTAAACCTCTTAAGTTCTAAATAGGGGACAAAGTCATGTTAAAAGTATCACCTTGGAAAGGTGTAATGAGATTTGGAAAGAAGGGCAAGCTAAGCCCAAGATATATTGGGCCATTCGAGATAATCAAATGTGTCGGTGCTATAGCTTATAATCTTAGGTTGCCAGAGGAGTTTAGTGGGATTCATGATGTATTCCACATCTGTAACCTTAAGAAATGTCTAGTCGAGGAGTCGCTAGCATTGTCACATCATGATGTACAAATTGATGAAAACCTGAGGTTCGTTGAGAAACCGATTTCGATTGAGGATCGACAGGTTAAGAAGCTCCGAAAGAAAAAGATACCTATAGTAAAGGTTAAGTGGGATGCCCTTCGAGGCCCCCGAGTATCCATGGGACCTTGAATAAAATCTCGAGGTCGAGATTTCTTTTAAGGGGTTGAGGATGTAACACCTCGTAAAAATCGTGTCCAATAATACAGTGACACGTGTCATATTTTTTTATATATAAGTACCTTAAGGACTAATAAGGACTAAAGGTGTCAACATGCTCAAACTAAGCCTTTGAATGACCCTCTAGTGTCAACGTGTATAAACTGAGCCTCTGAGTGACCATTAATGTCAACATGCTTAAACTGAGCCTCTTAGTGACCATTAGTGTCAACATGCTTATACTGAGCCTCTGAGTGATCCTTTATGAAGTCCTAACTCTCATATGAGCCACTTGTTGGACGAGAGGGATTAATTATGTAAATATGTAAAAGTAGGACAACAGAGGGGTTAAAAGTGTCAATATGTTAATTTATACCTCTCAGTGACATTTTAACGAACCGAAAGCTTAACAAGGTCTGGACATACTCCCGGGTATGCCAAATGTTGGTTACGGAGGGCTAGTTATGCTTATAAAGGTGATTTAGAGGTTTTATAAGTTGAGGGGCTAAATGTGACAGAGTTTGAAAGTTCCTATGACGCGATCGCGGGGCGTGAGAGACACTGGCCATGCCTCTCGCGGGCCGCCAAAGGCCTGTATCTGCAGAAAATTTGCTTGGCCTCCACACATGTTGCCAAAACCATTTGATTCGAAACTAGGGACTTCCAAACTGCTTGCCATGTTTTAGGACACTTGTAAGCTCCCTCTAACACTCCCTAACACCTGGCATCACCTCCTTTAAGCTTCCCAACTATAAATAGGTGCCAAGGTTCACCGCTTGAACTCGCACCTTTCTCATTCTTCATTCTATCTCCCTCCTCTGGAAGTTCCTAACGAAAAAATGAGCCAACTGGGTTCTATTTCATCTTAGGAATCACTTGTAAGTGTTCCTTTCTCTTGCATTTTCGTTTATAGGCTTTTATAGCCAAAAGTCAAGCGTTTTACAAAAAAACGCCTTAACTTTCGGTTAAGACCATTATGGTCCAGCCATTGTTCGTAACGAACATGGCTAAGTGATCGTAATAAGGTAGGTGTTAATCCCTATGTAGGGCACCTCCTAAAGATTACGTTTGCTAGACCAATTGACGGATCAAAGTGTTAATATTAAAAGGTCAAATAGGCCATTTTTCGGAAATATTATAATCTGAGTTTATATATGTTATAAAAACATGTTTTGACACTTAAACAAGTTGGTAATAATTATTAGAACATGTTCGACTCGTCAATTTCAGTTCTAGGGTCAGTTCGCAACTGAAAGTCGCAAAGTTGACTTCTGCTTTGACTTTTGAATCTGACTTGATTTAGATTTGTTAGCTACTAATCTAACTTTGCATTATGATCGTAATATAATGTAGCATAACACTCTGAGGTTATTTTACATGATTTTATGCACAAGTTCCATTATTATGCCATTTGACTAAAATGCCTTATTTACATAAAATAAGGTTTAATCGATAACGAACTTGAAAATGAACTACCTACTGACGTAATATCATAAGTATGATTATTTGGGATGTCAAGTCAGATTATATACTGAGTTTACGAACAAATTTTGTATCATGTCGACAAATGTCGATAAAGCCCTTGTGGCACATAAAATGGTTTTAATCATACCTTTTTATATCAAATATTTTAACTACTAATATGTTATATTAAATAACATATCTAAAACAATTAAACTTGACTTTAACATCAGTTTTTACTAAACTTTGCACAAAATCATCATTTTACGACATAAACGCCATTTCGGTGCATAGTATGGTTTTAAATCATATTTATCAACCAAGACTTGTTACCTACTGATTTTAAAACTTATTTAAAATATTTTTACTATAGGTACATGATGTAAACTCAGAATCTCAAATGAATTATAAAACTATGAGTAAAATGACCAAAATCCCCCTACGGTGCATAGTTTGGTCATAAATGATAAATTACGCATATAATCAGTATCTTACTGATATTATAACATAAACTAATTATTTTTCCAGAATACTTATGATTATAACATGTAATACATTCAAGTTCCTTGTATACGGTATATAATTACCAAAACGCCTTTATTAGGCATAGTTTCATGTAAAACCTTAACGGGCATATAAGTTGATATCCTATTGATATTACAACTTATTTAAAGTATAATGGCATATAGAACTTGTCCATGACTTATCCGGTTACCCAATATCACTTATATGCGCACGGTTAAGTATATGTAACTAGTTTACGGAAATTAACCAAAATGGGTTTTACCTTATCATTTTAGTCTCAAAATCCAGAATGCTTATGGTTTACCCATATTATGCAAGTCATAGTACTTGTTGGGTTTAAACTACATTCTATCCGATCATCGCTTAATCTAGCGTATACGTTTTGATCTTGTACGCTAGTCGGTATAAGTCTATGACTTAAATAAGACCGGTAGCATCTAATTGGTTAGCTTATGCCATAATCCAGACTAAAGCCTTCCAGTAAATGCTATCTGCACTTAGTTCATGTTGGATACGGCTGAGTAATTAAATCTTGCATGTTAATCAAGACTAGCTCAGGTAAATACTCTCGACTTGTTTTCCCTATACGGGCTTGGGTTACGGTAAATTATTACCGCTTGGTCGGAAATGGGATCAATCGAATGCTGGACTGTGGCTAGTAAATCCGCATATTCTGTTTTAATCATTTTCTTTGATAACTTAAACATCGGGGGTTAATGACCATGTCCTGGATATCCTCGGCTCATTACATTAGTTAGTGGCCACGACCAAAGCGCGGGGTG
The DNA here is from genome assembly GCA_947069175.1 of Scalesia atractyloides. Taxonomy (NCBI): domain Eukaryota; kingdom Viridiplantae; phylum Streptophyta; class Magnoliopsida; order Asterales; family Asteraceae; genus Scalesia; species Scalesia atractyloides. Next base: position 39,126,445 of record CAMTDV010000008.1, on the reverse strand, counting down.
TAGGCATACACCTGACAGATGCTCATGCTAAATTATTTTTACCCACTAGTTGGGGATAACTCCTTCGTGAGTTCATAAGTGATGTGTACGTTAATCATGTCTCGGTCTCTGTACTAGGCCTTATATGTATGGACAAACATGTGAATCTGTTAACAAGGTTACAAGGCTGACTTTCCCAAGTTATAAAACATTTTGCGTGCCATGTGCACTTAAAACCATTTTTCAAATGTTTTCAAAATGAGTCAGTTGGGTGTATTTACCAGCGAAAGCTGACGTATTTTCAAAAGACTAAGCTTGCAGGTACAATACGAAATAGGCTGGAAGCTGCTCGGTAGTGATATAAGAGGATCTTGAAAATCCTTATATCTGCCCAAAGTCTGTTATACACTTTTATACATTTTACGATCCGCCTGTGGATCTTCTATTACAAGTCTTCTGTATATTATTTTTCGTACTTTGAACATTTGGTTTGTAATAGTAATTTAAAATCCAAGACTTCTCCTGTGCTGTGTTTAATTGACTATGATGATCTCAACTTACGTCACGATATTCCCCACCCGTGCCAACCGGTGCTTGGTTGTACAATATCGTGTGACAACTACATCGAAGTCGGCATAATGTTTTGTCATGAAAGTAAACGAATATGAATCGATCTTATGGCATCGAAAGATGGGGCATATCCATTTGAGAAAAATGAACTATCTGGTGCACAATAATCTAGTGGAGGGTGTTAATCTCAAAAGTTTCCATCTGAATGACGATGTCTTAGTTGCAAAAAGGGGAAGCAACATAAGAAATCACACCCGAGAAATTACCACTAGAGAGGCTTCATATGGATCTTTTCGGACCAGTCAACGTCAAAAGCATATTTGGTGATCGATATTGCCTCGTTGTGATAGATGATTATTCGAGATTCTCGTGGGTTATTTTCCAGGAGAGTAAAGATGGGACATTTGATAATCTTATGATTCTCTTCAAAAGGTTAGAGAACTTGTACCATCTTCCAATCAAACGAATACGGAGTGATAATGAACTGAGTTAAAAATAATCGAATGCTCGAATTCAGTAAAGACAAAGGTATTCTTCACGAATTCAGCGCCCCCTATATTCCATAACAAAATGGAGTAGCTGAACGTAAGAATCGAACTCTCATTGAAATTGCATGCATGATGCTCGCTGATTCAAAGTTACCTGTTAGTTTCTGGAGCGAAGCCATTGACTCTGCATGTTACACGTTGAACAGGGTTTTAACCATCAAGGCACATAAGAAGACATGGTCGAACTGCTTAACCAACAAAAGCCGAACTTAGAGTTTTTGGAACCATTTAGATCTCCATGTATGGTTATTGACCCGAAGGTAAATTTGATGCCAGATCTTTGGAGGGACTTTTCGTAGGATATGCAAGTCCGTTGAGAAGAGTATATTTGCCAAGTCTAAATTGAGTTATTCTTGCTTAACATGTTGATTGTCAGAAGTATACACTGCTTACTCAAAAGCCTGGTGAATCGTGGATGTTCAACTACGAGAGTTTATGGAATTCTTTCGATTAACCAGACGAACCAACTGAAGATGAATTGTGTTGTTGTATCAACAACAACAATCGTCTAATCAAGAACAAGTTCCAAGACTGATAGTGGTTACTCAACCATCTATTAGCACAAATGATTCAGGAGCAGGTCGAGCACGACTCAAACAGAACCCGCTGTATCAGTAGTGAATGCCACGGAGCCACTTTCGACCATTCTAACGATTCTGATTCAGATGCTAGGCCGACATATGATCAAGATGGTGAATCTAGCTCCGATGAAGGTTCTGAGCAGATAACAAGATTGTTAAATCAATCTACATGTTCTAGCTCTAAGAATGAAGTTTCAACTAGTAATTAGGTTGTTGAACAAAACATTACAAATTTGGAAAGCAAAGTAAATGTTCCTAATGAAGTAATCCCGAGAAATTTGTCTTACCACCCATCGGAGAATATTATTTGAGAGCTGCAAGTTGGAGTTAAAACGTGCTATCAGATCAATAAGGATCAACGTTGTTTTATTTCTCAGATTGAGCCGAAATCAAATAAGGAAGCACTTGCCGATGATAGCTGGATAAATGCAATGCAAGAGGAGTTGCAACAATTTGAAAAGCTTAGTGTCTGGAAGCTTGTTAACTTACTGGCTAATCACAAAGCAATTGCTACTAAATGGGTTTTCAAGTGCAAAAGAAATGATCGAGGGGTAATTGTGCTCAATAAAGCTTGATTAGTTGTCAAAGGTTTTCATCAGCAAGAAGACATTGATTATACAGAGGTTTATGCTCCGGTCGCAAGATTAGAAGCAATCCACATATTCCTAGCGTTTGCGTCATGGAAAGGATTTAAAGTGTACCAGTTGGATGTCAAATCAGCTCCTTTAAAAAAAGTGAAACAGGAAGTGTATGTTAGACAATCACCATGGTTTATCGATCCAGTGCATAAAGACAAGGTTTACTTACTAGATAAGGCGTTATACGGGTTGCATCAGGCCCCGAGAGCCTGGTATGAGACACTCTCTCAGCACTTGCTAAACAACGAATTTACCAGAGGCACTGTTGATAGCACACTCTTCACACGGGAAGTGAAAGGACATCTGCTGATAGTACAAATCTATGTGGATGACATAATCTTTGCCTCTACGAATGATGCGCTGTGTAAAGAATTTGAAGAAGTCATGAAAAAGAAATTTGAAATGAGTTCAATGGGAGAAATGAAGTTCTTTCTGGGGCTTCAGGTTGATCAGTTGCCTGATGGTATCTTCATCCATCAGACAAAGTATGTCTTTGATATCTTGGAGAAATTCGATATGTCGGGAACGTCACTATTATCTACCCCATTGGCAATTAATCATGGCATCTGTCCAGACGAACATGGAGTCAAGATAGATGAAACCTTATATCGATCGATGATTGGATCACTAATGTATCTTACAGCATTAAGACCAGACATTATGTATCCAATATGCTTTTGCGCCCGATATCAATCGAATCCACGGGTGTCACACCCGATGATGGTAAAGCAGATTTTCAGATATCTGAAAGGTTTCACGGATTTGTGGTATCCGTGAGATGACAACTTTGACCTCGCAGGATATTCAGACTCAGATTTCGGATGCTGCAAACTTAATGCCAAGTCTACAACGGCTGGTTGCCAGTTCTTTGGAACACACTTAGTAACGTGGCAATGCAAGAAGCAAACCACGGTCGCTCTCTCTACTTGCGAGGCTGAGAACATTTCGGCTTCTGGTTGTTGTTCCCAAATCTTGTGGATACAACAACAGATGATAGACTTTGGATTGCAGTTTCTTGATACGCCCATATATGTAGATAACAGGGCTGCCATCAATATAACTAAAAACTTGGTTCATCACTCTAAAACTAATTGAAATTCCAAATCACTTTATCTGTGATTATCAAGAGAAAAAGTTGATTCGAATAGAAAAGATCCACACTGATGAACAAAGGGCAGATTTTTATACCAAACCATTTGATCGAACCAGATTTAAATATCTTTGAAAATTAATGGTATGAAAATTCTAACGTCAGATGGGAATTAGAGGATGAATACGGATTGGATGACGAGTTTTTGTGATCCCATCGGTTTGTCATGTTTTATAGTTTTTAGAATTTCTTTCTTTAAAACTAAAATTCCAAAAATATGTTTTTGATTTTAGGGGGAGAAATGTTGTAGAAAATACAAAACATTAAAAAATGCAAAAATGTACAGAAACATGAAAAAGACAAAAATAGTTTTCGTGTGAAAAGAGGAAAGGATAGTACATAAGTGGGCTATCACGGTATATGCTAAAGATTTTAAGTGTTATAAAGTTTTAATAGGTCTCACTGAGGATGTGCCAGTAGGCTTCGCACATTCAGTAGATTGTTTTCGAGATATAAACTTAAAAGAAAAAACTTCTTGATTAGTGGCTTAACATCTCTTGGATATATGGTCTTAGTACACCGAAATTTCATTTGAGGGATTGCCGGATTCTGAGATACTAGTTCATTATAAATAATTCATATCTGGGGTATTATACAAATTCTTATGATTTTGCGTCGGCAATGGACTAGAACTTGTAGAATACTTTTGCTTTTAATACCCAAAAACTGCAGCAAATTGTAAGTTTCGAAAGATCCAACAATGGCAGTAAAGATTCCAAATTGGAACACTACTTTCAAGACGAGCCTTTATCTCTTTAGCGGTACGATGGTACTCACCTAAGCTCTCAAGGTCTCGCATTACCCAGATACAGATATCAGTTAGATATATTCGCCTGTAAGATAAAATCCAGGGAATCTTGATACGAGAGTATATTCTAAGGTGGGAAACACGGTTAAGTCAAATTCCTAAAATTACCTAATGTATCTTGGATCAATTGAGAAATGTGTAGAGGTTTATATGGACAAATATACTGACAATCTAAGTGAATTTGTTTGGTACTTAAAGTCTTATAAAGGTCAACGGTACTAGTGATACGTCTCAAAAACTGGTATGATCATCTAACACAAACGCACAAAAATATGTTTGAACATAGTTTATAACATTTCATTTCAGAAATGCCCAAAAAGATTTTCTGTATTTTTAGCATAAACTTTGGAAAAACCAAAAATATTTTATTTCTATCTTAGTTTTGACTACCGATGATGGAAAGCGAATCTTCAAAATCCAGAGATGCCGAATGCTGAGAATAGCAGAGGACAATGGGTTGGGAGCTTATCTGTATTGATAAAAAGTTTTGAAAAGCTTAAAAGTTCATTAACATGAAACTTTACATTGCCTAGAACATCAGTTTGATCACAAAGTGTTCAACCAAGGTCATTAACTTGGACTTGGAAGACAAATCAGTTAACCGGAGTCATTAACTTGGGCTTGGTCAACTAAGTGGGTCGTTAAAACTGGTTAGAATGGACAGGATGTTAAAAAATCAGTTTTATCTTCACTCAAAGAAGTTATCTTCGCATGAAGATAACATGACTATATATATTATCTTCGCACAAAGATAATTCATTTGTCACTACTCACTACTCTGAGTGAAGATAAAATTGCAAAAAGATTCATGAAGTGCTGCCGAAATTTCTTAGCTTGTAGTGGTCGATTGGCACACCACTAACAATGCCTAAGGTAGTTTGGACCAAATTGAACTTGAATTGAACCTTAATTTGAAATTTTCGGTAATACATACATAAAAACGTAGATCTAGGATAATCTAATGGACCAAAGATAAAATTGAACATACCATCATGTTAATCGGATCTTTTAGGTTGTTTGCACGAAAATCGAGGAAAAATTTTCAAGTGTGTATAAGGTTACCTTTGCACGAAGGTAAATTATCATCCCACGAAGGTAATTTACCTTCGCATGAGGATAAAGTGCAAAATATGCATTTTTGATTATTTACCTTCGCATGAAGGTAAAGGTTCACTTCGCACCAGTTACCTTCGCATGAAGGTAAAGCATATTTTTTGGAAAAAAATCTAAGTGTTTTCGTGTTTGTGTTTGTACTGGAAAAGAAATCGAATTTTGACAAGAAACACAACATCTGTTGTATTCTTGATGAAAGTATTCTAGAAATCGCTCCTTTCAAGTCAATATTAAAGTTTATGAGTGACTTGCCAATTGTTAAAGCACTTACAGATCCTTAGAAGGCCTATCGTTCACATATAGAGAGGTTATGGGAGCATGCAAAGTACCAGAGAAGAAAGCTATACGATCTCTTGTGCGGATTGGTAATGAAGATAAAGAGGTGTACATTACTGAAGCCCTGATTCGTAGAGTTTTTAAAGATAAAGACGAAGATCCGATGATGTATACTGAACATATGTGTAAAGAATGCTTCTACAGAATGGGCTATAAGGGGCATGTCAACACACAGTTCAATAAAGCTTATCTTGGAAGGCCTGACAATTTTTTCGTATATTCTGTGATATCTGCTTTGAGTCCCAGGAAAGGGGGAGGTGACACTATAGCCGATTATCAGATGTGCAACACTTGCGATGAACAAGCCTTACAACTTCACCAAGATGATATTCGAGCAGATGAAGTTAAATATTGATAAAGAAAAGTTTCTACAATACCCTAGATTTGTGTGGATGATGTTGGATGATCAATTTCCGAACTTAGTCAAAAACAAGAATGAGGTGCTGCAGCTAGATCACATGATAGGGTTATCTTTGGTAAGATTAAATAAGTATCTAAAGTAGACCACAGAGCGGTGGCTAGAAAGTTCTTTGGGAGATTTAAAGATAAGAGATACAAAGCACCTCCAAAGAATAAATGGAGAAATGAGGACAATGGTTTTGATGATGAGGCTGCTCAGATGGATGGTTATGAGCCTAAGAGAGGTGTGTATTAGGAAAAAGAAGATGCTAAGAAACATGGTACTCCAAAAGCCAAAACTCAGAAAATAAAGAGATAAACAGTCCTCAGAGATGAATCTACTGATGAGTAAGTAGAGATTGAACCAGTTATTGAGCAACATATTGAAGTTGAAGTGAATGTTGAATACGAGGTATTTTCTGCTACTTCAAATAAAGAAAAGGAAGGTGTAGATGGTGATAACGATAAGATTCTGAAGATACATTTGATAGAGTTGAAAAAGCTGAGAGGTTGGCTCAGATCAAAAAGAAGAAAGTGGTTGAAGATGACGATGGTGTGTATATTCCGTCTGATAATGATTATGAAGTTGAAAGGCCAATTAAGAAGGCATGAAGAGTTAAAAGCAAACCTGATGTTCAAAAACAGACGACTGGGTCTCCCGTTATAAAGAAAGCCAGAAGGAAATATATGAGGAAAAAGACAGCTGAGATTGAAAGTGTTGAACAACCATATACATCACCTATTCACATTTCCTCACCACAACAACCACCATCACCACCACCACAGCCCTCACCACAACATATCACACCTTCATATCAAACTCCACCACAACCAATATCTCCACAAATTCAAACAACACCAAACAACCAACACCTAAATCAGCTCCGAGACAATTAATGTCAGACAGATTTCCTACAGGTTTTGGAGATATTCCATTTACAGAAGGGCTTGATGAAAACTTCGATGCAGACATGTTCAATGACTCCAAAATAGAAGAGCTGGAAAGCAAAATCAAAGCCTTCGAAGATAATAAGGAAGTATTGGAAGGCATGGTGAAATTTCTTGAAAACGATCGAGAGTATATGAAAGCTGTGATTGAAAGTCTGGTGACTGATAATGATAGATTGAGATGGTGGTAAATGAGTTTGAGGATGAACGTGCTAGGAATAATCGAAGATTTGATTTATTTCAAAAGGTATTGTCTAGCAGGTTGGGAATAGACTTTGATGCTGAATTGATTGTTTAGAAGTGGAAGAAGCAAGACAAAAAGCAGTCGAACGGGCTAAGAAAGCAGAGGAAGATGCTAAAGCTTTGGGCAAAGGGAAAGCGAAAATTGATGAGGTTCCTGTGATAGAACAATCTGTGTCAGAAGCTGAACCTGTGCTAGAAATTACTATTGCTAGTGTTGAGATTGAGGAAGAAGTTGATATAGATGTTGATGCTGAACCGGTTATTTTTGTACTTGTTGGAAGACTGGTGGATGTTTCTGTGAATCCTATGATTGAAAAAATTGCAGAGTGAAGGAGATTGTATGCTGAGATAGATGAATTTGATGACGACGAGGAGGATGATGACAAAGATAAAGATGAAGAAAATGATAATAAAAAAGATGACGACGATAACGGTGATGATGACAATGACACTCAGGGAGGTACTTGTGTGACGGTAGTTGAAACTACAAAGATAAACGAATTTTTGATTATGATGCTTACCTGAATGATTATGCTAATCAAGAAAATGATTCACAACGCCAGGGGGAGCAAAAAGAGCAAACTCACGATGAAGAACAGTCAGGAATCCTCACAACTACTCCATTATAGCTGTTCCTGATTGTTATACGCCCCGAATTTTGTATCTGGAACATAATGTCGAGGAAGGTGAGTTCGCGCACAGTTATACAAAAGAAGAGATTGCTATTATGCTTGGAGTTGATGAAGAGCCGTTCGAATTTGACTTTGAAGAGGAACTGAATAATATCAGTGCATTTGAGCCAAATGATTATATTTACAAGCTTATACTGGATGCTGACACGTATGATAGGGTGATTATTGAAGATGTATCTGATGATGATGAAGCGATCAAGTATTCTGGTGAAGGAACTGTTAACTTTCCAACTTTTGAAGAGTTATTCAGTAAAGCAAACGATGACTTATTAAAAAGAAGGGTTGAAGAGACAGTTGCAGAGGGAAGTATTCCTAAACGTCTATCTAAAGAACAAATTGCTGAAGCTAAAAGGATATGGTTTAAAGAGCTTCCAAAAGAAAGGAAGTTCAGGCGACCGTTAGCATTCTTCACACGCGACAAAGATAAATCTTTGGGGTGATATTTTGAGCTGGGGATGGATTCCTGAGTTGAATGTCTATGTAGTCAAACGAGATTATGGTGTCCAATACTTCAGGTACTTGAATGATTTGAAGACATTACCTTACTAGGATATCGAAGAGCTTGTACAGACAAAGAGTATTAACTTCCAAATGAAGTTTCATGATCAAAGATTACGGAAGTTAATCAAATATGAAGCAGTTCATGGTTTTAACAAGTGGAAACCATTGATTTCGAAGAAAAGAATAAAGATTGACAAAGTTACGAAAGAGAAAGATGTCACGCTTGTGATGAAACGGCCACATGTGATGAAAAACATGCCGCTGATGGAGATCGAACAAGATTTTCATGAATACTTTAAGTGGTGGCAAGTGGATTCTGAAATGAGTGAAGCTGTCATTGTGTTGAAAGCTGATGACACTTCTATAGATTTGAATCCAGAGATGATTGAACGAAAGAGGATATGGGGATTGTGGAGAACTATTCGTATACTAGACCCGATGTGGCTAGATAACTGTTCGAAAGAAGATATCAAATGCTTGTTCTTTAACAAGATTTGTTTTGATGTGAAGGAGAAGACGCAAGCAACGCAATACCAGGGTGTGATTAATGTATGCTATGCACATAGTATTAATTCTGGTAAGATGTGGGAATCGTCATGGAGAGAGTTAGAGAAAGAAGAATTTCTGAAAGAGGAGCAAGGTTTGGAAAAGATTGAAGAAAATTCAAAAGAAGCTCGTTTAAGAAGATTTCGGTTAATGAAGTGGGTTCCTGCGACTGATCAAACGCCAATATCATCTGTGAAGAGCATAGGAAGCCGCACAAGAATTTCTTTGGGCGTTAAAGTCAAACATTGGAAGATTTTAAAGACAGACCAAGACTACGACAACATACAAGGGGGAGTTTGTTGGTGCATAATGTTTATTGCCTACGTCTTAGGGTTGTGTATGTATTTTGTAATAAGGCGAAAATGTTAGATTTTACGATGTTTGTATTTAACTTCGCATGAAGGTAAATTACCTTCGTGCGAAGATAAGCTACCCTCGCACGAAGGTAGTATGTATATATATAGCTAGTGTGGGGTGTTAGTGGGTAGACTTTTGCGACTGAGACAACGAAGCTCTGTCGGATTTCCTAATCATTTGTAACTGTTAAACATTGAATGAAATCATTTAATTGATGAAATAATCTTGTTATTGTCACTAATTCATATGAATTCCGCACGTATGGACTAGATACTCAAATTAGGACCTTTGCTATTGGACAAAACGATCCTACATGAACAATATCTACTTCAAATTTACTGATGAACAGTAACTTTTTCTATCTTTTCTCTCTCCTCCACTGATAACAATTTACAACCACTCTCATAAATATAGAGGCTACACTCACATACATATAGAAGGTCCATTATGAATGCTTAAGACTTAAAATTATGATAATATGAATATGTGATATGATGCCATTTTTGTAGAATTACTACTCTAGTCAAAAGATTGGGAAATTTTGTTCAAGTTGAGATAAGTTAATTGATAAAGGACATGTTTAGAAAGGTTCATCAATTTATGTTTTAGAGTTTAATATGGTTAATTCAGCGACCGGTGATACACAGTGGTAGAGGATGCTTAGCTCATAGGTGGCTAATCAAAGAATTTAAAACGATCACATAAGTGCAAAATTCTTAGTACGTCCGTGGTACATCTGCATCATTGCCCAAACCTTTCAAAAACTCAAGACAAAGAATTTGTGTAATCCTTTAAACGCATATCACATGATTGATCATAGTACAAATTTCATAAAACCCTAACAAACAATAACAGTATTGCTTTCATACCCAATTAACAAATCCTTTCAAAGTCATACCTAATTGACAAATTCTACGGAGACATTTTATCGAATACTTGGGGTGTGTCTCAGATGACCCGACAAATCACAAAGATTCAGCTTCACATCACATCACATAATACATGCTTATATATGTGCGAATACATAATAAGAACAAAACTATATCTAAAACACATACTTTAATTTCAAAACAGTAATCATAGCATCACATTACTTTGAAACCCGATCTACAAGGAAGAAAAAGATTATTCGGAAAACAGTGGAAATACCTTCTTAGAAACCCTAATTCTCATTGCGAATCGGGTTCACATTGATGGATTGACTAACAAACTGCAGAAGATAAATTTATTTATCTCCTTGGCGTATTAAACCACAATCGTTCCCAATCCAAATTGATAGATCGATTTGTGTTAGCATCCATATACCCATTTAAACCCCCTGACCCACGAGCTCTTTTCTTTTAGCCCATCTTAACCTATGTTTTACGTTTTAAAATTTAAGTAAGTTTATCCAAACTCGCTTGTATATAATCTCCTACACAAAATAACCCATAATCTAATATATATATATATATATATATATATATATTTCAAATGAGCCCATTTTATGTTGTTTGGGTTAGAATTGCTGAGTCTACTAAATATACAAATGTCTAAAGGTTTCTTATTAGCCTCTAAAATAATATAAGTGGAATCTAACCACAAGATTATAAATTAAGGTTTGCTCTTATTTTATTTCCTATTAAGAAAATAACTATAAAATCCCAAATTACCTCAAAAAAAAATTTTTTCACACGTTTGTCCTTAAACGATTCGGTGTCATCCACACTACCCTAGAAACAAATGACATCATGGCCCATGGGACCAGTTTCGATAGAATCCGCCACGAGTCTCCATATTATCCGTATCAGGATAATGATTCAAAAAAAAAAAAACACCAACATTTCACTATCCGACGACTAAAATCTTCGTTCATCTTCCCCAATTAATCATCTCAGAAACCCTAATCTTGATTCACTTCCTCCAATTGCAAATTGTACCCAAAAATGGCATCTTATTATGCATCCCCAACTCCCACCTTACAGTTAACAAACACCCATTTGCCCAAATCATGCCCCCCTTCTTCTGCTTCATCAGTTTCTTTATCTTCCAGTTTCTTAAAATCAGGTTCATTTTTCAAGATTTCTTTACCCAGAAGCAGCATCATGAAACTAAAGCCTTGTGGGATTCGAATGTCGTGGGATGGGCCTCTCTCATCTGTGAAATTGATCCTTCAGGGCAGGAATCTTGAGGTGATGGGTAAAAATGTTTTTTTCTTTAAAAAAAAAAATCTGACCCAGTTTTTACTTTTTAGGAAATAGTTGTAATCATGGATTATTTTTTCAATTATTTCAGATTTTTTTTTGTTCAAATGGGTTTTCAGGAAATAGTTGTAAAAATGGTTTTTTTAGGAACTAGTTGTAAAAATGGGTTTTTTACAAGTATTTTTGAAAAAAAAAACATTTTGTTCAAATGGGTTTTAAAGAAATTATTGTAAAAATGTATTGTTTTTTCTTTTCATTTTTTGAAGCTGAGGCAGTTTGTTGATTTGTGTGAAACAGTTATCTGAATCTGTGAAGAATCATGTGGAAGATAAGGTGGGAAAAGCTATTCAAAAGCATAGCCACCTTGTTAGAGAGGTTGATGTTAGGCTTTCTGTTAGGGGTGGAGAGATTGGAAAAGGCCCTAAAGTTAGGCGATCTGAGGTTTGTTATTATTTACCGTCAAAGTCCTTAATTAGGAGGGTTAATTTCTTGAAACAGAAGATGATTTCCTCGTTTTACTGATAATAGTTACTGTTAGGGCCGGGGTAATGTATGTAGGAGGCTACCGGATTATTTGATCCAAACTAACTCATAAGTAGACCTGTAACGACATTTAGTGAATCATTTGTGATTCGTTAGACAAGAAGTTTGTTTATATTCATTCATTTAGTGAACACAGGGCTTTTTTTCATTGAGTTAGATGAACAACCGATGAACACATGCCCTTTAAGTTCATTTACGTTCGTCTATGTTTGTTAATTTACGGTCGTCCGTTCACTTAATTATTCATTCAGGTTTGTTTATTACTAATATTACTTTTAAAAATCAACTAGTTTTCAATTGTTAAAACCCTTTTCTAGATATCCTTATTTCCTTTTCAAGTGTTGGATGTAATGATGCTGATGTTTTAGACTTTAGTTTATTTTGGATATTCACATTTACTTTTAGTTTGTGTTCGTTTGTGTTCATAAACCGTTCATTTTGAATATTAAACAACGTGCATAAAAAAACGAACATGTTCATTTTCTCAAGAACAAACACAAATGAGAAAAGTTGTTCATTTAGATGTCCGTGTCCGTTCGTTTGTTCGGTTAAAGTTAAACGAATAAACACGAACAAGCCCTGTTCGTGTTCGTTTGGTTTGTTGACACCTGTACAAAAAGTCTGTGTGTATTGTGATCTGACAATAGTTGTCGATCCAATTAGGTGAATCCAATTGGATTTCACATTTCTAGTTTCCTTGTTAACTAAATATATATTGCTCAAAGGTCTGGGAAATTCATATAAAATTCTACAACATCAATATGAAATTAATAAGATATAAGTTGCAGGTGAATAAATTAATAAGGTATTAAGGTTATATATGTGAAAAATATATAAAAACTGTCCAATTGGATAATATTCCTATTTATTTGTGCAAGTTTCACTATCTTGCTATTTTCAGCTATTGACTCTATTTATTACTAAAATATGTTTTTTTTTTCATTTGTTATTTTGATTTTGGGTACCAGGATTTTAGCTCTTTTTTGATGAATTTACTGTAAAACATAGGTTACCTTATTTACCAAGAAACATGGAGTGATTCGGGCCGAAGAAGAAGCAGAAACTTTGTATGCAAGTATAGATTTAGTATCTTCTGTAATCCAAAGAAAACTAAGGAAGATTAAGGAGAAAGATTCAGATCATGGAAGACACATGAAGGGATTTGATAGGCTGAAAGTTAGGCACCCACAGATATTAATCAATCAAGATTCAGTTGCAGTTCCTCAAGAAGAAGAAGAAGATGCAAGTGAAGGTTTTTCAGATGATCTTGTCCCTAAGGTTAGCATATGGATTTTAATTTCCATTTTTAACTTCCAATTATATGTATTTTTATGTGTAGCTGAGTTGTAAGTATTTTGATCAGATTGTTCGAACAAAATTCTTCGAAATGCCACCTTTGACTGTCGCCGAAGCAATTGAACAACTAGAGAATGTTGACCATGACTTTTACGGCTTTCGTAATGAAGAAACTGGTAAGCTTTTCTGCTTGATGTGATGACTTTTCTTTTATTTAGTTTTGATTTGAATTAGAGGTGGCAAAATGGCAAAGTGGATGTTTCAGGTAATGGGTCAAACCACAAAGACTTTTTTATTGACTTCTTTTGAACTTGATAAATAATTTACATCAAATAATGTAGTTTTTTGGATAATTCTATTAACGGGTCAGTTATTTGTACACTTTGGATGATTTTTAACCATTTGACCCGTTGGATATGAAACATAAAACAAGTTGACCCGTTTATGACTACCTCTAATTCGTATTATATGGCGGGTTATTTACTAAATATTGATGATTTTTTTGTTCTAGGGGAGATTAATATCTTATACAAAAGAAATTCAGGAGGCTATGGGATTATAGTTCCTAAAGAAAATGGGGAAACTGCGAAAGTAGAGGAAGTGGATGCTGAAATTCTGAGTCAACAGCATTAGTTTGCAGAACAAAGACTGGATCACAGACTCGTGAATATGATTTTATGAAAAGAAGATGGTGATTACTTGCATACGCGTGGGCGTTCTTGATTTCAAGATTAACTCAAGTTTGAATCTTTATGCGCCTAATTATGTTAAGACGATGTGTACTATGTTTTGTTATCATACGAATACTAGGAAAACCGAGTCTGTAATCTTCAAGTCCTAAGTGAGTATGTTAATTTTACGCTTTCGTGTTCTCTATGATCTTGATTTTGATTAGGTGATGGGTTGTTTTTGCATCGACGACACCCAGCGGTATCAGGATGTATTGAAAATGTGAGAGTTTTTAATATCTTACTTTCGGGGATGAGAACATCCTAAATTTATAGATTTTATTTTAGTATTTAACACACTCTATGTCAACCAACCCAACTTGCAATACACGACCCAGGTTTTTTTTATTATTCTTTGCGAGGTATTAAAGATGTTTATTAGAAAATGTATTGTTATTGTTCTTTGCTTTTAAATTTGTTAATGCTTTTCTTTTAGGTTTTCTTTTTCACGTTGTGCTTTTGTCTCCAATTCATTTCATGCTAGCAAAGGATGCTTTTATCAATCTTTTCTTTGTTTTAAAAGCAAAAAAAAATTGATTTTTCAAAATAAACATATTAATGTCTTTATTCATGAGACTTGAAAAATGTTTACAATCTCTATTTAACATCTCAATCCTAGAGACAATCTTTCAAAAGTAGATGTGTGTAATACTTTTGTGAACACGTCAGCTAATTGATCTTTAGTGGGAACATAGTGTAATAAAGTCAATCCCTTTTCGTAACAATCTCTTATAAAGTGATGGCGGATGTCATTGTGCTTTGTTTGTTAATGTGACACTTGGTTCTTGTTAACGTTTTCTGCTGCATGACTATCCAATATCAGTGGTGTCTTTAATACAGTTATACCAAAGTCAAGTAATTTATTTTGAAGCCACATTAGTTGTGCAGTGCAACTTGCAACAATTATATACTTTGCTTCTACTGTAGAATCAGAGACTGTTATTTGCTTTTTTGATTTGCTATGAGACCAACATATTTCCTAGGAATTTGCAGCCTCCTGATGTTGACTTCCTTGACTTGTGACATCCAACAAAGTCACTATCAAAGAAACCTGAAAGCTCAATATTTTAATTAGTTGAATACCAGATACCAAGTGTTGGAGCACCTTTGAGGTATCTGGATATCTTTTTTACAGCTACTAAATTTGACTTTCTAGATGATGATTGATATCTTGCACAACCACATGTTGCAAACATAATGTTAGGTCATGATGCAATTAAGTACATCAATGACCCAATCATACATCTGTAAAGTGTCAAGTCTATCAAATCATCTTTTTCATTAGATATAAATAGTTTGCTTGTACTCATAGGGGTAGCATATAGTTTACAATCTTTCATGTCAATTTTTTTAAAAGTCTTTTACCATATTTATTTTGATGAATGAACGTGCCATTTTCAAGTTGTTATACTTGAAGGCCAAGAATACATTGTAACTCCCCCATGGCACTCATCTCACATTGAGCTGTCATCAGTTTTCTAAATTCATCACACAATTTATCACGTGTGGATCCAAAAATGATATCATCTAAATAAATTTGTACAATTAACAGATCTTTCCCTTTCCATTTTAGAAATAGAGTTTTATCAATTTTACCTCTTTTGAATTCACTGGATAAGAGAAAAGTGCATAGAGTATCATACCAGGCTCTTGGTACTTGTTTTAGTCCATTCAAAGCTTTGTTTAGCTTGTAGACATAATCAGGATGAATTGTGTCTTCAAATCCAAGTGGTTGGCATACATAGAACTTTTCTTGGATTTTTTCATAGAGAAAAGCACAATTTATGTCCACTTGATACACCTTCATGTTGTGGTTGACGGCAAAAGCCAAGAAGAGTCTTATTGCTTCCAACCTTGTTACAGGAGCAAAGGTTTCATCATAGTCAATTCCATCTTCTTGTTTGTACCCTTGAACCACAAGCCTGGCTTTGTTTTTTATAACAATGCCTCTTTCATCAGGTTTATTTTTGAAAACCCATTTTGTACCAATTAGACATGTGTCCTTTGGTAATGGTACAAGTTCCCATATTTGTTGTCTTTTAAACTGAATAAGCTCTTCTTGCATGCCTTCCACCCAACTATTCTCTTTTAATGCCTCTTGGTATTTGACAGGTTGGATTAATGATAGAAACCAGCAAATAGGCAGACATTTGAGGTTTAGCTTCTTGTTAGCACACCTGCATTAATATCTCCTATAACTTGTTCTTGTGGATGAGATTTGTGGAAGACAGTGTTTATAGTGTATGGAATAATGCAATTTTGTGGTGAAGGGCAAAGTTGGCAATTTTATGGTGAAACCCCTGTTCCCATTGTAGTATGATCAACAGTGGATTAAATGGTGGTGGTGGTGGAATTGTACCAAGTGGGAATTTGATGTAGAGGATAAATCAGTGGTTTCACCACATGCATTATTAGTGGTTTGGGGTTGTCATTGGTCAAAGGTGGTTCTAGTTATTGTGGACTGACTGTTGTCTTGTGTAGTTGAATGACGTGATGCGAGTGTGGTATGATTTTTAATATATTTTTAAGCACTTTTGTTCGTTTATCAAGTTTTAAATTTATAAACCATGATATAACACTATCACTCTCTACAACACGCTAAGGCAAGTGCACCCATCGTTTGCGTAGTATATTGATGGTAAGATACCAAGGTCGTCCAAGGACACAAGAGCTTTTAATACCGGAATATCGTCAACGTCTAATCTAACCAAATTTTTGGGAAAATATTTTTAATAGTAAAATTAAAGAAAGAAACTAAAATGATAAAAGAAACAAATAGACAAGATAGAATCACTTGGTTCCGACTCATCGTTTACGTATCCTTTGATGATTTCCGCACTTTGAGTTTTTAAGAGATTATCTTGGTTATAGTGGCATGTCCCTCCTTTGGAGGCAACGCTACCCTCGGCCATATTGGTCTGAGTCTACAGCGATAAGTCCCGTAAGGCCGGAATATTGGAAGATAATTAAGTAAGTTATTAATGCAAAATGTAACATGTCCCTCTTTTGGAGGCAATGCTACCCTCGGCCATATTGGTCTAAGTCAGCAGGGATACAGTCACGCAAGGCCGGTTAAAAGTTTCAGTAGTAGTTTATTTATAGGGGATTCAAGCCATTCTAACTTCCCCCGATTTGATGTTATTTGCCTCAAAGGAAGTCCTAATAAGCTTGAATCAAGTACTCGTAGGATCTATACAATGAACGAGGCAAAAACTTTACCCAAACTACCCTTCTAACCTCCTTCCAGGTAGTTAGCGCACTTTATATAGTTCACTTTAAACTAGTTATTAAGGTCATTAATACAAACCATATATAAAAAAGTTAACCAAAGCATGGAAATCAAAAGAAATACATAAAATTACTTGTCTTCACCAAGTGATGTAAGAGATTAGCCAAGCATGGCCTTTGTTTGACAAAAACTCTTATGATCAATCTTGGATCCTGAGACAACTACACACTCTAAAAATGGATGATGGAAGAATGTGGTGGATAATGGTGGTATTATGGTGTTGGAGTGGTTACAGGTGCGAGAGAAGTGGTTTGCCAAGGGATGGATTGTAATTGAACTGACCCCTATTTATAGCTGGAAATACACAGTTCACACGGCCCCGTGTCTCCTTCTTCTCTGTCTTCATTTAATGAGCTGTGTTAGTTCGTATGCTCACACTGCCCCGTGTGTTAATGGCACAACCCTGTGGTCCTTTACTTGTTGTATTATCCAAGATTATGCATATATGGGAGTTGACCACAGCCCATGTCTCTTATCTGCTTATGTTTGTGTTTTTATTTCTGGAATCTAGAGTGGCGCACGACCTTATGCTTGTCTTCTGATTTGTTATTTTTGGTCTTCGGGTGAAGCTCGAAGGGTCGGTATGAAGTGTCAACTTCTTTTCTTTTGTATGTAGATTGGTTTTTGCCGTTAACTTGTTCCTTTTGTATATTTAAGCTCTTTTAATCCTGAAAACCAAAAGTATACAAAGAAACATATTTTTTTCAACATTAGTACATATAAGGGTTGATTTTATACCTTATTTAATATAATATATATGTTTCCTTTGGTGCATAGCAAATACCCCCACACTTGAATCTTTGCATGCCTCAAGCAAAACTCTTTAATATTGCTTACACACCCAAATGAAATTGGCAGAGAAGAAGATTTTGGGTCTTGTTTTAGAGTGTCGGGAATCCAAGTTTTTTTTATTCTTGTTTTCATTTTATTTATAATCCTATTCGTTATGATTTATTTAGAACTCTTTTTAAGAAAAATACATATTTTAGGCATAACTTGCCCTTTAAAATTTCATTAAGCTATAAATACATTCACGCACCTCACAAGTGATCACTCAACACTCGGCCGAAGATGTATAAGTGAAACACTTGGTCCCGGTATGGAACTTACTCATATCATATGCTTGACAAGTAATCAAACCTCCTCCTTTTTGACATAATATTTGTAAATATCAAGAGAACTTTGAGAAGGGTAAGTTTTGGCTAGGGGTAGGATATTTTTATTTGACAAGTGGCTAAAAGCGTAAAATGTCAGTTTTCTTTTGAAAATTTATTTATTTGTGACTTAGGTATATACTAAAGGCTTATAAGCAACAAATTTGCTTATTTTAATTTAAACAACTATAGAGAGATTTTTTTATTAATATTCGCAAGAGAGTGAAAGTTCCGGATCTGGTGGGTTTAGACGAAAGTTTGGATAGAATAAAGCTAATTCGGTAGAATTCTCATTAGATTAGTCATAAGTCGAATGAATCCATTCATACTGAAATAGCATACATCATTTACAAGCTGGAGAAAAAAATTCTCTATCATTTCCCCTCTGGGATCTCCAAAACTTAACATCTAATGAACACACGACCCTATTTATACATGGAGTTTGGTGAGGATGAACACGTTCGTGCGGACTAGACTCGTCCGTACGGATGAACTACATCCGTGCGAATGAGCTACATCCGTATGGATGTGATCTCATCCCCTCCAACATGCCATGTGTTCGTTTTTCTTAATAAACTATACAATATTCAACACACGCTCTATGTAGCCTATTCGCACAGTGGCAGACACATAGAATGTGCACTAAAAGAGAGAGTAAGTCGTATATTTTATATTTTTCAAAAGATCTGACTTTTACCAAAATAAAGGGTGTAAAAATAAAAAGGTTTTAGGTGATGGGTGATTTATGCAAAATTTTGTATTTTGCGGGTTTTGAACGAACGGTTTTAGGCTCAAAGGGGTTAACTAAGGGATTTTTGTTTTTGGTGGGGAGATAAAAAGGAAAATAAGGTTGAAACGAAAAAGGGTTTAAAGTCCTTATGCCTCAATCATTTACTTACTTGGATTAGTCGGTAATGACCGGGAATGTATTGTCTTGTTAAGTTCTAGATTTGTAAGAACCGTGATGGCTATCACACAAGAAATAAAAAGTGAGCATTTAGTATAGATATGACATTGACTGCTCAGTAAAGGCTCAAAACTCACAAGTTGTGAAAATGATAAAAAGTGTGAATATATATATATACAATCAAATTTTAAAAAGATTGCCATGCCTTTTTATAAATTCTTCTTATATGGTTCTTTATTTTATTACGGTGCTATCGGTTGTAAACTTATAAAAAAAAATAGAACTTGGTTTTCTAACTTAAACAAAAAACAAGACAAAACAAACTAAAAAAATATTTTGAAGAAGATTTTGGGTGTTTTAGCGGTTCCAAGTAGAGTTTTGTGTAATGCTTGTTTTAGGACAAACAATTGAAGTGCCCCCCCCCACTTAAATTACACATTGTCCTTAATGTGTCTAAAATGGGTTAACTTTGATTAAATGTGTAATTATGGGTTAAAACAATATTTTTCATAAATTAGACACTGGGAACGGGGGCGTGCTAGTGGGCACGGCCCGTGTAAAAAGCGCCAGTAACATGAATTCTGTGAAAATTTTCAAAAGGTAGACATGGGGGCCTGCTAGGTAGACATGGCCCCATGTAAAAAGCGCTAGTAATGAAAAATTCTCCATAAGACGGGCACGGGGGCGTGCCTAAGAGACACGACCCCGTGTGACAGCTCCAGAGTCAAAATTGTTTTCTACAGACGGGGGCGTGTATACCTTACACAACCCCGTGCTGCACTTACTTTAATGAATATTTTGAGTCGAGGGACTTCTGTTTACGTGCATGGAGTTCTGTTTCAATGTCATTTCATCTTTCCACGCCCTTCCGCAAGTTTTAAGATACCAAATATCATTCCACTAAAACCATTCATCATCCGATTACAACTAGAAAGGATAAAAATGAAAATACAAACTAGATTTTAATATATAGATTTTAGTAGATACCCCTAAAGATTTAAACCCAAATAGCTCTTCCCTAAAATAAACATTAAAGGATCGACAAAAATCCAAAACTAGTTTTCGGTTAGCAAGGGCTTTGAACTATTTTCGGGTGTGCCTCCACAAAGATCGTTGAGCATCTCCTCAATCTCTCTTGCAGAAGAGGAGCGGTGACTACCGGAACCTCATAAAAGCGCCAACAAGAGGTCCGTGGGTATTTCATCCCACCTGGTAGGGTTAACAACTTCATGAGCGAGGTTCCAATCATCTTATGGGAGGATTGGATCCATAGGGGGTGCCACCAAAATGTTCAACCTTTGGTGGAGTAGGTTAATTTCCTTAAAGCTACTCTCCAAAGCTAGGGTGAGGTAGTTCACTCGGTCTATGAGGACCTCCTTCACCGTCGTCATCTCCTCGATGGATTCTCGTAGTGCGCATACGTAGCGGACTAGGGTGGCCTCTAGTGAGAGACTTCTTCCCCTTCGGTTGTTGTAGGAGCTTGTTGACGAAGTACCACTCTACTAGTTGAACAAGACAAACCATTAGAGTTTGGACTTGTAAACAAGTCAAATGACCCGTGCTGCTCCAACAATGTTGATATTTTAGCCCAAGATCTCTTATTTTAAATTAAAAAAATTTGGTTTTCTACATTCCTGGACGTAAATAACTTAAAATAATGTTATGAAATAGTAGTTGTGCAAAAGTTTAGGCTAAAAATCATGATTTTCACCCTACAATTGAAGCTTTAAAGCTTGAAGCTTCAAGCTTCAATGGAGGTTGTTGAGGTTGAATAAGAAGAACATGACTAGAAGTGGTAAAGACAAGAAGGTTTAACGAAACCTTTTTAAGAACTTACCTTTTTTGGTATGTGTGTGAATCTGGAAGGATCTTGGTCTTTTAGGAATGGGTCAAACATTCTCCTCATGGCTGACTTTATAGAAAATGATAAAATGTTAACATGGCCTAGTGTCTGGGAGGCACGACCCCATGTCCGGGAGGCACGACCCCGTGTCCGGGAGGAACGACCCAGTGTTGTCTGTAATGAGTAAGAGAACGTTGTTCGTTAGTGAGCACGTGCCATGTCGAAGGAGACACGACCCCATGTTGGATTATTACGGGAGGCATGACCCTGTGTTTATCTAACACGCCCCATGTGTGGAGAGCAGCTGAGGCATGACCTCGTGTATGAGGAATACGACCTCGTGTTTGTTTAGGCTTTATGAAGTTTTGTCTAGTTTTAAGGCTTTATTTTATAATCAGGGGGTTCTTTACTGGTCGAGACAACATCAAAGTGTCGTATGAACCTTAGACTCTTGTGCGGGATACGAAAATGCAAGATGTTATCAGAAAGGAAGAAACCTAAGCTACAAAATGGTGGGCAGAACCAACCTTAATTTTCATTATCTGGGGTCTTATTAAAGAAGGTGTGAGTCGACTCGATCTAGTCTATAAAGTTGTTGGCGCGGGCCGCTGATGAGTCCTTCATTGCATGGTCGATAAAGGGATGACTATCGCTTCCGTTTTTACAAGGGTTTGGGGTGGATGCGACGAGCTTGGTGTTGGCCTCTCCTGAATGTGTTTCCATCGATTCTCCTTCTTTATTATCCATAGATGGGTCTCATTCTTTCATCATGGATTCTATTTCTTCGAGTTTTTGGAAAATTCTCTTTTCTATTTTACATAGATCTTCCAAAGTTATGTCTTTTTGAAATGATGGTTGATGGCATTCGGGTGGACGGTAGTTATTATTTTTACTCATGCCCATCTTAAGGTGATCGTCGGAGGAAAACGATGGCTCTATGTAGTGAGGATCAAAATTTAGAATCGGACATTCTAAATCTTGATGAAATCCACCACATAGTTGGCACCATTTACCGTACAAGTGGCGGGGGTAAAAATAATCATTAAAATCCGTGATCTCGTAGTTCTTGGTCTGTGAAGATGTGTTGTTAGGTGCTCCATTTTATTATTCGCCGTACAAGGATTTGACCGTCTGGATGAGATGGTCCTGTTTCGTGGAAACTGTTTGATAGACACGGCCCCGTGTTGCAGGTTCTGTCTGGCAGAAAACAACTTTATGTTAATAAGGATTTAGCACGATCCCGTGCGAAATTTGCAGAAAGTAAAAAAAATACAGAAAAAAAAGAAAAACCTAAATAAAATAGAAGATGAATAAAAATGATTAGGCCGTCGATTTTAAATTTTCTTAAAATCTTTGTGTTCCCGGCAACGACGTAAATAACTTGACGTGATATGAGCGTGGTATGATTTTTAATATATTTTTAAGCACTTTTGCTTGTTTATGAAGCTTTTAATTTATAAAACACGATATAACACTATCACTCTCTATAACCGCTAGGGCAAGTGCACCCATCGTTCGCATAGTATAGTGATGGTAAGATACCGAGGTTGTCCAAGGACACAAGAGCTTTTAATACCGAAATATCGTCAACGTCTAATCTAACCAAATTTTTGGGAAAATATTTTTAATAGTAGAATTAAAGAAAGAAACTAAAATGATAAAAGAAACAAATAGACAAGATAGAATCACTTGGTTCCGACTCATCGTTTACGTATCCTTTGTTGATGCACTTTTGTGTCTGTCGCTTGTTCTTAGTTACGTCAGTAATTGTATGGTCTTTGTTTGTTGTGTCTGTAAAGTTTGGTCATGTCGACCAAATCAAGATATCCTCCTATCTTGATTTAGTACGACGTTTAGTTTGTCTGTGTTGTAAAACAGTTGCATGTGTGCATACTGTTAAGTTTTGTTTTTCTGATCTTCCTGACTGTGTAATATGTCTGTTAGTAGGGTTCTCCGAAGAACACCATATACGGGTGAACTATGCTTCGTACGAACAGGTTACCTATTCGTACGAGCCATTGCATGCTCGTACGAATGAGCATTCCAGAAAGAGTTACTTGTTCGTACGAGCCATAGGTTGTTCGTACGAGCAACTCTTCAACAAATGTTCTTCGGGGTACTTGTAGTGCTTCGTACGACCAGTGATATTCTTCATGATGTTGCTGGGTGTTGGGCCTATATATAGATATGCACTTCACAGTTCACATAAGAGAGAGCACAGAGAGAATACCTTGAGTCTATATGAACATTGTGTGTATGTGTTTGTACTAGCTCTCTTTAGTTAATCAAAAGATAGTGAATCTTTGGTTACTTTGTGTTTACTATACTTTGCTTTGGTTTGCATATACACCTGGATTCCGCACTCGTGTGTGTGTTAAACAACAAGGAAGTAGGTTATCTTTATCCTCCAAGTGGACCTACAAGTGGTATCAGAGCTTTGACTCTCTTCCTTGTTTAAAACTAAGCATAGTGTTGTGTTTGAGCAAGTTGAACTTCAAGCAAGAAACTTAAGTTTTTACAAGAAGAAATAGTTTAAAACTTAGGTAAAACTTGTTGTTTTCAGAAAAGTTTTATAAAAACCTTGTTAAAATACATGAAGACATGTTAGGATATGTTTTTTCTTGAAATTTTCTATCAAAGTTCAGTTGGACATACTTTCCGGTAAAGCACTTGTCGGACAACTCACCAGAATATTCCTTTAGGGTTGACCAAATCTTAAGATTTGACTGACTTGACTGAAAAGCTGATTTTGGAATGTATGTCTTTTTAACCGAATCTGTATAAGATAACTGACAACTTTCGAACAAACTTAGAAACAAGTCTCTGTTACAAAAGGAAACTTCTCACCAACCAACCCTGCAAAAAGATCCACTGCGAAAGACCCCATCTGCGAACAACCAACCGTACGAAGAACAAATTGTTCGTGCGAAGAACCAACTGTTCGCACAAAGAATCAATTGTTCACGCATAGCACCAACTGTTCGCAAGAAGAACTACCTGTTCGCACGAAGAACTACTTGTTTGTACGAAGAACTTGTGGTTCGTACGAAGAACCTTTAACTCATACGAAGAATCATTAACTCGTACGAAGAACCAGTGGTTCGTATGAATCAGTGGTTCATACGAAGAACCAAGTTTTTTGTGATTTATTTTTGGTTGTTCGTGACCAGTTTTCAATACTTCGTGTTTTTAAAATCATGAATTTTAACAGTAAGGCTTTTATTTCAAGGTTAATTTTGAAAATTTAAGTGGATTTTCATAAACAAGGAAACAAAATGGGTACAAATCCTTGGGATTGGGGGTGTAGTTTAAGCACAAACCAAGACTCACCACAATCTAGCTCCGCAACCTCATGGGTTAAATCACTGATGCCTCAGCAAACGGCCATGATTACTGCTAATAAATGGGCATGCGTGGCAAATTAAAATCAAAGCATTCAGAGTTTTCTTATAAGCGACAGTGAAACAGGAAGTAACAACCGTCCACCGAAGTTGAACTATATGAACGATTATCCTTCACGGAAAAGTCGTTTCCATACGTAAGTTCTTGGTCAAAATACAGAATTATGGACATGTTTTACTACACCATACAAGGAATCTCTCGAAGAAGCAGGATTAAATCCACCTCTTTAGCAAACTTAGATGAAAATGATAAAAAGGCTTATGATTTGGAGAAAAAGGCTTTTGCTATCCTTACACAAGCACTTCATAAGGATATTTATCATCAATTTGTGTACTGTACCATAACCAAGAATTTATGGGATACCTTGGAAGCAAGAGGGAAGGAAATGTTGCAACAAGAAAGATACGACATGATCTGATGAAGAAAGAGTTTGAATGTTTTCTATTTATGGGGAATGAAACACTAAGCGACATGACAACTCATTTCTATCATCTGCTTAGTGAAATGCATTCATACAAGGTGATCGCATCTCCATAAGAGATTGTGATGCGTTTTGCTGATGCCTTACCACCGAAGTGGAGTCAATTCATTGACTTGCTAAAGCACACGTGTTTTGGATATGATCAGTATTTATGAGTTCATTCAGAAACTAGAGAACAAGAAAGAAGAAGAAATATGAAAAGCAAAAAGAGTTCCTGTTCCATAAAATCCTGAAATGTATTTTGGAGGTATTAACACAGGGGTTAGTACAACTCATCAACCAAAACTCCAAACAACAACGTTTATGTCAAATGTTAACCTGTTTCTACCACAGCCAGTTCAAACAGATCAATCTGCTAGCTCAAGTGCTCAAACCTATGGTCAAGCATTTGATCCTAAAGCCTTTCTTCCACAACTACAAGTTGTTACACCTCAAGTTCCACAACAAGCTTCTCAACAAGCTTTCTATGGTAACAACTTTCAACCTGCAAATCCTAATACCATCAGACTTGACACTTCACATCTTTCCAAGGTCAATTAGAAGTTGCTCGGGAACATATGGAACTTCTGAACACCATGGTTAGTGCATACTGTGGACTAGTCGCTGGTCAAATTTGAAACATCAATTTGACTAGTGAGGACTATTAACAAATAGACAGGGATGAAATGGAGTTGATGGATATTAAGTGGGCATTTGCTAGTGCGGTTAGAAGAGTGAAAGACTACATGAGTAGAACTGGAAGAACAAGTTTAGAAAAAGACACAAAGTATGGATTTGATAAAGATGTTGTTACTTGCTACAACTATGGCGAAAAAGGTCATTTCAAACATGAATGTACTCAACCTAGCAAGCAAGGAAATCACAACCCTTTCCGAAATCAATCACGCTCATCCAACACAACTCAAGTTAACAATGAACAAAGTATAGTAGCTGTCAACAACCCAAACAACTCCAACCAGTCTGGGCCTTCAAACAACACAAGCAAAGCATTAGTAGTTCAAGTAGGTGAAGGATCTGATTGGTCAGTTCAGTTGGGAAACGAGAATCAAGGAGGAACTGCGTGTTATGCTAAGATAATCAATCAGATTAAACATGTCCATAACATTGATTCTTCTGATGATGATGATAGTTCTGGGTATAATGGGAGTTCTAACGAGGAAAGCTCAAGTATGGGTGGATATGGATCAGATTCGGATGTCAGGGAAAAGATTGATACTGAGGTCAATGAGTTGCTAAAAGAAGCAGAGAAGCTGAAAAGTCAAAAGTCTGGATTGATAAAGAAAGCAGAAGTTGCATCAAAGTAAATAGAAAATTCTTTGCCAACGATGGATCTTTTTCTCATCATACTGCTTTTATGGCTAATGTTGCAAGTTCAACAAGTCAGGTAAAATCAGACTCTCCTAGAATATGCAATGACTGTGATGACTTAAAAACTAAATTTGAAACAATTAATAGTCACAATCAAAGCTTAGTAGTTGAACTGTCAAAATGCAAAGAGGAAAATATGGCTTTAACTTGAAATGAAAAAGAATTCAAATCTGTAATTGAGACTCTTAAGAAAAGCGTGTCTAAGTTAACTAAAACAATTTTGAACAAGCAAACTTGTATTAACAATTACATTAATATCCTTGAAGAAACGAAAAAGGAGTTAGCCATTGCTAAATGCGAGCATGATGCAATTAAGCTTAAATTGGAGAGTTACTCTAACTCCGGATATGTGCTTGATCACATCATTGACGTTCAAAAACTTAAAGGAGATGTGAAATGCATTGGGTGTAAATCGTGTCCACCACCATTGAAACAAAATTATACCAAATTGCCTGATGAGGAGGAAATGCCATGCTTTGAACCATCTGTACCTCGTAATCCTGAAGAGTTTGTAGCAAGGTTAGGGTTTAAACTGGACAATTCTTCAGATGAATCCAGAAAGATGGAGAACTCATCATCTGTTATTGATCAAATCTACCAATAACAGAAGAGGGTGATTTATCAGATGATGAGTTAAATGAGATCAATGAGGACCAATCTCTTGATAAAATGAAAGGGGTAGAAATTCCAATTGAGAATCATATTTTATGTGATTCTACTACTCCCGTTGTGCAATCTGAAACAAAGCAAGAGATTAATCCTATCAAATCTATCAAGACTATTGCTTCTGCATTTACAAACGATAATGTGTTGTATACTTTGATTGGTGATGAGAAAATTTACTCAAACAAGGATTTTCCAATAAAAAGATGTCAATCCAACTTCAATTGATCAAGTTTTTGAAAATTCAACAACCAAATTTTTAGGAAAGAAGAATCCAATCAAATTACAACCATTAATTGCTTCTAAAAGTAGACAACAAGAAAAGAAAGATGAAAAACCTAAGGTGTCACAACCAAAGGTTGAAGCTAAAACAGCTCACAACAAAAAAAAGAGGAAGAATGTTAACTTTGTAGTCTCAACTGGTACTGATAAAATCGAGACTTTTGAAAATATGTCAAATATTGATTTTGTAGATCAAGTCAAGATTTTAAAACGTAACACTCAAAACAATTACACTCAACACAAAAATGGGTGTGAAGATGGTCCAAGTACCTCTAGGCCTACAAGTTCAACATCGAGTCATCGAATGGCATCTCCTAAATTCGTTGAAAGGAGAACATGTTTTAAGTGTGGGGAGTTTGGCCACATAAACAAAAATTGTACCAACTCAGCAAAACCAAATTTTGTTGAAAATGCCCCTCCTGAAAAGAATTGCCAAAGTCAATCTGTGTCACGTAAACAAGACAAACGTATTGTTAAGGAACAAGAAGAAAGACAAAGACATAAACAAGTTAAAATAATTGAAAAGGCATTAAAACCATACTTTTTAGAGAAGAAACCAAGTTCATCAAGTATGTGAAAACCAGAAGTGTCTAAACCTTTAAATAATAGTCAATCTGGTAAACGTCAACAATCTTGGAAACCTAAAACCGGTAATGTTTCAGGGGAGGCACAAAGTTTCCAAATCATCAAGAAACAGAAATCACATTTCTTGATGATAAGGGTCGACCCAAGACCACTAAGGCTTGGGTCCCATCTCAAAATAATCGGGTAATGCACTATGCAGGGTGTTCCAGGAGGAACTGTGAATAGTCATTGGCTTGTTGACAGTGGAGCATCACGGCACATGACAGGTGACCTAAGGC
Organism: Scalesia atractyloides; assembly: GCA_947069175.1. Classification (NCBI taxonomy): domain Eukaryota; kingdom Viridiplantae; phylum Streptophyta; class Magnoliopsida; order Asterales; family Asteraceae; genus Scalesia; species Scalesia atractyloides. Next base: position 39,098,034 of record CAMTDV010000008.1, on the reverse strand, counting down.
TCCTTTATGATGTAAGAAGCATTAGGGAAGGCTACATTGCTTTTGCTGGAGATAAAGGTGGTTACATCACTTGAGAAGGAATGGTTTCCAATGGTGTTGTTAGTTTTGACAAGATCAATTATGTTCGTTAAATTGATCACAATCTTCTGAGTGTTTCTCAAATCTGCGACAAGAAGTTCACGGTTCATTTTGATGATGCCGGTTGTTATGTGCTAAAACCTGATTTCAAGACTCCTAAAGAATGGATTCTCTTGTCGGCTGCAAGAATAAATGACTTGTATATTCTTGATGTCACACCCTCAATTTCCACTTGCAGAGTTTTACCGCGAGGCGTGTGAACAAACCAGAATCTGAGACACTAGTAACGTCGAACGACTCTATATGATTTGTTTATACGTTTTTCCAAAATCATTTGTTTAACCATTCATAGTTAATTTTAAATTGTCTTAGTTTGGTTTCGATGTTTAGCGGAAGCATTAGTTTTTAAAGTGGAGCGGAAGCATTAAAGAAAAGTGAAGGAACGGGCGCCAACACAAACGCCAAAACTAAAGTAAAACCCAAACAATATTCATAAATGAGACTCGATAAAAAGATGTCTTGATCAATGCAAGTGAGTGCACCTAGAGCTCCTAGCGTCCAGAGAAACATGTAAAGAAACAAGTGTCAACATTAAAGAAGAGTGAGTTCACAGGTTTTTATATGTTCATTAGTTCGGTTATAAGTTTGTTTTCCCCCGTTATCCCTAACCCGGGATAACGACTTAGTTCCATTATTCCCAACCCGGAATAATACTGATGGTTCCATTATTCCTTACCCGGAATAATATTGATGTTCCATTATTCCTAACCCGGAATAACAATGTTGTTGGTTCCATTATCCCTAACCCGGAATAATATTGTTGATTCGTAATTAAGTTCAATGTTAACATGTAGGTAGCTAGCCTAAAGTTATGTCACGTAAGTGTTCGCGATCGAAGCTGACTGTTGTGCCTCCGTGTTGCCAGACCTATCACTGACCATGGCGAAGTTAGGCCAAATTAATCACCCGTTGACCATTCCCGGTCGGCTAGCGCGACTAGCTCGGGTGGGGCTTGTCGGGCCCAGTAGTACTACTTATAATTTCCCCGCTATCTAACCCAATACTAACGATCCGAGAGTTTATCGAGGACTTGTGTGATATAGCTGCTTAGTGACCATAACGTACATTAACATTAACTTAGTTACCGAATAGTTTAATGACGTTAATTTCGTATAACGTAAAGAGATAGAGTTGTAGAGTGTATACATGTTTCTCACCCTGTTGTTTAAAACCGGATAAAATTAGGGGCCGTGAACTCACCTTTAGTTGCTCGGTTAGTGTAACACAGAAGTAGCAAATGATGGGACCGTTAATTGCGTCCTAACAAGTCAATTGATTTAAAGTTAGTGTGTGAATCACACCAATACAAACCCTACACATAGCTAACACACAATGCGGTACACACAATAACAAAATCCTAAAACCCAATCATGCATGCAAGTATCATCATACCAACATAGTGATCAAAACAACCTTTCATGAACACAATTCAATCCATGCAACACTTTGGTACACACATTTGCAAGTTATCAAGTTTCAGCTTGTATACTCATAATTAGGCTGTTTTTGAGGATTTTTATAAAATAGTTCCAACGTTCCAAAAATTCCAATTTTTTTACAGAAGGTGACAACTAAACTATAGAATTTTATGATAATTTTCAAGTCCTAACACTTTACTAATTATTCATAATTATTAATATACTAGACTGCAGTCAGATTCGTCGCTTTCTGACTGCAGTCCACGGGAGAATTTATTTAAAAATCACCGTTCATCCAATTGACAAAATTCCAGTGGGAGTTTCCTGGAAATTTCCATCTCCAGTTGCTGTACAAATATCGTGATTCGACTCTCTACAGATTATGAGATCCGCCTCGATAAACAACTAACAATTTTTCAGAATTTTCACAACTTCAGTTACTGCACTTAATTGGCCACTTAAAAATATCAAACGACCTCAGAAAAATATGAATACAGCGCCATTAGAAGCGTTTTTCAAAAATATACGTTTTAGGCTTCAGAAAATCCGTTTTTCGATAAATAATAACCAAGTTACAGCCAGTTGAAGTTGGCTGTAAACACCATTCAGCATCCTGATTTCATCATTTTATCGCAATATAACACGCTTAAACAATCGAGACGTTAAATATAAACGATCAAGAACAGATTTATCAATCATATATCATCATGTACATCATACTAATGCAAACCCTAATCATAATATATGGTTTTTATCACAAAACGCAGCCTAATGATTCTTGATTCCAACTAATCATCATAATCGCCAAACTTGCACAATCAATCGAACTAACATCATAACACTTTCATAAACCATGATTCTACTATTACATACAAGCATGATCAATAGTTCATAAACCCTAACATGATTTGCGAAACAATGGAAAACCCTAACCTTTAACAATGAAGATTAATGAACCGGGAACGAGATGGGAGTCGAATCGGATGTTGAAGAAGGTCGCGACCGAGAAGAAAAGTGGGAAGAAGGCTGCCGTCGGCTCCTTGGGGCTAGGGTTTGTGTGTGTGTTTTTGTTAAACATAACACATGCATACATGTCTATATATAGTGCAAGAGGGCAAAGAAAAAGGAAAAGGGTTGGGGCGATTTGTGCTTGCGGCCGCAAAGGGGTTTGGGTGGGGCGGTTTGGGTCTTTAACTTGAGCCTCAAGTTTTGCTCAACTCCTTGAGTCGCAAGGAAGTGAGGTCAACCCGTTTCGCGACCCGGTTCGGTTCGTCTATCTATTTACTATATATTTTTTATAACTAATCACCACGAAATCAAAACATAACATAATCACTCACCAAGCTTATAAACGTCTAATACATATAGCACGTAATTCACTCGATAAGTTTGCAAGGTTAGCGTAGTTATTTCGAGCGTGTAAAATAAATCTCCGAATCAATTTTGCGTAGGAACGAATAACCGTGAAGTAGTGCGTTTAAGATACCTGAAAAACCGGGATGTCACATTATCCTCATGTTGAAAGAATTTTCGTCCTGAAAATTGAGTAAACGCGGTTTAGAATGCAACGCACAGGTTTAGAATGCCACGCACCAAGATTTAGTTCGTTAACAATGGTACACGAAATTACAAGAAATTCCCAGGTTGTCACATCATCCCCATGTTGAGAGAATTTTCGTCCCGAAAATTTAGTTGGTGGTATCGTTAGCTTGCTGCTCAGCTGCAAAAAAGGTGTGGGTATTTGCTTTTCATTTGGTCCTCTCTTTCCCACGTGAACTCCGGTCCACGCTTAGAGTCCCAACGAACCTTGACGATCGGAATCTTGCTGTGCCTTCGAGTCTTGATCTCATGATCCATGATCTCGATAGGTTGTTCCACAAAGTGCAGTTGTTCATCCACTTGAATCTCATCCAATGGAATGATTAGGGTTTCATCTGATAGACACTTCTTCAGATTTGACACGTGAAAAACGTTGTGAACTCCACTGAGTTCGGCAGGAAGGTCTAATTGATAAGTTACGGGTCCGATACGTTTCAAGATCACAAACGGGCCTACGTATAGTGGGTTTAGTTTTCCTCGTTTCCCAAAACGGATTACACCCTTCCAGGGTGACACCTTCAGTAGTACGCGGTCGCCTACTTGAAATTCGAGCGGTTTGCGTCGTTGATCAGCGTAGCTTTTCTGTCGATCTCGTGCCGCCGCCATGCGGTTTTTGATTTGTAAAATCTTTTCAGTAGCCTCAAGTATCAACTCAGGGCCTGTGAGTTGACTGTCACCGACTTCTGCCCAACAGACCGGTGATCTACATTTACGACCGTATAATGCTTCAAACGGTGCTGCCGATATACTCGTATGGTAACTGTTGTTATACGAGAATTCCACTAAAGGCAGATGGATTTCCCAACTATTCCCGAAGTCTACCACGCATGCCCTAAGCATGTCTTCCAAGGTCTGTATGGCCCTTTTGCTTTGAACATCAGTCTGAGGGTGATAAGCTGTGCTCATATCTAAGCGTGTACCCAACGCTTTCTGAAGTGACTGCCAAAAGTTGGACGTGAAACGAGCATCTCTGTCTGAGATGATGGACGTTGGCACTCCGTGCCGAGAAACTACTTACTTAATGTAGATGCGAGTCAACTTATCCATCTTATCTGTTTCTTTAATCGCTAGAAAGTGTGCGGACTTAGTTAAACGATCCACAATGACCCAGATTGTATCGTAACCACCCAAAGTTCGCGGGAGTTTAGTGATGAAGTCCATCGAGATCTGATCCCATTTCCACACCGGGATCTCAGGTTGTTGGAGTAGCCCCGATGGCTTCTGATACTCTACCTTGACTTTCGCACAAGTCAAACACTTGCTCACGTAGGTGGCTATATCAGCTTTCATGTTGGGCCACCAGTACGCAGCTTTAAGGTCTTGATACATCTTATCTGAACCAGGATGGACAGAGTATCGGGATTTGTGAGCTTCGTCCATGACTAGATTTCTGAGGTCTCCGTAGAGAGGTACCCATATACGATTCATGAAATACCGGGCTCCATTGGGCTTTACTTCCCAATCGCGTTCCATTTTTTCCACCGATTCGACCTTGATGTTTTCTTCCTTAACTGCTTCTAACTGCGTGTCGCGTATCTGTTTGGGTAACCCCGAATGAATGGTGAACTGTAGTGCTCGTACCCGACGAGGTTTCAAGTGCTCCTTCCTACTGTGGGCATCAGCTACCATGTTAGCTTTACCCGGGTGATACCGAATGGCACATTCATAATCGTTCAAGAGTTCGACCCAGCGACGCTGTCGCATGTTCAACTTCTTCTGGTCAAAGATGTGTTGGAGGCTCTTGTGATCTGTATAGATTGTGCACTTTGTTCCATATAGGTAGTGTCTCCAAATCTTAATCGCAAACACCACTGCTCCCAATTCCAGGTCATGTGTTGTATAGTTTTTCTCGTGAACCTTCAATTGTCGGGATGCTTACGCGATGACCTTATCACGTTGCATGAGTACGCATCCCAATCCCTGAATAGAAGCATCACAATATACTACAAAATCATCTGTCCCTTCCGGCAAGGACAAAATGGGTGCACTGCAAAGCTTCTGCTTCAGCAATTGAAATGCCGCTTCCTGCTTGTCACCCCAAGTATACTTGGTGCCTTTCTGGGTGAGGGTGGTAAGCGGTTGCGCGATCTTTGAAAATCCCTGGATGAAACGTCTGTAGTAGCCAGCAAAACCCAAAAATTGGCGGATCTTCGTCGGTGTCCTGGGTGCTTCCCAGTTTTTGATAGCTTCAACCTTAGCGGGGTCGACGTGGATACCCTTTTCATTCACGATATGCCCGAGGAACTGAACTTCCCGAATCCAGAAATCACACTTTGAAAGCTTGGCATATAGTTTCTCCTGTTGAAGTAATTCCAGCAGTAATCGTAGATGTGCAGCATGTTCAGCTTCACCTTTAGAGTAGATGAGTATGTCATCGATGAACACAATGACAAACTTGTCGAGATATGGTTTACACACACGGTTCATGAGGTCCATGAACACCGTGGGTGCGTTGGTGAGACCGAAGGGCATGACCAAAAACTCATAATGGCCATACCGAGTACGAAATGCCGTCTTAGCGATATCCTCCTCCCTGACGCATAACTGGTGATAACCGGACCGTAGATTAATCTTGGAGTAGTAGCTTGACCCATGAAGTTGGTCGAAGAGATCGTCGATGTGAGGTAATGGGTATCGGTTCTTGACAGTAACCTTATTGAGTTCCCTGTAGTCGATGCACATGCGGAAGGTCCCGTCCTTCTTCTTGACAAAAAGGACCGGAGCTCCCCATGGCGAAGTACTGGGTCGGATAAATCCTTTTTCTAACAATTCCTGAAGTTGGGTAGACAGCTCTTGCAGCTCGGCTGGAGCTAGGCGGTATGGGGCCTTGGCTATGGGAGTTGCATGGTTCGCCAATTCAATTTCAAATTCTACTTGTCGATGTGGTGGAAGACCAGGTAACTCCTCTGGAAATACATCGGAAAAATCACGGACGACGAGGATATCTTCTATACGCTTCTCGTCCTTAGGCTATTCGGTGACCAGTGCGAGAAAGGCGGAGGAGTTCTTCCTCCGAAGATACTTCTGTGCTTGCATGTAAGAGATGATGTTTGTGACGGCGCCTGCCTTCTCGCCTTGCACCGTCAAGATTTCATCGTTAGAGAGTGGAATACGGATAACTTTCTCGAAACATAGAACTTCGGCTCGGACGTCGGATAGCCAGTCCATTCCGGCTACCACGTCAAAACTACCCAGAGTAGTTGTCATCAGATCAATGGTAAAGGTGTGACCCGCGAGTTTGTGCTGACAGCCGGATACTATATGGGTCACATCTACAGATTTACCATCGGCTAGTTCTATGACGTAAGGGGTCTCTAGGGGTTTGGGCGTGAGATTTAGGTTCTTCCTAAAAGACTGAGATATAAAACTCCTATCCGCACCCGTATCAAAAAGCATAGAAGCAAAATGTTCATTAAGGGGAAACTTACCGGTGACCACGTTTGAGTCGTTTCTGGCCTCTCCGCGGCCCAGCGTAAATGCACGCCCTTTGGCACCTCCTGTACCACCATTTCCATTGTTGTTGTTGTTATTGTTGTTGTTGTGGTTATTGTGGTTGTGGTTGTTGTTATTCCCACCATTGTTGCTGTTGTTACGAAACTGTGGGCAGTCTCGTTTGAAGTGGGCAGTGCTACCACACTGATAGCACCCCCGGTTAATACCCTGCTGCTGTCCCTGGTGTTGATTTTGATTTTGTCGGGACATGATTTCCCTGCGACAATCCTTTGCCGCATGTCCCACTTTGCCACATCGTTGGCAGCGATTTCCTGCACAAGGGCCGTGATGATGAAGGTTACAGCGATTACACTGCGGCTTTCGACCTACATAGCCGCTTGTGTTCTGGTTGTTGTTGGCGGGCTGATTATTGTGACCCCGGTGACTGTTGAAATTATTGAACCGTTTCTGGTTCCCTTGCTGTGACTGGGCTGACGAAGACTGTCGAGCAGACGAGTCTTCAAACTTTCGTTTATTATCAGGGGCAACTTCAGTCGTACCCCGAGATGGCAACTTCTTTTGTTCCACCGCCTTATCGGTGAGTTTGTGCGCCAACCTGATTGCTTGATGCTCAGTCGCAGGGTTGCTAGCCATTACCATACCCTGGATCTCGGGGACCAGACCCCAAGGTAAAACTCGAGTCGTTTCTCCACGGTGTTGGCCAGATCGGGACATAGAAATACCAGGTCATGATGTTTCGCTGTGTATGCTTCAATTTCAGATCCCACCATCTTGTGGTTCCATAATGTTTGCTCCAACTGTTGAACCCTGGCTCGCGGATAGTACTCCTCTTTGATTAGGGCCTTAAACTCGGCCCAGGCCATTGCATTTGCAGCAATAAGTCCACGCGTTTGGACTTGTGCATTCCACCAAGTTAGTGCCCCATCCTCCAATGTTGAGGCAGCATACTTGACCTTGTTGGCCTCCAGACAATTGCACATTTCGAACACTGATTCGGACTTTTCAATCCTGCGGACCAGTCCTATGGGTCCTTCTGCACCCGTGAATTTGCTCGGCTTCGGATCGAGAAACATCTTGTAGGGGTTAAGACCCCCTCCTGCTGGTTGGTTTTGAAAACCTGCTAGAGCAGCATTCACGTGTTCTTGGATTATTGCGGCTAATTCTTCGGGCGTCATGTTGAGGTTTCCGCGACGTCCAGTTGCCATTTTAGATCTTCGTAAGACAACATAAACACACACCGATAAGTCTATATATCCAATATAGTTATCCTATTCCATACTTAAATAATTCCTCAAATTATGTCAACCCAAATAAATTAAACAGTCAAAATAAATATTCGATTAAATAAAATTTCAACGTCTTACAAAATGCCAACCAAACATATCAGTTTACTATAAAATCTCAAGTTTAAACATAAGTAGGAAAATAAATAGACTGAAGGAAAGCAAATGGAATAAGCGAGACGTGTCAGTCTTCTACGTCTCCATCCCCCAAATCGCTATCGTTGCCGTCATCCTCCGCGGCGTTTCCAGCTTCTACAGCTGGGTCTTCCACCGGATCCTCCTCTGGATCCTCCTCTTCTTCCTCTACCGGCACTGGAGGGGCCGGTGCTGGTGCGGGTACTGGTACAGGTGCCTGATTCTGTTCTAGTTCTTGAATTCTCCAGCTAGACTCAAGAACTCTGTCTTCGAGCCAGTCAGCCCTTAGCTGATCAGCACGAAGATCTCTAGCTAAAGAGTTACGAGCTATCTTACTCTCATGTTGCTCTTCCTCGAGCGATCCAGTCTTACCTGTTAATTGTCGTATCATCCATCCCTGTGCTAGGATGGTTTCATGCATTCTCTCTAGTTGTTCTTGTTGCTTTCTTATCATATCTCTAAGTAGGCCGTTCCCTACTTCTAATGAGTTAACCGGTTCGACCGGCATCGCGATGGTCGGGCGTGAGGACGACTCCTCCCCTAGAGCGAGCCTTTTTATCACAGCTGCGCGTGTCTCCACGCCATGAGGTGGTGAGGGTTCCACCATAGGTGCCTTCCCCGGCGCCCTTGGTTGCAAAAGTTTGTCGAATGATGATGATGATGATGATGACATTGCCTGTTGGGTTGGGTAGTTAGTTACGAGTTGCATTCGTTTCAATTATGCATTCATATTTTACATAACATAGTTGTGGTATAACACATAACAAGATATAACAGTTCAGTGCCAAACTAAGTCTAGTGTCGTGTAATCGGCTATAGTTTAGGTCTACTTTTAATGCAAACCTGGTTCTCTATAGCTATAGGCTCTGATACCAATCTGTCACACCCTCAATTTTCACTTGCGGAGTTTTACCGCGAGGCGTGTGAACAAACCAGAATCTGAGACACTAGTAACGTCGAACGACTCTATATGATTTGTTTATACGTTTTTCCAAAATCATTTGTTTAACCATTCATAGTTAATTTTAAATTGTCTTAGTTTGGTTTCGATGTTTAGCGGAAGCATTAGTTTTAAAGTTGAGCGGAAGCATTAAAGTAAAGTGAAGGAACGGGCGCCAACACAAACGCAAAAACTAAAGTAAAACCCAAACAATATTCATAAATGAGACTCGATAAAAAGATGTCTTGATCAATGCAAGTGAGTGCACCTAGAGCTCCTAGCGTCCTGAGAAACATGTAAAGAAACAAGTGTCAACATTAAAGAAGAGTGAGTTCACAGGTTTTTATATGTTCATTAGTTCGGTTATAAGTTTGTTTTCCCCCGTTATCCCTAACCCGGGATAACGACTTAGTTCCATTATTCCCAACCCAGAATAATACTGATGGTTCCATTATTCTTTACTCGGAATAATATTGATGTTCCATTATTCCTAACCCGGAATAACAATGTTGTTGGTTCCATTATCCCTAACCCGGAATAATATTGTTGATTCGTAATTAAGTTCAATGTTAACATGTAGGTAGCTAGCCTAAAGTTATGTCACGTAAGTGTTCGCGATCGAAGCTGACTGTTGTGCCTCCGTGTTGCCAAGCCTATCACTGACCATGGCGAAGTTAGGCCAAATTAATCACCCGTTGACCATTCCCGGTCGGCTAGCGCGACTAGCTCGGGTGGGGCTTGTCGGGCCCAGTAGTACAACTTATAATTTCCCCGCTATCTAACCCAATACTAACGATCCGAGAGTTTGTCAAGGACTTGTGTGATATAGCTGCTTAGTGACCATAACGTACATTAACATTAACTTAGTTACCGAATAGTTTAATGACGTTAATTTCGTATAACGTAAAGAGATAGAGTTGTAGAGTGTATACATGTTTCTCCCCCTGTTGTTTAAAACCGGATAAAATTAGGGGCCGTGAACTCACCTTTAGTTGCTCGGTTAGTGTAACACAGAAGTAACAAATGATGGGACCGTTAATTGCGTCCTAACAAGTCAATTGATTTAAAGTTAGTGTGTGAATCACACCAATACAAACCCTACACATAGCTAACACACAATGCGGTACACACAATAACAAAATCCTAAAACCCAATCATGCATGCAAGTATCATCATACCAACATAGTGATCAAAACAACCTTTCATGAACACAATTCAATCCATGCAACACTTTGGTACACACATTCGCAAGTTATCAAGTTTCAGCTTGTATACTCATAATTAGGCTGTTTTCTAGGATTTTTATAAAATAGTTCCAACATTCCAAAAATTCGAATTTTTTTACAGAAGGTGACAACTAAACTATAGAATTTTATGTAAAATTTTCAAGTCCTAACACTTTACTAATTATTCATAATTATTAATATACTAGACTGCAGTCAGATTCGTCGCTTTCTGACTGCAGTCCACGGGAGAATTTATTTAAAAATCACCGTTCATCCAATTGACAAAATTCCAGTGGGAGTTTCCCGGAAAATTACATCTCCAGTTTTGTACAAATTTCGTGATTCGACTCTCTACAGATTATGAGATCCGCCTAGATAAACAACTAACAATTTTTCAGAATTTTCACAGCTTCAGTTACTGCACTTAACTGGCCACTTAAAAATATCAAACGACCTCAGAAAAATATGAATCCAGCGCCATTAGAAGAGTTTTTCAAAAATATACGTTTTAGGCTTTAGAAAATCCCTTTTTCGATAAATAATAACCAAGTTACATCCAGTTGAAGTTGGCTGTAAACACCAATCAGGATCCTGATTTCATCAATTTATCGCAATATAACACGCTTAAACAATCGAGACGTTAAATATAAACGATCAAGAACAGATTTATCAATCATAGATCATCATGTACATCATACTCATGCAAACCCTAATCATAATATATGGTTTTTATCACAAAACGTAGCCTAATGATTCTTGATTCCAACTAATCATCATAATCGCCAAACTTGCACAATCAATCGAACTAACATCATAACACTTTCATAAACCATGATTCTACTATTACATACAAGCATGATCAATAGTTCATAAACCCTAACATGATTTGCAAAACAATGGAAAACCCTAACCTTTAACAATGAAGATTAATGAACCGGAAACGAGATGGGAGTTGAATCGGATGTTGAAGAAGGTCGCGACCGAAAAGAAAAGTGGGAAGAAGGCTGCCGTCGGCTCCTTGGGGCTAGGGTTTGTGTGTGTGTTTTTTTTAAACATAACACATGCATACATGTCTATATATAGTGCAAGTGGGCAAAGAAAAAGGAAAAGGGTTGGGGCGATTTGTGCTTGCGGCCGCAAAAGGGTTTGGGTGGGGCGGTTTGGGTCTTTAACTTGAGCCTCAAGTTTTGCTCAACTCCTTGAGTCGCAAGGAAGTGAGGTCAACCCGTTTCGCGACCCGGTTCGGTTCGTCTATCTATTTACTATATATTTTTTATAACTAATCACCACGAAATCAAAACATAACATAATCACTCACCAAGCTTATAAACGTCTAATACATATAGCACGTAATTCACTCGATAAGTTCGCAAGGTTAGCGTAGTTATTTCGAGCGTGTAAAATAAATCTCCGAATCAATTTAGCGTAGCAACGAATAACCGTGAAGTAGTGCGTTTAAGATACCTGAAAAACCGGGATGTCACACTTGACATGGCCAAGCTATTACTACGTCTGCACAAGTTACATGTTTTGTCTCAAAAGCCACTGAAAGGAGTCAATCTCTTGGCATAGACGAATGGGACACATTCACTTAAGGAAAATGAACTATTTGGTGAAAATTAATCTTGTGAATGGTGTACCAGTTAAGTTATTTTCATTTAAAAGACGTCTGTGTATCGTGCCAAAAAGGAAAACAAGTAAAGAAGTCTCATCCCGTGAAGAAAATTAACAATGTTAATATGCCTCTGGAACGTCTTCATATGGACCTTTTATGGACCTATAAAACCCAAGACTACCTTTGGTGATGCATATTGTTTAGTTGTTACTGATAGCTATTCAAGATTTTCATGGGTGAATGTTATGGCACACAAGAGTGAAGTTCCTGAAATCCTCAAAATCTCCTAACGCTACTTGAAAATTTGTACAATTTGAAGATAAGCAGAATCAGAAGCGACAATGGAACTGAATTCAAGAACTATGTTATGGATGAGTTCTGTACCTCTAAGGGCATTTTACATGAGTACAGTTCTCGTTATACTCCACAACAAAATGGTGTCGCTGAGAGGAAAATTAGAACTCTTATCGAGACTACAAGAGCTATGTTAGTAGAGTCAGAACTTCCTGTTCAGTTTTGGGGGGAAGCTGTGGCTACTGCGTGCTATACAATGAATAGAGTTCTTTGTGAAAAGGCATGGGAAAACATGTTTTGAACTGTTACATAAAAGGAAACCGGATGTGTCTTTCTTAGAACCTTTTGGAGCTCCATGCACTATGATTGATCCACATGGTAAATTCGGTCCAAAGGCTATCGAAGGTTTCTTTCTTAGATATGCTACTCCAAATTCAGAGTGTGAAATTTGTCTACGAAAAAGATTGAGGAATGGGGGTGAAGTTAAGGTTCAAAGATACACTGAATCAGTAAAAGCTCTAGGTGCTCCTTGGATGTTTGACTACGATGGGCTGTTTGACTCCTTCAATCTGCCAACTTTTGATGATGCGTCTGCAGCAGCTCAAATGTTACTTGAAAGTGATACTGTAGTTGACTCGTCATTAGTACGACCAATTATTGTTAACCCTCAAGTTTCTACTTCAGTTAATAATCTTGTTCAGAATGAGGACTTTGAAGATGCTGCTAATTATAATGTTTCGTTAGAAGATGATGAGTTCCATGATGTAAATGAAGCTACTTCTGCTCCTGTTCCTGGAATTTTAGATGTAACTTCAAATGTACAAAATAAAGGGATGACAGAAGGTCATGCTTCTACATCTTCGTCGATTCCAGCCATCGAATTAGCTATTGATCTGAATATCAACAATTTGGGTATAAATTCTCGAGTTCCCGATGTTCCTGAAACTCGAATCCATGATACTCATCCTCAGCAGAATATTATAGGAGATGTCTAGAGTGGAGTGCAGGCATGTAATCAACTAAGGCACAACCAGAATGCTGGTTTGTATACAACAATTAAAGAATCTGCAGAACAGAATGATTGGTCTTTTGCCTGCTATGTTTGCCACGTTGAACCAAAATCTTGGAAGGAGGCAATGAAAGAAGACTCATGGGTTGAAGCAATGCAAGAGGAACTTCAGCAGTTTCAGAATTTGGGCATGTGGAAATTGGTTGACAAGCCCGACAACTACAAGAAGATTGGTACTAGATGGGTTTACAAGTGCAAGAAGGATGACCGAGGAGTTGTTGTGAGAAACAAAGCAAGATTGGTTGTCCAGGGATTTAATCAGGTAGAAGGTATTGATTATAATGAGGTTTATGCACCCGTAGCACGTTTTGAGGCCATTAAAATTTTCTTGGCTTATGCGTCTTACAAGAAGTTTACAGTTTATCAAATGGATGTGAAAAGTGCATTTCTTCATGGTGTGGTTGAAGAAGAAGTATATGTTGAGCAACCGCCTGGTTTTGAAGATCCAATCCATCCTGACAAGTTTTTGCTTCTCAATAAGGCGTTATATGGTCTTCATCAAGCTCCACAAGCTTGGTATGAAACGTTGTCTTCCTATCTGCTCAAGAATGGTTTTTGACGTGGGTTGATAGATTGTACTCTCTTTATCAAAGAAAAGAATGAGGATTTGTTGCTGGTACAAGTATATGTTGATGATATTATTTTTGGGTCTATAAATGATATAATGTGCAAAGAATTCGAGCAGGTGATGCAAGAGAAGTTCGAGATGAGCACAATGGGATAAACAACTTTCTTTTTAGGTTTGCAGATTCATCAATCTAAGGAAGGGATCTTCATTCATAAAACCAAGTATGTTGGGGATATTATCAAACGATTTCAAATGGAAGACTCGAAGCCTTTGGGAACTCCATTAGCTCACAATCATGGGATTACTCTTGATGGAATGGGTGAACATGTGGAACCGTCTCTTTATCGTGCTATGATCGGATCTCTTATGTATCTTACTGCTTCAAGACCTGATATAATGTATCCAACATGTCTTCTAGCTCGCTACTAGTCAAATCCAAAAGTTTCTCATTTGATGACTGTGAAAAGAATCTTTCGTAATTTGAAGGGTCGCCCGGACACTGGTCTGTGGTACCCTAAGGGTGATACGTTTGATTTGACAGCATTCAGTGATTCTGATCATGGCGGCTGCAAGATCGATGCAAAGTCAACATCAGCAGGATTTCAGATCTTGGGAAATCGCCTAGTGACGTGGCAATGCAAAAAGCAGACTTGTGTAGCTACTTCAACATGTGAGGCTGGGTATATTTCCTCTTCTAGTTGCTGCTCTCAGTTTTATGGATCCAACAGCAAATGCGCGACTACGTTTTTGAACGTCTAACTACTCCTATTTATGTTGACAACGAAGCTGCTTTACAGATCACTCGTAATCCTGTACAGCACTCAAAAACCAAACACATTGAGATTAAGTATCATTTCATACGAGATTGTTATGACAAAAACTTATCAATGTTGTTAAAATCCACACCGATCAACAAAGTGCCGACCTGTTTACAAAAGCTTTTGATAAATCACGTTTTGATTATCTACTTTTGGTCAATGGCATCAAGGTGAAACCCGAGTATCATCCTTGGCTAATCGTTTTCGTAAATATATTCTTCAAAACTAAAAATACAAAAAGATTTTCTTTTTTTTTCTTTTTACATTTTAAGGGGAGAAAATTTCAAGAAAATACAAAAACATAAGAAAATGCAAAAATACAAAAATATGTCTTTTATTTAGTTATGTCTTTATTTATTTACTTTATGCATTTAAGGGGGAGAAAAATTAGAAAAATACAAAAACAATCGAAAACACAAAAATAAAAAATGAGTTTCTTGGAAAGACAAAAGAAGATGATGATACACCGGTGATCTGTTAAAGATGGTCAAAAACATAAAACGAAAATTGATAGTAGCTCTACTAACGATATATCGGTAGGCTCACAATCAGATTAAAATGTGCAGGTTGATATAAACATAATGGCTGAAAGGGAACTATTCATTGGCATATGGTCTGGGTACTGAAACTTCGTTTGATAGTATGCCGAGGTTCAGAGATACGCGGCCTTTATACTTGCTCATCATCTGGGTATCATGGTTGAAAAATAACGGGGACGCAAGTCTAGAACTTCCATGATACCATACATACATGTAAATACTACATACGACCATCAATAAGTGATAAATATATCACATTCACCCAATAAATAAGTGATAGTATATCACAACTTTATGTGGGAGTTAAGTTCGTCTCTTTGTCGGTACGTTGGTACTAACCTGTTCACGGACTTACTCTTGTGCCCTGCATGCATCAGAAAATCAAGTTCCTGATCAATAAGTGATTTAATCACATAGGGCTTGTTTTCAATCAAATAAGTGAGTATCTCATAGTCTATACGTCAAAACAGATGAAAGGCAGTATACTCATTGGTAAGATTTTCTCTCGTGCATGTCTTGATATGGGAATGTGTCATGAATTTGTTGAACACCGGCTAGTAAGTATAATTCATATATTAATCATATCTACAAATCATGTCTACATCTGATAAGCTGAGCTTATGTGGACAACAATACCGATAATTATGGTAGAATATTTATTTAATTTTATGTTCTAAACAAAAAACCGTTCTTGGCAAGATTAAAAGCCGGTATGATTCTCTTACCTTGAAATTTAGAAAAAGATTGCTAGTTAATGTACAGTTTGTTCTTATCCGTCAGTATTTGTTTTAGTTTACTTTGTTTTTAAAAGGATTTTAATTAGCCAAAGTTAAAGCTCGAATGTTTTCTACCAAGATACGCCCTAAAATTCATTTGTCTTGCTATCATAACTTCATAAAGAATCTTTTTGCAACGGGTAAACTCATTACAAAGAGCAAAATCTATTTAATGTGCACATTTCCTAACTTGTGATCTGTGTGGATATGTGCGAAGATCTAAACAGGTCAACGAAAAATCTAAGGTCCATGAAGAACTGATGTTCCAGTTTAGAAGAACCTGGATTAGTACGAATCAGTTGTCGCTCATACGAATCAGAAGTTCCTCATGCGATTGATAGCTATTCGTGCGAATGAGTCAATGATCACTCGTGCGAATGGTTGTGCTTCGTACGAATGAGTCATTGGTTCTTTGTGCAAGACAGTCTTTGTATGGCTGGCAGTTTTTCGTGCGAACTAGGGTTTTTTATGCGGTAAAAGGTATGAAATATAAGAGGTGAAATAGTTTTTCAGTGTAACTTTACTTTCACCTTTTCACTTCATTCTTTCACTATTCATCATCTTCCTCATTTAGAAGAAATCATATGTCCAACCTTTCTCTTCTTCTAGTTAATCTATTTATGATATCTTTAAGGTATGTT
This sequence comes from Scalesia atractyloides, assembly GCA_947069175.1. Taxonomy (NCBI): domain Eukaryota; kingdom Viridiplantae; phylum Streptophyta; class Magnoliopsida; order Asterales; family Asteraceae; genus Scalesia; species Scalesia atractyloides. The sequence goes on along the minus strand of CAMTDV010000008.1, from coordinate 39,081,522 downwards.
TGACAATGTTGGTATACCTTGAAGATGTGTAGATTGAACATTAACTGACTGTTTGTCACTGACTGACATGAACAACTAACTTCAGGCAAAAAACCTTTGTTGACGAAAAACAAGTTCTTCATGAATAATCTTCACTTGAAGTTCTTTGTGCGAACAAGTTGACTCTTCTTCGTACGAGTGAATTATCCCTCGTACTTGTGAATTATCCCTCGTACCAGTAACCTGTTGTTCGTACAAGCTAGTTACTCATACGAGTCAATCTCTTGTTTGAGTGAGTTAGTTGTTGTTTGTACGTGTCATTTGTTGTTCGTGCGAGTCAGTTGTTCTTTGTACGAGTAAATTGTTATTCGTATGAGTCAGTAGTTCTTCGTCAAGGGCTGCATACTACAGAAAGTTCACCGTAAAATTTTTTTAAGTATGTTCCCTAGTGTATTTATGTTTCCTAGTTTATTTATGTTTCTTCTTATTCTGGTTATCTTTTGTGTACAGGATGGCACCAAAAGAACAGAAAAGAAAGCCCACAACAAAGAAAACTTAAAAGTCAGAAGTAGAAATTATGTCAGAACCGAGACACAACATGGTTGCCTACTTATATCCGGAAGATAAATTTGCTGAGTACAACGGTATAATGAAGTTTTTGCGCGACTCAAGGATACTTATGCAATCATGCATAAAACTACAGTATACAAGACATTGAACAGGAACTTATCCACGGAAGAGTAAATGGTTTAGACGTAAGGTTATTAATTCTGCATTGCAACTTGGCGATGATCCTGAAGCTCTATACTCAGTTCCATTGAAGTGTCAACATGGATGTTCGCTTCGAATGAGATGTGTCGGAGATTTTCTTGTCGGACAACTAAACAAAGCATGGTTGCCGCTCCGATACAAGTTCTTTCTACATGTTTTAATTCAGTGTTTAAGCAACAGACGAAGTGGTTATGACATGGCGAACAACGACTTAGTTGGGATGATGGTAGTTTTGACATTGAACAAACGGTTCAGTGTTTCAAAGTATATTTTTGCAAACATGATGGAAAACCTGAAAAGAACCGGATTTGGTGGAAACAAGTTTTGGATGTGTCCTCATTTTCTCCAGATGATCTTGAATATACAACATCCGAATCTTCCAAAGAACGACAACGATGTGCTAAAAGTTGATGTTATGATGGAACATTCGTTGAAGATATTTAGAGGAGTAGCAGCAGAACATTACAAGGAAAGCATACCTCCTCATAAGTTGTTTGGTTTTCTGGCAAATGATGAATATGTTGCATCAGAAAACGATAAGTGGCACCATTGTTGGTGCATAATGTCTATTGCCTACGCCTAGGATTTGTTGATTTTGTATATAGGGCTTAGAATGTCAGATCGTAAATGTTATTCTATAGATTACGTGTCTTGTAGTTGGCTCGTACGAGTGAGTCACTTGACTCGTACGAGTCACACTCTCTCCTACACATTCTCCTGTGCGTGTCATGTCGACCTATAAATAGAAGAGTATTGTGTCAGAGCTAGGGAGAGTCAGTCCTGTTGGTGTGGTGAAGCCCTGCTGAATTGTTTACTTGCGTTGTACTTTTCACGTCAATCAATATATTCAAAGCAGTGAAACAGTAGATCTCACTTGTTCGTTTGTCAACCTTACTAACAGTAAATTCCGCCTCTGTTAGTTGAGTTAGATCAGTCCAGTTGCTCATCCTTGATGTATCTCACTGCTTCTCGACCTGATATCATGTATCATACATGCTGGTGCGCCCATTTTCAGTCTAGTCCAAGAGATTCGCACTTGCTCGCCGTCAAACGTATCATGAGATATTAGAAGGGATGTCCAAGCACCGACTTGTGGTACCCTCGATACGACAACTTCAATCTTGCGGGTTACTCGGATTCTAATTTCGGTTGCTGCAAACTTAATGCCAAATCTACGACGCCTGGTTGCCATTTCTTCGGAGCCCGTTTGGTAATATGGCAATGCAAGAAACAGACCATGTTCCCTCTCTCTACGTGTGAAGCTGAATACGTTTCAGCATCCAGCTGTTGTTCCTAGATTCTCTGGATACAACAGCAGATGAGAGACTTCGGACTGCAATTTCTTGACACGCCCATATATGTAGATAATCAGTCTGCAATTGGTATCACTAAAAACTCATGTCAAAACTCACGTACTAAACATATTGAGATTCGACAGCACTTTATCCGTGATTGCTACGAGAAAAAGTTGGTTAGAATTGAAAAAATCCACACTGACGAACAAAAAGCAGATTTTTATACCAAAGCATTTGATCGTTCAAGATTTAAAAATATTTTAAAATTAAATGGTTTAAGAAATCTGACATCAGGGGATATTCATGAGGTTGAGTTTGAGGATGATGATGACTTGACATAATTCTCATCGGTTTGACGTGTTTTTCTGTACATTCTTTCTTAAAAAATTCTAAAAACACAAAAATATGTTTTTGATTTTAGGGGGAGAAAGTTTGGGAAAATACAAAAACATTATGAAAGTCAAAAAGAGTTTTTGTGAAAAAGAGAGATCATATTACATCAATATGACAGTCACAGTATGCTAAAGAATTGGAATGTTTAAACAAGTTATTAGACAGATCTTACTGAGGATGTGCTAATAGGCTTCACTTGTTCAGTAAATTGTTTTCAAGATATAAACCTAAAAGAAAAACTGAATAACTTATGGGTTAACATCTCTCGGATATATGGACTTAGTACTCTGAAATTTCGTTTGATTTTGCATTAGCAATGGCCTAGAACTTGTATAATACTTTAAGCATTATTCGCCCATTCAAGCTGCATAAAAAATGAGCATGTCATGAATATTTACGACATCTACAGTTAAAAATATTCCTTTAAGGAACACCACCTAAAGACGAGCCTTTATCTCTTTCTCTGTATGGAAATACTAACCTGAGCTCTCAAGGTCTTGCAATTCACCCTTTATAGATAACAATTGGATATATTCACATGTGAAATGAAATTCTGGGAATCTCGACGCGGGAGTATATTCTAAGATGGGAAACACAGTTACTTCATATTTCTAATATTACCTAACATATCTTGAAATAGTTGAGAAATGAGAAGAGGTTTAAGTGGATGAGTATATTGGCAATCTAGGTAAATCTGGTTAAAAGCTTAATGAGTATACCAAGATCAACGGTACTGGTGATTTGTTAAAAACTTAATATGATTCTCTTAACACAAAACTCACAAAAAATACGTAATGTATATATATATCTTTACTTGTTATTTCTTTTCGGAAAAATCCTAAAACCCAAAAAGAATTTCAGTTTTCTTAGCATTTTAGTTTAGTTTTAGTCTACCGATGATGAAAACACTAATAGTTCAAGTCATGGCGACACCTTGTTGAAGGAAAACTGAAGACCACGGGTTGGGAGCTAATCATGAAGAGAAAGTATTACTTGAACGTCAACAAAATTCATTAATTTGAAACTTTACATTTTAAAATAAATATGTTTTGGTTAAACGATGGTCAACCAAGGTCATTAACTTGGACTTGGTAGGCAAATCAGATAATCAGGGTCATTAACTTGGACTTGGTTAACTGAGTGGGTTTTACAAGTATCAGAACTGACTAGTACGAGTGTCACTAACTCGTACGAGTGACATTCCTTTTCATTCTCACGAGTCAATGATTCGTACGAGCGACAATGAATGAGTATAAACGGCTCCTTCATTCGCATGAGTCAGCCTAATGTCACTTTACGATTGAGAGAGAACTTTGTGCAAACCAGTTCTATACTTCATTTTTCTTGACATATTCGTCGTACCAATACATTGGGAGGTCGATTCGCACACCTCTTACAATGGGAAAGGTACTAATGCTTGTTCTTAGCCTTTATAATGCCGGATTTAGACCAAACGGACATAAAACGTAGATTTAGGGAAATTGGACCGGTGAAACATAAAATTGAACTTAAAAACGTTAAAATCAGCCCCAATAGCCTATAAATCAACCATCAAGTTGTTAAAAAAAACACGTTTTAAGATTTGGGTTAACTTGGTGTTAATTGAACGGTTTACAACTCGTACGAGTGAAGTTTTTCAAAATGTTATATCTTTTTCACTCGTACTAGTGAGTATTCGTATGAGTAGGATCTTTAAAACTTAAAGATAAAATTGTTATATGTTGATGACTCATACGAAGCATCGTTCGTACGAAGCAGGTCTGGTCAAACTTCTTAAAAATTGGCTAAGTATTTGGTCACTCGTACGAAGTAGTGACTCGTATGAGTGATAGTTTGATTCAGAATTAAAATTGTCTAAGTGTTGACTCGTACGAATGAATGGGTCATACGAGTGATTCTCAAAGTTGAAATTTTTGAAAAATTTTCTAACGGTTAGAAATGTCTATGTGTACAGGTCAAGAAATCTTCTTTCTCTCTATTCCACAACATATGTTGTCTTCTTGATGAGTCTATCCCTGAGATCACTATCTATCGGGAAGTGTTGGAATTTTTTGGGCAGAATTCCTATTACAAAGGCTCTTACAGACCATCACGTTGCTTATAGATCACATATAGAGTACTTCTAGAATGAAGCAGAGTTTGATTCTGAAGAGAATGCGATTGTCTTAGCTGTGAGGATTGGCGACGAGGATATTTAGATGAAAATCACAGAAGAGTTGATCAGAACGGTATTGGATTTTAAAGACCATGAAGATGATCCGACGGGTTTCTCGGAATATATGGTGAAGGGATGTTTCTATCGCATGAGTTACGCCGGGTTTGTGAATGCTGCTCCGTTCAAGAAGGGTAACCTAAGTGCACCTTTTCGATATAGCGAACATTGCGTTATACTTGCACTAAGTCACCGAAAAGGAGGTTTTGATGATTTGGTTGACTACAATTTTTCTGACTCTTCCATACAAGTTTTCGAAGGTGATATTCACTTAGATGGTGCAGAATATTCAGAGAGAAAAATTTCTGCAGTACCCTTGTTTCATTCAGATGCTGCTAGATCATCTGCATCCAAATTTGAAGAAAAAGAAAGATGATGTGCTGAAGTTGGAACACATGGATGTCTCTACTCTGAAGAAGATGAATATACATCTTAAGACATTCCCGAATGCGAAGCCAATGTTTGGAGCAATCCTTGATAAAGATTATGTCACTCCAACACCAGGAAAGTGGAGAAAGGAAGATAGTGGTGACGGGAATGAAGAGATTACAACACTTGATGGGTTTATTGCAAAACAAAGTGCTTAGTTTATTAAAGATGGGGAAAAGGGAGCAAAGGGAAACCAATGTCTACATCTTCTTCTTTTACTCCTCAGAAGAAAAAGAAAACAATTGAGAGTTCTAGTCTGATAGATGAACCAGAGATTGAGGAGAATATTGTTGATATTGCTGCTGATATAGAGAGGCAAGCTTTTGGCCGTGAAAAAGTGGCTGAAGAAGCGTCGTCTTCTAGCACTGATTCTGAGGATAGAAGAGCTGGAGAAAGGGATAGGGCTAAAGAGATTGTAAAAGAACGCTTAGCTGAAACAAAGAGAAAAGCTGAAGAGAAAAAGCGTAAAGCGACAGGAGAGGACGATTCGACTTACATACCTTCAGGTATAGACTATGACACTCCTGTGTGTAGGTCTGCAAAGAAGAAGACTCGACGTCTCAAATGTCCAGCGGCTAGAAGCATTGATTCTCCTAACGTCAAATCAAAAGAGAAAGTGCAGAAGTAGACATTGGAAGAAGAGGTTGTTGAACCGACTCCACCATCTCCACCGCCTCAGTCTACACCATAGCCGCCACCACAACCGACACCACAGCCAACGCCGCAACCTTCGCAGTCCCAGCCTCATTTTGATTTTGGTGACATTCCTGGGGGTGAAGACTTTACTACAGACATGTTTAATGACCCACGCGTTGAAGAATTATAGAAGAAAGTCATGTTAAACACCGTCAAAATTGCAGAGTTACAAGAATAGCTCAATGCCTTAAACGAAGACAAACAGCAACTCGAAGCGCTGTTAGCGAGCATTGTATCAGAAAATGAGCGTTTACGGATTTGCATGGATGAATATGAAGAGGAACAACTCAGAAGCGACAGAAGGATGAATCTTTTTGAGAAGATACTAACTAAGAAGCTGGGTGTTAATATTGCGGCTGAGATTGATGAAACGAAAGAGCTGAAGCAAGAGAGCGAGTCACTGAATGTGAACGTCTTGCAAAGGAATTATCAGATGCGCAAGGCAAGGGCAAAGCTAAAGTGGTTGAGGATCCTGTGAATGTTACAACTGAGCCAGAAGCTGAATCTGCACCAGTTATTACAGATATTGTGGTGTATTCAGTCTCGAAGAAGTTTGTTCTGGTAGGAAAGCCTAAGGATGTGGATATTGACACGATAGATCTTTCAGATAGACATCGTGAATGGCTACATAAGAGAAAGTTAGAGAGAGAGAGAGATTGAAGCAGCGGCTGATGAGCATGATGAGGATGCATAAAAAGAGACTGAAGATTTAGATGCTTTTGATGATTTATTTTCAGATGATTCTGATCATGATGGTGACGAGGTGATGATGATATAGGTGGTACGGGTGTCGGTGTAACAGAATCTATTTCAAATGAAGATATTGATTATTCTGCTTACTTGGATGACTATGCAAATCAAGTAAGAGAAGATAGAGATCAGGGAAGGTCAGAAGGATCTTAAGGTGCTCAACAGGCAGGAATCTTCACGGTAACTGATACATCTACCGTTCCTGTCGTGCTAAAGCCGAAGATTTTATATCTTGAGCACGATGTTGAAGAGGGTTAATATGTCCATAGCTATACTAAGGAAGAGATTGCTGAAATGTTAGGCGTGGACGAAGAAAATTTCAAGTTTGATTTTGAAGACGAGCTGAATGATATAAGTGCTTTAGAGCCAAGTGATTATGTTTTCGAGCATGTTGAAGATGTGAATGATTATGATAGAGTTGTCGTGGAGGATGATTCTGATGACGATGTTAATAATCTTGCCGATTAGGGTACAGATGACTCCCTAACTTTCAGTGAGTTGTTTGCAACGGAAAATGCCGAACGTAAAGTTGAAGAAGCTGCTAAACACAGTACCATTCCTCAACAGTTGAATAGAGCTGAAATTGCAGAAATGAGGAAGAAGTGGTTGAAAGTTTCACTAGCCGAGCGAAAGTTCAAACATCCTCTAGCATTCTTTACACGTGATGCAGATATTTCTCTAGGGGTCATAATTAGCTGGGGTTGGATCGAGGAACTTAATGTTTATGCTATCAAGAGGGAGTTTGGGATCCAGTACTTCAGATACTTGAGCAACATCAAATCCTTGCCGTATTGGGATATTAAAGAGCTCGTGTAAACGAAGATGATAAATCTGAAGATGAAATTTCACGACCAACGGCTATGGAAGTTGATCAAGCTTGAAGCTGCACATGGATTTATACACTGGAAACCTCATTTCCCAAAGCGTATTACAAAGATCGATCCGATTACTAAAGAAAAAGATGTTACGCTCATCGTGAAGAGGCCAAAGGTAATGAAGAATATGCCTATGATTCAGATGGAGCAAGACTTTCACAAAATCTTCAAGTGATGCCACTATGATTCTAACACGGGAGAAGCTATGATATGTGTGCACCCTAATGATGATTCGTGGAAGATAATTGAGGAGCTTACCGAAGCCGTCAGAGCACACAAACGAATATATGGGCTGTGGCATGGCATTCGAGTACTAGCCCCGATGTGGCTAGTAAATTGTTCGAAGAAATATTTAGATTGTTTGTTCTATAGCAAAATCAGCTATGAAGAGAAAGCCAAAGAACAAGCACTCCAGTTTTAGAAGTTTGTTATTGTTTGTTTCGCAAATGATATACATTCTGGATCGACATGGAACACTTCTTACAGGAAACTGGAGGAGACAAAGCAAAAGAAGAAATATAAGAAGGAAGCAAGGATTGTAGAGCGAGCTCGTATAGCGTCGCTAAGAAGTTTTCGGTTTGTCAATATAGTTAACCGACCTCCTCAAACAGATCAAATGCCAATAGCTTTTTTGGAGCGTTGCAAGCCCCGAAGCGTTTCTTTGGTCGATAAACCTCAGATCTTATGAAGGTTTTTGAAGACTATCCAAGACTGCGGCAACATCCAAGGGGGAGTTTGTTGGTGCATAATGTCTATTGCCTACGTCTAGGATATGTTGATTTTGTAAATAGGGTTTAGAATGTTAGATTGTAAATGTTATTCTATAGATTACGTGTTTTGTAGTTGGCTCGTACGAGTGAGTCACTTGACTCGTACGATTGACACTCAGTCACTCGTACGAGCCGGCCACTCGCACGAGTCACACTCTCTTCTACACATTCTTCTGTGCGTGTCATGTCGACCTATAAATAGAAGAGTATTGTGTCAGAGCTAGGGAGAGTCAGTCCTATTGGTGTGGTGAAGCCCTGCTGAATTGTTTACTTGCGTTGTACTTTTCACGTCAATCAATATATTCAAAGCCGTGAAACAGTAGATCTCACTTGTTCGTTTGTCAACCTTACTAACAATGAATTCCGCATCTGTTAGTTGAGTTAGATTACTCCAGTTGCTCATCGAAGTAGAGCCGATCCCTTCACAACCATGATGATAGTCAGTCAGATAATGAAGAACCAACTTTGAAGAAGATGATCGAAGATAAGTTTGGTCGTCAAAAGGGAAAGGATAAAGGGATGATGATGACAGTAATGATGATAGTAATGATGACGGTGATGGTGGTGTGAGTGGTGTAGGTACTACAGGTGATGATAATGGTAAACAACCAGATAAAGAATTGGATTCTGATGACAATCCGCTTGAACCTGGGTATAAACGCTATGTTGACGAGCGTAGGGTTAGGCATATTAGAAAGATTCCAACAGATCCAGATGCTGACTATGTTCCATCCGATGCTGAGACTGAACGAGATCGCAAAAAGAAAATTGCGGTTCGTAGAAAGAAATAGAGCAAAAAGACTATGGAAACCTCATCAGCTCAACCTGAAATCACACAACCTCCAACCACACAACAAGAAACCATACTGGAACCAATTGCAGAAGCTCAGTCTTCCTTCACAACGTAGGAGGCTGAAACTCTAATGTCGGAACCCACTACAACCTCTGAACCACAACCTGCAGCTACCTCAGCAGCTGAAACACCTTCAGTTGCAACTACTCCAGTTCAACCACAACCCACTACTTCTTCAGCTCAAAAATCCCAGTCCGCAATTCATCAACAAAGTATAGAACGAAGCAGTCGTTTATTCTCTGAAATGGAACATGATGAGAAAGTGGATTTTCTGTTCTCTTAACTGTAAGCTGCGGCAACTCAGATTAATAGGCACTCGAAGTTTATGTCTTCAAATTGGAATACAATTATTAAGCAACAATTGGGGATAAATTCTTCGAAGGAAACTGTTGGAAAGCAGGCTATCGAGGTTGCATAGTTAAGAGAAGAGAATGAGCGATTGAGGGCTGCGGATGTTGAAAGAGCATCTCAGCTACAACAGATGCAAGTGGCTGATAACGCTCGTGGGATTGAAATGAATAGATTGAAAGAATGTAGTGCGGCTGTACAACGATCTGTCGAAACATTAATTGCTAAACATGACGACATGAGAGAATGGTATCATTCTTGTAATACTACACTGGTTAAAGGCTTTAATAGTATTAAAGATGAAATTGAAATGAGTAGAAAGCGTGTGAACATTCTGTGGAATGAAAGAGGCAAAGCACAGGAGATCCAACGTAAACGTGATCATGATAGTGAAGACCCTGGTAATCCTGATGCTTCAGCTTCATCCGCGCAACCAAAAAATTCTATTGCAACTCCAGTGGTAGAGTCTAGTGCACAGTAGATCGTGGCCGATCCAGTTGCCTCCGGTGGTACTCAAAAGGAACTAGGAAAGGTTTGATGTTGGTTGAAAGTGTTCAGTGAATGTGGGTGTAGGAGTCCATTAGAAATGAAGACCAAAGACCAAGCAACAGTCAAGGGGGAGTTTGTTGATGCACTTTTGTGTCTGTCCTTGTTCTTAGTTACGTCAGTAATTGTATGGTATTTGTTTGTTGTGTCTGTAAAGTTTGGTCGTGTCGACAAAATCAAGATATCCTCCTATCTTGATTTAGTACGACGTGTTTTTGTCTGTGTTGTAAAACAGTTGCATGTGTGCATACTATTAAGTTTTGTGTTTCTGATCTTGCTGACTGTGTAGTATGTCTGTTAGCAGTGTTTTCCGAAGAACACCATATTCGTACGAGTGAACTGTGCTTCGTATGAACAGGTTACCTATTCGTACGAGCCATTGCATGCTCATACGAATGAGCATTCTAGAAAGAGTTGCTTGTTCGTATGAGCGAGTTACTTATTCATACGGGCCATAGGTTGTTCGTACGAGCAACTCTTCAACAAATGTTCTTGGTGGTACTTGTAGTGCTTCGTACGACTAGTGAAATTCTTCGTGATGTTGTTGGGTGTTGGGCCTATATATAGACATGCACTTCACAGTTCACGTAAGAGAGAGCACAGAGAGAATACCTTGAGTCTATATGAACATTGTGTGTATGTGTTTGTACTAGCTCTCTTCAGTTAATCAAAAGATAGTGAATCTTTGGTTACTTTGTGTTTACTGTACTTTGCTTTGGTTTGCATATACACCTGAATTCCGCACTCGTGTGTGTGTTAAACAACAAGGAAGTAGGTTATCTTGATCCTCCAAGTGGACCTACATCCTTTGATGATTTCCGCACTTTAAGTTTTTAAGAGATTATCTTAGTTATAGTGGCATGTCCCCCTTTCGGAGACAACGCTACCCTCGGCAATATTGGTCTGAGTTAGCAGTGATACAGTCCCACAAGGCTGGAATATTGGAAGATAATTAAGTAAGTTATTAATGCAAAAAGTGGCATGTCCCTCTTTTGGAGGCAAGGCTACCCTCGGCCATATTGGTCCGAGTCAGCAGGGATACAGTCCCGCAAGGCCGGTTTAAAGTTTCAATGGTAGTTTATTTATAAGGGATTCAAGCAATTCTTACTTCCCCTGATTTGATGCTATCTGTATCAAAGTAAGTCCTAATGGCTTGAATCATGTCCGCTTAGGAAATGTACACTGAATGAGGCAAGGACTTTAACCAAACCACCCTTCTAACCCCTTCTAGGCAGTTAACGCGCTTCATATAGACTGTAAAGACATGAATGAGTGAATAAATGAAGCATGAAGAGATGATAGAATAAAGTTCATTTTCAATATAAAAAACTAGTTATTAAAATCATTAATACAAACCCAACTAAAAAGTTAACCAATGCTTGGAAATCAAAAGAAATACATAAAAGACTTGTCTTCATTAATTGATGTTAGAGATTAGCCAAGCATGGCCTTTGTTAAAACTCTAACAATCAATCTTGGATCTCGAGACTACTACACACTCTAAAGATGGATGGTGGAGGAATGTGGTGGATGATGGTGGTATTGTGGTAGTGGAGTGGTGGCGGGTGGGAGAGAAGTGGTTTGCCAAGGGATGGCTTGCAATTGAATCAAATACCGCTATTTCTAGCTGGAAATAGACAGTTCACACGAACTTGTGTCTCCTTCTTCTCTGTCTTCATTTACCGAGCTGTGTCAGTCCGTATGCCCACACGGCCCCGTGGTTCTTGTACTTGCTGTACTATCCAAGATTTTGCATATCTAGGAATTGACCCCGGCCCTGTGTCTCTTGTCTTCTTTTGTTTGTCTTTTTCTTTTTGGAATCTAGAGTGGGGCACGACCCGATGCGTTGGTGGCACGACCCCGTTCTTGTGTTCTGATTTGTTGTTTTTTGTCTTGGGGTAAACTATGAGGGTCGGTATGAAGTGCAACTTCTCTTCTTTTGTATCTATGTTGGTTTTTGCCGTTAATTTGTTCATTTTGTACATTGAAGCTCTTTTAATCCTGAAAAATAAAAGTATAAAAAGAAACACGCTTTTTCCAACATTAGTACATAAAAGGGTTGATTTTATACCTTATTTGATATAATTTATATGTTGCATTTGGTGCATATCATCGAATTTTGTGGATCAGAGTAAACTTTATTTTGAAATGGCATTTCAAATGTCAACTCTGTAATCCTATTGTACTGCTTTTGGTTTACTTGCATCAACCTCAACCTTTGTAGTTACATCTTCAAAATTGAATTTATCAATATAAAAATGTTCTGCTGGTTTTCTAGGGATTTTCAAGGATGATAATTCATTGAATTTTACATTCAAGGTTTCTTCTATAGTCATGTTCCTTGTGTTAAACACTTTGTTGCCTTGACTGTATAAGAACATCCCAAGAAATATCCACAATCCACTTTGGCTGCAAATTTTGAAATTGAATCTTTGAGATTCAATATAAAGCATGGACAACCAAAGATTTTAAAGAATGATATTAATGGTTTTATTTTGAAAAGAATTTCATAGGCAGTCTTTTGATGCCTAGGGTTTATTAAGACTTTGTTTTGAACATACCATGCAGTATTCATAGCCTTTGCCCAAAGGGACAAAGGAAGACAAGAATCTACAAGCATAGTTCTTGTAGCCACAATAAGGGTTCTGTTTTTTTCTTTCAACAACCCCATTTTGTTTTGGTTTCTTAGAATACTGAATTGTCTGACTATTCCTTTTGACACACATAAAATCATCAAGTTCTTGATTTCTGAACTCAGTCCCATTATCATTCCTGAGAGACTTTAAAGGTAGATCATATTGTTTTTCAACTTTTTTGATAAACTCTTTTAAAATACTTACAGTCTTATCTTTTAAGGGTAAAAAATAGGTTCATGTAAACCTAGAAAAACCATAAACTATCACTAAGAACTATCTCTTTTTTCTCAAGCTCATGATTTTTACTAGGACAACCAAATCCATATGTAACAATTGTATACACTTGATTGTTTTGGACACTTCCATGGGTTTGTATGATGATTTATGTTGTTTATCTTTTAAATAGGAAACACAATGTTCATCACACTTGAATTGTTTAGTTGGCAGACCTCTCACAAGTTTTTCTTTGTTAGAGTGTTAATTGTTTTCAAATTAACATATCCTAACCTTCTATGCCATAACTCTGTTTCTTTTGTTGAAGCAACAGAGAATAGGCATATATTTGATTTTGGGTTTCCTTTTGACATGTCTACTACATAAACATTGCCACTTCTATGAGCAACAAGTTGTGAAGTGCTTTTAGCTATAATTTAGTCAATCTTTTTAACAATAACAAATCTAAGAATTTTACAAGTTGTCTTTGTTAAAAATGAACCATAGCCTTTGTCACTCATTTGTGAAACAATGAGTAAATTAAACTTTAAATTGTCTATTAGATTAACATTTTCAAATTTTAGCTTACCAGTCTTGACTGTCCCTGACCCCATCACCTTTCCTTTAGAATTATTTCCAAACGATATATCACCATTGCCATGAGTATGGAAGCTTGTTAGTAGAGCTTTCAATCCAGTCATATGTCTGGATCCTCCACTATCTACATACCATAGGCTATCTAGGCGTGTAGAGACTCCCATTTTGGTGGCCATGAATGCGCATTCGCAATTATTCTCATCTTCAATTAGATTCCAATGATCATTGATTTTTACAACTCTATCGTTTCCCTTTTCACAAACAATTGTTTGTATGGGTTAGATTTATTCTCATATGTTAAGAATTTTTTGGTTGTTTTTTTATCAATTTGCCAAGTTTTACTGAATTTCTCTTTTAACTCATCCCACAACTCTTTTCGCACTATTATAGTGTAATAGCTCTGCATAGATCTCTTTGATAAAGCCTTTGCAATTATAATGAGTGCTTTGACATATATCTCAAACCTTTTGAAATCTAGCATAAAGTAATCTTCCGGTTTCTTTGGCTCTTTTACGTTAGGATTTTCGACACAAGGTGTCATTGGAATATGTGGTCCGTAAATTACATGTCATACCCCAACTGATGGCGGAAACATTGGAGCGAGACGAAAATGAGATTACAAGAGACGTCATAACGGCTATTTGTGACAAGTATTTAACAATCATGTGACATTTGTGCCTTTTCAATCATTGCACAATTACAAACAATTTCGTATTCAATAAAACCCTGTGTTTTATTTCCAAATATGTTTGTATTCAATAAAATCTTGTATTTTATTGATGAGAATGCAAAAACGTCAACCGTTGCCCAATTTCAATCATTTTCGTGTTCGTTAAAGCATTTTATGCATTTTGTGAAACGCATAATCGTACAACCGAATGAACCGACATCCATGAAATTTTCCGGCATAATCCAAGTTACACATGTCTTAACACCTTTATATAACCTAAATATTAGGTTAAAGGGGTTAAAAATGGCAAAGAAGTGAAAATATAAGTCCAAGGGCAAAAAATATCAAAAAAATAATAAATATTTTTGCTTCTTCACCAAATTTGCCACCTATCTCCAATTTTTGACACCTAGCACTCACTTTGCCACACTTAATATGGTGTTGACACATGTTAGAACACTAATCCACACTTGAGGACACTTGTCATCACCTCCTTAATCCTAAAATACTATAAATACCCCATGATTCTTCCATTTTTTTCACACCACTTCAAAACACTTCAAAGCAAAGTGTGAAGTTCTTCTTTCTATCCTTCTTGGAGTTTGTTTCCAACCTTTGGAAGCCTCCTATCTTGAGTTCCGAAAGTGTTCTTCAACACCAGTAAGTACTCTTCCTAGTTATTTAATTTTTTTAGTTGTTTTGAGCTAAAAGTCGAACAGTTTGGCTTCCTGATTGACTTTTGGTTCTGACCATATTTGGTCAAGCCAAAGTTCAATTGAACTTTGCAACGTGATCATAATCACGAAGGTTATAATCCCTAGCGATTTCACCTTCTGATTACCACGTTTACTAGTCAAAGTGACGAGTTAAAGTTTCGGTAAAAAAATGCACATGATGTGCATTTTACGACGAACTATTTTTGGGTATCAAAACACCAAGTTTTGACCAAATCAGTTTTATAAACTTAGTTAGACATATTTTGACATGTCTAACTCATCACTTCTAGTTTAGTGCTTATTTAGGGTCGTAAGTCGAGCGGTCTTGACCACCGCTTTGACTTTCGAATCCGACCCGTTTGGTAGATCTTAGGATCCTACCAAACACATATTTGTGACCATAGTTACATAGGGAATAACCTACTGAGGTTACACCTTATGGTCACATCATTTGGTTAGTGTTATGATAAGTTATATCTATGTTCTAATAAAAACGATGACCAAAATGCCCTTTTGCGCATATATCAATTTTGAACACATGTAACCAAATTTTTGACATATAAACTGATGTTTTAACATTTTCAAACATGCTTGGGCATTTAAGACTTATCATAGGACATGTTTAACCATCCAATCACACGTTTACGCTAATGACCCGTTAAAGTAGCGTAAACTACCTTAACGAGTCATAATGGGTCAAAAGCACTTAGGATCCTTTCCAAATCAGAATGTTAAGTTTGTTAAATCATATCACATGAGTTCCAACACTCGTTTGGTTTATAAGACTTCGTTCTATCTGATATCCTGTTTGTAGTCCCGACACACTAACATATTTATCTGACACATTAGGACACGTTTGAGCTTTGTTTATTTCATTGATCAAGAACACTTTCGCAATCCCGAGTGAGTACGCAGCCCCCCTCTTTTACGTTTTCAAATGTTTTGGGGTAACTCATATGTGCCTATAATTATTTTCAAATTTTCAAAACAATATACATGGTTTATGTATACAAGAATGATTTTCAAAGTGAGTACATAGTTCCCCTCTTTTACGTTTTGCAAATGTTTTGGGGTGACTCATATGTGCTAAATCATTTTCAAGTTTTCAAAAACAATGTCTATGGTTTATATATAAAATAATACGATTTCAATAATGTGAACAACTTGTTGATGCGTTATCCATAACACGAATGACATTCATTAGCTTTGGCTGAGCCGACCAGTAGTATGTTCTGGTACTATAGGACTGACAATCCCATTATCGGACTCTCCACTGGATTTGGTGGATGTTTGGGTAATGACAGAAACTATTTCTGATTAACAAATCAATTGTTGAATTGTTAGTCTAGTTAAACAGACCCTTTGGTGGTCTATTAAAGATACCCTTTGGTGGTATAGTCAACAGAGGTTTGAATGTGTTCATTAAAGAACGATCAAAAGTTTCACAATTAAAAACAAGGACGATTTGTTTATGACATGGACAATTGGTTTATCACACGGACGATTGATCTATAACAGGGACAAATTGTTTATAACACGGATAAATTGTTTTGAACAATGTCACGCAATGATTTTCACTAAAAGATGTAAACCGTATGAAGTTTTCTTTTGAATCAATCTATTACAAGGTTTTTACAAAAGAAATGTTTTTGTCAAGATTCATGGCTACAAGGTTTTCACAACTCTAACCAACTTGTTTTAGTTGGTTAATTGTATTGCAATATCAAACACTTTTGATATGAGGTTTTCACTTCATGACTTTTGAAGTCGGACGAGGTGTTGCAATATGTATACAAGTCCACGAATTTGACACACTCACAAAACCTATATACTCGCCGGCATTTTTTATGCTGACTCCCTTTTCACATATGTTTCAGGAATCATACTTGATAATATGATGCATGCTTCACGTAGGAATGGACGCGGGCCTTAGTGACTTAAAACATGAAAGACGATTTATTTATGTGTTGTTTATGTTTATCCCAAGACAATGTAAACATTTAACTTAATCAAACAAAATTTTAAATTTCATGAGTTGTGAAACAATAGTTCTGTGACATGACTCCCTGACGTTTCTGCCGCGGTTCGTTTTTTTACGCGGTCGGGGTGTTATAGAAAGATTGGTATAAGAGCTTATGGTTATAGGGAATTAGGTTATTAGTAATGCTTTGACCTAGACTATAACCTTCCTAGGACCCTAACGCGAGTTATCTTGCGTTTGGATTATTAAAACAATACCATCACCTATCCTTAGGTGATTACCAAAAAAAATACACAAGTTACAAATTCGTTTTGAAAATCAATAATCTATCCTTAGATGATTTGTTTTGGCTTAAAGCCTTGGAAGTTTTCAAAATCCCGTCAAAGTTTGGGTTTTATTAATGTGAACACGTGCAATCTGGAAGGGTGAATGCCTGTACTCTGAGTTTTCTGTCGAAGGCTAGAGTGTTCGTACAAATCCGCATTATTGGACCAGTCACTCTTACCTGGGAACTCTTGGGGTGAGTGTCCACTTATAGGCTAAAGCATGTCTTCGCGATACATTATAAAGACCCATTTACTTTGATTAGTCACCGTGTTTCGTTTGTTTTTAAGTAACGAACAAATGACAACCATCCTTATATTTCATCGACATTTTTAACATCTCTCTTCATTATCCAATGTAAATCACACATATTTTCCTTCATGTTTTCTTATAGAATGCCTCCTCGACGTAATACAACTCAAAATGCCGAAATGGCAGCTATGATCGCTCAGCAAATTACTGCTGTACTTCCAAACCTAGTGACCCAGATAAACCAATCAAACAATAACAATAATAACAACAACAATGCACCTGCACCGTGCAACTACAAACAATTTAACTCGGCTAAACCACTCAAGTTTACTGGGTCCGAAGGAGCTACTGGACTCCTACAATGGTTTGAGAGTCTTGAAAGCACATTTCATCATGTTCAATGCCCGAATGAGCGAAAAGTCGAGTTTGCATCTAGTGAATTCCAGAAAAGAGCACTTACATGGTGGAAAGGTGTGATGAGAGACAGGGGTGCCGATGTGGCAGTGTCACAAACGTGGGAAGAGCTTCGAGCTCTAAGATGAGGGAATTATGCCCACATCATGAACAACGGGCACTGGAAGATGAATTCCACAATCTTAAACAAGATAGTGGAGAGCATCGTGCTTACACTGACCGTTACGAAGAATTGAGCTTGTTGTGTCCCGCCATGGTCACCCCGTTGGATAAAGCAATCGAGAGGTACATCGATGGCCTGCCTGACCCCGTTCAAGACATTGTTACTGGTAGCAACCCTACCACTGTTCGACAGGTTATCGAATTAGCTGCTACCCTGACTGAGTCTCAGGTCAAGAAGGGGAAACTGTTTCACAGGGGCGACAAGAAACAGGCAGCTAAGACCACTCAAGAGAAAACAAAGGAGAACAAAGCTGAGTCTTCTAAGAAGTCGAGGTAAGACTTCACAGAACTTTGCAGTTGTTGCACAACCCAACTAGAACACTCAAAACCAGCCAGCACAACCTCCTGCGAGGAAACCCTATGCTGGTACTGCACCGTTGTGCAACCGGTGCAATCAAGCTCACATACAGTGTCGCCAATGCACATCATGTGGAAGATTCGGTCACATAGCCAATGTTTGTCATTTGGCCCCAAAACAAGTTGTTCAAAACCCTATTCAACCCCAAGCCAACCCTGCTAGACCTCTGTTCCCACCTGGTTCTTGCTACAACTGTGGCGAGATGGGTCACTTTAGAAACAATTGCCCAAAATTGGTGAACGCGAATGCAAATCCAGCCCGTGGATGCGCATTCAACATCAATGCCAATGAGGCTCGTGCTTATAATGAAGTCATTAACGGTACGTTCCTTGTTAACAATCTTCCTGCTTCTATTCTTTTCGATTCGGGTGCCGATAGAAGCTTTATATCACTAGCCTTTGAACCTTTGCTTTCGATGCCTAGAACTAAACTAGGAAAACCCTTAACGGTGGAAATAGCTAGTGGTGAACCCCTTGTGCTCGACTATGTCATTCGTAGTTGCTAATTGAACTTGGATAACCACCTTTTTCCCATTGACCTCACACCAATGCAACTCGGGAGTTTTGACATCATCATAGGAATGGATTGGTTAACCAAACACCATGCTATGGTGATCTGTTTTGACAAGGTTGTTCGTATACCTCTTTCATCTGGCGAAACCTTAGAAGTTCATGGATAGAAACCCTCTAGTAGCCTAAAACTCATGACCTGTACCCAGGCCCAGAAATACCTACGAAAGAATTATGTAGCATTTTTGGCACATATCATAGAGGAAAAAGGCAAGGGCAAGACTGTTCAGGACATCCCCATTGTTCGGGAATTTCCTGAGGTGTTTCCTAAAGAGCTACCTGGTTTACCCCCAATTCTTCAAGTTGAGTTTCGTATTGACCTTGTACCTGGTGCATACCCAATTGCTAAATCTCCTTACCGACTTGCACCGTCTGAAATGCAAGATTTATCAAAGCAACTCCAAGAACTTTCAGAAAAGGGATTCATTCGTTCGAGCTTTACACCTTGGGGCGCTCCTGTCCTATTCGTGAAAAAGAAGGATGGATCCTTCCGTATGTGTATCGATTATCGTGAGCTCAACAAACTCACAATCAAAAATCGATATCCCCTACCTCGTATTGATGATCTCTTTGATCAGCTACAAGGTGCGACCTGCTATTCAAAGATTGATCTGCGTTCTGGGTATCATCAACTTCGTGTACTCAAAGAAGATATTCCCAAGACTGCTTTTCGCACTCGATACGGCCATTACGAGTTCACTGTCATGCCTTTTGGTTTGACGAATGCTCCTGCCGTCTTCATGGACTTAATGAATAGGGTTTGTAAACCTTATTTAGACAAGTTCATCATTGTTTTCATCGATGACATCCTCATTTATTCTAAGTCGCGTGCCGATCACAAAGAACATCTTCGTCTAACGATGGAACTCCTGAAGAAAGAACAACTTTACGCCAAATTCTCCAAATGTGAATTTTGGCTTAACGAAGTTCAATTTTTGGGACACATTGTTAACGAACAAGGTATACATGTAGATCCCGCCAAAATCAGTGCGACTAGGGATTGGAGTACACCTACTACTCCTACCGAAGTTCGTTCATTTCTTGGTCTTGTTGGATACTATCGACGATTCATCGCGAACTTTTCAAAGATCGCGGTTCCCCTCACCACTTTGACTCAAAAGAATAAACCTTTCGAGTGGGGACCCAAACAAGAGGAAGCCTTTCAAATAGTGAAACAAAAACTCTGTAATGCTCCTGTTTTGTCTTTACCCGACGGCAACGATGATTTCGTTGTCAATTGTGACGCATCAAACCTAGGCCTTGGTTGTGTTCTCAGGCAAAGAGACAAAGTCATAGCCTATGCTTCAAGACAATTGAAAATACATGAGAAGAACTACACAACTCATGATCTTGAGTTAGGAGCCGTAGTTTTTGCTCTCAAAATTTGGAGACACTACCTTTACGGTACGAAATGTGTGGTTTTCACTGACCACAAAAGTCTCCAACACATATTCAATCAAAAGGAGCTTAACATGAGACAACGACGTTGGGTCGAACTTCTGAACGACTACGACTGCGAGATTCGCTACCATCCTGGTAAGGCGAATGTTGTGGTTGATGCGCTTAGTCGTAAGGAACGTGTCAAACTTCATTGTGTTCGAGTTCAATCGGATATCTAGACACGTACCCTTCAAGCACAACATACATGTGTGACCCAAAGCTTGTTGAAAAATGAGCTGACACAAAATCTCGAACTTCAACTTGAAACAAAAGATAACGGATTACTCTACTACAAGAACCGTTTATGGATTCCTAGTCAAGACAATCTCCACACCTTATTGATGGACGAAGCTCATAAGTCTTGTTATTCAATCCATCATGGTGGAGACAAAATGTATAAGGATCTCCGTACCCAGTATTGGTGGCCGGGTATGAAGAAGGACATTGCCTTATATGTGTCTAAATACCTAACTTGTCTTAGAGTTAAGGCAACATCAACGCCCATCTGGTTTACCTGAGCAACCAAAAATACCAGTATGGAAGTGGGAGAACATTGTGATGGATCTCGTCACTAAACTACCGCGCACACCTAGATGTCATGATGCCATTTGGGTAATCATCGATCGTCTAACAAAGTCAGCACACTTTTTGGCAATTTGTGAGGATCTATCTGCTGACAAACTCGCCAAGATCTACGTTGATGAGATTGTATCTCGTCATGGTGTTCCTTTGAACATCATATCCAATCGAGATGCTCGATTCTCATCTCACTTTTTGAAGACCATGCAATCTGCCATGGGAACCAAACTCAATCTGAGCACTGCTTATCATCCTCAAACGAATGGACAATCTGAAAGGACAATTCAAACACTGGAGGATATGCTTAGAGCATGTGTGATCGACTTTGGTGGTAGTTGGGATTCGCATCTACCATTGGTCGAATTCTCCTACAACAATAGTTATCACGCCAGCATCAATATGGCGTCTTTCAAAGCTCTATACGGTCGAAAATGTCGTTCACCTGTCTGCTGGAATGAGGTCGGTGAAGCTCAGCTCACTAGGCCTGAACTCATTCACGACACAACAGACAAAGTCAAGAAAATTCGTGATAACCTTCTAACAGCTAGAAGCCATCAAAAGAGTTACGCTGACAAACGACACAAGCCCTTGGAATTCCAAGTTGGTGATCACGTCCTTGTCAAGGTATCCCCTTGGAAAGGTGTGACTAGATTTGGAAAGAAAGGAAAACTTGCACCACGATATATTGGACCATTCAAGATCATTGAGAGAATCAGAAAGGTGGCCTACCGACTTGAGCTACCTCCTGAACTTGGGAATATTCACCCAACATTCCACGTGACCAATTTGAAAAAGTGTTTATCCGATACAAACCTCCACATTCCCCTCAACGAAATTCACGTTGAAGACACTATGCACTTTGTCGAGAAACCTGTGGAGATAGTGGACCGTGAAGTCAAAAAACTCAAGCGTAGACGTATACCGATAGTTAAAGTACGCTGGGAATCCAAACGTGGCCCAGTCTTTACTTGGGAACGAGAGGATCAGATAAAAGAAAAATATCCATATCTGTCTCACAAAGTTTCCTCTAACTAAATTTCGGGACGAAATTTCCAAAAGTAGGGGAGACTGTGACATTTATGCCTTTTCGATCATTGCACAATTACAAACAATTTCGTATTCAATAAAACCCTGTGTTTTATTTCCAAATATGTTTATATTCAATAAAATCTTGTATTTTATTGATGAGAATGCAAAAACGTCAATCGTTGCCCAATTTCGATCATTTTCGTGTTCGTTAAAGCGTTTTACGCATTTTGCGAAACGCATAATCGTACAACCGAACGAACCGACATCCACGAAATTTTCGAGCATAATCCAAGTTACACATGCCTTAACACCTTTATATAACCTAAATATTAGGTTAAAGGTGTTAAAAATGGCAAACAAGTGAAAATACAAGTTTAATGGCCAAAAATGTCAAAAAATAATAAATAATTTTGCTTCTTCACCAAGTTTGCCACCTATCTCCAATTTTTGACACCTAGCACTCACTTTGCCACTTAATATGGTGTTGACACATGTTAGGACACTAATCCACACTTGAGGACACTTGTCATCACACTTGAGGACACTTGTCATCACCTCCTTAATCCTAAAATACTATAAATACCCTATGATTCTTCCATTTTTTTCACACCACTTCAAAACACTTCAAAGCAAAGTGTGAAGTTCTTCTTTCTATCCTTCTTGGAGCTTGTTTCCAACCTTTCGAAGTCTCCTATCTTGAGCTCCGAAAGTGTTCTTCAACACCAGTAAGTACTCTTCCTAGTTCTTTAATATTTTTTAGCTGTTTTGAGCTAAAAGTCGAAGAGTTTGGCTTCCTGATTGACTTTTGGTTCTGACCATATTTGGTCAAGTCAAAGTTCAATTGAACTTTGCAACGTGATTGTAATCACGAAGGTTATAATCCCTAGCAATTTCACCTTCTGATTACCAGGTTTACTAGTCGAAGTGACAAGTTAAAGTTTTGGTAAAAAAATGCACATGATTTGCGTTTTACGATGAAACTATTTTCGGGTATCAAAACACCAAGTTTTGATACCAAATCAGTTTTATAAACTTAGTTAGACATATTTTGACATGTCTAACTCGCCACTTCTAGTTTAGTGCTTATTTAGGGTCGTAAGTCGAGCGGTCTTGACCACCGCTTTGACTTTCGAATCCGACCCGTTTGGTAAATCTTAGGATCCTACCAAACACATATTTGTGACCATAGTTACATAGGGAATAAGCTACTGAGGTTATACCTTATGGTCACATCGTTTGGTTAGTGTTATGATAAGTTACTTCTATGTTCTAAAAAATGATGACCAAAATGCCCCTTTGCGCATAAATCAATTTTAAACACATGTAACCAAATTTTTGACATATAAACTGATGCTATAACATTTTCAAACATGCTTGGGCATTTAAGATTTATCATAGGACATGTTTAACCATCCGATCACACGTTTACGCTAATGACCCGTTAAAGTAACGTAAACTACCTTAACGAGTCATAATGGGTCAAAAGCATGTAGGATCCTTTCCAAATCAGAATGTTAAGTTTGTTAAACCATATTACATGAGTTCCAACACTCGTTTGGTTTATAAGACTTCATTCTATCCGATCTCCCGTTTGTAGTCCCGAAACGCTAACATATTTATCTGACACATTAGGACACGTTTGAGCTTTGTTTATTTCATTGATCAAGAACACTTTCGCAATCCCGAGTGAGTACACAGCCCCCCTCTTTTACGTTTTCAAATGTTTTGGGGTAACACATATGTGCCTATAATTATTTTCAAATTTTCAAAACAATATACATGGTTTATGTATACAAGAATGATTTTCAAAGTGAGTATATAGTTCCCTTCTTTTACATTTTGCAAATGTTTTGGGGTGACTCATATGTGCTAAATCATTTTCAAGTTTTCAAAAACAATGTCTATGGTTTATATATAAAATAATACGATTTCAATAATGTGAACAACTTCTTGATGCGTTATCCATAACACGAATGACATTCATTAGCTTTGGCCGAGCCGTCCAGTAGTATGTTATGGTATCATAGGACTGACAATCCCATTATTGGACTCTTCACTGGAGTTGGTGGATGGTTGGGTAATGACATAAATTGTTTCTGATTAATAAATCAATTGTTGATTTGTTAGTCTAGTTAAAGAGACCCTTTGGTGGTCTATTAAAGATACCCTTTGGTGGTATAGTCAACAAAGGTTTGAATGTGTTCATTAAAGAACGATCAAAAGTTTTCACAATTAAAAACAGGGACGCTTTGTTTATGACATGGACAATTGGTTTATGACACGGACGATTGATCTATAACACGGACAAATGGTTTATAACACGGAAAATTTGTTTTGAACAATGTCACGCAATGATTTTTACTTAAAGATATAAACATACGAAGTTTTCTTTTGAATTAATCTATTACAAGGTTTTTACAAAAGAAATGTTTTTGTCAAGATTCATGGCTACAAGGTTTTTACAACTCTAACCAACTTGTTTTAGTTGGTTAATTGTATTGCAATATCAAACACTTTTGATACGAGGTTTTCACTTAACGACTCTTGAAGTCGGACGAGGTGTTGCAATATGTATACAAGGCCACAAATTTGAAACACTCACAAAACCTATATACTCGCCGACATTTTTTATGCTGACTCTCTTTTCACATATGTTTCAGGAATCAATACTTGATAATATATATGAACATAAAGTAAAGTAAAGTAAAGTAAGGAGCCACGTAAGTGGTCATGCAAGGAGGTAGGATGATGAATATCTATTAAACCTCATTATATGATTCACCAAAGCATAAAGTCACCAACATAGTTGATGAATCAGTTGGTCATGAATAAAGTAAAAGTACAACTAACTAAGCTTGCTATGTCGCAAGTAAGAACAACCCGGGTGTGTCATACCCAACATGGAAAATGTTGGAGGCGATGCAGGGTTGACTTACTTTGATTCTTGGAAGCTACTTAGTATTTGCCTAAGTCACTTAAACAACCAAGTGAGCTAGCTAGACGTCTTCATCCCAAGCATGGAAACTGTTTGGGGACGTGATGTAGCCTTGTTCACTTTATGTCTAGGAAGTTGTTTTAGTGACTTAGTGATAAGAAGACAACTAACAATCAACAAGTGAGGTAGGGGAACTAGATTGGAAAGCCAAGGCTTCCATGGTTCACACTTTTCAGCAAAACACAAGCTTCGTCGTATTGATGATCATGAACCTTGAATGGTTTCAACACTTTTTAAGTTGCTTGGAACTTTTGGACAGAATTTAAAGAGATTTTAAGCTTCATTTCTTGTAGAAATCAACCACAACATAAACCCTCAACTATAAACTTAGTTAGGAGCAAGGTGGGCATAAGATTTTACCAAGTTTCTAACAAAATACATAACACATAAGAATGTAAATTAAAACAGTAAGTTAAAACCACCTTGGACCTCAAATATGGTGTGGTTCCACCTTAGTTTGCTATAGCAAACTTGTGGAAACCTTCCTAGATGTTATCCAAGTAGTTTAGAAAAGAAAAAGAAGGAGAAATGAGAAGGAAAATGAGTGAAAACTCACTGAGAATACTTGTAAGTATTCTGTCTTGCTTGAAGAACTTGAGAGAATGTGAGAACTTGAAAGAGGTTAAGGTTAGTTGAAAGTGTTTTGGAGTGTATGCAGGCTCCTGTTTATAAGATAGGATTAGGTTTTAGGTAGTTAATGAAGTTGGTAGTGGTTAGGAGTTGGAATAAAGGTGAAACAGAAGTTTAAAATAGGTTCTGTGAAGTTCGTGCTAAAACTGTCCATGTATAGCATCCCACGCAAAGGTCCAGGGGTTTACACGAAGGCCACCTTCTCATGGAACGAAGGCCACGGAGGTGGGCCTTCATGTGCTTGGTTGTGTTTTGTGAGGAAGGAGTAGGCAAAGGCCTCTTTATGGCACGAAAGCCACTTTTTTGTGTGGCTTGAAGGCCACGAAGGTGGCCTTTTGGGCTACCTTCATGTGTCTTCGGCCCAAAGGTGGTGGGTTGGGTTATATTGTGCCAGTTTCTCATATTTTTGCCTGTTTCTAGTATTTCAAGTTGTTAGGATCTGATTTTGATATTGATGTGGTTTGTTAGATGAAATCAATGAAAGAAGATAATAATAAATGAAACAGTGCAGTGGAAATGTTAAAACTTTGAAATCACAACAATAGAAATATTTTTTTCATTGGCATGCTTTTGTAACATTAATCACGTATGCATGCAAATACAAACTCCCCCTAAGCCGAAGATCACTCTAATTTATTCGTACAAAATGTGTGGAAGAAGTGATATATAGAACAATAGAGGCACTATTCTATTTCTAATACATTACAAATCACTGAGCATCTTTGGCTGACGTCATTATGAAAGTGACATTTAACAACCTGATAAACTCTAACCTCTGCTAGATCTAAACACTGTTACATTAAAATACAATATAAACTCTGATGATAACAACTGTTGAGATATCCTCTGTTGGGCTTTATCCTTTGTTAGTCTTCAGCAGACTTTACTTCAATAGACTTTATCTTCATCAGAGGTTCTTATTAGTGCAGAATGTTTATAGCCTATGTCTTAGGGTCATGTCATACATGTAACAGGGCTTATAATGTTAGATTTTATTACATATGGTCACCTCGTATGAGTTGATGACTGCCTCGTATGAAGTGCTACTTGCTACTTCGTATGAGTTGCACCTCGTATGAGTTGACCCCTTCCACCCTTGTGCGAGTTGAGCATGCCTATATATAGAAGCTCAAGGGTGTTGAGTCCGTAGCTATTTTTCGGATATTGTGTCGAAGCCCTGTCAGTTTGTATATGTATTCTTCAACGCTTATTAATACAAAGAAGCAGAAGCATTTATATAGTAGTTTTGATCATTGTCAACTTGCTAACGACGAAATTCGCGCACGTTAGTTAGTTCAAGTCTGGTTCGGTACTTTCAGAGGAAAGCCGATCCTCCCACAAGTGGTATCAGAGCCTGGAGGCCTGATTTGAAGATAACTGATCAAGTTATTTCTACTCTTTCTTGTTATGATTATCAAGATCTTGACAAATTTATGGACGAATTGGTCTAGGTTTCTAGTATAACTTGTTAAAATCAGTTTACCTGAAGCCCTAACACTTTCAGACATAAAATAAACCAAATTCATGTCGAAAATTACATATAACACGAATTTGTGAGAACACCTCGTTCAAAAGTGACCAAACTCATACGAGGAGACTAGACACCTCGTATGAAGTGCACATCACACAAAACAGGTTTTGAGTAATCATAGTTGTCTCCTCGCATGAAGCATACAACACCTCGTACGAAGTGCATATCAACTCGTACGGAGTGTCTTTTTAGTTTTTTTTTTCAAAACTTGTGTATCCTTCGCACGAGTTGGAAGTCATTTTGCACGATGCGTATAACACCTCGTACGAAGTGCATAACAACTCGTACGAAGTGTCTTTTTAACATTTTTTAATAGGATTTTGTGTATACTTCGCACGAAGCGACACTTCACACTAAATCAGTAATTTTCATATGTTCGAAATTTTTTTTGATATAATGGAAGAAGAATTTACAATGAATTTACTACAACCGACATAACAACCGCCGCAACCCAAAATATAAAACTAGAAAATGAAATGGTAACTATGGCCACGCCACCTAAACTCATGTATCTCGAAGACTATAAGGGATGGCACGAACGCTATACCAACTGGGTGCAAGAGAATTATCTTGAGAACTGGTATGCTATAGAGGAGGGTTATTCTACTCCGGTTGGAGAAACAGGCCTCGAGAAAGTGTTGATGCAATATACCGAGCAAGAAAAGGATTTATTCAAACGTGAGAAAAAGATTATGAACATACTACAGCTGGGCATCAAAGAAGACATACTCACTTTATTACAACTTGATAACTCTTCTCAATCATTATGGAATGCTCTCAAAGTTAAGTTCCAAGGCAGTAAACAGATAATGAAAAGCAAACAATCGCTGCTAAAGAAAGAGTTTGATATTTTTCATCCGTTAAAAGGTGAATCATTAAAACAAATCATCGAAAGATACTGTCATCTGGTCATAGAAACGAAACGTCTGGGTATTAACAAATAAGATGAAGACTTAGTAGAAAAATTAGTAGATGCTATGCAAGAAGGTGAATGGTCGACATATCTTACGATTGTTAAGAATAGTTCTGAATATATGAGAGGCACGATGACTTTGGCAACGTTTATCGAGAAGCTTGAAACTCATGAGCTTGAATTGCAGAAATTGGCAAAATCAAAGGGGTCAAACACACAAAAAGATGTGAACTTGTACTACAAGGGAAATCTAGTTACAAGCAATCAAAGTCCAAAAATACAAACAGAATTTAGTGCAAACAATGCGGTAAACATCCAGAATCAATCATGCAGCAATATTGGTTTCACTTCTTTTGAGATCTATGAAGCAAATTCTCCTTCCACCCCACAATCATCACAAAGCTCTAACTTTAATAAATACTAGAACAACCAACCAAATTCTAGTCAGAAAGTTCTTCAGTGTAACATTGTTGTCAACCTAGAAAACGCACAAAAATTTTATGAGCAGACAGCTACACAACATATGGCTCTGCTTGCCTCAGTGTTTGAGTCATATGAGAGCTTAGTGGCTGAGAAGATTGGGAATCCAAACATGACCAAAGAGGATTACGATCAGATCAACCCTGAAGAATTAGAACTGATCGACATCAATGGTGCATGGCTAGTATAGTTAGATGGGCTCAGTGTTTCATGGAAATTACTGGACGCAACAGCTTGGGAAGTTTGGATGGAAAGATGGGTTTCGACAAGTCAAAAGTAACCTGTTCCAAATGTTGAGAAAAAGGTTAGTATAAGAGAGAATGCCCAAACAGAGAAGTACAGGGTAATCATAATCCTTTTAGAGAAGATTATTACAAGAAAGCAATCTATCACAAAACTTCTCCTCCTCAAACAACAACTAGGATGGTGCAAATTAAAGAAGCTCCATAAAATTCAAAGAACAAAGCACTAGTTGTCGGTCAAGAGGATGAGGGACTTGATTAGAAAAAGTAAATCTTAAAAATGAGAGTTTGGTGCTGCTTGCTGAAATCATAGAAGAACCGGTATATGATAAAGTGATCGAGGAAAGTCAGGATGACGAAAGTGAGATAGTTTTTGAAGAATTGCTTAATCAAAGTGCTGAAGAATGCCTTGATGCTCTATACTATGATCGATGTACTAGGAAGACATGATTCCCCATGCAATTAAGTCTATGATTCCTTCTAATGTTTATAATTCTTTTGCAGGTTTCTTCGGAGGAGATTCGAGCCAAATTCAAGATATTTCAAAGCCAGAAGAATCCAAGCAATTCACGTAAGAAATTATTGATTTAACAAAGGAGATGGATGAAGAAAAATAAAAATGATAGCCAACAAAGCGATGATGGCTAAACTACACGAGGTAGTTTCTAAACAGAGTAAAGAAGAAGTGAAAGAGTTAGTTGTCGAATCAATAACAGAAATCAAAGTCATGATAAAGGAAGTTGAGAAACCATGCACGAAAGGCCTAGAGCTGTGCAAAGAATGTTCAGAAAAGGACTTACAATTTACCGATTTAAAGAAACTTACTGACAATGTCACAAGTGACTTTCGAAACATGAAAGTTACTTATGATAATTAAGCAAATCAATCAAACAGTTTTAGGAAGTCAGTAGAGAGGACATGGCTTTAAAATCAATGTTAAAAGCTACTGTAATGGATAAACAATGACAATTAATATGCACATAGATACCATTGCTAAGCTAAAAACAGAACCTGAAGCCATAAAAATCGAGTCTGAACAAATCAACAAACTATTGATTAGTTATTCAGCGTCCTCCTACGTGATTGACCATATTCTTCCTCAACAACTCAAGAAGAAAGAACAAGAAGAAACTGAATCTGAGAAACAAAGTAAAGATCTTGGTTAATCAATGTCCACCCCCAATGTGGAATAACTATTGTAAGAAAATCCAGATGGGGTGGATAAGGCGCTTAATTTAAAACTTAAATCTGAACAAAAGAAAGAAGAGCTACTTGCGTTGACATAACCTATGACTGCCAACTAGATGTTGTGAAAACAGTGGTTGAGAATGTTTTGGGTAATGTGTCTGACAACACGAAGTTTGGAAATGCTAAATCAAACCTTGCAAAATCTAATTCAAGTTCACATTATAAAAACAACAAAAGTTTTCAACAGAATGTTTCATCATCGAAAGACAGTTTAAGTGATGATCCAAATATGATTATTTACAAAATGAACGGAACAGATAAGTTGTATTCTGATGAAGAATTTCCAATTCAATATGTAAACCTTGATCGGTTGATAAAATTTTCAAACTTATTGAAGTCAACAAATCTGATCTTGAAAAGAAGAATGCTTCATTCTACTCCAAACCCAAAAGAATTTGTTGGTACAGTATGTCTATAGCCTACATCTTAGGGTTAAGTCTAATGTAACTGGGCATAAATGTAAGTTTATGTTGAGTTTTTCTATGTTTTGGGTAACCTCATACGAGGCGCTACTCAGCTCGTACGAGGTGATGGTTGTCCACCTCGTACGAGGCATACTAAGGCACCTTGTGCGATCTGAGCATGTCTATAAATAGCAGCTCAAGGGTGTTGTGTAGTTAGCTGTTTTTCTGATACTGAGGCGAAGCCCTGTCAGTTTACGTCTGTAATTCTTTCACGTTTATTAATACAAGAAGCATAAGCATTTAAACAGTAGATCTGATCTTTTGTCAAACTTACTAACAATGAATTCCGTGCATGTTGGTTAGCTCGAGTCTGGTTTGTTACTTTCGGGGGAAAGTCGATCCTCCAAGAAGTGGTATCAAAGCAGGAGGCCTGATTTGAAGACATTTGATCATATTTCGGCAATTGAAGATCTTTATTTCTACTCCTTCTTAGAACTTTTATCAGATCAGGACAATTTAATGGACAAATTGGACTAGGATTCTAGTATAACATGTTAAAACCAGTTTAAACATACCCTTGAAACTTTCAGACCTAAAATTAACCAAAACCATGATAAAAATTGCGAAAAACAAGAAGCTGTGAACATAACTCGTACGAGCTGTGAACACAACGCGTACGAGCTGATATTGCACCTCGCACGAGTTGCCTAGACACCTCGTAGGAGGCGACTTCAAATCGTTCCAAGTTTTACAATTTATTTCTATATCCACCTTGTACGAAATGAGTTCCAACTCGTACGAAGCGGGTAAACATGTCTTAAAAATTGTTTGTGAACACCCCGTACGAAGTGCCACATCGCACCAAGCACACTTCACACCAAAACAAGTTCTAATCAATTTTTTTTCAACAGTTTTTGACAATTTTTAGGTAAAACATGGAAGAGGAATTCTTTAATGCTTTCGCCACATCTGCTGTTACAACTGCTGCAGCTCAGAACATGAACCTAGAGAACGAAATGGAAACTATGACGAAACCTCCAAAACTCATGAACTTAGAAGATTATGACAGTTGGAGTGAGAGATTCATCAACTGGGTTCAAGCTACCATTTTACATGTTGGTTTACCATTGAGTCAAAATACACAGCACCTATAGGTGAAAATGGTCTTGAGAAGACACTGGCTAAGCTCACGGATATAAAAAAAGAGAAGTTTATCAACGAGAAGAAGATGATGATGAATATGCTGCGACATATAATAAAAGTAGATATCTTGGCTCTTCTACAACATGATGATGATGCCCAGTCTCTGTGGGATGCTTTAAGATTTAAGTTCCAGGGAAGTTCTCAACTTCGAAAAGGAAGAAACCAATGAAGTTTGATAATTTCAATCTAATAAAAGGAGAGACTATGAAATAGCTGATCGAAAGATACATTCATTTGGTGGTTTAAATGAAACGAATGGGGATTTTTAAAACCAATGAAGAACTAGTTGATAAACTGGCCGATTCTTTACTAGAAGGAGAGTGGACTACTTATCTGACTATTCTGAAAAACAGCACAGAGTATAGTATTTTCACATTGCCAAGATTTATCGAAAGGTTAAAAGGTCATGAGCTAGAAATGCAGAAGATGGCAAAGAACAAAGGCGCTCACATGCAACAAGATGTGAACCTATACTACAAAGGTAGTTCTGTTGGAAATATACAAAGTCCCAATGTCCAAACTGCTTTCAGTGCCAACAATACTATGAGTCCACCATCAAACCAATCCAGTGGATTTCAGTCATTTCCGTCATACAACCCTAACACTCCTTAAGCTCCAGAATCTTCACAAAGCTCAAGCAATCCTCAGAACAGTCAAAACAATCAACCTAATTCAAACCAGCGAATTCTGCAATGCAACATCGCTGTGAGTCTCAAAAACGCACAAGACTTCAATGAATGTTGATGCATTTTATGTCTGTAACTGTGCGAATAGGCTAGAAAGAGTGTGTATTGAATATTGTATAGATTAGATACGAACACACGACCCAAGTGCGAACGAGAACTAGCTCGTACGAGTGACAGTGTGACTTGTACGAGTGACATTGTAACTCGTACGAGTGATAAACAGCTCTACTCATACGAGTGAGCTTATGTGGTTCATACGAGTGACATCTTGTCACTCGTATGAGCAACTATTCACACGAGATGCTCATGTCTAGATATATATGTGTTGTGTGTTCATTGTTTGTTAAGTTTTGGAAGTTCCCTGAGGGGAAAGCTGGCGGATTCTCTCCAGGAATTCTGCCAGCCAGACAAGATGTATACTCTTTCGGTATGAATGAATGAATGATTCCGCTGATTCTGTTTCTACTCCTTTCTATATCGTTCTACCGAATTAGTACTATCATACGCCCAAACTTCCGTCTAGAACCACCATCAACGGGACCCACAACAAACACACGACTAAATAGCACATGGCCTTGCTTGCATTAGTTCTTGAATCATACGAAAGTCTGGTAGCCGGAAGGATTAGAATCCTGAAATGACAAAAGAAGATTATGATCAGATTGATGCGGTTGAATTGGAATTGATTGATATTAAGTGGTGTATGGCCTCGATGATGGAAATCACAGGAAGAGACAACATGGGATAACTTGACGGCAAACTGGGTTTTGATAAGGCTAAAGTAACGTGCTTCAAGTGCCGAGAAAAGGGGCATTGCAAGAGAGAATGCCCGAACAGAGAAGTAAAAGGAAATCAGAACCCATTTGCTGATGATTACTACAAAAGACCATATATCATCAACCCCAACCTCAGACCAGGTTTGTGCAGATTGAAGACGGGCCATCAAACTCAAAAGGTAAGCCTCTGGTTGTCACCCAAGAAGATGAAGGGTTCAACTGGAACAAGTATATCACAAAGAATGAAAGCTTCAAACCGGTAGCTGAGATAATTGAAGAACCAGAACATATAGAAGAGGAATATGCTGAGACATCCTTTGACAAAGCACCAGGAGAATATTATAACACTTCGTCAAAGGAAGAAGAACTCTTAAATAGTGCATTTAGAAATCTATTGCCTTCTAATATTCTTAAAACTTTTGTAGGTTACTTCAACTCAAGCTACCAACGACCATGTGAAGAAGAGACAGAGCCTGAAATAGTAGAGGTGATTGATGTGACCAAGGAGATGATCTTGGAGAATCTAACTAACATAGCCAACAAAGCATTAATGGCTAACGTGAAAAGTAACTGAGGAAGCTCAGAAGCTAGAGTCAAATCGGTAAATGCCGGTAAATGAGTCAGTGGAGGAAGTAGATAAGGTTCAAAATGTCCAAGAATAAACACCTTGCATGAAGTGCAAAGAGCCATGCTAGGAGTGTGTCGAAAAAGATAAAAAATACAAAGAACTGAAAACTCATGCAGATAATTTGTCATGTGATTATAATACAACAAAAGAAGCATATGACAAATTAAGTAAAATGATTAAACAATTTGAACAAGTGATCAGAGAAAAAGACAAAACACTTTCGATGCTCAAGGTAACTGTCATGGACGAGCAGATGGCCATCAATATTCATTTAAATACAATTGCCAAGCTAAAAAGTGAACTCAGAAAATGAAAATCGAAACTGAACGAGTGAACAAGTTGTTAATCATTTATTCTACCGGTTCATACGTCATTGATCACATTCTTCCAAAAATTGAAAGCAAAGAAGATGATAAAATTGATGAAAACAAAGGTGTAGGTTACGATCGTGTTCCACCACCCATGTGGAATAGTTACGCAAAAGAACCATCTGGGGTGGAAAAGGCAATCAATTTAAAACTGAAAACTAAAAAGAAAAACGAGCTGCCTGAGAACATCGACGTAAACCAAAATAGAAAATGACTGTGAATCTGAAGTGGTAAAAAAACAATGGTCGAAAAAGTTTTAGGAAATGAGTCTGACAAGCCTGATAGTTCTATTTTTGAAAGTGCAGAGTCAAATCTTGAAAAATTCGAACCGGATGTTGCATCATCAGAAAATGGTTTAAAAGATGATCCAATTGTAGTTGTGTACAAAATGAATGGACCTGATAAACTATATTCCGATGAGGATTTCCCGATTCAGAATGTAGATCTTGATCGAGTTGATAAGTTTTTTAAGCTGGTTGAAGTCAGTCATTCTGATATCGAAAAACAAGATGCGTCATTTTACTCCAAATCAAAACGTGTTTACAACAATTACTATTAAAAGGGCATCGACTATCCTAAAAATATGAGAGCAGGTTTGGGTTATCAAAAGAAAAAGAAGAACAACAAGTTCCAAAAAGATTCAACCATGATACCTAGATGATAAGTTAGCATAAAGACCGTATATCTCAGAACCTCGGCACTATCAAACAAAATTTTGGTACCAAGACCATATGCCAATGAATGGTTCCCACCTGGATTGCAGTCCGTTAAGTTTATATCAACATGTACATTTTAATCTGATTGTAGGCCTACCAATACATCATAAGTAGAGCTACTTATCAATTTTCATTCTTTGTCTTATCCAAGAAACTCATTTTTGATTTTTGGGGTTCCTATTGTATTTTTTTCTATAATTTTCTCCCCCTTAAATATAGAAGGTAAATAAGTAAAAGACATATTTTTGTATTTTCTTGAAAATTTCTCCCCCTAAAATATGAAACTAAGAAAATTGGAAATTTTTTTTTGTAGTTTTAGATTTTTAGAAAAATATGTAGAAAAATGATTAGCCACGGTTGAGTTACTCGGGTTACACCTTGATGCCATTGACCAAAAGTAGATAATCAAAATGTGATTTATCAAAGGCTTTGGTAAAAAGGTCCGCACGTTGGTGATCAGTGTGGATTTTAACAACATCGATAAGTCTCTTTTCATAACAATCTCGTATGAAATGATACTTAATTTCAATGTGTTTTGTTTTTGAATGTTGTACAGGATTCCGAGTGATCTATAAAGCAGCTTCGTTATCAACAAAAATAGGAGTACTTAGAAATCCAAAACCGTAGTCCCGCATCTGCTGTTGGATCCAAAGAACCTGCGAATAGATGCCAAAATATACTCAGCCTCACAGGTTGACGTAGCTACACAAGTCTGCTTCTTGCATTACCACGTGACAAGGCGATTCCCCAAAAACTGACATCTTGCTGTTGCTGATTTTGCATCGATTTTGCAGCCGCCATGATCAGAATCACTGAATGCTGTCAGATCAAAGTTATCATCCTTAGGGTACCATAGACAAGTGTCACGGCGACCCTTCAAATAACAAAAGATCCTTTTCACAGCAATCAAATGAGAAACTTTCGGACTAGACTGATGGCGCGCTAGAAGACATGTTGGGTACATTATATCGGGTCTTGAAGTAGTAAGATACATGAGAGATCCGATCATAGCACGGTAGAGAGATGCTTCCACTTGTTCACCCATTCCGTCTGGAGTAATCCCATGATTCTGAGCTAATGGAGCTCCCAAAGGCTTTGAGTCGTCCATTTGAAATCGCTTGAGAATATCCCCGATGTACCTGGTTTGATGGATAAAAATCCATTCCTTTGATTGCTAAACCTACAAACCTAAAAAGAAAGTCATTTCTCCCATTGCGCTCATCTCGAACTTCTCCTACATAACCTGATCGAATTCCTTGCACATTCGTTTGTTGGTAGACCCAAAAATAATGTCATCAACATAAACTTGCACTAGCAGCAAAT
This sequence comes from Scalesia atractyloides, assembly GCA_947069175.1. Taxonomy (NCBI): domain Eukaryota; kingdom Viridiplantae; phylum Streptophyta; class Magnoliopsida; order Asterales; family Asteraceae; genus Scalesia; species Scalesia atractyloides. Next base: position 39,045,462 of record CAMTDV010000008.1, on the reverse strand, counting down.
CCTCGTTCCTTTCCTTAATGAAGAGAGTACTGTCGATCAAGCCTCGTCAAAAACCATTCTTCAACAGATAGGTAGACAACGTTTTATACCAAGCCCTCGGAGCTTGATGAAGACCATATAACGCCTTGTTGAGAAGCCAAACCTTGTCAGGATGGATTGGATCTTCAAACCCTGGCGGTTCCTCAACATATACTTCCTCTTCCACCACACCATGAAGAAATGCACTTTTCACATCCATCTGATAAACGGTGAACTTCTTGTAGGACGCATAAGCCAAAAAGATTCTTATGGCCTCAAGTCGTGCAACGGGTGCATAAAATTCATTGTAATAAATGCCTTCGACCTGATTAAAGCCCTGGATAACCAAACACGCTTTGTTTCTCACACGACACCTCGGTCATCCTTCTTGCACTTGTAAACCCATCGAGTGCCAATCTTCTTGTAGTTATCGGGTCTGTCAACTAACTTCCACACACCCAATTTCTGAAACTACTGAAGTTCTTCCTGCATGACTTCAACCCAAGAGTCTTCTTTCATTGCCTCCTTCCAAGATTTTGGTTCAACTTGTCACACATAGCAAGCAAAAGACCAATCATTCTGACCACCAGATTCCCTGATTTCTAAATACAATCCAGCATTCTGGTTGTTTCGAAGCTGATTACGAGTCTGCACACCACTCTTGACATCTCCAATAATATTCTACTGAGGATGGGTATTATGAATTCGAGTTTCTGGAACATCGGGAACTCGACAGTTTATACCCAAATTGTTGATATTCAGATCAACAGTCAAATCAAGTGCTGGATTTAATAAGGATGTAGATGCATGACCTTCAGGCGTCCCTTGAGGTTGTATATTTAATGTGACATCAGAAATACCAGGAACCACACCAGAGGTTGCTTCATTTGCATCATGAAACTCATCATCTTCTGATGAAACATTATAATCCGCAGCATCTTCGAATTCCTCATTTTGAACAAGATTGTTAACTGAAGTCGATACTTGAGGGTTAACAATAATTGGTCGAACTAATGAAGAGTCAACTGCTGTATCACTTTCAAGTAACATTTGAGCCGCATCAGATGGATCATCAAAAGTTGGCAGATTAAAGGAGTCGAATAGCCCATCGTAGTTACACATCCAAGGAGCACCCGGAGCTCTTACTGATTCTGTATATCTCTGAACCTTGACTCACCCCACTCTTCAATCTTCTTCGAAGACAAATTCCACACTCTGAAATTCGGAGTAGCATATCCAAGGAAGAAGCCTTCGATAGCCTTTGGATCAAACTTCGATAGCAATAGCAACAGCTTCTCCCCAAAATTGAACAGGAAGTTCTGATTCTACTAACATGGTTCTTGCAGTTTCAATAAGAGTTTGATTCTTCCTCTCAGCGACACCATTCTGTTGTGGAGTGTAGCGAGAACTGTACTCATACAGAATACCCTTTGAGGAACAATACTCATCCATAACTTGATTCTTGAATTTGGTGCCATTGTCGCTTCTGATTCTCCTTACCTTCAGATTGTACAAATTTTCTAACAATGTCAGGAGATTCTTCAGGTTATTAGGAACTTCACTCTTGTGTGCCAGTATATTCACCCATGAAAATCTGGAGTAGTTATCAGTAACTACCAAACAATAAGAATCACCAAAGGTTGTCTTGTGTTTCATAGGTCCAAAAAGGTCCATACGAAGACGTTCCAGTGGCATATTCACAGTGTTGATCTTCTTTACGGGATGGGACTTTCTCGCTTGCTTTCCCTTTTGGCATGATACATAGACATCTTGAAGATGAAAATTCTTGACTGGTACACCATTCACAAGATTATTTTTCACCAAATAGTTCATTTTTCTCAGGTGAATGTGTCACATACGTCTGTGTCAAGAGATTGATTCCTTCTCGGTGGCTTTTGAGACAAAACATGTGACTTGCGCAGATGTTGTAATAGCTTGGCTCATATCAAGAATATACAAGTCGTTAACTCTGGAGCCGATAGGAGAATCCATTCCTTGGGGATCTTGAATCCAGGTTTCAGCACATAACATCCGGTATCTTCAAAATGTAACGTGAACTTCTTGTCGTAGATTTGAGAAACACTAAGAAGACTGTGATCAATTTGCCGCACATAATTTATCTTATCAAAACTCACAACACCATTGGAGACCATTCCTTCTCCAGTGATGTATCCTCCTTTATCACCAGCAAAGGCAACATAACCACCCCTAATGCTTTTCACATCATACAGGAGCCGCAAGTCGCCTGTCATGTGCCTTGATGCTCCACTGTCAACAATCCAATGACTACTTATAGTTCCTCCTAGAACACCCAGCACATTTCACAAACAAGATCAGTTTGAGATGGGGACCCAAGCCTTGGTGGTCTTGGGTCGTCCCTTATCATCAAGAAATGTGATTTCTATTTCTTAATGATAGTCAAACTGAGTGTGACAACTGGCAGTTTCCGGTCATAATTAAGCACATAACGAATAGTAATACCATTATAATTAGCGTATTAGATGTAAATTAACTCGATTAGGCCTTTGGAAAGCCTAGGAACGTCTACATGCTTCACGTTACGCGATTTGGCGATAAATGAAGACACTAAACGCGAATTTAAACGATAAGCGAACTGATGCTGAACAAATACTGAAAACACCTAAGAACATGAATTTTGTACTTGTATTTGTCATACAGTTATAATTATGCGATAAAATTGGATCGTTGAACATCGCAAAGCACAACGCGGAAGATACGCGGAAATCGAGACGCACCGGCAATGAAACGAAAGCCACGGACTAGAGATACTTCTAAATATTAATATATTATGATATAGTAGGCTTCATTTTAAAATTTTAACGCTCACAGAAGAAACCAAAAGAAAAACGGAAGAGAAACGACAAAAAGGGCAATTACGCGATTTTTAAAGCAACGAACGGATTACGCGTCAAACCGGACCCCGATATAATTTAATACGTTTTCGAGTCTAAACGAATAAATTTCGATAAATAGCAACACTTGGATCGAAAAGCGGACCATAGATGGCGATCGTAGAGATTTTACGCAAATTTTAACGAAACCGACAAACCGTCGCGTCAACCGGTCGACTAAAGACAAGATTTACGTGTTTTTGAATGCATTACGACATAACACAATTGTCGGTTTCTAAAATGGGCTTTAGATACGTGTTTTGGGCTTATTCACGATAACGAGCCTTGGGCCCAACCCGTTTAGGAAACCCTAATATATAGACAACCTAAAACCCTAACTATTTAAACTTTCCTAACCCTAATCTTCTTCATTTGAAACCCCAAACCCTAGCACACCACACTCACAACCCCCTGCACTCTTCCCCTCTGATTCCGATCGCCGGACTCTGGCGATGAGTCCGGTTGGTACCGGCGGTCCCTTCTCCGGTCACCCCTTCAACACTCAAGCAGGCCACTACACACACACCTACATATATATACAGAAGTGAGAGAGAGATCGATGAGAGAGAGAGCTGTGAAGAGAGAGACATAACAGTGAGAGAGAGAGAGCAGCGGAGTCCGGCTAGGACTCCCGATCGGCTCCGGTCGTTTTTTCGGCAAACACACACACATCGACACCCTTGTCTCCTTGTTATACACACACCCGCATACATATCTGAGAGAAAGAGGGCGATGAGAGAGAGAGATCAGTGAGAGAGGGGAGAGTGACGGCGGCAGCCGCCACATAACAACGGCGGTGGTGCGGCAGTGGATTACAGCGGCCCCGATTTCATGATTCCGATCGACAGCCAGCGATGTCGGCAGTGGTGGTGGTCCGATGTGGTTATTACCAGCGGCAGTTGTAGGTCCACCTGCGGATGGTGTTAAACTAGTTCCTTGCTCATGTGACACACACACAAGTGCGGAATCCAAGTGTGCATGCAACCAAAGCAAAGTAAAGAACACGGGGTAACCAAAGATTCACTATCTTGATTAATGATTGAGAACAAGTACAAACATACACAATGCTCGTATGACTCAAACAAACTTGTTGTGTTCTTGTGTCTTCGTCTTCAGAGATAACAATCTCTCTGGTCAGTCTAGCTAGCTGACCCTCACTAAGAGGTACAAGTATGCTTATATAGCGTCTGTCTAGTTTCGTACGAATCACAAATCCAGACATATGGAACACACTATTTCACACGAGTCACAACTCCAGAATTGGTACGAGTCAGTGTTTCGTACAAAATACATGTTTCGTACAAAACCACTCAGTGATTCGCACGAAACTTCTGTTTCGTACGAATTCTCTGATTCGCATAGAATCCTCTTTATTGGAGAAGTGTGTAGACTTGACGTTTCCAAGACTTATCAGTATGCACACATGCAACTGATTAACACAGACAAGCTAAGATGTCATACTAGATCAAGATAGAAGGATATCTCGATCTATTCGACATGACCAAACCAATACAGACACTTGAGCAAAGATCGTACAATTACAACTGTAATTAAGAACAAGCGACAGACACAAAACTGTATCAACAAACTCCCCCTTGGATGTTGCTTGGTCTTCGGTCTTCGGTTTTTGGTCTTTATATGTTGGTGTTCATTTTGAATGGTTTGGAGTATCAACAAACTCCCCTGAAGATCTGCTATCCATTGATAGATCTGCTATCTAATGATTAGAGCATCAGGTCTTCTAACTTCTAAGAAACTTCAAATCTTTCTTGTTTCCTCTTCTGACTTGTCAGATTTCTTCGTTGCTGGTCTTTGTTTATGTTCTTTTGTATCAATCTGTACTCATAGACAAATATAGTTAGAACATAAATTTCTCAGGGGATACACACGAAAGACTTATCATAAAATCTTCGTATGATTGTATTCTGTGAACGAGATATACACACTCGTATGAATTCCAGCAGCAGATTTGAGAAAAACAAGTGTCCAAGTCAAACAAATGACTAGGTTCATTCGTATGATATACACACACTCAAATGAATATTAGATTTTGGTTTTCTTTTATGGATTAGTTGTTGCAAGATATTACCTTTATGAAGTTGCGATATCAAACAGATGGTTTTCTGGTGTATCTTGGTAGAAACTCTCGAGTATCAACTTTGGCTAACTTTCAAAAAGTAATTACATAAGCAACTAAGTAAACTAGACATAAAATCAAAATATACAGATAAACTACAATCCTTTTCGAGTTTCAAGGTAAAGGAATCATACCAGCATTTTAATCTTTGTCAAAGACGGTATTAGGTTTTCAAAATTAAACAGATAAGTATTTAACTGTGATTATCGGTATTGTTGTCCACGTAAGCTCAGACTTATCAGATGTAATCATGATTAAGAGATTTGATTAAGGTATGGATTTATATTTACTAGCCGGTGTTCAACCACATCACGACACATTCCCGTATCAAGATATGCATGAGAGAAAATCTTACCGGTGAGTATGATGCTTTATCATCTGTTTTGACGTATATGAATGATGTGAGATACTCACTTATTTTGATTGAAAACAAGTCCTTTGTGATTTAATCACTTATTGATGAGGAACTTGATTTTCATATGAATGCAGGGCACTGGAGTAAGTCCGTGAACAGGTTAGTACCATCGTACCGACAAAGAGACGAACTTAGCTTCTGCATAAAGCTGTGATATTTTATCACTTATTTTGGGGATGTTATATTTTTATCACTTATTTGAGGTCGTATGCAATATGTACACGTATGTATGATATCATGGAAGTTCTAGACTTGCACCACCGTTATTTTTCGGCAAAAGATTCAATCATGATACCCAGATGATAAGCCAGCATAAAGACCGTATATCTCAGAACCTCGGCACTCTATCAAACGAAATTTCGGTACCAAGACCATATGCCAATGAATGGTTCCCACCTGGCATTCTGTCTGTTAAGTTTTCATCATCTTCAACTTATCCAAGAAACTCATTTTTTATTTTTCTAATTTTTTTGTATTTTCCTGAATTTTCTCCCCCTTAAACAAAGAAGGTAAATAAAAGACATATTTTTGTATTCTCTTAAACTTACTCCCCCTAAAATATAAAACTGAAATTCTTTTTGTAGTTTTAGATTTTTAGAAAAGTATTTACAAAAATAGTTAGCCATAGTTGAGTTACTCGGGCTTCACCTTGATGCTATTGACCAAAAGTAGATAATCAAAACGTGATTTATCAAAGGCTTTGGTAAAAAGGTCGGCACGTTGGTGATCAGTGTGGATTTTAACAACATCGATAAGTCTCTTTTCATAACAATCTCGTATGAAATGATACTTAATTTCAATGTGTTTTGTTTTTAATGCTGTATAGGATTCCGAGTGATCTGTAAAGCAGCTTCATTATCAACAAAAATAGGAGTAGTAAGAAATTCAAAACCGTAGTTGCGCATTTGCTTTTGAATCCATAGAACTTGAGAGCAGCAACTAGAAGCTGAAATATACTCAGCCTCACATGTTGATGTAGCTACACAAGTCTGCTTTTTTACATTGCCACGTGACTAGGCGATTTCCCAAGATCTGACATCTTGCTAATGTTGATTTTGCATCGATTTTACAGCCGCCATGATCAGAATTACTGAATGCTGTCAGATCAAAGTTATCATCCTTAGGGTACCATAGACTAGTGTCAGGGTGACCCTTTAGATAACGAAAGATCTTTTTCACAGCCATCAAATGAGAAACCTTCGGACTAGACTGATAGCGCGCCAGAAGGCATGTTGGGTACATTATGTCGGGTCTCGAAGCAGTAAGATACATGAGAGATCTGATCATAGCACGATAGAGAGATGGTTCTACATGTTCACCCATTTCGTCTGGAGTAATCCCATGATTTTGAGCTAATGGAGTTCCCAAAGGCTTTGAGTCATCCATCTGAAATCGCTTGAGAATATCTCCGACGTACTTGGTTTGGTGGATAAAAATCCCTCTTTTGATTGCTAAACCTGCAAATCTAAAAAGAAATTCATTTCTCCCATTGCGCTCATCTCGAACTTCTCCTACATAACATGTTCAAATTCTTGGCACATTTGAGTGTTAGTAGACCCAAATATAATATCATCAACATAAACCTGTACTAGCAGCAAGTCCTTGTCCTGTTCCTTGATGAAGAGAGTATAGTCAATTAGGCCTCGTCGAAAACCATTCTTCAACAGATAGGTAGACAACGTTTCATACCAAGCCCTCGGAGCTTGATGAAGACCATATAACGCTTTGTTGAGAAGCCAAACCTTGTCAGGATGGAGAGGATCTTCAAAACCTGGTAGTTGCTCAACATATACTTCCTCTTCTATCACACCATGTAGAAATGCACTCTTCACATCCATCTGATAAACGGTGAACTTCTTGAAGGACGCATAAGCCAAAAAGATTCTTATAGCCTCAAGTCGTGCAACCGGTGCATAAACTTCATTGTAATCAATGCCTTCAACCTGATTAAAACTTTGAACAACCAATCGCGCTTTGTTTCTCACAACAACACCTCGGTCATCCTTCTTGTACTTGTACACCCATCGTGTACCAATCTTCTTGTAGCCGTCAGGCCTGTCAACCAATTTCTAGACGCCTAACTTCTGAAACTTCTAAAGTTCTTCCTGCATGGCTTCAACCCACGAGTCTTCTTTCATTGCCTCCTTCCAAGATTTTGGTTCTACTTTGCACACATAGCAGGCAAAAGACCAATCATTCAGACCACAACATTCCCTGATTTCCGAATACAATCCAACATTCTTGTTGTTTCGAAGCTGATTACGAGTCTGCACACCACTCTGGACATCTCCAATAATATTCTGCTGAGGATGGATATTATGAATACGAGTTTCTGGCACATCAGGAACTCGAGAATTGATATCCAAATTGTTGAGATTCAGATTCAACAGTTACATCGAGAGCTGGATTTGATGACGTTGTAGATGCCTGACCTTCAGTCGTTCCTTGAGGTTGAATATTTGACGTATCATTTGAAAATCCAGGAACCGCACCAGAGGTAACTTCATTCGCATCGTGAAACTCATCGTCTTCTGATGAAATATTACAATCCGCAGCGTCTTCGAATTCCTCATTTTGAACAAGATTGTTAACCGAAGTTGATACTTGAGGATTAACAATAATTGGTCGAACTAATGATGACTCTACTACAGTATCACTTTCCAATAACATCTGAGCAGCAGTTGTTGCATCATCAAAAGTTGGCAGATTAAAGGAGTCAAACAGCCCATCGTAGTCAAACATCCAAGGAGCACCCAGAGCTCTTATAGCTTCTGTATATCTCTAAACTTGACTTCACCCCATTCTTCAATCTTCTTCAAAGACAAATTCCACACCCGAAAATTTGGAGTAGCATATCCCAGAAAGAAACCTTCGATAGCCTTGGGACCAAACTTTCCATGTGGGTCGATCATAGTGCATGGAACTCCAAAAGGTTCTAAGAAAGAAATATCTGGTTTTCTTTTATGTAACAACTAAAAGCATGTCTTCCCATGTCTCTTCACCGTCAGAACTCTATTCAACGTATAACACGCAGTAGCAACAGCTTCTCCCCAAAATTGAACGGGAAGTTCTGATTCTACTGACATGGTTCTTGCAGTTTCAATGAGAGTTCTATTCTTCCTCTCAGCGACGCCATTTTGTTGTGGAGTGTATCGAGAACTGTACTCATGCAGAATACCCTTTGAGGAACAGTACTCGTCCATAACTTGATTCTTGAATTCCGTGCCATTGTCGCTTCTGATTCTCCTTACTTTCAGATTGTAGAAATTTTCTAACAGAGTCAGGAGAGTCTTGAGGATAGTAGGAACTTCACTCTTGTGTGCCAGCATGTTTACCCATGAGAATCTGGAATAGTTATCAGTAACTACCAGACAAGAAGAATCACCAAAGGTTGTCTTGTGTTTCATAGGTCCAAAGAGGTCCATATGAAGATGTTCCAGTGGCATATTCACAGTGTTGATCTTCTTCACGGGATGAGACTTTCTTGCTTGCTTCACTTTCTAGCATGATACACAAACGTCTTGAAGATGAAAGTTCTTCACTGGTACACTAGATTGTTCTTGACCAAATAGTTCATTTTCCTCAGGTGAATGTGTCCCACACGTCTGTGCCAGGAGATTGATTCCTTTTCGGTGGGTTTGGAGACAAAACATGTGACATGTGTAGATGTTGTAATAGCTTGGCTCATATCAAGAATATACAAATCATTAATTCTTGGAGCCGACAGGAGAATCCATTCCTTGGGGATCTTGAATCCAGGCTTCAGCACATAACATACGGTATCATCAAAATGTGCCGTGAACTTCTTGTCGCAGATTTGAGAAATGCTAAGAAGTTTGTGATCAATTTGCTGCACATAATTGATCTTGTCGAAGCTCACAACACCATTGGAGACCATTCCTTCTCCAGTGATGTATCCACCTTTGTCACCAGCAAAAGCAACATAACCACCTTTCACATCATATAGGAGCCGCAAGTCGCCCGTCATGTCCTTGATGCTCAACTGTCAACAATCCAATGACTGTTTACAGTTCCTCCTGGAACACCCTGCACATTGCACAAACAAGATTATTTTGAGATGGGGACCCAAGCCTTAGTGGTCTTGGGTCGTCCCTTATCATCGAGAAATGCAATCTCAATTTCTTGATGATCACTTGTCTTCTGTTTCCAAGATCGTTGTTTATTACCAGATTTACTATTATTTACAGTTTTAACAGTGTCTCGTTTTATTGACTTTGAAGATCTTTGATCCTTTTTCGAAGAATCCGATTTTAAAGCTTTCTCAACTGCTTTTACTTGTTTACGTTTTTGTTTCTCTTTTTGATCTTTAATAACTCGTTTATCTTGTGTTGGAGAAACAGATTTACATTTGCAAGTTGGTTCATGAGGGTTTTCTTTATACATCTTGATTTGGCTGGATTTTTGACAATCCTTTATAATGTGGCCAAATTCTCCAAATTTGAAACAAGTTCTCCTTTCAACAAAAGTAGGAGATCGTGTTTCTCGGCTTGATATTGAACTTGTGGTTCCTGAGGTACTGGGTTCATTTTCATTACATCCATCAGTGCGTTGGATGTAATTGTTTTGACTATTTCTTTTCAAAATCTTAACTTTCTTTTCAAAATCTTAACTTGCTTTATAAAATCATCATTAGATTTTCCTTGAAATGTTTCGACTTTATCGGTACCTTTAGAACTTACAAATTTAACAATTTTGGCCTTTTTCTGGTAACGAGAGCCTTTTGCTCCAACCCTCGGTTGAGAAGTTGTGGGCTTTTCAACTCGCTTCCATTCTTTTTCTTTTGAAGCGGATAATGGTTGTGTTTTGGTGGGCTTTTTCTTCTCTAAAGGTTTGGTTTTTGACTTTTCAAACACCTGATCTATAGAGATTAGATTTACATTTTTAATTGGAAAATCTTTGTTTGAATAGATTTTCTTATCTCCAACCAAGGTATACAACACATTATCTACTTCTTGTGTAGACACACTTGTCTTTACAGATTTCTTAGGAACAGTCTCTTGATTCTCAACAGATTGAGTACTAGGAGTAGCAGACAATTCTACTCTTTTCCTTTCATCAAGAGGCTGATCCTGATCATCATTTCTTGATTCATCATCTGATGTATCATCCTCTTCTTCATCAGATGATGAACTTTCTGGCTTGCTTGGTTCTTGAGAGGAATTGCCTAGTTTGAACCCTAACCCTGCTGCGAATTCCTCAGGATTAAAAGGTACATAGGGTTCAAAACGAGGCATCTCCTCTTCATCAGGCATTTTGGTATAGTTGTGTTTCATTAGGGGTGGACACGAATTTATACCTATGCATTGAACATCTACCTTTAGTTTTTGAACTTCAATGATATGATCAAGCACATATTGGGAGTTAGAATAACTTTCCAATTTGCGTTTGATCGAATTATATTCGCATTTGGCGATGGCTAACTCTTTCTTTGTTTCTTCTAGGAGATTAATGTAGTTATTAATTCATGTATGTTTATTCAAAACTGTTTTTGTCAATTCAGAAACACTTTTCTTAAGGGTTTCTATTACAGATTTGAATTCTTTTTTCATTTCTAGTTAGCGCCAAGTTCGCCTCTTTGCATTTTGATAGTTCAAAAACTAAATATTGATTTTGACTGTTGATGGTTTCATATTTTATTTTCAACTCAGCACAATCATTGCAAACATTAGGAGGGTCAGAATTTACCTGTTTTGAAGAACCTTCAACATTTGCCATAAAGACAGTGTGATGAGGAAAAGCTGCATCATCTGTAGAGAGTGCCTCTGTGTCTATTTCCGCAGCTTCTGCATTCCTCGTCATTCTTACCTTTTTACTCTTCAACATCTCAGCTTCACTCAGCAACTCTTCAACCTCAGCTTCACTTCCTTTCTTCACATCAGAATCAGATCCATAACCATCTGAACTTGAACATTCTTCATCAGAACTACCAGCATCCCCAGATGTATCATCGTTATTTGGAGTATTGATGCTGTGATCATGCTTGATTTGATCCACGATCTTCGCATAGCATGCAGTTCCTCCGCTGTTCTCAGTTCCCAACTGTACTGACCAATCGCATCCTTCATCAGACTGAACTACCATAGCTCTGTGTGTGTTTGAAGGTTCTGATTGATTAGTGTTGTTAGAGTTGCCAACAACTATTATTCTTCTTTCGTTGTTGTACTGTGCTGTGTAGGATGGTTGAGACTGATTACGAAAGGGGTTGTGATTTCCTTCCTTGTTGGGTCTTGTGCATTCCCTCTTAAAGTGATCTCTTTCTCCGCAGTTGAAGCAAGTGACGGCGGTTTTGTCAAAGCCGTATTTTGTATCCTTCTTGCTTTCCAAACTGGTCCTACCCGTTCTTCTCATATAATCCTTCGATCTTCTCATAGCACTTGCAAATGCCTACTTAATGTCCATTCTCTCCATTTCATCTCGGTCAATTTGCACATAGTCTTCGTTCGTCAAATTGATGTTCCCTATTTGACCTGCAACTAAACCACAATATGCACTGACCATGGTATTTAGAAGTTTCGCATGTTCCTGTGCAACTTCTACGTTAATTTTGGAGAGATTTGACGTGTCAAGTTTGACAGTGTTGGGATTTGCCGATTGAGGTGGTGTTTCCATAGAAAGCTTGTTGAGGAGCTTGCTGTGGAGCTTTATGCTCTAAATCCCTTGGCTATGGAAGGAAGGCTTTCGGATCAAAAGCTTGTCCATAGGCTTGATTACTCGAACCTGTAGACTGCCATGTTTGAACTGGTTGGGGTAGAAAAGGGTTCACGTTTGACACAAACGCGGTTTGCAGCTTCGGTTGCTGACTTGAGCTTGTACCTGCATTTATACTTCCAAAGTATATCTCAGGGTTTTGTGGAGCAGAGACTCGTTGTGCCTTCCAGAGTTCTTCTTCATTCTTGTTCTCCAGTTTCTTCACAAATTCATAAATACTTATTGAGTCCAAAACACCTGTATGTTTTAATAGATCAATAAATTGACCCTATTTTAGAGGTAAAGCATCAGCAAATCGCATCACAATTTCTTGTGGTGCTGCTAACACTTTATACGAGTACATTTCTCTGAGAAGATGATAAAACCGAGTGGTCATATCATTCAAAGTTTCGTTCTCCATGAACATGAAACCTTCAAAATCTTTCTTGAGCAGATCATGCCGAATCTTCCTGGTAGCAGCGTTACCTTCACCTCTTGCTTCCAAAGTGTCCCACAAATTTTTCGTTGTAGTACAATACACAAACTGATGATAAATGTCTTTATGCAGAGCTTGTGTGAGGATAGCAAATGCCTTTTTCTCTATATCGTAAGCTTTCTTGTCACTTTCGACTAGATTGGCCAATGTGGTTAGGTTTGATCCAGCTTCTTCAAGTGCTTCATTGTAGGGGGTAGTGAAACACGTCCACAATTCTGTGTTCTATCCAAGAACGTATGTATGAAAACGACTTTTCCAGGAAGGATAATCGTTCATATGATTTAGCTTGGGCGGACGGTTGTTACTCCCTGTTTCACTTTCGCTCATTAACAGTTTGGATGCTTTGATTTTGATTCGCAGCACACGCCCATTGATTTGCAGAGATCATTGTTGTATGTTGAGGCATCAAAGATTTTACCCATGATGTTGCGGAGCTTTGCGAAGACTCCTGATTTGAGCTTAAACAACTCCAATCCCACGGGTTAGAACTCATTACATTTTCTTGTTTAATGAAAATTTAAAGGTTTTAAAATTTCAAAATTATAATTACCGTTTAAAAATTCACAGTTCTGAAAATATGATAAATTCTTAAAATCACAAATCTTTGAACAACACGAAAAACAAACAAAAACCAAAGTTATTCGTACAAAACTAATTTTTTGCGGATAACACCCTATTTCGTACGAACCACACAGTTTCCTGCGAAACGGTTGTTTTGTGCGAGACAACATGTTTTCGTGCGAATCAGATGTTTCGCACTAAACTTTTCAATAGCACAAACTGTTTTGTTCAGTGTTTTTCAGATGAGTCTTTTCAGAAATGGTTTGGTGAGAAATTTCCTTTCTTGTGTACACCTGCTTTTTCGAAAATACCAGTTGTGTTACCCACTTTTAGTTAAAACACAGATTTTTAACAATCCACAGTCCAAGTCCAGATCCAAGTCAGAAAATGTCAACCCTACCAAAACTAATCAGATTCAAGTTTTTGTAGATTTCTTCTTCAAGGGTGTTCTTCAGAAAAAATTTACCATAAAATTTTTTGTATACAACAGATTTTAACCAAGTTTTAAGTTAGTTAACTATCCAAAACTTATGTTTTCTGCTAGAGGCTCAAGAACACTTCAGAAATTTTCAAACTAGCTCAGATACAACTAAGCCCGGTTTGGAACAAGGAAAGAGCCAAAGCTCTGATACCACTTGTAGGTCCACCTGTGGATGGTGTTAAACCAGTTCCTTTTTCATGTGACACACACACAAGTGCAGAATCCAAGTGTGCATGCAACCAAAGCAAAGTAAAGAACACGGGGTAACCAAAGATTCACTATCTTGATTAATGATTGAGAACAAGTACAAACATATACAAACAATGCTCGTATGACTCAAACAAACTTGCTGTGTTATTGTGTCTTCGTCTTCAGAGATAACAATCTCTCTGGTCAGTCTAGCTAGCTGACCCTCACTGAGAGGTACAAGTCTGCTTATATAGTGTCTGTCTAGTTTCATATGAATCATAAATCTAGACATATAGAACACACTATTTCACACGAGTCACAACTCAAGAATTGGTACGAGTCAGTGTTTCGTACGAAATACATGTTTCGTACGAAACCACTCACGAAACTTCTGTTTCATACGAATTCTCTGACTCGCGCAGAATCCTCTTTATTGGAGAACGTGTGTAGACTTGACGTTTCCAAGACTTATCAGTATGCACACATGCAACTGATTAACACAGACAAGCTAAGATGTCATACTAGATCAAGATAGAAGGATATCTCGATCTATTGGACATGACCAAACCGATACAGACACTTGAGCAAAGACCGTACAATTACAACTGTAATTAAGAACAAGCGACAGACACAAAACTGTGTCAACAGCAGTGATGCCGGTGGTGGTTATAACAGTTCTGGTTGAGCGGCGGCAGTAGCGGTTGTGGCGGTGTTCTAATTTTTTGGTCGTTGCAGCTTTAGTCCAGTGTAGATGCTTCAGATTCAGTTTCGGTTCAGTCCAGTTCAGTCAGCGGCTCGGGTCACGGCTCGAGTTTCGGTTCAGTTCACCTTCGGTTCTGGTTTCGGGTTCGACTCGGTTCGACCCGGTTCAAGTTTGAAACGGTTTTCAATATTTCAGTTTCGTTCGATTTGAGTTCACTTCGGTTCAGTTAATATTTAAGTGTATGTTTCAGGTTCGGCGTTCGGATCGGTGCGTTCAACAAATATCAACGGGTCAAATCCGGTCAATGAGTCAACCCTGACTCGGTAAAAATTAATTACGGCGCGAAAATTTAAATTATATTGATTTATATATTAATATATATATCTCGCGAAACCGAGCTTGACCCGACCCGTAAACGATTATATGTCGCCAAAGAAAATAAATAATATATAACAATCAATCCGACTTCGTAACGGGGTTTTCTAGTAGATCGACAGCAGTCAGCGGTGGTGGTTATAACAGTTCTGGTTGAGCGGCAGCAGTAGCGGTGGTGGCGGTGTTCGAAATTTTTGGTCGTTGCACCTTTAGTCTAGTGTAGATGCTTCAGATTCAGTTTTGGTTCAATCCAGTTCAGTCAGCAGCTCGGGTCACGGCTCGAGTTTCGGTTCAGTTCACCTTCGGTTCAGGTTTCGGGTTCGACTCGGTTCGACCCGGTTCAAGTTTGAAACGGTTTTCAATAATTCAGTTTCGTTCTATTTGAGTTCACTTCGGTTCAGTTAATATTTAAGTGTATGTTTCAGGTTCGGCGTTTGGATCGGTGCGGTCAACAAAAGTCAACGGGTCAAACCCGGTCAACACCAGTCAAACTTGGTCAAACCCGGTCAATGAGTCAACCCACGACTCGGTAAAAATTAATTACGGTGCGAAAATTTAAATTATATTAATTTATATATTAATATATATATATATCGCGAAACTAAGCTCGACCCGACCCGTAAACGATTATATATCGCCAAAGAAAATAAATAATATATAACAATCAATCCGACTTCGTAACTCGTTTAAAATCATTAATTAAAATCAAACCAACATCGTTAGTTAAATATCTAAATCGGAAATTAAATCGGCGAAACTTAATATTGAAAACCACTAAAAATTTTATATATATTGTTGAATGTATACATTGCAGGTTGTGTTTTGATAAATAAATCGACAACTTATGTTGTCGGGATCGTCCAAAAACAGAGGAAACTCTGTCCGATTTTCCTAAAATCCGTAAAACGAAACGCGTTACAATTCAAAGATAAAACGTCTGATTTCAAAACGGTTATTATAAAATAAATATAGGTATATATTTATTTGACGACGATATAAAAACCTTCAAAACTCGAGCCGACAACCTTTCCACGAACGCGATTTCAAGATAACGAATGTACGGCAAACGACTACAAGATAAACGATACTTATTTATGTTTAATTCAAACGCCGAATTCGGAAACTAGATTTCAAACATCAATAAATTATTCGAACAATGTTACAAAAAAATAAGCATATTGTTTATATTTAATTCGAAATGCCACTATTTTCGAAACGCTTATATGAAGCGCGTAGTATTTCAAGCGATAAATCCGGAAATCGTATTACAAGGATATTATATATATTCAAATGTCGTAGCATTGAATACTTTTATAAAATAAATATAGTATTATTTACTTCAATCATCGACGATGCGAACACTTGAATACTTTGAAGGATTTTATAACAATAATACACATTGATTATATTCAATTCAACGCCTAACGAAGTGTGACACGATACGCCAGACTTTTGCACGAATACGAAACGTATTATCTATACGAATATATTTTCGAGTATATATACATTATACCTTACGAAAACTACGGAGAGTCGTACTATTATCTGTCGACGTACGTAACAACTAATTATGATTTCAAGAAATATAGTTATGTTTCATGTAAACATATAATTCAAGTAGCTCGAAAACAAAATCGTTTCTAAGAAAACCACGGGTTGGTTAACCGAGTTAAGTTAATAGAAATTTCATAGAATCGTATGAGTAACGATTCGGCAGAGCTCATTATCACGTTATATAGCTACGTCATTCTTAGAATCTTACAAGTTATTCCATTTTAGGAATACACTAGATTGCATGCTAGCGAGTCAAGTTGTGGAGACAACACTATGGAGATAACATTTAAGCTAGCTTTGCACTGGATTATCCATGTGAGTTCATAACCCCCACTTTTTACCGTTTTACATTTTTATAAATGTTTTCGGGGGTGGAAGGACATGCAAGTTTTGCGAAAGCATAAAATGTTTCGAGAAACGAAAATCATATATTTCTAAACTATGTTACAAACAGATTTCAATGAACACAAATGGTTTATGAAAGGTTTATGCTAAACTTACCGGTTTTCACAGCTGTACAAAGCTTTTTGAAACGTGCATGAGTTTTATGACTGGTGACGGGATTATCATAGTCACAACTAGGGGGCGGGGCCCCAACAAGAACAAAATAACATGGGCTAGGCCCAAAATCACAAGAAAACATGGGCTAGGCCCAATGACAAAAGAACATGGGCTAGGCCCATAAATCACAAAACAACATGGGCTAGGCCCAAAATCACAAAACAACATGGGCTAGGCCCAATAACACAGATTTCTAACAATTGGTATGTAGCTATGGGATTAGATTATAACAGATCACTGTGCGTAAGTAAGGAAATAACAATAGTAACCATTAATCACGTAGTGACCAAGGTGCAAAAGGTATAGATCTATCAAGTTTGAGACATGCTCCACTCCTGGGATGATAACCGGTTAGGAGTGCTTTTGTGATCCCAAAATGTCAAAGAAGTCTCGGTTTGGTTACTTACTTATGGCACATAGGTCGGTGTATTAGCTACACACTGACAGATCCTTAGATTCAATAGGAAAACTAGATACTGCGATTTTAACACCGGTTTACAAAAATAACAGAGAACATTTCAATTCCGGTTTATTTACAGATACGATTGAAATCATTTTATCACCGGTTTATAAACATAACAGTTATATGCATGGATTTGCAAACAACATGGAAAACATTTCGATACTGTTATACAGACATGATATTTCAAATGCTTTGGGATACTTTGATCCCACAAACTGGTTTTTAGAATGCAGGACTTTCAAATGTTTTATGATTCATTTGAAACAAAAACAGACAAACTATGAACTCGCCAACTTTATGTTGATTTTTCGCATGTTCTTTCTCAGGTTATAATACAAGTATGGCACGGTTGGAATAGTGGAACCCCTGGGGATTCGAGTAGTTAGCGGGCGTTCATTTACTAGAAACCCTAGCCATCACGTGTGCTTCCGCTGTGCGATGAAGATGCCATTCGGTTCATGCCCCGGCTCTGATGCGAAAGGATAACATTGGGGTTGTGACAGAGTGGTATCAGAGCTATAGGTTCTAGCGAATTAGGTATCAAACCTGGCTTGATAACAGATAGGTTTCTGTGGAGATACCTAGGCTTTAACCTCACGTTCCTTTGGGGACATTAGATCATTAAGACTTGAATACATACAGAACGCCTAGCACTCGAACCGTGGCCGAAAACAATAAGTCAACATTATGATTTTAATCATACACTAGTGTTGTATTTGATACACGGTACACGAAAACATAACATACCGTAGGCAAAACTTTGGGAGTTTTGACAACATGCATTTAAGACCTTTTGAAAGCTTATGTCAATATCCATTAAAGGTCAGCACGTAGGAACCACGGTTATTAGCTCGGACAAACACATTACATATATTGTCGCTACTATTTTATTTACCGAGCAGGTAGCCTACGCGAAACGAAAACACTAGTGAGCAAATGTACATGAAACTTAAACTATTTGACAACGTATGTTAAAGTACATCACAAACGACTTGCAGGCCGCGACCTTGAGGAAACACGACATTACGACAACGATGCTAATCCCTTCAGCGGGAGAACTACCGACCAGAATGCGACAATCTATCACGTGGTCCTGTAAGCGACATGAACAACGTTGAATTACGTTCAAACGAGAATACATAACAGTCGGTACTTATTACAATGGTAATCACAACGATTGGCGCAAAAAAAAGTCACATGTCTTTGCATTCCCCCTACTTCACTAATGGTAACTACGCCATATTCGACATTCGGTGGAAATGTCACGAAACAATAATCATCACAGGAAATACCAGGTAAAGTCCTCGAATTCCTTTTGTTGGAATTTCAATTTTGCATATCATGAGTAGGTTTGCATACCTCTACTCCTCATAACGATCATTGTGTCACGAAAAATTCTTTCTTGATTTACGCATGTGGTTAACTTGAATTAGGGTTTTCACTTCGAATGGTCATTTCATCAATAAATCAAAGATTGGTTCGCTATATTCAAATTTTTGCTTTGTGATCTAGATGACCTGCATTATTGTGAGTATTGACTCCTGGATATCGAGTCAACAAATTCTTGAAATTTCATTTTCTTTCCAAGTTGCATACATGGGTTTTTATAGTGAACATATCAAAACTTGCTCGAATCATGTATTTATTGTTGGATTGTGTCAAACCAAGTTCAATTGTTTGAACTTGCTCACTGTATACAAAGTTCAATTCAAGGATTTCATATGATGGATTGAGGCCGTCATATTCAAAGTAATATCAACAAGCAATTCAATGGTTTCGAACCATAGCAGACTGGTTCAGTTTGCACTCTTATTAAGTCAATCATTGGTTCGACACCTTGTGGTGACGTTACACTAGTTGAAGCTTGTGGTAATCTCGCTTTCACAGTTCATGTACGGATTTAATTATTTGATTATTTATTCATTTTTGAATCCCCCTTGTTGGATCATTTTCTTAAAACCTCCTTGATACAATCGTGTATTAAGAAGATGGTACACAAATTTATGGTCTATTTCAGTATACCTCGTAACGGTTCTTTCATCATCGGTCGAGAATTTTGAGATATTTATTGTTCTTCCACTATCGACCGAAATTATATTTATTTGTTCTTTCATTTTCAGTTTATGGGATTTATTTGGAACAAATATTCGGATTTACTTAATTGAACTTTTCATTGTAAACACGATGAATTTGTTCGATCACCTATGTTATGGAATTATTTCAATGGCTATGACACCTTGTGGCATCGGTATAAACTTGTAGCTTGGGCTAATCATTGAAAGTTGTCTTAATGCAACTATGTATTAAGACAATGATACACTAACTTCGGTTGTAATTTGGTGTATCCTTGCAATTCAATAGTGTTAACTTATGGTTCGAAAAGTTAACAGATCAGCTTCATGTTTCTAATTAAGTTAAGCTTGTTGATTCTAAGTCTTACCGATCCAACAACCAACGCTAGTTTCCGTTGGTAGAGATTCCTATTGATTATGAAATTCATTTACAGATTGTGAACGTCTTGGAAATCTAATTGTTGAGATTGTCATTTGTATGACCCATGTAGACTCAGTCACATTGGTGATTATGTCATTACGTTTCGTTCACTTGGCATCGATTCTGAAAATATATTCAGTTGAACAGTGGGTTCATGTTGTTGTAGTAAGTCATTGCATTCATATAATCCAAACAAGCCTCGATGCGATTACGTAGTTATTTACCTGGGTATTTTTAATACTTACCTACGTATGACAAAAATCTAAGGAGATAACAGAGCTTACATTTCGAGGATGAAATTTTTATAACAAAGGGTGAATGTGACAACCGGCAGTTTCCGGTCGTAATTAAGCGCATAACGAATAGTAATACCATTATAATTAGCGTAATTAGACGTAAATTAACTCGATTAGGCCTTTGGAAAGCCTAGGAACGTCTACTTGCTTCACGTTACGCGATTTGGCGATAATCAAAGACACTAAACGCGAATTTAAACGATAAGCGAACTAATGCCAAACAAATACTGACAACGCCTAAATAACGAATTTTGTACTTGTATTTGTCATGCAGTTATAATTATGTGATAAAATTGGATCGTTGAACGTCGCAAAGCACAACACGGAAGATACGCGGAAATCGAGACGCACCCACAATGAAACAGAGGACACGGACTAGAGATACGTCTAAATATTAATATATTATGATATATTAGGCTTCGTTTACAAATTTTAACGCTCACAAAAGAAACCAGAACGAAAAACGGACCAGAAACGACAAATAGGGCTATTACGCGATTTTTAACGCAAGGAACGGATTACGCATCAAAACCCGACCCCCTATGTAATTTAATACGTTTTCGAGTCTAAACGAATAAATTTCGATAAATAGTAACACTCGGATCGAAAAACGGACTATAGATGGCGATCGTAGAGATTTTACGCAAATTTTAACGAAACCGACAAATCGTCGCGTAAACCGGTCGACTAAAGACAACATTTACGTGTTTTTGAATGCATTACGACATAACACAATGCTCAGTTTCAAAAATGGGCTTTAGATACGTGTTTTAGGCTTATTCACGATAATGGGCCTTGGGCCCAACCCGTTTAGAAAACCCTAATATATAAACAGCCTAAAACCCTAACTATTTAAACTTTCCGAACCCTAATCTTCTTCATTTGAAACCTCAAACCGTAGCACACCACACTCATAACCCCCTGCTCTCTTCCCCTCGGATTCCGATCGCCGAACTGCGGCAATGAGTCCGGTCGGTGCCGGCGGTCCCTTCTCCGGTCACCCCTTCAACACTCAAGTAGGCCACTACACACACACCTACATATATATATATATACAGAAGTGAGAGAGAGATCGATGATAGAGAGAGAGTTGTGAAGAGAGAGACATAACAGTGAGAGATAGAGTAGCGGAGTCCGGCTAGGACTCCCAATCGGCTCCTGTCGTTTTTCCGGCAAAGACACACACATCGACACCCTTGTCTCCTTGTTATACACACACCCACATATATATCTGAGAGAGAGAGGGCGATGAGAGAGAGAGATCAGTGAGAGAGGGGAGAGTGGCGGCGGCAGCTGCCACATAACAGCGGCGGTGGTGCGGTGGTGGATTCCAGCGGCCCCGATTTCCGGATTCCGATCGATAGCCGGCGATGTCGGCAGTGGTGGTGGTCCGATGTGGTTGTTACCAGCGGCAGTGATGCCGGCATTTTCTAGTAGATAGATAGCAGTCAGCAGTCTGATTGAGCGGCGGCAGTAGCGGTGGTGGCGGTGTTCGAAATTTTTGGTCGTTGCAGCTTTAGTCCAGTGTAGATGCTTCAGATTCAGTTTCGGTTCAATCCAGTTCAGTCAGTATCTCGGGTCACGGCTTGAGTTTCAGTTCAGTTCACCTTCGGTTCAGGTTTCGAGTTCGACTCGGTTTGACCCAGTTCAAGTTTGAAACGGTTTTCAATATTTCAGTTTCGTTCGATTTGAGTTCACTTCGGTTCAGTTAATATTTAAGTGTATGTTTCAGGTTCGGCGTTCGGATCGGTGCGGTCAACAAAAGTCAACCGGTCAAACCCGGTGAACACCAGTCAAACTTGGTCAAACCCGGTCAATGAGTCAACCCACGACTCGGTAAAAATTAATTATGACGCGAAAATTTAAATTATATATATATATATATATATGTCTCGCGACACCGAGCTCGACCCGACCCGTAAACGATTATATATCGCCAAAGAAAATAAATAATATATGACAATCAATCCGACTTCGTAACTCGTTTAAAATCATTAATTAAAAACAAACCTACGTCGTTAGTTAAATATATAAATCGGAAATCAAATCGGTGAAACTTAATATTGAAAACGACGAAAAATTATATATATTGTTGAATGTATACGTTGCAGGTCGTGTTTTAATAAATAAATCGACAACTTGTGTTGTCGGGATCGTCCAAAAACAGAGGAAATTCTGTCCGATTTTCCTAAAATGCGTAAAACGAAACGCGTTACAATTCAAAAATAAACGTCTGATTTCAAAACGGTTGTTATAAAATAAATATAGGTATATATTTATTTGACGACGATATAAAAACCTTCAAAACTCGAGCCGACAACCTTTCCACAAACGCGATTTCAAGATAACGAATGTACGGCAAACGAATACAGGATAAACGATACTTATTTATGTTTAATTCAAATGCCCAATTCCGTAACTAGATTTCAAACATCGATAAATTATTCGAACAAATTTACAAGAAAAATAAGCATATCATTTATATTTAATTCGAAATGCCATTACTTCCAAAACACTTATACGAAGCGCGTAGTATTTCAAACGACAAATTCGGAAATCGTATTACAAGGATATTATATATTTTCAAATGTCGTAGCATTGAATACTTTTATAAAATAAATATAGTATTAATTACTTCAATCGTCGACGACGCGAACACTCGAATACTTTGAAGGATTTTATAACAATAATATACATTGATTATATTCGATTCAACGCCTAACGAAGTGCGACACGATACGCCAGACTTTTGCGCGAATACGAAACGTATTATCTATATGAATATATTTTCGAGTATATATACATTATACCTTACGAAAACTACAGAGAGTCGTACTATTATCTGTCGACGTACGTAACAACTAAATATGATTTCAAGAAATATAGTTATGTTTCATATAAACATATAATTCAAGTAGCTCGAAAACAGAATCGTTTCTAAGAAAACCATGGGTTGGTTAACCGAGTTAAGTTAATAGAAATTTCACAGAATCGTAGAGTAACGATTCGGTAGAGCTCGATATCACGTAGTATAGCTACGTCATTCTTAAAATCTTACAAGTTATTCCATTTTAGGAATACACTAGATTGCATGCTAGCGAGTCAAGTTGTGGAGACAACACTATGGAAATAACATTTAAGCTAGCTTTGCACTGGATTATCCAGGTGAGTTCATTTTGAAACAAAAACAGACAAACTATGAACTCGCCAACTTTATGTTGATTTTTCGCATGTTCTTTCTCAGGTTATAATTACAAGTATGGCACGGTTGGAATAGTGGACCCCATGGGGATTCGAGTAGTTAGCGGGCATTCATTTACTAGAAACCCTAGCCATCACGTCTGCTTCCGCTGTGCGATGAAGATGCCATTCGGTTCATGCCCCGGCTCTGATGCGAAAGGATAACATTAGGGTTGTGACACTGAGTCCCTCCTCTAGAACCACTACCGGTCTGCTGTTTCCAAGATCGTTGATTATTACCAGATTGACTATTATTTACAGTTTTAACAGTTTTTGGTTTTATTAACTTCGAAGATCTTGGATTTTTTTCTGAAGAATCCGTTTTTAAATCTTTTTCAATTGCTTTTACTTGTTTATGTTTTTGTTTCTCCTTTTGATCTTTAATAATTCGTTTATCTTGTGTTGGAGAAACAGATCTACGTTGGCAAGTTGGTTCATGAGGAGTTCTTTCCACGAATCTTGATTTGGCTGGATTTTTACAATTTTTTATAATGTGGCCAAACTCTCCACATTTAAAACATGTTCTCCTTTCGACAAAACTAGGAGATCGTGTTTCTTGGCTTAATGTTGAACTTGTGGGTGTTGAGGTACTAGGTTCATTTTCATTACATCCATTCGTATGTTGGGTGTAATTATTTTGATTGTTTCTTTTCAAAATCGTAACTTTCTTTACAAAATCTATATTAGATTTTCCTTGAAAAGCTTCGACTTTATCGGTACCTTTGGAACTCACAAATTTAACATTCTTAACCTTTTTCTTGTAGCGAGGGCCTTTTGCTTCAACCTTTGGTTTGGAAACGTTAGGCTTTTCAACTTGCTTCCATTGTTTTTCTGTTGAAGCCGATAATGGTTGTGATTTGGTTGGCTTTTTCTTCTCTAAAACTTTGGTTATTGATTTTTCAAACACCTGATCTATAGAGATTGGATTTATTTTTAACTGGAAAATCTTTGTTCGAATAGATTTTCATATCTCCAACCAACGTACACAACACATTATCTGCTTCATCTATCAACACTTCTGTCTTAACAGATTTCTTAGAAACGGTCTCTTGGATCTCAACATATTGATTACTAGGAGTAGCAGAAAGTTCTACTCTTTTCCTTTCATCAAGAGGCTAATCCTGATTATCTTTTCTTGATTCATTATCTGATGTATCATCTTCGTCTACATCAGATGGATTTTGAACAACATCAGACGATGAATTTTTAGGCTTACTTGGTTCTTGAGAAGAATTGTCTAGTTTGAACCCTAATCTTGCTGCAAATTCTTCAGGATTCAGAGGTACTGAGGGTTCAAAACGAGGCATCTCCTCTTCATCAGGCATTTTGGTATAGTTGTGTTTTATTGGGGGTGGACACGACTTATACCCAATGCATTGAACATCTCCCTTTAGTTTTTGAACATCAATGATATGATCAAGCGCATAGCGGGAGTTAGAATAACTCTCCAATTTGAGCTTGATCGAATCATATTCGCATTTGGCGATGACTAACTCTTTCTTAGTTTCTTCCAGGAGATTAATATAGTTATTAATTCCTGTCTGTTTATTCAAAACTGTTTTTGTCAATTCAGAAACGCTTTTCTTAAGGGTTTTTATTATAGATTTGAATTCTTTTTCATTTCGGGTTAGTGCCAAATTCGCCTCTTTGCACTTTGATAGTTCAAGAACTAAATTTTAATTATGACTGTTGACGGTTTCACATTTTATTTTCAATTCAACACAGTTATTGCAAACAGTAGGAGGGTCAGAATTTACCTGACTTGTCTGTTAGAACTTTTGAGACCGTTGGTGCTTGATTATCCATAGTTTGAGCTAGTTTGTAATGGTTAGACAAAGTTAAAGGGTCAAAAGTGCAATATGGTGAAACTTGTATGTACGCGGCATATTTAGCAACCCAGTGTATTTAATAAATACGTTGGGTAGTCATTTTGTATAAATATGATGATCAATGCATGTATTGTCACACCCCGACCCGCAGCAGAAAAGGTGATCGGGGCATGATTGGGTTATCATCAAAGCTCATGACATTTATTATGCGTTTCATATTCATTAAATACAATTTAATGGAAATTTACAATAATTGATACAACATATTCTAACTATCAATCTAAGCTTCTTTGTTCTCTTCTAAGGCATTTCCTAGGTTTTCTTTGCTTCGACCTGTTCACCTGTATCATGTGTAAAAAGGTTTTGGATCAACATAAAGTTGGCGAGTGAATCCTATGGAAAACATTTGAACAAGTTTATTTAAATTGATTATGAATATGTGCACAACCAAACATGAGTAAAATTAGATGTAAACTTATTCAACAATCGTAAGATATTAAATAAAACACACATGAACAATAATGGAACATTTAGAGGCACGCGATGCTCAATTCGTCTCTCACGAGGAACTGAGGGGCCTAATGAATGAATTGCATAAACATGATAATATGAATGACACAACTACAAACAATATAAACTCAATGATACACACATGAACAATAATGAATTTGATTTGAGACACGCGTTGTTCAACTCGTCTCCCACGAGGAACTGATGGGCTTAATGAATGAGTTTCATATAATTTGACAAAAGGAAATAAGTAATCACAACAATATAACAATCTAAGTTTAGATCATGATGTGGTATGGCACAAGTTTAAATAAACAAGTTAATTATTTTTATAACACATGACACACCCCAAAACGTGTAATTAAAAGGGGGAGTTGTAAGATTCACTCACCGTGGGTGCGTTCGGTTGATGAGGTTGAATGCATGCGAAGTGGTTTTAACCACGAGTGAGTTTAACCTAGATAAATCGCATTATGGTTCGGTAAGTAAACGGATTTTATTAATCTATTTTAGTAGGATTGTTGGGTGTATTTTTGTGAGTTTGAGGCTATTTTCTAACCTTAAAAATGTTATTTTTAAGTATTTTTAATTGATTTTTAATTAAAATAATTAAAAAATAAAAAAAATAAAAAAAATTGACTTTTTCTGACCGTTGACCGGTTCGAATCGTGTATATAAGTGCGCTGAGTGAGGCTCGAACCCGAGACCTCCCGTACGCGTGCACGCAGCTCTACCAACTGAGCTACGTGTCTAACCCGTTATATATCTGTTTTTAATTATATATATATATATTAATTATGTTAAACCGAAAATCCTTTTATTTTAAAAACAATTTAAGTGAATCGGATGGTGCGCTCCACAGGTCTCGAACCCGGGACCTGTGGCTTAAACTAACACACAGTCCACCGCTGGACTGTGTGTCCAACTTGTTAACTTTACTGATTTTTATTATACTTAAACACAAATTAGTTATTTCCTTTTCTGTCTTATTTAAAAAATAGATAATTGTCCGAGTCGGTGCAGTAGCCCGGACTCGAACTCGTGACCTGTGATATAAACATACACACAGTCCACCACTGGACTGTGTGTCTAACTTGGTTATCTTTTTGGTTATTAATATACTTAACATATATCAGTATGACTCCGGTTCGGTTAATAAAAAAAATCATTTTTATTAAGGCGACGTGTGAAACAGGATTCGAACTCGAGACGTTTGTATGTTTAACGTGCACACAGTCCACCGCTGGACTGTGTGTCTAACCCGAGTAATTTATTGATTTATATTATACTTATATACTATCGTAACATCGTCTTCCTCGTTGAGTTTTAACCAGAGATGACGACTGACTGGTTCGAAGTCTTAATCGGTTTCTTTAGTGTTTTAGGTTAATTATAGATGAGATATAAGTAAAAAGAAACAGAAATTAGGCGAAAAGGTATACCGACTATCTTCCTCTGTTTTCCGGCAGAACTCCGGCGACAGCAATATCTTCCGGCGACGAGTGTCTTGCAGCAGAGAAACTTCAGAAAGCTTACAAAATATGTGGGTGACTTCGGTATAAGTTCAAATGGTTTAGTAAGGCTCAGAAATGAGGAAACCGGTTTTCCGGCGACGAACAAAATAATTCCGGCGAGTGGAATTACGTCCGGTAAAGGTGTGGTTTTGAGCGAAAAGGTTTGCAATGGGTTGTGGGTGAATTTATAGGGAGAAACCGAGATGTATTTGGCCCGATTTCCAACTGGATTCATCGGTTATGAAAACTCCGGCGGTTATAACTTTGGTCGCGGACCCAGACGTCGGTTATAACCGATGTCTTAGTAATGGTTTACGTTATAACGGAAGTTGTCGTTAAATGCTCGCGAGATTGCCGGGATTTCCGACGACTGAACTATTGGGCGCCGGTTTTGAATTCGTAACGTCATGATATCAATTAAATGATTCTAGTGTTTAACAAGTAATATCAGTGGCGCAGTGGTTTGTGTGTGGTGTGTTAAGTTTGATGTTGAACCGGTACTGACCCGGGTTCGAAACCCGGCAGAACCAAAACATTTTTATTTTGCGATTTTTAACAGTTTTTCAAAAACTAATTATATATTCCCGTATAATAATTGATTATGTATCGTTTAAAATTATTTTGGGCATTTAATTCGCAACGAAAATTTTGACTGACTGTTCGGTTGATAAACGGAGCGGGTTTGGTAAATCCGTTTTTTGACGGATGTTACATGTATGTCCAAGTTTCTTGGACAGATTTTGGTGATCTTCTTGTGTTGTGATTTTTGCTATTGTGCTTTCATCCGAATATCCAGGTGCTGTTATTGATTACATGTTATTGGAATTTCATACACAACACTAGTTGTTTGATCCAAATAAGATTCTTCATCTTCTTTGCTTGGTTTTTCTTATTATTGCACATTCAAACAACTAATCCACAGTTGTTTGGGTGAAAACAATCAACCACTGTGATCCGAATCTGATTTAGGACTCACAATTTGGTATCAGAGCCTTTGTGATCTTCATTGTTTGAGTTTTTGTTAAGATTCTTCAAGTTTTGAAGGTTTTTCAAAAGTTTCAAATTTTCAAGGTTTTTCAAATTTTTAGACTTAAAATGGCTTGATCTGGTGTGTTTAATCATTGGGTTGTTGTTAATCAGTGTTTTGGTAAACATTTGGGGCATTTTGGTACAAAGAAACATGTTTTTAAGTCGTTTTTGGGTGATTAGAGGGTTTTTGTTCGTGCTTAAACCCTGCTGGGCGTATTTAAGTTTGAATGCAGAGTATTTAAGTTTTAAAGCAGCATATTTAATTTGAAGGCAGAGTATTTAATTTGAAAGTAGCGTATTTAAATTTGAAGGCAACGTATTTAATTTGAAGGCAGCGTATTTAATTTGAAGGCAGTGTATATAATTTGAAGACAGCGTATTTAATTTGAAGGCAGCGTATTTATTTGAAGGCAGAGTATTTAAATTTGAAGGCGGAGTATTTAAGTTTGAAGGTAGAGTATTTAATTTGAAGGCGGAATATTTAAGTTTGAAGGCAGAGTATTTAATTTGAAGGTGGAGTATTTAATTTTAAGGCAGAGTATTTAAGTTTGAAGGCAGAGTATTTAATTTGAAGGTAGAGTATTTAGTTTGAAGACAGAGTATTTAGTTTGAAGATAGAGTATTTAATTTTGAAGATAGAGTATTTAAGTTTGAACGCAGAGTATTTAATTTGAAGGCAGAGTATTTATTCTGAAGGCAGAGTAATTAACTTGAAGGCAGTGTAAATAATCTTGAAGGCAGAGTAATTAATCTTTAAGGCAGTGTAGATAATCTTGAGGCAAAGTAATTAATCTTGAAGGTAGTGTAATTATATTTAAAGCCAACGTAATTAGGAGAGTCAGCGTATTTATCCGAAGGCGACTTCGGGGTCAGTGGTATAAATCATTTACGATTTTATCACGGTGTTCGGTGGCTTTAGCCAAGTATGTGTGTGTCTGATCTGTCAGCATAATTGTTTTTGTCGCCGGTCCAAGAGACATGTCACTCGAACCATCGAAAATGAATTCTTGAGCGCATTTGACTGATCGGACTTAGAACTTATTGACAAGCGTAATTAACAGAGTAATTAAGCCTCATAACACATATCTGCGTAATTAGAAGTGTATTTGTGCCCTGTTCCAGTTAACCTGAGTAATTATCTTGCTGTTAACAAATTGAACTTAAAACCGAATCAAAATGTTTCTAAATAAGTTAACCCGTGTTGCACAACTTGAAACCAACACTGGAACCCAAGATCTTGTTCAGAAAGAATATGGTATGTTTGGAAGTATTCGCAGAGAAAGTCTGTCATATCACATTAACCACTTTCTAAACATGCTGACAAAAATGAAGAAAGTTGGTAATCCCATCACCAACTATGCCTAAATCAAGAAGCTTTTGGACTCTCTTCCAAAAGAGTGGAGCCTACAGTGTATGATGTTCAAAAGAATTTTCTTGACCAGTACAACTCCAGTCACTCTTTCGGATTTGATCAACACTCTAAAGGCCTTTGAAATGGACGTGCTTAAGAGAGAGATGAATCAAGCAGGATACTCTCAAAAATCCGTCCAATCCACTGCTGCTGCTGCTTCCAAGAACATGGCATTCCTTGCCCCCATAACCTCCGGTAGTTTAAGCTCTCAAAGTACTAGTGCATCTTACTTCAATGCTTCCGCAAGCTCTACAAAGGCTCCACAGTCTATTGAAAAGACTACTATGGTCGGTGATGCTCAAGCTATGAAGGAGGAAGCTAGTAGCAGTGTCATGAAGGAAATAGATCAAGCTCTTGCAGCAGTAATGAAAGTCGAGTCGTCCAAAGAGAAAGAAGAAAAAGACTTGGTAAATAGCATACCCTACGAATTCAAAGTGAAATTGTGCTCACAACCTTGTGTTAACGTCGTGGCTCACTATAAATCCCCCAATCGTGACCTAATTAAAGAAAAAGATAGAGTTTTGCAATTTAACAAAGAACTAAAACAGAATGAAGCTGCATATCAGAGAAAGTTGAACTCAACTTTAGCTGAAATGCAAACTTTAAAAGAATTTAGTTTCAGAAAAGATTTCATTATAAATGATTTAACTGAAAAACTTGAGAAATCTGAAGTTGAAATCACAAAATTGCAAATCACCATTGACAAATGGAATGTAAGCAAAAAGGCATTGGTTGATATTAAAAACTGCCAACGACCGACATATGTGAATGATGGCATTGGGTACAAAGATAAGCTCGGAAATGAAAGAGAGAGAGTTATTGATTATCCGAATATCCAGGTGCTGTTATTGATTACATGTTATTGGAATTTCATATACAACACTAGTTGTTTGATCCAAATAAGATTCTTCATCTTCTTTGCTTGGTTTTTCTTATTATTTGCACATTCAAACAACTAATCCACAGTTGTTTGGGTGAAAACAATCAACCACTGTGATCCGAATATGATTTGGGACTCACAATTTAGTATCAGAGCCTTTGTGCTCTTGATTGTTTGAGTTTTTGTTAAGATTCTTCAAGTTTTGAAGGTTTTTCAAAAGTTTCAAAGTTTCAAGGTTTTTCAAATTTTTAGACTTAAAATGGCTTGTTCTGGTGTGTTTAATCATTGGGTTGTTGTTAATCAGTGTTTTGGTAAACATTTGGGGCATTTTGGTACAAAGAAACATTGTTTTTGAGTCGTTTTTGGTGATTAGAGGGTTTTTGTTCGTGCTTAAACCCTGCTGGGGCGTATTTAAGTTTGAATGCAGAGTATTTAAGTTTGAAGGCAGCATATTTAATTTGAAGTCAGAGTATTTATTTTGAAGGTAGCGTATTTAAATTTGAAGGCAGCGTATTTAATTTGAAGGCAGCGTATTTAATTTGAAGGCAGAGTATTTAATTTGAAGGCAGCGTATTTAATTTGAAGGCTGTGTATTTAATTTGAAGGCAGCGTATTTAATTTGAAGGCAGCGTATTTATTTGAAGGCAGAGTATTTAATTTGAAGGCAGAGTATTTAATTTGAAGGCGGGATATTTAAGTTTGAATGCAGAGTATTTAATTTGAAGGTGGAGTATTTAATTTTAAGGTACAATATTTAAGTTTTAAGGCAGAGTATTTAATTTGAAGGCAGAGTATTTAGTTTGAAGACAGAGTATTTAGTTTGAAGATAGAGTATTTAATTTTGAAGATAGAGTATTTAAGTTTGAAGGCAGTGTGTTTAATTTGAAGGCAGAGTATTTATTCTGAAGGCAGAGTAATTAACTTGAAGGCAGTGTAAATCATCTTGAAGGCAGAGTAATTAATCTTTAAGGCAGTATAGATAATCTTGAGGCAGAGTAATTAATCTTGAAGGCAGTGTAATTATATTTACACCAGATTTAAAGCCAACGTAATTAGGAGAGTCAGCGTATTTATCCGAAGGCGACTTCGGGGTCATTGGTATAAATCTTTTACGATTTTATCATGGTGTTCGGTGGTTTTAGCCAAGTATGTGTGTGTCTGATCTGTCAGCATAATTGTTTTTGTCGCCGGTCCAAGAGACTTGTCACTCGAACCATCGAAAATGAATTCTTGAGCGCATTTGACTGATCGGACTTAGAACTTATTGACAAGCGTAATTAACAGAGTAATTAAGCCTCATAACACATATCAGCGTAACTAGAAGTGTATTTGTGCCCAGTTCCAGTTAACCTGAGTAATTATCTTGCTGTTAACAAATTGAACTTAAAACCGAATCAAAATGTTTCTAAATAAGTTAACCCGTGTTGCACAACTTGAAACCAACACTGGAACCCAAGATCTTATTCAGAAAGAATATGGTATGTTTGGAAGTATTCGTAGAGAAAGTCTGTCATATCACATTAACCACTTTCTAAACATGCTAACAAAAATGAAGAAAGTTGGTAATCCCGTCACCAACTATGCCTAAATCAAGAAGCTTTTGGACTCTCTTCCAAAAGAGTGGAGCCTACAGTGTATGATGTTCAAAAGAACTTTCTTGACCAGTACAACTCCAGTCACTCTTTCGGATTTGATCAACACTCTAAAGGCCTTTGAAATGGACGTGCTTAAGAGAGAGATGAATCAAGCAGGATACTCTCAAAAATCCGTCCAATCCACTACTGCTGCTGCTCCCAAGAACATGGCATTCCTTGCCCCCATAACCTCCAGTAGTTTAAGCTCTCAAAGTACCAGTGCATCTTACTTCAATGCTTCCGCAAGCTCTACAAAGGCTCCACAGTCTACTGAAAAGACTACAATGGTCGGTGATGCTCAAGCTATGAAGGAGGAAGCTAGTAGCAGTGTCATGAAGGAAATAGATCAAGCTCTTGCAGCAGTAATGAAAGTCGAGTCCTCCAAAGAGAAAGAAGAAAAAGACTTGGTAAATAGCATACCCTACGAATTCAAAGTGAAATTGTGCTCACAACCTTGTGTTAACGTCGTGGCTCACTATAAATCCCCCAATCGTGACCTAATTAAAGAAAAAGATAGAGTTTTGCAATTTAACAAAGAACTAAAACAGAATGAAGCTGCATATCAGAGAAAGTTGAACTCAACTTTAGCTGAAAGGCAAACTTTAAAAGAATTTAGTTTCAGAAAAGATTTCATTATAAATGATTTAACTGAAAAACTTGAGAAATCTGAAGTTGAAATCACAAAATTGCAAATCACCATTGACAAATGGAATGTAAGCAAAAACGCATTGGTTGATGTTAAAAACTGCCAACGACCGACATATGTGAAAGATGGCATTGGGTACAAAGATAAGCTCGGAAATGAAAGAGAGAGAGTTATTGATTATCCGAATATCCAGGTGCTGTTAATTTCATATACAACACTAGTTGTTTGATCCAAATAAGATTCTTCATCTTCTTTGTTTGGTTTTTTCTTATTATTTGCACATTCAAACAACTAATCCACAGTTGTTTGGGTGAAAACAATCAACCACTGTGATCTGAATCTGATTTGGGACTCACAATTTGGTATCAGAGCCTTTGTGCTCTTGATTGTTTGAGGTTTTGTTAAGATTCTTCAAGTTTTGAAGGTTTTTCAAAAGTTTCAAAGTTTCAAGGTTTTTCAAATTTTTAGACTTAAAATGGCTTGATCTGGTGTGTTTAATCATTGGGTTGTTGTTAATCATTGTTTTGGTAAACATTTGGGGCATTTTGGTACAAAGAAACATTGTTTTTGAGTCGTTTTTGGGTGATTAGAGGGTTTTTGTTCGTGCTTAAACCCTGCTGGGCGTATTTAAGTTTGAATGCAGAGTATTTAAGTTTGAAGGCAGCATATTTATTTTGAAGGCAGAGTATTTAATTTGAAGGCAGCGTATTTAAATTTGAAGGCAGCGTATTTAATGTGAAGGCATCGTATTTAATTTGAAGGCAGAGTATTTAATTTGAAGGCAGCGTATTTAATTTGAAGGCTGTGTATTTAATTTGAAGGCAGCGTATTTAATTTGAAGGCAGCGTATTTATTTGAAGGCGGAGTATTTAAATTTGAAGGCAGAGTATTTAATTTGAAGGTAGAGTATTTAATTTGAAGGCGGAATATTTAGGTTTGAAGGCAGAGTATTTAATTTGAAGGTGGAGTATTTAATTTTAAGGTAGAGTATTTAAGTTTGAAGGCAGAGTATTTAATTTGAAGGCAGAGTATTTAGTTTGAAGACAGAGTATTTAGTTTGAAGATAGAGTATTTACTTTTGAAGATATAGTATTTAAGTTTGAAGGCAGAGTATTTAATTTGAAGGCAGAGTATTTATTCTGAAGGCAGAGTAATTAACTTGAAGGAAGTGTAAATAATCTTGAAGGCAGAGTAATTAATCTTTAAGGCAATGTAGATAATCTTGAGGCAGTGTAATTAATCTTGAAGGCAGTGTAATTATATTTACACCAGATTTAAAGCCAACGTAATTAGGAGAGTCAGCGTATTTATCCGAAGGCGATTTCGGGGTCATTGGTATAAATCTATTACGATTTTATCATGGTGTTCGGTGGTTTTAGCCAAGTATGTGTGTGTTTGAACTATCAGCATAATTGTTTTTGTCGCCGGTCCAAGAGACTTGTCACTTGAACCATCGAAAATGAATTCTTGAGCGCATTTGACTGATCGGACTTAGAACTTATTGACAAGCGTAATTAACAGAGTAACTAAGCCTCATAACACATATCAGCGTAACTAGAAGTGTATTTGTGCCCTGTTCCAGTTAACCTGAGTAATTATCTTGCTGTTAACAAATTGAACTTAAAACCGAATCAAAATGTGTCTAAATAAGTTAACCCGTGTTGCACAACTTGAAACCAACACTGGAACCCAAGATCTTGTTCAGAAAGAATATGGTATGTTTGGAAGTATTCGCAGAGAAAGTCTGTCATATCACATTAACCACTTTCTAAACATGCTGGCAAAAATGAAGAAAGTTGGTAATCCCGTCACCAACTATGCCTAAATCAAGAAGCTTTTGGACTCTCTTCCAAAAGAGTAGAGCCTATAGTGTATGATGTTCAAAAGAACTTTCTTGACCAGTACAACTCCAATCACTCTTTCGGATTTGATCAACACTCTAAAGGCCTTTGAAATGGACGTGCTTAAGAGAGAGATGAATCAAGCAGGATACTCTCAAAAATCCGTCCAATCCACTGCTGCTGCTGCTCCCAAGAACCTGGCATTCCTTGCCCCCATAACCTCCGGTAGTTTAAGCTCTCAAAGTACCAGTGCATCTTACTTCAATGCTTCCGCAAGCTCTACAAAGGCTCCACAGTCTATTGAAAAGACTACTATGGTCGGTGATGCTCAAGCTATGAAGGAGGAAGCTAGTAGCAGTGTCATGAAGGAAATAGATCAAGCTCTTGCAGCAGTAATGAAAGTCGAGTCCTCCAAAGAGAAAGAAGAAAAAGACTTGGTAAATAGCATACCCTACGAATTCAAAGTGAAATTGTGCTCACAACCGTCTGTTAACGTCGTGGCTCACTATAAATCCCCCAATCGTGACCTAATTAAAGAAAAATATAGAGTTTTGCAATTTAACAAAGAACTAAAACAGAATGAAGCTGCATATCAGAGAAAGTAAAACTCAACTTTAGCTGAAATGCAAACTTTAAAAGAATTTAGTTTCAGAAAAGATTTCATTATAAATGATTTAACTGAAAAGCTTGAGAAATCTGAAGTTGAAATCAGAAAATTGCAAATCACCATTGACAAATGGAATGTAAGCAAAAAGGCACTGGTTGTTATTAAAAACTGCCAACGACCGACCTATGTGAAAGATGGCATTGTGTACAAAGATAAGCTCGGAAATGAAAGAGAGAGAGTTATTGATTATCCGAATATCCAGGTGCTGTTATTGATTACATGTTATTGGAATTTCATATACAACACTAGTTGTTTGATCCAAATAAGATTCTTCATCTTCTTTGCTTGGTTTTTCTTATCATTTGCACATTCAAACAACTAATCCACAGTTGTTTGGGTGAAAACAATCAACCACTGTGATCCGAATCTGATTTGGGACTCACAATTTGGTATCAGAGCCTTTGTGCTCTTGATTGTTTGAGTTTTTGTTAAGATTCTTCAAGTTTTGAAGGTTTTTCTAAAGTTTCAAAGTTTCAAGGTTTTTCAAATTTTTAGACTTAAAATGGCTTGATCTGGTGTGTTTAATCATTGGGTTGTTGTTAATCAGTGTTCTGGTAAAGATTTGGGGCATTTTGGTACAAAGAAACATTGTTTTTGAGTCGTTTTTGGGTGATTAGAGGGTTTTTGTTCGTGCTTAAACCCTGCTGGGCGTATTTAAGTTTGAAGGCAGCATATTTAATTTGAAGGCAGAGTATTTAATTTGAAGGTAGCGTATTTAAATTTGAAGGTAGAGTATTTAATTTGAAGGCAGCGTATTTAATTTGAAGGCTGTGTATTTAATTTGAAGGCAGCGTAATTAATTTGAAGGCAGCGTATTTATTTGAAGGCAGAGTATTTAAATTTGAAGGCGGAGTATTTAAGTTTGAAGGTGGAGTATTTAATTTGAAGGCGGAATATTTAGGTTTGAAGGCAGGGTATTTAATTTGAAGGTGGAGTATTTAATTTTAAGGTAGAGTATTTAAGTTTGAGGCAGAATATTTAATTTGAAGGCAGAGTATTTAGTTTGAAGACAGAGTATTTAGTTTGAAGATAGAGTATTTAAGTTTGAAGATATAGTATTTAAGTTTGAAGGCAGAGTATTTAATTTGAAGGCAGAGTATTTATTCTGAAGGTAGAGTAATTAACTTGAAGGCAATGTAAATAATCTTGAAGGCAGAGTAATTAATCTTTAAGGCAGTGTAGATAATCTTGAGGCAGAGTAATTAATCTTGAAGGCAGTGTAATTATATTTACACCAGATTTAAAGCCAACGTAATTAGGAGAGTCAGCGTATTTATCCGAAGGCGACTTCGGGGTCACTGGTATAAATCTTTTACAATTTTATCACGGTGTTCGGTGGTTTTAGCCAAGTATGTGTGTGTCTGATCTGTCAGCATAATTGTTTTTGTCGCCGGTCCAAGAGACTTGTCACTCGAACCATCGAAAATGAATTCTTGAGCGCATTTGACTGATCGGACTTAGAACTTATTGACAAGCGTAATTAACAGAGTAATTAAGCCTCATAACACATGTCAGCGTAACTAGAAGTGTATTTGTGCCCAGTTCCAGTTAACCTGAGTAATTATCTTGCTGTTAACAAATTGAACTTAAAAACCGAATCCAAATGTTTCTAAATAAGTTAACCCGTGTTGCACAAGCTGAACTTGAAACCAACACTGGAACCCAAGATCTTGTTCAGAAAGAATATGGTGTGTTTGGAAGTATTCGCAGAGAAAGTCTGTCATATCACATTAACCACTTTCTAAACTTGCTGACAAAAATGAAGAAAGTTGGTAATCCTGTCACCAACTATACCTCAATCAAGAAGCTTTTGGACTCTCTTCCAAAAGAGTGGAGCCTACAGTGTATGATGTTCAAAAGAACTTTCTTGACCAGTACAACTCCAGTCACTCTTTCGGATTTGATCAACACTCTAAAGGCCTTTGAAATGGACGTGCTTAAGAGAGAGATGAATCAAGCAGGATACTCTCAAAAATCCGTCCAATCCACTGTTGCTGCTGCTCCCAAGAACATGGCATTCGTTGCCCCCATAACCTCCGGTAGTTTAAGCTCTCAAAGTACTAGTGCATCTTACTTCAATGCTTCCGCAAGCTCTACAAAGGCTCCACAGTCTATTGAAAAGACTACTATGGTCGGTGATGCTCAAGCTATGAAGGAGGAAGCTAGTAGCAGTGTCATGAAGGAAATAGATCAATCTCTTGCAGCAGTAATGAAAGTCGAGTCCTCCAAAGAGAAAGAAGAAAAAGACTTGGTAAATAGCATACCCTACGAATTCAAAGTGAAATTGTGCTCACAACCGTCTGTTAACGTCGTGGCTCACTATAAATCCCCCAATCGTGACCTAATTAAAGAAAAATATAGAGTTTTGCAATTTAACAAAGAACTAAAACAGAATGAAGCTGCATATCAGAGAAAGTCAAACTCAACTTTAGCTGAAATGCAAACTTTAAAAGAATTTAGTTTCAGAAAAGATTTCATTATAAATGATTTAACTGAAAAGCTTGAGAAATCTATGAAGTTGAAATCAGAAAATTGCAAATCACCATTGACAAATGGAATGTAAGCAAAAAGGCACTGGTTGTTATTAAAAACTGCCAACGACCGACCTATGTGAAAGATGGCATTGTGTACAAAGATAAGCTCGGAAATGAAAGAGAGAGAGTTATTGATTATCCGAATATCCAGGTGCTGTTATTGATTACATGTTATTGGAATTTCATATACAACACTAGTTGTTTGATCCAAATAAGATTCTTCATCTTCTTTGCTTGGTTTTTCTTATCATTTGCACATTCAAACAACTAATCCACAGTTGTTTGGGTGAAAACAATAAAACCACTGTGATCCGAATCTGATTTGGGACTCACAATTTGGTATCAGAGCCTTTGTGCTCTTGATTGTTTGAGTTTTTGTTAAGATTCTTCAAGTTTTGAAGGTTTTTCTAAAGTTTCAAGGTTTTTCAAATTTTTAGACTTAAAATGGCTTGATCTGGTGTGTTTAATCATTGGGTTGTTGTTAATCAGTGTTCTGGTAAAGATTTGGGGCATTTTGGTACAAAGAAACATTGTTTTTGAGTCGTTTTTGGGTGATTAGAGGGTTTTTGTTCGTGCTTAAACCCTGCTGGGCGTATTTAAGTTTGAAGGCAGCATATTTAATTTGAAGGCAGAGTATTTAATTTGAAGGTAGCGTATTTAAATTTGAAGGTAGAGTATTTAATTTGAAGGCAGCGTATTTAATTTGAAGGCTGTGTATTTAATTTTGAAGGCAGCGTAATTAATTTGAAGGCAGCGTATTTATTTGAAGGCAGAGTATTTAAATTTGAAGGCGGAGTATTTAAGTTTGAAGGTGGAGTATTTAATTTGAAGGCGGAATATTTAGGTTTGAAGGCAGGGTATTTAATTTGAAGGTGGAGTATTTAATTTTAAGGTAGAGTATTTAAGTTTGAGGCAGAATATTTAATTTGAAGGCAGAGTATTTAGTTTGAAGACAGAGTATTTAGTTTGAAGATAGAGTATTTAAGTTTGAAGATATAGTATTTAAGTTTGAAGGCAGAGTATTTAATTTGAAGGCAGAGTATTTATTCTGAAGGTAGAGTAATTAACTTGAAGGCAATGTAAATAATCTTGAAGGCAGAGTAATTAATCTTTAAGGCAGTGTAGATAATCTTGAGGCAGAGTAATTAATCTTGAAGGCAGTGTAATTATATTTACACCAGATTTAAAGCCAACGTAATTAGGAGAGTCAGCGTATTTATCCGAAGGCGACTTCGGGGTCATGGTATAAATCTTTTACAATTTTATCACGGTGTTCGGTGGTTTTAGCCAAGTATGTGTGTGTCTGATCTGTCAGCATAATTGTTTTTGTCGCCGGTCCAAGAGACTTGTCACTCGAACCATCGAAAATGAATTCTTGAGCGCATTTGACTGATCGGACTTAGAACTTATTGACAAGCGTAATTAACAGAGTAATTAAGCCTCATAACACATGTCAGCGTAACTAGAAGTGTATTTGTGCCCAGTTCCAGTTAACCTGAGTAATTATCTTGCTGTTAACAAATTGAACTTAAAACCGAATCCAAATGTTTCTAAATAAGTTAACCCGTGTTGCACAAGCTGAACTTGAAACCAACACTGGAACCCAAGATCTTGTTCAGAAAGAATATGGTGGTTTGGAAGTATTCGCAGAGAAAGTCTGTCATATCACATTAACCACTTTCTAAACTTGCTGACAAAAAATGAAGAAAGTTGGTAATCCTGTCACCAACTATACCTCAATCAAGAAGCTTTTGGACTCTCTTCCAAAAGAGTGGAGCCTACAGTGTATGATGTTCAAAAGAACTTTCTTGACCAGTACAACTCCAGTCACTCTTTCGGATTTGATCAACACTCTAAAGGCCTTTGAAATGGACGTGCTTAAGAGAGAGATGAATCAAGCAGGATACTCTCAAAAATCCGTCCAATCCACTGTTGCTGCTGCTCCCAAGAACATGGCATTCGTTGCCCCCATAACCTCCGGTAGTTTAAGCTCTCAAAGTACTAGTGCATCTTACTTCAATGCTTCCGCAAGCTCTACAAAGGCTCCACAGTCTATTGAAAAGACTACTATGGTCGGTGATGCTCAAGCTATGAAGGAGGAGCTAGTAGCAGTGTCATGAAGGAAATAGATCATCTCTTGCAGCAGTAATGAAAGTCGAGTCCTCCAAAGAGAAAGAGAAAAAGACTTGGTAAATAGCATACCCTACGAATTCAAAGTGAAATTGTGCTCACAACCGTCTGTTAACGTCGTGCCACTATAAATCCCCAATCGTGACCTAATTAAAGAAAAATATAGAGTTTTGCAATTTAACAAGAACTAAAACAGAATGAAGCTGCATATCAGAGAAAGTCAAACTCAACTTTAGCTGAAATGCAAACTTTAAAAGAATTTAGTTTCAGAAAAGATTTCATTATAAATGATTTAACTGAAAAAGCTTGAGAAATCTGAAGTTGAAATCAGAAAATTGCAAATCACCATTGACAAATGGAATGTAAGCAAAAAGGCACTGGTTGTTATTAAAAACTGCCAACGACCGACCTATGTGAAAGATGGCATTGTGTACA
The DNA here is from genome assembly GCA_947069175.1 of Scalesia atractyloides. Classification (NCBI taxonomy): domain Eukaryota; kingdom Viridiplantae; phylum Streptophyta; class Magnoliopsida; order Asterales; family Asteraceae; genus Scalesia; species Scalesia atractyloides. Next base: position 39,004,800 of record CAMTDV010000008.1, on the reverse strand, counting down.
AAGATAAGCTCGGAAATGAAAGAGAGAGAGTTATTGATTATCCGAATATCCAGGTGCTGTTATTGATTACATGTTATTGGAATTTCATATACAACACTAGTTGTTTGATCCAAATAAGATTCTTCATCTTCTTTGCTTGGTTTTTCTTATCATTTGCACATTCAAACAACTAATCCACAGTTGTTTGGGTGAAAACAATCAACCACTGTGATCCGAATCTGATTTGGGACTCACAATTTGGTATCAGAGCCTTTGTGCTCTTGATTGTTTGAGTTTTTGTTAAGATTCTTCAAGTTTTGAAGGTTTTTCTAAAGTTTCAAGGTTTTTCAAATTTTTAGACTTAAAATGGCTTGATCTGGTGTGTTTAATCATTGGGTTGTTGTTAATCAGTGTTCTGGTAAAGATTTGGGGCATTTTGGTACAAAGAAACATTGTTTTTTGAGTCGTTTTTGGGTGATTAGAGGGTTTTGTTCGTGCTTAAACCTGCTGGGCGTATTTAAGTTTGAAGGCAGCATATTTAATTTGAAGGCAGAGTATTTAATTTGAAGGTAGCGTATTTAAATTTGAAGGTAGAGTATTTAATTTGAAGGCAGCGTATTTAATTTGAAGGCTGTGTATTTAATTTTGAAGGCAGCGTAATTAATTTGAAGGCAGCGTATTTATTTGAAGGCAGAGTATTTAAATTTGAAGGGGAGTATTTAAGTTTGAAGGTGGAGTATTTAATTTGAAGGCGGAATATTTAGGTTTGAAGGCAGGGTATTTAATTTGAAGGTGGAGTATTTAATTTTAAGGTAGAGTATTTAAGTTTGAGGCAGAATATTTAATTTGAAGGCAGAGTATTTAGTTTGAAGACAGAGTATTTAGTTTGAAGATAGAGTATTTAAGTTTGAAGATATAGTATTTAAGTTTGAAGGCAGAGTATTTAATTTGAAGGCAGAGTATTTATTCTGAAGGTAGAGTAATTAACTTGAAGGCAATGTAAATAATCTTGAAGGCAGAGTAATTAATCTTTAAGGCAGTGTAGATAATCTTGAGGCAGAGTAATTAATCTTGAAGGCAGTGTAATTATATTTACACCAGATTTAAAGCCAACGTAATTAGGAGAGTCAGCGTATTTATCCGAAGGCGACTTCGGGGTCACTGGTATAAATCTTTTACAATTTTATCACGGTGTTCGGTGGTTTTAGCCAAGTATGTGTGTGTCTGATCTGTCAGCATAATTGTTTTTGTCGCCGGTCCAAGAGACTTGTCACTCGAACCATCGAAAATGAATTCTTGAGCGCATTTGACTGATCGGACTTAGAACTTATTGACAAGCGTAATTAACAGAGTAATTAAGCCTCATAAACACATGTCAGCGTAACTAGAAGTGTATTTGTGCCCAGTTCCAGTTAACCTGAGTAATTATCTTGCTGTTAACAAATTGAACTTAAAACCGAATCCAAATGTTTCTAAATAAGTTAACCCGTGTTGCACAAGCTGAACTTGAAACCAACACTGGAACCCAAGATCTTGTTCAGAAAGAATATGGTGTGTTTGGAAGTATTCGCAGAGAAAGTCTGTCATATCACATTAACCACTTTCTAAACTTGCTGACAAAAATGAAGAAAGTTGGTAATCCTGTCACCAACTATACCTCAATCAAGAAGCTTTTGGACTCTCTTCCAAAAGAGTGGAGCCTACAGTGTATGATGTTCAAAAGAACTTTCTTGACCAGTACAACTCCAGTCACTCTTTCGGATTTGATCAACACTCTAAAGGCCTTTGAAATGGACGTGCTTAAGAGAGAGATGAATCAAGCAGGATACTCTCAAAAATCCGTCCAATCCACTGCTGCTGCTGCTCCCAAGAACATGGCATTCGTTGCCCCCATAACCTCCGGTAGTTTAAGCTCTCAAAGTACTAGTGCATCTTACTTCAATGCTTCCGCAAGCTCTACAAAGGCTCCACAGTCTATTGAAAAGACTACTATGGTCGGTGATGCTCAAGCTATGAAGGAGGAAGCTAGTAGCAGTGTCATGAAGGAAATAGATCAATCTCTTGCAGCAGTAATGAAAGTCGAGTCCTCCAAAGAGAAAGAAGAAAAAGACTTGGTAAATAGCATACCCTACGAATTCAAAGTGAAATTGTGCTCACAACCGTCTGTTAACGTCGTGGCTCACTATAAATCCCCCAATCGTGACCTAATTAAAGAAAAATATAGAGTTTTGCAATTTAACAAAGAACTAAAACAGAATGAAGCTGCATATCAGAGAAAGTCAAACTCAACTTTAGCTGAAATGCAAACTTTAAAAGAATTTAGTTTCAGAAAAGATTTCATTATAAATGATTTAACTGAAAAGCTTGAGAAATCTGAAGTTGAAATCAGAAAATTGCAAATCACCATTGACAAATGGAATGTAAGCAAAAAGGCACTGGTTGTTATTAAAAACTGCCAACGACCGACCTATGTGAAAGATGGCATTGTGTACAAAGATAAGCTCGGAAATGAAAGAGAGAGAGTTATTGATTATCCGAATATCCAGGTGCTGTTATTGATTACATGTTATTGGAATTTCATATACAACACTAGTTGTTTGATCCAAATAAGATTCTTCATCTTCTTTGCTTGGTTTTTCTTATCATTTGCACATTCAAACAACTAATCCACAGTTGTTTGGGTGAAAACAATCAACCACTGTGATCCGAATCTGATTTGGGACTCACAATTTGGTATCAGAGCCTTTGTGCTCTTGATTGTTTGAGTTTTTGTTAAGATTCTTCAAGTTTTGAAGGTTTTTCTAAAGTTTCAAGGTTTTTCAAATTTTTAGACTTAAAATGGCTTGATCTGGTGTGTTTAATCATTGGGTTGTTGTTAATCAGTGTTCTGGTAAAGATTTGGGGCATTTTGGTACAAAGAAACATTGTTTTTGAGTCGTTTTTGGGTGATTAGAGGGTTTTTGTTCGTGCTTAAACCCTGCTGGGCGTATTTAAGTTTGAAGGCAGCATATTTAATTTGAAGGCAGAGTATTTAATTTGAAGGTAGCGTATTTAAATTTGAAGGTAGAGTATTTAATTTGAAGGCAGCGTATTTAATTTGAAGGCTGTGTATTTAATTTGAAGGCAACGTAATTAATTTGAAGGCAGCGTATTTATTTGAAGGCAGAGTATTTAAATTTGAAGGCGGAGTATTTAAGTTTGAAGGTGGAGTATTTAATTTGAAGGCGGAATATTTAGGTTTGAAGGCAGGGTATTTAATTTGAAGGTGGAGTATTTAATTTTAAGGTAGAGTATTTAAGTTTGAGGCAGAATATTTAATTTGAAGGCAGAGTATTTAGTTTGAAGACAGAGTATTTAGTTTGAAGATAGAGTATTTAAGTTTGAAGATATAGTATTTAAGTTTGAAGGCAGAGTATTTAATTTGAAGGCAGAGTATTTATTCTGAAGGTAGAGTAATTAACTTGAAGGCAATGTAAATAATCTTGAAGGCAGAGTAATTAATCTTTAAGGCAGTGTAGATAATCTTGAGGCAGAGTAATTAATCTTGAAGGCAGTGTAATTATATTTACACCAGATTTAAAGCCAACGTAATTAGGAGAGTCAGCGTATTTATCCGAAGGCGACTTCGGGGTCACTGGTATAAATCTTTTACAATTTTATCACGGTGTTCGGTGGTTTTAGCCAAGTATGTGTGTGTCTGATCTGTCAGCATAATTGTTTTTGTCGCCGGTCCAAGAGACTTGTCACTCGAACCATCGAAAATGAATTCTTGAGCGCATTTGACTGATCGGACTTAGAACTTATTGACAAGCGTAATTAACAGAGTAATTAAGCCTCATAACACATGTCAGCGTAACTAGAAGTGTATTTGTGCCCAGTTCCAGTTAACCTGAGTAATTATCTTGCTGTTAACAAATTGAACTTAAAACCGAATCCAAATGTTTCTAAATAAGTTAACCCGTGTTGCACAAGCTGAACTTGAAACCAACACTGGAACCCAAGATCTTGTTCAGAAAGAATATGGTGTGTTTGGAAGTATTCGCAGAGAAAGTCTGTCATATCACATTAACCACTTTCTAAACTTGCTGACAAAAATGAAGAAAGTTGGTAATCCTGTCACCAACTATACCTCAATCAAGAAGCTTTTGGACTCTCTTCCAAAGAGGTGGAGCCTACAGTGTATGATGTTCAAAAGAACTTTCTTGACCAGTACAACTCCAGTCACTCTTTCGGATTTGATCAACACTCTAAAGGCCTTTGAAATGGACGTGCTTAAGAGAGAGATGAATCAAGCAGGATACTCTCAAAAATCCGTCCAATCCACTGCTGCTGCTGCTCCCAAGAACATGGCATTCGTTGCCCCCATAACCTCCGGTAGTTTAAGCTCTCAAAGTACTAGTGCATCTTACTTCAATGCTTCCGCAAGCTCTACAAAGGCTCCACAGTCTATTGAAAAGACTACTATGGTCGGTGATGCTCAAGCTATGAAGGAGGAAGCTAGTAGCAGTGTCATGAAGGAAATAGATCAATCTCTTGCAGCAGTAATGAAAGTCGAGTCCTCCAAAGAGAAAGAAGAAAAAGACTTGGTAAATAGCATACCCTACGAATTCAAAGTGAAATTGTGCTCACAACCGTCTGTTAACGTCGTGGCTCACTATAAATCCCCCAATCGTGACCTAATTAAAGAAAAAGATAGAGTTTTGCAATTTAACAAAGAACTAAAACAGAATGAAGCTGCATATCAGAGAAAGTCGAACTCAACTTTAGCTGAAATGCAAACTTTAAAAGAATTTAGTTTCAGAAAAGATTTCATTATAAATGATTTAACTGAAAAGCTTGAGAAATTTGAAGTTGAAATCAGAAAATTGCAAATCACCATTGACAAATGGAATGTAAGCAAAAAGGCACTGGTTGATATTAAAAACTGCCAACGACCGACCTATGTGAAAGATGGCATTGTGTACAAAGATAAGCTCGGAAATGAAAGAGAGAGAGTTATTGATTATCCTAATATCCAGGTGCTGTTATTGATTACATGTTATTGGAATTTCATATACAACACTAGTTGTTTGATCCAAATAAGATTCTTCATCTTCTTTGCTTGGTTTTTCTTATCATTTGCACATTCAAACAACTAATCCACAGTTGTTTGGGTGAAAACAATCAACCACTGTGATCCGAATCTGATTTGGGACTCACAATTTGGTATCAGAGCCTTTGTGCTCTTGATTGTTTGAGTTTTTGTTAAGATTCTTCAAGTTTTGAAGGTTTTTCTAAAGTTTCAAAGTTTCAAGGTTTTTCAAATTTTTAGACTTAAAATGGCTTGATCTGGTGTGTTTAATCATTGGGTTGTTGTTAATCAGTGTTCTGGTAAAGATTTGGGGCATTTTGGTACAAAGAAACATTGTTTTTGAGTCGTTTTTGGGTGATTAGAGGGTTTTTGTTCGTGCTTAAACCCTGCTGGGCGTATTTAAGTTTGAAGGCAGCATATTTAATTTGAAGGCAGAGTATTTAATTTGAAGGTAGCGTATTTAAATTTGAAGGTAGAGTATTTAATTTGAAGGCAGCGTATTTAATTTGAAGGCTGTGTATTTAATTTAAAGGCAGCGTAATTAATTTGAAGGCAGCGTATTTATTTGAAGGCAGAGTATTTAAATTTGAAGGCGGAGTATTTAAGTTTGAAGGTGGAGTATTTAATTTGAAGGCGGAATATTTAGGTTTGAAGGCAGGGTATTTAATTTGAAGGTGGGTATTTAATTTTAAGGTAGAGTATTTAAGTTTGAGGCAGAATATTTAATTTGAAGGCAGAGTATTTAGTTTGAAGACAGAGTATTTAGTTTGAAGATAGAGTATTTAAGTTTGAAGATATAGTATTTAAGTTTGAAGGCAGAGTATTTAATTTGAAGGCAGAGTATTTATTCTGAAGGTAGAGTAATTAACTTGAAGGCAATGTAAATAATCTTGAAGGCAGAGTAATTAATCTTTAAGGCAGTGTAGATAATCTTGAGGCAGAGTAATTAATCTTGAAGGCAGTGTAATTATATTTACACCAGATTTAAAGCCAACGTAATTAGGAGAGTCAGCGTATTTATCCGAAGGCGACTTCGGGGTCATTGGTATAAATCTTTTACAATTTTATCACGGTGTTCGGTGGTTTTAGCCAAGTATGTGTGTGTCTGATCTGTCAGCATAATTGTTTTTGTCGCCGGTCCAAGAGACTTGTCACTCGAACCATCGAAAATGAATTCTTGAGCGCATTTGACTGATCGGACTTAGAACTTATTGACAAGCGTAATTAACAGAGTAATTAAGCCTCATAACACATGTCAGCGTAACTAGAAGTGTATTTGTGCCCAGTTCCAGTTAACCTGAGTAATTATCTTGCTGTTAACAAATTGAACTTAAAACCGAATCCAAATGTTTCTAAATAAGTTAACCCGTGTTGCACAAGCTGAACTTGAAACCAACACTGGAACCCAAGATCTTGTTCAGAAAGAATATGGTGTGTTTGGAAGTATTCGCAGAGAAAGTCTGTCATATCACATTAACCACTTTCTAAACTTGCTGACAAAAATGAAGAAAGTTGGTAATCCTGTCACCAACTATGCCTCAATCAAGAAGCTTTTGGACTCTCTTCCAAAAGAGTGGAGCCTACTGTGTATGATGTTCAAAAGAACTTTCTTGACCAGTACAACTCCAGTCACTCTTTCGGATTTGATCAACACTCTAAAGGCCTTTGAAATGGACGTGCTTAAGAGAGAGATGAATCAAGCAGGATACTCTCAAAATCCGTCCAATCCACTGCTGCTGCTGCTCCCAAGAACATGGCATTCGTTGCCCCCATAACCTCCGGTAGTTTAAGCTCTCAAAGTACCAGTGCATCTTACTTCAATGCTTCCGCAAGCTCTACAAAGGCTCCACAGTCTATTGAAAAGACTACTATGGTCGGTGATGCTCAAGCTATGAAGGAGGAAGCTAGTAGCAGTGTCATGAAGGAAATAGATCAAGCTCTTGCAGCAGTAATGAAAGTCGAGTCCTCCAAAGAGAAAGAAGAAAAAGACTTGGTAAATAGCGTACCCTACGAATTCAAGGTGAAATTATGCTCACAACCGTGTGTTAATGTCGTGGCTCACTATAAATCCCCCAATCGTGACCTAATTAAAGAAAAAGATAGAGTTTTGCAATTTAACAAAGAACTAAAACAGAATGAAGCTGCATATCAGAGAAAGTTGAACTCAACTTTAGCTGAAATGCAAACTTTAAAAGAATTTAGTTTCAGAAAAGATTTCATTATAAATGATTTAACTGAAAAACTTGAGAAATCTGAAGTTGAAATCACAAAATTGCAAATCACCATTGACAAATGGAATGTAAGCAAAAAGGCACTGGTTGATATTAAAAACTGCCAACGACCGACATATGTGAAAGATGGCATTGGGTACAAAGATAAGCTCGGAAATGAAAGAGAGAGAGTTATTGATTATCCGAATATCCAGGTGCTGTTATTGATTACATGTTATTGGAATTTCATATACAACACTAGTTGTTTGATCCAAATAAGATTCTTCATCTTCTTTGCTAGGTTTTTCTTAGTATTTGCACTTTCAAACAACTAATCCACAGTTGTTTGGGTGAAAACAATCAACCACTGTGATCCGAATCTGATTTGGGACTCACTATTTGGTATCAGAGCCTTTGTGCTCTTGATGGTTTGAGTTTTTGTTAAGATTCTTCAAGTTTTGAAGGTTTTTCAAAAGTTTCAAAGTTTCAAGGTTTTTCAAATTTTTAGACTTAAAATGGCTTGATCTGGTGTGTTTAATCATTGGGTTGTTGTTAATCAGTGTTTTGGTAAACATTTGGGGCATTTTGGTACAAAGAAACATTGTTTTTGAGTCGTTTTTGGGTGATTAGAGGGTTTTTGTTCGTGCTTAAACCCTGTTGGGCGTATTTAAGTTTGAATGCAGAGGATTTAAGTTTGAAGGCAGCATATTTAATTTGAAGGCAGAGTATTTAATTTGAAGGCAGCGTATTTAAATTTGAAGGCAGCGTATTTAATTTGAAGGCAGAGTATTTAATTTGAAGGCAGCGTATTTAATTTGAAGGCAGCGTATTTATTTGAATGCAGAGTATTTAAATTTGAAGGCGGAGTATTTAAGTTTGAAGGTAGAGTATTTAATTTGAAGGCGGAATATTTAAGTTTGAAGGCAGAGTATTTAATTTGAAGGTGGAGTATTTAATTTTAAGGCGGATTATTTAAGTTTGAAGGCAGAGTATTTAATTTGAAGGCAGAGTATTTAGTTTGAAGACAGAGTATTTAGTTTGAAGGCACAGTATTTAAGTTTGAAGATAGAGTATTTAATTTTGAAGATAGAGTATTTAAGTTTGAAGGCAGAGTATTTAATTTGAAGGCAGAGTATTTATTCTGAAGGCAGAGTAATTAACTTGAAGGCAGTGTAAATAATCTTGAAGGCAGAGTAATTAATCTTTAAGGCAGTGTAGATAATCTTGAAAGCAGAGTAATTAATCTTGAAGGCAGTGTTAATTATATTTACACCAGATTTAAAGCCAACGTAATTAGGAGAGTCAGCGTATTTATCCGAAGGCGACTTCGGGGTCAGTGGTATAAATCTTTTACGATTTTATCACGGTGTTCGGTGGTTTTAGCCAAGTATGTGTGTGTCTGATCTGTCAGCATAATTGTTTTTGTCGCCGGTCCAAGAGACTTGTCACTCAAACCAGCGAAAATGAATTCTTGAGCGCATTTGACTGATCGGACTTAGAACTTATTGACAAGCGTAATTAACAGAGTAATTAAGCCTCATAACACATATCAGCGTAATTAGAAATGTATTTGTGCCCAGTTCCAGTTAACTTGAGTAATTATCTTGCTGTTAACAAATTGAACTTAAAACCGAATCAAAATGTTTCTAAATAAGTTAAACCGTGTTGCACAAGTTGAACTTGAAACCAACACTGGAACCCAAGATCTTGTTCAGAAAGAATATGGTATGTTTGGAAGTATTCACAGAGAAAGTCTGTCATATCACGTTAACCACTTTCTAAACATGCTCACAAAAAATGAAGAAAGTTGGTAATCCCGTCACCAACTATGCCTCAATCAAGAAGCTTTTGGACTCTCTTCCAAAAGAGTGGAGCTAACAGTGTATGATGTTCAAAAGAACTTTCTTGACCAGTACAACTCCAGTCACTCTTTCGGATTTGATCAACACTCTAAAGGCCTTTGAAATGGACGTGCTTAAGAGAGAGATGAATCAAGCAGGATACTCTCAAAAATCCGTCCAATCCACTGCTGTTGCTGCTCCCAAGAACATTGCATTCCTTGCCCCCATAACCTCCGGTAATTTAAGCTCTCAAAGTACTAGTGCATCTTACTTCAATGCTTCTGCAAGCTCTACAAAGGCTCCACAGTCTATTGAAAAGACTACTATGGTCGGTGATGCTCAAGCTACGAAGGAGGAAGCTTGTATCAGTGTCATGAAGGAAATAGATCAAGCTCTTGTAGCAGTAATGAAAGTCGAGTCCTCCAAAGAGAAAGAAGAAAAAGACTTGGTAAATAGCATATACTACGAATTCAAAGTGAAATTGTGCTCACAACCGTGTGTTAACGTCGTGGCTCACTATAAATCCCCCAATCGTGACCTAATTAAAGAAAAAGATAGAGTTTTGCAATTTAACAAAGAACTAAAACAGAATGAAGCTGCATATCAGAGAAAGTTGAACTCAACTTTAGCTGAAATGCAAACTTTAAAAGAATTTAGTTTCAGAAAAGATTTCATTATAAATGATTTAACTGAAAAACTTGAGAAATCTGAAGTTGAAATCACAAAATTGCAAATCACCATTGACAAATGGAATGTAAGCAAAAAGGCACTGGTTGATATTAAAAACTGCCAACGACCGACATATGTGAAAGATGGCATTGGGTACAAAGATAAGCTCGGAAATGAAAGAAAAATATTTCCCCCCAGCAAAAACTATGTACCCATGCCAACTCCTCATCCAGAAAACGATTTAGTTGACAAAAATGACTTACTTTCTCAAAGTTTCGAATGTGAAAATGACAAAAATACTAACGTTTCTGAAAGCAATGCAAATGCAATTCAGCGTGATAAGGGTGTGTGCGATGAGGAATGTGGGGGCACAACAATAGGGATAGGGTATTCAGGCGACAGTTACACTATTGTTAACTGGTTCGCCTGGAACAGTGATAAAACAAACAAGACTTCTATTCGGGATGAATGTAATGATTCTTTATCTATTCAGGATGACTATATGAGGCCTAAGCCTAAATCTTTAACCCGTGACAATGAGAATGTAGTCATTGAATGCTTTGATTTACAAACAGCTTTTTGTGATAAAAATGATGTGCATAAACCTCCTAGATTTGTTCCAGAGTTGAAACAAAACAGATTCAGAAAGTTCCTCACTGAGGAAATTCCAGAATTTGTTCCATCTCATATAGGTATGTCAGAGTCTAGCAAGGAATCAAACGAAGAAAGTAACATTGAAGACTCAAGCACAACAACTTTGGAAAGTGGCAAAGGAAGCTCAAGTGTAGATCAAAGATAGATACTTCTAGTGAATATCAAGGATCAGATGCTTCAACAGACAATGAGGACGATGAAAATTGCACAGAATATAAGAGTCGTCTTGACAAGAGAATGAAGAAAATTTCGAGTTCAAGCTCCACTGCATCATCGAACAACATATCATGCAGTTCAAGACTCTCATCACATACATCATCTTCGAACGCATCAACCTCTAAAAGGAAAAAGACACGTTGCATTAAATGTTTTTGTTGTTGTCATTTAGGACACACCACGAAACATTGCAAAAACAAGAAATGTTCTAAACCAGATCAATATTTTGCTAGAAACATCACAGAACAATTCGATAGTTTTAATAAATCAGTCAAAAACTTCATTAAAACTAATTGTTTTTGGAGAAGGAAAGATGAAATTATCAAAGAAGATCATGATAAATTGAAAATTAAGCAAGTTTGGGTTCCAAAAACTAACTAACTTGTATATATTTCTTGTTTGTTGTTGTATAATAGAATCAACTGCAAAAAAAAAAAAAAAAAAAGAAAAAAAAAAGAAAAAAAAGAAAAAAAAAGAAGAAAAAAAACCCTTTTCATACTAAATACGTCTCTTAATACTGTGCCCAACAAAAAGATTTTCTGCAACATTAAAATTTCATATTCAAGCATTGGACTTTCGAAAATAATTTTAGGGGGGAAGATTTCCAGAAAATAAGCATATTTTTGCGATTTGATCTTTCAATTGACACCTGCTTAAGAAATGATAGAAAACTACTGACACTTTGTTCTTAAAACAGAAAAAGAATGGAAAATCAAGATCTTAAACAAGGAAAATCAATCGAGGTGCCAAGCAACGATGTGTCAGTAGATTCAGCAATACCATCAAGTAAACTACGAGTAGGCGACAAAAGTTAATACTTACACAAGAATTCTGGATACCCACAATGTTGTGCAACTTGCGGTAACACTTTGCGGCATATGGCTTAATGATCTTAAATCTTGCGTTGATAGATTGCCAAAGTCCGAGATTTCAGGTCTTTATATTGACTAATCATTCGGGGATATCATAGTTGCTCTTCTACTGCATCAAGATATATGCTGACCTAGACACAATTATGATATCTTTCAAAAAGAGCCAATGCGGCCAAATTCCCCCAACAAATGAAGATCTCTTGCGAGAATCATTCATGTGCTTAAATCATACCATCTAAGGTATCTGTCATAGCCCTCGTTAGACTTTGGTCTCTTTGCTGTACGAAAGTTCTGACCTGATCACCAATTGTCTATCGTTGAAATTTCAAAAATGAATGAAGTCAATATATTCACTCGCTATGAGTAATCTTTATGCATACCTTGATCGTGGGGGTATGTCCTGATGTGGGATTCACGGGCGCAATATTCTAACTTTCTAGCTTAAGTGGGGGCCATTGCAATTTTTGTCAATATTACCACAACATGATAAAAATCTCACCGAAAGCATGTTGAAAGAAGGATGCATGGATTTAAGAGGACAAACATACTGATAGTTTTTCTTGTGCCTTGATTATTTAATTTTTTTTGAAATAACAAACTGACAAGTGTTGCCATATGATCTTTTGCAGGAATGTCATGGGGTTTCAAACACAAGAATGTTGTGAAAAAGGAGGCCCCTTAGTTCGAAAAATGAATTCCGGTGTCCAAATTGCAAAATTCTGATTTTCTTAAACATTTTTTAAATTTTGCACAAATTTTAGTTCAAAAAAGGGAGGGGTACATTTTTCGAGAAAGTTTAAAATTTTGGAGTGTATTTGGTTTGGATTCTTAGAATTGAAGATTACTTCAAGTTTTTGAAAGAGGCGGCGTATTTATTACGCGACCCATAGTCAGCATAAATAACCCAATATAACTATGTATCAGCGATCTAAAAGTTGCCGGCTTAAATATTTAATGACTTACCTAAGCTTTTAATAGTGTAATTTTTTTATTTTAATTTAATTTAATTTTTGGTATTTTTGTAAATATAAATCTAACTTAACAGTTACGTTTCGGAACCCACATCTCACTTAGCTGGTTTCCGTGTCTCAGAAATGGCGAAACAAATAGGATGGGAAGGAACAAAGATGCACAATCAACCAAACACACTAGTTTCGCCAGAAGAAGAATTTGAGGACGTGATGGATTGGCTATCAAGAAGCAAGATATGCAATGTTATTCAAGCGAATCCGATAATCTATCGATACACATAGAAGAGTTCTGGCGAACCGCAAAAGTTAACACGATAAACGGAATGAAAACTGTCACAGCAACGGTTCGAAACAAGCAAGTGAATATGACAGAAGAAAGAGTTCGAAAAGTGCTAAGTCGCGAAGATAATTCCAGAGATCCAATGAGGCTGAGTAAGGAAGATATTTTGGACGGCTACAAGGGTATGAAACTGATGGAGGTGAGGAAGTGGCTCCTCAACACCCTGAGTGGTTCAAAAAGGAGAAAGAAAAGCTGCACGACTTCTACCAAGTGGTCACCGTTGAGAAAACTGTGGTTACTGACAAAATCATTGGGTGGAAGTACTATAACCTGAAAGGGATTTTCATGGTAAAGCAAAGGGGCGGTGTAATCCAAAGTCTGCCACCTTTGGACGTTCGTGAATTGGGAAAACTTGAAATGATAAATCCTACGAATAAAGCATTGGAGCAGATTTCGAAAGACTCTTCCTACGAGAATGCGTGCGTGGATTCACAGTGTTTAAACCCAAGCGCCCGAGAAGACGAGTATCAAAAACCACCAAAGACCCAATTACAGGAAAAGGCAGAGTGACATGGGTAATCAATCCAGCAAAAGTGGTGACAAGGGTGAAACCTCCTCCAGAATAACTTGTGACTCTCACCAACTTTAAGAAATAGTTATATGACGGTAAAACTGGTGAAGCAGTTATCAGATCTAACTCTAACAAAGATATCTGCATTCTGGATCCGATGGATGTATTCATGTTCTGTCTTTCTGATCTGAACATTCTTTATGGAAACAAGATACATGTTGGCGAAAGAAATGAATAACTGGAGGAAGGGATGCTGTTTCAGAGAGCTGTCGAGCGAGCAAGGGCACGAAATATAGAAATGATGGAGATTATGCTCAGAATCGACACACAAAAAGAAAAAGATGAATCTACAAAGAAGAAAGCTGCTGAGCTGTAATCATCCACTCCACAACTCAATGATCCATCCTCTGATTCAGATGTTCAAGTTATTCCACCACTTCTGACTTCATCCACATATGAAGTCACTATGGAGGTCCAACCAACAACCAGTGAAGCTACCCTTAACCAATTTGCACCACCAAGAATGATCAAGATGCTGCCGCAAGCCCTGAAGCTCAGAACGAAGAATGAAGACTCTCAAGTATGCAACGGTCTAGAGGGGATATTGTTAGGACGTTTTAAGACCGTTGATACTTGAGTTTAATAGTTTGTAGCTTAATTGTAGTAGTTAGTAAAACTAGAAGGGCTAAGAGTGTAATTTTTTGTAAATGTACCTGTAGCGGCGTGTTTAAAGTCCCAGCGTATTTAATAAATACGCTGGTTAGTCAGGGTGTATATATATGCTGATCAATGAAACCCTAGTCTAAGGTTCTTTGACAAGTTTTGGTGATTTCTCTTGTGTTGTGATTATTGTTCTTGTGCTAAATCCGAACATCCAGGTGCTTTTAGTGATTATATCTTTTGAGATTCCAAATACAACACTTGTTGTTTGATCCATACAAGAATCCTCATCTTCATCTTCACATTCAAGCAACTAATCTTTAGTTGTTTGGGTGATAACAATCAACCACTGTGATCCGAATCTGATTTGGGACTCACATTGTCGAACCTGCAACATTTGCCATGAAGGCAGTGTGATGAGGGAAGGCTGCTTCATCTGTAAAGACTTTCTCCTTCACTGCAGCTTCTGCATTCTTCATCATTCCCACCTTTTCATAGTTCATCATCTCAGCTTCACTCAGCAACTTGCTAACCTCAGCATCACTCTCGTTTCTGATATTAGAATCAGATCCATAACCACCTGAACTTGAACACTCTTCATCAGAACTACCAGCATACCCAGAAGTATCATCATTATCTGGAGTATTGATGCTATGAACATGTTTGATTTGATCGACGATCTTCGCATAACATGAAGTGCTTCTGTTGTTCTCAGTTCCCAACTGTACTAACCAATCATAACTTTTATCAGATTGAACTACCAAGGCTCTAGGTGTGTTTGAAGGTCCTGATTGATTGGTATTGTTAGAGTTGCCAACAGCTACCATTCTTTTCTCATTGTTGAACTGAGCTGTGTTGGGTGGTTGAGACTGATTTCGAAAGGGGTTGTGATTTCCTTCCTTGCTGGGTCTTGTGCATTCCTGTTTGAAGTGACCTCTTTCTCCACAGTTGAAGCAAGTTATGGCAGTTTTATCAAAGTCGTATTTTGTATGCTTCTTTCTTTCCAAACCGGTTCTTCCTGTTCTCCGCATGTAATCCTTTGCTCTTCTCACAACACTTGCAAATGCCCACTTGATGTCCATCAGCTCCATCTCATCTTGGTCAATTTGTTGGTAGTCTTCGTTTGTCAAATTGATGTTTCCTATTTGTCCTGCAACTAAACCACAATAAGCACTGACCATTGTGTTGAGAAGTTCCATGTGTTCCTGTGCAACTTCTACGCTGACTTTGAAGAGATGTGATGTGTCAAGTTTAACAGTGTTGGGATTTGCAGATTGACAATTGTTTCCATAGGAAGTTTGTTGAGGAGCTTGCTGTGGAGCTTGATGTGCTAAATCTCTTGGCTATGGAAGGAAGGCTTTCGGATCAAATGTTTGTCCAGAGGCTTGAGTACTTGAGCCCGCAGACTGACTTGATTGAACGGGTTGTGGTAGGAAGGCATTCACGTTTGACATAAATGCGGTTTGCATCTTCGGTTGCAGGCTTGAGCTTGTACCTGCATTAATACCTCCGAAGTACATCTCAGGGTTTTGTGGAACAGTGACTCGTTGTGCCTTCCGGAGTTCTTCTTCATTCTTGTTCTCCAGTTTCTGCACAAATTCATAAATACTAATTGAGTCCAAAAGACCTGTATGTTTTAATAAGTCAATAAATTTACCCCATTTCGGTGGTAAAGCATCAGCAAATCGCATCACAATTTCTTGCGGTGCTGCTATCACTTTGTAAGAGTACATCTCACTGAGCAGATGATAAAAACGTGTGGTCATATCATTCAAAGTTTCATTCTCCATGAACATGAAACCTTCAAACTCCTTCTTGAGCCAATCATGCCGAATTTTCCTGGTAGCAACATTACCCTCTCCTATTGCTTCCAAAGTATCCCATAGATTTTTCGGGGTTGTACAGTACACAAACTGATGATAAATGTCTTTATGAAGAGCTTGTGTGAGGATAGCAAACGCCTTCTTCTCTAGATCATATGCCTTCTTGTCACTCTCTTCTAGATTGGCTAAGGAGGTTGGATTTGATCCGGCTTCTTCAAGTGATTCTTTATAAGGTGTAGTAAAACACGTCCATAATTATGTGTTCTGTCCATGAACATACGTATGAAAACGACTTTTCCACGAAGGATAATCATTCATGTGGTTTAGCTTCGGCGGACGGTTATTACTCCCTGTTTCACTTTCGCTCATTAATAGAGTTTGGATGCTTTGATTCTGATTCGCAACACACGCCCACTGATTTGCAGAGATCATAGCTGTATGTTGAGGCATCAAAGACTTAATCCATGATGTTGCGGAGCTTTGCGAAGACTCCTGATTTAAGCTTGAACTGCTCCAATCCCACGGGTTAGAACTCATAATATTTTCTTGATTTATGAAAAAAATTTAAAGGTTTAAAGATTGAAAATAATAGTTCCCTTTTAAAAATTCACAATTTAGAAAAAAATTACAAATTCTGAAAAGCACAAAGCTTGAAAAACTGTAACACGAAAAACAAACAGTAACGAAGGTTATTCGTACGAACCAATGTTCATGCGGATAAAACCTCCTTCATACGAGTAACACTATGCTTCGTATGAACGAATCCTTTATGCGAACCAATTGTTTCGTGCGGATGGATTGTCCTTCGCACGAGCGACCTTTTTCTTACGTACGAACCATATATTCACCCAAACTGTTTTTCTTAGTGTTTCTCAGAGGAATCTTTGAAGAGTTAGTTTGGTGAAAACTTTCCTTTTCTTGTACAGACCTATTTTTGAAACTAGCCTGCTGTCCTACCCAAATTTAGTTAAAACACAAACATTCTCAGTTTTAACAGTCACAACAGTCCAAGTCCAAGTCCAAAAGTCAGAAAAATTTGTCAACCCTACCAAACTATTTTGTTTAAATTTTCTGCATAATTTCTTTTTCAAGTGTGTTCAAAAGAAGATTTTAACAGATTTTAACTAAGTTTTAGATTAGTTATCTATTCAAAACTTAAAGTTTTCTGCTTGAGGTTCAAGAACACTTCAAGAAATCTTCAAACTAGCTCAGACACAACTAAGCTTGGTTTTGAACAAGGAAAGAGCCAAAGATCTGATACCACTTGTAGGTCCACCTAAGGATCAAGTTTAACCTATTCCTTGTTCATGCAACATACATACGAGTGCAGAATCCAAGTATGCATGCAAACCAAAGAAAAGTAAGAACACAGGGTAACCAAAGATTCACTATCTTGATTAAGAGATGCGAACAAGTACAAACATATACAAAAAATGTTCATACGACTCAACAAACTGCCTGTGTTCTTGTGTCTTCGTCTGCTCTAGAAATGCTAACTTCTCAGCTCACCAACTAGTTAAACAACCAACCAACTAACCAACTGAACAGTCCACCCTGACTGAGAGGTGCATGTCTATTTATATAGTGTCCATGCTGGTCATTCATACGAAGTACGTTACCAGACATACGGAACACACTATTACACAAAGAACTACTCCAAAGACGCTCGTACGAACTAGTTCGTTCGTACGGAGCATTCTCTTCTTCGTACGAAACAAGTAAGCTACTTGTTTACATGGTTTCCTTTGTACGAAGTTTGTGACTCGTACGAGCAACACCTTGCTCGTACGGAGCATTCATACTCGCATATAATGCTTTCTTCAGAGAGCGTGTCACAGACATGACGTACACAAGACTCAGCGGTATGCACACATGCACCCGTTTAACACAGACTAACTAAGATGTCGTACAAAACCAAGATATAAGGATATCTTGATTTGGTTGACACGACAAAACTTATACAGACACTTGAGCAAAGACCGTATAATTACAAACGTAACTAAGAACAAGTGACAGACACAAAAGTGTATCAACATCATAGCCAATTGGTACACTCTTGTAAGCAGGTTGGTCATATCCCCTTGGAAATTTATTAGCTGGTAGTGCATCTGTTACCTAAACCTTTCTAGGAGCAGAGGTTATATTCAATTGTTTGGTAACAGATGTTTGTATAGGGACAAAGGTCTGATTGATCTTTTCATTTCTTGAACTCTCAAGTGTTTTAGATTTATACTCATTTCTTTTAACATCAAAATTTTTTAGATAAACACACTCTTGAGTTTTGTGATTTGGTCTGCCACAAATGGTTCAATTTGGTGAATCAATGATCACACTTGTTTTGTTTATATCATAAGCTTTAGAAGAAAATAGTTTTTAGTGACATGATTCTTCTTTTCACAAAAATCACAAAACAAGTTTGATATTTTCTCTCTTTTCTTCCCTTTTCTATCTTTTTGTTAGCAGATGTTGTAACATCTGCTGGAAGATCTTTTAAGGGAATGATCTTAACTTGTGGTACCATTACACCTTTAATGGTTGAAAAATCTGTTAGGACATTAATAGGTTTATGCATTTGGGTTGATTAATGTTTTGGGCTTGGGGAAAGGCTTTGGGCCTAAAAGGTTAGGGCTTAGGAGCCTCAACCCTCTAATATAAATAGTTAATGATGTATTAGGGTTGGGGCTCTTGATTGTTATTTTCACTTGTATTAGACAAATTACATTTGCATGCAAGTTGAATTCTCTCATCTTCAAGCTTGTTTGTGTGATATCAGTTAGATCCGATTTATCAGGACCTACAATTGGTATCAGAGCCTGTTTGAATCTGTTTCCAGGCTCAGATCTAATATCACACAGTGTTGCTGCTTGTTTTCGGATCATCTCAGATCAGTATTTGAATATCTTGGATCGTCGCTTGAACATCTCGGATCGTTGCTTGAATATCTCGGATCAGTGTTTGAGCATCTCGGATCATCATAGTCTATCTTGAGTTGTTTGTGTGTGTATCTCGTATCATCTCGGATTATCTACACGACTATCTCGAATAGGATTTCTATAGCTTCTCGGATAACAGTTGATATCTCGGATCAATAGTTGGTATCTCGAATCAATTTCCTGTAGCATCTCGGTTCAACTGCTCATCTCGGATCAGTTGTTCATCTCGGACCCGCTCGGATCTCATTTCGGATTAGCTGTTCATCTCGGATCAGCTCAGATTTCATCTTAGATCAACTGTTCGGATTGATCATCCTTTCGAGTCAAAGTTACTATTTCGAGTCAACGTTATTGTTTCACTTCTTAGTTTAATATCTTTTTGCCATTTTTAAAATGAATTCACACAACATTATGGACAACTACAGATCTAACAACTCTACAATCACAATCACTGGCATTGCATTACGAATTAGACCAGAGTATTGGAACGTCTACCAAAATTCCAAGATTGTTATATGGTGATGATTACTTTGAATGGACTTGGAGTTTTGAATAGTATTGCAAAGCTAAAGAACCAGGAATGTGAAGATGTATTCGTGATGGTCCCGCACAATCATGTACTCTACTACAGATGATCCAGACACTCGAATTCGGAAACAAGAAAATTTGTGGTCTGATGAGGATCGGGAGATCAAAGATGAAGATGATAAGGCAATGGCAAATCTTACCATGGCTCTTGGACCTGACATCTCAATTGTTGTCAGAAACTGCACGAGTGCAAAAGAAATCTGGGATGTGCTGAAAAACTTGTACGAAGGAAACACTGATATGAAAGCTAGCAGGGTAAACATGTTGAACAAGTAGTTTAGTTCCTTTAATCATATTTACGAAGAAACCTTGGAAAATCAAATCAGGAGATTCGTCAAACTAATTTCACAAATGGTTAGCTTTGGGATTTCAATCACTAATAGTGGGATGAATCGTCAACTATTGAATTCTTTGCCTAAGTCTTGGGATGCTGATGTTTGAATGATCAAACGTACGAAGAATCTGAATGAAGTTGCTCTTACTGAACTTATTGCCACCATCAAATCCTGTGAAATAGACAATCAGCAAAGAGAACTGAACCACAAGAACTCTATGATGGCTGCTAGGGTGACTGGTTCTAACACTCCCCTGATTTCTCAGAATCACCCTAATCTTATCTTTAGACCGGTGACAAACAACAATCCAAATGTTGTTTTCAGTCCTTTGACTCAAGCTCAGCTTCAAACTCAAAAGACGAACTATGTTTATGGCATGTCTATTCCAACCAACTCCGCTGTTCTGACCTCTGTTACTGCTCAACAAGTACCTCAGCAACTACCTCAGCATGCTAATGTTGTCTACACTCCCATTAATTTTCCAGCTCCTCAAAACGCTCAAGCCATAAACCCCACTGAAAATCTTGCTTTGCTAACCAAACAAAATGAAGAAAAGTTAGCCTTGGCAACTTCAATGCTTAACAGCTTGAATGCATTTCTAGCTGGAGATCTCTTGCCTCCTTTAGTGTTTGCTATTGATCTGAATCAAGTAGTCGAAGAAGACAATGAAGAGCTGGATGCATCATGGAATCTGGTGATGGCTGCTTTTCAAGCAGAAAAGTTTCAGAAAAAATACGGGCGTCGTCCTATGTCAAACATTCGCACTAGGTCAGTCAAGGATAAGTTAAGATGCTACAGATGTCATGAACCCAAACATTTTGCTAGAGACTGCAGGAAGCCACTCATGGGATATGAAGCAACTGTTGTTGCTGCTGCTAGAAATTCAGAAAGGTCCATTATTCCAGTTTTTTTGGCTCAGACGTCATCAAGTTCGTCAAGTCAAGGAGGATCAGGAGAAGGAACGACTCAATGGTTCAAGAGCAGCATGGTTTCAGCTGGATCGATGCTGCAGCTCAAGTGGAGTCTATGAAGATTGCTGAAGTAGCTAAAGATCATCTCAAATGCTTGATGGCACAAACTGAGGAGCCCAAATCTCTTTCTGAAATGATAAGTTCTCTCCTATGCTCAAAAGATTGCAAACATAAAATGGCACAAATGAGAGCTCATAATCTCAATCTCATTAATGATTACAACAGTGCCATGTCAAAGTACATTAGTCTTCGTGAGAACAATAAAATTCTCTACAAAAAGATTGATGCACTAAAAACAGACATAGCTCAACTCCACTGAGACGTAAACCAACAGAAATGTTGGGTTCATGATTATAAAACAAAACTTGATTCAAAAACTTTGGAATGCGACTTAATGAGAGTTGAGCTGGGAGTTCTCACTGGAAAGTTTCAACAAAATGAATTAAATATTAAGAAATTTGATACTTCCAGTGAAGCTGTTCGAAATCTGTGCAATATACAAATGGCATACAAGGAGAATAAGGGAAAAGGGTTGGGTTATTTTTAAGTTCCTCCGCCATACAATCATAATTATTCAAGGATGCCGCTCACAGAGCAAGAATTGAAAATTATGATAAAATGGCATATGGTAAACCAGCTGACTATGTACCTTGGGAACCTTTTAAACATAAGAATGCCAGACCAACTGATTGTCAAAAACCAGTAAGTTTTGTGAAAACTAATGATAAAGAGTGGTCAAATGAGTCAGTTGAATATTTGAAAAATGAAGAAGAGTCAACAACAACTTCATCTGAAGAAATTGTGGAAACAATTATTACTTCTGATTCTGAAAGAAAAGTTGACTGTTTTAGTGAATGTGTAGAGCCAGTGATAGACAAGGAGCAATCGAAAGTGGATACTGATTCACATTCAATTATTGCTAATGACACAGACGTTTCTTTATGCGATAAACATGATGTCTATGT
This sequence comes from Scalesia atractyloides, assembly GCA_947069175.1. Taxonomy (NCBI): domain Eukaryota; kingdom Viridiplantae; phylum Streptophyta; class Magnoliopsida; order Asterales; family Asteraceae; genus Scalesia; species Scalesia atractyloides. The sequence continues at coordinate 38,983,191 of CAMTDV010000008.1, read as the reverse complement.
TTGGAATTTTGTTCAGTCTTTGGTTTTTGAGACTAAGGGTTTTTCTGATGATGTTGAAACTGAAATTTCAAATGATGTGGTTTTTGATGCAGTTCATGATTTAACTGAAAATCGAAAAGTGTCTAAGGATTCAGTTTTGAGTGATTTAGATAACTATTTCAGTTTCTATGAAACCTCAGCGGATACCTCAGATATGTTTAAATCTGGTAAACCTGAAGATATTATTATGATGGATTGTTTGAATGAAAATGATGGTGAACAGGAGACCTCTGATATTTCTGTAAATCAGACCAAGGATTTCAACTCATCAGATCATGAGCAAGATAGTTCTAACTGTCAAGATATTGATAAAACTTGCTCATCATCCGATGATCAAGAATCCTCTGATTCTGAAAACTTAGTTCCAAATGAGATCATTTCTGAAGAAACTGAATCAATCGATTATGAGATTTTAGTTTCAGAAGAAAAGATTTTCAATGAAACTAAGAATACAGAGTCCTCTCCTACAATGCAAAGGCAATATAAAAAACCTAGAAGAAAGCACCCAATGAAAATTCAAGAAAAAGATTTCTCAAGTATTGCCAATCAAAAGAAAAACCCAACTCAAAAACCAGTTGAATCAAAATTAAAGGGTAAAGTTGTAAATACTCGCTCTTGTGTTGATAATTATGATCAGGTTTCTTCTATGAGTAAAAATGCACATAAGAAATCGGCATTTAGTGGAAAAAGGAGACCCAATCAGTATCCCGGATAACACAAGCTGAATTAAGAGTCTTTTTTCTCAAAAAGGCAAACTTGCTTCAACTGTGGAATTCCGGGAAACATAGCCAGAAACTGTGTTCATCATCCTTATGGGTCTTATCTGTTCAAAATTTCCCTCCATTAGACGACTTTGCGTCATTGACGTCAACATCATCAAAGGTCTTCTGATGGAGACTGGAATCTAGCAAAGAAAACAAATAAAAATTGTTTAAACTCAAACGGTTTTCCAAATTCATTCGAAAAGTTTAACACATTTTCATCTAATGTTTTCTCAACCAATAAAGAGTTAAAGGTTTGGAAACCCAAAAGGATTGCTAGTTCTAGTCAGGAAGTGCTCACTTGCCAAATCTCACTTCTTAATCTTCTTAGGAGTTAAGATTTTCCAACAAACCCGGATCGAAACAGATATGGGTTCCCGTATCCCACTAATCTCATTCTATGTGCAAGAACAGCTGTGGAGGTCTGTTGTTAGACTTTGGTTTTCCAGGCACATGACCGGGGACATCTCCCAGTTGAATGATATCAAAATCTTTGATGGTGGATTTGTCACATTTGCAGGGGGGAAACAGGTCGAATTACTATGAAGGGCAAAGTTCATAACGGAGTTCATAGTTTCTCATATGTCAATTATGTCCTGAGCTTAAACACAGTCTTCTCAGTGTCTCTCAGATGTGCGATAATGGTTTAGAGCTTTTGTTTACTAAAGGTGGATGCATGGTTTTGAAACCTGGGATTGTCATACCTGAGGATTGGTACTCAATTGAAGCAGAAAGATGCGGTAACGGTTATGTAATCGATATGAACAAAGCCCCCACTGATCAGGTCACTTGTTTGTTCTCTGAAGTTGCTGAACATGATGCAATGTTATAGCATCAAAGACTTGGGCATCTAAATATGAAGAACCTTAATCGACTGGCGAAGGGAGGCATGGTCAAAAATCTTAAGCCTCATAAGCCCAAGCTCGTGCACAAGACATCCAAAGTCCTGAAACTGCTTCATATGGATCTTTTTGGTCCAGTCAATGTGCTGAGTATTGGAAGAAAATCTTCTTGCCTGGTTATCACTTATGACTACTCTCGTTTCACTTGGGTATTTTTCTTGGAGCAAAAGAGTGAAACTGCCGGTCTGATAAAGAAATTCATCACTCTTACGGAGAACCAAGCAAACGAGCGGGTTAAGATGTTGCCTTGCGATAATGGAACAGAGTTTAAGAACACCAAGCTGAATACTTTTGGTGCTTTAAAAGGAATTGATCGTCAATACATTGCAGCTCGAACTCCTCAACAAAATGGATGCAGAAAGGCGAAACAGAACTCTCATTGAAGCAGCTCGTACTATGCTGATTGATTCTGGTCTTCCATTGATATTTTGGGCAGAAGCAGTACACACAGCCTGCTATGTTCAAAATCATGCTCTTATCAACAAACGTCATATGAAGACACCTTATGAAATAGTTGAAGGACATAAACCTTCAGTGCAACATTTCCGTACTTTTGGTTGTCCTTGTGTTCTACTCAACATGGATGCTAAAGGAAAGTTTGATGCAAAAGGAGATCCTTGCTATTTAGTTTGATATGCAAAGAACACTTCATATCGTGTCTACAACAAAATTAAGAAACAAGTCATGGAGTCGTATTATGTGGATTGGCTGGAAGAAAATCCGAAAGATGCTAGACTCGGACCTGATTGGTTATATGACTATTCTTCTTTTTTCAGTTGTTTAATATTCTACATGATTCATTTGTTGATGCAGATGTCTTAAAAACTGTTATACCCATTCCTATCCTAGTTGAAGATGATGTCGTCCCGCCTCAAGACTCTTTCAAGAAACTTACTATGGATCCTCCAGGATTTCATGAAGTTCCAACGGACGTACACTCTTCTTCACAAAAGCATAACAAGGCTTCTGAAACTTCTGATGCCAACAATGTTGAATCCTTTGTTCAACCAAATTCAACTCACGGAGCCTCACCATTTCTAGAGCCGATTCCGTTAGACTGTTTAGTTGATCCTCCTGTAATTCATACTACTGCTTCAAATGAGGGGGAGCAATCTGGAATCATATCAGGAAGTGCTTCCAACTTGGAATCTAATCTGCATCCACCAGATGTGGCAATCCCTCAGCACATTCAGAAAAATCATCCAATTGGAAATGTTATTGGTCCAGTATCTGCTGGTGTTCAAACGTGTAGCAGATTTGGGACCATCAACACATGTTTGTATTCATGTTTCATTTCACAATTGAACCTAAAACAATTGACGTTGCTTTGCAGGAACCTGGATGGCTTGACGCAATGCACAAGGAGCTCAATCAATTTGAAAAGCTGGGTGTGTGGAAATTGGTGAAGTTGCCAGAAGGAAAACGAGCTCTTTGTACTCATTGGGTGTTTAGAAATAAACAAGACGATACTAGAGTAATCATGCGAAACAAATCTCGGTTAGTGGTCTAAGGGTTCCAACAGATTGAAGGCCTTGATTATGATGAAGTATATGCTCCTGTAGCTCGTCTAGAAGCCATACGCATCTTCTTGGCATATGTATCCTACATGGGTTTCACAGTTTATCAAATGGATGTCAATAAGTGTTTCTGTACGGGAAGGTGAAAGAGGAGATTGATGTTGCTCAACCCCCTAACTTTACAGATCCAAAGAAGCAAGGCTATGCGTATAAGTTAGATAAAGCATTATATGGTTTGCACCAGGCACCTCGTGCATGGTATGCAACCCTAACAGAGCATTTGCTTGCTCATGGTTATGTTCGGGAAATGATAGATCGAACATTGTTCATTAAACGTGTTGGCAAGGATCTAATCCTTGTTCAGATCTATATTGACGACATCATTTTCGGATCCACAAATGAAGAGTTGTGCAAAGAATTTGAGGACGTGATGAAAAAGAAGTTTGAAATGAGTTCTCTTGGTGAAATGACTACGTTTCTTGGCTTGCAAGTTCGTCTGAGAACTCAAGGAATTTTGCTCCACCAAGGAAAATACGTTCAGGATGTCCTTGCAAAATTCGACATTTCAAGTTCAAAACCCATTGTCTCGCCCATTGCCGAACGGCCTTTGCTGAATGAGGATGTTGAAGGTGATCCGGTGAATCCAACAATGTACCGATCTATGATTGGTTCATTGATGTACTTAACTGCCAGTCGACCGGACATTATGTTTGTTGTTTGGCATTATGCCAGATATTAAGCTAACCCTAAACTTTCTCATATTTCAGCTGTTAAAAGAATCTTTAGATACCTCAAGGGTGGTCCAAAATTGGGCCTCTTGTATCCTAGAGATTCAAATTTTGATCTATTTGCCTTTTCTGACGGTAACTTTGGAGGAACAGACAGGGATATGAAGTCTACATCAGCTGGTTGTCAATACTTGGGTGACAGACTTATCTCATGGCAATACAAGAAGCAACAAACAGTTTGTTTGTCAACTGCAGAAGCAGAATATGTTGCGGCATCTGCCTGATGTTCCCAGGTTCTTTGGATGCAACATCAACTTGAGGATTACGGTTTAACTTATCTTAACACGTCTATTTATTATGATAATGATGCCGCCATTCAGATTGTCAAAAACCCTGTTTTCCACTCCAAAACCAAGCACATCGATATCAAAGTTCATTTTATTGGAGATTGCTTTGACAGAGGATTAATTAAACTTGAACAGATCCACACAGATGATAACGCAGCGAATCTTTTTACCAAACCTGTCAGCAACTCGAGATTCAAAGTGCTTGTGGACCTTTTGAAAATGATGCGTTTCACCGACTAAAGGGGGGGTGGGGTACTATAATAATAATAATTGTTGTTCAATAACTAAATTTGTGCATAAGATTTTCTTTTCGCACAAATTTAGGGGGAGAAATATTTGCCTTGCTGCTCAAATCTAATGTACTTGGTTAACACGTGTAAGGTCTTGATGCTGTGAAAGCAAGGATTGTTGTGCTGTGTTGATAGGCTTATCATTCAAATGTTAAAAAGATACCAAGTGATTAACTCTCGGACAAGCTTTACATCCCGTGCGTAACGTATCATCGGTATATGATTTCACGGTCTTAAATCTTGTGTTGATAGATAGCCAACGTCTAAAGTTTCGAGTCTTTATACTGAGAAGTCATCCGGGATATCAGGATTGTGCTTCTGTTGCATCCAGATACATGCAGACCTAGGCACAGTCAGGATATCCTTAAAAGAGCCTAATTGAAAGGGCCAAAACCTTAAAAGGGAAATCTCTCACGATAAAAACCTAAAAGTCTATCATACCATTCAAGGTATTTGCCTAATCCTTGTCTGATATTTTGTGCTCTCTCTGCGGTACGTTGTACCGACCTGTTCACCAACAAATTGGACATTGTAAAAAGATAGGATGACCTCGGTATATTCACTTGTTACGATGAATTGTTGTGCTTACCCTTGATCACGGACGTATGCCTTGATATGGGGCACACGGAAGTTATTGCAAACTCAATTGAGGAAGTCACAAGGTTGAAATTTGAAGATTGAGATGATGAATTTAAAGGACGAATATATCAGCAATCACATGGTTCTGTTTGACCAAGCGCATTTCGAAAAATGTTCTTTAATCAGTTTAGAACTGGTTTGATCTCAAGGCTACTTTTCCATTATCTTGTTGTTTACTTTTCTTTCTAATAGTTTGTTTTTTTGTAAGTTTATTTGCTTGGTCGGTTGATTTTCTCAAAAGGTGTTAGTGTTCAAATCTGGTTAAAACTGATAAGGGCCTGAAAAGAATTTAATTTTTTTTGTTTTGATTGGGCCCACTTGTCTCGAATTAGTTTAACTGGTTTGGTTACTGTTTTAAGATAGACCTGGCATTGTCACATCTCAAATTAACTATTCAGAGATGGGTTGGACATGTTTTGAGACTATTTAAGGCCCATCACTAGTCATTTCGAATCAATTTTGAACCACTGTTTCATCTTGGATCTATGTTTTCTCTCTCTTAAAGTAGACATCTCAGATACATCTCGGATGCTTTTCAGTTGTATCTCGGATGCTTATTTCGAATGACAAGAGGTCATTGACTTGAACCTTTGTCACTCGAGCCCATTTGGCCTGTGAACCTTTGGCCTTCTTTTGACCCTCTGACCTTTACTTCTGAACTGCTGACCAGTCAACAAAGTTGACCTGTCTTATCAGTTTAGAGGTAATTGATGTTTTGCTATAATTGATGATATTTGTATTTTGTGTAGGAAAAGGCTCAAAAAATGATGGACAGACACAAGTTGGAAGTTGATGCATTTCATAATCAAGCCTTCTATATGTCAGATCCTCCACCAGAGTATAGAGAGAGATTTGACTCACTTGTTTTCGGGCTAAACAACTGCAGAATCACCCACGCGCTTAAGTCGAATTCGGTGATAGACAAAGACATGATTCAAGATTTTTTGATCAATGTAAAGGTTAAAGGTGGAGGTGCTGTCATAGAAACAAGGATCGAAGAGAAAGAGATTACAGTTTCAGAGGCTGATGTTCGCGACACGCTAAAATTTGGAGATAGTGAATGCCATCCAATAGGTTTTGATAGAGACAACGTGAAAAAATCCCTTCGAAAAATGAGCTTACCGACGGTGCTGAAGAAGCTTTTCCCTCCATACTGGAGGTGTCTAGCTCATATATTTTACAGTGCATCTCTAAGAACAAGGGTGGTCAGGATCAACTAAACCAGACTCAGACAGCTGCACTAGTTGCTCTAGTATATGATTGGGATTACAACTTCTCTGTTTTCATCTTTGATAACATGAAAAGTATGTTAGAGAGCACGAAGAAGAAGGTTTTTCTACTTTATCTGAGGTTCGTTCAGATGATCATCGACAATAAGCACCCTGAACTCGTTAAAGGTTCAAACCACTTAAATCTGAAGCTATTGGACCAAGTTACTTTGAGGCAACATGCAAACAAAGAGACTCAGCTAAAGTGAAGTTTGTGGGACGGTACGAGCTTGTCAAACATGGAAAGTTCAAAGAGATTGTGGCTGCTCCCAAACCTGAAACGGCAATAATCGCTGAAGAGCACGACGTTCAAGTCATAGAAAAACAAAGCCGACCAGATCCCATTGTTGAAGATCCAGATTCCGATGAAAATAGGGAAGCTGCATCTGCACGGGCTGAGTCAGAGAGAGAAGTAAATTTGATTACAGTTGAAAATCTTGAAGCCTTACTTGCATCGTTAAAGGGTGATTCCGGGATCCCTTCACCTAGTTTCATTCCTCCTGATGAGGCACAATCTAAAGATTATAAACCGGAAAATGTTTATGCACCAGATATCTCCAACCTAGTTTCATTCCTCCTGGTGGATGTCATCAAACTAGTGTTGCTTGAACAAGAGAATGAACTGAAAAGTGCTCAGATAATCTCTTTGCAAAATCAGATATTTGTCAGAGATCAAACTATTGAGCAATTGCAAGGGGATGTGAGTTTACTTATGCCAGAAGTCTATGAGATGAAGGAAAAATTGGAGAAAAAATTTGGAAGCGAGTTTGCTGATAAAGATGATGACCTGTCATTGTAGCTCATCACGAAAGAATAGAAGTTGAAAAGGCTGCAGCAGATAGAGAACATGAAGCAGGCCTGAATGCGTATCTCTCTGCTGAAAAGTCTAGAAAGAGAAAGCAGCCACCAAAGAGAAGCTCCAGCAGCAATAAGATGATAGTGATGAAAAACCAAGACGTAAATCCACTTGATTAGAACTTCCAGCCAAAAGATCCTTCGAAAGTATCTGACAAATATGTTATGGAAATTGGGTCGAGCCATTACGAGAAAGTTGGAAATAAATATGATGTGAAGTGTTGGAGATACGATCATGAAAGAAAATATGGATCATCACAAGAGAGAGCGGCCATAGAGAATATTATTCCAAGCATACGTAATTTGAAACATGGACCAAGATTGATTTGAAAAGTTTATTACGAGCTCAGTCTTCTAATGAACATCTAAACCAACGAGGTCCCGGTTGGGCGTTTCACTCTAAGCTCGAACACGAAGTATTACATAATTTTCCAACGATGAAGACCACAGAGTCATATCTCAAGAAAAGTCTAGGCATTCGAGACCCACATACTCACAAGAGGATTAAGAACGCCATCTGGCCATCGACTAACAAGGAAAAGATTATTCCAGCCGCTCCAAAATTTCCAAAAGGTGTACTGCAGAATTTATGTTATTGGGCTTATGATCCACGAATGGCAGGAGTTGTTATTGTGATGAAAGAAAAGGCATTTCATTTAGCAGATACGTTGGATCTAATCAGTTTTCATGAGAAGGACATTCAAATGTTGGGAGCTCATCAGATTCAGGCGAGTGACAACTATGAAGAGTGTGCTAAATCATGGACAAGTGTCGTAGCTACTGTGATTCAAAACCGATTGTTTGCACATGATGGTTGATCTGAAGCGTAAGGCTGGTTCCAATGCAATAAACCTAGGGGGAGATAGTTAGGACATTAATAGGTTTATGCATTTGGGTTAATTAGTGTTTTGGGCTTGGGGAAAGGCTTTCGGCCTAAAAGGTTAGGGTTTAGGAGCTTCAACCCTCTAGTATAAATAGTTAATGATGTATTAGGGTTGGGGGCTCTTGATTGTAATTTTCACTTGTATTAGATAAATTACATTTGTATGCAAGTTGAATTCTCTCATCTTCAAGCTTGTTTGTGTGATATCAATTAGATCCGATTTATGGGGACCTACAAAATCCATTGGCTTAAAGTTGTTAAGAATGTCACACTCATCTGATTTGAATTGATACTTTTCAATTTCCTCAAATGTTGAGGATCATGCTGGCCTTTTTAAAGCAATTTCTTACCAATTGGTTTAGTGACTTTAATTTCTTAACCAACCAAATTTGTTGGAATAATTTCAACCACTCACAATCATTTAAAGCAATGTTTTGAGAAACTTGGTTGTGTTTTCTAAAACCTATACCAAATATTATATTGCTTTTGATTTGTGATTCTAACATAAGATCATAACCTTTATAGGATTCTACCCACTTTTCACAAGTAATTAGGGTAGATTCAAGCTCCTTTTTACATCTTTGATATTTTTCAATCAACAAAACCTTGTGTAAAGAAGCTCTGTTAACTGGTCTCTCAAAAAGTAGAGGTTTGTTTAACTTGTGGTGCAGGTTGCACTTGAACCTGAGAACATAGGGCTTGAACATACTATATCTGAGGAACAGTGGTTTGGACATATTGAACTGGAATAGTGGTTACAGGTTGTGCAAAATGAGCAGTGTTTGCATATGAGGAGCAGGGGTATATTGGGAATAATGGACAGTGTTTTGTGTGTTTGAGGTCTAGGACTTGGGTGTGTGATAATTGGATCATTTGTTTGACTCCTACACTCCCTAGCAAAATGACCTAACCTGATACACTTGTAGCATTTAATCTTTGACTTATCCAACCCAACTTTTAACCTTCCATGAAACCCTGAGAATTTTCTACCAGTTCTTTTATAGAACTTGCTGGTCCTAACACTCAGCAACGGCAGTTGGTGTATTATGTCCATTTCTTCTAAATAAGTTGGATCAAAATGTTGAAGATCATTAAGTTCAAAGGATAAGTTGTCAAAAACATGGTTTTCCCCATTTCTACAAAAGCAAAGTTAGGTGAGCAAGAATCAGAGTTGAAATTCCCACCAGATGTTATGTCAACAAAACGATCATAACTCTGTTCCTTGCTACTACTAGAGGTTTCTTATTGACCAAAAAGTGTTGTACTACCAAAAGAATAATCATCAGCCACTTTTCATGACTCTTGTAGCTTCTTTTTCTGGTTATGCTTTCTCTCATAAGTGAGAAGCCTACCATGAAGTTGAGTCAAACTCATCCCTTTGACCCAAAAGCGGTTCTAGTTACAAAGGCAATAGTGTCCCATTTTTTTGGTAGAGATCTTAGAAATCGACTATTCAAAGTGTAATTTATATATTCGACTTTTACCAGATTTAACTCACTAATGAGACAACTAAACCTTTCAAATTTTTGAGTTAATGATTCTCCTTTCACAGGACAAAATGTTTCATACTGTTGGTTCAAAACTTCTCTGTTATTTTCAATAACCTCTTCAGTGCTTTCAAATTGTTCTTTCAGAGCATCCCATAACCCCTTTGCACTGTTGTAGTGCAACAGGCCAGCATAGATATCATTAGGCAAAGCAGTTGCCACGATACTAAACGCCTTTGCATCTAGCTCAATTTTCTGAAAATCTTGCTCGGAGTAATGTTAAGGACTCTTTGGAACTTGAACTTTTCGGTCTTCATCACTCGGTACCATCGGAACATCTGGCCCGAAAATAACCAATTTCCAGCAACCCATATTCTATTGTGCAAGTATGTGACCCATCCATCGTTACCAAATATTGTACTCTATCTGACAAATATCGGAGGTTTGTACATGGTGCCAGTGTTGTGTGGATCTTGTTGATTTCGAGACATTCTGATTGTTTACAAACAGGTTTTTGTTTAAAAACTTTGAATGTAAATAAACTTTTACTTTTTTTTAATACAAACGAAGAAACGAATTAGCAGTGAGAGCTGACCAATTTATATCAAACTGATTGTTAAATCAAATTTGAACGACCAAGCTCTGATACGAATTATTAGGATCTGAGTTTGATATTGATGTGATTGTTTTAGATGAAATCAATAAAAGAAGATAATAATCAATGAAATAGTGCAACGAAAATGTGTAAAACTTTGAAATCACAACAATAGAAAGATTGTTTCCATTGACATGCTTTTGAAATATTAATCATGTATGCATGCAAATTACATACTCCCCCTCAGCCTAAGGTCACTCTAACTTGTTCGTACATAATATGTAGAAGAAGTGATAGATAGAACAGTACATGCATTGTTCTATTTCTAGTACATTACAAACCACTGAGCATCTTTGGATGACGTCACTATGAAAGTGACATTTAACAACCTAACAAACTCTAACCTCTACTAGACCTAAACAATGTTACATTAAAATACAATATAAACTCTAATGATAAACAATTGTTGAGCTATCCTCTGTTGGGCTTTATCCTTTGTTGGTCTTCAGCAGACTTTACTTCCACAGACTTTAGCTTCACCAGAGGTTCTCATCAGCAGACCTTGGATTCCAGCTGATCTTAGTCCTTGATTAGATCTTGTGAACAGTCTTTAAGTCTCAGTGGAGTTTGGAGTAGCAGATCTTTATTATAAAGGATCAGATGTTAGAGATTGTTTTGGCTTTTCAATCATCTGTTCTTTTGTAGGGTTCAATATGACACACCCTGGTCGTAGCTGAAGCGCAATCGTGTGACTATGAGGTAATCATTGCATCCGATCATGTAAACAAGTGTAAATCAACAACGATGCCAACCTTATATTAATTTTCAACCAATGTGTACAAGTTTTCAAAAGTGAAATCATAAGTTTGCAATAGTTTCACATTGTCATCAAAATCTAGTTTAAGTACATTACTCCATAACAAAAGACTATTTTCCTCATAAAAGTATGTTGAGGTTTTAACTCCTATGTGCCCATATGAGGTTGGGATATTGAGGCAAATCCTCCAAAAGGTGGCATTCGTTGTTATGTCATTCCCATTTTCCCGAAGTGTTTCACCGGCTCAAGTCTTGCGTCGTGAAATACATGTAATTTTAAAAAGTCAACAAAAGTTGGCGAGTTCTTATAAAATGCCATGTTTGTAATCCAGTAATGAAATCTGAGTATGTTATTAGCATTCATGGAGTTTAAGGATATATCAGTGTGTCGCGAGCACCCTGACATATGTGCCATAAGTAAGCAACCAAACTGAGACACTTTGACATCATTGGGATCACAAAAGCACTCCTAAGGGTTTACCAACTAGGAGTGGAGCGGGCCTCAAACTCAATAGATCTATACCTTTTGCACCTTGGTCACTAAGTAATTAATGATTACTATTGTCATCATCCTACTTACGCATATTTGATCTTGTTATCATCTAAACCCATAGCTAAGATATTGTTTGTTATGACATGTATTCCCCCTCGATGGTTTTAAAACAGAACTTTGAAATAATTGAAAGGAGGGACATGAACTCATAGTTTGCGTTCCGTAAGTCGTGCTTATTGGAATTCGGTGTACGTACACGTGCGTAACCTACATGTATATTAATTTTCATTAAACACCTAGGTCTCGTTGGACCTCGAACAAGTTGTTCATCTTGAATCCTTGTTATGTATTTATTTATAATATTAGAACAACTTTAATGTTATTATAGTGTTGGTAGTTCGTTTGTTCGATTATTATTTATATTCATATATTTCACAAATATGTATATTGGCATTATTAGATCGTGTATGAACAGGCCTCGCCCTTCACATGTCCTCATGCCTTGCACGCGTGTCATTGGGCTTAGCCCATGTCATGTATGTCTTTGGGCCTAGCCCATGTCTTTAGGTGATTGGGCCTAGCCCTTGAAATTGTGTCATTGGGCCTAGCCCATGAAATAATGTATTTGGGCCTAGTCCATGAAATCATGTGATTGGGCCTTGCCCATACAATCATGTGTCTAGGCCTAGCCCATGAAATTATATGATTGGGCCTAGCCCATGAAATTACGTGATTGGGCCTAGCCCATTAAATTATGATTGGGCTAGCCCATGAAAATATGTGATTGGGCCTAGCCCATGAAATTATGATTGGGCTAGCCCATGAAATTATATATTTGGGCCTTGCCCATGTCTTTTATATAATGGGCCTAGCCTAACCTAACTTCATGAGTCCATAATTTATAACCTTACACTTGGTAATTTTTACTAAGCCTAGACTTTAAGTATCTTCATATACTTATATAAAATAACTTAGTAATTTTATACATCCTAACTTTCTGGATTTTGTTATCGTCACTATATATATTTGTTAAATGTCTAAAATGTATTATTTTTAGGCGTGTCATCGTTGTCATTTATTATATATATTTTTGCGTCAAAAGTCGCCCTAGTGTCTTAGTAGCTCTTCATGTTGGCGATATGTTCGTTGATTAATGGCTAAACGGTGTATTGTATAAATTCGACCATTGTCCGAATAGTCCGCTCGTCCGATTATTTGATTCAAGAATTGTGTGAAAGTGTATGTGTTCATGTAATTTATACTTGGTAACTTTCATTTATTTGGTGTGTTGTATTAGTTTGGTATTTTGTATTGTATATCCTAAAATTTGTAGATACATACACATGTATACACATGTAATTTACACATTCACCTATGATGGTGACAAAGTATATACATGTATTTTTTTATTCCCAAAAATATATATGTTATAAATAATACTCATTTTTTATTTGTAAAAATATATATAAGTGTTTATTGAATCCTTGGAAGGTTAGGGCTTAACCCTTGTCATTAAAACTTCCTTAATGAGGGTTTAGGTCACTAATCGCCTTTAGCCCCGTTAATTACACTTTAATCGTGATTAGATTTTTAGAAAATTTCGCCATAGTTTCCCCTAAACTGTGGCGTTTTCCACATTTCAAAAATGTATTTAAACCACTTTTCAATTTCTCAAATCATCATTAATTCATCAAGTTCATCAAAAATCATTTTTCCAAGTAATATGCACATAACTTTTCTTCAATGTTTCATGGGTCTTTATACATATATTTTTATACTTTAAAGCCTTTAAAAATTACATATCTTTTAGGATTATCAAACACCAAGATTTTCATGGACAACTTTTTATAACCATTTTAATATAACTTGTTATATATAAAAATCAACTTTACTAGCTTTCAAGATCCAAGTTGCAAGTCTCATCATGTATTTTGAGAACAACATCAAGACCACATATATATAAAGCTCATGAACTTGAAGATGATGATCTTACATGACTTAAACATATACTCATTTAAATCACATTTTAAGCCTAGTATAGTAAGATCATCACTCTTCAAAAATACTACAACAAATAAACAACATGATCATCATATATTACATACTTTTATCTTGTTATTTCTAGTTATATTTTGTTTTGGATGATTTCTTCAAGATGTTGAAGATAAAGTTACTTTTACTTTTGAAATCTACATCTTATAAGAACTTGAAATCTTAAACAAGTGAACTTCCTACTAGCTCTTAGGCTAGGGATGATCCAAGATTAAGATGGTGGTGTGAATATGAAGATCAAGATGATGATAAATCTCCAAAGAAAGCCCTATTGCTCCTCCATTCTTGCAAACCCCATAGGTGACCTTGTGATGGCATGATAGTGAGTATAATATGGTGTTTTAGACTTTCTCTTCGCACGAAGATAAATCTCATTTTTGTAATTTTACTTTGCATGAAGTAAACTTTAATTGTGTGTGTGGTCACTTCGTTCCATGGTCATTTCGTCCAAAGCTCACCTCGCACGAAGCAAGTTTTCAACAAATTTTTCGATGAAAATGGAGAACGAATTCTTCAGCACATTCGCCACGTCAGCAGCCTCAACAACCCTAGCAGCTCAAAACATAAATCTCGAAAATGAATGGGAACAATGAAAAAAACCCCGAAGCTCATGTGCTTAGAAGATTACTTTGGCTGGAGCGAGAGATTTGTAAATTGGGTGCATGCTAACTACTTTGATAGCTGGTACGCCATCGAGGAGAAGTATGCTGCATCAGTCGGAGAAAATGGGTTAGAGAAGACATTGACACAATTTACTACACAAGAGAAAGAAAAATTCATTCGAGAAAAGAAAATGATGAATATTCTCCAACAACCCATCAAAGAAGACATATTCTCTCATACAACACGATGGTGATGCAGAATCGGTGTGGAATGCTCTAAAGATGAAATTCCATGGAAGCACTCAAATGATCAAGAGCAAAAAGGCATTGTTAAAGAAAGAGTTTGATATCTTCAATGAGCTTAAACGTGAAACGATGAAACAATTGATAGAAAGGTATTGTCACTTGCTGGTAGAGATGAAAAGACTGGAAATTCAGAAGGAGAACGAGGAGTTGGTAGATAAACTTGCTGATGCATTGCCAAATGGAGAATGGTCAGCCTATCTTACAATTTTGAAGGAAAATTCAGAGTATGGTACTCTCAGTTTTTTAAGATTTATAGAGCAGTTGGAAGGTCATGAACTCAAGATGCAGAAAATGGCCAAGACCAAAGGTTCACAAATACAGCAAGACATGAATCTATACTAGAAATAAAACCCAGCAGCTAATATTCCAAGTCCTAAAATCCACACAACTTTCAGTGCTGATACTTCTACAAACCAATCTTCTGGTGGTAGTTTTCAATCATTTCTGACCTTTGAGCCTTATTCACCTCAAACATCACAATCTTCGCAAAACTCAAACACTTTTCAAAGCCAGACCAATTTTCAAAACCAAACCAATTCAAATCAAAGAATTCTTCAATGAAAATATTGCTATGAATCTAGAAAATGCACAAGATTTCACAGAAAATATTACTAAGCAACACATGGCACTCTCGCATCCATTGTTGAATCATATGAAAGTTTGGTTGTCGGAAAAATTGGAAATCGAAACATGACCAAAGAAGATTATGATAAATTTATTCGGAAGAGTTGGAATTGATCGATATCAAGTGTGCATGGCTTCGATTGTTCGCATAGCACAAAGGTTCATGGAGATCATAGGACGAAACAATTTGGGAGGTTTGGATGTAAAGCTTGGATTCGATAAGTCAAAAGTCATGTGCTTTAAATGTAAAGAGAATGGACATTTCAAGAGGGATTGTCCGAATCGCCAAGTCATCGGAAATCAAAATCCATTTGCTGATGACTACTATAAGAAGGAAATCCATCGAAAAATGTCACCACCTCGGAATACGACAAGATGATTCAAATAGAGGATGATTCGTCGAGTTCAAAGGACAAAGCTCTTGTTGTTTCTCTAGAGGATGAAGGCTTCAATTGGAACAAATATATTTCGAAGCTAGAAAGATTGCCTTATTTGCAGAAATTAGAGAAGAACCAGTTGAAGAAGAATAGTCCAAAGAAACCTTCGATGAAGCTCCAATTGAAGATACTATTCTCCTAAGGAAGATATTTTTCATAATGTATCTAAACATTTGGTACCACCTGACATGTTTACAAATTTTATAGGTTTCTTTGAACCAAATTATGTTGTACGTTGGGAAGAAAAGCCAAAAAAAGAAGTTGAAGAATTGATTGGTGTGACCAAAGAAATGACCGTTGAGAACCTAACAAAGATCGCAAACAAAGGGATGATGGCGAACTTAAAAGAGGTAGTTTCTAAACATGGTCAAAGAATGGTAAATTAGTCGGTCAGAGAAGAGGGTAAGGTTAGATAATTGAAGTTGAAAAACCCTGCAAGAAATTTCAGGGCCTTGCAAGGAATGTGTGCAAAGGATAATAAATATAAACTACTGAAAAAACTTTCCGATAACTTGTCGACTACTTATAACGAAACAAAAGAAGCATATGCTAAGTTGCGTAGAACCATTAAACAGTATGAACAAGCAAGTCATGAGGACGGTGCTACACTTTCTATGCTAAAAGCAACTGTTATGGATAAACAAATGGACATAAACATTCATCTTTACATGATTGCTAAGCTAAAAAGTGAATTAAAGGCTGTGAGAATTGAAACAGAAAGAGTCAACAAATTATTGATTAGTTATTCAACTTCATCGTATGTGATTGATCATATTCTTGCAAAACAACCAAAAAAATTAAAAAGGGAGAAAATGATTGTTCTCAAAACAAAGGAATGAGTTATAATCGAGTTCCACCCCCGATGTGGGAAAGTTATTCAAAGAAAAAGCCTGACGGGGTGGATAAGTCACTCAATTTACAATTGAAAACTGAATAAAAAGATGAGCTGCCTAAAAATCTCGATGTAACTTACACCAAATTCGATGATGAATGTCAGTCAGATGTGGTGAAGAATGTAGTTGAAAATGTTTTGGGGAGTGAAAGTGGTAGCACTGAATTTGAAAGTGCTAAGTCTAATTTGGAGAAAACTAGTTCAGGTTCACCTTATGAAAATGAAGAAAGTTTTCATAAGAATTATCTTAAAAAATCAGAATCTAGTTGGATGATGATCCTAACATGGTTGCATATAAAATGAAAAGATCTGACAAACTATATTCTGATCATGAATTTCTGATTCAGAACGTGAATCTTGAAAAAGTTGAACAAGTGTTTAAATTGGTAGAAGTGAGTCTATCTGAGCTTGAAAATCTGAACGCATCTTACTATTAAGAACCCAAACGTTCTTATAATAACAATCATAAAGGAAAAATTATCCTAAGAACAAAGAATAAGGTTGGATATGTTAAGAAACATAACGACAAATTTCGAAAACCAAATTTTTCAAAGAATGTAAACTTTGTCTTTGGAACAAACTCAAAAAGTGAGAAGGAAAGTTTGGCTAAGTCACAGTTAAATGATGAGTTTTATGCTGAAAAGAAGCATCGTGAACAGGTTCAGGAATCCTCTGTTGGAAACGACAGTAGGACATGCTTCAAATGCAATCAAGTCAGGCATATCTCAAGACGATGTACCCAGACTAATTCTAAACCTATTTACAACGTCAAGAAGTCTTCAGAAGATGTGAAACAGAAGTCCCCTATGTTTGTTCCAACACACATTTTGAAAAGAAATAATGAATCTAACAATGTGAAACCAACAAATTCAAATGTTTCAAACAAAGAAGTTGATGAATCATCGAGCAAAAATAAACATAAGGATTTGAAATTTTATTTTAAACAAGTGTTTTCAAAATAACAAACTTAGGTGATAAAAGTAAAACCATCATCTGAAGAAGTAAAAAACGATTGTTCCATCAAAGACTGATAAAAAGGTCAAGGTTGAACAAAAGTTTGAAATAAAAAAAGAAAGTGTTAGTGTACCAAAAGTGGTAATCCCCACACCCACCCAAGACCATCAAGGCTTGGGTCTCTCTATTCAAATAATCGCTTAATTGCATGTGTAGGGGCTCCCGAGATTAAACATTTCAAACTGGATAATGGATAGTGGAACTTATAGACACATGACAGGAATGCTAGCCTTGCTTTACAATGTCAAATCAATCCGTGGAGGCTACGTTGGGTTCACAGGTAATCAAGGTGGAAGGATAGTCAGCGAGGGGATTGTAACAAACGTTGTGGTGTCTTTTGATAAAGTCAACTACATAGTAGAGTTAGAGAACAACTTGCGAGTATTTCACACATTTTTAATAAAAAGTTCACGACACACTTCGCAGATAAAGAATGCTTAATTCTGAAGCCGGGATTCAATATACCTAAGGAATGGATCCTGATGCGTGCTCCTAGAGAGAATGATTTATACGTCTTAGATATGAGCATTGCAAAAACCACAATGAAATCAGCACAATCTTTCGTATTCAAAGCAACAGAAAAAGAATCGATCTTGTGGTACAAGAAGATGGGTCACATTCATCTTAGAAAAATGAACTTCTTAGTACACAACAATCTAGTGGAATGAGTAAACTTAAAGAGTTTTCACTTGAGTGATAGTTGTATAAGATGCAAAAGGGCAAACAACATAAGAAATCGCACCCGAGGAAGCTCCTGAACTCTATCAAGCTCCCACTAGAGAGACTACACATGGATCTCTTTGCACATGTCAACGTCCGAAGCATTTCAGGAGATCTGTATTGTCTCTTTGTGACTTACGACTACTCAAGATTTTCGTGGGTGATGTTTCTAGAGAGCAAAGACGGAACGTTTGAAAATCTAATGATTCTGTTCTGCAAATTAGAGAACCTGTATCACTTACCGATTCGACGCATAAGAAGTGACAACGTTACAGAGTTAAAAAACAATCAGATGTTGGAATTCTACAACGAAAAGGGTATTTTGCATGAATTCAGTTCACCTTATACTCCACAACAGAATGGTGTAGCTGAACCCAAAAACCAAACCCTGATAAAGACAGCAAGAACCATGCTCGCTGATTCGAAATTGCCAGTCAGTTTTTGAAGCGAAGCCGTGGCGTCTGCTTGCTATACACTAAACAGAGTTTTGACGGTCAAGCCACATAAAAAGACGTGCTTTGACCTACTTAACCAACGAAAGCTAATATGAAATATCTAGAACCGTTTGGGTCACCATGCACCGTAATTGATGCTAACGGTAAATTCGGGGATAAATCATTGGAGGTGTTTTTATGGGATATATTAGTCCACTTTTACGAGTATATTTACCTAGCATAAACCGGGTTATTGAAGCTCAGAACGTAGATTCTCAAAGATATATGTCTCCAACACAGAAACCAGGAGATGCTTGGTTGTTCAACTATGATAGTCTCTAGGATTCTTTCGTGCTTCCGGCTGAACAAATAGAGGAGGAACTGTTGATTTTGTATCAACAACAACAAGTTGGTACTCACGATGTTGAAGCAAGCACTAGCACTCACTGACTGCTTGACCTAGTGATCTCACTGCAA
The DNA here is from genome assembly GCA_947069175.1 of Scalesia atractyloides. NCBI lineage: Eukaryota > Viridiplantae > Streptophyta > Magnoliopsida > Asterales > Asteraceae > Scalesia > Scalesia atractyloides. The sequence continues at coordinate 38,964,013 of CAMTDV010000008.1, read as the reverse complement.
ATCTAGAGATGAATGAACTTGCTCCTACGTTCGATCAAAGTGATGCTTCTGATGTTGAACCGGCATATGATAATGATGGATCTATTTCTGATGATGGTGCTGAACAGATTCAAAGTTTATTAAACAATCAAGCTGGTTCAAGTGCTCAAAATGAAACATCTACAAGTAATCTTGCTGCTGATCAAAACATTACGAATCTTGAACACGAAGTGAGCGTCTCAAACGATGTTATAACGAGGACTTTGTCGTACCATCCATCGGAAAACGTAATTGGAGAGTTGCAGATTGGAGTTAAAATGCAAAATCAGATCAAAAGAATCTTAGTTGTTTTTATTCTAAAGTTGCACCTGTACAAAACATTATCTCATATAGTTGTATTATCTCACAGGTTGAACCGAATACCGTAAAAAGAAGCTTTTACTGAGGAAAGTTGGGTAAACGTGATGCAAGAAGAGTTGTTACAATTCGAGAAACTTGGAGTTTGGAAGCTTGTTCACCAACCGGATGATCATAAGAAAATTAGTACAAAATGGGTCTTCAAGTGTAAATGTGACGATGGATGAGTGATTGTACGCAATAAAGCTCGAATCGTTGTTCAAGGTTTTCATCAACAAGAGGGAATTGAATATACAGAGATCTACGCTCCAGTAGCTAGATTGGAAGCCATTCGCATTTTCCTGGCATTTTCATCATGGAAAGGTTTCAAGATGTACCAATTAGATGTAAAGTCCGTGTTCCTATACAGGAAAGTGAAGGAGGAGGTGTATGTCGGCCAACCACCGGAGTTTGTCGATCTGATACACAAAGAAAAGGTTTATCTACTGGATAAGGTGTTATACGGTTTACACCAGGCCCTGAGAACCTGATACGAGACTCTTTCTTAACACCTTCTAGAAAATAGTTTCATCAGAGGAACATTAGACAGTACCCTCTTCACATGGGAAGTTGAAGGACACATCTTAATTGTGCAAATTTATGTGAATAACATTATATTTGGTTCGACCAACGACGTGCTGTGTAAAGACTTCGAGAAAGTTATGCAAAAGAAATTCGAGATGAGTTCTATGGGGGAGATGAAGTTCTTTCTGAGACTTCAGGTCGATCAGTTGCCTGATGGTATCTTTATCCATCAGTCGAAGTATGTGCACAACGTATTGGAGAAATTCAACATGTCGGAATCATCACCATTATCTACCCCATTGGCTCTCAATCACGGCATTAGACCAAATGAGAAAGGACTGAAAATTGATGAGACCTTATATCGATCAAAGATTAGATCATTAATGTACCTCATAGCGTCAAGACCGGATATCATGTATCCGACATGCCTCTACGCTCGATATCAGTCAAATCCATGAGTGTCACACATGCTGATCGTCAACCACATTCTTTGATATTTGAAGGGTTGCCCAAGCACCGGCTTGTGGTATCCATGGAACGACGACTTCAACCTCACTAGATATTTCGATATCGATTTTGGGTGATGCAAATTAAATACTAAATCTACAACTGTTGTTTGCCAGTTCTTTGGCACACGATTAGTAACGTGGCAATGCAAGAAGCAAACCACGGTCGCTTTCTACTTGCGAAGTAAAATGCGTTTCAGCTTCCAGTTGTTCCCAAATCTTGTGGGTACAACAATAGGTGAGAGACTATGGATTGCAATTTCTTGATACACACATATATGTAGATAACGAGGCTGCCATTAACATAACTAAAAACCTGGTTCAACAATCTAAAACTAAACATATTGAAATTCAACACCACTTTATCCGTGATTGCTACGAGAAAAGTTAGTTAAAATAGAAAAATCCACACTAATGTACAAAAGGTAGATTTTTACACTAAACCATTTGATCGGGCTAAATTTAAATATCTTTTGAAACTTAACAGGAAGAAAAATCTGACGTCCGGGGCCGATTTACAGGTTGAATTCAAGGAGGATGATGAGTTGACGTGATCCTCATTGATTTGTCAAAGTTTTTAGTGTTTCAAATTTCTTTCTTTAAAAACAAAAATCCAAAAATATGTTTTTATTTTATGGGGAGAAATTGTTGTGAAAATAGAAAAACATATAATAATTTGAAAATGTACAAAACATGAAAAAGACATAAAGCGTTTTCGTGTAAAAAGAGGAAATGATAGTACATCAGTGGAATATCACAGTATGCTAAAGAAATGTAGTGTCAAAATGTTTAAACATGTCTCACTAATAATGTGCCAGTAGGCTTTGCACAGTCAGTAGATTGTTTCTAAGATTAAAACATAAAGAAAAACTTCTTAATTAGTGGGCTAACATCTCTCGGATATGTGGTCTTAGTACACCGAAATTTCGTTTGAGAGATTGTCGGATTTTAAGGTACTAGGTCTTTATAGATAATTGATATCTGAGGTATTATACAAGTTTTTCTGATTTTCCATTAGCAATGGCTTAGAACTTGTAGAATACTTTCGCTTTAAAAACCCTAAACTACAGCATATTGAAAGTATCGAAAGATCTGACAATTGCAATAGAAAAAATTCAAAATTTGGAACACCACTTTTAAGTTGAGCCTTCATATCTTTGTCTGTATGGTGGTACTAACCTGAGCTCTCAAGGTCTCACATAACCTTGATACAGATATCAGTTAGATATATTCACCTGTAAGATGAAATCCAGGAAATCTTGATACGGGAGTATATTCTATGGTGGGAAACACTATTAAGTCAAGTTCTAAGACATCTAATTAACATATCTCGGAACAACTGAGAAATGTTTTGAGGTTTCAGTGGATCAGTATCTAACAATCTAAATGAATCTGTTTAGAACATAAAGTTTTCAAAATCAACGGTATTAATGATATGTCTCAAAAACTGATATGATCCTCTAACACAAACTCACAAAAAGTGTCTGTAAATATGTTTGTACATAGTTATTGCATTTTATTTCAGAAAAATCCAAAAAGATTTTTAGTGTGTTTTAACATAAACTTTGGAAAAATCAAAAAGATTGTATTTCTATCTTAGTTTTGACTACCGATGATGGAAAGCGAACCTTCAAAATCAAAAGATGTTGAATGCAGAGTAAAATCTAGAGGACAACGGGTTAGGAGCTTATCTGAAATGAGAAAATGTTTTGAAATGATTAAAAGTTCATTAATTTGAAACTTAATATTGCCTGAAAAGCTCAGTTTGTACCTAAAGTGTTCAACCAAGGTCATTAACTTGGACTTGGTAGACAAATCAGTTAACTAGCTGGGTCATTAACTTGGACTTGGTCAACTGAGTGGATCGTTAAAACTGGTTAAAATGAATGAGAGGTTAAAATTTTGAAATAGAAAAGTTCACTTCGCACGAAGTGGAAAAGCCACTTCGTATGAAGTGAAATGAATGGTCTATATAAAGCAGATGGCCCGAAGTGAAATCATTTTCATTGTTTATCTTCTCCGTGCGAACTGAAGTTTTCTGTAAAGCTAGTAACGAAGTGCTGCCCAATTATAGACTTGTAGTGGTTGATTGGTACACTACTAACAATGCCTAAGGTAGTTTTGATGAATTTGGACTTTAATTAGACGAATTAACGTGTTTTCGGCAAATCATACCTTTAAACATAGATGTAGGCTAATCTAATGGACCAAAATTAAAATTGAGCATAGATCTAGGTTAATCGGTGTGTATAGAACATGTTAGAATCATCAATTTCATCAAAATTGAGATACAGTTCATGAGTGTTCTTAACAGTCACTTCTCACGAAGTGAAAATTCACTCCGCGCATGTGAAAATCAACTTTGTACGAAGAGAAAGTGCAATATATTTAAATTTTGGTATTTACTTTGCACGAAGTAAATGTCACTTCGTACTAGGCATTTTGGTATTTTGATTTTCATCTAAGCGTTTGTTCGTAGAGTTTCGTAGGAAAAAAGTCCCGGAGATAGCACTATTCAAGGATATTTTGAAGTTTATGAATGAGTTGTCGATAAAGAAAGCTTTAACGGATCAACATAAGCATACCATTCTTATGTACAAAGATTCTGGGATCGCGCGAAGTTTATGCCTGGACAGAAAGCTATCTGATCGTTTATGAGAATCATAAATGAAGATAAAGAGGTGCTGATTACAAAGGAGTTGATTCACATAGTATTAGACTTCAATGACAAAGATGATGATCCCACGATGTATTCGGAGAAGATGTGCAAAGGATGCTTTTACCGTATGGGATACAAGGGATTTGTGAACACGATAAATAACAAATCATTTTTGGGCAGGCCTTACAAGTTTTTGTTCATTCCATGATTGTTGTCCTAAGTCATCAAAAGGGAGGATACGATGCAGTGCTTGATTACTAGATGTGCATGATAGCTGCTCTTACTCTTAACAAGCCTTACAACTTCACATGAGTAAGATGAAGGCAAACATCGAGAAAGACAAAATTTTACAGTATCATCCACGAGACATCAACACTCAACACTTCAATCTGCTCAAAGACGGCGATCTCTTCCCACAGGCCCTACGAATGAAGATGATTTGTTATTTGTAGGATTTGAGGGAGATTTCTTCAACAATCAAAAAGTTAATAATTTGGATAACAGAGTCAAGCATCTTGAAGAAGATAATGTTCAGTTGGTGTCAAAGCTTACAAATGTTACTACTGAGAACGCGAGACTTCTAAAGTGGTATAGGATCTAGTAGTAGAAAAAGCTTTGGATGCCAAGAAGTTTGACGTGTTGTATAAAGTGTTAGAGAAAAATTTGGGGATAAACTTCGATACAGAGTATGATATGATTGAGATCGAAGAAACTAAGGCCAGAGCTGCTGAAAGAGTTAGGAAAGCTGAAGCTGAAGCAGCAGCTGCGGGTAAAGGAAAGAATAAGATAGATGATATTCCGGTTATTATACCCACTGAGCTAGAAGCTGAATCTGAATCGTTGGTCAATTATATGCTTGCTAGAGAGGCAGTGGATGTTATTCGGATTTCAGCGAGGCAAAAATACTTAGAAAGAAAGAAAATGGAAGAGGAGATTGATAGAGAAATAAATGAATATGAGGAAGATGATGATGTTGGTGGAGGTGATAAAAAGGACGATGATGATAAGGGTGATGATGACGATAACACACAGGGTGGTACGGGTATGTTAATGCAAGATGAATCTCAACGACAGGGGGAGACAAAGGATCCGGTTAATGATGCAGAGCAATCAGAAATCCTCACAGCTGTTTCTCTGATAATAGTTATTTCTGATTTGCCACACCTCGAGTATTTTATCTTGAACATGGCATGGAAGAAGGGGAGTTCTTCCATAATATACTAAAGAAGAAATTGCAAAGATGTTAGGAGTGGATGAAACTTCCTTTGATTTTGATTTTGAAGATGAGCTGAACAACATCAGTGCCTCTAAGCCTGAAGATTATGTATACAAGTATGTGGCTGATGCAGATAACTATGATAGGGTTGTCATGGAGGATGATTCTGATGATGAGACAGTCAAATACACCAGTTAAGGTACAAAGGACTTCCAAACCTTTCAAGAAATGTTTGCTGAAGAAATGAACAATCTATTGAAGAGAAGAGTTGAGGATACAGTTAAAGATGGTAATGTGCCAAGACGTTTGACTAAAGAAGAAATTGCTGAAGCGAAAAAGACGTGGTTCAAGGAGGTGCCCAAAGAAAGAAAGTTTCAATGACCGCTAGCCTTCTTCACTCGTGATCAAGATAAGTTGTTGGGAGACATATTGAGCTGGGGTTGGATTCCTTAACTAGATGTTTATACAATAAAAAGGGAGTTTGGCGTTCAGTACTTCAGATACTTAAATGATATTAAAACGTTGCCATAGTGGGACATTGAAGAGTTGTGTTAAACAAAAAAGATCAACTTTTTGATGAAATTTCATGATCAGAGGTTATGAAAGTTGATCAAGTATGAAGCTACTCATGGTTTTCACAATTGGGTCCCGCACATTCCAAAGAAGAAAATCAAGATATATCCGATCATCAAAGAAAAATATGTCACATTAATTGTGAAGCGGCCACGTGCAATGAAGAATATGCCACTGATGAAGATATAGCAAGATTTCAATGAGTTCTTTAAATGGTGGCAGTACGATAGTGAAACAGGTGAAACTGTGATTGTGCTAAAGGCTAAAGGATTATGGAGGGCTATTCGGATACTATACCCAATGTGGCTAGTTAATTGCTTAGAGAAAGATATTGAATGCTTCTTCTACAACAAGATTTGTTATGAAGCAATAGAGAAAGTCCAAGCGATGCAATGCCAATGTGTAATCAACTTATCTTATGCACATGGTATTAACTCGGGAAAAATGTGGAGATCTAAATTATGTGAGCTGGAAAGGGTTGAGTTTATGAAGCAGATTCGTAAAGAAGAAAGGATTGATTCAGATACAAAGAAAGCTTCAATCAGAAGATTTCAGTTTGTTAAATGGGCTCCAGTGATAGATCAGACACCGATATCGTGTGAAGAAAGAAGAAAACCAAGGAACAATTTCTTCGGGAGATAAAGATTAACGTTATGAAGATTTTTGAAGATTTTGAAGACTGGCCAAGACTGCGGCAATATCCAAGGGGGAGTTTGTTGATGAAGTATGTTTATCGCGTATGTCTTAGGGTCATGTCTGTGTATGTAATAGGGCTAAAATGTTAGCTTTGTATTTGTATGTATATGGTTCACTTCGCACGAAGTATATGGTTCACTTCCTACGAAGGTAACCTGCTTCACTTCGTATGAAATGAAGTTCACTTCGTGCGAAGAGACTCACCTCGCACGAAGTGAAATGTCTATGTATATGTGTGCTAGGTTCTTGATCTGTAAGTTGTTTTGTTGATTGATATGGCGAACCTTGTCAGATTTCTCACATGATTGTAAGCGTTAATCAGTATTAATGAGATAAAGTGTTTAAATAGTAAATCTTGAACTTGTCACTAGTTTAACATGAATTATGCGTATATTGAACTAGGCAAACATATTAGGACCTGAGTTTTTCGGATGAGCAGATTCTCACACTTGGGATAGATTTCTTATCACGAGTTTTACTTGCTTGTCAATACAGTCAGGTACCAGAAATGTATGCCGGTATGTTATCACGGTACACACCTGTTGGTGCATTATGTCTATTGCCTACGTCTAGGATATGTCGATATTGTATATAGGGCTTAAACGTCATTTGTATAAATGTTATTGTTTATTTTGTATGTTTTGTGGTGACTCGTACGAGTGACAGTCTATCACTCGTACGAGGCAACCACTTGCACGAATCACAGTCTTTGTTTCACACACTATAGTGCGAGTCATGTCGGCCTATAAATAGAGGAGTGTTGTGTCAGAGCTAGTTAGTGTTAGTTCAGTTGGTACAGCGAAGCCCTGCTGATTTGTTTACTTGCCATGTACTTTGAACGTCAATCAATACATTCAGAGCAGTTAAACAGTAAGATCTTTCTTGTTCGTTTGTCATCCTCTCTAGCAATGAATTCTGCCTCTACTAGCTGAGTTAGATCAGACCGGTTGGTCATTGGAGGAGTCGATTCCCGTTCACAAGTGGTATCAGATCCTAGAGGCCTGATCTGCTGACAAATGTCAAGTTTCTGCAGGCTACCAACTGTTTTAGATTCAGATTCACTGTTGCAGCTTTCTACTTCTACATTTCTCCTTAACTGATCTCGGATTTGGATAAAATTATGGACAAATTAGACTAGGATTCTAGGATATCATGTTAAAATAAATTCTAATCAATCCTTAACAATTTCATATCTAAAATCAAGCTTAATCATGTCAAAATTGGTGAAATTCATCAGTTTTATGACCTAAGTTGTTTCGTACGGGTAGAGAGACCACTCGCACGAAAGACTGACTGAACAAGTTAATTCATTCGTACGAACGAGTAATCAAAAGTTCTTAAAAATTACAAGTTGAAAAATTGAATCTGTGATTCACAAGAATTATACACTTGTACGAGTAAGTCATTCGTATGAAGGATCTGTTCATTCGTACGAGTTATTTTCCTGTTCGCACGAGTAGCTTATTTGAATCACCTTGTCTGCACGAGTATCTGAGTCGTACGAACGGATCTTGGTCGCACGAACTGTTTTTGTTATCCGGACGGAGAAAGTTTTACTATTCTAATCAGTTTTTCGAGAGTGTTTATCTAAATTTTTGCATAAAATGGCTAAAGAATTTTATAACGCATTCACTACATCAGCAGTCACGACTACTGCAACACAAAACATGAACCTCAAGAACAAAATTGGTACTATGACGAAACCACCAAAGTTAATGAACCTTGAAGACTTCGATAGTTGGAGCGAACGTTCCATGAACTGGGTTCAGGCAAATCATTTTACCTGTTGGTTTGCTATCGAAGAAAAGTACCAATCACCTGTTGGAGAGAATGGTCTCGAAAAGACACTGGCTCAACTTTTTGATTTTGAAAGAGAGAAGTTTATTAATGAGAAGAAAATGATGAACATTCTCCAACAATCCATCAAAGAGGACATACTGGCGTTATTACAACATGAAGATGACGCACAATCATTGTGGAATGCTCTTTGACTGAAGTTCCAGGGAAGTGCCCAATTGCATAAAGGGAAGAGATCATTGTTGAGTAAAGAATTTGACATCTTTACATTGATCAAAGGAGAGACGGTTAAGCAGCTAATTGAAAGATATTGTCATCTAGTGGTGCAAATGAAGAGAATGGGAATCGTCAAGACGAACGAAGAACTTGTTGATAAACTCGATGATTCCTTGCCACAAAGTGAATGGTCTACTTATTTGACCATTTTGAAGAAGGGATCTGAATATGGTAATCTCTCATTACCACGTTTCATTGAGAGATTGGAGGGACATGAGCTTGAAATGCAGAAGATGGCGAAGAACAAGAATGTTCAAGTGCAACATGATGTTAATCTTTACTTCAAGAATAGTTCTGCCGCTCAAATACAATCTCCAAAGATCCAGACTGCCTTTAACGCTTACAGCACACCGAGCCCACTTTCAAATCAAAACAGTAGTTTTCAATCATTTGCAACGGTCAATCCGAACGCATCTCAAAGCCCACAGTCATCACATGGATTGAGCAACCCCCAACTCAACCAGACCAGTCAATCTAATCCTACTCAGAGGGTACTACAGTGCAATATAGTAGTTGATTTCCAGAATGCACAAAACTTTGATGAGAAAATCGCTAAGCAGCATATGTCACTATTAGCATCGGTTCTCAAATCTTACGATAGTCTTGTAGCAGGAAGAATGGGAAATTATGAAATGACCAGAGAGGACTATGGTCAGATTGATCCAGTAGAGATGGAGTTGATCGACATAAAGCGGTGTATGGCATCTATTGTTCGACTCGCACAACACTTCATGGAAATTATTGGAAAAGAGAACTTGGGAGGTTTGGATGGAAAACGGGGATTCGACAATCCAAAGTTACTTGTTTTAAGTGTCGGGAAAAGGGTAATTTTAAACATGAATGCCCAAATAGAGAAGCTCGGGTAACCAGAACCCATTTGCCGATGACTACTACAAGAAGGCTATCTACCACCGTCCCCAACCAAGAACTCGAATGGTGCAGATCGAAGATAAACAGCCAGAGACCAAAGACAAAGCACTAGTGGTAACTTAAGAAGATGAGGGCTTTAACTGGAACATATACATTTTCAAGAATGAGAGTTTGGCTTTGGTTGCTGAGATAATCAAAGAACCTGAAGAAGAATCAGAGGCAGCTTTTGATGAGGCACCAGAAGATGATCATTACTATCACACATAATTAGAAGAGGAAGAACTTTTAATCAGTGCATTTAAACACCTCCTACCTAATGATATGTTGAAAACTTTTGTAGGTTACTTTGGATCAAGTCATCGATCATCTTGCAAAGAACAGAAGACGCCTGGTGTTGAACTGAAAGTTGATGAACAGATGGAGAAGTTGGCTGATGAAACTGTCAAAGCATGCATGACAAACATTAACGAGGTAAATGAGTCAAAATGTGGGTATGTAGTAGAAAAACCATGTTTAAAATGTGCTGAGCCATGCAATGAATGTGTTGTAAAATACACAAGGTATACTGAGCTCAAAAGTTTAATAGTTAATTTGTCGAATGATGTTAAATCAACTAAAGAAACGTACGACAAATTGAGTAGAACTGTTAAATAGTATGAAAAAGCACTTAGAGAAAATGATGGAACTCTTTCTATGCTCAAAGTGACAGTAATGTACAAGCAAATGGTCATTAATATTCACTTAAATACTATCGTTGAGCTAAAGAGTGAGCTTGAGAAGGTAAGAATTGAAATTGAACGGGTTAACAAGTAGTTGTTTTCAGTTATTCACACAAGCACTTACGTCATTGATTACATTTTACCAAAAATTGAAAATAAAGAAGAATTACAAAAGGTTGAAAACAAGAGTGCGAGTTACGATGTGTTCCAACCCCCTATGTGGAATAGTTATGCGTGTAAAAAACCATCAGGGGTGGAAAAGGCTCTCAATCTAAAACTGAAAATTGAACAATCAAATGAGCTGCCTACAAACATCGACGTAACTTACACAACATCTAAATCCGAATGTGACTCTGAAGTGTTAAAACAATGGCTGAAAATGTCTTAAAAAGTGAATCTGACAAGTCTGAATCTGATGTTGAAACATCGGAAGATAGTTTAAACAATGATCAAACGTCATAGTTTATAAAATGATCTGATAAACTATTTCGATGAGGACTTTCCCATCCAGAACGTGAATCTGGATCATGTTGATAAATTGTTCAAGCTTATGGAGGTAAGTCATGTTGATTTAGATAAACACGATGTATCATTCTATCTAAATCAAAATGTGACAACCGACCCTACTATCATAAAAATAGAGATTATCCTGAGAATAAGAGGGCAGGGTTGGGTTTCCAAAAGCGAAGAATGAACAATAAGTTCCAAATACCAAACTTTACAAAGAAAATCAATTTTGTTTCTGAAACAACAACAGAAAAGGAGACATAAATCATTGGAACATAATCAAATGATGATTTCAAGAAAGAGAAAGATAATAGGAAACAAGTTTTGGAATCTTCTGTTCGAAAGGACAGTAGGATGTGTTACAAATGTCAAAGTGTTGGGCACATTGCAAGATATTGCTCACAAGAAACTCCAAAACTTGTTTCTCATTCTAAAAAGTTCACCAAGGATGAGAAACAGAAGGCACCTATGATTGTGCCAAAGCAAATTTTCAAAAGAACCAATGAATCCTACAAAACTGTTAAACCAATTCTTCAACGTCATTCTAAATTTGAAATTTGTGAAACATCAACTAAATATCATCAAATGGGTTCTAAATTTTATGCTAAAAAGGCAAATCTGAAAACGCAAACATGGGTGGCAAAAGTGAAACCATCCAAGGTAGAACCAAAACCTTCTGTTCCACACAAAAATGAGCCTAAAAAGAACATAAAAAACAAAGTAGGTCCGAAATTTGACATTCCGAACCCACCCAAGACCAAGCAAGCTTGGGTTTCTTTGTTTAAATAGTTTCTTCCGCATGTGTGTAGGGACTCCCACGATCGATAATGTCTAAATGGATAATGGATAGTGGAGCTTCCAGGCACATGACAGGGATGCTTGCGTTGTTACACGATGTAAAAGCTATCCGCGGAGGGTACGTAGGTTTTGTCGGAACGCAAGGTGGAAGGATTGTCGGTGAAGGAATTCTCACGAATGGAGTTGTATCGTTTGATAAAGTGAACTACATCACAGAACTTGAGAACAATTTACTCAGCATTTCGCAGATTTGTGACAAGAAATTCCCAACGCACTTCAATGATAAAGAATGCTTGATCTTAAAACCGGGTTTCAAGATTCCAGAGGAATGGATTCTGATGCGTGCACCGAGAGAAAATGATCTTTATGTTTTAGATATGAGTATCGCATCAACAACATCAAAGAAAATTCAATGCTTTGTTTCCAAAGCTACCGAGAAAGATTCTATTCTATGGCATAGAAAGATGGGGCATATTCATTTATGAAAAATGAATTATCTTATGCACAACGACCTAGTAGAGGGTGTTAATTTGAAGAATTCTCAATTATCCGATGATTGTTTGTGCTGTAAAAAGGGGGAAGCAGCATAAGAAATCACACCCACGAAAGCTGTTGAATTCTATCAAGCTACTACTAGAGAGGCTACATATGGATCTTTTCGGTCCAGTAAACATCAAAAGCATTTCTGGTGATCTATATTGCCTTGTCGTTACAGATGATTATTCAAGATTCTCATGGGTTTCTTTCTGGAGAGCAAAGAGGAAACATTTGAAACTCTAATGATCCTCTTCAGAAAACTCAAAAATCTAAATCACTTGCCAATCAAGAGAATCCGCAGTGACAACGGTACAGAGTTCAAGAACAAGCGGATGCTCGAATTCTGCAATGAAAGGGGATTCTTCATGAATTTAGTGCTCCTTATACTCCACAACTGGTATCAGAGCTACAGTACCGATTCATTCAATCTAACAGTTGATGAATCACCTACACTCATGAATTTTGGACGTATGAGGGGTTTTAGACGTAAAACATCAAATAAACGGACAATCCATTGACATAATGTAAAATTGAAACCATAGGATTGTTGGAAACTGATTTTCGACCAGATCTCTACAAAAATCATGTCGAAATTCGAAGAAATGAAGATTCTGGATTGAAAAGACGTAATCAGTTTCATCCGTACGAGTAAGACTCTCGCTCGTACAGAACACCACTCGTACGAAGCACCACACGTACAACGTCCAGCTCGTACGAAGTGGTGACCAAAAAAAAGGTATTTTTTGAGTCCAGAAAAAATTTGGTGATTACAACTTATTTCGAGATTTTAACGTTTAATTCGGAGTGTTCGGAGACACCATCTAGAGCTTCAAAGTATAGATTTGAAGATACGATCGCAAAGTGATGAAGATTTTGGGATAGTCATTGATATCTGCGCAAAACGTTGATCATCTGGTGTAGTGACTATTAGTGAGTCTTAACGTTTAGTCAGCATTTGATCAAAGCTGCAATATTGGGAAATTTTCCGCAAAATTTGGGTACCATATGCTGCAGTCGCGTCATAATCTTCATTCCCATAAGAAATCAAGACGTCTGAATTTACAAAATGAGGGGGAATAAAAATTTTCACGTATATTTAAAAATTCTGGCATTTTTGAAATTCGTGACGCTGCAACAGTATTCGGGTGGTTCAGACTACAGATTATCTGGGAAACACATAAGATCGACGATTCATTAGAGATGAGATAACGTTTAAGTCTATTCACCAAATAGATAATACATTTGGAAGAATGTTTCTCAGATTCAATGTGATACCAGATAGTTTGTTTCCAATGATTTGCTGATCGAGAAGATTTTTGTGGATATTTATTGATTTGAAGTTTTTTGATGTGATATTTCGAAGTTTCTGTCAATTTCCGGTTGGGTTTTGAAGATCGAAGGATCGAGCATCAGGGGAGTGCGCTAAACCGAACGCGGATATGCTTAACATCGAAACGGAGAAGCTGCATTGTTTAATTTCGAGTTGGTGATTATTCGAGAAAATTTGTAGATCAAGAAAGTCAGAGGTGTCTTAAACCGTGCAAACAACGACCTGAAGATCAATTTCTGGAGAAAATTATTTCAGGGGGGTGTTGCTTAACGTAGACAATGCAAACCCGGATCTTCAATCGAGGGGGGATTACAACGTCAACAGATACCCGATTGAAATTGCAGAATATTCAAACACAGCTCTCATATTTCAAGTCCAAGTTCAAGCTTCGACAGTGACGTCCAAGGGGGAAATTGTTGATGCACTTTATGACCGTCACTGTGCGAATAGGATAGAAAGAGTGTGTATTGAATATTGTATATATTAGATACGAACACACGACCCAAGTGCGAACGAGTACTGGCTCGTACGAGTGGCATGTGCCTCGTACAAGTGACAGTGTGCCTCGTACGAGTGACAACATCATCTCACTCGTACGAATGACCCTTCGTACGAGTGACAACATGCTCGCTTCGCACGAGCTGTCATGTCTATAAATAGGTGTTGTGTGTTCATTGTTTGTAAGTTTTGGAAGTTCCCATAGGGGAAACGCTGGCGGATTCTCTCCAGGAACTCCGCCAGCCAGTCAAGATGTATACTCTTTCGGTATGAATGAATGAAATGAAAAGCTTCCGCTGATTTTGTGCCTACATGTCTATTTCGTCCTGCCTAATATGTTCTATCCCCAAAGCTTCCGTCTAGAACTGCTGCCGATCACGGGACCACAACACCAACTTTAATATAACGTCTTTCAAGTGTGTGCCTACTACCCTCTGCATATTCTATATGGTCATTCCTAATCGATGAGTTAGGACGTCTGGACACGGTATCATTAACCCCCAAGTATTTAATGTTATTAAAGCAATACAGATAAACCGGGTTCTTACATTTATGAAAGTATTTTCCCATTTATATAATACTCTCTCCAAATGGCTAATGCCATATCCCAAGCTTTCAAATAAAATTGACTAAGAGTATTTACCTTTGCTTAGCAAATAAATTATAAATTAAGTTCTTTGAAGCAAAACTGTAAATCAAGTTGTAAATCTTAGGCACGATTATATGGAAGGCTCTATAGTTCAGAATGAAACATAAATATATAAATGTATATATATATACATATATATGTATATATATATACATATATATGTATATATATGTGTGTGTGTATGTATATATATATCCATTAGAATGTTCACGAGTTATTTAGTAAGTTCTATGATTTGACCCGTTAGTTAGAATTTTATTGGGTTTTGCTAAATTAAGCGTTGACCGGGTAGAATGTGATTTATACCCTTCCGAGTACGAAACCTGGTTGGTGTGGGTTATTAAACCAAACATTCTGATTTGGAATGGTTTTGAAAGGTTTAAACACAATTCGACTAGTTTGTATATTTATATTATTTTAACTAGTCGTATGCATAAATACGGCACCGGGCGGTCGAATAGGTCTATGGCGAGTTCGTTATGTCAAAACACATTTTAAAATATTGTATGATTGTTGGAACATGTTCCGTGTGTCAACCACTGTGAGAATAGGCTAGATAAAGCGTGTATTGAATATTGTATAGTTTAGATATGAACACATGACTTAAGTACGAATGAGAGAGGTGTTTAGAGGTTACTTCGTACGAAGTAGTCACCTTCGTACCTTCGTACGAAGGTAAACTAACACCTTCGTACGAAGGTAAACAAGCACCTTCGTACGGAGGTAAACAAGCAACTTCGTACGAAGGTATATGAGCTCAGTTCGCACAAGGGTAGATGTCCATATACAGAGTCGTGTGTTCATAGTTTGTTAGGTTTTGGAGTTCCCAGAGGGGAAATACTTCCAAAATTTTTCAAGGTTGTCAAGATGTATACTCTTTCGGCATGAATTCATTCGACTTCTACTTCTACTCTATTCTTAATAACATTCTACCGATATCCCGTCCAAACTTCCATCTAAACCGTTGTTTCCTGGACCTACAAGTGGTATCATAGCTTGGAGGCCTGATTTTAAGACAATCATCAAGATTCTACAATCTTACACTTCTCTTCTACTCATCTTTCATTCATTTTATCACTTTTAAAAAATTTAACGGTCAAAATGGACTGATTGTTCAAAAGATTACGTAAAATCTACTTCTAACAAACCCTTGAAAGAATCAGACCTAAAATCAACCAAAATCATGATAAAATCATCAAAAAAACGTGAAATTTTGAACCACACTCACACGAACTTGTCACTTTGTACGAAGTTAGAATTACCTTCGTACGAAGTGAATTCAGTCAAATATAAAAGTCTACCTTCGCACGAAGATAAACTTGAAAAAGTTATTTCTACTTTCTCACGAAGATAGAATTTTTGCAAATTTGGTTTTACCTTCGTACGAACTGATATTTAATTGTTGTTTTGAGTTTTAGTTCGCACGAAGTTATCTTCGCACGAAGCAGTTATTGTTCAAATTTTCAACAAAATGGAGAATGATTTTTATAATTCTTTCGCTACATCTTCCGCGTCAACCTCCTCATCGATTACTCAAAATCTAAATTTAGATAATCTAATGGGAACGATGTAGAAGCCGCCTAAATTTATGAATCTAGAAGATTTTAGAGGTTGGAATGAACAATTTGTGAACTGGGTTCAAGCAAACTATTTTAATTACTAGTATGCCATCGAGGAGAAGTATATTGCACCTACTGGTGAGAATGGGCTTGAAAAGACTTTAACTCAGTTTACTAAAGAAGAAAGAAATAAATTCTTGAGAGAAAAGAAGATGATGAATATTTTGCAACAAGTTGTAAAAGAAGATATATTTACACTGCTACAACATGATGGAGATGCTCAGTCAGTCTGGAACGCTTTAAAGGTAAAATTTCAAGGCAGCACATTGATGATAAAAAGTAAAACGGGGCTACTCAAGAAAAAGTTTGACATCTTCATAGATTTTCAAAGAGAAATGATGAAACAAGTTACTGAAAGATATTGTCATGTAGTCATGGAAATGAAACGTTTGGGTATACATAAAGAAGTTGAAGAGTGGGTTGAAAAGTTGGCTGACACATTGCCTTAGGGAAATGGTCGACTTATCTAAAAAATTTGAAAAACAGTTCAGAATATAATACTTTGAGCCTAAGTAAGTTCATTGTAAAACTTGAAGGGCATGAGCTTGAAATGTGAAAAATGGCTAAAACAAAAAGTGTAAATACTCAACAAGATGTTAATCTTTACTA
Source organism: Scalesia atractyloides (assembly GCA_947069175.1). Classification (NCBI taxonomy): domain Eukaryota; kingdom Viridiplantae; phylum Streptophyta; class Magnoliopsida; order Asterales; family Asteraceae; genus Scalesia; species Scalesia atractyloides. Next base: position 38,947,254 of record CAMTDV010000008.1, on the reverse strand, counting down.
CAAAGGAAGTCTGATAGCCAACATTCAAGGCCCAAAGATTCAAACTGCTTATAGTGCAAAAAGTTCATCCAGTTATTCAACAATTACATCCAAGAGTGGTAGTGGTTTTTCATCTTATTTGAGTTTTGAGCCAAATACTCCGATACAGAGCCCCCAGTCATCACAAAGCTCTAACAATTACAACGGTCAGAACAACTCGAATCCTTATATCCTGTAGTGCAACATTACTGTAAATCTTCAAAACGCTCAAGATTTCAAAGAAAACACGGCTAAATAGCACATAGGTTTACTTGCTTCAATGTTGGAATCTTATGAGAGTTTGGTTACAGGAAAGATCGGGAATCCTAAAATGACAAAAGAAGATTACGATCAAATTGATCCAGAGGAGTTGGAACTGATGGATATAAAATGGTGTTTGGCTAGTATAATTTGAAGAGCGCAAAAATTTTCAGAAATTACTGGTAGGAAATGTCTCGTTAATTCTGACTCAAAATTGGGATTTGATAAATCTAAAGTGGCCTCCTTCAAGTGTAGGGAAAAGGGCCACTTCAAAAGAGAATGTCCGAATAGAGAAGTTCATGGAAGTCATCAAAATCCATTTGATGATTATTATAAAAGGGCACTATATCACAAAACTTCTCAACAACCTTAGAATCAATCAAGACTTTTCCAATTAGATGAGGTTTCGGCAAAAACAAAAGATAAAGCCCTAGTCACTACACAAGAAGACGAAGGTTTTAACTGGGATAAATATCTTTCAAAAACCGATTGTCATGCATTGTTGGCAAAAATATGGAAGAACCGGAACCAAAAATGGAAGAAGTTTGTGATGAGATTGTTTATGATGAAGCTCCAGAAGAATTTGATCGATACTATTATACTGAGGAAGAAATTTTACAAAATGCTTGTCAAGCATTTATGACTCCTGATGTTTATAATTCTTTTGCAGGTTTCTTCAGTGAACAAGTCAGAATACACAATGTGAAGAAGAAATGATTGTTGAGAAAATTATGTTAGATCATTTAGATGAGGAAGGTGAAGTTAAAGTAAAGAAATTTGTGGTCAAAGAAGAGAGAAAAATTGAGAAAGTTAAAGTAAAGAAACAATGCACAAAATATTTAGAACCGTGCAAGTTATGTGTTAAAAAAGACGAGAGGTATAGAGAACTTAGACGTCATAATGATAACCTAGCAGGTGATTTTAAAGATACGAAAGAAGCTTATGATAAACTGAGCAAAATTATCAACGAATACCTGATGAAAGTAAAAAAGGATAATGCTACGTTTTCTATGCACAAGGCAACGGTCATGGATAAGAAGATGGCTATCAATACCCATAGAAATGGAACGAGTTAATAAGAAATTGATCAGTTATTCAATAGCATCTTACGTCTTGGATCACATTCTTCCTAAACCTACTGGACAAGATGAAAATGGGGAAGATGTCTATGGTTATCACAACAAAGGCTTAGGTTATAATCGACGTCTACTCCCGATGTCGAATAATTATTCAAAGAAAAATCCACAAGGGGTGGAAAAGGCATTGAATTTAAAGTTAAAAAATATATAAAAAGATCAGTTACATGAGAACCATTGAAGTAACCTATTCAAAGTCTAATGTTGACGCTATAACAAAAGTGGTTAAAACTGTTGTTTATAAGGTTTTGGGCAACGAAAATGGTAAAACTGATTCTGAAAATACCAAACTAAAGTTTGATAAAGTAAGTTCAAGTTCACAGTCTGAAAGTGACGAAAACTTTCATGATAACTATCTCCGTAAATCAGGAAATAGTTCAAATGATTATCCAAATATTTTAATGTACAAAATGTGTGGATCTGATCAACTATCATCTAATTCTGAATTTCTGATTCAGAATGTGAATTTTGACTGAGTCGCAAAAGTTTCCAAGCTTGTTGAGATTGAAATGTCTGAAATTGAAGATTTTACAAGCGATCATAGTTTTTTAAATTTTAATCAAAATATATCTTATTATACCGAACCAAAAAATTTATATCCTAACTATCAATAGAAAAGTTATTACAAGGGAAGAAATGGTTCGGGATATAATAAGAAAAACTATAACAAGTTTGAAAAAACAAAATTTGTAAAGAAAATGTCTTTTGTGCCTGCAAGTTCAGAAAGTACAAAAGAAAGTCAGTTTTCAAACCAATCTAATGAAGAATTTTTCACTCAACAACAACGAGAACAAGTTAAGGGATCCTCTGTTGTAACAGACATCAGGACGTGCTTTCGATGTAATCGAGTTGGGCACATTGCTAGAATATGTCCACAAAAGAAACCTAAACATGTTTCCGATATTAAGAAAATTTCTGAAGATTTGAAACAAAAATCACCGATGTTTGTTCCAACACTGGTTTGGAAACAAATCAAAGAATCTACAAACAAACTGAAATCAGTTAAGAAAAAGTTTTCAAATTATGAAACTGGTGAATCTTCAAAAGGTAATGAACAAAAAGATTCTTTGTTTTATTTAAAGAAAGCAATGTCTAAAAATCAGACATGGGTGATGAAAGATTAAATTGTTTTTGAAAAGGTTGAAAATTTTGTTTCAACCGAAAAGGGAGAAAATGTTGAACAGAAGAAAGAGAAAGAATGTGAAGCAGTAATGGATGGCGAATTGAAGTATTCTCAACGGTTTGTCAAGTTTTTTAGTTTCAAATTTCTTTCTTTAAAAAACAAAAATCCAAAATTATGTTTTTTATTTTAGACGGAGAAAAGTTTGAGAAAATAGAAGAACATATAAAGTTTGAAAATGTACAAAAACATGCAAAAGACAAAAGAGGATTACGGTCAAATTGATCCACAGAGTAGTTGGAATATAGATATAAAATGGTGTTTGGCTAGTATAATTTGAAGAGCGCAAAACTTTTCAGTAGGAAATGTCTCGTTAGTCCTGACTCAAAATTGGGATTTGATAAATCTAAAGTGACCTGCTTCAAGTGTAGGGAAAAGGGCAACTTCAAAAGAGAATGTCCGAATAAAGAAGTTCATGGAAGTCATCAAAATCCGTTATTATAAAAGGGCAATATATCACAGAACTTCTCAACAACCTCAGAATCTATCAAGACATTTCCAATTAGATGAGGATTCGGCAAGATCAAGCTCTAGTTGTTACACAAGAAGACGAAGGTTTTAACTAGGATAAATATCTTTTGAAAACCAAAGGTTATGCATTGTTGGCAGAAATTATTGAAGAACAGGAAACATAAATAGAAGAAGTTTGTGCTGAGATTCTTTATGATGAAGCTCCAGAAGAATCTGATCGATACTATTATACTGAAGAAGAAATTTTACAAAATTCTTGTCAAGCATTTATGACTCCTGATGTTTATAATTCTTTTGTAGGTTTGTTTAGTGAACAAATAAATTGTTAGAATACACAATGTGAAGAAGAAACGATTGCTGAGAAGCTTATGTTAGATCTGTTAGATGAGGAAGGTGAAGTTTTTTAGAGTTGATCAGAAATTTATGGTCAAAGAAGTCAAAGAAGAAAGAAAAATTGAGAAAACTGAAGTAAAAGACAGTGCACAAAATGTTAGAACCATGCAATTCGTGTGTTGAGAAAGATGAAAGGTATAGAGAACTTAAATGTCATACTAATAACCTAGCAAGTGATTTCAAAGATACGAAAGAAGCCTACGATAAACTGAGCTAAACTATCAACGAATATTGTGATGCAAGTAAAAAGGATAATGCTACGCTTTCTATGCTCAAGGCAACCGTCATGGATAAATAGATGGCTATCAATACTCATATTGACACGATTGCAAAATTGAAGCAGGAGCTAGAAGCCATGAGAAAGAAACAGAATGAGTTGAAAAGAAGTTGATCAATTATTCAACGACATCTTACGTCTTGGATCACATTCTTCCTAAAACTACCGGAAAAGATGTAAATGGGGAAGATGTTTATGGTTATCACAACAAAGGCTTAGGTTACAATCGTGCTCCACCCCCGATGTGGAATAATTATTCAAAGAAAAATCCACAAGGGGTGGAAAAGGCACTGAATTTGAAGTTAAAATCTATACAAAAAGATTAGTTGCATGACAACATTGATGTGACCTATTACTGCATCTGAAGTGGTTAAAAATGTAGTTTATAAAATGTTTTGGGTAATGAAAATGATAAAATTGATTCTGAAAATACTAAGCCAAAGTTTGACAAAGAAAGTTTAAGTTCACACCCTGAAAGTGACGAAAACTTTCATGATAACTATCGTTGGAAATCAGAAAATAGTTCAAATGATGATCCAAATATTTTAATGTATAAAATGTGTGGATCTGATCAACTATATTCTGATTCTGAATTTCCAATTCATAATGTGAATTTGGACCGTGTTGAAAAAGTTTTTAAGCTTGTAGAAATCAAAATGTCTAAAATTGAAGATTTTACAAGTGATCAAAGTTTTTCAAACTTCAAACAATATAGGTCTTATTATACCAAACCAAGAAATTCCTATCCTAAATATCAACAGAAAAACCATTACTATGGAAGGAATGGTTTAGGTTATAATAAGAAAAACTATAACAAGTTTGAAAAATCAAAATTTGTAAAGAAAACAACTTTTGTGCCTGCAAGTTCAGAAAGTACAAAAGAAAGTCAGTTTTCAAACTAGTCTAATGAAGAATTTTTCGCTCAACAACAACCAGAATAGGTTAAGGGATCCTCTGTTGTAACAGACATCAGGATGTGCTTTCGATGTAATCGAGTTGAGCACATTACTAGAATATATCCACAAAAGAAACCAAAACTTGTTTCCAACGTTAAGTAAAGTTTCAAAGATTTGAAACAAAAATTACCGATGTTTGTTCCAACACTGGTTTGGAAACGAATCAATGAATCTACAAACAAAGTGAAAGCAATGTCTAAAAATCAGACATGGGTGATGAAAGATAAAATTGTTTTTGAAAAGGTTGAAAAATTTGTATCAACCGAAAAGTTAGAAGAGGTTGAATAAAAGAAAGAGAAAGAAAAGGATCAAAAGTTGCTGATAATGCAATCAAAACTTGGGTGTCATTAGTCAAATAATCGATTTGTTTGATTGTGCAGGGGATTCTCAGCTAAAAGTAAATCACCAAAAGTGAAGTCCCTTGGCACATGACGAGGAGATTGGCCGGAATAATTTGATAACTTTTAGAAATGGCCATGATGGGTTTATTAAGACATTTATTGTTTTGAAAAAGATTAAAAATCACAGAACCCTCACAGACAAAACTAATTATTTGAAAAAATTTTGTTGGTCCGAGATAATCAATGCTCTTTTTAACTTAATATGGCAAGTGATTTCAACAAGTATGAAAATAATGTGCGGAAATAGAAATCAAACTTTCAAGAAACACAACTACAAAATATTTAAGTTTATATCACTTTGAAACAAAATGGTTTAAAAGGTGATTGTGTGGTTATTGACTATTACAAACGAATACTTTGATAATTCTGTGATGAAAGGGTAATGGAGTTTTGTTGTATGTATTGAATGCTTGGTTTTCATTATCCTTTTTGAGTTTTACTCTCTATTTATAGAGAGTCTTTAGCATGAATAAACATTTGTTTATTTATGCACTTGCCATGCATAATTAGCTTTTTGGTACATTCATGAATCTATCAAGGTCAACTTGCTACTTTACAAATATGGTAGAGCCTTATCTTTTAGACAAGTTAGCTCATCAGAAACTCTGATAACCAACCCCACCAAAAATCTGCTGAATAGATTATCAGAAATTCTGATGATCAGAGTTTACCAGATTCTGATGATACTTATTAGAAATATCATCTGATCCATCTGATTGGCCCTTATGGATTGTCTTCATTCACTTGTGATCTGCTTCTTATGAATGTTAAAGATGCTTTTTCTTTTCTTCTTTTGTCCTGATTATCTTATGTCTTCTTTCTGTTTAACCTTCATGACTTTATCTTCATCATATGATCAGGTTGATCACATTTTTCTTCAATATTTACAAAAAGTTTCCTAACAATTTCCCCATCTCATAACAAAGACCATACTTAAAAACATCAAAATTCAAATTGAAGACACAAACATTGTTTCAAAAAAATAACAAAGTAACATAAATAACTTGTTTTTAAACAATCTTCAAGCTGCTTTTGTAGAGTTCACCTCCTTTCAGTTGTTTCTTGTGACCAATTATCTTGTGACATACTTTGAACATGTCTTTGTAACATCCATCCTCTTGCTGTGATACATTCATTAATGATGTCTTCAATTTCTTTCCTCAGCTTCCCCTTGTTTCATCATTTTGCCTTTAGTTGTTCTTGTTTCTTTTTCATGCAGTCTTTGATATAATTGAGAGTCTTGTTTGAGTACCTGCATATTTCATTAACTCTGAACAGAGCCTTTTTCTCTTCAAGGTCTCTGAAAAGAACAAACAATTCAGGTTTCTCAAAGATGATCCCTGTTCTGGCTTCTTTTTCAAGTTCGGCTGGGATGGATGTATCAGGAGGAGGTATTTGCACTTTCTTGCTTGTCATATAATTAAAGGTAATACATAGGTCAAAATCTGCTAGGGTTGCCCTTGTAAATAGTTTCTTTCCAGCTTCTGTGTCACACCCTCAATTTCCACTTGCGGAGTTTTACCGCGAGGCGTGTGAACAAACCAGAATCTGAAACACTAGTACGTCGAACGACTCTATATGATTCGATAATACGTTTTCAAAAATCATTTGTCATAGATTTTATATTGTCTTGATTAGTTACCAATATTTAGCAGAAGCATCAGTTTTTAAAGTTTGAGCGGAAGCATAAATAAGTAGTGAAGCGGGCGCCAACACAAACGCCAAAACGAATGAAAAACCCTAAAACAATATTTATAAATAAGACTCGATAAAAGATGTCTTGTTCAATGCATGTGCGTGCACCTAGAGCTCCTAGCGTCCTGAGAAACATGAAAAGAAACAAGTGTCAACATTAAAGATGAGTGAGTTTACAGGTTTTCATAAATTCGTTTGTTCGGTTATAGTTTGTTTTCTCCGTTATCCCTAACCCGGGATAACAAATTGGTTCCATTATTCCAACCCGGAATAATAAGTTGTTGCGTCCAATATTCCAAACCCGGAATATTAAGTTGTTGCTTCCAATATTCCAAACCCGGAATATTAAGTTGTTGCTTCCAATATTCCAAACCCGGAATATTAAGTTGTTGTTTCCATTATTCCAAACCCGGAATAATAAGTTGATTCGTAATTAAGTTCAATGTTAACATATATAGGTAGCTAGCCTAAAGTTATGTCACGTAAGAGTTCGCGATCGAAGCTGACTGTTGTGCCTCCGTTTTGCCAGGCCTATCACATGACCATGGCGAGGTTAGGCCGAATTATTCACCCGTTGACCATACCCGGTCGGCTAGCGCGACTAGCTCGGATGGGGCTTGTCGGGCCCAGTAGTATTACTTATAACTCCCCCGCTATTAAACCCAATACTAACGATCCGAGAGATTGACGAGGACTTAAGTGATAAAGCTGCTTAGTGACCATAACATTACATTAACATTAACTTAGTTACCGAATAGTTATGTGACGTTAAATTCATATAACGTAAAGAGATTGAGTTTGAGAGTGTATACATGTTTCTCCCCCTGTTGTTTAAAAACCGGATAAAGTTAGGGGCCGTGAACTCACCTTTTGTTGCTCGGTTAGTGTAGCAAAGAAGTTGTAAAGGATGGAACCGCTAATTGCGTCCTAACAAACCAATTGATTTCACGTCAATGTGTGAACACACCAATACAAATTCTACACTTAATTTACGCACAAAGTGATACACACAAACAACATATCTAACACTCAAACATACATGCAAGTATCCTCATGTGAACCTAGTGATCAAAACAACTTATCATACACATAAACCAATCCATGCCACAATTTGGTGCACACAATCACAAGTTATCAAGTTTCAGCTTAACACTCATAATTCAGCTGTTTTCTAGGATTTTTATAAAATAGTTCTAACATTCCAAAAATTCCAATATTTTTACAGTAGGTGACATTTATACTATATAAATTTATATAAATTTTCCAAGTCCTAAATCTTTACCAATTAACTATAAATATTAATATACTAGGCTGCAGTCAGATTTATCACTTTCTGACTGCAGTCCACGGAAGAATTTATTTAAAAATCACCGATTGTCCAATTAACAAAATTCCAGTTGGAGTTGCCCGGAAATTTCCATACCTAGTTGCTGTACAAAATTTATGACTCAACTCCCTACTGATTTTAAAATCCAACTCGATAAACGACTAACAAAATTTCAGGATTTTCACAGCTTTAGTTACTGAACTTATTTGGTCCTTTAAAAATATCAAATGACTTCAGAAAATTATGAATCCAGCGCCATTAAATTCCTTATTCAAATCTCTACGTTCTAGACATCAGAAAATCCGTTTTTCGACGACTAATGACCGAGTTACAGCCAGATGAAGTCGGCTGTAACTATTACTCAGCAATCTGTTTCAGCATATTATTTTCATAGGTTCGCATAAACCGTTCCTATTATTAACCTAGGCGATCATGGACCGGTTTTCTAATCCTAGATCAATACCTATAACAAATCCATGCAAAACCCTAGTTCATAACTCTAGTTTTTATGAACAAAACACAGCCTATAATATTCAGTTTTCAAACAACATTACTTGCAAATCTAGTATTAACAAATCCGCAAACAATCATTCCTCTCATTCAATCATGCAAATCCGAGAACAACAAAGTTAAAACACATGTATTCCGAATATGATATGACAAATTCAAATCTTTTAACGGTAAGGTAAACGAACCGTGATTAAGATAAGGAACCGATGATCAACTAGAATCGCGGCTGAGGACTAAGATGGCGAGGGCTGCTGCGACCGGGAGGAAAGAAAGGGCTAATCTCGTGACCGAGGAATGAAGCTAAGCTGTTTGCGATCGAGATGGGGTGTATCAAGACTGAACTGGCGATCGAGGGAACGAGTAAAGGGCTGCCGTCGGCTGCTTTCTTCAACTAGGGTTTTGTGTGTGTTGTGAAGGAAGGCATGCATGTGTGTGTATATATAGCGCAAGACGGTCAAGCAATAGGGGTGGGTTTGCGGTTTGGACTAGTTCTCGCGGCCAAGGACTTGGGTGGGTTCGGTTTGGGTTTGAACTCAATAAGTTTGCGGTTTTGGGCTTGATCTCGGCCGAGAGTGTTTTGGGTTGTTCGCAAAGGGGTTTGCGGTTTGGGTTTGATCCTTGTTCTCGACCGAAGACTTGAGTTAAAGTTTAAAACTTTGTTAACTCCTAGAGTCACAAGGAATCAAAGTTGGTTCGTGTCGCGGTTCGGTTCGGTTCGTGTACCTATCTACCATAATTATTTTATAACTAAAACAATCACACAAACACTCCTCACGTATTCATTAACTCGTACACGTTCATACACATAGCACGTAATTAGTTTGACAAGCATTACGTTTAAGTTATCCGAAAAACCCGGGATGTCACATTCTGTCAAGCTGTGAAGAGCCCTTCTGGTGACCTTTGTGTTTCCTGTTTCTTGATCATAGATCTGTTTCAGTTTCATTATGTCCAAAGGATGAAGCTAATCAGCCAACATCCACAACTGTTTTTACTCTGCCATCCAATCTGATCAGAGTGTACTTGTTTTGCTCATGAATTCCCACTATTTTTCCTGCAGTTGTCTGGGTATCCACTTTGAGCACTCTTACCACTGGATTTGGAAGTGGTTTGTGAAGGTTGCCTTCTCCTTTTTTTCAGTTTCTCTTCTCTCACCATTCTGCTCATAAGGCTGAGAGGTCTATCCAGCTTATCTTCTTCATCATTCCAATAGAATTCTTTTAGATGGTATTCAAGAAATATCATGCTATCTTGATCAATTTCTTGTACCAGATATTCCTTCTCCTGTCCTTCAAAATCCATTCTAGTCACAGCCTTTGGCCTTTTTTAAGAAGTGGCAGAGTCTTGCCATTTTCTCTTCTTTGACTGGTTCAGTTGTTCACTAAAAGTTGTTTCTCAAGATGAGGTTCCTTTTTGTTGTTCCTGTTGTGTACCTCTTGAAGAAATGTTGCTTAGATAGGAGATTGTAGCAGGAGTGGCTTCAACTCTTTTGATCATTTCAGTCCTTGACACTGGTGGTGGGGGCCCCATTGGTGTAGGCCTTGATTGACTAAGAGTTGTAGCTGGTATTGTTTGTGTTTGCTTCATGATTTCTGGTTCTTTCTGTTGTGAGGCTTCTTTGGGAATAGGAGTTCTCAGCTCATGAATGTCAATGTTTGACAGTCTGCCAATATTGAATTGCAACCTCTTAACAAGTGATTGTACATCACTCATAAGTTGAGCATTCTTCCTTTCTTCTTCATGCACCTTTTTAACTTCTTCTAAATTGTGTTTCTTTTGTGAAGACCATTCTCTTACCAGTTTTTCAAGAGCATCTATTAGGCTGTTGTTGCTGGCTCTTAAACTGTAAATCCCCACCAGAATTTGTTGAGTCTCTTGTTTCCATAGCTTCCTTCATCTTTGCATTGGCATCCTTTATTTCTTCAAACATCTTTTTGAAATCTGCTGCAAGTCTGCTACTGTCTGTAGCTTTTCTGATTGCTGCATTTTCTTCAGAGTTTTAGTGTTCTTTTTTGTTTGGTTTCTGATGGCTTTCACTAAATTTGGCAGAATCTTCATGTCTGATTTCTGACTCCTTATTTCCTCTAGAAACATATCCAGCTTGGTTTAAATAGGTGACTTTGTTGTATCAGTACATACTTTGATGACATTGTCTAGGATGTTGTCAAGCTATTCTTTTGAGATGATTGGTGGTTCAATGGGTAAGGGTGGTGGAACAACGGATGTTCCTGCTACCAAACCAGCAGAAGACACACTTGTTGGTGTTGTTAAAGGGTCAGGTTGGTTAAAAGACCAATCTTATACACCTTCATCAGATATGTGAAACCTATTCACATCTTGAATTTCTTCACTTCCTTGAACCATTCCGAGGAATGATCCTCTGTGAATTGTTGAGAAAAGCTCTTTTTCTCACCCAGGTTTCCTTGATCAGCAGGCTAATCTCCACCTGTTGTCATCTCAATCTCCTCCTCATTTATTGATTTGGAGACAAGGCCTATGGAACTACTAACCTCTTCATTTACTGTTTTCTGTTTTCTAAACATCATTACATAATCTCCTCTAACAGATTCCTCTGAATCAGAATCTGTTAGGTTTCTGACTGTAAATAAAGCAGGCTTAGTTTAAGACCCTAATTATGCCATGTGTGATTCTTCAACATGATGGTGTGCTGCTTCCGGGTCTACTACATTTGAATATCAACCTCCATTGGTTTTGGTGAGAGTCTGATGTTCTGATGCTAAATCTCCTCTGCTTCATCAGGTTGTGGTGCTACGGATCCTTGATCATCATTTTCTGGTGAAGAGCTGCTATCGTATACTTCAGTGTGTTCCACTCTTTTGTTTAGAATTTCTTCATGTAATAAACGGTAAGGTGAATTTTCTACTATCAGGCTCATCATGCTTTCTTGTAATATGGGACATCTCTGTTGGAATTCCAGCCTTATGTTGCACACTAGGGCTTCATGACAGGTGATTTCCAGATGTTTTCTGATGTAGGAAGTTCAACATTTCTCACTTCAAACATTTCAGCAATGATGATTAACCAGAATCTAGGAAAGGGCAGATGAGAACCAATTCTACCAGATTTGGTCAACACGGATCTCTTCATCAAATTGAAGATCTTTGTTCTATAATCAATATTGAACCTAGTGATGAGGCCATACATGACTGTCATAATAGTTAGGTTAATCTAATCAGTGCCTCCAATCTTTGAAGTTAGTGTTTCCATCATAACTTGCCAGAAGGCAGGTAGCTCGTTCCTCTTGAACTCCCCAATCTTCAAAATCCTCTTAATATATCCCATCAGATCAGTAAATTGTTCCATCAGATCCTCCTTCTTAGGTACTTCAATGTAGTCCCCATTAATTGGAAGTTCCATACACTCCCTGATTTTTCATGGAGTAATGATGACAGAGATGCTTCCCTAGAGATGTGTTGTGACTTCATTCACACCAGTTTCTTCAAGTGTATCAACAAGCTGTTGTAGAATGGAGTCTGGTACCTCTTTAGTTTTAGTTATAGCTTAAGCAATAGGCCACTTTAGTAAGAAGTCAACTAATTTGACAATTTTCATCGTATTCCTCGTGTTTGGTGTTCATCAACAGGTTGTTTTCTTTCATCGCCAGGAAATCATCATCCTTGACGAATGGGACTGAGTATTCAACAGCTGAGATGTTGAGGTTGACGAGGTTTGATGCATCCATCGTGAATTTTGAGATGAATTTTACTTTTCAAAAACAGAGAAGGGTTTTTAAGGCTTTGTGGGAATTCAGGTTGCAGGTTAGGTATTCGTCTTTTTTAGTTGAGTATTTATAGGATTTGTGGGACAAGAATCATGGTTTGGATCATGGGTAGTTAGTATTTAAGATGGTTAATGACAAGTTAATGGTGTTTTAACCTTATCTGAACCGTTTTGAAAAACCTTTTATATATTTCCAATTTTTTATGTATCTCCAATTTCTTTTGATATATATTTTTTGAAATTTTTGAAGATAGGAGTCTTGATTGGTGAATGCTAACGGCCATATTTTACCTTTTTCTTTTAGTGGGACCCTTGTGCAAAGGAAAAGGTCCAGTAATATCCTTTTCTAGAGTCTGACATTCTTCCCCCTTTTTGAATGCAAAATTCATTCTGATGGCATCATCAGAGATTATGTTAATTTTCTGATGTAAACAATTTTAAGTTTTGTTCATATTTCTCATTAGAAAGTCATCAGAAGTGGAAGTCCCCCTCTGGATGGATTGTTTTTTAGGAGATGAGAGGGAATGAGTAGGGCATAAGAAAAGATACTTACAGTTTGTGATCTAATAGAGCTCCTTGCTTTCTTTAAAATATTTTGATTTGTTTTAGAAAAGATGGTTTGGAATCCATTTCTTTTATTTATTACACTAATAGAAAGATTCATTAGTTCCGAAGTAAGGACCAAAAATGTGTCGCATTTCATCAGATCTGAAGTCTATCTTATAAGTTTCCATTTGTTTCTAAATTTTAGTCAAGATGACTTCATCATGAATTCAATGGTTTTGTCAAATTTTCATCAGAATTGACACATTTTTACTAGATTTGTCTGTGATGGTCCTTTGTTCATAAAGGATCTACGCATTTATTCCTTTTCATTACCCATTCATGTTTTCCGATCTTGTTTCCCTCTCTCTTCTTTTGATAACAAGTACCTAGATATATATATATATATATATATATATATACAATATTTACATATCTAAAAAAGAAAGGAAAACTTACGGAAAAGAAAAAAATAAAATAAACTAAGCTACATCAAAGATAAGTGAAACAAAAACCCACAAAAAGGTCACAAGTCCGGAATGATTAGCAGTTGGCATGAGGCTAGCATTGTAAATGTTTTCTTGAAGGATAACCTGAGCTCTAGGGTACCAGTTGGGAATTCCTCCGAAGTCTAGTTGATAAGTGATTACCCTCATTAAGAAACAAGGATAGATCAGAAATGGTCTGTAGGAGTGCAAGTTGGTCATAAAATATTTCATTAGATACTGAGAGAAGTTGTATGGGACCTCTTGCACTACTGCATGTACAAGCTACATCAACCTGTATGAAACTTCATGAAAGTTAGGCATACTTTATAGAAAAATATACTCCAAGCTAGGTGACTAAGAATTTCCATGGTTGGATGAATCCGGACTTGCAGACCCCTCTTGCACAGTTCTCCGTGTAATACCCTATCTCGCTTAGGGTGTTGTCCAGTACTTCACGAGTGAAGGTTGTGATGTCGTTATCATCATTGAGGTGTAGAACCTCTCTGATGATTTCCTCGCTAAGGACAATCTCCCTTCCCATCACTTGACTCTTAATGCAGATTTTTCCTTCATCAAGGATAGTGTGTGCATTCAACCAAAATTCTTGCAGTATATCTGGATGGATCCAGCTATATGTTGTTAAAGCATAGCAAGGGGCTGTTTAGCAACATGGTAAGAATGATACCACATCCTTTGCATGCTGGTCCGTTGAGATTTCTCCTAATCCTCATGTTGTGAGTTTGATGAAGTGGAAGTGGGAAGAGTGAGATGTCAAGTCAGCCATTGTTAGGGTTTTGAAGGTGATAAGATTTGCAGGGTTTCTGATGAAGAAGGAAATAGATGACAATGATAGATTAGATGAAGTTGATCTCCAAGTGGTAGTAATATATAAGTGAAAGTGATAGTTTCGCCATAAATGGCATTTACCAACTTAGATTTTTATCTCCATTATCCTTATTACTTAAGATCTTTTGTCAGTGAGCAAAAGAATATTGAGAGAGGTGAAGAGCAAATTTTCTGCATTTATTATCTAGGCGGTTATTTTCTCATAAATACCATCATTATCTGTCCAGGTGTCTCTTCTTTTCTCTCTAAGCATAGATGACTAAGCATTGAAGGTCATAAGAGAGTGTGGTTGTGCATTGAATTTTTGTTAAGAAAAATTGCTTTGTGACGCAATCAACCTAAGACTAAGAGATTTTATTGGATTTTTAATTTTAAAAAAAAAACAGATGAAAAGATTTTGTATGTACACATGTTGTGTTGTTGGTGTGCATGTATGGAGCAAATTAGAAATAAAAAACATAATAATGAATCACATCATATTTTCTGATGATTTTGACAAATTTGATAAATCACCAGAATTTCTGGTGGATTTATGCAGTTTCTGATTGAGCATCAGAATCTTTGTCAAATTTTTTATCATATTCTTATGATTCACGATTTCCCTTTATTTGTGACCGGGTGTTTTCTGTATTTTCTTCATTTCTCATATTGACCATCCCTAGTTTACTGACTAGAAAATTATGTATCTTTTCATCAAAAGGTTTTGAAAATATGTCAGCAATTTGATTTTCTGTTAGACTTTTTGAATCACATATAATGGGAATCTTTTTCAAATTTACTCCATAGTCTCTCAGCGGTGTTTGCATCCATAGTACTTGTGAGCAACAACTTGATGCTACCACATATTCTGATTCAGCTGTAGATGTGGATACACAGTTTTGTTTCTTGCTTGCCCAACAGACTAGTTTTACTCCCAACAATTGACAGGCACCAGATGTGCTTTTTCTGTCAATCTTGCATATCTGCATATGTGTATGCTATTAGTTCTAAATTTGTATTCTTAGGATACCATAAGCCAAGATATGATGTGCCTTTCAGATATTTAAAATTGCTTTTTACAGCTTTTAAGTGAGACTTTTTAGCATTGCCATGATATCTTGCCTGAAAACATGTAGAAAACATTATGTCTGGTCTACTTGTTGTTAAGTACAACAGTGATCCTATCATTCCCTTGTAGGTTTTTATATCAACACATTTTCCATCCGGATCAGAATCTAGTTTATTTCCTGTGGCTATGGGAGTTTTTGAGGTAAACCAATTTTCAAGTGAATATTTTTTCAAAATTGTCTTGGCATACTTTGATTGACTCAAAAATATGCCATCATTTCTTTGTTTAACTTGTAAACCTAAGAAAAATATTAATTAGCCCTTCATGCTCATCTCAAAATAGTTGGTCATGAACTTTTCAAACTTTTTTGCAAAATTAATCATTGGTTGATCCAAAAATAATGTCATCAACATAAATTTGAACCAACAAAGTGTGTCTCTTGTGAGTTTTTAGAAATAGAGTTCTGTCAATTGTACCTTTTGTGAAGCCATAGTTGATTAAGAAGTTTGAAAGAGTTTCACACCATGCTCTAGGAGCTTGCTTCAATCCATACAAGGCTTCGTTTAATTTGTATACATGTTTGGGATATTTAGGATCGACAAAGCCTTTTGGTTGATCCACATATACTTCTTCCAAAATTTTACCATTTAGAAATGTTGATTTCACATCCATGATAAACTTTGAAATCTTTTGATGCAACATAACCAAGGAATATTCTTAATGCTTCTAACCTGGCCACTGGTGCAAAGGTTTCATTATAATCAATGCCTTCTTGTTTACAATAACCTTTCACCACTAGCCTTGCTTTGTTCCTTGTTATGATATCTTGTTCATCAGATTTGTTTCTAAATACCCATTTTGAACCAATGATAGATTTGTCAAGAAGTCTGGGTACTAGATTTCATACTTGACTCTTTTCAAATTGGTCAAGCTCATCGTGCATTGCTTGAACCCAATCTGAGTCATTGAATGCTTCTTTGACAGTTTTTTGGATCTATCATGCTTAGACACTTATGAACTGTGGCAGATCTTGTCCTGACACCTTCTTCTAGATTCTCAATTATATCTGATTAAGAGTGTCCTTTGATCCATCTACAATTGTTGTGAGAACTTGATGATTCTGATGGCTCTGAAGCTTCCCCTTGATTGGATGCTTCTGTTGCATTGAGAGGATCAGAATTCTGATGTTCAATCTGATTTTCTGATGAATTTCCAGAATTCTGATCATCTTGTGAATTTTCTGATAAGTGCACTAGATTTCCTGTAGGTTAGTATATGACTGATTTTTGGATGATTCTATGTTTATATAGTCACATTCAAGAAGTTCTTCAGATAGTTGATTAAGAAGATGGTTAGGTTTTCTTGTTGGTCTGAAAAGTTTATTTCTTTCCGAATTTCACAAGAAACTTCAGTTTCTGATGAATCATCAAATGACACATATAAACTTTCCCTTATTGTCCTTGTATATAAAATGAAGACTTGGTAAGCTTTTGATGACAATGAGTACCCAAGAAAAATACATTTTTCAGCTTTTCTGTCAAATTTTTCAAGACTTTCAAAATCATTAGAAACAAAACATCTGCAACCAAAAGTGTATAAGAACTTTGTATTTTGTATTCTTCCATTTATGATGTTAAGTTTTTTTTTTTTTTGAAGTCTTTTATTTTGATGGATCTATTTTGTGTAAAACAAGCATTGGCAATTGCTCTGCCCATAAATAAGTGGGTTGTTTGGTATATGCAAGCATTATTGTTGCAGCCTCAACTAAGGTTCGATTCCTTCTTTCTACAACTCCATTTTGTTGTGGGACTCTTGGAGCTGAGAAATCATGAGAAATTCTTTGCATGTAAGGAAGGTCTCAAGTTTTAAATTTTTAAATTCTGTTCCGTTATCATATCTAATCCTTCTAACCGGTATCTTTAAAAGATTTTTCATTCTTCTGATGAAATTCATGATTAGATCTGGTGTCTCACTTTTCTTTATAAAAAATTCAACCCCAAGTATATTTGGAATGTTATCGACAATGACCAAGATGTATTTGTTACTAGAAAAACTTGTAATACTCAGAGGGCTACAAAGGTCCATGTGCAAAAGTTCTAAATTTTAAGTTATAGAATCTTCTAAATTGTTTTATGTGAGCTTCTTTTTTATTTTCCAAGTTCACAAGCTTCACATAGTATATCCTTTTTGGAGGATATGAAAGGTAAACCTTTTACCAAACCCTTTCTTGCTAATTAGTTTAGATTTTTGAAATTTAAGTGAGCTAATCTTTTGTGCCACAACCAGCTATTACCTCTTTTGTCTTTTAAAAATAAGCAAAATTGAGGATGCTCAATTTCTTCTTTGAAATCAAAGTAATACATGGATTTTCTTATTCTTTTTCCACTTAGATATATTTTGTTATCATCTAAACTGATTAATAAACATTTTTCTAGTAAAAAGGTTACCTAAAAACCTTTCTCACAAAATTGACCACAGCTTAGTAGATTGTATTTTAAACCTTCTATATAAGCTACTTTCTCAATGGTTAAAGATCCATACTTAATGCAACCAAAACCCAACGTTCTCCCCTTTACTCCATTTCCAAAATTTACTAATTTACCTAACTTAGAAACAAAATTGTTGAGTAAGCTCCTGTCCCCAGTCATGTGCTTGGAGCTTCCTGAATCGCAGTACCAGATCTACTGCACATAATGGTCCTAAAATGGGAAAGTTAGAGACTTTTTGGAACGCAAACTTGCTTGGGTACTTTTTCTAATAAAAATATGTTTGAAATATCTTCTTCTGATGAGGAAGTTTCACCAGAATTTCTATTAAATGTTGACCCATTAACAGATAGTTTGATATTTGTTTGGAGATGTTGAATTAGCTTCAGTATTTCAACACACATGCAATCTTCTTCGTTAGAATTTTTTAACTCAGTTGATTATGATGAAAGGCTGACAAATTTTTGGAATCTTGGATGAATTCTTTTTGAATTTTCTAAAAATGTTTGTTTTATTTCATGCTTCTTTCCTTTTGTGTACATTTTGATGGTAGAAAAAAGTTGTTAGAACTCATTGATTTACAAGATTCAACATCAGATTCTGATGTTATTTTATCAGAATTCTGATTAGTTGCTTTGACAAATGTGGTGGGATTTCTGGTGTAAGTTTTTACATGTCTCAGTCCTTCACCTTTGTTCTTTGGTGTTATTTCAATAATGTTTATAAAATCTTTTGCTTGCTGAAAACCTTTTACATTGATTTCTTTATCATGAATTCTTTTATGCAAATCTTTTCTTTCATTTTCGTAGAATTCAATTTTAGCTTGTTTGTTTAGGTTTTCCTCAATGAGTAATTGGTTTTCAAGTATTACTTTATTCAACATTCTTTGTAAATCATCTGACTTTTTGTTTTCCAAATTTTGTTTTTCTTGTAAGTTCACAAGATCTGTCATAAGCTTATTTAATTGTTATTCAAGATCTATGTTATTTGAGCTTACGTTGTGTTTTGAGATTTCAGATTCTGCATCAGAAAGTTTTGCCATGAGGTAGAAATTGGTCATTTCTTCTTCTTCTTCGTCAGAATAGTCATCAGTTAGCCAAGTATTAGTCCCTGCAATTAGACTCACTTGTTGCTGCCTTTTGCCTTCCTCAAGCTTTTTCTCGTAGTAAGCAACATCTTTCAGTTTCTTGTTTATGCATTCTGATGCATAGTGTCCTTTTTGCATACACTTGTAACACACAACCTTTGCTTTTACTTTCTCTTGATTTCCCTTCCATCCTCCCCTTATCACTTTTCTAGTACTTATGACTTCCAACTCTTATCCTCTACTCAAATGTCTTGGTGAGTAATGCAATTGCCTCAGCAAATGCAGAAAAATCTGATGAGGTATCAGAATTTTCCATATTTTGGCAAACCAATTTGTGGATCAAAATTGATTTTTCATCATTTGATTTCTCAATACCAAATATTTTTAGATCATTTAAAAGGTTTGCAAATCTATTGTAGGTTTCACAAAGATTTTCATTAGGAAGACTTTTAAATCTCTCATAAAAGGAGACACAGTTTGTACGTTTATTTCTCTTCATTCTCTCTCTTCCTTCACAAATATTTTCCAATTGATCTCATATCTCTTTAGCAGAAGCACATGCATCTACTTGAGAGAATATGTCGTTAGGAAGTGCCATAATCAAAAGTGATTTGGCCCTTTCATCAGCTTCCACCTTTCCTTGTCCTCTTTGCTCCAAAAATTTTCACTTTTTAGAGCCCAAGAGGCAGGTAATTCTGGTGTTTGCTCAGTTGCTGGAACACCTGGTATTTCAACCATGGGTATATGTGGGCCACTCTTAATGGATTTTAACAGAGCTCGATCATGTCCATTTAGGAAATGATCATCATCCTGATTTTCCATTGGGGTACTCCTCTCTGATCAAGGTCAGAGGCTTTAACATAGACCCAATATTGAAAACATTGTTCCATGTTTGAAAGTTTGCCATATTTAGATAAAAGGAAGTTTCATGAAAAATGAGCGATTGATCATTTGAAAATAGTTTATTCAATCTACTCTTATACCAATTGTTGGTCCCAGACAAACAATGCTCTTTTTAACTTAATATGGCAAGTGATTTCAAAAAATATGAAAATGTGTGGAAAGAGAAGTCAAACATTCAAGAAACACAACTACATAATTTTCAAGTTTATATCACTTAGAAACAAAATGGTTTACAAGGTAGTTATGTGGTTATTAACTATTACAAACGAATACTTTGATAATTCTGTGGTGAAGGGTAATGGAGTTTTGTTGTATGTATTGAATACTTGGCTTGACTCATTATCCTTCGGAGTATTATTCTCTATTTATAGAGAGTCTTTATTTATTCATGCACTTGTCCTGCATAAAGTAGCTTTTTGACACATTCATTGAATCTTCAAGGTCAACTTGCTACTTTACAAATATGGCAGAGCCTTATCTTTTAGAAAAGTTGGCTCATCAGAAATTCTGATAACCAAACCGACCAAAAAATCTGCTAAACAGATCATTAGAAATCCTGATGATCAGAGTTTACAAGATTCTGATGATATTCATCAAAAATATCATCAGATCTATCAGATTGGACCTTTCTAATTGTCTTCATTCACTTGTGATCTGCTTCTGATGAATGTTAAAGATGAATTTTATTTTCTTCTTTTGTCCTAATTGTCTTGTGTCTTCTTTTTCTTTGACCTTCATGACTTTATATTCATCATATGATCAAGTTGATCACATTTTTCTTCAATACTTACAAAAAGTTTCCTAACATATTTGAAAATTCAAATGGTATTAAGGTTTTTGTCATCATGAGGGGAAAAGGATAGACAAAGAATGTGATGCAGTGGTGGATGGCGAATTGAAGTAATCCCATCGGACAGTGAAATTTCTTTCTTTAAAAATAAAATTCCAAAAATATGTTTTTTATTTTAGGGGAGAAAAGTTTGTGAAAAATACAAACACATATAAAAATTTGAAAATGTACAAAAACATGAAAAAGACAAAATGAGTTTTCGTGTAAAAAAGAGAAAATGATAGAATCAGTAGACTATCACAGTATGCTAAGAAAATATAGTATCAAAATGTTTAAACAGGTCTCACTGATGATGTGCCAATAGGCTTCGCACATTTAGTAAATTGTTTCTAAAATACAAACATAAAGAAAAACTTCTTAATTAGTGGATTAACATCTATAGGATATATGGTCTTAGTACACCGAAATTTCGTTTGAGAGATTGCAAGATTTTGAGAGGTCTTTATAGATAATTGATATCTAGGGTATCATACAAGTTCTTCTGATTTTGCGTAAGCAATGGCCTATAACTTGTAGAATACTTTTGCTTTTAAACCTTAAAACTACATTAATTTGAAAGTATCGAAAAATCTGACAATTGCAGTCAAAAAATTCCAAAATATGAAACACCGCTTTTAAGTCGAGCCTTCATCTCTCTTTCTATACGGTGGTACTAACCTAGGCTCTCAAGGTTTCCCACAACCCAGATACAGATATCAGTTAGATATATTAACCTGTAAGATGAAATTTAGGGAATCTTGATACGGGAGTATATTCTGAGGTGGGAAACACTGTTAAGTCAAGTTCTAAGACATCTAATATCATATCTTGAAACAATTAAGAAATGTGTAGAGGTTTAAGTGGACCAGTATATTGACAATCTAAGTGAATCTGTTTGGAACATAAAGTTTTCAGGATCAACGGTACTAGTGATATGTCTTAAAAAACTGATATGATCCTCTAAAACAAACTTACAAAAATGTCTGTAAATATATTTGTACATAGGTACTTCATTTCAGAAAAACTCAAAAAGATTTTCAACATGTTTTAGCATAAACTTTGAAAAATAAAAAAAAATTCATATTACTTTTTAACTACCGATGTTGGAATTCTGATTTTCAAAATCTAAAGTTGTTGAACATAAACTGTAAGATGAAATCCAAGGAATCTTGATACGGGAGTATATTTTGAGGTGGGAAACACTGTTAAGTCAAGTTCTAAAACATCTAATATCATATCTTGAAACAATTGAGAAATGTGTAGAGGTTTAAGTGGACCAGTATATTGACAATCTAAGTGAACTGTTGGGAACATAAAGTTTTCAAGATCAACGGTACTAGTGATATGTCTTACAAAAAACTAATATGGTCCTCTAACATAAACTCACAAAAAATGTCTGTAAATATATTTCTACATAGGTATTTCATTTCATTTCATTTCAGAAAAACTCAAAAAGTTTTTCAATGTGTTTTAGCATAAACTTTGAAACTCAAAAATATTTTTTTCATATTACCTTTTGAATACCGATGTTGGAATTCTGATTTTCAAAATCTAAAGCTGTTGAACATAAACTGAGAACAATGGATCAAAAACGTATATGAAATGAGAAAATGTTTGAAATGATTAAAAGTGTTTGATCAAGATCATTAATTTAAACTTGATAGACAAATCAGATAACCAAGGCCATTAACTTGGACTTGGTTAACTGCGAGGGTTAAAACTAATTAGATGTTTAAAATTTGAAATTTTGATAAGTATTCGAGTTGAAAATTTCAAAGTTTGAATCTGAAATGTTTACTTGAATGTTTTTTGAGATTGTCCAGGAAGTTCAAAGATAGGGGGAGCAAGAATGAAATGTTGATCAAAGATAAAAGATACTCAAGGAAAGGGAGAGCATGTTGATAATTAACGTCTACAATACAAACTCAAAGAAAGGGGGAGATTGTTAATAGAATTTGTTGTGCTGAAAATGTCAAAGATATTGAAGTTATGAAGATTGATCAAGACTACGAATTTGAGACTGCGACAACATCCAAGGGGGAGACTGTTGATGCATATGTTTGTTGCCTACATCATCAAGTCGTATCGAGTCTGTTATAGGGATCAAAATGTAAATATTTTATAATGTATATATGTGTATTACTACCTTCGTACGAAGGTAAGTCAAGTCACTTCCTATGAAGGTGATCAATCAACTTCGTACGAAGGTAACATTTTAAGTTCGTGCGAAGGTAGATCTAGGTTCGCACAAAGATGAATGTGTATAAATAGGTGTGCGAGCCTAGTGTTATGGAAAAGAATTGTTTTTGGTAGACTGGACGGTGGAGCCCCGTCCAAGTGTTTTCTAGATCGTGTAAACGTTTAATCATTGAATGAAAATAGATAATTGAGGACTGTAATCTTGTTAAACATGTCACCTAATCTAAACACATTCCGCATGTGATGGACTAGGTTAATCAAGTTAGACCTAAGCTTGTCGGATCCTAGAACAGACCTACAAGTGGTATCATAGCTACGGTACTGATTCAATTGATCTAACAGTTGATTGAATCACCTACGCTCATGAATTATAGACTTTTGAGGGGTTTTAGACGTAAATCATCAAATAAACGGACAATCCAAGGACAAAGATTAAAATTGAAACCATAGGATTGTTTAGAAATGAATTTCGACCATGTCTGTGAAAGAATCATCTAGAAATTCAAAAAAATAAAGATTTTGGATCGAAAATTGGGAACATCATAGAATTATCTTCGCATGAAGATAGTCACTTCGCACGAAGATAGAGGATCATAATGAACCGAACTTGTATTTTGGTTTTTTCTTTCGGATGCGATGCTAAGTGCTCATAATTTTACACACCCAATCAATAGTGACCGAATACTCTCATATAACAAACCCACTACAATACGGGAACATTAGTACCTAGTTTTCTACACAAATGATTGAATGAAGGTGGTGTTTTCACCCTTCGCACGAAGGTAGATTACCCTCGTACGAAGGTAACCAAAATGCCTAAAAATTTGGTGATTGAAATTTTTTTCGAGATTTTAACTACAAATTCAGGCTGTTCGGCGACATCGTCGAGGACTTCATAGAATAGATATGATGATTCAATCACAGAGGCTTGAAGATAACTGGGTAGTCACTGATACCTATGTAGAATGATTATCATTTGGTGTAGTGACTATTAATGGGACTAAATGTAAAATCTGCATTTGCTGACACTGACTTTTGTGGACCAAAATGACACATTTTCCGTATAGTTGAGTTTTTTAGAGAACAAAGAGTACTGAAGTTGCTCAATTTGAGGGGGAAATTCAGTGGTAAGTTTTAGAGATGGTCAAAATTTGCAAAAATGAGGGGGAATAAAATTTCATAGAATATATTGAAATTCTAGCATTTTTGAAATTCGTGACTTGTATTCAGGTGGTTCCGACTTCAAATTGTCTGGGGATGCATTTGATCTGGATTCATTAGCTCGTGATCACAGGAAGTTCAGATTCTTCAAATTGAGATCAAATTGATGTCTTAGGGTTTGAGTCTCGGGCCTTCGTCAAGCTGGTTAGCAGGATTAGCATCATGAGATGCATCAGTATTGCCGATACT
This sequence comes from Scalesia atractyloides, assembly GCA_947069175.1. NCBI lineage: Eukaryota > Viridiplantae > Streptophyta > Magnoliopsida > Asterales > Asteraceae > Scalesia > Scalesia atractyloides. The sequence continues at coordinate 38,923,049 of CAMTDV010000008.1, read as the reverse complement.
TAAAAGATATCATAACTTTGTGATAGTATAAAGTGTCAGAATGGTTAATCTTTGAACAGAAGAATTGTTTTTCGGACTAACCGCCAGAGAATGATGATGTTTGTTGATTAAGGTGCTGCAGGGACTAACGGAGAAGACTAAACATCTGTTATTATGACTGAAGAGAAAGAATGTGATTCTGATCGTGAAAGAGTGTTTCTCAAATCTGAATGTGTTACCAGATGATTTGTTATCCGATGAAGACTTACTGAGTGAAGAGATTAGCATTTTGCTAATCAATCATTTAGGAGTGTGCTTAAAAGTTACGGAAAACGGGATTTCGGATTTTTGTGGGTGTTCACAAATTTGAAGTTGTTCAGTGTAATATTCGAAGTTTTTGTCAATTGTCAGTTGGGTTTTTGAAGATTAAGATATCAGCTCACGTGCTACGTTGTTAAATCAAAAACCAAACATGGATGTGGTTAAAATTGAAATGGAGAAGCTGCATTGATTAGTTTCAAATTGGTGATTATTCGTGAAGATTAAAGTTAAGCAAGTCATAGGAGGTTAGGAACCATGCAAACAAAGACCTGAATATTCATTCAAGGGGAATTTGTGCATAATGAAGATAATGTAAGCCCGAATCATCAATCAAGGGGAATCAATTGAAGATTTCAAGATGCCTGATTGAAGTTGTAGAATATTCAACCACGTCTCTCATATTTCAAGATCAAGATCAAGCTTCGACAGTGACGTACAAGAGGGAAATTGTTGGTGCGTGTTCCGTGTGTCCGCCACTGTGCGAATAGGCTAGATAGAGCGTGTGTTGAATATTGTATATTTTAGATACGAACACATGACTTAAGTGGGAACGAGAGAGGTGTTTGGAGGTCACTTCGTACGAAGTAGTCACTCCATAGGAAGGTAGCCACTTCGTACGAAGGTAAAGGTAAACTAACACCTTCGTACGAAGGTAAACAAGCACCTTCATACGGAGGTAAGCAACTTCATACGAAGGTAAATGGGCTCAGTTTGCATGAGGGTAGATGTCTATATAGCGTCGTCTGTTCATAGTTTGTTAATTTTTGGGGTTCCTAGAGGGGAAATGCTAAAATTTCTCCAGCTTGTCAAGATGTATACCCTTTCGGTATGAATGAAATCATTCGACTTCTGCTTCTACTCGGTTCTTAATAACATTCTGCCGAATTAGTGATATCCTATCCAAACTTCCATCTAAACCACCGTTTCCTTGACTTTCAATGATCAGTTTTGAGGTCAGATTATATGGCTCTTAGGTTTTAAAAACATTTTTATTTCATAAGGGCGTTTTTGACATTTTTAAAGTATATATGGTTGACTCATCAATTATCCCTTCAAATAATATGAACAAAAGGTATAACCTCATAGGATTATTCCCTATAATCTTATGGTCGCATAACGTGCCTTGATTGGGTTTCAAAGTAGACAAAACGGGCCAAAATCGAAAGTCAAAACAAAAGTCAAACTACTTGACTTTCGATATGAGTATAAGTGCTAAACTTAAATTGACGAGTTTTCATGCTGCACTTTGGGACCACTGCTTTAAGGACCAAGTAAATTTTGTTATGTAGTGTAATTTTTAAAATGGTTTGTGTTAACTAGTTGACTTTTTTATGAAAATAATAGTGAACAGTAGATAGCGAATGAGAACCAAGAGATCCTGGATTTGGTTAAACCGTCAACTCTGTTACCCTCTTGGTTTAGTGTAGAGGATCTTGAAGCGCATGTGGCTTTGTATGAGAAGTCCGGATTTTGAACTGCACTCTAAGTTCCTTATAGCTAAAGAGGGGGTATGTATAGAGTTACCCATTGACTTCCGGGACATTATTTTTGAATTTAGTTTTACTTTGGTGCAAAGTTGCTACATCTAGATAATTCATTAAGGGGTTGGCTAAACATACTCTACCCATGAAGTTATGTGAGGTTCTGCTTTCCAACGATAAGCTCAGGTCTAATCTGTGTAACCTAGTCCATAACGTGCGAAATCTATTTTAGTTTAGGTGACAAATATAACAAGATTACTTTTCAATCACTATTTCATTAATATCGTAAAAATTAAAAGCTGGAAACAATTAGACAGGGCTTCGCCATCTCGTCTGCAAAACCAATACAGACTCAATGACCACACACACCTATTTATAGGACATTCACCTTCGTGTGGACAAAATCTAGATACCTTCATACGAACTAACATTCTATACCTTCGTACGAAGTAATACTAACTACCTCGTACAAACTAACAAAACATTCCTTCGTACAAAGTAACATATAAAACATACGGAATCTGACATTCTTACCTATTACAGACTCGGACAAAACTTGTAGACGTAGACAGTAGACATATGTTTACGATCATCTTCCAAAAACTTCACTATTTTTTCCAAGTCTTTTATCTTTTGATCGTTCTGATTGTCTAGAAAATCAAGGTCTGTAGCACCCATTGTTGAAATATTTGGAAATTGAAAATCATCATCTAAGATATGCTCAACATCCTTGGTAGGACCTGTTGAAAAAGACTGTCGTCTTTGTGATGATTGAGGTTTTGATTGTTGTTGTCTTGGTGGTGTTGTTTGTTTTGGTGGTGTTAGTTGTTTTGGTGGTGACGGTGGTTGTTGCATTTGTGGTGATGGTGGGTTTTGAATTGGAACAACATTTTCAATGTCTGCTTCGACTGTAGGTGCCTCCTTTTCTTGAACTACTAAATTAGCCCCAATAGTTGTTTCTTTTGATAATTTTAAATACTTTCTTCTTGACTTCTTTGCATCTGGAGACCCTTTTTTGTTCGTTGTAATATCAGTCACTTTACTTTTAACTCTTTTCACTTTCTTTGGTGGCACATACGACTCATCATCATCTTTTGAACTTTTCTTTCTCTTTGAAGCTCTTTTTATCTTCTGCTCTTTTATCAAATGTTCAGGGCGCAACCCTTGAAGCAACTTCTTCATCACTAGCAATTGGGGTTTCCTCATAATCTGATTCACTTCCACCATCAAAAGTTTGTTTTTCAATATTCTCTACAATCTCCGTTGTACTCTTCTCACCTCCTTCATGATCTGAAGTTGTGGAAAACACTTCAGTTTCAATATTCTCTTCAACATGTACCTATTAATCAGAACTTTCATCCACCAGCATCGTTGCAGCTTTCTTTTCTGCTCGTTTTCTTTTCTGTGTTTGCTTTTTTATTTTTCTTATCATCATCCTTTTTGTACCATTTACTTCTTTTCAGTAAAAATAATCTACTAAGCGTTCTTCTTCATCATTTTCATAATTCCTCTCATCTTTTCTCCACTTATCAGTTGGTGGTGGTCTGTAGTTTTCATCCTTGATAAATCCAAAAAACCTTTTGCCTTTAGGAATTGTTTTCTGATAAAGATATTGATTTAGACGATCCAGAGACATATTCTTCATGTGCTCAAGAAAAAACTCATTAGCTTCTTCTTTCACTAAGTTTGGAAATTGGTCGTCTAACATCATCTGTACAAATCGTGGATATTGTAAGAACTTCGCTTTGTCAATGTTGGTTTTCATCTGCTCAAAAATTACTCCCGTGTAGTTATATGGCAAATTCAAACTCAACGCCGCTATCATGCATATCTGATAATCAAGTAGCGCGTCAAAACCTCCTTTACGATGCCCCAAAGCATGAATCACATAATGTACAAAGAATTTGTAGGGCCTTGCCAAATAAGCTTTCATGAAATTTCTTTCGTTAACATGACCCATATATCCCATCCTGTAAAAACAACCCTTCACCATCCTTTCAGAATAACCTATCGGATCATTGTCTTTGCCCTTAAAATCTAACACCCACCTGATCAAAGATTTTGTAATAAAAGCTTCCTTTTCTTCATCACCAATCTTTACAATCGACCATATCGCAGGCGGATCTGTTATGAACTTTTCGTGATCCCAAAAGCGTTGTACATGCAATCTATATGCCTTATGTTGATATGTGAGCGCCTTTTTAATCAGAATACGATCCATGAAATCCAAAATTTCCTCGAATGGCTTCATCTTTGTCAACGACTTGTTAAGCACACAACAAACGTTGTGCTTCAGCTCAAAGCTCGTGGATTTCTTCTGGAAAATCACATAGGATCAACATTTAGTCAAATTTCAAATAAATTAACAACATTTGGTGCGAAGATGACTAAATGAGGAGGTACTTATGTACGGAGATACCATTAATACCTTTGTACGAAGATATATACAAATCAATTTTTCACTAAAAACATATTACCTTCGTGCGAGGGTATTTTATACACTCAATCATAATTACCTTCGTACGGAGGTACCCAGTTTACCTTCGTACAGAGGTAGTTATCTCCGTATGAACATCTTGAAATCAAACATTGACTTTTGCATGTTTTTATGAAATTGAAGATTATAACAACTACTGAACATGCTGATTAACATTTATATGAGTTCAATTTTGATTTTTAATGGTCCATTTAGTCCAGATCTACTTTGAAGTATATTAGACCGATACGTTAAATTTAAGTCCGATTTGTCCAAGGTTTACCTTAACAATTGTTCGTGGTGTGCCAATCAACCACTACAATGTAAATTTTTGGGAGCACTTCTTCGTATAAAACACAAATTCTCTCAAAGGTTTGGTTCGTGCAGAGTAAAGATAAGAACAGTGAATGATTACTTCGTACGAAGGAACCTTTAAATAGGTTTCAGGAATTACCTTCGTGCAGGGTAAACATGTTTACTTCGTACGAAGGAACAATGTTTACCTTCGTACGAGGGTGTTCCTTCGTGCGAAGATACTCCTTATTTTTTCAACTTTTCAATTTCTCGAACATTTTACCGGTGTTAATAACCCACTTAGTTAACCAGGACCAAGTTAATGACCCTAGTTAGCTGATTTGCCTACCAAGTCCAAGTAAATGACTGTGGTTGAACACTTTATGAACAAACTGATGTTTTTTGACAATTTGAAGTTTCAAATTAATGAACTTTTGATCATTTCAAAAAAATTCCTCATTTTAGATAATCTCCCAACCCGTTGTTCTCCAGATTTCATTCAGCATTCGAAGTTTTGGATTTTGAAAATCAGTTTTCCATCATCGGTAGTCGAAAATAAGATGAATTAAAAATCTTTTTAATTTTTCCAAAGTTTATGCTAAAACACACTTTAAATCTTTTTGGGTTTTCTAAATGAAATTACTATGTATAAACATATTTACATACATTTTTGTGAGTGTGTGTAAGAGGATCAATCAGTTTTCGAGACTTATCAATAGAATCGTTGATCTGAGTAAACTTTAAGTTCTAAACAGATTCACTTAGATTGTCAGTATACTGGTCCACTTAAACCTCTACACATTTCTCAATTGTTTCAAGATACGGTAATTAGATGTCTTAGAACTAGACTTAAGAGTGTTTCCCACCTCCGAATATACTCCCGTATCAAGATTCCCTTAATTTCATCTTACATGTGAATATATCTAACTGATATATGTATCTGTGTTGTGTGAAACCTTGAGAGCCCAGGTTAGTACCACCGTACAGAAAGAGAGATGAAGGCTCGACTTAAAAGCGGTGTTCCATATTTTGGAATTGTTTGACTGCAATTGTCAGATTTTTCAACACTTTCAATTTAATGCAGTTTTAAGGTTTAAAAGCAAATGTATTCTACAAGTTATAGGTCATTGCTTACGCAAAATCAGAAGAACTTATATGATACCCTAGGTATCAATTATCTATAAAGACTAGTATCTCAGAATCCGGCAATCTCTCAAACGAAATTTTGGTGTACTAAGACCATATATCCTAGAGATGTTAAGCCACTTAAGAAGTTTTTCTTTATATTTATATCTCGAAAACAATTACTGAATGTGCGAAGTATACTGGCACATCATCAGTGAGACCTGTTTAAACGCTTTTTGGCACTACATTTCTTTAGCATTTTGTGATAGTCCACTGATATACTATCATTTTCTCTTCTTTACACGAAAACTCTTTTTGTGTTTTTCAATTTTTTGTACATTTTCAAATTTTTATATATTTTTATATTTTCCACAACATATTTCTGCCCCTAAAATTAAAAACATATTTTCGGATTTTTGGTTTTAAAGAAAGAACTTGAAAACAAAACTTGACAAACCGATGAGGATTACGTCAAATGGTCATCCATCTCGACTTTAACATCTTTATTCCCCCTGATGTCAGATATTTTAACCCGTTTAATTTCAAAAGATATTTGAATTTTGCTCTATCAAACGGTTTTGTATAAAAGTCTGCTTTCTGTTCATCAGTGTGGATCTTTTCAATACGAATTAACTTTTTCTCATAGCAGTCACGGATAAAGTGATGTCGTATTTCAATATGCTTTGTTTTAGAGTGTTGAACCGGATTTTTGGTTATGTTAATGGCAGCCTCGTTATCTACATGTATAGGCGTATCAAGAAATCGCAGTCCATAGTCTTTCCTCTGTTGTTGTATCCACAAGATTTGGGAACAACAAATGGAAGCTGAAACGTATTCTGCTTCGCAAGTAGAGAGAGCGATTGTGGTTTGCTTCTTGCATTGCCACGTTCCTAAGCATGTGCCAAAGAACTGGCAACCGATAGTTGTAGATTTAGTATTAATTTGCAACACCCAAAGTCAGAGTTGGAGTATCTTGAGAGATTGAAGTCGTTGGCAAGAGGATATCACAAGCCGGTGCTTGGGCAACCTTTTAGGTACCGAAGGATCCTTTTGTCGATCAACAAATGCGACACATTGGACTTAACTAGTAACATCGCAGAGGCATGTTGGATACATGATATCTGGTCATGGTGCTGTCAGATACATTAAAGAGCCGATCATCGAACGATATAGAGTTTCATCTATCTTTACTCCGGTTGGATCTGGTCCGATGCCGTGATTCTGAGCTAATGAGGTAGAGATTTGTGATGAGTCGGACATCTTGAATTTCTCCAAAACGTAGTTCACATACTTCGTCAGATATATAAAGATTCCATCAGGCAACTGATCGACTTGAAGTTCTAGAAAGAACTTCATCTCCCTCATAGAACTCATCTCGAACTTCTTTTTAATGACTCTTTCGAAATCTTTACACAACACATTGTTTGTCGAACGAATATGATGTCATCCACATAGATTTATACAATTAAGATGTGTCCTATTGCTTCCCGTGTGAAGAGGGTACAGTCTATTGTTCCTCGTAAAACCATTGTCCGGAAGGGGCTGAGAAAGCGTCTCATACTAGGCTCTTGGGGCTTGGTGCAAGCCGTATAACGCTTTATCTAGTAGGTAAACCTTGTCTTTGTGTATCGGATCGACGAACCCCGGTGGTTGGACGACGTACACCTCCTATTTCACCTTTCCGTACAGTAACACAGATTTGACATCCAGTTGGTACACTTTGAATCTATTCCATGACGCGAATGTGAGGAAGATGTGGTTTGCTTCCAATCTAGCCACGAGAGCATAGACTTCAATGTAGTCTATTCCCTCTTGCTGATGAAATCCCTGAACAACGAGTCGAGCGTTGTTACGCACAACTACTCCTCTTTCATCTCTTTTGCACTTGAAGACCCATTTTGTATTTATCTTCTTGTGGTCTTCTAGCAGATCAAGTTTCCACACACCCAGGTTTTCAAACTGCGGGAGCTCCTCTTACATGGCGTTCACCCAGCTTTCTTCTGTGAGAGCTTCCGTATACGTTTTTTGTTTAATCTGCAAAATAAAACATCTATATGAGACCATGTTTTGTAAAGGTACTACATTAGAATAAAACCACTAAGATCCTGATTGATCTGATTTCAATTTTTAACACCAGTCTGCAATTCTCCAATGATATACTCTTGTTGTTGGTAAGATAGTGTCCTCGGCATAACTTCATTAGAAACGCGCACTTTGTGTTCCAGATTTGTAATATTTTGATCAACATTCTGATTAACTGTAGATGCTTCATTCTGAGCACTAGTTCCCTTAGCTTGATTGTTGACTAAACCTTCAAACTGATCTTCACCATCATCGAAAGTAGATCCATTGTCGTCATATGTCAGTTCAGCATTAGATTCAGAATCATCAGATTGATCAAATGTGGGAGCTGTATAATTCATTTCTTGTTCGGCTGTGGGATCACTTGTTCCACGAAGAATCCTTCCATTGATTTAGCCCTAAATTTGCCATTTGCATCAATTACCGTGCATGGTGACCCAAATGGTTCTAAATACTTCAGGTTTGGCTTTCGTTGGTTGAGTAGCTCAAAATACGTCTTCTTGTGTGGCTTGACTGTCAATACTTTGTTCAATGTATAGCATGTAGAGGCCACGGCTTCGCTCCAAAAACTAACTAGCAGTTTTGAATGGGCAAGCATGGTTCTTGTTGTCTCTATAAGTGTTCAGTTCTTACGTTCAGCTGCACCGTTTTGTTGTGGGGTGTATGGTGCATTGAACTCATGCAGAATTCCCTTCGCATTGCAAAACTCTAACATCCGATTGTTCTTGAATTTTGTACCATTATCAGTTCTAATGCGTCGAATTGGCAAATGGTACAGATTCTCTAATTTTTGGAACAAGATCATTAGACTCTCAAATGTTTTATCATTGCTTTCCAACACACATTACCCACGAAAACCTTGAGTAGTCATCAGTAACAACGAGACAATATAGATCTCCTTAGATACTTCGAACATTGACTAGTCTAAAGAGATTCATATGTAGTCTTTCTAGAGGGAGCTTTATTGAGTTGAAAAGCTTCCTTGGATGCGACTTTTTGTGTTGTTTGCCCTTCTTACAACTTATGAAGTCATCATTCAAGTGAAAACTTTTCAGATTTACACCCTCCACTAGATCGTTGTGTACCAAGAAATTCATCTTTCGGAGATGAATATGTCCCATTTTACTATGCCACATGATTGATTCTTTCTCCATTTCTTTTGACACAAAACACTAAGTGGTTTTTGTCATTGTAGTAGCAATGCTTATGTCTAAGACCTACAAGTCATTTTCTCGGGGAGCCCGAATCAAGATCCACTCCTCCGGTATTTGGAATCCTAGCTTCAGATAAGGCATTCTCGATCAGTGAACTGCATTGTGATTGTTTATCACAGATCTGAGTGATACTCAGTAAGTTGTCTCTAACTCTGCTATGTAGTTGACCTTGTCGAATGACACCACACCATCAGTTAGAACTCCTTCACCTACAATTCTCCCTCCCTAGTTACCAGCAAACCCGAAGTAACCCCCACGGCTAGATTTGCCGTCATATAAGAGAACCAACATCCCCGTCATGTGTCGAGATGCTCCACTATCCATGATCCACTTGGAAATGACGGATCTTAGGAGCCCCTGCACATTCACTTAAACAATTATTTGAATAGCGAGACCCAAGCCTTAACGGTCTTGGGTGGGTTATCACAGGTTGATTCACACACACTTTCATTTTTTGTTTCAACAATCTCTTCAACTTTATCATCAATCACAGTTGGAATAGATGTTTGAATCCTTTCAGAAAATACTTTTGATTTAATCACCCAAGTTTGATTTTTTGAAATTGCATTTTTGGGATAATATTTTGCATCTTTTTGTTCCATTTTGATTGAAGATTCATCAGCCTTTTCAGTTGAAACATTAAGATTTGTTGATTTCACTTCGTTTTCAGATTCGTTGTTTCCTTTAAGAATATGAGTTGGAACAAACATTGGGGTTCTTTGTTTCACATCATCTGAAGTTTTCTTGACACCATGAACAAGTCTAAAGGTATTTTGTGGATATCGTCTTGCGATGTGTCCAACTTGGTTGCATTTAAAGCACTTTCGACTGTTTGTTACAACAGTGGATCCCTAAACCTGTTCACATTGTCGTTTTTTAGCAAAGAATTCTTCATTTGATTGTTTGCTTGACAAACTCTCTTTCTCACTCTCTGAGCTTCTGCTAGAAAGAAAAACCATTTTCTATTTTGACTTTCCAAATCTGTTGTTGTTTCTCTTACCATATCCCGAACCCTGTCTCCCGTAATAGTTATTTCTCTTCTGATTATTAGAATAGGAGTCTTTAGGTTTAGAATAGTAAGATTTATCATGTTTAAAGTTTGAAAATCTTTGTTCTTTTGTCATGTTTCTAATCTTAGAAATCTCAACTTCTAACAACTTAAACACTTTGTCAACTTTTTCCACCGGGTTCACGTTCTGAATCGGAAACTCATCATCAGAGTATAGTTTGTCAGATCCGTTCTTTTTGTACATAACAATATTTAGATCATCATTTAAACTATGATTTGATTTTGGAATATATTTTTTGTGAAAACTGTCATCATTTTCAGAACGCGAGCTTGAACTTGTTTTCTCAAGATTAGATGGAGCACTTTCAAATTCATTACTTTAACTGTCGTTTTCCAAAACCTTTTCAACGACATTTTTAACAACCTCTGACTCACACTTTGATTCAGTTTTGGTATAGGTTATATCAAGGTTTTCAGGCAGCTTATTTTCTTTTCAGTTTTTAATTTCAAATTAACCGTCTTTTCCACCCGTCAGGCTTTTTCTTGAAATAATTGTTCCGCATCGGGGGTGGAACTCAATGATAACCTAGACCTTTATTTTGATAACAATACACATCCTCTCACATTTCATCTTTTCCTGTTGGTATGTGATCCAACACGTATGATGTTGTTGATTAACTGAATAGTTTCTTATTAAACCGTTTTGATTCGATCCTGATGGTTTCTAGCTCTTGTTTTCATTTAGCGATTGTGTCAATGTGAATGTTTATTGCCATTTGTTTACAATCACTTTGAGCATAGAAAGTGTACCATTATCTTCTCTATTAGCATCTCGGTATTTGTTAATAGTTTTGCTCGTGTTAATCATAAGCTTCTTTTGTACCTTTTAGATCAGTGGAGAGGTTATCGGTGTGTTTTTTAGTTTTCTATACTTCTCATCTTTCTCAAAAACAAGCTTTGCACGGCTCTAAGCACTTCCTGCATGGCTTTACTGTTTCTATCTCCTCATTCTTAACCTCTTCTGTGACCAACTCAACCACACCTTCCTGAACTATCTCAGAAACTACCTCTTTCAACTGTGCCATCATTGCTTTATCGGCAATCTCTTTGAGGTTTTCAGCGTTCCTTTCTTTGGTGACATCTATAACTTCCTCTACAGGCTATTTTGTTTCTTCTTCAATTTATGTGCTTTGATAGCTTTTTGGTTCTCCGAGGAAACCTGCAAAAGAATGATACCCATCAAGTGGTATGATTGATTTAAAAGCACTATGAAAAATATCTTCTTCAGCACTCTAATCCTAGTAATATGCATCAGAATTTTCATCTGGAGTTTCATCAAAAATGACTTCAGCACAATCTTCGCTTGTAACTTCTTCGACTATTTCTTCCACAACTAGTTCAAGTTCTTCAATGATTTCTGCTAGAAGTGCAAGACTTTCTGTCTTTGGAATGAAGTTGTTCCAATTGAAGCCTTCGTCTTCTTGTGTGACCACCAAAGCCTTGTCTTATAATTTTGCCAAACCATCCTCAATTTGGATAAGCTTTGTATTCTGAGGTTGTTGAGAAGTTCGGTGATAAATTGCCTTCTAATAATAATCGTCACCGAATGGATTTTGATTTCCATGTACTCCTCTATTCGGACATTCTCTTTTAAAATGGCCTTTTCTCTGCACTTGAAGCAGGTAACCTTGGATTTATCAAATCCCGGTTTCATATCCGGACCACCTAGACTATTTCTCCCAGTTATTTCCATGAATTTTTGAGCTCGACGAACATTACTAGCCATACACCACTTTATATCAATAAGCTCTAACTCCTTCGGATCAGTCTGATCGTAATCCTCTTTTTTCATGTTTAGATTACCGATCTTTCCTGCAACTAAGCTCTCGTACGATTCCAAGACTGAAGCTAGTAATGCCATGTGTTGTTTAGTCGTTGTCTTGGTAAAGTCTTAAGCTTTTACAAGATTCACTGCTATGTTGCACTACAGAATGTGTTGATTGAAGTTATTTTGGTTAGTTTGGTTGTTTTGGATATTATAACGGTTTGAGCTATGAGATGATTGGGATGTCTGTGTCGGTGTATTTGGATCAAAACTTAAGAATGACGAGAACCTACTACCATTGTTCGAGCTGTTTGAAGAAGATCCAATTGAGTTATCAACACTAAATGCAGTCTGAATCTTTGGCTCTGAATGTAGCCATATGACTACCTTTAAAGTATAGATTTACATCTTGTTAGATATTTGTGTTTCTCATCTTAGCCATTTTTTGAATTTCTAGCTCATGTCCTTCAAGTTTTTCAATTAATTTTCCCAGACTACATCCACTATACTCACTACAATTTTTCAAAACCATTAAGTAAGTCGACCACTCGCCCTCTTGTAATGCATCGGCTAACTTGTCAATCAACTCTTCATTTTCCTTTGTAATACTCAACCTCTTCATTTCCACAACCAAATAGCAGTATCTCTCAATGAGCTGCTTCATTGATTCACCTTTTAATGCAGTGAAAATGTCAATTCTTTTTGATCAAGGCTCTTTTACTTTTGATCATTTGTGTATTGCCTTGGAATATCACTTTCAACGCGTTCCAAATCGACTCCGCATCTCCTTGACATTGTAACAGCGTGAAAATATCTTCTTTTATCGCTTGTTGTAGAATGTTTAACATCTTCTTTTCACGTGTAAACTTTTCTTTTTCTGGTTGAGTGAACTGCATGATACTTTTCTCGAGTCCATTCTCTCCTGCGGGAGCAGTATATCCTTCTTCGATTGAATACCAGCACTCTAAATAATTCACCTGAACCCAGTTTTCGAAACATTCATGCCAGCCCCTATAATCTTCTAGATTCATCAGGTTTGGCGGCTTCGTTATCGTCCCCATTTCATTATCGAGACTTCAATTTTGAATGACTGACGATGTGGCTGTTGTGGCGAAAGCATTGTAGAACTCGTTCTCCATTTTGTCAAAAATTTTGAACGAAGAAAGCTTTGTGCGAAGGTAACTTTTGGGGCGAAGATAGCTTCATCAAACTAGAAGAAAAACACAACTTTTGGTTAAGTTTGTACGAAGGTAACAAAAAACCACTTTTCTGAAATCTATCTCCGTACGAAGGTAGAATTTAATTTTGAAAAAGTTACCTTCGTACCTAGGCATTAGTTCGTACGAACGTGCTACTTCGTGCGAAGATGAGTTTTTATGTTTTCTCGTTTTTCGTTGATTTTATTATGATTCTGATTGATTTTAGGTCCAACTTTTTCAAGGGTTTGTTAAAAACAGATTTTAAGTATTCCTTAAAAAATTCAGCCCATTTTGACGGTCAAATTCGTGAAAAGTGATAAAAATGAGAAGAAATGAGTAGAAGAGAAGTGTCAGATTCTTGAATCTTGATGTTTGTCTTCAGATTACACCCCCAGGCTCTAATTCCACTTGTGAGGATCTTCTTTCCAACGATAAGCTCAGGTCTAATCTGTGTAACCTAGTCCATAACATGTGGAATCCATTTTAGATTAGGTGACAAATATAACAAGATTACTTTTCAATCACTATTTCATTAATATCGTAAACGTTTACAAGCTGGAAACAATTGGACAAGGCTTCACCGTCTCGTCCGCAAAACCAATACAAACTCAATGACCACACACACCTATTTATAGGACATTCACCTTCGTGCGGACTAAGTCTAGATACCTTCGTACGAACTAACATTCTGTACCTTCGTACGAAGTAATACTAACTACCTTCGTACAAACTAACAAAACATTCCTTCATACGAAGTAACATATAAAATACACGAAATCTAACATTTTGACGTGTTACAGACTCGGACACGACTCGTAGACGTAGCAGCAGATATATGTATCAACAAGTTATATAACCTGTTATAATGCCAAAAACATATGGCTTAGATACTTAGAAGTTCATTTATCGCAAAACTGTTTTTGAGTTTTGACTTTTTATAACATGCTTGACTCGTCATTTCACATACCTAATGTGATTGTCTGGGGTATAATCGTAGGGGACTAATACCCTTAATATTACGATCACGTAGGAAAGTTCGATTCGAACTTTGACTTGACCGAATTAGTCAGGACTGAAAGGCAAACTAAAAGTCAAACTATTTAACTTTCAGTTGAATACTAGCTAAATAATTGAAATTGACCAAAGAGGAATTACTTACTAGGCTTGTTGACTACTGAGAACACTTAGAGAGCAGCTCCTAACTCCATAGATTGCTCTAAGTGAGAGATTTAGAGTAATTGTGGAGGGTGTGACTAAAGTGTTCCACATGGAAGCTTATTTATAGCAAATCAAAGCTCCTAGATCATGACAAGTGTGTGCTGAGGTGTCTAGGAGGTGCTTAGTGTCGTTGCAGATGTCGAAAGAGGAGAAAGGTGGCAAAAATCGCGATATGGGTGGCACAGATGCAAGTTGCAGCTAACAGCTAGTTGTTTGTTGTCTGCAGACCCCTCCTTGCGGTCCGTAAGGATCCTTGGCGCGCATATGGTTTGAACTTCCCTTGTGGACCGTAAGAGATATCCCTTGCGTCCGTAAGGGACCACCAGAATAAAGTTTGTACATTTTGCATATTTAGTCCTTGGACTTTGTTTAATTCCCCATTTTTACAAATTTGGTCTGTCTACTTCCACAAATCATAATTATATGAAGAGTTTGGACATATGTAGTTTTATTAAACGATGAAAATATACGGAATGTTACACAAACGTATACCAAAAATTGTAAACCCAGTAAAAAGAATTCACGGGTTCATCATTTGACGTCTTCATCCACCGCCAACCACGAAATGTCCAAGCCATCTATGACATGTCTAAATTGCTTATTTTAATTGTTTTCTCGTTTATCCCTTTTTAAATAAACTCTGCTTATTATAACTGTTTTCTCGTTTATTCATTTTAAATTAAAAGATTATAAACTATTTTATTTTAAACAATCTTTTGTATTATTAATAATTAAAGAAAATGTAACATTCTAGATACCTGCATTTATAAGTTTGGTATACGGTAATTTTAATAATATTATTTTTAACTTCTTTAACTCATATGTTTTGCTTTCTTCAAGAATTTTCAATTTGCATGTCTATAATTGTTGATTTGCTCCTACAAAATGTTTGGTTAAAGAGCCTACATTTATTCCCTGAAGTTGCAACCTTTATTTTTGTATTTCTACTTATAAAAAAATTTCTTCGCAAATAAATAATAAATTCTGTATAATTTTATATAATCCATGAAATAACTTTTCTTAATTTTCTTATATATATATATATATATATATATATATATATATATATATATATATAAAAGGAGAGAGAGTCAGAAATGTTCAATGTTCTAAATTTAGTTGGTATTATATGATAAGCTATACTTACTGTTGGTAATGTACTTGTACTGTGAAGAATCAAATTAATATATCATAATATCTATATTACGTCGAATCCGACCTAAGAATGGTACCGGTATTAATACTATTAGAATCATTAATGATATTTGTTTTTAATATATATTTCGATCGATGTCATAGAATAGTATTTTTTTTTTGGCATATCAAAACATTATTTTTTGAGTTTTGTCTTTTAATTGCCATACTGAATATCAATATTGTAATAAACCAAATTAATGCAGAGGGATTCATGCACAAAAGACGTTAAATTCTACTACTTAGATTAAAAAACAATTTCCACCCAAAAAAACATGTGAGAAGTTGCACACAGGCCTAACATTTTGAATGTTCCATCAACCCCTAGTAATCGACCAAACCCACCTTGTATTCATCGTCTCTCCCACCGTTAGATCTAAACCAAGGGCTACGATCATCTTTCAAGCCTCATTTACCCATTGGCGGTTCTTAACCCCCTCCCTCTTGCCACCCGTCATCCCTATCCTCCTTACGTTGTATAACATAACACCCTAGAAATCTCCAACCCTGCTTATCATCATTTTCCTTAATTACTTCACTTCTTTTCACCCAAAGATCACATCTTTTTCACATACCCATTAGATAAATCTTCACATACGTTCATGGTTTTCTCAAATCATTAATCTTGTTGCGTCTTTGTTTGATTTTTCATGGTTTTCTGAGACTTTAAGGAGACCAATAAGTGGTGTAGATATGTTGGTGATTCTGGGTTTGGTTTTAATTAGTTTCTTGTTTGGGATTGTGGTTGGATGGGTGTGGAGACCTAGGTGGGCTGGGTTTAGTGATTGTGTATTTGATGGATCAGTGGTTAAGAGTCAAATGGTTGACTCAGACAAGAAGCAGGAGCAGACCCTTCATCCCAGTTGCAGGTAGCTTCTTGTCATCTTTGTGTTGAGTTGTGATTTTGATTAAGGTTAGTGGGTGTTTGGCAATTTGTTTCTATGATCAGTTGCTAAGGGGGGTGTTTGGGAATCGGGGTTGGTTATTAAACTGGTTATCCTGTTATTGTGTTTTGATAGAGCTAGCTTAGTTAGTATACTTTACATGTCCAAAAGAAAAAAAGTTTTTTTTTTGTGTTTTGGTAGTATACTTGTATACTTTACATGTCAAAAAGAAAAAGGTTTTCTTGGGTCTTAGTTGGAGCAGCCTCAGAAGATAAGAGGAAAGGTTTACTTCCATCCTACTCTCCTGGGACCCTACCACATGAGTGGGATTTTACTGTGTACTTTGTTTGAACAACTAGTTTATTTAATATTGTACAACGACTACAACAACCATACCTAGTAAATCCCACAAATGACAAAGCTTAAGGTTTTGAGAGCCAAAGGTCTGAGTGAGAGTAGCCTCTCTATCTTCTGAGATAGAGTAAGGTTTGCCCCGACTATACCCTCCCCAGACCTTACCAATTGTGCTATGAGTGGGATTTTACTAGGTGCTTTTGTTTGTTTTTTGTGTGATAAGAGTTATTTTGGAGTTTGGACTGTTTGGGAAGCAGTTTAAAGTTGCTTATTCTTAACCTAAATAGAAAATTAGTTTTAACAAGCTGGTGTTTGGGTATTTGCTCCATTTTAACATCAATTTTTATAATATTACTATTATCATGTAGTTCATCGGTTGCCAAGAAAGATGAAGATCATCTTCCAAAAGATGAAGATTTGAAACATTTATGGCATCTTGTGGAGAAGAGAGACGGTGGTCCGCCATGGAAGCATATGATGGATGGCTCAACTGCTACTATGACCTACCAAGCATGGCAAAGAGATCTTGAGGTACTTTCATTTTTCTTATTACTTTTGTATAGCAGTCGGCTTTATACTAAACACAACATATTGCTTACATGGCATCTGTTAATGCCACATCACCTCACACGTCATAGACGGGTCCTCCACAATATTGTAGCATGACTGT
This sequence comes from Scalesia atractyloides, assembly GCA_947069175.1. Classification (NCBI taxonomy): domain Eukaryota; kingdom Viridiplantae; phylum Streptophyta; class Magnoliopsida; order Asterales; family Asteraceae; genus Scalesia; species Scalesia atractyloides. The sequence goes on along the minus strand of CAMTDV010000008.1, from coordinate 38,905,724 downwards.
TTATGAAGAAGCTACACCTGAACTATTGAGGGATTTCTTTTGGGATGATGACTTAAGATTGAAATGGGATGATATGCTGTTACATGCAACTACCCTAGAAGAATTTCCCGCCATTGGAGCAAGTGTTGTACATTGGATACCAAGGTGAGTCAAGTTCTATTGATCTTTAAGGCGAGTCAATCTATTTCGTCTCACTCCGATGTTTCCGTCGTCGGTTAGGGTTTGACAGATTTGTATCGGAGCCATAACTATAGGGAATTAGATAGAATTGCCATGTTCGACCTAGTCTATAGTTTAAGTGACCAAACTTGACCATTCTTGATTCTTGCTTAAAATGTTAATTCTTTCTACTTTGCTTCTTCCTATTCCTTTTGGTCTTATATATACAATATGTCTTTCCTAAGACATTTACACAATATACACACTTGAAGACTTGAAGACACTCATACTAGAAACGAGATGATCTCACCAAAATAGGGGTGAAACCCGCACTTTGGTGATCACTCTCAATCCGCGTATTCGATTTTTCACGAAATTACGCCATCAAGTTAGGAGTGATATCCATACCTTGATGGAAAATTTCCATTTCATACTCTGGTGGACCCTTACCAACGAGTCAGAATTTGCTCCTCATTTGGTTCGTACCAACCACGTTTAAGGAACGAAATTATCAAGTTAGGAGTGATACCCACATCTTGATAACTAGTCCCATTCCTCGATTTTCAATTCTCGCCAAAGTTTTGATTTTTCGATCAATTAGAGACGTGTAGTAACTAGAAGAGTAATATGCTTTTAATCGCTTCTCAACGAGAGCATTTTACCTATAAGCCAAAGCACTTTCCTCTAATTTGAAAGGATCTTCGATTCACTTTGGAATAGTCGACGCTTCTCAACCCAAAGCACTCCAATATTGTACTAAGTCTATCTTTTATGCTATCCCAATTTCTTTGTGTTTTAATACTTGTTATCTCGTTCATTTCGAACCCGATGCACAATTCGCACATCTTTCGCAATAAGAAAAAACAAATAGTAATTCTCGCAAACCAACTAAATTATACTCCTTACGCAATCATACGTGTTTATACTATTGAATACTTGTTATGCTTATGTCACCTATGTGAACTCATACGTATTATACAATACTTACATGCCCAAACGTGACTTTCATAATAACGTTACGATAAAGCCTCACCCTTTCAACTATTGTCGACCACTTTCATGACAACTAATCGATTTAGACTTATACCTAAACCTTTTATCATTTTTCCCTACTTATGTATGAACCACGAACCTTATTATTTTATCAAATGTAATTCACATACACGAAATTCCTAAATGTTTTTTCCTAATTATCAAAATCTTATTAAATGCTATCTATCCACTAAGACGGTCTAATGAACCTCTTGCCAATGATTTTTTATAATTCGTCCAATCACTAGAACACACTCACTTTATGTTATCATTCTAAAGACATTTTGTTCCCAACAAAGAACCAACGAACACTTTCTCTCACATACATACAAGTGTGCTTTGCAAAAAAAAAATTCCTTTAAAAAATCAAAGTTTATCCACGGAATTTTCAAAAACAACTTTCCTTATTTTGATATAAAACACTTTCAATGAAGCAAGTTCACTATTTTAAAGTCTTTTTCAAGAATGTTGATACGTATTCTAAATCTATACACGTGGGCATGGAAGACTCATTAGATCGGGCAATCTTCGACATACTCAAATCCTAAGTTTTTTTTGAAACCAAAGTAACATTTCTTTTACAAACCGCATCTTACATCAAAAATTAATGTTTTCCTCAATATTCACCCGACATTTACGATTCTGGTATTTTATTCCCGACGAACTCGAATTATTTTATTTCAACCAACTCAATGTTTTGACTCAAGCAACCACACTGCATATCGCCTTACACGTTTCTAATTATACAGTCAATGTTACATGACAATATTACACATATCACCATTACACTTTGTATTGTACACACTAGGAACTTCATGGTAACTTATATATGCTAAATCCCATTTTATTCCACCAATACGCTCGATACTACATGCTTATGTTATACGTGTTAGTCTTCTATCATGCTCAAAATTTATCCATTCACACTACTTAGTAGTCATACTTGAAATCTATAAAGTAGGCATTACCCGAGTGGTTTCGCCTACGTTCGACACACTCGTGCATACATACGATCATGCTTACATACTTAACTTTTATACGCTATCTTGTACACATTTTGCTTATAATACTGCAATGAAACTTGACCCGTACACTACTAGTACAAACTATGCGGATCATGCACAAACCAAAATAATCGTGGGTGCACACGGGATTATATTGGCAGGTGCATGAAAACCATAGTGGGTTCTACTGTGTATCGTAACACGGAATGTAACATGACACCGAATAGCGAAACGGACGTAACATGGTGTGAACATGGTGGATACGCTGCTGGTACTTCCTATATATAAGTGTCCCTACTATGTTACCAAACTTTCATAAAACGTGCCATGAGAAATTCAGTGATTCCCGGACCTTGTTAAATACATTTGATTCATAACAAACTTTGGTGACCCTACTTAGAAATGATTAGTACTCGATTATCCATGACAAAGCTTTATTCTCAAAATTATAGCTTTAACCACTACAACTATCACTAGCATCTCTCAACGTTCCATGTTCGCATTTTATCCGATATTCATAACCATTTTTACCCCTCGCATACACCTACCTAATCATTCACTACCAAACCACGATATTCCCAATTCTTCCCTTAACCGTTCACCCAAACTTTATTTACAGTGAATCAGCCTAAACATTCAGTCCATTTTTGTAAACGTCCCCACCGGCTTAATCTTGTCAAATGTTCCATTTCTTTAAAACTATCTTCCACTCTTATCTACGCGCAAACTCCAACTAGTCGGTCTATTATCGCCAAAACCTTTTAGAAACCGTAAATATTTACCATCCTAGCTCTCTCCAATAAGCATTTTCTACAACAAGTGATTTTACTAATACACCTTAGAACTGACAAAACTTTTCTTACAACTTACGGTGCGGACCGCTCATTTTAATCAAAATACATCCTTATGCATACTAAAACCTTCCCCTTAGGTCACACTCTTTTAAAATATTCCTTCCAATGAGTTGTCCAGACTCAGTCAAGCTCGCTTGATTACACACACACACGTTTTTTACTTATTCCTATACACACTTACGATTGGCATCTCAAAACACCTTAGTCAAAACAAAGTACTTTCACGAACCTACCATTTTTTTATCCTTCAAAATTTCGATACATATTTGCACATTTATAAACTTTAAACTTCAAAATCATGATTTTTGGCCAAACGTTTTCACCAAAATAACATCTTTTCCAAAGTCTTCCTCTTAAATAAATTTCGCGACGAAATTTCCTAAAGGAGGGGAGACTGTAACGTCTTGCTTTTTCATATTTTCCTTAATTAGAAAGTGTAATCGTGTTCCTATTTATGGAAACTTGTATTCATATTGCATTCGTATTTCTTTTCCAATCTTGTAATCCGAGACTTTGATCGTAATAAAAATTCATACTTGATACATATTTGTCTTACATGCATTCAACTATTAAATACGTGTTTACATACAAACCGATACTTGCTATACGTGCAAATACTCATACATCATACTTGATACCTAAAATATACTTACAAATACGTTATCCACTTAAAACATGCGAAAATATCAAGTTTTGGCATAAAATGAAGAAAAGACCAAGTTCAGGGACTAAAAGTGACAAAAAAGAAGTTTCTGGAATCATCTCGCTCGCGGCCCGCGACCATGCCTCCTTCAGCCTCTCTCGCAGCTCATGGATTGGTCAATTTTGTGTTTCTTACATTAAATACACCCACCTAACTCACCCTCTAACCTCAACAATAAATACCCACCTCCTCCCACCCTCATTTCACACCTCAAACATTCATCTCTCTCTCTAAAGCTCTCTTTGAATTCTGAAAGTTTAAGACTTTCAAGTGAGTTCTAACTCACCTTTCCCTCCCTTCTTTACTCTTTTCTTCTCCTTAACACTTGGAACACCTCTAGGAGTGTTTCCATAGGTTTTCCATGAAAAACCAACATGAAACATCACCATACTTGAGGTCACAAGTGTAAGAACTTTCCGTTTTAATAGGGTTTTAACCCACAAGTGTTGTATCCTTCCAAGCTAGTTCTTGAAACAAGACTTGAGTTAGTAGTGTGTGATTACTTGGAAGCCTTGGCTATCCTACCTTCAATCCACCAGCTCACTTAATGATTTTATATATTTTATGTCTTTCACTTTTGTTTTCATTTTAAACTTATTCATGACCATCCTTGTTGTCCTTGTGACAACTTGTGCATTGGTGAACAATACGAAAGAGGATAAAGGTAGGTTATCCTCCTACCTCCATGCATGACTTCTATGAACTTCCATGATGTTTATGATCTACTTATTATGTATACTATATAATATATACAAACACTAACAGTTCCCTTAATGATAATCGAATGATTGTCTGTCATGGTACTAGGTTACATCACCTAAGTACTTAATTTCTCGTTATGATTCTAATGGGTACCTTAATCCATGAAAACGCATCAACCTGAATGGGTATCATAGTGTCAAAACGAGTATTAAGTCTAGGTGGTTATTTTCTTGTATACATACTTTGGTGTATTTAAATTCCTAACCCTTCGTTATCATCCGAATACTTACCAACCTACGTTTTCCTCTTGTAGGATAACTCGGTGATCCTCCAAACTCTCTAAACTCTTCAAGGAAATTGCCAAGTGGAAGCTTGCAAAACCGTGAGTACACTTGACCCATTTTCCTTTTACACAATTTGGGTTGTAACATGTTAACTCACAAAATACACAAATACACATACTACATGCTTTATACACTCAATCCATTATACATGCTTATTGTTATGCTTAGGTTCATGCTAGATTCATACATGCTTTTGTCATTAACTTGGCTAGCCCCAACTTAACATATATAGCGCTATAGGAGTAGCACACCGCCCGTCGGGGTATTGTTAAGCTTAAGCTGATTCTTATTCTTATTCATACTTTAGTCTCGTTACTTCGTGTGACGAGGGACACTTAATTCTTGTGGACACTTGGGTTTGATAATTAATATTGCATGCTAGCTCACCTTGTATACAATTGTCATGTGGATTTGGGTAAATTCTTTTATACTTATGTATTTCAAACTTATGTACTCGCCAATGCTTTTGCGTTGAACCATATTTTTAACATGTTACAGGTTGATGATGATGCTTATGACGAATCTAGTAGGGACGACATAGAAATACACCTAGGCTTTCATGTTGTAATTATGTTGAAATTGTTGTATTTTGATTTACATTGTAATTGACAGTTTGTTATATGAAATGAACGAGTTTTGATTTAAATATTGTCTTAAGTAGTGTTATGATGCCTTGAGCAATCTATTTCGTCTCACTCTGATGTTTCCGTCATCGGTTGGGGTGTGACACTGATGACTGCATTAGTCTGAGGCAAGAAATAGTAAGGGCGCTCAAAAGTGGCAAGCTGAAACACTTAATTAAAAACGTGAGGAAAGACACACGATACATCAACCGAATAGATGAGGGCCCAGATAACAAGAAGTTACGCAGATTAGAAACACACATGGTACAGGGTGGTCCCAGTCGAGGAAGAAAGAGATACAACAAACGCACAAGACGACTCTTGGCACGAGCAACAAGTGGTTTTCCCGATGGTTCGAGGGGGACCATAAGAGAAAAGACCTATCGTTATTTCCGAAGTGTTTGGCCATTACCAAATATATTATATGTCCGTCGACGTCGGGAGCACGACATACATCATATATGAGCAATGCTTCAACCAACTAGACCCAGAGGACAAGGCACGCCTAGAATCGGTTGACTACCCTATCACCGGTTACTGCAACGAGGCTGTCTTTCCCCTAGGTCAGATATCATTCCCAGTACTGTTGTCAAATGGAAAGAACTCAAGAACCGAAGAAGTTACGTTCATGGTGTTACCTGCCAACTCACATCACGATGTACTTTTGGGATATAAACCTCAAGGAGATTTCAATATGCTCTGTTCAGGGCCACACTTTGCGGTCGGATTCCCAACTGAAATAGGAGTGGCAATCATCTATGCTAGCAAAGAGGTGTTGGTAACAGAGGAAGCGCGCCAAACAAAAGCAAACAAACACGCCGCGCACAGAACCAGAGAAGTGGGTCCTCAATAGAAAGTTTCCAGAGCAAACAATCATGTTGGGGCACCCGATTTCAAAAAACATCTGCACATTTCTAAAACAACTATTGTATAGAAACATGGATATCTTCGCGTGGACTCCCAAAGACATGATATGCGTTCCTAGAGATGTCGCGGAACACCACTTGAATGTATCAGAGAGCGCCAAACCTGTCATCCAAGCAAAAAGGAACCTGGGACCAGAGAAAAATGAAGCAATGAAAGAGCAAGTACTAAAGCTTGTAAATGCTGGTATACTGCGAGAAGTACGTTATCAGATCTGGGTTGCAAATCCAGTAAGGCCCCAAAGGCAAATGGGGGATGGCGTATGTGCGTTGACTACAAAGATCTAAACAAAATGTGCCTAAGAGATTGGTATGCATTACCTGAGATTAACGGAAAAAATTGACTATTAGTTGCTTTCCAGTGGATTTGCTACCTGGATTGTTAAAAAGGTTATCACCAGGTTCAGATGGCCATAGAGGATGAAGATAAAACGGCATTCCGCATGCCAATGGGCCTATATTGCTACACCAAAATGCCTTTCGGGCTACGTAACGCGGGAGCCCCATATCAATGCATGATGAACGACCTGTTTGGAGACGATGTTGGAAAACTGAAGAAGTTTACATGGACAATCTAGTGATCATGAGCAAAGAGGAAGACCAAGTGTTGTAGAACATCGAAAAAACCTTCAGCACGTTGCGCAAGGCCAACAGGAAGCTTAATCCGAGTAAGTATTCCTTCTGCATGGAGGAAGGGAAATTCTTAAGGTTCATAGTAATGAAAGATGGTTTCAAAGTGAACCCAAAGAAAGTACAGGCAATTGAGCGCATGCCCTCACCATCAACGATCAAGGAAATGCAAACGTTAACGGGACGCTTAGCCGCGCTGAATCGTTTATTGGCAAACCATGCAGCAAAGTCACTCCCCTTCATTAATGTTACGAAGAACAAGTTCCAATGGACCCTAGAGGCGGAGGCTGCGTTCAAAGAAATGAAAGAATGCTTGATACAACTACCAACACTAACTGCCCCAAGGAAAGACGAACCATTGGTAATGTATTTGTCAGCTTTGGAAAAAGCAGTCGGGGCCGTAATCTTAGTTGATCATAAAGGTGTGCAGACCCCGGTGTCTTATGTCAGTCACACCCTAAACGATCCGGAAACTAGATACTCGATAATGGAAAAGCTGGTCTTAGCCCTTGTGCATGCATCTAGGCGATTACGCAGGCATTTTTCAGGCCATGTCATCCACGTTCTCACTAATTACAGCATAGGCCACATTTTAGCGAAACCAGAAATTTCCGGGAGATTGGCCAAATGGGCAATCGAGTTAGGAGGACACAACGTGGTGTTCAGACCAAGACCAGCAATTAAAGGGCAAGTCTTAGCAAACTTCATCACAGAAGTCCCAAGCGGGAAAGAGCAAGAATGCAAAACGATGGTAGAAACAAAAGCAGAGGTTACAGATAAAGTATGGCAATTATACACAGATGGCGCATCAAATGACGACGGGGCAGGAGCAGGCCTACGATTAGTGAGCCCAGAAAAGCAAGAATTCACATACGCAATACGTTTGGAATTCAAGAATACCAATAAGAAAGTAGAATATGAAGCGTTCTTGGCAGTCCTTCGTTTAGCGATAAAGATGGATGTCAAGAATCTTGAAGCACATGTAGACTCATTATTGGTAGCAAGCCAGTTAACCAGATCCTATAATTCAAAGGGTGAAGCCATGGCCCGGTACTTGGAGCAGGCTAATTCACTGATCCAGCAGTTTCGGTCATCCAAAATTATTCACATCAACAGGAGCAAGAACAAGCCAGCTGGCGCCTTAAGCAAACTTGCTTAAACTAGTTTCCAACACTTAGCCAAAGACGCACGTCGAAGTGTTAAAGAACCCATCTGTCCCACACAGGAAAGTTAACGTAGTACAATTGGGAACGACATCCTGGATGTCGCCAATCATCGCGTACCTACAAGAAGGAAAGTTACCAACAGGCAAAGCTGAAGCTAGAAAAATCAGGCACAAGGCCTTACAATATCAAATGTCCGACGGCATCCTATATAGACGGTCATACTTAGGACCTCTACTCTGATGCGTAGATCCTATAGACGCGAATTACCTCATCAGAGAAGTGCACGAAGGAATCTATGGTATTCACGCTAGCCCGCACATGGTTGTCGCGAAAGTCATGAATGCTGGCTACTACTTCCCAGGGATGCATTTGGACGCGGTGAAGACGTTGAGGAAATGCGACGCGTGTCAACATCATGCACCAAAGACAATGCGCCCCCAAAAACGCCTTGATACCCATTACAACGGTATGGCCATTCCAGCAATGGGGGATAGACATCGTTGGACCATTTCCAGATGCCCCTAGAGCGGTAAAGTTCATAATCGTAGCAGTGGATTACTTCACCAAATGGGTCGAGCCCAAAGCCTTATCCTCGACAACAGCAATGGTAGTAAGGAAGTTTATATGGGAACATATCATATGCAGACTCGGCTTGCCACTTCGCATAGTCACAGACAACGGAACTAACTTCGCAACTGAAGATTTGTAGAACTGGCTCAAAGATCTGCATATCGAGCATATTTTCTCATCAATAGCACATCCACAAGGCAATAGCCAAGTGAAAGTGTTAACAAAAGCATTGTTGACGTTATCAAGGCAAGACTAGGAACCCAAAGGCGTGGCTGGGTAGATAAGCATCCAAGTATCCTGTGGGCACACAGGACCATGCCCAAAACAAGTCATGGGGAACACCGTTCAGTCTAGTATATGGCTCCGAAGTGGTCATACCAGTGGAGATTGGCCTTTCATCCCCAAGAATGCCCTCTATCAACGAGATACACAATAAGGAAGAGCGTCGCACAGATCTGGATCTCCTGGAGGAAAGAAGAGAACGGCCGCTATCAACGAGGCCAAATACAAGACAAAGCTCAAAAAATACTACAACAACAGGGTGCGCATATGCACCTTCAATCCCGGGGACTACGTCTTCAGAGATAACGAAGCTTCCAATACAGAACGACCGGGCAAACTAGATCCCAAATGGGAAGGACCCTATGTCGCCGAAAAGTCCTAGGAAAATGGTCGTACAAATTGTGTACCCTTGACAACATAGCGGTCCCTAGGACCTGGAACGCGCAGCAGCTATGAAAATGCTATGTGTAAATCCCATCTTATCTTTGTATGAACGACCCCTGGCCCAACACATTATATGAAATACAAGAAGTGTTGCTTACATCGCATGTTTTCTCTTTGAATTTTTATTACAAATGCATACACCATCTTGGGCCCACACGAAAACACCCTTGGTTCACAGCGACAATATAAGGGTGACAAACCTCCAAGGTCCGTCACGACTAAGTGCAGGACCGGGTTTACCCTGCACATATTCATGTCTTAGACCAATATTTATCCGTGCCACCTATACAAGACAGTTCACGTATGCACAAATTGTAAACATGAACAAAATTCAAAATAAACGGCCCATGGCCCAACAAAACATTTCATAAACATGAAGGACATGACTTTGGCAGCGGTCATACCCACAAAATATTGTCCACACAACTAATACTGACAAAGTTAAACATAGATGGATAAGAATTGTCTTAAGAGAATGACAACGGCCCCTGGCCCATTACACGACATGCAAGCTAGTTTGTTAATCTTCATTTAAGAATGACCGCTAGCACCTACACCGCTAGTTGTCACATCACCAGTAAAGCCATCATCTTCAAGTGCTTTACGAAGCAAATCAACATCTATTCACTTGCGGGACAACTTCTCTACCGCCTTTGGAATTCCAAACTCCAGCAAACCAAACGCCTTGCGTTTTCCCCTGTAGGTACCTGCACAATCTTGCTTGAACAACTCAAAATCCTTGTCCGACTTCTTTTCCGAGGCAAATAACTTCCCTTCAGCAAACTCGTCTTGACGACCGCAGTTGTACGCAACTTCACCAAGCTCGAGCATGTACTTGGCCAACTCTTCAGATGCTATCAGTCGGCCAACAAGCTGCAATAAGGTAACTCAGTTAAGGAATGCAAGCAAGAACACAAAAAAGTGAGTATGATACGCAAACTAACAAGAGGCACCCCGCGCTTAAGTAACCACTTGCAATCTCCTACTAGCTCTTCAGCTACCATCTCCAGCATTTTGTTCAGATTCCTTTCGTCTTCAACTATCTTCTTCAACTCAGAGATGCGCACCAAAGCCTTTGCATGGCTTTTCTGAGACATTGCAGCTTCGGCTTCTTTCGTCTTCAAAATGCCAGAGAGGCGTACCACCTCTTGACCATTCTCATCCCTTTCACCCCGTAACTTGACAGCTTCATCACGTGCAGATTTCAAATCCCGGTTTGACCTAGCACAGGCAGCTTCCCATTCCGCTTGGCGTTCGGAGTTCATTTTTTGCTCTTTCACAAGCTTCTCCTTAGCATCACTCACCCGCCCAGTTCAAACCTTTCCCTTCAGCATTAAAAGCATCCCGTTCAATAGCAAAATCACGCCTTGAATTCTCAAATTCCATAATATCCTCACCCATGGACTTCCACTCACCAACAATCTCCTGAGTGGTCACATAGTAGTTCACCCCAGCATGAATGTGGTCATCCAACAATTTAAACCGGTCTCTTTCTTTTGGAACAAGCGTTCGGCAGGAGGTAATGCCCTGGAGTAAAATTCTTGACAACTGTTTAAGTTGTCCATGCGCGAACCTTGCACTAGAGACCAGCGGGGTGCGTGAGGCAAGTTATCACAAACAGGGTTGTGATCCACCCAAGACCCACCAACTTCAACCTTACCAAACCCTGAACCGCCTTGTCTCCCGGAACGAGCATGCCCTTCACCACTTGAAGGTACACGTCGTGTATACCTCGTCCTAGGAAGAGAGTTTTCACTCGATTCAACATCAGTGTCCAAACCTCCTAACCGTTCACGGATGGCCACCCTCAGAAGAATAGACGAAGGAACTCTCCGACAACCCTAATCTCCGCAACATCTTCCGGACCCTTTCATTTCGGATCCTTAAGGGGAGTAGGGTCACGAATGGGTGAGGTCACGAACGTGGCAGTAGGAGGGGATTCCAGACTAGGAATAGAGGAGATATCCAGGCCGGCGGTTTCGAATAGTGAGGAGTAGTACGCTCGTCGGAGGACCGGTCGCCTTCACATGGGCTGCGAACAAAGTCCCAAGTCAAGATTAGTGCAACACAAAAATCAATGGCGATACACAAGTAATCTAGAGAAAATGTTTACCTTTCTGACCGGAAGTTTCCTCATGCAAGTCCTCCAAAATGTTAGATTTTTTCTCAAAAATCCCAAGGTCCATCTCACTCTCAGAGGGGGCTGCAAGTTGACCCATCATCTTCCTTTTCTTCTCCGACACCTCCAAAGCAGCTTCAGCATCCAACTTCTGCTTTGAATCGGACATCAACTTTCCCTTCTTCTCCATCATTTGAGTAAGGGTAGCCTTGTCTTTTTCAACATCTGCAGCGCTACGTTTAACACCTACGTCCAATCCAGACATAGTGTCATAAACCACAACATAATCCAAATAACGCAGACGAGTGGAAGGCTTACCCGCATGCACCTTCGACTGTGCCCGGACCCCAAAAGTTTCCTGTACCGGTATGGAAACCTTGATGTTTTCAGCACCTTAAGGAGGTTGCGCATGAGAACATGCACGCATCGCGCGTGATCGATGAATAAGACCATCAAATGATGCAGTAGACTCTTCTCACTTGAAAGGAGGATAGTTTCCTCTCGAGTCGAAGGTTTCGTGACTTCGGTCTTGACCGATGAAAAAGGACGTGCACCTATAAGAGTAGCGATGTGAATGCTTAAACTCTTATCCGCAGGGTGGTGGAAATTATCATGAATCTGTTGCAACCAAGGACGTTCCTCTTGAGGAAGCAACCTAGAAGCCATCTCTCCAGCAACCTTCGGATCAAAAAATTCATCAAACTGTAAACTGCACAGCACAAAACATCACGACAAACATTATTTAAAAAACAAGACAGACATATGCAAATAGGGGATCAAAGTTAATGAAGAAGGGTAACCTTTATTCTTGTGCCCATACACAGGCGCCACCCTATGGTTAGAAGGGGCCCACATCATACTCATCCCAGCCGCTACCAGAGCTTTCTCATGCAGCTGCAACATCGTAGTCGGGTTCTTGGGAAGAGTTTTATACCATTGTTCCTTGGCATAAGCACACACCGGCAGTTTGGGAACACCCTCGTAAGCAGACCGGTAATGCATATCAATTGGTATCACACCCCGGCGAATGTAGAAAAACTTATGTTTCCAATCGTGGAGACTTTTTGGTGGATCTCGACTACAAGGAAGAACATTCGTAGTATGGGAGTTAAACGAGTATAAACCACCGGTGTAAGTAATATAATAGAAGACGTTGAACATCTCAATAGATGGAATTAGATGTTGAGCACGACATATAAACTTAAAGTGGGTAATTCGAGGCAACCCAACAACGCTAATTTGAGATATATGCAACCCATACCTAGTAAGAACTTCACCCAGAAACTTGTTGATAGGAAGAGGAAGGTTTCCTTCCCGAAAGAAAGCAGCATACGAAGTCATATAACTAGGAGGAGTGTCAACAGCTGTACTGTCAGTAACCCGAAATTTGGCTCCCCAGTTCGCCAGAAACCTAAACGTCTGACATCGATGATTGAACTCATCCTCTCTCCAGTTAACGATCGCCTGATCAGGCCTCATAGGGTCTTTGGGTTTTAGTTTTCTTACCTTTCTTAGAACCACTCGGTTTTACAGATGAAGACATGATCCTTAAGGTTAGAAGAAATAAAAACGGAGTGTTAGATAAGAGAGGAAGAGGGGAAGAAGGAAGGGAAAAACTTGAGAAGATATAGTTTTTGAAACGAACCGTCGAATATTTATACCCATCGCATTTAATGCGATGGGGAACCGGGCCAGCAAGTGGAGGGTCACGTCCAATGGGAAGATGACACGTCAGGCAGCAAAAACTGAAATGTCATCTAATAAGGGCGGTTGCCGCCACGCGCCTGACATCGCCGAAAAAGCTAAACTGTTGTCATGACGTGTCTCTACAAAAGCAACTGTCCCACTCCTCCGATTGGACAACCATCTCAACCAGCAGTGCTACATGGACAGATGTTAGACGTCAATCCCACCAACCACACCACTTGACAAAGGAAGCTTCCCCTTGAAGAAACCTTATCCGAATCCATACGCTATGTGGACCCCACTTCTGTGCGCCAAAATCCACGCGCTTTTTTGGCTCACTTCTGTGCGCCAAAATCCATGCTTTTTTGTACTCACTTCTGTCCGCCAAGTTTCCATGCGCTTTTTTGGCTCACTTCTGTGCGCCAAAATTCCATGCGCTTTTTTTGGCTCATTTCTATGCGTCGAAATTCCATGCGCTTTTTAGGCTCCCTCCTGTACGCCAAAATGCATGCGCATTTTTGGACTCACTTCGGTACACCGAAGTCCATACGCGTTCTTATGAAGGAGTAACAATGAACATTTGCATCACTTTTAGTCCAGAATCCCTCCCAAATGATTAACTCACCTGCAAGCAACACTGGACTTGGGAGACTTGAAGAGGTATGATCTAAGTCACATGTGGACACATTTCAAAGGGACCACACCACTCCAAGATGGCGTCCCCGTCACCCGAGAGCATCCAGAAGGTTCTAGAAGCTTTTGGAAAAAGACACCTGGCGACAGAAAGTCGCTCTAAGCAGACAAAAAGGACAATACGTGGACCAATAGCGAGACACAACGGCAGTTACAGGATCCTACCAGTACAAGGCGACAACCAGTATAACAGCAAGCTGACCTGGAGCGAATAACCGTGTGCCACGTACCTCAAGGCCTGACATCGTCTGAGGGGACAAGATGGATATTTCTCCTGGTCGGACAGCTGGCAAACATGGGCTAGCTGGCAGGTCACCTCCTCTCCTATTCTCCGGCTATAGAAGGCTCAATCCACAGGTTTAAGGGTTCGATTCTTTACTCTCTCACAACATACACACACTTATCCTTAGAACGATTAGACTATAACTAAACCGAGTGAAGATTACTTCTTATAAGTTAATCAATAAAAAACCTAATGTGTTCATTTACATTGACGGGTTTTCTTGTTTCTAGTGTTGTAAACGAACCGAACGTTCAGCGAACAATTCGTGAACCGTTCGGCGGGAAGTCCGTCTATGTTCAATCGATTAGTTTAACGAACGAATACGAACAAAAAAATTCATCTGGTTAGCTTAGCGAAAGAACATGAACAAAGGTCTCGTTCGTTCGACTGCGTTTGTGAACGTTCAGTAATATGTTCGGTTACGTTCATAATCGTTTAATTATATTAAAAATAATAAACCTTTTATCTAAGCATATTGAAAACTTGAAATCTTATTTTTTTCTAAGTTAGCTAAAATTTGGACATTCAATCTTTTTTGGGATAGTTATGTCTAAGTTTTACTTTGAATAGTTATGCCTAAGTAATTCGGATAATTAAGTCTAAATTAGTTAGTTAAACTTGATTCATGGTTTGGTGATTATAGTAGACTTATTGTGTTTTGATTTATCATTTTTATGGTTGAATTTAACTACTTAAGTCGAATGTTTAAGGTTAATAATGTTTTTAATTTTTATTTTCAAGTTAAATGTACATTTACTCGTTTTTATTCGTTTACGTTCGAGACCAATGTTTATGAACTATTCGTTAACAACTGAATTTCCTTAACGAACGAAGATAAACTTATGTTCGGTATGCGTTCGCAAACATGTTAATTTACTTAACGAACGAACATGAATTAGCCTCATGTTCGTACGGTTCAATTACTTGTTTGTGCAAGAGACAAAGCTTGTTCTCATTTGTTGAGGTATAACTTTATTAAGGTATAACTAAAACACACACGTGTCTATTCAGTTTAGGCGTACCTACTACGTTAAAAAGATCTTTTAATACTATAAGCTTTGGAAACGAACATACATACATGAACGAGGGAAACAAACCTTGCTAACATTCATGAAGGTAAAGGAACAAACAAGAGATGTTCATATTTGGTTTTTTCCTGGACGAATATTTGAATTCAAGTTCTTGTCAAACAGTTCATATGAATACATGATCAATGATAAACGAATCATTCAAATCATTTAGGAATGTTTGTTCACTTGATGAATAAACGCTTGTTTAAAAACTCTAAATGATAACATTTGCTAAAACAAAATGGTGTAGAATTATAGTATCATGTTGAAACGCAAGTATCTGAGATGATAAAGTCAATCTACCCGATTCCTGTTTTCCTAGAGGGAAACAAACAAACGTCTGGTAGATATCGCATAATAAGAGTCTGGTTGAAACACAACTAGAACATCTGATAAGTAGCACAAACAAACAAGATCAGCAGTCCGATACATTACAAAAGATTCAGACATCTAAATGTATCATTCAGCAAATAACTTCCTAAAACATATTGATTCATAACAAACAGGCTGCAAAAGCAGATGGAGTTATGATTGGCTCAAGGACTTGCAGCCTGAAAATTGAAATTAGAATATATAAAAATATAGAAGCTTCGTGACTTTATTCACAAGTTAATTCAAGAAAAACACGTGGAAAGAAGACGCCTCATACCTTACGAGGTGATTCTGACCTTGACCTTGACTTTGACCTCGCTCTGCACAAACGTTGAAAAAAAGGGCGGGTTTGTTACGAGCAGTTAATAAAAGATAATACTAAGGAGATTTTTGTGTATAGTTATACATATGCTACAATACCTTTCCGGCTTCACAGGAGATGCTGACTTGGATTTAGCTGGCGATTTCGACACAGAGCGATCCAAGGATTTGCTGCAAAAATAAAATCCAAAAATAATTGAATTTACAGAATAAACAATTAATAATATTATTTTTCGTAGCTCATACCTCCTGCTGCGTCGCAAGCTTCTGCTTCTACTCCAGCTTCTGCTTCTGCTTCGGCTTCGGCTTCTGCTGAGACTCCTACTTCGACTCCTAGAAGGACTCCTCTCATACTTCCTTACCTGCACGCATAACGTAAATCTTGGATGTCTTTCATCTCAAACAGATTGCAAGTTGCCCAAAGTCAACATTAAGGCATACAACCTTTCAAATCTTTTTGTTCAAGTAGTTTAGAACTTTGATTTGTTGTGACAATTAAAAAACTGTGATCATAACTAATCCATTAAAGATCTATAAAAACATAAACAAAAACTGTTTGTAGTTCAACCCATCCCTGCTTATTTCGATATGTACTCCGATTAAAAAGGAGACATTCTAATTTCACTTCATGCAAATATCAGCATAAAAAATACTACCTCAATATAAGTTTTTGTCCATGGATTTCTGAACTCGGTGTCATCAAGCTTCCTTATCTGACAAAGTACACATCATACGTTTAACTGTCAGAATAAATAGATCATAATCGCTACAGACTTTCAGAAACAATCTTTCATCAAGTTACAGCATATTTCATGTCATCATAGTTGGTATAGTCAACAAGACCAAATATCCCTGGATACGAACTTTTGTTAGAACAATCAAGGCACTAAAACATAAACGGGTCAAAACTGCCACATTATACATTATCTAAAACAAAAACGTTATACCATATAACAAATGTAAACTTATGATACTGTTGTAACTTATACCTTTGCTATCACGAGAAACTTCAGCAAAACATACATCTCCAGCCTTACGCATGTGGTCCTGAGAGAAAATTTTACATTTTAATTCCAGTTATTATTAGGACAACAAAAAATTAAAAAGCTACAAGCATTAAAGAATAATTTTACCTTAAGATCCTGCCAAGAAGCAGATGATGATAGTCCTCGAACAATAACTGCACATAAGCGTAAGATAGCAAGAAAAGAGAGCTTACAAAAAAAATACAATCAAGAAACGCATTCCTTAAGTTAAATATTATTTCAGTTGTCACCTCGATACTCAGAACGTTGTGAAATGCCAAAACGACCACCACCTCGGCCACGTCCACTGCCGCTACCACCATAGCTACCACGACCCTCACCGCAGGATGATTGTCCACGGCCACCATGAGCAAGCTCAACCTGCACAAGAAAAGCATATCAATTGTTTGAATAACATATATAAATATGTCATAAGTTGTAGCAATAAAGAATCAAAATATACTGTTACCCTTAGGCGGCAACCGTCAAAATTATAGCCATCCCGGCCCCTAATTGCATCTTCAGCGTCTCGCGAATTTGCAAACTGCAATTTTAAACATCAAGATTCAAGCAGTCAACTATTGCAGAATTTCATAACTTCTAACCAAATTACAGAAGCTCAAGAGAATAAAGTTGAGATAAATTAAGTTACCTCCACAAAACAATAGCACGGAGGACGAGGTGGAATTTTCAATTCTATGTCCAATATGCGCCCATACTGCGTGAAGCATATCCATTTTACAAGTTAAATATGAGATAGGTGGCGTTGAATAGATAATAAAAAGGGACAAATGACACACCTTGTAAAAAAGATCTTCGACTTCCCATTCTTTTATATCCAACGGGAGGTTCCTGAAATAAATCATTCGTGAGAAGCGGCTACTCATTTTCAGTTCCAAAGAGACATCTAGCCCAAAACTGCAAAAATGTTAATAATAAGGAAACACAAACTCACAAAGAGATCATAAACTGATGTTCCTTAGTTTATATTATGTAACTACTAGTAGTGTGTCGTATACACATCTTTCACTGTTACGTGGTATCTTATTATTAAAAAGATTGAAGTAAAACAAAACCGTGAAGCAAACCAAAAGAGCACTCCTCATGATGAGCAGTGCTTCATAAGCTCCAATGCTCATGCGGTCCGTTAAGCTCTACAGCTATAATATTCAAAATAAAATTCCCCAGATTCTCTAAAAAGCTCATAGGCGCCAATGTGCTCCACAGCTATACATTTTGGAAATATATTTGTGTCCAACTACATTTACATAACCACAACTCCAAACTGATTTCCCCTAATCCCATTACATCCCTATGTATGATTCCATCATAGCTCATATTTGTCCAAGCGGTTGACATCTATCATAAACAAAGCATCTCAGTCATATAATAATGTAGAATTACCATATATTACTGTATTTACCGCACTCAACACTCATTTTTACTTCACTGTGATCTCTCGGTTGTGTGTTTTTAAGTGAACATAAACTCATGTCAGTTGCTCACTTTCTAATAACAGGAAGAGTACATTACTTTTGAGTTTTGACACTTCATATTCAGCAAGATTCATATAATTATGTATTTGTTTCAACATAACCAACCAGTTCTCATGTATACCTTAACACTTGTTTTTGTTAGAACTGGAACTGACGCAATCACGCACACACGTGAACTTGAACGGAAAAAAGAATACAATAATTTACATGGTTCAGTTGATGTGGCCGTAGGGCTTCAACTATTACTCTTTCTGGTGCTCAAGAAATTACAAAAGACCTACCGTCTAATGGTAATTACTAGACCGTTTAACTAATTAACCGATTTGAAGGGCCATAGCCTCCACAAATCCCAACAGTTTTTACTCCACTGTGAAATACCCAACTCAGGTATCACTTTTAAGATCTCTCAGTTGTGTGAGTTTAAGTGAACATAAACTCATGTCAATAGCTCCCTTTCTAATAACTCGAAAAGCTTTTGACACTTTATATTGAGCATAACTCAAAACAATTGTGTACTTGTTTCAACAGAAACAACTAGTTTCCCCTCTAACCACCTGGTTCTTTTCACTGAAACTTAAGAGCAGTTCTCAATTAACGGTAACACATGCATCTATATCAAAACATTCATGATACTAATGTGTCAGTTGTATAAGTTAGAAATTTAAATTATTTAGGGTTTATAAACCTCATCGATGAAATAACAAGTTAAAACACGATGTAAAAATCACATAATTACACAATATATGAAGATATGGTGATAAATTGCTCTTAGTTTGAAAGAAAAAAACTAGGGTTAGGGTTTCTGATGCCGATTGTTTGGCTAGAAGGATGTTGCGATTGAAATCGAATATACACGAATTAACGATGATTTATTGAGGATTAATCGATGAATCAATTAACTGGTGGAATTGAATTGAGAGATGCAAAGCAAAATCGGCGTCGCGTATTGCCTGCTTCTTTGTATATGTATTATGTATTTGGGTTTATTGGTCTTGTTAAGAGCCCGCTTTCCTTTACACTCGATAACAAGCCCAATTTAGTTGGAACATGTAGTATATCAAGTATGTATGTATATATAAAATTGTATTGGCATTGGGATTAATTACAGATAAGTTAGACAAGTCGTCGTGTTTTACACCAACAAATACTTATACAAATGAATATTGATACTTGTGCTTGGTAAGCATTATTTTGTTTCAGTTTCTTACGATATCAATATGATATTGTTATATCGGTATTTAGTAAGTTTTTGATATTAAAAAGTACTTAATTTTAAATGCAACTCCATTTTAATATATTTTACGTCAAATTGTTAACCCAAAAAATATTTTGTACCAGTCAAAATCAAAATGAGTAAAAACACAAACTGAACATGTACCTGTTATGGCGGTACAGTATCCTTCGGTAGTTCGGCCAGTACCGATTTTGTTTGATATGATATCAGTAGTCAGCATAGCTTTTTACATAGAAAAAATATTTTAATCTTCATACAACTCTTTTTTAGTAAAATTTATATCCAAATATTTACAAACAAATTTAAACACAATGGGACATTTAGCTTTTCTTAAAAAAGTAATTAATGTAGATTATTATTGTTAGAAAAACCAAATTAAATGATAAATAAAATATTTTTTTATAAGAAAAAACAATTCCTAAAAAAACTAGTTAGCGTTCATCCACATTTGCTAGTGCTTTATGCAGAACTAGCACAAAATTTGATGGGTATTTTTTTTTTTTTTTGGAATCGGGGGTACCATTTGTATAACGAAGACAGAGTTGATGGGTATTTTTATACTACAGAGACGGAGTTGAGGGGTATTTTAACATTACGAAAACAGGGTTGAACCGTAGCCCGTGCTATCCCTGCTAACACATTAGCTCTGCCCATGTTTATAATGTATCTATCTATTTATTCTAATAACGTAGATTCTAAGAGCATTCACATCCCTTCGCCCAAATTATGTGAAGCAGGTTTTTATTTTATGAAAGTGGTTATAGTTGGTTGTAACTTGTAAGTGGTTGTGAGAAGAGTAGAGAGAAAATGTTACTATTTATTTACAAATTTGAGATGTCACTGTTCACCTTTTCTAATTTTTTAATATATCTTGAAAGTGATGGTGAGCGGAAGAAAAAGAAAATGTAATTGATAAAGATATTAAAAGGTAAACAACATCAAACACAAATAGCCTTATCGTACAAAACGTACGAAAGGCATGAAAAAGTAAAAAAAATGAAGTGACATTTTTTGTAATTATTTTACTCGTAAAGTAATTATCAAAATTACCATACAAATGATGTTGTAGGGTAATTTTGTAAAATGACATTGTAGGATAATTTTGATCTTGTAAGATAATTTTGTATAGCATCATAATTAGTCTACAAATAATGTTGTAGGATAATTTGATCTTGTAGGGTAATTTTAATCTTGTAAGGTAATTTTGTAGAGTATCATATTTACTCTACAAATGATCTTGTAAGGTAATATTGATCTTGTAGGGTAATTTTGATCATGTAGGGTGATTACGAGTGAAATAAATACGGAAACGCCATCACATTTTTTTACCTTTTCATGCCTTTCGTACGTTTTGTACGATAAGACTATTCCTACATAATCTTTACCATTTAAAAGTATTATTTGATTAAAAATAAGAAAAAAATAGTGATTTTATGTAATAGATAAAAAAAATAAAGGGCTGAATGTGAGTGCTCTAACCACTTATTATTATGTACCACTTTCACCTATTTTTAAGCCTTATTTTTATTTTTAGAGGGAAAGGAATATTTACTAAATGTTATTTCAAAATTCACTTATGAACTTCAATTATATATTACATTCATAGTTTTGTTTATGTTCATGTGACATAAGTTAAATTTGTATTTTTAATTTATAGATAAACACTTATACTAGTAAGTTTATTTAGTAGTGATTCAAAAAGATCTACATTATATCAGTTTTGACATTGGTAAAATTGTTTTTTTAAAGATTGTAATACCTTAAGGTTTAATTTGTACATCAATTATTAGTTTACAAATTTAAATACATATATAATATAGTTATTATAACCTATTAAATATGTATAAGTGTTTTAACAATTTAAAAATCTAAATTAGGTTCTTAGATTTTTTTTTTTGTATAAACATACGTATTATAATTTTAACATATCTATACTACAAAATTTTTTTAAATAAATATTTATTCAATCTTAAATTAACATAACTATACTACAAAAGCTTTTTAAATAAATATTTATTCAATCTTTATAATACACGGATTCTAACTTAATATATAAATAAATTATTAAGCACTCAATCTGATGTACACAACTATAACCTTGATTGTTGATTAAGTTATACCAATTGTATTTGATGTACACACCTCCAACCTTCCAGATCTGGTGAGTGTTTTGTTCGCCATATTTTAATGAGAACGAAGAACCTCTTCTATGCTTAAAAAAACGTCGCTCCAGCAACGGAAAATCTCGACGCCATCTCCATAAAATATATCATAAAATATATCATCTATCGTTTCATTTAATATAGTTTTTTTATGTTAGATGTACATATTTATATCTGATTGGGGAAACTAATGCTTAAAAACCTCATCATCGTACTAAAAAAATTGATGAAACCTAAAACATTATCATTGGTATTAGTAGTCTGGTAACCTAATAATAATGTAGTGTTAGAATAGCAAATGAAACTTCAGTGATTTAAGGGAGACAAAAAAAAAGTTTCACTAACTTAATTGGAACGACAAACAAACTTGGTCACATTTCTACAAAGTTACCCTAAAATTAAAAAGTTAAAATTATAATATTTGTATTTTTTCTTAACTAATATCATATGCTTTAAACATATAAAATAAGACTAAAGATCATGAGGGAAATAAATGACAGATATATACATAGAAAAATGACTGTAATCTTACTTCTTTCTAGTTATCAACTTATCATCCTTCAATAAATTTTAACAAGCAGTAATAATAATTTTCCACTGGTCACACACAAGTAAACACAAAAAAACCCTAACACTAACTACTATAAGACATGCAATACAGACATATTACTTAAACTTCAATATATAAAATCCATACCCCTTCAAAAGCCGAAGCCGGCCGCTTATAACCGGCATAAAGAGACTCGAGTGCAGTCGTTTTAACGTCCGAATGGAATGCTCTTTAATTTAAGCTTTCTTTTCTCCTCATTTACTGGGTTGTTCTTTATTCTCTCTCCCTAGTATTCTTTTGAAAAAACCACAAAACCTCCTCCATCATTCAACGATACCATGTGAACTTGATAACCCCTAGTAGTGGAAACACATTATTTAATGAAAATATTAACACCCACATCTGCGAATCTAATAAGACTTTTCCAAACATAAACAAAACCCTAAAAAAATACCAACACCATATTCAAGCCTAAAGAGGTTTCACATCACCATGTTCTCTGGCAATATGCATCTTTGAAAGCTACCAATCGATGAAATTTAATAGGAAATGTTAGACCTATATCTGAGTGTTTATCCGAGTATCTTTCTAAAAAATGTGAACTCTTCACCTTCTTGTCTCCACCAATCTCAAAATGTTTGCATCTCTGCACACAATATTAATAACAACAAAAGGTAAGTAAAAACATTAAACGGATTCAAAGTTAATCTTAATTGGATCCTGGGACACATGCTTGCAACCTTGGCATTGCAAATTCAGCACAATCTTCTTGGTGGTTTTAGCCTGTTTTGGAGTTTTAGCCTGTTTAAGAGTTTACAATATTTAATAATAAAACTAATAACAATGTACTATAAACAACATTTGAGGATAATAATTTGCAAACAAAGTTATTAAAAAATTGTTAGCTTTGCAGGTAAAACAATTCATTTGAATAGATGAACCAGAAGGTCCAAACCAAACCATTTTTTACTGGTATAAAAGAATGCCCATTTTTAGCCAAAACCTAAACCGCCCACATGACCTCTTTTGACATCTAAAACAAGTGACTGCCCACTTTTACCCTACTTTATAGTATAAAAGAATGCCCATTTTTTGCCAAAACCTAAACCGCCCACATGACCTCTTTTGACATCTAAAAGTGATTGCCCACTTTTACCCTAATTTATAGCACAAAACCAATGTTGGTCCATAGAGAAAAAATCTCCATTTATACCCTAACCTTAAACCACCTGACCCTTCTCTTTTAGTCTAGCATAAACTAGTGTTACCCATATAGAAAAATTGCCCCTTTTCTAAATAATACCTAGATGTTTCTTTGGACGTCTTTGGCATAAACCATTCCCACTAGCCAAATACCAGAAATGGAGAAACTTTGGAAACCCATATAATATTTGCATGTATCTAAAATTAGGAACACAGAACAAAGAAAAAAACAAGAGGCATAAAATCTGACCTTGTGAAAGACAATCTTGGTTGACCACGATACCCAGACCGTTTCATGTCATAACGACGCTTCCCTTATTCAGCCAAACTATTTTTACCCTTCTTGTACTGTCACCTTATTCATTGTGTGTTTTTTTTTATGCACTCCTTGTTCTTGCAGTTTGGGAATCTCCTTTATGGTTTGAGAGCCAACACACGGCTCATACCTCCTGTTGCAACCCAAGTACCTTCAGTTTTCCACCTCTTCCTGAGCCACAAACCATATTTCTGATCTTGGCTTTTACGCCCTATGTTGACCTGGTCCATTTCAACCACACCAAATAATTACTCACTTTTGACTCATTAAGCAACTTGCATGACCTACCTGAACTTCAACATCTAATTAATATCGTTACAAAAAACACTCGACCACAAATTTCTCAACACATGAAGCAACAACATACCTACCGACTTTCATGACTTCCTATTAAAATAGTGACTCTTTGAGGATACCTCGCTTTCAGAGCAACCTAAAGCTGAACAAAACAAATAGCAAGTAAATAATGATACCTCTTATAGCCAGGTAAAAAGAAAAAAAAAACACACTTTTTAGCTCAGTTTGTAAGTGAACAATGACATAGATGTGTAAACAATGATTTACACATGAGAATGGAATCATTAACATTATTACTTACAGTGACTATTACAACGGAAAATACCCTCGATCCACATGATCGCCCATAAGCAAGTAATTTGTATTTGGATACTGCCATTTAGTAATAATATATTCATAGAGTTAACTGGTAGTTGTATAATTAATAATAAAATTCACAATTACAGCAAATAACAGTTAATATCCAAAAAATACCTTTCCTCAAATGCGAAAAAGTTCAGCAAGATCATGAAATTGCCTATGATATCACCACAAATAGTAACATGGCTCTTTACGGCTAGAGAAGAAGTAAACATCCAAACACTTTATCACTGTAATATCCATGCGATGATCCGTGTGCCTTGCAATCAGTTGTTGCATAAGCCTCAAATGTTTTATACAAACTAACTCGTAGGACTAATAACTGAAATGGGTCAATTAAAAGTTGTAAACTTGCAGATTAGAAAGCATATGAGCAACAAACAATAGCCTGAAAACACCATTAACTCCCAACAACACTTCACTGACCCACAGAAAGAAATATTATATGGTCATACCTGAACATTGCTTTCATTCATCAATATTTCTTTTGCGTTTACACATCGTGTCTTTACCTGAACATAATCTCTTTTACCGACTCTGAGGCTTGGTTTGATTTTTGTTTTGTAAATACACAGAGCCGCTTAGTATACTATGAATTGTTGTAAATCCCAATAAATATGGAGAGAGTAGGTCGTGAACATAACCAACTATTGTGGAACCTTGGCGAACATCTGTATTCTTTCGTTCCATTTAACACATGCAAAACTTTTTTTATTACTTCTGACCACAATACCAAATCAAAAGGTGGTTCAGGCTGGTTACTGGTACTGACCATCGTGAATAGCCACAGCTCCTCATCGATAACCATCATAAAATTCAAGCATCATACATCATATTAAAGTCGTATAACCAGGGAAACAAACCGAAAGAAACAATCTCAACTTAACAGTCAGTAACCATTACATTCAATAATCAGACCTTCACTCTATATAAAAACATTCTAGCTTAAGTAAAAGAACAAATTTTATATGAATGTAGCTTAAATTTAATAAGGCTTACAGACTATCTATACAAAGGTAACATATATCTCTTTTACCCTTGCGAGATATTTTTCTTGAATATGCGGCTGCTATGTTGAAGTAGAAAGTAGCAATATGCTGAAAATCTTGCTAATCTCCAACATGCTGACTTTTCATTATATGATCAGATCAACTTTCAAGTATCTCCATTCCTATTTTAACCTCCTCTGATCTTTATCAACTTTCATTTAGTCAAGATCTCATCTTTACCTTAACACAGCTAAAATGGCAAATAATATAATTATTAATAAAAGGAATAAAAAACATATTATAGGTTGTTGACATCGCTATTGTCTAGGACATAAAAGAAAATTCATTTCTAAACTAACAATGCATTAGAAAGACTAATGACTGATAACCAAATTAAGATACAAAGTGTTCTATAAACCATTTATGCATTAGAAAGACAAAAAAAATCAATTTTCATGATTATTGAACTGGATAACAATCTTAGTAAACCAAAATTCACAAAAGTTTATATTTCAACACAATTCACATCATATTTTATTCAAGCTGATGACTTTTCTTTTATCGTAGAGATCAAAATAATAACAACATAGAGCATAAACATATCGTTACTTGTGTCTTTTAGTCTTGAAATGTTCATCTCCTAGCAATTAAGAGCACTGAATTTCCATGAAGATGATGAAGAATATGTGCTGGTGAAAACCTAGCCGCCGCCTTGTCTTCGTTGCCTTGAACTACAACCATCACATTACCATAACTGGAGAAACCCTAAATCAACCCTTGTAGCCGTCATCTTTTTCTTCAGGCCACAACCACCGTCACCATCTTCTTCTTGGTGGAACCACAACCTTCATTTCTGGAGTTTTCGATCAACATCTTGATCCCTTCGGTTGTGATAGTAGCGACGATTATTAGGTGACGTAGTATGTAGTGTCGATGATTGATCCAGAAGAGAAATGAAGGAAGAAGCTAGGGTTTAGAACGGAGTTGTTTTTAGAAGTTTATAAAGCCGGGTCAACACACGGGTATGGATTAACACGTGGTATCCATAGAAAAACAACAAACCCATTTATTTTTCTGCCCAAAATCTGGTGAGGTTGCACCGTGAGGTGCCATGTGTTCTAAACCTTACTTATTTATTGTATAAAATAGATAATAGAAAATATATAATCGATTAACACGTATACCATTTGGGACTATACATGCAACAACATATTTGCATCACAACTTTGACTAGTTTATCCCATAATATGATGCACAAAGAGCGACAACAAAATAGTTTGAAGAACAAAGTTCCTTTTTTTATGCCATAATTTTTTGTTTACTGTATAAATCCTTAATATTCTTTTTTTATTTGTTTAATAATTAGTATATATTGTATATTCTTATTCTTATTAGTAGGTAAAAGTTATCATTATTTTAGTATCTCAAATCAATTGATCTGGGTAAGGTTATTGTAAAATGAATGTGTTTTGTGAGAAGTGTAAGAATAATCTATATCATTTGATCTTTAATCTAATGATTGATAATGACAAAATTGTAAATAGTGTTTATCATTAAATTAATTAATTTTATAGATTAAGGATATAAAGGTAAATTTAACATTTTTAAATTTAGAAACTCACATGCAACGCACATGCAAGTTTCTTTCTTCTTTTTTAAACGTCAATAACTTTTTATATGTAACTTTTTTTAAAGAAAAATTACACCATAATGACGAGTGTTTTTTTTATCTTTAATACGAGTACTATATTGTTATACTTATGTAGAGAAAAAAATTATATTTCGATTGGATGTTTTAGTCCATTATGTTTTTTCTATGTTCATACAATGGTGTTTTAATTGTATTGTGATTCAAGGCGTTGTATTTTACATTAAAACACAATGAACATAAATAAGACACCATAGCATTGCAAATAATGATTTATGATTCAAGTCATGGTGTTTTAATATCTAGAGTATGTAACATTGTATTGTGATTACAGTCATGGTGTTTTAACATCTGGAATAGCAATAGAATCATTCTATATGTTAAAACATCACGACTGTGTTATGATTCAATTCATGGTGTTTTTGGAATTTGTATTGTGTTTTATACCTACAAAAATAATAAAAATCATTACACATGTTAGAACACCACGTCTGTATTATGATTAAAGTTGTAGTGTTTTTTTGGAATTCATATGGTGTTTTATACGAGCTGATGATGAATTCCAAAAATAACTAATGAATTCGTAAAATAATTGATGAATTCGGTTATAAGATTATATCTTTAATTAAGATTATGGTTTAAATTACCATCTTACTTTAAACTAATAAAATAAATAAGCATATGTCATGGTAACAAGTGTGCCGAAATAGCGTCTTTTATCTTCTAAGTTTTTCTATCAGATAACTTCTAATATCTTACCCCAAGGATTGTACAGCCATAAAGAAGATGGAGCATACAATGGATCCATGACTATAAATGCAACTCTTATAAGAAATCCATGTTGAATGATGGCTTAGAGAATACTTATTTCAAAATAATCGGCTTCTAACTAGTTCTTGCCTTCATTATGTCAAACATTGAAAAAGTGGGACTTATACGATGTTAGAATTTTGTGTGCCCTTTTTAGTCCAAATTTTTGGTATACCAATTTGAGCAATCATACCAATTTGTGGTCTCTATTTTGATTAGCACTACTACAATACAAACACATTTTTTTTGAACGACGACTTTTCTTTGCAAAAACCCGGGCTAGCAAGCAAAAAGAATCTAGGATACAAGTCGCAGATGCAATATCATTTTTTTTAAAATGACGACTTTTATTAACAAACACATGATAATTGCAAAAGAAGGTAGAATATAATTATAGATTATGCCACTTGTGCGCTATAATTGCCTAAAAGAACTTTGAATAGTCCACAGTGGTGATTAATACGTGTTCATATTGGTCGACAATCTTTTAAGAAGATAAAGTATGAACGATGAAAAGGTGTTTGCATAAAAAACTTGGATAGCAAATGGCTTTTATGGCAAGCAAGTTCAAAAGATTGACCAAAGATTTTAAATGTTCCTCATCATTTATGTTTATGCAATAATACCAGAAGTTTGTAGTGTGAGGTATCAAATCTAAAAAATAGATGTTAACATCTTCATTTGTGACATAATGAACTTATAAAATATGTAAGAAGGTGACTAAAAATATTGAAAAACCTTGCTGAATTTATTGGTACGAAAACCTCATGATCCTAAAAATATAAAAACAAATGAAATATATAAGAAGGTGACTAAAAATTTTGAAATACCTAGCTGAATTTATTGGTACGAAAACCTCGTGATCCTAAAAATATAAAAACAAATGAAATATGTAAGAAGGTGACTAAAAATTTCGAAAAACCTAGCTGAATTTATTGGTACGAAAACCTCGTGATCATAAATATATAAAAACAAACTTTGTTTATGAAAGGAATTGTAACATCTCAAATTTGGGTAAATATATTATAAGAGAATTAAGGCTTGAGGAAATTACATTTTATAATCAATTGATGGTATATTGTTTAGTGGATATGTCATTCTTACAAGAGAGCGATATTGAAATAAAATTTTAACAAAAGTTTTAAGGGAGTTGAGGTTCATTACAAAACTTTGAAACAAAAGGTTAATCAAGCTAAAAACATATAGCAAGTTACACCTTTTGTTCTTTAGGCAGATAGGATATTGCCTCTTTCATCCTTACTTTTCATTAATACACAAATTATCCTTTACATTTCGAGTTTAGGCCATGCGTAGTTAGGGGTTATGTAGATGTGGGGTTATATGACACATAGCAAATGTGTAAGAAAGGAGATTATATAACTTGAGTGTGTAGTGAGGAGTTATGTAGATGTGGGGTTATACCCCTTCAATTATCTATCTTATATATATATATATATATATATATATGTATGTATATATACATGTGTGTGAAAGAAACCAATGTGTAGCGTCGTTATGCCCATCGCGGGGAACAAATTCAACAACCCATGGCGCTGAGAGGGGCAGTGTTCCCCGGCGCTTTGGCATGGATGGAGCCCTTATAGCACTTGATTACGCAAGGGCTTATTACATATTTTGTTAACGGCGCTCGAAAATATGTTAAATAACATGCTAATTGACCAATTTACCCTTCCTTAATATTTAACCCACGCTTCGTCATCTTCATCCTAACTCTACTCAACATTACCTTTATGTAGCTCAAAGTCAATATGTTTGCAAAAGATCAACTACCCACAATTACCCTCAATTAGTTAAATGACCAAAAAACATTATATTACCTTTTGTTATGGAACTTTATGAGTCTTTTTTATAAAAAAACATTTTGAAGTTTATATACACATCTTATTTGGACTCCAAAGCAAGAAGGAAAATGTGTTTTTTCTTAAGAACAAAATACGGGAAAGTTTTAGTTCGAATGAAGTATATGTAGATGCACTGTTGATGACAAGGTCACCCAATGGGCTCCTTCGTCTAGACTCCTAGATTCTGATTGACAATTGGGCCCTAGCCCACAATGACACATCTCACTTACTGGCTTTCGGGAGGATAATACCAAGTCAACGATCTCTGATTTTCCCACTCAGGAACAAAAGTGAGGCACCTGTTCTAATTAGAAAGGAGATGATGTGATCGGTCCTCAGCATTAAATGCATCATGCTCTTCGACCGTCCAAGGGTTTAAGATCCTGCAAAAGAAAGGATATTTGCTTAATCAGAAAGCATACAATAACGAGAAAATCTCCTGAGATCCTTTTAAGGGGATAAGCATCAGAGTTATGTCCAAAAAAGAGGCTTCGTTAGTTAGGCTCATCCCATATAAGCAATACCAATGATCATCACAAGGTAAGTTATCACTTTGCACACAACAAAAACTGAGAAAAGGCTCCCAAACACATTGAATTCCTACATTCAATTATGATATCTCAAACATGACATTCCAACCAATTTACTACCCTCACTTACTACCAATTCATTCCGAGGCATGAGACTAATTCTCATGTTGGAGCTTGGTTACCGACCCCAGGGGCTCTTTGTAACGAGTCTAACTCTTGGTGCATATTCTGTGACAACAACTTAATGGTTTAATAGTTTAGTTATTGGTTATTCTATATTGGGCTTAAGATTTATGTTTAGCTTGTTTAGAGTTTTAATGGGTTGGGGAATGGCCTAGCCCAGTCCAAAGCCTAGTATGCAGACATCTAGTATATAAACATGTTTTGCATTAGGGTTTTGGCTAATCCTGAGAGTTAGTGGTCTGGTGAGTGATTCAGTTACACAGGGAGTGACTGTGAGATTGAGTGAGAAATCTACAGAGAGTGGCTGAGAGATTTCTTATGGTATTGAATTGATTGTAAACATTCATGTTGGTTAATCAATAGAATATCGGTTTGAAAGTTATTGTTCATGTTCGTTCATCTGAATAACTTGTTTTTGTGTTCGTGTGATCTATCAAGGGGATTCCGCACCCTTGGTTGATTGTCATTCTCGTATCGATCCACGTGTAATAGGGACCTACAATTGGTATCATAGCTTTTGTTCTATATTTTATGGTTCGAGATTGATTCTACAGAATTCAAGTTTTTGTTTGAAGGATTTTTCTGCCATTTGAAGAATTGTTTTTAGTGTTTTGTGGGTAAATTTGCATTACCGTGAACTCACAGTTTTGCGATTTACCAAAACCACACAAATTTTAGGAAGTACAGAAGCTAGTTCGAATTTGTCATAAAATTCCGAACTTGTCAAATTGTTTTGAGTTTGTGGGTGTTCCGAATTTGCTGTTGGTTCTGAATTTGACAAGTTCTTAGAATTTGAGAAGTTCCAAATTTAACCAGTCTTCCGAGTTTAATCAGAAGTCCGAATTTAGCAAGCATACTTACTTCCGAATTTGAGTTACATGTTCCGAATTTGAGATTATTTGCTCTGAATTTGAGCGTTTCCGAATTTGAGGTTCTGGATATATCACTTCCAAATTTAAACCAAAGTTCTGAATTTACAAATTCCGAATTTCAACTTTTGTTCCGGATTTAAACTAATCACGGCAGGTTCCGAATTTAACAAATATTCCGGATTTGTTCTTTTCTGAATTTGCCATATAGTGTTCGAATTTAAGGATAAGTTCCGAATTTGTAAATCCTTCAGGGTTTGTTAAGTTTTTTAGAGTTTGTGATTTTTCAGAGTATGTGAAAGCCTTCAGCGTTTGTGAAGTTTTTCAAAGTTTCTGATTATTTAGATTTTGTGAAGTTTTTTAGAGTTTGTGAAGATTTTTAGAGTTTGTGATTTTTCAGAGTTTGTGAAAGCCTTTAGGGTTTGTGAGTGGTCAGGGTTTGTAAATCATTTAGGGTTTGTAAGGTGTTTAGGGTTTATACTTCATTCCGAATCTAAACTTGTTCATGGTTTACCATTTATTCCGATTACAAATTGTTCAGGGTTTGTAACTTAAAGTATTGAAAGGTTTCGAATCAAGTTTTCCAAAATCCATTTGTTACTTTTTAGCTGCATGTTTAGAATGTGTAAAATGGAACAAAAAGATGTGACTGTTAAGAATCCGCACAACTGATAAACGTCTCAAAATATGCTGAATGGAGAGAAACATTTGAGACATTTGTTAAGCATAAAGATGCTTGTACGTGGTGTATTATTGATGGATACATTGCTCCTACATATAAACTTGATGGGAGCATTAGGGTGACTTCGTATGAGAAGATGCAAGAATTTGAGAAATGGATGTATGATGCTGAAAAGAAAGCTTTAGCAGTGATAAAGATGTCCTTGCCATTTGCAATAAAACACATCTTTAATAGGTATGGGTCTTCTAGAGAGCCGTGGGAAGCATTGGAAAACGTTATTAGGTTTCTTCAAGACAAAGTACATACGATCAAATATTTGTAGCTGAGATTGCAGCTTTGAGATTGGAGAAGTAGATGCTGAGGTAGAGGAGAAGAAGAAAATTGCTAAGGAGACTGTGGAAGTCAGAGATGTAGATGAGCTTACAGAAGAGGTAAACGTACAATCAGAATCTGTAAGTCATACATGTCATAATTGCCCTGAACTACAAGGTAAAGTTGACAGACTATCGGAGCAAAACAAAATTCTGTTAGAAGTATTAGAAAAACTAAAAGAGTCAAATGTACTTTTGAGTAAAAAGGAGTCAAATTGTTTAAATAAACTCAAATCAAATGAACAAGAAATTAGCAGTTTGACTAGCAAAGTTAAGGAACTGTTACAAATCATTGATTTAGCTCGTGAAATTGTGAAGGATAAGACTAACAAGTTTTCAGAAAAGTGCACAGAATTGGCTGATGCACAAGCTAAAATTGTTGAACTTCATGGAAAGTTAGACAGATTTGGAAAATCTTCGTTAGTCAGGACTCACATTCAAGAAAATTTGAAAAAGAGTAATGATAAGACGGGAGTGGGGTTTGTTAAAGCTTCACCTTCTGTGGATCAAGGCTATTCCTTTTTACAAAATGAAAATAAGCTAACAGATTTTGTGCCTACTATACTAGCTGTACTGGATTCGATAACAGTTGGCATACCTAATGTTTTGGTCAAAAATCGGTTTAAGGATAATGTAACCAAACTTTGATTGTGAGGTAGAGTGCTAATGTGATGAACAATTGTGTGAATAGATATGAAATGTAAATGTTGATGAACACAATGATTTGTACGAGGAAAAAGCACTTGATCTTTAGAAGATCTCCGACATAAAAAACCTCGGGTGGTGGAAATTACCGATCACTAACTATATTACACTCAAAAGGTTACAACTTTGGATGATGATGAAGCTCAATACAAGTAATCACAAGTGTGTTACAGAGAGTTTTCGAGAGTAGTTGTGTGTGAATTGTGTGTGTGTTTTATGTTCTAAATGATCTCATCATCCCTTATAAAATTAGAAACCAATACATAAAAAATATGCGAAAATTATGCAAGTATCCCACGTTCTCCACAACGGCTACATGCTTCCAAAATCGTGTGAATAGAGAGCATATTCCCTGGATTCCAGCTTGACTAAGTCGAATACAAGCTTTATACAGAGGATACAATTGTTAGTTAATGTAAACAATAATAAGGATCCGTGATCTCAGACTTCCTGCACCATCTGTTAAGGATTGGTGATCCAGGCCAATCTAAGGATATGTGATCCATAGTATTAAAAATAACCCCTAACAATTGCCCCCAAATATGGTTGATATTAGATTAACTTTGTCTGCCATATTTCCATTATATGCGGACTAGCCGTTGCGAGTCTGACGTCATCGATGGGACTGCCTACAAAACATCATGATAAATAGGAGAATAGATAGAGTCTAAAAATCCCATTTAAGATCATAGATCTCCAATTTAAAACCCATATCAGAGCTTCACCAGGTATTCTCTCCTCTTCTCCTTTTCCTTTTCTTCTGTATTCATCTTCGTTCTTTAGCAAATCAATGGCGAAATTGGCCACTCGATCCTCCCCGAATAAGGACTAGGAACGTGACAGTCCACCCAAGAGCCAAAACCTCCTGAAGAATCCTTCTTTAGAGTTGTGTAGATTCACCGATCCTGAAGTCGATTAGCTACGTAACTGTTTCCCTAAGGGAACCATCTTCAGACCTTTTGACTCTTCACTCAAGAGTGATTCAAAATCCTCTGTTTGGGCTTGTTTCCTTGCTGTGCCATTCGAAATTGGCTATATTATCCCTTTCCAGCATTCATCTAAAGTTTCTTTACCCAAATTGGCCTGTGCTACAGCCAGGCGATGCCGATGCTATGGAGGGTGTTATACACTCTTGAACATATCATAAGCAATGAGGGTTTGAGTTTCACCATTTCTGAACTCCCACACCTGTACAATCTTGTGTCTCACAGATCCCACCGATTTCTATTCAAAGCCAAACCTCAGCAGCCGCTCCCACTCCTCAAAACCACCAAAAATGATACCTCCTGGAAGAACCAGTTCTTCTTTGTGAGGAGGAATACTATTCTTTAGAGGATAGTCTTCCAAAAAAGTGGAACTTGAAGGGTAGGATATAGGATCCTTAGGTTAGGACTGTAGAGAGTTCTTTTCTTTTTTGTTGAGGATAACTGATCCAGTTTCGTTTACAGGTGCAGTGACCAACTTTGCTTCTCTCACTAATACTCTGGAACTGCAGAAAGAGTAGCTGCAACTGGGGATTGGATATAGCGGTTAGAATATTCAAGCCAAAAGCAAAGGATTTAGAAGATACCACATCCACCACCTTCACAATGTCAAGTAAGTATTCATAAATAATGAAATGTTTATAAGATGATAAAATCAAAGGATTACGGATACTTATCTTTTATGTTGGCCACCCATGCCAAGGCTGGATCCAAGATGAAGAAGCCAAGTGAGTCTGATGAAGACAATCTTCAGATAGAGCGACAATTCCACGACTTTGTCACTGAGGTAAGGATCCTTGATACTTATGACTAATCTTGTCTTTTGCTAAGGATAAATGATCCTAACTCCCCTGTCTTGCAATTTGCAGAAGTTTGTCCGTATCTAGGCTAACCAGGATAAGCGCCTAGCCGATGCTAAAGAGAGACTAGCTGATCTCGTTCCATCAGCTGCTACCAAGGACAAGAGGTCTCCCAACTCGAGAAGGAGGTCAACACCCTGGAGAACCAGATCATGGTGGCAGAGATACAAGCCAACAAAATTAAACTGGAGGCCGCTGATGAAGCCAAGGTCTCCCCAGCTCAAGCCATTCTGCGGACAAGGATAAAATAGTAAAAGAAGCTATGGATCCTGATTTTGATAGGTCTAAATGGGATCTTGCTGGGTGGAGGCAGAGACTCATGGAGCTCGGTGGTGAAGAGGAGCCTGAGCCGAGGCACACGCTGGAAGTTGGGACTAGTGGGACAAAGGAGGCGGTCGAGGTCGCTGGGGTTGAAGGTGGTGGAGCAGGTGGTGGTGCAGCTGAAGGTGATGCTGTTGTGGTGGGTAATGAAGGATAATATAGATGAGGACTGAGCCCAATTTTTTTTGTTGATGATGTTTTCATTTTGAACAATTTGTGGTTTTTAATTCTCAAACAATAGTTTCTAGGGTAAGGATCCATGATCCTTAAGACACTAGGGGGTGGCAAAGGTGGATGGGTCCTTCTATTTGTGGAGGATGAAGCCTTTGACACTCCTCACTTTTATTTTCCTGCATCTTGAACAATTATTATGGACATCCTTTGTCAACCTAAGTGGACGGGCCACGTTTTGCTGGTAGAAACTCAGGTTGATAATTTTGATAACCTTCTGACAAGGTTTTCATAAAAATTATAACCTTTAACTATATCTTGTGTTGTAATTTATTTCTGAAATGTTGCTCTGATAAGTTTATGTTTATTATTAGCTTTGTTTTACAAAACTTAGAGTATTTTGGATCCATAAAAAATACACCAATCCTCTATCATAACAACTCTAGAACATATGATAATTTATCTGATCAAGGATCATATATCCTTAATTGAAAGGTCTAGAGTGTAATCAATGTGATAAATAAAGATACAGGATAAAACATACCGGAGAATCCAAGTTAGGATACTATATCCTTAAGACTTACAAGTGCATAAATGGACCAAAGAAATCAGTTAAGGTTTTAGGATTTAGGATCCATACTTGCAAACCTTTTAAGCTTCAAGAACATGTAAAAAATAACTTGGGACTAAGCCAATATTCTGGGGATAAACCATCATAACTGGGTATAAGCCCAAATAAACTAGGGACAAGCCCAAAATCCTTAGGTTCTGGCCCGAACTAGGGACAAGCCCAACGTAAGTGATATGAAAATGCCAAAACCTTAGCTAACATGAAAACGTTAGAAACCTTAGGATAACAGATGTATGGTACGTCTACCATTATACTTGAGATCCTACATATGGCCAACAACTATGAAATTGTAAGCCACTAAAGCGTGTATGGTCCCATTGCCTCGAACCATACTTGGATAAACTTCCGCTACTGGCCGGGTGTCAAAACCCAATTCGTGTGAAAGGTGAAAACCTTTAAACCTTAGAAGGTATAAGATACCTTAAACGTGGGAGAGAGGTGGCCAACCCCTTAATCCTCAGTGAATAAATGTTAAAAACGCTGAAAAAGCTTAAAACTTGATAAAAATGGATGTTAAAGGTTTAACATCCTTTCCTTATAATGAATAATAAGTATAAAATGAAAGAGAGTGAAAGTGAGATGTTACCGAAGTAATATTCATACATCCTTTGAGGATCCTAGATCCTGGGTCAGAATAATAGAGTCTCCAAGGATCCTTGATCCTTCTTACATGAAGTATCTTTTCAGATGAACAACATACTAAGCTCTTGGTAGAAGATCACCATCCATAGTCAATAAGCGATATGCCCCCTTTCTAACTTCTACTTCTATCAAGTAGGGACCTTCCCATTTTGGTGCTAATTTGCCATCAGCTGGATTCGTAGTGTTCTAAAATGCTTTTCTCAGTACCAAATAACCAACTTGAAATCTTCTGATTCTTGACATTCTTATTGTACCCTCCAGCCATTCTTTTTTGATAGCTAGCCATCCTTATTCTTGCCAAATCTCTGAGCTCATCCACAGTATCTAGGTCTCGGCATTTGTTTCAGGACCACGAATGCTTGTTCTAGCTGTAGGAACCACCATTTCTGTAGGGATCACTGCCTCAGTTCCAAAGACTAGGGAGAACGGAGTCTGGCCTATGGTGTTCTTTGGAGTTGTTCTATTTGCCCACAAGACATACGGTAACTCTTCAGCCCATTTCCCTTTCTTGGATCCAAGCTTCTTCTTCAAGTTGTTGATGATGATCTTATTGCTTGGTTCTGCTTGACCATTAGCTTGTGGGTGGACTGGTGTTGATGCTATCATCCTAATCCCCCAGCTGTCACAAGAGTTAGTAGTTCTACTCCCAATAAATTGGGATCCATTATCACAAATAATTTTAGAAGGAATTTTAAATCTAGTAATAATGTTTCTCTTAATGAAGGATATAACTTCTTTTTCCGTGACTTGAGCAAAAGCTTCTGCTTCTATCCATTTGGAGAAGAAGTCTGTCATGGCTAGCATAAATACTTTTCCTCCTGGTGCCTTTGGAAGTTTGCCAACTATATCCATTCCCCATTTCATGAATGGCCAAGA
The DNA here is from genome assembly GCA_947069175.1 of Scalesia atractyloides. Classification (NCBI taxonomy): domain Eukaryota; kingdom Viridiplantae; phylum Streptophyta; class Magnoliopsida; order Asterales; family Asteraceae; genus Scalesia; species Scalesia atractyloides. Next base: position 38,867,968 of record CAMTDV010000008.1, on the reverse strand, counting down.
GGAAATTATTAGATATAAAGGCTCTGCTGGTTGATGTAGGATGTTACTGTGTCTTTGACAAGCATCACATCTTCTTGCGTATTCCACAGCATCCTTCTTCATTGTAGGCCAATAATAACCTGCTCTGAGGATTCTTGAGAATAATGCTCTGCCCCCAGTGTGGTTTCCACAATCTCCTTCATGAAAATCCTCCAAGACCTCTTGAATTTCTGGATCCTCAATGCATCGCAAATAGGGACCTGCAAGAGATCTTTTTATACAAAATGTTATCTAATATAATAAATTGAGATACCTTAACCCTGAATCTGGGATTCTCCCCTGTGGGAATTTCCCTATTTTGAATGTAGTTCATAATTGAAAGGATCCATGATCCTGAATTTGGCTGCACATCACTGGGTACAGTTGAAGTATCTTCAACTATTTCCAATGCTTCATTTTCCTCGATTGCAAGAAAAAGAATATGGATGATAGGTATCCTCACGTCTTCTGGTATCTTTAAGGATGATCCTAGATTTACCAACGCATCTGCCCCAACATTTTCTTCTCTAGGTACCTACGTTATGCTAAAAGAATCGAAAGCATTTGCTAGTTTTTTAACAATTTCAAAATATCTGATTTATTTCTCACCCTTCACAGCATATAAGCTATTGTAATGGTTAGTAATTAGCAACGTTATACTTGAAGATACCGGATCCTCATCTGTTTAGTTAATTGCAAACCTGCTATTAGGGCCTCATATTCTGCTTCATTGTTAGTTGTCTGAAACTCACAAGTAATGGATTGGGCTATCATGTCCCCTGTGCCGATTTTAGTAGTATGCCTAGTCCAGTTCCCTTGACGTTTGAGGCTCCATCTGTGAAGAGTATTCAAGGATCCTTGGTCTCCTCAAGCTGTTGAGCCTCTAATTCAGCTTCCCTTTGTAGATCACTACTGAAACCAACCTCAAATCTGCCAAAGCTCGAGACTTGATGGCAGTCCTGGGTTCATACTTAATGTCATATGCACTAAGTTTAACTGCCCACTTTGCCATTCTACCTGACATTTCAGTTTTCCTGAGAACTTTCTTAATAGGAAAGTTAGTTTTCACATCAATTGTATGTGTTTCAAAATAATTTCTAAGTTTAGTGGAAGCCATAATCAACGCAAGAATTAATTTCTCTAAATGAAAGTACCTGGCTTCAGCATCAAGAAGGCTTTTACTTACATAATATACCGGATGTTGTTGGCTTTCGTGATCCTTAACTAACACTGCACTTATAGCTTTACCTGAAACAACTAAGTACAAGGATAGTGGCTCACCATCCTCTGGTTTCATCAGGGCTGGTGTTGAGGATAGATAGTCCTTCAGGGCTTTGAGAGTGGCTTCATGCTTCTCAGTCCACTCGAATTTCTTATTCTTCCTTAGGATGTCATAAAAATCCCTACATTTCTCTGAGGACTTTGAAATGAATCTATTTAAGGCCGCGATCCTTCCTATCAACTATGGACATCCTTGGCATTGGCATGGGATTTTATATTCACAATCGCCTTAATCTGCTTAGGGCTTGCTTCGATCCCCCTCTTGGTCACCATATATCCTAGGAATTTTCTAGCTTTAACACCAAAATGACACTTTGAAGGATTCAACTTCATGTTGTATTGGTCAAGGATATTGAATGCCACTTTAAGATCCTTGAGATGATCCTCTGCTCTCTTGGACTTGACCACCATGTCATCTATATACACTTCCATAGTGTCTTCGATCTGCTCTTTGAACATCCGGTTGACCAGTCTTTGGTAGGTGGCACCTGCATTTCTTAGTCCAAAAGGCATTGCAATATAACAATATATGCAAGTAGCAGTCATGAATGCTGTATCCTCTTGGTCAGATGGTTCCATCTAAATTTGTTGGAATCCAGAGGAAGCGTCCATAAAGGTTAGCAATTCATGATCCACCATAGAGTCAATGTGTGGTAATGGGAAAGGATCCTTGGGACATGCTATATTTAAATCTGTAAAGTCAACACATAACCTCCACTTTCCAATTTTCTTTTGAATTACCACTACATTAGCCAACCATCATAGATACTTAACTTCTCTAATCATACCTACCTTCAAGAGTTATACTTGTCATATCCTCGTGGTTCCAAGTAAAGGTAGACTTTCTTCTTTTCAGGAAAGATACTAGATCCTGCTCTATACTGTCAAGGATCCCGGATCCTATGTAGACTTTGATTTCAGGATCCTGAGGATCCAGCATTACATCCTTGATGTCTTGTTCTGCTGCCTCTAGGACATCCCTTGGAGGATACTTTAATTGCTATGCTGCTCTTCCTTTCGAAGCTGGCTTCATAGAACATGTGTAACAATTCTTTGCTTCTTGTTGATCACTTTCTATTTTCACTACTCCCCATGGGGTTGGTAACTTCACACATTGATGATATGTCGAAGGACCAACTTTCGTATCGTGTATTCAGGGCCTGCCAAGGATCACATTATAACAAGACAAATAGTCAATGACATAGATTTTTTGTACGGAGTTTACCCCTCAATGTAGATTGGGAGTTTGATGTCGCCCAACGTGTTCTTTGTCTCGCCGCTGAATTCTACAAGGACTGAAGATCTTCGAACTATTTTTGATTCCGGGATGTTCATCTTTTGAGCACATCGAGTTGAACTATTTCTGATTCCGGGATCCCGCGAACAAAGTGGTTAGATATAAATAAAGTAATGACTAAGCCATCATGATGAGGATCCTGTATATCAACACGGTCATCCTCATCAAAGGATATGATTTTATGTTGAGTCAGGGTGGGGGTTCGAATAGGCCTGTTTCCGTTTTCTAGCTTGGCTTCCTTAGCATGCTTCTTTGCTGTAGAGAATAAGCTTCCACATATATTGGAGCCTTCGGAAATGAAGTTAAAGATTTGAGCGTCTGCAGGTGGTGAAAGAGCTCTTTCGGGTACTTTTTTAGGATCCTGGATCTTGATTTCTTCCTTCCGAGTAGCTCTTTCAAGTAACCTTTGCTGAGTAGGTAACATATCTCCTTTCTGAGTGCAATGCATTCATTGGTAAGGTTATCGAAGTCTTCGTGGTATGCACACCACTTTGATCTATCCTTGTTGGATGTAGACTTTTCGTTCTTCTTGGGCCATCTAGCCTTCTCACCTAGATTCTGCAAAGCAAGGATTAATTCACTATTTTCAGCAGAAAAAACAATATTTGGATATATGAGGATATTCCTCCTCATCTTCCTCTTGTTTAACTAAATGAACATTTTGATTGTCATGCTTGGAGTATTGCTTGGACCGATTGTTCTTGTAGAAGGATCCTTGCTTCTCCATGTTTTGAGGATCTAGATAACTTGTCTTGGATCCTTTTGTCATCCTTTAGTTGGATGAACCTCAGGGCCTTGTTCCTTACGACATCTAAGTTCCTGCAAGGTGTCATAACAAGATTATCATAGAAAGGAGAATCTTTTTGTAATCCAATTTTAAACGCTTCCACAGCAGCGACAATGTCTAAATGTGGGATTTCCAAGGATTCTCTACCAAATTTAGTCACATAATCTCTAAGTGATTCACCACGAGCTTGGGTGATCCTATATAAGTCACTAGTTAATCTTTCAAAGGTTCTACTACAAGAAAACTGATTATTGAATAAGTTAACTAAGTGAGAAAATGAAGTTATAGAATAGGGAGGAAGACTTAGCAGCCATTTTAGTGCTGATCCAGTAAGTGTGGATCCAAAGCCCTTGCATAAACAAGCTTCTTTCAACCTTTCAGGGATAGGGTTGATCTCCATCCTTTCTCTATACTGAGCCACATGCTCTTCTGGATCAGTGGTACCGTCGTATAACTTTATATTGGGGGTATTGAAATGCTTTGGTATCTCAACATTGCATAAGGGAGGTGCAAAGAGCGATATTCTATGACTCCCATTTGGAATCTTAGGAATGGGTTTAACCACTCTCGAGACACTGGATATCATGTCCTTGAGTTTCTGCAACTCCCTGGCCATGGCTTGGTTGATCCCTGCATCCTGCGTGTAAGTACAGTTAGTATCAAAAGATGTATTAAAGTTATTACCTCCCGATTCGTTTGAAGTTGGTATCGCAGAAGTGTATCTAGGACAAGACATGTCCGGTGCAATAGTAGGACCAGAAGAAGCAATGATCTGCATTGGGACGAAATCCCCTTTATTGATTTCCGAACTTCTAAGTGATTGACTCCTTGAGGATCCTTGATCCTGAAAAATGTTGGATCCATGATACATTAGTGCTGAAGGCCTTGATGGATACTCCATGGATCCTTGAATCTGAGTTGAGGATCCTTACTACTGAATGTAGGATACCTGGGGCTGGTACATTCCCTGTGATCCTCCAGGTTCGTAGAAGAATCCTTGAGGCTCAATGGTCTTGAATGATCCTCGCCAAAGGATAGAGGATCCTTGAAGTAGGATCCTTGAGGCTGCGTCATTGCTAGTGATCCATGATGGAGGTTTGAGGATTCTTGAAACTGGACATTGGATCCTTTAGAATGCTGGATTGTTGACGATGGAGTAGAAAAATTCAACGACCTAGGCATCAGTGGAGAGCGATCTTCTGCTGGTCTCTTCTGCTTCTTGATTTCATCAATTTCACGAAGGATCCTTTGGTTGGTTTTGTCTTGCTGCTCCATGTAGCCTTTCATCTGCGATATCAAAACAGAAATATCACTATTAGTAGTTGTAGAAGAAACAACAGGCTCTTTTGATACTATGAAGACGGATGATGTCTTCTTCTGAGCGTTTTCAGCATTCTTCTGGAATGCAGAGTGAATACGAGGCAATAATGCACTAGTTTGTGATGAGGTAATCATCGGCATGGCACTTGAAGTATCTTTTCCCTAAGAGGCCATGAAGTTGATGGAAATGAACGAAGATTCTTAGAATTGAAGCACCACTTGCCCCACGGTGGGCGCCAAACTGTTTTGGTCAAAAATCAGTTCAAGGATAATGTAACCAAACCTTGATTGTGAGGTAGAGTGCTAATGTGATGAACAATTGTGTGAATAGATATGAAATGTAAATGTTGATGAACACAATGATTTATATGAGGAAAAAGCACTTGATCTTTAGAAGATCTCTAGCATAAAAACCTCGGGTGATGGAAATTACCGATCACCAACTACATTACACTAAAAAGGTTACAACTTTGGATGATGATGAAGCTCAATACAAGTAATCGCTAGTGTGTTATAAAGAGTTTTCGAGAGTATTTGTGTGCGAATTGTGTGTGTGTTCTATATTCTAAATGATCTCATCATCCCTTATAAAATTAGAAACCAATACATAACAAACTATGCGAAGATTATGCAAGTATCCCACGTTCTCCACAACGGCTACATATTTCCAAACTCGTGCGAATAGAGAGCATATTCCCTGTGGTTCCAGCTTGACCAAGTCTAACTCGTTATGTACCTGCGAATACAAGCTTTCTACAGAGGATATAATTATTAGTTAATGTAAACAATAATAAGGATCCGTGATCCTTAGACTTCCTGCACCATCTGTTAAGGATCGGTGTTCCAGGCCAATCGAAGGATATGTGATCCATAGTATTAAAAATGAACCCCTAAAACCTAATAGTCCAGTTTCTTTGAAAGAATCTGATGGGTCTAATAGTACACCTCATAAAGTGGATAAGGATACTGAAGACAAAAAGGTCAAAACATTTATAAAGCGATCGAACAAAAATAAAGTTTTTTTAAGATCTTGTTTTAAATGTTACAACAAAGGACATGTGGCGAGTTGTTGTCCTTTGAAGAAAGGCAAGCAAAAAGTTTATGAACTTAAGGATGGGAATCAGGTTGGTTCAAATAATAATGTAAAATCAAGTTGTCAGACAAATCAACCTGATTTCAACCTAAATCTTCAACATCAGGAATATTTGATAAACCAAAAAGAAATTCTCCCAAAACAAATCATTTTCATGGTTAATCAAATAAATATTAAAATAGAAATTTTGGATATCAAAATCGATACCAGACTTCTGCTGATCGAAATTTTCAAATAAGAAATGAATATAGGGGTTTTAGTAACTCAAATGTTCAAAACAATCCAAAACTTTTCCAAAGTTCAGGTTAAAATAATGGGAGAAGAGGGTTTAGAGATAATAATTTTTAATGGTCGGAAAATCCGAGAGTTTATTGTAACTCTCGCGATCAAAGACTTAGTGGAAATTATAAATCTTGTTCAGCAACAAGGAAGACATCTAAGACGCTAGTAGGGTGTGATGGATATTTGACAGAATTTTCTTATGTGGATGTTTATGGTCAACCCAAAACCGGTAAGGTTTGGGTTCTCAAGTTTAACTGAGTTGTTGAGTAAGTGCAGGATGACCAAGAATGATGTTAACAATGATTATTCCCGTATAGCATCTGAGGTGAATAGTAGGTTAAAAAATGGTAACGAATTATTCACTTCAGTGATTGTTATGATTATTCTAAACTTAAAATTGAATTTTTTTTTGTCAGATTTAAGTAGGAGTCTGTTTGTTTATAAATTTTAGTTTTAGGATTTTCTTTTAAACTTACTCCTTAAAAAAGATTTAGGGGGAGAAATTCCTCTAAGCCAAAAAGAATTTAGATAGTGCGTCTGTTGAGGAGGAGTAAGTTAAAAATTTTAAAAATACAAAAATAGTAAAAAAAAGTTATTTTTGAAAAAAATTTAAAAATGAACAATTGAGAAATCATGGTGTGAAAACGTAGGTCCCCTAGTCCTTATGGATCTTCACAGAATCGTCTATCTAATCTAGAGTGCGGAATCCCCTAGATCAGATTTAACAGAAACAAGAACACGAACACGAACACGAACACAATTCCTTTCAAACTGTCTTCTATTGATTATCCAGCACATTGGTTTACACTCAATTCAAGACTTTCTAGAAATCTCTCAGCCACTCTCTATAGATTTCTCACACTCTTCTCCTTCTAACCCCCTTAAACCCTAATGCACAACATGTATATATACTACATGTCTGCATACTAGGCTTTATACTGGGCTAGACCATTCTCCAAGCCCATTACAACTCTAAACTAGCTAAACATAAATGCTAGGCCCAATGCAAAATATCCAAAGACTAAACTATTAAGCTGTTGTCACAAATCACCAACAGACTCCTCCTTGACAATAGCTTCATAGTGTAATTTTGTCTTCAAACATCTTGTGATCTTTTGGTCTTTGGATAACTTCAACTACACACAAATTCTGACATTAACAGACTCCCCCTTAGCTGATGCTTCCAATCTCCAAAACTTTAAACTAGCATTCTCTGGTTAAGCTCTTATATCCAAATTCCTTTATATATCCGTTTGCAATATAGTAGAAGGATCCTACCATGCATCTGTACGCATTCTGCACTCCATTCTTAAAATGTACTTTACTTGAATTCTGCACTTCATTATGATAACTGCATCGATCTGTTTAGAAACACAAGCAAGTAACTCAAAAAACCATTAGTTCTTTTCTACATTAAAGATAAACCAATATTTTATCTTATCATGCAAAAATAAACAACTTATTAGTTCAAACTGGGAGACTTTAAAACAAATCTTTTTGTATTTTTTATATTTCTGAAAACAAATAACTAACAAGAAAATAAACACTCTATTTTTGTGAGAATCACCGTTAAGAAGATCATATCAGCAACATCAAACTGTTTTCACACTATTCCATTTTTCTATATGCAATATTCATGAAAAGTAGTTCAAGACGATTACCAGTATTGTTTATCCACTTAAACAAAATACATGAACATTTCAAGTATCATTACCTAGTGATCTGTTTAGATAATTTTACTGATATACTAGTGTGTCCCACTTCAGGACATACCCCCATAATCAAGGTATGCACAAAAATTCATCGTAGTAGGTGAGTATACCGAAATTCATCCTTTGTTATTTACAACGTTAGATAATTGGTGATCAGGTCAGTACTTCTGTACAGCAAAGAGACCAATATCCAACGAGGGTTAGGGCAAATACCAAATTTTGGTACGAATAATGCAATTTGCACATTTGAATGACTCTCTAGGAGAGCTTCTTCAATTTTTGGGATTTGACATTTTAGCTCTTTTAAGATATCCTGGTTGTGCCTAGGTCAGCATATATTGGATGCAGCAGAAGGACAACCTTGATACCCCGGATGAAATAACGATATAAAGACCTAAAACCTCATATTTTGGCAATCTATCAATGCAAGATTTAAGGTTATAAAACCATACGCCACTGATTTGTTACCCGCTCATACACAGTTTGTTATATGTGTATCACAAAGGTAAGTTGATTATTTCATGCCTTTTGCCTACTAGTACATCATATGATGAAGCTGCTATCACACTTAAACAATTTTAATTTTTTAATTTCAGTGTGACAGTCTAACTTGCTGATGTAATATCATTTCTTCTTTTCCACACAGTGAAACTCATTTTTGATTTTTGAAAAAAAACTTTAAACTTTTCAACTTACTCCCCCTAAACTCACGCACTAACTAAAACTCTTTTTGGCTTAGGGAAATTTCTCCCCCTAAATTTTTGCTTTTATGTAATAAGGATTTCAAAACAGAAATTTAAATACAAACAGACTCCCACTTCAACCTGACAAAAGGTTTTTCACTGTTAGTAACCATTTTCTATCACATAAGTAAATAATTCGTTACCATGGGTAACCTACTATTCATCTCAGATGATTTACAGGAATAACCACTGTTGAACCCATCAACAGTCCTTCTTGGCCATCCTGCACTCACTCAACAACTTAGTTAGACCTGAGAACCAAAACCCTACCGGTTTTGGGTTGACCATGAATATCAATATAACTTAATTCTATGCAATATCCATCACACCCTACTGGTGTCTTGGATGTCTTCCAAGTTGCTGAACAAGATTTATAATTTCCACGAGATCTTTGATCACGAGAGTTCCAATAAACTCTCTAATTTTCTGACCTTTGAAAGTTATTATCTCGAAACCTTCTTCTCCCATAATCATAATCTGAACTTTTCAAAATTTTTGGATTGTTTTGAACATTTAAGTTACTAAAACCCCTATATTCGTTTCTTCTTTGAAAATTTAGATTACCAGAAGTCTGGTATCGATTTTGATATTCAAAATTTTTCCTTGTAAAACAATTTGATTGTCCATTAACATGACTCGATTTAGGAGAAAACTTTCTTGGACTATTAAATCTTCTTGATGTTGATGATTTAGGTTGAAATCTCGGTTGATTTGCTGGTTTAACATTCTTATTTGACCCAACCTGATTTCCATCCTTAACCTCAACCTCAGTCTCCACTTTCTTATCCTTCTTAAAAGGACAACAACTAGCCACATGTCCTTTGTTGTCACATTTAAAACACAATCTTTTCTTAAAAAATTTCTTCCTATTAGATCCCTTTTTAAATGTTTTGACCGTTTCGTCTTTAGTATCCACATCCACTTTATGAGGTGTATTGTTAGACCTAACTGATTCTTTCAAAGAACCTGGACTATTAGGTATGTCGATTGTTATCGGATCCACTACATCTGGTGTAGTAGGTACAAAATCTGTTAGCTCATTTTCATTTGGTAAAAAGGAGTAATCCTGATCCTCAGATGATGAAGCTTTATTAAACCCCATCCCATTTTATCACTGCTCCTTTTCAAACCTTTCTGAATTTGAGTACTGACTAACGAGGATTTTCCAAATTTGTCTAACTTTTCATGAAGTTCAACAATTTTGGCTCCTGCACCAGCCAATTCTGTGCACTTTTCTGAAAGCTCGTTAGTCTTATCTTTCACAGTTTCACGAGCCAACTCAATGATCTGTAACAATTCATTGACTTTGCTTGTCAAACTGTTGATTTCTTGTTCATTTGATTTGAGTTTATTTAAACTATTTAACTCACTTTTACTCAAAAGAACATTTGACTCTTTCTGATTTTCTAATTCAGCTAACAAAATTTTGTTTTGCTCCTATAGTTTATCAACTTTACCTTGTAGTTCAGTGCAATTATGACAAGTATGACTTATAGATTGAAATTGTACCTGTACCTTTACTGTAAGCTCATCTGTATCATCCATGCACACTGTAGCTTTTTTCTCCTTGACTTCCATTTTCTCCTTCTCAGCTTCCTTTTTCTCTTCTCTCTTAGCAGTTGGTTCTTCAATCTTCATAGCACCAGTCTCAGCTAAACATGCTTGTTCACATGTACTCTTTCTTGAAGAACTCTGATAACGTTTTCCTAAAGCTTCCCACAGCTCTCTAGACGATCCATACCTATTACAAATGTGTTTCATATCTGTAGGGAAGGACATCTTTATCGCTCCTAAAGCTTTCTTCTCAGCCTCATACATACGTTTCTCAGAGTATTCCATCTTCTCACATGACAATACCAGAATTCTCCCGTTTACTCGACGTGTGGGAGCAATGTATCCATCAATCATACAGCTCCACATCTTTGAATCTTCACTTTGAACAAATGTCTCAAACTTCTTCTTCCAGTCTACATAGTGTTAAGCATTTATCAACTTTTGGCAGTTATTAACACCCTCACTCATATTGTTCAATCTGACCATCTTTAACATGCAGAGTATCAGTCTAAATGGATTTTGGTATACCTGTGTCAATATCCAAATCTAACCTCTCTTGTGGTCCTTCTTCGTGACATACCATAACCGTACTGTTAAAAACGTTCAAAAATTCGTCCGAAAGTGTGTTTACCAAATTGTACCGTTAAACTCATCTCGACGATATGAATCCAATGATGTATATTGCATGATAGTGATTTTAGGAATTTTCGTGACTTTTTTTTGTCCTAAAAATCACACGAGCCTAACAGTGCAACCGGTTTGTCAGGATTGTCTATGGATCAATTCTATGTCTGAAAACGTTTAACTCCGGTTACGTCAACTGATTAACTTTCCACCTTTTTGTATAGAACCCGGAACAGTAACTCGGATAGTCAATCCGAGATAGAAATCAGGAATAGTAATCTGAATTGCTAATCCGAAATGGTGATTCGGAATAGTGATCCAAGATGAAATCCGAAATGCACTGTTTTGATTCGAAATGGAATCTGGAATAGACTATTCTGATCAGAGATGGAATCCGGAATAGACTTTTCTGATCCGAGATGGAATCCGGAATACACTTCTGATCCAAAATTTAATCCGAAATGGAATCCGAGATGGGCTTTTCTAATCCGAAATGCAACTCTGATGATCCGAATTGCACTTTTCAGATCCAAAATGCAAGTTTTCCAGATTCGAATTGCAAGTCTGATGATCAAAATGCAGATTTCTGATCCGAAATTCAAGTCTGCAATCCGAAATGCATCACTTTTGATCCGAGATGCCTTTCTTCAATCCGAAATGCCTAGCTGTTAATCTGAAATCGCTGGAAAAACCCTAGAACAGCAGCAGAAACCCTAATTCAGCCATCACAAACCTCAAAACAGCCTCCAAAACGTCTAAAAACCCAATTTTTCTGCTGTTACGATTCTGAACCGAGCAAAATCAAGAGCCGAATGCTCTGATACCAATTGTAGATCCCCTAGTCCTTATGGATCTTCACAGAATCGTCTATCTAATCTAGAGTGCGAAATCCCCTAGATCATATTTCACAGAAACAAGAACACGAACATGAACACAATTCCTTTCAAACTGCCTTCTGTTGATTATCCAACACAATGGTTTACAATCAATTCAAGACTCTCTAGAAATCTCTTAGCCACTCTCTGTAGATTTCTCACACTCTTCTCCTTCTAACCCCCTTAAACCCTAATGCAGAACATGTATATATACTACATGTCTGCATACTAGGCTTTATACTGGGCTAGGCCATTCTCCAAGCCCATTACAACTCTAAACTAGCTAAACATAAATGCTAAGCCCAATACAAAATATCCAAAGACTAAACTATTAAACTATTAAGCTGTTGTCACAAATATGCACCAACAGACTCCCCGTTGACAATAGCTTCATAGTGTAATTTTGTCTTCAAACATCTTGTGATCTTTTGGTCTTTGGATAGCTTCAGCTACACATAAATTCTGACATTAACAGACTCCTTCTAACCCCTTTAAACCCTGATGCACAACATGTATATATACTACATGTCTGCATACTAGGCTTTATACTGGGCTAGGCCATTCTCCAAGCCCATTACAACTCTAAACTAGCTAACCATAAATTCTAAGCCCAATACAAAATATTCAAAGACTAAACTATTAAACTATTAAGCTGTTGTCACAAATATGCACCAACAAAAAAATAAAATATGATAGTACATCAGTGAGTTAGAATGTTACACTAAATTTGAAGTTAAATTGCCTAAGTGTGATAGTAGATCCATTATATTATGTGCCAGTAGGCAAAACACATGAAATAATCAACTTACCAACGTGATATAAACCTAACGAATTGTGTATGAGTGGGTAACATATCAGTAGCGTATGGTTTCATAACCTTAAATCTTACGTTGAGATATTGCCAAAATCCGAGGTTTTGGGTCTTTATATTGTTATTTCATCTGGGGATATCAGGGTTGTCCTTCTGCTGCATCAGATATATGTTACCTAGGCACACCCAAAATATCTTAAAAGAGCAAAATGCCAAAAACCTAGAAATTGAGGAAACTCTCCTAGAGAGTCATTCACCTATGGAAAATGCATAAATCATACCATAATGTTTGGTATTTGCCTTAACCCTATTAGATATTGGTATCTTTGCTGTACGGATGTACTGACCTGATCACCAAAGTTCTAACGTTGTAAAACAAAAAGGATGAATTTGGTATACTCACCTACTACGAGGAAGCTTTGTGCAAACCATGATCGCGGGGGTATGTCTTGAAGTGGGACACACTAGTACACAGTATAATATTACCTTAGTCATATCACAAGGTAAGGGAACTTGAAATGTTCATGCGTTTTGTTTAAGTGGATAAACAATGTTAGTAATCGTCTTGGACTGCTTTTCACAAAAATTAAATAAAGAATTATCTGATAGTGTGAAATAGTTTAAGAAAAGCTGCTATGATCTTCTTGCACAGATTCTCACAAAAAGATGTATAATATATATTTTTGTAGTTTGTTTAGTTTATTTTGAAAAATATAAAAAATACAAACAGATTTTCTTCTAAAAGGTCTCCCATTTTGAAATGACGGTTATTTTTGCATGATAAGATAAAATATAGGTTTATCTTGAATGTGAAAAAGACTAATGGTTTTTCGTGATACTTGCTTGTGTTTCTAAACAGATTGTGGTGGTTATCAAAATGAAGTGTAGAACTCAAGTATGCAGATTTTTAATGAATTGAAGAATGTGAACCTGCATGGTAGGATCCTTCTACTAAATTGCATAGAGAGATATGGAAGCGTTAAAGCTCGTTTGCGTAACAAGACATTGCTAAGTTGCTGATCTACAATGAATGGGAAACTTTGGAGTTTGGATGCATCAGCTAAGGGGAGTTTGTTGATGTCAGAATTTATGTGTAGCTGAAGCTATCCAAAGACCAAAAGATTGAAAGATGTTTGAAGACAAAGTTACACTATGAAGCTATTGTCAAGGGGGAGTCTGTTAGTGCATATTTTGTGACAACAACTTAATAGTTTAATAGTTTAGCCTTTGGATATTCTGTATAGGGCTTAACATTCGTGTTTAGCTTGTTTAGAGTTGTAATGGGCTTGGAGAATGGCCTAGCCCAGTCAAAATCCTAGTATGCAGACATGTAGTATATAAACATGTTTTGCATTAGGGTTTTGGCTAATCTTGAGAGATAGTGGTCTGGTGAGTGATTCTGTTACACAGAGAATGACTGTGAGATTGAGTGAGAAATCTACAGAGAGTGGCTAAGAGATTTCTTGTGGTATTGAATTGATTGTAAACATTCGTGTTGGTTAATCAATAAAATACCGGTATGAAAGTGATTGTTCATGTTTGTTCATCTGGATAACTTGATTGTGTTCGTGTGATCTATCAAGGGGATTCCGCACCCTTGGTTGATTGTCAATCTCGTATTGATCCACATGTGATAGGGACCTACACTAACGGTGTTCTTTTTTGTAGGTTTGTTCCCTGTAAGCGGCGAATGTCAGTGGGTCTCTAACAACTACACGTCATCCACTCATATCGGAATTGACATTGGCGCCATCCGTGGCACCTTCTACTCCTAAGAAGGTTTCCAGCTTTCAAGAATGAGTTTTGCATTCGAATCTTCACCGGAAAACCACCTAATCATGTTCGACCTCCCAAAACCTCCATCCTCCACAAAATGCGGTTCGTCAGTAGTCAAGAGTCAAGTAGAACCAAGAGAACAACCCAAGAACAAAACCACCGCTCGACACCACTACCAAACACCAAGAAACCAACTGTACTGATTGAAGAACCCGATGATGAGTACGACGGACTCACAGGCTCTGAACTCTTCATAATAAAGATCCAAGCATTACCCCAGAGTTCGTTTCAACATACAAAGAAGCAATCCGAGCACAATACGAAGTGTTGGATAGAATAGAGAAACCAAAAAGCTTGCAGTCCAAGCTTATCTTCAATTCTCCTCATGGAGGGGGTTCTTCCTCTCATACAATGGGAGAAGGTAAGAAAGATGACAATCCTTATCCATTAGCGATGTTCATGACCATGCTGGACCAGATGACACCAAGCGAGAAAACAACGTTATTAGGAGTGGTGGAGAAAGACAAACCCAAAGATGGGGATAAAAAGGATGAGAATCAAAGCGTTGAGGCCCTAGTCAAACCCTGTCTACCCAAAAGCTTGGCAGAAGTCGCAAAGTTCACCAGACGTATAGCAAAAGCACCACTACCTCCCAAGTTAAAGCCCCTCACCAATATTGTCACAACCCCCGACCCTACCCTGGGCGGGAGCCGTGATCAGATACAAGTAGTACCGGTGTTTATTAAAATTATCGCAGCGGAATTTTCATCAGGACTGGGTGTCAAGAAAAATTATCAGAGTTTTCAAAACACCGTATTTTTCATTGCATAAACTGTGGGATGAAACCCATATTTACATAAAGGACTTTCAAAGTGATAAACCCTTGATTACGAAACACACTTTATTCAGGTTTTCATAGCCACTTATTTAAGCTTGAGTGCCTCATAGCACTTTTCCTTCTCTTCACAGTAAATCACCTGAAACGCATTTAAAAACATTTTTGTCAGCGAAAAATACTGGTGAGTTCATTCCATTTGTATAAAGGCAGATTTCTTATGATTACAACATTAAGAGTTTTTACCTTTGTTTATATCTTACTATTACTCAAAAAGTATTTGTCACTCGGCAATTCCTGTGACTGTGGTCATATCACTATTAGTCATTCTCCCACTTAGTGAAGCTTATCAAGTAGTGTATACAAAACCCCACACACTGGTAGTAATTTCTCATTAAGAATACAAAGACTTAATCACTGTAATATAAGTAACAATTTTAAAAACATATATGGTTTGGCAAAAACATTTGAGAAAAAGAGAATGACTCACTTTGCAGATTTAGGTTGTCAGTAATAGCCTTCTAGTTTAAATCTTGAGTTCCTAATTAGACACACAATGCAACACGTATTAGTGTATCAATCCATTTCAACTTTAACGACAATCACGATATTAAAACTTCAACATGATAACAAAGAATAGTCTTATTCATGCAGCACTTAAACATCTGTTGAATTGTTTATAGATCGTTCGGACAGGGTATCGTACTAGTGATTCATGTTAACACGCCGAGTACGGGTAGAGGTTTAGAACTTCAGGTATAATAGTAATATTACACCAGAATATCGAGAGAGAAAGAAAAGAAATTGAGCGAGTTGAAAGGGTGCTATGAATGTCCAATTTGTAGCTGATTTAAGGGCGTCTCGCGCCCCGTGACAAGTAAAGGCTTCCTTCTCGTGGCCTACGAGAGTGTTTAGCTAGGGCATAGGTGGCATGAGTCACCAGGGTAGGTTTGACACGTGGACGACACATGTCCGACACAAGTCTCTGGTGGCTACAACGTCTTTTGGGGTTTCGATCAGGGTTCGTTCTAGGGTGTTTTTGAGTGTTGTTACATCCTCCCCACCTTGTTTTAAATCTCTTCCTCGAGATTTATTGAAATAAGTAGGGATACTTTTGCTTCATTTCTGATTCTAGTTCCCATGTATATTCTGGTCCTCTTTTTGATCCATTTTACTATAACCAGGACCAATCTCTTATGCTTGAGATTCTTGATTTTTCTATCTTCGATCTGTAGAGGTTTCGTGACGAATTTCAGTTTCTCATTTACTTCTATGTCTTGAAGAGGTACTATCAACGATTCGTCAGCTAAACATTTCTGTAAGTTGCATATATGAAATAAATCATGTATACCAGCCATTTCTTCTTATAATTGTAGCTGATAGGCCACTTGACCAAAATGTTTGATAACTTTAAGTGGTCCAACATATCTTGGACTTAATTTTCCTTTCTTACCAAATCGAACTACTCCTTTCCATGGAGAAACTTTTAATATTACTCTGTCTCCAACTTGAAATTCCAATGGCTTACGTCTATTATCTTCATAACTCTTTTGACAATCTCGTGCTGTTTTCAGTCTTTCCTTAACTCGAATTATCTTGTCAGTTGTTTCTTGTACAATCTCAGGACCTGATAATTGCTTTTCCTTATTTCTACCCAATACTGGGGTTCAACACTTTCTTCCATAAAGTGCTTCAAATGGAGCAGCATTGATGCTTGCGTGATAACTATTGTTATAGGATAATTCCATTAATGGCAAATGATCGTTCCAATTACCTCCAAAATCTATTACACATGCCTTCAGCATGTCTTCCAATGTTTGGATTATCCTTTCACTTTGTCCATCAGTTTGAGGATGATAAGTTGTACTTAAATTTAATCGTGTTCCCATAGCTTTTTGGAAACTTGTCCAAAAATGAGAAGTGAAACGACTATCTCTATCAGACACAATGTATAATGGAATTCCATGTAATGAGACTATTTCATCTACATATATCTTAGCTAATCTTTCCAAACTAAAGGTTTCCTTCATTGGTAGAAAATTTGCTGACTTGGTTAGTCGATCCACAATCACCTAGATTGCGTCGTTACCTTTTCTTGTCTTAGGTAATTTGGAAAAAAAGTCCATTGTTATCAATTCCCATTTCATACTAGCATTTCTAGCTATTGAAGTAATCCTGAAGATTTATATGTTCAACTTTAACTTGCTAACAAGTTAGACACTTAGAAATGTAACTAGCTATATCCTTTTTCATTCCTATCCACCAAAAATTCTTTCTCAAATCTTGATACATCTTGTCACTACCCGAATGCATCGTATAGTTAGATTTATGAGCTTCTTCTAAAATTCTATGTCTTAGATTTCCTTGGATAGGTACCCAAATTCTTTTCTTATGAAATCTCCAAATTCCATCTGTTCCTTGTTCTAACTCCTTTATCATTCTTTTTAATTCTTCAGCATCGGCCTTGATTGCTGTTTCCTGGGCATTCTTTAATTGTTCTATTAGATCTATCTGCAGATTTAGTCTGAGAGCACGTACTCGTCTTGGTTTCTCATGATACTTACGACTTAAATCATCAGCTACTACATTAGCTTTACCTTCGTGATATTTGATATCACAATCGTAATCACTTAGAATTTCCATCCATCGTATTTGCCTCATGTTTGACTATTTTTGCCTAAAAATATATCTTAAGCTTTTATGATATGTAAAGATGGTAAACTTACTACCATACAAATAATGTCTCCAAATTTTAAGGGAAAAAATTATCGCTCCTAATTCTAAATCATGATTTGTATAATTTTCTTCGTGCTTCTTCAGTTACCTAGAGATGTAAGCAATCACCTTCTCATGTTGCATCAAAACACATCCTAATCCTATTCTAGAAGCATCACAAAAGACTACAAAATCCTCAGTTCCTTTTGGTAATGCAAGTATCGGTGCATTCGTTAACTTTTACTTCAAGGTTGTAAAAGCTTCTTCCTGCTTGGGTCCCTATACATACCTAACCGACTTACACGTTAACTTGGTTAACTAGACAACTATCCGTGAAAAATCTTGGATAAAGTGTTGATAATATCATGCCAGTCCTAGGAAACTTCTGACTTCGGTAGCTGACTTAGGGACCTTCCATTTAGTAATTGCCTCGATCTTTGTAGGATCCACATGAATTCGTTTATGATCAATCAAATGTCCTAAAAATTGCACTTCTTGCAACCAAAATTCACACTTAGAGAATTTAGCATATAGCTTCTCTTTTCTCAACAGTGTTAAAAGTACATGTAGATGCTTAGCATGATTTCCTTCGCTCCTGGAATAAATAAGTATATCGTCTATGAAGACAATTACAAATATATCCTATTCATCATGTCCATAAATGCTGTTGGAACATTTGCTAGGCCAAATGAAATGACTGAAAACTCGTAATGACTATACCTAGTTCTGAAAGCAGTTTTAGAAATGTCCTTTTCCTGTACTTTCAATTGATGATATCCTGATCATAAATCGATTTTGGAAAAATACCGAGCTCCTTGGAGTTAATCAAATAGATCCTCAATCCTCGGTAACGGATACCGATTCTTGATTGTGACCTTACTCAATTCCCTATAACCGATACACATACGCATTGAACCATCATTCTTTTTGACAAACAACATAGGTGCCCAACAAGGGGATGAACTTCGTTGTATGAAACCTTTTTCTAGCAATTCATCTAATTGATTCTTTAATTCAAGCATCTCCGTTGGTGCTAAAAGATAAGGGGATTTAGCAATTGGCGCAGTTCAAGGTTCAGGTGAATTCTGAACTCTACTTCTCGGTCAGGTGGTAGTCCAGGTAGATCTTCTGGGAAAACGTCGGGGTATTCCGATACTACCTGAATTTCTTTCAGTTCCTCGCCTTTAGTGTTAATGATCACAGAGATCATATAAACTATGCCTTGCTTCCGTGCATAATTTGCATCTTTCATCACAGAGATGAATTTTGTGGACATGGTTGGTTTGTCTCCTCGAATCATGATCATTTCTCCTATTGGCGTACGAATCTCAACATAATTTTAATCACATAGGATTCGAGCATGATTGGTTACTAACCAATCCATTCCTAATACTACATCGAATCTAGCTAGATTCATTGGTAGCAGGTGAACTTATGTCCTAATAATTCTGTCTTACCTCCTTGAAGTACTTCGTGTATATTGGTAGAGTTTCCTTCCGCCTTTTCTACCGTACAAGCTTGACTAAGCTTAGGTAACAGTTGATTAATCTCTTGACAAAATGCATTATTTATAAAACTTTGAATTGCATCAGAGTCAAATAATACTTTAGCATATACGTTACGGACAAGAAACGTACTGATTATCACATCTGGAATCATTGCTGCCTCATGTGCTGTAAGTATGAATGCTCGTGCGTTTTTCTTAGCTTCATCTGCTGCTTTTGTCTTTTTGTTAGTTGTTTTAGTTAGTTTTGGGCAGTACGGCTTAATGTGACCCGTTTCTCTGCAGTTGAAATAGATATTAGTTTCCCTTCTACATTATTCCTCTACATGTCCAGTTGTCTTGTAGAAATTATAGCAGCGTGTTCTCCTAAAATTGCATCTTCCTGAATGCTCCCTTCTACAATTTCTACAGAAAGGTGGTGTAGAGGACTGCCCAACTCCTTTCCTTCTATAGGTATTCCCCGAGCGAAATTCTTGGGTAATTTTCTGTGCTAATTCCTTCTTCTTGTCTTATTATCTTGTGCAGATTAATCCATCAGTCAAGGTGTTAGCCAGCTCAACTGTTTCCTCAATAGTCTGAGGTCTAGCTGCCTTGACTATATCATGGATTTCACTAATTAATCCCCAAAAATTAGCACGGGCTCTAGCGAAGCCAGGGTTGGTACTATTCTTGCATATTCAAAGAATTTTGTTGTATACTTACAACAATTCACATTAGCAATTTTATGATTTAGAAACTTATTAGCCATTTGTTCCCTTTCATGAGGAGGACATAAGTTCCTTCCTGTCATTTCCTTAAATTCTTTCCATTTCATGGCATAAGCCATATTACTTCCTTTTACCTGAAGAATCATGTTCCACCATTCTAATGCTTCATCTTTAAAGAGATTAGAACCATACATTACCTTATCTTCTTCGGTACATTTGCTGATCTTAAGAACAGCTTCAGTTTTTTCCAGCCATCGTAGAGCAGCCATAGCTCCTTCGCTGCCTGCGAATTCAGTTGGCTTATTGCTAGAAAATCTTTGTAAGTGCATCCGGAAGCTATTGCTTTCATGTTCTTAGGAAATGGAGCTTTGATAAAGATGTCATTATCCCACTGACACTATGACTAAAATCATGGCTATGGTTACATTTGCTACTCACAACCTTGTTATTTTCTACAGGCACAGGGTTTCTAACAACATCAATAATTAAAGGTGTTGCGTCAGCTATTCCCTGAGCTATTATATTCTCTACAACACTTTTAGCCAAAGAGTTTTCATGGTTGTTCTGGCCAAATTGATTAACTTCATTCGACATCTATATTATAGCATATTTCAAATACTACTATCACAGAATAAATAATAAAATAATCAAAATATCACAAACACAATAAATCAAAGCATATTATCAAAATCGTCAATCATTGAGACTTTAACTCTTTATATATATTATGCTTCATATATCATACATATACTACCATATATATATATATATATATATATATATATGTATATATATATATATATATATTATAAGGTTAATTCTAGCTTCAAAAGTGATATTCCCTCTCGTCGTACTTCCAGCCGAGCATTTTCTCCCATAGTGCGGATTTGATTACCGGTGTCCATCAGCTCCTCTCCATAATGGCAAAGTTCTGCCACGTTCTCCAGCTTTATTGAGGGATAGGCTGGGGGTGCAGGTTGGTACTTCAGGTAAAATTGACAAGGATCAGTCATTAGGTCTTCAAAAGCTTAGTCGTTTGTCCACCATTCTTCAACTGGGTTTTTTGGTGGTTGGTTTGGTATCATGGGTTTACGATTTATAGGTTCTGGGTTTTCGGGTATGGGTAAGTGAGGAGGCATATTCAAGTCAATTTCATTTATTGGCCTGAACGTTTCGGAATTTGCTACGCGTTGGTCTAGTTCTGCCCATGTCATTGGCACGAGAGTTAGTTGGAACTTTCTCCTGTAGTTGGGTTTCATGCTGGTTTTTCAGTTTGTTTGGATGTTGCGGTTGGGTTTTTCTTCTTCTTTTTATTCCTTTTCACTTGCCAATCTATGTCAATTTCATTATCAATGTTTTCAAAACACCGTAGTTTTCATTGCATAAACCGTGGGATGAAACCCACATTTACATAAAGGATTTTCAAAGTGATAAACCCTTGATTACAAAACACGTTTTATTTAGGTTTACATAGCCACTTATTTAAGCTTGAGTGCCTCATAGCACTTTTCCTTCTCTTCACAGTAATCATCTGAAACTCGTTTAAAAACATTTTTGTCAATGAAAAATACTGATGAGTTCATTCCATTTGTATAAAGGCAGATTTCTTATGATTACAGCATTAAGAGTTTTTACATTTGTTTATATCTTACTATTACTTGAAAAAGTATTTGTCACTTGGTAATTCTTGTGATTGTGGTCATATCACTATTGGTCATTCTCCCAATTAGTGAAGCTTATCAAGTAGTGTATACAAAACCTCACATACTTGCAATAATTTTCTCAGTAAGAATACAAAGATTTAGTCACAATAATATAAGTAACATTTTAAAAACATTTAGCGTTTGGCAAAAACATTTGAGAAAAAGAGAATGACTTACTTTGCAGATTTGGTTATCAGAAATAGCCTTCTTGTTTAAATCTTGAGTTCCTAATTAAACACACAATCAAACACGTATTAGTGTATAACCCATTTCAACTTTGACGATATCCGTTGAATTGTTTATAGATCGATCGGATAGGGTATCGTACCAGTGATTCGGATTAACACACCCAGTACGGGCACAAGTTTAGAACTTCGGGTATAGTAGAAGTATTACACTAGAGTATCAAGAGAGAAAGAAAAGAAATTGAGCGAGTTGAAGGTGCTGTGAATGTCCAATTTATAGCTGATTTAAGGGCGTCTCGCGACCCGCGAGAGTTAAAGGCTTCCCTCTCGCGGCCCGCGAGAGGTAAAGGCTTCCCTCCCGCGGCCTGCGAGAGGGTCTAGCTAGGGCATAGGTGGCATGAGTCACTTGGGTAGGTTTGACACGTGGACGACACGTGTCTCTGGCAGCTACAAGGTCTCTCGCGCCCCGTGATGGCCTCCTTGGAGTTTGTCGCGACCCGTGAGAAGCATAAAAAATCTTCATTTTGATCTTTCGTGCTAGTTTTCGTCGTGCGCGTTTGGGGTTTCGATCAAGGTTCGTTCTACTGTGTTTTTGAGTGTTGTTACAAACATAGATAAGTATGATGGTACAAAAGACCTCAAGGACGATTTACATTCCTACAGGGGAGCGGGTTATGTGGGAAGATGGTCTACACCTACATGGTGCTACATATTCGTGCAAACCTTGATAGAAGGAACCAGGCTATGGTTTGAGCCTCCTAACTAGGAGTATTGACAACCATGAGGAACTTTGTGACAAGTTCCTCAGGAATTTCGACCAACAGAAGAAGGTCATTAAGAATCCAAACGAAATAATGGGGAGGTTCATCAAAGAAAGCATGACCATCAAAGGTGTCCACAGGGATATGAAGATCAGTAGTTTCGTCAATTGTTTGAAACACATACAATGTGTGGGAAACTTGGAGAAGAATTACCGAAGACCTTTGACGGGTTGATGGACAAGGTTAGAGCCTTTGCGAGAGGAAAAGACACTAGCAACAAGGCAAAGGAGCTGGACTCTGGTTCCAGAGACCAAGTGTTCTATCAAGACTACCCGATAAAGGTACTACCTATCCCAACACAAAGTTCCAATATGATAGACCCAAACCAACTTTCTCCTTTTACAAGCCTAAGGGGAGAAATTCAGCACCTTACTGTGATACTTTCACCACTCTCACAAAAACTCCTAGTACGATACTTGCAACTGAGAGAGTGAAGAATTCTTTCCAAAAATCCTTCCCATATATAAAGTCGGGTCTAAAATATTTCCCTAATGAATATTGTCAATTCCACAAAGGTTGTGGGCACAAAACCGATGATCGGATGTACTTGAAAAGAGAAATCAAATTAGCACTCAAGACGGGGAAATTGTCCCACCTGATAAGGAAAATCAATGAAGGGGTAATAAGAAAGGTAAAGCAGGAGGACGAAGAGAAAGGGTTTATAGACATGATATGAAGAAGAGACGAAGACTTCCAACCCTGGACGGTCAAGGCCATGATCTTCGGAGCCTAAGACTGCATGAAGGCTCTCATCCTAATGCCTCACCTAGAGGACCACGAAGTCCAAAAAATTCCACTAAATATCTCAACTGAGCTAAAAGGGCACAAAGTAGTAAGAATACATGTGGACGAGGGAAGTGGGGGTAGAGGTGATATACGAACATTGCTCCTGTAGTTGGGTTTCATGCTGGTTTTTCAGTTTGTTTGGATGTTGCGGTTGGGTTTTTCTTCTTCTTTTTATTCCTTTTCACTTGCCAATCTATGTCAATTTCATTATCAATGTTTTCAAAACACCGTAGTTTTCATTGCATAAACCGTGGGATGAAACCCACATTTACATAAAGGATTTTCAAAGTGATAAACCCTTGATTACAAAACACGTTTTATTTAGGTTTACATAGCTACTTATTTAAGCTTGAGTGCCTCATAGCACTTTTCCTTCTCTTCACAGTAATCATCTGAAACTCGTTTAAAAACATTTTTGTCAGTGAAAAATACTGATGAGTTCATTCCATTTGTATAAAGGCAGATTTCTTATGATTACAGCATTAAGAGTTTTTACATTTGTTTATATCTTACTATTACTTAAAAAGTATTTGTCACTTGGTAATTCTTGCGATTGTGGTCATATCACTATTGGTCATTCTCCCAATTAGTGAAGCTTATCAAGTAGTGTATACAAAACCTCACGTACTTGCAATAATTTTCTCAGTAAGAATACAAAGATTTAGTCACAATAATATAAGTAACATTTTAAAAACATTTAGCGTTTGGCAAAAACATTTGAGAAAAAGAGAATGACTTACTTTGCAGATTTGGTTATCAGAAATAGCCTTCTTGTTTAAATCTTGAGTTCCTAATTAAACACACAATCAAACACGTATTAGTGTATAACCCATTTCAACTTTGACGATATCCGTTGAATTGTTTATAGATCGATCGGATAGGGTATCGTACCAGTGATTCGGATTAACACACCCAGTACGGGCACAAGTTTAGAACTTCGGGTATAGTAGAAGTATTACACTAGAGTATCAAGAGAGAAAGAAAAGAAATTGAGCGAGTTGAAGGTGCTGTGAATGTCCAATTTATAGCTGATTTAAGGGCGTCTCGCGACCCGCGAGAGTTAAAGGTTTCCCTCTCGCGGCCCGCGAGAGGTAAAGGCTTCCCTCTCGCGGCCCGCGAGAGGGTCTAGCTAGGGCATAGGTGGCATGAGTCACTTGGGTAGGTTTGACACGTGGACGACACGTGTCTCTGGCAGCTACAAGGTCTCTCGCGCCCCGTGATGGCCTCCTTGGAGTTTGTCGCGACCCGTGAGAAGCATCAAAAATCTTCATTTTGATCTTTCGTGCTAGTTTTCGTCGTGCGCGTTTGGGGTTTCGATCAAGGTTCGTTCTACTGTGTTTTTGAGTGTTGTTACAAACATAGATAAGTATGATGGTACAAAAGACCTCAAGGACGATTTACATTCCTACAGGGGAGCGGGTTATGTGGGAAGATGGTCTACACCTACATGGTGCTACATATTCGTGCAAACCTTGATAGAAGGAACCAGGCTATGGTTTGAGCCTCCTAACTAGGAGTATTGACAACCATGAGGAACTTTGTGACAAGTTCCTCAGGAATTTCGACCAACAGAAGAAGGTCATTAAGAATCCAAACGAAATAATGGGGAGGTTCATCAAAGAAAGCATGACCATCAAAGGTGTCCACAGGGATATGAAGATCAGTAGTTTCGTCAATTGTTTGAAACACATACAATGTGTGGGAAACTTGGAGAAGAATTACCGAAGACCTTTGACGGGTTGATGGACAAGGTTAGAGCCTTTGCGAGAGGAAAAGACACTAGCAACAAGGCAAAGGAGCTGGACTCTGGTTCCAGAGACCAAGTGTTCTATCAAGACTACCCGATAAAGGTACTACCTATCCCAACACAAAGTTCCAATATGATAGACCCAAACCAACTTTCTCCTTTTACAAGCCTAAGGGGAGAAATTCAGCACCTTACTGTGATACTTTCACCACTCTCACAAAAACTCCTAGTACGATACTTGCAATGAGAGAGTGAAGAATTCTTTCCAAAAATCCTTCCCATATATAAAGTCGGGTCTAAAATATTTCCCTAATGAATATTGTCAATTCCACAAAGGTTGTGGGCACAAAACCGATGATCGGATGTACTTGAAAAGAGAAATCAAATTAGCACTCAAGACGGGGAAATTGTCCCACCTGATAAGGAAAATCAATGAAGGGGTAATAAGAAAGGTAAAGCAGGAGGACGAAGAGAAAGGGTTTATAGACATGATATGAAGAAGAGACAAAGACTTCCAACCCTGGACGGTCAAGGCCATGATCTTCGGAGCCCAAGACTGTATGAAGGCTCTCATCCTAATGCCTCACCTAGAGGACCACGAAGTCTAAAAAATTCCACTAAATATCTCAACTGAGCTAAAAGGGCACAAAGTAGTAAGAATACATGTGGACGAGGGAAGTGGGGGTAGAGGTGATATACGAACATTGCTCCTTTAGGTTCGATTGAGATATAAGGGACAATCTAGAAGAGGATTCCATGCCTCTGGTTAGTCTCAACAATAGTGTTTCACCCCCCTAAAGAAGATAAGGCTGCCTTTCAAAGTAGGGGAATGGGGAGGTATAGAACCATAGAGCTTGTATTCTCCGTTATCAGATCCCCTCAAAGTGCAATGCAATCCTGGGTAGATCCAGGATAGGAATGTTAAAGTGCCAAGCATCCACCCCACATGGCACTGGTCTTTCAAACCCCAAGAGGACTAGCATGGGTTAAATCATCTTATGAAATGGTAGCATTGGTCTCGAAGAAAGAAGTGAAGGAAAATACAAAAGAGGGAGGTGTAGAAGAGTGGGTCCTTAACGAGAGATTCCCATAACAAGCGATTCGATATTTTAGTTTAAACACAAAAGGCTGGTGTCTAATTCCCTCAAATTGTGGCTCTGATACCAACCTGTCACACCCTGATTTCTGGTGGGCCCGGTTGGTGGGTTTATACATGACGATTGATAACAGTTTCACAAATATGTAGCGAAAGATAGGATGATAAAGTAATAATATAAAAGTTCAAATTTATTAAATACAATTTATAAGTGTTCGCTACAATGTCCTACAAGTAGGATCCAATATAAAAGCGAGCTTAAGGACATCGTAGGCCTTTAAGCAGAGGAGTCGTAATTCCTAAGCTTTCCTTTAACCAAGCCATTCCACCCTATATTCAGGGCTCGTTACCTGTAGTTTAATCATTTGAAAATCGTCACCTTTCGTTGGTAAATACAATTAACCAACTTGTTTAAAAAATCATTTTCATAAATCATTTGATACATATTATGATAACCCATGGGTTATTCATTTAGTATTTCACTGGGGATAGATTAATTGTCACTAGTTTTACATGTTTGTCAATACAGATGGGTACAGAAATCTATGCCGGTATGATGATGGTACATACCACCTTTAATACAACATCTTCTAGAAGTATGCCTACAACCCTTCACGTATTTTATATCGTCATTCCTCTGAGAATTCTTTGTGTATTCTCAGATCATCATTCTCTACTCTTTCTTGTCCGACTTTCTACAGTGCTGATCACGTGGTGGATTCTGCACACCTCATCAATGTTTTCGAGTGAGATCCTGATCTAGAGATAGGTTTAGGTGACCTTACAAGTGATATCAGAGCAGCCTCTGTATAGAGAGTGCTCATGCTACTGTAGGTGTCTTGCTTTGAAAGTTTAGAGTGAGAAAATCACATTTTGATTGGGTTTTAGTGTTTGTTTGCTGAGTTTCTGTGAGTTTTTATCATTTGTTTTTTAT
Source organism: Scalesia atractyloides (assembly GCA_947069175.1). Classification (NCBI taxonomy): domain Eukaryota; kingdom Viridiplantae; phylum Streptophyta; class Magnoliopsida; order Asterales; family Asteraceae; genus Scalesia; species Scalesia atractyloides. The sequence continues at coordinate 38,840,762 of CAMTDV010000008.1, read as the reverse complement.
TTTACTGAGTTTAATGATGGATTTTGACTAGGTTAGAGCTTTTAGATTAGTTCATCATCGAGGGTTTTATATAGGTTTTTGAAGATTTTGCTGGGTTTTTGAAGGATGGTAAAATATTCCCTGTTTGATCTTTAAAAGTTTTTTCCGAGTTTGTTTTACTGTTTGTGTATCCGGATTATTGGTGATCTTGTGTGAAGTAACACTTGGGAGATATCCGGAAGCAAGTTAGCTTCATATCTTACTAAACCTATAGTAATTCCGGATTTGTTGTCTTTTCTGGATTTGTGGGTATCCGGGTTACTAGGTCTGGTTAAGCTTCTCTGTACTTAATCAAGTCCGGTTTTATACTCCTCAAAAATTGTTTCCAAGTTTAACTGTTTCCGATAATTGGATTTTCCAGATTTACTAGCATCTAAACCTTGTCCGAAGTTAACTATTCCGAGTTTGAGGTTTTTGTTACTATTCTGAATTTGATTGTAGTGGTTAGTTCGAGTTTGAGTGTTTTATATCAGGTTTAGATCCGGGTTTATACTACTCTAATAATCTCCAGACTTTTCCCTCCGTATTTCCAAGTTAATGTTTGTCTCCATACTTTCTGAACTTAGAAGTTTTTCCAAGGAAAACCTACTATTTAAACCCACTGTAAACTTTCCGTTAATATAATCTTTTCCAAAATAGCAAACAATCTGACCGCAATGGTTCAAAACATCAAGCACAATGTTGAAGTGGTGAGTAACGACAAACCTCCTGTCTTAATAACAAACTTGTTTTCCGAGAGTGGAAGGAACGTTTTGAGAGATATGTGAGAGCTAAGGATATTAAGATTTGGTTGTGCATAGTAAAGGGTTGTGGAGCTACACCGATTAGAACTTTAACTATTGACACTTATTTAGCTCTTATGGACGAGCTGAAAAAGTTCTATGAATGTGAAGAAAAAGCTGTCCATGATAAAGAATCCGTACCTACTACTTTTCGTAAAAGAAATACTTCGAAGGAGCTATGAGATAGCATGATTGAAAGTTACGAAGGAAATGCCATATATAAGATGGGACGTTTAGAACGATGAAGACTCAACTTGTTGTGTTCAAAGCTCTAAAGAATGAATATTTTTTATGACACGGTGAACAAGTTTTATCATCTGTTAAGCGAGCTTGATCAAAGTCAGGAAGGTCTTTATATGGAGTTTGAGAAAGTCATGAAGTTCTTAAATTGCCTTCCTAGAGAATGGAACATGTATACGACCTTGATTAAAGAAGGTGTTCTCTATGATGAGCTTTCTTTAGAAGATGTGCAAAAGTTGAATGAATATGCTTGGAACATGGAAGACAAAGCATTTGATTTTGAGAAAATTCAGGATCCTCAGTTGTATAAAGCTTCAAAACTAGTAGATAAGGGCAGTAATGGTGGAGCTGGTGTTGCCTTATACTCAGATAATGAAGCCCTTGCAAGTCATCCTGCTATTATAAGCAATAACGCAAATGATTCGAGTGGCACTACAAATTCAAGTTAAGGAATGTATTCATCTGGTGTAAGTCAAAAATCTCAAGCAACAACCTTTAACATTCAAAGTTGGATCCAAACTGTTTAAAACTGATAGAAGATAACATGAGTCTCTTGGCATCCTTCATGACGGTCTACGAGAACTTTTGTCTTGGAAAGCTTATAGAACAGTCAAGTCTAGATGAAGATTTTGACCAAACAGACCAAGATGAAATGGAAGAACTTGAGCTTCAACTTAATATGGCGTTACTAGTTCGAAGAGCGAAGAAATTCCTTTTGAAAATAGATAAAAAATTCATAGGTGTCAAACTAAGACTGGAATAGGCATTGATATGTCTAAGGTGAAGTGCTACAATTGTAGCATCTATGGGCATTATGCACGAGATTGTTAGAAGCCTAAGATGGAAAGGTCCAATAGAGAAAGCAATTCTCAACATGGAAACAACTCAAGGCCTCAAACAAATATTGCGAATGCTTCAACCTCAAATTCTCGATCAAATACTTTAGATAATCTTACACCTTCGGCAAACAATGCCTTGGTAGCTCAACCTCTACAATAAGTGACCGAGCCTTATGACTAGGGGTGTACTTTGGAAAACATTTCGAGAGCTATTGTTTCGCAAGCCTTTATGGCTAAAATTATCGAAGAAGAAGTGTGTGAAGAGGTTATAGAAGAAGCTAGCATAGAGGAACTTGCTGTTGTAGCTGAGGTTATGGGTAAAGAAATACAAGTAAGTAAAGTTGTGGAGAATGAAGAAAACTTGAATGAGGAAACTGCAGGAAGATCGAAAGCATAGAAAATGGAAAAAAGAATGAATATTTCGAGTTCAAGATCTCCACTGCCGAAATGCAGGAATTTGTAGATGAAGAAGCATAAAAGTTGGAAGAAAACTCTATGGAAAAGGAAGCTTGTGCATTCCTGGCTGGAATTGAGGTAAAATCAACCTCTATAGATAAGCATTGCGCTAGATGTGTAGAATTTGTAGCTAAAATTGACAGATACGCACTTCATAATACCACTTTGATTGCTGATCTAGAAAAATCCAGAGAACGAGTTGCTGTTTTGTCTTGTTCGGATAAGGAACACTGAATTAAGATAGAAGAACTGAAAAATGATATCTTTGAATTTGAGAGACGTGTGGCTCAGGAAACTATGAAAAATCAAGAATTAAAATCTGAAGTTGAATTGAACCAAAATTGTGTCTTAGAAAAGAACAAAATTATTTTGGAAAAAGATAATCTGATTTTAGAGTTGCAAAGAAAAATCAAAAAGTTTGGGAATTCATTTGAAGTGATGAATTTCTGCATTAACAGTCAACATCTCATGGAAACTAAGGAAGAAATGTTTGGCATCGGTTATAGTAAAGTGCCTCCACCGACTAATCATAACTATACATCGATGGCAAGCATTGATCCTGAATTGGCTAGTTTTGTGCCAATAACCCCCTGACTCTTATCCGCATAGTGAGTCGGAATCTGAGCTCAAAGCGACTTCGGACTCAGAACAGTCGAAGATGAGTGAAGCCACTAGAAAAAGTGACCTGAGGTTTGAAAGCATTGAGAATTTGACAAACAATAATATTTTGGAAATCTTTAGTCAAGTTCACAATGCTAATACAAAACCAAAATCTCAATGGAAACCTCAAAAGAATTTGAAGAATGTCCCTAAAATTGAATTTGTAAAAGGGGAAGATTTTATTCAAGAGGTAGAGAAAATTGAAAATGGGTCAAACTCTCAGTTTGTCACTCAAATTTTGAAAAATCCCACTAAAGCCTCATCATCTTCGAATAGTCAGGTGGAACATCCAAAGGATGTTGCAAAAGTTCGACGATGCTATAGGTGTTGCAGAAAGAGACACATGCAAGCAAGCTGTCAAATGACAATGGTAAATTCCTCGTTGATCCTGATCAAAGAAAACCTTTTGTTGATATACCGCAAAACGAAACAACAAATGCTGAAAAGGCTAAACTAATTAAACAAGAATTAAAACTTGCTGTTAATCAAGAGGAAAATCACAATCTAGCTAGGATCCATGGGAGGAACCATTCAATATTTGTCCTAGTCGTGGATCAGAAAGTTCATCAGAAAAACATGATGCTCGTGAGAAAACACCTCACTGATGCCAAAATCATGTTACTTTCCAATCATAAGAGAGTTTTCCATATTATGGTGGATCTAGTAACGTCTATATTAGATCTCATGCTCAGAACCGGTTCGTGAATGACCGAAATGTGTCACTGTGCCGATTTCAAAATCGAGGACCACATTCGGATAGTCAAACATGTTCATTCTCGAGAAACAATGATGCTCTTAGAGTTGGTTGGAATTTTGAGACCCCGAGAAGTTAAAAGTACAGATATAAAAATATGGAAGCAGAGGTTATGGAAACTCTAGATATAACAAGAGATCATCAATTCCGTATAATCCTCAATTTGCAAGGAACCATTCCAAAAACTTCCGAAACGGAAATGTAGGACAAAGTGGTGATGATGGTTATCTCAAGGAGTTTTCTTATGTAGATGAAATGGGACGACCCAAGACCATCATGGCGTCCCACATTCTAACTGATTTTCTTGTTGGTAAGTGTAGGAGGAGCTGAAAAGGTCTACCTATATTTGGTATATCGATAGTGACTGTTCCAGACACATGACAGGGAATAAGGAGTACTGAATAATTTAAAACAAATTCGTGGTGTTTATGTTAATTTGGCTGGTGAGAAAGGTGGTTATATCACCGGTGAAGGATCGGCGATGAATGGAAAAAATAATACTGCACAAAGTGAACTATGTGGAAGAACTGATGCATAACTTGATGTCGATATCTCAGATCTGCGATAACAAATACACGATGTTGTTCACTAACAAAGCTTGCTTCGTATTGCGTCTGTGATTTATTGTTCCCAAGGATTGGATCGTAATGAGGGCTCCATGGGTGAATAACATACATGTCATGGACATGCATCCGTTGGTTAACTCATCAGCTCTAGTGACATGTTTACTCTCGAAGACGATGGAGGATCAATCGTACCTATGGCATAGAAGAATGGGCCACGTGCATCTACGAAAAATGAACCACTTAGTTAAGAACAACTTAGTGTTGGGGGTTCCTTTATGTAGTTTTAATATGCACAACAAATGTGAATTGTGTAAAATGAAAAATCAAACGAAAGCCTCATAAATTGAAAATTGTTAACTCGATTCAAAAACCACTTGAATTGCTTCACATGGATCTTTTAGCCCGATCCATGTTGCTAGCATTGGTGGGATGTCTTTTTTCCTTGTTGTTACTGACGATTTCTCATGATACTCGTGGGTATTTTTCTTAGAAACAAAGGACCAAACTTTTTGGGATTTTAAGAGAATTATTCAAACAACTTGAGAAAAATTATTCACTTCCTATAAAGAAAATCGGAAGTGAAAACGACACTGAATTTAAAAATCAAAACATGGACGAGTTATGTCGGGAAATGGGAATAGTTCATTAGTTCAGCGCTCCTTATGTTCCTCAACAGAACAGAGTAGCAGAACGAAAGAACCGTACCCTGATTGAGGCAACCCGAACTATGCTTTCTGAATCTATGTTACCAATATTCTTCTGGGCCAAGGCAATAGACACTGCATGCTATGTGCTTAACCATGTGCTTACTGTCAAACGAGAAGATAAAACTTGCTATGAATTACTTGAAAATAAGAAACCGAACTTATCCGATTTTTAACCTTTTGGGATCAAATGTGTTATCAAACGTACCAAGGATTCTCCTAAGACGGGCGAAATCAGAGAGATAGGATCTTTCGGGGTTACGCTAATGGAGCTCAAAACAAATGTGTTTATAACATTAAAAAACAAATCATGGAGGTCGTGCACGATATGATTCCTTTAAGTTACAATCCTCCACCATCCGAATTCGGTCCTAAAAGCGGGTACGATTATGAAAAATTATTTGACTCATTTGATCTTCCTGATGTTTCAGGAGAAGATTCGGAGGTTGTCTACACGCACTTGGTGAACAAAGATGAAGCGGATGCTAGCTGGAAAGCAAGTATTTCGACCAACGTGACCCCGAATACTACATCAGGAGATTCAGTCACCGAGACTTCGATAGTAAACGATGTTGTTGTTGTGCAATTCCCCAATAAAGCTGGTTCCAGTAACTTTGAAGCAACATGCTGAGAGGGAGATTCAATCAAATTTGGAAGACAATCTTCAAGCTCCGGCAATCCCAATTCCAAGAACAAATATTTATCATCTTGTTGATAATTTATTAGGAACCCAAATGCCGGAGTGCTTAGGCGAAGGAGCATTTCAGAGATGTAGTGCTCGTTTTCTGAAATCAAGCAGGAAGAGATATACAATCTTAGCCTACACGAATGTTTTATCTCTTAGATAAAGTAGAAATATTATCAGATGGCTTTGAAGGATAATTCTTGGCGTGAGGCAACGCAAGAGGAGTTAGCTCAGTTCAACCAGTTAAAGGTGTGGAATTTGGTAGATCTTCCGAAGTGTCAGCATGCAATCAACACGAAGTGGGTCTTCAAGTGCAAGAAGGAGATAAGGGTGTAGTCATAAGAAATAAGGCACAGTTGGTTGTTCAGGGCTTCAATCAAGAGGAAGGGATTGATTATACAGAAGTTTATGCACCAGTGACAAGACTGGAAGCCATTCGTTTGTTTTTAGCCTTTGCTGCACATATGCATTTCAAAGTCTACCATTTAGATGTAAGAACGCATTTCTTTACGGAAAACTGCTGGCAACTGTGTATCTGTCCCAACCATCGAGGTTCGCGGCTCTAGAGTCTGAGAACAAAGTTTATTTATTAGACAAAGCTCTTTATGGTCTCCATCAGGTTTCTCATGCCTGGTATGAGACTATATCGAAGCATCTCCAAGATCATGGTTTCTCGCGTGGCGAGATTGACCCACACTATTCATTTTGAAGAAAGAGGGAGACATCTTGATTGTGCAAATTTACGTTGATGACATAATTTTGGTTCTTCAAATGAAGAATTGTGTCGTAAGTTCGAGGAAGTGATGAAGTCTAAGTTTAAAATGAGTGCGATGGGAGAGTTATCATTCTTCTTTGTCTTCAAGTGAGTCAGGAGAAATAAGGGACGTACATTCATGAAACAAAGTATGTCTACGAGATTCTCAAGAGATTCGGGATGAAAGACAGCTTACCTTACAACACGCCATTGCCGACGAATCACAAGCTTACGACCGATAAAGAGAAAGATCTAGAAGTGGATCCAACTCCGTATCGAGCTATGACAGGGTCACTAATGTATCTTACAGCTTCGTATCCCGATATTATGTTTTCTTTCTTTTTATGTGCCAGGTACCAGTAAACTCCGAAGGATTCTCATATGAAGGCTGCAAACGCATCTGCAGATACTGAAAGGGAAGCCTAAGCTTGGATTGTGGTATCCAGTTGAAAGTGGTCTGGATTTGATAGCGTATGCTGACGCAGATTTTGGAGGGTGCCTAGTTAATAGAAACTCAACCTCTGGTGGCGTACAACTACTTGGAAACCGTCTCGTGTCCTGGATATGCAAAAAGCAAATTGTCGTGTCTATATCCACATGTGAGGTTGAGTACATTTGTAGCCTCGAGCTGTTGTGCTCAAGTGTTGTGGATTCAACAACAAATTAGGGACTACATTTTTATTTTACCCAAACTCCAATTCTTGTCAATAATAACTCTTCCATTTCCATTACTAATAATCCAGTTAACCACTCACACACTAAGCACATAGATGTTAGGCATCATTTCAATTCGTGACTGTGCTAAAAAGGGTTTAATCGAGGTGGTTAGGATAGACACCTTGGATAATCTTGTTACCTGTTTACTAGATGTTCGATCAGGCTAGATTTGAAGAACTGGTTCGAATGATCGGCATGATCGACCCCGAGTAAAATGATTTTAGAAAATCGCATAGGAACTTTGTTTTGTGTTAAATGTACAGTTCTTACTACTTTTCAAAAGTTGAAAATTCCAAAAATATTTTACTTATTTGTAGGATTATTTTTAAGAAAAATACAAAAGCATGTGAAAAATGTAAAAATGAAGTCGTGATGCGAAAAAGGGAAATGATGGTACATCAAGTTGTCGTATCTAATGTAGGATAGTAGTAATATCTAAATTTAATCGTTAATTGTAACATGTTTTTGGTATATATGTTGGGATTTGAACATGTTTATCAAAGTTATTTTATCCATGTAAAATAAAAACGCAGTGGAATATTTATTTAAAACATGTTACTTATGTTGATACAAAACTCATTTTGTATGTAAAACCAAAACCCGGATCCATATATGAACATGCATGCTATCAAAATATAACCATAGGGTGTTTAGAAGAATACTACCTTCCAAATAGTAAGAGATATGAAGAAGATGATGTTCTTGAATGGAAATCTTCAAAGTAGAAGACCTCAAGCTTGTATACCCCAAGCTTTCCAACAAACACAACAAGATTGCTAGGATTTCTGCACTTATGAACTCACTTGAAAACCCTCTTGACAACCACTCCTTGGTCGAAAATATGAGAGCATTCTCAAGAGTTCTTGCACTTGAATTGTTGTCTAGAGAATATGTGTGTGTAAATGTATGAATTAAAAACACCAAAATCCTCCATATAATCTTACAAGATCAAGTGTTGGATTTTGTGATTGTGTAAGATATTGCATGAAATATGAATGGTGTAAGACCACCTTGGGAAGACTCCCAACAAATCGGCCATAGGCCCTTTTCTCCACCCAATCCCTTTTTTTATTTGTTAATTCTTGTATTTATATTTTATAACTTTTATAAAATATAACTCAATACAAGACTTTATGCAATATATCTTAACTATTTATAATGTTATTTAACCCATTAAATAATAACAATAAAACTTCTCAAAAATAACTTATCCAAATAATTTATTAGTTTCTCAAGTGCAATTATCTATAAAACCAATTTCCAAATATTTCTAAGTGTTAATATTTATTTGTTTGATCATATCTTAAATAAATATTATGGGTGTTTGTCTAGCTTGTTATTGGGTATGACCCAACTTGGATCATAACGTACTAGCCACATTAATTTAATATGTGTCTTGGGCATACCGATTCCAACAATCTCCCACTTGCACAAGATACACAGAAGATTGATGCAAGTTGCAAATACCGCCTAACAACGGTTTACTACCCCTAATACGTATGACAAAGTGCCATTCAATAACATCATCCCCTTCAAGTCCCTTACTTGAACATGATTTAGGTGAAACAATCATTTATCCTTTCATTACAGATGTCATGTCAAATCCCAGAGACATAGTATGATCATTCTCTGTTGATTTAACTTTAGCAGGCCTTAGACATCTTACTCTCAACGAATAAGAGGAACAAATCCGATCCTGACTACATCTCACAATCACCTCGTACCACACCTGAGCTTAGCCTTATGTACTCCCATATTACTTACAGCAAAGAACCAAGTCAAAGTACAATATTTGGTGAATATCAAGACCCAATATATATCTCAGGTCAGAGGATACAATGATATTCGCCTTTACTCAAATTTACTCATGATCAATCTCAAAGATTCCATGCAGTAACAATTGAGAGCGGGTCAGTCCAATATTTGTATCCCACAGATATCTATGAACTTTGGCAGCAACACTTTGCTCTATATTCATACCTAATGAATATCCACCAATCCGAGTTCATAATAGTCTTACCTTCATATTTGTTCCCACAAATATGATCGACTATAGACATTTAGAATAGTTAACTTATTCATGGATTTAAACATGCTAAAATGGAACATAACTCAAAATGCCATAATCATTAAATGAGTCATAATAATAATTGTTCCGATATCCAAATACTAAATAGATCAAATCCAATCACTAGAATATCGAAGTCCTAAGGCACAAGTATGACTCTCATGCTTTGGCCGTTCAAGGAGCTTCGTGAGTGGATCCGCAATGTTTTGATCGGTGTGAACTTTACATATCTTTCCTTTTTCAACTTCATCCCTTATGTAGTTGAATCTCCGCTCAATGTGCCTAGTCTTTTGATGTGCACGAGGTTCCTTAATTTGTGTAATTGCACCCTCGTTTTCACAAAAGACTTCTACGGGATCCTGAATGGTAGGGACTACCCCTAGGTCGGTGATGAATTTCTTCAACCATGCAGCTTCTTGTGCTGCCAATGAAGCGACGATGTAGTCTGATTCTGTAGTGCACAATGCTATAACATCCTGCTTCGAGCTCTTCCAAGAGACTGCAGCTCCATTCAAAATGAAGACATACCCAGATTGTGATCGAGAACCATCTCGATCAGTTTGGAAACTCGCATCCGTGTAACCCTTTACAACGAGTTCCTCTTCACCAGTTCCATATATTAGAAACATATCCTTAGTCCTTCTAAGGTATTTCAATATGCTTTTAACAGCCATCCAATGACTGTTACCTGGATTTTGCTGGTATCTACTTGTCATGCTTAAGGCACATGACACGTCCGGTCTAGTGCATATCATTGCATACATGATGGATCCTATAGCAGACGCATATGGGACTCCTTTCATTCTCTCTTGCTCATCCTTTGAGCTTGGACATTGAGACGCATTCAATATCGTTCCCTTTTGAATAGGTACCAAACCTTTCTTAGAGTTCTCCATCTTGAACCTTTCCATGACTTTGTCAATGTATGCACTTTGGTTCAAACCTATCAAGCGCCTTGATCTATCCCTATAGATCTTTATTCCCAAAATATAGGCGGCTTCACCAAGATCCTTAATGGAAAAACAACTTCCAAGCCAGGTTTTAACACCTTCCATGGTTGGAATATCATTTCCAAATAGTAGAATGTCATTGACATACAGTACTAGGAAAGTGATTATGCTCCCACTAGCCTTCTTATACACACAAGCTTCATCGGCGTTCTTGATGAATCCAAAATTCCTAATTTCTTCATCAAAACGATGATTCCAACTTCTAGATGCTTGTTTCAATCCATATATTGATTTCTTTAACTTGCATACTTTGTTAGGATGTTTTGGATCGACAAAACCTTCAGGCTGAACCATATAGACATCTTCATTAAGATATCCATTGAGGAAAGCCGTTTTGACATCCATTTGCCAAATCTCATAATCGTAATATGCAGCTATGTCAAATGATATCCTAATTGACTTTAGCATCGCCACGGGCGAGAAGGTCTCATCATAATCAACCCCTTGAGTTTGAGTGAAACCTTTTGCTACAAGTCTCGCTTTATAAGTATCCAAGTTACCATGCATATCAGTTTTCTTCTTGAAAACCCACTTACTTCCAACTACTTTGGAGTTAAGAGGTGGTACAACCAATTCCCATACTTGGTTGTCATACATGGATTGCATCTCGACGTTCATGGCTTCAAGCCACTTGTCACAATCAGATTGTGACATTGCATCATGGTATGTGGTTGGTTCATCTGAATCTACCACGTAGCATCCATCCATGAAAAATCCATATCTTTCTGGTGGATGACTAATTCTACCAGATCTGTGAACGTTTTGTGTGTATTGATCAACCATTTGATCCTCTTCAACAACCTCTTGTTGAATGCTAGTATCAACGAAACGCTTATCGGCTTGTGGTTCTTGATCCTCATCAAGTTCCACTGTTCTACTACTAGTTCCTTCCATAAGGAACTTAGCCTCCAAGAACTTACCCTTTCTAGCAACAAATACCTTTTGCTCTGTTGGATCGTAAAAGTAATATCCTATATCATCTTTAGTATATCCTACAAAGATACACTTAGTGGATCGTACTTCCAATTTGTTTGGGGTGTAATGCTTCACATAAGCTTCACAACCCCATACCTTCAAATATGATAATGATGGAGCCTTTCCATGCCATATTTCAAAAGGTGTCTTATCCACTTTCTTGGTTGGGGCCATATTCAGTATACGGGCCGCGGAGAGCAAAGCGTAACCCCAAAATGATAGAGGCAATGTGCTTCTAGCCATCATAGATCGAGCCATATCCAATAGAGTTAGATTCCTCCTTTCAGACACACCATTATGTGGTGGTGTTCTAGCTGGAGTAAGTTGTGAGATAATCCCACAACTCCTAAGATGATCTTGAAAAGCATCACTAAGGTATTCACCTCCTCTATCGGTACGAAGGACTTTGATTGTTTTCTTGAGTTGATTTTCTACTTCACTTTTGAAATCTTTGAACATTTCCAATGCTTCATCTTTGTGTCTTATCAAGTACACATAACCATAACGACTATAGTCGTCGGTAAAACTAATGAAGTATCTTTCACCATTCCTAGTCATTGGCTTAAAAGGACCACATACATCCAAATGTATGATACCTAGTAAGTCTTTTGCCCTTTCAAAGGTGCCACTGAAGGGTGCCTTAGTCATTTTGCCTTGTAAACAAGATTCACATACATCAAATGAATCATCTCCATTTGTTTCCAAAAGACCATTCTTTCGAAGTGTTTGCATGCGATTTTTGTTTACATGTCCAAGGCGACAATGCCAAAGACATGAATCACTCAAATCTAATTTGAGTTTCTTGGTGGTTGCTTGGTACATTGAGCTATCAAATGTATCATCATGAACCAATTCATAAATACCATTTGAAGGCATAGCTTTAAAGTAAAACATGTCATTCATCAAAAAATAAATGTCATCGTTTACAAACTTTAAATTAAAACCATATTGTAGCAAGAGGGAAACTGAAATAATGTTCCTAATCAAACTAGGAGCATACAAAACATTTTTCAAGATGATTTCCAAACCACTTGGAAGTTTCAAAACATAGTCTCCTAAGGGCTTCAACTTGAACCTTTGCTCCATTGCCCATGAAGAGACTAATGTCTCCCTTCTTGTAATGTTTATTTCTTTTGAACCCCTGCAACAAATTGCAAATATGAGTTCCACACCCGGTATCCAATACCCATGTGTTTGAAGAAATAACATTAAGGTCAATATGTATCATAAAGATTGTACCTGAGGTTTGCCCCGCATCCCTCTTGTTTTCAACTCCTTGAGATAGGTTGGAAAATTTCTTTTCCAATGTCCTATCTCTCCACACTCAAAGCATGGATCAGTTGAAGCAACCTTTTGCTTCTTTTCCTTCGGTTTCGTGGGTTCCGCTTTAACCTTTCCTTTCCCTTTCCCTTTGACGTGACCCTTCCTTTTAGCAAAACTTGCCTTGGAGTCGGGGTGGGGCCTCTTCTTGTTGCCTCCCTCATTGATCATTAGAACGGGTAAAGCCTTTTTACCCATACCTACATCGGCAATTTTGAGCATCACATTAAGCTCACCAATGCTCTTGTCCCATCCGTTCATGTTATTATTCATGACGAAAGTCTCAAACTTCTTTGTTAAAGAGTTAAGGATCAAATCCGTAGCCAACTCTTTTGAGACGGGACAGTTGAGCCTTTAGAGGCGATCAATGTGGCTTTTCATCTTAAGTACATAAGATGAGACCGATTGGGTTTCCTCCATTCGACATGCATGAAGCGCCTGAACCGTTTAGAAGCGTTCTACCCTTGCTTGTTGAAGGAACATTTCCTTCAACTGGGTAATCATGTCGTATGCCCCATGATGTTCAAAATCCTTTTGGATCTTGGGAATCATAGTTCCCAACATGAGGCAAGAGGCTTGCATGGAGTCCTCGGTATACTTAATCCAATCGTTATAGGCCTCCTTTAGGTTCATCGGGAATAGGATCGTCCAACACATAAGATATCTTTTCTTGCTTGAGAATGATTCTCAAGTTTCGATACCAATCCATGAAGTTGTTATGGTTGAGACGATCCTTTTCAAGGATGGTTCTTAGTGATAGGTTACGGACGGTTTAGGTAATTGTGTTTGCATTGTTAGAGGCCATCTACAAAATTATAACAAAGTTCAATTTTAGTATTTTCGATATTATTAAATTTTAATTATTAATACCCTTTTTTGTCTCATAGATAATTAATAATTAAAATCTAGAATCCAACGTTACATTTAAATATTGGTTAGGTGACCTTTATCCAATTATTTAAATTAACAAGGTAGTCAACGTTTGACGATTGCAACTCTTTGCAATTTCTAGCCATATGGGATCGGTTAAACATCTTATTGTTTAGTTGGCATGTTTAATCCCACCAACACCTTTGTACGCCATGCTTCGGTGACCCTAAGCACATGGTTTCCAAATCAAATCGTCCTACTTACACACACATGTAAGTTTACACATACAAGTGGTTAGGTGACCTTTATCGCACAAATATTGTAAGCCTACCTCCAATTCACAAGTACCTTCAAATGTGGTTAGGTGACCTTTTTCTAACAAAGAATTCCCAAGTGATTCGAGTGTTGTATAAAAGGATGGTGTTTGACTTGTTTTATAAAAGGGATTTAATGTTTTCAAAAATTCTAGTTTTAGAAAACTTTATGTACCATACATTTGCATGCATTCAAATTCATGGTACCTTTGTGAAAACCAATTTTCAAGGTTCTTTTAATAAAACTCATTTTATTATAAAATCATAAATTTTTAATAAAACCATTTTATTAACCACTTTAGTGATTTTTAAAGAACCAATTTTAAGCTTGTTATGGATTATAAGTTGTTAAGCATGCATATCCAAATATCATCTAAACAACCATAAATAAATAATCATACAAGCATAACACACAAAATAATAGGTGCATAACCATAGCCAACTATTTTTGACAACACTTGTTAGCCGAAACAAGTGTGCCAAAAGGTCCTTCCTAAAGGGTGAATATTGACACAAAAAATGTGTCGTTGAACTCCCACTTGAACCCGCATCCAAATGCTTCAAGTCTTCCCTTTGTGTTGTGATTTCTCCACTTTCTTTGGGCTTCCAAATGAACTTTAAATTCAGCTCCAAACTCCTTTGGGCTTCAAAAATGTGTTTTGATTATTGGGCTAAAATCCCGTTAAGAACCATGAGATTCTTTAGGCCCAAAATTGGCGCTAACCAAAAACGCATTTTGTGTGTGCATCTTCTTTTACACCAAAGTATCCTAATACATTTTTCTAGTAAAAGAAATGCAACTAATCTATTTATTTACATACCAAAAGAAAATAAATAAATTACAATTTTACAAATGGAATAACAAAGATAATTAATTATTACAACCCATTGAAATAATTAAATAAATCACAAACACAATCATTCAACAGATTCAAACACAAGGTCATGGCTAGGTTATGAACACAAAAATATATATCCACATATATATTTAAATTCAAGAGCAAAAATTTGGTTTCCTTTTTGTAACCCAATTTTCGGCCAAGGGAAACACCGAAAAGATGAGTTTTTATCCAAACAAACAAATCATCCAAATGATATAATTTTTCAAGATAATTTTATGCATGTATAATAAATATCTTGAAAAACAAAAGGAGAACCATGATTAAAAATTTCGGCCATAGGGTTTCCACAAACCCAAAATCCCGAATTTTTTTTAAATCCAATGAAGCATGCATTCATATAAGCGGCTCTGATACCACTGTTGGGATTTTAAACATGTTATCAAAGTTATTTTATCCATATAAAATAAAAACGCAGCGGAATATTTATTTAAAACATGTTACTTATGTTGATACAAAACTCATTTTGTATGTAAAACCAAAACCCGGATCCATATATGAACATGCATGCTATCAAAATACAACCATAGGGTGTTTAGAAGAATACTACTTTCCAAATAGTAAGAAATATGAAGAAGATGATGTTCTTGAATGGAAATCTTCAAAGTAGAAGACCTCAAGCTTGTATACCCCAAGCTTTCCAACAAACACCACAAGATTGCTAGGATTTCTACACTTATGAACTCACTTGAAAACCCTCTTGACAACCACTCCTTGGTCGAAAATATGAGAGCATTCACAAGAGTTCTTGCACTTGAATTGTTGTCTAGAGAATATGTGTGTGTAAATGTATGAATTAAAAAACCAAAATCCTCCATATAATCTTACAAGATCAAGTGTTGGATTTTGTGAGATTGTGTAAGATATTGCATGAAATATGAATGGTGGAAGACCACCTTGGGAAGACTCCCAACAAATCGGCCATAGGCCCTTTCTCCACCCAATCCCTTTTTTTATTTGTTAATTCTTGTATTTATATTTTATAACTTTTATAAAATATAACTCAATACAAGACTTTATGCAATATATCTTAACTATTTATAATGTTATTTAACCCATTAAATAACAATAATAAAACTTCTCAAAAATAAATATCCAAATAATTTATTAGTTTCTAAAGTGCAATTATTTAGAAAACCAATTTCTAAATATTTCTAAGTGTTAATATTTATTTGTTTGATCATATCTTAAATAAATATTATGGGTGTTTGTCTAGCTTGTTATTGGGTATGACCCGACTTAGATCATAACGTACTAGCCACATCAATTTAATATGTGTCTTGGGCATACCGATTCCAACAATATAAACATAATGAACTGCGTAACTTGTCTAGTACATCTCTCGGATATATGGTCTTGGTACCATAATCTCGTTTGATAGGTTGCCAAACTTTTGAGATACTAGGTCTTTATGTTTGATAAATCTCTAGGGTATTATACTCGGCCTTCTGATTTTGCTTAAGCAATAGCCTAGACCTTGTATTATGCTTTGCTAAGCGCTTCATTTGTGCACAAACCCCCTTTGGTGGATTTCTTTTCTGCCACAACAATCATCATCAGATGATCAGTTTAAAATTGTCATCACCGGATGCACAAATTGCATTTCTATGCTACCACCAGGTACATAGTAAAAACTATCAAATTTTGCAGAAAAAGATACCAAAACATTGGTACACCACCTTCTAAGTCGAGCCTTCATTTTCTGTGCGGTGGCACTAACCTGAGCTCTCAAGGCCTCGCATTTAGCCGGATCCGGCATATTTTTCAGATATACTCACCTGTAAGATGCAATGTTTGGTAGTCTTGATACGGGGGTATATTCTGAGGTGGGTAAACATAAGTTATTAATACACTTAATCACATATCTCAAAAACAGTGTTCGAAAGCATGCTAAAACTTAAGTGGACCACAATACCATTGAACTCTTGATCTGTTAATATCATTCTTGTGCTTAATCTAAGAACTATGTTCCTGTGTTAGATATTGACAGAAAAACTGATATGATCCCTTTGCGCCGATTTCACAAAAGGATATATATTGTAAATATGCTCTTAGTTTTAGTCCTTTTTACTTTGTCTAAATTGAAAATTAACAAAAAGGTTTTATGTTCTTGTTTCTATGTGCGAGTTTATCATTCTAAAGATACTCTATGGGTTTGTGAACATTCTTTAATAATGGTTTTAAAACATCCAGTTAGGTAATCTTAAATTACGTCTTTTTGAATAAAACCGGTCGTGCAGAATCTATCCATGTGTGTGGGTGATTTCATGAGTTAAAGTGTATGGTAATATTGTTCCAAGTCAAGTTGTGAAAGTTTTTCAAAGTATAAGTTACTGAGGGAATTTATTTTGAAAGTTGGTATGTTTTGTTAAGGTGTGGTTTGTGGGGATGTAATTTTGATTCATTCGGATTTATAAGTAATACAAATTGGGCTCCAGGTTTGGGCTTTATAGTTTTGGGCTCCGAGGTTTGAGCTAACATTTCTTCGATATTTATGATAGGGCTCAGAGTTATAGAAAGTTACCGTTTCTCCGAGTTTAATGGGTTGCTTAGGTTCCAGATTTACAGGTGATTTACATCACTATTGATTACCGGGTTTCTCAACGTCAGCTTTGTGGTTCTGGATTTTGTCTAGGTTTCTCTCTGGATTTTAACAAAACTATGTCCAATATAGTTTTCTTCCGAATTTATGCTGCACCTTAGTTGTATCCGAGTTTACCTAGGGTTTCTCCGGGTTTTGGATCTTAATAAAGATCACAATTGTTTATCTTCTTCACTTACCCATTTTCCTTCTCAACTCTCCTCTAAAAACCCATTTAACAAAACTTCTTTTCTCTGCTAATTTGATCGAGTGTGATTATTTGAAGTTCTTTGTGATTTCATGTTAGTATAACAAGATAACATGAATGTTTTCTTGAATCTTTTATCATCTAGAATCTTTTGGTTTAATTAGTAAGTTTGATTATTTGGGGGCTTTTGAAGGGTTTAACCCAAGTGAGTTTTTGGGTTCTTAGCTATTGTGGAAATCTTATATATTGAGATTGTTATTGTGAATCGGTTTTAGGTTGATAACAGCAAATCAATTCCATTTGTTGGGATGGTTGTTTTCTCTAATGTTCATAAGAACACACTATTAAAATTTTTATGTTTTGAGAAAGCTTTATGAAGAAGAAAGTAACTTTTTGAAAAATTTACCTTTTTGATCCGTTAAATATGTTTATCTTGGTTGTTGTTCTTTGAAATTCAGAGAACCTAAGCTTCCCTTCTGTAAGTTCAAAGGGTTCTTAACTTTGGCTTGATGAAGAATTTCAATTGGCGCTTCCGGACCTAAGATTAATCCGAGGTTTGTTATCTCCGGGTTAACCTCCATGAACTGGATTCCGGATTTAACATTCCGGATTTAATAAGTCTAATATTCTGTCTGGGTTTGTGTTTATTCTTGACTGTTTATTTTAAAATAACAATGGAACAAACGAACTACAGAGTTATTTCAAAACATTTCCGGGTTTTTAAGTCAATTGTTTCTCCGGAATTATCTATGTTATTCTTATAACTGCGTCGACTCCAAAATAAGTAGTTTGTCCGGGTTTACTTAACTGTTGTTATCCAGATTCTTTATTGTTTGGTAGAAAATTTTCACATGTAACAATAGCAGTTGTTTGTGTGACTATTACATACTATGTCTGCTTAACAATTTTTAATACACTTGTCTTGATGTGTTTGTATATATACAGGTATGGCTGATCAATGTTGGTGCACAATATCTATTGCCTATGTCTAGGATATGTCGATTGCGTACATAGGGCTTATATTTGTCAAAAGATATGTTTATTTAGTTTGTCAGATGGCTCGTAGGAGTGAGCCTTTGTGGCTCGTACGAGTCAACAACACGTCTCCTTGTCCGAGCCATGTTAGCCTATGTATAGTGGAGCTTGGGTGTTGTGCCTATAGCTGTTGGTGTATGACTGAGGCAAAGCCCTGTCCATTTGTTTACGCGTCTGTAGCTTTCCACGTTTATTAATAGAAGAAGTAATGACGTTTAAGCAGCATACTTTATTGTTCATTTGTCAAACTCTCTAGAAATGAATTCCGCTTCTATTAGTTGAGTCAAGTCGGTTAGGTGCTCACAGAGGAGAGCCGATCCCCTCTCACAAGTGGTATCAGAGTCTTGAGGCCTTATTTGAGGACAAACAACAAGTTTCAGCAGTTGAAAATCAAGATTCAACCATTGAAGATTTCTATATCTACCTTTTCTTCATACATTCTTCAGATCTAGAGAATTTCATGGACAAATTGGACTAGGATTTTAGTATAACATGTTAAAATCAACATTAACAAATCCCTGAAACTTACAGATCTAAAATCGAACAAAATCATGACAAAAATTGCAGAGAACATCCATTCGTTGACCTGAGCTACTCATACGAGCAGAAGGACAACTCGTACGAATAACCATCCGTACGAAAGTGTTGAATTAGGAAATGAGTCGGTAAGTGGAACTATGAAAAAGAATGAGGATACTCATAATGTCGAATTGGAAACTCCATGCATAAAATACATATTGCCATGCAAGGAGTGCGTTGAAAAAGATGAAAAATATAATGAACTCAAAATACATGTTGATCATTTGTCATATGATTATGTCACAACAAAAGAACCATATGACAAATTAAGCAAAACCATTCGATAATATGAGAAAGCAACCAAAGAATATGACAATACACTTTCAATGCTCAAAGCAACCGTGATGGACAAACAAATGGCCATAAACATGCATATAAATACGATTACTGAGCTGAAAGGTGAACTGGAGAAAATGAAAATTGAAACTTAACGGTTTAACAAATTGTTAATCAGTTATTCTACCAGTTCATATGTCATTGATCACATTCTTCCGAAAATCAAGGTTAAACAAGAAAAGAAAGTTGTTAATAACCAAGGTAAAGGTTAGGATCGTGTTCCACCACCCATGTGGAATGGCTATGCAAAGAAAAAGCCAGATGGGGTGGAAAAGGCGCTAAACTTAAATTTGATTACTAAAAAAGGTAATGAGCTGCCTGAAAACATCGATGTAACTTATACCAAAACAGAAAAAGAATACGATCTGATGTGGTAACCAAAGTGGTCGAAAATGTTTTCAAAAATGAGTCTGACAGCATAGTTTATGAAAATGCAGAGTCAAGTTCACATTCTTGAAGTGAGAAAAGTTTTCACGAGAACTTCATTTCAGCATCAGAGAATGGTTTAAAATTTGATCCTAATAGGATCAGATAAACTTTACTCTGATGAGGAATTTCCAATCCAAAATGTAAACTTAGACCGAGTTGATAAGCTTTTTAAGCTGGCTGGAGTCAACACCTCTGATCTTGAAAAGCAACACGTCGCTCTTTACTCAAAACCAAAAGGATCTCACAGAAACATTCATCCTAGTGGTAAAAACTATCCTGAGTCCAATGGGCTGGGATAGGGTTTGAAAAGAAGAAAAACAACAAATTCCAAAAGCAAATTGTTACCAAGAAAATTGATTTTGTTTACGGAATTAACACTGTTAATGAAAAGGAAATCATTGGTGAACAATCAAAAAAAGAATTTGAGCAAGAAAGAAAACTCCGTGAACAAGTTTCAAAAGCCTCTGTTGGAAACAACAGTAGGACATGTTACAAATGTAACAAAGTTGGGCACATTGCATGTTAATGTAAACCAAACAAAACGAAACCTGCTCATGAAGTTAGAAAATGCACAGAAGATGTTAAACAGAAAGGTCCAGAGTTTGTGCAAATTTTGAAACGAAATGCTGAGTCAAACTTAAATGTGAAACCAATCATTTCAAAATTCTCAAATTTTGAAGTTGGTGAATCATCAAAGAGAAATAAACAAAAGAATCCTAAGTTCTACTCAAAGAAAGCTTTCTCAAAAGTATAAACCTGGGTTGTTAAGAACAAATCATCTTCTGTTGCTGTGAACACCACTGTTTCAACTAAACCTAAAATAGAAAAAGGATCAAAGGTTGAATAATGGGTGGAGGTAAAGAAAGAAGTTAAGAAAAATGTCGAGCCAAAATGTGATATCCCAAACCCGCCCAAGATCAAAATGGCTTGGGTTTCTCCACGAGAAAATGATCTTTATGTCTTAGGCATGAGCGTCACATCCACTACTTCAAAGAAGGTTCAATGCTTTGTATCTAAAGCTACCGAGAAAGAGTCAATTCTATGGCACCGTAAGATGGGTCACATTCACCTGAGAAAGTTGAACTATTTGGTGCATAACGACTTAGTGGAGGATGTTAATCTCAAGAATTTTCACTTATCAGATGATTGTCTTAGCTGCAAAAAGGGGGAGCAGCACAAGAAATCACACCTGAGAAAGCTGCTTAACTCCAACAAGCTTCCACTAGAAAGGCTTCATATGGATCTCTTTGGACTAGTAAACGTGAAAAGTATCTCTAGAGATCTATATTGCCTAGTCATGACAAATGACTTCTCAAGATTCTCGTGGGTTTTCTTTCTAGAGAGTAAGGATGAAACATTTGAAAATCTTATGATTCTCTTTAGAAAGC
This sequence comes from Scalesia atractyloides, assembly GCA_947069175.1. NCBI lineage: Eukaryota > Viridiplantae > Streptophyta > Magnoliopsida > Asterales > Asteraceae > Scalesia > Scalesia atractyloides. The sequence goes on along the minus strand of CAMTDV010000008.1, from coordinate 38,819,554 downwards.
TGGAAAACCAATATCACTTACCAATCCAGAGAATCCGAAGCGATAATGGTACTGAGATTATGAACAGGAAAATGCTCGAATTCTGCAACGCTAAGGGTATTCTTCACGAATTCAGCGCCCCCTATACTCCTCAACAAAATGGAGTAGCTGAATGTAAGAATCGCACACTAATTGAGACTGCAAGAATAATGCTCGCTGATTCAAAAATTCCTATTAGTTTCTGGAGCGAAGCCGTCGCATCTGCGTGTTGTACCCTTAACCGTGTTTTGACAGTCAAGCCTCACAACAAGACATGTTTTGAACTACAAAACCATTGAAATCCTAATCTAGCGTTTTTGGAACCATTTGGTTTGCCGTGTACTGTTCTAGACCCGACGGTAAATTTGGGGCCAGATCCTTGGAAGGTTTTTTCGTAGGTTATACTAGTCCGCAAAAGAGAGTCTTCTTACCAAGCCTAAACCAGGTTATTGTAGCACAACATGTTGATTGCCAGAGATATACAATGCATACGCAGAAACCTGGTGATCCTTGGCTGTTCAATTATGACGGGTGTGGAACTCATTCGACCTACCAGAAGTACCTTCAGAAGAAGAACTTCTCATGTTATATCAACAACATTAAATTTCTAATCAAGTTCAAGTTTCAAGACCGTTGGTGAATTCCCCATCACTACCTGTCTCAAACTCTTCTGAAGCAGGTCTGAGCAAGACTCAGCAAGAATCAGTAAATGAACCAAACTTGAATGCTGCTGAACAGTATTCCAATCAGCCAGTTGATGTTGACTTTGATCAAGAACCTTCTTTTGACGATGGAGGAACTAGTTCCGATGAAGGATCATAACAGATTCAAAGCTTTCTGAAAAATCAAGCTAAAGAATCCAATAATAGAAATGAAGCTACGTCATTAGAACCGGTTGCTGATGAAGTTGTCACAAATTTGCAAAGTCAAGTAGATGTCCAAGCGAAGTGATGCCAAAGGCACTCCCTTACCATCCGTTAGAAAACATTATTGGTGACTTACAAACTGGAGTGAAAACTCGAAATCAGATCAATAAGGATCTTAGTTGCTTTTATACAAAAGTTGCTCTACTACAAACCAGATTTTCTTACAGTTGTTTTGTTTCTCAGGTAGAACAAGGATCCTAGAAAGACGCTATTAAGGAAGAAAGCTAGGTGGATGCAATGCAAGAAGAATTGTTGCAATTCTAGAAACTTGGAGTCTGGAAATTGTTGACCTACCCGACAATCACAAGAAGATTAATACTCATTGGGTCTTCAAGCGCAAAAGAGACGATAGAGGTATCGTGGTTCGCAACAAAGCTCGGTTCATATTACAAGGGTTCCATCAGCAAGAAAGGTTAGTCTACAAAGAGGTCTACGCCCCTGTCGCACATCTTGAAGCTATCCGCATTTCTTGGCCTTCACATCGTTGAAAGGTTTCAAGGTATACCAGTTGGATGTGAAGTCTGCATTCCTTTACAGAAAGGTAAACGAGAAGGTGTACATCGGCCAACCACCGGGGTTTGTCGATCCGATATACAAGGATAAGGTCTATCGGTTAAACAAGGCGTTATACGGACTACACTAGGCCCCAAGAGCCTGGTACGAGACGCTTTCCAAATATCTTCTAAGAAACGACTTCTCCAGAGGAACAGTAGACAATACCCTATTTACCAAGGAAGGAGATGGACATCTGATCATCGTACTAATATATGTGGACGATATCATCTTTGGATCCACAAGTGCGAAGCTGTGTAAGGACTTTGAAGAAGTCATGAAAGGAAGTTCGAAATGAGTGCTATGGGGGAGATGAGGTTTTTCTTAGGACTTCAGGTCGAACAATTGCCAGATGGCATCTTCATTCACCAAACAAAGTATGTTCATGATGTGTTAGAGAAATTTGACATGTCAAGAACTAAGCCAGCATTAACTCATTAGCCACCAACCACGACATTTGTCCAGACGCTCATGGAGTCAAGGTCAATGAAACATTATATCGCTCCAGGATCGGATCCTTGATGTATCTCACAGCTTCAAGACCCGATATCGTGTATCCTACATGCCTTTGTGCCCGTTATCAGTCACATCCAAGAGATTCACACTTGTTAGCCGTCAAAAGGATCATGCGCTACTTGAAAGGATGCCCAAGCACCGGTTTGTGGTATCCACGACATGACGAATTCAACCTCGCGGGTTATTCGGATTCTGATTTCGGTTGCTGTAAGCTTAATGCCAAATCTACAATGGCTGCTTGCGAGTTCTTCGGAACCCGTTTGGTAACGTGGAAGTGCCAGAAACAGACCGCGGTCACTCTCTCTACTTGTGAAGCTAATTACGTTTCAGCATCCAGGCTGTTGTTCCCAGATAATATGGATACAACAGCAGATGAGAGACTTCAGACTGCAATTTCTTGACACCCCCATATATGTAGATAACAAGGCAGCCATTGATATCACTAAAACCCGGTTCAACAATCACGCACTATACACATTGAAATTTGACACCACTTATCTGTGATTGTTATGAGAAAAAGTTGGTTTGAATTGAAAAAATCTACACTAATGACCAAAAAGCAGATTTTTACACCAAGGCGTTTGATAGATAAAGATTTAAAAATCTTTTGAAATTAAATGGTTTAAGAAATCCAATATCAAGGGATGAAAGTGAGGTTGAATTTGGGGATGACGAGGACTTAACGTGATTCTCATCGATATGACACATGTTTTTATGTAAATACTTTTCTTGCTTTCTTAAAAACAAAAAATCCATATATTTTTTTATTTTAGGGGGAGAAAAGTTGTGAAAAATACAAAAATATTAAAAAAGACAAAAAGAGTTTTGTGAAAGAGAGGTAATGATATCATAGTATGCTAAGTAAATGGAATATTTTAAACAAGTAATTAAACAGGTCTTACTAATGATGTGCCAGTAGGCTTCACACGTTCAGTAAATTATTTTTTAAAGATATAAACCTAAAAAAAAACTGAGTAATTTGTGGGTCAACATCTCTTGGATATATGGACTTAGTACTCCAAAATTTCGTTTGAGAGAATGCCAGATTCTGTGATACTAGGTCTTTATATTTAGTTGATATCTGGGGTATTATCCGAGTTCTTCTGATTTTGGTCGGCAATGACCTAGAACTTGTATAATACTTTGCACATTATTCATCCCCAAAAACTGCATAAAAATGAGTATATGTCATAAAAAGATACGACATCTACAATACGAAAAGGTTCCTAAACGGAACACCACCTAGTCAAGCCTTCATCTCTTTCTCTGTACGGAAGTACTAACCTGAGCTCTCAAGGCCTCGCAATTCACCCTATTTACAGATATCAGTTAGATATATCACCTGTGAGATGAAATTTTGGGAATCTTAATGCGGGAGTATATTCTGAGATGGAAAACACAATTACTTCATGTTCCTTAAAATTACTTAACATATCTTGAAATAATTGAGAAATGTGTTAGAGGTTTAAGTGGAAAAGTATATTGGAAATCTAAGTAAATCTGTTTGGGACCTTAAAGTTTTACCAAGATCAATGATACTGGTGATTTTTCTGAGAAAACCTGAGATCCTCTAACACAAACTCACAAAAATATGTCTGTAAATACGTCTTTACTTACTATATTTCTCTTTTCAGAAAAACCCAAAAAGATTTTCAGTTTATTTTTTAGCAAAACATTGAAAAATACAAAAAGGTTTGATTATTATCTTAGTTTTTCGTCTATCGATGATGAAAATGCCGTTTGTCCAAGTCAAAGCAACAGTTGCTGAAGGATAGCTGAAAGATTACGGGCTGGGAGCTAATCTGGAAAGAGAGAATTTTGAAATGCTACAAAGTTCATTAACTTGAAACTTAAAATTTTTCGAGAAACATCTGTTTTGGTCAAACAGCGGTCAACCAAGGTCATTAACTTGGACATCGTAGGCAAATCGGTTAACCGAGGTCATTAACTTGGACTCGGTCAACTGAGTAGGTCGTTAAAACATATAAAATTCACAAAAGTTCAAAAAGAAACCAACTAAAAAGAACTGGCTCATACAAGTGACTATCTGATTCGTACGAGTAATTAAAAGCCTTACTCGTACGAATGATAACTCGTACGAGTGACTTGGTGGATATAAAAGGGACATTCACTCGCACAAGTCACATATGTGACTCTGTGCGACTGAAGAGAATCTCTGTGCGATCTAGTTCTTTCATCACATTTCAAGAATAAATCATGTATCTTTAACCCTTCGGGGAGATTGATTAGCACATCTCTTACGATTGGAAATGTACTAATCCAAGATTTGAGCCGTTATAATGCCAAAATCGGACCTTAAGGACATAAAACATAGATTTAGGCTAATTGAACTGGTAAAATGTAAATTGAACACATATTCGTACAAATCGGCTCTTTTAGCTTCTAAATCTTCATTCAATTTGTTAAAATTTAGACGTTTTAAGTTCGGATTGAAAATGTATTATTTTGTGCGACTCATGACTCATACGAATAGTCGCTCGTACGAGTAAGCTTTTTAAGTCAATTAATTCTCACCACTCGTACGAGTGGTTGCTCGTACAAGTAAGACCTTTATGTTACTTAATTCATTGACTCGTACGAGGAGTCACTCGTACGAGCGGGTCTGTTCAAACTTGAAATTATTGTCTATCAATCTGACTCGTACGAATGATGACTCATATGAGTGTCAAATGTTTGAGAAAAGTTTGAAAAATTTTCTAAGTGTTGGAAATTTTTTCGTGTGCGCAGGTCAAGAAGTCTTCATTTTCTCCGTTCCACAATATTTGCTGTTTATTAGACGAGAATATTCTTGAGATTGCCGCATTTAGAGAAGTGCTTGAATTTTTGGGTCGTCTACCAATTACAAAGGCCTTAACCGATAAACATACGGCCTACAGATCGTACGTTGAATACTTCTGGATGCCGCTGAGTACAATGGAGAAGAAAACGCTATCTTTTCTGCGGTAAGGATCAACAATGAAGATGTTCAAATTAAAATTACTGAAGATTTGCCCTGGAAAGTGTTAGAGTTCAAAGACCATGTAGAAGACCCAACTGTATATCAAGAAAATATGGTCAAGGGGTGCTTTTACAGGATGGGATATGCAGGGTATGTTAACACAGCACCGTTCAAGAAGGGAAATCTGAGTTGTTGGTGCATTATGTCTATTGCCTACGTCTAGGATGTGTCGATATTGTATATAGGGCTTAAACATCTTTTGTAAAAATGTTATTAAACGTTTTATATGTTTTGTAGTTGGCTCGTACAAGTGAGTTAGTTGGCTCGTACGAATGACACTCTATCTAAAATCGAGCTTAATCATGTTAAAATCAATTCTAAACAATCCTTAACAATATCAGATCTAAAATCGAGCTTAATCATGTTAAAATCGGTAAAATTCATCCATTTGGAGACTTAGTTGTTTCGGAGGAGTAGAGAGACCACTCGCACGAACAACTTTTCGTACAATTTAGACCATTCGTACGAGCAAGTAATCAAAATTTCTTAAAAACTTACAAGTTTCCAAATTCACAAGTGTGATTCACACGAATTAGACACCCGTACGAGCATCTCATTCGTATGAGCGAAAGTTCATCCGTACGAGCAATTTCATTATTCGCAGGAGTTACATGTTTTGGTCACATTGTCAGTACAAATTTCTGGTTCGTACGAACGGATCTAAGAATTTTTTCGCACTAGTCAGTTTATTCAAAAAATGTATTTTTGAATTTTTAAAGAAAAATGTCAGAAGAATTTTACAACGCATTCGCTACATCTGTAGTCACAACCACATCGGCTCAATACATGAATCTCAAAAACGAGATGGGTACCATGACCAAACCGCCGAAGTTAATGAACCTAGAAGATTTCGACAGTTGGAGTGAACGGTTCATTAATTGGGTCCAGGAAAATCACTTTACTTGCTGGTTCGTTATCGAAGTTAAATATCAAGCTCCTGTAGGTGAAAATGGCCCGAAAGACTCTAGCTCAACTCTCAGGTGTTGAAAGGAAAGGTTCACAAATGAAAAGAAAATGATGAACATTCTACAACAATCCATCAAAGAAGATATTCTGGCGTTGTTACAACACGATGATGATGCTCAATCATTGTGGAATGCACTTTGTTTGAAGTTCCAGGGAAGTGCTCAGCTTCAAAAGAGTAAACAAGTATTGTTAAGTAAAGAGTTTGATATCTTTACGTTGATTAAAGGTGAAACAGTGAAACAATTGATCAAAAGATACTGTCATTTGTGGTGCAAATGAAGAGAATCGGAATCATCAAGACCAACGAAAAACTTGTTGATAGTTGGCAGATTCTCTACCGCAAGGTGAATGGTCTATGTATTTGACCATCTTGAAGAATGGAACCAAGTATGGTAATTTTTCATTACCACGTTTCATTGAAAGACTGGAGGACATGAACTAGAAATGCAAAAGATGGTGAAGAACAAGACCGTCCAAGTTCAACAAGATGTTAATATGTACTTCAAGAACAGTTCTTCTACTCAAATTCAGTCTTCGAAGATCCAGACCACCTTTAGCGCGTACAGCACGCCAAGCTCACCATCAAACTTAAACAGTGGTTTTCAATCATTTGCTATAGTTAATCCTCACACGTCTTAAAGCCCAAAGTCATCACACGGATCAAGCACTCCTGAAGTCAACCAGAACAGTCAGTCAAATCCTACTCAAAGGGTTCTTCAGAGCAATATCTCAGTGGATTTCCAGAATGCACAAAACTTTGATGAGAAAACCGCAAAGCAACATATGTCTCTATTAGCGTCAGTTCTCGAATCCTATGATAGTCTTGTAGCAGGAAAGATTAGAAATTTTGAAATGACCAGGGAGGACTAGATCCGGTTGAAATGGAGTTAATTGACATCAAGTGGTGCATGACATCTAGCGTTCGATGCGCACAACGCTTCATGGAAATTACGGGAAAAGGGAACTTTGAGGTTTGGATGGAAAACTGGGATTCAATAAATCCAAAGTTACTTGTTTTAAGTGTCAGGAAAAGGGTCACTTTAAGCGTGAATCCCCAAATCGAGAAGCTCAAGGGAACCAGAACCCATTTGCCGATGACTATTACAAGAAGGCTATTTACCACCGTCCTCAACCAAGAACTCGCATGGTGCAGATCGAAGATAAACAGCCGGAGACCAAAGATAAAGTGCTAGAGGTTACTCAGGAAGATGATGGGGTTAATTGGAACAAATATATCTCCAAGAATGAAAGTTTGGCTTTGGTTGCTGAGATAATCGAAGAACATGAAGAAGAATCGGAGGCAACTTTTGATTAGGCACCTGAAGATGATTACTATTATCATACATCATCAGAAGAGGAGGAAATTTTAAATAGTGCTATTAAACACCTCCTGCCTAACGATACGGTTAAAACTTTTGTAGGTTACTTTGCACCAAGTCAACAATCATTTTGCATAGAACAAAATACGCCTGATGCTCAAGAGAAAATTGATGAAAAGATAGAGAAGTTGTCGGATGACATCAGCAAGACTTGTGGCAAACGTTAATGAGGTAAATGAGTCTAAGAGTGAGGTTGTGGTTGAAACACCGTGTCTGAAATGTGCTGAGCAATGTAATGAATGTGTTATAAAAGACACACGGTATACTGAGCTCAAAAATTTAACAGATAATTTGTCCAGTGATTACAAATCAACTAAATAAGCATACGGCAAATTAAGTAACTTTGTTAAACAATACACAAAAGCACTCGGAGAAAGTGACGCAACACTTTTGATGCTCAAAGCGACAATAATGGACAAGAAAATGGCCATTAATATTCACTTAAACACTATGGCTGAGCTAAAGAATGAGCTTGAGATGGTAAGAATTGAAACTGAACGGGCTAACAAACTATTAATCAGTTATTCAACAAGCTCTTACGTCATTTATCACATTTTACCTAAAATTGAAAACAAAGAAGAATTAGAAAAGGATAAAAACAAAAGTGCGAGTTAAGATCGAGTTCCACCCCCTATGTGGAATAGTTATGCGTGTAAAAAGCCAGCAGGGGTGGAGAAGGCACTCAATCTAAAGCTAAAAACTGAACAATCAAATGAGTTGCCTACAAACATCGACGTAACTTACACAACTTTTGATAGTGAATGTGACTCTGAGGTAGTTAAAACTGTGGTAGAAAATGTTTTAAAAAGTGAATCTGAAAAGTCTGAGTCTGATGCTGAACCATCGGAAAATAGTTTGACTAACGATCCAAACGTCATAGTTTATAAAATGAAAGGATCCAATAAACTATTTTCTGATGAAGACTTTCCCATCCAGAACGTGAATCTGCATCGTGTTGATAAAATGTTCAAGCTTGTGGAGGTAAGTCATGCTGATTTAGATAAACATGATGCATCTTTCTACTCTAAATCAAAAAGTGACAACCGACCCTACTATCACAAAAACAGAGATTATTCTGAAAATAAGAGGGCAGGGTTGGGTTTCTAAAAGCAACGAATTGAACAACAAATCCTAAAAACTAAACTGTACAAAGAAAATCAACTTTGTTTTTGGGACAACAACAGAGAAGGAAAAAGAAATCATCGGAACACAATCGAATGATGATTTCAAGAAAGAGAAAGAGAAACGGAAACAAGTTTTGGAATCTTCTGTTTGAAAGAATAGTAGAACCTATTTTAAATGTCAAACTGTTGGGGACATTGCAAGATATTGCTCACAAGAAACTCCAAAACCTGTTTCTCATTCTAAAAAGTTCACCAAGGACGAGAAACAGAAAGCACCTATGGTTGCGCCAAAGCAAATCTTGAAAAGAACAAATGAATCCTACAAAAATGTTAAACCAACTCTTCAACGTCACTCAAAATTTGAAATTGGTGAAACATCAACTAAATATCGCCAAATGGATTCTAAATTCTATGCTAAAAAGGCAAATCTGAAAACGAAAAAATGGGTAGCAAAAGTGAAATCGTCCAAGGTAGAATCAAAACCTTCTGTTCCAAACAAAAGCAGGTCCGAAATTCGACATTCCGAACCCACCCAAGACCAAGATGGCTTGGGTTTATTTGTTTAAATAGTTTTTTATGTTTGTGTGCAGGGACTCCCACGATCGATAATGGATAGTGGAGCTTCCAGGCACATGACAGGGATGCTTGTGTGTTTACACGACGTTAAAGCTATCCACGGAGGGTATGTAAGTTTTGCCAAAACGCAAGGAGGAAGGATTGTCGGTGAAGGAATTCTCATGAACAGAGTTGTATCGTTTGATAAAATGAACTACATTACGGAACTTGAGAACAATCTACCAGCATTTCACAGATTTGTGACAAGAAATTCACGACACATTTCAATGATAAAGAATGCTTGATCTTAAAACCAAGTTTCAAGACCCGGAGGAATGGATTCTGATGCGTGCACTGAGAGAAAACGACTTGTATTTTCTAGATATGAGTATCGCATCAACAACATCAAAGAAAGTTCAATGCTTTGTTTCCAAAGCTACCGAGAAAGAGTCGATACTATGGTATAGAAAGATGGGGAACATTCATCTGCTAAAGATGAATTATCTTGTGCATAACGACCTAGTGGAGGGTGTTAATTTGAAGAATTTTCAATTATCCGATGATTGCTTGAGCTGTAAAAAGGGGAAGCAGCACAAGAAATCGCACCCATGAAAGCTTTTGAATTCTATCAAGCTACCACTAGAGAGGCTACATGTGGATCTTTTTGGACCAGTCAACGTCAAATCCATTTCTGGTGATCTATATTGCCTTGTCGTTATAGATGATTATATAATATTCTCATGGGTTTTCTTTCTGGAGAGAAAAGACAAAACATTTGAAACTCTATGGATTCTCTTCAGAAAACTCGAAAACCTATATCATTTGCCAATCAAGAGAATCCGCAGTGACAACGGAACAGAGTTCAAGAACAAGAGAATGCTCGAATTTTGAAATTAGAAGGGAATTCTTCATGAATTCAGTGCTCCTTATACTCCACAGCAAAATGGAGTTGCTGAACGAAAGAATCGCACACTGATTGAGAATGCCAGAACTTTGTTAGCCGATTCAAAATTGCCAATCAGTTTCTGGAGTGAAGCAGTCGCGTCAGCGTGTTATACCTTGAATCGTGTGTTAACAGTTAAGCCTCACAACAAGACGTGTTTCGAGGTACTTAATCAGCAAAAGCCTAACCTTGCAATTCTAGAGCCATTTGGATCACCGTGTACTGGATCCGACTGGTAAATTTGGTGTCAAATCCTTGGAAGGATTCTTCGTGGGTTATGCTACTCCTCAGAAACGTGTTTTCTTGCCGAGCTTGAACCGGGTTATTCTTGCGCAGCATGTGGATTGTCATAGATATACGACGCCAACACAGAAACCTAGGGATCCGTGGCTGTTTAACTACGATAGTTTGTGGAATTCTTTCGACCTGCCAGATGTGCCATCAGAAGAAGAACTTGTTATGCTCTTTCAACAACATTAAATATCAAATCAAGAGCAAGTTACCAGACCGTTAGTGATTTCCCCGTCACTTCATGTGTCTACCACATCTGATGTAGGTCCGAGCTCTTCTCTTCAAGACTCTGTCCCTATACCCATTGTCAATATTGCCGAATCATATGCCCAGGAACCGCCAAATGCTGACTCTGATCGGGAACCAACTTTCAACGATGGTGAATCCAGTTCCGATGAAGGATCTGAGCATGAAAGCTTCTTGAACACACAGGCTGATCAGTCAAATCTTAGGAATGAAGATTCTTCATCTGTACTAGTTGTGGATGAAGTCATCACAAATTGCAAACGCAAGTAGATGTTCCGAATGAAGTAATGCTGAGGATGCTTTCGTATCATCCTTTGGAGAATATTATAGGCAGCTTACGAATAGGAGTGCAAACTCGCAATCAGATCAACAAGGATCTAAGCTGTTTCTATACTTGTATTGCTCCACTTCAAACCAGACTTTCTAATAGTTGTTTTGTTTCTCAGGTTGAGCCGGGGAACTGGAAAGACGCGTTAAATGAAGAAAGCTGGGTGGACGCGATGCAAGAAGAGTTGCTTCAATTCCATAAACTGGGAGTCTGGAAGCTTGTTGACCTACCTAATCATCACAAAAAGATAAACACTAGATGGGTCTTCGAGTGAAAACGTGATGATAGAGGGATTGTAGTGCGCAACAAAGCTCGACTTGTGGTTCAGGGTTTCCATCAGCAGGAAGGGATAGATTACACCGAAGTCTATGCCCCAGTTACCCGTCTTGAAGCAATCCGCATATTCTTGGCCTTTGCCATATGGAAAGGGTTCAAGGTTTACCAGTTAGATGTCAAATTTGCTTTCCTATACGGAAAGGTAAAAGAGGATGTGTATGTCGGCCAACCACCAGGGTTCGTCGATCCAATGCACAAAGACAAAGACTACCTTCTGAACAAAGCCTTATATGGTTTGATATTATCTTCGGATCGACAAATGATAAGCTGTGTAAAGACTTCGAAGAAGTCATGAAGCGCGAATTTGAAATGAGCGCGATGGGGGAGATGAAGTTCTTTCTAGAACTTCAGGTCGATTAGTTGCCTGATGGTATCTTTATCCATTAAACGAAGTATTTTCATGACATATTGGAGAAATTCGATATGGCAGGAGCTAAACCAGCATCAACCCCATTAGCTCCTAATCACGGCATTTGTCCAGATCTTACTGGAGTCAAAGTTGATGAGACTTTATACCGCTCCATGATCAGATCCTTGATGTATCTCACTGCTTCTCAACCAAATATCATGTATCCAACATGCCTATGCGCCCGTTATCAGTCTAATCCAAGAGATTCGCACTTGCTCGTCGTCAAACGTATCATGAGATATTTGAAGGGATTTCCAAGCATCGGCTTGTGGTACCCTAGACATGACGACTTCACTCTTGCGGGTTACTCGGATTCTGATTTCGGTTGCTGTAAACATAACACCAAATCTACGACGGCTTGTGACCAGTTCTTCGGAACCCGTTTGGTAACATGGCAGTGCAAGAAACAGACCACGGTCGCTCTCTCTACCTATGAGGCTGAATACGTTTCAGCATCCAGCTATTGTGCCCAGATTCTCTGGATTCAATAGCAGATGAGAGACTTCGGACTGCATTTTCTTGATACGCCTATATATGTAGATAACCAGGCTGCGATGGATATCATGAAAAACTCATGTCAACATTCTCGAACCAAACATATTGAGATTCAACACCACTTTATCCATGATTGCTATGAGAAAAAGTTGGTTAAAAATGAAAAAATCCACACTGATGACCAAAAAGCAGATTTTTATACCCAAGCCTTTGATCGAACAAGATTTAAAATCTTTTAAAATTAAATGGTACATCAGGAGATATACACGAGGTTGAGTTTGAGGATGACGATGACTTGACGTGATAACTCATCGGTTTGACGAATTTTTTGTATATTCTTTCTTAAAAACTCTAAAAATCCAAAAAAATTGTTTTTGATTTTAGGGGGAGAAATTTTGGGAAAATACAAAAACACTATAAAAGTCAAAAAGAGTTTTTTTTTTTGTGAAAAAAGGGAGATCATATTATATCAATATGACAGTCACAATATGCTAAAGAATTGGAATGATTAAACAAGTAATTAAACAAGGCTTACTGAGGATGTGCCAATAGGCTTTACTCGTTCAAAATTGTTTTCAAGATATAAACCTAAATGAAAAACTAAATAACTTGTGGGTTAACATCTCTCGGATATATGGACTTAGTACTCCGAAATTTCATTTGAGAGAATGCCAGATTCTGCGATACTAGGTCTTTATATTTAATTGGGGGTATTATCCGAGTTCTTCTGATTTTGCGTCAGCAATGGCCTAGAACTTGTATAATACTTTACGCATTATTCGCCTACAAAAGCTGCATAAAAATGATAATGTCATAACCTTTGTGACATATGTAGTTCAAAATATTCCTTTAAGGAACACCACCTAAAGACGAGCCTTCATCTCTTTGTCTGTACGGTAGTACTAACCTGACCTCTCAAGGTCTCGCCATTACTCATTACAGTTATCAGTTCGATATATTCACATGTGAAATGAAATTATAGGAATCTTGATACGGGAGTATATTCTGAGATGGGACACACAGTTATTTCATGTTCTTAATATTACCTAACATATCCTGAAACAGTTGAGAAACGAGAAGAGGTTTAAATGGATAGAATATTGGCAATCTAGCTAAATCTGGTTAAAAACTTAATGAGTATACCAAGATCAATGGTACTGATGATTTGTTAAAAACTTGATATGATCTTCTTAAAACATGAAACTCACAAAAATATGTATCTTTACTTATTATTTCTTTTCGAAAAAATTCCAAAACCTAAAAAGATTTTCAGTTTCCTTAGCTTTTTAGTTTTGTTTTAGTCTACCGATGATGTGAACACAGATAGTTGGAGTCATGGCGATATCTTGCTGAAAGGAATCTGAAAACCATGGGTTGGGAGCTAATCTTTATCAAAAAATTTCTTGAACGTCAATGAAGTTCATTAATTTGAAACTTTACAAGTTAAAAATAAATCTGTTTTTGGTTAAAAACAACTAAGGTCAATAACTTGGACTTGGTAGGCAAATCAGGTAATCAGGGTTATTAACTTAGACTTGGTTAACTGAGTGGGTATTAAACAGATAAAAATTGCATAAAAATCAAAAATATCAAAAAGTATTCAAGTTTTAGAACTGATTCGTACGAGCCTCACTAGCTCGTACGAACCAAGTGCGGGCTGAGCCTAATTAATATAAAAGCTCACCATCTTCGCACGAACCATAGTTAATGTTACTGTGCGAACTGAGAGAACTTTGTGCGAATACGTTCTGAATTTTATATTTCTTGACATTTTTCGAGTACTATTACATTGGGGAGGTTGATCCGCACACCTCTTACAATGGGAAAGGTACTTTTGCTCAATCCTAGCCGTTATAATGACAGATTTGAACCAAACGGACTTGAAACATAGATTTAGGGAGATTAAACCGATAAAACTTAAAATTGACCTTAAAAACGTTAATATCGGCCCTAATAACCTATAAATTGACTATCAATTTGTTAAAAACAACATTGTTTTAGGTTCGGATTAAACTTGGTGTTTGTGGAACGGTTCATGATTCGTACGAATGGGTTGTTAGTACGAACCAAGATTTCTAATTGAAATATCCTTTTCATTTGTACAAATGAAGTGCTTGTACGAAGTAAAATCCTTAAATGTTAAAATTTCAAAATTGTGATTTAAGTGCTGATGATTCGTATGAAGCATAGTAAAGCAAGTTTGGAAAGTTTTTTGAAAAATTGTTTAACTCTTAAATCACTCGTACGAAGTAGTGATTCGTACGAATGATAACTTGTTCCAAACTTGTAAAAAATGTCTAAGTGTTGATTTGTACGACTGCATGGTCCGTATGAATGATGTTATGATTTGAAAATTTTTCTAACGGTTTGAATTATCTTTGTACAGGTCAAGAAAACGCCATTTTCTCCGTTAGACAACATTTGCTGTTTGATTGACGAGACTATACCGGAGATTGCAACTTATAGGGATGTACTAGATTTTTTGAGCAGGATACCAATTACAAAAGCGCTCACCGATCGACATACTGTTTATAGATCTCACGTTGAATACTTCTGGAACGCAGCAGAGTACGATTTTAAGAAAATGTAATAGTGTCGGCAGCAAAGATTGATGATGAAGATATCTAGGTCAAGATAACGGAAAAGTTGATCTGAACGGTTTTGTATTTCAAGGATAACGCAGACGATCCTACAGGGTTTTCAGAATACATGGTGAGGGACGTTTTTACAGGATGGGATATGCTGGTTTTGTCAATGCAGCGCCGTTCAAAAAAGGAAATCTCAACGCACCTTTCCTGTTATATTGCACATGTTGTCGCTTATGCTTTAAGTCATCGAAAAGGGGGATTTGATGATCTGGTTGATTATCAAATATGTATGATTACAGCACTGGTCCTAAATCTGCCATACAACTTTTCTAAAGTTATATTCACATAGATGGTGTAAAACATTCAGAGGGAAAAGTTTCTGCAATACCTTCTGTTCGTACATATGTTGTTAGACCATTTATACCCAAACCTGAAGAAGAAGAAAGATGATGTGTTAAATTTAGAGCACATGGATGTTTCTATGCTCAAGAAGATAAACTTACATTTGAAGACTTCTCTGAATGCTAAACCCATTTTTGGTGCAATAGTAGACAAGGATTACATTTCTCCCGCGCCGGGTAAGTGGAAGAAAGATGATAGTGGAGATGAGAGTGAAGAATTAATTGCACTTGAAAGTTTTATTGCTAAGAGAAGTTCGTGGTTTGTGAAAGGAGGGGAGAAGGGTGTTAAAAGAAAAGCAACTGCTACATCTTCTGCCCCACAAAAGAAAAAGACAACAGCCGCTGAAAGTTCTGGGTTGCACGATGAACTCGAAGTTGAAGAAAACATTGAAGATATCGCTGCAGATATTGAGCGTCAAGAATTTGGGGGAGAGAAAAAAGCTGAAGACACATCGTCTTCGAGCACTAACTCTGACGAAAGACGCGTAGGTGAACGTAAAAGAGCCAAAAAGATTGAGGCAAAGCGTCAGGCTGAGATAAAGAGAAAAGTAGAAGAGCGAAAGCGTAAAGCGGCATGAGAAGATGATACAACATGTCTACCTTCAGGGTCAGATCTAGATACTCATGTTCACACACCGATGAAGAAAAAGGCACGAAGGTTTAAGCATCAAGCTGCTAGAAGTTCCAAGTCTCCAACCGTCAGATCTAAAGAGACTGTACAAGAGCCAACGATCGAAGAAGAGGTTACTGTTGAACCAACTCAGCAAATTCCAACATCACCACCTCGTCAGGCAGCACCACAATCGCCATCACAACAATCTACTCCGCCACAACAGTTTGCAACCGCCACCACACACTTCACAGCCCCAATCTCAGTTCGATTTTGACTTTGATTTCGGAGATATTCCTGGGGGGGGGGGATATTTTTCATTCAATGACCCGCGTGTTGATGATTTACAAAAACATGTCTTGTTGAATTCTGTGAAGATAGCGGAGTTGCAGGAACAAATTACTGTGTTGAATGAAGAGAAACAGGAGTTCCATGAGCAGATCAATGTTTTGTCTGAAGATAAATAGTAGCTAGAAGCCATGCTTGTGAGTATTGTGCCTGAGAATGAACGTCTACATCTTCGTATGGCCTAATATGAGGAAGAAAGACTCCATAGAGATCGTAGAATGAGTTTGTTTGAGAAGATTTTGGTGAAAAAGCTGGGAGTGAATATTGCGGCAGAAATAGACGAGATAGAGCGTGTCGAGGCAAAAGAACGAGTTACTGAAAGGGAATGCTTGCTAAAGAGTTATCTGATGCGCAGGGAAAAGGAAAAACGAAGGTTGTTGAGGATCCTGTGATTGTTGAAACTTAGCCAGAAACTGAATCTGTGCCAGTTACTTGTACAAATATCGTTATTTATCAAGTGCCGAACAAGTTTATATTGATCGGAAGCCTAAAGATGGGGAGATTGATATGTCAAATCTATCTGCAAGACACCGTGACTGGCTTGTGAAGAAAAAGTTAGAGAAAGAAATTGAGGAAGCAGCTGAAGAGTTTGAGGATGCTGAAAAGGAAGATGAAGAGTTAGATGTTGATGGTGATTCAGATTTAGATTCTGATAAGGGTAATGATGATGATGATGATAATGTTGGAGGTACTGGTGTTCGTGTAACTAATTCTAATGTGAATAAAGAGATTGATTATTCAGTGTACCTCGATGATTTTGCAAACCAAACTACTGTAGAAGGTGTTAAAGATAGGACTGAAGGTTCTACAGATGCTCAGCAGGCATGAATCCTCTCGGTGATTGATATATCTACCGCTCCTGTCGTGCCAAAACCAAAGGTTTTCTATCTTGAGCATGACGTTGAAGAAGGCGAATTCATTCACAGTTATTCTAAAGAAGAGATTGCAGAAATGCTAGGTGTGGATGAAGAGCAGTTTGATTTTGAGAATGAGTTGAACGAGATTAGCACGTTCGAGCCAAATGATTATGTTTTTGAACATGTTGAAGACACTAACGAACATGATCGAGTTGTCGTGGAGGATGATTCTAATGATGATGCGAATATTGCCGATCAGGGTACAGAGGACTCCCCAACTTTTACCGAATTATTTGCAGCAGAAAATGCAGCTGTGGTGAAACGTAAAGTTGAAGAAGCTGCAAAGCAAGGCACTATTCCTCAAAAGTTGAACCGAGCTGAGATTGCCGAGATGAGGAAGAAGTGGTTCAAGAATGCACCAGCGGAGCGTAAATTCAAACGTCCTCTAGCGTTCTTTACTCGTGACGCTGATATCTCTCTAGGGGACATCATTAGCTGGGGTTGGATTGAAGAGCTTAATGTCTATGCGATCAAAGGGAGTTTGGTATTCAGTATTTCCGATATCTGAGCGACATCAAGTCCTTGCCTTACTGGGATATTAAAGAATCGGTGCAGACAAAAACGATCAATCTCAAGATGAAATTTCACGACCAGAGGCTTTGGAAGTTGTATAGCTTGAGGCTTTACACGGTTTTACACACTTGAAACCTCACTTTCCTAGACACATCACTAAGATCGATCCAGTGACGAAAGAGAAAGATATGACGCTCATCGTAAAAAGGCCGAAAGTAATGAAAAATATGCCTATGTTATGGATGGAGCAGGATTTCAACAAGAGCTTCAAGTGGTGGCATTATGATTCGAACACAGGAGAGGCTGTATTTGCTTGCACCCGGATGAAGACTCGTGGAAGATCACAAAGGAATTAACCGAAGTCGTTATAGCTCACAAACGCATATACAGGTTATGGCGTGGCATTCGAGTACTAGACCCAATGTGGCTAATCAATTGCTCAAAGAAGGATATTGATTGTTTGTTTTTTTAGCAAAATCAGTTATGAAGAAAAGGATAAAGAACAAGCACTCCAATTCCAGAAGATTGTCAATGTATGATTTGCAAATGATATTCATTCTGGATCGTCATGGAATACATCCTGGAGGAAGCTGGAGGAAAGAGCAGAAAAAGAAAGAAAAGAAGGAAGCTAGAATAGCTGAGCGTGCTTGTATAGGATCTGTCGATTTTTTGAAGACTATCCAGACTGCGGCAACATCCAAGGGAGAGTTTGTTGGTGCATTATGTCTATTGCCTACGTCTAGGATGTGTCGATATTGTATATAGGGCTTAAACGTCTTTTGTATAAATGTTATTAAATGTTTTATATGTTTTGTATATTGGGCTTAAACGAGTGAGTTAGTTGGCTCGTACGAGTGACACTTTGTCACTCGTATGAAGCAAGCACTCGCACGAGCCACAAGCTTCTGTTTCACACACTCTAGTGCGAGTCATGTCAACCTATAAATAGAGGAGTGTTGTGTCAGGGCTAGTTAGTGTTAGTTCAGTTAGTACAGCGAAACCTTGCTGATTTGTTTACTCGCGTCAGTACTTGCACGTCAATTAATACACTTCAGAGCAGTTAAACAGTAATATCCTTCTTGTTCGTTTGTCATCCTCTCTAGCAATGAATTCCGCCTCTGCTAGCTGAGTTAGATCAGACTGGTTGCTCATCGGAGGAGCCGGTTCCCTATTCACATGAGTGCACCCTTCAGATATATTGCACACTGCATCATACACGCTCTTAGTCACCGAAAGCGAGGTTTTGATGATATGGGTTGACTACCAAATGTGTATGCTAGCAGCACTGATCGTCAATCTGCTATATAACTTCTCCAAGCTTATCTTGATGCAGATGGTACATAACATACAAAGAGAGAGATTTCTTCAGTACCCGTGGTTTGTTCAGATGTTGCTGGATCAACTTCACAAGAATTTGAAGAAATAGAAAGAAGATAATTCTGAAGCTCGAACATATGGATGTATCTACATTGAAGAAGATGACTCTACACTTAAAAGTTTTTCCGAACGCTAAGCCGGTTTTTGGAGCAATCACTGATAAAGATTATGTGGCGCCTTTACAAGGGAAATGGAGAAAAGATTCAAGTGGAGATGAAAATGACGAACTTGAAGCGTTAGATGGTTTTTGTGTCAAAGCGAAGCACTTAGTTTACTAAGGAAGACAAAAAGGGGAGCAAGGGCACTAAGAGAAAACAAGCTGCCGGATCCTCATCCTCTGCTCCTCAACAAAGAAAGCGAGCTTCTGTAAGAACAAGTCTGGTAGATGAACCGGAAATTGAAGATATACAGGTCGAAGAACCAATTCAGGCTGATGAAAATGTTTAAACGGTTGCTGCAGACATTGAGCAACAAGAATTTGGTAGAGCAACAGCAGAAGTTGGTGGAGATGAAGGGCCGTCCTCCTCGAGTACAGACTGAGGATAGGATTGCAGGGCAAAGGGAAAGAGAAAAAGAAAAGGAATTTGAGCGTTTGGAAGAGGAACGTCGAAAAGCTGAAGAAAGAAAGAGAAAAGAGACAAGAGATGACGATACTACATACATTCCATAAGATTTTGAGAGTGATACTCCTATTGTTAAGCCTGTTAAGAGGCCAGCTGCCAAGCGCTTAAAGAGACTGACAATTAGGAAAACTGATTTTCCAACAGCTCGTTCAAAGCTCAAGCTGAAGAAGAAGGCTGCTAAAGCATCATGTGTTACACTGAGTTTTGAGCCAACTCCACAACCACCTCCATCACCACTTCCACAACCATCACCACAACCACCTCCACAACCATCATCACAACCACAACCATCACCACAACCACCTCCACAACCATCACCACAACCACCTCCACAACCTTCACCACAACCAACTACTCAACCGCATCCAACTTATCTCCTCCCTAGTTTTCAAAAGGCTCGAGGTTGGAAGATCAGTTTGATTTTGACTTTGGAGATATTCCAGGTGGAGAAGAGTTTTTTCAAAAGGCTCGAGGTTGGAAGATCAGTTTGATTTTGACTTTGGAGATATTCCAGGTGGAGAAGAGTTTACGGCTAACAAGTTCAACAATTCAAGAATGACAGAGTTAGAAAACCAAATCATGTTGAACAATGTAAAGATTGTTGAGCTGCAAGATCGTGTAAAGAATTTGGAAGAAGATAGAAAGAACCTGGAGGCTATATTAGCAAGTTTTGTGTCAGAGATAGAAAGGCTTAGAAAGCGTATAAGAACGCCTCAGAAACCAGAGACAGATGAGTATATTTCAGAAGATTCTTATCAAAAAGCTTGGTTTTAACTTAGCAACAGAGATTGATGAAATTGAAAAGGAGGAGGCGAGAGAAAGGGTGGCTGAGTGTGAAAGCATTGCCAAAGTGTTATGTGATGCTCAGGGAAAAGGAAAGGAAAAGGTTGGAGAGGATCCCTTGAAAGAAAAATATGTGCCAGAAAAGTTGATTCTGTGCCAGTAGATACTAATATGGTTGTGTATGTGCCGCCGATGAACTTCGTTTTGATAGGGCAGCCAAGAGATGTGGAATCTATATGTAGAATCTTTTTGAGAAACATAAGAAGTTTTTAGAGAAAAGGAAGATGTTAAAGGAAATTGACGAGGAGATTGAATCTTTTGATGAAGATTTTGAGGAGGATGATGAAGAAAAAGACGAAGCTGGTGATGCGTCTAGAAAGAAACGTGATAGTGGTAGGAAGGATGATGATAGTGATCAGGGTGGATCGGGTATTCTTGTAACAGATTCTGTAGTTAATGATAACATCGATATTTCTGTGTACTTGGATGACTCGGCAAACCAACTTTATTCTGACCAAGTTCAGGGGGAGTCTTATGATGCTTCAAAGAATACTTAGCAAGCAGGACTCCTCACAGTGACTTCAATGTTGACTGTTCCTACTTGGAACATGATGTTGAAGAAGGAGAATACGTCCACAATTATACGAAATAAGAAGTTGCCAAGAAGTTAGGAGTGGATGAAGAGTCATTTGATTTTGACTTCGAAGATTATCTTAACGACATCGGCACTATTCAGCTTGAAGATTATCACTTCGAACATATCTTTGAAGCCAATGATGATGATGATACTGCCAAATTTGCCGGTACGGATGACTTCCCAACCTTCGATGAAAGGTTTTCAGCCGCTAATGATGATTTGTTGAAATGAAAAGTGGAAGAGGCTGTGAAACAAGGAAGTGTGTCTAAACGTTTATCAAAAGAGGAGATTGCAGACATGCAAAAATTATGGTTTAAAGAGTTACCCGAAGAATGAAAATTCAAACGTCCCTAGCATTCTTTACACGTAATGCTGATGTTTCTCTGGGGGGACATTATCAGTTGGGGCTGGATTGAAGAATTGGACGTATATGCTATAAAAAGGGAATATGGGCTCTAGTACGTTAGATACGTAAGCGACTTAAAGACCTTGCCGTTTTGGGATATTAAAGAGCTTATGCAGACATAGATGATCAATCTAAAGATGAAATATCATGACCAGCGGCTATGGAAGTTGATAAAGTTTGAAGCTACACATGGATTTAATTGCTAGAAGCCACACATTCCTAAAAGATTTACAAAGATTGATCAAGTAACTCAGGATAAGGATATTACTTTGATTGTGAAAAGGCCACGGGTGATTAAAAACATGCCTTTGATCAAAATCAAGCAAGATTTTCACAATATCTTCAAATGGTGGCACTACGACTCAAGTACATGCGAAGCAGTAATATGTGTCCAACCAAATGAAGACTCTTGGAAAATCACAGAAGAATTAACTGAATCTGTGATTGCGGACAAGCGGATTTATGGTTTATGGCGTGGTATTCGAGTACTAGACCCGATGTGGCTAGTAAACTGCTCTAAAAAGGATATTGAATGTCTATTCTATATTAAGGTTAGTTATGAAGAGAATGACAAAGAGCAAGCGTTGCAGTTCCAGAAGATTGTTAATGTTTGTTTTGCTAATGATATACATACAGGTAAAGCATGAAACACTTCTTAGAGAAAGATTGAAAAAAAAAGCAACGTAAAAAGGAGAAGAACATAGCAAGGATTACTGAGAGATCAAGGATCAAATCCCTACAAAGTTTTCATTTTGGCAACACTTACAATCGACCTCCTTCTATAGATCAAATGCCGATACCATCCGAGCAGCGTCGTAAGCCGCCAAAATGTTTCTTTGGATGCTAAACGTCAAACGTTTTTGAAGAATATTGAAGAAAATTTTGAAGACTATCCAAGACTGCGGCGACATCCAAGGGGAGTTTGTTGGTGCAAAATGTCTATTACCTACGTCTAGGATATGTCAGTCATGTACATAGAGCTTATATTTTTCAAAAGATATGTTTATTTAGTTTGTCAGATGGCTCGTATGAGTGAGCCTTTATGGCTCGTACGAGTGAGCCTTTGTGGCTAGTACGAGTCAACAACCCCTCTCCTTGTGCGAGCCATGTTAGCCTATATATAGTGGAGCTTGGGTGTTGTATCTCTAGCTATTGGTGTGTGACTGAGGCGAAGCCCTGTCCGTTTGTTTACGCGTCTGTAACTTTCCACGTTTATTAATAGAAGACGTAACGACGTTTAAGCAGCATACTTGATTTTTCGTTTGTCAAACTCTCTAGCAATGAATTCCGCCTCTGTTAGTTGAGTCAAGTCTGTCCGGTGCTCACGGAGGAGAGCTGATCCCCTCTCACAATCAACCTGTTGAACAACAAGGAGCACAACCTGCTGCAGCTGCTCCACCTGTTCCAGTGAGACATTTCATGCCGAAACACAATCAAGTTGCAATTCTTGATCAGAGAGTTCGAGGAGCTGCAAATTATGCTCAGATTATGAGATTTTTGTGGCGCTCAAGGATAGCTTTTTCAATTTTTGAAAATGTGCAACAAGTTATTTTGTACATTGAAGATTTTTTGGCAAACGACTCGATTGGTCAATAATAAATTGAAGCAACCATAATTGGTACCCAAATTGTGATTACCGAAGATGTTATTCGTGCGGCTTTACAATTTGGAGTGCAAGATCATGGAGAAACGTGTTACACAAAGCCTATTCGTGAAAGGGCTACTCGAGCCTTTGGTTATGTAGGTCATTTTCCTTCGAGATAGTTGTATAAGGGGATGCTTATCGAGCAACGGAGGTACTTTTATCAAGTGTTCATGCAGTTCTTAGCCCCTCAAAAGTCTGGAATGGATGGAATGGGGCACAACCTTCTATTTGCTACGATCGGATTAACTTTCAATAAACCATACAACTTTTCTCTTATGATACTTCTAGGGTTTCAGTCTCATCTTGCATACCGTGCTGGGGATAAGCACTTGATGATTCTTTATCCTAGATTTCTTACATTGATTTTCCGTCACTTGATTCCAAGTCTTCTATTTGGTATTTATTTGCAAGCATATGCTTAGGATCCAATGCATAGGCGTATTTTCAAAGATTGTAAAGCTGCAAATGAGTCGGTTCATGCTAATGCTTTTCCTATGCCTCATCCTTTGCTTGGTGTAATTGTTCAGGAGAATACCTATAATCCTAATACCGGTCCAACTTAGATTGGAATCAGAAATGGCATTGAAGAGTAATTTGGAGCTGGGGATGATGATGGTGCTCCTCCGCTTTTACAACAACCGGTGGTTATTCAACCACATGTTGATCTTCAACAACCACTGCCCCAATGAGCCTTTTCCGAACCCGTAGCTGAACATATTGCAATTGAAGAACTTGTTCTAGAAGAACCGTTAGCTGCTATGCGATTGTAGAGAACGTACCGTTGGATGATGTTTTGATTGTTAGTGAGCTGGTTGATTTTTTAATGGGTGAAGAAGATACTTTAAGAATAAAGCAATCTGTTGTGAGTGTTGCTACTTCTACATAAAGTGTTTATGTAGAGACTAGCCCTGTTATTCTAGAGATTGATGTGGCTCTCGAAGTTAGACCATCTTCTAGAGTGTTGGATAAAGGTAAAAGAATTGTTGAACATACGGATGTTGGAATGTTATTAGAAAGGGAATATTTTAAGTAGGTACACAAGGATTTGCAAAACAAGATCTCACCGGATGATAAAGAGAAACTTGCTCTATTCTGATGCAAAGTAGCCTCTCTCGGTCCCTCTTCTGACTGGGGTATACGTTTGGCAAGTTGGAATAACAAGTTAAATGATCTCTCTTCTGTCACTTTTGACTCTTCCTCCGATGACAACAACAATGATGACCATCGTCCTCCTAATGCTGGAACTGTTCGTACTTTGCAGCCAATCAGGACTTATAAATGAAGAAGAGTTGTGGAAAGTTCAAGTCATCAAGTTTCAAGTACTTACGATGCATAGTCGAAGTCTCTTTGGGTGCCGTTATTACTTCTGTTTCTACTGGCCTTACTATCTTGGGAAGATCAGTTTAACTTCCTTTATTTACCACACTGTTTCTAGTGGGTTCCACTACGTATCCATCAGTGTTACCACATCCGTTGCTACATCGACTCCTATGTCATCGTCTTCTATTCCCACTACACTGTTGATTGGGTCGCTTCCTACTTCGCTGAGTTCAGGTAATTTGTTTTGCTATTCGAAAAGTATTATTGTGCCTCCTTTTGCCTTCTGTCTTTCTAGGTGTGCCACCGGGTGCCCCTCAAAGTTTCGTACGACCAAGTTCTCCAGCTGTTCAAGGTCCGTATGGGCCTAGGATGATCAGGCTGACAAAGGCCAAGGAAACTAAGTCTCGAGGTGTTCACCCGAAGGTTGCCTTCGGACCTTGTCCAGCTACATAGAAGAAGCAAAGTGTTCCTAGAGCGTCTGATGAATTGAAGAAAATCTGAGAGGATTTGGATAAGGACAAGGATCCTAATGCCGCTAAGCAAGAGGAGCACCCAAGGAGCTATTCAGACCTTAAGAGGGGTAAATATGATACTGAACCCAGGGAAATGTTACTTCTGGGTCAAGGAAGGGAAATTCATGGGGTCATATTGAGCAAGGAAGGAACTAAAGCAAATTTGGAGAAAACCCAAGCAATGGTTAACATGAGGTCCCCTTGGACTCTGAAAGATATCCAGATGTTGAACGGAAGGCTGATAGCGTTAAACCAATTCTTGTCTAAGGTTGTTGAGAAACCATTGTCATTCATGAAGGTCCTTAAGGAATGCTTACAGACAAGTCACATCCATTAGGATAAAGAGGTAGAGGCCGCTATTCAAGGATGAAGAAGTTAATGTGCCATCTTCTAACCATGGCCACTCTAGTCTCAGGAGAAGATTTGATCTTGTATTTATCTGCTTCTAAGACAACTGTCAACGCAATAATGGTAGTCGAAAGAAAAGTATCACATGTACCAATATACCTTATAAGTAGGATCCTCAATGGTTTGAAAAAAATGATACTTGCCCATGGAGAAATTGACGCTAACCCTTTTCTATGAATCTAGGCATCTAAGAAGATACTTCTGGGCCCACAAGATTGTGTAACTGTTAGACCAACCATTGCAAAAAGTTTTGAGGAGACCTTACTCTCTGGCAGATTGGCCAAATGGATGGTGGAGTTAGGGGAACATTCCATAGAATACAGGACGAGGACAACCTTGAAAGGTCAAGTGTTGGCAGACTTCCTGACCGAAGTCCCAGAAGAGGAGGAGATAAAACTCAAGAAGTAGAAATAGGTGGAAGAAAGGAGAAAGAAAAAGAGGAAGCGACCGTGTGGAAGCTACACACCGACGGTGCTTCAAGTGAAGAGGGAAACGAAGTTAGGATTACATTAATCAGTCCAGAAGGCATTGAACTCACATACGCCATAAGACTAGACTTCGAGAATACTAACAACAAAGCCGAATATGAAGCCCTTCTAGCAGGCTAAGCTGGCCCAAAGAGTTAAAGCCCCAAATATTGAATCCTTCTTCGACTCCCAGCTGGTCGTTAAACTATTCAATGGAGAATATAACACAAAAGATGAAACAATGGCAGGGTATGTAGCAAAGGTCAAAGATTTAGCAGGTTCCTTCCCAACTTTTAAACTCAGCCATGTATCTCGAGGGCAAAACAGGAAGGCAGATGCCCTAAACAAACTAGCCTCTATAGTTTTCGAACAATTAGCCAAAGAACTTATAGTAGAAGTCTTGTCAACTCCATCAATATCCCATAAGGAAGTGTCGGTGGTTGAAAGAGGGGACAACTGGATGTCCCCTATCCTAAAGTACATGAGGGAAGGAACTTTTCTTGATGACGAACAAGCTACGAGGAAGATTCAGGTCAAGGTACTACAGTATGAAGTGACTGAAGATAGTTGTGTCAAAGATCTTATCTGGGCCCATCCCTCAAGTGTGTGGATGAAGAAGAGGCATAATATGTCGTCAAGGAAATACACAAAGGGATTTGTTATATGCATTCGAGACCCAAAATAATAGTGGCAAAGGCCATGAATGTAGGGTTCTTTTGGCATGGAATATACAAGAGCATTGTATAAGAGATCTGAAAGTGTGACAACTACCAGGTTCGTGCTCCCATTACCCGTCGACAGAAGCATCCAATGATCCCTGTCAGTACGTCATGACGATTCCCGAAGTGGGCCATCGACATAGTAGGCCCTTTCTCAAAGGGGCCGGGGGGTCAATTACTTGGTGGTTTCCATTGATTACTTTAGAAAATGGGTAGAGGCAAAACTCCTCACATGAGAGCAAATGAAAAGGTTTGTCTTAGATAACATAGTAGGCAGGTTTGGGATCCCTCACTCCATTGTTGGTGACAACGGGGTGCAATTTGCAGGAAAACCCTTCAAACCTTGGTGTTAACATATGCGTACACAACAAATCTTTACCTCAGTAGCTCACCCTAGAGCAACGGTCTTGACGAACGAGTAAATCAAAGCATAGGTTATGGGGATTAAAGGCAGGTTGGGGAGAAAGCAAAAGAGATGGCTGGAAGAATTACCGTACGCCCTGTGGTTAAACGTAACAACACCAAAAACATCAAATCTTGTATTCGGGACAAAAGTAGTGATCCCAACAGAAATTGGGTCCCCAACCATGCAAATGAGGCTAAGAGGGAAAGAAAACAACAAGGATTTAAGAATGGACCTTAACATGCTCGAGGAGAGAAGAGAAATTGCCGCAATACGAAAAGCAAAGTACAAGAGACATCTCGAGAAGTATTACAACTCTTGAATGAAGAAGCTTAATCAGGTCTCTTAAGATCTTCCGAGATAACAAAGCAAGTGTACAAGTAAACATCGGAAAGCCAGGTCCCAAGTGGGAAGGTCCTTACAGAATCACTTGGGCCAATGGAAAAGGAGCATGTAAGTTGGAAAGACTGGAATGGAAAAAGGTCCCTAGGTTCTAGAATTTGATGCAACTCTGTAAGTACTACACTTGAAGGAGCTAAAGGAAGGAAGGAAACGCCATTTCGACACAATAGGGAGATTAATGAAAAGGTGAACAGGGGCCACATGCCTTTATTTTGATGATCTTGATGAAATACTTACTCCCGTTTGGATCCATACTTTTAAAAAATATGTAGCAAATCAGATTTTCATCCAATGACAATAGTTGTGTTATCTTTTATTCATACAACTCTAAATTTTGTGACAATATGAAACAACATATTAACCACATAAAAAGGGGAAGGAATCATGGCAGACGTGCCTACTAGTCAACCCCATAACAACGTGTACAACATCATAATAACTATGCTAAAAGCCTGATCGTGGGGTAAGGACAAGGTTGACTATGTTGAAACAACAAAAAAGAAGCTTTTTGTTAAAAACTTTACAACTCTCGACATAGTTACAAACTAACAGTTTCATCCAAAAGACACTTCATACAAGTAAAATTGAAATAAAGAAACTTAGTTGTTAAAACAACAAGAGTATGGTAGGGGAAGGTGCATGATCCACTCCAACTGATAACTTCCTAGTCGGAATTTGCGATCAAAGAACACTGTCAGCTTTAATGCGAGAGGTGGCCCCCGGCATGAGAATCAGTCTTTTGATCCCTAAGAGTTAAGTGTAAATGATAGAGAATAGTTTTAGAGAGAGAGAAATAGAGAGAGTAGTGAGAACATACCATTGAAGCTGGGAGAAGACTCCCTTTTATAGGTAGAAAGGTCTGCCTTGAGAAGCCTTCACCAACTCATACCTTCTAAACATGGTAAAGCTTATCCTAGTGATGTTGCTTGTGCAGATGACCTTGCCTCTTTGGGAAATGTGAGATTGTGTGTCTCAATGCTACTTTATTCACTTTTGAGCAAAGTCACATCACTTTGACTTTGCAGGTTCAAGACCCGATGTATGTATAGTAACTTGAGCATCTAGCTTCTAGCTTCTAGTCACTGGTCTAACTTTGTTTAACTTATTGTTTTAGCTTTGCTGAGTGGGAGCTTCCGGGATCCCACGTCATCAGCCCCCAGTCATAAGTATCTATGTTGGAAATGTAGGTACTTATGACTTAAAAAGATCGTTGTTGTTTTTGGGGATATAGCCATGTTGGAGTATGTGCCTTAGCTACATGTATGTTTTTACATTAGTGTGTGGCTCATATGAGGGAGCTATAAGTCCTTCTTTCTTAGCTTCTTGCTTTAACGTATTTTTTATTAGTTTTTTATGTTGTATAAACTGTTTAAGGAATATATGCGGGACCCAGAAGCTATGACTTCAAATTTTTCCTTGTGGCTGGGAGCTTATTGGCGGAAATTACTCGCTTGATAGGTTTTTGAAACATTTCATTTCTTTGCTTTTTGCTCTTCTGTGGAATTGAAATCAAAGGACGTTCCTGCTGGTCGTCCCTGTGTTACCCATCATACAAAGCATGTTCGTACTACAGGTGATCTTGTTTATGTTCTTGTTCAACCAGTTATAGATGCTTCTATGGGAAAGAAGGCTCCGTGCCCTGTTAGGAGGTCTACCAGGGAAGCTTTTTCTGTTGGTGCAACATCTCAGTGCTTCAACCCTATTTCGATTGATAGTGGGGTGAGGATGATATGGATGTTATATCATCTATGACTAGTATCAAGTTAGTGAAGATGGAAGGTAATCAAGAGTTTGTTGGTGATGAAGGGGTGCTTCTATTGCACCATTTGCGGCTGATATTTCTGCCGTGTTGAAGAAGTTGAATGAAAGTAAGCAAACTGTTGAGAAGGAGCTATAGAAGAAGGTGTCTAAAGATGTTGTTAGTGGTTCTAAAAAATCCAAGGCAAGTGTGAAGAAGAAGGGTAAGGTAAGTTTGTCCAAGGCTCTTGTTGAAATGGTGGAGGAAGTCGTTGACAAGTCAGTGGTGAGAAAGGGCAAGGGTTTGATCGAAGGCGAGACTTCTACCAATAAGCCTCCTTTGTTTGTGCCCAAATGGCAAGTTCGTCTGACTGATACTACTAAGGATGGGGTGGTATGTCATGACTTTCTTATGAATGTGGCCACCCTTGTGTAGAAGCAGTTGTTAAAGAAGTCTTCTGATGAAGACGTTGCTCGTAGGATGGTTAATCAAGTTGTTCGGTAGATTATGTCTTTTCCTAAGGGAACAAAGCATTGGGTTGCTCTTCATCATGATTTTGATGACCTTAAGGCTTCTATTGGAGTAAGGGAAACAAAGCTTGAGTCTTTGAATAAGGAATTGGCCTGATTCCCAAGCCAAGGAATGTGAGATTGTGAACCAACTAGATGCTTCTTGGGTTACGGTAGAGGAAAAGATGAAGAAGATTGACACTTATTCACGCTAGTTGTCTAATTTTAATAATAAACTTGCTAAGGAGAGATCGGAGTTTGGTTTGGACCGAAGTAACTTTAGGTTAGAGTAGGCTGCTAATGAAGCATATACCAAAGGGCTGAGACAGCAGGTTAAGAAATTGAAGGATGAAAAGAAATGGTTGATTGGGACCGGTATTAGGCATTTCATTACCTATATCCTTCATAGTCAGGGGTTAATGCTGCTGGGATTTATCATAAGGCTATGGCTCACGGGAGGCATTCAGGTTTGGTTGCATGTTATGCTGTTGCTATAGGGGAATCTAAAGAGAATCTTCCTGATTTTGAAGCAAACTCTTTGCTAGAGTTTGTGAGTGTTGTGAAAGATATGGAGATGTTATCCACCCATATGTTGATGCCTTATCCCGAATGATGGATCAACCTATTTCTAAACTTGAGTTATTGAGCGCGAGGGTCTGAACAAGGATTTGTGTAAGCAGGTGTTTGCTATTGCTACTGCTAAGAGAGCGTTCTTCGAGACTTGTGACGAGGAAGGTGATGATGTCGAACCTTCGTCGAAGAAGTTAAAGATAAGTGAGGAGCCTGAACAAGTTACTTCAACGTCCATTCCGATTGATGTTGCTCGACTATCTTTCACAAGAGCCGAGGCTAGTCCTCTTGTCGGTGAAGATGAAGGTCTTGATGACTTGGATGGTCTGTATGATAACCTTCCCGGATCGTCTTTTGTTCCTTAGGGTGGAGTAGCTGTTGATGAAGGTGTTGGGGGCTCAAGCTCTATTTGAATGTTTATCTTATGTCTTTTGTTTTTTAAGAACTTTAGTAGTTGTGCTAATGCTATAGGTCACGTATGAAGGCATTGTTGTTGTTATGCCCCTTAAGGGCTTTTATTTGTATATTCTTCCTTTGTTTTTGTGTTGTAAAGTACTTTGGTTATTCTGACGTTTAGGGAGTTATTGACTTCCCGTTGTGCATCACATTTGTTTATTTTTCTTGTACTTGTGTGATGTGATACTTGTTTGGGTTTTGTCGAGGGAACTATGTTCGACCTCTTTAGTTTATTTGTGTTTGTAATGTCTTTTCTATCAAACTAAGGCTAGATGATGCAGACATCTTGGATTAATTATGTTAGAAAAGCACTAATGTAATTACTGTGAGGGGGGATCGGCTCTCCTCCGATGAGCACCGGGCCGATCTGACTCAACTAACAAAGGCGGAATTCATTGTTACTGAGCTTGACAAACAAACAAGTGAGATCTACTGCTTAAATGCCTTGAATTGTATTGATAAATGTGAACAAGTACAGAGCAAGTAAACAGTTCAGCAGAGCTTCGCCACACCCGCAGAGTTCTTAGTTCTGACACAACACTCCTTTATTTATAGGTCGACATGACTCGCACAGGAGAGTGTGTAACAGAGTGTGACTCGTGCAAGTGGCTGCCTCGTACGAGTGACAAAGTGTCACTCGTACGAGTCATAAGACTCACTCGTACGAGTCATCATCTAAACAAATAAAACGTACATTAAAATATACAAACTAACGTCCTAAGCCCTATATACATAATCAACATATCTTAGACGTAGGTAATAGACATTATGCACCAACAAGCTCCACCTTGGATGTTCCACAGTCTTGGATAGTCTTCAAAAAAATCTTCCAAAGATCTACAGTTAACACCCAAAGAAACGTTTCGGCGGCTTGCGACGCTCCTCAAAAGCTATTGGCGTTTGATCTGTAGGAGGTCGGTTAACTGTATTGCCAAACTGAAAACTTCCTAGCCACACAATTCGTGCTTGCTCTATGATCCTTTCTTCCTTCTTGTCTTTCTTCCTTTGCTCAATCTCCTCCAGTTTCCTCCACGAAGTGTCCCATGCCGTACCTGAATGTACATCATTGGCAAAGCAGACATTAACTGTCTTCTAAAACTGGATTGCTTGTTCTTTATCTCTCTCTTCAAAACTGATCTTGCTTTAAAAAAGCATTCAATATCTTTCTTTGAACAATTGACTAGCCACATCAGGTCTAGTACTCGAATGCCATGCCACAGCCCATACATACATTTGTGTGCTATGACGGCTTCGGTTACTCCTCTATGATCTTCCAAGAATCATCATTTGGATGCACACATATGACAGCTTCTCCTGTATTCGAATCATAGTGCCACCATTTGAAGATCTTGTAGAAGTTTTGTTCCATCTTTATAAGAGGCATATTCTTCAACACTTTCGGCCTATTTACAATTAGAGTCACGTCTTTCTCTTGTGTTACTGGATCGACTTTAGTAATTCGCTTAGGGAAATGCGGCTTCCAGTGTGTAAAACCATGCGCAACCTCAAGCTTTATCAGTTTCCACAGCCACTGGTCGTGAAATCTCATCTTCAGATTTATCATCTTTATTTGCACAAGCTCTTTAATATCCCAATATGGTAGGGTCTTGATATTGCTCAAGTATCTAAAATACTGAATCCCATACTCCCTTTTAATAGCATAGACATTAAGCTCCGCGATCCAGCTCCAGCTAATAATATCCCATAGAGAAATATCTGCATTACGCGTAAAGAATGCTAGAGGACGTTTAAATTTGCGCTCCGCTGGTGTTTCTTTAAACCATTTCTTCCTCATTTCTGCAATTTCAGCCCTAGACATCTGTTGAGGAATCGTACCTTGTTTGGAAGCTTCTTCTACTTACGCTTCAGAAGATCAACATTTTTAGCTGCAAACAGTTTGCTAAAAGTTGGAGAGTCATCTGTACCCAGATTGGCAATATCTCTATCATCTTCATCAGAATCATCCTATACGACAACTTGATCATAGTCATGTGCATCAGACACATGTTCGAAGACGTAATCAGCTGGCTCGAAAGCACGAATATCATTCAGCTCTTCTTTGAAATCAAACTCAAAATTTTCTTTGTCCACTCCTAGCATTTAGCAATTTCTTCGTTAGAAGAGCCGTGGACAAGCTCCCCTTCCTCTACGTCATGTTCTAAAATAATATCTTTGGTTTTGGCATGATAGGAACGATAGATATTTCGGTTACCGAGAAAATTCCTACCTGCTGAGCATTAGAAGGACCTTCAGATCTTCCCTGATCACCACCTTCATTCACTTGATTTGTTGAGTCATCCAAATACACAGAATAATCAATATCATCATTCACATTAGACTCTGTTGCATGGACACCCGTACCAGCTAAATCATCAGCACCTCCATCACTGTCGTCATCCGACTTATCAGAAAATATATCAACAAAATCATATAAGTCTTCAGCTTCTTTCTCAGGTTCTTCAACAAACTCATTAACCTCAGTTTCGATCTCTCTCTCTCTCTAACTTCCTCTTGTTTAGCCATTCACGATGCCTTGCTGAAAGATTTGACGTGTCAATATCAATATCTTCTGGCTTACTCCACAATATCAGTAATTACTGGCGCAGATTCAGCTTCTGGCTTAGTTGTAACAGTTACAGGATCCTCACCGACTTTTGCTTTGCCTTTGCCTTGAGCGTCAGATAATTCTTTAGCAAGACGTTAGCTCTCTTTAATCCATTCTCTTGCTTCAGCTCGCTCGATTTCATTAATTTCTGCAGCAATGTTAATACGTTTCTTTGTAAGTATCTTTTCAAATAGATTCATCCTTCGTTGGGTCCTGAGATGTTCTTCTTCGTATTTGGCCATTCGAATCCTCAAACGCTCATTTTAAGACACAATACTAGCCAACATAGCTTTAATATGCTGCTTTTCTACATTTAACCCGTTGAGCTGTTCCTGAAGTTCAGCAATCTTGACAGTGTTTAACATAACCTGCTTCTCCAATTCTTCAACACGTGGGTCGTTAAACATGTCAGCAGAAAAATCCTACCCCCAGGAATATTAGCAAAATCAAAATCAATGTCAAACTGAGGTTGGGATTGTGAGGGTTGTGGCGTCGTCTGCGTTGTTGGTTGTGGTGTTGCTGACGAACTGGTGATCGTGGTTGTTGTAGAGTTGACTAATGTTGTGGAGATGGTGGTATCTGTGGAGTCGATTCAACACGCTGTTCTTCCACACTCTTCTTTTATATCTTTCTTTTTTATTTGTCTATCGGCGAATCCGAGCTTCTGACCGCCGGCCTTTTAAGTTGTTGAGAAGATTTCTTTGGAGTCTTTCGTATAGGAGTGTCACTATCTGAGTGCGAAGGTACATATGTTGTGTCATCTTCTCCTAACGCTTTTTACTTTCTCTTCTCGGCTTTACGCTTTAGCTCAGCCTGACGTTCACGTTCACGTTCTTTCTCTCTTTCTTTTTCTCTTCAGGCTCAGATTCATCAATCAATCTAGAGTTTTCAGCTGCTTTCTTTTTCTGCTAAGGGGCAGTTGAGGAAGATGTGGACGTTGGTTTTATTTTGGTTCCCTTAACCCCCTTTTCTCATCTTTTACAAACCACACGCTTCTCTTTGCGATGAAACCATCTAGCGCTGCAAGATCTTCATCTTTGTCATCGTTATCATCTTTCCTCCACTTCCCCTGTGATGGAGCTATATAATCTTTGTCAATAATTGCTCCGAACACTGGTTTTGCGTTGGAAAAGCTTTAAGATGCAAGTTCATCTTCTTCAATGTCGAGACATCCATATGCTCTAACTTCAATACATCCTCTTTCTTTTTCTTCAGGTTTGGATGCAAATGGTCAAGCAACATTTGAATAAAACGTGGATACTGCAAGAACTTCCCTCGCTGCGTGTTCTGAATCATTTGAGAAAAAATCACTCTTGAGAAGTTGTATGGCAGGTTCAGAATAAGAGCAGTGATCATACACATTTGGTAATCAACTAAATCGTCAAACCCTCCGTTGCGATGACTGAGTGCATGTATGACACAATGAGCTATATATATGAATGGTGCACTCAGGTTAGCCTTCTTAAATGGAGCAGCATTTACGAATCCGGCATAACCATAAAAACATCCTTTCACCATATATTCAGGAAATCCTGTAGGGTCGACTTCAGAATCATTGAACTCCAGCACGGTTCTGATCAAATGTTCGATAATTTTAACCTGAATATCCCCATCGTTAATCTTTACAGCAGAGACAATCACATTCTCTTCCTCATCATACTCTGCCTCATTTCGGAAATATTCAGTATGTGAACGATACGCTAAATGATGATCCGTGAGAGCTTTCGTGATGGGAAGTCTGCTCAGAAAATCCAAGACTTATATATATGTTGATGCGTTATGTCTATTGCCTACGTCTAGGATGTGTCTGTATTGTTTATAGAGCGTTAATGTTGAATGTATATATGTTAAAAGTTTATTTTATACTTTTTGTATGATTCGTACGAGCGAGTCAAGGTGGCTCGTACGAGTGACTCTCAGTCACTTGTACGGATCAGCTGCTCGTATGAAGCACATCTTGTTTAACACGCACTCCAGTACGAGTCATGTCGACCTATATATAGAGGAGTGTTGTGTTAGAACTAGTAAGTTAGTTCAGATAGTACGGCGAAGACCTGCTAGTTTGTTTACTCGCGTCTGTACTTTGCACGTCTTTGAATACAACAGAGCAGTTAAAAAGTAAGTTCTATCTTGTTTGTTTTGTCAACCTCTCTAGCAATGAATTCCGCCTCTTCTAGTTGAGTTAGATCATATCAGTTGCTCATCGAAGGAGCCCGATCCTCGTTCACAAGTGGTATCAGAGCTTTGAGATCTGATCTACTAACAAACAACAAGTAATTGCAGGCTATCAGCTGTTTCAGACTTGGATTCATCTTCTTCTTCTACACATTCCAATCTGAACTGGATTTTGGATTGATTTTGGATGAATATATGGACGAAATGGACTAGGATTCTAGGAATTCATGTTAAACTATATTCTAATCAATCCTTAACAAATTCAGACCTAAAATCGGACTTAATCATGTCGAAATCGGCAAAATTCATCCGTTTGGATACGTACCTGTTTTATACGAGTAGAAGGACCACTCGCACAAAGAACGTTTTTAAAATTTGAACCTTTCGTACGAACAAGTTATCAGAAGTTTCTAAAAGTTACAAGTTTCAAAATCTACTAGTGTGATTCGCACAAACTTTACATTCGTATGAGCATATCAATCGTCCGAACAAATCTTGAGCACTCGCACGAACTGCTAGTTCGCAGAGTAATTGTTTTGTGAAAATCATGTTCTTAATATTTTCTGGTTTGTACGAATGGATTTCACTCGCACAAATTGTTTGTCATCCGCACGAAGGAATTTTTCCGCGCTAATCAGTTTGTTTCGAAAAGTGTGTTTTAGAATTTTAATAGAAAATGTCTAAAGAATTTTACAACGCTTTTGCTACATCGGCTGGTACGAACACAACGGGACAGAACATCAATATCGAAAACGAGATGGGGACCATGACCAAACCACCAAAGTTAATGAACTTAGAAGACTTCGATAGCTGGAGTGAGCGGTTCATGAATTGGGTACATACTAATCATTTTACTTGCTGGTTCACAATTGAAGCTAAATACCAAGAGCTGGTTGGTGAAAATGTACTCGAGAAGACTCTTGCTCAACTTTCAGATGTCAAAAGTGAAAGGTTCATCAACGAGAAGAAAATGATGAATATTCTACAATAATCCATTAAAGAAGACATTCTGGCGTTACTTCAACACGATGATGATGCTCAATCATTTTGGAATGCTCTCCGTCTAAATTTTCAGGGAAGTGCTCAACTTCGCAAGAGTAAACGGGTTAGCAAAGAGTTTGATATCTTCACGCTAATCAAAGGTGAAACTGCGAAGCAATTGATAGAGAGGTACTGTCATTTGGTGGTTCGGATGAAAAAAATGAGAATTATAAAGACCAATGAAGAACTTATTGATAAGTTGGCTGATTCTCTTCCACAGGGCGAATGGTCTACTTATCTGACCATACTGAAGAAAGGAACTGAGTACATTAATTTCTCATTATGACGTTTCATCGAAAGGTTGGAGGGCCACGAACTCGAGATGCAGAAGATGGCAAAGAATAAAACCGTCCAAGTACAACAAGATGTTAATCTGTATTTCAAGAACAGTTCTGCAGCTCAAATTCAGTCACCAAAGATCCAGACAGCTTTCAGCGCTTTCAGTTCGCAAAGTTCACTTCCATCAAACCAGAACATTGGCTTTCAATCCTTTCCATCAGTTGATCCTAACACCCCTTCAAGTCAACAATCATCTTATGGTTCAAATCAACCCCAGGTCAACCAGACTACTTCATCATCTCATCCTAATCAAAGAGTCTTGCAGTGCAACATTGCTGTAGATTTTCAGAATGCGCAGAATTTTGATGAGAAGACCGCGAAGCAGCATATGTCGTTACTAGCTTCAGTGCTCGAGTCTTATGATAGTCTAGTCTCAGGGAAAATCGGAAACTCAGAAATGACGCGAGAAGATTATGATCAAATAGATCCGGTTGAGATGGAGCTGATTGATATCAAGTGGTGTATGGCATCGATTGTTTGTCGCGCACAAAGATTCATGGAGATAACAAGAAAAGACAACTTGGGAGGTCTAGATGGAAAACTTGGGTTTGATAAATCCAAAGTTACTTGCTTTAAATGTCGGTAGAAAGGACACTTCAAACGTGAATGTCCTAACAGAGAAGTTCAAGGAAACCATAACCCTTTGGCCGATGATTATTACAAGAGAGCAATCTACCATCGTCCCCAGCTAAGAACACGAATGGAGCCGATTGAAGACAAACAGCTAGAAACCAAAGATAAAGCACTGGTGGTTACTCAAGAAGATGAGGGCTTCAACTGGAATAAATACATCTCAAAGGGAGAAAGCTTGGCTTTGGTTGCTGAGATTATAGAGGAACCTAAAGAAGAATCAGGGGCATCTTTTGACAAGGGTCCTGATGATGATGATTTCTATTATCACACTTCGTCAGAGGAGGAGGAGGAACTTTTGAGCAGTCCGTTCAAACACTTTTTGCCTAATGATATTCTAAAAACTTTTGCAGGATATTTTGCACCAAGCCAGCATTCATTAGGAGAAGAGCAAAAGAAGCCAGTTGATGAGGAGAAAGCCAATGAAAAAATGGAGAAGTTGTCAGAAGACATCATAAAGCTTGCATGGCAAATGGCAATGAGGTAAATGAGTTAATGTCTGAGTCTATGAATGAAAAACCATGTTTAAAATGTGTAGAGCCGTGTGGTGATTGTCTTGTAAAAGATGCACGGTTTGCTGAACTTCAAAGTTCAACAGATAATTTGTCTAGTGATTACAAATCTACTAAGGAAGCGTATGACAAATTGAGTGCATCTGTTAAAAAATATAATAAAGCACTCAGAGAGAATGACAACACTTATGATGCTTAAAGAAAAGTTATGGACAAACAGATGGCTATTAACATTAATTTGAACACTATTGCTGAGCTTAAAAGTGAGCTTGAGAAAA
Source organism: Scalesia atractyloides (assembly GCA_947069175.1). NCBI lineage: Eukaryota > Viridiplantae > Streptophyta > Magnoliopsida > Asterales > Asteraceae > Scalesia > Scalesia atractyloides. Next base: position 38,781,519 of record CAMTDV010000008.1, on the reverse strand, counting down.
TTAAAATTGAATCTGAACGGGTTAACAAACAGTTAATCAGTTATTCAACAAGCTCATATGTCATCGATCACGTTCTGCCCAAAATCGAAAATAATGATGAATCTAAAAATGATGAAACTAAAAGTGCAAGTTACGATCGTGTTCCACCACCCATGTGGAATAGTTATGCATGCAAAAAGCCATCTGGGTGGAAAAGACGCTTAACCTAAATTTGAAAACTGAACCGTCTAATGAGCTGCCTGTGGATATCGACGTAACTTACAGTAAATCTGAAGGTGAATGTGACTCTGAAGTGGTAAACACAGTGGTTGAAAATGTGTTAAAAATGAATCTGAAATTCTTAGTGTGAAAAGTTTGAAAAATTTTCAAAGTCGGAGTCTGATGATATATCGGAAGATCGTTTAAATATTGATCCAAATGTCATAGTTTACAAAATGAAAGGGTCTGATAAACTATTTTCGGATGAGGACTTTCCGATCCAACACGTGAACATGGATCGAGTGGATAAAATGTTCAAGGTTATAGAGGTAAGTCATGCTGATTTAGAAAAACATGATACATCTTTCTACTCTAAATTAAAAAGCAACAACCGACCCTACTATCATAGAAATAGAGATAATCCTAAAAATAAAAGGGTAGGTTTAGGCTTCCAGTAGCGACATATGAACAACAAGTCCCAAAAACTGAACTTTACAAAGAAAATTAACTTTGTTTTCGGGAAAACGACTGTGAAAGAAAAGGAGATCATCCGAACTCAGTCAAATGATGATTTTCTTCAAGAGAAAGAAAAATAGAAACAAGTTTTGGATACCTCTGTTCGTAAGGACAGCAGGACGTGTTTTAAATGTAAGAAAGTTGGGCATATCGCAGATATTGCTCACAAGCAAGTCCAAAATCTGTTTCTCATCCTAAAACGTTCACTAAGGATGAAAAGCGAAAAGCACCCATGATTGTGCCAAAACAAATCTTAAAAAGAAACAGCGAATCCCACAAAAATGTTAAACCAACTATTCAACGTCAATCTAAATTTGAAATTGGTGAAACATCAAACAAAAATCGTCAAGTGGATTCAAAATTTTATGTTAAAAGGCTAAACCTCAAACGCAAAAGTGGGTTGCTAAAGTTAAACCATCTAAAGTTGAACCTAAACCTTTTGTGTCACACAAAACCGAGCTTAAAAAGATTGATTAAAACAAAGTGGGTCCAAAATTCGACATTCCAAACCCACCCAAGACTAAACAGGCTTAGGTTTCTTTGTTTAAATAGTCTCTTCATTATGTGCGTAGGGGCTCCAACGTGCGATAATGTCAAAATGGATAATTGACAGTGGAGCTTCTCGCCATATGACAGGAATGATTGTATTGCTCAACGACATTAAAGCTATCCGTGGAGGGTATGTAGGTTTTGCTGGAACACAGGGAGGTAGGATTGTCGGAGAAGGGATTCTCACAAACGGAGTTGTTTCATTTGACAAAGTGAACTATATTGCTGAGCTTGAGAACAATCTACTTAGCATCTCGCAAATTTGTGACAAGAAGTTCACGACGCATTTCAATGGTAAAGAATGCTTGATTTTAAAACCTGGTTTCAAGATTCTGAAGGAATGGATCCTGATGCGTGCTTCGCGAGAGAATGATTTATATGTTCTTGATATGGGTATCGCTTCTACCACGTCAAAGAAAGTTCAATACTTTGTATCTAAAGCTACCGAGAAAGAGTCGATTCTATGGCATCGGAAGATGGGGCACATTCATTTAAGAAAGATGAACTATCTAGTGCATAACAACCTAGTGGAGGGTGTTAATTTGAAAATTTTCAATCTATCTGATGATTGTCTTAGCTGCAAAAGGGAAGTAGCATAAGAAATCACACCCGAGAAAGCTGTTGAATTCTATCAAGCTACCACTTGAAAGGCTACACATGGATCTATTTAGACCAGTCAACGTCAAAAGTATCTCTGGTGATCTATACTGCCTTGTCGTTATAGATGATTATTCGCGATTCTCATGGGTTTTCTTTCTGGAGAGTAAAGATGAAACGTTTGAAACTCTTATGATCCTCTTCAGAAAACTTGAAAACTTATATCACTTGCCTATCAAAAGAATCCGCAGTGACAACGGAACAAAATTTAAGAATAAGAAGATGCTAGAATTCTGCAATGAAAAAGGGATTCTTCACAAATTCAGCGCCCCCTATAGTCCTCAACTAAATGGAGTAGCTGAACGTGAGAATCACACACTGATCGAGACTGCCAGAACAATGTTAGCTGATTCGAGATTACCCATTAGTTTCTAGAGTGAAGCAATCGTGTTAGCGTCTTATACCTTAAATCGTGTGTTAACAATTAAGCCTCACAACAAAATGTGTTTCGAGTTACTGAATCAGCGAAAGCCCAACCTTGCATTTTTGGAACCTTTTGGATCTCTGTAACTGTATTGGACCCGGATGGTAAATTTGGAGCCAAATCCTTGGAAGTATTCTTCATCGATTACGCTACTCCTCAGAAACGTGTTTTCTTGCCGAGTCTGAACTAGGTCATTGTAGCACAACACGTGGATTGTCATAGATATACGAAGCCAATGAAGAAACCTGGGGATCCATGGTTGTTTAACTACGATGGATTGTGGAATTCATTCGATCTGCCAGATGTGCCATCAGATGAAGAACTTGTTATGCTCTTTCAACAGCATCAAATATCTACACAAGAACAAGTCTCTAGACCGTTGGTGATTTCTACATCACTTCCTGTCAACACGTCTGATGTCGGTCAAAGCACTTCTCAACAAGTTCCTGTTACTGCACCAAATATCAATACTGCCGAATCATCTGCCCAACCGAATGCTGATGCTGAGTCTGATTGGGAACCTACTTTCGACGATGGTGGATCCAATTCCGATGAAGGTTCTGAACAGATTGAAAGCATCTTGAACAAACAGGCTGCTCAGTCTAATGCCAGGAATGAAGCCTCTTCTTCTGTACCGGTCGTCGATGAAGTTCTTACGAATTTGCAACCGCAAGTAGATGTTCCAACCGAAGTGATGCCTAGGACACTTTCATATCATCCGTCGGAGAACATTATAGGCAGCTTACAAACCGGAGTTTCAAACTCGCAATCAGATCAACAAGGATCTAAGCTGTTTTTATACCCGTATTGCTCCATTACAAACCCGAATTTCTTAAAGTTGTTTTGTTTCACAGGTTGAACCTGAGGCTCAACACGGTTTTACTCACTGGAAACCTCACTTTCCTCGATGTATCATAAAGATTGATCCAGTAACACAAGAGAAGGATATTACGCTCATCGTCAAAAGGCCCAAAGTAATGAAAAACATGCCGATGATACAAATGGAGCAAGATTTTTATTCGAACTTCAAGTGGTGGCACTACGACTCTAACACAGGAGAGGTTGTAATCTGTGTGCACCCTGATGATGATTCATGGAATATTGCTGATGAGCTGACCGAAGCCGTTATAGCCGACAAACGAATATGGGTTATGGCATGGCGTTCTGGTGCTAGACCCTATGTGGCTAGTCAACTGTACTAAGAAGGATATCGAATGTTTATTCTATAGCAAGATAAGCTTTGAGTAGAAGGATAAGGAACAAGCTCTCCAATTCCAGAAGATCGTTAATGTCTGCTTTGCCAACGATATTCACTCTGGATCTACATGGAACACTTCATGGAGGAAGCTTGAGGAGATAGAGAAGAAAAAGAAAGATAAGAATGAAGCTCGGATTGTAGAGCGTGCTCGGATAGCATTACTAAGGAGCTTTCGGTTTGGTAATACAACAAAACGACCTCCTCCAACAGACCAAACACCGATTACATTGCCAAGGAGCTTTCGGTTTGGCAATACAAGAGATTCTTTGGGTGTTAGCGTCAAATCAGTTGAAGATTTTTTTGAAGACTATCCAGACTACGGCAACATCCAAGGGGGAGTTTGTTGATGCATTATGTCTATTGCTTATATCTAGGATGTGTCTGTATTGTTTATAGAGTGTTAATGTTGAATGTATATATGTTAAAAGTTTATTTTATACTTTTTGTATGATTCGTACGAGCGAGTCAAGGTGGCTCTTACGAGTGACTCTCAGTCACTTGTACAGATCAGCTGCTCGTATGAAGCACATCTTTGTTTAACACATACTCTAGTACGAGTCATGTCGACCTATATATAGAGCAGTGTTGTGTCAGAGCTAGTAATTCAGTTCAGATAGTACGGCGAAGCCCTGCTAGTTTTTTTACTCGTGTCTGTATTTTGCACGTCTTTGAATACAACGGAGTAGTTAAACAGTAAGTTCTATCTTGTTTGTTTTGTCAACCTCTCTAGCATTGAATTCCGCCTCTGCTAGTTGAGTTAGATCAGATCAGTTGCCATTGGAGGAGCTCGATCCTCGTTCACAATATCAACAGCAATTTCTGGAATAGAATCATCCAGAAGACAACCGATATTATGGAACGGTGAAAATGAAGATTTCTTGACCTGCACGCATAGACATTTCAAACACTCAGAAATTTTTTCAAGAAAAATTCAACACAGAGTCACTCGTACGACTCACTCATTCGTACGAGTCATGTACCAAGAAAAAACTTAAGTCTGATTCACAATCTCATTCGTATGAGTCACTAATTCGTACGGATGAACAATTATACTTAGCAAAATTTCAAAAATTTTAACCAGAACTTCTTCGTACGAATGATGCCTCGTACGAGTCATCAAGACTTAAAGATTTAAGGATCCTACTCGTACAAATACTCACTTGTACGAGTGAATAAGATATATTAACAATTTGAAAACTTGTTCGTACGAATGAATACTCGTACGAATTGTAAATCGTACCAAATAATACCTAGTTAAACCGAACTTTAAACATGTTGATTTTAACAAATTGAAGGTTGATTTATAGGTTAACAGGGCTGATTTTAACGTTTTTAAGTTCAATTTTACGTTTTACCGGTCCAATTTCCCTAAATCTATGTTTTATATCCGTTTGGTCCTAATTCGGCATTATAACGGCTTAAAATGAGCATTAGTACTTTTCCCATTGCAAGAGGTGTGCAAATCAACCTCCCCAATGTATCAGTACGTATCGTAGATCAATAAAGTGAAGTGAATAGAACTGGTTCGCACAAATTTTTCTCTCAACCGCACAGAGTCAATAGTCTGACTCGTGCGAATGAGTCTTCCTTTTATACTCATTCAGCATTCACTCGTATAAGCGATGGCTCGTGCGAATGAAAGCTTCTGTTACTCGTCCGAGTCAGTGTCACTCGTATGAGTCAGTTCTAACACTTTGTAAAACTTTTTTTGATTTTTTATGAATTTTTATCTGTTTAATAACTCATTCAGTTAACCAAGTCCAAGTTAATGACCCTGGTATCTGATTTGCCTACCAAGTCCAAGTTAATGACATTGGTTGACCATTTTAACAAAAATAGATTTATTGAAAAAATGTACAGTTTCAAATTAATAAACTTTGTTGACGTTCAGGTAAACCCTTCTTTTCATGATTAGCTCCCAACCCGTGGGCTTCAGCTTTCCTCCAGCAATCGTCGCCTTGACTTAGACTATCGGTATTTTCATCATCGGTAGACTAACACCTAAGATAAATTGCTAAAGCTGAAAATCTTCTTGGGATTTTTGAAAAGAAATACAAGTAAAGATGTATATACATACATATTTTTATGAGTTTTGTGTTTAGAGGATCATATCAGATATCTGGATAAATCACAAGTACGGTTGATCTTGGTAGTAACTTTAAGTTGTTAAACCGATTTACCTAGATTGCCAATATATTTATCCACTTAAACTTCTAAATGTTTCTGAATTGTTTCAAGATATGTTAAGTAATATTAAGGAATATGAAGTAACTGTGTTTCCCATCTCAGAATATACTCCCGTATCGAGATTCCCAGAATATCATTTCACATGTGAATATATCCAATTGATATATGTAAATGGGGTGAATTGCAAGACCTTGAGAACTCATGTTAGTATTTCTATACAGACAAAGAGATGAAGGCTCGTCTTTTGGTGGTGTTCCATTAAGGAATCTTTTGAACTGCAGATGCCACAAAGTTTATGACATAATCATTTTTTATGCAGCTTTTGTAGGCAAAAATGCGTAAAGTATTATACAAGTTCTAGGCCATTGCTGACACTAAATCTGAAGAACTCGGATAATACCCCAGATATCGATTACATATAAAGACCAAGTATCATAGAATCTGGCATTCTCTCAAACGAAATTTCGGAGTGTTAAGTCCATATATCCGAGAGATGTTAACCCACAAATTACTCAGTTTTTCTTTTAGGTTTATATCTTGAAGATAATTTACTGAACGAGTGAAGCCTATTGGCACATCCTTAGTAAGACCTGTTTAATTACTTGTTTAAACATTCCATATCTTTAGCATACTGTTATTGTCATATTGATGTAATATGATCTCTCTTTTCACAAAAACTTTTTCTGACTTTAAAATGTTTTTCTATTTTCCCAAAATTCTCCCCCTAAAATTAAAAACATATTTTTGGATTTTTGAAGGAAAGATATTTATAGAAAAACATGTCATACCGATGAGAATCACATCAAGTCCTCGTCATCCTCAAATTCAACCTCATGAATATCCCCTGATGCCAAATTTCTTAAATCATTTAATTTTAAAATATTTTTAAATCTTGTACGATCAAATGCTTTGGTGTAAAAATCTGCTTTTTGGTCATCAGTGTGGATTTTTTAAATTCTAACCAACTTTTTCTCGTAGAAGTCACGGATAAAGTGGTGTTCTCGATATGTTTAGTACGTAGGTGTTGACATGAGTTTTAGTGATATCAATAGTAGCCTGATTATCTACATATATGGGCGTGTCAAGAAATTGGAGTCCGAAGTCTCTCATCTACTGTTGAATCGAGAGTATCTGGGAACAACAGCTGGACGCTGAAACGTATTCAGCTTCACATGTAGAGAGAGCGACCGCGGTCTATTTCTTGCATTGCCACGTTACCAAACGGGTTCCGAAGAACTGGCAACCAATCGTAGTAGATTTGGCATTAAGCTTGCAGCAACCGAAATCAGAATCCAAGTAACCCACACGATTGAAGTCATCTTGACGAGGATACCACAAGCCGGTGCTTGGACATCCTTTCAAATATCTCATGATACATTTGACGGCTAGCAAGTGCGAATCTCTTAGACTGGACTGATAATGGGCGCATAGGTATGTAGGATACATGATATCAGGTTGAGAAGTTGTGAGATACATCAAGGATCCGATCATGGAGCGATATAATGTTTCATCAACTTTAACTCCATGAACGTCTAGACAAATGCCGTTATTTGGAGCTAATGGGGTAGATGCTGGTTTTGTTCCTGACATATCAAATTTCTCTAAGATATCATGAACATACTTCCTCTGATGAATGAAGATACCATAAGGCAATTGATTAACCTGAAGTCCTAAGAAGAACTTCATCTTCCCCATCGCACTCATTTCGAATTTCATCTTCATGACTACTTAGAAGTCTTTACACAGCTTATCATTTGTCGATCCAAAGATAATATCATCCACATATTTTTGTACAATAATCAGATGACCATCCACTTCCTTGGTAAAAAGGGTAGAATCTACAGTTCCTCTGAGAAAGCCATTGTCAAGAAGATGTCGTGAAAGCGTTTCATACCAAGCTCTTGGGGCTTGGTGTAGACCATATAAGGCTTTGTTCAGAAGGTGGACTTTATCTTTGTGTATGGGATCGACAAACCCCGGTGGTTGGCCGACATACACCTCCTCTTGACGTTTCTATAAAGGAAAGTAGTTTTAACATCCAACTTGTACACCTTGAAACCTTTCCAAGTAGCAAAGGCCAAGAATATGCGGATATCTTCGAGACGAGCAACTAGGGCATAGACTTCAGTGTAGTCTATGCCTTTTTGCTGATGAAAGCCTTGTACCACAAGTCGAGCTTTGTTTCGGACCACTATTCCTCTGTCATCACGCTTGCACTTGAAGACCCATCTAGTGTTTATCTTTTTGGGATGATCTGGTAGGTCAACAAGCTTCCAATCCCCTAACTTCTGGAATTGAAGAAATTCCTCTTGCATTGCCTCCACCCAGCTTTCTTCTTTTAAAGCGTCTTTCCAGTTCCCAGGTTCAACCTGTGAAACAAAAAAACTTTAAGAAATTCGGGTTTGTAATGGAGCAATACGGGTATAAAAACAGCTTAGATCCTTGTTGATCTGATTGCGAGTTTGCACTCCAGTCTGTAAGTTGTCGATGATATTCTCTGATGGATGATAAGAAAGTGTCCTCGGCAAATTCATGATCACTTCATCAACAACCGGCGCAGAAGATGTAGCTTCATTCCTGACGTTTGATTGATCAGCTTGAGCATTCAAGAAGATTCAATATGCTCAGATCCTTCATCAGAACTAGATCCTCCATCATCAAAAGTTGGTTCACGATCAGAGTCAGCATTAGGCGGTTGTTGGGCAGATGATTCAGCAGTGTTCAGAATTGGTACAAAGGCAGATTCTTGAAGAGTAGTGCTCGGACCTACATCAAAAGTGTTGACAGGAAGTTATGGGGAAATCACCAACGGTCTAGTAACTTGCTCTTGATTAAAGATTTGATGCTGTTGAAAGAGCATACAAGGTCTTCTTCAGATGGCATGTCTGGTAGGTCAAATGAATTCCACAAGCCTTCGTAGTTGAACAGCCATGGATCCCCAGGTTTCTGTGTAGGCTTAGTATAGCGTTGACAATCAACCTGCTGTGCAAGAATAACCTAGTTCAGAATCGGCACGAAGACACGTTTTTGTGGAGTAGCATAACCGACAAAAAATCCTTCCAAGGATTTGGCTCCAAATTTACCATCCCGGTCCAATACAGTACACGGTGATCCAAAAGGCTCTAGAAACGCAAGATTAGGCTTCCGTTGGTATAGCAACTCAAAGCAAGTCTTGTTGTGAGGCTTGACTGTTAAGACACGGTTGAGGGTATAACACGCTAATGTGACTGCTTCACTCCAGAAACTAATTGGCAATTTCGAATCAGCGAGCATGGTTCTGGCAGTCTCGATCAGTGTGCGATTCTTACGTTTAGCAACTCCATTTTGTTGAGGAGTATAGGGGGTGCTAAATTCATGAAGAATCCCCTTTTTGTTGCGGAACTCGAGCATCCTTTTGTTCTTGAACTCGTACCATTGTCACAGCGGATTCTCTTGATAGGAAAGTGATACAGGTTTTCGAGCTTCCTGAAGAGAATCATTAGACTTTCTAACGTTTCATCTTTGCTTTCCAGGAAGAAAACCTATGAGAATCTTGAGAAATCATCTGTTACGACCAGGCAATATAGATCTCCAGAAATGCTTTTGACGTTTACTGGCCCGAATAGATCCATTGTAACCTCTATAGCGGTAGCTTGATAGAATTTAGAAGCTTTCTTGGGTGAGATTTCTTATGTTGTTTCCCCTTCTTACAGCTCAGCCAATCATCAGATAACTAAAATTTCTTCAGATTAACACCCTCCACTAGGTCGTTGTGCACTAGATAATTCATCTTTCTCATATGAATGTGCCCCATCTTCCTATGCCATAAAATAGACTCCTTCTCGGTCGCTTTAGAAACAAAACATTGAACCTTATTTGATGTTGTAGATGCGACACTCATATCAAGGATATAAAGATCATTCTCTCTTGGAGCACGCATAAGAATCCATTCCTCAGGAATCTTGAATCCCGGCTTTAGAATCAAGCATTCTTTGTCATTGAAGTGTGTTGTGAACTTTTTGTCACAAATTTATGAAATACTCAGCAGGTTGTTCTCTAGCTCCGCAATGTATTTTACTTTATCAAACGAAACCACTCCATTGGTAAGAATACCTTCTCTGACGATTCTTCCACCTTGTGTTCCAGCAAAACCTACGTAACCTCCTCGGATAGTTTTAACGTCATGCAACAACGCAAGCATCCCAGTCATGTAACGGGAAGCTCCACTATCCATAATCCATTTGACATGATCGATCTCGGGAGCCCCTACACACATGAGGAAGAAACTATTTAAACAAAGAAACCCAAGCCTGCTTGGTCTTGGGTGGGTTCAGAATATCAAATTTTAGACCGACTTTGTTTTTGACATTCTGTTTGGGCTCGGTTTTGGTTGGAACAGGTGGTTTCAGATCTACTTTAGATGGTTTGATTTTTGCAACCCGTGTTTGTGTTTTTGAATTGGCCCTTTTTGAATAAAACTTTGAATCCCTTTGACTTTGACGATTTTTGGTTGAAGGTTCACCAATTTCAAATTTAGAATTCAGATAAATCATTGATTTTACATTCTTGTTGGATTCATTGTTTCTTTTCAAAATTTGTTTTGGTACAACCATGGGTGTCTTTTGTTTCACATCTTTTGTAGATTTGTTGGAGTTAGAAACATGTTTTGGATATTTTTGTGAGCAATATCGTGCAATATGCCCAACATTTTTACACTTGTAGCACGTCCTGCTGTCCTTTCGAACAGAGGAATCCAAGACTTGTTTAGCTTTTGGGACTTGTTGTTCATTCTTCGCTTTTAAAAACCCAACCCAGCCCTCCGGTTCTCAGGATAATCTATGTTTCTTTGATGGTAGGGTTTGTTAACACATTTTAATTTAGAGTAAAATGGTACATCGTGTTTTTCTAAATCAGAATGGCGTACCTCAACAAGCTTGAACAACTTATCAACACGATCCAGATTGACATTCTGGATTGGCAAATCTTCATCAGAATATAGTTTATCAGATCCATGCATTTTGTAAACGATAACGTTTGGATTAGTGTTTAAACTATTTTCCGATGTTTCGACATCCGATTCAGATTTCTCATATTCATACTTCAAAACACTTTCAACCACAGTTTTAACCACATCAGAATCACATTCATTTTCAGATTTTGTGTAAGTTACATCAATGTTCGTAGGCAGCTTGTTTGACTGTTCATAGTTCAATTTTATATTGAGTGCCTTTTCCACCCTAATGGCTTTTTACAAGCATAGCTATTCCACATGTGTAACACCCTGTAAAAATCGTGTCCAATAATATAGCGACACGTGTTATATTTTATTTTTAGTCTATTAAAGACTAACATGGACTAAAAGTGTCAACATGCTCAAACTAAGTCTCTGAGTGATCTTCTGATGTCAACATGCATTAACCGAGCCTCTGAGTAACAATTAGTGTCAACATGCTTAATACATAGCCTCTGAGTGACCGTTAGTGTCAACATGCTTAAAACTTTGCCTCTGAGTGACCGTTGTGTCAACATGCCCAGCCTCTGAGTGACATCGGAGTCAACATGCTTATAACGAGCCTCTGAGGGATCTTTTATGAAGTCCTAACTCTCGTAAGTTCCAATTGTTGGACGAGAGGGATTAAATCTGTGATTATATAAAAGTTGGACGTTGGAGGGGTTAAAAGTGTCAACACGTTAATTTATACCTCTGAGTGACCTTTTAACAAACCGAGAGCTCGACAATGTCCGGGTATAATCCCGGGTATGCCAAGTATTGGCTACGGAGGGCTAAAAGTGCTAAAAAGGTGTTTTAGGAGGGTTTAAGTGTGTTTAATAAGTTGAGGGGCTAAAAGTGACAAACTTCAATTCTACTTTTGGGGCGCTCGCGGGGCGCGAGAGGCAAGCCTTGTGCCTCTCGCGGGTCGCGAGAGGCCTGTGTCTGTAGAAGTTTGCTTGGCCTCCACACATATTGCCAAAAACCATTTATTTCGAAACTATGGGCTTTCAATCAGCTATGCCACATTTTAGGACACTTGTAAGCTCTCTCTTACACCCCTAAACATCTGGCATCACCTTCTTTGAGTTCTCCAACTATAAATAGGTGTCCAAGTCCACCATTTGAACTTGCACCTTTCTTATTCATAACTCTTCTCCTTCCTCTGGAAGTTCCTAACTGAAAGGAGCATCCAACTTAGTTCTTTTGCATTCTAGGAACCTCTTCTAAGTGTTCCTTGCTCTTGTATTTTCGTTTATAGGCTTTTATAGCCAAAGTCAAGTGTTTTACGGAAAACGCTTTGACTTTCGGTTAAGACCATTATGGTCCAGCCATTATTTGAAATGAACATGGCTAAGTGATCTTAATAAGGTAGGTGTTAGTCCCATAAAGGGCATCTCCCGAAGATCATGTTTGCTAGACCAATTGACGGGTCAAAGTTATGATATTAAAAAAGTCAAACAAGCCATTTTTCGGAAATCATAAATTGATATTATATATGTTATAAAACCTGTTTTGACACTTAAACAAGTTGGTAATAATTATTAGAACATGTAAGAACATGTTCGGCTCGTCAATTTCAGTCCTAGGGTCGGTTCGCAACCGAAAGTCGCAAAGTTTGACTTCTGCTTTGACTTTCGATTCTAACCGAATTAAATTAGTTAGGTACTGATCTAAAGTTGCATTATGATCGTAATATAATGTAGCATAACCCTTTGAGGTTATACTACATGATCATAATCGGAATCTAAATTTATGCGCAAGTTTCGTAATTATGCCATTTTTGATTAAAATGCCCTTTTGCATAAAACAAGGTTTTAATGATAATGAACTTGAAAATATGTTTCCTACTAATGTAATATTATAAGTAGGATTATTTGGGATGTTAAATCAGATTATAAACTGAGTTTACAAGCAGGTCCTTAAATTATGTCGATAAATGACGATTTAGCCCTTGTGGCTCATAAAATGGTTTTAATCAAATATTTTCAAGGTAAATCTTTTACCTACTGATATGTTATATTAAATAACATATCTAAGATATTTTAATCCAACCTTAACATCAGTGTTCATTAAACATCGCATAAGACATCATTTTACGACATAAGCGTCGTTTCGGCGCATAGTATGGTTTTAAACCATATTTTTTGACCAAGACTTGTTACCTACTGATTTTAAAGTAAATATTTTTACAGTAGGTACATATTACAAACTCAAAATCCCAAATAATTTATAAACTATGTGTAAAATGACCAAAATGCCCCTTCAGTGCATACTTTGGTCATAAAAGATAAATTACACATAAAGTTAATATCCTACTGATATTATATCATAAAAAAATTACTTTTCCAGCTTACTTATAGTTATAACATTAAATTATATTCAAGTTCCTTTTATACAATATAAAATTACCAAAATGCCCTTATGAGGCATACTTTCATTTTAAAACCTTAACGGGCATATAAGTTTATATCCTACTGATATTACAACATAATTGAAGTATAATGGCATATAGAACTTGTCCATCACTTATCCGGTTACCCATTATCGCTTATAAGCGTACGGTCGATTATACGTAACTAGTTTACGGAATACAACCAAAACGGGTTTAACCTCATCATTTTAAACTCAAAATCCAGAATGTTAATTGTTTACCCATTATATACAAGTCAAGGTACTTGTTGGGTTTAAACTAAATTCTATCCGGTCATCGCTTAATCTAGCGTACCGTTCTTGATCCTGTACACTACTCGGTCTAAGTCTATGACTTAAATAAGACCGTTAGTATTTAATTGGTTAGCTTATGACATAATCCAGACTAGAGCCTTCCGGTAAATGCTATCTACACTTAGCTCATTTCGAATACGGCTGAGATATTATCTTTCATTTTAAACAAGACTAACTCAGGTAAATACTCTTGACTTATTTTCCCTATATGGACTTGGGATACGGTAAATTATTACCACTTGGTCAGAAATGGGATCAATCGAATGCCCGATTATGGCAAGTAAAACCGCATATTCTGTTTTAATCAGTTTTGTTTGATAACTTAAACATCGGGGGTTAAATTACCGTGTCCTGGATATCCTCGGCTCATTACATTAGATAATAGCCACGACCTTAGCGCAGGGTGTAGGCATACACCTGATAGACGCTCAAATGCAAATTATCCAAGACGTTGGGGATAATTCGTCTGTGAGTTCTAGGTGGTGTATATTTAATCATGTCTCGGTCTCTATACTTGGCCTTGTATGTATGGACAAGCATGTGAATCTGTTAACAAGGTTACAAAGTAACTTTCCCAAGTTAATAAAGATTTGTGTCCTGTGCACTTAAATCTAAATTTTAAAAATGTTTTCAAAATGCGTCAGTCGGGTGTATTTACCAGCGAAAGCTGACGTATTTTCAAAAAGATTAAGCTTGCAGGTACAATACGAAATAGGCCGGAAGCTGCTCGGTAGTGAATAAGAGGATCTTGCAAATCCTTAGATCTGCCCGAAAGTTTGTTTTATATTCTTTCTTTGTACATTTTATGATCCACATGTGGATCTTCTATTACGAGCCTGTATATTATTTTATATTTCGAACATTTGGTTTGTAATAGTAATTTTACTCCAAGACTTCCGCTGTGCCGTGTTTAATTCACTATGATATCATCAACTGACCTCACGATACTCCCCACCCGGGCCCACCGGTGTATGGATTTGGGTTGGAAATCCAGGGTGTGACAGGTTGGTATCAGAGCCAACGTTTGAGAGAATTAAACACTATCCTTATTGTTTTTATTCTCAAACTTACACGAGCACATTCCTTAGACTTCCGAGTCTAGGCGTTGACCTAGAATTACTCATTTCATTATTAAGTAATTAGTATTGTTTTTGAATTGATTTGACAGAAAAATGCCGCCATGAGTAAGAGGACAAAGTGGGAGAGGAAAAGGTCCAATGAGGGGAGGACCATCGGGCGCATCCCTTCTCAACTTCGCAACTCAGATTCCTACCAAGAATCAGGAGATTCGTCTCCATGGCAACTAGCGAGACACTCTGTCTCTCTCATAGACACTCGCCCCCACATCCCCAAAATTCTTACCACTCTCATCACTCCTATCATTCACACCATTCTCACCATTCTCATCATTCCCATTCACACTCTTATCATGAAGAATTTAACCCTAACCACTACTTTAACACACCTCCAGCCGATCAAGATCAGTTGGACCAACCAAACCCTATGGACGAGGACTCTGACCCAGAGATGCCGCCATCAGGATCGAATACGCATCCCATAGAAATTTCAAGCGATTCAAACTCTTATGCCAGATCACCTTACCAAGGTCCTAATGAGTGGGACCAATATTGGAACCAATTTACCTTCACCAACACTCCTTCCCATCACTCTCAACCACCCCCAATACAAGAACATGTCCACATGGAACCGGTGGACCAACCTCAATCACTACCTGAACCACCAAGGAGGAAGTATGGAGCACGTATGTCGGTACGTGCAGGACAAAGGTCGGGATCGCTGCCACCTTTGCCCAACTCCTACCACACAACTCAAGAGGACCCACAAATGGATCGACCCTCTAATGTTTCACCTGTGGTGGAACCAACACCAACACCTACAGTTCAACCACCACCATCGGGTTATAGTAACCCAATCCCCACATATCCAGACACGTCTGGATATGATCCTTTTAACCCGTCAACACCAGTAGACTATCAAGCATGGTCGCAAGACCCCTATATGCAAGCAGTTATGCACAACGCACTTTACCCGTCTCCTTTCCCACCTGCTTATCCACCGACTGGATGTCCAACTTATGGGTACCTGTATCCGGTCATGCCACCACCACAACCACAACCTCCGCCACCACTTGAGGCCATTAACGAAACCTTAGAAAGAAGGAAAGAAATGCAACAACATGCAGAGAAAACAGAAAAGAAGACGAACAAGTTCTTCAAGAAACTCTCCAAATTGGTTAAGGGAAAGAATGACGAGTGAAGTCCCTTCTAATATATGTTAGTCCCTGCGAGGATATTGTTATTTCTCTAGTCCCTGCATGGAAATTTTGTTTTTTGTAGTCCTTGCATGGACAATTTATTTCTTTTTAGTATTGTAACTTCTATTGAAATTTAATGAAGTATTTTTGGAATTATATATATATATATGTATTCATCCTCTTCAAACGAGCGTCTCGATTTTACTCGAAATTTATGCTCTGTGATATAATTCCAAAAAGATCTTAATTGTTTTGATTAGCTAAGTGGCACAGACCACACATTTGGCCAATTTATAAATGATAGTTAAGTACGAAGGGGTCTTCTATCAGGATAGTTAAGGGAAGATATCCTTCTATCCAGAGGTGGTGGACTTATGTTTAAGCCTCCAAGTCATTAAGGTTAGTGCGACCAGGACTCTTAATTGACCATTAAGATAATCTATATTAACATTCAAGTAATGATAATACTCTTGGTAGTGTGACTTGAGGAACCACACTAGCCTTCACGGTAATGGACTATGTCCTAACCTTACATAGCCTATGTGATCAAGTTTGATCCCGGCTAATATCATCAGTGTGATGATAAATAAAACATCCATTAGTAATGTATTGCCCTTGGGGCTATGATTAAACATCCATTAGTGATGTATTGCCCTTGGGGCTATGATTAAACATCCATTAGTGATGTATTGCCCTTGGGGCTATGATTAAAGCATCCATTAGTGATGAATTGCCCTTGGGGCTATGATAAAACATCCATTAGTGATGTATTGCCCTTGGGGCTATGATTAAACATCCATTAGTGATGAATTGCCCTTGGGGCTATGATTAAACATCCATTTAGTGATGATTTGCCTTTGAGCAATATTATATTGTCAAAAATGACGACAACAGCTATGGTTAATATAACCCCTGTCCAAATTCTAATTCCATTCGTGACAGGCCTATGTGCCATATTTCATGTCCATTAGTGACATGCCTATGTGCCATATTTTATGTCCATTAGTGACAGGCCTATGTGCCATATTTTTATGTCCATTAGTGACAGGCCTATGTGCCCTATTTTATGTCCTTCGGGATGAGCCTATGAGCTAAATATAATTGTCAATTATGAAAATGACGGTTGTGACATTACGATCCGTTGTCCAATAATATATGGACTATGTCCAAATTGTAATTTGCCTTTGATGGTCCTATTAAGACCTAGGCCAAATATAGATATATTGAGCCTAAGAGTTGGGATGTTAATCACACTAGTTTAGGCAATGGATTGTTATATCCAATGTTTAAAGCCAATATGGCTGATATACCATGGCTAAGTGAAGTTTTATTGGTGTATTGAACCAAGCTCAAAAGAAGGCTAACTCGGATGAGGCACAAAGTAGCCACCGGGATATTGACGCTAATAATGCTAAAAACAGAGCCATTAATAATGACAACTTCTAAGCTCGCATTGATGCGGCTGTTGAAAAGGCCATGGGAAAGGCCATAGAAAAGCTTAGAGAGTCGAGTGCTACTCAATCCAGACCCTTATCTATTCCACCATCTTCAGCTCATAAGGAGAGCTCAGTTCACTCTTCAAATGCGAAGAGTGAACCAAAGAAACTAGAATTTGCTGATAGGACCCGTTCTCTTAAAGACGGATGTACCTACAAATACATTGCCTCCTATAAGCCCCGACTTTAACGGGGAGAAAGGAGCTGTAGAAGCTTTGAAGTGGCTTGACGAGATGGAGACAATAGTGGATATCAGCGGCTGTACTGATAAGGATGTGGTTAAGTATGTATCACAGCCCTTTAAGGGCATGCCCTAATTTGGTGGAAAGCCATGATCCAGTCTACAGGTAAAGTACACCTGTATAATTTGGGATGGTCAAAGTTTGTGGACATTGTTAAGGAAACTTACTGCCCACCCCATGAGGTGGAGAAATTAGAGACAGACTTTTTGTCTCTTTCCATGAAAAACCTAGATTGTCGGAAATATGTTTCTGATTTTAACTCCCTACTAGGTTAGTTTCCTATCTGATCACCCCTGAAACCAAACGCATTGTGCTTTTTAACAATGGGTTAGCTCCTGAAATTAAGGGCATGGTAAAGGCTACACAGCCTAGTAACTATAGGTCCGCTGTTGACCTGTCCCTATCCCTCACCCTTGATCTAGTGAGATAAAAGTCGGTTAAATCTGAAATGGACGGAAAAAGAAAGAGAGAAGAGGACAACTCCCAAGGGTTTAATAAGAAAAGTAAACGGAGATTTGGGTTCAAAAGAAACCAAGACAAGTTGGTTGTGACGCCAACATGCAAGACTTGCAACCGCAGGCATTGGAGACAGTGTAATTATGTTCCACAAGCCAAACCCTGTGGTATTTGTAAGAGAAAGGGACATAAGACCCTAGAATGCAAGGATCTTAAGGATGTTGTCTGCTTCATTTGCAATGAAAAAGGAATATTAAGACTAACTACCCTAAGATTCTTAAGAATAATAATGCAAAGCCTGGAGAGGCCAAGAAGGGGAATGCTCGTGCCTTTCAAATAACTGCAAGAGAGGCTGTTAATGACAACAATGTCATAACAGGTACATTCCTCATTAACGATATTTATGCTAGAGTTCTTTTTGATTCGGGTGAAGATAAGTCTTTTATTGATCATAAGTTTAGTAAACTATTAAACTTACCCATAAAACTCTAGATAAAAACTTATGAGATAGAACTTGCTGATGAAAGTTTAGAAACAACATCTTCCATTCTTGATAGAGGTTACATATCCTTTAAGAATCATCCCATTCCTATCTCTCTTTTGCCAATGAAATTGGCGGGGTTCGATATAGTTTTAGGCATGGATTGGTTATCTCGTAACCAAGCCCGTATTGCCTGAGATAAGAAACTCATCGAAATTAAAACCCCATCTGGTGAAATGATCACCATCCCTGGAGACTCACATTACGGATTACCAGACAAGGTGTCGTTATTTAAGGCATCCAAGTGTTTGAGGAAAGGTTGTGTCATTTACATAGCACAAGTCACTATCAATTAATCAAAACCAAACATAGAAGACCTACCAATTATCTCAGAGTATTCAGATGTTTTCCCTAAGGAATTACTCGGCCTACCTCCAGACAGACAAATAGAAATTAGAATTGATATCCTGCCAGGATTAGCACCTGTTGCCAGAGCTCCATACCGACTAGCTCCAACAGAAATGAAGGAGTTGAGGACTCAGTTAGATGATGTCACACCCTCAATTTCCACTTGCGGAGTTTTACCGTGAGGCGTGTGAACAAACCAGAATCTGAAACACTAGTACGTCGAACGACTCTATATAATTTGATAATACGTTTTCAAAAATCATTTCTCGTAGATTTTATATTATCTTGATTAGTTACCAATATTTAACGGAAGCATCAGTTTTTAAAGTTGAGCGGAAGCATAAATAAGTAGTGAAGCGGGCGCCAACACAAACGCCAAAACAAATGAAAAACCCCAAAACAATATTTATAAATAAGACTCGATAAAAGATGTCTTGTTCAATGCATGTGCGTGCACCTAGAGCTCCTAGCGTCCTGAGAAACATGTAAAGAAACAAGTGTCAACATTAAAGATGAGTGAGTTCACAGGTTTTCATAAATTCGTTTGTTCGGTTATAGTTTGTTTTCCCCGTTATCCCTAACCCGGGATAACGTGTTGGTTCCATTATTCCAATCCCGGAATAATAAGTTGTTGCTTCCATTATCCTCAACCCAGGATAATATAGTTGTTGTTTCCATTATTCCATCCAGGAATAATAAGTTGTTGTTTCCATTATCCTCAACCCGGGATAATATAGTTGTTGTTTCCATTATCCTCAACCCGGGATAATATAGTTGTTTCGTAATTAAGTTCAATGTTAACATATATAGGTAGCTAGCCTAAAGTCATGTCACGTAAGAGTTCGCGATCGAAGCTGACTGTTGTGCCTCCGTGTTGCCAGGCCTATCACTGACCATGGCGAAGTTAGGCCAAATTATTCACCCGTTGACCATACCCGGTCGGCTAGCACGACTAGCTCGGATGGGGCTTGTCGGGCCCAGTAGTACTACTTATAATTCCCCCGCTATTAAACCCAATACTAACGATCCGAGAGTTTGACGAGGACTTAAGTGATATAGCTGCTTAGTGACCACAACATTACATTAACATTAACTTAGTTACCGAATAGTTATGTGACGTTAAATTCGTATAACGTAAAGAGATTGAGTTTGAAGAGTGTATACATGTTTCTCCCCCTGTTGTTTAAAAACCGGATAAAGTTAGGGGCCGTGAACTCACCTTTTGTTGCTCGGTTAGTGTAGCAAAGAAGTTGTAAAGGATGGGACCGCTAATTGCGTCCTAACAAACCAATTGATTTCAAGTCAGTGTGTGATCACACCAATACAATTTCTACACTTAATTTACGCACAAAGGTGATACACACAAACAACATATTTAACACTCAAGCATGCATGCAAGTATTCTCATGTGAACCTAGTGATCAAAACAACTTATCATGAACATAAACCAATCCATGCCACAATTTGGTGCACACAATCACAAGTTATCAAATTTCAGCTTAACACTCATAATTCAGCTGTTTTCTAGGATTTTTATAAAATAGTTCCAACGTTCCAAAAATTCCAATATTTTTACAGTAGGTGACATTTATACTATAGAAATTTATATAAATTTTCCAAGTCCTAAATCTTTACCAATTAACCATAAATATTAATATACTAGGCTGCAGTCAGATTTGTCGCCTTCTGACTGCAGTCCACGGAAGAATTTATTTAAAAATCACTGATCGTCCAATTAACAAAATTCCAGTTGGAGTTGCCCGTAAATTTCCATACCTAGTTGCTGTACAAAATTCATGACTCGAATCCCTACTGATTTTAAAATCCAACTTGATAAACAACCAACAAAATTTCAGGATTTTCACAGCTTTAGTTACTGAACTTATTTGGCCCTTTAAAAATATCAAACGACTTCAGAAAATTATGAATCCAGCGCCCTTAGATTCGTTATTCAAATCTATACGTTCCAGACATCAGAAAATCCGTTTTTCAACAACTAACGACCCAGTTACAGCTAGATGAAGTCGGCTGTAACTATTACTCAGCAACTGTTTTCAGCATATCATTATCATGAATTCGCATAAACCGTCCGTATGATTAACTTAGGCGATCTTTAACCGGTTTCCTAGTCATAATCAATACTAATAACATATCCATGCAAACCCTAGTTCATACCTCTAGTTTTTATAAACAAAACACAGCCTATAAATTCAGCTTTCAAACAACATTACTTGCAATCTAGTATTAACAAATCCGCAAACAATCATTCATCTCATTCAATCATGCAAATCCGAGAACAACAAAATCAAAACACATGTATCCGAATATGATCTTGTAACATATGATAAATTCAAATCTTTTAATGATAAGGTAAACGAACCGTGAGTACTATAAGGGATCGGTGATCAAAGATTGCTTGCAACCGAGAAGATCCGTGACCGAGAAAGGAGGTTATTCGCGGCTGAGAAAAAGTAGTAGGCTGTATTGTGATTGAGGAAGTGAACAAGTGGAAGAGATGGGCTGCTTGCGATTGAAGGGATTAAGGATCGGCTGTTCGCGATCGGGAGATGAAGATGGCGATGGCTGCTGCTGCGACCGAGAGGAAAGCAAGAGTAAGGCAGCCGACGGCTGTTTTGCTTGTTAGGGTTTTGGAGTTGTGAAAAAGCATGCATGGGTGTGTGTATATATAGCGCAAGGAGAGATAGGGTTACGGTTTTGGGTTTGAATTCGTGGCCGAGGGACTTGGGTTGGTTTGGTTTGGGTTTGATCTTGCGGCCAATAGTTTTAGTTTAAGGTTTAGGTTTGATCTCGGTTTGGGTTTGCGGTTTGGGTTGCACACGGCCGAGAATGGTTTGAGTTCTAAACTTGGTTAATTCCTAGAGTCACAAGGAATCAAAGTTGGTTCGTGTCGCGGTTCGGTTCGTGCACATATTTATTATATATACATAAATTTTGTAACTAAAACAATTCACCTAATCAAACATCACGTATTCATTAACTCATACATGTTTAATACATAGCATATAATTCACTCGACAAGTATTGCGTTTAAGTTATCCGAAAAACCGGGATGTGACATTATCCCCATGTTGAAAGAATTTTCGTCCCGAAAATTGAGTAAACGCGGTTTAGAATGTAGCATATATGTTTAGAGTGCCACGCACAAAGAGTTAGTTCGTTTATGATGGTATGCGAAGTTACAAGAAGTCCCCAAGTACCATGCACAAAGATTTCCAAGTGCCATGCACAAGGACTTAGTTAACAATAGTACGCAAAAGTATGTGAAATTTCCAGGTTGTCACATCATCCCCATGTTGAAAGAATTTTCGTCCCGAAAATTTAGTTACTGGTATCATTAGTTTGCTGCTCAGTTGCGAAGAGGTGTGGGTATTTGCTTTTCATTTGGTCCTCTCTTTCCCACGTGAACTCTGGTCCACGCTTAGAGTCCCAACGAACCTTAACGATCGGAATCTTGCTGTGCCTTCGAGTCTTGATCTCACGATCCATGATCTCGATAGGCTTTTCCACGAAGTGTAGTTGTTCATCCACTTGGATCTCATCCAATGGAATGACTAGAGTTTCGTCTGATAGACACTTCTTCAGATTTGACACATGAAATACGTTGTGAACTCCACTGAGTTCGGCAGGAAGGTCTAATTGATAAGCTACGGGTCCAATACGTTTCAAGATTACAAACGGGCCTACGTACCGTGGGTTTAGTTTGCCCCGTTTTCCAAAGCGGATTACACCCTTCCAGGGTGACACCTTTAGTAGGACGCGGTCGCCTACTTGAAATTCGAGCGGTTTGCGTCGTTGATCAGCGTAGCTTTTCTGTCGATCTCGTGCCGCCGCCATGCGGTTTCTGATTTGTACAATCTTTTCGGTAGCCTCAAGTATTAACTCAGGGCCTGTGAGTTGACTGTCACCGACTTCTGCCCAGCAGACCGGTGATCTACATTTACGACCGTATAATGCCTCAAACGATGCTGCCGAAATACTCGTATGATAACTGTTGTTATATGAGAATTCCACTAAAGGCAAGTGAATTTCCCAACTATTTCCGAAGTCTACGACGCATGCTCTAAGCATGTCTTCCAAGGTCTGTATGGTCCTTTCGCTTTGACCATCAGTCTGAGGGTGATAGGCTGTGCTCATATCCAAGCGTGTTCCCAACGCTTTCTGGAGTGACTGCCAGAAGTTTGACGTGAAGCGAGCATCTCTATCTGAGATGATGGATGTTGGCACTCCGTGCCGAGAAACTACTTCCTTAATGTAGATGCGAGTCAACTTCTCCATCTTATCTGTTTCTTTAATAGCTAGGAAGTGTGCGGACTTAGTTAAACGATCCACAATTACCCAGATGGTATCGCAACCACCCAAAGTTCGCGGGAGTTTAGTGATGAAATCCATTGAGATCTGATCCCATTTCCACACTGGGATCTCAGGTTGTTGGAGTAGCCACGACGGCTTTTGATACTCCACCTTGACTTTTGCACAAGTTAAACATTTACTCACGTAGGTGGCTATATCGGCTTTCATGTTGGGCCACCAATACGCAGCTTTAAGGTCTTGATACATCTTATCCGAACCCGGATGGACAGAGTATCGGGATTTGTGAGCTTCATCCATGACTAGCTCTCTGAGGTTTCCGTAGAGAGGTACCCATATGCGATTCATGAAATACCGGGCTCCATTGGGCTTTACTTCCCAATCGCGTTCCATTTTTCCCACCGATTCAGCCTTGATGTTTTCCTCCTTAACTGCTTCTAACTGGGCGTCGCGTATTTGTTCGGGTAGCCCCGAATGAATAGTGAGTTGTAATGCTCGTACGCGACGAGGTTTCAAGTGTTCCTTCCTACTGAGGGCATCAGCTACCACGTTAGCTTTACCAGGGTGATACCGAATGGCACACTCATAATCGTTCAAGAGTTCGACCCAACGACGCTGTCGCATGTTCAACTCCTTCTGATCGAAGATGTGTTGGAGGCTCTTGTGGTCTGTAAAGATTGTTCATTTCGTTCCATAGAGGTAGTGTCTCCAAATCTTAAGTGCAAACACTACTGCTCCCAATTCCAGGTCATGCGTCGTGTAGTTTTTCTCGTGAACCTTCAGTTGTCGCGACGCATACGCGATGACCTTATCGCGTTGCATGAGTACGCATCCCAATCCCTGAATGGAAGCATCACAATATACTACAAAGTCATCTGTCCCTTCCGGCAAGGACAGAATGGGTGCACTGCAAAGTTTCTGCTTTAGCAATTGAAACGCTGCTTCTTGCTTGTCACCCCAAGCATACTTGATGCCTTTCTGGGTGAGGGTAGTAAGCGGTTGTGCGATCTTTGAAAACCCCTCGATGAAACGTCTGTAGTAACCAGCCAATCCCAAAAATTGGCGGATCTCCGTCCGTGTCTTAGGTGCTTCCCAGTTTTTGATGGCTTCAATCTTGGCAGGGTCCACGTGGATACCCCTTTCATTCACGACATGCCCGAGAAACTGAACTTCCCGAATCCAGAAATCACACTTCGAAAGCTTGGCATATAGTTTTTCCTGTTGAAGTAATCCTAGCAGTAATCGTAGATGTTCAGCATGTTCTTCTTCACTTTTGGAGTAGATGAGTATGTCATCGATGAACACAATGACAAACTTGTCGAGGTATGGTTTACACACGCGGTTCATGAGGTCCATGAACACCGCAGGTGCGTTGGTGAGACCGAAGGGCATGACCAAGAACTCATAATGGCCATACCGAGTACGAAATGTCGTCTTAGCGATATCCTCCTCCCTGACGCGTAGCTGATGGTAACCAGACCGTAAATCAATCTTGGAGTAGTAGCTTGACCCTTGAAGTTGGTCGAAGAGATCGTCGATGCGAGGTAACGGGTATCGGTTCTTGACAGTAACCTTGTTGAGTTCCCTGTAGTCGATGCACATGCGAAAAGTCCCGTCCTTCTTCTTGACAAAAAGGACTGGAGCTCCCCATGGCGAAACGCTTGGTCGGATAAATCCTTTTTCTAATAGCTCCTGAAGTTGGGTAGACAGCTCCTGCAGCTCGGCTGGAGCTAGGCGGTATGGAGCCTTGGCGATAGGAGTTGCATTGTTTGCCAATTCGATTTCAAACTCCAATTGTCGATGGGGTGGAAGACCAGGTAGTTCTTCTGGGAATACATCGGAAAAATCACGGACGACAGGGATGTCTTCTATACGTTTCTCGTCCTTAGGCTGTTCGGTAATCAGTGCGAGTAAAGCGAAGGAGTTCTTCCTCCGAAGATACTTCTGTGCTTGCATGTAAGAGATGATGTTGGTGACGGCGCTTGCCTTATCGCCATGTACCGTCAGGATTTCGTCGTTAGAGAGCGGAATACGGATAGATTTTTCGAAGCAGAGAACTTCAGCCCGGACGTCGGATAGCCAGTCCATTCCGAATACCACGTCAAAACTACCCAGGGTAGTTGTCATCAGATCAATGGTAAAAGTGTGACCCGCGAGTTTGAGTTGACAGCCGGATACTATTTGGGTCACATCTACAGATTTACCATAAGCTAATTCTATAACATAAGGGGTCTCTAATGGTTTAAGCGTGAGATTTAGGTTCTTCCTAAAAGACTCAGATATAAAGCTCCTATCCGCACCCGTATCAAAAAGCACAGCAGCAAAATGTTCATTAAGGGGAAACTTACCGGTGACCACGTTCGAGTCGTTTCTGGCCTCTCCGCGGCCCAATGTAAATGCGCGACCTTTGGCACCTCCTGTGCCACCGTTTCCATTATTGTTGTTGTTATTATTGTTGTTGTGGTTATTGTGGTTGTGGTTGTTTCCACCATTATTGTTGTTGTTACGCAGCTGTGGGCAGTCTCTTTTGAAGTGAGCAGTGCTACCACACTGATAGCATCCCCGGTTAATACCCTGCTACTGACCCTGGGGTTGATTTTGATTCTGTCGGGACATGGTTTCCCCACGACAATCCTTTGCCGCATGTCCCATCTTGCCACATCGTTGGCAGCGATTCCCGGCACAAGGACCGTTATGATGGAGATTACAGCGGTTGCACTGCGGCTTTCGACCTGCATAGCCGCTTGCGTTCTGGTTGTTGTTGTTGTTGTTGACGGGCTGATTTTGGTGCCCCGGTGGCTGTTGTAATGTTTGAACCGTTTCTGGTTCCCCTGCTGCGGCTGGGATGACGAAGACTGTCGAGCAGACGAGTCTTCAAACTTTCTTTTGTTATCCGGGGCAACTTCAGTTGTACCCCGTGCTGGCAGCTTCTTTTGTTCCGCCGCCTTATCGGTGAGTTTGTGAGCCAATCGGATTGCTTGATGTTCAGTTACAGGGTTACTAGCCATTACCATACCCTGAATTTCCGGAACCAGACCCCCAAGATAGAACTCGAGTCTTTTCTCCACAGTGTTGGCCAATTCGGGACACAGAAATACCAAGTCATGGTGTTTTGCGGTGTAAGCTTCAATTTCCGATCCCACCATCTTGTGGTTCCATAAGGCATGCTCTAACTGTTGCACTCTGTCCCGTGGGCAGTACTCCTCTTTGATTAGGGCCTTGAACTCGGCCCAGGCCATTGCATTCGCAGCTATAAGTCCACGTGTTTGGACTTGTGCATTCCACCATGTCAGTGCCCCATCTTCCAGTGTTGAGGCTGCGTACTTGACCTTGTTGGCCTCTAGACAGTTGCACATTTCAAAAACGGATTCAGATTTTTCGATCCAGCAGACCAGTCCAATGGGTCCTTCCGCCCCTGAGAATTTGCTTGGTTTCACGTCGAGGAACATCTTGTAGGGGTTAAAGCCCCCTCCTGCTGACAGAGAACAGGAAGTCAGCAAGGAATTTTACTAGCCTCACTATTAGATTTTCACGCGAAAATTTAATAATGGTTACCTGCCGGTTGGTTCTGAACACCCGCTAAAGCTGCGTTCACGTGCTCTTGAATCATGGCAGCTAGCTCTTCGGGCGTCAAGTTAAGGTTTCCACGTCTTCCAGTTGCCATTTAGATCTTCGAAACACAACACAAACACACCCCGATAAGTCTATATATCCAATATAGTTATCCTACTTCGTACTTTAATAATTATTAAGTTATGTCAACTCAATATGTGAAATAGTCAAAAGAAATACTTGATTAACTGAAATTTCAACGTCTTACAAAAGTGCAAATCAAACATATGAATTCACTATAAAGTCTCAAGTTTAAACACAAGTGAGAAAGTAAATAGACTGAAGGAAAATAAATAAAATAAGCGAGACGTGTCAGTCGTCTACGTCTCCATCCCCCAAGTCACTGTCGTTGCCGTCATCCTGCGCGGCATTTCCAGCTTCTACAGCTGGGTTCTCCTCCGGATCCTCCTCTGGATCCTCCTCAGGGTCCTCCTCTGGATCCTCTTCTGGATCCTCCTCTACCGGCACTGGAGGGGCTGGTGCTGGTGCAGGTGCTTGATGTTGCTGTAGCTCCTGAATGTTCCAACTATTTTCCAGGACTCTGTCCTCGAGCCAGTCGGCTCTTATCTGCTCAGCACGCAGATCTCTGGCTAAGGTGTTACGAGCTATCTTACTCGTATGGTGCTTTTCCTTGAGCGAGTCGGTCTTACCTGTAAGTTGTCGGATCATCCATCCTTGTGCTAGGATGGTTTCCTGCATTCTTTCTAACTGTTTTTGTTGTTTATGTATCAGGATTCTAAGTTTGTCAATTCCTACTTCTACAGGGTTAACCGGTTCAACCGGCACAGCAATGGTTGGGCGTGACGACGACTCCTCCCCTAGAGCGAGCCTTTTCCTCGCAGCTGAGCGTGTCTCCACGCCATAAGATGGTATGGGTTCCACCATTGGTGCCTTTCCTGGTGCCCTTGGTGGCGTAAGTTTGTCGGATGATGATGATGACGATGAGGATGATGACATTGCCTGTTAGGTCGTGTAGTTAGTTACGAGTTGTTTTCATTCCTTATTATGAAGGCATAATCTACATAACACAGTTGTGGTATATTGCATAACAAGATATAATAGTTCGGTGCCAAACTAAGTCTAGTGTCGTGAAATCAGCTATAGTTTAGGTCTACTTCTAATGCAAACCTGGTTCTCTATAGCTAGTGGCTCTGATACCAATCTGTCACACCCTCAATTTCCACTTGCGGAGTTTTACCGCGAGGCGTGTGAACAAACCAGAAGCTGAAACACTAGTACGTCGAATGACTCTATATGATTTGATAATACGTTTTCAAAAATCATTTGTCCCTAGATTTTATATTGTCTTGATTAGTTACCAATATTTAACGGAAGCATCAGTTTTTAAAGTTGAGCGGAAGCATAAATTAGTAGTGAAGCGGGCGCCAACACAAACGCCAAAACAAATGAAAAACCCCAAAACAATATTTATAAATAAGACTCGATAAAAGATGTCTTGTTCAATGCATGTGCGTGCACCTAGAGCTCCTAGCGTCCTGAGAAACATGTAAAGAAACAAGTGTCAACATTAAAGATGAGTGAGTTCACAGGTTTTCATAAATTCGTTTGTTCGGTTATAGTTTGTTTTCCCCGTTATCCCTAACGCGGGATAACGTATTGGTTCCATTATTCCAATCCCGGAATAATAAGTTGTTGCTTCCATTATCCTCAACCTAGGATAATATAGTTGTTGTTTCCATTATTCCATCCCGGAATAATAAGTTGTTATTTCCATTATCCTCAACCCGGGATAATATAGTTGTTGTTTCCATTATCCTCAACCCGGGATAATATAGTTGTTTCGTAATTAAGTTCAATGTTAACATATATAGGTAGCTAGCCTAAAGTCATGTCACGTAAGAGTTCGCGATCGAAGCTGACTGTTGTGCCTCCGTGTTGCCAGGCCTATCACTGACTATGGCGAAGTTAGGCCAAATTATTCACCCGTTGACCATACCCGGTCGGCTAGCGCGACTAGCTCGGATGGGGCTTGTCGGGCCCAGTAGTACTACTTATAATTCCCCCGCTATTAAACCCAATACTAACGATCCGAGAGTTTGACGAGGACTTAAGTGATATAGCTGCTTAGTGACCACAACATTACATTAACATTAACTTAGTTACCGAATAGTTATGTGACGTTAAATTCGTATAACGTAAAGAGATTGAGTTTGAAGAGTGTATACATGTTTCTCCCCCTGTTGTTTAAAAACCGGATAAAGTTAGGGGCCGTGAACTCACCTTTTGTTGCTCGGTTAGTGTAGCAAAGAAGTTGTAAAGGATGGGACCGCTAATTGCGTCCTAACAAACCAATTGATTTCAAGTCAGTGTGTGATCACACCAATACAATTTCTACACTTAATTTATGCACAAAGTGATACACACAAACAACATATCTAACACTCAAACATGCATGCAAGTATCCTCATGTGAACCTAGTGATCAAAACAACTTATCATGAACATAAACCAATCCATGCCACAATTTGGTGCACACAATCACAAGTTATCAAATTTCAGCTTAACACTCATAATTCAGCTGTTTTCTAGGATTTTTATAAAATAGTTCCAATGTTCCAAAAATTCCAATATTTTTACAGTAGGTGACATTTATACTATAGAAATTTATATAAATTTTCCAAGTCCTAAATCTTTACCAATTAACCATAAATATTAATATACTAGGCTGCAGTCAGATTTGTCGCCTTCTGACTGCAGTCCACGGAAGAATTTATTTAAAAATCACTGATCGTCCAATTAACAAAATTCTAGTTGGAGTTGCCCGTAAATTTCCATACCTAGTTGCTGTACAAAATTCATGACTCGACTCCCTACTGATTTTAAAATCCAACTTGATAAACAACCAACAAAATTTCAGGATTTTCACAGCTTTAGTTACTGAACTTATTTGGCCCTTTAAAAATATCAAACGACTTCAGAAAATTATGAATCCAATGCCCTTAGATTCGTTATTCAAATCTCTATGTTCCAGACATCAGAAAATCCGTTTTTCGACAACTAACGACCCAGTTACAGCCAGATGAAGTCGGCTGTAACTATTACTCAGCAACTGTTTTCAGCATATCATTATCATGAATTCGCATAAACCGTCCGTATGATTAACCTAGGCGATCTTTAACCGGTTTCCTAGTCATAATCAATACTAATAACATATCCATGCAAACCCTAGTTCATACCTCTAGTTTTTATATACAAAACACAGCCTATAAATTTAGCTTTCAAACAACATTACTTGCAATCTAGTATTAACAAATCCGCAAACAATCATTCATCTCATTCAATCATGCAAATCCGAGAACAACAAAATCAAAACACATGTATCCGAATATGATCTTGTAACATATGATAAATTCAAATCTTTTAATGATAACGTAAACGAACCGTGAGTACTATAAGGGATCGGTGATCAAAGATTGCTTGCAACCGAGAAGATCCGTGACCGAGAAAGGAGGTTATTCGCGGCTGAGAAAAAGTAGTAGGCTGTTTGTGATTGAGGAAGTGAACAAGTGGAAGAGATGGGCTGCTTGCGATTGAAGGGATTAAGGATCGGCTGTTCGCGATCGGGAGATGAAGATGGCGATGGCTGCTGCTGCTGCGACCGAGAGGAAAGCAAGAGTAAGGCAGCCGACGGCTGTTTTGCTTGTTAGGGTTTTGGAGTTGTGAAAAAGCATGCATGGGTGTGTGTATATATAGCGCAAGGAGAGATAGGGTTATGGTTTTGGGTTTGAATTCGTGGCCGAGGGACTTGGGTTGGTTTGGTTTGGGTTTGATCTTGCGGCCAATAGTTTTAGTTTAAGGTTTAGGTTTGATCTCGGTTTGGGTTTGCGGTTTGGGTTGCACACGGCCGAGAATGGTTTGAGTTCTAAACTTGGTTAATTCCTAGAGTCACAAGGAATCAAAGTTGGTTCGTGTCGCGGTTCGGTTCGTGCACATATTTATTATATATACATATATTTTGTAACTAAAACAATTCACGTAATCACACATCACGTATTCATTAACTCATACATGTTTAATACATAGCATATAATTCACTCGACAAGTATTGCGTTTAAGTTATCCGAAAAACCGGGATGTCACAGATGAACTCTTAGAGAAAGGCTTTATTCAGCCAAGTTCCTCGCCTTGGGGAGCTCCTATCCTCTTCGTAAAGAAGAAAGACGGTTCAATGCGGATGTGCATTGACTACCGAGAGCTAAATAAGTTAACAATTAAGAACCGTTATCCATTGCCCAGGATCGATGATTTATTGACCAACTTCAAGGGGATAGTTACTTTTCCAAGATTGATCTAAGATCTTGATACCAGCACCTGAAGGTTAGGAGTGAGGATGTTCCTAAAACTTCCTTCAGGACCCGATATGGTCATTTTGAATTCTTGGTGATGCCTTTTGGGCTCAAATGCACCTGCAGCATTCATGGATCTCATGAATAGAGTCTGCAAACCATATTTGGATAAGTTTGTCATTGTCTTCATAGACGACATACTTATCTATTCTCGTAATCAAGTTAATCACGAGAAACATCTTCGGTGCATCTTAGAACTGCTAAGGCAAGAGAAGCTTTATGCTAAATTCTCTAAATGTGAGTTTTGGCTTAGAGAAGTCCAATTTCTTGGGCATATGGGAAGTGAGCATTGTATCTAAGTGGATCCCGCCAAAACTGAGGCTATAATGAATTGGGAAGTGCCCAAAATCCCGTCAGAAATACGTAGCTTCTTAAGATTGGCTGGTTACTATAGAAGGTTCACCGAGAAGTTTTCAAGGATCGCCACTCCTTTAACTACCTTGACCTGTAAGAATGTTAAGTATAATTGGTGTCCAAAACAACAAGAATCTTTTGAGACTCTGAAAAACAAGTTGAGCAATACTCCTGTGTTATCTCTACCTGAGGGTATTGAAGAATTTGTAGTTTACTGTGATGCTTCGCACACCGGCATGGGCTGTGTGCTAATGCGAAAAGGCAAGGTGATTGCCTGTGCATCGCGACAGTTAAAGGTGCACGGAAGGAATTGCACCACCCACGATTTGGAATTGGGTGCCGTTGTATTTGCACTAAAAATGTAGAGACATTACTTGTATGGCACCAAGTGTATCATATACACTGGCCATAAGAGTCTCCAGCATTTGTTCAATCAGAAAGAATTGAACATGCGACAACGCCGATGGATGGAAACGCTTAATGACTATGATTGCGAGATTCGCTACCACCAGGCAAGGCAAATGTAGTTGTTGATACCTTAAGTTGCAAAGAACGGGTTAAACCTATAAGGATTAACGCCAAGAGCATTGAGCTCAGAAATAGCTTGAATGAGAAGCTAGTAGATGCGCAAAAACAAGCTCTATTAGAAGCTAATGCTCCTAATGAAGGATTGGGCGGAACTGTTCATCAGTTAACTCCTGGAAGGGATGGAATCCTTAGATTTAATGATAGAATTTGGGTTCCAATCTTTGGAGGACTTAGAAATTTAATTCTCCAGGAAGCACATAACTCAAGATACTCATTTCACCCAGGTGGTGACAAGATGTATCAAGATCTGAAGAAGAATTATTGGTGAATGGGTTTGAAGAAATCCATAGCCACCTATGTAGCCAAGTGCCTGACGTGTTCGCAAGTTAGGGCCGAACATCAGAAGCCGTCAGGACTTCTACAACAATTAGAAATTCCCACTTGGAAATGGGAAATGGTAACTATGGACTTGATTACCAAGTTACCTTAGACCAAACTTGATTATGACACGATTTGGGTCATAGTGGATAGGCTGACTACCTCAGCATGTTTCTTGCCAATATAGGAAACGTATAATTCAGACAGCTTGGCTAAGTTGTATGTGGACAGGATTATGTCCTTACACGGTGTGCCAGTATTTATTCTGATAGAGATACTAGATATACCTCTCACTTTTGGAAAAGTTTCCAACAATCGTTAGGCACAAGATTGAATTTTAGTACGGCTTACCACCCGCAGACGGATGGACAAAGTGAGCGTACTATTCAAACGTTGGAAGACATGCTCCGGGCATGTGTGTGTGTGATTGATTTAGGTGGAAGTTGGGATGACCACTTACCGTAATAGAATTCTCCTACAATAATAGTTATCATACAAGCATCAAGGCTGCTCCTTTTGAGGTATGGGAGAAAATTTAGAACGCCCGTGTGTTGGGTAGAAGTTGGTGAAGCCCAACTATAAGGACCAGAGATTGTCCTGGAGACCACGGAAAAGATGGTGCAAATCTGTGATCGTCTCAATGCTGTCAGGGATAAGCAGAAGAGCTATGCTGACAAGAGGCGTAAACCTCTTAATCTCCAAGTAGGAGACAAAGTCATGTTAAAAGTGTCACCCTGGAAAGGTGTGATGCGCTTCGGAAAGAAGGGCAAGTTAAGCCCAAGATATATCGCACCATTCGAGATAGTCGAATGTGTCATCACTGTAGCTTATAAACTCAGATTTCCAGAGGAGCTAAGTGGAATCCATGATGTGTTCCACATCAGTAACCTTAAGAAATGTCTAGCTGATGAGTCGCTAGCAATGTCACACAAAGATGTGCAAATAGATGAAAACCTGAGGTTTGTTGAGAAACCAATTTCGACCGAGGATCGACAGGTTAAGAAGCTCCGAAGGAAAATGATACCTATAGTAAAGGTTAAGTGGGACGCCTTTAGAGGTCCCGAGTATACATGGGAGGTTGAGTCCACTATGCGACAAAAGTACCCCCATCTTATTAAATAAAATCTCGAGGTCGAGATTTCTTTTAAGGGGGTGAGGATGTAACACCATGTAAAAATCGTGTCCAATAATATAGCGACACGTGTTATATTTTATTTTTAGTCTATTAAAGACTAACAAGGACTAAAGGTGTCAACATGCTCAAACTAAGTTTCTGAGTGATCTTCTGATGTCAACATGCATAAACCGAGCCTCTGAGTGACCATTAGTGTTAACATGCTTAAAACATAACCTCTGAGTGACCGATAGTGTCAACATGCTTAAAACTTGGCCTCTGAGTGACCGTTGTTTCAACATGCCCAGCCTCTGAGTGACATCGGAGTCAACATGCTTATAACGAGCCTCTGAGTGATCTTTTATGAAGTCCTAACCCTCGTATGTTCAAATTTGTTGGACAAGAGGGATTAAATCCGTGATTATATAAAAGTTGGATGTTGGAGGGGTTAAAACTGTCAACACGTTATTTTATACCTCTGAGTGACCTTTTAACGAACCGAGAGCTCGACAATGTCCGGGCATAATCCCGGGTATACCAAGTATTGGCTACGGAGGGCTAAAAGTGCTAAAAAGGTGTTTTAGGAGGTTTTAAGGGTGTTTAATAAGTTGAGGGGCTAAAAGTGACAAACTTCAATTCTACTTATGGGGCGCGAGAGTCCTGTGTCTGCAGAAAGTTTGCTTGTCCTCCACACATATTGCTAAAACCATTTTTTCGAAACTATGGATTTTCAATCAGCTATGCCACGTTTTAGGACACTTGTAAGCTCCCTCTTACACCCCTAAACACCTGGCATCATCTTCTTTGAGTTCTGCAACTATAAATAGGTGTCCAAGTCCACCATTTGAACTTGCACCTTTCTTATTCATAACTCTTCTCCCTCCTCTGGAAGTTCCTAACTGAAAGGAGCATCCAACTTAGTTCTCTTGCATTCTAGGAACCTCTTGTAAGTGTTCCTTGCTCTTGTATTTTCGTTTATAGGCTTTTATAGCCAAAAGTCAAGCGTTTTACGGAAAACGCTTTGACTTTGGTTAAGACCATTATGCTCCAACCATTGTTTGAAATGAACAAGGCTAAGTGATCGTAGTAAGGTAGGTGTTAGTCCCTATAAAGGGCACCTCCAGAAGATCACGTTTGCTAGACCAATTGACAGGTCAAAGTTATGATATTAAAAAAAGTCAAACCGACCCTTTTTCAGAAAATCATAAATTGATCTTATATATGTTATGAAACCTGTTTTGACACTTAAACAAGTTGGTAATAATTATTAGAACATGTTCGGGTCGTCAATTTCAGTCCAAGGGCGGTTCGCAACCGAAAGTCGTGAAGTTTGACTTCTGCTTTGACTTTCGATTCTGACCCGATTTAGATTAGTTAGCTACTGATCTAAAGTTGCATTATGATTATAATATAATGTAACATAACCCTTTGAGGTTATTTTACATGATCATAATCAGAATCTGAGTTTATGCGCAAGTTCCATAATTATGCCATTTTGACTAAAATGCCCTTTTGCATAAAACAAGGTTTTAATGATAACCAACTTGAAAATAAGTTTCCTACTGATGTAATATTATAAGTAGGATTATTTAGGATGTTAATTCAGATTATAAACTGAGTTTACAAGTAGGTTCTTAAATTATGTCGATAATTATTTTTTATACAAAGCATAAATTTAGTAGTGAGCAAAAGTGTGTGAAATAGAGAGTGAAGATTGTTTGGACTACTCAAGACAAAAGAAATAATAGTAAATATATGTGAGACAACAAAGACTATAAAAATATTTTTTATACAAATAATAAATTTAGTAGTGAGCAAAAGTGTGTGAAATAAAGAGTGAAGATTGTTTGGACCAATCAAAACAAAAGAAATAAATAGTAAATATATGTGAGACAACAAAGACTATAAAAATTATTTTTATACAAATAATAAATTTAGTAGTGAGCAAAAGTGTGTGAAACAAAGAGTGAAGAATCTCCAGGATGGGTAGAAATAGAAAGGGACATAGAATAGTTTTAATCAAATCTTTTCAAGGTAAATCTTTTACCTACTGATATGTTATATTAAATAACATATCTAGACATTTTAATCTGACCTTAACATCAGTTTTCATTAAACATCGCATAAGACCTTATTTTACGACATAAGCGCCGCTTCGACGCATAGTATGGTTTTAAATCATATTATTTGACCAAGACTTGTTACCTGTTGATTTTAAAACTTATTTTAAATATTTTTACAGTAGGTACATATTACAAACTCAAAATCCTAAATAATTTATAAACTCTGTGTAAAATGACCAAAATGCCCCATTTGGTGCATAGTTTGGTCATAAAAGATAAATAACACATAAAGTTAATATCCTACTGATATTATTTCATAAATAAATTATTTTTCCAGCATACTTATAGTTATATCATTAAATTATATTAAAGTTCCTTTTGTACAATATAAAATTACCAAAATGCCCTTATGAGGCATAATTTCATTTTAAAACCTTAACTGGCATATTAGTTGATATCCTATTGATATTACAACATAATTAAAGTATAATGGCATATAAAACTTGTCCATGACTTATCCGGTTACCCATTATCGCTTATAAACGTACGGTTGATTATACGTAACTAGTTTACGGAATTCAACCAAAACGGGTTTAACCTTATCATTTTAAACTCAAAATCCAGAATGTTAATTGTTTACCCATTATATACAAATCAAGGTACTTGTTGGGTTTAAACTACATTCTATCTGGTCATCGCTTAATCTAGCGTACCATTCTTGATCCTGTACTCTAGTCGGTCTAAGTCTATGACTTAAATAAGACCGTTAGTATTTAATTGGTTAGCTTATGCCATAATCCAGACTAGAGCCTTCCGGTAAATGCTATCTGCACTTAGCTCATTTCGAATACGACTGAGATATTATCTTGCATTTTAAACAAGACTACCTCATGTAAATATTCTTGACTTATTTTCCCTATATGGGCTTGGGATACGATAAATTATTACCGCTTGGTCAGAAATGGGATCAATTGAATGCCAGATTGTGGCTAGTAAATCCGCATATTCTGTTTTAATCAGTTTTGTTTGATAACTTAAACATCGGGGGATAAATTACCGTGTCCTGCGTATCCTCAGCTCATTACATTAGATAATGGCCACGACCTTAGCGTGGGGTGTAGGCATACACCTGACAGACGCTCAAATACAAATTACCCAAGACGTTGGGGATAACTCCTCTGTGAGTTTTAAGTGGTGTGTATTTAATCATGTCTCGGTCTCTGTACTGGGCCCTCTATGTATGGACAAACATGTGAATCTGTTAACAAGGTTACAAAGTAACTGTCCCAAGTTAATAAAGATTTGTGCCCTGTGCACTTAAATCTAAATTTTAAAAATGTTTTCAAAATGAGTCAGTCGGGTGTATTTACCAGCGAAAGCCGACGTATTTTCAAAAAGATTAAGCTTGCAGGTACAATATGAAATAGGCCAGAAGCTGCTCGGTAGTGAATAAGAGGATCTTGCAAATCCTTAGATCTACCCTAATGTATGTTTTATATTCTTTCTTTGTACATTTTATGATCCGCCTGTGGATCTTCTATTACGAGCCTGTATATTATTTTATATTTCAAACATTTGGTTTGTAATAGTAATTTTACTCCAAGACTTCCCCTGTGCCGTGTTTAATTGACTATGATGTTATCAACTGACGTCACGATACTCCCCACCCGGGCCCACCGGTGTTTGGATTTGGGTTGGAAATCCGGGGTGTGACAACATGGGTGGTGGAACACGATCGTAACTTGCACCTTTGTTATCATCATTATTAGATTCTTCTTTGTTTTTGATCTTGGGTAGAATGTGATCAATGACGTATGAACTTGTAGAATAACTGATTAACAATTTGTTAACCCGTTCGGTTTCTATTTTCATCTTCTCAAGGTCACTTCTTAGCTCAACGATTGTGTTTAAATGAATGTTAATG
Source organism: Scalesia atractyloides (assembly GCA_947069175.1). NCBI lineage: Eukaryota > Viridiplantae > Streptophyta > Magnoliopsida > Asterales > Asteraceae > Scalesia > Scalesia atractyloides. Next base: position 38,744,008 of record CAMTDV010000008.1, on the reverse strand, counting down.
GCCATCTGTTTGTCCTCATAGTCGCTTTAAGCTTTGAAAGTGTTTCGTCATTTTCTCTGAGCACTTTTTCGTATTGTTTAACAGATTTGCTTAATTTGTCATAAGCTTCTTTTGTTGATTTATAGTCACATGACAAATTATTTGTTAGACATTTGAGCTCATTGTGTCGTGTGTCTTTAACAACACATTCACTGCATGGCTTTGCACATTTCAAACATGGTTTTTCTATCGCAGACTCACTTTTGGACACATTTATCTCTTTCATATTTGCCATACAAGCTTTGTTGGTCTCATCAGTTGGTTTTTTCGACTCTTCATCAACTCTCTTTGCTTCAACTTCGGCTTCTTCTTTTCTCCACAAGATGATCGATGGCTTGGCTCAAAATAACCTACAAAAGTCTTAAGAATATCATTAGGCAGGAGATGTTTAAAAGCACTGTTTAACAATTCCTCTTCTTCTGACGATGTGTGATAATCTTCAGGATATTCGTCAAAAGATGCCTCTGAATATTCTTCAGGTTCTTCGATGATTTATGCGACCAACGCCAAGCTCTCATTCTTGGAGATATACTTGTTCCTGTTAAAGCCTTCGTCTTCTTGAGTCACAACAAGCGCTTTGTCTTTGGGTTCTGGCTATCAATCTTCGATTTGCACCATTCTCATTCTGGGTTGTGGACAATGATAGATGCCTTCTTGTAGTAGTCATCGGCAAACGGGTTCTGATTACCCTGAACTTCTCTATTCGGACATTCTCATTTAAAATGCCCCTTTTCAAGACACTTGAAACATGTGACTTTTGATTTGTCGAAGCCAACTTTTCCATCTAATCCACCAAAATTCTCTTTCCCGGTGATTTCTATGAAGCGTTGCGCTCGTCTAACGATAGATGCCATACACCATTTGATGTCGGTCAACTCCATCTCGACCAGATTAATCTGATCATAGTCTTCTCTGGTCATATCTGAATTTCCAATTTTGCCTGCTACAAGACGGTCATAAGATTCGAGGACCGAAGATAATAGTGACATATGTTGCTTGGTAGTGTTCTCGTTGAAGTTTTGTGCATTCTGGAAATCAACAACGATATTGCACTAAAGCACCCTTTGAGTAGAATTTGATTAATTCTTCTGGTTGATCTGGGGATTGCTCGAACCATGTGATGACTGTGGGCTTTGAGGCGTGTTTGGGTTGACCGAAGCAAAGGATTGAAAACCACTGTGTTGATTTAATGGTGGGCTCGGTGTGTTGTATCTGAGCAGTAGAACTTCCTTTGTAATATAGATTTATGTCTTGTTGCATTTGGGCGCCTTTGTTTTTTGCCATTTTCTTCATTTCGAGTTCGTGTCCCTCCAATCTCTCAATGAATTGTGGTAATGAGAAATTACCATATTCAGTTCTATTCTTCAAATTGGTCATGTAGGTAGACCATTCGCCTAATCTGCGAGTTTATCAACTAATTCTTCATTCGTCTTTATGATTCCTATTCGCTTCATTTGCACAACCAAATGACAGTATCTTTCAGTTAGTTGTTTCACTATCTCGCATTTGATCAAAGTAAAGATGTCAAATTCTTTACTTAACAATGCCTTCTTCCCTTTTCGCAATTGTGCACTTCCCTGGAATTTCAACCTTAGAGCATTCCATAACGATTGTGTGTCATCGTCATGTTGCAAAAGCGCCAATATGTCTTCCTTGATGGTTTGTTGTAAAATGTTCATCATTTTCTTCTCATTTATGAACTTCTCTCTTTCAAAATCCGAGAGTTGAGCCAATGTCTTTTCGAGACCGTTTTCTCCAACAAGAGAATGATACTTTTCTTCGATGGCAAACCAGCAGGTAAATGATTCGCCTGAACCCAATTCATAAAACGTTCACTCCAACTATCAAAGTCTTCAAGGTTCATTAACTTTGGCGGCTTTGTCATTGTACCCATCTCATTCTTGAGGTTCATGTTTTGAGCTGCGGTAGTTGTGACCGCTGATGCAGCAAATGTGTTATAAAACTCCTCTCCCATTTTTCTGCAAAGAATTTAGAAACACACTTTTGGAAAACTGATTAGAATGATAAAAATTTCTTCGTTCGAATAACAGAACAGTTCATGCGACTAAGATTAGTTCGTATGACACAGAGATTCGTGCGAACAATATGATTCGTACAAAGAAGATACTCGTGCGAAGAAGATGTTCGTACGACTGAAAACGTTTATTCATACGAGTGAGTTGTTCGTACCAAAGAATGCCTCGTGCGAATAACAGTTTTTTAACTTTTTAACTTCTAGATTTTAAGAACTTCTGTTTACTCGTTCGTACGAATGACTTCAATTGTACGGACATTCGTTCGTATGAGTGGTCTCTCTACCCGTACGAAACAACTTAGGTCACCAAACGAATGAATTTTACCAATTTTAACATGATTAAGTTCGATTTTAGATCTGAAATTGTCAAGGATTGATTAGAATTGATTTTAACGTAATATCCTAAAATCCTAGTCAATTTTGTCCATGAATTCGTCTAATTCCGAGATCTGTATGGGAAATTGTAGAAGTAGAAAGCTCCAATGGTGAATCTGATTCTGAAACTGTTGGTAGTATGCAGAAACTTGATGTTTGTCAGCAAATCAGGCCTCAAGGCTCTAATACAACTTGTGAGGGGGGATAGGCTCTCCTCCGATGAGCACGAGACCGATCTGACTCAATTAACAAAGATGGAATTTATTGTTAGTGAGCTTGACAACCAAACAAGTGAGATCTACTGCTTAAAATCCTTGAATTATATTGATAAACGTGAACAACTACAAAGCAAGTAAACGGTTCAGCAGGGCTTCGCCACACCAACAGAGTTCTTAGTTCTGACACAACACTCCTCTATTTATAGGTTGACATGACTTGCATAGGAGAGTGTCTAACAGAGCGTGACTCGTGCGAGTGGCTGCCTCGTACGAGTGACAAAGTGTCACTCGTACGAGTCATCATCTAAACAAATAAAACATACATTAACATAAACAAACTGTAAGTCCCGTAAACCGGATCTAACACTGATATCACACAATCACCAAGGATGGGCGGAATCCAAACTTGGTGATCTTCAAGAAAAACCGAAATGATGAAGAACAATACAAATTCACTTTAACACCTTGCACACGATTCTATTACTTGAACAAGCAAAACTGTCTGGTACAAGATGAAGGTTCTCCAGAGAAAACCTAAAAGCCTCCAAAAGTCTAACCCTTGGAAATGACATAAGCTTAGCTTATATACCTAGGGTAAGGCATAACTCTAATGGGCTTGCCTATGGGCTTGCCTGTCCCACATGGCCTATGGCATGCCTAAATGACCTATAAAGGTCCAAAACTAATACAAACTAACCTAGTTAAACCCAGTTAACTACCATAGACTGTTACAATATTTGATGCTTCAGTCTCATAGTTCTAGGACCTAACAATCTCCCCTAGACTGATGCATCAAATTGTCTTCATAGTGAAAATTCAGCAATGTCTTCAACATAATCTATGGTTTTCGTCGTGCCGTAAGTGTTGTGGAAGTCAATCTCATACTTTTAGGACCTCACTCTTTAACGAACTCTCAGCACCGGGTCTGTTTCTTCTGCTCTTGTGGTTAGCTTCATATCATAATCTCGATCAGCTTTGCTTGAAACATCTTTGTCGAAAAGAACGCGAGAGGAGGAATCCCAACAACTCTTTTCTTCTTCAGTTCTTCTCTTTCAAGCAAGCATGTTCACAGGTACTTCAAATGTACTATCACAGTCAAACGATGACTGGAATCTGGTTCTTCTGACTATAGTACACTTTGCTGTTGTGATGCTTCATGCTTTGTCGGCAACTAACATCATCTCAATTTCAGCAACTCCTGTTTCTTGATCTAAATCAAGATCTGCACAATTCTCATAAATTTATAAGCAAACATTCTTATGAAACAGGGAGAGTACCACATGAACACTTGGTACATCCAAGTACTTGTACTTGGATCGGAATTCAAATTTCTTTCTTGACAAATCTTCAAGAACGGTTAATATTTTTTAATAAAACAAATAAAGCACTCTATTTTTGCATTTTTTTATTTTCTAATTTATTTTTTTAATCTCTAAAATAAAAAATATAAACAGAAACACAAATAAACAAAGACACTAACTCAATAGTTACAACTATACAATGCAATGGGATCAAAATCATTTGCAGGCTGACCAAGGAACACTTTTTAGTGCGAACTTATTCAGACTTGTGTAAGTGATTGCCAATATGTTTGTCCACTTAAACTTTAATGCTCAACTTTCATTTTTCAACTTCGTGATATGCTTAAGGTAGTATTATACTATAATACCCATGTGTCCCATACCATGACATACCCCTGAGATCAAGGAAAGCACAACGATTCATCATAGCAGGTGAGTATACTGAGATCATCCTTTCTCTTTTACAACGTCAGACTATTGGTGAACAGGTCAGTACTTCCGTACAGCAGAGAGACCAATAGTATCTAACGAGGGTTAGGCAAATACCTTATCTGGTATGTTTGGATTCATGGAATTTTCTCATAATGAGATTTCCTTTCTTTTAAGGTTTTGGCCTTTTTATTTTGGCTCTTTTAAGAATATTCTAACTGTGCCTAGGTCTGCATATAATCTGGATGCAACAGAAGGGCAGCCAAGATATTCCTGGATGACTCAACAGCATAAAGACCCGAATGACGTTGACTATCTATCAACACAAGATTTAAGACCATGAAATCATATGCCGATGGTATGTTACCCACAAGATACATAGTTCGTTATGTTTATATCATTAGTATCTTTTAATCACTTTTAGCGTAATCCTACCGACGTATCACATTAGATCCTAGTCTTTTCAGCTATGACACCTTACATGTGTCAGTCACGCCCTTTATCACGAATATTCATTTCATTTCCCATGACTTTTTATTTTTGGATTTTTCTGTTTTTCAAATAATTTTTTTGTATTTTTCTAATTTTCTCCCCCTCAAACAATACATATATACATATATCGACCTCTCCCCCCTAAATTTGTGCATCATACTTCATGCCCAAATTTACCTAATAAAGAAAACATATTCACAAAGTTTTAAACAAAAGGAAAAGGAAAATACTTTTGTTGTTTTTGCTTAACCGTTCCGTCATTAGATTAAAACTAATTAATTTCAAAATTAAAGCACGAAATTCAAATTTGTACCTTTTCGCTGATCTTTTCTTGCCTCATCTCCTCCAAGGAAACATCACAATCGTAAAAATTTGAACCTTTTTGCAACAGTGAGATGTTATCCTTCATGTCCCTGGAACAACCGCTACCAACATTCCAGAGATTGTCAACAGCTCCTCCTTGGTTGTTCTTAAAAAATAAGAAGATTAGTAAGACAGTGGGACCCAGGCCATCATGGTCCTGGGTTTCCCTGAAGCATCAAAATAAGACACTTCTTTAATACACAAGTCCCCTTTTGTTTCGAGGATTGGTGATGTTGCTGCTAATTTGGGTTTGGGTTTCCAAATCTGTTTCATTTTAACAAACGCGGTAGTTGCCTTTGATTGAGCTAATTTGGCTGTTTCAGGTTTAGTCATTTTAGAAACAGATTTTTGTTTCTGAACAGCCTTGCGTTTGTTTTTGGAAACATTCCAATCCCCATCAGATTGTTTAACCTTGGAATTCACATTCTAAATTGCCTTAGGTGATGATACCTACATCGGCTTGGAATGATTGTTATTCTTTGGTGTAACCTTCTGATTTTTAGCATGACACCGGACGTGGGGACCACGTGTACAGTTTCAAGCAATGTGATCAGGAATGCCGCAATTGAAGCACCTTTGTCTTTTCAATGTAAAGCATTCTGATCAGCTTGATTTACTCATGCAGACCTTGAAGGATGAATTGATCCCTTTTGTGCTTGATTTCCTTGCACGTTTCTTGCAGACGAAGATGAATTTGGATGTCAGTACTTGTCGTTTGCAAGGGCCTTCTTTTCTTGTGGAGCTTTCTTTGGATTCTTCTTCTTTTGTTTAGACTGCAAGTCTTGTTCAGAAATCTCCCCAACCTTTCCAAAAGCTTTGCTAGCACGGACAAAAGCATATTTTTCACATTTTCCATTGAACACCGCTTAACAAAAGCATTTTTCACAACACTAGCCTTTTGAGGGCTATTGCTGCCCACTGATGATTTTGGAGAGCTTAATTGTCCTTGACGTTTGGACTTCTGCTTTCTTCGTCTCCGATTTGCTTGTTTCTGCTCTTTTAGCTTGCTCTGAACCTTTTCATCAGAAGCAGAAGGTTCAGATTGTTCAGTTTGCGCACTCGGAGCCTTGTTCACTTCAGCTCTCTCTTCATCAGCTGAATCATTTGAACCAGATGGTTCCCGTGCGTCTGGCGTATAATCACTGGGTTTGCCGTACACCATATTCTGTACTTTCTCAATATCTTTGTCGGTTTCAGGCATTCTTGTGTAGTTGTGATTATACGGTGGGGCAACCTGATTGAATCCCAAACTCTTCCCTTTGTTCCCCTTATATGCCAGCTGCACATTGCACACCTCTTGAACAAGCTTGCTAGATGTATCAAACTTCTTTATATTCACGTCGTTTTGTTGATATTTTCCAGTAAGAAGACCCATCTCAACTCTTACAAAGTTGCATTCCATGGTTTTTGAATCTAATCTTGTTTTTTAATCATGGACCAAATATTTCTGTTGATTTACGTCCAGGTGGAGCTGAGCTATGTCTTTCTTTTGAGCTTCAACCTTTTCTTTGAGTAACTTGTTACTTTCTCGAAGGCTGATGCACTAAGCCATTGCATTGTTGTATTCATCGGTCATTTTGGAATTACGAGCCCTGAGTGAGCAACCCTATTCCTGCAAGGTTCAGTGCACAAAAGATAGTTGAATGTGTCAATTGGTGAGCTTGATTTGTCAGCGTTAGTTTTGGCTTGAGGTCGAGTTTGGGGTGCTGGGCTGCTGATTGCTGCTTGCTGTGCTTGAGGTTTCTGCTCAGACATTTCTTCAGGATTAGACTCAGTTGATTTTGCATATCGCTCTTGGAGATCTTGGTTTGAGTGTAAATGATCCCACAACCAAGAAACAAAGGAGTCTTTATCATCACCCAAGAAGCTATCCATCTCATTTCTTACTTCCTCTTTTCGCCTCCCATGCTCAAGTAAACGCATCACATAGTCAGCAAGCTTATCATTGTAGTTTCCAATAAGCTCAGATAGCTTTCCATTCACTTGATCCCGCAATTGAATTTGTGTCTGGGGTGAAGTGCTGTTAATGGATGCTTTGATTAGTAGGCTAAAGACAATGTTTGGATTTGCATTCGGTTTGGAATTGCAGACTGGGCTGAAGACTATGTTTGAGTTTGAGCCTGGGATGTAGACATCTTCGGATAATCGAAACCGGACCCGTAAACACGATGAAACATGTCCGAAAACTGTTTTTTTTTCAAAATGTACCGTTAGACTCGTCTCGACGATACGAATCGAATGATATATAGTGTCCGATAGTGATTTTAGGAATTTTCGTGTCTTTTTTTTTGCCCTAAAATCACACGAGTCTAACTGTGCAACCGGTTTGTTAAGATTGTCTGTGGATCAAATTCTGTGCATGAAAACGTTTAACTCCGGTTACGTCAGCTGGTTAGCTTTCCACCTTTTTGGGTACAACTTGGAACAGTTCCAAATTCAGAACAGTAACTCGGATTAACAATCTGAGATGGAATCTCAAATAGTGATCCGAGATTCTAATCCGAGATGGTGATTCGGAACAGTATCCCAGATGGAATCCGATATGCACTATTTCAGTCAGAATGAGAATCCGGAACAGTAATCCGGAATGCTATCTAATACACAACAACAGTGAGAATCCAGAACAGTAATCGAGAATGCTATCAGACACATAACAACAGTAACTCAGATAATCCAAAATGGGAATCCGAAATGAGAATTCGAAACAGTAATCCAGAATAAAAGTCTATCCGAATTCGGAACAGTTACGAATCCAGAATCTTTGAAGATTATCCGAAATCCTTGAAGATTATCCAAAATCCTTGAAGAAAATCCGAAATCCTTGAAGATTTATTCGTAATCTATCAGAAATTCAAGATTTTTATCCGAAATGCAGCAGATTAATCCGAAATCAATATGAAATGCAACCAGAAATCTGAAATCCTTGAATGTTGATCTGAAATACTCGAATCTTCTTCGTGTTCTTCAGCAGAAACCAAACAAAATCAGTGAGATATCAGATCTGAGCCTGGAAACAGGTTCAAACAGGCTCTGATACCACTTCTAAGTCCCGTTAAACCGGATCTAACACTGATATCACACAATCACCAAGGATGGGCGGAATCCAAACTTGGTGATCTTCAAGAAAAACTGAAATGATGAAGAACAATACGAATTCACTTTAACACCTTGCACACGATTCTATTACTTGAACAAGCAAAACCGTCTGGTACAAGATGAAGGTTCTCCAGAGAAAACCTAAAAGTATCCAAAAGTCTAACCCTGGGAAATGACATAAGATTAGCTTATATACCTAGGGTAAGGCATAACCCTAATGGGCTTGCCTGGCCCACATGGCCTATAGCATGCCCAAATGACCTATAAAGGTCCAAAACTAATACAAACCAACCTATTTAAACCCAATTAACTACCATAGACCGTTACATATATTTGATGCTTCAGTCTCACAGTTCTAGGACCTAACATAAACTGACGTTCTAAGCCCTATATACATAATCAACATATCCTAGACGTAGGCAATAGACATTATGCACCAACAATTACTTTATCATATCGCTTTTCTTGTCCATATCTTATGTTTTTTGTATGGTAAATTGCACACAAGCTTCTAGCTTATTGCTTTGTGCTTGTGGAACAGATTTGTTGTGAGGTGCTCACCCTCTTTCATCAAGTTATGTTGTTGTTTATTCGATCCATGGAGTAGTAATGGTTTTCGCAATCAACCTTTATACAAGAAGGTATAACGCATTGTTTTCTGCTAAGTGATATGGTCTAGGAGCTCATCCCTTTTTCATGGATAGATATATAGTGTTGGATCCCATGGATCTTGGTTAGGAGCAGCTCACCCTTAGGATAGGATTACAGAAAATGTGTTTAACAAAAGTGCCACTGTTGTTTCATTAAAATTTTGTAGCCAAATACAAGCTCATTCATATTACATTGTTAGTCGTCTACACTATGAACTTCTTTAGGTGTTTACTGTTCCAATGTCTTGAGAGCTTCTGACAGTCTGAGCCTTAAGCTTTGGATCCTCCTTGGTGACCTTCGCTTATCACGTATGGGCCTTCCCATTTGGGGCCCATTTTTCCAAGGCTCTCTTGCTTGCTTACTTCATTTTTTCAGAGTACCAAATCACCCGGTTTGAAGGTTTGTTTAAGAACTCTTGCGTTGTAGTATCCTTCAAGCTTTTTTTGTATCTGGCTTCCCTGATTAGGGCAGTTTCTCGGGCTTCTTCAAGCAAGTTAAGTCTGAGGAGGATCTCAGAGTCGTTTGTTGCCCTGTTTCTTCTTGCGCTTCTTAGTGATTGTACTCCTATCTCAGCTGGGATGATAACCTCTGAGCCATAGACAAGACTGGTCAAGAAGCAAAAAAGATTCATCGCCATTGTCACGAGGGACCATATAGAGGACATCATGGAGCAGCAAGCCCGCACGTAAGGTATTCGATTCAGGATTTTATTGGCCAACCATCCATAAGGATGCACACAATTTAATCAAAACATGTGACACATGCCAACGAACAGGTAATATCTCATCCAAAAATGAATGCCTCAAAATGGCATCCTTATTTGTGAAAACTTTGATGTTTGGCGTTTAGATTTTATGGGACCTTTCCCACCGTCAAGAGGGAACAAATATATTCTTGTGGTAGTTGATTACATGTCCAAATGGGCCGAAGCCGAAGCTCTTCTAACAAATAATGGAAGAGTTGTGGTAAAATTCCTGAAACGATTATTCTCTCATTCGGCGCTCCAAAAGCACTTATTAGTGATAGAGACACCCATTTTTGTAATTTCCAATTAAACAAAATTCTAACAAAATATGGGGTTTGTCACCGTGTTTCAACCGCCTACCATCCTCAAACCAATGGTTAAGCCGAAGTTACCAATCGGTGTTTAAAAAGAATCTTAGAGAAAACCGTGGGCCAAAATAGAAAGGATTGTGCGGGTAAATTAGATGATGGTTTATGGGCATTTCGAACAGCTTATAAAACACCAATAGGCACCATCCCATATAAGCTTGTCATGGAAAAAATTGCCACCTCCCAGTAGAAATTGAACATAAAGCATACAGGGCATTAAAAAACGTAAACCTCGACCAAGAAACTTCTGGTAAAAATCATTTATATCACTTAAATGAATTAGAAGAAATGAGAAATCAAGCATACTCCAATTCTGAAATTTATAAGGAATGTATAAAAACTTACATGATAAAATAAGCAAACCTAAAGAATTTCAGGAGGGGGATCAAGTGCTCTTGTTTAACTCAACTTCGGTTGTTTCCTAGAAAACTCAAGTTTAGGTGGTCATGACCTTTTTCCATTACCCAAATCATTCCACATGGCACCATAGAAATTAAGCCTCCAAACGGTGAACCTTTCAAAGTCAACGGACAAAGGCTTAAGCCCCATAGAGGTTTCCTTGAGGATGAGGAAGTTGAAATAGCATTCCAAGAAGCAGATAAATGATCAAGTAACAACCAAACGTTAATTGTAAATATGCATATTTTTCTTTTGTTTTAAATATCTTGTAGGTACATTTGGGGAGCAACAAAAGAATGGAAGCGAAACAGGTAAGTCTGAGCATGAGATCATGCCCACCAGGCACGGGGTCGTGGCGAATCTGTAGAGAGGTTTATAACCCCTTTTTCCTTCACTTTTTCAACACAAAACCACAACCCATTTCTCTGGAGCAATCAGTTCCTGCCCTTCTTTCGCCGATTTTTAACGATTCTCTACCCAAATCCAACAACAAGGTATGATTCTAACATCATGTTTAGTTATATTAGCACTTTGCATGTTATTTAACATCAAGAATTTGGGAAAAATCTAGGGTGCGTGAACTAGACCCGTGCCAATCCTAATTTTTTGCTTACTTCTTGTTACTAGTAGTAAGTAGAAGTGTTGTGAAAAGTAAATAACCAAACATCGTCAAAAAATTCAAGAAGTTTTCCACAAACCCTCGTTCATAACTGAAAAATTAAAAAATCGAAGGGGTAAATGAGTAGTTTGTGCAAAATTGACACTTGGGGTTTGATTTTCGGGTAAACTGCACATGATGAACCAAAAATCTTGAATTTTTCGAAACCGGCTCGAAAACATTAATTGTGGGATAACAGAAGGTTTGCCATGAGGTTGTGCCCACTGACAAAGGGGTCGTGGGCACCTGAGTCTGCAGACACGGGGTCGTGCCTAGGAGGCACGAGGCCATGTCTAGACACCCTGATTTCAATTTTTTATAATTTTTGACACGCCAACCGTCTTACTGGTTCTTTCTTGCAGAATTGGCATCTCATAAGTTCTTGCGGTTCAAAAGTTATGAGCTTGAGTATAAAAACCGCTTTGAAGTACTATAAGCAAGGCAAAAAGAACCACCAAGACAAGTGTGTTATACTACACTTGAAATGGTGGGGCAAAGGGAGAGATATGGCACTCTGATCACTGGCCCGCTGCGTACCTTTCTAGAGACCTGGATCAGATCAGTCCTCAAATACAACATGGAATTCTTAAGCACGGTTATTTTTGACAAGAATGAGCAGGATATGTTTGAGTAAAATGCAGTTACGTTCAGGTGTGGGGAGAATGGTATAGCATTTCCGTGGCTCAATTTGGCGTGAATATTGGTTTATACACCGGAGAAGACACATCCGAGCTAGACATCATGGAAGGAGTCTATGAACTCCCAGATAACCTGAGACAAGTTGCATGGGCATAAATTGGGGATGACCATTATGATCCGAGCAGTACAAAGAGCATAAAATAAGGGACCCTTTAATCCGATACATTCATCAGGTCCTTAGTGGCTCTTTGTACCAAAGGAAGGATAGTGGTGGGGTTGTGAATCTTCTGGAACTGACTTGCCTATATTGCATCCTAAATTACCAACCCATTGATGTCGCCAAGCTATTCAAGAACTTCATTAGGCACACTCCGAGTGGATTCCACAAAGGAGTGGGTGTGACAAGTGTCGATCTCGCCTTATGCCGAAGCTTGGGTCTTATCATCGATTGCAACAATGGCCACATGCACTTTAAGGATGCACGTGGTCGTGTGTTGAACCCGAATGACCCGGATGAGGTTCTGGCAATCGAAGACAAGCCTGACCGTCCTCGATACCCTGGATACGCCCCGGGCTCCTCCTCTCAAGGAGGAGGTGAGTTTCCTAACCTCCAGAATTTATACAATGTTATGCAGGAGACACTCCAAGTGTCTAAGAATGCCTATAGCTTGGCACAAAGCTCAAACAGCCGTATTGGAAGCATGGAGCACAATATGGTTACCATGCAAAATGATATTACATTCATCTGGGAGCATATGGCATACCAAGACGAGGAGGAGGAGGAAGACGAGGACATGGATTTAGATTAGGCAATGGTGGTGGGCGATAGATCTACCCTTCAGGTTATCTCTCTTTATCCCTTGAACAATTTGGTAATTTCCGGGTTGCGTCCTGTTGGACAATTTGCTTCTTCAGACACTTTACTTTCTTGCATTTTCTTTTATTTTCGTATGTTGGTGGTTGAACAAGTAAACACTCGTAATTTTGGAATTCTTGTTATTTTGTGTTGGATTATTGTATTGTGGTAGGATTATAGTCACAGGTACCTTGGGAGGCTTGGACACACTAAGCGTAGTGGTCCCCAAGCCCAGAAAGCAGAAGCCAAGTGACGAAACACAATTCCCTAACTGTCACAGACATCTGCCATGGGACAGTGCCCATAGCCCATGCCCGTGCCCAACCTTCTATAAGCCTTTCAAAAATTTTGTTACGGGCACTTTGACCACGCAACCATGTCCACCAGACAATGCCCCTGTGCCCAGTACCCAGTACCTAGTAACCTTAAATTTGTTGTTTTACTCCACTTTTTGCACATTTAATCTACACAAATCCTATTTGGGACACATTGAGGACAATGTGTAATTTAAGTGTGGGGGGATGTTAAAAACCTTGAATCTTTTGTCCTTAAAACAAGCCTTACACAAAACTCGTCTTGGAAAACCGCTAATCACCCCAAATATGTTTTCAAAATTTTCATTTTTTTGTACTTATCTTGGTTTAGTTTGGGAAAAATAAGTTCTAAAAATTATGTTTTTACTAATTTACACCAGACCACATCATGATAAAAAGAACCAGGAAAATTATAAAAACGGGCATTTGTAAAATTTGATTATATATACACTTTTACACTATACCCCTTTTCCCACAAAAGTGGGCTTTAAGCCTTTAACGAGCATACAAATGCATATTTATACTAATTGCTCAATTTTTCGTTTATTGTGTGAATAGCCCGTTTGCTTCTTACAAATCTAGAACTTGCCAAAGCAATACGTTCCCAATCCTTACCAACACAAATTCAAGAGTAAATGATAGAGGCATTAGGACTATAACCCATTTTTCATTTTAAACCTTTATTTTCCTTTTCATATCTCCCTAGTTAAACCCCTTTGAGCCTTAACCCTTTTGTTTCTGTGTCCGCAAAATTATAAACTTTTGCAAAAACAACCACCCACCTCCACAAAACTTTTTATTTTACACCCTTTATTTTAGTAAAAAAGTTCTGTTATAAATAACAAATATGACTTAGTTTCAACTTTGGCTACAAAAAAATATTGGTTAAAGTTTTTTTCTAAGCACAAAAATTGTTTAAGAAAATCAACACTTCTTACGCTTTTCACCATTTTACCCAAAAACACCTACCCCTAGCCAAAACCTACCCTTTTAAAAGACCTCTTGATATTTACAAGGATTAAACGTAAAAAAAGGAGGAGGTTTCATTGTTTGTCAAGCATATAGTAGGCATAACTCCACACCAGGTCCGAGTGTTTTCACTTAAACATCTTTGGCTGAGTGTTAAGTGACCACTTGTGAGATGTGTAAATTTGTATATAAATAAATAGAATTTTAGAAAGGTATGTTATGCCCAAAACAAATAAATTTTCTTAAAATGTGTTTTAAATATATCATGATGAATAAGATTGTAAATAAAATAAAAATAAAATAAATTTAAAACTTCGATTCCCGACACTCCAAAGATGAACCCAAAACGTCTCTTCTACCAATTCCATTTGGGTGTGTGAGCCACATTATATAGTTTTGCTTGAGAACAAGCAAAGATTCAAGTGTGGGTGTGTTTAATGTGTGTAAAATGCAACATATAAATTACATCAAACAAGGCATAAAATCAACCTTTTTCGATACTAATGTTGGAAAAAGCATGTTTCTTTGTTTACTTTAAAATTAAAGGATCAAAAGAGCTTAACGAACAATGGAACAAATTAACAGTACAAACCAACACAAAACAAAGAAAAAGGATTGATACGACCAGCCGAACCCCCATCCACATCCAAAACAGCAAAAATAACAAGAACAGAATCTTAGGCACGGGGTCATGCCCACCAGGCATGGAGTCGTGTCCAGTCAAGATTTTCTACAGAAAAAGACAACAGACAAACCAACACGAGGCTGTGCTAACCTAACATGGGTAGTGGTCAACTCTAAGATTCGTAGAATCTAAGATAGTACAACAAGTACACTGACCACGGGACCGTGCCATGACACCATGGGGCGTGTTAGTACAAGACCCGACATCTTCAGTTAATGAAGGGAGAGAAAAGATGACCACGGGATCGTGCTAGGTGGGCACGGGGCCATGTCTGTCCTCTATTTCTAGCTATAAATAGAGGTGCTTGGTTCATAAGAAAGGCATCCCTTGGCAAACCACTTCTCTCACACTTGCCATCAGTCCACCACCACTACAACACCAACACCCACCACCATTATTCATATTTCATTGTAAGAGTTCTTGTCAAACAAAGGCCATTCTTGGTTAAATCTCTTACATCACTTGGTGAAGACAAATCTTTTATGTATTAATTTTGATTTCCAACCTTTGGCAACTTTTTAATTAGGTATGTATTAATGACTTTAATAACAAGTTTATTATATTGAAAGTTGTAGGATCGTTTTGTCCAATAGCAAATGTCCTAATTTGAATATCTAGTCCATATGCGCCGAATTCATATTAACTAGTGACAATTACAATATTACTTATCAATTTACTGATTTCATTAATCATTTAACAGTTACAGATCACCGTGAAACCCGACAGGGCTTCGCCGTATCAGTCACCAAAAGTTCTACATACTCACAACTCAACATGTCTATTTATAGACATGACATCTACATTTGTGCGAGGGTAATTTTATCTTTGTACGAAGGTGGGTTACCTTCGTACGAAGCTAAATCTACCTCCGTGCGAACATAAACACAAACACGACACATTCACCTCTAACATCTCAGCCTTATTACTTACACATACACAATCGTAAGACATAGGCAATAGACATAATGAACCAACAAACTCCCCTTTGGATGTTGCCATAGTCTTGGTCTGTCTTCAAAATCTTCAAACATTCAACTTTAATGCCCAAAGAAGTTCTTCCTTGGTTTTCTTCTCTCTTCAGACGGAATTGGTGTTTGATTAGTCGCAGGAGTCCATTTGATAAACTAGAATCTTCTAAGGCGTGCATCTTTTGACATTTCTTCTATACGTTCTTCATTCCTAATCTCTCTCATGAATTCTTTACGTTCAAGCTCCCCCCATTTCGACTTCCACATTTTTCCCTGAGATAATACCGTGTGCATAACAAACATTGATCACACCCTGGTATCGCATCGCCTGTGTCTTTTCTAACGCTTCATAGCAAATCTTATTGAAGAATAAAAATTCAATATCTTTCTCCAAGCAGTTCACTAGCCACATCGGGTCTAGCACATGAATAGTCCTCTAAATATTATCATCCTTCAATACAATCACTACTTCACAAGTTACGATATCATACTGCCACCACTTGAATTATGTATGAAAATCTTGTTTGATTGGCATCAGTGGCATGTTCTTCATCATATGTGGACGTTTAATAATCAGTGTTACATCTTTTTCTTTAGTCACGGGATCAATCTTTATTCGTTTCTTTGGAATATGCGGCTTCCAATGATCGAATCCGTGATCTTCTTCATACTTGATAAGCTTCCATAAACCTTGATCATGAAATTTCATCTGAAAACTAATCATCTTGGTTTGTACAAGCTCTTCCACATCCCAATACGGTAGTGTTTTGATATCAAAGAGGTATCGAAAATATTGCACTCCAAACACCCTCTTGATAGCATACACATTCGGTTTTTCTATCCAACCACAACTCAAAATATCTCCAAGTGATTTTGATGGATCTCATGTAAAGAATGCTAGTGGACGTTTAAACTTTTGTTCTTTCGGAAATTCTTTAAACCACGATCTCTTGGCTTCAGCGATTTCTTCCTTTGAAAGACGTTTAGGAACACAACCTTCTCTAACTATTTCGTCAACCCTCTATCTCAGAAGTTCATCGGATGCTTCAGCATATGATTCTTGAAACGTTGGAAAACTATCAGAATTAGCTCCAGAATACTTCATCATTTCATCATCATCGTCTGATGAATCTTCTATGATAACTCAGTCATACAGAATATCCTTGTACTGGTAATCATTAGGATCTGATGCACTAATATTGTTCAATTCATCTTCAAGTCAAACTCAAATTTATCTTCTTCAACTCCCAACATAATAGCTCGAGATAGAAAACTCGTGGTGGTTGACAATCAAGAACAGCTGTCAAAGGATTAGCTGTGAAGATTCCTGACCGCATTGTGATCTTAATCTTTCTACTCCCCTATCTTTGAGCTTCATTCTCCTTATTTACATTGTTTTGCTGAAAAGTATCATAATCAAATGATCCATTTATCTTTGTAGTTTCGATGATCGTCACTCCAGTACCTCCCTGGGTGTGGTCATCATCATCACCCTTATCGACGTCATCCTTTTTACCAACATCTTTATCATATTTATCTTTATTATCATCCTCTTCCTCGTCATCGTCAAATCCATCTATCTCAGCATATATTTCTACATATATTCCTTTTTCGCTCTATAATCTTTTCCCTTAGAGTCATATCAGAAGCATCTACTAGCCCTCCAATAAGCACAAAATTAACTGGCTCAGAATCAGCTACAACTTTAGTTTCAACCTCTGTTTCATTCCCAACTGTTTCAACGATAATTTCTCGCGCAGATTCAGCTTCTGGCTCAGATTGTAGATTCAGCTTCTGCTTTCTTTTCACGTTCAGCTATTCTTTCTTTGGCTTCCTCTCTCTCAATCAAATCACATTCTACCTCGAAATCAATGCCAAACTTCCTAGTCAGAATCTTCTAAAATAAATCCGTCTTTCTATTGTTGCGCAAGCACTCATCATCATATTCCACAATCAATCTCCTCAACCTCTCATTCTCTGATAGAAAACTTGATAAAACAACTTCAAGATTCTTTGATCATCTTCTAGAAACTTAATCCGACTTTCCAATTCTGTAATATTTGTGTCATTGAACATGTCTGTGTCAAAGTTTTCATTATCAAATCCTTTTGTAAACGGAATCTCTCCAAAATATGTAGGAAATCTATCAGAAAAAGATTGTCTTTGAGCTAACTTTGGTGTTGATCGTGATCGGAGGTGTTGGTTGTTTAGGTGTTGTTTGATGTTGTTGAGGTGTAATGTGTTGAGGTGATGGTTGTGGTGGTGCTGATGCTGGATTAGGTGTTTGTGGTGGTTGCTCAACACTTTCAACTTCTGATGTCTTCCTTCTTTTGTATTTCTTTCTAGCTTTCTTAACAGCAGGAGAACAGGTCGCCTTTTTCTGTGTGTTAAGCTTGCTTTTAACTCTTCGTGCCTTTTTAGCAGGCCTTTGAGCTTCATCTACAGATTCTGGATCAGACGGAACATAAACATCATCATCTTCACCGACCACTTTCTTCTTTCCTTGAATCATAGCTTCCTTTTCTTGTTGCTCTGCTTTTCATATCGCAATATCAAAACTGTCATCTGAAGCTTCTTCATCATCACCGACTGTTTCTTTCTCTTTTTCTTTTTCTTGATCTGAGTTAGCAAAAAACACCTCATCCTCAACATTTACCTCTTTTTCAACATTCTGTTCTAAGTTCTGCTCTATCTCTACCTCTTCATTAGTAGTTTCATCCCTGAGAACCGTTTAAATCTCCCTTTTGCTTAGAGTCTTCTTTTTCGTACCGTCCTCCCCTTTTTGGCTCATAACCTTCCATCTGTGTAGCTTCATTGTCAGAACCGCTACCATCACTTCTCCACTTATCTGCTCAAAACCTTCATCAGAGCTAGATTCGCCATCATTATCGTACGTTGGCCCAGCGTCTGAATCAGAATAATCAGACTGGTCGAAAGTGGGCTCGGCATTATTCATTACTGGTTCGATGACGGGTTATGTTTGTGTAGTGCTCGGACCTTCACTAGAATCATTTGTGCCAATAGGTGGTTGAGTAACCACTATCGGTCTTTGAACTTGCTCTTGATTAGACGCTTGCTGTTGTTGATATAACAACAGAAGTTCCTCTTTGTTTGGTTCTTCTAGTAGATCGAATGAATTCCATAAACTCTTATAGTTAAACATCCAGGGATCACCAGGCTTTTGAGTAGGCATTGTGTATTTTTGACAGTCGACATGTTGAGCAAGAACAACCTGATTTAAACTTTGCAAATATACTGTCACACCCAGACCCGCAGCGGTATAAGAGTCGGGGCATAATTGGGTTATCACCAAAGCTCATGACATTTACTAATATGTTTCATATTTATTAAAGTCAAAGTTACATTTCCAAATATCCAAACATGTTCATACAATACAAAGAAAATAAACCAAACATAACAATCCCAAACTCTAAATCATTTTATTCTTCTAGTCCAATCCTATGTGTTTCTGGCTGCTGCTGGTTCACCTGTATCATGTGTAAAAATGGGGGTTTTTGGGTCAACATAAGTTGGCGAGTGAACCTTGTTAGATAAACATTTACTATTGATTTACTTGTAGGTTTATCAATGAAAAATTGTGCATAATCATAAATGAGCAAATGTAAATAATCAAGCAGTGGCAAATAGCAATCACAACTTATAACATACAATAACATATGATAGCATACATTAACATACCAACAACATGGGCGGTCTTTTTCTCTTCTTTGAACTTCCCTTTGCGAATTCGGTTCTCGGTCAGTTCCGTTGCTAGCTCCATAGCAGCTTCAAGTGTTACTGGTGAAACGCTGAGAACTGAATCTTGGATTTTCGAGGGAAGTCCTCGAATATAATGCTCGATCAGACGATAAGTTGGGGTGAACAAATTTGGAACCATTTGGTTCAACTCCAAGAACCTCTTGTTATAGGTGGTATGATCACCCTCCTTTTGCTTTAAAGAATGAAATTCGTCCTCCAACTTTTTAATTTCACTCCTAGGACAGAAACGCCTAGTCATGATTTCCCTTAACTCCTCCCAAGTTAAGGCCATTGCATCTTCAGTTCCCCTCTTCCCTTTCTCAGTATTCCACCAAGTGAGAGCTACCCCAAATAGTCTCCCGGTGGCGTATCGAACCTTGCGATCCTCAGGACAATCGCAGTTTAGAAAGGTGTTTTCCATCACCTCGAACCAATGTAGGAGAGCAGTGACACCCTCGGTCCCTTCAAATTTAGGAGGATCACAAGACTTGAAATGTTTGTATGAACACTTGCTGGTAGGAGGGTTGTCGATGTTCTGGTCATGTTGTTGGGGAGGGTTAGTAGGATTTGTAGCGAGGGCTTGTTGTACTTGAACCACAATGTCAGGCAGTATCGTGGCCATTTGTTTCGCGATTTGTGTGGCCAAGCGTTCCTGAGACCTTCCTGATCTTTTACCCCTTCGTTGTTGTCTGGACGACATCTACAGGAACATACATGAGAAGATTGTGAGTTTATGGTGTCTTTTTAGGGGTCATGTGTCTTTAAGAAAATGAAAATAACATAAATGTCAATAATGCAACTACATCCATAGGATGTCTTGGGTTTGCTCATGTTGGGCCTCAAATGTCCCCCATACCTTCACCTATATAGTCATGTGGGCCCCCATGGCTATTGGCTTGGTAGGATTCACATTAGTATTGGCGATTTAACACTTGCATCACCCGAATGCAAACCACAAAATATGTTCATGAGATGTTTGGTCGGAACGTGTCCAGGTGTAGACACAATGACAACTCAAAGTGGGGTTAGCTCACACGACGTTTGGTATAGCATGCTTTGGCCTAATAGGTACTTCGTACTCTCCTCGTTAGTCCCCAGGTAGGCAAACTGGTCCTTTATTTGGATTTATACAAATGCCAGCCTAGACAGGACGTCCCGACTACCGGTACTGGTACCCTTCCAGTTACTACATGCCCGTCATGAGAACTCACTTTGATGAGATTTGAAAACACAAAAATCATTGTAAAAGCAATCATGATGTGGTGTGTGCTTTCATGGATGTGATATGTTATGAGTATATGATTCATAATAGGCATTTTATGCTAATATATACTTATGAACATGCTTGCATAATATTGAATGTAACATTTAACATAAAACATATAAACATCATGAAATTTGGCATGTAACACACAAAAATCTTATAAGTTTCTAATCAACTATAGTATAGGCTCTAAGGGTCTAATAACCTATCCTATATCCCTATAGTCATGGCTCTGATACCAATCTGTCACACCCCGACCCGCAGCGGAATAAGAGTCGAGGCATAATTGGGTTATCACCAAAGCTCATGACATTTACTAATATGTTTCATATTTATTAAAGTCAAAGTTACATTTCCAAATATCCAAACATGTTCATACAATACAAAGAAAATAAACCAAACATAACAATCCCAAACTCTAAATCATTTTATTCTTCTAGTCCAATCCTATGTGTTTCTGGCTGCTGCTGGTTCACCTGTATCATGTGTAAAAATGGGGGTTTTTGGGTCAACATAAGCTGGCGAGTGAACCTTGTTAGATAAACATTTACTATTGATTTACTTGTAGGTTTATCAATGAAAAATTGTGCATAATCATAAATGAGCAAATGTAAATAATCAAGCAGTGGCAAATAGCAATCACAACTTATAACATACAATAACATATGATAGCATACATTAACATACCAACAACATACGATAAATAACATAAATGAAACTGTGCGATCAAGGCTCAATCAAACGGAGCCGATCGTATTGCATATACTGAAAATGAAAATGTCTGTGCGATCAAGGCTCAATCAAACGGAGCCGATCGTATGTGGGCACGCCAGGTTCACGCTCATAATGAAATGGGGAACATGCTCAACGCTCATAATGTAATGGGGAGCGGCGGCCTATGAAATTGCATGTACTGAAAATAATAAATTGCATCTAACAATAACTACACAACAGTTGAAACAAACTGAATACACATGTTCATGTTATGAAGTATGCACAATGGTTTAAATATAATATTTATAACAAGACACATGATACACCCCAAAACGTGATTAAAACGGGGAATTTGTAAAGATTCACTCACATTGGGTGCGATTGAATGGAGATGATGAGATGCGCACAAATCGGAAGAATTGAACAACGAGAATTCCTAACCTAAATAATAACGGAAAAATATAGTAAATGAGTGGATTTTATTAAGGATTTTAATGGAATTTTTAGATATATTTTTGTGAGTTTAAGGCTATTTTCTATCTTTAAAAATGTTATTTTTAAGCATTTTAATTGATTTTTAATTTAAATTAAATAAATAAAAATATAAAAAAAATTGTTTATTTTGCGTTGACCGTTGACCGTTGACTTGTTGACCGGTTCGGTCAGCGAAATTGTTTGCGCCGGGTGAGGCTCGAACCCGAGACCTCCCGTACGCGTGCACGCAGCTCTACCAACTGAGCTACGTGTCTAACCCGAAATAATCTTGTTTTTAATTATATTTATATACTAATTCGGTTTAACCAAAATTCTTTTAATTTCAAAAACATTTTAATTTAACGAACCGGTGCCAGTATCAGGTTTCGAACTCGTGACGTGCGACTCAGTGTTGCACACAGTCCACCGCTGGCCTGTGTGTCTAACCTGGTTAACATCTCGGTTTTTATTATACTTAACAACTAACGGGATTAACCCGGTTCAGCTTTTATCAAAAAAGGCATTTTATTACTTAGAGAGTGCGTGTATCAGGGATCGAACTCGTGACTTATGCGTATTATTTGCACACAGTCCACCGCTGGACTGTGTGTCTAACCCGTTTAAAATAACAATTTTAATTATACTTATAGTGTTACCACAGTCATCTTCTTCATTGAATTTTATAGGCAGTCGATTATACAGTTATATCTTGTGTAGTTCGATTGTTAAACATTGTACAATCTAATATGAAATGGCAGAAATGATAATTAGAGGTGAACATACCGATGAACGGTTTATTTCAGAATTCCGGCAATGTGTCGGTCCCTGTTTTTATGCTCTTCAACTGAACAAGACAAATAACCGCTTTTATTAGCTAATCATTAAATTGAAGTGATCAGCAAATGTTATCAGAGGGTTTGAATGCCCTTACCGATTCTCAGATGAACATAGAGATTTTCAGAATTTTTCCGGCGAACTGAAATTAGCTGAATACAGTACCTGAATTCGATTTCAATTGAAAGGTTTTAGTTAGAAGCAGCTTAACAACTGTTAGACTACGATGGTATTGGAGAACTTACCGATTTGAGGACAAATACGGTTTTCCGGCGAACCTTACAGAAATTTCCGGCGAGTTGATTTAAGCGTTCTGATGGTCTGAAAGTGTGACGAAAATGATATGGAATGTTTGCCTGATGTCTCTGAGTCGCGAGAAAGGTTTTGATTGAATTAATCTGAGCTTTGATTCTTTTCGGTTATAAAAACCGATAATAATAAAAATTGATGTTCAATCACTTCCGAATTGATTAAAATCATCGGTTCATCGGTTATAAACGTGAATGTGCGAGTAATCAAACGATTTGACGATTGAATTGCCGATTTTCGTTTCTCCGTTGGCGCAACCAGTTTAACCGAGTTTGTGTATAAATGTTATTTGTTTCCTAGAGATAACAGAAAACAACAAGTGGCGGAGTGGTGATGTGAGTGTGTGCTAAGTCTTTGGATTTAATAACCGGCTAACCCGGGTTCGAGTCCCGGCAGCAACATTTCTTTTTTATTTATTTTGTTTTCACTTTTTATCAAATATAATTTTTATAGTTTAGTTTGTTTATTAATTATGTGTCATTAAAAACCAAAATAACCATAAATACACAACGTGACATTTATAACTTGATATTCGATTACAAAACGGAGCGGGTTTGGAAACCCGTTTTTTTGACAAATGTTACATATACTCTTCTCAACGGACTTGTGTAACCTACAAAAATCTCTCCAAAGATCTAGTACCAAATATACCATCCGGGTCGATAACCGTACAGGAAGATCCAAATGGCTCCAAAAACTCTAAATTCAGCTTTCGCTGATTAAGCAATTTGAAACATGTCTTCTTATGAGCCTTGATGGTTAATACCTTGTTCAACGTGTAGCAAGTAGAGGCAACGACTTTGCTCCTGAAACTTACAGGTAACTTTGAATCGGCGAGCATTGTGCGTGCTGTTTCGATGAGAGTACTATTCTTGCGTTCAGCTACTCCATTTTGCTGCGGAGTATAAGGGGCACTGAATTCGTGAAGAATACCTTTGTCATTATAGAATTCGAGCATGCAATTATTTTTGAACTCAGTACCATTGTCACTGTGTACTCTTCTGATTGGAAGATGGTACAAGTTCTCTAATTTTCTGAAGAGAATCACTAGAAAATGACTCATCCTTACTCTCCTTAAAAATAACCCATGAGAATCTTGAATAGTTGTCTGTCACAAGGAGGCAGTACAGATCACTACATATGCTTTTGACATTTACTGTCCCGAAAAGATCCATATGAAGCCTCTCCAATGGTAATTTGATGGAATTCAGAAGTTTTCTCAGGTGAGATCTCTTATGTTGTTTCCCTTTTCTGTAGCTAAGACAATCATCATTCAATTGAAAACTTTTGAGATTAACACCCCTCCACCAGATTGTTGTGCACCAGATAGTTCATTTTTCTCAAATGCATATGCTCCATCTTTCGATGCCATAAGATCGATTCCTTTTCAGTCGCCTTCATTACAAACATTGTGCCGACTTCGAAGTAGTGGATGCGACGCTCATGTCCAGGATATAAAGATCATTTTCTCGTGGAGCGCGCATGAGATTCCACTCCTCAGGAATTTTGTATCCCAACTTCAGAATTATACATTCTTTATCATTGAAATGAGTTGTAAACTTTTTATCACAAATCTGTGAGATGCTCAGTATATTGTTCTCTAATTTAGCAATATAGTTGACCTTGTCGAACGAGACCACATCATTGGAAATTTTCCTTCAACGACAATCCTCCCACCTTGATTTCCCGTGAATAGATTTTACATCATAGAGTAAGGCCAACATTCCTGTCATGTGACAAGAAGCTCCATTGTCCATTATCCACTTTGAAATGACTAACCTCGGGAGCCCCTGCACATGTAAAAGTAATTACTTAAATAGTGAAGCCCAAGCCTTCTCGGTTTTGGTGCTTTCGGAATATCAAACTTTGGAACTTTGACTTTAACATCCTGTCAAGTCTCAGATTTAGTAGGAACATATGTTTTGATTTCTGTAGAAGATGATTTTGTCTTAACTACCCAAGTTCGTGTTTTCAGAATTGCCTTTTTGTAATAATATTTTGAATCTTTTTGTTCATTTTTTGTTGATGTTTCACCAATATCAAATTCTGAACCATTTGGAATTGTTGGTTTCACATTTTTGTTGGATTCGTTATTTATTTTTAAGATATGTTTTGCTACAAACTCAGGGATCTTTTGTTTCACGTCTTCTGAAGACTTTTTTACGTTGTAAACAGATTTTGGGTTGTTTTTAGTACAATGTCGTGTAATGTGCTTGACTTTCTTACATTTCCAACATGCCCAACTGTCGCTTCCAACAGAGAAACCCAAATTCTTCTCACGACGTTTCTTTTCTACATGGAACTCGTCGTTTGATTGTTTCTTTCCCAACCTTTCCTTTTCACTTACCAAGCTTGATCC
This sequence comes from Scalesia atractyloides, assembly GCA_947069175.1. Classification (NCBI taxonomy): domain Eukaryota; kingdom Viridiplantae; phylum Streptophyta; class Magnoliopsida; order Asterales; family Asteraceae; genus Scalesia; species Scalesia atractyloides. The sequence goes on along the minus strand of CAMTDV010000008.1, from coordinate 38,718,695 downwards.
AAAAACAAAGTTTACCTTCTTTTGAAAATTTGATTTTTCAAATTTACCATTTTTCTTCTTTACATACCCCAACCCTTTCTTTTTGTTATCGGGATAATTTTTACCTTTGCGATCATTTTTATAAGAACTTTTCAGTTTAGAGTAGTAAACTCGTTTAAATTTTCAAGCTCTGAAAGTTTTATTTCTGTCAATTTAAACACTTGTTCAACTCTCACAAGATTCACATTCTGAATCAGAAATTCTTGATCAGAATATAGTTTGTCTGATCCTTTCATTGTATAAGCAACAAATGTAGAATCATCATCCAACTAGAATCTAATTTATCAAGATAATTCTTATGAAAACTCTCCTCATTTTTAGAAGGTGAACTTGAACTACTTTTCTCCAAATTCGACTCGTCACTCTCATATTCTGTGCTATCACTTTCACTTCCTAAAACACTTTCAACAACAGTTTTAACCACATCAGATTCACAATCATTGTCTGATTTAGTGTATATTACATCAATGTTTTCGGGCAGCTCATTATTCTTTTCAGTTTTCAATTTTAAACCCCTGATGGTTTCTTTGTTGCATAACTTTCCCACATGGGTGGTGGAACACGGTTGTAACCGACACTTTTGTTCTTACCTTTGTTATCATGTTCTTCCTTTTCAATTTTCGGAAGAATATTATCAGTGACATATGAACTAGTGTAATAACTTAATAACAATTTGTTAACCCTTTCCGTTTCAATTATCATTTTCTCAAGTTCATTTTTAAGTTCAGCAATTGCGTTCAGATGAATGTTAATCGCCATTTGTTTGTCCATAAGAGTTGTTTTAAGAATCGACAAAGTTGCACTATCTTCTCTACTAACTTGTTCATATTGCTTAATCACTTTGGATAATTTGTCATAAGCTTGTTTTGTTTCGTTATAATCACTTGACAAATTATCTAAAAGCTTTTTCTGATCAGAGTAGTTTTTATCGTTCTTGGCACACTCCTTGCAAGACTCTTGACATTTCCTGCAAGGTTTTTCAAGCTCGACAACCTGGACTTTGACAATCTCCTTTACCGACTCTTTGTCACATTCAGTCACCGACTCTTCCTTGACTTCATTAGAAACTACCTCTTTAGATTTGCCATCATTGCTTTGTTTGCAATCTCTGTCAAGTTCTCTGCATTCATTTCTTTATCCACATCTATCAATTCCATTCATTCATGCTTTCATTCCTCTTCTGATTGTACTTGATAGCTTGAATTGATATATCCTACAAAAGATAGAAATATATTAAGTGGAATCAAATTTCTAAAAGCACCATCCAATAAATTTTATTCCTCAGCATTTTGTTCATGATAATATCCTTCAAGAATAGTTTCCTCAATGGCTTCATCAAATACTGCTTCAGAACAATCTTCTGCTTCAGGTTCAGGCTCTTCAATAATCTCTGCCAGCAGTGCGAGACTTTCAGTTTTTGAAATGTACTTGCTCCAATTAAACCATTCATCTTCTTGAGCGACTATTAAAGCTATGTCTTTTTCATTTGATGGAACGTCTTCTATTTGAACCATCCTTGAATTTGATTGTGGTGGTGACGGCCGATGATATATAGCTTTCTTGTAGTAGTCATCCCCAAAAGGACTTTGATTGCTATTAACTTCTCGATTAGTATATTTCCGTTTAAAATGTCCTTTTTCTCTGCATCTGAAACAAGTATCCTTTGACTTATCGAATCCAAGCGTCCCATCCAAACCTCCCAAGCTATTTCTTCCCGTAGTCTCCATGAATCTCTGAGCTCTGAGAACTATCAAAGACATGCACCATTTAATATCGATCAGCTCTAATTCTTCTGAGTCTATATGATCAGGATATTCCTTGGTCATATCTGGATTTTTGGTTGTTTTGAGTATAATGCCGTGTAGTGTGCCTGACTTTGTTACATTTCCAACATGTCCTACTGTCGCTTCCAACAGAGAAACCCAATCAGCTCACGGTGTTTCTTTTCTACATGGAACTCCTTGTTTGATTGTTCCTTTCCCAACCTTTCCATTTCACTTACCGAGCTTGATCTAAAAATAAAGTTTACCTTCTTTTGAAAATTTGATTTTTGAAATTTACCATTTTTCTTCTTTACATACCCCAACCCTTTCCTTTTTTTCCCGGGATAATTTTTACCTTTGCAATTATTTTTCAGTTTAGAGTAGTAAAACTCGTTTTAATTTTCAAGCGCAGAAAGTTTTATTTCTGTCAATTTAAACACTAGTTCAACTTTCTCAAGATTCACATCCTGAATCAGAAATTCTTGATCAAAATATAGTTTGTCCAATCCTTTCGTTGTATAAGCAACTGATGTAGAATCATCATCTAACTAGACTCTGATTTATCAAGATAATTCTTATGAAAACTCTCCTCATTTTCAGAAGGTGAACTTGAACTAGTTTTCTCCAAATTCGACTCATCACTCTCATATTCTGTGCTATCACTTTCACTTCCAAAAACACTTTCAACAACAGTTTTAACCACATCAGATTCACAGTCACTGTCTGATTTAGTGTATGTTACATCAATGTTCTCAGGCATCTCATTATTCTTTTCAGTTTTCTATTTTAAATGGAGCGCCTTTTCACCCCTGATGGTTTCTTTGTTGCATAACTTTCCCACAAGGGTGGTGGAACACGGTTGTAACTGACACTTTTGTTCTTAACTTTCCTATCATGTTCTTCCTTTTCAATTTTCGGAAGAATATGATAAATGACATATGAACTAGTGGAATAACTTTATAATAATTGGTTAACCCTTTCCATTTCAATTTTCATTTTCTCAAGTTCATTTTTAAGTTCAGCAATTGCATTCAGATGAATGTTAATCGCCATTTGTTTGTCCATAAGAGTTGCTTTAAGCAACGACAAAGTTGCCTATTTTCTCTATTAACTTGTTCATATTGTTTAATCACTTTGGATAATTTGTCATAAGCTTGTTTTGTTTAACTATAATCACTTGACAAATTATCTAAAAGCTTTTCCAGATCAGAGTAGTTTTTATCTTTCTCGGCACACTCCATGCAAGACTCTTGACATTTCTTGCAAGGTTTTTCAACCTTGACAACCTGGACTTTGACAATCTCCTTTACCGACTCTTTGACACATTCAGTCATCGACTCTTCCTTGACTCCATCAGAAACTACCTCTTTAAGATTTGCCATCATTGTATTGTTTGCAATCTCGGTCAAGTTCTCTACATTCATTTTTTTATCCACATCTATCAATTCCACCTCTTCATGCTTTGATTCCTCTTCTGGTTGTACTTGATAGCTTGAATCAAAATATCCTACAAAAGATGGAAACATATTAGGTGGAATCAAATTTCTAAAAGCACCATGCAATAAATTTTATTCCTCAGCATGTTGTTCATGATAATATCCTTCAAGAATACTTTCTTTAATGGCTTCATCAAATATTGTTTCAAAACAATTTTCTGCTTCAGGTTCAGGCTCTTCAATAATCTCTGCCAGTAGTGCGAGACTTTAAGTTTTTGAAATGTACTTGCTCCAATTAAACCCTTTATCTTTTGAGCGACTACTAAGCTTTGTCTTTTGGTTCTAACCATATTTGGCTAAGTCAATGTTCAATTGAACTTGGAAACGTGATCATAATCACGAAGGTTATAATCCCTAACGATTTTACCTTCTGATTACCACGTTTACTAGTCAAAGTGACGAGTCAAAATTTCGGTCAAAAATGCGCATGATGTGCATTTTACGACGAAACTATTTTCAGGTATCAAAACACCAAGTTTTCATACCAAATCAGTTTTATAAACTTAGTTAGACATATTTTGACATGTCTAACTCTTCACTTCTAGTTTAGTGCTTATTTAGGGTCGTAAGTCGAGTGGTCTTGACACCCGCTTTGACTTTCGAATCCGACCCGTTTGGTCGATCTTAGGATCCTACCAAACACATATTTGTGACCATAGTTATATAGGGAATAACCTACTGAGGTTATACCTTATGGTTACATCGTTTGGTTAGTGTTATGATAAGTTACTTCTATGTTATTAAAAAAAATGATGACCAAAATGCCCTTTTGCGCATAAATCCATTTTAAACACATGTAACCAAATTTTTGACATATAAACTGATGTTTTAACATTTTCAAAGATGCTTGGGCATCTAAGACTTATCATAGGACATGTTTAGCCATCCGATCACACGTTTACGCTAATGACCCGTTAAAGTAGCGTAAACTACCTTAACGAGTCATAATGGGTCAAAAGCACTTAGGATCCTTTCCAAATCAGAATGTTAAGTTTGTTAAACCATATTACATGAGTTCCAACACTCATTTGGTTTATAAGACTTCATTTTATCCGATCTCCCGTTTGAGTCCCGACACGCTAACATATTTATCTGACACATTAGGACACGTTTGAGCTTTGTTTACTTCGTTGATCAAGAACACTTTCGCAATCCCAAGTGAGTACATAGCCCCCTCTTTTACGTTTTCAAATGTTTGGGGTGATTCATATGTGCCTCTAATTATTTTCAAATTTCAAAACAATATTCACGGTTTATGTATTCAAAAATGATTTTCAAAGTGAGTACATAGTTCCCCTCTTTTACGTTTTGCAAATGTTTTGGGGTGACTCATATGTGCTAAATCATTTTCAGGTTTTCAAAAACAATGTCTACTGTTTATATATAAAACAATACGATTTCAATAATGTGAACAACTTGTTGATGCGTTATCCATAACACGAATGACATTCATTAGCTTTGGCCGAGCCGACCAGTAGTATGTTATGGTACCATTGGACTACAAATCCCATTATCAGACTGTTCACTGGATTTTATGGAAGTTTGGGTAATGACATAAACTGTTTCTGATTAACAAATCATTTATTGATTTGTTAGTCTAGTTAAAGAGACCCTTTGGTGGTCTATTAAAGATACCCTTTGGTGGTATAGTCAACACAGGTTTGAATGTGTTCATTAAAGAACGATCAAAAGTTTTCACAATTAAACACGGACGATTTGTTTAAGACATGGACAATTGGTTTATGACACGGATGATTGATCTATAACATGGACAAATGGTTTATAACACTGACAAATTGTTTTGAACAATGTCACACAATGATTTTCACTTAAAGATATAAACCATACGAAGTTTTCTTTTGAATCAATCTATCACAAGGTTCTTACAAAAGAAATGTTTTTGTCGAGATTCATGGCTACAAGGTTTTCACAACTCTAACCAACTTGTTTTAGTTGGTTAATTGTATTGCAATATCAAACACTTTTGATACGAGGTTTTCACTTAACGACTCTTGAAGTCGGACGAGGTGTTGCAATATATATACAAGGCCACGAATTTGACACACTCACAAAACCTATGTACTCGCCGGCATTTTTTTATGCTGACTCTCTTTTCACGTATGTTTCAGGAATCAATACTTGATAATATAATGCATGCTTCACGTAGGAATGGACGCGGGCCTTAGTGACTTAAAACATGAAAGACAATTTATTTATGTGTTATTTCTGTTTATCCCAAGACAATGTAAACATGTAACTTAATCAAACATAATTTTAAATTCCATGAGTTGTGAAACAATAGTTCACTGACATGACTCCCCGGCGTTTCCGCCGTGGTTCGTTGTTTTACGCGGTCGGGGTGTTAAAGAAAGATTGGTATCAGAGCTTATGGTTATAGGGAATTAGGTTATTAGTAATGCTTTGACCTAGACTATAACCTTCCTAGGACCCTAAGGCGCGTTATCTTGCGTTTAGATTATTAAAACAATACCATCACCTATCCTTAGGTGATTACCAAAACAAATACACAAGTTACAAATTTGTTTTGAAAATCAATCATCTATCCTTAGATGATTTGTTTTGGCTTAAAGCCTTGTAAGTTTTCAAAGTTCCGTCAAAGTTTGGGTTATATTAATGTCAACGCGTGCAATCTGGAAGGGTGGATGCCTATACCCTAAGTTTTCTGTCTAAGGCTAGAGTGTTCGTACAAATCCGCATTATCGAACCAGACACTCTTACCTGAGAACTCTTCGGGTGAGTGTCCACTTATAGGCTAACGCATGTCTTCACGATACATTATAAAGACCCATTTACTTTGATATCGACCACCATCCTTATGTTCCGTCGATATTTTTAACATCTCTCTAGATTAGCCAATGTTTGTCATTCGGCCCCAAAACAAGCTGTTCAGAACCTTATTCAACCCCAAGCCAACCCTACTAGACCTTCGTTCCCACCTGGTTCTTGCTATAACTATGGCGAGATGGGTCACTTTAGAAACAACTGCCCAAAATTGGTGAACGCGAATGCAAATCTAGCCCGTGGACGCGCATTCAACATCAATGCCAACGAGGCTCGTGCTGATAATGAAGTCATTAACGGTACGTTCCTTGTTAACAATCATCCTGCTTCTATTCTTTTCGATTTGGGTGCCGATAGAAGCTTTATATCACTAGCCTTTGAACCTTTGCTTTCGATGCCTAGAACTAAACTAGGAACACCCTTAACGGTGGAAATAGCTAGTGGTGAACCCCTTGTGCTTGACTATGTCATTCGTAGTTGCCAATTGAACTTGGATAACCACCTTTTTCCTATTGACCTCACACCAATGCAACTCGGAAGTTTTGACATCATCATAGGAATGGATTGGTTAACCAAACACCATGCTGAGGTGATCTGTTTCAACAAGGTTGTTCATATACCTCTTTCGTCTGGCGAAACCTTAGAAGTTCACGGAAAGAAACCCTCTAGTAGCCTAAAACTCATGACCTGTACCCAGGCCCAAAAATACATACAAAAGAATTATGTAGCCTTTTTGGCACATATCGTAGAGGAAAAAGGCAAGGGTAAGATTGTTCAGGACATCCCCATTGTTCGGGAATATCCTGAAGTGTTTCCTGAAGAGCTACCTAGTTTACCCCCCCAATTCGTCAAGTTGAGTTTCGTATTGACCTTGTACCTGGTGCCAACCCAATTGCTAAATCTCCTTACCGACTTATACAGTCTGAAATGCAAGAGTTGTCAAACCAACTCCAAGAACTTTCAGAAAGGGGATTCATTCATCCGAGCTTTTCACCTTGGGGCGCTCCTGTCCTATTCGTGAAAAAGAAGGATGGATCCTTCCGTATGTGTATCGATTATCGTGAGCTCAACAAACTCATAATCAAAAACCGATATCCCCTACCTCGCATTGATGATCTCTTTGATCAGCTACAAGGTGCGACCTGCTTTTCAAAGATTGATCTGCATTCTGGGTATCATCAACTTCGTGTACTCGAAGAAGATATTCCGAAGACTGCTTTTCGCACTCGATACGGCCATTACGAGTTCACTGTCATGCCTTTTGGTTTGACGAATGCTCCTGCCGTCTTCATGGACTTAATGAATAGGGTTTGTAAACCTTATTTAGACAAGTTCATCATTGTTTTCATCGACGACATCCTCATTTATTCTAAGTCTCATGCCGATCACGAACAACATCTTCGTCTAACGATGGAACTCCTAAAAAAAGAACAACTTTACGCCAAATTCTCCAAATGTGAATTCTGGCTAAAAGAAGTTCAATTTTTGGGACACATTGTTAACGAACAAGGTATACATGTAGATCTCGCCAAAATCAGTGCGATTAGGGATTTAAGTACACCTACTACTCCTACCGAAGTTCGTTCATTTCTTGGTCTTGCTGGATACTATGGACGATTCATCGCGGACTTTTCAAAGATCGTGGTTCCCCTCACCACTTTGACTCAGAAGAATAAACCTTTCAAGTGGGGACCCAAACAAGAGGAAGCCTTTCAAATACTGAAACAAAAACTCTGTAATGCTCATGTTTTATCTTTACCCGACGGCAACGATGATTTCTTTGTCTATTGTGATGCATCAAACCTAGGCCTTGGTTGTGTTCTCATGCAAAGAGACAAAGTCATAGCCTATGCATCAAAACAATTGAAAATCCATGAGAAGAACTACACAACTCGTGATCTTGAGTTAGGAGCCGTAGTTTTTGCGCTCAAAATTTGGAGACACTACCTTTATGGTACGAAATGTATGGTTTTCACTGTCCACAAAAGTCTCCAACACATATTCAATCAAAAGGAAATTAACATGAGACAACGACGCTGGGTCGAACTTCTGAATGACTACGACTGCGAGATTCGCTACCCCCGGTAAGGCGAATGTTGTGGCTGATGCGCTTAGTCGTAAGGAACGTGTCAAACTTCATTGTGTTCGAGTTCAATCGGATATCCAGACATGTATCCTTCAAGCACAACATACATGCGTGACCCAAAGATTGTTGAAAAATGAGCTGCCACAAAATCTCGAACTTCAACTCGAAACAAAAGATAACAGATTACTCTACTACAAGAACCATTTGTGGATTCCTAGTCAAGACAATCTCCACACCTTATTGATGACGAAGCTCATAAGTCTTGTTATTCAATCCATCCTGGTGCAGACAAATTGTATAAGGATCTCCGTACACAGTATTGGTGGCCGGGTATGAAGAAGGACATTGCCTTATATGTGTCTAAATGCCTAACTTGTCTTAAAGTTAAGGCAGAACATCAACGCCCATCTGGTTTACTTGAGAAACCACAAATACCGGTATGGAAGTGGGAGAACATTGCGATGGATCTCATCACTAAACTGCCGCGCACACCTAGAGGTCATGATGCCATTTGGGTAATCATCGATCGTCTAAAAAAGTCAGCACACTTTTTGGCAATTCGTGAGGATCTATCTGTTGACAAACTCGCCAAGATCTACGTTGATGAGATTGTATCTCGTCATGGTGTTCGTTTGAACATCATATCCAATCGAGATGCTCGACTCTCATCTCACTTTTGGAAGACCATGCAATCTGCCATGGGAACCAAACTCAATCTAAGCACTGCTTATCATCCTCAAACGGATGAACAATCTGTAAGGACAGTTCAAACACTGGAGGATATGCTTAGAGCATCTGTAATCGACTTTGGTGGTTGTTGGGATTCGCATCTACCATTGGTCGAATTTTCCTACAACAATAGTTATCACGCCAGCATCAATATGGCGCATTTCAAAGCTCTATATGGTCGAAAATGTCGTTCACCTATCTGCTGGAATGAGGTCGGTGAAGCTCAGCTCACTGGGCCTGAACTCATTCACGACACAACAGACAAAGTCAAGAAAATTCACGATAACCTTCTGACAGCTAGAAGCCGTCAAAAGAGTTATGCGGACGAACGACGCAAGCCCTTGGAATTCCAAGTTGGTGATCATGTCCTTGTCAAGGTATCCCCTTGGAAAGGTGTGATTAGATTTGGAAAGAAAGGAAAACTTGCACCATGATATATTGGACCATTCAAGATCGTTGAGAGAATCGGAAAGGTGGCCTACCGACTTGAGCTACCTCCTAAACTTGGGAATATTCACCCAACATTCCACGTGTCCAATTTGAAAAGTGTTTAGCCGATACAAACCTCCATATTCCCCTCGACGAAATTCAAGTTGATGACACTATGCACTTTGTCGAGAAACCTGTGGAGATATTGGACCGTGAAGTCAAGAAACTCAAGCGTAGACGTATACCGATGATTAAACTTCGATGGGAATTCAAACGTGGCCCAGAATTTACTTGGAAATGAGAGGATCAGATGAAAGCCAAATATCTACATCTGTTTCACAAAGTTTCCTCTGATTAAATTTTGGGACGAAATTTCCAAAAGTAGGGGAGACTGTGACATTTGTGCCTTTTCAATCATTGCACAATTACAAACAATTTCGTATTCAATGAAACCATGTTTTTATTTCCAAATATTTTTGTATTCAATAAAATCTTGTATTTTATTGATGAGAATGCAAAAATGTCAATCGTTGCACAATTTCGATCATTTTCGTGTTCGTTAAAATGTTTCACGCATTTTTGCGAAACGCATAACCGTACAACTGAACGAACCGACATCCATGACATTTTCGGGCATAATCCAAGTTACACATGTCTTAACACCTTTATATAACCTAAATATTAGGTTAAAGGGGTTAAAAATGACAAACAAGTGAGAATACAAGTCCAAGGGCCAAAAATGTCAAAAAATAATAAATATTTTTGCTTCTTCACCAAGTTTGCCACCTATCTCCAATTTTTGACACATAGCATTCACTTTGCCACACTTAATATTGTGTTGACACATGTTAGGACACTAATCCACACTTGAGGACACTTGTCATCACCTCCTTAATCCTAAAATACTATAAATACCCCATGATTCTTCCATTTTTTTTCACACCACTTCAAAACACTTCAAAGTAAAGTGTGAAGTTCTTCTTTCTATCCTTCTTGGAGCTTGTTTCCAACCTTTGGAAGCCTCCTATCTTGAGTTTCGAAAGTGATCTTCAACACGAGTAAGTACTCTTCCTAGTTCTTTTTTTCTTGAGCGACTACTAAAGCTTTGTCTTTTGGTTCTGACCATATTTGGCCAAGCCAAAGTTCAATTGAACTTTGAAACATGATCGTAATCATGAAGGTTATAGTCGCTAACGATTTCACCTTCTGATTACCACGTTTACTAGTCAAAGTGACGAGTCAAAGTTTCGGTCAAAATGCGCATGATGTGCATTTTACGACGAAACAATTTTTAGGTATCAAAACACCAAGTTTTGATACCAAATCAGTTTTATAAACTTAGTTAGACATATTTTGACATGTCTAACTCTTCACTTCTAGTTTAATGCTTATTTATGGTCGTAAGTCGAGCGGTCTTGACACCCGCTTTGACTTTCGAATCCGACCCGTTTGGTCGATCTTAGGATCCTAGCAAACACATATTTGTGACCATAGTTATATAGGGAATAACCTACTGAGGTTATACCTTATGGTTACATCGTTTGGTTAGTGTTATGATAAGTTACTTCTATGTTTCTAAAAAAATGATGACCAAAATGCCCTTTTGCGCATAAATCCATTTTAAACACATGTAACCAAATTTTTGACATATAAACTGATGTTTTAACATTTTTAAAGATGCTTGGCATTTAAGACTTATCATAGGACATTTTAACCATCCAATCACAGGTTTACGCTCATGACCCGTTAAAGTAGCGTAAATTACCTTAACAAGTCATAATGGGTCAAAAGCACTTAGGATCCTTTCCAAATCAGAATGTTAAGTTTGTTAAACCATATCACATAAGTTCCAACACTCGTTTGGTTTATAAGACTTCATTCTATCCGATCTCCCATTTGTAGTCCCGACACGCAAACATATTTATCTGACACATTAGGACACGTTTGAGCTTTGTTTATTCCATTGATCAAGAACACTATCGCAATCCCAAGTGAGTACATAGCCCCCCTCTTTTACGTTTTCAAATATCTTGGAGTGATTCATATGTGCCTATAATTATTTTCAAAATTTCAAAACAATATACATGGTTTATGTATACAAAAACGATTTTCAAAGTGAGTATATAATTCCCCTCTTTTACATTTTGCAAATGTTTTGGGGTGACTCATATGTGCTAAATCATTTTCAAGTTTTCAAAAACAATGTCTATGGTTTATATATAAAACAATACGATTTCAATAATGTGAACAACTTGTTGATGCGTTATCCATAACACGAATGACATTCATTAGCTTTGGCTGAGCCGACCAGTAGTATGTTATGGTACCATTGGACTAACAATCCCATTATCGGACTGTTCACTGGATTTGGTGGAAGTTTGGGTAATGACATAAACTGTTTCTAATTAACAAATCATTTGTTGATTTGTTAGTCTAGTTAAAGAGAACCTTTGGTGGTCTATTAAAGATACCCTTTGGTGGTATAGTCAACACAGGTTTGAATGTGTTCATTAAAGAACGATCAAAAGTTTTCACAATTAAAAACACGGACGATTTGTTTATGACGTGGACAATTGGTTTATGACACGGACGATTGATCTATAATATGGACAAATGGTTTATAACATGGACAAATTGTTTTGAACAATGTCACACAATGATTTTCACTTAAAGATATAAACCATACGAAGTTTTCTTTTGAATCAATCTATTACAAGGTTTTTACAAAAGAAATGTTTTTGTCAAGATTCATGGCTACAAGGTTTTCACAACTCTAACCAACTTGTTTTAGTTGGTTAATTGTATTGCAATATCAAACACTTTTGATACGAGGTTTTCACTTAACGACTCTTGAAGTCGGACGAGGTGTTGCAATATGTATACAAGGCCACGAATTTGACACACTCACAAAACCTATGTACTCGCCGACTTTTTTTATGCTGACTCTCTTTTCACGTATGTTTTAGGAATCAATACTTGATAATATAATGCATGCTTCACGTAGGAATGGACGCGGGCCTTAGTGACTTAAAACATGAAAGACAATTTATTTATGTGTTATTTATGTTTATCCCAAGACAATGTAAACATTTAAATTAATCAAACATAATTTTAAATTCCATGAGTTGTGAAACAATAGTTCACTGACATGACTCCCCAACATTTCCGCCGCGGTTTGTTGTTTTACACGGTTGGGGTGTTACAAATTCAAACCGTAATCCCACAATTGTTGTTGTATCCACAAGACTTGAGCACAACAGCTCAAAGCTGAGATGTACTCTACTTCACATGTAGACAATGACACAGCAAGCTGCTTCTTGCATTACCAGGATATCGGACGGCTTCCAAGCAGTTGAACACCACCAGAGGTTAATTTCCTATTGATTGGGCACCTGCCAAAATCTGCCTCCACATATGCTATCAAGTCTAAGCCTCCCTCGACTGGATACCACAATCCAAGCATTGGTTTGCCTTTTAGATAACGGAAAATCCATTTGACGGCTTTCAAATGCGATTCTTTCGGATTAGCTTGGTACCTAGCACACAAACATACAGAAAACATTATGTCGGAATGAGATGTTGTAAGATACATTAAAGAACCAATCATTTCACGATAAACCAAACGATCCACTTCAAGATCTTTGCCCTTTTCATCTGATAGCTTATGATTGGTAGGCAACGAGGTTTCGTAAGGTTGACTATCTTCCATGTTGAATCGCTTTAGGATCTCATGGACATACTTCGTCTAATGAATGTACGTGCCGTTCTTTTCTTGATTCACTTGCAACCCAAGGAAAAACTTCAGCTCACCCATTGCGCTCATCTTGAATTTCGATTTCATAACCTTTTCGAATTCCCGACAAAGCTCTTCATTTGAAGAACCAAAAATAATGTCATCAACATATATCTACAAGATCAAAAAAATATCCCCCTTTCTTTAAGATGAAGAGTGTAGAGTCTATTGCACCATGAGTGAATCTGTTTGCCAACAAATGCTTTGAAAGCGCCTCATACCATGCACGTGGAGCCTGATGGAGACCGTATAAAGCTTTTTTCTAGCAAGTAAACTTTGTTCGACGAGTCTAGAACTTCAAAACCCGGCAGTCGGGAGACATACACAGTTTCTTGCAACTTCATGTAAAGGAACACTCTTTTAACGCCTAACTGATAAACTTTAATGTGCATATGAGCTGCAAAGGCTAAGAATAGATGGATTGCTTCAAGTCGAGCTGATGGTGCATAAAATTCTATGTAGTCAATCCCTTCCTCTTGATTGAACCGTTGCACGACCAATCAAGCCTTATGTCTGACAACTACGCCTTTATCATCCTTTTTACATATTAAGGCCCATTTTGTATTAATTGCATGCTATCCCTTCGGAAGATCTAGCAGGTTCCAAACCTTCAGCTTGTCAAACTGAGCCAACTCTTCCTGAATCACCTCACACCACAAGTTGTCTTTCAGCGCCATGTGGTAGTTTTTCAGCTCAATATGTGAAATAAAACATTCGTGCAGGCTTAAGCTGTAGATCTCTTGCTCTTTGATTTTTGTGAACTAACACTGCATATCATTAAGACTTCTGCTTCGAGTCATCATTCTTCCACACGGATCTTCGATAACGTTATCGATAGGATGATTCCGAGTTGTCCGAGTGAAAGGAACGGTTGGAACTTGCAGATTAGTACCTAAATTTAACTGGATCTCCCCCTTAGCAGGTTCACTACTAGACACTTCAACATTCCCAAAGGAAGTATCGACATTTGTAAATTGAGCAACTTCTCTATCATTATTGGAATCGCTCGAATCTGCATCATTGAGGGTTTGAGCGGCAACGACATCCTTGACATTTGACATGCTAGCAACGTTAACTCCTGAATCATCATTTGAAGAGACATTTGTTGGGATGCTAGTACGCCAACTTGCATCCACTTCATCTTTGTTGATTAGGTGTGTATACACCAATTCCGTCTCATCATCTGTTAGATCAGGTAAAGGGCAAAAGAATCAAACAATTTGTCATATTGATAACCAGTTTTGGGACCGAACTCAGATGGTGGTAGATCATAACTCAAAGGATTTATATCGAAGACCACTTCCACCATCTGTTCTTGACATTGTATACTTGTTTGTTCGGAGAGCCTAGATCATAACCTAGGAAAAAACCAATTTCTCCGACCTCCCCAAACTTCGGAGTATCCTTTGTTCGTCGGATAACACACTTAATACCAAAAGCTTGGAAACCTTGTAAATTTGATTTTTTTTCTCAAGAAGTTCATAACATGTTTTACCTTCCCGTTTTACTGTAAGCACACGATTCAGCACATAGCATGCGGTGTTTACACCTTCGGACAAAAAGAACACGGGCAATTTGAATTTGGAGAGAAGGGTTTGTGCAGCCTCGATAAAGGTCCTATTCATCCTTTCAGCGACTCCTTTATGTTTAGGAACATAAGGAGTACTGAACTGATGAATAGTACCCATATCATGACATAACTCATCCATGTATTGGTTTTTAAATTCAGTTCCATTATCACTTCTGATTTGTTTAATAGGCAATGAGCAATTTTTCTCTAATCGTTTAAATAAATCTTTTAAAGTTCCAAAAGTTTGATCTTTAGATTTTTAGAAAAATACCCATGAATATCTTGAAAAATCATATGTGAGCACTAAACAGTAAGACATGCCATCGATGTTGGTAACATGAATTGGACCAAACAGATCCATGTGAAATAGCTAAGGGTTGTCGGATAGAGTTTATACGTTTAGTCTTATGAGGTTTGCATTTAATTTTCCCCTTCTCACAGAATTTACATTTACTATGCATGTTAAAGCTACATAATGGAACACCCAACACCAAGTTGTTCTTTATCAAGTGATTCATTTTGCGTAGATGCACGTGACCCATTCTTCTATGCCAAAGGAAGGATTGATCTTCTGTTGCCCTTGAAACTAAACATGTCGCCGAACCAAAGGAGTTCACAACTGGATGCATGTCCATCAGATAAATGTTGTTCACTCTTGGCGCCCTCATCATGATCCAATCTTCTGGTACTACAAATCCTGGCTTAAGAACAAAACAAGCCTTATTCGTGAAATGCATTGTATACTAGTTATTACAGATCTGAGATACTGACAGCAGATTGTGCTTCAATTCTTCAACAAAGTTCACTTTGTGCAAAGTGATCTTGCCGTTCGGCACAAAACCTTCACCCATGCTATAACCACCCTTTTTACCCGCGAAACTAACATAACCACCTCGAATAGATTTTACATTTGTTAACAATTCCTTGTTTCCCGTCATATGCCTAGAACAACCACTATCAATATACCAAATATAGATAGCCCTCTTTAGTTGTTCCTGAATTACCAAACAGGAAACTAGCTAAAATGAGGGACCCAAGCCGTGATGGTCTTGGGTCGTCCGAATTCATCAACAAATGAAAATTCTTTAAATAACCATCTCCATTGTTATTTCTAACATTTACACCATGGAAATTGTTAGAATGTCCACCCACAAATCAAGGATTGTACGTAGTTTGAGGACGGTTATTATATCTAGAATTTCCTCCAAAATAATTACCAGAGTTTTGACTATACTGAGTTCTAAAACTTCTATCAAACCTTGGTTGTTCGTTATTATAAAAGACTTTTCATCATTGGTATCCTGAATGTTGTGTTTGACCTAGGAATTTGGTTGGAGACATATTTAAGTTTTCAACATATCGGTGTTTAGTATGAGGTCTAACATTGTAGTTGTAAGAACCTCTAGATTGATTATCTTGCTCTTGTGGTCGGAAAGTCACTTGAGTCTGTCGTTAAACAAGG
The DNA here is from genome assembly GCA_947069175.1 of Scalesia atractyloides. Lineage (NCBI taxonomy): Eukaryota > Viridiplantae > Streptophyta > Magnoliopsida > Asterales > Asteraceae > Scalesia > Scalesia atractyloides. The sequence continues at coordinate 38,702,526 of CAMTDV010000008.1, read as the reverse complement.
TTTTTCTAACGACCCTCACGTTTTGCAAAAGAACTTTCCGAACCGCGATCTAAACCACGACAACTCCCATTATCCAAAAGATAGATTCCCTGATGCCTTCCTCGTTGATTTTTAACCTTTGGTTAAAGCTGGTTTATTTTCTTGTTTATCAACCTTAGGTTTTTGTGTTTTACCACTTTTCTTTTCATTCTTTTTAGGTTCATTTTGTGGTTTGGTGACAAAAGGTTTATCAAGATCAAGATCAACACTCTTTTACCTTTGTCTTTCAGAAAATCAGCAGCTAAATGTCCTTTCAATCAACATTTATAGCATTCGTCGTTTATCAACCTTTTCAAACTTTTCTTGTTGCTTATCTTGACTGCTAGAGGACAAGGATGCTTTGCTTGAGCTTTTTACACTTTGTTTTACAAAATCAGAATTTGAACTCTTTTCGATCTTTTCAAGTTCATTATTAAAAGTTTCGCCTTTTACAAAATTCATTTTCTTGATGTTTTAGCATTCCTTTTACCCTTTTTGTTGGATTTTGAATTTTGTTGAACATTTTGAACTTGATTTAGAGCTTCTAAATTTTTAAGTTAATTAAATTTTCAAGATTGTTCAAATTAACTTCTTTTGCTCTAGCATCACACAACCTCGTTTGTTCTAAACCCGATTCAGCTTCGTATCCAGACTCTTCCTCACTAATAGGATCAACAGTCAAAGGGGCGACAGGAACAGAATTTGCAATTTCAGGATCAATTGTTGGTGTTGATGTATAGTTGTTATTAAAAGGTGGTGGAACCTTTCTATTACTAACTCCATACATTTCATCTTCTTTATCTAGGAGACGCTGACTATTTATACAATAATTCGTCACTTCTAATGAACTCTCGAATTTCTCAAGTTTGCGTTGCAAATATAGAATCAAGTTATCTTTGTCTAAAATTATTTTGTTCTTTTCTAAGATCATATTTTAACACGTTTCAAGTTTAGTTTCTACATCTTGTTTTTTATTGTTGCTTGAGCCAGTCGTCTCTCAAACTCAGAGATGTCCTTTTTCAAGGCAATCACTCTACTTCTATGTTCCTTGTCTACACTAGAAAGTGCAACAATTAACTCTCTAGATTTCTCCAGATTAGTAATCAAATTACTGTTAGGAGAGAGCGTATCTGTCACACTTATCAACAAAGTCTATGCATCTAACACATCTTTTATCAGGTGGTTTAGATTGTACCTCAATATTAGCCATGAAAGCTTGATCTGAGCTTCCTTCATTTCCAGCTTCTTACTTTGCCATTTCTTCATCAACAAAACGCTGCATTTCTTCACTCGAGATCTTGAATTCAAATCATTATATCTTTCTTTTATTCTTTCTTTCTACCTTCTTCCTCTTCATTCTCCTTTCTCAAGCATTCTTCAGCTTCATTAATTTTATCCATTTCCAGCTTCTCACTTACAACTTCCGCCACCACATTTAATTCTTCCACATCCGCTTTTTCAAACATATCTCCAAACCCCTCTTCAACAATCTCTACAATGAATGCTCGTGAAACGATAGCAGTAGTTGTATCTTCCATTACAATTCCCCAATCATGTGGCTCACTATTTCTTGAAGGGGTTAAATAACCAATGCATTGTGTGGAGTAGGGGTAAGATTATTAGATGAGGTTGTTGTAGAAGTGTAGGAGTTGTATTGGTTGAGGCTTGACTTTGATTGCTAGATCTTGATGAGCTTCCTTAACCATTGTTACCTTGTCTTTCTCATTTTGGTTTGCGGCATTCTCTTGCATAATGACCATAGATACCACAGTTATAACATTTCACTTTGGTCATATCTACTCCCATACGTGTCTTTGTGTTACCACCAATAAAACTCTTTCAAAACAGGAATCTCAGGTTTTTGTAACAGTCCTGAAGGCTTTTAGTATTTAGCCTTAACCTTCCCGCAAGTTAGGCATTTTCTAACATAAGTCGCGATGTCTCCTTTAAGTTTAGGCCACCAATAAAATTCTTTTACGTCTTGGTACATCTATCCGCTCCCGAATGAATAGAGTACTTAGACTTGTGGGCTTCGTCTAAAACAACAGCTCGTAGGTCGCCAAAAAGTGGAACCCATATTCGACCAATAAAGTATAGTGTTCCATCTTCTTTTGGCACCAATATACATAGAAACAGATTCAGCAGTAGAGAAACAAGCACTTCGGTAGCACCAGCAGCGGTAACGTTCAACTGTTCACTAGAAACAATTGGAGTAATCTACACACGGCTTGAGCTTTCTTCACTAACTCTTCGTTGTTTATATACCTTTAATGGAATCTCATCATCCGATGAATCCGAAGACAAGGCACTAATGTCATTAAATTTCTCGTTCCATTCTTTTAGTTTGGTTTCCCACTTAGAAGAGGGATTGAGTGATTCACCCTTGCTTCTAAACATAGCAAGCCTCACTGTTTCTTCTTCAATTCAACCACCAATCAAATCTTTCTTCAACAATTTTCAATACTCTTTTTCACTTAACATCTCATCATCATCTTCTCCTACTTTTTTCTTACCTTTTGCAGTTGTTGAAAATGGACCTTCAGATGCCAATGCATCATCAACTTCATAAAATAAATCTTCCAAATTCAACTCTTCTTGAACATCACTTGCAACACCTACAACGTATCCACTTTCAACATTCTCAAACTCAACAACTGATTCTCCATCTTGTTGTTGTACGTCTTTAGGAACTGATGTATTTACAATGGGTTCTTTTACGACAAGTTCTTCACGTACTTGTATTGTAAGTTCTTCTTGTACATGTATTGCATGTTCTTTAGGTACTTGTACTTCAGGTTCCTGATAGTAGGTTCTTGAATAACTATCGAAGGTTTTTAGGATTAGCCTGAGGTTGAACAACCGCCAGATGTGGAATATTAACTAGAGCCTCTTCATCATTAGCTTCAAACAAATGAGCGACACCGTTAGTTATTTGAATCCAAGTCTGATCTACAGCTAGATTATAATTCTCTGCTTGAATTAGAGCACCAAGAAAATTTTTGTCAAGTGGAAGCACATCAGCATGTACTGAAGTATAGCCTTTCGACAATCTTTAAAGATGTGTTTTGTCATGAAATTTGGTTTATTAGCATCTAAGCCTTCATGCACTAGTAAGTTAGGAATCAAGTGTCTGAAAATCAACATAAGAAACCCGGATACAAAATCATCAGCTTCACATTTCGAGCTCGGTAACTTGATTGAGTTTGTAAGTCTCTAAGAATCATCCTTGAGAAGTTAAATGGTTGAGCAAACGTCGAACTGATCATGGCAGATAATAAGTGATAACCCATTCCATCTATCCCTTCTTTTTGCGGAGCAAAGCATTTGTGAGATGGGATCGGCTCTCCTCCAATGAGCACTAGACTTATCTGACTCAACTAACAGAGGCGGAATTCATTGTTAGCGAGTTTAAGAAACAAACAAGAAAGATGACTGCTTAAACGCCTTGAATTGTATTGATAAACATGAACACTTACAGAGCGAGTAAACAGTTTGTCAGGGCTTCGCCACACACCAACTGATCAGATCTTACACAACACTCAAGCTCCTCTATTTATAGGTCAACATGACTCGCACAGGAGGAGTGTGTGTATGTGACTCGTGTGAGTGATGCCTCGTACGAGTGACAAGGTGTCACTTGTACGAGCCATAAAGCTCACTCGTACGAGCCATGATCAAACCATATAATATCATATATTAACAAACACTATTTGGCATTCTAAGCCCTATATACATAAACAACATATCCTAGACGTAGGCAATAGATATTATGCACCAACAAACTCCCATTTGGATGTTTCCGCTGTCTTGGTTAGTCTTCAAAAACTTCTTCAAAAATTTGACAATTAACGTCTAAACTGAAAACGCTTTAGCGACAAACTTCACGTATGCTCTGCAATCCTCTCCTCCTTCTTCTCTTTCTTTCGTTTCTCAATCTCCTCCAACTTCCTACAAGAAGTGTTCCGTGCTGTTCCTGAGTGTATATCATTAGCATAACAGACATTAACAATCTTCTGGAACTAGAGAGCTTGTTCTTTATCTTTTTCTTCGAACAATTGACTAGCCACATCGGGTCTAGTACTCGAATGCCACGCCATAGACCATATATACGTTTGTGTGCTATGAAGGCTTCGGTTAATTCCTCAGTAATCTTCCAAGAATCATCATCTAGACACATATAACAGCTTCACCTGTACTTGAATCATAGTGCCACCATTTGAAGATCTTGAAGAAATCTTGTTCCTTCTTGATTAGAGGCATATTTTTCATAACTTTCGGCCTCTTTACCATCAACGTCACATCTTTTACTTTTGTTACTGGATCGATTTTCGTGATTCTTTTCTGGAAATGTGGCTTCCAGTGAATAAATCCATATGTAGCCTCAAGCTTTATTAGTTTCCGTAGCCGCTAGTCATGAAATTTCATTTTCAAATTAATCATATTTGTTTGAACAAGCTCTTAGATATCCCAGAATGGCAGGGTCTTTATGTCACTCAAGTATCAAAAGTACTAGATACCATATTCCCGTTTAATCGCATAAATATTCAGCTCTTCGATCCATCCCCAACTTAGAATATCCCCCAAAGAAATGTTAGCATCACGCGTAAAGAATGCTAAGGGATGTTTGAATTTTCGTTCAGCTGGTACTTCTATAAACCACTGCTTCCTCATTTCAGTAATTTCTTCAGCAGACAAATGTTGAGGAATAGTTCCTTGTTTGACTTCAATTTTACGCTTCAGAAGATCATCATTTTCGGCTGCAAACAGATCATTGAAAGTTGGGGAGTCATCTATACCCTCATCGGCAATATTAGAATCATCGTCATCAGAATCATCCTCCACCACAACTTTATCATACTCATGTGCATCATCAACATGTTCGAAGACATAATCAACAGGCTCGAAAGCACTGATGTCGTTAAGTTCTTATTCGAAATTAAACACAAAATATTCTTTGTCCATGCCTAACATTTGAGTGATCTCTTCCTTTGTGTAGCTATGGACATACTCTCCTTCTTCAACATCATGCTCTAAATATAGTATCTTCGGTTTAGGCACGACAGGAACGGTAGACATTTCGGTCACTGTGAAGATTCCTGCCTTCTTAGCATCTTTAGAGCTTTCAGACCCCTTTCTTTGTTCATTGACACCTTCACTCTGATTAGTAGAATCATCCAAGTACACAGAAAAATCGATATCATCATTCAAATTAGATTCTGTTACAAGGATACCTGATCCACCCAAGTCATCATCACCACCATCATTATCATCATCAGACTAATCAGAAAATATATCATCAAAATCATCCAAGTCTTCTTTTTCTTTTTCAGGATCTTCAACAAACTCATCTACCTTAGCTTCTATCTCTTTCTCCAACTTTCTCTTATTGAGCCATTCTCGATGATTAGCTAAGAGATTTGACGTATCAATTTCAACATCATTAGGCTTTCCAACCAACACAAACTTCTTTGAAACTGCATACACCACCACCTCTGAAGATACTGGGACAGATTTAGCTTCTGGCTCAGTTATGTCAATCACGGGTTCCTCACCTACCTTTGCCTTACCCTTGCCCTGAGCATTAGATAGTTCTTTGGCAATGCGTTCAAGCTCGGCAACTCTTTTTCTGGCCTCTGCTTTCTCAATTTCATCAATCTCAGCAGCTAAATTGATTCCGAGTTTCTTCGTGAGAATTTTCTCGAATAAGCTCATCTTTCTCTGATTTCTGACACGTTCTTCATCATATTCTACCATGTGATTTCTTAACTCTCATTCTCAAATACAATACTCGCCAAAATAGCCTCTATCTGATGTTTTTCTGCAGTAAGCCCATTGATTTATTCTTGTAGCTCAGCAATCTTGACACTGTTCAGCATTACTTTTTTCTCAATTTCTTCTACGCACGAATCGTTGAACATGTCTACCAAGAACTCTTCCCCTCCCGGAATATCACCAAAGTCGAAGTCGAATTGATCTTCTAACCTGGTACATGTAAAAAACTAGGGTTGAGGTTGTGGTGTTGGCTGTGGTGGTGGAGATGGTGTTGCTTGTGGAGTTGGTTGAGGAAATGGTGATGGTGGTGGTTGAGAAATCGGTTCAACATTCTCTTCTTCAACAGCCTTTTTCTGCACTTTTCTTTTAGATTTGTCTTTTGGAGAACAGTGCTTCTAATCGCCGGCCTTTTGAGACGTCAACATTTGAACAAAATGAGGATATTGCAAGAACTTCTCTCGTTGAATATTTTGGACCATTTGGGAGAAGATCACTCTCGAGAAATTGTAGAGCAAGTTCAGAATAAGTGAAGTGATCATACACATCTGATAATCAATTAAATCATCAAATCCGCCCTTTTGGTGACTGAGAGCATGAATCACACAGTGTGTTATATATCGAAATAGAGCACTAGGGTTAGCTTTCTTGAAGGGAGTTGCATTAACGAATCCAGCATAACCCATCCTATAGAAGCATCCTTTAACCATATATTCTGGAAAACAAGTAGGATCTTCTTCGTGATCGTTGGTGTTAACCTGAATATCTTCGTTATCAATCTTTACAGCCAATAAAATCGCGTTCTCTTCTTCATCAAATTCAGCAGCATTCCAAAAATATTCTATATGAGTAGGCTGTGTGATGATCAGTGAGAGCTTTGGTGATTGGAAGACGACTCAAAAAATCTAATACATCTCGGTAAGCTGCAATTTCAGGAATGTTCTTGTCCAGAAGACAACAGATGTTGTGGAATGGAGAAAACGATGACTTCTTGATCTACAAGCATAAACATTTCAAACACTTAGAATATTTTTTCAAAAAAATTTCAACTTTTAATCACTCATACGAGTCACCATGCGTACGAGTCATATACTTTGACAAAATTTAAGTCTGAAACAAAACCCCACTCGTTTGAGCCACTTCTTTGTTCGAATGAATTATATACTTAACAAATTTCAAGGGTTTTGAACAAACTTCCTCATACGAGTGATGCTTTGTACGAGTCATCAAGATACAGACATTTAAGATTCTACTCGTACGAACGATCACTCGTACGAGTGAATATGATAAACATTTGAAATCCTCGCTCGTACGAGTGATGATTGTACGAGTAATGAATCGTACAAAATAACACCTAATCAAATCGAACTTAAAACGTGTAGATTTTAACAAATTGAAGGTTGATTAATAGGTTAACACAGCCAATATTAACGATTTTGGGATCAATTTTATATTTTACCAGTCCAATTATCCTAAATCTATGTTTTATGTCCTTTTGGTCCAATTTTGCCATTATAAACGGCTTAAAACAAGCATTAGTACCTTGCCCATTGAAAGAGGTGTGTAAATCAACATCCCCAAAGTCTAGATACATAATGTAGATCAAGAAAAATGATTGTTAAGAACTGGTTCGCACAAAGTATGTTCTCAATCGCACATAGTCAATAGTGTGACTCGTGCGAATGAGCATTCCTTTTATACTCATTCAAGGTTCACTTGTACGAGTGATGGTTCATGCGATTGAAGCTTTTTGTCACTCGTACGAGTCAATATCACTCGTACGAGTCAGCTTTTATACACTTTGTTTATCTTTTTTTATTTTTTATGAAATTTTATCTGTTTTTATAACACATTCAGTTAACCAAGTCTAAATTAATGACCCTGGTTATCCGATTTGCCTACCAAGTCCAAGTTAATGACCTTGGTTGACCGATGTTTGACCAAAACATATTTATTCTAAAATGTAAAGTTTTAAATTAATGAACTTTTGACGTTTCAGGAAATTTTTCTTTTCAGATTATAACACATTCAGTTAACCAAGTCTAAATTAATGACCCTGGTTATCCGATTTTCCTACCAAGTCCAAGTTAATGACCTTCGTTGACCGATGTTTGACCAAAACAGATTTATTCTAAAATGTAAAGTTTCAAATTAATGAACTTTTGACGTTTCAGGAAATTTTTCTTTTCAGATTATAACACATTCAGTTAACCAAGTCTAAATTAATGATCCTGGTTATCCGATTTACCTACCAAGTCCAAGTTAATGACCTTGGTTGACCGATGTTTGACCAAAACAGATTTATTCTAAAATGTAAAGTTTCAAATTAATGAACTTTTGACGTTTCAGCCAAATTTTCTTTTCAGATTAGCTCCCAACCCGTGCTCTTTAGCTTTACTCCAGCAATTGTCGCTTTGACTTGGACTAACGGTATTTTCATCATTGGTAGACTGCTAAAAGAAAATTGAAAATCTTTTTGGGATTTTTATGAAAAGAAAGAACAAGTAAAGATGTATTTACATACATATTTTGGGAGTTTTGTGTTTAGAGGATCATATCAAATATTTAGACAAATCACAAGTACCATTGATCTTGGTAGTAACTTTAAGTTTTTAAACAGATTTTACTTATCCACTTAAACCTCTACGTGTTCCTCAATTGTTTCAAGATATGTTAGATAATATTAAGAACATGAAGTAATTGTGTTTCCCATCTCAGACTATACTCTCGTATCGAGATTCCCAGAATATCATTTCACAGGTGAATATATCTAACTGATATCTGTAAATGGGGTGAATTAGGAGACCCTGAGAGCTAAGGTTAGTATTTCCATACAGACAAAGAGATGAAGGCTCGTCTTTAGGTGGTGTTCCATTAAGGATTCTTTTGAAATGCAGATGTCATAAATATTTATGATATACTCATTTTTTGTGCAGCTTTTGTAGAAGAATAATGCGAAAAGTATTATACAAGTTCTAGGTCTTTACCGACGCAAAATCAAAAGAACTCCGATAATACCCCAGATATCGATTAAATATAAAGACCTAGTATCACAGAATCTGGCATTCTCTCAAACAAAATTTTGGAGTACTAAGTCTATATATCCGAGAGATGTCGACCCACAAATTACTCAGTTTTTCTTTTAGGTTTATATCTTGAGGAACAATTTACTGAATGAGTGAAGCTTATTGGCACATTCTCAGTAAGATCTGTTTAATTACTTGTTTAAGCATCCATATCTTTAGCATACTGTGATTCAACTGATGTAATATTATTACCCTTTTTTCACAAAAACTCTTTTTTAACTTTTTATGTTTTTAAATTTTCCACAACTTTGCTCCCCGTAAAATCAAAAACATATTTTTGGTTTTTAGTTTTTTTTTTTTGAATAAAATATATTTATAGAAAAAACATGTCATACCGATGAGAATCACGTCAAGTCCTCGTCATCCTCAAATTCAACCTCATGTATATCCCCTGATGTCAGATTTCTTAAACCATTTAATTTTAAAAGATTTTTAAAGCTTGAATGATCAAATGCTTTTGTGTTAAAATCTGCTTTTTGGTCATCAGTATGGATTTTTTCAATTTTAACCAACTTTTTCTCGTAGCAGTCACGGATTAAGTGGTGTTGAATCTTTAGTGCGTGAGTGTTGAACAGGATTTTTGGTGATATCAATAGCCGCCTTGTTATCTACGTAAATTGGCGTATCAAGAAATTGAAGTCCGTAGTCTCTCATCTACTGTTGTATCTAGAGTATCTGAGCACAACATCTAGATGCTGAAACGTATTCAGCATCACGTGTAGAGAGAGCGACCGCAGTCTATTTCTTGCATTGCCATGTTACCAAACAAGTTCCAAAGAACTGGCAACCAGCCGTAGTAGATTTAGCATTGAGCTTGCAGCAGCCGAAATCAGAATCCGAGTAACCCGCAAGGTTGAAGTCGTAATATCGAGGATACCACAAACCAGTGCGTGGAAATCCTTATAAGTATCGCATGATTCGTTTGACGGCTAACAAGTACAAATCCCTGGGGTTTGACTGATAACGAGCGCATAGGCATGTTGGATACATGATATTAGGTCGCGAAGCTGTAAGATACATCAAGGATCCGATTATGGAGCGATATAGTGTTTCATCGACTTTAACTCCATGAGCGTCTGGACAAATGCCATGATTTGGAGCTAATGGAGTTCATGTTGGCGCAGTTCCTGACATGTCAAATTTCTCTAACACATCATGAACATACTTTGTCTGATGAATGAAGATACCATCAGGCAATTGATTAACCTGAAGTCCTAAAAGAACTTCATCTCCCCCATAGCACTCATATCGAATTTCTTCTTCATGACTTCTTCGAAGTCTTTGCACAACTTATCATTTGTCGATCCAAAGATGATATCATCCACATATATTTGTACCAAAATCAGATGACCATCTACTTCCTTTGTGAAGAGGTTACAGTCTACAGTTCCTCTGAGAAAGCCGTTGTCAAGAAGATGACTTGAAAGTGTTTCATACCAAGCTCTCGGGGCTTGGTGAAGACCATATGAAGCTTTGTTCAGAAGGTAGACTTTATCCTTGTGTATCAGATCAACAAACCCCGGTGGTTGGCCGACATACACCTCCTCTTTGACTTTGCCGTAAAGGAAAGCATATTTAACATCCAATTGATACACCTTGAATCCTTTCCAAGAAGCAAAGGCCAGGAATATGCGAATAGCTTCTAGACGAGAGACTGGGGTGTAGACTTCAGTGTAGTCTATCCCTTCTTGCTGGTGAAAGCCCTGGAAAACCAGACGAGCTTTGTTCTAACCACAATACCTATGTCATCTTGCTTGCACCTGAAGACCCATCGAGTACTAATCTTTTTATGATGATCCGGTAGGTCAACAAGCTTCAAGACTCCAAGTTTCTGGAATTGAATCAACTCTTCCTGCATTGCATCTACCCAGCTTTCTTCTTTCAACGTGTCTCTCCAGTTTTCGGGTTCAACCTATGAAACAAAACAACTGTAAGAAAGTCTGGTTTGCAATGGAGCAATACTAGTATAAAAGCAACTTAGATCCTTGTTGATCTGATTGCGAGTTTGCACTCCATGGATCCCCAGGTTTCTCTGCGTTGGCGTAGTATATCGTTGACAATCAACATACTGTGCAAGAATAACCTGGTTCAGACTCGGCAAGAAGACACGCTTTTGTGGACTAGCATAACCGATGAAAAATCATTCTAAGGATTTTGGCTCCAAATTTACCGTCCATGTCCAGTACAGTACACGGCGATCCAAAAGGCTCCATAAATGCAAGGTTAGGATTCTGATGGTTTAGTAGCTCAAAACAAGTCTTGTTCTGAGGCTTAACTATCAACACACGATTGAGGGTGTAACACACAAATGCGACTGTTTCGCTCCAGAAACTAATTGGAAGTTTTGAATCAGCAAGCATGGTTCTGGCAGTCGCGATCAGTGTGTGATTCTTACGTTCAGCTACTCCATTTTGTTGAGGAGTATAAGGAGCGCTGAATTCGTGAAGAATCCCCTTTTCATTGCAGAATTCGAGAATTCTCTTGTTCTTGAACTCGGTACCATTGTCACTGCGAATTCTCTTGATAGGCAAGTAATACAGATTTTCAAGCTTTCTGAAAAGAATCATAAGACTTTCAAACGTTTCATCTTTGCTTTCCAGAAAGAAAACCCATAAGAATCTTGAGAAATCATCTGTTACGACCAGGCAATATAGATCTCCAGAAATGCTTTTCACATTTGCTGGCCTAAAAAGATCCATATGAAGCCTTTCTAGTGGTAGCTTAATAGAATTAAGAAGCTTTCTTGGGTGTGATTTCTTATGTTGTTTCCCCTTCTTACAGCTCAGACAATCATCAGATAAATGAAAATTCTTCCGAATAACACCCTCCACTAGGTCATTGTGCACCAAATAATTCATCTTTCTCAAGTGAATGTGCCCCATCTTCCGATGCCAAAGTATTGACTCCTTCTTGGTTGCTTTAGAAACAAAGCACTGAACCTTCTTAGATGTGGTGGATGCGACGCGTATGTCTAGAAGATAAAATCATTCTCTCTTGGAGCGCACATGAGGATCCACTCCTTAGGAATTCTGAATCCCGGCTTGAGAATTAAGCATTCTTTCTCGTTGAAGTGTGTTGTGAACTTTTTGTCACAAATCTGCAAAATACTCAGTAGATTGTTCTCCAGCTCCACAATGTAGTTCACCTTGTTGAAGGAAACCACTCCATTCGTAAGAATACCTTCTCCTACAATTCTTCCACCTTGAGTTCCAACAAAACCAATGTAACCTCCCCGGATAGCTTTGACGTCGTGCAACAACGCAAGCATCCCAGTCATGTGTTGGGAAGCTCCACTCTCCATAATCCATTTAGACATGATCGATCTTGGGAGCCCATGCAGACATGCAAAAGAAGTTATTTAAACAGAGAAACCCAAGCCTGCTTGGTCTTGGGTGGGTTAGGAATATCAAACTTCGAACCAACTTTGATCTTGACATTTTGTTTGGCCTCTGTTTTGGCTGGAACAGATGGTTTCAGTTCTATCGAGGATGGTTTAACTTTTGCAACCCATGTTTGTGTTTTCGAATTTGCCCTTTCGAATAAAACTTTGAATCCTTTTGATGATTCTTGGTGGATGTTTCCCCAATTTTAAATTTATAATTTAACTGAATCGTTGATTTTACATTTTTATGGGATTCATTGTTTCTTTTCAAAATCTGTTTTGGTACAACCATGGGTGCCTTTTGTTTCACATCTTTGGTAGATCTGTTGGAGTTAGAAAAAGATTTTGGATTTCTTTATGAACAATGTCGTGCAATATGCCCAACAATTTTACACTTGTAGCATATCCTGCTGTCTTTTTGAACAGAGGAATCCAAAACTCATTTTCTACTCTCTTTTTCTTTCTTGAACTCATCATTGGATTGTTTACCAATGATATCTTTTTCCTTTTCTGTCGTTGTCCCATAGGCAAAATTGATTTTCTTTGCAAGATTTAGCTTTTGGAACTTGTTGTTCGTTCTTTGCTTTTCAAAACCCAACCCAGCTCTCCTATTTTCAGGATAGTCTCTGTTCCTTTGGTGGTAGGGTTTAGAATAGAATGATGTATCGTGTTTTTCAAAATCAAAATGGCTCACCTCAATAAGCTTGAACAACTTTTCAACACGACCCAGATTGACATTCTGAATCGGAAAATCCTCATCGGAATATAGTTTATTAGATTCATGCATTTTGTATACGATGACGTTTGGACCCAATCCAAACCGGGTGTGCGGATGCCTTGCCATGGTTTGAACAACCGCACACTACTTCTCAAGAAGAAAGACAAAGACCTTTGCTGGTGCAAAAACATGTTGACAACATGATGTATGGACCATCAAAAGATGATGTGTACAAGCTTCTCCACATGCACTCTTGCTTCTTACCAGTCAGACCCAGAGGTTTATAATCTTGTTTCTGTGAAGAGATTTTTCAGTTATATGAAGTAACTGAAAAATCGACCTTGAAATCCACACCGGGTGGATATCCAGTTGGGAGAGCACACAGATTCCTGGCAATGCACGGAGAAATTGCAGGATTATGGTTTAAATTTTCTAATCTCTCCTAACACTGTCGATTTTTAAGCTGCTTTACAGATCCCGAATAGAATCTCGTACAGCACTCCAGACCAAACACATTGATCTCGAATATCACTCACACGTGATTGTTTCAATATGGAACTCATCAATGTTGTTTTGGTCCACACCGATTACCAACGTGCCAACTCATTTCTCCAAAATTTTGATAAACCATTTTATTAAATTAGTTTTGGTAAACGACATCGAGGTAAAACATGAGTTAATCCACATTGGGAAATCATTTTTGTGAATATTTTTCTTGAAGACAATCCAAAAAGATGCATTAAAGGATTAAATTTACTTTTTGCATTGTAGGGGGAGTAAATTCTAATCTAAAAAAATACAAAAACATTAGAAAAACAAAAATGAGTTTCCTGGCAAGAAAAAGAGAAAATGATAGTAAATTAGTGGTCTGTCAAAACCTCTTTAAACCTAAAATGAAATGTGATAAGTAGCTCTATATTCAATAGGCTCACAATCATTTTAAAGTGTGCACAGGGCGATATAAACATAATCGACTGAAGACCAGGTGGGAACCATTCATTGGCATATGGTCTTGGTACCAAAATTTCGTTTGATAGTATGCCGAGGCTCTGAGATATGCGGTCTTTATGCTTGTTTATCATCTAGGTATCATGGTTGAATCTTTTACCGAAAAATAACGAGGACGCAAGTCTAGAACTTCCATGATATCATACATACGTGTAAATACTGCATACGACTATCAATAAGTGATAAAAATATCACATTCACCCAATAAATAAGTGATAATATATCACAGCTTTATGCGGGAGTTAAGTTCGTCTCTTTGCCGGTACGTTGGTACTAACCTGTTCACGGACTTACTCCTATGCCCTGCATGCATCTGAAAATCAAGTTCCTCATCATTAAGTGATTTAATCACATAGGGCTTGTTTTCATGAAAACTAAGTGAGTATCTCACAATCTATACGTCAAAACAGATGATAAACAGTATACTCACCGGTAAAATTTTCTCTCATGCATTTCTTGATACCAGAATGTCTCGTGAGTGGATGAACACTGGTCGGTAAGTATAAATCATACATTAATCGTATCCCCTAACTGCGAGTACATCTGATAAGTTGAGCTTATGTGGACAACAATACCAATAGTTGTTATAGGATACTTATCTAAATACTGATTAATCGAACAACAAGTGTGTTTTGGTATGACCGTATACTAATATGATTCTCTTACCATTGAAATTCGCAAAAAGAATGTCTGTAAATATTTATTTGTTGCTTTCCGTCCTTACATTTAAAAAAATTTGAATAATGTCAAAAAGATTTTAGGTGAGTTTTAATATAAATTTTATAAAAGCCAAGAAGATTTTGCTTCTAGTTTATTTTTGATTGACCGATGTTGGAACTCGAGTCTATCCAACCTAAAATCCTGATTGTAAGCCGGAAAACAATTGCATCTTCATAAATGGTCGAAGTTGACAAGCATTGAAGGTTAATGGATTAAAATTGAACAATCTTAAAAACTCTTTAAGTATTGTCAGTTGGTAGTTGAATGAGAGTGGGTCTCATGTGTGTCATTTGCTAATTTTGCTTAAGATCAAACCTTCATGAAATTTTCAAATGAAAATTCTCTAAGGTTGATTAAATCCCTAGCAGTTATTCTCATTACGCGTTTAGCTTTGTTGTGTGTGTAGATGTGGCATCCAAGCAAGCTAAAGGCAAAGAGAATTAGTTTGAAGGAAAGGTTATGGGAGAAAAGACTCAACATGTATACAAGCCGTGAATCAAGAAGATCAATTCATAGCTGACCACTTATCAACACCACAAAATATATTCAAGGGGAGTTTGCTGATGCACCTCCTGACTATGACACGTGAAGACATCTGAAGATCTGACAGTGTGAAGAACGAACCATCACGAGCAGCATCCAAGGGGGAGTTTTTTTATGCATATTTATGTTGATGCAACTCAGTTCGGTTCGGTTCAATTCAGTTCGTTATTAACGCCAGAAGTTCATAGTCAGAAGCAGGCCATTAGAAATGAAGACCGAAGACCAAGCAACATCTAAGGGGGAGTTTGTTGATACACTTTTGTGTCTGTCGCTTGTTCTTAGTTAGATCACTAATTGTACGGTCTTTTTTTTGCGTCTGTAAAGTTTTGGTCGTGTCGACCAAATCAAGATATCCTCCTATCTTGATTAGTACCACGTTTAGTTTGTCTGTGTTGTAAAACGGTTGCATGTGTGCATACTGTTAAGTCTTGTGTTTCTGATCTTACTGTCTGTCGAGCATGTTTGTTAGCACGTTCTCCGAAGAACACTTATTCGTGCGAGTGAAAGGTGCTTCGTATGAGCCATTACTTGTTCATACAAGTCAGTTACCTGATCGTACGAGTGGCCCTTTCAACAAGCATTTTGCTTATTCGTACGAACCAATTACTATTCGTACGAGCCATAGGTTATTGCCGAATGTTCTTCCTGACTTGTAGTGGTTCGTACGACCAGCAACATTCTTCGTACTATTGCTGGGTGTTGGTACTATATAAACAGACATGCACTTCACAGTTCTGTGTGACACTAGAAAGAGAGAACACTGAGAGTGTATAGAGAGATAAGCAGTTTATTCAAGAGTGTATGTACTGGGTCTTTCTACAGATCAATATAGTGAACATTTGAAGATATATCTTTTGTTATATTGGTCGAGCTCTTGCTTTGGTTTGTTATATTCCGCACTTGTGTGTGTGTTAAACAACAAGGAAGTAGGTTATCTTGATCCTACAAGTGGACCTACATGCACCATTCTTGTTTTGGGTTGAGGACGATGATAAATGGCTTTCTTGTAATAGTCGTTAGCAAAAGGGTTTTGATTGCCCAAGACTTCTCTGTTTGGACATTCTCGTTTGAAATGCCCCTTCTCTCGACATTTGAAACATGTAACTTTGGACTTGTCGAAGCCAAGTTTCCCATCAAGTCCTCCCAAATTGTCTTTGCCAGTAATCTCCATGAAACATTGCGCTCTTCAGACGATAGAAGCCATACACCATTTGATGTCAATCAATTCCATCTCGACCTGATCAATCTAATCATAATCCTCTCTCGTCATTTCTGAATTCCCAATCTTTCCTACCACTAAACTGTCATACGATTCAAGTACCGAGGCAAGTAATGACACGTGTTGCTTCGCGGTGTTCTCATTGAAGTTTTGAGCATTTTGGAAATCAACAATAATATTTCATTGTATATCCCGTTGATTTGGATTAGATTAATTGTTCTGGTGATTTTGTGAATTGCTTGAACCTATGGGATGATTGTAGGCCTGGAGGCGTATTTGGATTGACAAACGCAAAAGATTGAAATCCACTTGCTTGACTTGACTGTGGACTTGGTCTGTTGAAAGCGCTGAAGGTATTTTGGATTTTTGGAGACTGTATTTGCGCAACAGGACTACCCTTGTAATACAAATTTACATCTTGTTGCATTTGGGCGCCTTTGCTCTTAGCCATTTTTTGCATCTCGAGTTCGTGCCCTTCCAATCTCTCAATAAACCTTGGTAATGAGAAATTACCATACTCTGTGCCATTCTTCAGAATATTCAAGTATGTATACCATTCTCCTTGAGGTAGGGAATCCGCCAGCTTATCGACTAATTCTTCATTCATCTTCACAATTCCCATGCGCTTCATTTGCACTACCAAGTGACAGTATCATTCAATCAATTGTTTCACCATCCCTCCCTTGATCAAAGTAAAGATATCGAATTTTACTTAATAACGCTCTCTTCCCTTTTCGCAGTTGTGCGCTTCCTTGGAATTTTAACCGTAAAGCATTCCATAAGGATTGTGCATCATCATCATTCTATAGGAGTGCCAAGATATCTTCCTTGATGGATTGCTGCAAGATGTTCATCATCTTCTTCTCGTTAAGGAACTTAACCCTTTTGAATTCTGAGAGTTGAGCTAACGTTTTCTCAAGACCATTCTCTCCAATCGGTGCTTGATATTTCTCTTCAATGGCAAACCAACAGGTGAAATGATTCGCTTGAACCTAGTTCATAAATCTTTCACTCCAGCTATCAAAGTCTTCAAGATTCATCAGCTTTGGAGGCTTTGTCATCGTGCCCATCTCATTTTCAAGATTCATATTCTGAGCTGCGGTGGTTGTAATTGCTGAAGCAGCAAAAGCATTGTAAAATTCTTCTTCCATTTTTCTACAAGATTTTAGAAACACACTTTTGAAAAACACTGATTAGAATGAAAACAGTTTCTCAAAAAGTTCTTCGTGCGAATGACCAGTTGCTCGTGCGACTTAGTTGGTTGGTGCAAGTGAGATACTCGTGCTAATCAAGGGATTCGTGCGAGCGAGATGTTCGTACGACTGAAGGTTACTCGTGCAAGTGACCACTTTGTGTGAATCACTGCTTCGTACGAGTGATAATTTTTAAACTTGTAAATTTTAAGAAAACTTGTTTGCTCGTTCGTACGAATGACTTAATTTGTACGGATGTCCGTTCCTACGAGTTGTCTCTCTACTCAAACGAATAAGTTCAGGTCACCAAACGGATGATTTTTACAATTTTCGTCATGAATTATGTTGATTTTAGTTCGGAAATTTTCAAGGATTGATTAGAGTTGATTGTAACATGATATACTAAAATCCTAGTCCAATTTGTCCATGAATTCGTCCAAATCTGAGATCTGTGTGAGAAAGTGTAGATGTAGAAAACTCCAATGGTTGAATCTGGATTTTAATTGTTGGTAGTCTACTAAAACTTGTTGTTTGTCCTCAAATCAGGCCTCAATGCTCTGATACCACTTGTGAGAGGGGATCGGCTCTCCCCTAATGAGCACCAGACTTATCTGACTCAACTAACAGAGGCGGAATTCATTGTTAGCGAGTTTAACAAACAAACAAGAAAGATATACTGCTTAAACGCCTTAAATTGTATTGATAAACGTGAACAATTACAAAGCGAGTAAACAGTTTGACAGGGCTTCACCACACACCAACTGTTTAGATCTGACACAACACTCAAGCTCCTTTATTTATAGGTCAACATGGAGTGTGTGTGTTGATACACTTTTGTGTCTGTCGCTTATTCTTAGTTACGTCTGTAATTGTAAGGTCTTTGTTTACTATGTCTATATATTTTGGTCATGTCGATCAAATCAAGATATCCTCCTATCTTGGTTTAGTAGACGATTAGTTTTTCTGTGTAAAACAGGTGCATGTATGCATACTGTTGAGACTTGTGTACGTCATGTATGTGGCACGTTCTCTGAAGAACACATCTATGTGCAAGTGGGAAATGCTTCGTACGAGCAAGATGTTGCTCGTACGAGCCACTCATCATTCGTACTAGTGAATTCATCTCAACAAGCTAATTGCTTGATTCCTGCGAGCCAGCTTGTTCATAAGAGCATCCATGGAAAATGTCCTTCGTGTCTTCTGGTGTTTCGTACAACCAGCTACATACTTCGTACTATTGCTGGGTGTGGACACTATATAAGCAGACATGCACTTCTCAGGGTTGGGTTAGAGATATTAGAGTGAGCTACACTAGAGAGAGAGACACAAGAGCACAAAGATTATTTCATGAGTCTGTATGAACATTGTTTATATGTGTTTGTACTAGCTCTCTTCTATTAATCAATATATTGAATCTTTGGTTATCCTATGTTTCTTACTTTGCTTTGGTTTGCATACTCACGAGGATTCCGCACTCGTATTTGTGTTGTAAACAGGGAAGTAGCTTAATCTTGATCCTCCAAGTGGACCTACAATTGGTATCAGAGCTTTGGCTCTCTTCCTTGTTTGAAACCAAGCTTAGTGTTGTGTCTGAGCTAGTTGTGGGTGATTCTGGAAGTGTTCTTGAACTCTCAACAGGAAACTTAAATTTTTGAAAGATAACCAACTTAAAACTTAGTTAAAATTTGTTGTATCCAGAAAATTTTCATAAAAACCTTGTTAGAACACATGGAGACATGTTAGGATTTGGTTTTTCATAAAATTTTCTATCAAAGTTTAGTTGGACATATTTTCAGGTGAAACACTGCCGGAAAACTCACTAGAATATTATTGTAGGGTTGACCAAATCTTTGGACATTCTGGACTTGACTGTTGTAAATGAAAAGCTGATATGGAATGTTTGTCTTTTTAACCAAAATTGTGTAGACAACATACCACTTTCGAAAACCAGTATGTGCTAGAAAAGGAAATTTTCACCAACCAGCCCTGCAAAAAGATTCCTCTCTGCGAAAAACATCAGTGCGAATAGCCCATCCACACGAAGAACAAGACTATTCGTACGAAAGACCAAGTCATCCGCACGAAGAACCTTGTTCACACGAAGAACAAGTTCATTCGCACGAAGAAGTACCTTTCATACGAAGCATCTGGTTCATACGAAGGACTATCATTCGTACGAATCATTGATTCGCACGAATAACCTTCTTCTTTAAATTGTTTTTCATGTTTCAGTTTTTCAAAGTTTGTGATTTTAAAATTGTGAACTTTAAAAGGAGTCTGTTATTTAAAAAAATTAAACTTTAAACCTTTTAATTTTCATAATCAAGAAAACATAATGAGTAATAATCCTTGGGATTGGAGTAGTAGTTCAAGCACAAATCAAGATTCATCACAAAGCTCCGCAACATTATGGTTAAATCATTAATGCCTCAACATATAACCATGATTACCGCAAATCAATGGGGTGTGTCGCAAATCAGAACCAGAGCATTCAGACTCTTCTTATAAGCGAGAGTGAAACTGGGGGTAATAACCATCCACCTAAATTGAACCATATGAACGATTATCCTTCATTGAAAAGTCGTTTCCACACATAGGTTCTCTGTCAGAACAAAGAATTATGGACGTGTTTTACTACACCCTACATGGAATCTCTCGAAGAAGCAGGATCGAATCCCAACCTCCTTAGCCAACCTAGATGAAAGCGATAAAAAGGCTTACGATTTAGAGAAAAAGGCATTTGCTATCCTGACACAAGTACTTCATAAAGATATTTATCATCAGTTTGTGTATTGTACCACCACCAAAATTTTATGGGACACCCTGGAAGCAAGAGGAGAAGGTAATGTTGCAACCAGAAAGTACGGCATGATCTGATGAAGAAGGAGTTTGAAGGTTTCATGTTCATGGAGAATGAATCACTGGACGATATGACAACACGTTTCTACCATCTTCTTAGCGAAATGTACTCGTACAAAGTGTTAGCATCTCCACAAGAAATCGTGATGCGCTTTGCTGACACATTACCACCAAAATGAAGTCAATTCATTAACTTATTAAAGCATACAGGTGTTTTGGATGCAATCAGTATTTATGAATTTGTGCAGAAATTGGAGAACAAGAAGGAAGAGGAAGTTTGAAAAGCACAAAGAGTTACTGTTCCACAAAACCCTGAAATGTAGTTTGGAGGTATTAATACAGGTATTAGTGTAAGTCAGCAACCAAAATTTCAAACCGCGTTTCTGTTTACGTTAATCCCTTTCTACCACCCCCTGTTCAAACAAATCAGTCTACAAGCTCAAGTACTCATACCTTTGGACAAGTATTTGATCCTAAAGCCTTTCTACCACAACCACAAGATCTTGCACCACAAGTTCCACAACAAGCTTCTCAACAAGCTTGCTATAGTAATAACTTTCAACCTGCAAACCCCAATACAGTCAGACTTGACACATCACATCTTTCCAAGGTCAGCGTAGAAGTTGCTCAGGAACATATGGAACTTCTAAACACAATGGCTAGTGCTTATTGTGGATTAGTCGCTGGTTAAATTGGAAACATCAATTTGACTAATGAAGACTACCAACAAATTGACATATATAATATGGAGCTAATGGATATCAAATGGTTGTTTGCAAGTGCGGTCAGAAGAGCTAAGGATTATATGAGCAGAACAGGAAGAACAATTTTGGAGAGCAAGAAAGATATGAAAAATGGTTTTGATAAAAATGTTGTTACTTGCTTCAACTGTGGTGAAAGAGGTCATTTCAAGCATGAGTGCACTAGACCCAGCAAACAAGGAAATCACAACCCCTTTCGAAATCAATCACAACCATCCACCACGACTCAAGTTAACCATGATCGAAGGATAGTAGTTGTTAACAACCCAAACAACACCAACCAGTCAGGACCTTCAAACAACATAAACAAAGCTTTAGTAGTTCATGCAGATGAAGGGTGCGATTGGTCATTACAATTGGGAAACGAGAATCAAGGAGGAACTGCATGTTATGCCAATATTATCAATCGAATCAAATATCTTCACAGTATGACAGTTCCGATGATGATGATGATAGGTCGGGGTATAATGGTGGTTCTGATGAAGAATGCTCGAGTACAGGTGGTTATGGATATGATTTAGATACCAGAGAAGGAAGTGATGCTGAGGTCAGAGAGTTGCTGAAAGAAGCAGAGAAGAGGAAAAGTCAAAAGGCTGGTCTGATGAAGAAAAGAGAAACTGCATCGAAGGAAACAGAAAAATTCTTTAAAAACAGTGCATCCTTCCCTCATCATACTGCCTTCATGGCTAATGTTGTTGGTTCAACAAGTCAGGTAAACTTCGACCCTCCTAAAATTTGTAGTGATTGTGCTGAATTAAAAACAAATTGTGAAACAATAAACAATCACAATCAAAACCTAGTTGTTGAATTGTCAGAATGCAAAGAGGCAAATTTGGCTTTAACTCAAAACAAAAAAGAATTCAAATCTGTAATAGAAACTCTTAAGAAAAGCGATTCTGAATTAACAAAGACAGTTTTGAATAAGCAAACAGGAATTTATAACTACATTAATATCCTTGAGGAAACAAAGAAAGAGTTAGCTATTACCAAATGCGAACATGATGCGATCAAGCTAAAATTTGAGAGTTACTCAAATTCCCGATATGTGCTAGATCATATCATTGATGTTCAAAAACTAAAAGGAGATGTTAAATGCATTGGGTGTAAATCATGTACACCTCCGTTGAAACACAATTATACCAAATTGCCCTATGAAGAGGAAATACCACGCTTTGAACCCTCTACACCTCTTAATCCTGAAGAGTTTGCAGCAGGATTAGGGTTCAAGCTAGACAATTCCTCAGTTGAATCAAAGAAATCAGAGAACTCATCATCAGTCATTGATCAGAACCCTTCTACAACAGAGGAGGATAATTCGTCAGATGATGAGTCCGAGAAAAATGATCAGGATCAATCTCTTGATGAAGAAAAAGGGATAGAAATGTGTGCTACTCCTAATATAAAAACTGTTGAAAATCAAGAGAATGATCCTATGAAATACGTCAAGACAAATGCGTCTACAGATGAAAATGATAATGTGTTGTATACTTTAATTGGGGACAAGAAAATTTACTCAAACAAAGACTTTCCGATCAAAAATGTAAATCCAACCTCTATTGATCAAGTTTTTGAAAATTCAACAACCAAGTTTTTGGAGAAGAAAAACCCAATCAAGTCACAACCAATATTCATTTCAAAAGAAAAACAAAAAGAAAAGCGAGCTGAAAAACCTAAGGTATCACAACCAAAGGTTGAAGCTACAGGCGCTCGCAACAAAAACGAATTAAAGAATGTTAAATTTGTGAGTTCAACTAGTACAGATAAAATCGAGACTTTTGAGAAAATTTCTAATATCGAATTTGTAAACTAAGTCAAGATTTTAAAGTGTAACAATCAAAACAATTACACCCAACACACAAATGGGTGTGAAAATGAACCAAGTACCTCAAGACCCACAAGTTCAACATTAAGTCATAAAACAGGATCTCCTAAATTTGTTGAGAGGAGAACATGTTTTAAATGTGGAGAATTTGGCCACATAATCAAGAATTGTACAAATCCAGCAAAACCCAGATTTGTTGAGAAAGCCCCTCCTGAACCAACTTGCCAACGTCGATCTATTTCTTCAAAACAAGACAAACCTATTATTAAAGAACAAGAAGAAAAACAGAGTCGTAAACAAGTAAAAATAATTGAAAAAGCATTAAAACCGGATTCTTCAAAAAGGAAACCAAGTTCTTCAAATTTAATAAAACCAGAAGTTGTTAAAAATGTAAATAATAGTCATTATGGTAAATTTCAACAATCTTGGAAACCTAAGACCGGTGATGTTTCAGGGGGAGGTACCAAGTTTCCAAATCATCACGTAATAGAAATCACATTTCTTGATGATAAGGGTCAACCCAAGACCACTAAGTCTTGGGTCCCCATTTCAAACTGATTGGGTATTGAAATGTGCAGGGTGTTCCAGGAGGACTGTTAAGAGTCATTGGATTGTTGACAGTGGAGCATCGAGGCACATGACAGGCGACTTAAGGCTCCTTTATGATGTGAAAAGCATTCGAGGAGGCTATGTTGCTTTTGCTGGAGACAAGGGCGGATACATCACTGGAGAAGGAACGGTATCCAATGGTGTTGTTAGCTTTGATAAGATTAATTATGTTCGTCAAATTGATCACAATCTTCTTAGCGTTTCTCGATTCCGCGACAAGAAGTTCACTATTCATTTTGATGATACCGGATATTATGTGCTGAAACCTGGTTTCAAGATTCCCAAAGAATGGTTTCTTCTGTCGGCTCCAAGAATTAATGACTTGTATATTCTTGACATGAGCCAAGCCATTACCACGTCCTCACAAGTCACATGTTTTGTCTCAAAAGCCAGCGAAAAGGAATCAATCTCTTGGCACAGATGAATGGGACACATTCACTTAAGGAAAATGAACTATTTGGTGAAAAACAATCTTGAGAAAGGTGTACCAGTGAAGAACTTTCATTTACAAGACATCTATGTATCATGCCAAAAAGGAAAGCAAGCAAGAAAATCTCATCCTGTGAAGATGATTAACACGGTGAATATGCCTTTGGAACGTCGTCATATGGACCTCTTTGGACCTATGAAATACAACACTACCTTTGGTGATTCATATTGTTTAGTAGATACTGATGACTACTCAAGATTTTCATGGGTGAATATGTTGGCACACAAGAGTGAAGTTCCTGAAATCCTCAAGAATCTCCTAACTCTGCTTGAAAATTTGTAAAATTTAAAGATAAGGAGAATCAGAAGCGACAATGGCACCGAATTCAAGAATCAAGTTATGGATGAGTTCTGTTCTTCTAAAGGCATTCTACATGAGTACAGTTCTCATTACACTCCACAACAAAATGGTGTCGTTGAGAGGAAAAATAGAACTCTGATTGAAACAGCAAGAACTATGCTAGTAGAATCAGAACTTCCTGTTCAATTTTGGGGAGAAGCTGTGGCTACTGCATGTTATACGATGAATAGAGTTCTTACGGTGAAGAGACACAGGAAAACATGTTTCGAGTTATTACAGAAAAGGAAATCGGATGTTTCTTTCTTAGAACCTTTTGGAGCTCCATGCACTATGATTGATCCACATGGTAAGTTTGGACCAAAGGCTATCGAAGGTTTCTTTATTGGATATACTACTCCTAATTTCAGAGTGTGGAATTTGTCAACAAAGAAGATTGAAGAATGGGGTGAAGTTAAGGTTCAAAGATAAACTGAATCAGTAAGAGCTCCAGGTGCTCCTTGGATGTTTAACTACGATGGGCTGTTTAACTCCTTTAATATGCCAACCTTTGATGATGCTTCTGCAGCTGCTCAAATGTTACTAGAAAGTGATACTACAATTGACTCGTCATTAGTTCGACCAATTATTGTTAATCCTCAAGTGTCTACTTCGGTTAACAATCTTGTTAAGAATGAGGAATTCGAAGATGCTGCTAATTACAATGTTTCGTCAGAAGATGATGAGTTCCATGATGCAAATGAATCTACTTCTGGTCTTGTTCCTGGAATTTCAGATGTCAACGTAAATATTCAGAATCTAGGGATAACTAAAGGTCATGCGTCTACATCTTCGTCAAATCCAGCAAACGAATTAGTTTTTGATCTAAATATCAACAATTTGGGTATAAATTCTCGAGTTCCTGATGTTCCTAAAACTCGAATCCATAATACCATCCTCAGCAGAATATTATAGGAGATGTCCTGAGTGGTGTGCAGACTCGTAATCATCTCAGGAATAATCAGAATGCTAGTTTGTATTCGGTTATTAGGGAATCTGGGGAACAGAATGATTGGTCTTTTGCCTGCTATGCCTGCCAAGTAGAACCTAAATCTTGGAAGGAGGTGATGAAAGAAGACTCATGGGTTGAAGTAATGCAAGAAGAACTTCAGCAGTTTCAGAAATTAGGTGTGTTGAAATTGGTTGACAGGCCTGACAACTACAAGAAGATTGGTACAAGATGGGTTTAAAATGTAAGAAGGATGATCGAGGTGTTGTTGTGAGAAACAAAGCAAGATTGGTCGTCCAAGGCTTTAATCAAGTAGAAGGCATTGATTACAATGAAGTTTATGCACCGGTAGCTCGTCTTGAGGCCATAAGAATTTTCTTGGCGTATGCGTCCTACAAGAAGTTTATTGTTTATCAAATGGATGTGAAAAGTGCATTTCTTCATGGTGTGGTTGAAGAAGAAGTATATGTTGAGCAACCACCTGGTTTTGAAGATCCAATCCATCCTGACAAGGTTTGGCTTCTGAATAAGGCGCTATATGGTCTACATCAAGCTCCACGGGCTTGGTATGAAACGTTGTCTTCCTATCTTCTAAAGAATGGTTTTCGACGTGGATTGATCGACTGTACTCTCTTCATCAAGGAAGAAAATGAGGACTTATTGTTGGTACAAGTGTATGTTGATGATATTATTTTTGGGTCTACAAATGAGAGAATGTGCAAAGAATTTGAGCAGGTCATGCAAGAGAAGTTCGAGATGAGTGTAATGGGAGAAATGACTTTCTTTTAGCTTTGCAGGTTCATCAATCTAAAGATGGGATTTTCATCCATCAAACCAAGTACGTCTGGGATATTCTCAAACGATTTCAGATGGAAGACTCAAAGCCTTTGGGAACTCCATTAGCTCAGAATCATGGGATTACTCCTGATGGAATGGGTGAACATGTGGAACCATCTCTCTATCGTGCTATGATCGGATCTCTTATGTATCATACTGCTTCAAGACCCGATATAATGTACCCAACATGTCTTCTAACTTGCTACCAGTCCAGTCCGAAAGTTTCTCATTTGATGGTTGTGAAAAGAATCGTTCGTTATTTGAAGGGTCGCCCGGACACTGGTCTCTGGTACCCTAAGGATGATAACTTCGATTTGACAACATTCAGTGATTCTAATCATGGTGGCTGCAAGATCGATGCAAAATCAACATCAGCAGGATGTCAGTTCTTGGGAAATCACCTAGTCACGTGGCAGTGCAAAAAAGCAGACTTATGTAGCTACGTTAACCAGTGAGGCTGAGTATATTTCGGCTTCTAGTTGCTGCTCTCAGGTTCTACGGATCCAACAGCAAATGCACGACTACGGTTTTGAATTTCTAACTACTCCTATTTATGTTGATAACAAAGCTGCTTTACAAATCACTCGTAATCCTGTACAACACTCAAAACCAAACACATTGAGATTAAGTATCATTTCATAAGAGATTGTTATGAAAAGAAACTTATCAATGTTGTTAAAATCCACACCGATCACCAACGTGCCGACTTGTTTACAAAAGCTTTTGATAAATCTCGTTTTGATTATCTAGTTTTGGTCAATGGCATCAAGGTGAAACCCGAGTAAATCATCCTTGGCAAATCATTTTTCGTAAATATTTTCTTAAAAATCTTAAAATACAAAAAGATTTTTCATTTTCTCTTAGTTTTATATTTTAGGGGGAGAAAATTTCAAGAAAATACAAAAATATGAGAAAATACAAAAATACAAAAATATGTCTTTATTTATTTAAGTTTTCATTTATTTACCTTCTTTATTTATGTCACACCCCAACCGATAGCGGAAACATCGGAGTAAGACGACTAGATTGCTCATTGCATCATAACTCTATTTGCGACAATATTTAAATCAACCAATTTCATTTCATTCAAAACATCAATTGTCATATTACAACAAAATCCAAATAAGAGTAACATCAACGAAATAAGTTCAACAATAACATAATATTTAACTTAGTATTCTACGCGTGTTTCTAGCCATTCCTACTAAGTTCCATCATACAACTTCATCAACCTGCAACATGTTAAAAAGTATAGTTCAATAACAAAGTATTGGCGAGTACACAAGTTTAATATCATAGCATAAGTATAAAATCCAATTTAAAAAAATCCACATGATTAGCTAGCATACAAGATAAATGTAAACAAGGCATGTGAATCTACAAGTCAATCCTCTAGTGTACCGCAAAATAGATTTCAACTTAACAATGACCACAAGAATACGCGCGTTGCATTACTCCTATAGCGCTATACATGTTAAGGGAGGCTTGATCAAAGTTAATGACATTTAGATCACATAAGAATGTACCAAGTAACAATTCAAGTAGAATAAGACTAAAGCATGTTGATGGATTGTTTGTGCATAGAATAAAAAGTGTAGTTTTAGTAAATTAATAATGTTGCACCCAAGCATAAAAAGGGTCGAGTGTACTCACGGTTTTGCAAAGTATTATTCATGAGAGAGTTAGGTTAATTTAGGGGTTGGAACACCAAGTTTATCCTACACAAGGCAAACGTAGGTGTGTGAGTACTAGATTGACGGGGAGTTTAATGAGTTTAGAAATTTAAAATGTACGAGAAAGTATATATATGAAGTATTTATCTAGACATTTAACGCTCGTTTTTGACACTGATAAGCCCCGAAGGGTGTTTGTGTTTTTATGGGTCATGCCCAATAGAATCGGTCCGATTGTTATGTCTAAGATAAAATAACCTAATTTTTTAATACAACTAACCATTTGGTCATGGTCTAAGTTTCGGTTTATATAAGTATTTACTTATAGTTATATTACTACTAATTAATCATATAGTTCATGTATTCATGGAAGTCATGTAAGTCATGCATGGACACAAGGACAATCTGGATGGTCAAGAATTATAGAAATCATCAAGTGAGGGGTGGATTGAATAGTTGAATGGCCAAGGCCTTCATGTAATCACACCTACACCATCACAAGCTTGAAAGCTCGGATGGCTCAACACTTGTGGGTTTGAAACCCTAATGAAAACATAATATTTGTGAGGATAAATCCTCTATTTTGAATGTCTCAACCTTTTTTTTTAAGCCTAACCAACCATAAGATTGTAAGCATTCGGACATAGGTTTGAGATGAGTTAAACTCAAGTTGTAGAAAGTCTTTTGAAGATAAACAGAGAGTTTGGCCCCAAAAATGGTGTGATTCCACCTTATTTTTCCATGGAAAACATATGGTAACATCCATAGAGCTTTAGCAAACATTGTTGAATAAGAAACAAGGTAAAAACATTGAAAAATTTGAAGTTTGAAAGATAAAATTTTGGGAAGAAAGTTTTGTGCACTTTTGGACCTCAAAATGGTGTGGTTTCACCTTAGTTTGCCCAAGCAAACTTGTGAGAACCTTCCTAGAGGTTATCCAAGAGTGTTAGAAACAAAAACAAGGTAAAGAGAAGAAGAAAAGTGAGTTGAAACTCACTTATAAGCTGCTGCATTTCAGCAACGAATTTAAGAAGTTAGGGACTTGTTTAGAGAGTATGGAGGCTAGAAAAAGTGAGAAATGGGTGGAGGAACCTTGGGTTATATAGGGGAAGGATTAGGGTTAGGGTTTGGGTTGCATTCAATGCAATTAGGTGAGTTTTTAAATAAAAAAGGTGGGAAATACCCCTAAGGGTTGCGGCCGCAAGGGCTGTTTTGTTTTCTTTTTTTTTTGTTCATTTAACTTATGTATAATTGATGGCTTTAGGTTTTAGGTGTCACACATGATATAATAAGCAAGTATAAGTCTTGGAATGGTCTTATACTATGAAAAATATTGTCTAACAAACCCTAAAAAAACAACTCTGAACAATTATTTTTTTGAACATTATAGGACATGGTTTTATGATATTTGAAGCTTGAATTTCTTGAATAACATCACCAATTGTCTTGCTTGAGTTTAGTATATGTTTGACAAACATTCATCACACATTAACACGTTGTTTTGAATTGATTTATGAAGGAATAATGTATAGCATGATCATAGGTTTAAACGCAAATAAAGTTTTAGCATACTTGATTAATTTTGTTTACAATCAAAGCCTTAGAATACATTGAATTGAAGGATAGAAATACGATTACAAAGTTTGGACTTTCCAAAAATAGAAACACGAAGCAGACTTGTTAAAAACGGAAAGATACAAATGCGAAGCGTTACAGTCTCCCCTCCTTTAGGGAATTTCGTCCCGAATTTTAGGAAGATGCAACGAACAAATGCGGATGCTTAGACTTCATGTCACTTTCATTGAACCTTTACGATAGGAATTCGACTGCGCCTTAGCTGTTTAGTACCTCGGTCCATGATTTCGACTGGTTTTTCCACGAAATGCAAAGTCTCATTGATCTGAAGATCTTCCAGCGGAACTTGGAGTCCTTCTTTAGCGAGACATCTTTTTAAGTTTGAGATGTGGAAGGTAGGATGAACGTTGTTGAGCTCTTGTGGTAGTTCCAGTCAGTAGGCTACCTTGCCAATCCTCTCGAGAATCTTGAAAGGACCTACGTAGCGAGGAGCGAGCTTTCCCTTTTTCCCGAAACGAACCACACCCTTCCAAGGGGATACCTTGAGAAGTACAAAGTCACCAACGTGGAATTCCAAGGGTTTGCGACTTTTATCTGCGTAGCTCTTTTGTCGGCTTCTAACTTTCAGCAAGTTATCCCGAATCTGCAAAATCTTGTCCGTCTTCTGTTGTATAAGCTCGGGACCAGTAATTTGAGCTTCCCCGATCTCGTGCCAACATATAGGCGATTGGCACTTGCGTCCATACAATGCCTCGAATGGTGCCATTTGAATACTCGCGTAGTAACTGTTATTGTACGTGAATTCGACCAAACGCAAGTGCATGTCCCAGTTGCCACCAAAATCAATTACGCAAGAATGAAGCATGTCCTCTAGAGTTTAGATAATATGCTCGGTTTGACCATCGGACTGAGGATGGAAAGCAGTACTAAGATTGAGCTGAGTGCCAAGGGCTTTTTGAAACATTTGCCAAAGGCGAGAAGTGAAGCGACCATCACGGTCGGAGATAATGTCATCGGGAACACCGTGACGACAGATGACTTCATCCGTGTAGATACGACTTCTCAACTCGGTAGTCTTCACGTATGGGGAGGAAATGAGCAGACTTGGTCAAACGATCGATGATTACCCAAATACTATCGTGACCAGACGATGTACGAGGGAGCTTGGTTATGAAATCCATAGCAATACTCTCCCATTTCCAAACAGGAATTTCTGGTTGTTCGAGTAAGCCAGAGGGTCTTTGATGCTCAGCCTTTACCTTGGAGCAAGTAAGGCACTTTGAAACATAGCAGACGATATCTTTCTTCATTCCAGGCCACCAGTATGACGCACGAAGGTCATGATACATTTTGTCGGCGCCAGGATGAATAGAATACCGGGACTTATGAGCTTCACTCATCAAGAGATCACGAAGATTATCACGATTAGGAATCCAAATACGGTCGAGATAGCACATGATGCCATCGGATTTGGTCACGAGCTGGGTTTCAGCACCACACTTCAACTCATTATTGAGGTTGCCCTCATTAACGGTCGAGTATTATGCCTCACAAATCATCTCTTGAAGCCTTCCCAAAGTTTGGTAGCAACGTACACTCTTAACATGAATTTTCCAACTAAGTGTGTCGGCCACGACATTTGCTTTACCAGGGTGGTAGCGGATATCGCAGTCGTAGTCGTTCAACAACTCTACCCAACGACGCTGATGCATGTTGAGTTCTTTATGATTAAAGATGTACTGAAGGCTCTTATGGTCGGTGAAGACCGTACATTTTGTACCATAAAGGTAGTGTCGCCATATCTTTAATGCAAAAACAACTAAACCAAGTTCAAGGTCATGGGTAGTATAATTTTTCTCAAGAACTTTGAGTTAACGTGATGCGTAAGCGATAACCTTATCTCGTTGCATCAGAACGCAACCAAGATCTAGTCTTGAGGCATCGCAATACACGACAAAATCATCATTACCATCGGGAAGGGTTAAGATAGGAGCATTGCACAGCATGTCCTTGAGTGTTTGAAAAGAATCCTCTTGTTCGGAACCCCAAACAAAAGGTTTATCCTTCTGAGTCAAGGAAGTGAGAGGCACGGCAATTTTTGAAAGTTTGAAATGAAATGATGGTAATAACCGGCTAAGCTGAGAAACGAATGAATTTCGGACAGAGTCTTAGGAGCAATCCAATTTTTCACCGCCTCGATTTTCACGGGGTCAACGTGAATACCAAGTTCGTTGAAAACATAACCAAGAAATTGAACCTCTTTTAACCAAAATTCACACTTGGAGAACTTGGCGTAGAGACGTCGGGTTCGCAACAGTGAAGGATAAGACGCAAGTGTCGCTCATGCTCTTCTCGCGTCTTAGAATAGATCAGGATGTCGTCAATAAAGACGATCACGAATCGGTCAAGATAAGGCTTACACACGTGATTCATCAAATCCATAAACACGGCGGGTGCGTTGGTCAGACCGAATGGCATGACTACGAACTCGTAGTGTACATATCGCGTGCGAAACGCAGTCTTGGGTATATCTTCTTCGAGGACTCGAAGTTGATGATAACAAGAGCGAAGGTTGTTTTTAGAGAAACAAGTCGTGCCTTGAAGCTGATCGAAAAGGTCGTCGATGCAAGGAAGAGGGTAACGGTTCTTGATTGTAAGCTTGTTGAGCTCCCGATAGTCAATGCACATGCGAAATGATCCGTCTTTATTTTTGATGAACAAAACGGGAGTGCCCCAAGGAGATGTGCTAGGGCGTATGAAGCCCTTCTCAAAAAGCTCTTGAAGTTGACTAGACAGTTCTTGCATCTCCGAGGGTGCTAGACGATAGGGGATTTTGCGACCGGAGTTGCACCAGGGATGAGGTCAATGCAAAAATCAACCGAACGAGCAGGAGGAGAACCAGGAAGATCCTCGGGAAAGACATCAGGGAATTCGAGCACAACGGGACCTTCACTCACGCTTGGACCCTTCTCCTTCTTTTCCACAATGTGGGTAAGAAAGGCGAATTATTCCTTACGCAGGTACTTGTTCACTTGAATACACGACATAAGCTTGAGACCTTTGGAAGGTTTCTCGCCATAGACGTGCAAGGAATCATCATTAGGAAGGGGAAGGCGAATGCACTTCTCCGAACAAACAACTTCAGCACGTACTCGCCTTAGCCAATCCATGCCTACTATGATATCGAAACTACCCATTGGCATGGGTATGAGGTCAATAGAAAACATATGATCATTAAGGTTCAAAGAACAATTAGAAATGATAGAATCGACGGTAACGGATTTTCCATCGGCGACTTCAACTTCAAAGGGTTTAGGCAACATAGAACGGCAACACATAAGCAAAGGTTCGAATTCAACAGATACAAAACTTTTATCCACACCAAGTATCAATAAACACTTAGCGTAAACATTTTTAACAAGGAACGTACCTGATATGACGTCGTTTGAGTTCTGAGCTTGAGCAGCCATGATGACAAAGACTCGACCACGAGCTTGCTGCTGCTGCTGATTGTTGTTGTTACGCTGCGGGTAGTTGTTGGCGAAGTGATTCGGGTCTCCGTAACTGAAGCAGGCACGAGCGGCAGGATCTAGGGGTTAGTTTTGATTGCCGGCAGGGTTTTGAGGGGGTGCGGTGGTCACGGCTCGGGCTTGGTTGATGGGGGCTTGAGGAGCATTCCGGCATTGCTGGGCAAAGTGCCTATACCTATTGCAGATCGTGCATAGGCAGCATGGGGCGGTAACCGGGTGATGGAAGGGACAAGTATTGCACTTGGGATGGGGTCCGGTGTACGCTTTCTTGATGGGTTCGGGTGCGGGCAAAGCTGGCTGGTGGGGGTTTGGCGAAGTGACTACCGCGCAAATTAGGCTTGAAGCCTTCCGCTTCTTGCCCTTGATGTTGCTTCTTGGGGGTTTGGGCAAGGCAGGTTCGGTAATGGATTCGGTGGTTGCTTGGTGGGCTTTCCTCGGTGGAGCCTTGGCGGCTTCACGAAGAACTTGGCGGTTGTTCAAGCGAGCAGCCAGCCGAAAGGTTTCTTCGAGGGAGCTGGGGTAGGTGGTATCGACTAGATCGCCGAGGTTAGAAGTAGGCAACGTATGTATTTAGCGATTGCTTTCTCAGTGGTGTCGACCTGACTTGGGCAGATCGAGCTCAGTTGCTTGAAACGGGCCGTGAGGCCAGCGTTATTGTTACCTACCTATTTGAGGTTCCAAAACTCAACCTCGAGTCGTTAGCGCTCATGCGGAGGGCGGAATTCACCTTCCATTAGCTTTTTGAGCTCGGCCCAAGGGAGGGCGTGGGCGACCTCGTTGCCACGCGCGCTACGCTCTAAAGTCCACCAATCGAGGGCTCTCGATCGGAATACTCCTGTGGCGTTTAAGGTGCGCAAGTGGTCGGGGTAACCACTTTGGAGGAAGGTGAGTTCAATGTCGTCGAACCATTGCAGCAGTTTCGTGGCGTCCCCCTCGCCGGTGAAGGGTAAGGGATTGCAGGAGCAGAATTGCTTGTAGGTGAAAGCGGTCTTGGGTGGTTCGGCTTTGGAGTCGATGGAGGTATGAGGTGATTCGGTGTTAGGTGGGGCTGGACCTTGCTGACTATCTCCGGGATAACCTTAGCCATATGTTCAGCCATTTGCTCGCCCATAAATTTCATGCAGTCCTTTTTCGACATGGAGTCGAATTGGGACCTTGACTTGGACGTTGACCTTCTTCGTCCCATAACGCTTTGCGAGAAAGACATCTAAAAGGGTTTACAACAAAAGGTAGATTTAGGCTTTGATCGTAAAGTGTTGTTATAAAGAAAAGTATCCGTTTTGAGCACATAAGTATCATGTAACACGTCTAACTTCACATAGATAGCATAAGCATGTTGGCATTCATAAGCATAAACACGTATGATCTGCATAAAGGAATATAAATTTAGTTGGTTCACGAGAATTATTATTTTTTTTTTGGTTACGAAGGGCGTGCGAATCGTGCATCGGGTTCGAAATGAACGAGATAACAAGTATTAAAACACATAGAAATTGAGACAGCATAAAAGATAGGCTCAATAAAAATTGGAGTGTTTCGGGTTGAGAAATGTTTGACTATTCCGAAGTGAATCGAGATCCTTTCAAACTAGAGAAACGTGCTTTGGCCTATAGGTAAAGTGCTCTCGTCGAGAAGCGATTAACGACACTTTATCCTTCCAGTTACACGTCTCTAACCGATCGAAAAATCAAAACTTTGGCGAGATTGAAAATTGAGGAATGGGACTAGTTGACAAGGTACGGGTTTCACCCCTCTCTCGACAACATTGTACCCTAGATGTGGTTGGTACTTACAGAACAAGGAGCGTATTCCGACTCGTTGGCAAGGGTCCACTAGAGTATGAAACAGAAATTTCCATCAAGATGTGGATTTCACTCCTAACTTGATGGTGTAATTTCGTGCAAAAATCAAATTCGCGGATTTAGAGTGATCACCAAAGTGCGGGTTTCACCCCTATTTTGGTGAGATCGTCTCGATTGTAGTTTGAGTGTCTTCAAGTCTTCAAGTGTGTAAATTGTGTGAGTGTTTTAGGAAAAACACATGCATATATTTAAGACAAAAGAAATAGGAAGAAACAATTAGGAAGAATTAACATTTTAATCATGAAGCAAGAATGGTCAAGTTGGTCACTTAAACTATAGACTAGGTTGAATCATGGAAATTCTACCTAATTCCCTATAGTTATGGCTCTGATACCAATCTGTCACACCCCAACCGATGGCGAAAACATCAGAGTGAGACGACTAGATTGCTCATTGCATCAAAACACTATTTGCGACAATATGTAAATCAACCAATTTCATTTCATTCAAAACATCAATTGTCATATGACAACAAAATCCAAATAAGAGTAACATCAACGAAATAAGTTCAACAATAACATAATATTTAACTTAGTATTCTACGTGTGTTTCTATGTCATTCCTACTAAGTTTCATCATACAACTTCATCAACCTGCAACATGTTAAAAAGTATAGTTCAATAACAAAGTATTGGCGAGTACACAAGTTTAATATCATAGCATAAGTATAAAATCCAACTTAAACAAATCCACATGATTAGCTAGCATACAAGATAAATTTAAACAAGGCATGTGAATCTACAAGTCAATCCTATAGTGTACCGCAAAATAGATTTCAACTTAACAATGACCACAAGAATAGGCGCGGTGCATTACTCCTATAGCGCTATACATGTTAAGGGACGTTTGATCAAAGTTAATGACATTTAGATCACATAAGAATGTACCAAGTAACAATTCAAGTAGAATAAGACTAAAGCATGTTGATGGATTGTTTGTGCATAGAATAAAGTGTGATTTAGTGTAGTTTTAGTAAATTAATCATGTTGCACCCAAATAGTGGAAAGCATAAAAGGGTCGAGTATACTCACGGTTTTGCAAATTATTATTCGTGAGAGAGTTAGGTTGATTTAGGGGTTTGAACACCAAGTTTATCCTACACAAGGCAAACATAGGTGTATGAGTACTAGATTGACGGGGAGTTTAATGAGTTTAGAAATTTAAAATGTACGAGAAAGTATATATATACGAAAGTATTTATCTAGACATTTAACGCTCGTTTTTTACACTAATAAGCCCTGAAGGGTGTTTGTGTTTTTATGGGTCATGCCCAATAGAATCATAACGATTGTTATGTCTAAGATAAAATAACCTACTTTTCTAAGACAACTAACCATTTGGTCATGGTCTAAGTTTCGGTTTTATTAAGTATTTACTTATAGTTATATTACTACTAATTAATCATATAGTTCACATATTTCATGGAAGTCATGTAAGTCATGTAAGTCATGCATGGACACAAGGACAATCCGGATGGTCAAGAATTATAGAAATCATCAAGTGAGGGGTGGATTGAATAGTTTAATGGCCAAGACCTTCATGTAATCACACCTACACCATCACAAGCTTGAAAGCTTGGATGGCTCAACACTTGTGGGTTTGACACCCTAATGAACACATAATATTTGTGAGGATAAATCCTCTATTTTGAATGTCTCAACCTTGTTTTCAAGCCTAACCAACCATAAGATTGTAAGCAATCGGACATAGGTTTGAGATGAGTTAAACTCTAGTTGTAAAAGTCTTTTGAAGATAAAAGAGAGTTTTGCCCCAAAAATGGTGTGATTCCACCTTGGTTTTCCATGAAAAACCTATGGTAACATCCATAGGGCTTTAGCAAACATTGTTGAATAAGAAACAAGGTAAAAACATTGAAAATTTTGAAGTTTGAAAGATAAAATTTTGGGCAGAAAGTTTTGTGCACTTTTGGACCTCAAAATGGTGTGGTTTCACCTTAGTTTGCCCAAGCAAACTTGTGAGAACCTTCCAGAGGTTATCCAAGAGTGTTAGAAAGAAAAACAAGGTAAAAAGAAGAAGAAAAGTGAGTTGAAACTCACTTACAAGCTGCTGCATTTCAGCAACGAATTTCAGAAGTTAGGGACTTATTTAGAGAGTATGGAGGCTATAAAAAGTGAGAAATTGGTGGAGGAACCTTGGGTTATATAGGGGAAAGATTAGGTTAGGGTTTAGGTTGCATTCAATGCAATTAGGTGAGTTTATAAATAGAAAAAGGTGGGAAATACCCCTAAGGGTTGCGGCCGCAAGGGTTGTTTTGTTTTCTTTTCTTTATTTTTTTTGTTCATTTAACTTATGTATAATTGATGGACTTTAGGTTTTAGGTCTCACACATAATATAATAAGCAAGTATAAGTCTTGGAATGGTCTTATACTATGAAAATATTGTCTAACAAACTCTAAAAAACAACTATAAACAATTATTTTTTTGAACATTATAGGACATGGTTTTATGATAATTTGAAGCTTGAATTTCTTGACTAACATCACCAATTGTCTTGCTTTAGTTTAGTATATGTTTGACAAACATTCATCACACATTAACACATTGTTTCGAATGGATTTATGAAGGAATAATGTATAGCATGATCATAGCTTTAAACGCGAATAAAGTTTACGAATTTAGCATACTTGATTAATTTTGTTTACAATCAAAGCCTTAGAATACATTGAATTGAAGGATAGAAATACGATTACAAAGTTTGGACTTTCAAAAAATAGAAACACGAAGCAGACTTGCTAAAAACGGGAAAGATACAAATGCGAAGCGTTACAGTCTCAGGAGGAGAAAAATTTAGAAAAATACAAAAACAATAGAAAATCCAAAAATCAAAAATGAGTTTCTTGGATAGATAAGGGAAGATGATGATACACACCGAGATCTGTCATAAACAGTCAAAAACATAGAACGAAAATTGATAAGTGGCTTTACTATTGATGTATCGGTAGGCTCACAATCAGATTAAAATACGCAGATTGATATAAACATAATAGACTGCAAGCCAGGTGGGAACCATTCATTGGCATATGGTCTTGGTACCGAAATTTCGTTTGATAGTATGCCGAGATTCTGAGATATGCGGTCTTTATGCTTGCTTATCATTTGGGTATCATGCTTGAATCTTGTACTAAAAATAACGGTGACTCAAGTCTAGAACTTCCGTGATACCATACATACGTGTAAATACTGCATACGACCATCAATAAGTGATAAAAATATCACATCCACCCAAAATAAGTGATAAAATATCACAGCTTCATGCGGGAGCTAATTTCGTCTCTTTGTCGGTACGATGGTACTAACCTGTTCACGGACTTACTCTTGTGCCCTACATGTATCTGAAAATCAAGTTCCTCATTAATAAGTGATTTAATCACATAGGGCTTGTTTTCATTCAAAATAAGTGAGTATCTCACATCATATACGTCAAAATAGATGATAAGCACTATACTCACCGGTAAAATTTTCTCTCATGCATATCTTGATACGGGAATGTGTCGTGAAGTGGTTGAACACCGGCTAGTAAGTATAGGTCATACATAATCATATCTCCTAATCATGATTACATCTGATAAGCTGAGCTTACGTGGGACAATAATGCCGATAATCATAGTAGAATGCTTATTTATTTAAATTTGATGTTTTAAACAAAACTCGTTTTTGACAAGATTAAAAGCTGGTATGATTCTCTTACCTTGAAACTCTAAAAAGATTGCCTAATAGATACATAGTTTATTCTTATCTGTTAGTAGTTATTCTACTTTTATTTAGTTTAGTTTACTATGTTGTTAAATTAAGTTCTTTTTGAATTAGCCAAAGTTGAAACTCAAAAGTTTTCTACCAAGACACGCCCTAAAAACCATTCGCATTGATATTATAACTTCATAAAAGTACTTTTTTACAACGGGTAAACTCATCTCAAGGAACAAAATCTGTTTAACAAGCACTTTTCTTAACTTAACTTGTGATTAGTGTGGATAAGTGCTAAGTTCTAAACAGGTCAGCGAAAAACCTAAGGTCATCGAAGAACTGAAAGTCCAGTTGTGAAAAACCTGGACTCGTACAAATCAGGTATCACTCGTACGAGCCATTATGCCTCGTAGGAATAATAACTGGGGTATTGTGCGATTGAAGTCCTTCGTACGAGCTATGGTAATTCGCACGAGTGTCTTGATGTGGTATAAAAGGTGATTAAGTTCTTTGGTGGGACTTTACTTTCACCTTGTTCACGTCATTCTTTCACCTTTCCTTAAGTTGTTTTTGATATTTTTAAGGTATACTTGACAATGTTGGCATACTTTGAAGATGAAATTTAAACATTATCTGACCATGTGACTTTGACTGACATGAACAACAAACTTTAAGCAAAGAATCTTTAATGAAAAACAAGTTCTTCATGAATAATCTTCTCTTGAAGAAGTTTGTACGAACAAGATGCTGATGATCCGTATGAGTGATATATCACTCGCACGAGTAACATGTCGCTCGTACAAGCTAGTTACTCGTACAAGTATATCACCTGTTTAACCAAGTCAGTTGTTCGTAAAAAATAGTTGTTCTTCGTACGAATAAATTGCTATTCGTATGAGTAAGTAGTTCTTCGTCTAAGGAATACATACATATAGAAAGTTTGGAATAAAACTTTTTGTGTATATTCCCTAATGAATTTATGTTCTTATCATTGTTGTCTTGCATGTACAGAATGAAACAAAAGGAACATAAAAGGAAACCCACAACGAAGAGAATTGACACATCAGAAGTGGAAATTATGTCTGAACCAAGACATAACATGGTGGCCTACTTAGATATGGAAGTCAAATTTGTTGAGTACAACCGTATAATAAAGTTTTTGCGCAACTCAAGGATACATTACGCTACCACGCACAAGACTACAGTATACAAAACGTTGATCAAGGAATTTTGGGATTCAGCTAAAGTTGTTGAAGTAAATGCGTAGGAACTTATCCGCGGGAAAGTAAATGACTTAAACGTAGATGTCTCAGTTGAAATCATTAACTCAATACTAGAGCTTGGTGATGATCCTGAAGCTCCATTCTTAGTATTGTTGAAGTGTCAACGTGGATGTTTGCTTAGAATGAAATGTGTTGGAGATTTTCTCGTAGGAAACTAAACAAAGCATGGTTGCCACTCCGATACAAGTTCTTTCTACATGTTTTAATTCAGTGTTTGAGCAACAGACGAAGTGGTTATGACATGGCAAATAACGACTTAGTTGGAATGATGATAGCTTTGACATTGAACAAACCGTTTAGTGTTTCAAAGTATTTTTTACAAACATGAAGGAAAACCTGAGAAGAACCGGATATGGTGGAAACAAGTTTTGGATGTATCCTCGTTTTCTCCAAATGATCTTAAATATGCAACATCCGAATCTTCCAAAGAACAACAACGATGTATTAAAAGTAGAAGTCATGATGGAACATTCGTTGAAGATCTTTAGAGGTGTAGTAGCAAAACGTTGCAAGGAAATCACACTTCCTTGTAAATTGATCGGTTTTCTGGCAAATGATGAATATGTTGCACCAGAAAACGATAAGTGGCACCATGATGACAGTGAGTTAGATAATGAAGAACCAACTTTGAAAAAGATGATCGAACATAAGTTTGGTCGTAAAAAGGGAAAAGGTGATGAGCACGACGGTGATAATGATGGTAATGATAGTGAAAGTGAACCAGTTGCAGAAGTCCAGCCTACTTTTACATCAGAGGAGACTGAACATGTAATGACGAAACCAACTACAATTTCTAAACCACAACCTTCAAATACCACAGCAGCTGAAACACCTTCGGCTGAAGATACTCCAGTTCAATCGCAACCTACTACCTCTTCAGCTCAACAATCCCAGTCTACATCTCATCAACAAAATACAAAACAAAGGAGTCGTTTGTTCTCTAAAATGGAAAAGGATGAGAAAGTGAATTTTCTGTTCTCTCAGTTGCAAACTGCGGCAATCTAGATTAACAAGAATTCGGAGTTTATATCTTCAAATCGGAACACAGTTGTAAAACAGCAGTTGGAGATAAATTCTTTGAAAGAGACTGTTAGAAAATAGGATTATGAAATTGCAAAGTTAAGAAAAGAAAATGAGTGACTGAAGGCTGCAGATGCTGAAAGAGCAACTCAGCTACAACAGATGAGGGCAGCTGATAACTCTCGGGGGATTGAGATAAATAGGCTGAAAGAACGTAGTGCGGCTGTACAACGATTCGCCAAAACATTAACTGCTAAACATAATGACTTAAGAAAATGGTATCATTCTCGTAATGCTACACTGGTTGAAG
Organism: Scalesia atractyloides; assembly: GCA_947069175.1. NCBI lineage: Eukaryota > Viridiplantae > Streptophyta > Magnoliopsida > Asterales > Asteraceae > Scalesia > Scalesia atractyloides. The sequence continues at coordinate 38,661,248 of CAMTDV010000008.1, read as the reverse complement.
GCTGTAATGGTATTAAAGACGTGTTTGAAATGACCAGAAAGAGGTTGAACATTCTATGGAATGATAGATGCAAAGCGCAGGAGATCAAGCGAAAACATGATCAGGATAGTGAAAACTCTGGCAATCCTGATGTTTCAGCCTCATCCTTGTAACCAAAAGTTTCTGAATCAACTCCAGTGGAAGAGTCTAATGTACAGCAGATCGTGAGCGATCCAGTTACATCCAGTGGTACTCAAGAGGAAACAGGAAAGGTTTGATGTTTCTAGAAAGTTTTGAAGACCTGATGCTCTATCAACGATGGATAGCAGATCAGCAGAGGGAGTTCGTTGATACACCAGGCCATTCAGTATAAAGATCGAAGACCTAAGACCAAGCAACAGCCAAGGGGGAGATTGTTGATACACTTTTGTGTCTGTCACTTGTTCTTAGTTACGTCTGTAATTGTACGGTCTTTGTTTACTGTGTCTGTACAGTTTGGTCATGTCGATCAAATCAAGATATCCTCCTATCTTGGTTTAGTATGACGATTAGTTTGTCTGTGTAAAACAATTGCATGTGTGCATACTATTGAGTCTTGTGTACATCATGTATGTGGCACGTTCTCCGAAGAACACATCTATGTGCGAGTGGGAAATGCTTCGCACGAGCAAGATGTTGCTCGTACGAGCCACTCATCATTCGTACGAGTGAATTCATCTCAACAAGCTGATTGCTTGATTCGTGCAAGCCAGCTTGTTTGTACGAGCATCTTTGGAGAATGTCCTTTGTGAGATTTTGGTGTTTTGTACAACCAACTACATACTTCGTACTGTTGTTGGGTGTGGACACTATATAAGCAGACATGTAGTTCTCAGTGTTGGGTTAGAGATATTAGAGTGAGCTACACTAGAGAGAGAGACACACGAGCATAGAGAGTATTTCATGAGTCTGTATGAGCATTGTTTGTATGTATTTGTACTAGCTCTCTTTTGTTAATCAAGATATGGAATCTTTGGTTATCTTGTGTTTCTTACTTTGCTTTGGTTTGCATACTTACGAGGATTCCGCACTCGTATTTATGTTATATAAACAGGGAGGTAGGTTAATCTTGATCCTCCAAGTGGACCTACAGTGTGTATGTAACTCGTGCGAGTGATGCCTCCTACGAGTGAGAGGTGTCACTCGTACGAGCCATGAAGCTCACTCGTACGTGCCATGATCAAACCATATAAATCGTATCTTAACAAACAGTATTTGACGTTCTAAGCCCTATATACCTAAATAACATATCCTAGACGTAGGCAACAAACATTATGCACCAACAGCATTGCACTAGAACGTGATAGAGATACCGCCAATGACCTATCAACATGTGACAACCGGAAAAAATAATGATAATTCCGTACAAATTCTAGCAATCACTTAATTACTACGTGATTAGGCCGCGTAAAGTCTAGCAATCGTAGGACATGGTTAAATATGTCAAATAATATCGTTACATTCATTGCATCGCGAGAAAACAACAAACTATGTCCAAATATGTTGGTAAAATGTTGAAAACACTATTCACCGGAACACACTATTCATGCCAGCTAATTCTGAAAACTATCCGAACAAGCAACGAATGGCATGAATGCATACTATAGTTGAAACAAAAAGAAAGAAACCCCTAATTAGGGTCACCAAGTAATAAAACACATAAACGTTTCGGAAAATACACATATTTATAATTTGTCTGATTCGTGCTAAACTGTAAAAACAATTGTCCGCAACACTAAAATACAGCATTTTAATGCTTGTAAGACTCATATACGAGATTATACATCATAAATAAGCTTAGGGATATCAATGGAATACCCGAAACATAAACTCTAGGTGCTACGTCGCATTGTTCGCAACTTGACCAAATTCAAGCCGATAAGCAAACAAGTTGTATTTCTACCATTCAATTTCCTAAACTAAAACGCTAGCGAACTAGTTAGCCATATTTTGGCGTCGTAAACGCCTTAAATAAACGTCATGTCATTGATGGTAAAACAAAACCATAGCTACCTGTATTATATAGCATCTTTTTTATAACACTCAATATCGAACCAACGAGCGAACTAGTGGCATTTTTACCATCGAAATTCAATACCCACTAAACTAATAAACTAGTTAGACTTTATTTAAAACCCTGAACTACCATTAACACCCAAATTACCTAATTAACCTAATTATTAAAATATTTACAAGTTAACATTTTTGTGCACATGATTTATATGTTTAATATATATATATATATATACATACATAATCAAGTCATGTCTCCATACCCGTCGGCCATACCCCCTAAATTATTAGATATGATGATGATCATGTATGATAGTAAGATTTATCTTTCACTAGAAAAAGGTAGTGCAACATATTAACACTTAACCTATCCATCATTAATCATTTTTCAACAAGTATAACAACACAAACACGTCTCTTTCCCCCTCTTCATTTCGGCAGCCCCAAACACCCTTTACTTTCTCAATGTCATCCATTAAACTACCTAAGTTAAGCCCTTACAACCCCACTTTAAGGTGATCTAGGAAGCTACACACATGGAGAATCATTAGAGATTGTTTTGGAGCTTTCTTATCTTCTCTAATCTTCATCTTAAGCTTGTATTATATAGATTATGAAAGTACATGTTAATCATCTTGACCTAAACTTAAATCAAGAAAAAAAACACTAATCTCAACAATAATGTGATGTATTTTGTGTTGATTATGTTGTTTAGTGCTAGTTACCTTATATATTCTTGATGATTATGTTAAAGTAAGTTGTTTAGCATGATGAGCTTGTATAGAACTTGATTAAAAATGGTGATTTAAATAACTTGATGTTTAAATCTTAACAAGATCGTCATCCACTTATCCATGAACTTTACTACAAAATAAAAGTGATTTTTAACACTTTGTAACTTTCATAGAGATTAAAAATCATGATTTACACTATGATGGTTTTATAAGTGTGTTAATCAAAGTTGATTAAATGGAAGAACAAGATTAGTGTGTTAAATATCATGGTTTAAATAATCTTGTTAAAAGAATAAAAAAAGTGTCATCATTTTTACTATAAAGCGTGATTAAAAATATATATAAAGTTTTAAAATTGTTACATGCAAAAGTTGGGGTTTGAAACTTGATTGGAATTTGATTGTGATTATGGGCTTAAACATGGATTAAATACATTTTTAAAAACATGGTAAACGCCATAGTTTAGGGGAAATATGGTGAAATTTCTAAAAATCTAATTGCGAGTAAAGCATGATTACCGGGGTGATTAATGGGACTAAATGCGATTAGTGACCTTAATCGTCATTAAGGAAGTTTTAATAAAAAGGGTTAAGCCCTAATCTCCCAAGGATTTAATAAATACTTATATATATTTTTATAAGTTAAAAATGAGCAATATTTATTAGTTATATATATATATATATATATATATATATTAGGGATAAAACATATATAAATATATACCACCAACATATAGGTGTATATGTATGAATACATGTATAATGTGTGTTTATGTAATAGAGTTAGGACCCTACTAACAAAATACACAACAATACACTATACATGAAAGTGTTAAAAATACCCAAAAGTATAAATCAGACAACGGATAATGGGACAATGGATAGCGGACTGATGGATATCGGACGAATCGATTTATAACCATATATTTATATTAACAAAATAATATATATTCGAAACCGATACCAAATACATAAGAAATGCTCTAACGAAATAAATGTGACGCCATCGGCAACGATCTCCCTAGCGTCACGACACGGAGTTTACATATCGCGGACGACTTTTGGTCACACTCGACATGAAAATATATATATATTCGGTTACTACGACAAAACACCAAAAATAATATAATTTTTAGACTCAAAAATATATATTTTCAAAACAATGGAATTCCGGAAAGTGTAAAGTGAAAATTCACTAAGTGTAACATATGGAATTTAAAGAATTGAACAACTATCGACACTTGAAGACTTTTGAAGACCGGTGGGGAAGAAAAGATTTTTCCACTTTTATGTATTATAAACTTGTTTTTCTTTCCCGAAAACAATGTAACAAGTTGCGAATATATATGTATATATATATGTATATATATGTATATATGTATATATATATATGTATATGTATAGATATATATATATATATGTATATATATATATATGAAAGCTTGGTATTATGTTTTCTTTATTGATATATATATATATGAAAGCTTGGTATTATGTTTTCTTTATTTGAGCTTTGCTATTTCGTTATACATGTTTTGTTATTGTGGTTGATGATTGATGGATGTGATAATTTATATTATATATATTAGCCGACAATATTTATTACTAAATTTTTGTCTAACCCGTTCATTACTTGTGTTGTAAGACCATGGCACCTAAGCGAAGGGCGAAGGAACACACGGCGTCAAGACCCGCTGAACCCTATGCCTACCATGAAGGCAAAGCTGAATCAGCTCCTTAAGGAACGCATCTCCCAAGCCCTCGCTCAATACAAGGCAAACCGTGTATAGAATAGCGGTGGTTCTGGAGGAACCGCTGGACAAATTCAAGGAGGCTCTTTCAGTGGAAACACCACTAATGGTAACAGAAAGTTGTTTTATAACAACTTAAATATTTCATTCTATATTCTAGTCTGTATGTTCTCATAATTTTTTTATGTTATATATAAAGCCTATTTCTTCAATGTTTAAGACTGCACCTACAAGCAATTTCTGGATTGCAAGCCTCTTAGCTATGTCGGCACGAGTGGTGTTGTTGCCTTCGTACGTTAGGCTGAGAAAACATATTCTATCATTTGTATGAGCCGATTTACTCCTGACCAGACGATGGTGTATGTGACTGGATTGTTTATGGACGAAGCGTTGACATGGTGGAATTATAAGTTCGAACTTTGGGAGATGAGGCCGCGTATGGTTTAACTTAGGGTGAATGGAAGGAGCGCATGCAAGAGAAGTACTGTTCCTAGGCTGAGCTACAAAACTTAGAAACGAAATTCTAGACCCTTGCTATGGTTGGTGTTGATATCACGTGGTATATTCAAAAGTTCCACGATTTATCGCGAGTGATCCCTTACATGGTTTATCCGGAGTTCAAAAGGATTAACGGTACATTTGGAGACTACATCCTTAAATCAAAAGCTTAGTTACTCTCTGCGAACCCCGTGACAATAACCCAAGCGGTTACTTTGGCTGTAAGTCTTACTGAGGAGGTGGTAATGATAAAAAAGATTCTGGTGAAAGGTTCTGATAAAAAGGAGACTCATGTGGACTCTACTAGCGATGGCAAGCACAAGTTCTCAAACTTCAAGAAGAGTACTCGAGCGAACAACAATAACAACAATTCCAACAAGCGGAGGGAAGTGGACCCACCGAGAGTATGGGTTGGTAGAGCAGCTAACGATGCCGGTGGTAAAGGTTATGCAGGCTTCCTGCCCAAATGCGATAAGTATCGATATCACCACGCGGGTCCGTGCAGAAATACCAAGTGCGACAAATACGGCAAGATCGGGCACAGTAAGCAAACAAGTGGGCGGGCACTAGATGTGGAAATCGAAATCAAGGTGGTAATGGAAACCGGGGCGAAAATGAAAATCAAGGTGGTAACAGTAATAACAATTAAGGCGGAAATGGAAATGGAAACCGCAAGGGCCAAGATTGTTATAGTTGTGGAGACAAAGGGCATTATCGAAAGGATTGCCCAAAGGCAAACCAAGCTCATGGGAGAGCTTTTGTGATAGGAGCCAAAGACGCACGTCAAGACCCGAATGTGGTCACGGGTACGTTCCCTATCAACCAACATTTTGCATCTATTCTTTTTGATATTGGCGCCGACTTTAGTTTTATGTCTACAGAATTTAAAAATATGCATGGCATAGAGTCGAGTAAATTAGACGTCCCTTATTCTATAGAATTGGCGATCGGAAAATTAGTCTAATCGGGAGAAATTATTAAGGCCACTCGAACTCGGAGGGCGAAAATTTTCTATCGATCTCTTACCTGTTGACTTGGGTAGTGGTTTGTCATGAGAAAACCATTCGTGTTCCCTTACAAGACGGAGAGATGCTCGTTGTGCATGGAGAATATCACGAGACACCCCTACAGATTATTAACTGTATGAAGGCGCAAAAGTGTCTCCGATAAGGTTGTATAGCCTTCCTCGCCCGTGTAGTCGACAAGGAAACCAAGGAGCCGAAGTGAGAAGACATCCCCGTTGTGAAGGAGTTTCTAGAAGTCTTTCCGGAAGAGTTGCCGGGACTGCCTCCACAACGCCAAGTGGAGTTTCGCATCGATTTGGTGCCGGGAGCGTCACCAGTGGCGAAGTCTCCTTATCGAATAGCTCCATCTGAGATGCAAGAGTTATCCACTCAAATTCAAGAGTTGTTGGATAAGGGATTCATTAGACCGAGTTTCTCACCCTAGGGAGCTCCAGTATTATTCGTTAAAAAGAAGGACGGGAGCTTGCGCATGTGTATAGACACTATTAAGAACTGATACCCCATACCTAGAATTGATGACTTGTTTGATCAATTGTAAGGGTTGAGTTTCTATTCAAAAATCGACTTACGATCGGGTTATCATCAACTGCTGATTCAAGAAGAAAGTATACCCAAAACGGCCTTTCAAACTCGTTACGGTCACTACGAGTTCCTTGTTATGTCGTTCGGCTTAACAAACGCACCGGCGGTGTTCATGGATTAACGTGTGCGTATATATACATGTTTTTACAATGAATTTTATGCACGAACTCGGTTTTAATATTTATAAAAATGATTTCTACCTTAAATTAAAAGACACACAAAAGGACAAGTGTACCCTGTCGTCTATGTAGTAAAGTATGGGTAAGAACCATATGTCGATGCATGGACGCGGGCAGGTACTTGTGTACTAAACCGTCATCATTTATTTACCGGTAAAAAGGATATGTGAAATAGTTTTTTCTAAATTTATCTAAAAATATATTTTAAGACATAAAAGACTTTAAATATAAAAATACAATTTCTTTTTCTTTTGTCTTGTTTTATAAGCAAAATAAGCATGTTATCGAAAATGTCACAAAGGCACTTGATCAATTTTCCAAATATAAAGACAATTAGTATCCCTTTCGGGAATCCTAACATGATAATTCTTCGGAAAGTTAACGCGATAAACACACTTTAACCACCTAAAATTATTCTTTAACGAGCTATTGATATATTTTTATGTGAATCTTTAAAAATAAGTTAGTCATCCGTTAAGAGTTTTCTAACCTCATTTTATCAAAAGCAATACCGATAAACACAATATAACCACCAAGACAAGCATAACGTAGATCATATCACAAACTCATTCATTTTGCAAGTCTTGAATATAAATCTACCAAGTTGGTTATTTTGGCCACAAATACTCAACAAAGATTATGAAATATATTAAGAACCCGCAATAACACCATCTAAACTGTCACACCCCGGATTTCCAACCCGAAATCCAAACACCGGTGGGCCCGGGTGGGGAGTATCGTGACAACAGTTGATAACATCGTAGTCAATCAAACACAGCATAACGGAAGTCTTGGAGTAAAATTACTATTACAAACCAAATGTTCAAAGTTCGAAAATAAAATATATACAGTCTTGTAATAGAAGATCCACAGGCGGATCATAAATTATACATGGAAAGAATACAAAACAGACTTTGGGCAGATTTAGGATTTGCAAGATCCTCTATCACTACTTAGCACTTCCGGCCTATTTTCGTATTGTACCTGCAGATTAGTCTTTTGAAAATACGTCAGCTTTCGCTGGTAAATACACCCAACTGACTCATTTTGAAAACATTCCAAAAATGTTTTAAGTGCGTATCAGCACAAAATCTTTTTATAACTTGGGTTAATTGACCGTCCAACCTTGTTAACAGATTTATATGTTTGTCATACATGCGGGGCTCGGTACCTTGACCGAGACACAATTAATGTACACACCACTTTGGACTCACGAAGGAGTCAATTCCTCCCAACCTTGTGGGAATGCATAATTTAGCGTCTATCGGGTGTATGCCTACACCCGCGCTAAGGTCGTGGCCAGTTCTATTGTAATGAGCCGAGGATATCCAGGACACGGTAGTTAACCCCTGATGTTTAAATTATCAAACAAAACTGATAAAACCGAATATGCGGATTTCTATTCTGAACCGACGTTCGATTAATCCCATTTCCGACCAAGCGGTAATAATTTACCGTAACCCAAGCCCATATAGGGGAAATAAGTCGAGAGTATTTACCTGAGCTAGTCTTCTTTAATTTTTTTAATAACTCAGCCGTACACAAAAAGCGCTAAGTGCAGATAGCATTTACCAGCAAGTCTCTAGTATGGATTATGGCATAAACTAACCAATTAAATACTAACTGTCTTATTTAAGTCATAGACTTAGATCGACTAGCGTACTTGATCAAAACGTATGACGCTAGATTAAACGATGATTGGATAGAATGTAGTTAATCCCAATAAGTACCTTAACTTGTTTAATATGGATAAACTATAAACATTCTGGATTTTGAAACTTAAATGACAAGGTTAAACCCATTTCGGTTAATTTCCGATAAATAGTTACGTATACGTAACCGTGCGCATATTAGCGATAAAGGGTAACCGGATAAGTCATGGACAACTTCTATATGCCATTATACTTTAAATAAGTTAATATATCAGTAGGATATCAACTTGTATGTCCGTTAAGGCTCTAAAACGAAATTATGCCTCATAAGGGCATTTTGGTAATTGTATATCGTAATAAAGGTATTTGAATATAATTTTAGGTTTATCATCATAAGTATTCTGGAAAAATATTTTATTTATGATATAATATCAGTAGGATATCATTTATATGTGTAATTTATCTTTTATGACCAAAACTATGCACCGAAGGGGCATTTTGGTCATTTTACGCATAGTTTATAAATTATTTGGGATTTTGAGTTTATAACATGTACCTACTGTAAATATGTTTAAAATAAGTTTTAAAATCAGTATGTAACAAGTCTTGGTCCATTAACATGGTTTAAAACCATACTATGCGCCGAAACGGTGCTTATGTCGTAATATGACGTCTTTAAGCGATGTTTAATGAAAACTGACCTTAGGGTCAGATTAAAATGTTTAAAATATGTTATTTAATATAACATATCAGTACATAAATGATTTACCTTGAAAATATTTGATTAAAACTATTTTATGAGTCACAAGGACTAAAACCGTCATTTATCGACATATTTTAAGGACCTGCTTGGAAACCCAGTTTACAACTTAGTTTAACATCCTGAATAATCCTACTTATAATATTACATCAGTAGGAAAGTCATTTTTAATTTTATTATCATTAAAACCTTGATTTATGCAAAAAGGGCATTTTGGTCAAAATGGCATAATTATGGAACTTGTGCATAAACTTGGATTCTGATTATGATCATGTAATATAAACTCAGAGGGTTATGCTACATTATATTGCAACTTTAGATCGGTAGATAACTAATCTAAATCGGGTCAGAATCGAAAGTCAAAGCAGAAGTCAAACTTCGCGACTTTCGGTTGGGAACCGACCCTAGAACTGAAATTGACGAGCCGAACATGTTCTTACATGTTCTAACAATTATTACCAACTTGTTTAAGTTTCAAAACAGGTTTCATAACATATATAAGATCATTTTATGATTTTTCCAAAAAATAGCCTGTTTGACTTTTTAATATCACTACTTTGACCCGTCAATTGGTCTAGCAAACGTGATCTTCAGGAGGTGCCCTTTACAGGGATTAACATCTACCTTATTACGATCATTTAGCCATGTTCGTTTCTAACAATGGCTGGACAATAATGGTCTTGACCGAAAGTCAAAGCGTTTTACGAAAACGCTTGACTTTTGGCTATAAAATCCTATAAACGAAAATACAAGAGCAAGGAACACTTACAAGAGGTTCCTACAATGCAAGAGAACTAAGTTGGATGCTCCTTTCAGCTAGGAACTTCCAGATGAGGGAGAAGAGTTATGTTTAAGAAAGGTGCAAGTTGGAATGAACACTTGAACACCTATTTATAGTTGGAGAACTCAAAGGAGGTGAAGCCAGGTGTTTAGGGGAGTAAGAAGAAGCTTACAAGTGTCCCAAAACGTGGCATAGCAGTTTAGAGAAGTCATAATTTCGTTTTAATGGTTTTGGCATTTTTGCTTGAAGGCCAAACAATTTTCTGTGTTAGAGCCTGTCTCGCGGGGTGCGAGAGACACAGGCCATGTCTCTCGCGGCCCGCGACCTCCCCATGGCCATTTCCAAAGTTTGACACTTTTAACCCCTGAACTATATAAAGCCTCTAAAGGCCTTCTAGAATACCTTTTTAGCCCTTTTAGCCCTCCGTAGCCAATACTTGGCATACCCAGGATTATGCCCGGACATTGTTGAGCTCTCGGTTCGTTAATAGGTCACTCAGAGGTATAAATTAAAATGTTGACACTTTTAATCCCTCATTATCCAACTTTCACATATTTACAAAATTGAACCCTCTCGTCCAACAAATGGCACGTGTGAGAGTTAGGACTTCACAAAGGATCACTCAGAGGCTTATTACAAGAATGTTGATTCCGATGTCACTCAGAGGCTAGGAATGTTGACATATCAGTCACTCAGAGGCCAAGCTTCAAGCATGTTGACGTATCAGTCACTCAGAGGCTAATGATTTAAGCATGTTGACATCGGTTCGTCACTCAGAGGCTTAACTTAAGCATGTTGACGCCTTTAGTCCTTATTGGTCTTTAATAGACTATATTAAAAATACAACATGTGTCACTATCTATTGGACACGATTTTACACGGTGTTACATCCTCACCCCCTTAAAAGAAATCTCGACCTCAAGATTTTATTAAAAAAGATGGGGGGTATTTTCGTCGCATAGTGGACTCAACCTCCCATGTATACTCAGGACCTTTAAAAGCGTCCCACTTAAAAGCGTCCCACTTAACCTTTACTATATGCGACATTGCTAGCGACTCATCGGCTAGACATTTCTTAAGATTAGATATGTGGAATACATCATGGATTCCATTAAGTTCCTCTGGCAATCTGAGCTTATAGGCCACAGTGCTGACACATTCGACTATCTCGAATGGTCCAATATATCTTGGGATCAACTTGCCCTTCTTTCCAAAACGCACCACACCTTTCCAGGGTGATACCTTTAGCATGACCTTGTCCCCTATTTGGAACTTAAGAGGTTTACGCCTCTTGTCAGCATAGCTCTTCTGCCTATCCCTGGCAACTTTGAGACGATCACGGATTTGCATAAACTTTTTCTGTGGTCTCCAGGACAATCTCAGGTCCTGATAGTTGGGCCTCCCAAACTTCTGCCCAGCATACGGGCGTTCTACATTTTCTCCCATATAAGGCCTCAAAAGGAGCAGCCTTGATGCTAGTATGATAGCTATTACTGTAGGAGAATTCTATTAGGGGTAAGTGGTCATCCCAGCTTCCGCCTAAATCAATCAGACATGCCCGAAGCATGTCTTCCAAATTCTGAATAGTACGCTCACTTTGACCATCAGTTTGCGGATGGTAAGTCGTACTAAAATTTAATCGTGTGCCTAACGATTGTTGGAAACTTTTCCAAAAGTGAGATGTGTATCTAGTATCTCTATCGGATACAATAGATACCGGCACATCGTGTAGGGATACTATCTTGTCCACATACAACTTAGCCAATTTATCTGAATTATACGTTTCTTTAGTTGGCAAGAAATGTGCTGACTTGGTCAGCCTATCCACTATGACCCAAATAGTGTCATTTCCACTTTTGGTCTTGGGCAACTTGGTAATCAAATCCATAGTTACCATTTCCCATTTCCAAGTGGGAATCGCAAGTTGTTGTAGAAGTCCTGATGGTTTCTAATGTTCGGCCTTAACTTGCGAACACGTCAGACACTTAGCAACATAAGTGGCTATGGACTTCTTCAAACCCATCCACCAATAATTCTTCCTCAAATCTTGATACATCTTATCACCACCCGGGTGAACATAGTATGTGGAATTATGCGCTTCCTGGAGGATTAGATTCCTAAGTCCTCCAAAGATCGGAACCCAAATTCTATCACTAAATCTTAGGATTCCATCCTTTCCAAGCGTTAATTGATCAATGGTTCCGCCTAATCCCTCATTAGGGATGTTAGCCTCTAACAAGGCTTGCTTCTGCGCATCTAATAGCTTCTCACTCAAGCTATTTATGAGCTCAATGCTCTTAGCGTTAATCCTTATAGGTTTAACCTTCTCCTTGCGACTTAAGGCATCGGAAACTATATGCCTTGCCTGGATGGTAGCGAATCTCGCAATCATAATCATTAAAAGTTTCCATCCAACGGCGTTGTCGCATGTTCAATTCTTTCTGACTGAATAGATGCTGGAGACTTTTATGGTCTGTGTATATAACACACTTTGTACCATACAAGTAATGTCTCCACAGTTTTAGTGCAAATACAACGGCACCCAATTCCAAATTGTGGGTGATGTAATTCTTTTCATACACCTTCAATTGTCGTGATGCATAGGCAATCACCTTGCCTTTTTGCATTAGCACACAGCCCATATCGGTGTGTGATGCATCACAATAAACAACAAAATTCTCAATACCCTTGGGTAGAGATAATACAGGAGCGTTGCTCAACTTTTGTTTAAGAACCTCAAAAGATTCCTGTTGTTTTGGACCACAATTATACTTAATATTCTTAGGGGTCAAGGAAGTTAAAGGAGTGGCTATCCTTGAAAAGTTCTCAATGAACCTCCTATAGTAACCAGCCAATCCTAAGAAACTACGAACCTCCGTTGGGGTCTTGGGCACTTCCCAATTTATTATGGCCTCAATTTTGGATGGATCCACTTGGATACCACGCTCACTTACCATATGTCCAAGAAATTGGACTTCTCTAAGCCAAAATTCGCATTTAGAGAACTTTGCATAAAGTTTCTCCTGCCTTAATAACTCTAGGATGCACCGAAGATGTTTCTCATGATCATCTTCATTACGAGAATAGATAAGTATGTCGTATATGAAGACAATGACAAACTTATCTAAATACGGTTTGCAAACTCTATTCATGAGATCCATGAATGTTGCCGGTGCATTTGTGAGCCCAAAAGGCATCACTAAGAATTCAAAATGACCATAGCGGGTCCTCAAGACTGTTTTAGCAACTTCTTTACTTCTAACCTTCAGTTGATGATATCCTGATCTTAAATCTATTTTAGAAAAGTAACTAGCCCCTTGAAGTTGGTCGAATAAATCATCGATCCTGGGGAGAGGATATCTATTTTTAATTGTTAGCTTGTTCAGCTCCCAGTAATCTGCACATTTGCATCGAACCATCTTTCTTCTTCACAAAAAGGATAGGAGCTCCCCAAGGCGAGGAACTATGCTGAATAAAGTCTTTCTCCAAGAGTTCGTCTAGTTGAACTCTTAGCTCATTCATTTTGGTTGGAGCTAGCCTATATGGAGCTCTAGCTACGGGTGCTGCTCCAGGTATGATATCTATTCTGAACTCCACTTGCCTATCTGGGGGTAGGCCTGGTAATTCTTCAGGGAAAACATCGGGATACTCTGAGATAACTGATAAGTCTTTAATGTTTGGTTTAGGCTCATTGATGGTTACTTGTGCCATGTAGACGACACAACCTCTTCTCAAACACTTGGATGCCTTAAATAACGACACCTTGTCTGGCAATCTATAGTGTGAGTCTCCAAGGATGGTGATCATTTTACCAGATGGGGTCTTAATCTCGATGACCTTTTTATCATAGGCAATACGGGCTTGGTTATGAGATAACCAATCCATGCCTAAGACAACATCAAACCCCGCCAATTTCATTGGCAAAAGAGAGATAGGGATGGAATGATTCTTAATGGATACGGAACATCCATCAAGAATAGAAGAAGCAGTTTCTAAGGTTCCATTGGTGAGTTCTATCTCATAAATTTTATCTAGAGTTCTTATGGGTAAATTTAATAGTTTACTAAACTTATGGTCAACAAATGATTTATCCGCACCCGAATCGAAAAGAACTCTAGCATAAATATCATTAATGGGGAAAGTACCTATTATGACGTTGTTGTCATTAATGGCCTCCCATGCATTCATTTGAAAGGCATGGGCATTTCCCTTCTTGGCCTCTCCAGGCTTTGCCTCATTACTTTTGGGTTTCTTGGGGCAATTGTACGTTATATGTCCTTTTTCGTTGAAGTTATAGCAAACTGCATCCTTGAGATCCTTGCAATCTAAGGTCTTATGCCCTTTTCTCTTGCAGATACCCTAGGGTTTGGTTTGTGGATTTATACTACACTATCCCCAGTGCCTATATTTACAATTCTTGCACAGGGGTTTGTCACTAGACACGTGCTGGTTCTTCTTGAACCCGAAATTTCCTTTCTTCTTAAATCCTTGGGAGTTATTATCCTCCCATTTCCTCTTTCCGTCAGTTTCAGTCCTAATTGACTTTTGTGTTACCAGATCTAGGGTGAGGGAAAGAGATAGATCTACAGCAGACATATAGGTATTAGGTTGTGCAGCCTTTACCATGCCCTTTATCTCGTGCGCCAACCCATTTATGAAACGTGCAATGCGTTTGGATTCGGGGGTGATCAAGTAGGATGCTAACCTAGATAGGGAGTTGAAATCGGAGATGTACTTTCGACAGCTAGGTTTTTCATTGATAGAGACAAGAAGTCTGTCTCTAGCTTCTCCACCTCATGGGTTGGGCAATAAGTTTCGTTTACCAAATCAACAAACTTGGACCATCCCAAGTTGTACAGGTGTACCTTACCTGTTGATTGAATCATGGCCTTCCACCATGTTAGGGCATCGCCCTTGAAGGATTGTGATACGTATTTGACCACATCCTTATCAGCACAGTTGCTGATATCTACTATTATCTCCATCTCGTCTAGCCACTTTAGGGCTTCTACAGCTCCTTTTTCTCCGTTAAAGTCTCGGGGCTTACAAGAGACAAAATACTTATAGGTACATCCGTCCTTAATAGAACGGGACCTTTCAGCATAGTCTATCCTCTTAGGTTCACTCTTCGCATTTGATGAGTGAACAGAGCTCTCCTTATGAGCTGAGGATGGTGGAATAGATAGGGGTCTAGAGCGAGTGGCACTCGGCTCTCTTAGCTTTTCTATGGCCTTACTCATGGCCCTTTCCACAGCCGCATCAATGCGAGCTTGAAAATTTTCATCATCTATATTTTTATTTTCAGCTTTATTAGATTCAGCATTCCTGTGGCTACTTTATGCTTCGTTTGAGTTAGCCATCTTTAAGTCTTGGTTTCTATATACCAATAAAACTTCCTTTAGCCATGGAGCATTAACCATATCGGCTTTCAAGATTAGATATAACAATCCATTTACTAGTGTGAATAACATCATAACTCTTAAGCTTAACATATCTATATTTGGCCTAGGTCTTATTATGACCATCATAGGCAAATTACAATTTGGACATAGTCCATATATCATTGGACAGTGGATCGCAATGTCACAACTGTCATTGTCATTATTGACAATTATATAGCTCATAGGCTTATCCCTAATGGACATAATAATTGGGCGCATTGGCCGGTCATATTAGATGTATATAGCATATCAGCCTGTCCCGTTGGACAATTAATTGGGCACATTGGCCTACATCATATCAGATGTATATGGCATATCAGCCTGTCCCGTGGAACAATTAATTGGGCACATTGGCCTACATCATATCAGATGTATATGGCATATCAGCCTGTCTTGTGGAACAATTAATTGGGCACATTGGCCTACATCATATCAGATGTACATGGCATATCAGCCTGTCCCGTTTGACAATTAAGTGGGCACATTGGCCTACATCATATCAGATGTACATGGCATATCAGCCTGTCCCATTGGACAATTAATTGGGCACATTGGCCTACATCATAACAGATGTACTATGGCTTATCAGCCTATCCCTTCGGATAATTGGGCACATTGGCCTACATCATAACAGATGTACAATGGCTTATCAGCCTATCCCTTCGGATAATTGGGCACATTGGCCTACATTATAACTGATGTACGATGGCTTATCAGCCTATCCCTTCGGATAATTGGGCATATTGGCCTAACGGCTAGTGTGGTTCCTCAAGCCACATTACCAGGAGTTATGAAAATTCTTTGATGTTACATAAGAGTACCTTAATGATTGATTAGTGGTCCCGATCACCTTCGACCTTAACGACCTTGGAGGTTTGGACCTAGTCCCTTACCTCTGGACAGAAAGATAACTTCCCTTAACTATCCTGATAGAAGACCCCTTCGTACTTAATTATCACTTCTTGGCCAATGTGTGGTCTGTGCCACTTGGCATAATCAATCTATTAAGGTCTTTTGGAATTATATAGCAGAGCATAAATTCGAGTAAAATCGTGGCGCTCGTTTTCAAGAGGATGAATTACATATATATATAATTCCAAAACTACTTCATTAAATTTCCATAAGAAATTACAATACTAGAAAGATGAAATAAACTTGTCCATGTAAGGACTTAAAGGAATAAAAATGTCAACGCAGGGACTAAAGAAACAACAATGTCCTCGCAGGGACTACATATTATTAGAAGAGACTTTACTCGTCCTTCTTTCCCTTGACTAACTTGGAGAGTTTCTTGAAGAATTTATTCGTCTTCTTCTCCATTTTCTCCGCCTGTTGCTGCATTTCTTTCATCCTTTCTAAGGCCTCATTAATGGCCTCTAGTGGTGGCGGAGGTTGTGGTTGTGGTTGTGGCATACCGGATACTGGTACCCATAAGTTGGATATCCGGTCGGTGGGTAAGTAGGTGGGAAAGGAGACGGGTAAAGTGGATTGTGCATAACCGCCTGCATGTATGGGTCTTGCGACCACGCTTGATAGTCTACTGGCATAGAAAGGTTAAATGGATCATATCCAGACATGTCTGGGTACGTGGGAATTGGGTTAGTATACCCGTTGGTGGTGGTTGAACAGTAGGTGTGTTGGTGTTGGTTCCACAATAGGTGGAACATTAGAGGGTCCACCCATTTGTGGGTCCTCTTGAATGGTGGGGTAAGAATTGGGCAAAGGTGGCAGTGATCCCGGCCTATGTCCGTCACGTACTGACATTCGTGCTCCACGCTTCCTCCTTGGTGGTTCAGGTGGTGGTTGAGGTTGATCCACCAGTTCCATGTGGACATCTTCTTGAACAGGGGGTGGTTGAGAGTGGTGAGAAGGAGTGTGGACGAAAGTAAATTGGTTCCAGTATTGGACCCACTCATTAGGACCTTGGTAGGGCGATCCGGCATATGAGTTTGAATCGCTCGAAATTTCAATGGGATGCACATTTGATCCCGACGGTGGCATCTCCGGGTCGGAGTCCTCGTCCATAGGATGTGGCTGGTCCAACTGATTTTGATCGGCTGGAGGTGTGTTTAAGTAATGGTTGGGGTTAAACTCTTCATGGTAGGAGTGATGAGAATGGAATGGTGAGACTGGTAGGAGTGGTGTGAGTGGTAAGAATTTTGGGAATGTGAGGGCGAGTGTCTATTAGAGACGGAACGTCTCACTAGTTGCCATGGAGACGAATCTCCTGATTCTTGATATGCATCTGAATTATGAGTTTGAGGAATACGCCCGATGGTCCAACCCTCATTAGACCTTTTCCTCGTCCACTTGGTCCTCGTACACGTGGCGGCATTTTCCTGTTAGAAATCAATTTAAAAACAATACTAATAACTTAATAATGAAATGAGTAATCCGAGGTCAATGCCTAGACTCGGAAGTCTAAGGAACGTGCTCGTGTAAGTTTGAGACTAAACACAAAAGGCTAGTGTTTAATTCTCTCAAACGTTGGCTCTGATACCAACCCTGTCACATCCCAGATTTCCAACCCAAAATCCAAACAACTGTGGGCCCGGGTGGGGAGTATCGTGACAACAGTTGATAACATCATAGTCAATCAAACACGGCACAGCGGAAGTCTTGGAGTAAAATTACTATTACAAACCAAATGTTCGAAGTTCGAAAACAAAATAATATACAGGCTTGTAATAGAAGATCCACAGGCAGATCATAAATTGTACATGGAAAGAATACAAAACAGACTTTGGGCAGATTTAGGATTTGCAAAATCCTCTATCACTACCGAGCACTTCCGGCTCGTACCTGCAGATTAGTCTTTTGAAAATACGTCAGCTTTCGCCGGTAAATACACCCAACTGACTCATTTTGAAAATATTCCAAAAATGTTTTAAATGCGTATCAGACAAAATCTTTTTATAACTTGGGTTAATTGACCGTCCAACCTTGTTAACAGATTTATATGTTTGTCATACATGTGAGGCTTGGTACATTGACCGAGACACAATTAACGTACACACCACTTTGGACTCACGAAGGAGTCAATTCCTCCCAACCTTGTGGGAATGCATAATTTAGCGTCTATCGGGTGTATGCCTACACCCGTGCTAAGGTCGTGGCCATTTCTATTGTAATGAGCCGAGGATATCCAGGACACGGTAGTTAACCCCCGATCTTTAAATTATCAAACAAAACTGATTAAAACCAAATATGCGAATTTCTATTCCGAACCGACGTTCGATTAATCCCATTTCCGACCAAGCGGTAATAATTTACCGTAACCCAAGCCTATATAGGGGAAATAAGTCGAGAGTATTTACCTGAGCTAGTCTTCTTTAATTTTTTTAATAACTCAGTCGTATACAAAAAGGGCTAAGTGTAGATAGCATTTACCGGCAAGTCTCTAGTCTAGATTACGGCATAAACTAACCAATTAAATACTAACGGTCTTATTTAAGTCATAGACGTAGACCGACTAGCGTACTTGATCAAAACGTATGACGCTAGATTAAACGATGATTGGATAGAATGTAGTTTAATCCCAATAAGTATCTTGACTTGTTTAATATGGGTAGACTATAAACATTCTGGATTTTGAAACTTAAATGACAAGATTAAACCCGTTTCGGTTAATTTCCGATAAATAGTTACGTATACGTAACCGTGCGCTTATTAGAGATAACGGGTAACCGGATAAGTCATGGACAAGTTCTATATGCCATTATACTTTGAATAAGTTAAGTTATCAGTAGGATATCAACTTGTATGCCCGTTAAGGTTCTAAAACGAAATTATGCGTCATAAGGGCATTTTGGTAATTGTATATCATAATAAAGGAATTTGAATATAATTTTAGGTTTAACATCATAATTATTCTTGAAAATATTTTATTTATGATATAATATCAATAGGATATCATTTATATGTGTAATTTATCTTTTATGACCAAACTATGCACCGAAGGGCATTTTGGTCATTTTACACATAGTTGATAAATTATTTGGGATTCTGAGTTTATAACATGTACCTACTATAAATATGTTTAAAATAAGTTTTAAAATCAGTAGGTAACAAGTCTTGGTCCATTAACATGGTTTAAAACCATACTATGCGCCGAAACGGCGCTTATGTCGTAATATGACGTCTTTAGCGATGTTTAATGAAAACTGACCTTAGGGTCAGATTAAAATGTTTAAAATATGTTATTTAATAAAACATATCAGTAGATAAATGATTTACCTTGAAAATATTTGATTAAATCTATTTTATGAGTCACAAGAACTGAAATTGACGAGCCGAACATGTTCTTACATGTTCTAATAATTATTACCAACTTGTTTAAGTGTCAAAACATGTTTCATAACATATATAAGATCATTTTATGATTTTTCCAAAAAATGGCCTGTTTGACTTTTTAATATCATAACTTTGACCCGTCAATTGGTCTTGCAAATGTGATCTTCAGGAGGTGCCCTTTATAGGGATTAACACCTACCTTATCAAGATCATTTAGCCATGTCCGTTTCTAACAATGGCTGGACCATAATGGTCTCAACCGAAAGTCAAAGCGTTTTACGAAAACGCTTGACTTTTGGCTATAAAAGCCTATAAACGAAAATGCAAGAGCAAGGAACACTTACAAGAGGTTCCTACAATGCAAGAGAACTAAGTTGGATGCTCCTTTCAGCTAGGAACTTCCAGAGGAGGGAGAAGAGTTATGTTTAAGAAAGGTGCAAGTTGGAATGAACACTTGAACACCTATTTATAGTTGGAGAACTCAAAGGAGGTGAAGCCAGGTGTTTAGGGGAGTAAGAAGAAGCTTACAAGTGTCCCAAAACGTGGCATAGCAGTTTAGAGAAGCCATTGTTTCATTTTAATGGTTTTGGCATTTTTGCTTGAAGGCCAAACAATTTTCTGCGTCAGAGCCTGTCTTGCGGGGCGCGAGAGACACAGGCCATGTCTCTTGCGGCCCGCGACCGCCCCATGGCCATTTCCAAAGTTTGACACTTTTAACCCCTGAACTATATAAAGCCTCTAAAGGCCTTCTAAAACACCTTTTTAGCACTTTTAGCCCTCCGTAGCCAATACTTGGCACACCCGGGTTTATGCCCGGACATTGTTGAGCTCTGGGTTCGTTAAAAGGTCACTCAGAGTATAAATTAATATGTTGACACTTTTAATCCCTCCATTATCCAACTTTCACATATTTACAAAATTGAACCCTCTCGCCCAACAAATGGCACGTATGAGAGTTAGGACTTCACAAAGGATCACTCAGAGGCTTATTACAAGCATGTTGATTCCAATGTCACTCAGAGGCTAGGCATGTTGACATATCAGTCACTCAGAGGCCAAGTTTCAAGCATGTTGACTTATCAGTCACTCAGAGGCTAATGGTTTAAGCAAGTTGACATCGGTTCATCACTCAGAGGCTCAACTTGAGCATGTTGACGCCTTTAGTCCTTATTTGTCTTTAATAGACTATATTAAAAATACAACACGTGTCACTATACTATTGGACACGATTTTACAGGGTGTTACATAACCCGTTAGAGTCCTTCCGTGTAAGAAAGCATTCTTGATCAAAATCAGATTATCTTTTATTAAACCAATACCCATTTCTAGTTTCATGGTGTAAAAATATTAATCAAGTTAACAGTTCACTAATAAATGATTAATTATGGGGTTTATTCAACTTATCCTAACTAACCATTTACTAATCATCCAAGATAAACAATCATAATCAAGAATCCAACATCAATGAAACAAGATTGCCATATGATCATCAAGATTCAAACAGGAGCAGTTGACTGAGCTTCATTTTAACTTGATAACAAACTAAATATTGATCATAAAACAAGTGTTTTTGATAATATTCATAACAATATTACATAAACATCATCTCAATGCTTGCAAATGTGATCAGAATTTACATTAAGAACAAGAAATCAAACCATAAACAAGCAAGGATTTGATGGATTGGATGAATGATAAGCTTCTTGCAACCTTGAGGCGTGAAACCCTCCTGATCAGAGAGCTCCCGCACCTCTGAAATCGCACAGAAACATGGAAAAATACCCAATATTTTGATCAGCCGCGAATGCTTTGTTTTATAGACAATTTTCATATCCACACAACCGTGCACTTTATCCGCACGGCCATGCGCATCAGCATTACGTCACTGCAGGGCATGGGCAGATAAGTGGCTGTTTGAGCGGAAAAATCTTCAGATGTGCACGGCCGTGCCAATGATTTGCACGGCCGTGGCAAAGCTTCAGGTCACATATGATCAACAATCAAGTCGCGCACGGCCGTGCGTGCCGAGAAATGAGTCGCACTGCCTCTCGCACGGTCAGTGCTTCCGAGATCGCAAGTCTCGCACGGTCGTGCCAATGGGTTGCACGGCCGTGCGGCATCTATAACTTAAGCAGAATCTGCAGAATTTGTCCGGAATGCTCGTTAATCCCACTTTTTCAACAATTTTGTCTGCGGTACGTCGTTTAGGATATGAAAATATAAAATGGAACGATTAAGTACCTATACGACGATATTTTAGCTAAAATGCACAAACGGGGGCAAAATGGGGAACGTAATTATATATATTTTAACGTATATCATGGATCTTATGAACCACATGTTTAAGTCGTACTTAGACAAGTTCGTGATAGTAATTATTGATGATATATTAATATATTCACAGACGAAGGACGAACAAGAGCACCACTTGCGGACTATTTTGGAACTTTTGAAGATAAAACAACTTTATGCGAAGTTTTCCAAATGCGAATTTTGGATTCGCGAGGTGCAGTTTCTTGGACACGTGGTGAACGAGAAAGGAATTCACATCAACCCAGCAAAAATTAAAGCGATAAAGAATTGGGAAGTGCCTAAGACACTTGTAGGTCCACCTGCGGATGGTGTTAAACCAGTTCCTTGTTCAAATGACACACACACAAGTGGGGAATCCAAGTGTGCATGCAACCAAAGCAACGTAAAGAACACGGGGTAACCAAAGATTCACTATCTTGATTAATGATTGAGAACAAGTACAAACATATACACACAACGCTTGTATGATTCAAACAAACTTGTTGTGTTCTTGTGTCTTCATCTACACCAAAAATGCTACTTAGAGATCTCACCAAAAGATCAGTTTGCTAGCTCGTTCTTTTAACTTCTAGACAACAGGCTAACCCTCACTGAGAGGTACAAGTCTGCTTATATAGTGTCTGCCTAGATATTTCGTACGAACCACGATTCTAGACATACTGAACACAATATTTCACAAGAAACACATCTCTAGAATTTGGTACGAGTCAATGTTTCGTATGAAATACTCTTTGTTTCGTACGAAACCCTGTGTTTCAAACGAAATCTATGACTCGCACAGAATTATCATTCTTGGAGAACGTGTGTAGACTTGACGTACACAAGACTTATCAGTATGCACATATGCAACTGATTAACACAGACAAGCTAAGATGTCAAACTAGATCAAGATAGAAGGATATCTCGATCTATTCGACATGACCAAACCTATACAGACATTTGAGCAAAGACCGTACAATTACAACTGTAATTAAGAACAAGCGACAGACACAAAACTGTATCAACAAACTCCCCCTTGGATGTTGCTTGGTCTTCGGTCTTTGGTCTTCATATGTTGGTCTTCACATGAATGATTTGGAGTATCAATATATTCATTAATAGATCTGCTATCTAATGATTAGAGCATCAGGTCTTCGAACTTCTAAGAAACTTCAAATCTTTCTTGTTTCCTTTTCTGACTTGTCAGATTTCTTTGTTGCTGGTCTTTGTTCATGTTCTTTTGTATCAATCTGTACTCAACAGACAAATATAATTAGAACACAAATTTCTCAGGGGATACACACGAAAGACTTATCATACAATCTTCGTATGACTGTATTCCCTGAACGAGATACACACACTCGTATGAATTCCAGCAGCAGATTTGAGAAAAACAAGTGACCAGGTCAAATCAAATGACTAGGTTCATTTGTAGAGATACACACACTCAAACGAATTTCATATTTTGGATTTCTTTAATGGATTACTTGTTGCAAGATGTTACTTTATGAAGTTGCGATATCAAACAATTGGTTCTTTGGCGTATCTTGGTAGAAAACTTTCGAGTATCAACTTTGGCTAACTTTCAAAAAGTAATTACATAAGCAACTAAGTAAATTAGACTTAAAATCAAAATATACAGATAAACTACAATCTTTTTCGAGTTTCAAGGCAAAGGAATCATACCAGCATATTAATCTTTGTCAAAAACGATATTTGGTTTAAACTTCAAAACTAAATAGATAAGTATTCAACTATGATTATCGGTATTGTTGTCCACGTAAGCTCAGACTTATCAGATGTACTCATGATTAGGAGATATGATTAAGGTATGAATTTATACTTACTAGCTGGTGTTCAACCACATCACGACACATTCCCGTATCAAGATATGCACGAGAGAAAATCTTACCGGTGAGCATACTGCTTTATCATCTATTTTGACTTATATGAATGATGTGAGATACTCACTTATTTTTGATTGAAAACAAGCCCTTTGTGATTTAGTCACTTATTGATGAGGAACTTGATTTTCATATGTATGAGGGCATAAGAGTAAGTCTGTGAACAGGTTAGTACCATCGTACCGACAAAGAGACGAACTTAGCTCCCGCATAAAGCTGTGATATTTTATCACTTATTTTGGGGATGTGATATTTTTATCACTTATTTGATGGTTGTATGCAGTATGTACACGTATGTATGATATCATGGAAGTTCTAGACTTGCGTCACCGTTATTTCTCGGCAAAAGATTCAACCATGATACCCAGATGATAAGCCAGCATAAAGACCGTATATCTCAGAACCTCGGCACTCTATCAAACGAAATTTCAGTACCAAGACCATATGCCAATGAATAGTTCCCACCTGGCGTTCTGTCTGCTAAGTTTATATCAACCTGCACATTTTAGTCTGATTGGGAGCCTACCGATACATCATAAGTAAAGCTACTTATCAATCTTCTTTCTATGCTTTTAACCATTTCTGACAGATTTACCGGTGAATTTCATCATCTTCAACTTATCCAAGAAACTCATTTTTTTATTTTTTCTAATGTTTTTGTATTTTTCTGAATTTTCTCCCCCTTAAACAAAGAAGGTAAATAAAAGACATATTTTTGTATTTTCTTGAAATTTACTCCCTCTAAAATATAAAACTGAAAATCTTTTTGTAGTTTTAGATTTTTAGAGAAGTATATACAAAAATAGTTAGCCATGGTTGAGTTACTCGGGCTTCACCTTGATGCCATTGACCAAAAGTAGATAATCAAAACGTGATTTATCAAAGGCTTTAGTAAAAAGGTCGGCACGTTGGTGATCAGTGTGGATTTTAATAACATCGATAAGTCTCTTTTCATAACAATCACATATGAAATGATACTTAATCTCAATGTGTTTTGTTTTGGAATGCTGTACAGGATTCCGAGTGATATGTAACGCAGCTTCATTATCAACAAAAATAGGAGTAGTAAGAAATTCAAAACCGTAGTCGCGCATTTGCTGTTGAATCCATAGAACTTGAGAGCAGCAACTAGAAGCTGAAATATACTCAGCCTCACATGTTGATGTAGCTACACAAGTCTGCTTTTTGCATTGCCACGTGACTAGGCGATTTCCCAAGAACTGATATCCTGCTGTTGTTGACTTTGCATCGATTTTACAGCCGCCATGATCAGAATCACTGAATGTTGTCAGATCAAAGTTATCATCCTTAGGATACCATAGACCAGTGTCACGGCGTCCCTTCAAATAACGAAAGATCCTTTTCACAGCCATCAAATGAGAAACCTTCGGACTAGACTGATAGCGTGCTAGAAGGCATGTTGGGTACATTATGTCAGGTCTTGAGGCAGTAAGATACATGAGAGATCCGATCATTGCACAATAGAGAGATGGTTCTACATGTTCACCCATTCCGTCTGGAGTAATCCCATGATTTTGAGCTAATGGAGTTCCCAAAGGCTTTGAGTTGTCCATCTGAAATCGTTTGAGAATATCTGCGACGTACTTGGTTTGATGGATAAAAATCCCTTCCTTTGATTGCTGAACCTGTAAACCTAAAAAGAAAGTCATTTCTCCCATAGCACTCATCTCGAACTTCTCCTGCATAACTTATTTGAATTCTTTGCACATTCGAGTGTTAGTAGACCCAAATATAATATCATCAACATAAACCTGTAGTAGCAGCAAGTCCTCGTCCTGTTCCTTGATGAAGAGAGTACAGTCGATCAGGCCTCATCGAAAACCATTCTTCAACATATAGGTAGACAACGTTTCATACCACGCCCTCGGAGCTTGATGAAGACCATATAACGCCTTGTTGAGAAGCCAAACCTATCAGGATGGAGAGGATCTTCAAAACCTGGTGGTTGCTCAACATATACTTCCTCTTCTACCACACCATGAAGAAATGCACTCTTCACATCCATCTGATAAACGGTTAACTTCTTGAAGGACGCATAAGCCAATTTCCAGACGCCTAACTTCTGAAACTGCTGAAGTTCTTCCTGCATGGCTTCAACTCACGAGTCTTCTTTCATTGCCTCCTTCTAAGATTTTGGTTCTACTTGGCACACATAGCAGGCAAAAGACCAATCATTCAGACCACCAGATTCCCTGATTTCCCTATACAATCCAGCATTCTGGTTGTTTCGAAGCTGATTACGAGTCTGCACACCACTCTGGACGTCTCCAATAATATTCTGCTGAGGATGGATATTATGAATTCGAGTTTCTGGCACATCAGGAACTCGAGAATTGATACCCATATTGTTGATATTCAGATCAATAGTTACATCGAGAGCCGGACTTGATGACGTTGTAGATGCCTGGCCTTCAGTCGTTCCTTGAGGTTGAATATTTGACGTATCATTTGAAAAACCAGGAACAGCACCAGAGGCAGCTCCATTAGCATCATGAAACTCATCTTCTTCTGATGAAACATTGTAATCCGCAGCGTCTTCGAATTCCTCATTTTGAACAAGATTGTTAACCGAAGTCGACACTTGAGGGTTAACAATAATTGGTCGAACTATTGACGAATCTACTACAGTATCACTTTCAATAACATCTTAGCAGCAGCTGTTGCATCATCAAAATTTGGCAGATTAAAGGAGTCAAACAGCCCATCATAGTCGAACATCCAAGGAGCACCCGGAGCTCTAACAGCTTCTGTATATCTCTGAACCTTGAGTTCACCCCATTCTTCAATCTTCTTTGAAGAAAAATTCCACACCCGGAATTTAGGAGTAGTATATCCAAGAAAGAAACCTTTGATAGCCTTGGGACCAAATTTTCCATGTGGGTCGATCATAGTGCATGGAGCTCCAAAAGGTTCTAAGAAAGAAATATCCGGTTTCCTTTTATGTAACAACTCAAAGAATGTCTTCCCATCTCTCTTCACCGTCAGAACTCTATTCATCGTGTAGCACGCAGTAGCAACAGCTTCTCCCCAAAATTGAACAAGAAGTTCTGATTCTACTAACATGGTTCTTGCAGTTTCAATAAGAGTTCTATTCTTCCTCTCAGCGACGCCATTTTGTTGTGGAGTGTATCGAGAACTGTGCTCATGCAGAATACCCTTTGAGGAACAGTACTCATCCATAACTTGATTCTTGAATTCCATGCCATTGTCGCTTCTGATTCTCCTTACTTTCATATTGTACAAATTTTCTAGCAGAGTCAGGAGATTTTTGAGGATAGTAGGAACTTCACTCTTGTGTGCCAGCATGTTTACCCATGAAAATCTGGAATAGTCATCAGTAACTACCAGACAATAAGAATCACTAAAGGTTGTCTTGTGTTTCATAGGTCCAAAGAGGTGCATATGAAGACATTCCAGTGGCATATTCACAGTGTTGAATTTCTTCACGGGATGGGACTTTCTTGCTTGCTTCCCTTTCTGGCATGATACATAAACATCTTAAAGATGAAAATTTTTCACGGGTACACCATTCACTAGATTGTTCTTCACCAAATAGTTCATTTTCCTCAGGTGAATGTGTCCTATACGTCTATGCCAGGAGATTGATTCCTTCTCGGTGGCTTTAGAGACAAAACATGTGACTTGTGCAGAGGTTGTAATAGCTTGGCTCATATCAAGAATATACAAATCATTAATTCTTGGAGCCGACAGGAGAATCCATTCCTTGGGGATCTTGAATCCAGGCTTCAGCACATAACATTCGGCATCATCAAAATGTACTGTGAACTTCTTGTCGCAGATTTGAGAAACGCTAAGAAGATTGTGATCAATTTGTCGCGCATAATTGATCTTGTCGAAGCTCACAACACCATTGGAGACCATTCCTTCTCCAGTGATGTATCCACCTTTTTCACCAACAAAAGCAACATAACCACCACTTATGCTTTTTACATCATACAGGAGCCGCAAATCGCCCGTCATGTGCCTTGATGCTCCACTGTCAACAATCCAATGACTGTCTACAGTTCCTCCTGGAACACCCTGCACATTGCACAAACAAGATTAGTTTGAGATGGGGACCAAAGCCTTAGTGGTCTTGGGTCGTCCCTTATTATCGAGAAATGTACTCTCAATTTCTTGATTATTAACAAACTGAGAAACTCCTTTTGTACCATAACGGTCTTCTGTTTCCAAGATCCTTGTTTATTACCAGATTTACTATTATTTACAGATTTAACAGTGTCTGGTTTTGTTAACTTTGAAGATCTTTGATCCTTATTTGAAGAATCCGATTTTAAAGCTTTCTCAATTGCTTTTACTTGTTTACGTTTTTGTTGCTCTTTTTGATCTTTAATAACTCGTTTATCTTGTGTCGGAGAAACAGATTTATGTTTGCAAGTTGGTTCATGAGGGGTTTTCTCTATACATCTTGATTTGGCTGGATTTTGACAATCCTTTATAATGTGGCCAAATTCTCCACATTTGAAACATGTTCTCCTTTCAACAAAACTAGGAGATCGTGTTTATCGGCTTGATGTTGAATGTTGATCCTGAGGTACTGGGTTCATTTTCATTACATCCATCCGTGTGTTGGGTGTAATTATTTTGACAGTTTTGTTCCAAAATCTTAACTTTCTTTACAAAATCAACATTAGATTTTCCATGAAAAGTTTCGACTTTATCGATACCTTTAGAACTCACAAATTTAACATTTTTAACCTTTTTTCTTATTGCGAGAGCCTTTTGCTACAACCTTCGGTTGAGAAACTATAGGCTTTTCTACTCGCTTCCACTGTTTTTCTGTTGAAGCGGATAATGGTTGTGATTTGGTTGACTTTTTCCTCTCTAAAAATTTGGTTTTTGACTTTTTCAAACACCTGATCTATAGAGATTGGATTTACGTTTTTAATTGGAAAATCTTTGCTTGAATAAATTTTCTCATCTCCAACCAATGTGTACAACACATATCTGCTTCATCTGTCGACACTTGTGTCTTGACAGATTTCTTAGGATCGGTCTCTTGATTCTCAACAGATTTGGGAGTAGCAGAAAGTTCTACTCTTTTCCTTTCATAAAAGGTTGATCCTGATCATCATTTCTTGATTCATCATCTGATGTATCATCCTCTTCTTCATCAGACGATGAATTTTCTGGCTTGCTTAGTTCTTGAGAGGAATTGCCTAGTTTGAATCCTAACCCTGCTGTGAATTCCTCAGGATTCAAAGGTACATAGGGTTCAAAACAAGGCATCTCCTCTTCATTAGGCATTTTGGTATAGTTGTGTTTCATTAGGGGTGGACACGACTTATACCCTATCCATTGAGCATCTCCCTTTAGTTTTTGAACTTCAATGGTATGATCAAGCACATACTGGGAGTTAGAATAACTTTCCAATTTACGTTTGATCGAATCATATTCGCATTTAGCGATGGCTAACGCTTTCTTTGTTTCTTCTAAGAGATTAATGTAGTTATTAATTCCTATCAGTTTATTCAAAACTGTTTTTGTCAATTCAAAAACACTTTTCTTAAGGATTTCAATTACATATTTGAATTCTTTTTCATCTCTAGTTAACGCCAAATTTACCTCTTTGCATTTTGATAGTTCAACAACTAAATTCTGATTATGACAGTTGATGGTTTCATATTTTATTTTCAACTCAACACAGTCATTTCAAACAGTAGGAGGTTCAGAATTTAACTGTTTTTAAGAACCTTCAACATTTTCCATAAAGGCAGTGTGATGAGGAAAAGCTGCACCATCTGTAGAGAGTGTCTCTGTCTCTGTTTCCGCAGCTTATGCATTCCTCGTCATGCCTACCTTTTTAGATTTCAACATCTCAGCTTCACTCAGCAACTCCTCAACCTCAGCATCACTTCCTTTCTTTACATCAGAATCAGATTCATAACCATCTGAACTTGAACATTCTTCATCAGAACTACCAGCATTCCCATATGTATCATCATTATTTGGAGTGTTGATGCTGTGATCATGCTTGATTTAATCGACGATCTTCGCATAGCATGCAGTTCTTCTGTTGTTCTCAGTTCCCAACTATACTGACCAATCGCATCCTTCATCAGATTGAACTATCAAAGCTCTATTCGTGTTTGAAGGTCCTGATTAATTGGTGTTGTTAGAGTTGCCAACAGCTACTATTCTTCTTTCATTATTGTACTGTGCTGTGTTGGATGGTTGAGACTGATTACGAAAGGGGTTGTGATTTCCTTCCTTGCTAGGTCTGTGCATTCCCGCTTGAAGTGACCTCATTCTCCACAGTTAAAGCAAGTAACGGCGGTTTTGTCAAAGCCGTATTTGTATTCTTCTTGCTTTCCAAACTGGTTCTACCGTTCTTCTCATATAATCCTTCGCTCTTCTCATAGCACTTGCAAATGCCCACTTGATGTCCATCAGCTCCATTTCATCTCAGTCAATTTGTTCATAGTCTTCGTTTGTCAAATTGATGTTCCTTATTTGACCTGCAACTAAACCACAATACGCACTGACCATGGTATTTAGAAGTTCTGCATGTTCTTGTGCAACTTCTACGTTGATTTTGGAGAGATTTGACGTGTCAAGTTTGACAGTGTTGGGATTTGCAGATTGACTGTTGCTTCCATAGAAAGCTTGTTGAGGAGCTTGTTGTGGAGCTTTATGCGCTAAATCCCTTGGCTGTGGAAGGAAGGCTTTCGGATCAAAAGTCTGTCCATAGACCTGATTACTCAAACCTATAGACTGACTTGATTGAACTGGTTGGGGTAGAAACGGGTTCACGTTTGACACAAACGCGGTATGCAGCTTCGGTTGCTGACTTGAACTTGTACCTACATTTATACCTCCAAAATACATTTCAGGGTTTTGTGAAACATTGACTCGTTGTGCCTTCTGAGCTCTTCTTCATTCTTGTTCTCCAGTTTCTGCACAAATTCATAAATACTTATTGAGTCCAAAACACCTGTATGTTTTAATAGATCAATAAATTGACCCCATTGTGGTGGTAAAGCATCAGCAAATCGCATCACAATTTCTTGTGGTGCTGCTAACACTTTATACGAGTACATTTTGCTGAGAAGATGATAAAACCGAGTGGTCATATCATTCAAGGTTTCGTTCTCCATGAACATGAAACCTTCAAACTCTTTCTTGAGCAAATCATGCCGAATCTTCCTGGTAGCAGCGTTACCTTCACCTGTTGCTTCCAAAGTATCCCACAAATTTTTCGTTGTAGTACAATACACAAACTGATGATAAATGTCTTTATGCAGAGCTTGTGTAAGGATAGCAAATGTCTTTTTCTCTAGATCGTAAGCTTTCTTGTCACTTTCGACTAGATTGGCCAATGAGGTTGGATTTGATCCAGCTTCTTCAAGTGCTTCATTGTAGGGGGTAGTGAAACACGTCCACAATTCCGTGTTTTTGACCGAGAACATACGTATGAAAACGACTTTTCCATGAAGGATAATCGTTCATGTGATTTAACTTTGGCGGTTGTCACACCCCGACCCGCAGCGGAATAAGAGTCGGGGCATAATTGGGTTATCACCAAAGCTCATGACATTTACTAATATGTTTCATATTTATTAAAGTCAAAGTTACATTCCAAAAAATCCAAACATGTCCATTCAATACAAAGAAATAACCAAACAAAATAGTTCTAAACTCTAAATCATTTTATTCTTCTAGTCCAATCCTATGTATTTCTGGCTGCGGCTGTTCACCTGTATCATGTGTAAAAATGGGGGTTTTTGGGTCAACATAAGTTGGCGAGTGAACCTTGTTAGATAAACATTTATTATTGTTTTACTTGTTAGTTTATCAATGAAAAATTGTGCATAATCATAAATGAGCAAATGTAAATAATCAAGCAGTAGCAATAGCAATCACAACTATAACATACAATAACATGTGATAGCATACATTAACATACCAACATCATACGATAAATTACATGAATGAAACTGTGCGATCAAGGCTCAATCAAACAGAGCCGATCGTATTGCATGTACTGAAAATGATAAATGTCTGTGCGATCAAGGCTCAATCAAACGGAGCCGATAGTATTGCATGCACTGAAAATGAAAAATGTCTGTGCGATCAAGGCTCAATCAAACGGAGCCGATCGTATGTTGGCACGCCAGGTTCACGCTCATAATGTAATGGGGAACATGCTCAACGCTCATAATGTAATGGGGAGCGGCGGCCTATGAAATTGCATGTACTGAAATAGAAAATTGAATCTAACAATAACCACACAAACAGTTGAAACAAGCTGAATACACAAGTTCATGATATGATGTATGCACAATGATTGAAATATAATATATAGCAAGACACATGATACACCTCAAAACGTGATTAAAACGGGGAATTTGTAAAGATTCACTCACATTGGGTGCGTTTGATTGGAGATGAAGAGATGCGCACGAGTCGGGAGAATTGAACAACGAGAATTACTAACCTAAATAATAACGGAAAAAAAATATAATAGATGAGTGGATTTTATTAAGGATTTTAATGGAATTTTTAGATATATTTTTGTGAGTTTAAGGTTATTTTCTATCCTTAAAAATATTATTTTTAAGTATTTTTAATTGATTTTTAAATTAAATTAAATAAATAAAAATATAAAAAAATTGTTTATTTTTGCGTTGACTGTTGACCGTTGACCATTGACTTGTTGACCTGTTGACCGGTTCAGTCAGTGTGCATGTATGCGCTGGGTGAGACTCGAACCCGAACCTCCCGTACGCGTGCACGCAGCTCTACCAACTGAGCTACGTGTCTAACCCGAAATAATCTTGTTTTTAATTAGATTTATATACTAATTCAATTTAACCAAAATTCTTTTAATTTCAAAAACATTTTAATTCATCAAACTGGTGCCAGTAACAGGTTTCGAACCCGGGACTAGTGCTTTAACATCACACACAGTCCACCGCTGGATTGTGTGTCTAACTTGGTTAATATACCAATTTTTATTATATTTAACAACTAACGAGGATTAACCCGGTTCAGTTTTAAACAAAAAGGCATTTTATTACATAGAGGGTGCGTGTATCAAGAATCGAACTCGGGACGTATGCGTATATGTTTGCACACAGTCCACCGCTGGACTGTGTGTCTAACCCGTTTATTATATCTATTTTTATTAGCCTTATATTATACCGCGTCTTCGTCTTCTTCGTTAACTTTACCCAGAAAACAAATTCCAACTGTTTTGACTGATTTATGCCTAATCTGGTTTTTTTAAACTTTATGAGTAATTTAAAGGTAACGAATGGAGAGAGTTTGGGGGAAAGGATGTACCGATCAGTGATTCTCACAGAATACCGGCAGAGGTCCGTCGGCTCTGATATTGAACTCCGGCTGTTGAAATCAATTAACAGTTCTGTTCGATTATTTATGAAGTTGAGGTACTTAATCAAAGTTTAACAGAAGTTTGAAAGATCATACCAGCTCTCAGTGTGTTTCCGGAAGTTTCAGAAATTTTCCGGCGAAGGTAGGAATTTCGACAAACGTTGACTGGGATTGATTCTGATGGTGGAGTTGTGTTAGAGACAGATTAATCAAATGATTGAAACAGAAAGAGTCGAAGGAATTACCGCGTGGATGTGAGTCTCGGTTTTCCGGCGACTTGCAGAATTTTTCCAGCGAGTAAAATAACCTTCTCCGGTGGATAGTAAAATTTGCGGAAATGTAATTGAAGGTCTTGCAGAGTATTTTGAGTCGCAGGAGAGGTATAAGATTGAAGTAATCCGAGAATTGAAAGTTTTCGGTTATTAAACCGATTCACTTCCGAATTCAAGTTTCATTCACAGCATAATTGATTGGATTTATCAGGTTATCGGTTATACTCATTGAATCGCGAGTATCCAAATCGTCTTTGGGTGTTTGATAACATTTCAGTTACAATTGACGTAACCGATTGATTTACATTTGTCTATTAGATCTATTTGTTTCCTAAAGATGACAGAAAACAAACAAGTGGCGGAGTGGTTATGCGGGTGAGTGTTAAGTCTTTGAAGTTATAATCCGGCTGACCCAGGTTCGAGTCCCGGCAGCCCCAATTTATTTTTAAACACTTTATTTTTACTTTTTATCAATTATAACTTTTATGGTTTAGTTTGTTTATTAATTATGTATCATTAAAAATTAAAATAACCATAAATACACATCGTGACATTTATAACTTAATATTCGATTACAAAACGGAGCGGGTTTTGGAAACCCGTTTTTGACAAATGTTACAGTATCCCCTACTTTTAGGAATTTCGTCCCAAAATTTAAGTAGGAGAAGTAGTAGGAAAAAGATGCGGGTATTTTTCACGCATTGAGTCTTCACGTTCCCAAGTAAACTCAGGTCCCCGTTTCGACTCCCAGCGTACCCTAACAATTGGAATGTGACTTCGTTGAAGACGTTTTTCTCCGAAGTCCATGATCTCTACAGGTCTTTCAATAAAATGCATAGATTCATCAATCTAAATATCTTCCAAAGGAATGTGGAGGTTTTCATCAGCGAGGCACTTCTTCAAGTTTGATACGTGGAATGTGGGATGAATCCTGTTGAGTTTCTTCTGGTAGATCAAGCTTGTATGCTACAGGTCCTACTCTTTCGAGTATCTTGAAAGGTCCTACGTAGCGTGGTGCTAGCTTGCCCTTTTGACCAAAACGAACTACTCCTTTCCACGGTGATACTTTTAGAAGTACATGATCACCAATGTTAAACTCTAAAGGCTTCCGTCGTTTATCTGCATAACTCTTTTGACGACTTTGGGCCGCTAGAAGATTGTTTCGGATTTGATGGATCTTGTCTGTGGTTTCTTGGATCAATTCTGGACCAGTGATTTGAGCTTCCCCAATTTCGTGCCAACATACTGGAGATCGGCACTTACGACCATATAAGGCTTCAAAAGGTGCCATGCCGATGCTTGAATGATAGCTGTTATTGTACGAAAATTCAACTAAGGGTAGATGAGCGTCCCAATTTCCCTTGAAGTCTATAACACATGCTCGTAGCATATCTTCAAGAGTTTGAATGGTGCGTTCAGATTGACCATCAGTTTGAGGGTGATAGGCGGTACTGAGATCTAATCGCGTGCCCATAGCGGCTTGTACTGCTTGCCATGTTCGTGAAGTGAAACGAACATCACGATCAGAAATAATGCTTAGCGGTACTCCATGTCGGCTTACGATTTCGCTGATATAAATACGAGCTAGCTTTTCGTTCTTGAAATCTTCGCGGATAGGAATAAAGTGAGCTGATTTTGTAAGTCGATCAATTATTACCCATATAGTGTCATACCCACCAGAAGTGCGAGGTAACCTGGTAATGAAGCCCATGGTTATATTTTCCCACTTCCATATAGGTATTTCAGGTTGGACCAGAAGTCCTGAGGGTCTTTGGTGTTCAGCTTATATTTTGGAACATGAAAGGCACTTGAAAACAAAATCAGCAATATCTTTTTTCATTCCAGGCCACCAGTAGGTGTATCAAAGGTCTTGATACGTCTTGTCGGCTCCTGGGTGTATAGAATATCGTGTATTGTGCGCCTCATTCATATGAAAAAAATATCACGAAGGTTATTGTGGTCAGGAATCCATATACGATCTAGATAGTATAGAATACCGTCGGATTTAGTTTCAATTTTTAAGTTTAGCTCCACAAGACGGCTCCTTGCATACGTCTCCTTTCTGTTACTGAAACATGCTGGGCTTCTCGGATTTTGATCTTTGATGTCACTTACGATTTTATGTATAATAGTTTTGAGGGAACTGATACATTTGTAATGTTAAGGTATGTATCATAAAACAAAAACTTCAACCATGACGATATTTAAACCTACACGGAACTTTTCATAACCTCCTGGTAACGCTTTTGATCCTTTGCCAAGAATACTTATATATAGGAAGTACCAGCGGCGTATCCACCGTATTCTTGTCAAATTTTCGTTGGCTTTATCAGTAAATCATGATCAGTTCTATGTGACTCTAAAACATAAACAACGCAACGAACAAAACTTGAGTCTAAATTCTGAGATGGTACATGACTAAATGATGACAGTACCTCTCTCGTTGGTTATGATGAAGGGGTCAGTCTATGTAAAAGTGTGATATAACCCAACTCCTTTAAATGATGAGATTGAGATACGTCGAGATGTATGATGATATAAATGTTAAATCAATGAGTATAGAACAAAACTGTAATATCAAATCGCATTAAAATTCTTGGATACATAAATTTCCAAATTTTACAACTGGAATACGGAAAGATTGAGATAACATAAAGAAAACATTAAAACTAGACGATTGGAGTTGAGTCTTGATTCTTGGCGAGGAAAAATTAGTTGGGTGATTCGTTTGGGCCGTTATTATTTTCAACAGTATTGGCGTTGATGTTATAAGCTCTTCCTCTTGCAGGTGGTGGAGCTTGGTTAGCTTGATTCACCGGATTTGCTTGAGCTTGGGCATGAATGATGTTCACCAAACGTGGACAAGTGTTTCTAAAATGGCTTGGATCTCCACAATTGTAGCAAGCCCGCATAGGTTGTACCATGGGATAGTTGGGTTGATAGTGTGTTTGGGCTAAATGTTGGGTAGGTGGTAGTAGTAGGGGTTGTTGGGCTTGACCCATTATTTGTTGGTGGGTTTGGGTTGAAGGCTGGTGGCGGTTCGTTCGCTGAGGTATGCGACAGGTTTGAACAGTATGACCTGCGCGACCACAGCCGGTGCAATATTGGCAAGGATGATCAGGAGAATGGTGGTATTGGCAACGGTTGCATTTTGGTAACGGGCCAGAGTATGGTCTTTTGTGTGGTGCGGGTGAAGGGGCGACTTGGGTAATGGGTGCAGCAGGAATAGGGTAATTGGTTTGTGTGACGGCGAAGTTTCTTGTGCTTCGATTCCTTTTACCAGTAAACTTCGAGGAGGAACCAGAATGGTTTGAAGTTTGAGCCTCAATGGGGGCTTTCTTCTTCTCCTCTTTGAATTTACCGTTTCGAATGCGATTTTCGGTCAGTTCAGTGGCTAGTTCCATAGCAGCTTCAAGTGTTGCTGGTGAAGTGCTGAGAACTGAATCTTGAATTTTCGAGGGAAGACCTCGAATATAATGCTCGATCAAGCGATAAGTTGGGGTGAACAAGTTAGGGACCATTTGGTTCAACTCTAAGAACCTCTTGTTGTAGATGGTATGATCTCCCTCCTTTTGCTTTAAAGAATGAAATTCGTCCTCCAACTTTAATCTCACTCCTAGGACAGAAACGCCTAGTCATGATTTCCCTTAACTCCTCCCACGTTAAGGCCATTGCATCATCAATTCCCCTCTTCCCCTTTTCAGTATTCCACCAGGTGAGAGCTACCCCAAATAGTCACCCGGGGGCGTATCGAACCTTGCGATCCTCAGGACAATCGCAGTTGAGAAAAGTGTTTTCCATCTCCTCAAACCAGTGGAGGAGAGCAGTGACACCTTCAGTCCCTTCAAATTTAGGAGGATCACAAGACTTGAAATGTTTATATGAGCATTTGCTGGTAGCAGGGTTGCCGATGTTCTGGTCGTTTTGTTGGGGAGGGTTAGTAGGATTTGTAGCGAGGGCTTGTTGTACTTGGACCACAATGTCAGGAAGCACCGTGGCCATTTGTTTCGTGATTTGTGCGGCCAAGCGTTCGTGAGATCTTCCTAATCTTTTACCCCCTCGTTGTTGTCTAGCCGACATCTACAGGAACGTACATAAGAAGATTGTGAGTTTATGGAGTCTTTTTAGGTGTCATGTGTCTTTAGAAAAATGAAAATAACATAAATATCAATAATGCAACTACATCCATAGGATGTCTTGGGTTTGCTCATGTTGGGCCTCAAATGTCCCCCATACCTTCACCTATATAGTCATGTGGGCCCCCATGGCTATTGGCTTGGTAGGATTCACATTAGTATTGGCGATTTAACACTTGCATCACCCGAATGCAAACCACAAAATATGTTTACGAGATGTATGGTCGGATGTGTCCAGGTGTAGACACAATGACAACTCAAAGTGGGGTTAGCTCACACGGCGTTTGGTATAGCATGCTTTGGCCTAATAGGTACTTCGTACTCTCATCGTTAGTCCCCAGGTAGGCAAACTGGTCCTTTATTTTGGATTTATACGAATGCCAGCCTAGACAGGACGTTCCGACTACCGGTACTGGTACCCTTCCAGTTACTACATGTCCATCATGAAAACTCACTTTGATGAGA
Source organism: Scalesia atractyloides (assembly GCA_947069175.1). Classification (NCBI taxonomy): domain Eukaryota; kingdom Viridiplantae; phylum Streptophyta; class Magnoliopsida; order Asterales; family Asteraceae; genus Scalesia; species Scalesia atractyloides. Next base: position 38,623,075 of record CAMTDV010000008.1, on the reverse strand, counting down.
TTTGAAAACACAAAAATCGTTGTAAAAGCAATCATGAAAATGATGTGATGTGTGCTTCCATGGATATGATATGTTATGATAAGATGATTCATGATAGACATTATATGATAATATATACTTATGAACATGCTTGCATAACATTGAATGTAACATTTAACATAAAACATATAAACATCATGAAATTTGGCATGTAACACACAAAAATCTTATAAGTTTCTAATCAACTATAGTATAGGCTCTAAGGGTCTAATAACCTATCCTATATCCCTATAGTCATGGCCCTGATACCAATCTGTCACACCCCGACCCGCAGCGGAATAAGAGTCGGGGCATAATTGGGTTATCACCAAAGCTCATGACATTTACTAATATGTTTCATATTTATTAAAGTCAAAGTTACATTCCAAATAATCCAAACATGTCCATACAATACAAAGAAATAACCAAACAAAATAGTTCTAAACTCTAAATCATTTTATTCTTCTAGTCCAATCCTATGTATTTCTGGCTGCGGCTGTTCACCTGTATCATGTGTAAAAATGGGGGTTTTTGGGTCAACATAAGTTGGCGAGTGAACCTTGTTAGATAAACATTTATTATTGTTTTATTGTTAGTTTATCAATGAAAAATTGTGCATAATCATAAATGAGCAAATGTAAATAATCAAGCAGTAGCAATAGCAATCACAACTATAACATACAATAACATGTGATAGCATACATTAACATACCAACATCATACGATAAATTACATGAATGAAACTGTGCGATCAAGGCTCAATCAAACAGAGCCGATCGTATTGCATGTACTGAAAATGATAAATGTCTGTGCGATCAAGGCTCAATCAAACGGAGCCGATCGTATTGCATGTACTGAAAATGAAAAATGTCTGTGCGATCAAGGCTCAATCAAACGGAGCCGATCGTATGTTGGCACGCCAGGTTCACGCTCATAATGTAATGGGGAACATGCTCAACGCTCATAATGTAATGGGGAACGGCGGCCTATGAAATTGCATGTACTGAAATAGTAAATTGAATCTAACAATAACCACACAAACAGTTGAAACAAGCTGAATACACCAGTTCATGATCTGATGTATGCACAATGATTTAAATATAATATATAGCAAGACACATGATACACCCCAAAACGTGATTAAAACGGGGAATTTGTAAGATTCACTCACATTGGGTGCGTTTGATTGGAGATGAATAGATGCGCACGAGTCGGGAGAATTGAACAACGAGAATTACTAACCTAAATAATAACGGAAAAAAATATAGTAGATGAGTGGATTTTATTAAGGATTTTAATGGAATTTTTAGATATATTTTTGTGAGTTTAAGATTATTTTCTATCCTTAAAAATATTATTTTTAAGTATTTTAATTGATTTTTAAATTAAATTAAATAAATAAAAATATAAAAAAATTGTTTATTTTTGCGTTGACCGTTGACCGTTGACTTGTTGACCTGTTGACCGGTTCGGTCAGTGTGCGTGTATGCTCTGGGTGAGACTCGAACCCGAGACCTCCCGTACGCGTGCACGCAGCTCTACCAACTGAGCTACGTGTCTAACCCGAAATAATCTTGTTTTTAATTAGATTTATATACTAATTCAATTTAACCAAAATTCTTTTAATTTCAAAAACATTTTAATTCATCAAACTGGTGCCAGTAACAGGTTTCGAACCCGGGACTTGTGCTTTAACATCACACACAGTCCACCGCTGGACTGTGTGTCTAACTTGGTTAATATACCAATTTTTATTATACTTAACAACTAACGAGGATTAACCCGGTTAAGTTTTAAACAAAAAGGCATTTTATTACGTAGAGGGTGCGTGTATCAAGAATCGAACTCAGGACGTATGCGTATATGTTTGCACACAGTCCACCGCTGGACTGTGTGTCTAACCCGTTCATTATATCGATTTTTATTAGCCTTATATTATACCGCGTCTTCGTCTTCTTCGTTAACTTTACCCAGAAAACAAATTCCAACTGTTTTGACTGATTTATGCCTAATCTGGTTTTTTTAAACTTTATGGGTAATTTAAAGGTAACGAATGGAGAGAGTTTGGGGAAAGGATGTACCGATCAGTGATTCTCACAGAATTCCGGCAGAGGTCCGTCGGCTCTGATATTGAACTCCGGCTGTTGAAATCAATTAACAGTTTTGTTCGATTATTTATGAAGTTGAGGTACTTAATCAAAGTTTAACAGAAGTTTGAAAGATCATACCAGCTCTCAGTGTGTTTCCGGAAGTTTCAGAAATTTTCCGGCGAAGGTAGGAATTTCGACAAACGTTGACTGGGATTGATTCTGATGGTGGAGTTGTGTTAGAGACAGATTAATCAAATGATTGAAACAGAAAGAGTCGAAGGAATTACCGCGTGGATGTGAGTCTCGGTTTTCCGGCGACTTGCAGAATTTTTCCAGCGAGTAAAATAACCTTCTCCGGTGGATAGTAAAATTTGCGGAAATGTAATTGAAGGTCTTGCAGAGTATTTTGAGTCGCAGGAGAGGTCTAAGATTGAAGTAATCCGAGAATTGAAAGTTTTCGGTTATTAAACCGATTCACTTCCGAATTCAAGTTTCATTCACAGCAGAATTGATTGGATTTATCAGGTTATCGGTTATACTCATTGAATCGCGAGTTTCCAAATCGTCTTTGAGTGTTTGATAACCGATTTCAGTTACAATTGACGTAACCGATTGATTTACATTTGTCTATTAGATCTATTTGTTTCCTAAAGATGACAGAAAACAAACAAGTGGCGGAGTGGTTATGCGGGTGAGTGTTAAGTCTTTGAAGTTATAATCCGGCTGACCCGGGTTCGAGTCCCGGCAGCCCCAATTTATTTTTAAACACTTTATTTTTACTTTTTATCAATTATAACTTTTATGGTTTAGTTTGTTTATTAATTATATATCATTAAAAATTAAAATAACCATAAATACACAACGTGACATTTATAACTTAATATTCGATTACAAAACGGAGCGGGTTTTGGAAACCCGTTTTTGACAAATGTTACAGCGGTCGGTTATTACTCCCTGTTTCACTTTCGCTCATTAATAGAGTTTGTATGCTTTGATTTTGATTTGCAACACACGCCCATTGATTCGCAGAGATCATTGTTGTATGTTGATGCATCAAAGATTTTACCCATGAAGTTGCGGAGCTTTGCGAAGACTCCTGATTTGAGCTTGAACAACTCCAATCACACGGGTTAGAACTCATTATATTTTCTTGTTTAAATGAAAATTTAAAGGCTTAAAGTTTCACAATTATAATTACCGTTTAAAAATTCACAGATTTGAAAATATGACAAATTCTTAAAATCACAAAGCTTTGAAAAACACGAGAAACAAACAGATTCTGTTTCGTGCGCGACACCTGTTTCGTGCGAAACACTGATGTTTCATGCGAGCCAGGTGTTTCGTGCGGGTCAGATGATTCGCACGAAATAACTCAGTCTCACCAAATGTTTTGTTCAGCGTTTTTCAGAGGAATCTTTTCAGAAATGGTTTGGCGAGAAAATTTCCTTTCTGGTTTAAACCTGCTTTTTCGAAAATACCTATTGCCTTACCCACTTTTAGTTAAACACAAATTTTTAACAGTCCACAGTCCAAGTCCAGATCCAGATCCAAGTTAGAAAATGTCAACCCTACCAAACTAATCAGATTCAAATTTTTTACAGATTTCTTTTTCAAGGGTGTTCTTCAGAAAAATTTTACCATAAAATTTTCTGCATGCAACAGATTTTAAACAAGTTTTAAGTTAGTTAACTATCCAAAACTTAAGTTTTCTGCTGGAGGCTCAAGAACACACTAGAAATCTTCAAACTAGCTCAAACACAACTAAGCCCGGTTTTGAACAAGGAAAGAGCCAAAGCTCTGATACCACTTGTAGGTCCACCTGCGGATGGTGTTAAACCAGTTCCTTGTTCAAATGACACACACACAAGTGCGAAATCCAAGTGTGCATGCAACCAAAGCAAAGTAAAGAACACAGGGTAACCAAAGATTCACTATCTTGATTAATGATTGAGAACAAGTACAAACATATACACACAATGCTCGTATGACTCAAACAAACTTGCTGTGTTCTTGTGTCTTCGTCTACACCAGAAATGCTAACTTAGAGATCTCACCAAAAGATCAGTTTGCTAGCTAGTTCTTTTAACTTCTAGACAACAGGCTAACCCTCACTGAGAGGTACAAGTCTGCTTATATAGTGTATGCCTAGATATTTCGTACGAACCATGATTCTAGACATACTGAACACAATATTTCACAAGAAACACATCTCCAGAATTTGGTATGAGTCAGTGTTTCATACGAAATGCTTGTTTCGTATGAAATACTCTTTGTTTCGTATGAAACCCTGTGTTTCGTACGAAATCTATGACTCGCACAGAATTCTCATTCTTGGAGAACGTGTGTAGACTTGACGTACGCAAGACTTATCAGTATGCACACATGCAAATGATTAACACAAACAAGTTAAGATGTCATACTAGATCAAGATAGAAGGATATCTCGATCTATTCGACACAACCAAACCTATACAGACATTTGAGCAAAGACCGTACAATTACAACTGTAATTAAGAACAAGCGACAGACACAAAACTGTATCAACAACACTGACAGAAGTGTGAAAATTTTTGGGATTAGCGGGCTATTATAGACGATTTATAGCGAACATATCAAAAGTTGCTCAAGCGCTAACGTCCCTAACACAAAAGGATAAGAAGTTTGACTGGGGCAAGAAACAAGAGGCGGCTTTGCAACTTCTAAAGGATAAACTTTGTGACGCGCCTATTTTATCTTTATCGGACGGTACCGATGACTTTGTCGTATATTTTGATGCGTCGCATCAAGGACTTGGTCGCATGTTGATGCAACGAGACAAAGTCATCGCATACGCATCGCGACAACTAAGGTGGACGAGAAAAATTGTACCACACACGACCTCGAGTTAGGTGTGGTGGTATTCACTTTGAGAATATGGCGGCACTATTTATATGGAACGCAATGCATAATCTTCACATATCATAAAATCCTTCAACACATATTTAATCAGAAGGAATTAAATATGTGACAACAACGTTGGCTTGAGTTATTGAATGATTATGACTGCGAGATAAAGTATCACCCGGGCAACATGAACGTAGTGGTGGATGCCTTGAGTCGCAAAGAACGAGTGAAAACTCTAAGGGTACGAGCCTTAGAGATGACCATACAAAATAATCTCACCTCTCGGATTCATGAGGCACAACAAGAGGCACTTAAATCAGAAAATATTCAAGCCGAATCATTACGTGGAATGGAAAGACAATTGGTGCCAAAGGAGGATGGAACATACATCATGGGACGAATTTGGGTTCCATTTTTTGGCGACCTACGGGTGATCATTTTGGATGAAGCTCACAAGTCAAAGTACTATGTCCATCCGGGATCGGATAAGATGTACCAAGACTTAAAGGAATTTTATTGGTGGCCTAACCTTAAAGGCGACATTGAAAATTACGTCGGTAAATGCCTTACTTGTGCCAAGGTTAAGGCGGAATATCAAAAGCCTTCAGGTTTGTTACAACAACCTGAAATTCCCATGTGGAAATAGGAAGAAATCTGGATGGACTTCATTACTAAATTACCCCGGACCTCGAGAAGTCATGACATAATTTGGGTAATAGTAGATCGACCGACGAAGTCTCCACGTTTCCTACCAATATGTGAGAAGGATAGAAAGGAGAAGCTAGCCGAATTGTATCTTGATTGTGGCACGACATGGAGTGCCTATTTCCATCATATCAAACCGAGACGGTCGGTTCGTGTCTAGGATTTGGCAATCATTCGAAAGGCCTTTGGGTCTCAGCTAGATTTTAGTACGGCCTTTCATCCTCAAAGGGACGGCCAAAGTGAACGAACGATTCAAACTTTGGAGTATATGTTACGTGCTTGTGTGATGGACTTGGTTGAAAATTTGGATGCTCACTTGCCCTTAGTGGATTTCTCATATAATAATAGTTATCACACTAGCATTCAGGCCGCCCCGTTTAAAGCCTTATATGGACGAAAGTGTCAGTCACCGCTATGTTGGGCGGAGATCGAAGACAAGCAACTCATTGGTCCGGAATTAGTCCAAGAGACTACGGACAAGATCTTTCAGATACGAGACCGTATCAAGGCGGCTCGTGATCGACAGAAGAGCTATGCCAACAAACGACAAAAACCACCATCTTTTGAAGTCGGAGACAAAGTGTTATTAAAAGTCTCGCCTTGGAAAAGCATAGCAAGATTTGGTAAACGTGGAAAGTTGAACCCACACTATATTGGACCTTTTGACATCTTGGAAAATATTGGAACCGTGGCTTATAAGTTGAAATTGTTGGACGAGCTCAGTAGAGTACACGACACCTTTCATGTGTCTAATCTCAAGAAAAGTTTAAGAAACAATAATCATCCCTGTGGATGAGATTCACATTGACGATAAACTCTATTTTACCAAAGAACCCATTGAGGTTACGGACTGGAAGGTCCACAAGAAGAGGAGAAATCGTATCAAACTGATTAAGGTTCGTTGGAACTCACGTCACGGCCCAAAGTAGTATACATGGGAAAGTGAAAATCAAATAAAGTCCAAGTACCCACATTTGTTTCAAGGCTCCCCTGCAAACGGTGATAGGGCTTGAATTTCGGGATGAAATTCTTTCAATGGGGGGAGAATGTGACAACCGGCAAAAATAATGGTAATTCCTTATAACTTAACAACTTAATTATACATTTAATTGCGTTTGTTACGACTTAATTAATACATGATTAGGCCGTGTAAAGTCTAGCAATCATAGGACATTGTTAAATATGTCAAATAATATCGTTACATTCATCGCATCACGAGAAAACAACAAACTATGTCCAAATATGTTGGCAAAATACTAAAAACACTATTCACCGAAACACACTATTCATGCCAACTAATTCTGAAAATAGTCCGAACATGCAACGAATGGCATGAAAGCATACTATAGTTGAAACACAAATAAAAGAAACCCTAATTAGGGTCACCAAGTAATAAAACACATAAACTTTTCAGAAAATACGCATATTTATAATTTGTCTGTTCATGCTAAACTGTAAAAAAATTGTCCGCAACACTAAAATACAGCATTTTAATGCTCGTAAGACTTGTATACGAGGTTATACATCATAAATAAGCTTAGGGATATCAATGAGATACCCGAAACATAACCTCTAGGTGCTACGCCGCATTGTTTGCAACTTGACCAAATTCGAGCCGATAGGCAAACAAGTTGTATTTCTACCATCCAATTTCCTACACTAAAAAGCTAGCGAACTAGTTAGCTATATTTTGGCAACGTAAACGCCTTAAATAAACGTCATGACATCGATGGTAAAATAAAACCATAGCTACAGGGATTACATAGCATCTTTTTATAACACCCGAATTCTAACCGACAAGTGAACTAGTGGCATTTTTACCATCCAAATTAAATATCCACTAAACTAGTTAGACTTTATTTAAAACCCTAAACTACCATTAACACCCAAATTACCTAATTAACCTAGTTACTAAAATATCTACAAGTTAACATTTTTGTGCACATGATATATATATATATATATATATATATATATATATAATCAAGTCATGTCTCCATACTCATCGGCCATACCCCCTAAACTATTAGATATGATGATGATTATGTATGGTAGTAAGATTATATCTTTGACTAGAAAAAGGTAGTGCAACATATTAACACTTAACCTATCCATCATTCATCATTTTTCAACAAGTATTACAACACAAACACATCTCTTTCCCCCTCTTCATTTTGGCGGCCCCAAAAACCCTTCACTTTCTCATTTTCATCCATTAAACTACCTAATTAAACCCTTACAACCCCACTTTAAGGTGATCTAGGAAGCTACACACATGGAGAATCATTAGAGATTGTTTTGGAGCTTTCTTATCTTCTCTAATCTTCATCTTAAGCTTGTGCAAAATAGTAAGATCATCTTTTATCATTTTTAAGCTCCTTATATTATAGATTATGAAAGTACATGTTAATCATCTTGAACTTAACATAACTTAAATCAAAGATCAAAACACTAATCTCAACATAAAATGTCTACTAGTGTGATGTATTTTATGGAGATTATGTTGTATAGTGCTAGTTAGCTTATATATTCTTGATGATTATGTTAAAGTAAGTTGTTTAGCATGATGATCTTGTATGGAACTTGATTAAAAATGGTGATTTAAACAACTATGTTTAAATCTTAACAAGATCATCATCCACATAATCCATGAACTTTACTACAAAATAAAAGTGATTTTTAACACTTTATAACTTTCATAGAGATTAAAAATCATGATTTACACTATGATGGTTTTTAAAGTGTGTTAACCAAAGTTAATTAAATGGAAGAACAGGATTAGTGTGTTAAATATGATGGTTTAAATAATCTTGTTAAAAGAATAAAAAAAGTGTCATCAAGTGTGGTTAAAAATATATATAAAATAAAAGTACTATGAGGATAATTATGTGTAAAATTGTTACATGTAAAAGTTGGGGTTTGAAACTTGATTGGAAATTGATTGTGATTATCGTCTTAAACATGGATTAATTGCGCTTTTAAAACGTGGAAACGTCATAGTTTAAGGGAAACTATGGCTAAACTTTCTATAGATCTAATTGCGATTAAGGGATGATTAACGGGACCAAACACGATTAGTGACCTTAATCGTCATTAAGGAAGTTTTAATAAAAAGGGTTAAGCCCTAGTCTCCCAAGAATTTAATAAATAAAAAGTTGAAAATTTTTTTATATATATAATAGGGATAATATATATATATATATATATATATATATATATATATATATATATATATATATATATATATATATATATATATACCACCAACAATATGCGTGTATATGTATGAATACATGTATAAGGTGTATATGTAGTAGAGTTAGAACCCTACTAACAAAATACACAACAATACAATATACATGAAAGTGTTAAAAATACCCAAAAGTATAAATCAGACAACGGATAATTGGAAAATGGATAATCGGACGAATCGATTTATAACCATATATATATATATATATATATATATATATATATATATATATATATATATATATATATATATATATATTAACAAAACAATATATATCCGAACCGACATGAAATACATAATAAATGCTCTAACGAAATACATGCGTCGCCATCGGCAACGATTGCCCTTGTGTCACGACACGGAGTGTACATATCGCGGACAACTTTTGGTCACTCTCGACATGAATAGATATATATATATATATATATATATATATATATATATATATATATATATATATATATATATTCGGTTACTATTACGAAACACTAAAAATTATATAATTTTGAGACTCAAAAATATATCTTTTCAAAACAATGAAATTCCGGAAAGTGTAAAGTGAAAATTCACTAAGTGTAACATATGGAATTTAAAGAATTGAACAAGTATACGGATATGTATGAAATACGTACAAAATACACGTGGCGGAATTGCAAGAATACAAGGAATGTACATGTACACGGGTACGTATTAATACGACGTAATTACAAATAATGAAATATGCTAATATAAGCATAAGTACGGTTACGTATACGTGTAAAATACGCAAGTACATGGTGATGTACTCAAATATACTTTTTGATGTCTACTCTCATAAAAATACCATACATGTACATCAACGTATATACCATACTAAAAATATATATTTTTAACACTTATATCTATAAAAGGTATACATAAATATTTGTGAATTAAATATACATTTCTTGAATCGAACGTATTATTACAAGTGCATAAGGTTCACTAAACTTAAAAATATATATTTGAAGAATATATATATATCACACATAACGAACGTAAGCCGTGCGTGGCACAGAGACGCTAATGGGCTAGGCCTACTCACATCGTGTGGATCACGGAGACTCAAATGGGATAGTTCCACTCTTACTTGTGCAAGGCACAAAGACTCAAATGGGCTAGGCCCATTCTCACTTGTGCGAGGCACAAGGACTTTCATGGGCTAGGCCCACATATGCTCTGCGAGGCACGAAGACTCAGGAAGGGTGAGGCCCATTCGCACACATTTTGAATACAATATATATATATATATATATATATATATATATATATATATACACACACCTATATATATATATATAAGAAGTATATATATTAAAGCAAACATATGAAACAAATGCCAACATATTGAAAATACACAAGGGTTCCAAATACATAACAAATACAATAACGTTCAAGATGAGCAAATTTAACATAAACCCAGGTGTCTAATGAGTTAGAGCACTTGTAGGTTATTACGCGCTTTTGGATACCCGATTGGCTAGCATTTATACGTACGCAAACTTGTGAGTTCATGTCTCCCCTTTCTCTTAAATGTTTTTGGTTTTACAACTCTCGAGGGGAATACATGTTTCGATGGTATGGTTTAGCTATGGAATGAAATATTAGATCATGTGCGAATAGGTTGTCTCTTAAGTGCCATTAATCTTTTATAAGACCGGGAACAAGAGTGGTAGATCTGTCGGGTGTAGGCGAGCCCCACTCATGGGTCCTTGTGTGGCCGCATGTACTGCTTTTGTTGTCCCAGCCGGGTGGACTGGATTGAAATCGTCTAGGGTTGAGTGTTTCCTATGTCGTCACACATATTAAGTTCATTGACTCTTTACATACCACATTTTTACACAAAGATATTTCAAATGTTATTAAGATTATTTGATGCGCATTTTAAAACACATGAACTCGCCAACTTTTGTTGATGTTTTCAAACATACATGTATTTCTAGAAATTGAATGGATCTTGGCGAAGTCGGTTCTCAAGAAGCTTTTGGGTTATCATGTTAACGATGTCATCCTTTTGAAAGGGTTTGATCCATATAATTCATCTTCAATGAGATATATGATGCAAAACCTTTGCATTTTAAAACTATATTGAACTTGTCTTTTGTAAAAACTTATAACTTATGTTGTCTTGTACCTTGAACAACTTATGATGTGTTATGTCAATGGATACTGATTTTAACCATATAGTTGTTTACTTATATCGTATGTGATGAAAACTAATCAAGTTCACACCGCAGGCTTCCGCCTATGAACGGGTGTGACACAACAATCCTTTGTAAATCTGCTTACAAGGTAGAGGCCCAGCATACCCAAACTCTCTAACTACAAGATCTCGGATCATTGTTGCATAGCTAACCTCCCCTTGATCCATAGCACCCAATTGTAAATTCGCATGAATGACATCTTTTGTTATCAAAATCTGATGACCATTGACTGTTGCCTAAATACCATCATCAACTATTCTTGTTGTTCTCCAAAAATCTTCAATATATGACCTCACCATCCGAACTTGCATTAAAATAGCATAAATATTCTCGATCTTCTCATAAACAAAATAATTTGTTGAAAATTATTGATTCCTTGTAGAGTTTCATCCACGAGGGCCACCTGGTTGTGCTTTGGATAAAATTGCGAATGGGGATAGGTGTAGCCATACCTGTGAAATGAAACATAACAATATATCACTGATTCTTTAACACCTAAAATACATTGGTAGGTATTTCAAACAATTTCAACATTTAGTCAAAATTAGCTAAGGCATGAAAATTCGGACAAACCAAACTATGATAAACAATATAACGAATTATTACTACCAATCAATTACTCAATTAAAAACTCGGAATAATACAATTTGACATTACAAGGTAATAACAAATATTCCGAAATACCAAAACTTATCTGAGTTATGATGTGTGATATCGTACAGTCCGGAACAAAAATATATCAAAATACCCAAATCAGACTAACTCTCATAATCTGGAACAACTCATTACAAGGAACTAAATAGTAAACAAATAACCAATAGTTCGGGATGTGTAAGAATCCAGAACATATCAATAGTCCAGAGAAAATCATTAGAACCAGATTATATTTAGATCTTCTAAACTACGGAAGTCCAAAATCTGGAACCCCAAAATACAGTTGACTTGGTCAACTTTTTCGATCAAAAAGCACTTATTTTCATCCTTTTCAAACATTCATATTGTTCAACAAATTTAAAAACCCTAGAAATCAAAACACATTCCTAAATCATCAAATTCTCACAATCAATCAAACGTTATCAACAAGCAATCTAAGATTCTAAACACAATAAACTAACCATATCATATAACAATTTGATTTGAACATCTAAAACCATCCTAAACCCATCTTGTTATGATGGAAACATAATAAGAAAACTTACCTTTGATCCTTGATTTATGATTCTGAAGAAAAATCAAGCAAAGAAAGACGTTACAAAGTGTTTTTCCGGAAGAATGCAAATTGAGTTTCAGAAGAATAGTATCTTAGAATAACTAACGTCTCCTTTATACCACTGATACTTCAGAACAAATCATTCTGAAGAATCCTATTCCAAAAAACCAACAACATCGTAATCTTTTATTGTTCTGATTATTTTCCAAAGGAACTCAAACTTCTAAACTTTTCGGGGTTTTAACCCTTTTTTGAATAACCCTAACTTCATAATTCTTTTATTATTTAAACCTTTTCCGAAGTAACCAATACTTCAAAACAATTTTCAATATTCTTTTTAACTTGGTTTTTCTTAATAAATTCTCACAAAGGTCAATTCCCACACTTCGACAAATTTTGCTAACAATTTTTCATGAAAAGACTTATTTTACATTACCTCACCAGAAATTTAATTCGTTTTAAAAAATGTTGGTATCTAATCAAGTATCGTTAAAAATGTAAACCCACACATGGAAGTTGGAAACAAGATCTTTTTGGCTTTTCGAACTTTATATCAAAACACACCTAATTTTTTTAACAAATTCAACAAGATCTTTTTGGCTTTTCGAACTTTATATCAAAGCACACCTAATTTTTTTTTTAACAAATTCAACAAAGCAGTAATCAAATTTATACAATTAATTATTTTTTTGTGAAAACATGCGTAAGAAGATCATACCAGCTTATCTGTCAAAGTTAATACATAGTATCATTTAAAACATTTAATCACTTAATGGCATTGGTAGTCCAAGATGATTAATAGTATTGTTGCCCACTTAAACTTTAGCACCTTTTAAACATTGTTTTCGAGATATGACAATTAAGTGTATTAAAAATTAACGCAATTATGTTCCCCATCCCAAGATATACTCCCGTGTCAAGATTGCCTAGATTTCATCTTACAGGCAAGCATACTATATGGTTAGCTGCGAGACCTTGAGAGCTCAGGTTAGTGCCACTGCATCGACAAAGAGATAAAGGCTCGTCTTTAGGAGATGTACCAATGTTTTAGTATCCTTTTTGCAATGAATGTAGTATTGAATGTATGTACCTAGTGGAAACATAATTCTGAAGTTGTACATCCGGTGATGACAAAATTCATTAACGTATCATCCTTGATGATTGTTTTTGGCAGAAAAAAATCTACCTAAAGGGTTTGCACAAAAAAGAAGCGCTTTAGCAAGATATTATCCAAATTCTAGGTCAATGTCATCGCATTATCAGAAAAATAAGTATAATATCCCATATATCAAATAGTATAAAGACCTCGTATCTCAGAATCAGGCAACCTCTCAAATGAAATTATGGTACTAAGACCATATATCCATGAGACGTTAAGAACATATTACAAAGTTTTATTATGTTTATATCAACAGAAACAAGTTTTATAAACTCTACCATCATATATCTGTTGATGTACTGTCATTTCTTCTTTTGCTCGACATGATTTCAAAAATTTTTAACAATTTTCAAATGTTTTTGTATTTTATCAAAATATTCCTACAACTAAGTAAAATCATTTTGGATTTTCTACGAAGAAAAACAGAACAAAGTAAAAAAAAAAGCAAAAGAAAACTTCCATGTGAGTTTTAAAATCCATCCTACTCTAGATCTATCATGCTGATCATACGAACTAGATCATCGAAACTAGCTCGATCAAATGTCTTAGTAAATAAATCAACAAAATTGTTAAGTGTGTCGACCCTTAGTACTTCAATTAACCATCTATCTACACAAGCATGAAAAAAATGATGTCTTATGTCAATATGGTTGTTAGTGAATGTTTAACTGGATTGTTAGTTATTGAAATAGTAGAACTATTATCAACTAAGATTGGAGTTTACGTGAAATTCAAATCGTAGTCGCGTATCTATTGCTAAATCCACAGCACCTGTGAGCAACAACTTCAAGCTGAAATATACTATGCCTCACATGTGGACAAGGAAACTGCAACTTGTTTCTTGCACTGCCACAACACTAAACGCTTTCCAAGCAATTGAGCACCTCCTGAAGTAGACTTTGTCTTGATTGGGTACCAACCAAAATCTGCATCAGCATAAGCTATCAGACAATGTAACATTCGCCAAAAATGAATCTCCATAACCTGACCCGTATTGCAAAACTGGACCCATCGGAAAAATAGTTAAAAATGGAAATTTTGTTATTTTATTTATTTAAAATTGGTTACGTATCACATTGGGTAAAAATTGGGCTAAAAATGTTGAACATATAAAGAGGGAAACATTTAAAATTGGTTGGATTAGTTAGGTTAAATTTATAAAAGGGAAACATTAACGACGTTATATATATTGGTTATAAGTCAAGTGGTTAGTTATGTAATTATTGGAAACTAATATATAATTCAAATCAACAAAACTAGGTTAGTTTATTTAATAAAAATCAAGTTAGCTTGGTTATTAATACTTAAGGGGTTAGTTTGAAAATATTTGAAACTATACTATAACCTAAAACAAATAACTAAGTTAGTTTGTTAGAATTAAACCCTGGTTAGTCAAGTTAACGAAATACAAGGACCTTAGTGCAAACTATTGAAACCTGTTAAAAATAGTTAAAAGAAAAAAAGGCTTCTGGAGTGGACTCGAACCCAGACACTTTGTCGGGTCAAACACTGACTTCAAAGGGGAAACCAATCAAGCTACAACATTAGTTGTGATGATATCTGATACTTTTTAGTTATAAACGAACTTGGTGTTTAAATGAAAAAGGTAAAAAAAAACTGGTTGACACGGGAGTCGAACCTGAGTTCTTCCACACAACAACTGATGTAACACAGCGCTGTTTGGTGATGGAACCCGTGTCACACACTCTTAAACACAACTTCGAGCTAAGTTGTTTGCATTATTC
Organism: Scalesia atractyloides; assembly: GCA_947069175.1. Classification (NCBI taxonomy): domain Eukaryota; kingdom Viridiplantae; phylum Streptophyta; class Magnoliopsida; order Asterales; family Asteraceae; genus Scalesia; species Scalesia atractyloides. The sequence goes on along the minus strand of CAMTDV010000008.1, from coordinate 38,607,791 downwards.
TTCACGACGCAAAACCCATAAAAAACCCGACCCCTAAAACTTGTATATGCAACGGATCAAATTCCTTTTGGTCCCAAACCATTTAGAAAGGTGGAGATTAAGGCTAATATCTTTTAATTGTTTCATAAAAGCTCTTAACTAACTAATCAATTCAAATTCATTCTCCATTAACACTCTTCTTATTTTTCAAAAACTCCAAAAGGGTTGTAAAGAGTTCAACATTTCTTAACTTGTAAAAAGGTATCAAATGAATTCTCAAACTTTTATACAACAACCTCACTCCCAAACCCCTTCATCATACACTCAAGCTAGTGAATTGAAACAAGGTAAGTTCTAGGGCTTCTAACTTCCTTCAATTCTCAACCTTTTTTGGTAATTCCAAAGCCCACTGTGCTTTGTTTTTCGAGCTCTACGAAACCCCCCTATAAATTTCTATGATAGAGGGCATTTACAAGTTGAATTAAATTCTTGGTGAAACTAAGGTTCTTGGTTATACAAATTTGGGGCTTTGGATCTTAGGTTATGTTTTTGATGAAATTGATTTTGCGTTATTGTTATATATCATATTAGGATGTTCCATGAAGATTTTGGAAATTTTTAATAGTTGTTGGAATTTCGTATGAATTTATCTTGATATATTGCCATAGAAAATCAATTAAAAATAGTTATTGTCACAAATAAAATTCTAAAAATACTATTTTATAAATTATTACTGATATTAAATAGTTATTGAAATTTTTATGGAATTTTTTCTTATTTTTTATAATAATTTACTTTCAAAGGATTAGATAATTTGTTTAAGTAATTATATTTTTATATGAAATTAATAATTTTAAATAACATTTTGTGATAACTATTATATCTAAAAATATATATTTTTGAATGGAAATGAATGATTAGATAAATTTTAATATTTATTTCATGTTATATATATTTCTTGATAAATTCATATAGACATAGTTTATGTAATATTCTAGAAACTTAAATACAATATTAGTAATTATATTAAATAGTTATTTTGGTATAGTTGAGTCTCCAAATTTAAAGAACCCAATTCCTTAGAAATATTTGTGTATATTTATCATCTTATAATTGTATATTTAGTATGTTGTTGGTTATATGTTGAAGGGTGACTTGTGATATTACTCTTATTCGTGCGTAAACGTTATTCTAAAGGATCGAAGCTTCACAAATTGTGAGTAAACTTCCTCCCCTTTTTATCATTAGTTTTTTTGAGGTGTATCAATGTTTCATGGTCAATTATTTTTATCTAATATCAAGCATGCAATATTTGGTGTGTCGTATATGCATTATTGTTGTTGTTTGTTAATGTTATTGTTGTTGCTGTTGTGCTGGTCATTGTAGTCAATCAGTCATTCATTCAGTGGATCCACGACTGGCCTTTCCTCATGACCTGGAGATGTTGGTATCGCCCCATTAGTCTTAGGCTAACCTTTCCTCCTAACTATGAGATGTTGGTATCACCATAGTCATACCCTTTTTTGGTGTGGGACATAAGCATTTGGTTTTGATTTTAGTGTCAGTCTTGGTTTTAGTCATTACTCAGTCATCATTCTATGCTCATATTCTTATTGTATTACTTCCACATGAATATTTATATGTTTAATATTGAACTAATAATTGAATTTAGAAAAGGAAAAATATATATCTTTTACTTCTAAATTTGAAATGGTAAACCTATTTTTACTTAATCAAGGTTTACTAACCAGCTCATCGTAGCCGACCCCAAAATATTATTTTACATATGATACAGGTACTAGGACTAGACTGACTCAAGATCACATATGAGCTTTTGCCTTAGAAGTTAATAAAGACAAGTTCATAATATTTGTTTGGATATTGTTGTATATGATGTATTTGACCTTATATGAAAATTTTGATAATTTAATCATGACATGTTTAATTATGAAGTTTTAATAAGTGCCATAAGCTTTGGACAATCATCATGCCCCATGCCATTCCGTTGCAGGTCAAGGTGTGACAATCAAGACTTCTTTGAGCAAGATACCACAAGCCCAGCTTTGGTTTCCCTTTCAGGTAGTGAAAGATCCTCTTAACAACTTTCATGTGAGACTCCTTAGGATTTGATTGGTACCTGGCACACAAACACACAGCAAACATTATGTTCGGTCATGAAGTTGTAAGATACATTAAAGACCCAATCATAGCATGCTATAAGGTAGGTTCCACTTTAGGATCCTTTTCTTTATCAACTGACAGCTTGTGATTGGTTGGCAATGTCGTATCATACAACAGACTATCTTCTAACTTGAATCGTTTGAGGATTTCATGAACATATTTTGTCTATTGAATATGTGTGCCCCCTCTTCTTGTTTCACTTGAAGTCTAAGGAAGAAAGACAATTCACCCATTGCATTCATCTCAAACTTGGGTTTCATTACCGCTTCAAAATCTCAACACAGCTTTTCATTTGAAGAACCAAAAATCATGTTGTCCATGTATATTTGCACGATCATAAAATCTCCTGTATCTTCAAAATGAACAGTGTGGAGTCAATCACACCATGAGTGAAACCGTTCTCTTACAAGTGTTTCGACAGAGTATCATACCAACCACACAGAGCTTGATGAAGACCATACAATGCTTTATCAAGCAGATACACTTTGTTAGAATCATCTGAAACTTCAAAACTTGGCAGTTATGAGACATACACGGTTTTCTGTAACTTCCCATATTAAAATGCACTCTTAACATCTAATTGGTAGACTTTAATTTGCTTTATGAAAAGCAAAGGCTAAGAACAAACGAATTGCCTCAAGCTAAGCAACGGGTGCGTAAACTTTCATGTAATCAACCCCTTACTCTTGATCAAAGTCCTGAATGACCAACCTGGCTTTATGTCGAACAATAATTCCTTTTTCATCTTTCTTACACTTGAAGACCTACTTCATGTTGATATTTAGTTGACCTTTCGAAAGATCGACTAGGTTCAACACTTGCAGCTTATCGAACTGAGCCAGCTCCTTTTGCATAGCTTCACACCAAGAACTTTCTTTCAATGCAATCTGATAGTTTGTAGGCTCAACTTGTGAATTGAGACACTCATGCAAGCTCTTACTGTAGATTTCCTTGCTTGATCTTAGTAAACAAGCACTACATCTCTGATAAGCTTCTATTTCTTGTCTAAACACCCGAACTAGGATTCCAGATAATATTATCAACTAGATGATTAACATAACTCTCGTAGTTGGGATAATCGGGGCATGTGAGTCATTCCAAGATTGGTTTGAATCTCCCCTTCAAAGTAGCATTCACAGATTCTTCTTCATTCACAATCAAAGCATCATTACTCGCATCCTGAAACACTTCATTGTCTGCTTCAGAGTCACCGGAATCCGCATCATTAGGGACTTGGACTGCATCATCATTGTTCGAAGAACTAGCGACAAATCCTTCCGAGTGAACATTTGGAGACACATTAGTAGGAATGCTTGTTCGCCAACTCACATCCACTTCATCTTGATCGATCAAATGTATGTGTATCAATTCTAAATTTCCATCTATTAACATAGGAAGATCAAAAGGATCAAATAATTTATCATATTAATATCCACTTTTGGGACCAAACTCAAATGGTGATGGATCGTAACTCAACAGAGTAATGTGAAAGACAACCTCCACCACCAGTTTTGCAATGTTATATACTCTCTTGTTTGGTGAACCATTGTTGTATTTAAGAAAGAAACCAATTTCACCAACTTCACCAAACTTAAGAGTATCTTTTGTTCATCTAATAACACATTTTATCCTAAAAGGTTGGAAACCTTTTAAATTTGGTTTATATCCCTCAAAAAGTTCATAACATGTTCGTTATGCTTCTTGATAGTTTAGCCCATAGCAAGCCATGTTTAGAGCTTTGCCTAAAAGAAAACAAGTAATTTTGACTCTAACAACATTGTGCAAGCAACCTCAATTAGGGTTTTATTCTTCCTTTGAGCATGTTTGTTCTGTTGTGGAACATAAGAAGCACTGAATTTATGAACAATACCCATTTCCCGACATAACTCATCCACCTTTTGATTTTTGAACTTTGTCCCATTGTCACTTCGGATTTTCTTAATATGTAAAGAGTAATTTTCTCTAATTGTTTAAACAAATCTTTTAAAATTCCAAACATCTGATCTTCTGTTTTTTAGAAAAAATAAAATAAAAGCTCAAGAATAGCTTGAGAAATCATTTGTGACAACTAGATAGTAGGGCATACCACCAATGCTAGTCACATGCATCGGACCAAAGAATCCATATGAAGCAATTCAAGTGGTTGTTGGATAGAATTAATCTGTTTGGGTTTATGAGGCTTTCGTTTTATTGTTCCTTTTTCACAAAATTCACATTTGTTGTGAATTTTACAAATTTTCAAAGGAACCCCGAACACTAAGTCATTTTTAATCAATTGGTTCATCTTTCTCAAATGCACATGGCCCATTCTTTGATGACATAGAAATTATTTATCCTCTGTCGCCTTTGAAAATAAACACGTTGCAGCTCCAGATGAACTCACTAACGGACGCACGTCCATTACATACGTATCTTTTCCCTCGGAACTCTCATCATAACCCAGTCTTCAAGAATAGTCAATCTCGGTCTCAGAACAAATCCCACCAGCAAAATTCACATATCTTCCTCTGATTGACTTCAAATTGGACAACAACTCATTGTTTCTCATCATGTGCCTAGAACAACCACTATCGATATTCCAAATATAGATAGCCCTCTTCAGATGTTCCTGCACTCACAAACATGAAATCAATTAGAGTTAGGGACCCAAGCCGTGATGGTCTTCAGTCATCCATTTTCATCAAGAAAAGAAAATTCTTTAAAATAACCATTTCCACCATCATTTCGAACATTTTCATTTTGAAATTGTTGGAATGATTCCCATAAATCGAGGATTGTATGGTGTAGATGATTAGTTATTATGCCCAGCATTTCCAAAACTACGACTTCCAAAATTTGATTCCCAAAATTTTGAACATGTTGTTGTCGAAATTTCTATCAAATCTTGGAATTTTGTTTTCTCTAAAAAAGTTATTGTTTACTACCAAAGTGCGGTCTTTGATTTTGAAATCTAGGGGGTAACACATTTCAGTTATCAACAAATCGATACTGAACATGAGGTCTTACATTGTTGTTATAAGAACCTACAGATCAATTATCATTCTCACTTGACCGATAGTTTACATATTTTGTCGTCGAAAGGGCATTTTTTGACGTGTATCATGTTTCGCCGATGAACTATTTGGTCCACTCCCACTACGAATGTCAAAAGGTTCTTCTTTTTGAACCTCACCTTGTTGATTTTGCACTTTCGTTTGAAAACTTGTTTAACCTCTTATTTTTCAACATTTGATTTTAAAAAAATTTTATTTTTAACATTATTCTTATCAATATTTTTAACTTTTGTTTGTGGTTTTGTAACAATAGGTTTTTCTGGTGCAGAATCAACAACTTCTTTTCCTTTTGACTTATGACAATTCACAACTAAATGTCCTTTTTCATGACATTTATAACACCTTCTTTTGTCCGCTTTCTCAACTTTCATCTCACACATTGATTGTTCATCTTGTGTACTCAAATATGATAATGCTTTAGAAGTATTCTTAGGATTCTTTAAAATTGGTTTGACAAATTTCACATTTGACCCTTTTTCGATTTTCTCAACCTCTTGATTAAAGTTTTCTACTTTAACAAAATCAACTTTTGAAACCTTTATAGAAAAATTCTTTGATTTATCTTTTGATCTTGTTTGATTATCACAATTTTGAAACTTTTTAAGTACTTCAAAGATATTATCATTTATCAAACTTTCAAGATTGTTGATGCACTTTGTGTCCGTCACTCTACGAATAAACTAGATAGAGCGTGTGTTGAATATTATATAGATTAGATACGAACACACGACCCAAGTACGAGCGTGAGAGGTACATATATGTCACTTCGTACGAAGTGATAGCTCACTTAATACGAAGGTAATTGTTATCTTCGTACAAAGGTATGCTACCTTTGCATGAAGGTAATTTTCTCACTTCGCACGAGGGTAAAACGTTGTCTATAAATAGTGTCGTGTGTTCATTGTTTTGTAAGTTTGGGAGTTCCCAAAGGGTAAACACTGATCTCACCAGCTTGACAAGATGTATACTCACTCGGTATGAATGAATGAAGCTTCCACTGATTCCGTTTCTACTCCTTTCTTATTAACACTCTACCGAATTAGTGATATTATGCCCAAACATCCGTCTAGAACCGCCGGATCCTGGACTTTCAATTGGTATCAGAGCTACCGCTTTCACTTACGCTCATGAATCATGGACTTAGAAAGGTTTTAGACGTAAACCATCAAATAATAGGCAATCCACGGACAAAAAGTAAAATTGAACTTATAGGATTGTTAGAAAATCATTTTCGACCAGATCTATGCCAGAATCATCTTGAAATTCGCAGAAATAAAGATTTTGGATAGAAAAATGTGTTCATCATGGATTATCTTCGCACGAATATAATTACCATCGCACGAAGATAGGCGCCACTTCGTACAAAGATTGATTACCCTGCGCATGAAGGTAGTTACTCTCGTATGTAGGTAACCTGGAATGCCTAAAAAAAAGGCATTTTTTGATCGTGTTGACGAAGCGAATGTCTAGAAAAAAATTGGTGATTACAATTTTTTTTTGAGATTTTAACGTCTTATTCGGGTTGTTCGGGGACACTGTCTGTAGCTTCAGAGTACAAATTTGATGATACGATCACAGTTGGTTGAAGATAACGGGTAGTCATGAATACCTGTGCGAAAGGTTTATCTTCTAGTATAGTGACTATCAATGGGCCTTAATGTTAAATTCGCTTTTGATAAAAACTAACTTTTCCAGATTTGAGGGGGAATTTCAATGAAAAATTTGGTATGGTCAGAATTTGTAAAAATGAGGGGAAATAAAAATTTCACGTATATATGAAGATTCCGGCATTTTTAAAATTTGTGACCATGCAACTGTATTCGGGTGGTTACAACTGCAGATTATTTGTTGATGCAAAGTGTCTTGGATTTTTCTATACGAGATCAAAGTGTAGTCAGAATTCATTAGTGGTGAGATCAAGTTGATGTCTACTTTTCGTAAAAGTGGGGTTGCATAACTGAGTCTTGGAGGAGTTGTTTATCGGATCATGTAGTCGTGGTCATGTTGATGCTTGAGTCTTCATAAAAGCCGGTTGCACACACGACTGCTTAGTGGTACAAGGTATCCAATTTAACTCTGCAAGGCAAATGAACTGTTTTCCGGACTAACCGCTAGGAAATGAGGATGTTTTGTGGTTTCAGTTGCACCGGGACTAACGAGGAAGGCTATATACTTGCAATTCATGACTAAAGAAGATGATATAATGGATCTTTCGGACAAAGAAGTGTACCAGTTACTCACAAAATAGACTATACATTTGAGATTATTATGAAAGACGAAGATTACATGTTTGATCTTGAATGAAGAAGAGATGATTATTGTGTGTTATCAAATGATTTGATTCTGATGAAGATTTGCTAATCAATCTTTCAGGAGTATGCTTAAATGTGATAATGGAAATTGGGATTTCAATTTTTTGCGGATATTCACTAATTTGAAATTTATCGTTGTGGTAATTCGAAGTTTCTATCAATTGTCGGTTGGGTTTTGAAGATCAAAGGATCGAGCATAGGAGGAGTGTGCTAAACCGAACGCGGATGTGATCAAAGTTGAAACAGAGAAGCTACATTGATTAATTTTGAGTTAGTGCTTATTCAATAAAATTTGTCAATTAAGCAAATCAGAGGAGGTTGGAAACTGTGTAAACAAGAACATGAACTGGAAAAAAAATTTAGGGGGAATGTAATGTTGATAATGCATACCCGAATCATCAATCAACGGGGAATTTGTTAACGCATTCTACAACATTGACAGATACCTTGATTGAAGTTGAAGAATATTCAAACACGGCTCTCATATTTCAAGATCAAGATCAAGCTTCGACAATGACGACCAAGGGGGAAATTGTTGATGCACTTTGTGCTCGTCACTGTACGAATAGGATAGATAGAGCGCATGTTGAATATTATATAGATTAGATACGAACACACGACCCAAGTACGAACGTGAGAGGTACATGTATGTCACTTCCTACGAAGGTAATTGTTATCTTCGTACGAAGGTAAGCTACCTTCGCACGAAGGAAATTTCCTCACTTCGCATGAGGGTCAAACGTGTCTATAAATAGTGTCATATGTTCATTGTTTTGTAAGTTTTGGAGTTCCCAAAGGGGAAATTGTTGGTGCATATTTATGACAACAACTTAGATTTGGTCTTTAGATATCTTGTAATTAGTAAAACCATAAACAGTTAGCGGGTTTAGTTTTGTAATAGTTGGTTAAAGTGATTGGGCTAAAACAGACACATTGTAGGGAGTGGTAGGCGAATTGGGCCTAAACCAATTCGTAGCCCATGTGGTGAAACCCTAGCCCAGTTGCAAGCATGTCTCTATATAAAGATAGTTTTGCATTAGGGTTAAGGTTGCTCCGTTAATCACTTCAGAGAGAGTTAAGAGAGAATTCTTGTGATCTAGATTGATTGTAATCATTGTGATAGATAATCAATAAAGATCGGATTGATTGTGTTGCTGTTCGTACTTGTTTTCTATGATAATTTGGTCTAGAGGATTCCGCACTCTAGATTGGATAGACGATTCTATGAAGATCCATACGGATTAGGGGACCTACAATTGGTATCATAGAATTCGGCTCTTGTTTTGCTCGGTTCAGAATCATAACAGCAGGAAAAGTTGGGTTTTTGGACGTTTTTGACGACTGGTTCGAAGTTTGAAGGTTGTTCTAGGGTTTTTGATGCTATTTCAGATAAACAACAAGGCATCTCAAATAAAAACTTGGTATTTCGGATCATCAGCAAGGTATCTCGGATAGAAATCTTGCTTTCGGATCTGAAGGTTGCATTTCGGATTATCAGAGTTGTATCTTGGATCATAAGTGAAGCATCTCGGATCAGAAATCTTGCATCTCGGATCAGAACAGTGCAACTCGGATCATTGGTGATTGATCTCGGATCATCTCGGATTTGCATCTCGGATACTATCTCGAATCATCATCTCGGATAGCATCTCGGATTTGCATCTCGGATACTATCTCGAATCATCATCTCGGATAGCATCTCGGATTAGCATCTCGGATACCATCTCGAATCACCATCTCGGATCACTGTTAAAATTCCCATCTCGGATTGTTAATCCGAGTTATTGTTTCGGATTTGGTATTGTTCCAAGTTGTATTCACAAAGGTGGAAACTTAACCAGCTGACGTAACCGGAGATAAACGTTTTCGTACACAGAATTTGATCCATAAACAATTTTGACAAACCGACTGCACGGTTAGACTCGTGTGATTTTTTGGACAAAAAAAGGCACGAAAATTCCTAAAATCACTCTCGGACATTATATCATTGGACTCGTATCGTCAAGACGAGTCTTATAGTATAATTTGGTAATCATACATTTCGGACAAATTTTTAACGCTTTTAGCAAGCCGGTTCGGTAAAAATGTCGAATATATCAAACTTGAATGAATTGTTGAGAATGGAGCACGAGGTAGGCACGACTAACAAACCTCCAAAGATGTTGAAGGTAGAGAATTACCTTACAACGTGTCACTACCTATGTAAACATGTCAGAGGCTGAAAAGAAAATGTATGAGTCTGAGAAGAAGGCCTTAGCTGCTATAAAGATGTCATTACCTGATGGCATCAAACATACATTCAAGCGATATACCACTTCGAAGGAGATGTGGGATGCTCTAGAGAAGAGGTATGGGGGCAATCCTGATGTGAAGAAGAACAAGGTTGACTTGCTGAAGAAGCAATTTGTTGTCTTTAAAGGCATGAGAAATGAGTCCCTTGAAGATATTATCACGAGATACTATCATCTAATCTTAGAAATGGACAATTATGACATAGAGGGATACACAGACGTTGAGATAAACGATAAGTTGCTAGATGCTTTACCTGCCAAATGGGATATTTATACTCTTATGATAAAGGGTGAAGCTGACTATGAAGATAAAGACTTGGAAGAGGTTGTCGGGAAACTGAGAGCTTATGAGCTCAACATGAAGAAGAAGGAAAGTGGATATGATTAGGTTCAAGATCCGGGAATATATAAAGGGCTTACATCTTCATCTTCCAACAATGCTTCAAGTGATTCAGCAACTGCGTTTCTCTCATGTGAAAGTGAGCAGGTTGTGACAAATGCTGATGGTGAAGTATGTTTTGTAGCTGCTTCAGGAGGATTGTCAGGGGCAAAGAGACAACAATCCAGCAATAATAACAGCAGTACAAGGTCTATGCCTCTGAGTGTTAAGGCTGCCGAAGATCATCTGGCCTTGCTTGCTTCATTCCTTGCTTCATATGAGAACTTTTGATGAAGATTATGATCAGATTGACCTGATGACCTAGAGGAGATGGATTTACAATGGCAGATGGCCATGATCTCTAGAAGAGTGAAGGTATTCATGAATAGGACAGAAAGAAAGTTCGTTTGAAAGAATGTAGGTTTTGACAAGTCTAAAATGAGGTGTTACAATTGTCAAAATTACGAACACTTTGCTAGAGAATGTCAACGACCTAAGACTGAATCTTGTTCTAGCTCATCTTTTCAAGATTTGCCTGGTCATGGCTCAAGCAACAAGAATGCATAAACTAACACTGGATCGAAGGCCTTGATCTCTACTACTAGAGAAGGTTCTTATGATTGGAGTGTTCATCTGGAAGGTGATGACAATGCCACACAAGTTTTCATGGCTGAGATAGCCCTAGTTGATGATGCAGAAGTAAACGCAGGTGATGAGGTCGAACAAGAGACTGTAGCTGAAAAGGTTGATGCTGATAAGAGGACAGAAAAACATGAAATCTGATGTAAAACAGAATGTTGCAGATATAAAGATGGCTGCTGATTTTGTTGTTTTCATGGCCGATCTAAGCAAATCAACAGGAGAGGTACATTCTAACTCTGGTAGTTCTGTTTGCTTAGAATGTCATGAACTTCAAAGTGAAGTTGACAGGTTAATAAAACAAAACCAAAGTCTGGAAAATGAGCTCTCGAGCGTAAAAGAATCAAATTTTTCGTAAAAAGAAATGATTCATTATATTTGAAGAAAATTAAGGGTTATGAAGAAGAAATCAACATTTTAACCTGTAAACTAAATGAAAAACTTCAAATTATTGACTTAGCTCATGATACGATGAGTGACAAAACAAAATAGATTTCTAAAAAATGTAAAGAGTTGTTAGAAGCACAACTGAAAATTTGTGAACTTGAAAAGAAATTAAATCAATTTAGAGATTCATCTTTGTTATGAAACACATGATGAATGGCTTGAAGAAAGGTATTGACAAGACAAATGTGGGCTTCAAAGGTTTTGATGAAGTTCCACCACCTCTTGGTCATGACTATTCTTTCTTGCCAGACGAAGATGAGCTAACAGACTTTGTGTCAACTACACCTAGTAGTTCCACATCAGGGAATATTGATGTGTCTGAGAATGCCAAGAAGGATAATCGAAAACAAAGAATACATACCCTAAGAATAAAAAGCAATTTTTTGTTAAAAAAGTTGATTTTGGTTAAAGGGGGTGATATGAAAGAAGAGACCATTGTTATTACAAGAGAGTCAAATGTGCAGTTTGCTAAAAATAAAAACAAAGAAAAATCAAAAATTGAGCAAACTAAACAAGATCCTTCAAAGGAATCATCATCATTATCTTCGTCACCTGATGAATCTAAACCAGAGACTTAAATTAAGAAGTCTTCGGCTAGAAGATCGTGTTTCAAATGTCACAACAAGGGACATGTAGCTAGCTGTTATCCTAACAAAAAGAATGAAGCACAAGTGACTAAGAGAAAGAAAGAGAAATCACTAGAGAATATTGGTGTGTCTAACTCATCAAATATATATGCTACCAAGTGACAGAGTGTTGCTGTTGGTGTAGATAAGGCTGAAAAGGAACTCACCAAGTTCCTCGTTTTCAAAGAAATCAACAAAGATTTCAGCCTGAATCTACATTAGGCAGATATGAAAGACCTAGAAGTAGTTCACCAAGAATGAATAATTTTAATGGTCAATCAAGTAATTTCAGAAGTCCATGTCATTATCAAACTCGATATCACAATGTTAGTAGTCGAAATTTTTATAACAATGGCTTTAGAAATTATCACAATCGAAATTCATGGAATCAAAACCAAATTTTTCAAAGGTCATAGAGTCCAAACATGTTCCGGAAACCTCAGGACCAAAGACCGAATGGAAATCAAAAACCATTTCCATCAACAGGTCTGAGATCCAAGACTCTTGTTAGGAGTGATGGATATTGGATGAATGTTCCAGTGGTTGATGAATCTGGAAGACCTAAGACCATTAAGGCTTGGGTCCCCCAATCTAACTAATTTTTGTTGGGTTGTGCAGGAGCTGCAAAGGAGGATTATCAACTTGTGGTATGTTGATAGTGGCTGCTTCAGGCACATGACGGGGGATGCGAGGTTATTGATTGAGTTTGAAAACATAGATGGAGGTTATGTGAATTTTGCAGGTACTAAAGGAGGGCACATTACAGGTCGAGGAAAAGTGACCAACGGGAAGATCACATTGGACAAAGTGAAATATGTCGAGCAGCTGAAGCACAATCTGATGAGCGTGTCTCAAGTCTGCGACAAGGGTCACTTGGTCCACTTTACTAAGTCTGAAGCTTTTGGAGTTGAAACCTGGTTTGGTGATACCGGATGATTGGATAGTGATGAGAGCGCCAAGGAGAAATGACACTTATGTCATGGACATGGGTGCTAAGGACTCTACCACTGTGGTGGCGTGTTTACTGTCAAAAGCATCTAAGACTGAGTCAATGTTGTGGCATAGATGCATGGCCCACATCCACTACCGAAAAATGAATTATATTATTAAAAACAGTTTAGTGGAAGGGGTGCCAGTGCAGAGGTTTCACGTGGAAGATAAATGTCTTCCGTGTCAAAAGGGAAAACAACATAAGAAACCTCACAAGTCTAAAACAGTAAGTTCCATAGATACCCCTTATGAATTACATCATATGGATCTATTCGGTACGGTGAACGTAAGGAGCATAGGTGGAAAGTACTATTGTTTAGTTCTCACAGATGATTACTCATGATATTCATGGGTTTTCTTTTTAGGTACAAAAGATGAGAAAGCGGAGATGCTGATAGATCTTTTTACAAAATTGGAAAATGTCCATGATGCATGGATCAAGAGGATAAGGAGTGATAATGGCACGGAGTTCAATAATCAGATTCTGGATCTCTATTGTCTTCACAAGGGAATTGAACATCAATATTCTGCTCCTTATACACCTCAACAGAATGGAGTCACTGAAAGGAAAAACAGGACGTTGATTGAAGTCGCTAGGACTATGCTTTCTGATTCAAAGCTTCTAATTCTTTTCTAGGGAGAAGCTGTGAACACAGCTTGTTATGTCCTCAACAAAGTTTTGATGGTTAAACGATTTAACAAAAACATGTCACGAACTATTGTTTAACCGGAACCCAAACTTAAAAGGCTTTGAACCATTTGGATTACCCTGCACCATTGTGCGAAGTAAAGATAAGCAAAAACTCGGTGAGGTAGTTGACGAGGGTTACTTTCTAGGTTATATGCCTGGAACACCGAATAAAAGGGGTTTTAATCTAAAAACTAGGAAAATTGAGGTTGTGTTTAACATGGAAATCACTAGTTATTCACCTCAACAATCAACGAGTGGTCCTACAATATTATATGATTAGGATAGCGTTTTTTGAAAAATATTCCTGATTTTTCCAATGCAAATGAGTCTCAAGTGATTCAAATTATGATAAGTGAAGATGAAGAGAGTGACTTCATGCCTAGAACGAGTATATCAATGACAGATGCTCCAGAAACTTCCTCAAGTGCAACTCCATAGGATTCAAGTGATAGTGAGTCTGAACCAATTCAAGGGGAGGACTTTACTAATCCGTTTGCTAATAAGAACATTCAGGGGGAGATTGGATCTAATCTGGGAGATGATTTAGTTGTTGACACCCGTTCTACTACACACACAAACAGAGATCATCCAATTGAGAACATCATAGGTGATGCTGCTGCAGGTGTTCAGACAAGAAGAGGTGTGATCGAAGGTTCCTGTCTATTTACTTCGATTTAGAAGACTGGGATATACATGAGTGTTTGTATAGCTGCTTTATTGCCTAATAGGAGTCGAAGAATGTTCACATGGCTCTAAAAGATAATTGTTGGGTTGAAGCTATGCAAGAGGAACTAGCTTAGTTTAAGAAGTTGAAGGTTTGGGAGCTAGTTGACTTGCCTAAAGGAGAGAAGGAAATAGGCACAGTGTTTAAGTGCAAGAAAGACGACCGAGGGATCGTGATAAGGAATAAGGCACAGCTAGTGGTGAAAGGGTTCAATCATCAAGAGGGGATTGATTACAATGAAGTGTTTGCACCAGTAGCAAGGTTAGAGGCAATTCGTTTGTTCCTAGCTTTTGCTTCATTCAAGGGATTCAAAGTTTACCAACTTGACGTGAAGAGTGCGTTTCTTTACGGGAAAGTCCAAAAAGTGGTGCATGTCTCACAACCAGATGGGTTTACTAATCTAGATTATCCAGATCGAGTCTATCGACTTGATAAGGCATTGTATGGATTGCATCGGCACCTAGGGAGTGGTATGAGACACTGTCAGCACATTTGTTAAAGAATGGTTTTGAAAGAGGTCAGAGTGACAGTACACTTTTCATTAAAAGAAAGTAGGAAGACTTTCTGTTGGTACAGCTATACGTAGATGACATCATTTTTGGGTCATCTGATGAGAACATGTGTCATGAATTCGAGGAGGTAATGAAGAGCAACTTCGAAATGAGTGTGATGGGTCAACTGTCCTAGTTTTTGGGTTTACAAGTTGGACAGAAGAAGGATGGGATGTTTATACATCAGACGAGGTCTGTGTATGACATTTTGTCTCGTTTCAAAATGGAGGATTGTGCTACTTTCAACACACCTATTTGTGAGAATCACAATCTTGGTCCAGATCATGAGAGTGTGGAGGATGTTGAACCAACTCAATACAGGGCAATGATTGGTTCTGTAATGTACTTGACTGCTTCAAGACCAGACATCATGTTCGCAGTGTGTCTTTGTTCCAGATATCAAGCGAATCCAAAAGAGTCACACATGAAAGCGGTGAAGCGGATTCTTCGTTACTTGAAGGGGAAACCTAAACTTGGATTATGGTATCCAGTTGCCAGTGATTTGAAGTTTGTTGCTTTCACTGATTCAGACTTTAATGGCTGCAAATTAACCAGAAAGTCTACCACATGTGGTTGTCAGTTCTTAGGAGGCAGGATCGTGTCATTGCAATGCAAGAAGCAGTCTTGCTTGTCTACCTCTATGTGTGAAGCTGAATATATTGATGCTAGTAGCTGTTGCTCTCAGGTTCTCCGGATCCAACAGCAGATGCGCAATTACGATTTGAATTTCACTTGTACTCCTATTATGATATACAATAATGCCACTATTTCAATCACAAACAATCTCGTAAAACACAGTCGCACAAAACATATTGACATTCGTCATCATTTTATACGGGATTGTGCTGAAAATAAATTGATTGAACTGCATCGAGTCGACACACTAGATAACCTGGTAGATCTTTACACAAAAGCATTTGACAGGTCTCAT
The DNA here is from genome assembly GCA_947069175.1 of Scalesia atractyloides. NCBI lineage: Eukaryota > Viridiplantae > Streptophyta > Magnoliopsida > Asterales > Asteraceae > Scalesia > Scalesia atractyloides. The sequence continues at coordinate 38,591,997 of CAMTDV010000008.1, read as the reverse complement.
TTTGAACATTTAGTCGAACTCAATGGGATGAGGAATCCTGAATAACCAGTTTTCCATAAGAATTTTTGTAAATAATTTACTGTTTTTCAAAAATCAAAAAAAAAATCAAAATGAGTTTTCACTGTGTGGAAAAGAAGAAATGATAGTACATCATAACGTTAGACTATCACACTGAAATGAAAATTAAATTGCTTAAGTGTGATAGCTACTTCATCATATGATGTACCGGTAGGCAAAAAGCATGAGATAATCAACTTATCTCGGTGATATAAACATAATGAACTGTGTATGAGTGGGTAACATATCAGTGGCGTGTGGTTTTATAACCTTAAACCTTGCATTGATAGATTTCCAAAATCTAAAGTTTTAGGTCTTTATATCGTTATTTCATCCGGGGTATCAGGGTTGTCCTGCTGCTGCATCCAGATATATGCTGACCTAGGCACAACCAGGATATCTTAAAAGAGCTAAAATGCCAAATCCCAGAATTGAAGCTCTCCTAGAAAGTCATTAAAATGTGCAAAATGCACAAATCGTACCAAAATTTGGTATTTGCCCTACCCTCGTTGGATATTGGTCTCTTTTCTGTACGGAAGTACTGACCTGATCACCAATTCTCTAACGTTGTAAATCAAAAAGGATGAATTTCGGTATATTCACCTACTACTAGGAATATTTGTGCATACCTTAATCGTGGGGGTATGTCCTGAAGTGGGACACACTAGTATATCAGTATAAAATTATCTTAATATAACACTAGGTAATGGTACTTGAAATGTTCATATATTTTGTTTAAGTGGATAAACAATACTGCTAATCGTCTTGAACTGCTTTTCATAAAAATTACATATGAATTATCTAATAGTGTGAAAACAGTTTGATATTGCTGATATGATCTTCTTACCGGTGATTCTCACAAAAACAGAGTGTTTGTTATTTTGTTATTTATTTGCTTTCAGAAAATATAAAAATCCAAAAAAGATTTACTTTTACTTGTAAAATCTTAATGTACGGAAAATGGTTGGTCATGGAGGAGTTATTACTGATAGGGGAAAACGGTGTTAGGAGATGAGTTCAAATTTTAAAATCTTGAAGATTTAGTGTGCTTAAAATTTTAAGTTTGTAGTTTCAGTTGAAAATTTGCTTAATCTGTGATACATTTTTACCATCTCTTGAATAATAATAATTTGTTGAGTTGCATTGAAAAATTCATATGGTTTCTCGAGATGTTTGTTTTATAGTATATAGATTGTAGCAGTGTGTTGCTGAGAAGTTTGGTGAAGATGAGTTTGCTTGGATGCATGGTAGAACCTCCTTTCTTCAGTGCAGACAAAGTTGAAGAGTTTTGAAGATTGTTATGCAAGTGCTAAACTGGAGTTTACTAAAACGCTAACGGTTTAGAAGATTTGGTGATTGGATGCATCAGCTTAGAGGGAGTCTGTTGCTGACAGAAGCTATTAAAGCTGAAGCTATCCGAAGACCAAAGACGTTAAAGATTGCAAGATGACTGAAGACAAAGTTGTTTTGTGAAGCTATTGTCAAGGGGAAGTTTGTTGGTGCATATTTGTGACAATAGCTTAGATTTGGTCATTGGATATCATGTAATAAGTAAAACGACAAATAGTTAGCGGGTTTTAGTTTTGTAATTGTTAGTTAAAGTGATTGGGCTAAACCAGACACATTGTAGGGAGTGGTAGGCGAATTGGGCCTAGACCAATTTGCAGCCCATGTGGTGAAACCCTAGCCCAGTTGCAAACCTGTCTCTATATAAAGAGAGTTTCGCATTAGGTTAAGGTTGCTCAGTCAATCACTTCAGAGAGAGTTGAGAGAGAATTTTTGTGATCTAGATTGATTGTAATCTTTGTGATAGATAATCAATAAAGATCGGGTATATTGTGATTGCTATTCGTACTCGTTTTCTGTGATAATCTGGTCTAGAGGATTCCGCACTCTAGATTGGATAGACGATTCTATGAAGATCCATAGGGGTGAGGGGACCTACAGAAACGCTCATTTTGCCAACTTGACAAACTGTATACTCTTTCGGTATGAATGAATGAAGCTTCCGCTGATTTTGTTTGTACTCCTTTCTTAATAACATTCTACCGAATTAGTGATATTATGCCTAAACTTTTGTCTAGAACCGCCGGATCCTGGACTTTCAAAGATCTTTAACTTTAATCTCATTTTTTTAAGCTTGCATTACTTCTCTTCGAGTGTACTGAATCCGATCTGAAACTTTCTTAGGATAACCAATGGTATTTTTGAAACAAAATTCACAATTTCAGAATCAGCGGAAGGCATTGAAATATAATTGTGGTTAAAAGGTGGAGCTACCTTCTTATAACCAACTCCAAACATTTCATCTTCTGAATCCTTGAGAAGTTGGCTATTTATGCAATGGTCTAACACTTGTGATGAACTCTCATTTTTTTTAGTTTTACGTTGAAATTCTAAAATCAAGTTGTCTTTTTCAAGAATAATTTTAATCTTTTCCAAAACAATATTTTGATTGTTTTCTAATTCAGATTTTAATTCTTGATTTTTAATTGTTGACTGAGCCAACCTTCTCTCAAATTTGGAAATGTCTTTATTCAAAGAAACGACATTAGTCCTATATTCTTTATCCGAAATGGATAAAGCATGAACAACTTCTCTAGATTTCTCCAAATCAATAATCAAGATACTGTTGTGGAGAGCATATCTATCGATCTTTGTTAAAAACTCAACACATCGAGGACATCATTTATCTAAAGATTTAGAATTTACGTTAGTGTCTGCCATAAATGCCTTCTCTTGACTCCCATTAGAATCATCAATTTGCTTTTTTAACTCTTCATTTGTAAACCTTTGCATTTCCTCGTTCAAAATCTTAAACTCATATCTTTAGATTCTTCATTCTTTCATGCACTTTTCTTCATCAATGAATCGGTCTCTTTTTTTAACTTTTCTTCAATCTCACCAGACTTCTCTGAATCCATCTTTTCTTTCAAAACCTATGCAACCATAGTGAGCTCTTCAATACTCTCAGCGTCAAATCAATACCCATATTTTCATCATCAATAATCTCTGCCATAAATGCTCGAGACACAAGTGCACCAGCCATTTCTTCCATTCTGATTCCTTAATCGTACGGTTTGGACACAGACTATAATGTTTGCGTAACTAATGCATTACTAGTAGGTGGAGTAACATTGGCTGCAGAACTAGCACTAGCATTAGCATTCGTTGTTGTGGCATTTGAAGTGGTATTTTGATTCCTTTGGTTTGACCTTGTTGTATTTCCCAGAGATGTACCACTTTCTCTATCAAGACGCGTCATTATTGGTCTCTTGCAGTCTCTTGCGAAATGTCCATAGATACCACAATTGTAACACTTCACTTTTGTCATATCTATACCCATTCTCGTCTTAGTTTGACCCCCCCCCCACAATAAATCTTTTACCACTCTTTGCAAAAACTTCTTCGCCCTACGAACCAAGAAAGCCGTATTAAGTTGGAGATCCAACTCTTCCATTTTGTCTTGATCGATTTGATCAAAGTCTTTGTCTAAACTAGAGGTTTCTACCAACTTCCCTAAAGCAAGATTTTCATAGGAGGTCATAAATGATGCTAATAAAGCCATATTCTCTTTGATCAATTTTAAACAATGAGGGTCTAGACTTGGCTCATTCAAGCTTTGGGTAGAAGTTCTTTGATTCTCGTTTGTAGATGCACTCCCTTAACTTAACATTTTATGAACCATATGATGTACTTCCACTAGAACAAAGATAAGCCCTTGAGCTTGACATTTCTTCAAGTTCACTTTTTCCCGAAAACAAGGAAACTCCAACAACAATATTTTTCTCATTTTGTTTGGCCTTATACAACATTGGATCTTGAATTTATCAAATGCCTTATCTTGATCTTCCATACTCCAAGAATATCCCTTCAATTTTTGTACCGATTGTTCTAAGGTAAGTTCCTCATACAATGATTCTCCTTAATCTAGGTTGTATACATGTTCTATTCTTTGGATAGACTATTCAAAAAAATTTCAACCTTTTCAAATTTTGAATAGATTCCGATCTGACTTTTATCAAGTTCACAAAGTAAATGATAGTATATGTTTTATGTCTGCCACTGTGCGAATAGACTAGATACAGCGTGTGTTAAATATTGTATAGTTGAGATACAAACACATGACTTTGGATAGGACGAGAGAGGTTTATACGGATGTAACTTCGTACGAATGTAACACATTCGTGCGGATGTAACTCATTTGTGCGGAATTTCAATATATTCTAATGAATTTTTATTCCCCCTCATTTTTGCAAATTCTGACCTCTCTAAAACTTATCACTGAAGGCAAATTCAGTCCTCTCTTTTCACAGAAAAACTCAACTATATATAAATATGTCATTTTGGTCCACAAAAGTGCGTTTTTCATCAACACGGATTTTTCTTGTTGGCCCATTAATAGTCACTATACCAAAAAGATAAGCATTCTACATAGGTATCAATGACTATCCAATTATCTTCACTACTCTGTTATCTCATCATCATATCTGTTCTCTGAAGCCTCTGATGGTGTCCTCGAATAACCCATATTTGTCTTAATTTTTTTTCTTTTTTCGGCATTTGGGCACATTCTTGCGGACGTAAAGTCTACATCGTGCGAATGTCACCTTCATGCGGATGAACTAATTTTGGAACGAATAAGTACTTCTGTACGGATGTGACTACATTCATGCGAAAGAACAATATCTTGTGCAGATGAACTACATTCGTGCGATTGTAGTACATTCATGCGGTTGTAATTCCTCTGTTTGAACACTACTAATTAAATTTTTCGATCCAAAATCTTTACTTTTTCGAATTTTATGATGATTCTTTCACAAACATGGTCAAAATTCTATTCTAATCAATTATATGGTTTCAATTTTATTTTTTATCTGTGAATTGTCCTTCAATTTGATGATTTACATCTAAAACCCATAATTCATGAGCGTAGGTGATTCAATCAACTGTTAGATCGATTGAATCGGTACCGTAGTTTTGATACCAATTGTAAGTTCCGGATCCGATGGGTTTAGACAGAAGTTTGGATAGGATAAAGCTAATTCGGTAGAAATTTCGTTAGATTAGTCATAAGTCAAATGATTCCATTCATACCAAGAGTTTACATCATTTACAAGCTGGTCATTTCTCCAGCATTTCCCATCTGGGATCTCTAAAAACTTATCAAATAATGAAAGTATGACACTATATATATATATATATATATATACATGAGGTTGGTACGGACTAACACTTCCGTGCGGATGAGCTTGTCCGTGCAGATGTAGTTACATCTGCACGAATGAGTTACATCCGCACAAATGTGTTACATTCTACGAAATTACATCCGTATAAACCTCTCTCATCCTCTCCAAAGTCATGTGTTCGTATCTCAACTATACAATATTCAACACACACTCTATCTAGCCTATCGGACAATGGCGGACATACATAATTTGCACCAACATTCACTAAATTGGATAGGATAAAGCTAATTCGGTAGAAATTCCGTTAGATTAGTCATATGTCGAATGATTCCATTCATACCAAGATTTTACATCGTTTACAAGCTGGAGAAACAAATTTTCTCCAGCATTCCCATCTAGGATCTCTAAAAACTTATCAAATAACGAAAACATGACACTATATTTATATATATATACACATGAGGTTGGTACGGACTAACACTTCCGTGCGGATGAGCTTGTCCGTGCAGGTGTAGTTACATCTGCATGAATGAGTTACATCTGCACAAATGTGTTACATTCTACGAAGTTACATCCATACAAACCTCTCTCGTCCTCTCCAAAGTCATGTGTTCGTATCTCAACTATACAATATTCAACAACACGCTCTATCTAGCCTATCGCACAGTGGCGGACATACATAATATACACCAACATTCACTAAATTGTCAAAAGCCTCATTCTTCATGGCCTTAAAGACTATAAATTATGTCTTTAAGCGATCAAGTCTTCTTTTCTTGTACAACTCATTACCCTCATATCTTTCAATCATACTCCCATAGCTCCTTTGACGTACATTTCTTTCGAAAAGTGTGTAAGATTGATTGAGATAAGGCCATAGTAATCATCGACATAGCTATCTCTTTAGCTAAGTAAGCACACACAGTAAGTTCATGACTTAGTACTTCACCATATCCCTTGGTAATACCACATCTTCACATCCTTGTATTTAATAAAACATTCAAATCTATCCTTACTCTCGGAATCATCTCGTATAAAAAAATCAATGGTTTACCACTACTACCAACTTCTATATTATGATTGATACTCTGTACCAATTGTTTTCCAGTTTTGAAAACTTTGATCAGTAGGTTTTTGTGTTCAACACTTAGAAATATCCCAAATCTTCCTAATTCGACAAACACAACTTAGTATTATGGAAAAAAATTAGTAATTCTAAACAATCTCAAATTCCAGACATATGAAATACTGAACAATTATTAGAGAATAATAACTTGGATCAATAAACCTAAAAATAAACCTTCCGAACTAACACCTTTCCGGACAGTGAACGCTACATCGGATCACTAAACTCTGAATAATATCAACTTCTGAAAGATAACTCAGAACAACTCTAAATTCGGAACAACATAAACCTCTGAAGAACAATTCAGAACAAATCTTAAACTCGGAATAGTACTTATAAACTCGAAATCTCTTGAAAACTTGGAACTCTTGTAAACTCGGAACAGTATGTATAATCGATAATTCGAAATCAAGAAAATACAGTGTTACAGACCCAAAATTCTGAACAAGTTCAGAAATTCGGGTAGTATTCTATCCGGATTATGGAACCACTTCCAAAGTATCTAACAATATGTGACTACACATAGAGGTCATCAATACTATGAAAGAATGGAAACTCGGAACAGGTAAAAACAAGTATACGAAAAAATCTAACAAACTTCACAAACTCGGAAAGAACATTTACCAGCCTTGGAACTTCAGAACACTCCAAAACTCAGCAAATCAGACTACCTTCTTCAGATCTAAACCAAATTTGATGAAATTTTCTTCAGAACTCATATCTAAATCAAACCAAAACTAAAACCTGAATAAAATCCATCACCAAATAGTTGAAATATGATAAAAGCTTATGCAAATCACTAAAAAATTGCTAAAAATCACCAAAAACTAGGGATGGCAAACAAGCCCGACGGGTATGGGCCAGGTTTAGATTTAAATATATAAGAAAGTCGGATACGGGTATGGTATTTAGTGATGCCCACCCGATACATGGCCCGTTTACCCGAATTATACCCGAAAAGTATATTAAGTTAAATTTAACTTTCTATTTAAATAAACTTTAGTACATACACTTTTCATTATTATAGATTTTGATCTTTTGTTTGTTTTCAAGACTTTAACATACATATACAAGATTTTATGTTTAGTTATGTTGTTTCTATGCAAATTAAAGATGTGTGTTAGTTTTGGGATTTTCTAAATGCATTTCAAGTTCTTAGGGAGATTACTTGGCTCCTGACTAATGCTACTTACTCGATTAAATGCAAAATACATAAACTGACATTATGTGTTCCAAAGTAGCAGTACCTTAATTAGTTAATTATGTATATATATGTTTCAAATATGCATTTGAATAGGATATGTATGTATGTTATTTGTCATATTTTCCTTTATTGTATTTATTAAAATCGTAAATTATATAAACATTAGAGTAAAAAATGCACATGGGGGGAGTCTCAATGGTATTTTTAACAAATTAACGGGTATACCCATAACAGACCCGATGGGTAATTACCCAAAAAATACCCAACGGGTAACGGGTAGGGTACGGGACAAAGAATTACAACTGGGTACGGACTTGGGATTACCAATACCCGGCACGAACCTGGCCCATTGCCATTCCTACCAAAAACACCAAAAACAGATCTCGAATGCTAAAATCTCTTGAATCTAAACCTCAAATCGTAAACCTACAACAGTATACGCACTCTCTATACAGAGCCTGCTCTGATATCACTTGTAAGGTCACCTAACCTTTCACCAAACAGGATCCATCTCGAACAAACAATCCCGTGTAATATGAAGAAACTAAACACATTCATATTGTACAAGTGATCAATAAGAAATAGTAGAAGCATAAGATTTTGATCAAAATTGCAATTTGTATTAAACACAAAGAGATTACAAAATTCTCTCAGATCTACAAACTGCCAAAAGTTCTACATGTTACGAAAATCCAACCATATTTAAACCTAGTAGTGATACTACGGAACTCACATATGTTCCATAGTACACACCTAATAATATGGAACTAATACACATCAAAAGACTATTTTGAACTACTAAATAGTAATTCAGACAACATTTCATTTATACACATTACAAATGTTACACTAAGACCCTTGTTCTTCTCAGGTTCATCGCATCCAGTACTTCATCACTTTTAGTGCACTTACAATTATGTGGTACCTCATAAAGTCCTTGAGAATTCTGCTACAATTAGAAAACCAAACAAAACGTTCTGCTCAGAAACTGCTAACAGGATGTAAACCTGTAAATGGTTACGGGTCGTATGCAACTGTTAGATTTCCTTGACAAAACTGTTTACAAAAGAGAATTTGGCCAATTACCAGCCAATAATCGATTTACAAACAGTAGACTAGTAGATGGTTACGAGTTGTACGTGATCAGATTATGATTTTTCTAATTCAAAATTTTCAGGTTCAACTAAACTATATATTTACAAAGTAAAACATGTTCAAAACTGATAGAGCTCAACTGACAAGAGAAATGAACATATAAAACACAAACAGAACAAGAGTATACCTTTAGTTCTTCGATACTCGCCATTGTTTTGTTGAATGTTTGAATTCTCTCAATCACATGTGTCCAGAATGAGAAAACTAGGATTTCAGGCTTTCAAATTATAGATTTTGGTAATCGTATTGGGGTTTCGATACTGTAAGCTAGGGTTTTGCAAACGGGTTGTGAACTGGTTTAGTTTTCGAAGTGGAGCCCACTTAACGGGTTCATAAGGCCTTGTTTATGAGCCGTAAGCTCTGAAAATACAAGAGCTTCTAGATTTTGATGATTATATCATGAATTCTTAAAATGAGATGATTTTCAAACCCTCTTATTGCCTCCCGGAAGCATTAAGTTTACGCGTCTTCAACCGGACGTAAACCTGTGATTTCAATCGTTAGGTATAGGATGGAGATCAAATTCTTCATCCTCGTTCAAATTGATAGCTTCTTCAATATAGCGTTTCAACGTATGACCATTCACTTTGAGCACTTCTCCATCTTCACTTATTAGATCGACCGTTTCGAATGGATATGCTTCTTTGAAAACAAATGAATGGTTAAGTCCATCTCAACTTTAGTTTACTAGGAAACAAGCGTAGCCTCGAATTATAAAGAAGTACATGATCCCCACACTTGAAGTTTTTATCACTTGTCAAGTAAGGTTCATGAATCTTCTTCATATGTTCTTTATAGATAAGTGAATTGTCGTACGCTTGAATCTGAGTTCTTCTAACTCATATGCTATTTTATTATCTCTAATCCTCAAAGTAAGTCTCCCTTTGACAACATCAGCCAAAGCTCTAGCAGTGGCTAGGAATGGTAGCTCCAAAATCAAAGGAACATGAACATCTTCGTCTATGTCTAAGATGACAAAATTGATTGTGAAAACAAATTTGTCGACTTTTACTAGCATATTTTCAACAATCCCTCATGGGTATTTGATCGAATGTCCAGCTAATTGAATACTCATCTGAGTGGGAGTAGGTTCCCCAAGTCCAAGCTTAGCAAAAATTGATTGAGGCATCAGGTTTATGGTTGCTCATATATTAGCTAAAGCATTGTTGGCTGAAAAATCCCAGATTAAACATGGGATAATGTAACTGCATGGATCTACTAACTTAGGAGGTAACTTGTTCTGCAAGACTGTCATACATTCTTCATTTAAGGTCACAGTAGATAGATCCTCTAACATTCGCTTATTAGAAAGTAAGCCCTTCATAAATTCGGCATATTTGGGCCTTTAAGTCAATGATTCCATGAAAGGAAGATTGATGTGCAACTTGGTGAACATAGCCAGGAACTTACCATATGTTGCTCAAATTTGCCCTTCAATTGGCGCTTTGGAAGTGTAATGTCAGGTGTTGGTTCCTACACCTTTTCTTTCTTAGCCCACTTAACTATCGAATTGTGAGGCCTTCTGTATTAGTAGAGCTTGGTATACATAGATTAGAACTTTCTTGAATAGTTTCTATAATGGGAGGGCTATCCCTAGTTACATTGACACCGCAAAGTGTAATAGATTTAACTTGAGCTTTCCCCCTCTTCGAATCTCTCGATGTTAACTGTGTCAGGACCTTCTCTATATTCTAAATTGTAGTTCTATGTCTTGTCATCTCCTGATCATGCTTATTCATCCTCTCCCTGTTATTTTTTTTATATTCCATAAGCATCTCTTGTAGACTTGGTTGTCGTTCCCTAGGCTGGAATATGTTATTTTGAGAATAGCCAGTTGGGAATGAATTCTTGTTGTCTCTCCAACTAACCCTAGGTTGCCCTTTGTCAGAATTGAATGGGTAATTGAATTGGTTGTTCACAAAGTTAACCTCCTCTTCAAGTGTAGCAATAGGATAATTCTTTGTTGAACGAGAACCTCCACACGTACTACACATCTCTTGTTTAGTCAAAAGCTTCTCAATTTGGGCAGTTAGTGCTTCAACTTGGGCTGCTAAATTAGAATTTAGATTTGCATTGCGAACATCAGCGTTTCTTGAAGATTTGGAATCTTCTTGGATGGGTAATCATTCCTAGAGATCGTTTTAATGAGAGCACGAGCAGCAATAGGAGTTAAATCAGAATAGATACCTCCTACTAATGTATCTAGGTTTTGCTTAGATGAAATATAGAGACCATTATATAATGTATTCATAACCATCCACTACTCCATACCATGATGAGGGCAATTCCTTTAAAGCTCCTTGAACCTATCCAAGGCGTCTGAGAAACTTTCATCCTCTTCTTGCTCGAATCCATAAATCTTGCTACGCAAGCGATTAGTTTTGGAGGGAGAAAATAATTTATTCATAACTTTTGCAGTCATTTCTACCCATGTAGTGATAGAACCAGGGGCTAAAGAATTAAGTCATGAGCAGGCTTTAGCAACTAGTGAGAAAAGAAAACGACGAAGTCTCACTGAATCGTCTGAAACATCTTCAAGTTTGAAGGTTGCGCAGAAATTTGTTTATGTGGTCATTCGATCCTCATCTGCCAATCCATGGTATTGACATAGCGCTGAATCATAGTGATGATCTAAGTAGAAATCGTGAAATTGTTCGCTCTAACTTTCGGTTGTGTGATGCTTTTTATAACTGCATCCGCAGAGTGACGTACATAATCCGAAATAGTTCATTCTTCCTCCATTCCTAAGTGAAGTCTAGTGCATTAACGAGTACTAAGGCACATGAAAGAAAACAAGAAATAAACTATCCTAAACCTAACCAAGTTTGTCCTTTGCCTACTGAGCATCCAACCCTAGACTAATGATCGATATATAACCTAAAGATAAATGCAACAGATCTAGCATGCATAGCCTCATTGAAAGACCTAAATCATCCACACGAACTCAATTAAACATCAATACTCCACGTATAGAATACACTATCACAAGTTCATAAACAAACCTTACTAAAAACATACTTTTATAACAAAGTCAATACAAAGTAACAAGAATCATCCTACCCTAACCGGCTATGGCACAGTTAGCTACTCATAGTAATAACGCTAGGAAATTCATTGAATACATGATAGAAATGAACAGGTAATGATGAAACGAAGGATGAGAACTTAGTAAGGAACAATCTCTTGTCCTCCTATACATTCTTTTTCCTTGAATCCTCTCTTGAATCTCCTATCTTGAATCCTTGAACTTCAACAGCCCTTTTTTCATTTATATCTTCCGGTTTCATCCGCTCTCTAGGGTTTCTTTCTCATCTCAATCATTATATATGGCTCATATACAATTTTAGTGGTTTATGACCCGCCAACCTGAACCTGGGTCACAGCCCGTAAACAAGGGAAGTTGTTGCTTATCAATTTAGGTTTTCCAAACAATAGGTCAGTGTACTAACTTGGTGCTCACGACTCGTACACTCCTTCTAAGCTCACGGGCTGTAAACAACAGAAGTGAGCCTGCCTTCAGCAATCGTTAATAATCTTCAATTCTAGCCCGAAAATCCTCCTTTTCACTTAGGAACCTGTAAAATACTCAGAACAAACATTTAATCCATTATAAACAATATTTACTACAAACAACTATCAAAATGCGGGTTTTTATACAATAATAACATGTTGTCTTTTTGACACATCAACGCATCTGACACCTCATATTGTTAAGGAGAAAAGTTAACATAGCGGTTAATTACTCCGTGGGCCCTAGAAAAATCTTCCATGGATGGGACTAAGTCCAGGCCCACCCATAAATGAGTGGAGCCGAACTAGGGATGACTTGACGATGTGGGGCACCCAATGGGCTCCCTCGTCTAGACTCCTAGATTCAAACTGAGAGTTGAGCCCAAGCCCACAACAACACATCTCACTTACTAGCTTTTAGGAGGATAAGACCAAGTCATTGGTCTTTGATTTTTCCCCTCAGAAACAAAAGTGAGGCCATTGTTCCAATTAGAAAGAAGACGATGTGTCCGGTCCTCGGCATTAAATGCCTCCTGTTCTCCGGGCATCCAAGGGTCTAAGGTCCTGTAAAATATTTGCGTAATCAGAAAGCATACATTAATGAGGAAATCTCCTAAGAGCCTTTTAAGGGGACAAGCATCAGGGTTATGTCCAGATAATCCTTTTATCCGGTGGAACATTCCCGTAGAGAGAGAAAAAGGGACCTTGTTAGTTGGGCTCATCCCATATAAGCAATACCAACGATCATCACAAGGTAAGTTGTCACTTTGCACACAACAAAAATTGAGAAAAGGCTCTCAATCACATTGAATTCCCACATTCAATTTTGAGATGCCACCCATAACATTCCAATCAATTTACTACCTTCATTTACTACCAATTCAGTCCAAGGCACGAGACTTATTCTCAAGCTGGAGCTTGGTCACGGACCCCCCCCCTCCCCCGCGGCTCTTCGTGACGAAGTGGCGAACGTCAGTGAGTCTCTAACAACGGATAGAGTGAGTAGCACTCATACTTTAAGTACTCGAAAGCTCCTCACATTTACTTCATTGTTTCATCTTTGCAAAGTAGGAAGTGTCTTTTAAGTTTCATTATTAAAATGGCTTGATGGACTATAAACCGAATTGCTAAAAGTTCTATAATATGGTGTAGTGAAAGTGTGCTAATTGATGTAATATATACACCATAACCATGTTTGTAATAAGTTTGCCAAGTAAAAGGCTTTTTTTCTCCTTAATGTCATAATACATATGTGGTATGGTTTACGCAATATAGTCTTAGATGTTAGCAATTATGTATATCATTATAAGTTATTGCTCAAACTATGTGTTTGTTATAGAATTATAAACTATGTTCTATTTTTTACATCAACTGTAGCTGTCACGTTACCAATTTTATCATCAAAAAGTATGTTGATAAATTACACAATTAAACATTATTTATAATTCTTGTAACAATTATATTTTTACATCAAACTAAACCTTGTAGCTGCTATGTTAACAAGTTTATCATAAAAAATATGCTGATAAATTACACAATTAAACATTATTTATAAGTCTTGTAACAATAATATAATGCATAAACAACAAACTAGCCTTCATAAACATTATTTGAGTTAAATGTCATTTTGATCTCTATAATTTGGGTCATTTTTCCAGTTTAGTTCAAAGGTTTCATTTTTCGCTTATGGGTCTAAAAAGGTTTTATCGTTGCCACTTTAGTTCACTGGGTTAACTTCATCTATTGTTTCTGTTAACGAGAAGGGCAATTCGGTCATTTTATATGTAATTCTATTAACTAGAAGAGCAATTTGGCTATATAAAATGAACGAATTGCCCTTCTTGTTAACAAAAAAAATGGATGAAATTAAACTAGTGAACTAAAATGTCAACGATGAAATCTTTTAGGACTCGGATACGAAAAATAAAAGATTTAAACTAAACTGAAAAAGTAGACAACCATAAGGAATAAAATTACTGTTAACCAAAAAATAACATGGCTAAAGGAGATTACATTATGGAACCAAGTCACCAACTACCACTTTACATTATTATACGGATTAAAAAAAAGAGAATCTAAATTTATTTAAGGATCTTTTAAATAACTTTCCATGATTAAAACGGGTCCGAGTGGGTGATGATCCACAAATTTTGTCACTATTACATATCAACAATTAAATATATTAAACGCATGAAAAAGTAAATAAAATCACGAAGAAAATAAAAAGAAAAAAGTGTGTAGGCAACGGCGGAACCACAGGGGGTCAGAAGGGTCCATTGACCCTCCGGCCGGCCAAGTTTCATGTTAACCTGTAAGTCCAACGAAAAAATATATTTATAGATTGACCCTTCAAAATATATCTTCTAAAGCAGTTAAAGTGAAGAAAAAAAGCGTAAAATCAACAACTATGAAACTCTCCGGCGACTGGTAGCAAGTTCAGTAATTTTCCGGTGAAGAGAAGAGAAGGGAAGAAGACAAGTTTTGGGTTTAGTGCCTTTTTATGTCTGGTATTTAATAAAAATAAATATCTCTGCTCCCTGTCATTCACAATGAACTTTTATTTTTACTTTAGTATTTAATATTGTTATTAGTTTTGCAATAAAAAACAACTCTGAACATTAGTATTTTTTTATATTATTTATTTATTATATATTATCATTTATCTATCATTTAGTTTGTATTAGCATTTCATGTAATTATTTATATAACTTTCGTCAAAAAAGTTTATCATATATTCTTTAGTATTTATATAAGTTTCGTAAAAAAATTATTATATTTTATACAAGTACAGAACATTATATTTCCATAAAGTAGAGATATAACTTTAGAAAGTACTTAGATAAAAATATCTAAAATTAAACGTAAGTGGTCATTAAATCCATTAAATAATGATAATCTTAGTAATAAAAGAGTTAAAAAATAAGTTGACTTATTGATATACCAAAATAAGAGTTCGAAAATAAATTGAATTATTGATATACCAATAATTTTAAAAAAAATTATTACGACCCTTCGGTTGAAAAGTTATGGTTCTGCCACTGTGTATAGGTTAACTTGTTTAAGTTGAATATAACTTTTTATTAAAAGAACTTATTAACTTATGATTTTTTAAAAAAATTCTAAAAAAGCGTTTGGGTTAGCTTATGAGCGAACAAGTGAACAACTAATTTTTTAAAATGCCTTTGATTTAATTTATTTATGTAAAATGACAAAAAGAACACACATAATATCTTGAAGGGGCAGGTGTAATGATGTAATGGTCATAATTTATCAAACATGTTTTTATTTCTTGAGAAGTTGCAAATCTTGACTTCTCAAATTTATCTTTTTACAATACAAACTATAAGTTATTCTAAAAGAAGTTATGAGTTTGCCAAACTGTTAGTTATTACTTATTAACTTATAAAAGTTAAAAAAATAATCCCAAACGCCCCTAAAGGTTGTTGTTGTGCTACATTGAATGCTTGTTCATATACCATCATTTCTTGAACATTGACGGATAAATCAATCTCTCTCTACAACACTTTTCCAGCGAACCAAAAATTTCCATAAATATCCAATCTGTACTGCATAAGATCAAATTTTGTTTATGGGTTTTTTATTTTGATCCATTTTAGAAATGGGTTTGGTTTAAATTGTGATTCTTGGTTAATGTGTAACAACAATCTTGTAAGCTCAATTGCAGGTACATCCCTTTCTCTAAAATAAAAATTTTCACTCAATTTTTAATCTTTTTTATTTAATTTCAAGATTTTGATCGACAGCAACAATACCCAGATCAAATTAAAACCAACTGTCAAAAAGATTTGATCGTTATCAGTTTGAATCCATCAAATATCAATGGCTGTTGTTGAAAATGTTCGGAGTATCAACGTTGTTGCATCAGATGTCGATCGATCAAATGATTACAACAGCCACCATCCGCAACAGCTGAAGATGACGTCACTGCAGCCGCCGCCGGCGAACGGTAGCGTCGCCGGAAACGGTTACAACGGCGGTGGTGGTGACGGTGGAGATGGGTTTAAGAAAGAAATTAGGGATTTGGAAGAAATGTTGTCAAAACTTAACCCTATGGCTGAAGAATTCGTCCCTAATCAAAGACCTCCGTTGCTGACGTCATCTGGTTCTCATTTTGGTTATGCTGCTGTTAATGGTTTCTTGGGTCAATCTAACAACACTGCTTTTGCTAATGGCACTCCCATAAGAAGGGTATAAGCTTTTTTTTATTTTTGAATACTCTTGATTCTCCCCTTTTGGTTTCTTGATTTAGGGGTGTTTGGATAGAAATAGAAATAAACTGCTTATGATTTGATTATATGTTGTTGTTTTGAGGTTGAGGGTGAAATAATATGTTTGGGTATAATTGTTACTACCGGTATGCACTTTATGTTATTTGTATTTTATGATCAGAAGGGGAATTTTGCTCATGGAAAGCGAAGGATGAATAGCAGAACTAGCATGGCACAACGGGACGATGTGATTAAAAGAACAGTTTATGTGTCTGATATTGATCAGCAGGTAAAGACTTTTAAATTTTTGCTGTTTTTTATGTTGATCATTAGTCAAAATTTTGGACGTATGATGAATAATTTTGCTATTTCATAAATGTAGGTAACTGAAGAACAGCTTGCGGCTCTCTTTGTTAACTGTGGGCAGGTAAACACATTTATGGTTTTGTAAATTTGTGGTATTAAAGTTGAAAACATACCAATGTGAATGAAGATCTGACTCTTGTTTTTTTATTTGGAATTGTTAAGGTTGTGGATTGTCGTGTATGTGGTGACCCTAATTCCGTTCTTCATTTTGCATTTATAGAATTTACTGATGAGGGTATGCAAATTTAACCTTTGGTATCGAGTAAATACTTTTATTTATTTTTTTCCATTTTTTGTGATGTTTCATTGTATTTGATGTGTTTGCAGAAGGCCCAAGGAATGCATTGACTCTTAGTGGAACAATGCTGGGGTTCTACCCTGTTAGGGTGCTGCCTTCGAAAACCGCAATTGCACCAGTAAATCCAACTTTTCTACCCCAGGTGATCCTCTTTTACTTTTGACTTTTGTTGATCTCGATTAAGCTATGAAGTACACATTTGTGTCGATAAGTTGTTTGCGGGTCAACCCATCCTGAAACCGTGATGACCTGGTACCCCCACCCCAGGCCCCATCTTGCCACTTCTAGTGTGCTTATACTTATTTTATTTTGTGTTTTATAGTCTGAAGACGAAAGGGAAATGTGTGCAAGAACCATTTACTGCACTAACATCGATAAGAAGGTAACTCTTCAACTCTTTTTTCTTAATGCATTTTACCAACAGATAATGCATGATATGCTTATTTAATATTTGTTTTTTAATCAGGTCACTCAGGCAGATGTCAAACTCTTCTTTGAATCACTCTGTGGCGAGGTTTATGGCTTTCTGTTTTTAGAAAGTCCGAAAAATTTACTGTTATTAGTTAGTTATTTCTGAAGTTTTGAACCACTTGTTGTGGAATTGATTATTTTCTAGGTTTATCGCTTGAGGTTGCTTGGGGATTATAATCATTTCACTCGCATCGCCTTTGTTGAGTTTGTGATGGTAATTCTTCGTGAGATTTTTTACCCTGTTTTTGTTGCTCAAAAAAGGAAATAACTTAAAGCACTAAAGACTTCTAACCTATATTTGTTCTAAAATAATTGCTTTGTTATAGATCACCCATAGGATATTTTCCTTTGTTCGATATATGTGCAAATTACCTGATGTGAAGCATATATAATACGCGAAACTTGATTATCAATGATTAGTGATGTGGGCCCTGCTAAATCTTGAATTGTGTAAAATCATGCTTAATGTATTTGTTAGAGTTGGATGTGATTAACCTTCTATAGCAGGTAAAATGGTGACTTTACACACCAGCGTGTCATCAAAAAATTGGTGTCACACCACCATTTACCTGCTATAGAAGGTTACTTACGTACAACAGTGGAAAAACAGAAGTACCCTGCAGGATTTTTTTTTAATACATATTTTCTTAAAATTTAGGTATTTTTAATACTTTCTTGCAGGCCGAGAGTGCAATTGCAGCTCTGAACTGCAGTGGCGCTGTGCTGGGATCATTGCCAATAAGGTTGAGTGGTCGTTTTTCTCTGTCATTTTAATATATTCCCGTGTACCAGTTTCTGTTATCACCAATTTCCAGAGGATGCAGTTTGAACACGTGTATTTATTAATGGGTCGATGCGGGTTGTGTTTCATCTCTAATGTATCAAGCGGGTAAAATAAAATAAATAGCTTTAGGAAACGGGATAAATGGGTCGAAAGTTGTGCACAGTGTGTTATTAAGGTTAAACTGCATGATATTTAAAATGAACTTAAAGAGACGTTTTTCCTAATATTAGCAACCAAATTACATTTTCATTTTTTTGCTGTTAAAAAAACCTTATGTGGCATCTTATTTGTCATTTTGATGTATATGTATATGTCATGTGCATCTGATTTAAGTTTACATATATTATTTAATTTAAAAATGCATTAAAGAATATTATTTTTCGAATTTTGTAGATATATTTCTAATTATGTTTTTCAGTTAGCAGTGTATCGCATATGTGGAGAAAGTGTGTTTCGACTTATTATTCGAGTGATATAACTATTGTGATCATATTTAACACGTTCACTATTTTAAAAAAATGTTGAAAGCATGTTTCTGGTCGATCTGACACGACATGTTGCCCAACATGTCC
The DNA here is from genome assembly GCA_947069175.1 of Scalesia atractyloides. Classification (NCBI taxonomy): domain Eukaryota; kingdom Viridiplantae; phylum Streptophyta; class Magnoliopsida; order Asterales; family Asteraceae; genus Scalesia; species Scalesia atractyloides. The sequence continues at coordinate 38,573,036 of CAMTDV010000008.1, read as the reverse complement.
GAGACACCCCTTTTTACCAAACTCTATAATTGCTTCTATCATTGGCCTCTCTAATATGGATTCGTTTTATGCAGGGTGAGCCCTTCAAAGACACCAGTTAGGCCACGTGCAGCCCGATCTACTATGCACTGAATTAGCTTCAGATTTCTTTTAATCGATCTGCTCCTTTATATCTACATATACATGCATAGATACAGAGATACTGTGGAAACATTGTCATGGCATTTATGTTTCTAGTTCCTGTCTTATGCATCGAGACTGACTGTTAACCTTTAGTTAATTGCATGCCCGTGTTTTAATTACATTTTCGTCAAACTTCATGGGTTTTTAGTTCAATTTTATCAAAGATGCGGTATGCACTATTATTGTGTATGAGTTTCAAGATCTTTATGCCACGAGCACCTTTTCAAGATTTTCAAGATTTTGCTTATAAGCGAAGATATGCGTTTCAACTTATCTTATAGTCAAGATATCGACAAGTTGATCAATCGTAGAAACCCAAATAACCCATCATACCGCTGCGCTAGTATGGACCAAGGCTTTATACTCGGCTCTAGCAACTCTATAAGCGTGAACTGTAAGCAGTTGATTGCTTCACTCGAAGATAATAAAGTATGCGTTTGACAACAATCAACTGTCAGCCTTAGTGAGAACATATGCAGAATATCAAGACTAAATATTGCAAGACTCCTGTTGTACAGAAATTCATGAAATGAACTCGAGTTGTGTTTGAACTCCTTTTAAGTCGTTATATGTTTCAATATACATTTGATGTAGCGTATACATTTGACAACAATCAAATGTCGGTAAGTATGTTTTTTAGAAACGAAGCGAAGAGACCTTAGTGAGAGCATATGCATCTCCAAATATCAAGACTAAATATTGCAAAGAAACGAAACGAAGAAACCTTAGTGAGAGCATATGCATCTCCAAATATCAAGACTAAATATTGCAAGACTCCTATTGTTTTGTACAGAAATAAAGAGAAGGATCATAATATGAACTCGATTGAGTTTTTAATATATATACATTTGATGTAGCGTAGTAAGTATAGATTACAACAAATTAAAAGTGATAACTTTAACTCCTTAGAACACGAAAGTTACACGTAGTGATGGATCCAAAATCTTTTGGTACTAAGACGAAAATTGGTTAAGCTAAAAACAACTTGATTAAAAAAATTAACATGAAACAACTAATAAAAAGGTTTTAATAATTACCTAATATGTTCATAAAAAACAAACAATAAAAAAGCCTATGATTATTAAAAAATATATATTGACTTTATAACTTAATACTTGAATCAAAATCGATTTTAATAAATGCTTTTGGAATTGACAAATACGAAGGACAAGTTCAATAACGCTTACCTATAAGATACCGGTACATTTTTTTAAATGTGAAAAATTTTTATTAAAACCGGCTCTTCCTAGAAAGATGCTAGGGAAGAGCAATACAATTATCCATGGTCAATGATGATACAAAATTTAAATGAACACCAATTTTTCCAATCCAAACTCCTAACGTGTAATCGATTCTTGACCCACAAAAAGTTTGTTGCTTTAATGTCTTCGACTACCATGTGTTGTTGGGTCCATCCCTAACAAGCCCAATGGAGTGACGTGTTTTTGAATTTATTTTCACCCAATAAGTCATCACGCCTAGTTTTGAGTTGTTATGGGTGAACCCAACAACACGTGTAGCAAGAGCAAGAAGGAGATGATGAGTTCGAGGGTGAGGAAGAAGACGCTCCTATGCCTTGAGTCAAACCAGCTTGCATGCTGGGTATGAGCTGTTATGCCCTTGTAATGTCAGGTAATTGTAACAAGTTTCACCCTACGTTGCCTTTGTTGGGGCGCAGGTTTTAAACAATTATTTTTATCTGCCCGGCTTGCATGCCGAGGATTAGGCCCCTTGAGGGTATAAACAAGTTCCACCCTTCCCTTGCCTTTTGTTGGGCAAGGAAAGACTACTTAAGTTGGCGCTTAGAGCATACGTTTGTATATTTTTCTATTCCGACTTGTTATGGCGCGTAGTGAATAGTTATCACTTTATCTCCATTATTTGTTACAATATTTGCGTGTGTTTAACTACTTTGTGCAGGTGTCACGAATAAAGTTTAGCTGGAGCTCATGTGGAAGCAAGTGTGACTCAACTGCGTGTTGGAAAATAGCGGCGGGCCTTGGAGATCGGATTGCTCATGAGATTTGTTAGTTAGCCATTATGTTTTCGTGTATACCAAAGTTGTGCACGCATTTGTAACATACTTTGTACTTAGGGTATAGACAAATAAAATAATGTAAACAACACTTGTATTAATAAATTTGTCAGGCGCAAAGCCATTGTTTACAAATGTTGTGTATTACATGTAACATTTTCGTAGTTGTTGCGCATTCCAAGTTCGAGGAATAATGTCACTGTCTAACGTGCACAGCTTGTATGTGCCTTTGCCCAGGACTTCATGAATAACATAGGGCCCTTCCCATTTAGGCGCGAGCTTTCCTGGGCGTTCAGCGTTAGAGGCTTCATTATCACGGAAGATATAAGCATCCGTATTAAAGGTGCACACGCGGACTCACGTTGTAGTATTTCTCTAACTTAGAATTTTATTTAGCTTCAGACGGCCACGTTTTCGCACCTTTCTTCCAAGAAGTCTAAGTCAAGACGACGCTCCGCCTCATTATAAATATAGTTGATTTCCAGCATGCATAGTGAGGGGAGGCCGATTTCAACTGGGATAACTGCCTCTGAGCCATAGAATAAGCTGAAAGGGGTTTCACTGTTACTTGTCTTTGGCGTGGTGCGATGAGCCCATAGTATGCTTGGAAGCTCATCGACCCATCCTCTTCTTAAGTGTCGAGTCACGCTTTAATTCCCTCGACAATGCTTTTGTTCATGCTTTCAACTTGACCATTCCCCTGGGGATGTGCCACGAGGAGAAATGTGCTCAATATTCAATTCCTTCATCCAATTTTGGAGATCTTCTGAGGCAAAGTTGGAGCCGTTATCTTTGACAATGCGTAATGGAAGCCCGAATCGGCGGATGACATGTTCCCATATGAACTTGCGCACCACCATAACGATGGTTGAAACGAGGGCCTTTGCTTCTACCTATTTTGTGAAGTAGTCGATTACGACAATGATGAATTTCAATGCGCCTGGTGCGTCAGGAAAAGGTCCTACCATATCTATCCCCAATTGTTGGAAGGGCCATGCCGTTGTGACCGGAACTAAAGCATTTTTGGGCACAAAGTCTTAGGTGCGTGACGCTGACAAGAATTACATTTGTGCAATATTTTTACTGCGTCCAGGTACATACCTAGCAAGTAATATCCATCGTTCATGACTTTACCGACCACCATGCGCTTGCATGAATCTCACATATTCATTCTTGGATTTCTCTGATCAAAAATTTGCATCATGTGCGTCTACGCAGTGCAAGAGTGGCCCGAGGTAAGATCATCGGTACAAGATACTATCGTCCATCAGATAGTGCAACGCCTTATGTTGTATCTTCCGTGCTTCTGCCTTGTTGGCTAGGAGGATTCCTGATTGGATGTACATGATGATCGGAGTCATCCAAGATGGCGACCCTATTTCGATGACGTTCACTTGGCACAATGGAACGGAAGGATTCTTGAGTACCTCGATACGCACATCCTTTGCCAAGTGTTAGAAACTTGTAGAATCCAGCTTGCTGAGCGCATCCGTTGGTTTGTTTTCACTTCGATTGATATGAATGACCTTGAAGGATTAAAACTTTTAGATTAGCTTTTTAGCCTGCTCAAGGTATGAAGCAATGACCTCCCCTTTGGCATCATATAAACTGTTGATCTGGCCAGCGACTAGCAAAGAGTCGACATGTGCCTCCAAGTTTTTAACGCCCATTTTGATTGCAAGGCGCAGCCCAGCTAGGAAGGCTTCATATTCTGCCTCGTTGTTGGTGTTGTTGAAACCGAGGCGTATAGCGTATGTGAACTCATGTTTTTCTAGGCCTACCAATCCCATACATGCGCCCGCGCCATCATTGTTTGAGGCCCCATTAGTGTATAGGGACCAAACTTCTACAAACTGTGTTGGCGTAGGCACTTGTATTACGTTGCACTCTTTGACTTTGTCAGCTGGTACTTCTGTTATTAAATCTGCTAAAATTTGCCCCTTGATAGCTGGTCTAGGCTTGTACAATATGTTTTGGCCTCCCAACTCAATAGCCCATTTCACTAATCTTCTAAAGATCCCGTGCTTCATCAAGATGTTTCCAATATGATAGTTGGTAAGGACATTGATTACATGACCTGTAAAATAGTCGCGCAATTGTCGTGATGCGTGAACGAGCGCCAAGTCCAGTTTCTCCATGATTGAGTATCTTGTTTTAGGATCCGTTAGCATTCGGCTAACACAATAGGTTGGTGTTTAGACTCTTTCCCTGTCAACAAGGAGCACTACGCCTACAGCTTTGTCTGAAGCTGACAAATATAGGACCAGTGGCTCTTTTCGCGAGGAGCGGTAGGGATTCTAAGTTGGATTGAACACTCTTTCATTTCTTTAAATTCACCTTCTGCTTCAGGCGTCCAATGAAATTCTTTCTTCTTCACATATTTGGGCAATGTCCTGATGAAAGGAAAAGACTTGGCAGCATGATTGGACAAGAATCGATTGAGCGAAGCGAGCCTGCCAGCTAACCGTTGCATTTCTTTGATGGTAGTTGGCGAAGGCATGCACTTGATTTCTTGAACTTTCTATGGGTTGAGCTTGAAACCACCCTTGGTGATGATGAAACCAAGGAATTTACCCTCCTCCATACCGAAAGAGCATTTGCTCGGATTAAGCTTCATGTTCATGCTGTGCAACGACTTGAACGTCTTCTTGATGTCTTTTAGCATCAGATCCTCCGATCTGCTCATGATGAGCAGATCATCTATGCATACCTCAACATGAAACGTCCTGTCCATCAACCTCTTGTAGGTTGTGCCAGCATTGCGCTGCCCAAAAAGCATCTTGGTGTAACAGAAGATACCCATCTCTGTCTAAATGCCGTTTTATCTTCATATTTTATGGCCATCTATACTTGGTGATAGCCTTTATAACAATCTAAATAGCATTTCCACTTAAATGGTGTGAGAAAATCAATCTTTTTGTCGATCTCTAGCAGGGAGTAACAGTTTTTCGGGCATGCTTTGTTGAGGTCCTTATAGTCGATGCACATGCGACACCCTCCATTAGACTTTCCGACCATCACTGGGTTGGCTACCCTTGTCCGATAGCGCACCTCGTGCAAGATACTAGCATTAAGTAGTTCAATCACATACTTATTCATTGCCCTGGTCTTTTCAGGCCCGAGGTTGCGCTTTCTTTGCACTACCGCCTCAACTGGTGGAAAGTATTCAGATAGTGCCCTGTGATGTCTCTTGGTACCCCAGTCATGTCCACTAGCGACCATGCGAAGATGTCCATATTTTTAATAGCAATTGCTTCACGAAAGCGCGAACATTTTCGGACATGGCCGGTCCCAGCGTAATTATTTGTTTTGAGTACCTATGATTAAGCACCCACTTTTCCAGCTTCGTTGGTGGAGTAGCCTTCTTTGCCTTTGTCGGGCGTATATCTTTAGCCATCATGACCTCTTTCTTTGCATAGATTATGGCCTCCCCCATCTCTATTGGGAAACCAATTGCCGAATGGGACGTGGACATCGTGGCGTGAGTTAGCAAGCAGAACCATAAAGGTAACATCTTATTTCCTTGAATGTTTCCCATCTGTGAGCATGACGGAAAAGATATTTGACCCAGCGGAAAGACAACTTCAATATAGAATCCAGTAAGAGGGTAATCTACTGGTTCAATGCACCTTGTCCTTGGGGTCAAACTGGTTGAAACATTTCTCAAAATAATATATGTTATGCTGCCTGGATCTATGAATACATAGTCTATTAGGTAATGACCCATCACACAGTGGCGATGACGGGTCGCTTGTCTCAGGGACCGTCGCGTACTATTAGGAAACCACCTAAAGTTCGCGCCAAGAATCGCTATGTGCGCGCTTGTTGTAATTCTTTTTGTTTCTCCTTGATTTGCCCTGGATCATGTGGGTTTCCAACTGTTTCATTTTCTTGTTACTTGGCCCCGCGTCATTGCAGGTAATTTGTCTTACCTCCTTCCTAACATTCTAGGCTAGATGCGTGAGCTTCTTATTTTTAGTGCCTTCTTAATCTCTGTGCACATGTTGATGCAATCATCAATCCTGTCTCTTGAGTCTTTGTGGAAGTCACAATACAAATTAGGGTCTTGGCCCTTTTTGTTGCCCATCTGTGGTGGAGCTCGAAACGGATGGTTCTTAGTACTCAGCACATCCACTAGAGTCTTTGTCAAGGGGGTTTATTGTCTCTCTTGAGTATCTTGTTTGATATTTCTCTTATGAGTGATGTGATTAATTGTTGTTCACGCTTCATTGTTAGAGGTATATTTCTCGCCCTCGTAACCACTAGGCTGTGAATTTCTCAACGAGGCGTCCTTTTATTGTTCCGTCAACTGTTGTCTTGATTGTTCTTGTTGTAATGGTGACTCTTCCCTTGAGACAGATTTCGTTCGGTTTGCGCCCAAACCTTTGCAGCAAACATCACCTTGTCTCGTTCTTTCGACATACCATCCTTGCCAGAGATGTACGAATCGAGTGTCACACCCCAACCGATGGCAGAAACATCGGGGCGGGATGGAACAGATTGCTCGAGACTTCATAACGCTAAAATGTGATAATAATTAAATAACAAAATTTCATTTCAATGAAATGGCACATACATAGTACAAATTTCAAGATACAACATCATGGATAACAAGTTTCAAATATAACAACTTTAGTGCTACGATTCTAGGTGTGTATCTAAGTCGTCCTATTCGTTTCCATGCGTAGTTATCATCAACCTCACCCTACAATACATGTTAAAGTATAGTTCAATACACAAGGCATTGACAAGCATACAAGTTTGAATAATAGCATAGTATACACGTTTAATAAATCTTCATGCATACTTATCTATTCTTGAGGCTAACATACATTAAACTGTCATCCATAAGTACACCAGTCAACCCAAAGTTTACCGCAAGCATAATCTAATCATAGCAATGAAAAGACCGTATATATTTAACTTAACATGATCTCACGAATAAGGGCGGTGCGTTACTCCTATAGCGCTATACATGTTAAGGAGGCTTGATCAAAGTTAATGACTGAGTATAAGCATATCGAGTATAAGCATGCGTGATTTCAAGTTTAGCATAAGAGCATGTATAAAGATTGTCCGTGCATTGAGTATGAGCATGTTTGTATAATTTTGCATATTATACATGTATTGCACCCAAAGGTGATAAAGCGTAAAATGGGATCAAGTGTGCTCACAATTTTGCAATCTTCTTTAGCAAGTTCGTGGATGGATGAGTGATCAGGTGATGCAACACGGAGTTACCCTACATGGGGTAATCAGGGAACGTGAGTAAACTGAGTGGAATGATTGGTCCAGATTCTGAGGCAGAAAGTACAAAATGAAAATGGGAAAAATACCACTTCGTACGAAGTGGACTGTCCGCTCGTGCGAGCTCACTTGCAACTCGTACGAGTTGACTGTTCACCTCTTACGAGTTGACTTGCACCTCGTACGAGTTGAGTGTTTACCTCGTACGAGATGACAGTCCTAGAACTTATTAGCCCGTTTTGTACCCATTTCGACACTGATTTCTGTGAACGGGGATCGTGATAACGAGGCAGATAGTCTGGGCCATAACACTATATCAGAATGTGATTAATCTTCGTCCAAATTAGTTTGTTAAGAAAATACGAAAAATAAGTACAATTTACGTATGGCTTAGTCACGTTTGTCATAGAAGTCAAGCATGGAGATGTTAAATCTCTTTATATGATTCACCATAGCACAAGTTGTAATACAACCCGGTTGGTCATGAATTAACAGAAAGTAAAGATTGTTCAAGTGAGGTGTGGAACTTAATTCGGGTAGCCAAAGCTCCCAACGTTCTCACTAACTAGAACATTAATCCAATCCTATAAGGATGATGAATTAGGTCAGCTTACGACACTTGATACATAGAAGAAGATAAGTTATAAAGTGTTAGTGAGTTAGACTCACTTTGAAGAAGATGGCTCTGTCGAGAATCAAGAAATTCGGGAGTGAGAGTGAGAGTGAAAGGAAGGTTGGATGTTATGAAGTGCGTCTGTATTTATAGGAAAAACGGATGCCAGCTCTGCATCGTGCGAAGTGTGCCACTTCGTGCGAAGCGGGCTCCACTTCGTGCGAGGTAGATCCAACTCGTACGAAGGGGTCAGTTACGGCCGGTTTCACGCGTTTTAGCCCGTTTTAAGTACTTTGAGCATACATGAATGATGTATAACTATAATCGCACGTAAAACTGAGATATTTGAATATTCAAAGTATGAACCCCTTGCATATAATCACGTATTCAAGTTTGTAACGTATAGTTTAAGTATGTAGCATGTGTAAGTATCAAATAAGTTTCCATTATAATCATAATCTTAGAGTACAAGGTTTGAAAATGAAGATATAAGTATGATACAAGTTTCCAACATAGAAACATGAATACACTTTATCAATAAGGTAAGTTTGCGAATGCGGAGCGTTACAGTCTACCCTCCTTTAGGAAATTTCGTCCCGAAATTTATTCAAGAGGAAGACTCAACAAAGAGGTGTGGGTACTTAGTCTTCATTTCACTCTCGAGTTCCCAAGTAAATTCAGCTCCATGTTTGCCTTCCCATCGAACTTTGACTATGGGAATGCGACTGCACCTAAGTTGCTTGATTCGTCGGTCCATGATTTTGGCCGGTTTTTCCACAAATTGCAAGGACTCATTGACTTGGAGATCGTCGAGTGGTACATGAAGTTCTTCTTCAGCTAGACACTTCTTCAGATTCGAGACATGGAACGTTGGATGAACATTGTTGAGTTCTTGAGGTAGGTCTAGTCGATACGCTACCTTGTCAATCCTTTCAAGGATCTACGTAGCGAGGAGCGAGTTTGCCTCTCTTACCAAATCAAACTACACCCTTCCAAGGGGATACCTTTAGAAGTACGTGATCGCCCACGTTGAATTCCAAAGGTTTGCGTCTCTTATCTGCGTAGCTCTTTTCTCGACTTCTAGCCTTGAGCAGATTGTCGCGTATTTGCAGGATTTTGTCCGTTGTCTCTTGTATGAGTTCAGGACCAATGATATGAGCTTCTCCGATCTCGTGCCAACAGAGAGGATATCGGCACCTTCGACCATACAAAGCCTCAAATGGTGCCATTTGAATACTAGCGTGATAACTGTTACTGTACAAGAATTCTACCAAAGGTAAGTGAGAATCCCAGTTGCCACCAAAGTCGATTACACATGAACGAAGCATATCCTCGAGGGTTTGGATAGTGCGCTCGGTTTGACCGTCGGATTGAGGATGGAGAGTGGTACTAAGATTAAGGTGAGTACCAAAGGCTTTCTGAAAAGTTTGCCAAAGACGCGAAGTGAAACGAGCATCACGATCAAAAATGATGTCAATGGGGATACCATGACGACAGGCGATCTCATCCGAGTAGATACGAGCCAATTTCTCGACTTTGTAGTCTTCACGAATGGGGAAAAAGTGAGCGGATTTGGTTAAACGATCGATGATTACCCAGATACTATCGTGACCCGAAGGTGTGCGGGGAAGTTTGGTAATAAAATCCATAGCAATACTCTTCCATTTCCAGACGGGAATTTCTAGTTGTTCGAGTAAGCCAGAGGGACGTTGATGTTCAGCTTTTACCTTAAAACAAGTAAGACATTTTGAGACATAGAGGGCGATATCTTTCTTCATGCCAGGCCACCAATAAGACGTACGAAGATCGTGGTACATCTTGTCAGCGCCAGGATGAATGGAATATCGGGATTTATGAGCTTCCTTCATTAAGAAGTCACGAAGGTTGTCGCGATTTGGAATCTAGACACGATTGAGATAGTAAAGCAGATCATCAGGTTTAGTCTCGAGTTGATTTTCAGCACCACACTTCATCTTGTTATGTAAGTCATTCTCGTTAGCGGATGAGTATTGTGCTTCACGAATACGTTCAAGAAGATTGCTCGTACTTTGGTAAAAACAAATGCTCTTTACATGAGTTTTACGACTAAGTGCATCGGCCAAAACATTCGCCTTACCAGGGTGATAGCGAATCTCGCAGTCGTAGTCGTTGAGCAACTCTACCCATCGACGTTGACGCATATTGAGTTCTTTTTTATTAAGGATGTGTTGAAGGCTCTTATGGTCGGTGAAGACCACACACTTGGTACCATAAAGGTAGTGTCGACATATCTTTAATGCAAAAACAACTGCACCAAGTTCAAGGTCGTGAGTAGTGTAGTGCTTCTCATGTATCTTGAGTTGTCTCGAAGCGTATGCGATAACCTTGTCTCGTTGCATGAGAACACAACCAAGACCTTCGCTAGACGCATCGCAATACACGACAAAATCGTCGTTTCCATTGAGAAGAGCTAGAATTGGAGCGTTGCAAAGCATGTCCTTGAGAGTTTGGAAATACTTCTCTTGTTCAGAACCCCAAACAAAAGGTTTACCTTTTTAAGTTAAAGAGGTGAGAGGAACAACGATTTTCGAAGAGTTCTAGATGAATCGATGATAGTAACCAGCTATACCAAGAAATGAACGAATTTCAGACGGGGATTTGGGCGCGGTCTAATTCATCACAGCTTTGATTTTTGCAGGGTCAACGTGAATACCAAGTTCATTGACGACGTGTCCAAGGAATTGAACTTCTTTTAACCAGAACTCACATTTGGGGAATTTGGCATAGAGACATTCAACACGCAAAAGTTCGAGGATCAGGCGCAAATGACGTTCGTGTTTGGCTTGAATTTTCGAATAGATTAGGATGTCTTCTATGAATACGATCACGAAACGGTCCAAATAAGGTTTACACACACGGTTCATCAAATCTATGAAAACCGCTGGTGTATTAGTCAAACCAAAAGGCATGACCACGAACTCGTATTGACCATATCTAGTACGAAACGCTGTTTTAGGGATATCTTTTTCGAGAACTCGAAGTTGGTGATAGCTAGAATGAAGATCGGTCTTAGAGAAGCACGTTGCGCCTTGGCGTTGATCAAAGAGTTCATCGATGCGAGGAAGAGGATAACGATTCTTGACAGTGAGTTTGTTAAGTTCGTGATAATCGATGCACATATGAAAAGAACCCTCCTTCTTCTTAACAAAAAGGACTGGAGCGCCCCAAAGAGAAGTACTAGGGCATATAAAACCTTTATCAAGAAGCTCGAAGTTGGCTAGATAGCTCTTGCATTTAAGATGGTGCGAGGCGATAAGGGGATTTCGCAACAGGAATTGAGCCTGGAATGAGATCGATACGAAAGTCAACAGAGTGAGGAGGAGGAGGAGGAGACCAGGTAGATCCTCTGGGAAAACATCAGGAAAATTGCAAACAACAGGTACATCACTTATGCTTGGACCTTTATCCTTCTTTTCCACAACGTGGAAAGAAAGGCAAAATATTCCTTGCGTAAGTATTTGTTCGCTTGAGTGCATGACATAAGCTTGAGACCTTTAGAAGGTTTCTCGCCAAAGACGCGTAAGGAATCACTGTTTGGAAGAGGAACACGAATGAACTTTTCAGAACAAACGACTTCAGCACGAACTCGCCTAAGCCAATCCATGCCTACTATGATGTCAAAACTACCCATATGCATAGGTATAAGATCAATTGAGAACTTGTGGTCGCTAAGGTTGAGGGAACAATTAGAAAGAATGGAGTCAACGTTGACAGATTTACCGTTAATGACTTTGAATGCGAATGATTTGGGCAACTTAGAACGTCTACACTTAAGCAAAGGTTCGAACTCAACGGATACAAAACTCTTATCCGCGCCAGTATCAAATAAACACGAAGCATAGACATTGTTAACGAGGAACTTACCATTAATGACATCATTGGCATTCTGCGCCTGGGCTGCAGTGATGACGAAGGCTCTCCCACGCGAAACTTGCTGCTGCTACTGTTGTATCTGGTTGTTGTTGCGTTGAGGGCAGGTGTTGGCAAAATGGTTAGGGTCGCACATTTGTAGCAAGCGCGACCATTGTTGGTAGTCTGCTGGATTTGGTTCTGGTGAGGGGTTGGTTCTGATTGCCTAGATGCTTTTGGCCAAAATGACAATGGATGTTGAGGTGTCCGAACCTACTGCACGAAGTGCAAAGGTGGCACGGTTCGGTGGTAGGGTGGCTGTAGGTGCAAGTTGCGCACTGGGGAAGGTTCCTAGTGTAGCCTTGCTTGGCTGCCTCAAGATTTTGGGTTAGGGCTAGCTGCTGATGTGGAGGGTTCTACGAAGTAACAACCGCAAAATTTTGGTTTAAAGCCTTCCGCTTCCTACCATTCTTGTTGTTCCTAGTAGGTGGTTTAGTAGGTTTAGGTTCTGGGGTTAGTTCAGTGGTGGCTTGGTGAGCTGATTTGGTTGAACCCTTTGTTTTGAAGGCTCCTTCTATCATCAGGTGGTGGTTAAACTTAGCTGCAAGGCGATAGGCATCCTCGATGGTTTTCGGTTGAGAAGACTCAACATAGTTAGAGTAAGAAGAGGGTAGGGCTCGAATGTATTTGGCAATGGCCTTTTCGTCAGTGTCGACTTGACCAGGGCAAATGATACTGAGCTGTTTGAACCTAGCGGTCAACCCAACGTTGTCACTTCCCACTCGTTTTGTCACACCCTCAATTTCCACTTGCGGAGTTTTACCGCGAGGCATGTGAACAAACCAGAATGTGAAACACTAGTACGTCGAACGACTCTATATGATTTGATAATACGTTTTCCAAAAATCATTCGTTTAACCATTCGTCGTAGATTTTATATTGTCTTAGTTAGTTACCATTGTTTAGCGGAAGTATTAGTTTTTGAAGTTGAGCGGAAGCATAAAGTAAAGTAAGGGAACGGGCACCAACATAAACGCCAAAACCAAAGAAAAACCCAAAACAATGTTTGTAAATGAGACTCGATAAAAGATGTCTTGATCAATGCAAGTGAGTGCACCTAGAGCTCCTAGCGTCCTGAGAAACATGTAAAGAAACAAGTGTCAACATTAAAGATGAGTGAGTTCACAGGTTTTCATAAATTCGTTTGTTCGGTTATGAGTTTGTTTCCCCCGTTATCCCTAACCCGGGATAACGATTTAGTTCCATTATTCCCAACCCGGAATAATACTGATAGTTCCATTATTCCTTACCCGGAATAATACCGATAGTTCCATTATTCCTAACCCGGAATAATAACGTTGTTGGTTCCATTATCCCCAACCTGGGATAATATTGCTGATGGTTTCATTATTCCTAACCCGGAATAATATTGTTGTTTGTTCCATTATTCCTAACCCGGAATAATATTGTTGATTCGTAATTAAGTTCAATGTTAACATATATAGGTAGCTAGCCTAAAGTTATGTCACGTAAGTGTTCGCGATCGAAGCTGACTGTTGTGCCTCCGTGTTGCCAGTCCTATCACTGACCATGGCGAAGTTAGGCCAAATTATTCACCCGTTGACCATACCCGGTCGGCTAGCGCGACTAGCTCGGATGGGGCTTGTCGGGCCCAGTAGTACTACTTATAATTTTCCCGCAATTTAAACCCAATACTAACGATCCGAGAGATTGTCGAGGACTTATGTGATATAGCTGCTTAGTGACCATAACGTTACATTAACATTAACTTAGTTACTGAATAGTTATGTGACGTTGATTTCGTATAACGTAAAGAGATTGAGTTGAAGAGTGTATACATGTTTCACCCCCTGTTGTTTAAAACCGGATAAAATTAGGGGCCGTGAACTCACCTTTAGTTGCTCGGTTAGTGTAACACAGAAGTTGCAAATGATGGGACCGCTAATTGCGTCCTAATAAACCAATTGATTTCAAGTCAGTGTGTGAACACACCAATACAAATTCTACACATAATTTACGCACAAAGTGATACACACAATCAAAATTCCTAACACTCAAACATGCATGCAAGTATCCTCATGTGAACATAGTAATCAAAACAATTTATCATGAACATAATCCAATCCATGCAACACTTTGGTGCACACATTCACAAGTTATCAAGTTTCAGCTTACATACTCATAATTCGGCTGTTTTCTAGGATTTTTATATAATAGTTCCTACGTTCCAAAAATTTCAATTATTTTACAGCAGGTGACAACTATACTGTAGAAATTTATATAAATTTTTTCAAGTCCTAATACTTTACCAATTATCCATAAATATTAATATACTAGGCTGCAGTTAGATTCGTCACTTTCTGACTGCAGTCTACGGAAGAATTTATTTAAAAATCACTGTTTGTCCAATTAACAAAATTCCAGTGGGAGTTGCCCGGAAATTTCCATACCTAGTTGCTATACAAATTTCATGATTCGACTCCCTACAGATTATTAAATCCAACTCGATAAACAACTAACAAAATTTCAGGATTTTCACAGCTTTAGTTACTGAACTTAATTGGCCACTTAAAAATATCAAACGACTTCAGAAAAATATGAATCCAGTGCCATTAGATTCGTTATTTAAAACTCTACGTTTTAGACTTCATAAAATCCGTTTTTAGACAACTAATGACCGAGTTACAGCCAGTTGAAGTCGGCTGTAACCATCATTCAGCAGCCTGATTCAGCACTTTATCACAACTAACTCGCTTAAACCGTTTATATATTGAACGTATGCGATCAAGAACAGATTTTTCCAATCATATATCATTATATATATCATATCCATGCAAACCCTAATCATAATCTCTAGTTTTTATCGATCAAAACGCAGCCTATGTTACATGGTTTCCGAAAACACCAAGCTTTCAAACTAGCATAATCAATCCGAAAACAACACAATCACTACATTCAAACACATGTATCCGAATATGATCTTGTAACAATGATAAATCCTAACCTTTAATAACAAGATTAATGAGCCGAGACTTGGATGGGAATGGATTCGGCTTGAAGGTAGATCGCGACCGAGAAGGGAGGCTTGTTTGCGACCGAGAAGAGATGTAGGGGCTGATCGCGATCGAGATGATGAAGGAAAAGGCTGCCGTCGGCTGATTTCTCACTAGGGTTTTTGTGTTTTTGTTTTGTGAAGAAAGCATGCATGTGTGTTTGTATATATAGGCGCAAGGGATGCAAGGGAAAAGGGAAGGGTTGCGGTTGGGTATGTGCTCGCGGCCGAAGGGTTTGGGTGGGTTGGTTTGGGTTTAAGACTTGATCCCCAAGTTTGGTTCCTTGAATCGCAAGAAAAGAGGCCGGCTCGTGTCGCGGTTCGGCTCGATTCGTTTATATATTTATTATATATATTTCGTAACTAAAACAAATCACGTAACCGAACATCACCTATTCACCAACTCGCAAACGTTTATACACCTAGCACGTAATTAATTTGACAAGTTCGCTAAATTATCGTAACTATTTCGAGCGTGCAAATTCAAGTCTCCGAATTAATAACCGTGAAGTAGTGCGTTTAAGTTATCCGAAAAACCGGATGTCACATTATCCCCATGTTGAAAGAATTTTCGTCCCGAAAATTGAGTAAACGCGGTTTAGAATGCAGCGTACCTGTTTAGAGTGCCACGCACAAAGAGTTAGTTCGTTAATGATGGTACGCGAAGTTACAAGAAGTTCCCAAGTGCCATGCACAAAGATTCCCAAGTGCCGTGCACAAGGATTTAGTTAACAATGGTACGCTAAAGTATGAGAAATTTCCAGGTTGTCACATCATCCCCATGTTGAAAGAATTTTCGTCCCGAAAATTTAGTTGTTGGTATCGTTAGTTTGCTGCTCAGCTGCAAAGAGGTGTGGGTATTTGCTTTTCATTTGGTCCTCTCTTTCCCACGTGAACTCCGGTCCACGCTTAGAGTCCCAACGAACCTTAACGATCGGAATCTTGCTATGCCTTCGAGTCTTGATCTCACGATCCATGATCTCGATAGGTTGTTCCACAAAGTGCAGTTGTTCATCCACTTGGAACTCATCCAATGGAATGACTAGGGTTTCATCTGATAGACACTTCTTCAAATTTGACACGAAACGTTGTGAACTCCATTGAGTTCGGCAGGAAGGTCTAATTGATAAGCTACGGGTCCAATACGTTTCAAGATCACAAACGGACCTACGTACCGTGGGTTTAGTTTGCCCCGTTTTCCGAAGCGGATTACACCCTTCCAGGGTGACACCTTTAGTAGGACGCGGTCGCCTACTTGAAATTCGAGCGGTTTGCGTCGTTGATCAGCGTAGCTTTTCTGTCGATCTCGTGCCGCCGCCATGCGGTTTCTGATTTGTACAATCTTTTCAGTAGCCTCAAGTATCAACTCAGGGCCTGTAAGTTGGCTGTCACCGACTTCTGCCCAACAGACCGGTGATCTACATTTACGACCGTATAACGCCTCAAACGGTGCTGCCGATATACTTGTATGGTAACTGTTGTTATACGAGAATTCCACTAAAGGCAGGTGGATTTCCCAACTATTTCCAAAGTCTACTACGCATGTCCTAAGCGTGTCTTCCAAGGTCTGTATGGTCCTTTCGCTTTGACCATCAGTCTGAGGGTGATAAGCAGTGCTCATATCTAAGCGTGTGCCCAACGCTTTCTGAAGTGACTGCCAAAAGTTGGACGTGAAGCGAGCATCTCTGTCTGAGATGATGGACGTTGGCACTCCGTGTCGAGAAACTACTTCCTTAATGTAGATGCGAGTCAACTTCTCCATCTTATCTGTTTCTTTAATAGCTAGGAAGTGTGCGGACTTAGTTAAACGATCCACAATCACCCAGATGGTATCGCAACCACCCAAAGTTCGCGGGAGTTTAGTGATGAAATTCATCGAGATCTGATCCCATTTCCACACTGGGATCTCAGGTTGTTGAAGTAGCCCCGATGGCTTTTGATACTCTACCTTGACTTTTGCACAAGTCAAACACTTACTCACGTAGGTGGCTATATCAGCTTTCATGTTGGGCCACCAATACGCAGCTTTAAGGTCTTGATACATCTTATCCGAACCAGGATGGACAGAGTATCGGGATTTGTGAGCTTCGTCCATGACTAGCTCTCTGAGGTTTCCGTAGAGAGGTACCCATATGCGATTCATGAAATACCGGGCTCCATTGGGTTTTACTTCCCAATCGCGTTCCATTTTTCCCACCGATTCGGCCTTGATGTTTTCTTCCTTAACTGCTTCTAACTGCGCGTCGCGTATCTGTTCGGGTAACCCCGAATGAATGGTGAGCTGTAATGCTCGTACCCGATGAGGTTTCAAGTGTTCCTTCCTACTGAGGGCATCAGCTACCACGTTAGCTTTACCCGGGTGATACCGAATGGCACATTCATAATCGTTCAAAAGTTCGACCCAGCGACGCTGTCGCATGTTCAACTCTTTCTGATCAAAGATGTGTTGGAGGCTCTTGTGGTCTGTAAAGATTGTGCACTTCGTTCCATAGAGGTAGTGTCTCCAAATCTTAAGTGCAAACACTACTGCTCCCAATTCCAAGTCATGTGTTGTGTAGTTTTTCTCGTGGACCTTCAATTGTCGGGACGCATACGCGATGACCTTATCGTGTTGCTTGAGTACGCATCCCAACCCCTGAATGGAAGCATCACAATATACTACAAATTTCATTTGTCCCTTCCGGCAAGGACAGAATGGGTGCACTGCAAAGTTTCTGTTTCAGCAATTGAAATGCCGCTTCCTGCTTGTCACCCCAAGCATACTTGATGCCATTCTGGATGAGGGTAGTAAGCGGATGTGCGATCTTTGAAAATCCCTCGATGAAACGTCTGTAGTAACCAGCCAAACCCAAAAACTGGTGGATCTCCGTCGGTTTCCTGGGTGCTTCCCAGTTTTTGATAGCTTCAATCTTGGCTGGGTCGACGTGGATACCCTTTTCATTTACGATATGCCCGAGGAACTGAACTTCCTGAATCCAGAAATCACACTTCGAAAGCTTGGCATATAATTTCTCCTGTTGAAGTAATCCTAGCAGTAGTCGTAGATGTTCAGCATGTTCTTCTTCACTTTTAGAGTAGATGAGTATGTCATCGATGAATACAATGACAAACTTGTCGAGGTATGGTTTACACACACGGTTCATGAGGTCCATGAACACCGCGGGTGCGTTGGTGAGACCGAAGGGCATGACCAAGAACTCATAATGGCTATACCGAGTACGAAATGCCGTCTTAGCGATATCCTCCTCCCTGACGCGTAGCTGATGGTAACCGGACCGTAGATCAATCTTGGAATAGTAGCTTGACCCTTGGAGTTGGTCGAAGAGATCGTCGATGCGAGGTAACGGGTATCGGTTCTTGACAGTAACCTTGTTGAGTTCCCTGTAGTCGATGCACATGCGGAAGGTCCTGTCCTTCTTCTTCACAAAAAGGACTGGAGATCCCCATGGCGAAGCGCTTGGTCGGATAAATCCCTTTTCTAACAGCTCCTGAAGTTGGGTAGACAGCTCCTGCAGCTCGGCTGGAGCTAGGCGGTATGGGGCCTTGGCGATAGGAGTTGCATGGTTCGCCAATTCAATTTCAAACTCCAATTGTCGATGGGGTGGAAGACCAGGTAATTCCTCTGGGAATACATCGGAAAAATCACGGACGACAGGGATGTCTTCTATACGTTTCTCGTCCTTAGGCTGTTCGGTAACCAGTGCGAGTAAAGCGAAGGAGTTCTTTCTCCGAAGATACTTCTGCGCTTGCATGTAAGAGATGATGTTTGTGACGGCGCCTGCCTTCTCGCCTTGCACCGTCAAGATTTTGTCGTTAGAGAGCGGAATACGGATAGATTTTTCGAAGCAGAGAACTTCAACTCGGACGTCGGATAGCCAGTCCATTCCGACTACCACGTCAAAACTACCCAGGGTAGTTGTCATCAGATCAATGGTAAAGGTGTGACCCGCGAGTTTGAGTTGACAGCCGGATACTATATGGGTCACATCTACGGATTTACCATCTGCTAGTTCTATGACATAAGGGGTCTCTAAGGGTTTAGGTGTGAGATTTAGGTTCTTCCTAAAAGACTCAGATATAAAGCTCCTATCCGCACCCGTATCAAAAAGCACAGTAGCAAAATGTTCATTAAGGGGAAACTTACCGGTGACCACGTTCGAGTCGTTTCTGGCCTCTCCGCGGCCCAGCGTAAATGCGCGACCTTTGGCACCTCCTATGCCACCATTTCCATTATTGTTGTTGTTATTGTTGTTGTTGTTATTGTGGTTGTGGTTGTTCCCACCATTGTTGTTGTTGTTACGCAGCTGTGGGCAGTCTCTTTTGAAGTGGGCAGTGCTACCACACTGATAGCATCCCCGGTTAATACCCTGCTGCTGACCCTGGGGTTAATTTTGATATTGTCGGGACATGATTTCCCCGCGACAATCCTTTGCCGCATGCCCCACTTTGCCACATCGTTGGCAGCGATTCCCGGCACAAGGGCCGTGATGATGAAGATTACAGCGATTGCACTGCGGCTTTCGACCTACATAGCCGCTTGCGTTCTGGTTGTTGTTGTTGGCGGGTTGATTTTGGTGACCCCGGTGGCTGTTGTAATGATTGAACCGTTTCTGGTTCCCCTGTTGTGGCTGGGATGACGAAGACTGTCGAACGGACGAGTCTTCAAACTTTCTTTTATTATCAGGGGCAACTTCAGTTGTACCCCTAGTTGGCAACTTTCTTTGTTCCACCGCCTTATCGGTGAGTTTGTGCGCCAACCTGATTGCTTGATGCTCCGTTGCAGGGTTACTAGCCATTACCATACCCTGAATCTCCGGAACCAGACCCCCAAGGTAAAACTCGAGTCGTTTCTCCACAGTGTTGGCCAGATCGGGACATAGAAATACCAAGTCGTGATGTTTTGCTGTGTATGCTTCGATTTCAGATCCCACCATCTTGTGGTTCCATAAGGCTTGCTCCAACTGTTGCACTCTGTCTCGTGGACAGTACTCCTCTTTTATTAGGGCCTTAAACTCGACCCAGGCCATTGCATTTGCAGCAATAAGTCCACGCGTTTGGACTTGTGCATTCCACCAAGTTAGTGCCCCATCTTCCAGTGTTGAGGCTGCATACTTGACCTTGTTGGCCTCCAGACAGTTACACATTTCAAATACTGATTCAGATTTTTCGATCCAGCGCACCAATCCTATGGGTCCTTCTGCCCCCGTGAATTTGCTTGGCTTCGCATCGAGGAACATCTTGTAGGGGTTAAGACCCCCTCCTGCTGCTGGTGGGTTTTGAACACCCGCTAGAGCAGCATTCACGTGTTCTTGGATCATTGCGGCCAATTCTTCAGTTGACATGTTGAGATTTCCGCGGCGACCGGTTGTCATTTCAGATCTAAAGGAAACAAAACGGAGATTGGCGAGACGAGTTAGTCATCTATGTCTTCATCTCCCAGGTCGCTATCACTGCTGTCATCCTCTTCAGCGTTTTCAGCTTCAACAGCCGGGTCCTGTTCTGGCTCTTCTTCCTCCGGATCCTCCTCTGGGTCCTCCTCTGGGTCCTCTTCTGGATCCTCTTCTGGATCCTCCTCCAGCACTGGAGGGGCCGGTGCTGGTGCAGGTGCCTGATTTTGTTCTAGTTCTTGAATTCTCCAGCTCGACTCAAGAACTCTGTCTTCTAGCCAGTCAGCCCTTAGCTGCTCAGCACGAAGGTCTCTGGCTAAAGTGTTACGAGCTATCCTACTCGTATGTTGCTCTTCCTCGAGCGATCCAGTTTTACCTGTCAATTGTCGTATCATCCATCCCTGTGCTAGGATGGTTTCGTGCATTCTTTCCAATTGTTCCTGTTGTTTCCGTATCATATCTCTAAGTAGGTCGTTTCCTACTTCTACCGAGTTAACCGGTTTGACCGGCACAGCGATGATTGGGCGTGATGACGACTCCTCCCCCAGAGCGAGCCTTTTCCTCGCATCTGAGCGTGTCTCCACGCCATAAGATGGTAAGGGTTCCACCATAGGTGCCTTTCCTGGCGCTCTTGGTGGCGTAAGTTTATCGGATGATGATGATGATGATGATGATGATGATGATGACATTGCCTGTTAGGTTGTGTAGTTAGTTACGAGTTGCATTCATTTCTTACTATGCATTCATATTCTTCATAACACAGTTGTGGTACATCACATAACAAGATATAACAGTTCGGTGCCAAACTACGTCTAGTGTCGTGTATTCAGCTATAGTTTAGGTCTACTTTTAATGCAAACCTGGTTCTCTATAGCTAGTGGCTCTGATAGCAATCTGTCACACCCTCAATTTCCACTTGCGGAGTTTTACCGCGAGGCATGTGAACAAACCAGAATCTGAAACACTAGTACGTCGAACGACTCTATATGATTTGATAATACGTTTTCCAAAAATCATTTGTTTAACCATTCGTCGTAGATTTTATATTGTCTTAGTTAGTTACCATTGTTTAGCGGAAGCATTAGTTTTTGAAGTTGAGCGGAAGCATAAAGTAAAGTAAGGGAACGGGCGCCAACATAAACGCCAAAACCAAAGAAAAACCCAAAACAATGTTTGTAATTGAGACTTGATAAAAGATGTCTTGATCAATGCAAGTGAGTGCACCTAGAGCTCCTAGCGTCCGGAGAAACATGTAAAGAAACAAGTGTCAACATTAAAGATGAGTGAGTTCACAGGTTTTCATAAATTCGTTTGTTCGGTTATGAGTTTGTTTCCCCCGTTATCCCTAACCCGGGATAACGATTTAGTTCCATTGTTCCCAACCCGGAATAATACTGATAGTTCCATTATTCCTTACCCGGAATAATACCGATAGTTCCATTATTCCTAACCCGGAATAATAACGTTGTTGGTTCCATTATCCCCAACCTGGGATAATATTGCTGATGGTTTCATTATTCCTAACCCGGAATAATATTGTTGTTTGTTCCATTATTCCTAACCCGGAATAATATTGTTGATTCGTAATTAAGTTCAATGTTAACATATATAGGTAGCTAGCCTAAAGTTATGTCACGTAAGTGTTCGCGATCGAAGCTGACTGTTGTGCCTCCGTGTTTCCAGTCCTATCACTGACCATGGCGAAGTTAGGCCAAATTATTCACCCGTTGACCATACCCGGTCGGCTAGCGCGACTAGCTCGGATGGGGCTTGTCGGGCCCAGTAGTACTACTTATAATTTCCCCGCTATTTAAACCCAATACAAACGATCCGAGAGATTGTCGAGGAATTATGTGATATAGCTGCTTAGTGACCATAACGTTACATTAACATTAACTTAGTTACTGAATAGTTATGTGACGTTGATTTCGTATAACGTAAAGAGATTGAGTTGAAGAGTTTATACATGTTTCTCCCCCTATTGTTTAAAACCGGATAAAATTAGGGGCCGTGAACTCACCTTTAGTTGCTCGGTTAGTGTAACACAGAAGTTGCAAATGATGGGACCGCTAATTGCATCCTAATAAACCAATTGATTTCAAGTCAGTGTGTGAACACACCAATACAAATTCTACACATAATTTACGCACAAAGTGATACACACAATCAAAATTCCTAACACTCAAACATGCATGCAAGTATCCTCATGTGAACATAGTAATCAAAACAATTTATCATGAACATAATCCAATCCATGCAACACTTTGGTGCACACATTCACAAGTTATCAAGTTTCAGCTTACATACTCATAATTCGGCTGTTTTCTAGGATTTTTATATAATAGTTCCTACGTTCCAAAAATTTCAATTATTTTACAGCAGGTGACAACTATACTGTAGAAATTTATATAAATTTTTTCAAGTCCTAATACTTTACCAATTATCCATAAATATTAATATACTAGGCTGCAGTCAGATTCGTCACTTTCTGACTGCAGTCCACGGAAGAATTTATTTAAAAATCACTGTTCGTCCAATTAACAAAATTCCAGTGGGAGTTGCCCGGAAATTTCCATACCTAGTTGCTGTACAAATTTCATGATTCGACTCCCTACAGATTATTAAATCCAACTCGATAAACAACTAACAAAATTTCAGGATTTTCACAGCTTTAGTTACTGAACTTAATTGGCCACTTAAAAATATCAAACGACTTCAGAAAAATATGAATCCAGTGCCATTAGATTCGTTATTTAAAACTCTACGTTTTAGACTTCAGAAAATCCGTTTTTCGACAACTAATGACCGAGTTACAGCCAGTTGAAGTCGGCTGTAACCATCATTCAGCAGCCTGATTCAGCACTTTATCACAACTAACTCGCTTAAAACCGTTTATATATTGAACGTATGCGATCAAGAACAGATTTTTCCAATCATATATCATTATATATATCATATCCATGCAAACCCTAATCATAATCTCTAGTTTTTATCGATCAAAACGCAGCCTATGTTACATGGTTTCCGAAAACACCAAGCTTTCAAACTAGCATAATCAATCCGAAAACAACACAATCACTACATTCAAACACATGTATCCGAATATGATCTTGTAACAATGATAAATCCTAACCTTTAATAACAAGATTAATGAGCCGAGACTTGGATGGGAATGGATTCGGCTTGAAGGTAGATCGCGACCGAGAAGGGAGGCTTGTTTGCGACCGAGAAGAGATGTAGGGGCTGATCGCGATCGAGATGATGAAGGAAAAGGCTGCCGTCGGCTGATTTCTCACTAGGGTTTTTGTGTTTTTGTTTTGTGAAGAAAGCATGCATGTGTGTTTGTATATATAGGCGCAAGGGATGCAAGGGAAAAGGGAAGGGTTGCGGTTGGGTATGTGCTCGCGGCCGAAGGGTTTGGGTGGGTTGGTTTGGGTTTAAGACTTGATCCCCAAGTTTGGTTCCTTGAATCGCAAGAAAAGAGGCCGGCTCGTGTCGCGGTTCGGCTCGATTCGTTTATATATTTATTATATATATTTCGTAACTAAAACAAATCACGTAACCGAACATCACCTATTCACCAACTCGCAAACGTTTATACACCTAGCACGTAATTAATTTGACAAGTTCGCTAAATTATCGTAACTATTTCGAGCGTGCAAATTCAAGTCTCCGAATTAATAACCGTGAAGTAGTGCGTTTAAGTTATCCGAAAAACCGGGATGTCACATGTTTGATGTTCCAAAACTCGTTTTCGAGTTGTTGGGTTTCGTGGGGAGGACAAAACTCATCTCTCATGAGTTTCTGGAGTTTGGACCAAGTCAATGAGTGACCAGTCGAGAGCTCTTAATCGAAATACGCCAATAGCACTGACGGTGCGTTGGTCGTCGAGACAACCACTTTGGTGGAAGGTGACCTCCATGGCGTTGAACCATTGCAGCATCCTTGTCGCGCCGTCTTTTCTTGTGAAGGGCGTTGGACTACAGGAGTTAAGCTGCTTAAAGCTGAAGGAAGGTTTAGGCCTTTCGTCCTTAGGCTTGGTAGTGTCGTCGTGGTTTTCGGTGTTAGTAGAGGTGGAAGTAGGTTGGATACAGTTGATGATTTCGGGAAGTATCTTGGCCATCTGCTTGGCCATAAATTTCATCATCTCTTTCTTGGTCATGGAGTCGCTAGTGTTGCTAGCGATTTTCTTGGAGTCTGAGTTTTCACCGTCAGACGACATCTAAAGAGTTGGAATAGAGGGAAGAGGTAAGATTTGATCATAATGATTTTAAGATAACGTTTCGATTGCATGAATGAGTGTAAGTGCTTCATGTAGCTCATAAGTTTTCACATAATTCGCATGAGTATTTCACGTAGCACATAAGCATCACGTATAAGGCATAAGCATAACATGTATTCATAAGGTATCATTACGTATAAAAGGGAATAAGTGCGTAAGGAGTGTAAATTTAGTTGGTTCGCGATTATTAATATTGTGTTAGATTTCGAGGAAGGTGCGATTCGTGCATTTGAAATGATCAACGTATCAAAGTAAAACACATAGAAATTGATTCTCATAAAATGAGAGGTTCGATAAAACATGGGAGTGTTTCGGGTTAGAAACTTCGACTATTCCAAAGCGAATCGTAAATCCTTTTAAATTGGGGAGACATGTTTTGGCCTAATAGGTAAAGTACTCTCATCGAGGAGTGGTTAATGGCATTTTACCCTTTCAATTACTACATGTCCCTATCTGATCGAAAATTCGAAGCTTTGGTGAGATTGAAAATCTAGGAACAGGACTAGTTATCAAGATGCGGGTTTCATTCCTAACTTGATAGCATCGTACCCTAAATGTGGTTTATATTTACCAATCAAGGAGTGAATTCCGACTCGTGGGTAAGGGTCCACTAGAGTATGAAATGGAAATTTCCATCAAGATAAGGATATCACTCCTAACTTGAGGGTAAATTTTCATGAAAATCAAGATTCGCGGATTGAGAGTGTTCACCAAATTGCGGGTTTCACCCCTATTTTGGCAAGGTCATCTCGATTGTAAAGTATGAGTCTCTTCACATCTTCAAGTGTGTGTTCATGGTAGCCTTAGGAAAGGCATGTAATAATTAAGACAAAAGAGCATATAAGAAGCAAGATAGGAAGAATTTAAGCATTTAAACGGGCCGAACAGTCCACTTCCCACGAAGTAGCTGTCAACTTTGCACGAAGTGAACAAACTCCACTTCGCACGAGGCTGATTTGTCCTCTTCGTGCGAAGCTGGCTTCACTTCGTACGAAGTGTCCACTTTGCACAGAATGGTCTGAATTTGGTGCTTAACTATATACTAGGTAAAATCAAACAGTTTTCCTAATTCCCTATAGTTATGGCTCTGATACCAATCTGTCACACCCCAACCGATGGCGGAAACATCAGGACGGGACGAAAGAGATTGCTTGAGACTTCATAACGCTAAAATGTGACAATAATTTATATAACAAAATTTCATTTCATTGAAATGGCAAATACATAGTACAAATTTCAAGATACAACATCATGGATAACAAATTTCAAATACAACAACTTTAGTGTTACGATTCTAGGTGTGTATCTAAGTCGTCCTATTCGTTTCCATGCGTAGTTATCATCAACCTCACACTACAATTCATGTTAAAGTATAGTTTAATACACAAGGCATTGGCAAGCATACAAGTTTGAATAATAGCATAGTATAAACGTTTAAATAAATCTTCATCCGTACTTGTTTATTCTTGAGGCTAATATACATTAAACTATCATGCATAAGTATACTAGTCAACCCAAAGTTTACCGCAAGCATAATCTAATCATAGCAATGAAAAACCGTATATGTTTAACGTAACATGATCTCACGAATACGGGCGGTGCGTTACTCCTATAGCGCTACACATGTTAAGGGAGGCTTGATCAAAGTTAATGACTGAGTATAAGCATATCGAGTATAAGCATGTGTGATTTCAAGTTTGCATAAGAGCATGTATAAAGATTGTCCATGCATTGAGTATGAGCATGTTTGTGTAATTTTACATATTGTACATCTATTGCACCCAAAGGTGATAAAGCGTAAAATGGGATCAAGTATGCTCACAATTTTGCAAGCTTCTTTAGCAAGTTCGTAGATGGACAAGTGATCAGGTGATGCAATACGGAGTTACCTTACATGGGGTAATCAGGAGAACGTGAGTAAACTGAGTGGAATGATTGGTCCAGATTCTGAGACAGAAAGTACGTAATGAAAACGGGAAAAATACCACTTCGTATGAAGTGGACTATCCGCCTCGTGCGAGTTGACTTGCAACTCGTACGAGTTGACTTGCAACTCATACGAGTTGACTGGTACCTCGTACGAGTTGACTTGCACCTCGTACGAGTTGACTGTTCACTTCGTGCGAGGTGACAGTCCTGGAACGTATTAGCCCGTTTTGTACCCATTTCGACACTAATTTCTGTGAACGGGATTGTGATAACGAGGCAGAATAGTCCAGGCCATAACACTAGATCAGAATGTGATTAATGTTCGACCAGACTGGTTTGTTAAGAAAATACGAAAACTATGTATAGTTTACGTATGGCTTAGTCATGTTTGTCATAGAAGTCAAGCATGAAGATGTTAAATATCTTTATATGATTCACTAAAGCACAAGTAATACAACCTGGTTGGTCATGAATTAATAGAAAGTAAAGATTGTTCAAGTGAGGTGTGGAACTTAATTCAGGTAGCCAAAGCTCCCAACGTTCTCACTAGCTAGAACACTAATCCAATCCTATAAGAATGATGAATTAGGTCAGCTTACAACACTTGGTATAGAGAAGAAGATAAGTTATCAAGTGTTAGTGAGTTAGACTCACTTAGAAGAAGATGGTTCTGTCGAGAATCAAGAAATTCGGGAGTGAGAGTGAACGGAAGGTTGGATGTGATGAAGTGCGTCTGTATTTGTAGGAAAAACGGTTTCCAGCTCCGCTTCATGCGAAGTGTGCCACTCCGTGCAAAGCGGGCTCCACTCCGTGCAAAGCGGGCTCCACTTCGTACGAAGTGTGCCCACTTCGTGCGAGGTAGATCCAACTCGTACAAAGGGGTCAGTTGCGGCTGGTTTCACACGTTTAGCCGGTTTTAAGTACTTTGAGCATGCATGAATGAAGTATAAGCGTAATCGCACGTAAACTGAGTATTTGAATATTCAAAGTATGAATCCCTTGCATATAATCACGTAATCAAGTTTGTAACGTATAGCTTAAGTATGTAGCATGTGTAAGTATCAAATAAATTTCCATTATGATCATAATCTCAGAGTACAAGGTTTGAAAATGAAAGATATAAGTATGGTACAAGTTTTCAAATATAAAAATACGAATACACTTTCTCAATAAGGAAAGTTTGCGAATGTGGAGCGTTACATCGGGTCATCACAATGTACTGCATTGGTGAAGTGTGCGCGTAGAAAGTGTTCGATCTCCCTGCACCAGATATTCATGACGTCTGTAGTGTCCCGGACGTGACGCCTCTGCTGACTGAAATGTTGCAAAAACTTCTTCTGCAAATCACTAAACGCCTTGATCATGTCGGTGGGTAAGCTGTCAAACCATGCGCGTGTCGCACCTGTTAATGCATGTACAAAGAGATGACACCAGATTGGGTGTGCCCAGCATTTGACCACGTCTACACTAGTAAACAAGCATACGTGGTCATCAGGATCTGTCGTGTCGGCGATCTTTCCAATGTTTGGTGGAAGCTTTGCTTTTTCTAACGAAGCGAAGGCAAGTTCTGGGATAAACTTTGATTCTTCCACTACCGCAGCTGGTTTGTACACCAAGCTATAATCATACTCAGCTGCTGGATTATACATGGCACGAGTGCACAGTTTGTGTGATCTGTAGTCGTCATTGATTCTATCGAAAACACTAGATCTCTCACCCTCTTTATATGTCGGATCTGACTCGCCCGTGTACGCATTAAGCTCATCGCTCGTGGTGCGGCGGGTACCAGCCTGGTCTTGAATGTGAGTTCGGTGTCACGGGTGCTTATCATACGTCTATTTGCGTCTTCCCGTGTTGGTTCTGGTGTCACGTGTGGTACTGACATCATAATAAGAATCTTCACGCTGGTATTGAGCACCTCCTATATGCGCACCATCACCTGGCGAGGAGGTGTAATCCAGCACCCTTGGGGTTGCTTGAACATGCGGTGTTTGCTGAGTGGTAGTCGGTGACTGAGCGCATAGTTGTGCATATACTGCATTCAGCGTAACCTGAGATTTCGTGAACCATGAAGCAGGAGTCTCTCCTGTTGGTATAGTGATGTTATCTGAGTGGAGGGGCCCGCATATTGATATGTTGGAGTTTAGTGTTGTGTGTCGCGCACAGCACTGCCATGTGCATGTGTACCCCCCCTAGTGAAATTTCCATCGATGTACCTGTCAACATGTTTGGTTTGGACGTGTGCATTTTCCGCACCCGGATGCTATTGAGAGCTGGAACCGTCATGGAAGTAAGATGGTCCCTAATCAGCCATAAAGGTGAACAAGGAAAGGAAAAGAAAATGATAAGTATTAGAAAATCGATGGGCGCCAATGAAGAAATACCAAGTTAATCCGAGTATTAACTTGTTGGATTAGTCTCATTCACAAAGGTTAATCTCCTTTCCTTCATCGTCTAATGGTTGCTTGCTCGTAAACGGGTCCTGCAAAACGAACAACACCGTGAAGCTCCTTACAAAGAGGATATGTGGGGGGTTCTACTTGTAACCACCCTCTGGCATTAGAATAAGAACTCGTTTTAAGGATAACAAGTGTGTGTGTGTAAATGGTGAGAGAGTAGGGGAAGAGATGCTTAAACCTGGATGTGAAGTCCTCTGGTTATAGCCGAAGAGAGTAATGAAGGAGTTGGGCTGATGGGCCTTGGTCTAGACGTCGACATCAAAGAGTATCTCCTTTGTATCCCCAAACATAGCCATTAGTTTTTATAGGAGAATGGGACGGTGGCGCACGGTGATTTGATCCACATGACCCAGCTGTTGTTCTTGTTGTCGGGTCTGACATCAGCTATTAATTGAGATCATGGAGTAGTGAATGGCGTATGCTGGTGACACGTAACTATCCTTTTTACTTCTTTTCTCCCGCACGATTGCTAATCGTGAACCTCCACTAGACACAGCCTGGCATGTGCCTATTGGTTGCATGTGCCATTTTTACTTATAGTATTGTGCCTTACTGGCATGCTTGTTCTTGCGGCATTGAGGCTTTTCGCGGATCTTTTGAAAATGATTAAGTGTTATGTTTGTTTGGTTTGGGTATGGTGCTTTACGCGCGGCGCAAATTGTTTGTTATGTATGTAGGTGCAGGATTTGAGATGGTACCCCTTCACATGTGTTGTTGAGTCTACCCCAAGCAACAGTTGTTTCTAAACATCCAATAAAGTTACGTGTTATTGGACATATTTTCACCCAATAAGTCATCGCCTAGTTTTCATCCAATGCAAAACATAATAATATTTTTCATCCACCTCATATATATATATATATATATATATATATATATAGGGTAGGGTTCTAGAGTGAACACTAGGTTGAGAGTGAACTGTGTGAACTAATCTGAGCTATTGGACTATATCATCTAGAGATTTTTAAATAATGGCAAGATTGTAATTATAATGTTGTAACTTCCCTTTAAATTATTTGATAGAAGGGTATTTGTGTCTTTTGTAAATTGCATTTATTAAACAATATAATCAAAATTCCATCTTGCTAGTTTCTGTATATACAAGATACATAGTTGTTAGTGTATACACATGTGTACAGTCTCGATAGTATTAGTTTATACAAGGTACACAAATGTTAGTTTATACACATGTGTACAGTTTCACTAACTATCAATTTATACAAGATACACAGATATTAGTTTATACACATGTACTTGAATAATACATATGTGTATAGATCTGGCTTATACCTACATGTGGGAACAAGATATAATTATACACAAGTGTATAAGTCTTGTATATACTGATCTGTATACACATATGTAAAAAACATAATTTAATTAGGTTTAATATTTAATTTTAAAAAGAACTTAAGAGTTTATTTAAAAATAAACATTAGTCCTTTAATCTTTTCTAATTAAAATAATAGAGAAATAATTAAAAATGAGATAAAGAGAGAGAGAGTTAAGAGATGAGAAAATTAAGGGATTTTAATTAAAAGTATTTGACTAATATCAATTTTACCATTTTAATCTAAAAAATATCAAAGGCCAAGATTAGTTCACTCATTTCATTCTTAAGAATTTGTTCACAAATGATCCTAATCCTATATATATATATATATCCAAAAGTAATATCTGCAATTGTTGAATTGATAGAAAATAGAAAATCAGTGTTGATAAGAATTATATTAACTAATCCATTTTTGTTTATAAAGAAATGTAAACGAGAATCCTCATGAAACATTGAAACCTCGTTTAATTCAAAGACGTACGACAATTGACGGCATATGCAGACAAACAAATTATCGGTTTGTCGTTTCTGCGTGCGTGTATGCATACATATTTTATATGTTTATTACATAACGAATCTTCCTGTTATAAAAACATTATTTGTTTGTTGCAGGGTTTAGGGTTCTGCCGATTATTATTATTATTATTATATAGATTTCCGGCGACAAAATGCAACCGCAACAACCACCGGCGTCCAAGCCTCCTCTCGGTGCAATCACCACCGATCAGATTCAGAAGGTTTTATTTTTTTTTCATCACTTTAACGTGCTCTCAGATCGATATTTGTTAAAAATGTATGCCGATCCTTGTTCCAGATGAAGGAATTTATACGTTATCATTAGTGGTTTCTTGTGATTTATGTTTATTGATCAATCCGTACATGTTCATTATATAAATTGAATCCTTTGATTATTATTAATTAAAAGTATAACTATGATTATGAACAAATTTTGTAAGATTAGGTGGTTTAAACCTAGCTACTTTATTGAGGAGAGGACTAAAAAATGATAGAACTTATCCTAAAAGACTAGCCTAGTGGAAGAAGGTGTTATTTGGGTTATCAAATCCACATTAGTTGCCCATACAACGTTGCAATGGATTCAGTCCATAACAAATAATCTATCAGCATACTCGTTTTAACGCATTTTGTTTGTTTGTAAACGGGGGTGTCAAAGAGGGAGGGTTCTTTTGTAACTATGAGAGAGAACCTGTTCACTGGAGCTCATCAATACCATTGTGATGAGGCCTTAAACGCCAGAAAAAACAGTGGAAGTTGGATTCGAACTTGAGAGGGACTCAAGTCTACGCCACCCCCTTTAGATTTAAACGGGTTACTTATAAGGAAGTCCCATTTGAATCATGTATACTTCTTTATCAATGTGTGTTTCAAGCCCATCTATAATTTTTTTTGTTTTTTTAAATCTAGTATAATAATGCTTTTACTTTTGTCATGTAATTGCAGTGCCTTGAAGACAACAAAAATCTGATTATGGCTATTTTGGAACGTCAGAAACTTGGGAGGTTTCAGGAATGTGCTCAGTAAGTTATATAATACCCTTACCAATTCATACAAATACTTGGTTAGAAATATCAAACATTTTGCAATCGCATAACGGGTCAGAACACAAATGAGCTGGGTCGGGTTGGGTTGACCGTCCAACTTTCAAAAG
This sequence comes from Scalesia atractyloides, assembly GCA_947069175.1. Taxonomy (NCBI): domain Eukaryota; kingdom Viridiplantae; phylum Streptophyta; class Magnoliopsida; order Asterales; family Asteraceae; genus Scalesia; species Scalesia atractyloides. The sequence continues at coordinate 38,540,938 of CAMTDV010000008.1, read as the reverse complement.
TAATACAATTTTCGACTCAGATGATAGTTTAGGAGGTTCTATTATTAAGAAGAATGCAAGTTGGGCAACTTTCAACCCGTTACAGATCCAACACAACCCGAATGGACCACCAAGTAAGACGATAAATGTAGTTGTATAACATGTAGTAAATTAATCAATCTTGTGAAAATACATACAACTTATTAAGGTACCAAGCTGTGCTCCAAAAGAACTTAATGTACTTGGCTGCCATTGCTGATGCTCAACCGCCAACACCAAATCCTTCACAGGCGAGTTTTAGCTTTTATTCTGTTGCTAAGAAAAACCATTTTAATCTTGTTTTTCATATTTCCTAGGTAATGCAAACGCCCCCGAATTCCATACCTCAGGCAAGTAGTTTCATGCAGCAACCGCAGCAGAAACTGCCATTTCAGGTTAACTCTATCTACACCCAAGATCAACAACAGCAGTTGCTTTTGCGGCAACAGCAACAGTTTCAGGCACAAGTGGGGATCAGGGCTGGTGTCCAGAATGGCTTGTTTCCTGGCACCAGGCAAGGTGGCTCTGAGGTGGCTTATGGTGGAGATGCCAGAGGCTTGTTCTTTGACAATGGCAATTTTAGGGATTAATGAGCTGTTAGCAGCATATTTGCCTTGCTTTGATTTATTTGATTTGAGTGAAAAGAGGGGAATAATATTGAAGTCAAAGTAGATTTGATCCAAAGATTGCAACTGGACCATTTGTAAATGAAACCAAATCTTTGTTTGGAAAATTTTGCTAAACTTTCATCTCATCTCTAGAATTATATCAGTTTTTCTAATTTCTAAAAAAAATGGAAAGATGTGGATGATTATTATCATGTATTGTTACACAATGTTGTTGGAAATATAAATTAAGGATCTAGTTTTGAATTGTTGATGAAAGGTCCAAAATCGACACAGAGCTAAAGTTTTACTCGGCTTTTGTTGTTATGGCTAAAAATAAGAGATTTGAAAAATATGATGTGTTTTAATCCCTTAATATTATGACATTGTGCTTAAAAGATGATAACCCGCTATTATTTCAGGAAAAAAAACTATGAGGAAACAGCTGAAAACGACGGTGCTTTACTCAAATTGTCTTGTGCCTCGGCTTAGATTGTGTTGTGAGTCGGACACATGGTTGTTGAAGGGAGATATCCAGAAGTTAATGTTGAAACATGTATATATCATTGTAATTAGAATATGTAACATAATATATTCTATGTATTTAATTTTACTATAACAATATATATACAATTGGGCTTAACATAGGCTATGTACGCTGTGAATATATAACATGCGATTTTTTACATCAACATGCGAAATATGTGTTTTCTTTGTACATGCGATTTCCCCTTTTTTTACATGCAATTTACATTTTTCTTTGTACATGCAATTTTCATTTTTTTATAACGTAACGTGCGATTTTGCCATTGCATACGTAGATAGACTTTCTCTCTCTATACATATATAATATCAAGTAATATATTTTTATATAAAAGTAAAAAGTATTAAGTGGTAACTCGTTTAGACTCGTGAGCTTTGTCAAACTAAGCATATGAAATTCGGCCTCAACTTGCTTATCAGACAAGCTTCTATTTATAATTCCATTTATGTCTTTTCGATCTCGTTTGACATCCCAGATAAAATGAGTTATTAAAATACAAAAATTAGAAACAAAAAGAAAACAAGTCAACCTGACTTTACCCACACATTAGACCAAAAAAATTAATAATAATTTAACCTAATCCTACCGCATCGACACATATTGTCACTTCAATTAAGTGTGTTAAATGTGTTGTATTTGGTACTTGATAGGTTAAACTCAACACAAACCTAAAATTTGGACACAAACTTAAACACGGCATGAACCCAAATGACAAGGCTAAACTCAACACAAACCTAAAATTTGGGCCGAAACTTAAACACAACACGAGCACAAAAATTATGCCACATTAATCTAAACAAATCATGAGTTTTCACAGGTCGAGTATTATTGCATATCAGTACTTGAAGTTCCAAAATTTCATAAAAGGTTTAAATTTTAAAACTCAACGCCCATTTCTTTTTACCTTTTCAATAATGTCATAAAATACCAAATTACCGCATAAAACACATTTTTAACTTCTTAAAATAAAATGGTTGTACGCGCCACTCCCCAAACCCATTCGGACAACCCAAGCATGGATAGCTAAATGAGTCATGGGTATAACCCAAAACTGATCTTAACTCATGCAAACTAAACCTAAACCCGTGAATTTTATGTTAAATTCACACAGAGCTTTTTTTATTATCAAAAGATTCCATCCGTAGCCTCAACCAACAAAAAAGTCAAAAGTTGTGTTTCAATTTCACTGAAACAAAAAAGAAGACAGCTGCAAGCACATGTTGAAACATTCACTACAGAAAAAGGTCTAAATTATAATCCCAATTCCAGTACCATTTCCAATTCAGGTTTCAATTCCGTTTTTCAATTCCAATCGGAATTGTACAAACAGCAAAAAACCATCTTGATTACCACTTCAAAGCTGCCTAAACTCCACATCCTTCCAATGCCAACTTTAGCAAGATGCCTTTTGCTTCCCCATCCTTCCAGAATCTCCTGTTCATTTTAAATAAAACATACATAATCCTGCTGTGAGCATAAAAACAACCAAATCATTTGATCGAATAGTTTCTAAAAGTGAAATACAACTATTTGAATGTAATGATGATATAACATCTGATTTAATATATGTGACCGCTTCAAAACCAAACAAAGTGTAATACACTTACTATTTTCTGGAACCGGGTAAAGATCCGGTAGACCTGCCAATAGAAAGCAGTAGATCAAAAAAAATACCAACTGTAAGAACCAAAACTACATGCAAGCATATACATAGATGTGGCGAGCGGGCGGGTTGGGTATTGAGCCAGCATAAACACACAAAATGTAATTTTTGTATTAAGTTAAAACCGACCCGACTCAGATTGACCTTTGTCCAGACTAGGAATGCAAACGAGCCGAGCGGGCAAGAAAAAACTCGAAACGAGCCGAGCATGAGCTTAAAATAAAGCTCATTTATTTACTTATCTAGCCCAAGCTCGAGCCTAGCATGTGAAGCTTGTTAGGCAAGCTTTAAGTGTAATATTAGCTTTTATTAATATTTAATAACATATACCCCTTATATAAAGTTGTCTATTAAATGAGCTGAGCCGACCTTGTTTAAACTTGTTTACAAGACGAGCCCGAATCTAAAACTATGCTTGTTTAGCGCCCGAGCTTCATTTATCCAGCTCGCGAGTCTAAATGAGTCCATCAAATATACAATTATATTTTTATATTTAATATATTAATTAATGGATTATAAACAAGCCGAGCTCGAGCTTGAAAAACTCCAACGAGCCGAGCTCGAGCTCTCATAAGTTAATCAAGCTTCGGCTTGGCTCGTTTGCACCCGTAGTCCAGAGTCCAGACATTTCCTAAGAAAACAAAGTGTCTCAAATATAAAAATTATCTAATTTCATCAGTATTTCTCAACTAGTTGAATAAAAAATTAAAACGTTATATGCATAGAACTTATTGGGCGACTTTCTGCCATTTTAGTTTACCCGTTTGACCTGCAAATGAGTCAAGATTGCCACCTCTAAAAATACATGCTTTTTCTTTGAATGCTAGATACCGTATATAAATTATACGCATACCTGCCCTGCTGTTTCCCATGGTAATTCGAACCAGACCGCCCATCGTTAATAACCTTGCCTTGGTTCCCGAGATTATGTCTATTTAGATTCGTTCCATTACCATTTGCCGTAACTCTCACGCCTACAGGATTGAACGAACTGCCATTCGGATTCTGAGACTCACTAAAATTCAAATTAACGGACGGGCCCCGCTTCATTCGGGTTTGAGCCATAGGTGTGACAGCAACAGAAGACAATGCTGATGAGTGAGAATTGGCTGCAGAAGCGGCAACAGTGGCGGCACGTATTTTTGCACGAGCCACCATTCCAGCTATGATTTCTTGTGCACCCTCGCGCACCTGAATATAATCCCCTTCTATCACAAACAACTGAACAAAAAAAGAACATGATCAAGTCATTCACTCATTCTTACCCGTATTTAACTAAAAAGAACTAAAGGTGTAGTCAAACAGTCAAGAAAACAATTGAGAGCTTACTTCAGGATGACTGCCCAAAAAAACATCAAGTTTTCCATGTTTATTCTCGTAATTGGACCAACGAAGTGGCGCCAGCATTTTTGTGAGCCTACTCAAAAGCTGCAAAAAAGTGTTATAATGAGATGATAAATGTTTATCGCACTACAAATAATTTCGATCCATATTACGAGCAAGTTGATTTGAGTTGTGCTATAATTCAAACATGTCAAATGAAAAAAAAAACTATATTTAGTACATAAACTAGTAAATTTCCCCCGGGTGTTGCGGCGGGAATCCAGTCGGTATCAGTTCAGTTCGTTTCGATATCAATACAGTACCGACACTCAGTATAGCAATCGAAAAAAAACTCCAAAAGTAAAATTTCGGCAGTCGATATAATTTACGAACACAAGTTATTAAAAGTATACGGGTACGATTGAAAGCATAGCTTTTAATATGGAATAGCAGTAATAGCGACAAGCTACCTATACGCTACGTAGCGAAAGCAATGAGATAGCGAGCGCTATTTGATGTTTAGTGATAATGTATTAGGATTTTTTTTAAACTAGGGTTTTATTCATGAAATTAAGGTTTTTTATTCAATTAGTAAAAATTACAGCTGCATGGTCGATTAAAATGCCTAAAAAATCGGTTTTTTAATATTTAAAAGAAAAAGAAAAAAACCCTAATTGTCCCTATTTCACGCTGTTGAGCGCTAAACATCAGATAGCGATGATCAAGCGCTACGCTACGCTATTCACTATAGTGCTGCTATCATCACTATTAACAACTATAATTGAAAGCAAAAAAAACCCAAAAAGACAAAAACCACAAAAAGCGGCTCATTTCAACATAAGTAGAGCGCCTTATTTTAGCAAAAGAAGTGGTGCATTTTAGCACCACCTCACTTTCACAAACTTTGCTATATATAATAATGTTACCGACCGTTGTGTTGATCTGTATTCTTCCACCGGTACCAGGCGGTATTGTGCGAACAACACATGCCAACAAAGTTTCCTCATCGAATAGAGCCTTATCTGCAGTCTTTCCTACTGAGAAACTATTCTGTGTAACGCTGTCCACCTTGTTCGGTGCAGCATCGCTAAGCTTAACTGACTGAATAGCTTGTGATGCTATGACAGCAGAAGCGAGGTGTCCCGTGCTTGAAATTTGAGCTTCACCGCCATGATTAGACATAAAAGTTGAACTTTTTTCCTACATTATGTAACATGAAAGATCAGCATACCGTAATAAATTCAAAACCTTATATATTTATTAACATAAACCTGATGTGTAATGTCATTGTCAGATTGATTCAGCCTTAGAGAAGCATGAAACTGAGAAGAGATTTGTTGCAGACTCTGCTGTAAATTATCAATTATCAATTTATTCAAAAACATCAACATTAATGTGGATTCACACAAAATAAACCAATAAAAATTTAAAACGTTAAATATATATTACCTGTTCCTCCTCGTTTTTGGAAGAAACGCGATCCATAAATTCAGAACGCATAGTCTGTCCATTTACAGATGCTTCGTAGTCGTAATTAGTTTCTGGTCTCATTGGATTTTGATCATTTTGGGAAGGATACTGTCCGTTGTTTGGCATCTGTAAACCTTCTGAGAAAGTCTGACAAAAAGCAAAGAAGATCGTACAACAAAATTACCGTGAATATCAGAATTTTAGTGGTGGCAATTTTGAAACATTTACCAATGAATGATTTGAATTATATTATACTTATAGGAGGGCAAATGGCCAATTAAAATATTTACCTAAAAACCGAAACGGGTCAAAAGTCATCTAAAAACATAATAATATGCATACCTTCTACTAAATTCGACTGATTCCAAAAGTTATCATTGTACTAATATTGTTAATGAAGTGGACCAAATGTTAAACAGTTACAACTAATACCAACAATAAAAAGAAAGATGAATGGTAGAACTAAGAAGAAAGGTACTGATATCGGGAAAATCAGTGATATAGAGAGTTATCAATAGCGCGCGAATAGCGTCGCACTCATGTGTTGCTATTTGATTTTGGTTCCTCCATAGCGATAGCGGGATTTTAGGGGTTTTTTCTGCTTTAACATAAATAGCTGGATTTTATATGTATAAAAGAGCAGTAGTTTAGGTTTTTTTGTTAAGCATACATATAAAACAGCTTATTTGGATACAATATACATATAAAAAACTTTTTTTAATTTTCTCCTAGTATCGCTAAGCATAAAACAGCGCCCGCTTTTTCACCACTAATGCTACGTAGCGTATAGGTAGCTTGTCGCTATCATCCACTATTTGCTATCAATACTGCCGATAATATCGGTACCAATATTCTGACCAATATTTGACACCGATACTTTACATGTGGACCGATAACCAATATATCACTGATATTAACTGCGTAGTCTAAACGTACCTGTTGAGTCTGCCAATGTGGGATGGATGAACTTGCAGGTACAGAATGAAACTGGCCAACATGCGACTGAAGGAGATGTGAACTCACATTTTGCGGGTGATGCAAAATAAATGGAGGCAGAGCCGTCAGTTGTCCAGATGGAAGGTATGCCGGCATTCCATGTAACGACTGAGGAGTCATTTGAACAGTAGTGATATTGTCTGTCTGCAATAAGTCAAGATACATACTTAGAGAATTAAATAAATAGCTTGTGAATTAATATGTAATGTAATACGAGACGCCACAATCAATACCTGAGAAGAGACAACTTCTGCATCACCATTTTGGAGACCCCTAGATTCACCATTAGGGTTCAACTGGTTTCCACTTGCATCAACAAACTGAGACATTTCCTTCACGGTCGTTTTATTAGCATGTGATGAATTATTTCCACTCTTTTCTCTTGCCTCAGATAACTCTTTCTCAAGCTTATGTAATGTTTGTAGATGAAGCCTCTCCATCTCAGAAAACTGACACGATTAATATCATAACACATGTCATTCCCATAGTATTCTAACAATATTAACGATTTAATATTACCACTGCTCAGATAAACTAACAAACCTGTCTCTGGCAACCAAGCCAAAGCTGGTTGTATTGTTCTGTGCGTTCTCTGAGTTCAGCGTGCAACGAGTGATTTGTGGTTGATTGCAAAGCATCCATCTCCTGGACCCGTGCGATCCACGCTTGTGCTTCCCTTATCTGCTCGTCTTTATATATGATAGTTTCTTGAGCAACTCTATGCTAAAAAAATAACACGAATCGCAACACACGAAGAGGAAAAACCTTGAAGCAGTTAGATTAAAAAGCTTCGAAATCATGATTGTACTGGTTTATATCACAAAACAATAGCTGAAAAGGTACCTGTTCCTGCAATTCCATGAGCTGTCTCTCCTTTTCTTGAACATGTTCTTGTAATTCATGGATTTTTTGAATATGCTGAGCCCTTTCAGCTTCGGAATTATCACGTTCTCTCCTGCAAATGCAAATATGACGACTTATATTAAAATCATCACATTTAGATACATCCCACAATGTGACTGATACATGTATATCTATATACAACCACAGAGTAGACATGTAGAATTATGAGAATTTTAAAAAACATGAAAGGTTTAAACTTTAAACTAAAAAGATATACCGAAAAGTTGCCAGTTCTTTGTTTTGCTCACGTAAGAGGTCCTCTTTAGCCCATGCCTGTAACAATGAAGAACAAAAAATATATAAGAAAATAACAGATAAATAAAAGCATTAAATGAATCATGCATGTTTAGGTGAATACCGCTTCATGGTCCAATCTAATTGCATGAAGCTCTTTATCCTTATCATCCAAAGTTCTTTGCAAGTCCATTATAGTCTTTTCCCTTTCATGCAGTTGTTCCTTCACACACGAACACTCTAGTAAGCCACAAATCTCTATAATTATAAACACAAATCCTTAAACCAAGACACTCTCACACACCTGAAGTTTAACATTTGAAGTAATATGCTCTTTAATCTGTGAATCAAATCGTTCTTGAATCCCAATCACTTCTGATCTAGCAATCAATCTAGCCTTCAAATTAACCTCCAAATGCTGAAGCTCCTCCCTTTGCTTCACAACTTCATCAAGATGCAATTCATGATCCGAAACCCCATCAACCGAAAAGTAGTCCACATTCACAGTCTCTCCACCCTGATGCACCTTAACAATCAACAAAACTCATTCATCATCTATCACTCTCTCAACAAATCAATCCAAACAGTTCATAAACACATTAAAAAAGTTAAAACAACATAACATTTCACCTCATATATCAATCTCTCATCTCCCTGACCTAACTTTGACCGGTCCAAATCCTAATCATTCAACAAAAAATTAAAACCTAGCTTTAATAATATTAAAACTTAACCCTAACTTTATAAAGATTTCAAATTTTAACCTGGAAAACTGACCTCGTTACCGGAGTTTTGAACATGATGATCGGAAACAACACGCCATTCTTTCGGAGAAGACTGAGATTGAGAAACCGGCATGGTAATCGAAACACCACGCGCCGCTAGGGCGACGCTAGCGGCGGCCTCCATCGAGGTAAAAACTGGCAACCACCGGCCACCGTAAAAAAACCCTAATTTGACGGTACGAACCCTAATTTGAAGGTACGAACGATCGAGAACACACAATAAGAGTAGGAATCGAGTGAGAAGATGATGAGATTGAGATGATCAATGCAATAGGTGGTGTAGATTAAGGGGAAAGTGTTGGATTTGGGGGGTGAATTTAGGGTTTTAGTGTGGTGTTTTTGAAGTGAATGTGACAAGAAAGAAACCCCTTAAAAGGGATGGATGATTTGGGGGAAGTTTTGATGTTGGATGAGCTCCCGCCATTTATATCTATGGTGGATTGGGATGACCCACACTTGTGACTTGTCTTTAAGTTGAGAACATGTGTATATGGGTCGGGTCGGGTCGGGTCGGGTTTGAGCTTGAAACAAAGTAAAATCAAGATTTTGGTTTTAAAAAATTGTTTTGTTTGGTTTGGATGATTAGCTTTTGATTTTACAGTTTGAGTTAAAAACATTAGAGTAGGATGGTGAACGGAGATCATTACTTTTGTACAAAAGTACTTGTGAATCGTTTATTAATGAATATAAGCATGGAGTTTTTGGTTAAAAATAATTTGTTTAAGATATAATTCCAATGACAAACATTCAAACAAGTTTGGTGTAATTTGTTCCTTTGTTCGATTCGGTTGGTGTGGATTAGTTCGCTTTTGGTACAGTCGGTTGGAACGAGGTGTAACCAAAATTGAATCGTTATTTCGGCATTCATAAAAAAGGTAGAACTGTTGATTATTAGTTTGGGTCAATTATTTCGGTTGGATTTCGTCATTCTTTTTCACCTATAAGCTAAGTACATGTAGTCTATGTATTTTAACTTTAGTCACACATGTGAGGTATAGGTTTAAAAAATTGAATGCTTGTGTTACGTGGTTTTCTTAATGATGAAATGATTTCATGTGGAAATGAGTTTTTTAAGTGTATGTGAGACATGTTAATTATTTTACAATTAACCTTAATGAGTTGCATTAGCCTGATTAAATAATCATGTGCAAATGTGTGCATGACACATATGTTGGTCGATTTCTAGTGTGTGTCTTATATTGCTTTTGGTAAAAGTCACAAAAATAAGTGTGTTAATATTATAAAGATAAATATTAAGTCTCATTATCATCAGCTGAAAACAAGAACATGAGGGAGAGACATAGAGAGCTATATATAGAGACCGAAAGTTTGGTGTGTGGTGTGCGACTAAGAAGCAGGGAAGAAAAATCCAGAACTATGTGCATGTTCATGTGATTAAGATCGAGTAGGAGACCGATGTGTGGTGTGTCAGTTGTGTTGGTAGCTAAAGGAGGCAAATCAAGGCAGCAAAGGGTGGTGCGTACGAACCTAAGGAACTTAAAATAAAGAAGGAATGTGATCAGGTGTGCGTGGAACCAGACCAAATCAAGTCAAGGTGTATGCCTAGTGGTTGTGGGGTGGCTCTTAGGGTTGTTTTCGGATGACATAGCGGCTAGTCGTCGATGGTGTGGCCTAGTAAGAGCAAAGTCACTTTATGTTTTGTGTGTGTGCTCTAAGGTGTGTGATTGAGCCTGTTAAGTATGAATTAAGGCTGCCAAATATGCGGTTTTGGTTGACTGCTCATAAACAAGTTTGATGGTGGTGATTAGAGGTGGCATTTAGATAGCAATGTAAGTGGCAATTTTGGGTGTTTTCGACCCGAATGAGCATGTGAAGAGATATATTGGTGTGTGAACACCTAAGGTGAGTTCTATAAGCCTTCTTTTTAATTAAAACTTTTTGGCTCATTCAAATACAAAATGTGTGCATGGATTAAATCAAATTAACATGTGATTAATGGGTTTATGAAAAAAGTGATTCAACGAGATTTTCGGCCCTGTTATGGAAATGTGTTTGGAATATATTATAAAGTGCCTTTTTGGCAATGCATATGTGCTTATTTCATGCCTAAGACGTGTGTTACGGTGGTGGTTCTGGTTCAATTTTACGAATAATAGTTGCAAAAGTGTGTAGGTTCAACATGATTGATGTAGGGTTTGGTGTGGGGCTTGGGTTGGTTTAAATTTTGGAACCATTGGTGCGTTAATAATGTGTGAATTGGCATAACAGGGGGTGAATAGGTTTGTTTAAGTTTATTTTATTAAACACTACTTTTGAATGGTTTAAACTTTTTTAAAACCAAACAATTATAGTATGCAAGAAATGTAAAAGGTCAAGGTTTAGAAAGACAAAACTGGTTTTAAAAGGATCAAGTGGATGTTAACTAATCCATTTTATGTCTAATCCCCTATTACCAGTACAAGTGTTTCACTAAACAAGGTAGTGATCACCTAACAACGTCTTACTAGTATCAAGGTTGTGATCACCTTCTTTGTTTCACTATTATCAAAGTAGTGATCACCTTTTACGTTACACTAACCCTAATAGATAGTGATCACCTTTATCCCAACCCACAAACTGTAGTGCCCCCGCTTTGTAAATGTATCATTTTAGAAATCTAGTGATAACCTCGCAATTACAAGAATATGAATGTATAAGTTAAAGCACAACTTCTCATTTTTGCTCTTAATCTTTAATCTTTAACCTCTTCTTGATTAGATGTGTAAATATCAAGGTAACTAGAGAGATATTAATTAGATGTATAACCATAGGTTGATTGAATTTGTCTCTTTTTTTCTCTTAAACTCTTGAGCGTTGTGTAACAACTATATCTTGCCTTAAACACCTTTTCCATACCCATACTTTTGATTTCAAGTTTCCAAAGCAACCATTTGACCTCCATCAAGAATAGATTTTGGTTTATTTTGAAGGATGGTGATGGTTTGGAATTACTTTATTTATTTCGATTTATGGAAAGATCTTGTCTTTCAACATGTTTGCCTTTCATTTGTTGAAATATCCTAACTAGACCATTTCAATTTTGATTTTTAAAGTTCCTCCAATTAATTTCCAACTAAATCAATTATTTTGGGACCTTACTTGTTGTGATTAGGCCACTGAAGCCATGGCCTAGTAGTAGAAGGAAAACCCTCTAGGTGTTTATATAGGAGGAGATCATGGATTCAATACCTGGGGAGTACAATATTTAGCCGTTAAAAAAAACTTGTTGTGATTAGAGAAAATGCTTTTGGCTTTTAGAAAAAAATTGATTATCTTGTTATTTAGCCTTGTTTGGCTATCGCTAACACCCAATGTCACACCACAACCGATGGCGGAAACATCAAGGCGAGACGAAAACGAGATTGCAAGAGTCGTCATAACACTAATTGTGACAATATTTATTAAACGTAAATTTCATTTCATTACTAAGAAACAAGTACAATTGTTTGAAGCAAATTACAACATGTTGAACAAAAACAAAATACAACAAATTACTAAATTTAAAGGTGCGTGTCTAGTCATCCTATCACATCCCAATCGATGGCGGAAACATCGGAGTGAGACGAACGAGATTGCTCGAGACATCATAACACTAATTGTGACAATAACTAATTAAACAACCCATTTCATTTCATTCATCAAATTGTCAAATACAACGTAATTCGAATACAAAATAACAACAATGAAATAAGTTCAACAAAACATTATGTCAATCCTACTAAGTTTTATCATACTAACTTCATCAACCTGTAACATATTAAAAGGTATAGTTCAATAACAAAGTATTAGCGAGTACACAAGTTTGATATCATAGCATAAGTAGTAAAAACGTTTAAACAAATCCACATGATAAGCTAGTATACGAGATTAATGTAAATAAGGCATGTGAACTACAAGTCAATCCTCAAGTGTACCGCATAATAGATTAAAAGAAAACTTAACATTGACCACAAGAATACGGGCGGTGCGTTACTCCTATAGCGCTATACATGTTAAGGGAGGCTTGATCGAAGTTAATGACATTTAGTATCACATAAGAATGTACCAAGTAAACAATTCAAGTATCACATAACTATAGCATGTATGATGGATTGTTTGTGTGATTTCATAGAATAAAAGTGTGATTTAGTGTGTTTATGATAGATTAACATGTTGCACCCAAAAGTGTAAAGCATACAAAGGGTGTCGAGTGTACTCACGGTTTTGCAAAGTTAATTCCGTGAAAGCGTTTAGGTTGATTAGGGGGACGAACACCGAGTTATCCTACACAAGGAAACGTAGGTGTGTGAGTATTGGAATGATGGTGGAGTTTGGTAATTTTAGGAATTTAAAGTATGCAAAAAGTATGTATAGTCGAAAGTATTTATCTAGACGTTAACGCTCGTTTTTGACACTATAATCCCCGAAGGGTGTTTGTGTTTTTATGGGTCATGCCCAATAGAATCGTAACGATGGTTAGGTCTTAGATAAAATAACCTAATATTAGGACAAGTAACCATATGGTCATCGTCAAAGGTTCGGTTATATTTATTATTTAAATATAGTTTACATATATTATTACAAGTTTATCATAGATTTCATACAAGTCATGGATATCATATAAGTCATGCATGGAGGTAGGGGGATAACCGTCCTAAACTTCTTTCGTAAGATTCACCAATACACAAATTGCCACAAGGACAATCCGGATGGTCAAGAATAAAGTGCTTCACTAAGCTACGCTTCGAACCGAATAAGCAAGCTAGGTGCATGCATCCCAAACATGGCAACGTTTGGGGACGTGTCGTAGCCTTGTTACTCAAGTGAAGGTGAACCGTAGCTTAATGGATAGAAATCATCAAGTGAGGGGTGGATTGAAAAGTTGGATAGCCAAGGCCTCCATGTAATCACACCTATACCAAACACAAGCTTGTAAGCTTGGATGGCTCAACACTTGTGGGTTAGGAACCCTAGTAAAACCACAAGTTTAGAGGCATGTTATACCTCTTGATTTTGTATGAACAAGTCTAGCTAGCTCACTAACCATAAACTTGATTAGAGGCACAAGTAGCTTAGAGTTGTTATGGTTAAAACAAGTTTAAGAAAAGTTTATAAGTTTAACTTTCAAAACAGAAAGGTTGGCCCTAAAAATGGTATTGTTCCACCTTGGTTTTCCATGGAAAACCTATGGTAACATCCCATGGGGCTTAGCAAACATTGTTGAGGAAGAAAACATAAAGAAAACTTTGAAACTTTTAAAGTTTGAAAAGATAAAAATGGGCAGAAAGTTTAACACACTTTTGGACCTCAAAATGGTGAGGTTTCACCTTAATTTGCGCAAGAAAACTTGTGAGAACCTTCCTAGAGGTTATCCAAGGGTGTTAGAAGAAGAAACAAGGTTTAAAGGAAGAAGGAAGTGAGTTGAAACTCACTTGCAAGTTGAAGTGTTTCAGCAAAAAGTTCTGAACTTAGAGAGAGTTTTTGGAGTGTTTGGAGGCTTAAAAAAGTGGGAAATGGAAGGGGGAAAGCCTGTTTATATAGAGGAACATGTTCGGCTCATCAATTCTAGTCCTAGGGTCGGTTCGCAACCGAAATTCACAAAGCTTGACTTCTGTTTTGACTTTCGATTCTGACCCGATTTAGATTAGCTTACTACTGATTTATGGTTGCATTATGATCTTAATATAGTATAGCATAACCGTATGAGGTTATATTACAGGAACATAATCATAATCTGAGTTTATGCACAAGTTCCGCTAATATGTCAAACTTTGACTAAAATGTCATTTTTACATAAAATAAGGTTTTAATCAACAACGAACTTGCAAATGAATTACCTGTTGATATGTTAGTATAATTAACATATTATGATGTTATTATTCTGATCGTAAACTGAATTTTATTATAATATCGTAAATTATGCCTTTTAAAGGACCAAAATGCCCTTTCGGTGCATAGTTTGGTCCTAAACCATAAACCACACTTATGTATGACATCTTACTGATAATAAATCATAAATTAAGTATTTCTCCAAAATGTTTATGATCATAAAGTCAGAATATATGCAAGTTCCTTTTATACGTCATATAAAGATCAAAACGCCTTATGAGGCATAGTTTCGTTTCAAAACCTTAACGGTCATATAAGTTGATATTCTACTGATATTACAACTTATTTAAAGTATAAATATCATATAGAACTTGTTTATGACTCACCCGGTTACCCGATATTGCTTATATGTGTACGGTTAAGTTTGTGTAACATGTTCACGAAAATTAACCGAAACAGGTTTAACCTTATCATTTTAATCTCAAATTCCAGAATGTTAATTGTTACCCATGTCATACAAGTCTTAGTACTTGTTGGGTTTAAACTACTTTCTATCTAGCCATCGTTTAATCTAGCGTATCGTACTGTTTTAATTCTTTAAGCTAGCCGGTCTGAGTTTATGACTTAAATAAGACTCGTTAGCATTCTAATTGGTTAGTTTATGTCGTCATTCCAGACTAGAAGCCTTCCAATAAATGCTAGTAAATCCGCATATTCCGTTTTGATCAGTTTTGTTTGATAACTTAAACAATGGGGGTTAACGACGGTGTCCTGGATATCCTGGGCTCATTTAAGTTACTAATGGCCACGACCAAAGCACAGGGTGTAGGCATACACCTGAAAGATGCGAATGCTAAAATATATTTTACCCACAAGTTGGGGATAACTCCTTCGTGGGTTTATAAGTGGTGTGTTAGTTAATCATGTCTCGGTTTCTATATTGGGCCCATATGTATTGACAAATATGTGAATCTGTATACAAGGTTAAAGCTTAATTTTCCCAAGTTATAAAAAGATTTTCATGTGCCCTGTGCACTTAAATCAATTTTTGAAATGTTTTCAAAACGAGTCAGTTAATTATGTTTACTAGTGAAAGTTGACGTATTTTCAAAAGATTAAGTTGCAGGTACAATACGAAATAGGCTGGAAGCTGCTTGGTAGCGGTATAAGAGGATCTAGCAAATCCTTAGATCTGCCTAAAGTCTGTTGTACATCTTTTGTATATTTTAGGATCTACCTGTGGATCTTTAGTTACAAACCGTTTGTATATTATTTTCGAACTTTGGATATTTTCGTTTGTAATAGTATTTTAAACTCTAAGACTTCCGCTGTGCTGTGTTAATTGACTATGATGATATCAACTTACGTCACGATACTCCCCCACCCAGGCCCACCGAGATTTGGTTAGAAATTCGGGGTGCGACAGCGGGACTGTATCCCTTCTGACTTAGACCAATATGGCCGAGGATAACATCGCCTTCACAAGAGGGGCCTACCACTTTTCGCATTAATAACTTATTTAATTATCTTCCCATATTCCGGCCTTGCGGCACTGTATCCCTGTTGACTCAGACTAATATGGCCGAGGGTAACATCGCTTTCACAAGAGGGGCATACCACTATAACTAAGATAATCTCTTAAAAATCCCAAAGTGCGGAAATCATCAAAGGATACATGAAAGAGGAGTTGGAACCAATTGATTCTTTCTTGTATGTTTGTTTTTATTTATTTCTTTACGTTCTTACATTTAGTTTTATCTTTTTAAACCTTCAAAACTTTTATCAAAATTTGGTTAGATTAGACGTTAACGATAAGCCGGTATTAAAAGCTCTTGTGTCCTTGGACGACGTCGGTATCTTACCATCACTATACTACGTCTACGATGGGTGCACTTGCCTAACGTGTGTAGAGTGGTAGTATTGTATCGTGTTTTTAAAAATTTAAAGCTTGATCCACGAGTAAAAAGTGCTTAAAATATAAAAAAAAATTATAACCACCCTCACCCACGTCAACTTTTTGGCGCCGTTGCCAGGGACACAAGGATTTTAAGAAAGCTTAAAATTAGCGGCCTAATCAAATTTTGTACATTTTTTAAAACTGTGCGCTCGTTTTCAATTATTTTTTATATTTTTACAGTAAGTCTGGCACAGGGCCATGCCCCCGTGGTGCAGAAATTTTAGAAATTTTTTTCAAACGCCCAGATACAGGCTTTCCCACGGGATCGTGCTAGTGTAGTACGGGGCCGTAGTCATTCCCCTGTAATTTTATTTTTCAGTTTTCTGATCCCGAGACTCGTTAATCTTCTGGGTACCTTCCAATGGATTATTACTCAGAAGATCACAACCACTACTACATTGAGGATGATTACGAGGAACAATATTTACCATTTGCGGTGAATCTCATTCAGTGTAACATTGTTACCTCTTTCAACCATCACCCTCATACACCACATATGAAGAACCTAGGTTTGAGCTCCCAAAGCCAAGCTTTGATTGGGACACCAACCCGTTTGAAGCATACGACGTGCCACCAACAATCGTTCCCCAAGCCGTAAGTCTTATACAAAGTCTCAAAAATTTAGAACTCTTACACAAGAGAACTCGCGAAAAAGAGGAGACCGTTTGTACTAAAGAGGTAATAATCGAAGAGGTAAAAATAGAAGAACCACAAAACGAAAAACTCACGCATGAATCAAACCACTAAGAAGGTAATTCTAAAAATGATAATTTTGAAATAAAGCAAAACTTTTAAGAAATTCACATTTTACAATCTTCTTTTGAAAATCATTGTTTGGTATCTTCTCATGCCAAGTTTTTAAAAAGAGTTAAACACTACTACTAAAATCGAAGAAATAGTTAGCATTAATTTAACTAATGATCAAACTTTACCAATACAAGATGAACACCATGAATTAAACATAAAACCGGTACCATGTTTTTTTCAAAACATCTTCGTTAGTAACGTGTTAATTGATAAAGATCTTTGTGTTAACATAATGCCAAACTACATTTTTGAAAAATTGGGTGCTAGTGATCTTTTTCCTTTTAAATTCCTATTTTCCTCTCTAACCGAAAAAATGATAAAAGTCAAGGGGGTGATTGAGGATGTCTTAATTTAAACAAATCAAACGGTAGTACCAACCGACTTTATCATCTTAGATTATGCTCCACTCGTGTTGGACAACCGTTCATAAAAACCCATCAAAACTTAGTAAAAAACGGAAGCAAAACAACCTACCACTTCAATTAGGGACCGACAAAAGGTATGCCAATCTTAACCAATCAATGAAATATCCAATTGGCAATGACGACTCCCTAATTGAAGATGAAGCAGAGGCACCCAATACGGAAGAAATAGAAGAACAACTCATCGAAGAGGAGGACGCCATCCAACAAACCTTTTCGGCCATCGACCTTAATAAAGAAGAAAATAAGCGGTCTCTTGAAGACCTACCGTCATTTGAACTCAAGAAACTACCAAAAGGTCTAGAACGTGTTCTTAGACGATCATGTTAAGCTCCCCGTTATCATTTCTTCAAAATTAACCCTTTTTGAAAAAGAAAAATTAATAAAACTTTTGAAAAAACATAAAAAAAACCAATCGCATGGAAACTTATGGACATCAAAGGCATCAGTCCATCCACGTGCACACACAAATTTTTAATGGAAGTTGACTATAAAACGGTAATACAACCACAAAGAAAAATAAATCCAAACGTGAAAAAAGTGGTTAAAAATAAAGTCATCAAGCTTCTAGACGCCGGACTTATCTACCCTATCTCCGATAGCCCTTGGGTATGTCCCGTCTAAGTAGTACCAAAAAAAGGAGGTATGACGGTTGTAACTAATGAAAAAAATGAACTCATACAAACAAGAACTGTCACCGGATGGAGGGTTTGTATTGACTATTGCAAACTAAACGCGGCAACAAGGAAAGACCACTTTCCTTTCCCAATTATCGACCAAATGCTAGAAGACTATCCGATCATAAATCTTATTGGTTTTTAGATGGTTTTTCCGGATATTTCAAATTTTCATAGCACCGGAGGACCAAGAAAAAACAACTTTTACATGTCCCTATGGAACCTTTGTTTATCGACGCATGCCCTTTAGTCTATGAATGCCCCCCCCCCAACATTTCAACGTTGCATGGTGGCCATCTTCCACGACATGATAGAAAAAACCATGTAAGTTTTTATGGACGATTTTTCTATCTTTGGAGACACATTTTACCAATGCCTCGATAATCTTGAACGAATGCTATCTCGATGTGAGGAAACTAACATCGCCCTTAATTGGGAAAAATGACATTTCATGGTAAGTGAAGGAATAATACTCGGTTATAAAATCTCAAGTGAAGGAAAAATGCCCTATTCATCTTCGACAAGATTTCTTGAAAAGATGCCACATTCATCTTCGACAAGGATTGTAATATAGCTTTTCATACACTAAAAGAAATGCTAGTCAATGCACCAATTATGATGGCACCCGGATTGGAAATACCTTTTGAAATCATGTGCGATGCAAGCGATTTTGCAGTTGGAGTCGTCTTGGGACAACGAAAAGAAAAACATTTTTACCCAATATACTATGAAAGTAAAACTCTTAACGATGCCGAAGTAAATTATACAAATACCGACAAAGAGTTACTAGTCGTAGTATTTGCTTTTGATAAATTCCGTTCCTATCTTGTGCTTTCTAAAACAATAGTCTATACGGACCATGCTGCCATTCGATACATTTTCAAAAAACAAGATGCAAAACCACGTCTGATCCGGTGGATTCTTCTCCTCCAAGAATTCGATATTCAAATAAAAGATAAACGAGGAACTAGAAACACCATCACTGATGAATTATCTCGCTTAGAAAATCCCGCTTTTGAGAAAAATCAAGAAGATCTCATCAATGAAAAATCCCACACCGAATCCTTAGAAATGGTCAAATATCGAGAAGAGCCATGGTACGCCGACTATTCTAACTATCTAGCTAGTGGAATTTTAGTCAAAGGATGGTCACATCATCAAAGAAAAAAATTCTTTGCCAATATCAAACACTATTTTTGAGAAGATCCATATCTTTTTAAAATATTTGCCGACCAACTTATCCGAAGGTGCGTCCGGTCAATAAGCAAAAAAGATTCTTCGCCATTGTCACAAGTGACCATATGGAGGACATCATGGAGCAGCAAGCACCGCACGTAAGGTATTCGATTCAGGATTTATTGGCCAACCATCCATAAGGAGCACACAATTTAATCAAAACATGTGACGTATGCCAACGAACAGGTAATATCTTATCCAAAAATGAATGCCTCAAAATGGCATCCTTATGTGTGAAATTTTTAATGTTTGGGTGTTGATTTTTTGGGACCTTTCCTACCATCAAAAGGGAACAAATATATTCTTGTAGCAGTTGATTACATGTCCAAATGGGCCGAAGCCGAAACTCTTCCAACAAATGATGGAAGAGTTATGGTAAAATTTCTGAAACAATTATTCTCTCGTTTCGGCACTCCAAAAACACTTATTAGTAATAGAGGCACCCATTTTTGTAATTACCAATTAAACAAAATTCTAACAAAATATAGGGTTTATCACCGTGTTTCAACCGCCTACCATCCTCAAACCAACAGTCAAGCTGAAGTTACCAATCGGGTTTAAAAAAATCTTAGAAAAAACCATGGGCCAAAATAGAAAGGATTGGGCGGATAAATTAGACGATGCTTTATGGGCCTTCCGAACATCTTATAAAACACCAATAGGCACCACCCCTTATAAGCTCGTCTATGGAAAAAAGTTTTCACCTCCC
This sequence comes from Scalesia atractyloides, assembly GCA_947069175.1. Lineage (NCBI taxonomy): Eukaryota > Viridiplantae > Streptophyta > Magnoliopsida > Asterales > Asteraceae > Scalesia > Scalesia atractyloides. Next base: position 38,520,781 of record CAMTDV010000008.1, on the reverse strand, counting down.
AGTATAAATTGAACACAAAGCATACTAGGCATTAAAAACGTAAACCTAGACCAAGAAACTTCCGGTAAAAATCGATTATATCAGTTAATGAATTAGAAGAAATGAGAAATCAAGCATACTCCAACTTCGAAATTTATAAGGAACGCATAAAAAATCTACACGATAAAATAAGCAAACCTAAAGAATTTCAAGAGGGGGATCAAGTGTTCTTTTTAACTCAAGAATTCAGTTATGTCCCGGAAAACTCAAGTCTAGGTGGTCCGGACCTTTTTCCATTACCCAAATCTTTCCACATGGCGCTATAGAAATTAAGTCTCCAAATGGTGAACCTTTCAAGGTCAACGGACAAAGGCTTAAGCTCTACCGAGGCTCTCTTGAGGATGAGGAAGTTGAAATAACATTCCAAGAAGCAAATAAATGATCATGTAACAACCAAACGTTAATTGTAAATATGTATATTTTTATTTTGTTTTAAATATCTTGTAGGTACATTTGGGGAGCAACAAAAGAATGGAAGCGAAACAGGTAAGTACCAAAAGGGAACCCTTAGAGAAACGGTCACACGAAAAAAAAAGTTTGACCATGGGGCCATGACAAATCTGCAGATGGGTTTATAACCCTTTTTTCCTTCACTTTTTCAACACAAAACCACGACTCATTTCGCTGGAGCAACCGGTTCCTGCCCTTCTTTCGCTGATTTTTGACGATTCTCTACCCAAATCCATCAACAAGGTATGACTCTAACATCATGTTTAGTTAGATTAGTACTTTGCATGTAGTTTAACATCAAAATTTGGGAAAAATCTAGGGTTCTTGAACTAGACCCGTGCCAATCCAAAATTGTTCGCTTAGATCTTGTTACTAGTAGTAAGTAGAAGTGTTTTGAGAAGTAAATAACCAAAGATTGTCAGAAAAATCAAATTGTTCAAGAAGTTTTCCACAAACCCTCGTTAATAACCAAAAAAAGTTAAAATCGAAGGGGTAAATCAGTAGTTTATGCAAAATTGACACTTTGGGTTTGATTTTCGGGGTAAACCGCACATGATGAACCAAAAATTTTGTATTTTTCAAAGTCGGCTCGAAAACCTTAATTTTGAGATAACAGAAGGTTTGCCACGGGGCCGTGCCCACTGACCACGGGGTCGTGCCAAGGAGGCACGAGGCCGTGTCCAGACATGCTGATTTCAATTTTTGCATAATTTTCGACACGCCAATAGTCTTACTGGTTCTTTATTGTAGGAATGGCACCTCATAAGTTCTTGCGGTTCAAAATTTCTAAGCATGAGTACAAAAACCGCTTTGAAGTACTACAAGCAAGGCACGAAGAACCACCAAGACAAGTGTGTTATACTACACTTGAAACCGTGGGGCAAAGGGAGAGATACGACGCTTTGATCACTGGTCCGCTGCATACCTTTCTAGAGACCCGGGCTCAAATCAGTCCACGAATACAACATGGAATTCTTAAGTATGCTTATTTTCGACAAGAATGAGTAGTATCTGTTTGAGTTAAATGAAGTTCAGTTTAGGTGTGGGGGAGAATGGTATAGCATTTTCGTGGCTAAGTTTGGCGTGAATATTGAGCTATACACTGAAAAAGACACAGTCGAGCCAGACTTCACGGAAGGAGTCCGTGAACTCCCAGATAACCTGAGACAAGCTGCATGGGCACAAATTGGGAATGGCCATTATGATTCGAGCAGTACAAAGAGCACAAAAAATAAGGGACCCTCTAATTCGATACACTCATCGGGTCCTTAGTGGCTCTCTATACCAAAGGAAGGATAATGGTTAGGTGGTGAATCTTTGGGAACTGACTTGCCTATATTGCATCCTGAATCACCAACCCATTAATGTCGCCCACATGTTGTTGAGGAACATGGTCTCAAATGCCATCGCCAACACCCGAACGCTGATATTCTTTGAAGGATGGGTCGCCAAGCTATTCAAGAACTTCATTAGGCGCACTCCGAGTGGGTTCTACAAAGGAGTGGGTGTGACAAGGGCCGATCTAGCCTTATGCCGAAGCTTGGGTCTTATCATCAATTGCAACAATGGCCTCATGCGCTTTAAGGATACACGTGGCTGTGTGTGGAACCCAAATGACCTGGATGAGGTCCTAGCAATCGAAGACAAACCCGACCGTAATTGATTCCGCGGATATGCCCCGAGCTCTTCCTCTCAAGGAGGAGGTGAGTTTCTAACTTCCAAAATTTATACAATGTTATGTAGGAGGCACTCCAAGTGTCTAGGAACGTCTATAGCTTGGGACAAAGCTCGAACAGCCGGATTGGAAGCATGGAGTGCAATATGGTTACCATGCAAAACGACATTACATTCATCCAGGAGCATATGGCGTACCAAGAAGAGGAGGAGGAGGAGGAGTAGTAGGAAGATGAGGACATGGACTCGGATTAGGCGATGGTGGTGGTGGACGATGGATCTACCCTTCAGGTTATCTCTCTTTATCCCTTGAACATTTTGGTAATTTTCGGACTACGTCCCATTGGAAAATTTGCTTCTTAAGACAATTTACTTTCTTGCATTTTCTTTTATTTTTGTACGTTGGTAGTTGACCAAGTTAACACTCGTAATTTAGGAACGCTTGTTATTTTGTGTTGGATTATTGTATTGTGGTAGAATTATAGTCACATGTACCTTGGGAGGCTTGGACACACTAAGTGTAGTAGTCCCCAAGCCCAGAAATCAAAAGCCAAGCGACGAAACACAATTCCCTAACTATCACAGACATCTACCACGGGGCCGTGCCCATAGCCCACGCCCCTGTGCCCAACCTCTATAAGCCTGTCAAAAATTTTATTACTGGCACTTTGACCACGTGGCCGTGTCCACCAGGCACGGCGTGCCTAGTGCCCAGTAACCTTAAAATTTGTTGTTTTACCCCACTTTTTTGCACATTTAATCTAAACAAATCCTATTTGGGACACAATGAGGACAATGTGTAATTTAAGTGTGGGGGGATGTTAAAACCATGAATCTTTTGTCCTAAACAAGCCTTACACAAAACTCGCCTTGGAAAACCGCTAATCACCCCAAATAATTTTCAAAATTTCATTTTTTTACTTATCTTGGTTTAGTTTGGGAAAAATAAGTTCTAAAAATTATGTTTTTACTAATTTACACCTGAAAGCGTCATGATAAAAGAACCAAGTAAAAAAAATATAAAAACGGGCATAACAAATCTTTATAAAATTTGATTATATATACACTTTTACACTATACACCTTTCCCACAAAAAGTGAGTTCTAAGCCTTACCGGGTATACAAATACATATTTATACTAATTGCTCAATTTTTCGTTTCTTGTGTGAATAACCCGTTTGGTTCTTACAAATCTAGAACTTGCCAAAGCAATACGTTCCCAATCCTTACCGACATAAATCCAAGTAAGTAAATGATGGAGGTATTAGGACTATAACCCATTTTTCATTTTAAACCTTTATTTTCCTTTTCATATCCTCCTAGTTAAACCCCTTTGAGCTTTCTAAACCTGCAAAATTATAAACTTTTGCAAAAACAACCACCCACATCCACAAAACCTTTTATTTTAATAAAAAGTTCGGTTATAATAACAAATATGGCTTAGTTTCAACTTTGGCTAAAAAAAACATTGGTTAAAGTTTTTTTTCTAAGCTACAAAAATTGTTCAAGAAAACCGACACCTTTTTCGCTTTCCACTATTTTACCCAAAACACCTACCCCTAGCCAAAACCTACTCTTTTAAAAGACCTCTAGATATTTACAAGGATTAAACGTCAAAAAGGAGGAGGTTTGATTGCTTGTCAAGCCCATAGTAGGCGTAAGCTCCACACAGTGGCGGATCCAGCCTTATTTGATGGGTTCATATGAAGCTACTAGGTTTGGAAAAAAATGAAAAAGTTAGTGAAACCTTGTATGATTTAGGAAAAAATAATGAGAATATATGAAAACGAACCCACAGAAAAAATTTCCTGAATCCGCCACTGGCTCCACATCAGGTCCGAGCGTTTTCACTTAAACATCTTCGGCCGAGTGTTGAGTGACCACTTGTGAGGTGTGTAAATTTGTATATAACTAAATAGAATTTTAGAAAGACATATTATGCCCAAAACAAATATTTTTTCTTAAACTGTTTTTTTAAATAAATCATGACGAATAAGATTATAAATAAAACAAAAACTAAATAAATTTAGAACTTGGATTCCCGACACTCCATAGATAAACCAAAAACTTCTCTTCTACCAATTCCATTTGGGTGTGTAAGCCACATTATTGAGTTTTGCTTGAGGACAAACAAAGATTCAAGTGTGGGGGTATTTGATGTGCGCAAAATGCAACATATAAATTATATCAAACAAGACATAAAATCAACCCTTTTTCGGTACTAATGTTGGAAAAAGCATGTTTCTTGTTTACTTTTAAATTACAGGATCAAAAGAGCTTAAATGAATAAAAGGAACAAATTAACAGCAGAAACCAACACAAATACAAAGAAGAAGGATTGACACGACCTGCCGAACCTCCATCCACATCCAAAACAACAAAAATAACAAGAATAGAATCTTAGGCATGGGGTCGTGTCCAGCCAAATTCTCTTAAAAAAGACAACAACAACAGACAAACCAACACGAGCACGTGCTAACCCAACACGGGCCGTGGTCAACTCTAAGATTCAGAGAATCTGTGATAGTACATCAAGTACACTAACCACAGGGACGTGCTAGGACACCACGAGGCATGCTAGTACAAGACCTGACATCTGCAGTTAATGAAGGGAGAGAAAAAGATGACCATGGGGCCATGCTAGGTAGGCACGGGGCCGTGTCTGCCCTTTATTTCCAGCTATAAATAGAGGTGCTTAGTTCAAGAGAAAGGCATCCCTTGGCAAACCACTTCTCTCACACTTGCCATCAGTCCACCACCACTACAACACCAACACCCACCACCATCATCCATATTTCATCTTTTAGAGTGTGTAGTAGTCTGGGGATCCAAGATTGATTGTAAGATTTCTTATCAAACAAAGGCCATGCTTGGCTAAATTTCTTAGATCACTTGGTGAAGACAAATCTTTTATGTATTACTTTTGATTTCCAACATTTGGCAACTTTTTAATTGAGTATGTATTAATGACTTTAGTAACTAGTTTTTTAAATTGAAAGTGAATTTTGGTTAAAAATTTCTTCATGTTTCGTTGATTCACTCATTCGTGTCTTTACGGTCTATATAAAGCGCGTTAACTACCTAGAAGGGGGTTAGACGGGTGCTTGGGTAAAGTTCTTGCCTCGTTTAGTGTATAGATCCTTAGAGAACTTGGTTCAAGCTTATTAGGACTTCCCTTGAGGCAGATAGCATCAAATCGGGGAGGTAAGAACGGCTTGAACCCCTTATAAATAAATTACTATTAAAACTTTATCCGGCCTTTCGGGACTGTATCCCTTCTGACTTAGACCAATATGGCCGAGGGTAACGTCGCCTTCACAAGAGGGGCCTATCACTTTTCATATTAAAAACTTATTTAATTATCTCCCAATATTCCGGCCTAGCAGGACTGTATCCCTCCCAACTCAGGCCAATATGGTCGAGGATAACGTCGCTTTCACAAGAGGAGCCTACCACTATAACTAAGATAATCTCTTAAAAAGCCCAAAGTGATTAAAATATAACAAAAATTATAACCACGTTCATCCACGTCTGGTACCTTAGCATATTAGTAGTTAAGACCGGGAGGTGAACCAAAACTATTAAACCCTTATATTTTACACACCTAGTTTGGGATTTTTCGAGTAGCATGAGTGAGACAGGGAAGAGATCTAGTGTGTCGTAGCAAACCCTTATTAGACGCATCTTTAGAAACGGTTAAAATTGAATATCTAATATCGAGAGTGTGCGAGCTTACTAGTAAGATCCTAAGCTTAGGTAGTTGCTTTTCCTCATCTTGTTTCGTCCCAGTTTAGTTCGTCTTAGTATTCGTGCTAGGTTATTAGTTAAAATTAGTAGTTAAAATACATTAATTAAAACCCTATATATATATATTATATATATATTATATATATATACATGCGCTTAGAAACAAAGTCTCTAGGGTTCGATATCCGGTCTTATCGAATATACTACACTACGACCGATACACTTGCCGTATGTGCGTAATTTATTTGTTGAGTCCAAATTTTAAAACTTGCTGAAATATATATTTAATACACTTTTCACGTATCAGTAAATTATGGCATGGAACCTTCATGCTATCTGACAAGGACAGTTGACAACCTGTAGTAGTTTGTTACTTTTTGTATATAAAGTATGAAAATGGTGTAATATAAATTATATTGTAAGTTAAAGTTTCCTGTTGTGTGTGATGGGTAAATCAAACCAAAGTAGCATGCCTGAGTTTTGGATTGTTATAGTGAGAGAAGAGACGTCGCCAACAAGGGTGAAGAAAGAGTAGCGTTCAAGGGGTAGGTTGGAGAAAGAAGATTGTTAAATTTATCAATATGGTTGGAATGTTCATTGCATAAATGGTAGCTTGCATTTCTGTTAGGTTAGACCATTTGCAATGCAGGCTTCACATACATTTGTTGCCAAGTGGATCCACGGTGAACATAAGGCAATAGTCGGATGTCACAAGTTTCGGTGGGAAAGCCTGTAGCTATTGACCGCCGCTAACGAGTTTTGTGGGTGGAAGGAAGAGAGAAATGGAGGGAAGTTTGTGGGGGAGTCCTTCTCGCGTAAAGGTTCTTCGTAAGCCTCAATTGTAAATACTCTTGGTAATGGATGATAGTGATTAAGGTCAAAATGGGTAATGTGTTAAACTCACATGCGGACTATATTATATCCATTTCTAATACATTTTCTATATAAACAACTTGTGTTGCTATGTTTACAAAAATGCATCATTACAATAATAAAAAAAACTAGCTTTAAAAGATAAAAAAAGATTTGAGATGTTATATGTTTTAAAATTACACTCCGAACTTTTCAACCCATATGGCCTTTGAAAGAACATATAACCCGTATTAAATCATCCCATTCACAAGATATAGATTAGTGTTACAATAATATATTTCTTCTTAATCACATTTAACACAAAAAAAGTTGATATGCTTTGGGTCAACGCAAACATGCATGCTTTGAGCCACCCATTTTAACAACTTATTGTATGGGTGTACATATTCACACACCCACCTCCCTATTTGCACACTCTCAAGATGGGTCGTCTAGACTTAGACGTGGCGTCTAAGTTTCCTTTCTCCGACCACATTCCTACCCTCGTACAATGTCAAATCAGTCATATCAGACAAGGCGTTTAGACCTAGACGGAGCCGGAAGACGACCTGTTCAAGACGGGTCGTCTAGGCCTAGACGACCCGTCTTGAAGGTTGATTTTGACTTTAGTGGTCTGCATGCAGGTGATTAAAGTAGTAAAGTGATACGCCCTGTTTAGGCCTAGACGAGGCTTATATTTCTTTGTTAAATAGAGCCATGCAGAGCATTTGATATCACTTCGTCGGAATTTTCTGCCTCTTTTTTCTTTGCCTCATATTACCGCATGTGATATCATTCAAAGGTGGTGAAATGTCATCATACTGGGACGACAACTATTTCTTTGGGCCGTATTCAGGCGAGTCATGGGTGCTCGAAGCTATTCCGGTAACAGTTATTAGCTTAACTACTTGTTGTTTTAATTATTTACTGATGATGCTACCGTTGTTAGGGGGAGACCGCCGTTCCCGATTCTAACGAGCAAGAGGAGGTTGTGTCAAGTGTACAAGGAAATAAAAACAGACCGTTTCTAGATTTGAACGAGCTTCCTCCCGTTGATGAAATATCCCATGTGGACGACTCGTACCAAGTTGATGCACCATGTTATCCTGCGCAACATGGGTTTCTGGATTATGGATACGGGTGTGAATACTCGTACGTGCAACAACAGGGTCCGGATGGATATTGTGATATCCCGGGTTTTTCGGATAACTTAAACGTAATACGTGTCAATCTAATTACGTGCTATGTGTACGAACGTGTACGAATTAAATGAATACGTGTTGTGTGTTGGGTGATTGTTTTAGTGATTGAATATTTAGGTTTGATATGTGCACGAACTTAACCGAACCGCGACACGTTCCAAACCTTGGTTCATTGCGACTCTAGGAGTAACAAGTTTTTAAACTCTAGCTAAAGTCAAGTTCTCGGCCATAAGATCAAAACCGAACCACTCAAGCTCCCTTGCGGCTGCATTCAAATCCAAACCAAACTACTTTAATCTTTGGCCGCGAGATCACATCTAAACCAAACAAACTCACCCTAGTCTCTCGGCCGCAAGACCCAAACCCAAACCGCAACCCTCACCTCTTTGTGCTATATATATACACATACCCATGCATGTTTCATACACAAAAACACAAACCCTAGAAGGAAAAACTGCCGTCGGCAGCTTGTTCACAGCCCTTGCGACCGCAAACAGCCTTCATCAGATCAGCCTTTGTTCAGTCCATTCAACCGCAAACAGCCCTTGATCTAATCAGCTGGTTCACTCGCCCGGTCGCGGATCAGCCTTGCTTTCTTTCCTCTCGGCCGCAAGCAGCCTTGATCACCGGATCCCCTAGCTTAATCACGGTTCGTTTACATTGTTATTAAAAGATTAGAGGTTATCTCTGATTACAAGATCATGTTCGGATTATGTATATGTTTGAATGTCTAGTTGTTTCGGATAAATATGCATGTTTGAATGTCTAGTTGTTTCGGGTCTTATGTGTTGGATAAGTAATAGGCTGTTTTGATCATGTGCTTGTGAATAATTGTTTGCGGAAACCCTAAGTGCTTGAATGAATTGTTGTCTCGGACATATGATTAATTGATTAGTTGTCTTCGGATTATATGTGCTTGCAAGTAATCGGCTGAATTGATAGTGTGGGTATACATGACTGTTTTCGGAATCAATAGCTTACAACTATGATTTGTTTATAAAGATTATAGTTATTGAGTAGGGTTTGCATGGATAAGTAGTTAGTAGTAAACTAGGATAAAAAATCGGTCTTTGGTCGCTTAGGTCGATCAATAGGAACGGTGTAGGTAGGTTGTAATAACTATAATGCTGAAACAGCCTGCTGAATACTAGTTACAGCCGACTTCATCTGGCTGTAACTTGGTCGTTGGTTGTCGAAAAATGGATTTTCTGATGTCTAGAACGTAGAGATTTGAATAAGGAATCTAATGGCGCTAGATTCATAATTTTCTGAAGTCGTTTGATATTTTTAAAGGGCTAAACAAGTTCAGCAGCTAAAGCTGTTAAAATGCTGAGATTCTGTTGATTGTTTATCAGGTTAGATTTTAAAATCAGTAGGGAGTTGAGTCATGATTTTTGTACAGCAACTAGGTATAGAAATTTCCGGACAACTCCAACTGGAATTTTGTTAATCGGACGATCAGTGATTTTTAAATAAATTCTTCCGTGGACTGCAGTCAGAAAGCGGTAAATCTGACTGCAGCTTAATGAATTAATATTTATGGTTAATTGGTAAAGATTTAGGACGTGGAAAAATTATATAAATTTCTATGGTATAGATGTCACATACTGTAGAAATATTGGAATTTTTGGAATGTTAGAACTATTTTATAAAAATCCTAGAAAACAGCTGAATAATTGAGTGTTAAGCAGAAAGTTGATAACTTGTGATTGTGTGCATAAAGTGTTGTATGGTTTTGGAATATGTTCATGATAAGTTGTTTGATTTCTATGATCACATGAGAATACTTGCATGCATGTTTGAGTGTTAGATATGTTGTTTGTATGTATCACTTTGTGAGTAAATTGCGTGTGGAATTTGTATTGGTGTGATTACACACTGACGTAGAATTAATTGGTTTGATTAGGACGCAACTAGCGGTCCCATCTCTTATAACATCTTTGCCACACTAACCGAGCAAATAAAGGTGAGTTCACGGCCCCTAACTTTATACGGTTTTTAAACAACAGGGGGAGAAACATGTATACACTCTCAAACTCAAACTCTTTACGTTATACGAATTTAACGTCACTTAACTATACGGTAACTAAGTTAATGTTAATGTAATGTTATGGTCACTATGCAGCTTTATCACTTAAGTCCTCGACAATCTCCTCGGATCGTTAGTATTTGGGTTAAATAGCGGGGGAATTATAAGTAGTACTACTGGGTCTGACGAGCCCCATCCGAGCTAGTCGCGCTAGCCGACCGGGTATGGTCAACGGGTGTATGATTGGCCTAACATCGCCATGGTCATGTGATAGGCCTGGCAAAACGGAGGCACAACTGTCAGCTTCGATCGCGAACACTTAGTGACATGACTTTAGGCTAGCTACCTATATACATTAATATTGAACTTAATTACGGAACAACTTAATATTCCGGGTTTGGAATATTGGAAACATCAACTTATTATCCCGGGTTGGGGATAATGGAAACAACAACTTAATATTCCGGTTTGGGAATATTGGAAGCAACAACTTATTATTTCGGGATTGGAATAATGGAACTGATTAGTTATCCCGGGTTGGGGATAACGGAGTAACAAACTATAACCGAACAAACGAATTTATGAAAACCTGTGAACTCACTCATCTTTAATGTTGACACTTGTTTCTTTACATGTTTCTCAGGACGCTAGGAGCTCTAGGTGCACGCACATGCATTGAACAAGACATCTTTATCGAGTCTTATTTATTAATACTGTTTTGGGATTTTTCATTTGTTTTGGCGTTTGTGTTGGCGCCCGCATCAGTACTTATTTATGCTTCCGCTCAAACTTTAAAAATAATGCTCTACTAAATATTGGTAATTGATATAAAATCTACAATGAACGATTTTGCAAAACGTATAATCAAATCATGTAGAGTCGTTCGACGTACTAGTGTTTCAGATTCTGGGTTGTTCACATGCCTCGCGGTAAAACTCCGCAAGTGGAAATTGAGGGTGTGGCAGATATGAAGGAGACGGTTACGAAAGTTACAATGCAACACAGTCTTTGTACGCTCAAGAAGTCTATCCTGATGGTGGAGGTTATAGTGGTGAGGCACCCCCATACGTAGGCAATCCGTACCTCACAGAGATGGTATCAAAACTTATTTATTTATGTTGAGTAAACATAAAATCTAGCATAACGCTATCGATTTTAGAGGTTTTCAAATCTCTAGATGAGCTAAAAAACTGGGCATAGGAAACGGCAAAGGCGGATGGTTCCGTTATTGTGACCCGACGATCAAAGAAAATTGGTGGAAGGACCAGGAGGGTATGGCTTGAATGTGACCGTGGTGGTGAGCGCCATACTACAGCAACGGTCAGAAAAGCTGGAAGCAAGAAAACCGGTTGCCCGTTTTACCTGGTGGCTGTGCGAGACCATCCGTATGAAACATAGGGGATAAAAGGGGGAAAGACTGAACATAACCACGAGCTCTGTGGGGACCTGTCGGCCCACGCGTTTGTGCGAAAGTTTACTCCTGACGAATACAGATTGTCGAGCAGCTGACAGCTCAAAACGTGGAGCCGCGCAGAATTTTTCAAACGATAAGGAAGCAGTTTCCCGACAGTTTCCATGTTCAGAAAGACGTTCAAAACGCAGTTCAGAAGATTAGGGACGGACAAAGATACGGACTGACTCCCATGCAGTCGCTAGAAAACATCTTTATTATAAACGAATTTATTTACGAGACACGAGAGGAACCCGAAACAGAGGTCGTTACAGAGATCTTCTTTGTTCATCCCTACTCGAGTGAAACGTGGTGTGCGTTCCCGCACGTTTTGCTAATCGATTCGACGTACAAGACGAACGTATACAACATGCCATTTGTCCAGATAGTTGGTATGACGCCCACCAACTATTCGTTTTGTATCGCACATGTCGTTATCTGCAAAGAACGTAGTGATAACTTTGTATAGGTGCTTGAGAGGATCAGGTCAATGTTGGACTGATGTATGGAGCCACATGTGATTGTAACGGATAGAGACCTGGCCTGAATTAACGTGTGTGCTAAAGTTTTTCCAAACGCCTCTCAATATCTCTGCAGGTTTCACATACAACAAAATATTTGTAAGCACTGCAAGAGCGCATTCATAGAAGAAGACTGGCAAAAATTTTGGTCATCCTAGGAGAGATTGTGTGAGTCTCCATCAATACCCATATACGAGTACAACTTGTGCAACCTGCAAAAGCGACTTGTGGAGTGCAAATCTTCAATTAAGTTTATGTAATAAAATGTGACCTACCTATGTACATTTAACTAATTATTGATACTTTTTAGGGGTGTTTACGTACGTGTATGATAACTAGCTGAAAGACTACAAGGAAATGTTCATCTTTGCATGGACTGATCAGAGTCGCAACTTCGGGCAGCGTACCACAAACAGAGTTGAGAGTCAACACGCGAATAAAGAGATACGTCCAAGATAGGAGCTCACCGGATCGTATAGTAGGTTGTGTCAAGGATATAGTTGAAACACAATACGGTGAAATAAGGAGGAGCTTTCGAGAAAGCATCGAAAAAATAATGAACCACCACAAAAACTCGTTATTTGACCACCTACGTGGAAAAGTTTCCCATACAGCGCTTAACTTGTTGAGTGGAGAGCTACTTAGGAAACTAGACGCGTTGCAGCGCTTGCAATCATCTTGTGGATGTCAGATATGGTACAGCTGTGGGTTGTCGTGTGCTTGCAGGCTGGAAAAGTATGTACTTGTAGGTAATACTTGCTAAACGTGAAGCGATGTGTATTTTACTTGTCCGTATCATGTAACTTTAACCGTGCATTGTTTTAACCGTGCAGAGTGTCCGATTCAACTCGAAGACGTAGACATCTTCTGGCAGAAGCTTAACTTTCAGCCATGTTAATTGACATCGGATTACGTTGACGTGGTAGAAGAGCTGAACATTGTTCGGCAACAGTTAGAGTCACACCCCCTGCTAAAAAAAAGCTTGATGGGAAAGATTAAAGCGGTGTTGACCCCAACCAAATCCACCAGGAAACCACCGGTTGTCCAACAAAATACTCGTGGACGACCAACAACAAAGCAAGCACAACTTCGGTTTAACGACGTCCCCCGCCTTAGCTCGTACGTTCCGTCCCAGGGTTCCGAACAAAGTACATACGATGCCCCCTGCCATAGCTCGTACGTTCCGTCACAGGCCACTCAACAGTCGGTCATCAAGTCACAAAAACCCAAGCGGGACGAAGCCGTTCAACGAGTTCTAAACAAAGAGAGATTTGAGATGATAACAGTTTTCCGTTGATAGTGGGCGACGAGTATGTGTCAACAATCAAACGGTTTAAGCCTCTCCTTCCGACATTGTTTCACCCGTACATCTCGTGCATACAAGATGTGAGGCCAGACGGTCATTGTGGGTTTTGGTCTGTGGCTGTGGGCTTGGGTGTGGGAGAACATGCGTAGAGCCACATTCGAAAAGACCTTCTACAGGAGATGGATCATAACGCATCGATCTGGGCGCCAGTATTTGAAGCATGGGAGGAAGGATACTTTTACACGAATCGTCAGAGCCTAATCTGGGATTCAGTGGAGCGTTTTCCCCCCACTCATTGGATGGACTTCCCCCACGCAGGGCTTCTCATCGCACAAAGGTACGGTATCGTGGTTCACCTGTTAAGCATCGATGGTTGTTCCACCTTCTTCCTAATAATTTCCGATGGATCGAGAACCACGAACCATAACGATTGCACATGTTAATAATAACCACTTCATACATATTAAGCTGGAAGGCCAGTTTCCAATGCCGACAGTAAACGACCTTTGGTTGACCTACTGAAGCGCCGCTGCAGAACAATGGCTACACAAGTACACGCCCCGTTTAGAATGGTATACGTCGATAATGAATCCCTCACCAAATCTAAACCCGAATATTAATTACGTCGACAGTGAATCGGAGGAATGAGGGTTTTTGTACTTCTAATATGATTTATTGTATACTTAATACGATTTTTTGTATGACTTTCTGAATAATTAATACGATTTTTTTTATAATTAACACAAAGTTTTTTATACAACTAATAAAATTTTTTGTATAATTAATAGGATTTTATATAATTAATATGAAATTTGATATAAGCCGACATTCCTTCAATATACACAAGGCACAACAATTAAACCATACAAAGCCCATTTAAAAACTTACATAATATGCATCATATATTAAACATAAAATAAGTAAAATATATCCTTCCACTCGTTCTTTCACTTAACCCAAAAGATATGTCACCCAAAAACTTCATAAAAAAAGTTTAAGTATTCTGAACCCTAGCTGCAAATAAACCAACAAACTCCGGGCATTGAAAAACATCAGCAATCATACTCTCCGAACTCTCACAACCCACCGTCGCCACCGGCAGATGACCACCATAAAACGGCAACCACCACCACCAAGCTGCTGGTCAAAGTCAAACAGATTCACTTGACTGTTACCACCACCATTAATATGAAATTTGATAAGTTTATTCACAATTAATAAGATTTTTTAATTAATAAGGTTTTTATAATGAATACGAATTTTATAATTGTGTTCATAAATAATATGATTTTATATCTAAAAGGAAAACAAAAACCAAAAAAATATGGCATATACGAGTCGTCTAGATCTAGACGGACAATCTCTTTTTGGCTACAAGACCTTTTTACCCTTGGATTGCCTCCGTCTAGCCTAAACCAGGGGTAAAAAGGTAATATTGTACAATTAGACGACACGTCTAGAGCTAGACGCCACGTACAAGTTGAGTGGCAACTTTGAAACTAGCCACTTTTTGAATTTTAAAGGTAAATGGTGAATTACCATTTCACCCCTGAATGGCCACCCGTCTAGGCCTAATTCAAGGGTAAAATGGTAATTAACCAATCTGAGCTGTAAAGGACTCAGGTGGTTAATCACCATTTTACCCCTGAATTAGGCATAGACTGGTGGTCATTCAGGGGTAAAATGGTAATTCACCATTTGAATAGACGTGTCGTCTAGTCCTGTACGCAACGTCTATTTATATTTACCATTTTACCCCTGAATGGCCACCCATCTAGGCCTAATTCAGGGGTAAATGGTAATTAACCACCTGAGTCCTTTACATATCAGAGTGGTTAATTACCGATTTACCCCTGAATTAGGCCTAGACGGGTGGCCATTCATGGGTGAAATGGTAAATCACCATTTATTCCATACGTGTCATCTAGACCTAGACGGCCCATCTATACCTCGTATATGGCTGGCCAGCCTAGACGACCAGCCATATACGACCACCACACACACACACACACACACACACAAACACACACACATACGTATTCTAGCCTTTCTACCGTATTTAGAGCGTATTTTTGAGGAAATCAAGCATCTCTTGTACGTATTTTCACCTAAACTTCATTAATCTTTAATGTATTATGCATTTAGACCGTAGGATGTGGGTGAATTTGATGATTTTTGGGGTTTAGTGGTTGTGATGTTCATGTATATGGGTTTTTTGTTGAACAAGACGGGGCGTCTACTCCTAAACGACCTTAGTAGACGACCAAAATTATTATTTTTCTTTTATTTAACTTATATAATTTATTTTTTTAATATTATGTGTTCTTATTTGGTTTATTGTAATTATTTGTGTTATATTGTTATTATTATCGCAGATTAGTTGTGGACGATATTGTAGATCGGATACACGGGGACCCACATCTGCATGGTCCGCAACTGGCTCCGCAAGCGCCGGCGGATCTGCTACACGGCCACCCTATCTTGAGTTCCCGCCAGAAACCGAGGCCGCCCGTTTTTGCGGGAAGCTACGCTGGATGCAGGTCGGATCGCACATGACGGTTGACTGGGATGCGATCAAGGCGATGGTGAGATGTCGAGACTGCGTTTTTCGTTCTCATTGATTCCCCGTGGCACCGTCTGTTTGACTTAGCTGGCACGCCGAGTTATAGGGAGCTGCTCATCAAGTTCCTGTCGACATTCACGTTTCACCCTCCACGGGTCGACCAACCGCCTCCCCAGCCACAGGGTCCTCCCCCTCCGCCTGAGGTTTCATTCAGGCTTGCCGGTGTTTGGCGTTCGATGACGCTTGCTGAGTTTGCCGTTCATAGCGGTATATACCTGCAGGAGGAGATTGCTACGGATGTTTATACGGAGGGGCTAGTGGTGGTGGATAGACCCACTCTTTTGGGATTTTGGGAGGTGGTCGCAGGCCATGACACTTGGGAGCATGTCAAGGCGAAGGGGAGGATTTCACACGTTGCCGACCCGTTGTACAGGTACGTACGTTTATTACAGTAATTATTTGATTATTATTGCTATGAATTAATTTCCATATTTCGCTAATATTATGTGTAGGTATTTACATCAGATGCTCGTTACGTCTATTACCGCTCGCGGACACAGCCGTGAGTGATGTACGAGCACCAATTTATTTTTCTACTATTGCCTATTGTACAGGAGGTCGTGCGCACGGTCTCGCCCAGTACTTAGCCTCTGCCCATCACTGGCAGGAGCACGACTTTTTGTACGGCGGGGCATACGTCACCGTGATTGGCCGGTCATTGGGTCTTCTGCCGGAGACAGATCACATTTGCAGCCAACCATACCGTCAACGCGGATGGGTTTTCAGACCTTGCGTGGGATGAAGCTGGTGAAGAGATTCAGCGTGCTAGGCGAGCGGTTTAAAATCCGCGCAGGTGAGCCATGGATTCCGGAGCCGCTGCTAGATCAGTTCGATCCAGTCTATCCGCTGGCAGATGAGGCATCGGTCGTCCAGGAGCCTCCGGTTGATTTAGACGGACCGGCACCGCCACCACCACCACCTCACGGGGTGTCCCAGTTTCCGCAGCACGTTATTCTAGGTCATGCCCCGGGAGGTGCAGCATACATGCCTTACGAGCCGACGTCGACAGGCTTATGGATCTCATAGGCTGGGTGGTTCGGGAGTTACATGATAGACGAGAGAGAGAGAGAGAGAGAGAGAGAGAGAGACGGGTTACCTCCCATACCGCTCCCACCACCTCGAGCACCACATCAGCAGCAGCAGCTGCAGCAGCCAGATCCCGACTCCGACTCGTATGCATAGACGTTTTGTATTTAGTATTCAGTTGTACAGATACATATTGTTATGGATATACAAAGTTATGTTATATATGTTATATCTGTTAAATTTAACTTTGTTTTCAGTTATTCGATTACTTGATGATTGTTTGTGTTAAATCGACGTTGAAATGTAATACGGAATCACACATACTTCTTGCATCTTCTTAAAATGTTGAAAAGATTATTAAATTTAAATATTCTATTTTTTTTTAAAAAACAATATAAAAACAATTAAATATTTAAACGATCGAAAAGGCTAACTTATTTTTATACAATAAACAAAACTTTTTAAAATCTCAAATTACACCATAACAAAATCAACCTCCAACAACAACCACTTTACCCCACCAAAACACCCCCTTTTCAACCTCCAACAACGACCAATTCACCCCACCAAAACACCCTTTTCCAACTAAAAAAAAACCATGGTCCTAGACGGGTCGTCTAGGTCTAGACGGCCCGTCTACACACATAAATTTCTACGCCCTGCCATGCACCTGTTGACCCCTAAAAATCAGTGCCTAGACGGGTCGTCTAGGGCTTAAGGGTGTACAAATAGGCATCAGGGGTGTCCGAATAGATTGAGCCCTTTGTATTATTATGTTGGTGATGACAACAAATTCCTTTTATAAACAAATTGCTTTGTAAATATAGTTTAGAATTTATTTGATTTAATTTAGGAAGTATAAGCATTGCCATTAAAAAAATTGTTTTAAAAAATAGTAATTACAAGTTTTGTCCTTTATCTATATACCATATTTCAGACGGTGTTTTTTTATCCTCAAAACTGACGAGTTTATGATTATTGTTTTAAAATCTTGCAAAGTATGTATTTTGAGCCTAACCCAGTCAAGTAAGATTTAATGTTAAGTGAACAATAATTTGGGTTTTTTTACTTATGTATTTCAAAAACTATTTTAATTTTCATAGATAAAAACAAAATGAATTATATATCTAAACATATTCTCTCTCTAAAACACACACTCTCTCTATACTCTTTCTCTCTCTAGGGCAAACCCCCACCACCACCACCTAGAGGTGTACAAATCAGTTTTTTTCCGAAACCGGTTCCGATTAAAAACCGGTTCGGTTTTTTTGGCGGCCAAAAAAACCGGTTATTCAATAACCGGTTCCGGTTATTCAATAACCGGTTCCGGTTATTAACCGGTTTTATGTTCGGAAAAATGTAACCGGTACTAACCGGTTATAAAAAAAACCGGTTCTGTAACCGGTAAAAAACTGGTAAGAAACCGAAAAAATCGGTTAAAAAACCGGTTTTTAATTAAGTCCAAAATTTATGTATTTTTTCCGGTATATTTTTTTTTCTAAAAATGAAGTTTTTTTAATATAAATACTTAAGTATGCAAATATAAAAATTTAAAATATAACATCATTAAGTCTTGAAACAAACGATTGTTACATAACGGTGAAAATACGAATGATAAACGTAATAAATGAAGTGCGAAAACTTAAAATATTAATCCGCAAGAACGTCCACTAATATATATTTTTTTAGTGGGACTACAATAGAAATAATATATCTTGAGCCTCGTTTAGTAATCTTCGCTCGAACCCGAAGTTGAACTATTGCGAAGGAATTCATCCAATGCGGCTTCTTCGTCGGTCATTGGGGTTGTCAATTCGGCTTGAACCTCATCCTTGTACACTTCGCCTTCGTGTTCCAATTCATCCTCGAGTGTGCGTATGTGTTGACATCTCTCCATCGCATCCAAGTAATCTTTTAAGCAAATCGACATCTCAACCACTTTTGGTGTTAGTCGAGTCCTCCTTATCGAAATCACCTTACCACTAATAGAAAAAGCACTTTCCGAAGCTACCGTGGAAGCTTGGACCGTTAGTAAATCTCGGGCCATTATAGCTAAGATCGGAATTTGATCTTCCTTACTTTTCCACCAAGCCAACAAATCAAAATTTTTAAAGTCTTGTGAAGTCATTGTTTGTAGAAAGTTCGACCCACCATACCGACCAAGTTCGCTACTAGTATTGTTACCACGTTACATTTGACTCGACTCATCAAACCATTAGTTATAAACATACAAATCTTGATCTTCCATACTTGAACAACCTTCGCCGAAAGCAGCATTTCTCATTGACTCGTGAATGTGTGACGTGGTTGCACTATATTTTGTTACATAAACGTCAAACATTTTTGAAAGTTGATCGTTGAAACGGATTTTTGCGGCTTCACTAAAGTTAGGGTCTTGTTCGGTGTTTAAATTCAACTCGTTTGCAAAGTTTTCAATCAAAGACCCGGTTCCAAAAACATTAAAGCAAGGGTTTAAAGTGGCGGCACAAGTGAAAACCGCGGGTAGTTCGCTAAAATATTTTCTTAGTTTTTCCTTCATTGGTTCTACCAATCACAATATGGCTGACCTCTAACCGAAATCTCGTTTAATTTTAAACACATTTTAAACAAATTGTGAAGCACCAATGAACTTGTTGGATAATAAACCCCCGATAAAGTTTTTGTTGGTGTTTTGAAAACTTGAAGCCATTGTGTAACCGTTTCAACAGTAGCCCAACCCGATGGGTGATAAGGCGAAACCTTTCTACGACTAGACAAAGAGTTATGAAATTCTATTAAACTTTCTTTTTGCAAAATAGCTTTTTCAAACATGGTGCAAGTCGAGTTCCATCTATGAGCAACGTCCCAATCGGGTCCTAAGCATATTCGACCCCGCTTCCTTACACATTTTTATATATTTTGAATGTCTATGCGTGTGACTATATATATGACGAAACATTTTTTTGAAAACTTCTTTTTGTGGTTCAATAACCTTTAAACCGTCTTGAACGGCCAAATTTATGATGTGTGCAATACATCGACTATGGAAAAAATATACCGTCACAAATCGGTTTATATTTTAATTTTAAAAGTATTACCGAAACCGTATTGTTTGAGGCGTTGTCAAAAGATATTGAAAAAAATCTTGTTTTCCAATTTGTATGTTGTAATACATTTGTTGATTGCTTTATAAATAGCTTCACCGGTGTGAGGGTAATCGAATAATTTAAATAAAATTGTGCGTTTGATCATTTGCCACGTCGCCGGTTCAATCCAATGGGCGGTGACACAAATATACGAGTCAGGTGAACCGTGCGGTACGGACCAAACATCGCTAGTCAAGTTAACACTGGTTTCTAATTTTTCAAAATAAGAAATTAATTCTTGTTTAGCATTTTCCCACAATTTTAAACATTCTCTCCTAAGAGTAGCATGACTTACATGGGTGTATCGTAGTTGGAGAGTTCTTTGAACCATCTTTGTGTAGCGTTGGTTGTCGAAATGGTTTGAACGGCAAACTTTCTTGGAGCGCCTTCATAATTGTAGGCGAACAAAGAAGCGCCTTCGCTTTCCATGGAAGCTTGACCACTAGCAGGTTGTTGTTTTAACGCCTTGCAAAACGGATTTTCGATGTGTTGTCTCAATGTGGTGTTTGCTCCTTCGGCATAGAAACCATTACAATGATGACAACGCGCTTTTTTTCTCCCATTGGCCATCTCGCACAAATCGAAATGTGCCCAAATTTCGGGGTTGTGCTTCGTTGGAATAACACGAACCACCGTATCGGTTGTAGACTCGCCAATGTTGACCGAATCATGAGCACTAGAGCTTTCCATACTTTTTCAAGAATTATCGAACAAGATTGTGAGCGTTTTTAAGAGTTTTTGGAGGTTTAGAGAGTGGTATGATTGAACCGAAACACCCACAACCCTTTTATACTGGTTGGAGAAGATTTCTAGGCCAAAAAAAACTCAAAAAAACGGCTAGATTAGCCCCCAACGATCATATGACCGTTTATGATTCTGGCACGCGGTTAACCGGTTTTAAAAACCGGTTTTTTTGTTATCGTTTTCAGTTAACCGGTTTTTTGTAATAACCGGTTTGTAACCGGTTTTCATACTAACCAGTTTCATAACCGGTGTTCGCGAGAATTATTACAACTGGTCAACAACCAGTCAAACCGGTTTACAACCGAACCGGTTATGGAATAACCGGTTTTTAAAAAAATTGTTTCGTTTTTTTTGTCGGTTTCGGTTACGTAACCGGTTTTTTTTAACATCACAACCTGCCGCCACCCACTCCCACCCCCACACCACCACTATCGCAGGTCATCACATATAACAACTATATATACCTTCAAATGCCTATAAGTTCCAGTCCATAAAACCTGCAGCAAGGATATCCTACAAGCAAAATTCATTATCATTCAAACTTAACCCATTAAACATCATCTCATTATAAACCCAATCCATCCCGTTCTCCACATTGTCTACAATCATTTGGAACCCTTACCACATAAATCACATAAATGTAAGTGTTCCACTAGTAGTTCAACCTAAATCACATAAATGAAAGTGTTCCACTAGTAGTTCAACCGCATCAAGCTCGACAATATCCAAATCATCTTCAATTTGTTCAACTTATTCTTCAACAAATTTTCTTTTTTCAAACACCCTATGTCAAATTTATGAAACCCTAGGTCAACTGGGTTGTTGAAATTGAGATCCGATTCGGTTGAGCTTTTCGCACCGAAAATTAAGGCAGTGGCTTTGACGATTGTGCCGGTGACAGCGATAGTGATATTGGTGGAGATGACGACCATCTGAGGATGCGGTGGTGAGGGTGTCGGAGAGGATGCGAGGTTTGAGAGGTTGTGAGGTGGTAGGTGACGGTCGTTGGTGTCGGGATGAGTGACGGGATCCACCATGACGGAGACGGTGGCGAGTGGTTAACCACGGCGGTGGTAGGTGGGGAGTGCTGAGTTTGTTGACAAATCTTAGAAGAGGTGGTAATGGTGCTGGTGGGAGTTTGCCTTAGAGAGAGAGAGTGTTTGTGTTTCAGAGAGAGAGTGTTTGTGTTTAGATATATATTTTGGGCTCAATCTATTCACACACACCCTTGCTGCCTATTTGGACACCCATGAGCCCTAGACGGGTCGTCTAGGGCTAGACGCCCCGTATAGCACTGATTTTGAGGAGTCAGCAAGTACCTGCAGGGCCCATAGATTTAGGGTTTAGACGGGCCGTCTGGACCTAGACGACCCGTCTAGGATGCTGGGTTTTTTTTGTTGGAAAAGGGTTGTTTTGGTCACTTTTTTGGTGTTTAGATGGGCCGTCTGGACCTACATGATCCATCTAGGATGTTGTGTTTTTTTGTTGGAAAAGGGTGTTTTGGTGGGGAGATTGAAAAAATAGTGTTTTGGTGAGGTAAATTAGTTGTTGTTAGAGGTTGATTTTTTTAGGTGTAATTTTAGGTTTTTTAAAAGTTTTGTTTGTTGTACAAAAAATGAGTTGTGTTTTTCAATCGTTTATATATTTAATTGTTTTTACATTATATTTTTTTTTAAAAATATACACTAAAATATAATATTGTTTACAACATTTTAAGATGAATGCAACAAGTGTATGTGGTTTCCGTATTACATTTCAATGTCGATTTAACACAAACAATCATCAAGTAATCGAACAACTGAAAACAAAGTTAAATATAACATATATAACATAAATTTGTACAACCAAAACAATATTTATCTGTACAGCTAAAAAGTAAATACAAAATGTCTATGCATACGAGTCGGCATCAGTATCTGGCATCTGCGGCTGCTGCTGCTGATGTGGTGCTCGAGGTGGTGGGAGCGGTATGGAAGGTAACTCGTCTCTCTCACGTCTATCCTGCATCTCCCGGACCACCCAGCCCATGAGATCCATAAGCCTGTCGACGTCGGCTCGTAAGCGCGGGTATGCCGCAACCCCCGGGGCATGACCTGGAAGGACATGCTGCGGAAACTGAGGCAACCTGTGAGGTGGTGGTGCGGTGGCGGTGCCAGTCCATCAACATAAACCGGAGGGTCCTGTACTACCGCTGCCTCATCTGTCGGAGGATGGGCTGGAGCGAAGTGATCAGGCAGCGGCTCCGGAATCCATGGCTCACCTTCGCGGGTTTTAAACCGCTCGCCTAGCATGCCGAACCTTTTCACCAGTCTCATCCCCTGCAAGGTCAGAAAACCCATCCGCGTGGACGGTATGGCCGGCTGCAAGTGCGGGTCCGACTCTGGCACAAGACCCAACAGCCGGGTGATGACGGTGACGTACGCCCCGCCGTACAAAAAGCCGCGGTCCTGCCGGTGGTGGGCGGAGGCGAAGTACTGGGCGAGACCGTGCGCAAGTGCGCACAGCCTCCTGTACAAAAGGCAATAGAAAAAAAACAAGTCGGTGCTCGTACACCACTCACGGCTTTGTCCGTGAGCGGTAATAGACGTAGCAAGCATCCGATGTAGATACCTGCACATTATGTTAGCGAAAAACGGAAATTAATTCATACCAACAATAATCAAACAATTAACGTAATAAACGTACGTACCTGTATAGCGGGTCGGCAACGTGAGAAATCCTCCCCTTCGCCCTGACATGCTCCCAAGTGTCAGGGCCTGCGACCACCTCCCAAAAGCCCAAAAGAGTGGCTTTATCCACCACCACAAGCCCCTCGTATATACATCGGTGACAATCTCCTGCTGCAGGTATATGCCGCTATGAACGACAAACTCTGATGGCGTCATCGAACGCCACACACCGACCAGCCTAAATGAAACCTCTGGCGGAGGGGGAGGACCCTGTGGCTGGGGAGGCGGCTGGTCGACCTGTGGAGGGTGGAACGTGAATGTGGACAGAAACTCGACGAGCAGCTCCCTGTAAGTCGCTGTGCCGGCCAGGTCAAACAGTCGGTGCCACGGGGAATCAACGGGAATGAAGAATCGAAATCTGGGCGTCTGCCCGATCGCCTCGATCGCGTCCCAGTCGACCGCCGAGTGCGGTCCAACCTGCATCCGGCGTAGCTTGCCACAAAATCGGGCGGCCTCGGTGTCGGGCGGGAACTCAAGGTATGGGTGGCCGTGGAGCGGATCCACCAGCGCTGTCGGGGCCCGTCGCGGACCATGCGGATGTGGTTAATTACCATTCTGCCCTTGAATTAAGCCTAGATGGGCGGCAGTTCAAGTGTAAAATGGTAATTTACATTTTGAATTTAAAATTCAAAAATTTTCAGGGATAAAGATCCCGCCTGATATATACGGGTCGTCTAGGTCTAGACGACCCGTCTAGATCCTGACATTATGACCATTTTGCCCCTGGTTTTGGTCTAGACGGCCAAGAAACTGGGGGTAGAATGGTCTTCTGGCTTTGGCTAGACGGGGCGTCTAGGTCTAGACGACCCGTATATATACATTTAAATTATTTTTTGGTATAACTAATAGTATTTTATTTACGTAATTTGAACTTTGATATGAGCCGACATTCTACCAGTACACCAAAGGCACAACAAATTAAACCATACAAAGCCTATCTAAAACCAACAAACTCCGGGTATTGAGAAACAGACGACAATTATACTCTCCGAGCTCACACGTCCCACCGTCGCCACCGGCAGCAGTTCAAGTGTAAAATGGTAATTTACATTTTCAATTTAAAATTCAAAAATTTTCAGGGATAAAGATCCCGCCTGATATATACGGGTCGTCTAGGTCTAGACGACCCGTCTAGATCCTGACATTATGACCATTTTGCCCCTGGTTTTGGTCTAGACGGCCAAGAAACCGGGGGTAGAATGGTCTTCTGGCTTTGGCTAGACGGGGCGTCTAGGTCTAGACGACCCGTATATATACATTTAAATTATTTTTTGGTATAACTAATAGTATTTTATTTACGTAATTTGAACTTTGATATGAGCCGACATTCTACCAGTACACCAAAGGCACAACAAATTAAACCATACAAAGCCTATCTAAAACCAACAAACTCCGGGTATTGAGAAACAGACGACAATTATACTCTCCGAGCTCACACGTCCCACCGTCGCCACCGGCAGCAGTTCAAGTGTAAAATGGTAATTTACATTTTCAATTTAAAATTCAAAAATTTTCCGGGATAAAGATCCCGCCTGATATATACGGGTCGTCTAGGTCTAGACGACCCGTCTAGATCCTGACATTATGACCATTTTGCCCCTGGTTTTGGTCTAGACGGCCAAGAAACCGGGGGTAGAATGGTCTTCTGGCTTTGGCTAGACGGGGCGTCTAGGTCTAGACGACCCGTATATATACATTTAAATTTTTTTTTTGGTATAACTAATAGTATTTTATTTACGTAATTTGAACTTTGATATGAGCCGACATTCTACCAGTACACCAAAGGCACAACAAATTAAACCATACAAAGCCTATCTAAAACCAACAAACTCCGGGTATTGAGAAACAGACGACAATTATACTCTCCGAGCTCACACGTCCCACCGTCGCCACCGGCAGCAGTTCAAGTGTAAAATGGTAATTTACATTTTCAATTTAAAATTCAAAAATTTTCAGGGATAAAGATCCCGCCTGATATATACGGGTCGTCTAGGTCTAGACGACCCGTCTAGATCCTGACATTATGACCATTTTGCCCCTGGTTTTGGTCTAGACGGCCAAGAAACCGGGGGTAGAATGGTCTTCTGGCTTTGGCTAGACGGGGCGTCTAGGTCTAGACGACCCGTATATATACATTTAAATTATTTTTTGGTATAACTAATAGTATTTTATTTACGTAATTTGAACTTTGATATGAGCCGACATTCTATCAGTACACCAAAGGCACAACAAATTAAACCATACAAAGCCTATCTAAAACCAACAAACTCCGGGTATTGAGAAACAGACGACAATTATACTCTCCGAGCTCACACGTCCCACCGTCGCCACCGGCAGCAGTTCAAGTGTAAAATGGTAATTTACATTTTCAATTTAAAATTCAAAAATTTTCCGGGATAAAGATCCCGCCTGATATATACGGGTCGTCTAGGTCTAGACGACCCGTCTAGATCCTGACATTATGACCATTTTGCCCCTGGTTTTGGTCTAGACGGCCAAGAAACCGGGGGTAGAATGGTCTTCTGGCTTTGGCTAGACGGGGCGTCTAGGTCTAGACGACCCGTATATATACATTTAAATTATTTTTTGGTATAACTAATAGTATTTTATTTACGTAATTTGAACTTTGATATGAGCCGACATTCTACCAGTACACCAAAGGCACAACAAATTAAACCATACAAAGCCTATCTAAAACCAACAAACTCCGGGTATTGAGAAACAGACGACAATTATACTCTCCGAGCTCACACGTCCCACCGGCGCCACCGGCAGCAGTTCAAGTGTAAAATGGTAATTTACATTTTCAATTTAAAATTCAAAAATTTTCAGGGATAAAGATCCCGCCTGATATATACGGGTCGTCTAGGTCTAGACGACCCGTCTAGATCCTGACATTATGACCATTTTGCCCCTGGTTTTGGTCTAGACGGCCAAGAAACCGTGGGTAGAATGGTCTTCTGGCTTTGGCTAGACGGGGCGTCTAGGTCTAGACGACCCGTATATATACATTTAAATTATTTTTTGGTTATAACTAATAGTATTTTATTTACGTAATTTGAACTTTGATATGAGCCGACATTCTACCAGTACACCAAAGGCACAACAAATTAAACCATACAAAGCCTATCTAAAACCAACAAACTCCGGGTATTGAGAAACAGACGACAATTATACTCTCCGAGCTCACACGTCCCACCGTCGCCACCGGCAGCAGTTCAAGTGTAAAATGGTAATTTACATTTTCAATTTAAAATTCAAAAATTTTCAGGGATAAAGATCCCGCCTGATATATACGGGTCGTCTAGGTCTAGACGACCCGTCTAGATCCTGACATTATGACCATTTTGCCCCTGGTTTTGGTCTAGACGGCCAAGAAACCGGGGGTAGAATGGTCTTCTGGCTTTGGCTAGACGGGGCGTCTAGGTCTAGACGACCCGTATATATACATTTAAATTATTTTTTGGTATAACTAATAGTATTTTATTTACGTAATTTGAACTTTGATATGAGCCGACATTCTACCAGTACACCAAAGGCACAACAAATTAAACCATACAAAGCCTATCTAAAACCAACAAACTCCGGGTATTGAGAAACAGACGACAATTATACTCTCCGAGCTCACACGTCCCACCGTCCCCACCGGCAGTAACGACATTTCGTCGTCTGCCGGTGCCGACGGTGCGACGTGAGAGCTCGGAGACTGTAATTGCTGTTGTTTATCAATACCCAGAGTTTGTTGGTTTTTAGATGGGCCTTGTATGGTTTTTTTTTAAACCGTACAAAGCCTATCTAAAAACCAACAAACTCCGGGTATTGACCAACAATTATACTCTCCGAGCTCTCACGTCCCACCATCGCCACTGGTAGTATCGACATTTCGTCGTCTGCCGGTGCCCACAGTTGAACGTGAGAGCTCGGAGAGTATAATTGCTGTTGTTTATCAATACCCAGAGTTTGTTGGTTTTTAGATGGGCTTTGTATATAAAACCAACAAACTCGGGTGTTGACAAACAGCCGGTAATCATAGTATCCGAGCTCTCATGCCCAACCGTCGCCACGGGCAGTATTGACATTTCGTCATCTGCCGGTGCCGACGGTTGGACGTGAGAGCTCAGAGAGTATAATTACCCTCTGTTTGTCAATACCCAGAGTTTGTTGTTTTTAGATACAAAGCTTTGTATGGTTTAATTGCTGGGCCTTGGGTGTACTGAAGAACATCGGCTTATATCAAAGTTCAAATTAAGTAAATAAAATCCTATTAGTTATATCAAAAGCTTTTTTGTTGTATTAAAAAAATCTTTGTATTATTTATACAAATAAATCGTATTACACATAAAAAAGGTCGAGCCCTTGTTCTTGCTTTCTTGACCGTGGTTGACCAGGACTAATCATCAGACAATGACTGAGACTCGTTAGGTGATGTAGAAACACCTGAAATAAGTTCAACAACATATCACTATGTTAAACCACAACACACTCTATTACGCAAACAAAAACCATATATATTTAAAAAATGACAGTGTTTCTCATTTACCTTCATTTACTCCTCGAGTTTCCCTTCGGTTACAGTCTTCGATTCAGCACAAGACACTCTTTGGCGTGTAGTCGATTGAGATACAAATTTGCACGATGGAAACCGTCCCTCCAATACTTTTTCCAAAATATATAAGGCTGATCTCCATCTGGTAAATATGTATTATATTCACTGTAAACCTCAGCCGTTTTTCAAACGATCTCCGCGAGATACGGAGTGCCTGCGTATGGGGGTGCCTCACCACCATATCGTCCACCATCACGAATAATGTCTTGTACACTAGACACAACCTCCTCTTGGTCGTTAGAATTGGGAACACCGCTCTCCCCCTAACAACGATATCACCGTTAGTAAATAATTAAAACAACAAATAGTTTAACCTAATAACTGTTACCGTATTGACTTCAGGCACCGATGACCCGTTCCAGTTTAATGACATTTCACCACCTTTGGATGATATCAGATGAAGTAATACAAGCCAAAGTTCACGACAAACAGAATTACAACGACGAATTGAAAGTTTTATGTGACATCAAATGCTCTGCATGGGTCTATTTAACAAAAAAATAGACGCCCCGTCTAACCGACATGCATTGAATGATATCAGAGAAAGTAATATAAGCCAAAGAAGAAGTCGGAGAGAATTCCGACGACGAATAAAAAAAATTTTTTGCGACACAAATGCTCTGCATGGCTCTATTTAAGAACGATATCACTTTGCAACTTGGCTGACATGCATGCAGAGCACAAAATTCAAGACGGGTCGTCTAGCTCTAGACGCCCCCCCGTCTTGGCCTGGTCGTCTTTTACTCCGTCTACTGCTAGAAGCCCCGTCTGATGTGACTGATTTGACGTTGTACGGTGCAGAAATGTGGTCGCAGAAAAAATAACCCTAGACGCCCCGTCTAGATCTAGACGACCCGTCTAAAGGGTGTCTAAATAGGCAAGTGGGTGTGTGAATATGTAAACCCATATTTTGTTAAACTATGAGGTGATTGTTTATTGGCAAATACAAAAGTTTTAAACATTTTAAAAAGGGAAGATATTGGGTTCAAGTTTCAAAGACGATAAAACTACAATAAATTAACGGTTAAAAAAAGATATATATTTTATTTTTATCTATTAATATTAAAATGGTTTTTTGAAATAAATGAGTTATCTAACATTTAAAATTAACTGAGTTAGACTCAAATGATATAATTTACAGATTTTGAAACAATAACTATAAAACTAATTAATTTTAAAGATAAGGAACATCAACTAAAATGTTAACTTTCAATTCACTCTAAAAAACATTTGAGTCTTTAAATTTATGGCAACATTTTCCGATAGCTCAGTGACTAGAGCACCCAATTGAGACAAGTGGAACTCTATGAATCCCTAGAAAGTTGTTACAGGCATCTATTATAGATTTATAGTGCACCTGACTTTTTCTTACAACCAAACATTTGATCTTAACAATGTTATACTGACCATAGTGGTTCACCAGGGTGAATGCAAGTGGGCCTATTATGGCTATGTCCCAACAAGACCACGAAGAAATGATTTTCAAAGAATTCCGATCATTGTCGTGGTTTTCCAGTGGAGTTACAACATAACACCCAATTCAAGTTTGGATCCTTATTATTAATAAGGTAAGAATAAAGTGATTATTGGTTGATACTATGTGTTAGTGGTCTAGTGTAGACTAATAAAATTAGTCGAACTGAATACCGGTTTAGTTTTATGGGTATTTTTAACTATGAATATTCGCTTAATCTTGATAATATAATAAAACAAATAAATATAAGAAGTTATGTATTTTAATAAGTTCTTTTTTTTATTTACTTGTGTTTTGGCTTTTGCCCGAAGGAAAAAAAAAACTCTTACCAACGACTTGAATCTTATTTGAAAAAAAAAACTGATAACAACTGCTGCTACACTTGATCTTAGCGAAAAGGCCGAGAAAGGTATACTAGATCTTATTTAACATACAAATAAGGATGAAAAAGAAAACCG
Organism: Scalesia atractyloides; assembly: GCA_947069175.1. NCBI lineage: Eukaryota > Viridiplantae > Streptophyta > Magnoliopsida > Asterales > Asteraceae > Scalesia > Scalesia atractyloides. The sequence goes on along the minus strand of CAMTDV010000008.1, from coordinate 38,490,726 downwards.
AGCCCAATGAAAAATTTCCGAAACCCGAGACATCTTTGACGTGTATTCATTTGGGCATGGAACCAGACAGGAGATAGGGGGTATAAGATTAGATGACATGCTAGTTCATTTACTCAAACCATATACCCCAAAATTTCTTAATTTTTATTTTTAACTCTCTTTAACCCTTGTTTATTAATTATTCTTTCTAACTTTTCTTTTTAAATATATTTTGATGCTTTTATTTATATTTTGTATGTTACAAAATATAAAATTATCTTTTGACATATATATCGTATTGAAATTTACATATTTTTGATATTTTAGATACTTTAAACATGTGATGACGATCATATGTATGGAATATATGATCATATCGTATTTTAATTTATTATAGTTATTTAAAATACTGAATTATATAAAACTAGGTATTCAACCCGCGCATTGCAATAGGAAAGCAGTATGAATTTAGTTAGCATCGATTCGGTTCACAACAATACCAATACACTATTAGCACACACTATAACAATTGCAAGTTAAAACAAAGTATAACCAGGACCATATCTATTTTATTTCTTGTCATCAAAAAATAAATAAGTTGTATTTACAGAATAACTTAGATGCTTCAGAGAACAGATACATATGTATGTAGTTGAGGTAAACGGTTGAAATTCAGAAGAAAATTATACGACAAAAAAGTCAAAATGAGAAAACAATAACTAAAGCGGTCAAAATAAAAAGTCATAAAACTTACTGTAGATGTACAGTAAAAATCATGTTGTTCTATAATATAATATAATTAATGTAGTTTTTAAAATGCTAAATTATTAAACTAGGTGTTTAACCCGCATGTTGTGACATGATTTGGTTTGATTCATAATAATACCGGTACATCATGAGCACACATTATAACAGTTACAAGTTAAAACAAAATATAATTGAAACGATATCTATTTTTTTTAGTCAAAAAATAAATAAGTTGTATTTAGAGAACAACTTAGATGCTTCTTAGAACAAAGAGACATGTAGATTAGGTAAATGGATGATAAACCGAAAGAAGAAAATTGGAAGACAAAAAGTCAAAACGAAAAAAAAAAACACAACTAAAGTGGTCAAAATAAAAGGTCACAAAACTAGCCGTAGATTTATAGGAAAAAGCATGTTGTCTTTAATATGTAATAGTAAATTGTCTGCGTGTTGTCCTGGTATTTCGTAAAATTTTTACGTTTGTTATAACGTACATCAATTGAAAACGTACATAAAAATAAATACGTAAACGCATTATATGACCCGACTTATTTCTGGAAAAATTTACGTTGAAACAAAATCAACTTAAATTTATACCCACATGTACAAAAAAATAAACTCGTAAAACTCAATTACAAAGTCTTTAAAAAGTTAAGGGGTTATAAACATCAATACCAATATAGAAATTTGAGGGGTAAAAGTATAAGAAAAGATAAAACAAGAAAATAAAGGACTAAATGACAAAACACAAACACTATTCACAAACTTTACTAATTGTAATATACTAGTAAGATTATTCACGTTATGATGTGTGGTTTTAGTTAATTTTCAATTTGGTTCAGTATAACAACCGGAATAAATATGCTCAATAGAATGTCTACACATGTTTTACATTCATCAAAAACCATAAAGATAAATTTAAATTGGACAGTAGTACGACCTGATTTTAAATTAATTGTAAATGAAAACGTAAACGCTATCTTTAATATGACTTTAATGAAAATTTACGTTTAAACGTAAACAAACTTGAATTTATACCGACATGTGCATAAAATTAAGAACATAAGAAAATATTGTTTTCAAGTAAAAGAATGGTACGACGCGTTGCGATTGTGTCGAAACGTAAAGCGACTCGAATTTGTTCCGATTAATGAAAATGCATTATACATGACCCGAGCGTTTCCGAACAAAATTTACGTCAAAACGTAGACCAACTAAAAACGTACATAAAAATAAGAATGAAAACGTATTATATTTGACCTGACTTATTTCCAAAAACAATTATAACAAAATGTAGATCAACTGAATACGTACACAACAATAAACATAAGAACAAATTATATTTGACCCAACTCATTTTTAGAAAAAAATTACGTCGAAACATCAATAAACTTTAACTTATACTGACACACATAAATATAAACTTGTAAATCCCGATTACAAAGTTATTAAAAAGTTAAGGGGTTGTACGTGTTAATGCCGAAAATTGAGCGATAAAAGTATAAAAACATTAAAAAAAAAGACAAAGAGGCAAAAGACAATTTTTTTAAGAACTCTAGTTACATAACTTCCTAATTGTATTATAGATAATATAATACAAACTAGAATGGAAATGGAAAATATAAACCTGAAAATACCATGATTATTTTTTTAATGAACTAATATGTATACACCATAGACTGATATGTCCAATACCCGACATATATATAACGACTCAATTTTCTTGTTTACACTTTTGTATTTTAATAAGAGTGAAAATGGCACATTAGCCCGCCCAATACTGGACGGATCATGTCAATTCTACACATATGTTAATTCTACTCGTAAGTACTTTAAAATTTTTTAATCTTTTCTAATTTGAACAAAATAAATGTAATTAAAATTTAAATTTCATTAAATAACAAAACGTTAAATGAATCAAACTAAAAAAATTAAAATACGAAAATTTAAACTAAAAAATACGACAATTTAAAAAAACTAAATATCCGCTAAATGATCTGTCAGTCAATTATATTTACGTATATTTTTGTTTGCGGGCTATAGAGATTTTTTGCACTTAGTACTCTAGATGGTCGTGTGACCGAGTATACGTCTTAAAGTCACTTGGGTGACACTTTCGCGTTGTTCCATCATTAACGCTTTAGCTTCTATAATAATTTGTTGCCTAACATCCATCAACGCTTGTATCCTCGCTTCCTTCATTGATTTTTAAACTTCAAACGGTCAAAAATGTGACCGTTGAACGATCACCTCTCCTCTTTCTTGCACGACAAACATAACCCGGAAGCCATAACTGTGTGGGCTACCCTAGGGGGTGGAAGCAGCATGTCACACCTCGAATTCTGGTGGGCCCTGTCGGTAGGTTTATGCGTAATGATTGATAACAGTTTCACAATTAGCAGTGAAAGATAGATTGATAAAAAATTAACATAAAACATTGAAATTATCGTAGGTTTATGCTCGATGAACCTATGATAATAGCCAGCTAATCGCAGAAAACCGCGAATCTTAGAAGGTGTTTTGGGTGCTTTCCAATTCATGATAGCCTCAATCTTGGCGAGATCCACTTGGATACCACTCTCGCTTATCATGTGTCCCAAAAATTGGACTTCTCTAAGACAAAACTCACACTTTGAGAACTTTGCATAAAGCTTTCTTGCTTTAGCTATTATAGTATACACCTCAAGTGTTTCTCATGGTCTTCCTTACTACGTGAGTAGATAAATATATCATCTATGAAAATGATGAAAATTTATCTAGATATGATTTGCAGACTATGTTCATTAGATCCATGAATGTTGCAGGTGCATTGGTGAGTCCAAAGGGCATCACCAAGAACTCACAGTGACCATATCTTCTTCAAAAAGCAGTCTTGGAAACGTCTTCCACCTTTAGCTGGTGATATCCTGATCCTAAGTCAATCTTGGAAAAGAAGCTTGCTCTTTACAATTGATCGAATTAGTCATCAATTCTTGGAAAAGGGATAAGAATTCTTAATTATATCTTGTTCAACCCATGATTGTCACACCCCGGATTTCCAACCCAAATCCATTCACCGGTGGGCCCGGGTGGGGAGTATTTTGACGTCAGTTAATAACATCATAGTCAATTAAACACGACACAGCGGAAGTCTTGGAGTAAAATTACTATTATAAACCAAATGTTCGGAAATACAAAATAATATATAGGCTTATAATAGAAGATCCACAGGCGGATCATAAAATGTACAAGAAAGAATACAAAACAGACTTTAGGGCAGATCTAAGGATTTGCAAGATCCTCTTATCACTACCGAGCAGCTTCTGGCCTATTTCGTATTGTACCTGCAACTTAGCCTTTGGACGATACGTCAGCTTACGCTGGTAAATACACCCAACTGACTCATTTTGAAAATTTTAAAATGATTTTTAGGTGCAAAACGACACGAAATCTTTTATTAACTTGGGAAAGTTGACTTTGCAACCTTATATCAGATTCACATGTTTGTCAATACATATAGGGCCTAGTACAGAAACCGAGACATGATTAAATACACACCACTTAGAACTCACGAAGGAGTTATCCCCAACGTCTTGGGTAATTTGCATATGAGCGTCTGTCAGGTGTATATCTACATCCCGCGCTAAGGTCGTGGCCAATAACTAATGTATTGAGCCGAGGATATCCAGGACACGGTAATTTAACCCCCGATGTTTAAGTTATCAAACAAAGCTGATTAAAACGGAATATGCGGGTTTACTAGCCACAACCAGGCATTCGATTGACCCCATTTCGGACCAAGCGGTAATAATTTACCGTATCTCAAGCCCATATAGGGAAAATAAGTCGAGATTATTTACCTGAGCTAGTCTTCTTCTTTTATTTTTAAATAACTCAGCCGTATACAAAAGTACCAAGCGCAGATAGCATTTACCAGCAAGGCTCTAGTCTGGATTTTGGCATAAACTAGCCAATTAAATACTAACGGTCTTATAAACCATATAGTGTACATGATCATTACGTATAACGCTTGATTAAACGATGATCAGATAGAATGTAGTTTAATCCCAACAAGTACTTGACTTGTATAATATGGGGAAACTATAAACATTCTGGATTTTGAAACTTAAATGACAAGGTTAAACCCGTTTTGGTTAAATTCCGTAAACTAGTTACGTATAATCAACCGTACGCTTATAAGCGATAATGGGTAACCGGATAAGTCATGGACAAGTTCTATATGCCATTATACTTTAAATAAGTTAAAATATCAGTAGGATATCAACTTATATGCCCGTTAAGGTTTTAAAACGAAACTATGCCTTACAAGGGCATTTCGGTAATTCCATATCGTATAAAGGGAACTTGAATATAATTTAAGTTTAAGATCATGAGTATTCTGGAAAAATATTTTATTTATGATATAATATCAGCAGGATATCAATTATATGTGTATTTTATCTTTTATGACCAAACTATGCACCGAAGGGGCATTTTGGTCATTTTACACATAGTTTATAAATTATTTGGGATTCTGAGTTTATGACATGTACCTACTGTAAATATGTTTAAAATAAGTTTTAAAATCAGTAGGTATTAAGCCTTGGTCTATAATATGGGTTAAAACCATACTATGCGCCAAAACGGCGCTTATGTCGTAAAATGATGTCTTTATGCGATGTTTATGAAAACTGATATTAAGGTCAGATTAAAATGTTTTAAATATGTTATTTAATATAACGTATCAGTAGGTAAATGATTTACCTTGAAAAGATTTGACTAAAACCATTTTATAAGCCACAAGGGCTAAAACCGTCATTTATCGACATAGTTTAAGGACCTGATTGAAAACTAAGTTTATAACTTGGTTTAACATCCCAAAAAATCTTACTTATGATATTACATTAATAGGAAACTCTCAAGTTCATTATTATTTAAAACCTTGTTTTATGCAAAAAAGGGCCTTTTGGTTAAAGATAGCATAACTATGGAACTTGCGCATAAACTTAGATTCTGATTATGATCATGTAATATAACCTCAGAGGGTTATGCTACATTATATTAAGATCATAATGCAACTTTAGATCAGTAGGTAACTAATCTAAATCGGGTCAGAATCGACAGTCAAAGCAGCAGTCAAACTTCGCGACTTTCGGTTGTGAACCGACCCTATAACTGAAATTGACGAGCCGAACATGTTCTCACATGTTCTAATAATTATTACCTACATTTTTAAGTGTCAAAACAGGTTTCATAACATATAAAAGATCAATTTATGATTTTTCTGAAAAATGGCCTGTTTGACTTTTTAATATCGTAACTTTGACCCGTCAATTGGTCTAGCAAACGTGATCTTCAGGAGGTGCCCTTTATAGGGATTAACACCTACCTTATTACGATCACTTAGCCATGTGCATTTCGAACAATGGCTGGACCATAATGGTCTTAACTGAAAGTCAAAGCGTTTTCTGTAAAATGCTTGACTTTTGGCTATAAAAGCCTATAAACGAAAATGCACAAGGAAGGAACACTTACCAGTGATTCCTAGGGTGCAAAAGAACTAAGTTGGATGCTCCTTTCAGCTAGGAACTTCTAGAGGAGGGAGAAGAGTGAATTAATGAGAAAGGTGCAAGTTGGAATGTGAACTTAAACACCTATTTATAGTTGGAGAACTCAAAGGTGGTGAAGCCAGGTGTTTAGGGGTGTAAGAAGAAGCTTACAAGTGTCCTAAAACGTGGCATAGCAGTTTGGGAAGCCATGGTTTCGATTTAATGGTTTTTGGCATTTTTGTTTGGAAGCCAAGGAAACTTTCTTCGGCAGAGGGCTTCTCGCGCCCCGTGAAAGACACAGGCCATGTCTCTCGCGGCCCGCGACCGCCCCACGGCCACTTTAAAACTTTGACACTTTAGCCCCCTTAACTTATAAAAGCTTATAAAAGCCTTCTAAAACACCTTTTTGGCTTAGCCCTCCGTAGCCAATACTTGACATACCCGGGATTATGCCCGGACATTGTCGAGTTCTCAGTTTGTTAAAAGGTCACTCAGAGGTATAAATTAACATGTTGACACTTTAATCCCTCCATTATCTAACTTTCATATAATAATGGATTTAATCACTCTCGTCCAATAAACGGGACATATGAGAGTTAGGACGACGTAAAGGATCACTCAGAGGCTCAGTATAAGCATGTTGACTCCGATGTCACTCCGAGGCTAGGCATGTTGACACCATGGTCATTCAGAGGTAAAGTTTATGCATGACGACGCTAATAGTCGTTCAGAGGCTACGTTTTATGCATACCGACACTAATGGTCGTTCAGAGGCTAGGTTTATGCATGTTGACATCAGAAAGTCATTCAGAGGCTCAGTTTGAGCATGTTGTCACTTTTAGCCCATATTAGTCTTTAATAGACTATACATAAAAATACAACACGTGTCACTATATTATTGGACACGATTTTACAGGGTGTTACATCCTCACCCCCTTAAAAGAAATCTCGACCTCGAGATTTTATTCAAAAAAGATGGGGGCACTTTTGTCGCATAGTGGACTCAACCTCCCATTTATACTCGGGACCTGTAAAGGCGTCCCACTTAACCTTTACTATAGGTATCATTTTTCTTCCGAGCTTCTTAACATGTCGATCCTCGACCGAAATTGGTTTCTCAACGAACATCAGGTTTTCATCAATTTGCACATCTTCGTGTGACATTGCTAGTGACTTGTCGGTTAGACATTTCTTAAGATTAGATATGTGGAATACATCGTGGATTCCACTAAGCTTCTCTGGCAATCTGAGCTTGTAAGCCACAGTGCCGACACATTCGATTATCTCGAATGGTCCTATATATCTTGGGCTCAACTTGCCCTTTTTTCCAAAACGCATCACACCTTTCCAGGGTGATACTTTCAGCATGACTTTGTCCCCTATTTGGAACTGAAGAGGTTTACGCCTCTTGTCAGCATAGCTCTTCTGCCTATCCCTGGAAGCTTTGAGACGATCACGGATTTGCACAATCGTTTCCATGGTTTGCAGGACAATCTCTGGTCCTGATAGTTGGGCTTCCCCAACTTCTGCCCAGCACACGGGCGTTCGACACTTTCTCCCATATAAGGCCTCAAAAGGAGCAGCCTTAATACTAGTATGATAGCTGTTATTGTTGGAGAATTCTATCAGGGGTAAGTGGTCATCCCAACTTCCACCTAAATCAATCACACATGCCCTAAGCATGTCTTCCAAAGTTTGGATAGTACGCTCACTTTGACCATCAGTCTGTGGATGGTAAGCCGTACTGAAATTTAATTGTGTGCCTAATGATTGTTGGAAACTTTTCTAAAAGTGAGATGTGTATCTAGTATCTCTATCAGATACAATAGATATCGGCACACCATGTAGGGACACAATCTTGTCCATGTACAACTTAGCCAACTTGTCAGAATTATAAGTTTCTTTAATTGGCAAGAAAGGTGCTAACTTAGTTAGCCTATCAACGATGACCCAAATCGTGTCATTACCACATTTGGTCTTAGGTAACTTGGTAATCAAGTCCATTGTTACCATTTCCCATTTCCAAGTGGGAATCTCAAGTTGTTGTAGAAGTCCTGACGGTTTCTGATGTTCGGCCTTAACTTGCGAACACGTAAGACACTTAGCTACATAAGTGGCTATGGATTTCTTTAAACCCATCCACCATTAATTATTCTTTAGATCTTGATACATCTTGTCACCTCCCGGGTGAACTGAGTATCTCGAACTATGCGCTTCTTGGAGGATTAGATCTCTAAGTCCTCCAAAGACTGGATCCTAAATTCTATCACTGAATCTAAGCATTTCATCCTTTCCAGGCGCTAACTGATCAACAGTTTCGCCTAATCCCTCATTAGGGATATTAGCCTCTAATACAGCTTGCTTCTGCGCATCTAGTAGCTTCTCACTCAAGCTATTTCTGAGCTCAATGCTCTTGGCGTTAATCCTAATAGGTTTAACCCTTTCCTTGCGACTTAAGGCGTCAACAACTACATTTGCCTTGCCGGGATGGTAGCGAATCTCGCAATCATAATCATTAAGAGTTTCCATCCAATGGCGTTGTCGCATGTTCAATTCTTTCTGATTGAACAGGTGTTGGAGACTCTTATGGTCAGTGTATATAATACACTTCGTACCATACAAGTAATGTCTCCATAGCTTTAGTGCAAATACAACGACACCCAATTCCAAATCATGGGTGTTGTAATTCCTTTCATGCACCTTTAATTGTCGTGATGCATAGGCAATTACCTTGCCATTTTGCATTAGCACACAGCCCATACCGGTGTGTGATGCATCACAATAAACAACAAAATTCTCAATACCCTCAGGTAGTGATAACACAGGAGCGTTGCTCAACTTATTTTTTAGAATCTCAAAAGATTCTTGTTGTTTTGGACCCCAAAAGAACTTAACATTTTTACGGGTCAGGGTAGTCAAAGGAGTGGCTATTCTTGAGAAGTTCTCAATAAACCTTCTATAATAACAAGCAGTCCTAAGAAACTACGAATTTTAGATGGAGTTTTGGGTACTTCCTAATTCATGATGGCCTCAATTTTGGCGGGATCCACTTGGATACCACGACCACTTACCATATGTCCAAGGTATTAGACTTCTCTAAGCCAAAATTCACATTTAGAGAACTTAGCGTAAAGCTTCTCCTGCCTTAGCAGTTCTAGGATGCATCGAAGATGTTTCTCGTGATCAGCTTGATTACGAGAATAAATAAGTATGTCATCTATAAAGACAATGACAAACTTATGTAGATATGGCTTGCAAACTCTATTCATGAGATCCATGAACGCTGCTGGTGCATTTGTGAGCCCAAAAGGCATCACTAAGAATTCAAAATGACCATAGCGGGTCCTGAAGGCTGTCTTTGGAGCATCCTCACTCCTAACCTTCAGCTGATGATATCCAGATCTCAAATCAATCTTGGAGAAATAACTAGCCCCTTGAAGTTGGTCAAATAAATCGTCGATCCTGGGCAGAGGATATCTATTCTTGATTGTCAACTTGTTCAGCTCCCGATAGTCGATGCACATTCGCATTGAACCGTCTTTCTTTTTAACGAAGAGGATGGGAGCTCTCCAAGGCGAGGAACTATGTTGTATAAAGCCTTTTTTTAAAAGTTCGTCGAGTTGCGTTCTCAATTCTTTCATTTCCGTTGGTTCTAGCCTATATGGAGCTCTAGCTACGGGTGCTGATCCTGGTATAATATCAATCTTGAATTCCACTTGTCTGTCCGGAGGTAGGCCTGGTAATTCTTCAGGGAAAACATCGGGATACTCTGAGATAACTGGTTGATCTTCAAGGTTCGGCTTTGGTTCATTTATGGTGACTTGTTCCATGTAGATGACACAGCCTCTTCTCAAACACTTGGATGCCTTAAATAATGACACCTTGTCTGGCAGTCCATAGTGTGAGTCTCTGGGGATGGTGATCATTTCACCAGATGGGGTTTTAATTTCGATGAGCTTTTTATTGCAGGAAATATGGGCTTGGTTATAAGATAACCAATCCATACCTAAGACAACATCAAACCCCGCCAATTTCATTGGCAAAAGAGAGATTGGGATGGAATGATTCTTAATGAATATAGAGCATCCATCAAGAATGGAAGAAGCAGTTTCTAAGGTTCCATCGGCAAGTTCTATCTCATAGGTTTTATCTAGAGTTCTTATGGGTAAATTTAATAGTTCACTAAACTTATGGTCAACAAATGATTTATCCGCACCCGAATCGAAAAGAACTCTAGCATAAATATCATTAACGGGGAAAGTACCTGTTATGACGTTATTGTCATTAACAGCTTCCTTAGAAGTCAGTCGAAAAGCGCGTGCATTCCCCTTCTTGGCCTCTCCAGGCTTCGGATTATTATTCTTTGAATTCTTAGGGTAGTTAGTTGCAATTTGCCTTTTTCATTGCAGATATAACATACAGCATCCTTAAGATCTTTACAATCTAGGGTCTTATGCCCTCTCCTTTTACAAATACCACAAGGTCTAGCTTGTGAATCAGAATTACACTGTCCCCAGTGTCTGCGGTTGCAAGTCTTGCAAAATGGCATCACAGCCGACTTGCCTTGGTTCCCTTTGAACCCGAATCTCCCTTTATTTTTCTTATTAAATATTTGGGAGTTGTCTTCATCTCTCTTCCTTTTCCCATCAGTTTCTGGCTTAACTGACTTTTGCCTTACAAGATCAAGAGTGAGAGAGAGAGAAAGAGAGAGATAGGTCTACAGCAGACCTATAGGTATTAGGCTGAGCAGCCTTTACCATGCCCTTAATCTCGGGCGCTAATCCATTGATAAAAAGCGCAATGCATTTGGATTCAGGGGTGATTAGGTAGGATACTAACCTAGATTGGGAATTGAAATCAGAGACATACTTTCGACAGTCTAGGTTTTTCATTGAAAGAGACAAGAAGTCTGTCTCTAATTTCTCCACCTCATGAGGTGGGCAGTAAGTTTTCTTAACAAGGTCCACAAATTTGGACCATCCTAGATTATACAGGTATACTTTACCTGTAGACTGAATCATGGCTTTCTACCATATTAGAGCATCGCCCTTGAAGGATTGTGATACATACTTGACCACATCCTTATCAGCACAACCGCTGATGTCTACGATGGTTTCCATTTCGTCCAGCCACTTTAGGGCTTCCACAGCTCCTTTTTCCCCATTAAAGTCTCGGGGCTTACAGGAGACGAAGTATTTGTAGGTAAATCCGTCTTTAGCAGAATGAGACCTATCAGCAAAGTCTACCTTCCTTGGTTCACTCTTCGATCATGACACCTTTTTCTTGAGTTTTTAAACCTTATTCTACATTTTTCTTTATTTATTACTGAAATCTTTCTCTCTCCATCATCTTCTTTATCTACCATCATTCTTATATACTGCACAAAGAAGAACTAAGTACTTTAATATTGTAATGGACAGAGTTCTCTTTTTGAGCTGAAGATGGAGTAATTGATAGTGGTCTAGAGCGAGTAGCACTCGACTCTCTTAGCTTTTTTATGGCCTTACCCATGGCCCTTTCCACAGCCGCATCAATGTGAGCTTGGAAATCATTTATGGCTACATTTTCGGCGTCCTTAGAGTTGACGTTTCGATGGCTACTTTGTGCTTCGTTAGAATTAGCCATTCTTCAAAGCTTTGGTTCTTAAACCAATAAAATAACCTTATCGGCTTTTAAACATTGGGTATAACAATCCACTGCCTAATTTAAACTAGTGTGAATAACATCACAACTCTTAGGCTTATAGTATCTATATTTGGCCTAGGTCTTAATAGGACCATTACAGGCAATTTACAATCTGGACAAGGTCCATATATTACTAGACAGTGGATCGTAATGTCACAACTATCATTGTCATATTTGACAATTGTATAGCACATACGCTTATCACAAAGGATATTTAAAACATGGCACACAGGCCTGTCACAAATGGACATAAGATTACGGCACATAGGCCTATCACAAATGGACATAAGATTATGGCACATAGGCCTGTCACTAATGGACATAAAATATGGCACATAAGCCTTCATCACTAATGGGTATAAAATATGGCACATAGTGTAACATTTGTAAAAATCGGGTCTCCAAAACCCGCTCCGTTTTGTAATCAAGTACCAAGTTATAAAAGTTGCATTAATTATTTATGATTATTTTGAGTTAAAACGATACATAATTAATAAATAAACTAAACTATAAAAATTATATTTGATAAAAAGTTAAAATAAAATAAATAAAAAATATATGAAGCTGCCGGGACTCGAACCCGGGTCAGCCAAGACTCTTTAACAACTTAACATTCATTCCCTAAACCACTCCGCCACAATGTGTTTTCTGTTAACTCTAGGAAAACAAATGAAATTTATACACAAACTCAGTTTAACCGAAGGCGCCATCTGAGAAACGTTAATCGGCAAACCAAACGTCAAATCGATTGTTTACCTCACACATTCAGTTATAACCGATGCACGACGGTTTCTAATCAATCGGAAATTGATTAAACTTAAAGACTCATCATTGTTGATTTTAAAACCGAAAAAGAACATCAAGTTCTGAATAACTCAAACTCCAGACACTCTCGCGATTCAGAGATATCATACCAATACTCCAATTCCTTTTCGTCGCATTTTCAGACCATCAGAGCGCGTAAATCAGTTCGCCGGAATTCTCTGCAAAAGTCGCCGGAAAACCGTATTCAACACAAACCGGTAAAATACTTCTACTTTACGGTTTCAATCTATTGTTAGAACCTTACTAACATTAACCCATCGCTCAAAATCAACCACAGACGACATTGCTGGACTTTCTGTGTTCGCCGGAAAATTTCTGGAATTGCCGGAAACTCGTTAATTACCGGTATGCACATTCCAACGTACTGATAATCAATACTCACTAGTTCAATTTCATATCTAATCCCTTAAACCTGTTAATAGATTCTCTCAGCCGAAGGTTCAAAAACAGAGCCGACAAGTTTCGCCGGACTCTCTGAAGAAGACAACCTGTTCGGTATCTTCTTTCCCCAAACTGTTCGGTTTAATGCATTCAAGCTAGACATCATGTTTATTAACTAATTTAATCACGAATCGGATTGTTGATTGATGTCTGCGTTCGTAATGAAGAAGACGAGTTCAGTAATGACTTAAGATTAATTAAAATCGGAATTTTAAACGGGTTAGACACACAGTCCAGCGGTGGACTGTGTGCAAACAAAAACTATACACGTCCCGAGTTCGATCCCTGCTTTACGCACGCCTTGTGTAATAACATGCCTTTTTGATCAAGAACTAAACCGGGTTAAATCAGATAGTTGTTAAGTATAATAAAAACCGAGATAATAACCGGGTTAGACACACAGTCCAGCGGTGGACTGTGTGCAACATGAACTTCACGTCGCGCGTTCGAAACTCGTCACGAGCACCGGTCCGATTGAATTAAAACGTTTTTGCAAATAAAGGAAATTTCGGTTAATTCAAATAAGTGTATAAATATAATTAAAAACGAGTTTATTTCAGGTTAGACACGTAGCTCAGTTGGTAGAGCTGCGTGCACGCGAACGGGAGGTCGCCGGTTCGAATCCCACCCGGCGCAGATTTATTCGCTGACCGAACCGGTCAACGGTCAACGGTCAACGCTAAAAAATAATATTTTTTTATATTTTTTATTTATTTAATTTAATTTAAAAATCAATTAAAAATACTTAAAACTAACATTTTTAAAGATAGAAAATAGCCATAAACTCACAAAAATATATCTAAAAATTTCATTAAAATCCTTAATAATATCCATCCATTTAATATATTTTTCCATTATTATTTAGGTTAGTATTCCTCGTCGATCCGCTCATCTAAATCGTGCGCATCTCACCATCTCCAATTCAACGCACCCAATGTGAGTGAATCTTACAAATTCCCCGTTTTAATCACGTTTTTGGGGTGTATCATGTGTCTTTGTTTATATACATATTATAACTAAACCATTGTGCATACATCATATCATGAACATGTGTATTTAGTTTGTTGCTGTTAAGTAGTTATTATTGGATGCAATTTATTATTTCAGTACATGCAATTGCCGAGGCCGCCGCTCCCCATTTATGCGCGTTGAGCTTGTTCCCCATTTTATTATGCGGTTGAACCTGGCGTGCCCGCATACGATCGGCTCCGTTTGATTGAGCCTTGATCGCACAGTTCATTTTACATTTTCAGTACATGCAATACGATCGGCTCCGTTTGATTGAGCCTTGATCGCACAGTTCATTTTATATTTTCAGTACATGCAATACGATCGGCTCCGTTTGATTGAGCCTTGATCGCACAGTTCATTTATGTTAGTTATCGTATGATATTGGTAAGTTCATGTATGCTGCCGTGTGTTATTGTATGTTATAGTTGAGACTGCTATTTGCCATTACTTGATTACTTACATTTGCTCATCTATGATTATGCACAATATTTCATTGATAAACTAACCATAAAAGCATTATCAAATGTTTATCTAATAAGGTTCACTTGCCAACTTATGTTGACCCAAAAACTCCCATTTTACACATGATACAGGTGAATCAGCAGCAGCTAGGAACACATAGGACTTGGATTAGAAGAATAAAACGATTTAGTATTGGGATTGTTATGTTTGGTTATTTCCTTTGTATTGAATGAACATGTTTGGATGTTTGAAAATGTAACTTTGACCTTATTAATTATGAAACATAATAGTAAATGTCATGTGCTTTGGTGATAACCCAATTATGCCCCGACTCTTATTTCCGCTGCGGGTCGGGGTGTGACAAATTGGTATCAGAGCCATGACTATAGGGATATAGGATAGGTTATTAGACCCTTAGAGCCTATACTATAGTCGATTAGAAACTTATAAGAATTTTATTTGTTATATGCCAAATTTCATGATGTTATTATGTTTTATGTTAAATGTTACATTTGATATTGTGCAAGCATGTTCATAAGTATGTATTATCATATAATGCCTATCATGAAATCGTATGCTCATAACATATCACATCCATGAAAACACACACCACATCATGATTGTTTTTACAATGATTTTCGTGTTTTCAAATCTCATCAAAGTGAGTTCTGATGACGGGCATGTAGTAACTGGAAGGGTACCAGTACCGGTAGTCGGAACGTCCTGTCTAGGCTGGCATTCGTATAAATCCAAAATAAAGGACCAGTTTGCCTACCTGGGGACTAACGATGAGAGTACGAAGTACCTATTAGGCCAAAGCATGCTACACCAAATGTCGTGTGAGCTAATCCCACTTTGAGTTGTCATTGTGTCTACACCTGGACACGTTCCGACCAAACATCTCATGAACATATTTTGTGGTTTGCATTCGGGGGATGTGAGTGTTAAATTGCCAATACTAATGTGAATCCTACCAAGCCAATAGCCATGGGGGCCCACATGACTATGTAGGTGAAGGTATGGGGGACATTTGAGGCCCAACATGAGCGAACCCAAGACATCCTACGGATGTAGTTGCATTATTGAATTTTATGTTATTTTCATTTTCTTAAAGACACATGACACCTAAAAAAAAAAAACACCATAAACTCACAATCTTCTCATTTTATGATCCTGTAGATGTCGTCTAGACAGCATCGAAGGAGTAAAAGATCGGGAAAGTCTCAGGAACGTTTGGCCACTCATATCGCGAAACAAATGGCCACGATATTGCCTGACATCGTGGTACAAGTACAACAAGCCCTTGCTACAAATCCTACTAACCCTCCTCAACAACAGGACCAGAACATCGACAACCCTCCTACCAACAAGTGCTCTTACAAACATTTTAAGTCCTGTGATCCTCCTAAATTTGAAGGGACAGAGGGTGTCACTGCTCTCCTACATTGGTTCGAGGAGATGGAAAACACCTTTCTAAACTGCGATTGTCCTAAGGATCGCAAGGTTCGTTACGCCACCGGGAGACTACTTGGTGTAGCTCTCACTTGGTGGAATACTGAGAAAGGGAAGAGGGGAACTGAAGATGCGATGGCCTTAACTTGGGAGGAGTTAAGGGAAATCATGACTAGGCGTTTCTGTCCTAGAAGTGAAATTAAGAAGTTGGAGGATGAATTTCATGCCTTAAAGCAAAAGGAGGGTGATCACTCTACCTACAACAAGAGGTATTTGGAGTTGAACCAAATGGTTCCAAATCTGTTCACACCAACCTACCGTCTGATCGAGCATTATATTCGAGGACTTCCCTCGAAAATCCAAGATTCAGTTCTCAGCGTTTCACCGGTAACACTTGAAGCTGCCATGGAGTTGGCAACTGAACTGACCGAAAACCGAATTCGCAATGGGAAGTTCAAAGAAGAGAAGAAGAAAGCCCCTGTTGAGGGACAAACCTCAAACCACCCCATTCCTTCCTCTAAGTTTGCTAACAAGAGGAAGCGTAACACCAGGAATTTTGCAGTCACCCAAACCAACACCCCTATTCCTGCTGCACCCATCACTCAAGTCACTCCTTCACCCGCGCCATACAGAAGACCCTACACAGGCCCATTACCAAAATGTAACCGTTGTCAGTATCACCACTCCCCTGATCATCCTTGCCAATACTGCACCGGCTGCGGTCGCGCAGGACATACAGTTCAAAACTGCCGCATGCCTCAACGAACAAACCACCACCAACCTTTAACCCAAACCCACCAACAGTTAATGGGTCAAGCACAACAACAACTACCATTTCCACCCACCCAACATTTAGCCCAAACATACTATCAACCCAATTACCCTATGGGCCAACCTATGCGGCTTGTTTCAATTGCGGCGACCCAAGTCATTTCAGAAACACATGTCCAAGGCTGGTTAATATCATTCATGCTCAGGCCCAAGCCAACCCAGTGAACCAAGCGAACCAAGCTCCTCCACCTGCAAGAGGAAGAGCTTTCAATACTAACGCGAACCAGGCCAGAGCTGACGGCAATGTGGTCAACGGTACGTTTCTTATAAATGGTAGATATGCCTCTATGTTATTTGATACTGGTGCGGATAGAAGTTTTGTGTCATTAGAATTTGAACCCATCTTAAGCAAAAATCGGGATAAGCTCGCGGAATCAATAACGGTGGAAGTTGCGGACGGAAAACCAGTTTCATTAGACTCTATTTTACGCAACTGTACACTCACCTTAAACGACCACGATTTCTCAGTCGACCTTATTCCTATGAAGCTGGGAAGTTTCGACATCATAATCGGTATGGATTGGCTCAGTCAACATCATGCGGAAGTTGTATGTCGTGAAAAATTTATTCGTATTCCTCTTTCAAACGGTCAGACTCTTCGAATCATTGGAGAAACCTCGTCGATAGGGCTCAGCTTAATGTCTTGTCTTCAAGCTCGAAAATATCTTCATAAGAATTATGTCGCGTTTTTAGCCCATATCATCAAAAAGGGAACCACAGAGAAGAAACTTGAAGACATTCCTGTAGTAAAAGATTTTCCACAAGTTTTTCCTGACGACATTTCAGGACTCCCTCCAATCAGAGATGTCGAATTCCGTATTGATCTTATACCTGGTGCTACACCAGTTGCAAAGTCTCTATATAGGTTAGCCCCCTCTGAAATGCAAGAGCTAGCCAGTCAATTGCAAGAGTTGACTGACAAGGGATTCATACGTCCTAGCTCATCGCCTTGGGGTGCACCTGTCCTTTTTGTAAAGAAGAAAGATGGATCTTTTCGTATGTGCATCGACTACAGAGAGCTCAACAAGTTAACCATCAAAAATCGCTATCCTTTACCTCGCATTGATGATCTTCTTGACCAACTACAAGGTGCCAGCTGCTTTTCGAAAATCGATCTTCGATCTGGCTATCATCAGCTTAGAGTGCATGGAGAAGACGTCCCTAAAACTGCATTTCGAACTTGTTATGGTCACTATGAATTCATGGTTATGCCATTTGGATTAACCAATGCACCAGCTGTCTTCATGGACCTAATGAACAGAGTCTGCAAACCTTACCTTGATCGATTTGTTATAGTTTTCATCGACGATATTCTTATTTATTCAAAATCTAAAGCTGATCATGAGCGTCATCTTCGACTCGTTCTTGCACTTCTAGAAAAGGAAAAGCTTTATGCCAAGTTCTCTAAATGTGAATTCTGGTTAAAAGAGGTGCAATTCCTCGGGCATGTAGTCAATGACAAAGGAATACATGTTGACCCTTCAAAGATCAAAGCAGTTCAAGAATGGCAAGCTCCACGTACACCAACTGAAGTAAGATCTTTTCTTGGACTAGCTGGCTATTATCGTCGGTTCATTTCAAACTTCTCTCGCATTGCTGTGCCACTCACGGCTTTAACCCATAAGGGAAAACCATTCGTATGGGGACCCAAGCAAGAAGAAGCTTTTCAAACTCTTAAACAAAAACTTTGTGATGCACCAATCCTCACTCTTCCTGAAGGTTGTGATGATTTCGTAGTCTATTGCGACGCGTCAGGCAAGGATTAGGTTGCGTCCTCATGCAAAGAGGAAAAGTCATAGCTTATGCCTCGAGGCAACTCAAGACACATGAAAAGAACTACACCACTCATGACCTAGAACTTAGAGCCGTTGTATTCGCTCTTAAGATATGGAAACATTATCTCTATGGTACTAAGTGTGAAATATACACTGACCACAAGAGTCTTCAACATATCTTCAATAAAAAAGAGTTAAATATGAGGCAACGAAGATGGGTCGAACTCCTGAATGATTACGACTGTGAAATTAGATACCACCCTGGTAAAGCAAATGTGGTGGCTGATGCACTTAGTCGAAAGGGTTATGCGAACTCCATTCATCTTCTATGTTCGCAAATTATAACCGACATTAAAGATCAAATTCGAGAAGCTCAACACGTTTCAATAACAGAAGAAGATGTACGAAAAGAGATGTCCTGTGGAGCCGAGCTAAAACTTGAAACTAAATCAGACGGTATCCTGTATTACCTAGATCGTATCTGGATTCCTAACCACAACAATCTTCGTGAAACTCTTATGAATGAAGCTCACAAAACGCGATATTCTATACACCCAGGAGCCGATAAGATGTATCAAGACCTACGATACACCTATTGGTGGCCTGGAATGAAGAAGGATATTGCCGTTTTTGTTTCCAAGTGTCTCACATGTTCCAAGGTGAAGGCTGAACACCAAAGACCCTCAGGACTTCTAGTCCAACCAGAAATACCTGTATGGAAGTGGGAAAATATAACCATGGATTTCATTACCGGGTTACCTCGCACTTCTGGTGGGTATGACACTATATGGGTGATTATAGACCGACTTACAAAATCAGCTCACTTTAGTCCTATCCGCGAAGATTTCAAGAACGAAAAGCTTGCTCGTATTTATATCAACGAAATCGTAAGCCGACATGGGGTACCATTAAGTATTATTTCTGATCGTGATGGTCGTTTCACCTCACGAACATGGCAAGCAGTACAATCCGCTATGGGCACACGATTAGATCTTAGTACCGCCTATCATCCTCAAACTGATGGACAGTCTGAGCGCACCATTCAAACTCTTGAGGATATGCTTAGAGCATGTGTCATAGACTTCAAGGGAAATTGGGACGCCCACCTACCATTAGTTGAATTTTGGTACAACAACAGCTATCATTCGAGCATCGGCATGGCACCTTTTGAAGCCTTATATGGTCGAAAGTGCCGATCTCCTGTGTGTTGGCACGAAATTGGGGAAGCACAAATTACTGGTCCAGAATTGATCCAAGAAACTACAGACAAGATCCATCAAATTCGAAACAATCTTCTAGCGGCTCAAAGTCGTCAAAAGAGTTATGCAGATAAACGACGGAAGCCCTTAGAGTTTAACATTGGTGATCATGTGCTTTTAAAAGTATCACCGTGGAAGGGAGTAGTTCGTTTTGGTCAAAAGGGGAAGCTAGCACCACGTTACGTAGGACCTTTCAAGATACTCGAAAGAGTAGGTCCTGTAGCATACAAGCTTGACCTACCAGAAGAACTAAACAGGATTCATCCCACCTTCCACGTGTCGAACTTGAAGAAGTGCCTCGCTGATGAGAATCTCCATATTCCGCTGGAAGATATTCAGATTGATGAATCCATGCATTTTATTGAAAGACCAGTGGAGATCATGGATTACGGGGAGAAGCGTCTTCGTCGAAGTCGCATTCCAATTGTTAGGGTACGCTGGGAGTCGAAACGGGGACCTGAATTTACTTGGGAACGTGAAGACTCAATGCGTGAAAAATACCCGCATCTTTTTCCTACTACTTCAACTACTTAAATTTCGGGACGAAATTCCTAAAAGTAGGGGATACTGTAACATTTGTAAAAATCGGGTCTCCAAAACCCGCTCCGTTTTGTAATCAAGTACCAAGTTATAAAAGTTGCATTAATTATTTATGATTATTTTGAGTTAAAACGATACATAATTAATAAATAAACTAAACTATAAAAATTATATTTGATAAAAAGTTAAAATAAAATAAATAAAAAATATATGAAGCTGCCGGGACTCGAACCCGGGTCAGCTAAGACTCTTTAACAACTTAACATTCATTCCCTAAACCACTCCGCCACAATGTGTTTTCTGTTAACTCTAGGAAAACAAATGAAATTTATACACAAACTCAGTTTAACCGAAGGCGCCATCTGAGAAACGTTAATCGGCAAACCAAACGTCAAATCGATTGTTTACCTCACACATTCAGTTATAACCGATGCACGACGGTTTCTAATCAATCGGAAATTGATTAAACTTAAAGACTCATCATTGTTGATTTTAAAACCGAAAAAGAACATCAAGTTCTGAATAACTCAAACTCCAGACACTCTCGCGATTCAGAGATATCATACCAATACTCCAATTCCTTTTCGTCGCATTTTCAGACCATCAGAGCGCGTAAATCAGTTCGCCGGAATTCTCTGCAAAAGTCGCCGGAAAACCGTATTCAACACAAACCGGTAAAATACTTCTACTTTACGGTTTCAATCTATTGTTAGAACCTTACTAACATTAACCCATCGCTCAAAATCAACCACAGACGACATTGCTGGACTTTCTGTGTTCGCCGGAAAATTTCTGGAATTGCCGGAAACTCGTTAATTACCGGTATGCACATTCCAACGTACTGATAATCAATACTCACTAGTTCAATTTCATATCTAATCCCTTAAACCTGTTAATAGATTCTCTCAGCCGAAGGTTCAAAAACAGAGCCGACAAGTTTCGCCGGACTCTCTGAAGAAGACAACCTGTTCGGTATCTTCTTTCCCCAAACTGTTCGGTTTAATGCATTCAAGCTAGACATCATGTTTATTAACTAATTTAATCACGAATCGGATTGTTGATTGATGTCTGCGTTCGTAATGAAGAAGACGAGTTCAGTAATGACTTAAGATTAATTAAAATCGGAATTTTAAACGGGTTAGACACACAGTCCAGCGGTGGACTGTGTGCAAACAAAAACTATACACGTCCCGAGTTCGATCCCTGCTTTACGCACGCCTTGTGTAATAACATGCCTTTTTGATCAAGAACTAAACCGGGTTAAATCAGATAGTTGTTAAGTATAATAAAAACCGAGATAATAACCGGGTTAGACACACAGTCCAGCGGTGGACTGTGTGCAACATGAACTTCACGTCGCGCGTTCGAAACTCGTCACGAGCACCGGTCCGATTGAATTAAAACGTTTTTGCAAATAAAGGAAATTTCGGTTAATTCAAATAAGTGTATAAATATAATTAAAAACGAGTTTATTTCAGGTTAGACACGTAGCTCAGTTGGTAGAGCTGCGTGCACGCGAACGGGAGGTCGCCGGTTCGAATCCCACCCGGCGCAGATTTATTCGCTGACCGAACCGGTCAACGGTCAACGGTCAACGCTAAAAAATAATATTTTTTTATATTTTTATTTATTTAATTTAATTTAAAAATCAATTAAAAATACTTAAAACTAACATTTTTAAAGATAGAAAATAGCCATAAACTCACAAAAATATATCTAAAAATTTCATTAAAATCCTTAATAATATCCATCCATTTAATATATTTTTCCATTATTATTTAGGTTAGTATTCCTCGTCGATCCGCTCATCTAAATCGTGCGCATCTCACCATCTCCAATTCAACGCACCCAATGTGAGTGAATCTTACAAATTCCCCGTTTTAATCACGTTTTTGGGGTGTATCATGTGTCTTTGTTTATATACATATTATAACTAAACCATTGTGCATACATCATATCATGAACATGTGTATTTAGTTTGTTGCTGTTAAGTAGTTATTATTGGATGCAATTTATTATTTCAGTACATGCAATTGCCGAGGCCGCCGCTCCCCATTTATGCGCGTTGAGCTTGTTCCCCATTTTATTATGCGGTTGAACCTGGCGTGCCCGCATACGATCGGCTCCGTTTGATTGAGCCTTGATCGCACAGTTCATTTTACATTTTCAGTACATGCAATACGATCGGCTCCGTTTGATTGAGCCTTGATCGCACAGTTCATTTTACATTTTCAGTACATGCAATACGATCGGCTCCGTTTGATTGAGCCTTGATCGCACAGTTCATTTATGTTAGTTATCGTATGATATTGGTATGTTCATGTATGCTGCCGTGTGTTATTGTATGTTATAGTTGAGACTGCTATTTGCCATTACTTGATTACTTACATTTGCTCATCTATGATTATGCACAATATTTCATTGATAAACTAACCATAAAAGCATTATCAAATGTTTATCTAATAAGGTTCACTCGCCAACTTATGTTGACCCAAAAACTCCCATTTTACACATGATACAGGTGAACCAGCAGCAGCTAGGAACACATAGGACCTGGATTAGAAGAATAAAACGATTTAGTATTGGGATTGTTATGTTTGGTTATTTCCTTTGTATTGAATGAACATGTTTGGATGTTTGAAAATGTAACTTTGACTTTATTAATTATGAAACATAATAGTAAATGTCATGTGCTTTGGTGATAACCCAATTATGCCCCGACTCTTATTTCCGCTGCGGGTCGGGGTGTGACACATAGGCACTACATCACTAATGGATGTTTTATTTATCATCGCACCGATGATATTAGCCGGGATCCAATTGGTCACATAGGCTATATAAAATTAATCATAACCCGAAAGGGTAATACATCACTAATGGATGTTTTATTTATCACCGCACTGGTGATATTAGCCGGGATCAAATAGATCACATAGGCTATAATAAATTAATCATAACCCGAAAGGCTAATACATCACTAATTGGATGTTTTATTCATCACCGCACTGGTGATATTTAGCCGGGATCAAATAGATCACATGGGCTATATAAAATAAATCATAACCCGAAAGGGTAATAGATCACTAATTAGATGTTTTATTCGTCACCGCACTGGTGATATTAGCCGGGATCAAATAGATCACATGAGCTATATTAAATAAATCAAAACCTGAAAGGGTAATCCATCACTAATTGGATGTTTTATTCATCACCGCACTGGTGATCTTAGCCGGGATCAAATAGATCACATGGGCTATATAAAATAAATCATAACCCGAAAGGGTAATACATCACTAATTGGATGTTTTATTCATCACCGTACTGGTGATATTTAGCCGGGATCAAACAGATCACATGGGCTATATAAGGTTAGGACATAGTCCATTACCTTGAAGGCTAGTGTGATTCCTCAAGTCACACTACCATGAGTATGAACATTACTTGAATGTTAACATAAGAGGACCTTAATAGTTAATTAATAGTCCCGGTCGCATTGACCTTAATGACTTGGAGGCTTGAACTTATCCACCACCTCTAGATAGATTGATAACTTCCCTTAACTATCATGATAGAAGACCCTTCCGTTCTTAACTATCATTTATATATTTGGTCAAATATGTGGTCTGTGCCACTCGGCAAATCAAAACCATTAAGATCTTTTTGGAATTATATAGCTGATCAAAAATTCTGAGTAAAATCGAGACGATTGCTTGAAGAGGATAAGTACATATATATAATTCCAAAATATTTCATTAAATGATAATTAGAAAGTACAATACTTGAAATAAATAAAAGAAACTGATTGTCCATGCAAGGACTAAAAGAAATAAAATGTCTACGCAGGGAGTAAAGAAATAACAATGTCCACGTAGGGACTACATATAATAGAAGAGACTTTACTCGTCCTTCTTTGCCTTAACTAACTTGGAGAGTTTCTTGAAGAACTTGTTTGTCTTCTTCTCCATTTTCTCCGCTTGCTGCTGCATTTCTTTCATCCTTTCTAAGGCCTCATTGATGGCCTCAAGTGGTGGCGGAGGTTATGGTTGTGGTTGTGGCATAGCCGGATACTGGTACCCATAAGTTGGATATCTAGTCAATGGATAAGTAGGTGGGAAAGAAGACGGGTAAAGTGGATTGTGCATAACTGCTTGCATATAGGGGTCTTGCGACCATGCTTGATAGTCTACCGGTGTAGATGAGTTTAAAGGATCATATCCAGACGTGTCTGGATATGTGGGGATTGGGGTAGTATAACCCGATGGTGGTTGAACATCAGGTGTTGGTGTTGGTTCCACTATAGGTGAAACATTAGAGGGTCCACCCATTTGTGGGTCCTCTTGAATTGTAGGGTATGAATCGGGCAAAGGTGGTAGCGATCCCAACCTTTGTCCAGCATGTACCTACATACGTGTACCACGCTTCCTTCTTGGTGGTTCAGGTGGTGGGTGAGGTAGGTCCACCGGTTCCATGTGGACATCTTCTTGTATTGGGGGTGGTTAAGAGTGATGAGAAGGAGTGTGGGCAAAGGTAAATTGGTTCCAATATTGGTCCCACTCATTAGGACCCTGGTAAGGAGATCCGGCATAAGAGTTTGAGTCGCTTGATATTTCAATGGGATGTGTATTTGATCCCGACGGCGGCATCTCCGGGTCGGAGTCCTCGTCCATAGGGTTTTGCTGGTCCAATTGATTTTGATCAGCTGGAGGTGTGTTAAAGTAATGGTTAGGGTTAAATTCTTCATGGTAAGAATGATGGGGATGGTGAGAATGGTGTGAATGATAAAAGTGGTGAGAGTGGTAAGACTTTTGGGAATGTGAGGGCGAGTGTTAGAGACAGAACGTCTCGCTGGTTGCCAAGGAGACGAATCTCCTGATTCTTGGTAGGCATCTGAGTTGTGAGGTTGAGGAGGGATGCGTCCCGATGGTCCTCCTCTCATTGGACCTTTTCCTCTTCCACTTTGTCCTCGTACACGTGGCGGCGTTTTCCTGTTAAAAATCGATTAAAAAACAATACTAATAACTTAATAATAAAATGAGTAATCCTAGGTCAATGCCTAGACTCAGAAGTCTAAGGAACGTGCTCGTGTAAGTTTGAGATTAACACAAGAAGGATAGTGTTTAATTCTCTCAAACGTTAGCTCTGATACCAACCTGTCACACCCAGGATTTCCAACCCAAATCCATTCACCGGTGGGCCCGGGTGGGGAGTATTGTGACGTCAGTTGATAACATCATAGTCAATTAAACACGACACATCGGAAGTCTTGGAGTAAAATTACTATTACAAACCAAATGTTCGGAAATACAAAATAATATACATGCTCGTAATAGAAGATCCACAGGCGGATCATAAAATGTACAAGAAAAATACAAAACAGACTTTAGGGCAGATCTAAGGATTTGCAAGATCCTTTTATCACTACCGAGCAGCTTCCGGCCTATTTCGTATTGTACCTGCAACTTAGCCTTTGGATGATACGTCAGCTTACGCTGGTAAATACACCCAACTGACTCATTTTGAAAACTTTAAAATGATTTTTAGGTGCAAAATGGCACGAAATCTGTTATTAACTTGGGAAAGTTGACTTTGCAACCTTGTATCAGATTCACATGTTTATCAATACATATAGGGTCTAGTACAGAAACCAAGACATGATTAAATACACACCACTTAGAACTCACGAAGGAGTTATCCCCAACGTCTTAGGTAATTTGCATATGAGCGTATGTCAGGTGTATGCCTACACCCCGCGCTAAGGTCGTGGCAAAAAACTAATGTATTGAGCCGAGGATATCCAGGATACGATAATTTAACCCCCGCTGTTTAAGTTATCAAACAAAACTGATTAAAACGGAATATGCGGGTTTACTAGCCACAAACGGGCATTCAATTGACCCCATTCCAGACCAAGCGGTAATAATTTACCGTATCTCAAGCCCATATAGGGAAAATAAGTCGAGAGTATTTACCTGAGCTAGTCTTCTTCTTTTATTTTTAAATAACTCAACCGTATACAAAAGTACCAAGTGCAGATAGCATTTACCGGCAAGGCTCTAGTCTGGATTATGGCATAAACTAGACAATTAAATACTAACAGTCTTATAAACCGAATAGTGTACATGATCATTACGTACAACGCTTGATTAAATGATGATTCGATAGAATGTAGTTTAATCCCGACAAGTACTTGACTTGTATAATATGGGTAGACTATAAACATTCTGGATTTTGAAACTTAAATGACAAGGTTAAACCCGTTTTGGTTAAATTCCGTAAACTAGTTACGTATAATCAACCGTACGCTTATAAGTGATAATTGGTAACCAATTAAGTCATGGACAAGTTCTATATGCCATTATACTTTAAATAAGTTAAAATATCAGTAGGATATCAACTTATATACCTGTTAAGGTTTTAAAATGAAACTATGCCTTACAAGGGCATTTCGGTAATTCCATACCATATAAAAGGAACTTGAATATAATTTAAGTTTAAAATCATGAGTATTCTGGAAAAATATTTTATTTATGATATAATATCATTAGGATCAGTTATATGTGTTTTTTATCTTTTATGATCAAACTATGCACCGAAGGGGCATTTTGGTCATTTTACACATATATTATAAATTATTTGGGATTCTGAGTTTATAACATGTACCGACTGTAAATATGTTTAAAATAAGTTTTAAAATCAGTAGGTATCAAGTCTTGGTCAATAATATGGGTTAAAACCATACAATGCGCCAAAACGACGCTTATGTCGTAAAATGACGTCTTTATGTGATGTTTATGAAAACTGATGTTAAGGTCAGATTAAAATATTTTAAATATGTTATTTAATATAACATATCAATAGGTAAATGATTTACCTTGAAAAGATTTGATTAAAACAATTTTATAAGCCACAAGGGCTAAAACCGTCATTTATCGACATAGTTTAAGGACCTGATTGAAAACTAAGTTTATAACTTGGTTTAACATCCCAAATAATCCTACTTATGATATTACATTAATAGGAAACTCTCAAGTTCATTATTATCTAAAACGTTGTTTTATGCAAAAAGGGCATTTTGGTCAAAGATGACATAATTATGTAACTTGCGCATAAACTTAGATTATGATTATGATCATGTAATATAACCTGAGAGGGTTATGCTACATTATATTAAGATCATAATGCAACTTTAGATCAGTAGGTAACTAATCTAAATCGGGTTAGAATTGAAAGTTAAAGCAGAAGTCAAACTTCGCGACTTTCGGTTGCGAACCGACCCTAGAACTTTCGGTTACCTACTTGTTTAAGTGTCAAAACAGGTTTTATAATATATAAAAGATCAATTTATGATTTTCCCGAAAAATGGCCTGTTTGACTTTTTAATATCGTAACTTTGACCCGTCAATTGGTCTAGCAAACGTGATCTTCAGGAGGTGCCCTTTATAGCGATTAACACCTACCTTATTACGATCACTTAGCCATGTGCATTTCGAAGAATGGCTAGACCATAATGGTCTTAACCGAAAGTCAAAGCGTTTTCCGTAAAATGCTTGACTTTTGGCTATAAAAGCCTATAAACGAAAATGCACAAGGAAGGAACACTTACCAGTGATTCCTAGGGTGCAAAAGAACTAAGTTGGATGCTCCTTTCAGCTAGGAACTTCCAGAGGAGGGAGAATTGTGAATTAATGAGAATGGTTTAAGTTGGAATGTGAACTTAAACACCTATTTACAGTTGGAGAACTCAAAGGAGGTGAAGCCAGGTGTTTAGGGGAGTAAGAAGAGGCTTACAAGTGTCCTAAAATTTGGCATAGCAGTTTGGGAAGCCATGGTTTTGGTTTAATGGTTTTTGGCATTTTTGTTTGGAAGCTAAGCAAACTTTCTGCAGCAGAGGGCTTCTCGCGCCCCGCGAGAGACTCAGGCCATGTCTCTCGCGGCCCGCGACCGCCCCACGACCACTTTAAAACTTTGACACTTTGGCCCACTTAACTTATAAAAGCTTATAAAAGCCTTCTAAAACACCTTTTTGGATTAACTAGCCCTATGTAGCCAATACTTGGCATACCCGGGATTATGCCCGGACATTGTCGAGTTCTCGGTTCGTTAAAAGGTCACTCAGAGGTATAAATTAACATGTTGACACTTTTAATCCCTCCATTATCCAACTTTCATATAATAATGGATTTAATCACTCTCGTCCAATAAACGGGACATATGAGAGTTAGGACTACGTAAAGGATCACTCAGAGGCTCAGTATAAGCATGTTAACTCCGATGTCAATCAGAGGCTAGGCATGTTGACACCACGGTCACTCAGAGGCCAAGTTTATGCAATACGACGCTAATGGTCGTTAAGAGGCTATGTTTTATGCATAACGACACTAATGGTCGTTCAAAGGCTACGTTTTATGCATGACGACACTAATGGTCGTTCAGAGGCTAGGTTTATGCATGTTGACATCAGAAAGTCATTCAGAGGCTCAGTTTGAGCATGTTGTCACTTTTAGTCCATATTAGTCTTTAATAGACTATACATAAAAATACAATACGTGTCACTATATTATTGGACACGATTTTACAGGGTGTTACAATGGTAGTCAATGCACATTCGCATTGAACTGCCTTTCTTCTTTACGAACAGAATGGGAGCTCCCCAAGGAAAGGAACATGGTTGGATAAAACCTTTCTCCGGGAGCTCTTCAAGCTGTGTCTTTAGCTCCTTCATTTTCGTTGATGCTAGACCATGCCTTAGCTATTGGTGTCGATCAAGGAAGTATATCTATCATAAACTCTACTTGCCTGTCTGGGGGGTAGACCAGGCAAGTATTCAGGAAATACTTCTGGATACTCAGAGATGACAGGAATATCTTCAATCTTTGACTTTGGGTCGTCAGTGGTTACTTGTGCCAATTAGATGACCCACATCCTCTTTTCAAACACCTGGATGCCTTAAGCATGGATGCTTTCTCGGGTAATCCATAGTAATGATCTCCACAGATGGTGACTAACTTACCGGAAGGGGATTTAATTTCGATAAATTTCTTATCATAGGCAATACGGGTCTGGTTATGGGATAATTAGTCCATGCCTAAAACTATATCGCATCCCGTAAGAGTCATGGGTATGAGATTTATAGGAATAAATTGGTTCTTAATGGTTATAACACGACCCTCTAGGATTTTGGAGGCTATTTCTATGTTTCCATCCGCCATTTCAACCTCATATGTCAATCATAGGTTTCTTAAGGGTAGGTTTAGTAATTCACAATATGGTCTACAAAACTTTTATTAGCTCCTGAATCAAACAAGACTAGCAAAGATACCATTAACAAGAAACGTACCCGTAATGACTTTGGTATTATTGACCGCCTCTTTTGTGGTTAGCTGGAAGGCTCTGACATTGCTTTTCTTTGTGTCACCAGCTTTGGCTTTTCTGTCTGCTGATTCTTTGGACAACCGGTCCTAATGTGGCATTTCTCACCACACTCAAAGTAGAAACATTCTTTATATCTTGGCACTCATGTGTCTTGTGAACGAATTTCTTACAAATGCCATAACTCTTTTGTGGTTCAAATATGCACTTTCCATAGTGCCTATTTCCACAAGTCTTGCACTCTGGTTTAGGACCACTAGCCCTGATTGATTCTTTTTAGAATCAAATTTACCCTTCTTTGGGTCTCGAGAATGGTTATCTTCTCGCTTCCTCTTGTTATCTAATTCGGCCTTGGCCGCCCTTAATGAGATCTCATCCTCTGTTAGAGAGAAAGATAGATCCACTGCAGATCTGAAGGTGCTAGGGTGTGAGGATTTCACCATCCCCTTTATCTCGGGTGCTAGACCTCCAATGTATCTTGCGATACGCTTAGACTCTAGGGTAATGAGGTAGGGTACTAGTCTAGACATTGAGTTTTACTCAGACAGGTATCCTATTCAATCCAAATTCTTCATGTCAGCTTCAAGAAGTCGGACTCTATTTTCTCCACCTCGTGAGGCGAGTAGTAAGTTTATCGGATGAGCTCTACGAACTTTTCCATCCCATGTTGTATAGATGGATTTTTCCAGATGCTTGTATCATGGCCTTCCACCATGTCAACGCACCCTCTTTAAACGACTTGGACACATACTTAACTATGTGTTTTTCAACGTAACCGTTGATGTTAATGACGATTTCCATCTCGTTAAGCCATTACAGGGTGTCTATTGCTCCTTTCTCCCCAGGAAATTACATGGTTTAGATGAGATAAAATATTTATAAGAGCATCCCTCCCTTTGATTTCGGTGGTCTTTTCTTGCGAAATGTTTTGACTCACTGTTCTCCTTATTAGAAGAGGTGGTGTGAGAACTCTGGGTTTGAGTTTATGAGTAGATGATGGGGAAATAAAGATATAATTTTGCCTTAATGGCTCTGGCCCTTTATATTTGGCCATAAATGCGGCCATTGCCTTGCCGACTTCCTCGGCTATTATTGTTTAGAGGTTATCTCCCCTCTTTCTCGGTAAGTGTGCACCGTATTGTCATGATTGCCGTCATTGTTGCCATTATGTTAGCTTGCCATTATATTCTTTAGCTATAGGCCATCAAGAGGATTTACTGGTCTACAGTGGACCAATTAAATGTTGATAATTGAAAATTTTAAAATATCATAAACTGAAAAAAAATTACAATACGTTGTCCAAATAGGACTTTTGGAATTTATGAAGTACAATACATTGTCCATAAGTGGACTTTTGGAAAGAAAATAAACAAAGTACAATAAAAAAGAGTCAAAGAGTCTTCAATCATTCCTTTTTTCATTTTACCAGTCTTATGAGTCTTCGAACCATCTTACTGGTTTTCCTCTCGCTTCATTGCACCTGTCATTATATATCTTATGTTCTTTCTACTGCCTGAGTAATTACATTAGGAGCTGGTGGTTGAGGAGGTTGTGGTTGTGGAACAATCGGGTATAAGTAACTTGGGTTTAGATACCAAGGGTTAAGGTTTGGATACCCATAGTTAGGATATCCTGGATATGTATGTGGGAAAGGTGGTGGATAGTAAGAGTTTTATATGACCGCCTTTAGATAGGGGTCGTATGGTGGACATGTGTTAGCATACTCCATTGTTGCTGAGGTATAGCTATTATCGTACCCTGGTGGGTTTGAGTATGTAGGTTTGGGGTTATCAAAACCTGGTGGTGCAGGACCTTCAGTCGGAGCTGGATTAGAGGGTCCTCCCATCTGTGGATCCTCTTGCATAGGTGCATAGTGGCTAGTAGATGGATGAAGAGGGGGGAGAGGGCTAAGAGGTACACCTGGTCACACCCACATTCTTGGTCTGGTGTGGTTTCTCCTCTGTTGTGCTTGTTGTTCCACTAATTGATGGGAACATTGGGGCATCATCATGTGGAGGAGGAGGAATTTCAGGAGGTGTATAAGGAGGTGTTTGTGGTTTTCAGGTGAAAGATGTTTAGGGATATTTTAAAAGGTGAACTAGTTGAAGTACTCCGTTTGTTAGGACCATGATACAGGGAATCATGGTAGGATGTGGGTGTCATTAGATAGTTTGATAGGGCGGTAAATCCGTTCCAGAGTTTGGCATATCGGGATCTGAATCATTGTGTTGTGAAATCTGACTAGGATGGGGAGAGTTTATGCAGTTGGAGGCGTAGATTGATCTGAATGTGATTGTTTGGATCACGGAGGTCCTCATCCCATCATTGGTCCCTTGCCTTGTTCTCTTCGTCGTGGAGGCATTTTCTTGTCAAATATATAAAATCAATAACTATATAGGAGTACTAGCCTATTCCTAGTGACTTAAACTTGGAGTTTTCCTATGGAATCTACAATTGTGATATTTAAGTTTAGACACAAAAGACTGGTGTCTAAATCCCTCAAATTGTAGCTCTGATACCAACCTGTCACACCTTGATTTTCAGTGGGCCCGGTCAGTGGGTATATATGTGAAGATTGATAACAGTTTCACAATTGGCAGCGGGAGATAGATTGATAAAAAAAATTAAAAATAAAAGATTGAAATTTATTAAATAAAATTTATAATAAGATGTTCGATACAAATCCCAAAAGGAAGGATCGGAAATAAAAGGAGCTTAGGACATTTTAGGCCTTTAAGTAGCGGAGTCGCAAATTCTAAAGCTTTTTCTTTGACAGAACCGTCTCTAGCCTATAATCAAGGTTCATTACTTGTGGTTTAATGTTATGAAAATACGTCTGTTTTCACTGGTAAATACAATTAACCGACTCGTTTGTGAATCATTTAATATGTATTATGATAACCCGTGGGTAATCATTTAATATTTCTTGGGATAGATTTCTTGTCACCAGTTTTACATGCTTATCAATACAGTTGAGGACCAAAAATCTATGCCGATACTTTGATAATGGTACACACCATCTTTAATATAATGTCTTCCGAGTGTATACCTGCTACCCCGCGCATATTTTATATGGCCATTCCTAATTGATGAGTCGGGACGTCCAGACACGGTACCATTAAACCCTAAGTGTTTAATGTTATTCAAGCCATACAGATTAATCAGGTTCTTACATCTATGAAAGCATTTTCTTATTTATATAGGAGTATTTACCTTTGCTTAGAAAATAAACTGTAAATTTTAGTTCTTTGAAGCAAAGTCGTAAATCAAGGTGTAAATCCTAGGCACGATTATCTGAGGGCTCTATAGTCCAGAATGAAATAGATTTATATATCCGTTAGAATGTTCACTAGTCATTTAGCAAGTTCTATGACTTGACTCATTACTTAGAATATTGTTCGATTTTGCTAGATTAAGAGTTCACCGGTTAGGATGTGGTTTATACCCTTTCGAGTGCGAAGCTTCATTAGATATGGGTTATTTAACTAAACATTGTAATTTCAAGTGATTTTTAAAGGTTTTAACCCAATTCGACTAGTTTATATATTTTATAATATTTAAACTAGTCATGTGCGTAAATATGGCATCGGGTGGTCGAATAGATCTATGATGAGTCTGTTATTTCAACATACATTAAAACCATTGTATGATCAGTTTCAAGGTCAGCTTATATACCTCTAAGGTTTAAAACAATTTTTATGCCAAAAGGGCATTTTTGACACTTTTAAAAGGATATGTAGTTGACCAGTTGATTGACCCTTCAAATGATACGTTGATTGACCCTTCAAATAATACGACCATAAGGTAGAACCTCAGAGAGTTATCCCCTATAATATTATGGTCACATAACATGCCTTGATTGGGTTTCAAAGTAGACCATACGGGTTAGAATCAAAAGTCAAAGCAAAAGTCAAATTGCTTGAGTGCTAAACTGAGTATGACGAGTTGGGCATGTTAGAATAGGTTTTATAAGGTTAGATAAACTGTTATAATGTCAAAATAAGCGGTTTAGATACTTAGAAGTTCAATTATCACAAAATGCATATTTCTAAACTTTATATATAACATGCTTGACTCGTCATTTCGCCTACTTAACGTGATTGTTCGAAGGTATAATCACAGAGGATTCATACTTTCATTATTATGATCACGTAGGAAAGTATGATTCAAACATTGACTTGATCGAAGTGGTTAGAACTGAAAGTCAAACAAAAATTCAAATTGTTTGACTTTCAGTTGATAAGTAGCTAGAAATTGAAATTAACAAAAGAGGAAAAACTTACTAGGCTTGTTGATTACAGGGAACACTTAGAGAGCAGCTCCTAACTCTAGAGATTGCTCCAAGTGAGAGATTTAGAGTGATTGTGAAGGTGTAACTAAAGTGTTCAACATGGAAGCCTATTTATAGCAAATCAAAAGCTCCTAGATCATGACAAGTGTGTG
This sequence comes from Scalesia atractyloides, assembly GCA_947069175.1. NCBI lineage: Eukaryota > Viridiplantae > Streptophyta > Magnoliopsida > Asterales > Asteraceae > Scalesia > Scalesia atractyloides. The sequence continues at coordinate 38,456,379 of CAMTDV010000008.1, read as the reverse complement.
CTGAGGTGTCTAGGTGGTGCTTAGTGTCATACTAGATACTGAACTAAGGAGAAAGGTGGCAAAAATCGTAAGATCGGTGGCAAACAATGAAGCTGCAGATTAGGCACGACCCCGTGTTAGTATAGCACGGCCCCGTGTCAAGCTATTGTAACTGAAATCTTTACAAAAACAAACAAAATTTTGAACAGAAAAATTAAAGAAAATGATTAGGCCGTTGATTTTAAGCTTTCTTAAAATCCGTGTGTCCCTGGCAACGCCGCAAAAAATTGACGTGATGGAGTGTGTGTATAATTTTTAGATATATTTGAAGTACTTTTTCACTCGTTTATTCAAGCTTTATATTTATAAAACACGATATGACACTATCACTCTTTACAACACGTTAGGGCAAGTGCATCCATCGTTGGCGTAGTATAGTGATGGTAAAATACCGAGGTCATCCAAGGACACAAGATCTTTCAATACCGGATTATCGTCTACTATAATCGACCCAAACCTTGAGAAAAGATTTTAATAAGTAAACTAAAGTAACAAAAGAAACAAATAAACAAGAAAGAATCACTTAGTTCTGACTCATCTTTCGTGTATCCTTTGATGATTTCCGCACTTTCAGTTTTTTAGAGATTATCTTGGTTATAGTGGCATGTTCCTCTTTTGGAGGCAACACTACCCTCGACCATATTGGTCTTGAGTCAGCAGGGATATAGTCCCGCAAGGCCGGAATATTGAAAAATAATTGAGTTATTAATGCAAAATGTGGCATGTCCCTCTTTTGGATGCAAAGCTACTGTTGGCCATATTGGTCTGAGGCAGCAGGGATACAGTCCCGTAAGGCTGATTTAAAGTTTTAATAGTAGTTTATTTATAAGGGATTCAAGCCGTTCTTGCTTCCCCTGATTTGATGCTATCTGCCTCAAAGGAGTTCCTAATAAGCTTGAATCAAGTCCTCGCAGTATCTATACACTAAACGAGGCAAGAACTTTACCCAAACCACCCTTCAAAGCCATTTCTAGGTAGTTAACGCGCTTTATATAAATCGTAAAGACACGAATGAGTGAATCAACAAAATATGAAGGAATGATAGGATAAAATTCACTTTCAATATAACAACTAGTTATTAAAGTCATTAATACAAACCCAATTAAAAAGTTAACCAAAGATTGGAAATCAAAAGTAATACATAAAGGATTTTGTCTTCACCAAGTGATGTAAGAGATTAGCTAAGCATAGCCCTAGTTTGATGAAGACTCTTACGATCAATCTTGGATCCTAAGGCTACTACACACTACAAACTCTAATGATTATGATGGATGATGGTGGTGGAGAGGTGGCAGGTGTTAGAGAAATGGTTTGCCAAGGGATAAGTTGGAATGAAAACAAGCACCCCTATTTATAGCTGGAAACAGTTGCTTCACACGGCCTCGCGCCTGGTGGGCACATCCCCGTGTCTTTCACCTTCTCTGTCTTCATTTAATGAGCTTGTTAGATCAAATGCTTACACGTACCCGTGTGTCAACAACACCGCCCCGTGGCCAATGTACTTACTATACTATCTAAGATTTGCATATCTGGAAGTTGACCACGGCCACTGTCCAAGGGACACGACCCCGTGTCTCTTATCTGCTTCTATTTTTCTTATTCTTTCTGGAATCTTGAAGGGGCATGGCCTCGTGCTTGACTTCTGATATGTTGTTTTTAGTCTTGGGGTGAAGCTCGGGGTTGGTATAATGTAGCATGTTTCCATCTTTTGTACTTATGCTGGTTTTTGTCGTTAATTTGTTCCTTTTGTACATTTAAGCTCTTTAATCCTGAAAATCAAAAGTATACAAAGAAACACACTTTTTCCAACATTAATACTAAAAATGGTTGATTTTATACCGTATTTGATATAATTAATATGTTGCATTTGGTGTATATCAAATGCCGCCACAATTGAATCTTTGCTTGTCCTCAAGCAAAACTCTTTAATGTTGCTTACACACCCGAATGGAATTGGTAGAGAAGAAGTTTTCGGGTCTTGTTTGTAGAGTGTCGGGAATCCAAGGTCTTTTTATTCTTGTTTTTATTTTATTTACAATCCTATTCGACATGATTTATTTAGAAAACTTTTTAAGAAAAATAAACATTTTTGGGCATAACATGCCTTTATAAAATTCCATTTAGCTATATACAAATTCACACACCTCACAAGTGATCACTCAACACTCGGCCAAAGATGTATGAGTGAAACTCTCGATACCGGTATGGAACTGACTCCTACGATATGCTTGAAAAGTAATCAAATCTCCTCATTTTTAACATAATCTTTTTAAATATTATGAGGACTTTTAACATTATAGGTGTTGGCTAGGGCTAGGGTAGTTTTATGTGAAAAGTGGTTAAAAGCGTAAAAAGTCGGATTTCTTTTGAAAATTTATTTATTTGTGACTTAGATACAAACTAAAGGCTTATAAGCAATAAACTGCTTATTTTACTTCAAGCAACTAGAGAGTCTTTTTTTTGGTAAACTAAGTCACCTTTCCTTATATAAATATCAAAGAACTGCATTTTACTAAAATAAAGAGGTGCAAAAATAAAATTGGTTTTGGGTGATGGGTGATTTGTGCAGAATGGTATTTTGCGGGTTTGAAATGATGGTTTAGGCTCAAAGGCGTTAACTAAGGGAAATTTTTAAATTTTAGTGGGGAGATAAATAGAAAATAAGGTTGAAAATGAAAAAAAGAGGTTTAAAATCCTAATGCCTCAATCATATACTTACTTCGATTAGTTGGTAAGGACCAGGAATGTATTGTCTTGTCAAGTTCTAGATTCGTAAGAACCATATGGCTATTCACACAAGAAATGAAAAATGAGCATTTAGTAAAGATATGATATTGAATGCTCGGTAAAGGCTCAAAACTTACATTTTGTGGGAGAAAAGGGTAAAAGTGTGAAATTACATAAACAATCAAATTTAAAAAGAATTGTCATGCCTTTTTATAATTTTTCCTTATATGGTTCTTTTTCATCACAACGCTATTGGTTGTAAATTCGTAAAAAGTTGAACTTTTTTCAAACTTGATTTCTAACTTAAAGTATGGACAAGACAAAACAACTAAAAAAGATGTGAAGATCTACTCATCCTATAAGCTCAGGTCCTAATATGTTTGCGTAGTTCAATATGCACGGAATTCATGTTAAACTAGTGACAAGTTCAAGATTTACTTTTTAAACACTTTATCTCATTAATACTGATTAACGTTTACAATCCCGAGAGAAATCTGACAGGCTTCCCCGTATCAGTTAACAAAACAGCTTTTTCACTCAAGACCTCAACACACCTATTTATAGACATAGACATTACCTTCGTGCGAGGTGAGCCTTTCTCTTCATATGATGGTAAGTTATCATTGTACGAAGGTAACAAGCTACATTCGTACGATGTGAACTTCACTTCATGCGAAGTTAACATTACGTGAACAAAATCTAACAGTTTCGCCCTATTACAGAGTCGACATGACCCAAAGACGTAGGCGATAGACATACTGTATCAACAATCTCCTTCTTGGATATTGCTGCAGTCTTGGTCAGTTTTCAAGATCTTCATAACGTTAATCTTTCATCTTCCTAAGAAATGCTTCCTTGGTTTTCTTCTTTCTTCACTCGGTATCGGCGTCTGATCTGTCGCTGGAGCCCACTTTAAGAACTGAAATCTTCTGATAGATGCTTTCTTTGTAACTTTATCAATATGTTCTTCTTTTCGTATTTGCTTCATAAATTCAACCTTTTCCAGCTCACGCCATTTTGATCTCCATATTTTCCCTGAGTTAATACCATGTGCAAACATACGTTGATCACACCTTGGTATTGCATAACCTGTACCTTCTCTTTTACCTCATAACAAATCTTGTTGAAAAACAAACGTTCGATGTCTTTTTCAGAACAATTAACTAGCTACATCGGGTCTAGTATTCGAGTAGTCCTCCATAATCCTTCAGCCTTTAGCACTATCACTGCTTCACCCGTCTCAATGTCGTACTGCCACCATTTAAAGAACTCATGAAAATCTTGCTCAATCTTCATAAGCGGCATATTCTTCATTGCACGTCGTCGCTTCACAATTAAAGTGACATCCTTCTCTTTGGTAACCGGGTCTATCTTGATTTTCTTCTTTGGAATGTGCGAGACCCAATTGTGAAAACCGTGAGCAACTTCATACTTGATCAACTTCCATAACCTCGTGTCGTGAAACTTCATCAAATAGTTAATACTTTTTGTTTGGCACAATTCTTCAACTTCCCACCATGGCAACATTTTAATATAACTTAAGTACCTAAAGTACTGTACACCTAACTCCCTGTTTATTGCATAAACATCTAGTTCAAGAATCCAACCCAGCTCAATATGTCTCCTAACAACTTATATTGATCGCGAGTGAAGAAGGCTAGCGGTAGTTGAAACTTTCGTTCTTTGGGCAACTCCTTGAAGCATGTGATTTTCGCTTCAACAATTTCTACTTTAGACAAACGTCTTGGCACACTACCATCTTTACAGTTTCCTTAACTCTTCGTTTCAACAAATCACTTATTTCCTCAGTGAACATTTTCTAAAAGGTTGGGAAGTCATCTAGCCTTCTCTAGTATATTTGACTGTCTCATCATAAGAATCATCCTCCACGACAACCCTATCATACTTATTTACATCAGCCACATACTTGTACACATAATCTTCAGGTTTAGAAACACTAATGCTGTTCAGTCATCTTCAAAATCAAACTCAAAGGAACTTTCATCCACCCCTAACATCTTTGCAATTTCTTCTTTAGTATAGTTGTGGATGAACTCCCCCTCTTCCACACCATGTTCGAGATAGAAGACTCTGGGTTGTGGTATATTAGGAACAACTGTTATAGGTGGAACAATTGCGAGGATTCCTAATTGCTCTGCTTCGTTAAGAGGATCCTTTTGCTCCCCCTGTCTCTGTGTATCATCTTCCTGGTTTGCTTCATAATTCAGGAATGCATTGTAATCGAATGATTCATTAATCTTTGCTTGAACGACCAATCTAGTACCACCCTATGTGTTGTCATCGCCATCACCCTTATCATAATCATCTTTCTTATCTCCTCCACCAACATCCTCATCTTCATCTTCCTGATATTCATCTATCTCTTTGTCAATCTCTTCTTCCATTTTCTTTCTCTCTAATTATTTTTGCTTTGCTGAAATCCCAATAACATCTACTGCCTTTCCAACAAGTACATAGTTGACCAATGGTTCAGATTCAGCTTCTGGCTTAGTGGGTATAATAACCGGAATATCATCTATGTTATTCTTTCCTTGACCCGCAGTTGCAGCTTCAGCTTTAGCTTTTTTAGCTCTTTCAGCAGCTCTAGCCTTGGCTTCTTCGATCTCAATCATATCATACTTAGTATCGAAGTTTATCCCCAACATTTTCTCTAACACTTTATACAAAACATCAAACTTCTTGGCATTCAAAGCTTTTTCTTCTACTAGACTTGTACCACTTTATGAAGCCTCTCATTCTCAACAGTAACATTTGTAAGCATTGAAACCAACTGTACATTCTTTGCTTCAAGATGCTTGACTCTACTTTCCAGATCGTTAACTTTTTGATCATTGAAAAAATCTCCTTCAAATCCAGCAAATTGTAGATCATCATCAACGTTTGTAGGACCTGTAGGATGAGATCGACGTCTCTGAGCAGATTGTGGTGTTGATTGTTGAGGTCTAGAAGATGTTGACTATTTTGGAGATGATGTTGGATGTGGTGATGGTGGTTGTTGTGGTGATGGTGGCTGTTGTTGTGGTGATGGTGGTTATACAGATTCAGTCTCATGCGTCTTCCTTTTTCTATACTTTCGCTTTGCTTCTTTATGGCTGGATGTGACAACTGGCAAATAACTGGTAATTCCGTACAATTTAATCACTAATTTTGTTTTGTAATCTCATGCATAATTGCCGTAATTTAATTTCATAACTGAGTCATACGATATTAGGGCAAGTAAACTGGATCATAACATATATTGGTTCCCGTTACAACGTGATACAAACCAAAACAATGCCCTAAAAGTGTTGGTAGAAAGTGCTAAATGCACTAAATGTGGTGACACTAACCGTGTCGGTAAATCCGCAAACACGAATCCGAACAAGAAATGACGGCATGTTAATGCCATACCTGAGTCCATATACAAATGAAAACACATATTGGAGAAAAACTATTACAATAATACATAACTTTTCGGTATAACGCCTAAATTGCAAAATTGTCCGTTTCGACCAAAAAGGCGACAGATGGCAATTTGTCCGCAAGACTAATTCGGAGGATTCCAGATGTCAAGATAAGAATAAAACAATGTTAAATATCCTAAAATAATGTGAGAATAGCAAGAATGCACAAAACACATCATTTCCGGTCATTCGGCAAACAGTGCACAACTTGACCGGAAAACGGCCGATCATCGAAACGACGAATATTTTAGTGGCCGATAGCCTCATCCGGGCGTCTAGTGAACTAGTTAAGCATTATTTGGAACTCGGAATCCATTCAACTAACATTAGGTCACGGAAACGCAACTTTCAGAAAAGTTCGACGGCGGATCATAAAAGTGCCGATATCGATCGAACGGTCGAACGAAAGACATATCGGCCACCCTAACTCATCATATTTTCGTCTAGCGAACTAGGCATGAATATTTTTGTATCGGAAATGCACTAATTAGACACCATATTTGTCACACCCTCAATTTCCACTTGCGGAGTTTTACCGCGAGGCGTGTGAACAAACCAGAATCTGAAACACTAGTACGTCGAACGACTCTATATGATTTGATAATACGTTTTCTAAAATCATTTGTCGTAGATTTTATATTGTCTTAATTAGTTACCAATGTTTAGCGGAAGCATTAGTTTTTAAAGTTGAGCGGAAGCATAAAGTAAAGTAAAGGAGCGGGCGCCAACATAAACGCCAAAACCAAAGAAAAACCCAAAACAAAGTTTGTAAATGAGACTCGATAAAAGATGTCTTGTTCAATGCATGTGAGTGCACCTAGAGCTCCTAGCGTCCTGAGAAACATGTAAAGAAACAAGTGTCAACATTAAAGATGAGTGAGTTCACAGGTTTTCATAAATTCGTTTGTTTGGTTATGAGTTTGTTTCCCCCGTTATCCCTAACCCTGGATAACGATTTAGTTCCATTATTCCCAACCCGGAATAATACCGATAGTTCCATTATTCCTCAACCGGAATAATAATGATGTTGGTTCCATTATTCCAAACCCGGAATAATATAGTTGTTGTTTCCATTATCCTCAACCCGGGATAATATAGTTGATTCGTAATTAAGTTCAATGTTAACATATATAGGTAGCTAGCCTAAAGTTATGTCACGTAAGTGTTCGCGATCGAAGCTGACTGTTGTGCCTCCGTGTTGCCAGGCCTATCACTGACCATGGCGAAGTTAGGCCAAATTATTCACCCGTTGACCATACCCGGTCGGCTAGCGCGACTAGCTCGGATGGGGCTTGTCGGGCCCAGTAGTACTACTTATAATTTCCCCGCTATTAAAACCCAATACTAACGATCCGAGAGATTGACGAGGACTTAAGTGATATAGCTGCTTAGTGACCATAACATTACATTAACATCAACTTAGTTACCGAATAGTTATGTGACGTTAATTTCATATAACGTAAAGAGATTGAGTTTGAAGAGTGTATACATGTTTCTCCCCCTGTTGTTTAAAAACCGGATAAAGTTAGGGGCCGTGAACTCACCTTTAGTTGCTCGGTTAGTGTAGCAAAGAAGTTGTAAGGGATGGGACCGCTAATTGCGTCCTAACAAACCAATTGATTTCAAGTCAGTGTGTGAATACACCAATACAACTCTACATGTAATTTACGCACAAAGTGATACACACAACAAAATACCTAACACTCAAACATGCATGCAAGTATCCTCATGTGAACATAGTAATCAAAACAATTTATCATGAACATAATCCAATCCATGCAACACTTTGGTGCACACAATCACAAGTTATCAAATCTCAGCTTACATACTCATAATTCAGCTGTTTTCTAGGATTTTTATAAAATAGTTCCAACGTTCCAAAAATTCTAATTATTTTATAGCAGGTGACAACTATATTGTAGAATTTATATAAATTTTTCAAGTCCTAATCCTTTACCAATTAACCATAAATATTAATATACTAGGCTGCAGTCAGATTCGTCGCTTTCTGACTGCAGTCCACGGAAGAATTTATTTAAAAATCACTGACCGTCCAATTAACAGAATTCCAGTGGGAGTTGCCCGGAAATTTCCGTACCTAGTTGCTGTACAAGATTTATGACTGACTCCCTACAGATTATAAAATCCAACTCGATAACTAACTAACAAAATTTCAGGATTTTCACAGCTTTAGTCACTGATCTTAATTGGCCACTTAAAAATATCAAACGACTTCAAAAAATTATGAATCCAGCGCCATTAGATTCGTTATTCAAATCTCTACGTTTTAGACTTCAGAAAATCCGTTTTTCGACAACTAATGACCGAGTTACAGCCAGATGAAGTCGGCTGTAACTATTACTCAGCAAATTGTTTCAGCATTCTATCACTACTATTTCGCATAAACCATCGATATAATGAACCTAGGCGATCAAGAACTGATTTTTCCAATCATAGATCAATACATATAACATATCCATGCAAACCCTAATCAACATCTCTAGTTTTTATAAACAAATACAGCCTATGATTTCAGATTTTCAAACAAACATCAAACTTTCAATCTAGCATTAACAATCCGAAAACTACACAATCACTTCATTCAAACACACATATCCGAATATGATCTTGTAACAAATGATAAATTTTAATCTTTAATGATAAGGTAAACAAACCGTGAGTGAGATGAGGAACCAATGATCAAAAGAATCGCGACCGGGAAGATCCGTAACCGAGAAGGAAGTGTTGTTCGCGACCGGGAAGAAAGAGTAGGCTGTTTGTGATCGAGGAAGTGAACAAATGGGCTGATCTCGCGACCGAATGGAGGTGAACAAGGGCTTCCGTCGGTTGTTTGCTATTAGGGTTTTGTGTTGTGAAGGAAGCATGCATGGTTAGTATATATAGGCGCAAGATGGAGGGTTACGGTTTGGGTTTGATCTCGCGGCCGAAGGCTTGGGTTTAAGGTTTGGGTTGCACGCAATGGGTTTGCGGTTTGGGTTGCACACGGCCGAGAGTGGTTTGGGTTGGTTCGGTTTGGGTTATTTGCTTGCGACATGGTTTGGGTTTAAAACTTGGTTCACTCTTAGAGTCACAAGGAATCGAGGTTGGTTCGTGTCGCGGTTCGGTTCGTGTACATATTTACCATAATTATTTTATAACTAAAATAATCACATAATCGCACATCACGAATTCACTAACTCGTACACGTTTAATACGTAGCATATAATTTATTCGACAAGTATTGCGTTTAAGTTATCCGAAAAACCGGGATGTCACATTATCCCCATGTTGAAAGAATTTTCGTCCCGAAAATTGAGTAAACGCGGTTTAGAATGTAGCGTACATGTTTAGAGTGCCGCGCACAAAGAGTTAGTTCGTTTACGATGGTATGCGAAGTTACAAGAAGTTCCCAAGTGCCGTGCACAAAGATTCCCAAGTGCCATGCACAAGGATTTAGTTAACAATGGTACGCGAAAGTGTGAGAAATTTCCAGGTTGTCACATCATCCCCATGTTGAAAGAATTTTCGTCCCGAAAATTTAGTTACTGGTATCGTTAGTTTGCTGCTCAGTTGCGAAGAGGTGTGGGTATTTGCTTTTCATTTGGTCCTCTCTTTCCCACGTGAACTCCGGTCCACGCTTAGAGTCCCAACGAACCTTAACGATCGGAATCTTGCTGTGCCTTCGAGTCTTGATCTCACGATCCATGATCTCGATAGGCTGTTCCACAAAGTGTAGTTGTTCATCCACTTGAATCTCATCCAATGGAATGACTAGAGTTTCATCTGATAGACACTTCTTCAGATTTGACACGTGAAATACGTTGTGAACTCCACTGAGTTCAGCAGGAAGGTCTAATTGATAAGCTACGGGTCCAATACGTTTCAAGATCACAAACGGACCTACGTACCGTGGGTTTAGTTTGCCTCGTTTTCCGAAGCGGATTACACCCTTCCAGGGTGACACCTTCAGTAGGACGCGGTCGCCTACTTGAAATTCGAGCGGTTTGCGTCGTTGATCAGCGTAGCTTTTCTATCGATCTCGTGCCGCCGCCATGCGGTTTCTGATTTGTACAATCTTTTCAGTAGCCTCAAGTATTAACTCAGGGCCTGTGAGTTGGCTGTCACCGACTTCTGCCCAACAGACCGGTGATCTACATTTACGACCGTATAATGCCTCAAACGTGCTGCCGATATACTCGTATGGTAACTGTTGTTATACGAGAATTCCACTAAAGGCAGGTGGATTTCCCAACTATTTCCGAAGTCTACTACGCATGCCCTAAGCATGTCTTCCAAGGTTTGTATGGTCCTTTCTCTTTGACCATCAGTCTGAGGGTGATAGGCAGTGCTCATATCTAAGCGTGTTCCCAACGCTTTCTGGAGTGACTGCCAGAAGTTGGACGTGAAGCGAGCATCTCTGTCTGAGATGATGGATGTTGGCACTCCATGCCGAGAAACTACTTCCTTAATATAGATGCGAGTCAACTTCTCCATCTTATCTGTTTCTTTAATAGCTAGGAAGTGTGCGGACTTAGTTAAACGATCCACAATTACCCAGATAGTATCGCAACCACCCAAAGTTCGCGGGAGTTTAGTGATGAAGTCCATCGAGATCTGATCCCATTTCCACACTGGGATCTCAGGTTGTTGGAGTAGCCCCGATGGCTTTTGATACTCTACCTTGACCTTTGCACAAGTCAAACATTTACTCACGTAGGTGGCTATATCGGCTTTCATGTTGGGCCACCAATACGCAGCTTTAAGGTCTTGATACATCTTATCCGAACCCGGATGGACAGAGTATCGGGATTTGTGAGCTTCGTCCATAACTAGCTCTCTGAGGTTTCCGTAGAGAGGTACCCATATGCGATTCATGAAATACCGGGCTCCATTGGGTTTTACTTCCCAATCACGTTCCATTTTTCCCACCGATTCTGCCTTGATGTTTTCCTCCTTAACTGCTTCTAACTGGGCGTCGCGTATTTGTTCGGGTAGTCCCGAATGAATAGTGAGTTGTAATGCTCGTACACGGCGAGGTTTCAAGTGTTCCTTCCTACTGAGGCATCAGCTACCACGTTAGCTTTACCCGGGTGATACCGAATGGCACACTCATAATCGTTCAAGAGTTCGACCCAGCGACGCTGTCGCATGTTCAACTCCTTCTGATCAAAGATGTGTTGGAGACTCTTGTGGTCTGTGAAGATTGTGCACTTCGTCCCATAGAGGTAGTGTCTCCAAATCTTAAGTGCAAACACTACTGCTCCCCATTCCGGGTCATGCGTTGTGTAGTTTTTCTCGTGAACCTTCAATTGGCGGGACGCATACGCGATGACCTTATCGCGTTGCATGAGTACGCATCCCAACCCCTGAATGGAAGCATCACAATATACTACAAAGTCATCTGTCCCTTCCGGCAAGGACAGAATGGGTGCACTGCAAAGTTTCTGTTTCAGCAATTGAAATGCTGCTTCTTGCTTGTCACCCCAAGCATACTTGATGCCTTTCTGGGTGAGGGTAGTAAGCGGTTGTGCGATCTTTGAAAATCCCTCGATGAAACGTCTGTAGTAACCAGCCAATCCCAAAAATTGGCGGACCTCCGTCGGTGTCCTGGGTGCTTCCCAGTTTTTGATAGCTTCAATCTTGGCAGGGTCTACGTGGATACCCTTTTCATTCACGATATGCCCGAGAAACTGAACTTCCCGAATCCAGAAATCACACTTCGAAAGCTTGGCATATAGCTTTTCCTGTTTAAGTAATCCTAGCAGTAATCGTAGATTTCAGCATGTTCTTCTTCACTTTTGGAGTAGATGAGTATGTCATCGATGAACACAATGACAAATTTGTCGAGGTATGGTTTACACACGCGGTTCATGAGGTCCATGAACACCGCGGGTGCGTTGGTGAGACCGAAGGGCATGACCAAGAACTCATAATGGCCATACCGAGTACGAAATGCCGTCTTAGCGATATCCTCCTCCCTGACGCGTAGCTGATGGTAACCAGACCGTAAATCAATCTTGGAGTAGTAGCTTGACCCTTGAAGTTGGTCGAAGAGATCGTCGATGCGAGGTAACGGGTATCGGTTCTTGACAGTAACCTTGTTGAGTTCCCTGTAGTCGATGCACATGCGGAAGGTCCCGTCCTTGTTCTTGACAAAAAGGACTGGAGCTCCCCACGGCGAAGCGCTTGGTCGGATAAATCCCTTTTCTAACAGCTCCTGAAGTTGGGTAGACAGCTCCTGCAGCTCGGCTGGAGCTAAGCGGTATGGAGCCTTGGCGTTAGGAGTTGCATGGTTCGCCAATTCGATTTCAAACTCCAATTGTCGATGGGGTGGAAGACCAGGTAATTCCTCTGGGAATACATTGGCAAAATCACTGACGACAGGGATGTCTTCTATACGTTTCTCGTCCTTAGGCTGTTCGGTAACCAGTGCGAGTAAAGCGAAGGAGTTCTTCCTCCGAAGATACTTTTGCGCTTGCATGTAAGAGATGATGTTGGTGACGGCGCCTGCCTTCTCGCCTTGCACCGTCAAGATTTCGTCGTTAGAGAGCGGAATACGAATAGATTTTTCGAAGCAGAGAACTTCGGCCCGGACGTCGGATAGCCAGTCCATTCCGACTACCACGTCAAAACTACCCAGGGTAGTTGTCATCAGATCAATGGTAAAAGTGTGACCCGCGAGTTTGAGTTGACAGCCGGATACTATATGGGTCACGTCTACAGAATTACCATCGGCTAATTCTATAACATAAGGGGTCTCTAATGGTTTAGGTGTAAGATTTAGGTTCCTCCTAAAAGACTCAGATATAAAGCTCCTATCCGCACCGTATCAAAAAGCACAGTAGCAAAATGTTCATTAAGGGGAAACTTATCGGTGACCACGTTCGAGTCGTTTCTGGCCTCTCCGTGGCCCATTGTAAATGCGCGACCTTTGGCACCTTCTGTGCCACCATTTCCATTATTGTTGTTATTATTGTTGTTGTTGTGGTTATTGTGGTTGTGGTTGTTCCCACCATTGTTGTTGTTGTTGTTACGGAGCTGTGGGCAGTCTCTTTTGATGTGGGCAGTGCTACCACACTGATAGCATCCCCGGTTAACACCCTGTTGCTGACCCTGGGGTTGATTTTGGTTTTGTCGGGACATGATTTCCCCACGACAATCCTTTGCCGCATGTCCCACCTTGCCACATCGTTGGCAGCGATTCCCGGCACAAGGGCCGTGATGATGAAGATTACAGCGATTGCATTGCGGCTTTCGACCTACATAGCCGCTTGCGTTCTGGTTGTTGTTGTTGTTGTTGGCGGGCTGATTTTGGTGACCCTGGTGGCTGTTGTAATGATTGAACCGTTTTTGGTTCCCCTGTTGCGGCTGGGATGACAAAGACTGTCGAGCAGACGAGTCTTCAAACTTTCTTTTATTGTCAGGGGTAACCTCAGTTGTACCCCGTGCTGGCAACTTCTTTTGTTCCACCGCCTTATCGGTGAGTTTGTGCGCCAACCTGATTGCTTGATGCCCCGTTGCAGGGTTACTAGCCATTACCATACCCTGAATCTCCGGAACCAGACCCCCATGGTAGAACTCGAGTCGTTTCTCCACAGTGTTGGCCAGATCGGGACATAGAAATACCAAGTCATGATGTTTTGCGGTGTAAGCTTCGATTTCAGATCCCACCATCTTGTGGTTCCATAAGGCTTGCTCCAACTGTTGCACTCTGTCTCGTGGACACTACTCCTCTTTGATTAGGGCCTTGAACTCGGCCCAGGCCATTGCATTTGCAGCAATAAGTCCACGCGTTTGGACCTGTGCATTCCACCAAGTTAGTGCCCCATCTTCCAGTGTTGAGGCTGCATATTTGACCTTGTTGGCCTCTAGATAGTTGCACATTTCAAATACTGATTCAGATTTTTCAATCCAGCGGACCAGTCCAATGGGTCCTTCTGCCCCCGAGAATTTGCTTGGTTTCGCGTCGAGGAACATCTTGTAGGGGTTAAAACCCCTCCTGCTGACAGAGGATAGGTAGTCAGCGAGGAATTCTACTAGCCCAACTATTAGATTTTCACATGATAATTTAATAATGGTTACCTGCCGGTTGGTTCTGAACACCCGCTAGAGCTGCGTTCACGTGCTCTTGAATCATGGCAGCTAGTTCTTCGGGCGTCATGTTAAGGTTTCCACGTCGTCCAGTTGCCATTTAGATCTTCGAAATACAACATAAACACACCCCGATAAGTCTATATATCCAATATAGTTATCCTATTTCGTACTTAAATAATTATCAAGTTATGTCAACTCAAATATATTAAATAGTCAAAAGAAATACTTGATTAAATGAAGTTTCAACGTCTTACAAAGTGCCAACCAAACATATGAATTCACTATAAAGTCTCAAGTTTAAACACAAGTGGGAAAATAAATAGACTGGAGGAAAGTAAATAAAATAAGCGAGACGTGTCAGTCGTCTACGTCTCCATCCCCCAGATCACTATCGTTGCCGTCATCCTGCGCGGCATTTCCAGCTTCTACAGCTGGGTCCTCCTCTGGATCCTCCTCTGGATCCTCCTCAGGGTCCTCTTCTGGATCCTCTTCTGGATCCTCTTCAGGGTCCTCCTCTGGATCCTCTTCCGGATCCTCCTCTACCGGCACTGGAGGGGCCGGTGCTGGTGCAGGTGCTTGATTTTGCTCTAGTTCCTGAATGTTCCAACTATTTTCCAGGACTCTGTCTTCGAGCCAATCGGCTCTTATCTGCTCAGCACGCAGATCTCTGGCTAAGGTGTTACGAGCTATCTTACTCGTATGTTGCTCTTCCTCGAGCGAGTCGGTTTTACCTGTCAGTTGTCGGATCATCCATCCCTGTGCTAGGATGGTTTCCTACATTCTTTCTAATTGTTCTTGTTGTTTCTGTATCATGTTTCTAAGTAGGTCATTTCCTACTTCTACAGAGTTAACCGGTTTGACCGGTACAGCGATGGTTGGGCGTGATGACGACTCCTCCCCCAGAGCGAGCCTTTTCCTCGCAGCTGAGCGTGTCTCCACGCCATAAGATGGTAAGGGTTCCACCATAGGTGCCTTTCCTGGCGCTCTTGGTGGCGTAAGTTTGTCG
The DNA here is from genome assembly GCA_947069175.1 of Scalesia atractyloides. Lineage (NCBI taxonomy): Eukaryota > Viridiplantae > Streptophyta > Magnoliopsida > Asterales > Asteraceae > Scalesia > Scalesia atractyloides. Next base: position 38,441,049 of record CAMTDV010000008.1, on the reverse strand, counting down.
GATGATGATGACGATGATGATGATGACATTGCCTGTTAGGTTGTGTAGTTAGTTACAAGTTGTTTTCATTTCTTATTATGAAGTCATAATCTACATACACAGTTGTGGTACATCACATAATAAGATATAATCAGTTCGGTGCCAAACTACGTCTAGTGTCGTGTATTCAGCTATAGTTTAGGTCTACTTCTAATGCAAACCTGGTTCTCTATAGCTAGTGGCTCTGATACCAATCTGTCACACCCTCAATTTCCACTTGCGGAGTTTTAACGCGAGGCGTGTGAACAAACCAGAATCTGAAACACTAGTACGTCGAACGACTCTATATGATTTGATAATACGTTTTCTAAAATCATTTGTCGTAGATTTTATATTGTCTTAATTAGTTACCAATGTTTAGCGGAAGCATTAGTTTTTAAAGTTGAGCGGAAGCATAAAGTAAAGTAAAGGAGCGGGCGCCAACATAAACGCCAAAACCAAAGAAAAACCCAAAACAAAGTTTGTAAATGAGACTCGATAAAAGATGTCTTGTTCAATGCATGTGAGTGCACCTAGAGCTCCTAGCGTCCTGAGAAACATGTAAAGAAACAAGTGTCAACATTAAAGATGAGTGAGTTCACAGGTTTTCATAAATTCGTTTGTTTGGTTATGAGTTTGTTTCCCCCGTTATCCCTAACCCGGGATAACGATTTAGTTCCATTATTCCCAACCCGGAATAATACCGATAGTTCCATTATTCCTCAACCGGAATAATAATGATGTTGGTTCCATTATTCCAAACCCGGAATAATATAGTTGTTGTTTCCATTATCCTCAACCCGGGATAATATAGTTGATTCGTAATTAAGTTCAATGTAAACATATATAGCTAGCTAGCCTAAAGTTATGTCACGTAAGTGTTCGCGATCGAAGCTGACTGTTGTGCCTCCGTGTTGCCAGGCCTATCACTGACCATGGCGAAGTTAGGCCAAATTATTCACCCGTTGACCATACCCGGTCGGCTAGCGCGACTAGCTCGGATGGGGCTTGTCGGGCCCAGTAGTACTACTTATAATTTCCCCGCTATTAAAACCCAATACTAACGATCCGAAAGATTGACGAGGACTTAAGTGATATAGCTGCTTAGTGACCATAACATTACATTAACATCAACTTAGTTACCGAATAGTTATGTGACGTTAATTTCGTATAACGTAAAGAGATTGAGTTTGAAGAGTGTATACATGTTTCTCCCCCTGTTGTTTAAAAACCGGATAAAGTTAGGGGCCGTGAACTCACCTTTAGTTGCTCGGTTAGTGTAGCAAAGAAGTTGTAAGGGATGGGACCGCTAATTGCGTCCTAACAAACCAATTGATTTCAAGTCAGTGTGTGAATACACCAATACAACTCTACACGTAATTTACGCACAAAGTGATACACACAACAAAATACCTAACACTCAAACATGCATGCAAGTATCCTCATGTGAACATAGTAATCAAAACAATTTATCATGAACATAATCCAATCCATGCAACACTTTGGTGCACACAATCACAGGTTATCAAATCTCAGCTTACATACTCATAATTCAGCTGTTTTCTAGGATTTTTATAAAATAGTTCCAACGTTCCAAAAATTCCAATTATTTTATAGCAGGTGACAACTATATTGTAGAAATTTATATAAAATTTTCAAGTCCTAATCCTTTACCAATTAACCATAAATATTAATATACTAGGCTGCAGTCAGATTCGTCGCTTTCTGACTGCAGTCCACGGAAGAATTTATTTAAAAATCACTGACCGTCCAATTAACAGAATTCCAGTGGGAGTTGCCCGGAAATTTCCATACCTAGTTTCTGTACAAAATTCATGACTTGACTCCCTACAGATTATAAAATCCAACTCGATAACTAACTAACAAAATTTCAGGATTTTTCACAGCTTTAGTCACTGATTTTAATTGGCCACTTAAAAATATCAAACGACTTCAGAAAATTATGAATCCAGCGCCATTAGATTCGTTAGTCAAATCTCTACGTTTTAGACTTCAGAAAATCCGTTTTTCGACAACTAATGACCGAGTTACAGCCAGATGAAGTCGGCTGTAACTATTACTCAGCAAACTGTTTCAGCATTCTATCACTACTATTTCGCATAAACCATCGATATAATGAACCTAGGCGATCAAGAACTGATTTTTCCAATCATAGATCAATACATATAACATATCCATGCAAACCCTAATCAACATCTCTAGTTTTTATAAACAAATACAGCCTATGATTTATGATTTTCAAACAAACATCAAACTTTCAATCTAGCATTAACAATCCGAAAACAACACAATCACTTCATTCAAACACACATATCCGAATATGATCTTGTAACAAATGATAAATTTTAATCTTTAATGATAAGGTAAACGAACCGTGAGTGAGATGAGGAACCAATGATCAAAAGAATCGCGACCGGGAAGATCCGTAACCGAGAAGGAAGTGTTGTTCGCGACCGGGAAGAAAGAGTAGGCTGTTTGTGATCGAGGAAGTGAACAAATGGGCTGATCTCGCGACCAAATGGAGGTGAACAAGGGGCTGCCGTCGGCTGTTTGCTATTAGGGTTTTGTGTTGTGAAGGAAGCATGCATGGTTAGTGTATATAGGCGCAAGATGGAGGGTTACGGTTTGGGTTTGATCTCGCGGCCGAAGGCTTGGGTTTAAGGTTTGGGTTGCACGCAATGGGTTTGCGGTTTGGGTTGCACACGGCCGAGAGTGGTTTGGGTTGGTTCGGTTTGGGTTGTTTGCTTGCGACATGGTTTGGGTTTAAAACTTGGTTCACTCCTAGAGTCACAAGGAATCGAGGTTGGTTCGTGTCGCGGTTCGGTTCGTGTACATATTTACCATAATTATTTTATAACTAAAATAATCACATAATCGCACATCACGTATTCACTAACTCGTACACGTTTAATACGTAGCATATAATTTATTCGACAAGTATTGCGTTTAAGTTATCCGAAAAACCGGGATGTCACAATATTAGTTGTGGTAGTCGAAAACAAAGGCTTCCGGTAATAAATAAATAGTTTCGTTTATTAGCGAATATTTCGACGATGAGTGATCTAGCGACATATCCGTCGTCCGAAACTTATTTTGGAGGATCATATGGATTAAATGCCATGTAAATACACCCTAAACACAAGTCTTATGCTTAAGATGCTAGAAGATTAACCCTAATTACCATACTTATCTTAATTACCAAAATATCTAGAATTATAACATGTGGTAAAAATCAAAGTTACACTTCACCCCCCTCCATTTTGACGGTCACAAGTGGGTCCCACCCCACTTGATTTTGTTGAAAAATTAAGCTTGCAAGTCTGGGGTTAAAAGATATGATGGAACTTGGAAAGATGCACTTGATTATATATGATCATTTCTTATAATCCTGTCATTCTTATAACCAAAAATTGCAACATATCCTCCTTTCCTTTCCCCTTTGTACACGGCTCAACACCACCACCATAGCACCACCATTGTGCCATCACAAATCACCACTTTATACACCATTTGAAGCCTAATCAAGTCTACTAAAGAAGCTTGCATGGATTGAGCTCATTAGGGATTCTTAAGGAGCTTCTTTTTCTTCTAAATCTTCAAGATATTTGTGCACTCATTGTAAGCTAAACTCCTCCACAATTTAGCTTATATTTATGGTTAGATTATTAGTGTACAAGTTGATCATCTTGAAAATTAAGAAGATAAGTTAAAAACCCTAAAACACAACATAATAATAACACTAAATATTGTTTATTTTGTGTTGATTATATGCTTATATGATTGTTAGATTGCATGTTGAAGTTGTTTATGTTAAAAATGTGATATAAAAGTTGCATGATCTTGTATGATTTAGTATAAAAGTGAAGATTTAAACATGTTAAGGTTTAAATCTAAACAAGATCATCAACTACATCATCCATGAAAAATACTACAACTTAAAAATAATTGTTATGAATATGAATGATTTTTATGAGAAGTAAACACTTATATTTAAGTTGTAATCACTTTAAAAATGTGTAGTAATCAAGGGGTTAAGTGCATGAACTTGTTTAAACAACATGCTAAGGTGTTGATTTGAAAAGGCTAATAAATATTATACACCCACTTGATTTACTAGGATTTTAAACCACAGAAAGTCATGGATTATGATATTTTGATTATGTAAAATAAATATTAGATGATTGTTGATGATGATTATGAGTTTAAACAGGTTTTAAATACGTTTTTAAAACGTGGAAAATGCCATAGTTTAGGGGAACTTATGGCGAAATTTTCTAAAAATCTAATCGCGATTAAAACATGATTAGTGGGGTGATTAGTGGGACTAAATGTGACATCCCGGCTTTTCAGGTATCTTAAACGCGCTACTTCATGGTTATTCATTCGTACGCTAAATTGATTCGGAGAATTTAAACTACACGCTTGCAATAACTACGCTAACTTTGTGAATTCATTAGGTGAATTACGTGCTATGTGTTATAAGACGTTTGTAGACTTATTATATCGCGTTTTGATTTCGCGATTATTAGTTACAAAAATAAAAATAAATATTAAGTAAATAGCCGAACCGAACCGAGCCGCGAAACGTGTCGACCTCACCTCCTTGTGGCCCAAATAACTAGCCTAAACTTGAGGCCCAAGTTATTCACCCAAACCCCCCCCCCTTTGTGGCCGCAAGCCCACCCCCACCCCCTTTCTTTTTCTTTTCCTTGTTTTAAATAAATAGGGACATGCATGTGTTATGTTTAAAAAAAAAAAAGAAACACAAACCCTAGCTCTAAGAAACCGACGGCAGCCCCCCCTCTCTCGAACGCACAAGCCTTCAACCCGGATTGATTCCAATCTTGTTCCCGGTTCGCTAATCTTCATCGTATCAAGGTTAGGACTTTAATTGTTTTGCAAATCACATTAGGGTTTATAAAATCTTGATCATGATTGTATGTACTGTTTGAATCATTGTTATGAAAAGTGTTATGATTTATGTTTAGTTCGGTTAATTGTGAGAGTTTTTGCGATTATGATGTTTGGATGAATACAAGAATCATAGGCTGCGTTTTTGTGATAAAAATCATAGTATATGTTTACGGTTTGCATGAGTATTGATGTGCATGATGATATGTGACTAATGAACCCGTTCTTGATCATTAATATTTAGCGTCTCGATCATTTAAGCGTGTTCTATTGCGATGAAAGTCGAAAACAGGTTGCTGAATGGTATTTACAGCCAACTTCAATTGGCTGTAACCTGGTCATTATTTATCGAAAAGTGGATTTTCTGAAGCCTAAAACGTGTATTTTTGAAAAACGCTTCTAATGGCGCAAGATTCATATTTTTATGAAGTCTTTTGCTATTTTTAAGTGGTCATTTAAGTGCAGAAACTGAAGCTGTGTAAATTCTGAAAATTTGTTAGTTGTTTATCAAGTCGGATCTCATAATCTGTAGAGGATTGGGTCACGAAATTTGTACAGTAACTGGAGACGGGGAAATTCCGGAGAACTCCCACTGGAATTTTGTTAATTGAATGAACGATGATTTTTAAATAATTTTTCCCGTGGACTGCAGTCAGAAAGCGACGAATCTAACTGCAGCTTAGTATATAAATGTTTATGAATAATTGGTAAAATGTTAGGACTTGAAAAATTTACATAAAATTCTACTGTTTAGTTGACACCTTCTGTAAAAAAAATTGGAATTTTTGCAACGTTGAAACTATTTTATAAAAATCCTCAAAAACAGCCTAGTTATGAGCATACAAGCTGAAATATGATAACTTGCGTTTGTGTGTACCAAAGTGTTGTATGAATTGATATGTGTTTATGACAAGTTGGTTTGATCACTATTTTGGTATGATAATACTTTGCATGCATGATTGTGTTTTCAAATTGTTATTATGTGTGCCGCATTGTGATGTTAGTATGCGTAGGGTTTGTATCAGTGTGTTCACACACTAACTTTAAATCGATTGACATGTTAGGACGCAATTAGCGGTCCCATCATTTGCTACTTCTGTGTTACACTAACCGAGCAACTAAAGGTGAGTTCACGGCCCCTATTTCTATCCGGTTTTAAACAACAGGGGGAGAAACATGTATACATTTTATAACTCTATCTTTTTACGTTATGCGAAATTAACGTCATTAAACTACTCGGTAACTAAGTTAATGTTAATGTACGTTATGGTCACTAAGCAGCTATATCACGGAAGTCCTCGACAAACTCTCAGATCGTTAGTATTGGGTTAGATAGCGGGGAAATTATAATTAGTACTACTGGGCCCGACAAGCCCCACCCGAGCTAGTCGCGCTAGCAGACCGGGTATGGTCAACGGGTGATTAATTTGGCCTAACTTTCGCCATGGTCAGTGATAGGCCTGGCAACACGGAGGCACAACAGTCAGCTTCGATCGCGAACACTTATGTGACGTAACTTTAGGCTCGCTACCTACATGTTAACATGAACTTAATTACGAACCAACATTATTATTCCGGGTTAGGAATAATGGAACCAACATTGTTATTCCGGGTTAGGGATAATGGAACTATATCGTTATCCCGGGTTAGGGATAACGGGGGAAACAAACTTTTAACCGAACTTGTGAACTTATAAAAACCTGTGAACTCACTCTTCTTTAATGTTGACACTTGTTTCTTTACATGTTTCTCAGGACGCTAGGAGAGCTAGGTGCACTCACTTGCATTGACCAAGACATATTTTTATCGAGTCTCATTTTACGAATATTGTTTGGAATTTTCTTTGGTTTTGGCGTTTATGTTGGCGCCCGTTACTTTACTTTACTTTAATGCTTCCGCTCAACTTTGAAACTAATGCTTCCGCTAAACTTTGAAACCAAACTAAGACAATTTGAAAATAACTATGAATGATTAAACAAATGTTTTTGGAAAACGTATAAACAAATCATATAGAGTCGTTCGATGTTACTAGTGTCTCAGATTCTGGTTTGTTCACACGCCTCGCGGTAAAACTCCGCAAGTGGAAATTGAGGGTGTGACAGATTGGTATCAGAGCCTCTAGCTATAGAGAACCAGGTTTGCATTAAAAGTAGACCTAAACTATAGCTGTTACACGACACTAGACTTAGTTGGCACCGGACTGTGATATCTTGTTAGGTGCTATGCTACAACTGTTTTATGTAAGATATACATGTATATTGTGGTGCACGCAACTCGTAACTAACTACACAACCCAACAGGCAATGTCATCATCATCATCCGACGAATCTCGACAACCAAGGGCGCCGGGGAAGGCACCCATGGTCGAACCCTCACAACCTCAGGGCGTGGAGACACGCTCAGCTGCTAGGAAAAGACTCGCTTTAGGAGGAGAGTCGTCCTCCCGTCCGACCACCGCTATACCGGTCGAACCGGTAAACACGATAGAAGTAGGGGATGACCTACTTAGGGATATGTTAAGAAAACAACAGGAATAACTAGAGAGAATGCAGGAAACTATCAAAGCACAGGGATGGATGATACGTCAACTAACGGGTAAAACTGGAGAGCTCGAGGAAGAGCAATATGAGAATAAGATAGCTCGCAACAATTTAGCTAAAGATCTTCGTGCTGAGCAGCTGAGGGCTGACTGGCTTGAAGACAGAGTTCTTGAGTCCAGTTGGAGGATTCAAGAACTAGAGCAGAATCAGGCACCTGTCCCAGTACCCGCACCAGTACCGGCCCCTCCAGCGCCGGTAGAGGAAGACGAGGAGGATCCAGAGGAAGACCCGGAGGAGGATCCGGAGGAAGAGGAGCCGGAACAGGACCCGGCTGTTGGAGCTGGAAACGCCGTGGAGGATGACGGCAACGATAGCGATTTGGGAGATGTAGACGTAGAAGACTGACTCGTCTCGCAAATCCCCGCTTTGTTTTCTTTAGTTTGTTCATTTTCCACTTATGTTTGAACTTGAGATTTTATAATTAAACTGAGATGTTTGGTTGGTATTTTGTGAGACATTGCAATTTATTTAATCGAATGTTCCTTTTGGTTGTTTAATTTGTCGGGTTGACATAACTTGTGTGATGATTGAAGTGTGGATTATGAGAACTACATTGGATCTATATACTTATCGGTGTGTGTTTGTGTTGTCTTGCAAAGATCTAAAATGGCAACTGGACGTCGCGGAAACCTCAACATAACACCCGAAGAATTGGCCGCAATGATCCAAGAACACGTGAATGCTGCTCTAGTAGGTGTTCAAAACCCACCAGCAGGTAACCATTATTAAATTTTCATGGGAAAATCTAATAGTTGGGCTAGTAGACTTTCTCACTGACTACCTATCCTCTGCCTTCAGGAGGGGGTCTTAACCCCTACAAGATGTTCCTCGATGCGAAACCGAGCAAATTCACGGGTGTAGAAGGACCCATAGGACTGGTCCGTTGGATTGAAAAGTCTGAATCGGTGTTCGAGATGTGCAATTGCCTTGAGGCCAATAAGGTCAAGTATGCTGCCTCAACTCTGGAAGATGGGGCACTAACTTGGTGGAACGCACAAGTCCAAACGCGTGGACTTATTGCGGCGAAAGCAATGGCCTGGGCCGGGTTTAAGGCCCTGATCAAAGAGGAGTACTGTCCGCGGGACAGAGTCCAGCAGTTGGAGCAAGCGTTATGGAACCACAAGATGGTAGGGTCTGAAATTGAAGCGTACACGGCGAAACATCATGATCTGGTGTTCCTATGTCCCGATCTAGCTAACACCGTTGAAAAACGACTTGATTTTTATCTTGGGGGTCTGGTCCCTGAGATCCAGGGCATGGTAATGGCCAGCAACCCTGCGACGGAGCATCAAGCGATCAGGCTGGCGCATAAACTCACCGATAAGGCGGTGGAGCAAAGGAAGCTGCCATCTCGGGGTGCAACTGAGGTTGCCCCTGATAACAAAAGAAAGTTTGAAGACTCACCTGCTCGACAGTCTTCGTCAGCCCAGCCACAACAAGGAAACCAGAAACGGTTCAACAATCTCAACCACAATCGGGGTCACAATAATCAGTCCGCCAACAACACCCAGAACACAAGCGGCTATGTGGGTCGAAAGCCGCAATGTAATCGTTGTAACCTCCATCATCACGGCCCTTGTGCCGGAAATCGCTGCCAACGATGTTGCAAAACGGGACATGCAGCAAAGGATTGTCGCGGGGAAATCGTGTCTTGACAAAATCAAATCAGCACCAGGTTCAACAGCAAGGTATTAACCGGGGGTGCTATCAGTGCGGTAGCACTACTCATTTCAAGCGAGACTGCCCGCAACTTCGCAACAACTACAACAATGGTGGGAACAACAACAACAACAACAACAACAACCACAACAACAACAACAACAACAACAACAACAATAACAACAATGGAAATGGTGGCACAGTAGGTGCCAAGGGTCGTGCGTTCACGCTAGGCCGCGGAGAGGCCAGAAACGACTCGAACATGGTCACCGGCAAGTTTCCCCTTAACGATCATTTTGCTACTGTACTTTTTAATACGGGTGCGGATAGGAGTTTTATATCTGAGTCTTTTAGGAAAAACCTAAATCTCACGCCTAAACCCCTAGAGACCCCTTACGTCATAGAACTAGCCGATGGTAAATCTGTAGATGTGACCCATTTAGTAACCGGCTGTCAACTTAAACTCGCGGGCCACACCTTTACCATTGATCTGATGACAACTACCCTGGGTAGTTTTGACGTGGTAGCCGGAATGGACTGGCTATCCGACGTTCGAGCTGAAGTTCTCTGTTTCGAGAAAGCTGTCCGTATTCCGCTCTCTAACGACGAAGTCTTGATGGTGCAAGGCGAGAAGGCAGGCGCCGTCACAAACATCATCTCTTACATGCAAGCTCAGAAGTATCTTCGGAGGAAGCACTCCTTCGCTTTGCTCGCACTGGTCACCAAGCAGCCTAAGGACGAGAAGCGGATTGAAGATATCCCCGTCGTCCGTGACTTTTCCGATGTATTCCCAGAGGAGTTACCTGGTCTCCCACCACATCGACAAGTGGAGTTTGAAATCGAATTGGCAAACCATGCAACTCCTATCGCCAAGGCCCCGTACCGCCTAGCTCCAGCAGAGCTGCAAGAGCTGTCTACCCAACTTCAGCATTGTTGGAAAAAGGATTTATCCGACCCAGTACTTCGCCATGGGGAGCTCCGGTCCTTTTTGTCAAGAAGAAGGACGGGACCTTCCGCATGTGCATCGACTACAGGGAACTCAATAAGGTTACCGTCAAGAACCGATACCCATTACCTCGCATCGACGATCTCTTCGACCAGCTTCAGGGGTCAAGCTACTACTCCAAGATCGATCTACGGTCCGGTTATCACCAGTTACGCGTCAGGGAGGAGGATATCTCTAAAACGGCATTTCGTACTCGGTATGGCCATTATGAGTTTTTGGTCATGCCCTTCGGTCTCACCAACGCACCCGCAGTGTTCATGGACCTCATGAACCGCGTGTATAAGCCGTATCTCGACAAGTTTGTCATTGTGTTCATCGATGATATACTCGTCTACTCTAAGGGTGAAGAAGAACATGCTTAGCATCTACGATTATTGCTGGAACTACTTCAACAGGAGAAACTATATGCCAAGCTTTCGAAGTGTGATTTCTGGATTTGGGAAGTTCAGTTCCTCGGGCATATCGTGAATGAAAAGGGTATACATGTTGATCCCGCCAAGATCGATGCTATCAAGAACTGGGAAGCACCCAGGACACCAACAGAGATTCGCCAATTTTTGGGTTTGGCTGGTTACTACAGACGTTTCATCGAGGGATTTTCAAAGATCGCGCAACCGCTTACCACTCTTACCCAGAAAGGCACTAAGTATGCTTGGGGTGACAAGCAGGAAGCAGCATTTCAATTGCTGAAGCAGAAACTTTGTAGTGCACCCATTTTGTCCTTGCCAGAGGGGACATATGATTTTGTGGTGTATTGTGACGCTTCCATTCAGGGGTTGGGATGCGTACTTATGCAACGTGATAAGGTCATCGCGTATGCATCCCGACAGTTGAAGATTCATGAGAAAAACTACACAACACATGACCTGGAATTGGGAGCAGTCGTGTTTGCACTTAAGATTTGGAGACACTATCTATATGGAACAAAGTGCACAATCTACACGGATCACAAGAGCCTCCAACATATCTTCGACCAGAAGGAGTTGAACATGCGACAGCGTCGCTGGGTCGAACTCCTGAACGATTACGATTGTGCCATTCGGTATCACCCGGGTAAGGCTAACGTGGAGCTGATGCCCTCAGTAGAAAGGAGCACCTGAAACCTCGCCGGGTACGAGCACTACAGTTCATTCATTCGGGGTTACCCGAACAGATACGCGATGCGAAGCTAGAAGCAGTTAAGGAAGAAAACATTAAGGCCGAATCTATGGGAAAGATGGAACGCGATTGGGAAGTAAAACCCAATGGTGCCCGGTATTTCATGAATCGTATATGGGTACCTCTCTGCGAAGACCTTAGAAAGCTAGTTATGGACGAAGCTCACAAATCCCGTTACTCTGTCCATCCTGGTTCGGATAAGATGTATCAAGACCTTAAAGCCACGTACTGGTGGCCCAACATGAAAGCGGATATAGCCACCTACGTGAGCAAGTGTTTGACTTGTGCGAAAGTCAAGGTGGAGTATCAAAAGCCATCGGGGCTACTCCAACAACCTGAGATCCCAGTGTGGAAATGGGATCAGATCTCGATGGACTTTATCACTAAACTCCCGCAAACTCCGGGTGGTTGCGACACCATCTGGGTAATCGTGGATCGTCTAACTAAGTCCGCACACTTCCTAGCGATCAAAGAAACAGATAAGATGGATAAGTTGACTTGCATCTACATTAAGGAAGTAGTTTGTCGGCACGGGGTGCCAATATCCATCATCTCAGACAGAGATGCTCGTTTCACGTCCAACTTTTGGCAGTCACTTCAGAAAGCGTTGGATACACGCTTAGATATGAACACAACTTATCACCCTCAGACGGATGGTCAGAGTGAAAGGACCATTCAGACCTTGGAAGATATGCTTAGGGCATGTATGGTAGACTTCGGGAACAGTTGGGAAATCCATCTGCCTTTAGTGGAATTCTCGTATAACAACAGTTACCATACGAGTATATCGGCAGCACCGTTTGAAGCATTATACGGTCATAAATGTAGATCACCGGTCTGTTGGGCAGAAGTCGGTGACAGTCAACTCACAGGTCTTGAGTTGATACTTGAGGCTGCTGAAAAGATTGTGCAAATCAGAAACCGCATGGCAGCGGCATGAGATCGACAGAAAAGCTACGCTGATCAACGACGCAGACCGCTCGAATTTCAAGTAGGCGACCGCGTCCTACTGAAGGTGTCACCCTGGAAGGGTGTAATCCGTTTTGGGAAACGAGGCAAACTAAACCCACGATACGTAGGCCCATTTGTGATCTTGAAGCGTATCGGGCCCGTAGCTTATCAATTAGACCTTCCTACTGAACTCAGTGGAATTCACAACGTTTTTCACGTGTCAAATCTGAAGAAATGTCTATCAGATGAGACCCTAGTCATTCCATTGGATGAGATTCAAGTGGATGAACAACTGCACTGTGTGGAACAACCTATCGAGATCATGGATCGTGAGATCAAGACTCGAAGGCACAGCAAGATACCGATCGTCAAGGTTCGTTGGGATTCTAAGCGTGGACCGGAGTTCACGTGGGAAAGAGAGGACCAAATGAAAAGCAAATACCCACACCTTTTTGCAGCTGAGCAGCAATCTAACGTTACCATCAACTAAATTTCGGGAAGAAATTCTTTCAACACGGGGATGATGTGACAGCCTGGGAATTTCTTGTACCATTGCTAACAAACTGAATCTTTGTGCGTTGCATTCTAAACCGCGTTTACTCAATTTTCGGGACGAAAATTCTTTCAACATGGGGATAATGTGACGTCCCTGCTTTTCAGGTATCTTAAACGCGCTACTTCACGGTTATTCATTCCTACGCTAAATTGATTCGGAGAATTTAAACTACACGCTCGCAATAACTACGCTAACTTTGTGAATTCATTGGGTGAATTACGTGCTATGTGTTATAAGACGTTTGTAGAATTATTATATCGCGTTTTGATTTCGCGATTATTAGTTACAAAAATAAAAATAAATATTAAGTAAATAGCCGAACCGAACCGAGCCGCGAAACGTGTCGACCTCACCTCCTTGTGGCCCAAGTAAATAGCCTAAACTTGAGGCCCAAGTTATTCATCCAACCCCCCCCCTTTGCGGCCGCAAGCCTACCCCTACCCCCTTTCTTTTTCTTTTCCATGTTTAAAATAAATAGGGACATGCATGTGTTGTGTTTCAAAAAAAAAAAAAAAGAAACACAAACCCTAGCTCTAAGAAACCGACGGCAGCCCCCCCCTCTCGATCGCACAAGCCTTCAACCCGGATTGATTCCAATCTTGTTCCCGGTTCGCTAATCTTCATCGTATCAAGGTTAGGGCTTTAATTGTTTTGCAAATCACATTAGGGTTTATAAAATCTTGATCATGATTGTATGTATTGTTTGAATCATTGTTATGAAAAGTGTTATTATTTATAGGACTGGTCCGTTGGATTGAAAAGTCTGAATCGGTGTTCGAGATGTGCAATTGCCTTGAGGCCAATAAGGTCAAGTATGCTGCCTCAACTCTGGAAGATGGGGCACTAACTTGGTGGAACGCACAAGTCCAAACGCGTGGACTTATTGCGGCGAAAGCAATGGCCTGGGCCGGGTTTAAGGCCCTGATCAAAGAGGAGTACTGTCCGCGGGACAGAGTCCAGCAGTTGGAGCAAGCGTTATGGAACCACAAGATGGTAGGGTCAGAAATTGAAGCGTACACGGCGAAACATCATGATCTGGTGTTCCTATGTCCCGATCTAGCTAACACCGTTGAAAAACGACTTGATTTTTATCTTGGGGGTCTGGTCCCTGAGATCCAGGGCATGGTAATGGCCAGCAACCCTGCGACGGAGCATCAATCGATCAGGCTGGCGCATAAACTCACCGATAAGGCGGTGGAGCAAAGGAAGCTGCCATCTCGGGGTGCAACTGAGGTTGCCCCTGATAACAAAAGAAAGTTTGCAGACTCACCTGCTCGACAGTCTTCGTCAGCCCAGCCACAACAAGGAAACCAGAAACGGTTCAACAATCTCAACCACAATCGGGGTCACAATAATCAGTCCGCCAACAACACCCAGAACACAAGCGGCTATGTGGGTCGAAAGCCGCAATGTAATCGTTGTAACCTCCATCATCACGGCCCTTGTGCCGGAAATCGCTGCCAACGATGTTGCAAAACGGGACATGCAGCAAAGGATTGTCGCGGGGAAATCGTGTCTTGACAAAATCAAATCAGCACCAGGTTCAACAGCAAGGTATTAACCGGGGGTGCTATCAGTGCGGTAGCACTACTCATTTCAAGCGAGACTGCCCGCAACTTCGCAACAACTACAACAATGGTGGGAACAACAACAACAACAACAACAACAACAACCACAACAACAACAACAACAACAACAACAACAACAACAACAACCACAACAACAACAACAACAACAACAACAACAACAACAATAACAACAATGGAAATGGTGGCACAGTAGGTGCCAAGGGTCGTGCGTTCACGCTAGGCCGCTGAGAGGCCAGAAACGACTCGAACATGGTCACCGGCAAGTTTCCCCTTAACGATCATTTTGCTACTGTACTTTTTAATACGGGTGCGGATAGGAGTTTTATATCTGAGTCTTTTAGGAAAAACCTAAATCTCACGCCTAAACCCCTAGAGACCCCTTACGTCATAGAACTAGCCGATGGTAAATCTGTAGATGTGACCCATTTAGTAACCGGCTGTCAACTTAAACTCGCGGGCCACACCTTTACCATTGATCTGATGACAACTACCCTGGGTAGTTTTGACGTGGTAGCCGGAATGGACTGGCTATCCGACGTTCGAGCTGAAGTTCTCTGTTTCGAGAAAGCTGTCCGTATTCCGCTCTCTAACGACGAAGTCTTGATGGTGCAAGGCGAGAAGGCAGGCGCCGTCACAAACATCATCTCTTACATGCAAGCTCAGAAGTATCTTCGGAGGAAGCACTCCTTCGCTTTGCTCGCACTGGTCACCAAGCAGCCTAAGGACGAGAAGCGGATTGAAGATATCCCCGTCGTCCGTGACTTTTCCGATGTATTCCCAGAGGAGTTACCTGGTCTCCCACCACATCGACAAGTGGAGTTTGAAATCGAATTGGCAAACCATGCAACTCCTATCGTCAAGGCCCCGTACCGCCTAGCTCCAGCAGAGCTGCAAGAGCTGTCTACCCAACTTCAGCATTGTTGGAAAAAGGATTTATCCGACCCAGTACTTCGCCATGGGGAGCTCCGGTCCTTTTTGTCAAGAAGAAGGACGGGACCTTCCGCATGTGCATCGACTACAGGGAACTCAATAAGGTTACCGTCAAGAACCGATACCCATTACCTCGCATCGACGATCTCTTCGACCAGCTTCAGGGGTCAAGCTACTACTCCAAGATCGATCTACGGTCCGGTTATCACCAGTTACGCGTCAGGGAGGAGGATATCTCTAAAACGGCATTTCGTACTCGGTATGGCCATTATGAGTTTTTGGTCATGCCCTTCGGTCTCACCAACGCACCCGCAGTGTTCATGGACCTCATGAACCGCGTGTATAAGCCGTATCTCGACAAGTTTGTCATTGTGTTCATCGATGATATACTCGTCTACTCTAAGGGTGAAGAAGAACATGCTTAGCATCTACGATTATTGCTGGAACTACTTCAACAGGAGAAACTATATGCCAAGCTTTCGAAGTGTGATTTCTGGATTTGGGAAGTTCAGTTCCTCGGGCATATCGTGAATGAAAAGGGTATACACGTTGATCCCGCCAAGATCGATGCTATCAAGAACTGGGAAGCACCCAGGACACCAACAGAGATTCGCCAATTTTTGGGTTTGGCTGGTTACTACAGACGTTTCATCGAGGGATTTTCAAAGATCGCGCAACCGCTTACCACTCTTACCCAGAAAGGCACTAAGTATGCTTGGGGTGACAAGCAGGAAGCAGCATTTCAATTGCTGAAGCAGAAACTTTGTAGTGCACCCATTTTGTCCTTGCCAGAGGGGACATATGATTTTGTGGTGTATTGTGACGCTTCCATTCAGGGGTTGGGATGCGTACTTATGCAACGTGATAAGGTCATCGCGTATGCATCCCGACAGTTGAAGATTCATGAGAAAAACTACACAACACATGACCTGGAATTGGGAGCAGTCGTGTTTGCACTTAAGATTTGGAGACACTATCTATATGGAACAAAGTGCACAATCTACACGGATCACAAGAGCCTCCAACATATCTTCGACCAGAAGGAGTTGAACATGCGACAGCGTCGCTGGGTCGAACTCCTGAACGATTACGATTGTGCCATTCGGTATCACCCGGGTAAGGCTAACGTGGAGCTGATGCCCTCAGTAGAAAGGAGCACCTGAAACCTCGCCGGGTACGAGCACTACAGTTCATTCATTCGGGGTTACCCGAACAGATACGCGATGCGAAGCTAGAAGCAGTTAAGGAAGAAAACATTAAGGCCGAATCTATGGGAAAGATGGAACGCGATTGGGAAGTAAAACCCAATGGTGCCCGGTATTTCATGAATTGTATATGGGTACCTCTCTGCGAAGACCTTAGAAAGCTAGTTATGGACGAAGCTCACAAATCCCGTTACTCTGTCCATCCTGGTTCGGATAAGATGTATCAAGACCTTAAAGCCACGTACTGGTGGCCCAACATGAAAGCGGATATAGCCACCTACGTGAGCAAGTGTTTGACTTGTGCGAAAGTCAAGGTGGAGTATCAAAAGCCATCGGGGCTACTCCAACAACCTGAGATCCCAGTGTGGAAATGGGATCAGATCTCGATGGACTTTATCACTAAACTCCCGCAAACTCCGGGTGGTTGCGACACCATCTGGGTAATCGTGGATCGTCTAACTAAGTCCGCACACTTCCTAGCGATCAAAGAAACAGATAAGATGGATAAGTTGACTTGCATCTACATTAAGGAAGTAGTTTCTCGGCACGGGGTGCCAATATCCATCATCTCAGACAGAGATGCTCGTTTCACGTCCAACTTTTGGCAGTCACTTCAGAAAGCGTTGGATACACGCTTAGATATGAACACAACTTATCACCCTCAGACGGATGGTCAGAGTGAAAGGACCATTCAGACCTTGGAAGATATGCTTAGGGCATGTATGGTAGACTTCGGGAACAGTTGGGAAATCCATCTGCCTTTAGTGGAATTCTCGTATAACAACAGTTACCATACGAGTATATCGGCAGCACCGTTTGAAGCATTATATGGTCATAAATGTAGATCACCGGTCTGTTGGGCAGAAGTCGGTGACAGTCAACTCACAGGTCTTGAGTTGATACTTGAGGCTGCTGAAAAGATTGTGCAAATCAGAAACCGCATGGCAGCGGCACGAGATCGACAGAAAAGCTACGCTGATCAACGACGCAGACCGCTCGAATTTCAAGTAGGCGACCGCGTCCTACTGAAGGTGTCACCCTGGAAGGGTGTAATCCGTTTTGGGAAACGAGGCAAACTAAACCCACGATACGTAGGCCCATTTGTGATCTTGAAGCGTATCGGGCCCGTAGCTTATCAATTAGACCTTCCTACTGAACTCAGTGGAATTCACAACGTTTTTCACGTGTCAAATCTGAAGAAATGTCTATCAGATGAGACCCTAGTCATTCCATTGGATGAGATTCAAGTAGATGAACAACTGCACTGTGTGGAACAACCTATCGAGATCATGGATCGTGAGATCAAGACTCGAAGGCACAGCAAGATACCGATCGTCAAGGTTCGTTGGGATTCTAAGCGTGGACCGAAGTTCACGTGGGAAAGAGAGGACCAAATGAAAAGCAAATACCCACACCTTTTTGCAGCTGAGCAGCAATCTAACGTTACCATCAACTAAATTTCGGGACGAAATTCTTTCAACACGGGGATGATGTGACAGCCTGGGAATTTCTTGTACCATTGCTAACAAACTGAATCTTTGTGCGTTGCATTCTAAACCGCGTTTACTCAATTTTCGGGACGAAAATTCTTTCAGCATGGGGATAATGTGACGTCCCGGCTTTTCAGGTATCTTAAACGCGCTACTTCACGGTTATTCATTCCTACGCTAAATTGATTCGGAGAATTTAAACTACACGCTCGCAATAACTACGCTAACTTTGTGAATTCATTGGGTGAATTACGTGCTATGTGTTATAAGACGTTTGTAGAATTATTATATCGCGTTTTGATTTCGCGATTATTAGTTACAAAAATAAAAATAAATATTAAGTAAATAGCCGAACCGAACCGAGCCGCGAAACGTGTCGACCTCACCTCCTTGTGGCCCAAGTAAATAGCCTAAACTTGAGGCCCAAGTTATTCACCCAACCCCCCCCCCCTTTGCGGCCGCAAGCCTACCCCCACCCCCTTTCTTTTTCTTTTCCATGTTTAAAATAAATAGGGACATGCATGTGTTGTGTTTCAAAAAAAAAAAAAAAGAAACACAAACCCTAGCTCTAAGAAACCGACGGCAGCCCCCCCCCTCTCGATCGCACAAGCCTTCAACCCGGATTGATTCCAATCTTGTTCCCGGTTCGCTAATCTTCATCGTATCAAGGTTAGGACTTTAATTTGTTTGCAAATCACATTAGGGTTTATAAAATCTTGATCATGATTGTATGTATTGTTTGAATCATTGTTATGAAAAGTGTTATTATTTATGTTTAGTTCGGTTAATTGTGAGAGTTTTTGCGATTATGATGTTTGGATGAATGCAAGAATCATAGGCTGCGTTTTTGTGATAAAAATCATAGTATATGATAAGGGTTTGCATGAGTATTGATGTGCATGATGATATGTGACTAATGAACCTGTTCTTGATCATTAATATTTAGCGTCTCGATCGTTTAAGCGTGTTCTATTGCGATGAAAGTCAAAAACAGGTTGCTGAATGGTATTTACAGCCAACTTCAATTGGCTGTAACATGGTCATTATTTATTGAAAGTGGATTTTCTGAAACCTAAAACGTGTATTTTTGAAAAACGCTTCTAATGGCGCCGGATTCATATTTTTCTGAGGTCGTTTGCTATTTTTAAGTGGTCATTTAAGTGCAGCAACTGAAGCTGTGTAAATTCTTAAAATTTGTTATTTGTTTATGGAGTCGGATCTCATAATCTGTAGAGGGTTGGGTAACGAAATTTGTACAGTAAATGGAGACGGGAAATTCCGGAGAACTCCCACTGGAATTTTGTTAATTGAAAGAACGATGACTTTTAAATTATTTTTCCCGTGGACTGCAGTCAGAAAGCGACGAATCTGACTGCAGCTTAGTATATAAATGTTTATGAATAATTGGTAAAGTGTTAGGACTTGAAAAAGTTACATGAAATTCTATAGTTTAGTTGACACCTTCTGTAAAAAAATTGGAATTTTTGGAACGTTGGAGCTATTTTATAAAAATCCTCAAAAACAGCCTAGTTATGAGCATACAAGATGAAATATGATAACTTGCGTTTGTGTGTACCAAAGTGTTGTATGAATTGATATGTGTTTATGACAAGTTGGTTTGATCAATATTTTGGTATGATAATACTTTGCATGCATGATTGTGTTTTCAAATTTGTTATTATGTGTGCCGCATTGTGATGTTAGTATGCGTAGGGTTTGTATCAGTGTGTTCACACACTAACTTTAAATCGATTGACATGTTAGGACGCAATTAGCGGTCCCATCATTTGCTACTTCTGTGTTACACTAACCGAGCAACTAAAGGTGAGTTCACGGCCCCTATTTCTATCCGGTTTTAAACAATAGGGGGAGAAACATGTATACATTCTATAACTCTATCTTTTTACGTTATGCGAAATTAACGTCATTAAACTACTCGGTAACTAAGTTAATGTTAATGTATGTTATGGTCACTAAGCAGCTATATCACGGAAGTCCTCGACAAACTCTCGGATCGTTAGTATTGGGTTAGATAGCGGGGAAATTATAAGTAGTACTACTGGGCCCGACAAGCCCTACCCGAGCTTGTCGCGCTAGCCGACCGGGTATGGTCAACGGTTGATAAATTTGGCCTAACTTTCGCCATGGTCAGTGATAGGCCTGGCAACACGGAGGCACAACAGTCAGCTTCGATCGCGAACACTTATGTGACGTAACTTTATGCTCGCTACCTACATGTTAACATTGAACTTAATTACGAACCAACATTATTATTCCGGGTTAGGAATAATGGAACCAACATTATTATTCAGGGTTAGGAATAATGGAACCAACATTATTATTCCGGGTTAGGGATAATGGAACTATATCGTTATCCCGGGTTAGGGATAACGGGGGAAACAAACTTTTAACCGAACTTGTGAACTTATAAAAACCTGTGAACTCACTCTTCTTTAATGTTGACACTTGTTTCTTTACATGTTTCTCAGGACGCTAGGAGAGCTAGGTGCACTCACTTGCATTGACCAAGACATATTTTTATCGAGTCTCATTTTACGAATATTGTTTGGAATTTTCTTTGGTTTTGGCGTTTATGTTGGCGCCCGTTACTTTACTTTACTTTAATGCTTCCGCTCAACTTTGAAACTAATGCTTCCGCTAAACTTTGAAACCAAACTAAGACAATTTGAAAATAACTATGAATGATTAAACAAATGTTTTTGGAAAACGTATAAACAAATCATATAGAGTCGTTCGATGTTACTAGTGTCTCAGATTCTGGTTTGTTCACATGCCTCGCGGTAAAACTCCGCAAGTGGAAATTGAGGGTGTGACACTAAACGCGATTAGTAACTTAAATCGCCATTAAGTGGGCTCTAATGACAAAGGTTATCTCTAAATAACCAAGTGTTTAAATGAAGTTACAAATATATATATATATATAAGTAAAAATAAACGCTTTTACAAATATATATTTCTACTAGGAAAAATAATACAAGTATTTATATACATATTTGTCACACATAAATTGTATGTGTACAAATTTGTATTGTATGTGTATGTATTAGAAACTTAGGGTATTCAGAATTAAAATACCCAATACAAATACCAACACTTAACCAATACACTAAGTGTTGGTAACATAATAAATATATTCTCACAAAGCGTCGAAACAATAAATCGGACAATCAAAGCAATGCGAACAATAGGCGAACATTCAAGATTGCACCGTCGCGTTGACGACCAACGGGTGAATCGCCGGCACGAAAGGTCGTCACGACAATGGGCGATTCTCGACGAAAATGAACATACAACGGACGACGCCGACGACGAGTCTAAATATATATTTAGATGTTCAACATAGATATATATGTTACTGAAAAGAAAAATCCGGAAAGTTAAGTATACAAAAATTTAGAAAAATTATAAGTAAATACTTATAAGAAAAATGGGCTTATAAATATATACATTTGGGCTAGGCCCAAATTGTGAAAAATCATATGTTAGGCCCAAATTCCATAATATTATGGAGGTGGCCCAAAAACTAATAAAAGCCCAAGGATATAAAAATACATGGGCTAGTCCCAAAGATATAAAGTACATGGGCTAGGCCCAAAGACAAAAAGACATGGGCTAGGCCCAAAGACAAAAAGACATGGGTTAGGCCCAATGACAAGAAAACATGGCCTAGGCCCAAAGACATAAAATTACATGGGCTAGGCCCGGTGACAAGAAAACATGGGCTAGGCCCAAAGTCATAAAATTTCATGGGTTAGGCCCGGTGACAAGAAAACATGGGCTAGGCCCAAAGTCATAAAATTACATGGGCTAGGCCCGGTGACAAGAAAACATGGGCTAGGCCCAAAGACATAAATTACATGGGCTAGGCCCGGTGACAAGAAAACATGGACTAGGCCCAATGACATGTGAAGGGCAAGGCCTGGTTCACACATGGTTCGAAAACAATAATATATATATATTTTTTAAGAAATATATATAACAATATTAGTCGAACAAACTAACTACCAACACTATGATAACATTCTAAGTTGTTCAATCATAACAAAGAAACACATAATAAGAATTCAAGATGAACAACGAGTACAAGGTCCATTGGGACCTAGGTGTCTAATGAAACCAATACGCATGTAGGTTACATCCGTCGCGGACACCGAACGATAAACAGTACGACTTATACGGAACGCAAAAACTGTGAGTTCATGTCCCTCCTTTCATTTATTTTAAGTTTTATTTTAAACTATCAAGGGGAAATACATGTCATATCAAAACAGTATGTTAGTTATGAGTTAGCAGATAACAGATCACTGTGCGTAAGTGGGAAATAACAATAGTAACCATTAATCACTTAGTGACCAAGGTGCAAAAGAGGTAGATCTATTGAGTTTGAGACCCGCTCCACTCCTGGTTGGTATACCCATTGGAGTGCTTTTGTGATCCAACATGTCAAAGAAGTCTCGGTTTGGTTACTTACTTATGGCACAAGTATATCAGGGTGCTCGCGACACACTGATAGATCCTTAATTAACTCATTGATGCTACTAACATACTTGGATTACAATACAGGTTTTCAAGGATGACATTTTGATACAAAAACATTAAACTACATGAACTCGCCAACTTTATGCTGACCTTTTAAAATTACATGTGTTTCAGGACGCAGGACTTGAGTTGGTGATGGGATCCGGGTATGGGATTTGTCAAGACAACGATGTACTACCTTTTGGAGGGTTTGCCTTTTATATCCCAACCACATTTGGGTATATAGAGGTCAAAGCCTCAACATGAATTTGTGATGAAAACAATATCTTATTTGGAACATGTGTTTTAAAAACTATGCTTGTAACTGGTAATCTGAAACAAATGACAATGTGATTTCATCTTTTGATGAATGAAATATCGGAACAAAACTTATGAATGGCATGCATCGTTGTTAATTTATAATGTTTACTATATTGGATGCAATGATTACCTAATAGTCACACACTTGCGCTTCCGCTACGACCAGGGTGTGACACTGGAGACCCTGTTGATTTCTTACTAACATCAGTAGGCTTGCTCTTTATTCTCTTTGCTTTCTTTGTCGGCCTTTCAACTATCTCTTTCGGTTAAGAAGGCACACATGTCTCATCATCATCATCCAAAGCTTTATTTCTTTCTTTGTTCTTCCCTTTCACGTGCTGCTTTAGCCTCGAGATCTATACTCTCATCTGAACTTTCTTCATTATCGTCGTTAAATGCTTATTTTTCGACTTCAGCAACAATTTTAACAACATTTATTTCATCACGCTCTTGATCAGAAGTTGTAGAAAAAAATCATCTTCAACATTTGTCTCGACCTTAATATTCAAATCAACCTCAGCCTCTTCGTCTGTTACCTCGTCTATTAATAAAGTCTCAGCTTTCTTTCTTTTTTGAGTTTTCTTCTTAGGAGTAGTATTTTTCCTGTTCTTTTTCGTCTCCTCTTTTTCGTACCAGACACCCCTTTTTGGAATGTAATAGGCCATTTGATCTTCTTCATTATCCAAATTACTTCCATCATTCCTTCGTTTATCTTTAGGCAATGCCTTATATCTTTTGTGTGACTAGATCCATCGCAATGTTCTCCCACTTCCATACCGGTATTTGTGGTTGCTCAAGTAAACCAGATGGGCGTTGATGTCCTGCCTTAACTTTAAGACAAGTTAGGCATTTAGACACATATAAGGCAATGTCCTTCTTCATACCTGGCCACCAATACTGGGTACGGAGATCCTTATACATTTTGTCTGCACCAGGATGGATTGAATAACGAGACTTATGAGCTTCATCCATCAATAAGGTGCGGAGATTGTCTTGCCTAGGAATCCACTAACGGTTCTTGTAGTAGAGTAATCCGTTATCTTTTGTTTTGAGTTGAAGTTCGAGATTTTATGGCAGCTCATTTTTCAACAAGCTTTGGGTCACACATGTATGTTGTGCTTGAAGGATACGTGTATGGATATCAGATTGAACTCGAACACAATGAAGTTTGACACGTTCCTTACGACTAAGTGCATCAGCCACAACATTCGCCTTACCAGGATGGTAGCGAATCTCGCAGACGTAGTCGTTCAGAAGTTCGACCCAGCGTCGTTGTCTCATGTTAAGCTCCTTTTGATTGAATATGTGTTGGAGACCTTTCTAGTCAGTGAAAACCACACATTTCATACTATAAAGGTAGTGTCTCCAAATTTTGAGAGCAAAAACTACGGCTCGTAACTCAAGATCATGAGTTATGTAGTTCTTCTCATGGATTTTCAATTGTCTTGACGCATATGCTATGACTTGTCTCTTTGCATGAGAACACAGCCAAGGCCTAGGTTTGATGCGTCACAATAAACAAAGAAATCATCGTTGCCGTCGGGTAAAGATAAAACAGGAGCATTACAGAGTTTTTGTTTCAGTATTTGAAAGGCTTCCTCTTGTTTGAGTCCCCACTCGAAAGGTTTATTCTTATGAGTCAAAGTGGTGAGGGGAACCGCGATCTTTGAAAAGTTCGCGATGAATCGTGATAGTATCCAGCAAGACCAAGAAATGAACAAACTTCCGTAGGAGTAGTAGGTGTACTCCAATCCCTAATCGCCCTGATTTTGGTGGGATCTACATGTATACCTTGTTCGTTAACAATGTGTCCCAAAAATTGAACTTCTTTTAGCCAAAATTCACATTTGGAGAATTTGGCGTAAAGTTGTTCTTTCTTCAGGAGTTCCATCGTTAGACGAAGATGTTGTTCATGATCGGCACGAGACTTAGAATAAATGAGGATGTCATCGATGAAAACAATGATGAACTTGTCTAAATAAGGTTTACAAACCCTATTCATTAAGTCCATGAAGACGGCAGGAGCATTCGTCAAACCAAAAGGCATGACAGTGAACTCGTAATGGCCCTATCGAGTGCGAAAAGCAGTCTTTATCTTCTTCGAGTACACGAAGTTGATGATACCCAGAACGCAGATCAATCTTTGAAAAGCAGGTCGCACCTTGTAGCTGATCAAAGAGATCATCAATGCGAGGTGGGGGATATCGGTTTTTGATTGTGAGTTTGTTGAGCTCACGATAATCGATACACATACGGAAGGATCCATCCTTCTTTTTCACAAATAGGACAGGAGCGCCCCAAGGTGAAAAGCTCGGACGAATGAATCCCCTTTCTGAAAGTTCTTGGAGTTGCTTTGACAACTCTTGCATTTCAAACAGTGCAAGTCGGTAAGGAGATCTAGCAATTGGGTTGGCACCAGGTACAAGGTCAATACGAAACTCAACTTGACGAATTGGGTGTAAACTAGGTAGCTCTTCAGGAAACACCTCAGGATATTCCCGAACAATGGGGATGTCCTGAACAGTCTTGCCCTTGCCTTTTTCTTCTATGATATGTGCCAAAAAGGCTACATAATTCTTTCGTGGCTATTTTTGGGCCTGGATACAGGTCATGAGTTTTAGGCTACTAGAGGGTTTCTCTCCGTGAACTTCTAAGGTTTCGCTAGACGAAAGAGGTATACGAACAACCTTGTCGAAACAGATCACCTCAACATGGTGTTTGGTTAACCAATCCATTCCTATGATGATGTCAAAACTCCCGAGTTGCATTGGTGTGAGGTCAATGGGAAAAAAGGTGGTTATCCAAGTTCAATTGGCAACTATGAATGACATAGTCGAGCACAAGGGGTTCACCACTAGCTATTTCCACCGTTAAGGGTTTTCCTAGTTTAGTTCTAGGCATCGAAAGCAAAGGTTCAAAGGCTAGTGATATAAAGCTTCTATCGGCACCCGAATTGAAAAGAATAGAAGCAGGATGATTGTTAACAAGGAACGTACCGTTAATGACTTCATTATCAGCACGAGCCTCGTTGGCATTGATGTTAAATGCGCGTCCACGGGCTGGATTTGCATTCGCGTTCACCAATTTTGAGCAGTTGTTTCTAAAGTGACCCATCTCGCCACAGTTGTAGCAAGAACCAGGTGGGAACGGAGGTCTAGCAGGGTTGGCTTGTGTAGGTCCCCAGTCCTTATGGATCTTGACAAAATCGTCTATCTAATCTAGTGTGCGGAATCCCCTAGATCAGATTTCACAGAAAACACAAGAACACGAACACGAATTCCTTTAAACAGTCTTCTATTGATTATCCAACACCCAGGTTTACAATCAATTCAAGACTCTTTAGAAATCTCTCAGCCACTCTCTATAGATTTCTCACACTCTTCTATGTTCTTCTACCAACAACTTAAAACCCTAATGCACAACATGTATATATACTACATGTCCACATACTAGGTTTTATACTGGGCTAGGCCATTCTCCAAGCCCATTACAACTCTAAACTAGTTAAACACAAATGCTAAGCCCAACACAAAATATCCAAAGACTAAACTATTTAACTATTAAGCTGTTGTCACAAATATGCACCAACAGACCCCCCCCCTTGACAATAACTTCATAGTGTAACTTTGTCTTCAAACATCTTGTGATCTTTTGGTCTTTGGATAGCTTCAGCAACATGTAGATTCTAACGACAACAGACTCCCCCTAAGTTGATGCTTCCAATCTCCAAGACTTTCATTCACTGTAGATTAGCGAACTAGCATTCTCTTATTAACCTCATATCACCAAATTTATCTATATCTCCCTTTGCAATGTAGTAGAAGGATCCTACCATGCATCTTCACACATTTTGCACTCCATTATTAAAATGTACTTTACTTGAATTCTACACTTCATTTTGATAACTGCATCAATCTGTTTAGAAACACAAGCAAGTAACTTGAAAAACCATTAGTTCTTTTCTACATTAAAGATAAACCAATATCTTATCTTATCAAGCAAAAATCAACACCTTATCAGTTCAAACTGGGAGACTTTTAAAAAATCAATCTTTTTGTAATTTTATATTTTCTGAAAACAAATAACTAACAAGAAAATAAACACTCTATTTTTGTGAGAATCACCATTAAGAAGATCATATCAGCAACATCAAACTGTTTTCACACTATCTGATTATTTTATATGCAATATTCATGAATAGCAGTTCAAGACGATTACCAGTATTGTTTATCCACTTAAACAAAATACATGAACATTTCAAGTACTATTACCTAGTGATATGTTAAGGTAATTTAATATTGCAAGACAAGTGTGTCCCACTTCAGGACATACCCCCACGATCAAGGTATGCACAAAGATTCATCCTAGTAGGTGAGTATACCGAAATTCATCCTTTTTAATTTACGACGCTAGATAATTGGTGATTAGGTCGGTACTTCCGTACAACAAAGAGACCAAATATCCAACGAGGGTTAGAGCAAATACCAAATGTTGGTACGATTTATGCATTTTGCACATTTGAATGACTCTCTAGGAGAGCTTCTTCAATTTTTGGGATTTGGCATTGTTAGCTCTTTTAAAATATCCTGGTTGTGCCTAGGTCAGCATATATCTGGATGCAGCTGAAGGACAACCTTGATACCCTGGATGAAATAACAATATAAAGACCTAAAACCTCAAATTTTGGCAATATATCAACGCAAGATTTAAGATCATAAAACCATACGCCACTGATATGTTACCCACTCATACATAGTTTAGTATATTTGTATCACAAAGGTAAGTTGATTATTTCATGCCTTTTGCCTACTGGTACATCATATGATGAAGCTACTCTCACACTTAAGCAATTTTCTTTTAAGTTTAGTGTGACAGTCTAACTTGCTGATGTACTATCATTTCTTCTTTTCCACACAGTGAAACTTATTTTTTATTTTCTAAAAAAAACTTTAAACTATTCCACTTACTCCCCCTAAATTCACACACTAACAAAAACTCTTTTTGGATTAGGGAAATTTCTCCCCCTAAATTTTTGTTTTTATGGAGTAAAGTTTTAAAAACAGAAATTTAAACACAAACAGACTCCCACTTCAACCTAACAAAAGGTTTTTCACTTTTAGTAAATAGTTTCTATCATAGAAGTTAATAATTCGTTACCATGTGTAACCTACTATTCACCTCTGATGATTTACAGGAATAACCACTGTTGAACACATCAACAATCCTTCTTGGTCAGCCTGCACACACTCAAGAACTTAGTTAGAATAGGGGACCCAAGCCTTAAAGGTCTTGGGTCGTCCAGATTCATCAACCACTGGAACATCAATCCAATATCCATCACACCCTACCGGTGTCTTGGATGTCTTCCAAGTTGTTGAACCTGATTTATAATTTCCACGAGGTCTTTAATCGTTAGAGTTCCAATAAACTCTCAGATTTGCCGACCTTTAAAATTATTATCTCGAAACCGTCTTCTCCCATTATCATAATCTGAACTTTGAATTTTTTTTGATTGTTTTGAACATTTGAGTTTCTAAAACTCCTATATTCGTTTTTTCTTTGAAAGTTTCAATTACCAGAAGTTTGGTATCGATTGCGATATCCAAAAGTTTTACTTTGAACAAAATTTGATTGGCCATTGTCATGATATGATTTAGGAGAAGAGTTTCCTGAACCAACAAATCTTCTTGATGTTGAAGGTTTAGGTTGAAATCTCGGTTGATTTGTCTTAAAACTTGATTTAACATTTTTAGTTGAACCAACCTGATTTCCATCCTTAACCTCAACTTCAGCCTCTGCTTTCTTACCCATTTTAAAAGGACAACAACTAGCCACATGTCCTTTGTTGTGACATTTAAAACAAGATCTTTTCTTAAAAACTTTCTTTTGGTTAGATCTCTTTTTGAATGTTTTGACTGTTTGGTCTTTAGCATCCTCATCCACTTTATGAGGTTACTATTGGACCCAGTCGATTCTTTCAAAGAAACTAGACTATTTGGTATGTCAATGGTTATCGGATCCACTACATCTGGTGTAGTAGGAACAAAATATGTTAGCTCATTTTCATTTGGTAAAAAGGAGTAATCCTGATCCTCAGAAGGTGAAGCTTTACTAAACCCCACTCCCGTTTTATCACTACTCCTTTTCAAACTTTTCTGAATTTGAGTCCTGACTAACGAGGATTCTCCAAATTTGTCTAACTTTCTATGAAGTTCAACAATTTTGGCCTGTGCACCAGCCAATTCTGTGCACTTTTTAGAAAGCTCGATAGTCTTATCCTTTACAGTTTCACGAGCCAAATCAATGATCTGTAAAAGTTCATTGACTTTGCTGGTCAAACTGATGATTTCTTGTTCATTTGAATTGAATGTATTTAAAAAAAATTGACTCCCTTTTACTCAAAAGAACATTTGACTCTTTCAGTTTTTCTAATTCAACTAACATAATTTTGTTTTGCTGCGATAATTTGTCAACTTTACCCTGTGGTTCAGTGCAGTTATGACAAGTATGACTAACAGAATGAAATTGTACCTGTACCTCTGTTGTAAGCTCATCTCTATCATCCATGCACACTATAGCTTTTGCATCCTTGAGTTCCATTCTCTCCTTCTCAGCTTCCTTCTTCTCTTCTATCTTAGCAGCTCCTTCATCAATCTTCACAGCTGCAGTCTCAGCCACACGTGTACTTTGTCTTGAAGTACTCTGATAACGTTTTTCTAAATCTTCCCACAACTCTCTAGACAATCCATACCTATTACAAATGTTTTTCATATCAAATGGCAAGGACATCTTTATCGTTGCTAAAGCCTTCTTCTCAGCATCATATACACGTTTCTCAGAATCTTCCATTTTCTCATATGAGAGAACCATAATTCTTCCATTCACCCAACGTATGGGAGCAATGTACCCATCGATCATACAATTCTACATCTTAGTATCTTCACTTTGAACACATGCCTCAAACTACTTCTTCCATTCTACATATTGTTCAGCATTTATCAGCTTTGGCCAGTTTTTAACACCCTCACTTAGATTGTTCAATTTGCCCATCTTTAACACGCAGCTAATAGTTTAAATGGATTTTGGTATACCTGTGTCAAAATCCAAATCTAACCCGCAGCTTATCGTTACCAAACTGTTCAAAACGTTCAGAAATTTGTCCGAAAATTGTGATTACCAAATTGTACCGTTAGACTCGTCTCGACGATACGAATCCAATGATATATAATGTACGATATTGATTTTAGGATTTTCCGTGCCTTTTTTTGTCCTAAAAATCACACGAGTCTAACTGTCCAATCGGATTGTCAAGAATGTTTTTGGATCAAATTCTATGTCCCAAAACGTTTAACTCCAGTTACGTCAGCTGGTTAACTTTCCACTTTCTTATCCTAACTCGGAACAGTGTCAAATCCGGAATAGTAACTCGGATTTATAATGCGAAATGACAATCCGGAACAGTAATCTGAATTGCTTATCCGAAATGGTGATCCGGAATAGTGATCCGAGATGAAATCTGGAATGCACTGTTCTGATCCGAAATGGTGAAATAGACTACTCTGATCCGATATGGAATCCGGAATAGTCCTTATCCGAGATGGAATCCGGAATGCACTTCTGATCCGAAATTCAATCCGAAATAGCTTCTGATCCGAATTTCAGTCCGAAATGGAATCTGAAATGGCCTTTTCTGATCCGAATTGCACTGTTTTCTATATCCGAAATGCAGATTTTGGTCCGAAATTCAAGCCTTCAATCCGAATTACTATGCTTTTTAATCCGGAATGCAAGTCTTCCGGAATGCTTAGCTGTTAATCCAAAATGCTGCAGAAAATCTGAAATACCTGCAAAACCTTAGAACAGCCGTCAAAACCCTAATTCAGCCGTCACAAACTTCAAGAACAGCCTCCAAAACACCCAAAAATCCAACTTTTTTGCTGTTACGATTCTGAACCGAACAATAATCAAGAGCCGAATGCTCTGATACCAATTGTAGGTCCCCTAGTCCTTATGGATCTTGACAGAATCATCTATCTAATCTAGAGTGCGGAATCCCCTAGATCAGATTTCATAGAAAACATAAGAACATGAACATGAATTCCTTTAAACAGTCTTCTATTGATTATCCAACACCAAGGTTTACAATCAATTCAAGACTCTCTAAAAATCTCTCAGCCACTCTCTGTAGATTTCTCACACTCTTCTATGTTCTTCTACTAATAACTCAAAACCCTAATGCACAACATGTATATATACTACATGTCCACATACTAGGCTTTATAATGGGCTAGGCCATTCTCCAAGCCCATTACAACTCTAAACTGGCTAAACACAAATACTAAGCCCAATACAAAATATCCAAAGACTAAACTATTAAACTACTAAATTGTTGTCACAAATATGCACCAACAGCTTGGGGTTGAACAGGGTTCTGAACAGCTTGTTTTGGGGCCAAACAACAAACATTGTCTATGTGTCCGAATCTTCCACATGATGTGCATTGGCGACACTGTATGTGAGCTTGATGGTGACCATTGCACCGGTTGCACAACGGTGCAGTACCATCATAAGGTTTCCTCGCAGGAGGTTGTGCTAGCTGGTTTTGAGTGTTTTGGTTGGGTTATGGAACAACTGCAAAGTTCTGTGAAGCCTTACGCTTCCTCGACTTCTTGGAAGACTCAGCTTTGTTCTCCTTTGTTTTCTCTTGAGTGGTCTTAGCTGCCTGTTTCTTGTTTCCCTTGCGAAACAGTTTCCCCTTCTTGACCTGAGACTCAATCAGGGTAGCAGCTAATTCGATAGCCTGTCGAACAGTGGTAGGGTTGCTACCAGTAACAATGTCCTGAACGGGGCAGGCAGGCCATCGGTGTACCTCTCGATTACTTTAAGCAACGGGGTGACCATGGCGGGACACAACAAGCTCAATTCTTCGTAACGGCCAGTGTAGGCATGATGCTCTCCACTATCTTGTTTAAGATTGTGGAATTCATCTTCCAGTGCCCGTTGTTCATGACGTGGGCAGAATTCCCTCATCATTAGAGCTCGAAGCTCTTCCCACGTTTATCTCTCATCACACCATTCCACCATGTAAGTGCTCTTTTCTGGAATACACTCGATGCAAACTTGACTTTTCGCTTATTCGGGCATTGAACATGACGAAATGTGCTTTCAAGACTCTCAAACCACTGCAGGAGTCCAGTAGCTCCTTTGGACCCAGTAAACTTGAGTAGTTTAATCGAGTTAAATTGTTTGTAGTTGCATGGTGCGGGTGCATTTTTGTTGTTATTATTGTTATTGTTTGCTTGGTTTATCTGGGTCACTAGGTTTGGGAGTACAGCAGCAATTTGCTGAGCGATCATAGCTGCCATTGCGGCATTTTGAGTTGTATTACGTCGAGGAGGCATTCTAGAAGAAAACATGACGGAAAATATGTGTGATTGACATTGGATAATGAAGCGAGATGTTAAAAATATCGACGAAATATAAGGATGGTGGTCATTCGTTCGTTACTTAAAAACAAACAAACGACACACGGTGACTAATCAAAGTAAATGGGTCTTTATAATGTATCGCGAAGACATGCTTTAGCCTATAAGTGGACACTCACCCCAAGAGTTCCCAAGTAAGAGTGACTTGTCCGAGAATGCGGATTTGTACGAACACTCTAGCCTTAGACAGAAAACTCAGGGTACAGGCATCCACCCTTCCAGATTGCACATGTTCACATTAATAAAACCCAAACTTTGACGGAATTTTTAAAACTTACAAGGCTTTAAGCCAAAACAAATCATCTAAGGATAGATGATTTATTTTCAAAATGAATTTGTAACTTGTGTATTTGTTTTGGTAATCACCTAAGGATAGGTGATGGTATTGTTTTAACAATCTAAACGCAAGACGCGTTAGGGTCCTAGGAAGGTTATAGTCTAGGTCAAAGCATTACTAATAACCTAATTCCCTATAACCCTAAGCTCTGATACCAATCTTTCTGTAATACCCCGACCGCATAAAACAACAAACCGCGGCGGAAACGTCGGGGAGTCATGTCACAGAACTATTGTTTCACAACTAATGGAATTTAAAATTTTGTTTTGTTAAGTTAAATGTTTTCATTATCTTGGGATAAACAAGAACAACACATAAATAAACTGTCTTTCACGTTTTAAGTCACTAAGGCCCACGTCCATTCCTACGTGAAGCATGCATCATATTATCAAGCATTGACTCCTGAAACATATGTGAAAAGAGAGTCAGCATAAAATTGCCGGCGAGTACATAGGTTTTGTGAGTGTATCAAATTCGTGGCTTTGTATACATATTGCAACACCTCATCCGACTACAAGAGTCGTTAAGTGAAAACCTCGTATCAAAAGTGTTTGATATTGCAACACAATTAACCAACTAAAACAAGTTGGTTAGAGTTGTGAAAACCTTGTAGCCATGAATCTTGACCAAAACGTTTCTTTGGTAAAATAAACTTGTAATAGATTGATTCAAAAGAAAACTTCGTATGGTTTATATCTTTAAATGAAAATCATTGCGTGACATTGTTCAAAACCATTTGTCCGTGTTATAAACCATTTGTCTGTGTTATAAATCAATCGTTCGTGTCATAAACCAATTGTCCATGTCATAAACAAATCGTCCATGTTTTTAATTGTGAAAACTTTTGATCGTTCTTTAATGAACACATTCAAACCTGTGTTGACTATACCACCTAAGGGTATCTTTAATAGACCCCCAAAGGGTCTCTTTAACTAGACTAACAAATCAACAAATGATTTATTAATCAGAAACAGTTTCTTTCATTACCCAAACTTCCACCAAATCCAGTGAACAGTCTGATAATGGGATTGTCAGTCCTATGGTACCATAACATACTACTGGTCGGCTCGGCCAAAGCTAATGAATGTCATTCGTGTTATGGATAACGCATCAACAAGTTGTTCATATTATTGAAATCGTATTGTTTTATATATAAACCATAGACATTGTTTTTGAAAACTTGAAAATGATTTAGCACATATGAGTCACCCCAAAACATTTGCAAAACGTAAAAGAGGGGAACTATGTACTCACTTTGAAAATCATTTTTGTATACATAAACCATGTATATTGTTTTGAAATTTTGAAAATAATTATAGGCACATATGAATCGCCCCAATATATTTGAAAACGTAAAAGAGGGGGGATATGTACTCACTTTGAAAATCATTTTTGTATACATAAACCATGTATATTGTTTTGAAATTTTGAAAATAATTATAGGCACATATGAATCACCCAAAACATTTGAAAAGGTAAAAGAGGGGGGCTATGTACTCACTTTGAAAATCATTTTTTTATACATAAACCATGTATATTGTTTTGAAATTTTGAAAATAGTTATAGGCACATATGAATCACCCAAAACATTCAAAACGTAAAAGAGGGGGGCTATGTACTCACTTTGGGATTGCGAAAGTGTTCTTGATCAGCGAAATAAACAAAGCTCAAACGTGACCTAATGTGTCAGATAACTATGTTAGCGTGTCGGGACTACAAACGGGAGATCGGATAGAATGAAGTCTTATAAACCAAACGAGTGTTGGAACTCATGTGATATGGTTTAACAAACTTAACATTCTGATTTGGAAAGGATCCTAAGTGCTTTTGACCCATTATGACTCGTTAAGGTAGTTTACGCTCTTTAACGGGTCATTAGCGTAAACGTGTGATCGGATGGTTAAACATGTCCTATGATAAGTCTTAAATGCCCAAGCATCTTTGAAAATATTAAAACATCAGTTTATATGTCAAAAATTTGGTTACATGTGTTTAAAATGGATTTATGCACAAAAGGGTATTTTGGTCATCATTTTTTTAAGAACATAGAAGTAACTTATCATAACAATAACTAAATGATGTGACCATAAGGTATAACCTTAGTAGGTTATTCCCTATATAACTATGGTCACAAATATGTGTTTAGTAGGATCCTAAGATCGACCAAACGGGTCGGATTCGAAAGTCAAAGCGGTGGTCAAGACCGCTCGACTTACGACCCTAAATAAGCACTAAACTAGAAGTGACGAGTTAGACATGTCAAAATATGTCTAACTATGTTTATAAAACTGATTTGGTATCAAAACTTGGTGTTTTGATACCTGAAAATTGTTTCATCATAAAATGCACATCATGCGCATTTTTGACCGAAACTTTGACTCGTCACTTTGACTAGTAAACGTGGTAATCACAAGGTGAAATCGTTAGGGATTATATGTTGCATTGTAGAATGCTTTGGTTCTTTGTGGTATTTTCTATGAAATCTTTCATATGATTCAAGAACAGATGCGAGCAGTGCCATATGTTGCTTTGTGGTATTTTCTATGAAATCTTGAGCATTCTCTAGATTTACGATAATGTTGCATTGTAGAATTCTTTGGTTTGAGTTGGTCTGGCTTTGAAAATTGGTCGAGTTTTGCAAAGATTGTGGTGTTTAAGGTGAATTAGGCTCAAAGGTCGGAAATGATTGAAAATCGCCACTAGATGAATGGTTTGAAGAAATACTTGGCGAAGTATATGCACTTAAAGTAGTGTGTATCTTAGGACGTTGAGAATTGGCTGTTGGATTTCCCTTGTAGTGTAAATTCACGTCTTGCTAAATGTATGAACCTCTGGTCTTAGCCATGTTCTGCATCTCAACCTTCTAGATTTCTCTGTAAATCTTGACAAAGTGAGAGTACCATATTCTGAGCTATTTTTCAAGATAGTAAGATATGTTGACCATTCTCCGTCGGGAAATGAATCAGCTAATTTGTCTACGATTCCTCATTCTCCTTCTTAATACCAAGTCTTTTCATCTCTACCACCAATGATAATATCTTTCGAGCAACTGTTTCATTGTTTCACCTTTAAGCAGATTGATGATATCAAACTCTTTCTTTAACAACGCCTTTTTGCCTTGATCATTAATGCTTCCTTGAAATTTCACCTTTAAAGCATTCCACACTGATTGAGCTCACCATCGAGTTGTAAGAGAGTGAATATGTCTTCTTTGATGGCTTGTTGGAGAATGTTCATCATTTTCTTTTCTCGAATGAATTTTTCTTTCTCTTGTATAGTAAATTGTGACAACGTCTTCTCTAGCCCATTTTCTCTAACTGGTGCAACATACTTCTCCTTGATGGCGTACCAGCTAGCAAAGTAGTTAGCTTGTACCTAATTTACAAACATCTCGTTCCATCCAAAATAATCTTCTAAGCACTTCAGCTTCGGGGATTTTGTCATCATCCCCATTTCATTTTCGGGATTTATGTTTTCAGCTGCATAAGTTGTTGAGGCTGCTGACGTTGCGAATGCGTTGAAGAATTCGTTCTCCATTTTCGTTGAAAAATTTGTTGAAAACTTGCTTCATGCCAAGTGACCCTGGAACAAAGTGACCATGAAAACAATTAAAGTTCTCTTTGTGCGAAGTAAATGTCAAATTTAGATTTATCTTCCTGCGAAGATAAAGTCTAAAATTTGCAAGAGTTTCTCTTTGTGCGAAGTTAGTTTTAACTTCGTGCAAAGGTAACTTTTCATAATTTTCCAACAAATTTTCACTTCGTGCGAAGTGACTTTAAGATGATGCAAAGGTAATGTTCAGATTTTCACGTTTTTTGACATTTTTATCATGATTTCAGTTGATTTAAGAGCTGATTTTTTTCAAGGGTTTGTTATTAGTCAATTTCAAGTAGTCCTAGAAAAGATCAGTCCATTTTGTCCGTTCAATGTCTGGAAATGATAAAAAGATGAAAATTGAGTAGAAAAAGAAGTAGAATCTCGATGACAACTCTTCAAATTATGCCTCCATGCTCTGATACCACTTGTGAGGATATGCTCATCCAATAAGCTCAGGTCCTAATATGTTTGCCTAGTTCAATATGCGCGGAATTCATGTTAAACTAGTGACAAGTTAAAGATTTTCTGTTTAAACACTTTATCTTATTAATACTGATTAACATTTACAATCCTTAGAGAAATCTGACAGGGCTTCACCGTATCAGTCAACAACACAACTTTTTCACTCAAGACCTCAACACACCTACTTATAGACATAGACATTACCTTTGTGCGAGGTGAGCCTTTCTCTTCGTACGAAGCTAACAAGCTACCTTCATACAAAGTGAACTTTACTTCGTGCAAAGTTAACATTACAAGACATAAATCTATTAGTTTTGCCCTATTACAGACATGACATGACCTAAAGACATAGTCAATAGATATATTATATCAACAAAAGAAAATTATTTTTGAAAATTTTTTGGGATGTTTTAGCGGTTACAAGTATAGTTTTGTGCCTTGGTTTAGGACAAAAAAAATTCAAGTTTCATTCAATTGCCCCCCCCCCCCCCCACTTAAATTACACATTGTCCCCAATGTGTCCAAAATTGGTTAAATTTGATTAAATGTGTAAATGTGGGTTAAAACAACAAATTTATCAAAAATCAGATACTTGACACGGGGGCGAGTTTGAGTGGCACAACCCTGTGCTAAAAGTGCCAGTATAGTGTTTTGGAAAAACTTACAGAAGGTTGACACGGGCGTGTGTATGGAGGCACGACCCCATGTGGCAAGCTCAGAAGAAAAAGGTTTCAGCGACAATAAGGGCACGGGGGCTTGTCTGGGAGGCACGACCTCGTGTAATGCTACTGTTAGTTTCAGAAAAAAGGTGGAAGGGTGTCGGGCTTCCTGTTTCGGGTTTGGGGTGTCGTATGCTTGGTGGATCCAAGCACCCCAAGGTACCTGTAAGCTCATACATACTACAACAACAATATTCTAACAAGAAAATAGAAATCCTATATTACGATCGTTCAAGTTTTAATCATCCATCATACCAATATAAAAAGAAAAATAAATGCAGAAAAGTAAATTGTTCAAAGAGTAAATTGTTCAAAGCGGATTGTAGCCCGTAAACCATCATCATTTTTTAAAAAGGAGGAGAGATTAACGTGTTATGTCACCTCCTTGCCACCATT
Organism: Scalesia atractyloides; assembly: GCA_947069175.1. Classification (NCBI taxonomy): domain Eukaryota; kingdom Viridiplantae; phylum Streptophyta; class Magnoliopsida; order Asterales; family Asteraceae; genus Scalesia; species Scalesia atractyloides. Next base: position 38,403,099 of record CAMTDV010000008.1, on the reverse strand, counting down.
GCCTAGTCCGGGTGCATCTCCTCGTCACAGTATGCCATGTGCTCCCTAATGTAGGTAATGTCGGAGCTCATGGAGGCCACGTTCCTCTCAATCCCACCAACACGGGTGTTGATGCCTTGTCCCATGGTGAGGGCGTTTCGGGATATGTGGAGGGTTTCCTTCATAAGATTATAGAGATTGTGCATTTTAGGAAAATCACCATCACCTTGGGAGGAGGATCCCGGGGCATAGCCGGAGGAGTACTGTCGAGTACGGTTGGGATCGTCTTCGATTGCGAGGACTTGGTCGGGGTCATTTTGGTGCCAAACCATTCCCTTGTTATCTTTAAAGCACATAATACCGTTGTTGCACTTGTCGATGAGGTTCAAGCTTGGCAAAGCGAGATGTCGTCCTGGGTGACGCTAACCCATTTTGAGAAACTTCGTGGAATGCATCCGAAATAGGTTTTGTAGACCCGAGCGATCCAACCACCAAAGAATATGGGTGTTGTATATGTGGCTCTAGCATTTGTAGCCATATCTTCAGTAGCATCTAGGCAATGTTCGGGGGCTGTCAGTTCAGGATGCAATAAAGGCAAGTGAGCTCCCGAGGATTAACAACACCCCCACTATCTCTCCCCTAGCACAAAGTACCGCTTAGGACCCGATGTATGTAGCAAATGAGCGGGTCCCGTATTTTGGTACTTTTGGTGTTGCTCGGATTGTAGATCCCATATCCTATGTTTTCCTAAAAAGTGTTTCTTGTGTTATCGGGCAACTCAATGATGTTGTCGTTGAAGATGAGTTCGGCAATCTCATCCTCGGTGTAAAGCACCACACCTACACCGAACTTGACCACTGAAATCCTGTACCAAGTACCACCACACCGGAATGTCACTGCTTCATTATCAATGTCTTCTTGAGGGCAAAAGTGCTTAACAATTCAAGATTGAATTCCTAAACCAATTGAAGTGGTACCTCAAGAAAAAGTCAAAGATGTCCTATCACGAGACTGTCGTAGTGGTCTCTACCCAACCTTTCCAAGGTGTCGTAACAGACTTGCCTTGGCGACTCGTCGTTGCGGGTCTTGAGTATCTCCATTCGTGCCTCGCATTAAAAGTGTTCTGTTTTGAACCTTAGCCATTTGTGTGGTGCTATTATCCTTCAAAGACCAATCATTTAAACAGTTAAGCGCGGTAAAAATAGTGAAAATTGAGAAACAGGGGTCTAGTCACGACCCCGTGTCTTTCAAACACGACCCCGTGCTGCACATATTTAGGGGACACGACCCCGTACGTTAGAGGCACGGCCCCGTGGTCGGCTACCGTCTTTGACCAAAATCTCAACTTTTCGAGTTAGCTTCAAAAAAATCCAAAATTATTGGTCCCATGTGTGCGGTTTACCGTGAAAAAACCCCAAGTATCAATTTCCACTTACCAACCCGTTTTACCCTTCTATCTTTAATTTTTTCGGTTATGAACAAGGGTTTGATAAAATGGTTGAAAATGTCCGATTTTTCGACAATGGTTTGATGATTTACTCTTTAAAACACTAATACTAACTACTACTAACAAGATCTAAGAAACATTTTTGGATTCTTTGAATAGTCACGGGTCTAGTTTAAGTAGCCTAGATTTTTCCCCAAGTCTTGATGTTATTTAACATGCAAAGCACAAATCAAACAGATTTAGATGTTAGGAACATACCTCGTTGGTAGATTATGGAAGGAAATCGTGAAAAGTTGCAGGAGCGGGCAGGGAACCGGTGGTTGAAGAGAAAAAGTCGTGGGAGTTATGAAAAAGAAAAGACTGCACATAAGGGTTTTATCCCGTCTGCAGATAGACACAGCCCTGTGCCTGATAGGCACGACCCCGAGTCTTATTAAAAAAAATTTCATTTCTCTATTCATTTGGTTCGTTGGCTTGTTTTACCTGGTATGTAGACTTTTTCCGTGTGTCATGTTTATCCAAAATATACCAACAAGATGGATTATTAAGATAAAACAAATATATACAAGTTTGTTAGTATTTTTCTCGCTACTTATCTAACTCCTCCAAGGTTTATTCCGTTTCCTCATACTCGAGGAATTCTTCATAGAATTTAAGCCTTTGTCCATTTACCTTAAATGGTTCTCCATTTGGGGGCTAAATATCTATTGCACCATGGGAGTAAACTTGGTGATGGTAAAGGTACGGACCAGCAAGCCTTAAGGTTTCACTAAAAAAGACGTAACCTTGAGTTAAAGAGAAGTAAATGATGTCCTTCCTTGAATTCTTTAGGTCCGCTTATTTATTTATCATGTATTCTTTTTGAGCGTTCCTTATAGATTTTTGAGTTGGAATATGCTTGAATTCTCAACTCGTCTAACTCATTTAACTGTTGTAGGTGATCTTTTTTTGATATATCTTGGTCTAAGTTTACATTTTTTTAATGCCCAATATACCTTGTGTACAATTTCTACTAGGAGGTGACAGGTTTTTTCATAGACTAACTTATGTGGCATGGTACCTATTGGTGTTTTGTAAGCTGTTCGAAATGCCTCTAAAGCGTTGTCTAATTTATCTGCCCATTCTTTACAATTATTACCCATAGTTTTTTCTACGATTCTTTTTAAACCTTGATTTGTTACTTCAGCTAGACCATTGGTTTGAGGGTGATAGGCGGTCGAGAGGCAGTGATAAGCCCCATAATGTGTTAGAGTTTTTTCCATTTTAAGATTATATAAGTGAGTACCTCTATCATTGATTAGGGCTTTTGGAGTTCCAAAACATGAGAATAGCTTTTAAGAAACTTTACTACTACTCTACCATCATTGGTGGGGAGAGCTTCAGCCTCTGCCCATTTAAAAATGTAGTCGCCAGCCACTAAGATGTATTTGTTTCCTATTGAAGGCAGGTTTGGTCCCATAAAATCCAATCCCCATAAATCGAAGATTTCACAAATAAGAATGCTATTTTGTGGCATTTCGTTTCTTCTTGATATGTTGCCCGCCTGTTGGAATGCATCACATGTTTTGGCTAATACATATGCATCCTTATGTATTGTGGGTCAGTAAAATCCTGCGTCATACACCTTTTGTGCAGTGCTGGCTATTCCATGATGTCCTCCACATATTCTGCATATATTCTAAAAAGATATGGGTCTTCCCAAAAATAGTGTTTTACATCTACGAAGAATTTATTTCGCTGATGATAAGACAACCCTTTGATGATAGTGCCACTAGCGAAGTAGTTAGCAAGATCTGCGTACAAGGGTTCCTCTTTAAACTATACCATTTCTAAGGATTCTGTGGGAATTTTTCGTAGATGACTTCTTCTCGAGTTCCTTCCAAGGTAAGTTTTTCAAGATGAGACAGGTGGTTAGTAGCAGTGTTTTCTGCTCCTCTTTTGTCTTTTATTTCTATGTTGAATTCTTGAAGGAGAAGAATCCATCTAATGAGACATGGCTTTGTGTCTTGCTTTTTAAAAAGATATCAAATGGCAGCATGTCCTAGGAAACTTCGAATGGCTCGAACGAATAATGGAGGAGGAAGTCGAGAGATAGTATCAATTTTTGCGTGATCGACTTCCATTCCTACATTGGAGATTTTGTGACCGAGTACTATCCCCTTTGTGACCATGAAATGGCATTTTCCCAATTAAGGGCGAGGTTAGTCTCCTCGCACCTGGATAACATTCGTTCAAGGTTGTCGAGGCATTGGTCAAATGAATCGCTGAAGATAGAAAAGTCGTCCATGAAGATTTTCATGGGTTTTTCTATCATATCGTGTAAAATGGCTATCATGCATCGTTGGAATGTCGCAAGTGTGTTGCATAGACCAAATGGCATGCGTCGATATGCGAAGGTTCCGTAGGGACAAGTGAAGGTAGTTTTTTCTTGGTCTTCTAGGGAAATGAGAATTTGAAAATAACCGAAAAACCATCTAGAAGACAATAAAATTTATGACCGGCTAATCGCTCTAACATTTGATCAATGAAGCATAAAGGAAAATGGTCTTTTCTTGTGGCTTCATTGAGTCTCCTATATTCGATACAAACTCTCCATCTGGTAACGGTTCTTGTTGGTATGAATTCGTTCTTTTCGTTGGTTACAACCGTCATTCCACCTTTCTTTGGTACAACTTGAACTGGACTTACCCACGAACTATCAGAATTTGGGTCGATAAGTTCGGCGTCTAAGAGTTTTATTGCCTCTCTTTTTACAACTTCTTGGACGTTAGGATTAAATCTACATTGTGGTTGGATTACCACTTTGTAGTCGTCTACACATGGAAGGATTATTCCTTTTATGTCCATTAATTTCCATGCAATTGTTGTTTTATGTTTTTTAGCAAATTAAGTAAGTTTTCTTTTTCTTGAGAAGTGAGATAAGAGAAAATGATAAAGGGAAGTTTATCTTGATTATCTAAGAATGCGTATTCTAAGCCTTTTGGAAGTTCTTTAAGTTCTAAAGAAGGCAGTTCTTCAATAGATGGCTTAGTTTTTGGTTTGTCATCGCGGTCAATGGACGAAACAGTTTGGTTGGTAGCGACTTCCTCTTCAATGAATTGGTCATTTTGTTCCTTTGTATCGGGTGGCTCAACTTCATCTTCCAACAAGGGGTCATCATTGTCGATTGGGTATTTCATTGATGTATTATTAAAATTTTGCTTGTCGGCCCCAAGTTAGTGGGAAGACTTTTATGTGTTTGTTTGAGCAAAGCGGGGAAAAGGTTGTCCCAACATGAGTGAAGCATCATCTAAGATGACGAAGTCGATTAGTACAATCGTTTGATTTGTTTGAATGAGAACGTCTTCAATCACCCCTGAAGCATGTTCGAGTTTTCAATTGGCAAAGAGGAAGGAATTTTGATCAGAAGAAAATCACCAATACCTAATCTTTCGAATACGTAGCTTGGCATTATGTTGATGAAAATATTTTTGTCTACTGAGATGTTACTAATATAGATGTTTTGAATATAAGATGTTATCGGTTATATGTTTAATCCAATTTGTTCATCTTGTATTAGCGAAGTTTGACCTTTTGTTAAGTTAACCCTTGCTATTTCTTTTATGTTAAGATTAGTGGTTACTTTTTTGAAAAAACTTAGCATGGGATGGAACCAAATTATGATTTTCAAAAGAAGGTTGTAGGATGTGTGTTGGTGCATATTGTCTATCGCCTACGTCTAGGATATGTCGGTGATGTATATAGGGCTTAGAATGTCAAATATTGTATATTTATATATGTTTTATATGCTTTGTAAGTGGCTCGTACGAGTGAGCTTAGTGACTCGTACGAGTGACACCTTGTCACTCGTACGAGGTGTCACACCCCAACCAATGGCGGAAACATCAGAATGAGACGAACTAGATTGCTCGAGACATCATAACACTAGTTGTGACAATATTTAATTACACAACTCATTTCATTTCAAAGCATCAAATTGTCAAATTACACCATAATCGAAATACAAAGTAACAATAACAAAATAATTTCAACAAAACATAATAATCAACTTAGTATTCTCTGCGTGTTTCTAAGCCGATCCTACTAAGTTTCATCATACAACTTCATCAACCTGCAACATATCAAAAAGTATACTTCAATAACAAAGTATTGGCGAGTACACAAGTTTGATATCATATCATAAGCATTAAAAACCGTTTAAACAAATCCACATGAATAGCTAGCATACGAGATAAATGTAAACAAGGCATGTGAACTACAAGTCAATCCTCTAGTGTACCGCATAATAGATTTAAAACTTAACATTGACCACAAGAATACGCGCGGTGCGTTACTCCTATAGCGTTATCCATGTTAACGGAGGCTTGATCGAAGTTAATTACATTTAGATCACATAAGAATAGACGAAGTAACAAGTCAAGTAGCACATAACTAAAGCATGTTGGATGGATTGTTTGTGTGATTTCATATATTAAAAGTGTGATTTAGTGTACTTTGATAAGAAAACATATTGCACACAAAAACTGTAAGACATAAAAAGGGTTCGAGTGTACTCACGGTTTTTACAAAGTAAATTCCATGAAAGCGTTTTGGTTGTTTTTAGGGGGATGAACACCAAGTTATCCTACACAAGGAAACGTAGGTCTGTGAGTATAAGATTGACGGTGGAGTTTGATAAGTTTAGGAATTAAAGTATGCAAAAAGTATGTATAGACAAAGTATTTATCTAGACGTTAACGCTCGTTTTTGACACTATAAGCCCCGAAGGGTGTTTGTTTTTTTATGGGTCATGCCCAATAGAATCGTAATGATGGTTAGGTCTAAGATAAAATATTAGGACAAACCGTATGGTCATTGTCAAAGGTTCGGTTATATTAAGTATTTACATATATAGTTTACATAATATTACTAATCGATTATAGAGTTCATGTATTTCATAGACATCATGTAAATCATATAAGTCATGCATGGAGGTAGGAGGATAACTGTCCAAACCTCTTCTGTAAGATTCATCAATACACAAGATTGTCACAAGGACAATCCGGATGGTCAAGAATTATAAAAATCATCAAGTAAGGGGTGGATTGAAAAGTTGAATGGCCAAGGCCTTCATGTAATCAGACCTACACCAACACAAGCTTGTAAGCTTGGATGGCTCAACACTTGTGGGTTTGAAACCCTAGTAAAAACACAAGTTTAAAGGCATGTTATGCCTCTTGATTGTGTATGAACAAGTCTAGCTTAACACACAAAGTTTTATAAGTTAACTTCCAAAATAGAAAGTTTGGCCCCAAATATGGTGTGATTCCACCTTGGTTTTCCATGGAAAACATATGGTAACATACATAGGGCTTAGCAAACTATGTTGAGGAAGAAAACAAGAAGAAAACAATGAAAAACTTGAAGTTTAAAAGAATAAAATTTGGGCAGAAAGTTTGCACACTTTTGGAGCTCAAAATGGTGGGGTTTCACCTTAGTTTGCCCAAGCAAACTTGTGAGAACCTTCCTAGAGGTTATCCAAGAGTGTTAGAAGGAAAAACAAGGCTAGAAGAATAAGATAAGTGAGTTGAAACTCACCTGCAACCTGCTGTGTTTCAGCAGAGAATTTCTGAAGTTTAGAGGGTTGTGGGAGGTGTTTGGAGGCTTGTAAAAATGAGAAATGGGTGGGGGAACACTTGGTTTTATAGTGGAAGGATTAGGGTTCCATCTAATGCAATTAGTTGGGGATTTGAATTAAAAAAAGATTAAAACATCACAACAGCTTGCGGCCGCAAGCTGTTTATTTATTTTTTTTTCGTTTTTAATATTTTATTTAATATATGCACATGGTTTGGTTATTTGAACATTGCATGTTATGTATATTTCATGTATGGGTCTTATAATGGTCCAAAGTCGTGTGTAATGTCGTTTTAAACAAAAAGAAAAGTCTTAGTAACAAGTATATTTTAAACACAAATGCGACAAGATTTTTTTGATAACGGAAGCTTGAATAACTTGCATTAAGACTCTAATTGTCTTACTTGACTTTGGTATTAGGATTTATAAACATCCAACAAGCATTTATGAGTCGTTTTGAATTGATTTATTACGCAATAAAGTAACGCATGATCGAAAGTTTAAACACGAATAAAGTTTGCGAATTTCGCATAATTGATCAATCTTGATTACAGTCAAAGCCTTAGATTACAATGATTTGGAAATAGAAATACGATTACACGGTCTGGTCTTTCCAAAAATAGAAAACACGAATTAATCTTGCCAAAAACAGAAAGTTACAAATGCGAAGCTTCACAGTCTCCCTTCCTTTAGGGAATTTCGTCCCGAAATTATGGAAGACGCAACGAACAAATGTGGATACTTGGTCTTCATGTCGCTTTCAAGTTCCCAAGTAAATTCAGCGCCATGTTTTCCTTCCCACCGAACCTTCACGATAGGGATTCTACTGCGCCTTAGTTGCTTAGTACCTCGATCCATGATTTCGATTGGTTTCTCCACAAAGTGTAAAGTCTCATTGATTTGAAGATCTTCAAGTGGAACTTGGAGTCCTTCTTCGGCGTGACATCTTTTCAAGTTTGAGACATGGAAGGTAGGATGAACGTGCGTTGCCAATCCTTTCGAGAATCTTGAAAGGACCTACGTAGTGAGGAGCGAGCTTTCCCTTTTTCTCGAAACGAACCACACCCTTCCAAGGGGATACCTTGAGAAGTACAAAGTCACCAACGTTGAATTCCAAAGGCATGCGTCTTTTATCAGCGTAGCTCTTTTGTCGGCTTCTAGCTTTCAGCAAGTTGTCCTGAATCTGCAAAATCTTGTCCGTCGTCTGTTGTATAAGCTCGGGACTGGTGATTTGAGCTTCCCCGATCTCGTGCCAACAAATAGGTGATTGGCACTTGTGTCCATACAATGCCTCGAATGGTGCCTTTTGAATACTCGCGTGGTAACTGTTATTGTACGAGAATTCGACCAAAGGCAAATGCATGTCCCAGTTGCCACCAAAATCAATTAGGCAAGAATGGAGCATGTCCTCTAGAGTTTGGAAAGTAATCTCGGTTTGACCATCGGACTGAGGATGGAAAGCAGTACTAAGATTGAGTTGAGTACCAAGCGCCTTTTGGAATGTTTGCCAAAGGCGAGAAGTGAAACGACCATCACGGTCCGAGATAATGTCAAAGGGGACACCGTGACGACAGATAACTTCATCCGTATAGATACGAGCCAATTTCTCAACTCGGTAGTCTTCACGTATGGGAAAGAAATGAGCAGACTTGGTGAGACGGTCGATGATTACCCAAATACTATTGTGACCAGACGATGTACGAGGGAGTTTGGTTATGATTACCCAATACTTTCCCATTTCTAAACAGGAATTTCCGGTTGTTCGAGTAAGCCAGAGGGTCGTTGATGTTCGGCCTTTACATTGGAGCAAGTAAGGTAATTTGAAACGTAAAAGGCGATATCTTTCTTCATACAAGGCCACCAGTACGATGCTAGGAGGTCGTGATACATCTTATTGGCGCCAGGGTGAATAGAATACCGAGATTTATGAGCTTCACTCATCAAGAGGTCACGAAGATTATCACGGTTTGGAATCCAAATACGGTCAAGATATCACATGATGCCATTGGGTTTGGTGACGAGTTGGTTTTCAGCACAACAACTTCAACTCATTATCGAGGTTACCCTCATTAACGGTCGAGTAATGTGCCTCACGAATCATCTCTTGGAGTTTTCCTAAGGTTTGATAGCAACGTACACTCTTAACGTGAGTTTTCTGACTAAGTGCGTCGGCCACAACATTCGTTTACCAGGGTGGTAGCAGATATCGCAGTCGCAGTCGTTTAATAATTCTACCCAACGACGCTGACGCATGTTGAGTTCCTTTTGGTTAAAGATGTGCTGAAGGCTCTTATGGTCGGTGAAGACCGTACACTTTGTACCATAAAGGTAGTGTTGCCATATCTTTAATGCAAAAACAACTGCACCAAGTTCAAGGTCGTGCGTAGTATATTCTCATGGATCTTGAGTTGTCGTGACATAAGAACGCAACCAAGACCTTGTCTTGAGGCATCGCCAATACTCGACAAAGTCATCGGTACCATCAGGCAGGGTTAGGATAGGAGCATTGCAAAGCATGTCCTTGAGCGTTTGAAAAGACTCCTCTACTTCAGAACTCCAAACAAAAGGCTTATCCTTTTGGGTCAAGGAAGTGAGTGGTACAACAATTTTTGAGAAATTTCAAATAAAACGATATCAATAACCGGCTAAGCCGAGAAACCAACGTATTTCGGACGGTGTCTTAGGAGCAATCCAATTTTTCACCGCCTTGATTTTTGTGGGGTCAACGTGAATACCAAGTTCGTTGACAACGTGACCAAGGAATTGAACCTCCTTTAGCCAAAATTCACACTTGGAGAACTTGGCGTAAAGACGTTCAGTACGCAATAGCTGTAGGATAAGACGCAAGTATCGCTCATGCTCTTCTCACGTCTTGGAATAGATTAGGATATCGTCAATGAAGACGATCACGAATCGGTCGAGATAGGGCTTACACACGCGATTCATTAAATCCATAAACACGGCGGGTGCATTGGTCAAACCAAATGGCATGACCACGAACTCGTAGTGCCCATAACGTGTGCAAAACGCGGTTTTGGGTATATCTTCTTCGAGGACTCGAAGTTGATGATAACCAGAGCGGAGGTCGATTTTTGAAAAACAAGTTGCGCCTTGAAGCTGATCGAAAAGGTCGTCGATGCGAGGAAGAGGGTATCAGTTCTTGACCGTGAGCTTGTTGAGTTCACGATAGTCGATGCACATACGAAAGGATCCATCTTTCTTTTTGACGAATAGAATGGGAGCACCCCAAGGAGATGTGATAGGACGTATGAAGCCTTTATCAAGAAGCTCTGAAGTTGGCTAGACAGCTCTTGCATCTCCGAGGGTGCTAGACGATAGGGGGATTTTGCGACCGGAGTTGCGCTAGGGATGAGGTCGATGCAAAAATCAACATAATGAGCAGGAGGAGGACCAGAAAGATCCTCGGGGAAGACGTCAGGGAAATCGCGCACAACGGGAACTTCACTCACGCTTGGACCCTTTTCCTTCTTTTCCACAATGTGAGCAAGAAAGGCGAAGTATTCTTTACGCAAATACTTGTTTGCTTGGATACATGACATAAGTTTGAGACCTTTGGAAGGTTTTTCGCCATAGAAGTGTAAGGAATCATTATTGGGAGGGGAAGGCGGATGTATTTTTCCGAAACAACTTCAGCACGGACCCGCCTAAGCCAATCCATGCCTACTATGATATCGAACCTACCCATTTACATGGGTTTGAGGTCAATAGAAAACGTATGATCGTTGAGATTACGAGTACAATTAGAAAGGACAGAATCGATGGTGACGGATTTTCCGTCAGTTACTTCGACTTCGAATGATTTAGGCAACTTAGAACGACTACACATAAGCAAAGGTTCGAATTCAACGGATACAAAACTTTTATCCGCACCAGTATCAAACAAAGCAAAAACATTGTTAACGAGGAACGTACCCGATATGACATCATTTGAGTTTTGAGCTTGAGTGGCTGTGATGACGAAGGCTCGACCGCGAGCTTGCTGCTGCTGTTGGTTGTTGTTGTTGTTGCGCTGCGGGCAGTTGTTGGCGAAGTGATTTGGGTCTCTGCATCTGAAGCAGGCACGAGCGGTGGGTAAGATTCTGAGGTGCAGTTATGGCTCAGGCTTGGTTGATGGGGGCCTGCGGAGCATTTCGGCATTGTTGGGCGATGTGCCCATACCTATTGCAGATTATGCATAGGCGGCCGGGCAGTAACCGGGTGGTGGAAAGGACAGGTGTTGCACTTAGGATGGGGCCCGGTATATGTTTTCTTGATGGGCTCGGGTGCGGCTAAGGCTAGGTGTTGAGGGTTTGGCGGAGTGACTACCGCACAGTTTGGGTTCAAAGCCTTCCACTTTTTGCTCTTGATGTTGCTCCTTGGGGGTTTGGGGAGGTAGGCTCGATGAGGGCTTCGATGGTGGCATGGTAGGCTTTCCTTAGTGGAGCCTTAGCGGCCTCATGAAGGACATGGCTACTTTTCAATCGAGCAGCCAAACGAAAAGCTTCCTCGAGGGTCTTGGGTGAGGTGGTTTCGACAAGGTCCGCGAGGTGAGGAGGGAGACAACATATGTATTTAGCAACGTCCTTTTCAGCCGTGTCGACTTGGCTTGGGCAAATTGCACCCATCTGTTTAAAACGGGTTGTGAGGCCAGCGCTGTCATTCCCCACCTGCTTGAGGTTCCAAAACTCATTTTCGAGTCGTTGGCGTTCGTGGGGAGGACATAATTCGCTATCCATTAGCTTCTTAAACTCGGTCCAAGGGAGAGCGTGAGCGACTTCGTTACCACGAGCGTTATGCTCGGAAGTCCACCAATCAAGAGGTTGATCGGAACACTCCTGTAGCGTTCGTGGTTCGCAGGTAGTCGGGACAACCACTTTGGATGAAAGTGTAACATTCGTAAAAAAAAAACCGGGTTATCCAAACCCGCTTCGTTTGTTAAACCGAATAATCAGTCATAAATTTTGTTGCGTATTTAATGCTCAAATTAATTTTAAACAATACACAATTAATAAATATATTAGAATTTAAAAATCATAATTTAAAATTTCAAATAAATGATGGATAAAAAAAATAGAGGCAGACGTCGGGTTTCGAACCCGGGTCGCCGTCAAGCCTAACACGCTAACACACCAACTGCTCTACACACACTTATGTGCTAAATCTGAAACAATTAAACTTTATTTAGAATCCGTGACTAAAACTGAAAATCTCAAAGTTTCGGCAAATCTGTAACAGCCGGCATTACTTAAAATCGCGAAGGAAACCGACGAATTAATCATGTCATTAACTCAAAAATCGGTTATCAAACATTTGAATCAATCAAAATCATAACTGAAGGAGGACTTAATTTTTTGACCGTAACCGACGAACATGTTAACTATCCAGTCCAAATCTCGTTCTATTCATAGTCAAACCCTCACCACATTGTGAAAACAACTCTCTGTTTCACCGGAATTCACCGGAAATCGCCGGAATTCTCTGCGAGTTGACCGAGAGTAGTCGCCGGAAAACCGAAGAAACTATCCCACTGTTGCCTTACTTTATAAACAGAACATTTAGAGCTCATACCGAAATCACCCACACTCACCTTAAACTCCCTGAAGAATCTCTGTCGCAAGAAACACACCGCCGGAATTCTCTGCAAGTCGCCGGAAAACCGAATCCATTTCATCCCTTCTGCTTACTCTAAAATAAGACTCCTAGAGCTCATACCGAAGTCACCCACACTCACCTCAAACTTCCTGAAGATCCTCTGCTGCAAATTACACGTCGCCGGAATAACCTGCTGTCATCGGAATCTCGCCGGAGAAACAGGGGATTTCTGTTTGGTATATCTTACGCCTAATCTCTTTCATTTTTATTAATCTCATGTGTAGTTATTTACAATTTACTAAAGGGATTGAATTATGAATCGAAACAGTCGGGATTGGGAGTTCTGGTTGTTTAACGAAGAAGATGAGGTTTTGGATTGTGTATATATTTAATATAAATCGGGTTATATCTCGGGTTAGACACAGTCCAGCGGTGGACTGTGTGCGATTTTAAAGCATACGTCCCGGGTTCGAGTTCTGTTGTGTTCCGATTCACTGAAATAATATGCCTTTTTTATAAAAGCCAAATCCTGAAACATGTAATCAGTGTATAAGTATAATAAAAACCGGAATAATAACCAGGTTAGACACACAGTCCAGTGGTGGACTGTGTGCAAAAACATTAAGCACGTCGCGGGTTCGAGTCCAGGCTTCCGCACCGATTCTGGAAATTATCAAGTTTTTAAATAAGGACAGAAATGAATTAATCTAATTTGTATATATATATAATTAAAAACAGAAATATTTCGGGTTAGACACGTAGCTCAGTTGGTAGAGCTGCGTGCACGCGTACAGGAGGTCACAAGTTCGAACCTCACTCAGCGCATATCATAAATACGGTCCGACCGGTCAAACGGTCAACGGTCAACTGGTCAACTGGTCAACGGCCAACTGGTCAAAAAGTCAAAAATTTTTATATTTTTTTATTTATTTATTTAATTTAAAAATCAACTAAAAATACTTAAAAATAATATTTTTAAAGTTAGAAAACGTCCATAAACTCACAAAATAAATCTAGAAATCCTATTAAGGTTATGACTTAAAATTATCAATCTCAAATAAAATTCATTTACTTACCGAACCATTATGTTATTATTTAGGTTAGTTTCTCTCGTGGTTAAATCCAAATTCGTGCGCATTCATCATCAATCCAAGAAACGCACCCACTGTGAGTGAATCTCTACAAATTCCCCGTTTTAATCACGTTTTTGGGGTGTATCATGTGTCATATTATTTATTACATTTAAACACTTGTGCATTCATCATATCCATGATCAAATGTGTATTCAATATGTATCAACTGTTTGCGTGGTTAATGTTTAGATTAAATTTATCATTTTCAGTACATAAATTATCATAGGCCGCCGCTCCCCATTACCTATGAGCGTGAGCCGTTCCCCATTACCTATGAGCGTGAACGAGGCGTTGCCAACATACGATCGGCTCCGTTTGATTCAGCCTTGATCGCACATACATTTCATCATAGGCCGTCTGTTCCCCATTACTTATGAGCGGAACCGTTCCCCATTACCTATGAGCGTGAACGTGACGTTGCCAACATATACATTGTCATTCATGTCATATATTCATGCAAGGTGGTTTGTTATTGTTTTTGTTATTGTTTGTTATTGTTTGTTATTTTTTGTTATTTTTTGTTATTGTTATTGTTATTGTATGTTTGTTTACATTTGCTCACATATGATTATTGCACAAATTTTCCATGTTAAATACAACAAGAAATCAATAATAAATGTTTTCTAACAAGGTTCACTCGCCAACTTTTGTTGATCCAAAAACCATTTTTACACATGATACAGGTGGACAGGATGAAGCAAGGAACACATAGGAAAGTGCCTTAGAAGAAAAATAATGAAGTCTAGAAAGATGTATAGAACATGTTGTATTTGTATGATTTGATTGTATGATCTTCTTTAAAATTGTAATAATAAATATGAAACATTATAATAAATGTCATGAGCTTTGATGAAAACCCAATCATGCCCCGATCACCTTTTTCCGCTGCGGGTCGGGGTGTGACATATTGGTATCAGAGCTTTCGACTATAGGGATATAGGATAGGTTATTAGACCCTTAGAGCCTATACTATAGTTGATTAGATTTTAATTGTTTATGTGGTTACATGCAAACTCATGATGTTTATTTCTTTCATATTTATTACATACACAAATGCATGCAAACACTTCCAATATTACATTTTGTGATACATAATGAATTATACTTGCAGTCAAACATACATACTTACATGCATATTCATCATACATATTTCAATGTTCACATATTCAAATCACCTTCATACTTCCGCTATTCAAGATTTTTGTCGCATTTTTTTTCATTTTTCAAATCTCATCAAAGTGAGTTCTGCGACGGGCATGTAGTAACTGTAAGGGTACAAGTACCGGTAGTCGGAACGTCCTGTCTAGGTTGGCATTCGTATAAATCCAATATAACGGACCAGTTTGCCTACCTGGGGACTAACGATGAGAGTACGAAGGATCTATTAGGCCAAAGCATGCCACACCAAACGTCGTTCGAACTAACCCCACTTTGAAGTGTCACCGTGTCCACACCTGGATACATTCTGAATATCATACGTTACATACATATTTCTCGATTTTCTCCGGGTTTTAGTGTATGTAACCAGGTTAACACATGCGAACCATATGAAAAACCCGGTAATCATGGGGGCCCACATGATTACGAAGGTGAAGTATGGCGGCATGCGAGGCCCAATTACGAGCAAAGCCCAAGACATCCTATGGATGTGTAGATTTATTATTTTATATTTATTTATGAATGTTCATTCCTAAATACGACACATGATCCCTAAAACATCCAACTCATACTCTTGATATGTATTCCTTGTAGATGTCTCCTAATCTCGCTCGTAGGAAGACGAGATCAGGAAAAGCCCGCGAGCGCATGGCTGCCCAAATCGCTCAACAAATGGCTGCCGTAATACCCAACATTGTAGTTCAAGTTCAACAAGACCGTACCGCTAATCCCGTCAATCAAGAAGATCAAAATGTCGTCAACCCTCCCCCAATTACCACTAAATGCACCTTCAAGCATTTCAAATCCTGCGACCCTCCAAAATATGAGGGGACTGAAGGTGTCACCACTCTCCTCCATTGGTTTGAGGAAATGGAAAACACTTTTCTAAATTGCGATTGCCCCGGTGATCGCAAAGTGCGATATGCTACCGGTCGTTTACTTGGAATAGCACTTACATGGTGGAATACAGAGAAGGCCAAACGAGGTGTTGAAGATGCTATGACTTTGACTTGGGAAGAGTTGAAGGAAATCATGACAAGACGGTTTTGCCCAAGTAGCGAAATCAAGAAATTAGAGGATGAGTTCTATTCTTTGAAACAAAAGGAAGGCGACCACACCACATACAACAAGAGATTCCTTGAGTTAAATCAAATGGTTCCCAACTTGTTCACTCCCCTCTACCGTTTAATCGAGCACTACATTCGAGGTCTTCCTTCAAAAATTTAAGACTCCGTAATAAGTACCACACCTGCAACTTTGGAAGCAACAATGGAGTTAGCTACAGAGCTCACCGAAAACCGCATACGTAATAAAGACTTCACGGAGGAGAAGAAGAAGGATAAAACCTCAACCGAAACCTCAAACTCCACCCGAACCGAATCCTCTTCCCAACCCATTTCTAAGAGAAAACGAGATGGGCAAATTTTCGCTGTCACTCAACACAATCAACCAGCTTCACAAGCCGTGCCCCTCCAAGCTATCCCAATCACTCAAGTAGCACCCAACTCAACTTACCCAAATAAGAAACCTTACTTTGGACCTCACCCTCAATGCAACACCTGTTCTTATCACCATCCATTTACCTTACCTTGTCGACTATGTGCGAATTGTGGACGCTATGGTCATTCGAGCAAGGTTTGCCGCACCTCTCAAAACCAAACCTTACCCCCTACTCAAAACATGATCCAAACATATCAACAACCTCAATACCCCATGCTCCCATATGTTTGAGCTTGTTTCAATTGTGGCGACCCTACCCACTTTAGAAACACGTGCCCTCGATTGGTTAACATCATAAACGCCCAAGCTCAAGCAAACCCAGTTAACCAAGCAAATCAAGAAAACCTAACCACTAGGCCACCAGCAAGAGGAAGGGTTTACAACATCAACGCCAATCCTGATGAAGATAATGACGGCCCAAACGAACCACCCAACTAGTTTCTTCACCAAAAATCAAGAATTCAACTCCAACCGCTTAGTTTTTATGTTTTATTTATGTTTATCTCAATCTTCACGTATCTCATTTATAAATTGGAAATTGTATCCAAGAATCTTAATGCGAATTACTATCTCAATTTGTTTTATACTCATTGATTTAACATTCATATCATCAGACATCTCGACGTATCTCGATCTCATCATTTAAAGAAGTTGGGTTGTGTATCACTTTTACATAGACTATAACAAACGAGAGAGGTACCGTCATCATTCAGTCATGTATCCTTTCAGAATTGAGACTCAAGCTTTGGTTGTTGTGTTTATTTATGTTTTAGAGTCACATAGAACTAATCATAATTTACTGACTAAACCAATGAAAATTTGACAAGAATATGGTGGATACGCCGCTGGTACTTCCTATATATAAGTATTCTTGCCAAAGGATCAGAGGCATTGTCAGGCGGTTATGAGAAGTTCCATGTAGGATTTAGTAATGTCTTGGTTGAAGTTTGTTTTATACTCACTGATTTAGCATTCATATCATTTCAATCTCATCATTTAAAGAAGTTGGGCTGTGTCTCACTTCTACATAGACTAACCTCTCCATCATAACAAACGAGAGAGGTACTGTCTTTATTCAAACATGTATACTATCAGAATTAATACTCAAGCTTTGGTTGTTGTGTTTGTTTATGTTCTAGAGTCACATCATAGAACTAATCATAACTTACTGATAAAACCAATGAAAATTTGACAAGAATATGGTGGATACGCCGCTGGTACTTCCTATATATAAGTATTCTTGCCAAAGGATCAGAGGCGTTGTCAGGCGATTATGAGAAGTTCCAGGTAGGTTTTAGTGATAGAAGTTTTGTTTTAGGGTATAACCTTATCTTTCCAAACGTATCAAAACTCATATGCATAAAATCATACTTAGTCAATCAACTCTGTTTATCCATGTTCCGTATTCATACACTTTAGGCAGCAAAAAGCGATTCCTGTACCCGGGTATTCAACCCTTACTAGGAACGTTACCGCCACAAATAAGATTTAAACTCTCACCCTCTTCTAATTATGTAATTGTCAAAACCAACCCCCTTTCGAGTCAAACATACCACTACTTAAATTTCGGGACGAAATTTCTAAAAGTAGGGGATACTGTAACATCCGTAAAAAAAAAACCGGGTTATCCAAACCCGCTTCGTTTGTTAAACCGAATAATCAGTCATAAATTTTGTTGCGTATTTAATGCTCAAATTAATTTTAAACAATACACAATTAATAAATATATTAGAATTTAAAAATCATAATTTAAAATTTCAAATAAATGATGGATAAAAAAATAGAGGCAGACGCCGGGTTTCGAACCCGGGTCGCCGTCAAGCCTAACACGCTAACACACCAACTGCTCTACACACACTTATGTGCTAAATCTGAAACAATTAAACTTTATTTAGAATCCGTGACTAAAACTGAAAATCTCAAAGTTTCGGCAAATCTGTAACAGCCGGCATTACTTAAAATCGCGAAGGAAACCGACGAATTAATCATGTCATTAACTCAAAAATCGGTTATCAAACATTTGAATCAATCAAAATCATAACTGAAGGAGGACTTAATTTTTTGACCGTAACCGACGAACATGTTAACTATCCAGTCCAAATCTCGTTCTATTCATAGTCAAACCCCCACCACAATGTGAAAACAACTCTCTCTTTCACCGGAATTCACCGGAAATCGCCGGAATTCTCTGCGAGTTGACCGAGAGTAGTCGCCGGAAAACCGAAGAAACTATCCCACTGTTGCCTTACTTTATAAACAGAACATTTAGAGCTCATACCGAAATCACCCACACTCACCTTAAACTCCCTGAAGAATCTCTGTCGCAAGAAACACACCGCCGGAATTCTCTGCAAGTCGCCGGAAAACCGAATCCATTTCATCCCTTCTGCTTACTCTAAAATAAGACTCCTAGAGCTCATACCGAAGTCACCCACACTCACCTCAAACTTCCTGAAGATCCTCTGCTGCAAATTACACGTTGCCGGAATAACCTGCTGTCATCGGAATCTCGCCGGAGAAACAGGGGATCTCTGTTTGGTATATCTTACGCCTAATCTCTTTCATTTTTATTAATCTCATGTGTAGTTATTTACAATTTACTAAAGGGATTGAATTATGAATCGAAACAGTCGGGATTGGGAGTTCTGGGTTGTTTAACGAAGAAGATGAGGTTTTGGATTGTGTATATATTTAATATAAATCGGGTTATATCTCGGGTTAGACACACAGTCCAGCGGTGGACTGTGTGCGATTTTAAAGCATACGTCCCGGGTTCGAGTTCTGTTGTGTTCCAATTCACTGAAATAATATGCCTTTTTTATAAAAGCCAAATCCTGAAACATGTAATCAGTGTATAAGTATAATAAAAACCGGAATAATAACCAGGTTAGACACACAGTCCAGTGGTGGACTGTGTGCAAAAACATTAAGCATGTCGCGGGTTCGAGTCCAGGCTTCCGCACCGATTCTGGAAATTATCAAGTTTTTAAATAAGGACAGAAATGAATTAATCTAATTTGTATATATATATAATTAAAAACAGAAATATTTCGGGTTAGACACGTAGCTCAGTTGGTAGAGCTGCGTGCACGCGTACGGGAGGTCACAAGTTCGAACCTCACTCAGCTCAACGGTCAACTGGTCAAAAAGTCAAAAAAATTTATATTTTTTTATTTATTTATTTAATTTAAAAATCAATTAAAAATACTTAAAAATAATATTTTTAAAGTTAGAAAACGTCCATAAACTCACAAAAATAAATCTAGAAATCCTATTAAGGTTATGAGTTAAAATTATCAATCTCAAATAAAATTCATTTACTTACCGAACCATTATGTTTTTATTTAGGTTAGTTTCTCTCGTGGTTAAATCCAAATTCGTGCGCATTCATCATCAATCCAAGAAACGCACCCACTGTGAGTGAATCTCTACAAATTCCCCGTTTTAATCACGTTTTTGGGGTGTATCATGTGTCATATTATTTATTACATTTAAACACTTGTGCATTCATCATATCCATGATCAAATGTGTATTCAATATGTATCAACTGTTTGCGTGGTTAATGTTTAGATTAAATTTATCATTTTCAGTACATACATTATCATAGGCCGCCGCTCCCCATTACCTATGAGCGTGAGCCGTTCCCCATTACCTATGAGCGTGAACGAGGCGTTGCCAACATACGATCGGCTCCGATTGATTGAGCCTTGATCGCACATACATTTCATCATAGGCCGTCTGTTCCCCATTACCTATGAGCGGAACCGTTCCCCATTACCTATGAGCGTGAACGTGACGTTGCCAACATATACATTGTCATTCATGTCATATATTCATGCAAGGTGGTTTGTTATTGTTTTTGTTATTGTTTGTTATTGTTTGTTATTGTTATTGTTATTGTATGTTTGTTTACATTTGCTCACATATGATTATTGCACAAATTTTCCATATTAAATACAACAAGAAATCAATAATAAATGTTTTCTAACAAGGTTCACTCGCCAACTTTTGTTGATCCAAAAACCATTTTTACACATGATACAGGTGGACAGGATGAAGCAAGGAACACATAGGAAAGTGCCTTAGAAGAAAAATAATGAAGTCTAGAAAGATGTATAGAACATGTTGTATTTGTATGATTTGATTGTATGATCTTCTTTAAAATTGTAATAATAAATATGAAACATTATAATAAATGTCATGAGCTTTGATGAAAACCCAATCATGCCCCGATCACCTTTTTCCGCTGCGGGTCGGGGTGTGACAGAAAGTGACCTCAATGGTGTCGAACCATTGTAGTAACTTGGTGGCGTCCCCTTCGCCGGTGAATGGTAAGGGATTGCAAGAACATAATTGCTTATGGGTGAAGGTGGTTTTAGGGGGGTCGGCCTTGGAGTTGACAGAGGTGTGAGGTGATTCGGCATTGGGTGGAGGTTGGATCTTGGTGACGATTTCGGGGATGACCTTGGCCATATGCTCGGCCATTTGTTCGGCCATGAACTTCATGCAATCCTTCTTTGACATGGAGTCAGATTGGGACTTCGACTTGGACTTTGACTTCCTCTAACCCATAACGCTTTGAGAGAAAGACATCTAACGGATTCGACAATTGAAGATAGATTTAGGCTTTGACCGTAATGCGTTTTTATAAAGAAAAGAATTTTTTTGAGCAGATAAGTATCATGTAACACGTATGATTTCACATAGATAGCATAAGCATATAAGCATTCAAAAGCAATAAACACGTATGATTTACGTAGAGGAGTATAAATTTAGTTGGTTCACGAGAATTATTATTATTTTTTTTGGTCACGAAAGGTGTGCGAATCGTGCATCGGGTTCGAACTGAACGAGATAACAAGTATTAGAACACATAGAAATGGAGATAGCATAAAAGATAAGCTCAATAAAATATTGGAGTGTTTTGGGTTGAGAAGCGTTGACTATTCCAAAGTGAATCGAGATCCTTTCAAATTAGGGAAACGTGCTTTGGCTTATAGGTAAAGTGCTCTCGTCGAGAAGCGATTAATGGCACTTTACCCTTCCAGTTACTACACGTCTCTAACCGATCGAGAAATCAAAACTTTGGTGAGATTGAAAATCGAGGAATGGGACTAGTTGACAAGGTGCGGGTTTCACCCCTAACTTGACAATATCATACCCTAAGCGTGGTTGGTACTTACCAAACGAGGAGTGAATTCCGACTCGTTGGTAAGGGTCCACTAGAGTATGAAATGGAAATTCCCATCAAGATGTGGATTTCACTCCCAACTTAATGGTGTAATTTCGTGTAAAATTGAATTACGCGGATTGAGAGTGATCACCAAAGTGCGGGCTTCACCCCTATTTTGGTGAGATCGTCTTGTTTATAGTTTGAGTGTCTTCAAGTCTTCAAGTGTGTAAGTTGTGTAAGTGTCTTAGGAAAAACACACGTATATATTTAAGACAAAAGAAATAGAAAGAAGCAAATAGGAAGAATTAACATTTTAATCATGATGCAAGAATGGTTAAGTTGGTCACTTAAACTATAGACTAGGACGAACATGGCAATTCTACCTAATTCCCTATAGTTATGGCTCTGATACCAATCTGTCACCCCCAACCGATGGCGGAAACATTGAAGTGAGAGTAGTTGTGGCAATATTTAATTACACAACTCATATCATTTCAAAGCATCAAATTGTCAAATTACACCATAATCTAAATACAAAGTAACAATAACAAAATAAGTTCAACAAAACATAATAATCAACTTAGTATTCTACGCGTGTTTCTAAGCCGATCCTACTAAGTTTCATCATACCACTTCATCAACCTGCAACATGTTAAAAAGTATAGTTCAATAACAAAGTATTGGCGAGTACACAAGTTTGATATCATAGCATAAGTATTAAAAACCGTTTAAACAAATCCACATGAATAGCTAGCATACCAGATAAATGTAAACAAGGCATATGAACTACAAGTCAATCCTCTAGTGTACTGCAAAATAGATTTAAAACTTAACATTGACCACAAGAATACGAGCGGTGTGTTACTCCTATAGCGCTATACATGTTAAGGGAGGCTTGATCGAAGTTAATGACATTTAGATCACATAAGAATAGACCAAGTAACAAGTCAAGTAGCACATAACTAAAGCATGTTTGATGGATTGTTTGTGTGATTTCATATAATAAAAGTGTGATTTAGTGTAGTTTGATAAGTTAACATATTGCACCCAAAAAGTGTAAGACATAAAAAGGGTTCGAGTTTACTCACGGTTTTGCAAAGTAAATTCCGTGAAAGCGTTTAGGTTGTTTTTAAGGGGATGAATACCAAGTTATCCTACACAAGGAAATGTAGGTGTGTGAGTATAATATTGACGGTGGAGTTTGATAAGTTTAGGAATTAAAGTATGCAAAAAGTATGTATTGACAAAGTTTATCTAGACTTTAACGCTCGTTATTGACACTATAAGCCCCGAAGGTTGTTTGTGTTTTATGGGTCATGCCCAATAGAATCGTAACGATGGTTAGGTCTAAGATAAAATAATCTAATATTAGGACAAATAACCTTATGGTCATTGTCAAAGGTTCGGTTATATTAGGTATTTACATATATAGTTTACATATAATATTACTAATCAATCATACAGTTCATGTATTTCATAGACATCATGTAAGTCATGCATGGAGGTAGGAGGATAACCATCCAAACCTCTTTCGTAAGATTCACCAATACACAAGATTGTCACAAGGACAATCCAGATGGTCAAGAATTATAGAAATCATCAAGTGAGGGGTGGATTGAAAAGTTGAATGGCCAAGGCCTTCATGTAATCACACCTACACCAACACAAGCATGTAAGCTTGGATGGCTCGACACTTGTGGGTTTGAAACCCTAGTAAAACCACAAGTTTAGAGGTGTGTTATGCCTCTTGATTGTGTATGAACAAGTCTAGCTTAACACACTAACCATAAGCTTGGGTAGAGGCATAAGTTGCATATAGTTGTTATGTAAAAAAAAACAAGTTCGAAAAAGTTTTATAACTTAACTTCCAAAACAGAAAGTTTGGCCCCAAATATGGTGTGATTCCACCTTCGTTTTCTATAGAAAACCTATGGTAACATCCATAGAGCTTAGCAAACAATGTTGAGGAAGAAAACAAGAAGAAAACATTGAAAAACTTGAAGTTTAAAAGAATAAAATTTGGGCAGAAAGTTTGCACGCTTTTGGACCTCAAAATGGTGGGGTTTCACCTTTGTTTGCCAAAAAAAACTTTTGAAAACCTTCCTAGAGGTTATCCAAGAGTGTTAGAAGAAAAAACAAGGCTAGAAGAAGAAGAGAAGTGAGTTGAAACTCACTTGCAACCTGCTGTGTTTCAGCAGAGAATTTTTGAAGTTTAGAGGGTTGTTGACGGTGTTTGGAGGCTTGTAAATGTGAGAAATGGGTGGGGGAACACTTGGTTTTATAGTGGAAGGATTAGGGTTCCATTTAATGCAACTAGTTGTGGATTTGAATTAAAAAAAGATTAAAACATCACAACAGCTTGCAGCCGCAAGCTGTTTATTATTTTTTTTTTTTTTTATCTTCTATTTATTATATGCACATGGTTTGGTTATTTGAACGTTGCACGTTATGTATATTTCATGTATTGGTCTTATAATGGTCCAAGGTCGTGTGTAATGTCGTTTTAAAACCCAAAAAAAAGACTTAGTAACAAGTATATTTTAAACACAAATGCGACAAGATTTTTTTGATAACAAAAGCTTGAATAACTTGCATTAAGCCTCTAATTGTCTTGCTTGACTTTGGTATTAGGATTTATAAACATTCAACAAGCATTTACGAGTTGTTTCGAATTGATTTATTTAAAGTAACGCATGATCATAAGTTTAAACATGAATAAAGTTTGCGAATTTCGCAAAATTGATCAATCTTGATTACAATCAAAGCCTTAGATTACAATGATTTGGAAATAGAAATACGATTACAAGGTTTGGTCTTTCCAAAAATAGAAAACACGAATTGATCTTGCCAAAAACGGAAAGTTACAAATGCGAAGCGTTACACGAGGCACCACTCGCACGAGCCAAACATGCCTCACTCCTTGAGGAAGCCATGTTGGCCTATAAATAGTGGAGCTTGAGTGTTGTGTTAGCTGTTGGTGTGTGACTACGACGAAGCCATGTCAAAGTGTTTACTCATCTGTAACATTCACGTTTATTAATACGAATCAAGGCATTTAAGCATTATATCTTTCTTGGTTGTTTGTCCAACTCGCTAACAATAAATTCCGCCTCTGTTAGCTGAGTCGAATCAGTCCGCTGCTCATAAGAGGAGGGTCGATCCCCTTTCACAAGTACCTTTCAAGACATCTTCTAGACAACGGCTTTCTCAGAGGAACTGTAGACTGTACCCTCTTCACAAAGGAAGTAGATGGACATCTGATTTTGGTACAAATCTATGTGAGCAATTGCCTGATGGTATCTCCATTCATCAGACGAAGTATGTTCAAGACGTGTTAGAGAAATTTGACATGATAGGAACTAAGCCAGCATCAACTCCATTAGCCCCAAACCACGGCATTTGTCCAGACGCTCAAGGAGTCAAAGTCGATGAAACATTACATTGCTCCATAATCAGATCCTTGATGTATCTCACAGCTTCGAGACTTGATATCATGTATCCAACATGCCTATGCCCCTGTTGTCAGTCCAATCCAAGAGATTCTTACTTGTTAACCGTCAAACCAATCATGCGATACTTAAAAGGATGTCCAAGCACCGGCTTATGGTATCCTTGACATGACGCCTTCAACCTCACGGTTACTCAGATTTTGATTTCGGCTGCTGCAAGCTTAATGCCAAATCTAGTACGGTTGGTTGCCAGTTCTTCGAAACTCGTTTGGTAACATGGCAAAGTAAGAATAGACCGCGGTCGCTCTCTCTACATATGAGGCTGAATACGTTTCAGTATCCAGCTGTTGTTCCCAGATACTCTGGATACAACAGCAGATGAGAGACTATGGACTACAATTTCTTGATACGCCAATTTACGTTGATAACAAGGCGGCTATTGATATCACCAAAAACCCTGTTCAACAGTCACGCACTAAACATATTGAAATTCGACACCACTTTATCCGTGATTGTTACGAGAAAAAGTTGGTTAGAATTGAAAATTTCACACCGATGACCAAAAAGCAGATTTTTACACCAAAGCATGTGGTCGATCAAGATTTAAAAATCTTTTAAAATTAAATGGTTTAAGAAATCTGACATTAGGGGATACACTAAGGTTGAATTTGAGGATGACGAGGACTTCACGTGATTCTCATCGGACTGACATGTTTTTTTGTAAATATTTTTTCTTCAAAACTAAAAAAACCAAAAACATGTTTTTGATTTTAGGGGGAGAAAAGTTGTGAAAAATACAAAAACATTAAAAAGGATAAAAAGAGCTTTTATAGAAAAGGGGTAATCATATTACATCAGTGGACTATCACAATATGCTAAAGATATGGAATGTTTAAATGGATACTTAAGCAGATCTTACTGATGATGTGCCAATAGGCTTCACTCGTTCAGTAAATTGTTCTTCAAGATATAAACCTAAAAGAAAAACTGAGTAATTTGTGGGTCAACATCTCTTGGATATATGGACTTGGCACTCCGAAATTTCGTTTGAGAGAATGCCAGATTCTGCGATACTAGGTCTTTATATTTAATGGATATTTGGGGTATTATCTGAGTTCTTCTGATTTTGCGTCGGCAATGACCTAGAACTTGCATAATACTTTACGCATTATTCACCTCCAAAAGATGCACAAAAAATGAGCATGTCATAAAAATTTATGACATCTGCAGTTTAAAAGATTCCTTAATGGAACACCACCTAAAGTCGAGCCTTCATCTCAATCTCTATATGGAAATACTAACCTGAGCTCTCAAGGTCTCGCAATTCACTCCATTTACAGATATCAGTTAGATATATTCACCTGTGAGATGAAATTCTGGGAATCTCGATGTAGGAGTATATTCTGAGATGGGAAACATAGTTATTTCATGTTCCTTAATCTTACCTAACATATCTTGAAACAATTGAGAAACGTATAGAGGTTTTAGTGGATATCTGTATTGACAATCTAGGTAAATTTGTTTAAGACCTTAAAGTTATTACCAAGATGAACGGTACTGGTGATTTGTCTAAATTTCTGATGTAATCCTCTAACACAAAACTCACAAAAATATGTATGTAAATATGTCTTAACTTACTTTATCTTTCTTTTCAGAAAAAACCCAAAAAGATATTTAATTTATTTTTAGCAGTCTATCTTAGATTTTAGTCTACCGATGATGTAAACACCATTTGTCCAAGTCAAAGCGACAAATGCTGGAGGAAAGCTGAAGATCACGAGCTGGGAGCTAATCAGAAAAGAAAATATCTTGAAACATCAAAAATTTCATTAATTTGAAACTTTAAATTTTGGAATAAATCTGTTTTGGTCAAACGACGATCAACCAAGGTCATTAACTTGGACTTGGTAGGCAAATTGGTTATCTGGGGTCATTAACTTGGACTCGGATAATTGGGTGGGTAATAAAAACAGATAAAATTTCACAAAAAATTAAAAAGATAATCAAAGTACAAGGAACTGACTCGTACGAGTAACATACTGACTCGCACGAGTGATGAAAGACTCATTTCATGCGAGGAATCACTCGTACGAATGATCTTGATAGAGTATAAAAGGGATTCTCATCCGCACGAGTCACACTATTGACTCTGTGCGACTGAAAGTGTACTCTGTGCGATTCAGTTTTTTCTACTCATTTTCTTGATCATCTTTACGTATCTATTATTCGGGGAGGTTGATTGGCACACCTCTCTCGATGGGAAAGGTACTAATGCTTGTTTTGAGCCGTTATAATGCCGAAATTGAACCAAAAAGGACATAAACGTAGATTTAGGATAATCAGACCGGTAAAACATAAAATTGAACTCAAATTTGTAATAATCGGCCCTTTTAACCTCTAAATCAACATTTAATTTGTTAAAATCTACACGTTTTAAGTTCGGTTTAATAAGGTGTTATTTGGTGTGATTCGCAACTCGTACAAATCTTCACTCATACTAGCAAGGGTTTCAAATGATTGATTATCATATTCACTCGTACGAGTATGTTCTTAAACGTTTAAATCTCTTTGACTCGTACGAAGCACCACTCGTACGAGTAAGTCTGTTGAAAATCCTTAGTTTGTTAAGTATGCATTTCAACTCGTACAAAGAAGTGGCTCGTACGAATGGGTTATGATTTGACTTCAATATTTGTCTTAATTACTGACTCGTACGAATAGTGACTCGTATGAAGTATGTTAATGTTGAAAATCTTGAAATTTTTCGAAGTATTTGTAATCTTTGTGTTTGTAGATCAATAAGTCTACATTCTCACCATTTCACAATGTTTGTTGTCTTTTGGATGAGACTATTGCAGAGGTAGCAACATACAGAGAAGTTTTAGATTTTCTGACCAGGCTGCCTATTACAAAGGCCTTTACAGATCGTCATACAACATACCGATCTCATGTTGAATATTCTTGGAAGAGGAAGAGAATGCTATTATGCCTGTTGTGTGCATTAACAATGAGGATATTAAGGTCAAGATTACAGAAGGTCTTATTCGTACAGTATTGGAGTTTAATGACAGGGAAGACGACCCGACCGGTTACCCGTAATATATGGTCAAATGGTGTTTTTATAGAATGGGCTACGCTGGATTCGTTAATGCCACACCTTTCAAGAAGGGAAATCTCAGTGCTCCCTTTCGCTACATCGATCACTGCATTATTCACGCCCTAAGCCACAAAAAGGGTGGATTTAATGATTGGATAGACTATCAGATGTGTATGATTACGGTACTGATTCTCAACCTGTCGTACAACTTTTCAAGACTTATCTTCTCACAGATGGTACAGAACATACAGCGTGAAAAGTTTTTACAGTACCCGAGATTCGTGCAAATGCTGCTAGATAATCTACATCCAAATCTGAAGATGAAGAAGAACGATATTCTAAGACTTGAGCATATGGATGTGTCTACATTAAAGAAGATGAATCTACACCTAAAAGCCTTCCCCAACACCAAGCCTGTTTTGGGGGCTATCACTAACAAAGACTATGTGGGGCCGCCGTAGGGGAAGTGGCGAAAGGATGATAGTGGCGATGAAGCTGAGGCGGTAGAAGCGTTAGATGGTTTTGTTTCAAAAAGAAGTGTATGGTTTACCAAGGAAGATAAGAAGGGGGTAAGGGGACAAAATGAAAGCAAACGACTACATCTTCCTCCTCTACCCCTCAAAAGAAGAAGCGTGCATCTGCCGGCACGAGTTTGGTAGACGAGCCTGAGATAGAAGAAAATGTCGAGACAATGGTTGCTGATATAGAAAGACATGAATTTGGTGATAAAGAAGGTAGAGTCGAAGAGGCATCCTCCTCTAGCAACAATGAAGAGGATAGGATCGCCGGAGAAAGAGAGAGAGCCAAAGAAAAAGAATTAGAATGATTGGTTAAAGAAAAGGGAAGGGCTGAAGAGAGAAGAAGGAAGGAGACAGGAAAAGATGATTCTACATATGTGCCATCTAACTCTGATAGTGACACTCCTGTTCTCAAAACTACGAAGAGGCCATCGAAACGTTTAAAGAGGCCAGCAGATAGACTTTGGACTCTCCAAAAGACAGATCGAAGAGAAAGGTGCAGAAAAAAATGATATTGCACAGAATGTTAAGTATTCACCACAACCACCACCATCACCACCTCCACAATCATCACCACAACTACCACCATCTTCAACACCATAACTTACACCTCAACCTACTCAATCTCAACCCCAGTTCTCAACAGGACCCAGACTTGAAGATCAGTTTGACTTCGAGTTTGGAGATATTCCAGAGGGGGGAGAATTTTTTGCTGACATGTTCAAAGACACAAGGATTGAAGAATCAGAAATCAAGTCATGATGAATAGTGTGAAGATTACTGAATTACAAGAGCAGATTAAGGGCCTGAAAAAGGAAAAACAACATCTCGAGGCTATCTTGGCAAGTATTGTATCTGAGAACGAAAGGATGAGGAAACGAATGGAAGAATACAATGAAGAACGCCTCAGAAATCAGAGGAAAATGATCTTATTCGAGAAAATTCTTACAAAGAAACTCAGGATTAATTTGGCCGCAAAAATTGATGAGATTGAAAGGGAAGAGGCTAGGGAAAGAGTTGCTGAGCGGGAATGTATTGCAAAAAAATTATCTGATGCTCAGGGCAAAGGTAAAGAGAAGGTTGGAGAGGAACCTGTGATTGATATAACTGAGCCAGAAGTTGAATCTGTGCCAGTATCTTCAGAGATAGCGGTGTATGAGCAGACGAAGAAGTTTGTGTTGGTCGGAAAGCCAAAGAATGTACATATTGACATGTCGAGGAGGATGATGAAGACTTGGACGAAACTGATGGTGCATCTAAGGAAAAATCTGATAATCATAGTGATAATGATGATAACGATATGGGTGGTTCGGCAATTCGTGTAACAAAATCTGATTTGAATGAAGATATTGATTTCTCTATGTACTTAGACGAATCAGCCAATCAAATTGAAGGTGACAAAGATCAGGGAAAGTCATATGATGTGACATCCCGGTTTTTCAGATATCTTAAACGCACTACTTCACGGTTATTTGGTCCTACGTTAATTTGGTTCGGAGACTTAAATTGCACGCTCGAAATAATTACGATAATTTCGTGAACTTGTCAAATGAATTACGTGCTATGTGTATTAAACGTTTATAAGTTGGTGAATTATTATGTGATGTTCGATTTCGTGATTTGTTTTAGTTATGAAATATATATAGTAAATATATAGTCGAATCGAACCGAACCGCGACACGAGCCGGCCTCATTGCCTTACGACTCAAGTAGTTCATCTAAACTTGAGGACCAAGTGTTAGACCCAAACCAACCCACCCAAACCCTTTCGGCCGCGAGCACACACCCAACCGCAACCCTTCCCTTTTCCCTTTCATCCCTTGCGCTATATATACACACACATGCATGAGCTTGCTTCACAAAAACAAAACACAAAACCCTAGTTGAGAAAACAACCGACGGCAGCCCTCATTCATCTCCTCGACCGCAAACAGCCTTGATACACCCCTCTCGGTCGCAACAAGCCTTCCTCACTCTTTGCTCTCGGTCGCGATCTTCTTCATCATATCCGAATCGGCTCTTGTCCAAGTCTCGGCTCATTGATCTTGTTATTAAAGGTTAGGATTTATCATTGTTTGCAAGATTACATTCGTATTTATATGTTTGAAGGTAGTGTTATGTTAGCCGATTTATTTATGATGTTTGCAAGTTTGATGCTTTTTCGAAATCTGGAAACATAGGCTGTGTTTTGTTGATAAAAACTATAGGTTATAATTAGGGTTTGCATGGGTATGATATATATGATGATATATGATTTGTAATTCTGTTCTTGATCGCCTATTTTCAATGTATCGAGGGTTTAAGCGAGTTAGATTGTGATAAAGTGCTGAATCAGAATGCTGAATGGTGGTTACAGCCAACTTCAACTGGCTGTAACTTGGTTATTATTTATCGAAAAACGGATTTTCTGAAGTCTAA
This sequence comes from Scalesia atractyloides, assembly GCA_947069175.1. Taxonomy (NCBI): domain Eukaryota; kingdom Viridiplantae; phylum Streptophyta; class Magnoliopsida; order Asterales; family Asteraceae; genus Scalesia; species Scalesia atractyloides. Next base: position 38,372,018 of record CAMTDV010000008.1, on the reverse strand, counting down.
AACATAGAGTTTTGAAAAATGATTCTAATGGCGCTGGATTCATATTTTTCTGAAGTCGTTTGATATTTTTAAGTAGCCAATTAAGTTCAGTAACTAAAGCTGTGAAAATCCTGAAAATTTGTTAGTTGTTTATCAAGTCGGATCTAATAATCTGTAGGGAGTCGAATCAGGAAATTTATACAGCAACTAGATATGGAAATTTCCGGATAACTCCCACTGGAATTTTGTTAATTGGACGAACGGTGATTTTTAAATGAATTCTTCCGTGGACTGCAGTCAGAAAGCGACGAATCTGACTGCAGCCTAGCATATTAATATTTACGAATAATTGGTAAAGTGTTAGGACTTGAAAAATTTATATAAAATTCTACAGTATAGTTGTCACCTTCTGTAAAATAATTGGAATTTTTGGAACGTTGGAACTATTTTATAAAAATCCTCGAAAACAGCCGAATTATGAGTATATAAGCTGAAACTTGATAACTTGCGAATGTGTGCACCAAAGTGTTGCATGGATTGGATTGTGTTCATGATAAATTGTTTTGATCACTATGTGCATATGAGGATACTTGCATGCATGTTTGAGTGTTAGGAATTATGATTGTGTGTACCGCTTTGTGCGTTAATTATGTGTAGGATTTGTATTTGTGTGTTCACACACTAACTTGAAATCAATTGAATTGTTAGGACGCAATTAGCGGTCCCATCATTTGCAACTTCTGTCTTACACTAACCGAGCAACTAAAGGTGAGTTCACGGCCCCTAATTTTATCCGGTTTTAAACAACAGGGGGAGAAACATGTATACACTCTACAACTCTATCTCTTTACGTTATACGAAATTAACGTCACTTAACTATTCGGTAACTAAGTTAATGTTAATGTACGTTATGGTCACTAAGCAGCTATATCACACAAGTCCTCGACAATCTCTTGGATCGTTAGTATTGGGTTTAAATAGCGGGGAAATTATAAGTAGTACTACTGGGCCCGACAAGCCCCATCCGAGCTAGTCGCGCTAGCCGACCGGGTATGGTCAACGGTGAATAATTTGGCCTAACTTCGCCATGGTCAGTGATAGGCCTGGCAACACGGAGGCACAACAGTCAGCTTCGATCGCGAACACTTACGTGACATAACTTTAGGCTAGCTACCTATATATATTAACATTGAACTTAATTACGAATCAACAATATTATCCCGGGTTAGGGATAATGGAACCAACAACGTTATTATTCCAGGTTAGGAATAATGGGACAACATTATTATTCCGGGTAAGGAATAATGGAACTATCAGTATTATTCCGGGTTGGGAATAATGGAACTATCAGTATTATTCCGGGTTGGGAATAATGGAACTATCAGTATTATTCCGGGTTAGGAATAATGGAACTAAACCGTTATCCCGGGTTAGGGATAACGGGGGAAACAAACTTATAACCGAACAAACGAATTTATGAAAACCTGTGAACTCACTCATCTTTAATGTTGACACTTGTTTCTTTACATGTTTCTCAGGACGCTAGGAGCTCTAGGTGCACTCACTTGCATTGATCAAGACACCTTTTATCGAGTCTCATTTACAAACATTGTTTTGGGTTTTTCATTTGTTTTGGCGTTTGTGTTGGCGCCCGTTTCTCTACTTATTTTTTTATGCTTCCGCTCAACCATAAAAACTAATGCTTCAGCTAAACATTGGAAACTAACTAAGACAATATAAAAACTACAATGAATGGTTAAACAAATGATTTTGGAAAACGTATTATCAAATCATATAGAGTCGTTCGACGTACTAGTGTCTCAGATTCTGGTTTGTTCACACGCCTCGCGGTAAAACTCCGCAAGTGGAAATTGAGGGTGTGACAGATTGGTATCGGAGCCACTAGCTATAGAGAACCAGGTTTGCATTAAAAGTAGACCTAAACTATAGCTGAATACCCGACACTAGACGTAGTTTGGCACCGAACTGTTATATCTTGTTATGTGATGTACCACAACTGTGTTATGAAGAATATGAATGCATAGTAAGAAATGAATGCAACTCGTAACTAACTACACAACCTAACAGGCAATGTCATCATCATCCTCATCATCATCCGACAAACTTACGCAACCAAGGGCGCCAGGAAAGGCACCTATGGTGGAACCTTTACCATCTTATGGCGTGGAGACACGCTCAGCTGCGAGGAAAAGGCTCGCTCTAGGGGAGGAGTCGTCATCACGCCCACTCATCGCTGTGCCGGTCAAACCGGTTAACTCTGTAGAAGTAGGAAATGACCTACTTAGAGATATGATACGGAAACAACAAGAACAAATAGAAAGAATGCATGAAACCATCCTAGCACAGGGATGGATGATACGACAACTGACAGGTAAAACTGGATCGCTCGAGGAAGAGCAACATACGAGTAAGATAGCTCGTAACACCTTAGCCAGAGATCTTCGTGCTGAGCAGCTAAGGGCTGACTGGCTAGAAGACAGAGTTCTTGAGTCTAGCTGGAGAATTCAAGAACTGGAACAAAATCAGGCACCTGCACCAGTACCTGCCTCAGCACCGGCCCCTCCAGTGCCGGTAGAGGAGGATCCGGAAGAGGATCCAGATGAGGATCCGGAAGAGAATCCGGAAGAGGATCCAGAAGAGGACCCAGAGGAGGATCCAGAGGAGGATCCGGAGGAGGACCCAGCTGTAGAAGCTGGAAATGCCGCGCAGGATGACGGCAACGATAGCGATTTGGGAGATGTAGACGTAGAAGACTGACACGTCTCGCTTATTTTATTTACTTTCCTTCAGTCTATTTATTTTCCCACTTGTGTTTAAACTTGAGACTTTATAGTAAACTCATATGTTTAGTTGGCACTTTTTAAGATGTTGAAACTTTATTTAATCAAGTATTTCTTTTGACTATTTAATTTATTTGAGTTGACATAACTTGAAGAATTATTTAAGTACGGAATAGGATAACTATATTGGATATATAGACTTATCGGTGTGTGTTGTCTTACGAAGATCCAAATGGCAACTGGACGTCGCGGAAACCTTAACATGACGCCCGAAGAATTAGCTGCAATGATCCAAGGGCACGTGAACGTAGCTCTAGCGGGTGTTCAGAACCAACCGGCAGGTAATCATTATTAAATTTTCATGGGAAAATCTAATAGTTGGGCTAGTAGAATTCCTCGCTGACTACCTGTCCACTGTCAGCAGGAGGGGGTCTTAACCCCTACAAGATGTTCCTCGACGCGAAGCCAAGCAAATTCACGGGGGCAGAAGGACCCATAGGATTGGTGCGCTGGATCGAAAAATCTGAATCAGTATTTGAAATGTGTAACTGTCTGGAGGCCAACAAGGTCAAGTATGCAGCCTCAACATTGGAAGATGGGGCACTAACTTGGTGGAATGCGCAAGTCCAAACGCGTGGACTTATTGCTGCAAATGCAATGGCCTGGGCCGAGTTTAAGGCCCTAATCAAAGAAGAGTATTGTCCGCGAGACAGAGTTCAACAATTGGAGCAGACATTATGGAACCACAAGATGGTGGGATCTGAAATCGAAGCATACACAGCAAAACATCACGACTTGGTATTTCTATGTCCCGATCTGGCCAACACTATTGAGAAACGACTCGAGTTCTACCTTGGGGGTCTGGTCCCGGAGATTCAGGGTAGGGTGATGGCTAGCAACCCTGCAACCGAACATCAAGCAATCAGCTTGGCGCACAAACTCACCGATAAGGCGGTGGAACAAAAGAAGTTGCCGGCTCGGGGTACAACTGAAGTTGCCCCTGATAATAAAAGAAAGTTTGAAGACTCGTCTGTTCGACAGTCTTCGTCATCCCAGCCACAACAGGGGAACCAGAAACGGTTCAATCATTACAACAGCCACCGGGGTCACCAAAATCAACCCGCCAACAACAACCAGAACGCAAGCGGCTATGTAGGTCGAAAGCCGCAGTGCAATCGCTGTAATCTTCATCATCACGGCCCTTGTGCCGGGAATCGCTGCCAACGATGTGGCAAGGTGGGACATGCGGCAAAGGATTGTCGCGGGGAAATCATGTCTCGACAAAACCAAAATCAACCCCAGGGACAGCAACAGGGTGTTAACCGGGGATGCTATCAGTGTGGTAGCACTGCCCACTTCAAAAGAGACTGCCCACAGCTGCGTAACAACAACAACAATGGTGGGAACAACCACAACCACAATAACCACAACAACAACAATAACAACAATAACAACAACAATAATGGAAATGGTGGCACAGGAGGTGCCAAAGGTCGCGCATTTACGCTGGGCCGCGGGGAGGCCAGAAATGATTCGAACGTGGTCACCGGTAAGTTTCCCCTTAATGAACATTTTGCTACTGTGCTTTTTGATACGGGTGCGGATAGGAGTTTTATATCTGAGTCTTTTAGGAAGAACCTAAATCTCACGCCTAAACCCTTAGAGACCCCTTATATCATAGAACTAGCCGATGGTAAATCTGTAGATGTGACCCATATAGTATCTGGCTGTCAACTCAAACTCGCGGGTCACACCTTTACCATTGATCTGATGACAACTACCCTGGGTAGTTTTGACGTGGTAGTCGGAATGGACTGGCTATCCGACGTCCGAGCTGAAGTTCTCTGTTTCGAAAAATCTATCCGTATTCCGCTCTCTAACGACGAAATCTTGACGGTGCAAGGCGAGAAGGCAGGCGCCGTCACAAACATCATCTCTTACATGCAAGCGCAGAAGTATCTTCGGAGGAAGAACTCTTTCGCTTTACTCGCACTGGTTACCGAACAGCCTAAGGACGAGAAATGTATAAAAGACATCCCCGTCGTCCGTGATTTTGCTGATGTATTCCCAGAGGAGTTACCTGGTCTCCCACCCCATCGACAATTGGAGTTTGAAATTGAATTGGCGAACCATGCAACTCCTATCGCCAAGGCCCCATACCGCCTAGCTCCAACCGAGCTGCCGGAGCTGTCTACCCAACTTCAGGAGCTGTTAGAAAAAGGATTTATCCGACCAAGCGCTTCGCCATGGGGAGCTCCAGTCCTTTTTGTCAAGAAGAAGGACGGGACCTTCCGCATGTGCATCGACTACAGGGAACTCAACAAGGTTACTGTCAAGAACCGATACCCGTTACCTCGCATCGACGATCTCTTCGACCAACTGCAAGGGTCAAGCTACTACTCCAAGATTGATCTACGGTCCGGTTACCACCAGCTACGCGTCAGGGAGGAGGATATCGCTAAGACGACATTTCGTACTCGGTATGGCCATTATGAGTTCTTGGTTATGCCCTTCGGTCTCACCAACGCACCCGCGGTGTTCATGGACCTCATGAACCGTGTGTGTAAACCATACCTCGACAAGTTTGTCATTGTGTTCATCGATGACATACTCATCTACTCTAAAGGAGAAGAAGAACATGCTGAACATCTACGATTACTGCTGGGATTACTTCAACAGGAGAAACTATATGCCAAGCTTTCAAAGTGTGATTTCTGGATTCGGGAAGTTCAGTTCCTCAGGCATATCGTAAATGAAAAGGGTATCCACATCGACCCTGCCAAGATTGAAGCTATCAAAAACTGGGAAGCACCCAGGACACCGACGGAGATCCGCCAATTTTTGGGTTTGGCTGGTTACTACAGACGTTTCATCGAGGGATTTTCAAAGATCGCGCAACCGCTTACTACCCTCACCCAGAAAGGCATCAAGTATGCTTGGGGTGACAAGCAGGAAGCGGCATTTCAATTGCTGAAACAGAAACTTTGCAGTGCACCCATTCTGTCCTTGCCGGAAGGGACAGACCACTTTGTAGTATATTGTGATGCTTCCATTCAGGGGTTGGGATGCGTACTCATGCAACGCGATAAGGTCATCGCGTATGCGTCCCGACAATTGAAGGTTCACGAGAAAAACTACACAACGCATGACCTGGAATTGGGAGCAGTAGTGTTTGCACTTAAGATTTGGAGACACTACCTCTATGGAACGAAGTGCACAATCTTTACAGACCACAAGAGCCTCCAACACATCTTTGATCAGAAGGAGTTGAACATGCGACAGCGTCGCTGGGTCGAACTCTTGAACGATTATGAGTGTGCCATTCGGTATCACCCGGGTAAAGCTAATGTGGTAGCTGATGCCCTCAGTAGGAAGGAACACTTGAAACCTCATCGGGTACGAGCATTACAGCTCACCATTCATTCGGGGTTACCCGAACAGATACGCGACGCGCAGTTAGAAGCGGTTAAGGAATAAAACATCAAGGCCGAATCGGTGGGAAAAATGGAACGCGATTGGGAAGTAAAACCCAATGGAGCCCGGTATTTCATGAATCGCATATGGGTACCTCTCTACGGAAACCTCAGAGAGCTAGTCATGGACGAAGCTCACAAATCCCGATACTCTGTCCATCCTGGTTCGGATAAGATGTATCAAGACCTTAAAGCTGCGTACTGGTGGCCCAACATGAAAGCTGATATAGCCACCTACGTGAGTAAGTGTTTGACTTGTGCAAAAGTCAAGGTAGAGTATCAAAAGCCATCGGGGCTACTCCAACAACCTGAGATCCCAGTGTGGAAATGGGATCAGATCTCGATGGACTTCATCACTAAACTCCCGCGAACTTTGGGTGGTTGCGATACCATCTGGGTGATTGTGGATCGTTTAACTAAGTCTGCACACTTCCTAGCTATTAAAGAAACTATTAAGATGGAGATGTTGACTCGCATCTACATTAAGGAAGTAGTTTCTCGGCACGGAGTGCCAACGTCCATCATCTCAGACAGAGATGCTCGTTTCACGTCCAACTTTTGGCAGTCACTTCAGAAAGCGTTGGGCACACGCTTAGATATGAGCACAGCTTATCACCCTCAGACTGATGGTCAAAGCGAAAGGATCATACAGACCTTGGAAGACATGCTTAGGGCATGCGTAGTAGACTTCGGGAATAGTTGGGAGATCCACCTGCCTTTAGTGGAATTCTCGTATAACAACAGTTATCATACGAGTATTTCGGCAGCACCGTTTGAGGCATTATACGGTCGTAAATGTAGATCACCGGTCTGTTGGGCAGAAGTCGGTGACAGTCAACTCACAGGCCCTGAGTTGATACTTGAGGCTACTGAAAAGATTGTACAAATCAGAAACCGCATGGCGGCGGCACGAGACCGACAGAAAAGCTACGCTGATCAACGACGCAAACCGCTCGAATTTCAAGTAGGCGACCGCGTCCTACTGAAGGTGTCACCCTGGAAGGGTGTAATCCGCTTTGGAAAATGAGGCAAACTAAACCCACGGTACGTAGGTCCGTTTGTGATCTTGAAACGTATTGGACCCGTAGCTTATCAATTAGACCTTCCTACCGAACTCAGTGGAGTTCACAACGTTTTTCACGTGTCAAATCTGAAGAAGTGTCTATCAGATGAAACCCTAGTCATTCCATTGGATGAGATCCAAGTGGATGAACAACTGCACTTTGTGGAACAACCTATCGAGATCATGGATCGTGAGATCAAGACTCGAAGGCACAGTAAGATTCCGATCGTTAAGGTTCGTTGGGACTCTAAGCGTGGACCGGAGTTCACGTGGGAAAGAGAGGACCAAATGAAAAGCAAATACCCACACCTCTTTGCAGCTGAGCAGCAAACTAACGATACCAGCAACTAAATTTTCGGGACGAAAATTCTTTCAACATAGGGATGATGTGACAACCTGGGAATTTCTTGTAATTTCGCGTACCATTGTTAACGAACTAACTCTTTGTGCGTGGCACTCTAAACATGTACGCTGCATTCTAAACCGCGTTTACTCAATTTTCGGGACGAAAATTCTTTCAACATGGGGATAATGTGACATCCCGGTTTTTCAGATATCTTAAACGCACTACTTCACGGTTATTTGTTCCTACGGTAATTTGGTTCGGAGACTTAAATTGCACGCTCGAAATAATTACGATAATTTCGTGAACTTGTCAAATGAATTACGTGCTATGTGTATTAAACGTTTATAAGTTGGTGAATTATTATGTGATGTTCGATTTCGTGATTTGTTTTAGTTATGAAATATATATAGTAAATATATAGTCGAATCGAACCGAACCGCGACACGAGCCGGCCTCATTGCCTTACGACTCAAGTAGTTCATCTAAACTTGAGGACCAAGTGTTAGACCCAAACCAACCCACCCAAACCCTTTCGGCCGCGAGCACACACCCAACCGCAACCCTTCCCTTTTCCCTTTCATCCCTTGCGCTATATATACACACACATGCATGAGCTTGCTTCACAAAAACAAAACACAAAACCCTAGTTGAGAAAACAACCGACGGCAGCCCTCATTCATCTCCTCGACCGCAAACAGCCTTGATACATCCCTCTCGGTCGCAACAAGCCTTCCTCACTCTTTGCTCTCGGTCGCGATCTTCTTCATCATATCCGAATCGGCTCTTGTCCAAGTCTCGGCTCATTGATCTTGTTATTAAAGGTTAGGATTTATCATTGTTTGCAAGATTACATTCGGATTTATATGTTTGAAGGTAGTGTTATGTTAGCCGATTTATTTATGATGTTTGCAAGTTTGATGCTTTTTCGAAATCTGGAAACATAGGCTGTGTTTTGTTGATAAAAACTATAGGTTATGATTAGGGTTTGCATGGGTATGATATATATGATGATATATGATTTGTAATTCTGTTCTTGATCGCCTATTTTCAATGTATCGAGGGTTTAAGCGAGTTAGATTGTGATAAAGTGCTGAATCAGAATGCTGAATGGTGGTTACATCCAACTTCAACTGGCTGTAACTTGGTTATTATTTATCGAAAAACGGATTTTTTGAAGTCTAAAACGTAGAGTTTTGAAAAACGATTCTAATGGCACTGGATTCATATTTTTCTGAAGTCGTTTGATATTTTTAAGCAGCCAATTAAGTTCAGTAACTAAAGCTGTGAAAATCCTGAAAATTTGTTAGTTGTTTATCAAGTCGGAACTAATAATCTGTAAGGAGTCGAATCAGGAAATTTGTACAGCAACTAGATATGGAAATTTTCGGAGAACTCCCACTGGAATTTTGTTAATTGGACGAACGGTGATTTTTAAATGAATTCTTCCGTGGACTGCAGTCAGAAAGCGACGAATCTGACTGCAGCCTAGCATATTAATATTTACGAATAATTGGTAAAGTGTTAGGACTTGAAAAATTTATATAAAATTCTACAGTATAGTTTTCACCTTCTGTAAAATAATTGGAATTTTTGGAACGTTGGAACTATTTTATAAAAATCCTCGAAAACAGCCGAATTATGAGTATATAAGCTGAAACTTGATAACTTGCGAATGTGTGCACCAAAGTGTTGCATGGATTGGATTGTGTTCATGATAAATTGTTTTGATCACTATGTGCATATGAGGATACTTGCATGCATGTTTGAGTGTTAGGAATTATGATTGTGTGTACCGCTTTGTGCGTTAATTATGTGTAGGATTTGTATTGGTGTGTTCACACACTAACTTGAAATCAATTGAATTTTAGGACGCAATTAGCGGTCCCATCATTTGCAACTTCTGTCTTACACTAACCGAGCAACTAAAGGTGAGTTCACGGCCCCTAATTTTATCCGGTTTTAAACAACAGGGGGAGAAACATGTATACACTCTACAACTCTATCTCTTTACGTTATACGAAATTAACGTCACTTAACTATTCGGTAACTAAGTTAATGTTAATGTACGTTATGGTCACTAAGTAGCTATATCACACAAGTTCTCGACAATCTCTCGGATCGTTAGTATTGGGTTTAAATAGCGGGGAAATTATAAGTAGTACTACTGGGCCCGACAAGCCCCATCCGAGCTAGTCGCGCTAGCCGACCGGGTATGGTCAACGGGTGAATAATTTGGCCTAACTTCGCCATGGTCAGTGATAGGCCTGGCAACACGGAGGCACAACAGTCAGCTTCGATCGCGAACACTTACGTGACATAACTTTAGGCTAGCTACCTATATATATTAACATTGAACTTAATTACGAATCAACAATATTATCCCGGGTTAGGGATAATGGAACCAACAACGTTATTATTCCAGGTTAGGAATAATGGGACAGCATTATTATTCCGGGTAAGGAATAATGGAACTATCAGTATTATTCCGGGTTGGGAATAATGGAACTATCAGTATTATTCCGGGTTGGGAATAATGGAACTATCAGTATTATTCCGGGTTAGGAATAATGGAACTAAACCGTTATCCCGGGTTAGGGATAACGGGGGAAACAAACTTATAACCGAACAAACGAATTTATGAAAACCTGTGAACTCACTCATCTTTAATGTTGACACTTGTTTCTTTACATGTTTCTCAGGACGCTAGGAGCTCTAGGTGCACTCACTTGCATTGATCAAGACACCTTTTATCGAGTCTCATTTACAAACATTGTTTTGGGTTTTTCATTTGTTTTGGCGTTTGTGTTGGCGCCCGTTTCTCTACTTATTTTTTTATGCTTCCGCTCAACCATAAAAACTAATTCGTGTGTTGGCGCCCGTTTCTCTACTTAATTTGTGTTGGCATTTGTGTTGGCGCCCGCTAAACATTGGAAACTAACTAAGACATATAAAAACTACAATGAATGGTTAAACAAATGATTTTGGAAAACGTATTATCAAATCATATAGAGTCGTTCGACGTACTAGTGTCTCAGATTCTGGTTTGTTCACACGCCTCGCGGTAAAACTCCGCAAGTGGAAATTGAGGGTGTGACATATGAGAGCTCGAAGGATTCTAAGCAGGCAGGAATCCTCACAGTGACTGATATGTCAGCTGTTCCTGCCGTGCCCAAACCAAAGATATTGTATTTAGAGCATGAACGTATTATACAAAGGAAGAGATTACGCAAATATTGGGCGTGGACGAAGAAACATTTGAGTTTGATTTCAAAGACGAGCTGAACGACATCAGTGCGTTCCAGCCTGAGGATTATATCTTCGAACACTTTTCTGATGCACACGATTATGATATGGTTGTTGTGGAGGATGATTCCGATGACAATGATACTAATATTGCCGGAGAGGGTACGGATGACTCCCCAACCTTTAGTGAGATGTTTCAGCCGAAAATGATGATTTACTGAAGTGTAAAGTTGAAGAAGCTGTAAAACAAGAAACAGTTCCTAAAAGTTTATTAAAGGAAGAAATAGCAGAAATGAGGAATCTATGGTTTAAAGAATTACCACCAGTGTAAATTCAAACATCCACTAGCATTTTTCACACGTGATGCTAACATTTCTCTAGGGGGATATCATAAGCTGGGGTTGGATCGAAGAGCTTAACGTCTATGCAATTAAATAGGAGTATGGGCTCCAGTACTTCCGATACCTAAGCGATATCAAAACCCTACCGTTCTGGGACATTACTGAACTGGTGCAGACAAAGATGATAAATCTGAAGATGAAATTTCACGACCAGCAGTTGTGGAAATTGACAAAGCTGGAAGCTACTCACGACTTTAGACGCTGGAAGCCACATATGCCTAAGAGAATCACAAAGATAGATCCTATTACAAAGGAAAAATATGTGACTTTGATTGTAAAGATGCCGAAAGTAATGAAAAATATGCCTCTGATAAAGATGGAGCAGGATTTCTTCAAGATCTTCAAATGGTGGCACTACGATTCTAGTACCAGTGAAGCTGTTATTTGTGTTCATCCAAATGAAGATTCTTGGAAAATAACGGAAGAATTATCCGAAGCCGTCATAGCACACAAACACATATATGGTCTATGGCACGACATTCAAGTACTAGACCCTATGTGGCTAGTCAATTGTTCTAAAAAGGATATTGAATGTTTATTTTACAGCAAAATCAGTTTTGAGGAGAAAGACAAAGAACAGGCTCTCCAGTTCCAGAAGATTGTTAGTGTTTGTTTTGCTAATGACATACATTCAGGAACAGCATGGAACCCTTATTGGAGGAAGCTGGAAGAGATAGAGAAGCGAAAGAAAGAGAAGAATGAAGAAAGGATTGCAGAGCGTAAGCGGATTGCATCGCTAAGGAACTTCCGGTTTGGCAACACGTATAATCGGCCTCCTCCAACAGACCAAACGCCGATAACTTCTGAGGAGCGTCGCAGGCCACCGAAACGTTCTTTGGACGTTAAGTGTCAAATTTTTGAAGAAATTTTTTAAGACTACTTAAGACTGCGGCAACATCCAAGGGGGAGTTTGTTGGTGCATATTGTCTATTGCCTATGTCTAGGATATGTCGCTTATGTATATAGGGATTAGAATGTCAAATACTGTATGTTTATATATGTTATAAATGCTTTGTAAGTGGCTCGTACGAGTGAGCTTAGTGGCTCGTACGAGTCACACCTTGTCACTCGTACGAGACACGACTCGCACGAGCCAAACACGCCTCACTCCTTGAGCAAGCCATGTTGGTCTATAAATAGTGGAGCTTGAGTGTTGTGTTAGTTGTTGGTGTGTGACTACGGCGAAGCCCTGTCAAAGTGTTTACTCGTCTGTAACCTTCACGTTTATTAATACGAATCAAGGCGTTTAAGCATTATATCTTTCTTGTTTGTTTATCCAACTCGCTAACAATGAATTCCGCCTATGTTAGCTGAGTCGAATCAGTCCGATGCTCATAAGAGGAGATCTGATCCCCTCTCACAATGTGTATTTCTTGGAGGTCTTTTTATTCCTCTTCGAAATTTACCTTTCAGAACTTACCTTCCGAATGGCTTGGTTCGGGTTGTTCATCTTCATGTGTTGGTTTTTCTTCGAGTGGTTCCTCTTTTATTGGCTCTTGAGGTTTTACCTCTTCTATGATCACCTCCTTGGTACAAATGGTCTCTTCTTTTGCAGAAAATTGTTTGATCAAGAATTCCAAGTTCTTAAGACTTTGTATGAGGCTTTCAGCTTCGGGTACGATTGTAGGTGGTGTCTCGTACGTTTCAAATGTTGGAGTGTCCCAATCAAAGCTTTATTTTGGAAGCTCAAACCTTTGTTCCTCATATGTCGTATATGAGGTTGATGGTTGAAAAAGGTAACAGTTTTGTACCGAATGGGATTCACCGCATATGGTACAATATGGTTCCTCATAATCATCATAGTAGTAGTCATAATCTCCCATGTAATAATCCATTGTTTGGATAGTACCTAGAAGATTATGGATCTTGGGAACAGAAGATTCTTTCAAATACAGAAGGTTTACACGACTCGTGCTGCATAAACATGGCCCTTTGCTTAGGACTGTGATATATTCGGTACTGGGCGTTTTTACACGACCCCATGTCGAATAAACACGGCCACGTGTGAGCCTTCCATGAAAAAGTTTTGTTTGGTTTTCAATTACTACAGATTAGGCACGACCCCATGTTAGTAAAGCACAGCCCCGTGTCAAGCTACTGTAACTGAAACTTTTACAAAAACAAACAGAATTTTGAACAGAATAATTAAAGAAATGATTAGGCCGTTGATTTTAAGCTTTCTTAAAATCCTTGTGTCCCCGGCAACGGTGCTAAAAACTTGACGTGAAATGGAGTGTGTGTATAATTTTTAGATATATTTTAAGTACTTTTTCACTCGTTTATTCAAGCTTTATATTTATAAAACACGATATGACACTATCGCTCTCTACAACACGTTAGGATAAGTGCACCAATTGTTGGTGTAGTATAGGATGGTAAGATACCAAGGTCGTCCAAGGATACAAGATCTTTTAATACAGGATTATCGTCAACGTCTAATCAACCCAAATTTGGAAAAAAGATTCTAATAAATAAACTAAAGAAATAAACTAAAGTAACAAAAGAAAAAAATAAATAAGATAGAATCACTTGGTTCTGAATCATCTTTTGTGTATCCTTTGTTAATTTCCGCACTTCGGGTTTTTTAGAGATTATATTGGTTATAGTGGCATGCCCCTCTTTTGGAGGCAACGCTACCCTCGGTCATATTCGTCTGAGTCAGCAGGGATACAATCCCACAAGGCCGGAATATTAAAAGATAACTAAGTGAGTTATTAATGCAAAATGTGGCATGTCCCTCTTTTGGAGGCAACACTACCCTCGGACATATTGGTCTGAGTCAGTAGAGATATAGTCCCGAAGGCTGGTTTAAAGTTGTAATAGTAGTTTATTTATAAGGGATTCAAGCCATTCTTACTTCCCCCAATTTGATACTATCTACCTCGAAGGAAGTCCTACTAAGCTTGAATCAAGTCCTCGCATGATCTATACATTGAACGAGGCAAGAACTTTACCCAAATCACCCTTCTAGCCCCCTTCAGGCAGTTAACACGCTTTATATAGACCGTAAAGACACGAATGAGTGAATCAACAAAACATGAAAGAATGATAGGATAGAATTCAATTTCAATATAAAAACTAGTTACTAAAGTCATTAATACACGCCCAATTAAAAATTTAACCAAAGAATGGAAATCAAAAGTAATACATAAAGGATTTTGTCTTCACCAAGTGATGTAAGAGATTAGCCAAGCATGACCATAGTTTGACGAAGACTCTTACGATCAATCTTGGATCCCAAGACTACTACACACTCTAAACTCTAATGATTATGATGGACGATGGTGGTAGAGGTGGCAGATGTGTGAGAAATGGTTTGCCAAGGGATGAGTTGGAATGAAACCAAGCATCCCTATTTAAAGATGGAAACAGTAGCTTCACACGGCCCCGTGCCTGGTGGGCACAGCCCTATGTCTTCCACCTTCTCTGTTCATTTAATGAGCTTGTCAGATCAGATGCTTACATGACCCCATGTGTCAATGGCACAGCCCCATGGCCAATGTATTTGTTGTACTATCCAAGATTTGCATATCTGGAAGTTGACCACAAGCCCGTGTCCAAGGGATACGACCCAGTGTCTCTTGACTGCTTCTGCTTGTCTTCTTCTTTCTGGAATCTTGAAGGGGCATGGCCCCATGCCGAGCAGGCACGACCACGTGCTTGACTTCTTATTCGTTGTTTTTGTCTTGGCGTGAAGCTCAGAGGGTTGGTATAGTGTATCATCTTTGCTTCTTTTGTACTTATGCTGGTTTTTGTTGTTAATTTGTTTCTTTTATACATTTAAGCTCTTTTAATCCTGAAAGTCAAAAATATACAAAGAAACACACTTTATTCCAACATGAGAACTAAAAAGGGTTGATTTATACCGTATTTGATATAATTTATATGTTGCATTTGGTGCATATCAACGATCATAGAGGATTCATACCTTCGTTATTGCGATCACGTAGGAAAGTTTGATTCGAACTTTAATCAAACTTTAACTTGACCATGGTGGTCAGAACTGAAAGTCAAACGAAAAGTCAACTGTTTGACTTTCAGTTGGATTCTAACTAAATAAGAAATTGACCAAAGAAAATGACTTACTACGATTGAGGAACAACTGAGGACACTTGAGAGCTCCTCCTAAACTCCACAGATTCCTCCAAGTGAGAGATTTATAGTGAGATTGAAAGTGTTTGTATAAAGTGTTCAACTTCAAGGCCTATTTATACTTGAACAACAATCATGAGATGTTGCCAAGTGCCCCTGAAGCTCTAGCATGCTAATTAGGGTCTCATTAGGTGGAAGAAGGAGAGTTTTGGTGGCAAATACCAGAGATAGGTGGCAAACAAGCAAGTTACAGCTGAAAGCTAGCTGTTTGCTGTTTGCTGTTAGCGAAGGCCTCACAGACCGTAAGGCCTCTTCCTTGCGGTCAGTAAGGACCTTGGGCGCAAATCTTTTGAACCTCTCACATGTTTAGTTCGTGGACTTTATTTCTTTCCCCATTTTGATGTATAAATCAGAACAAAACAGACAGTTTGGACATGTGTCATGTTATAATTCGATATAGTTATACGTGATATTACATCCACACCCACTTAAAAGTAATCTCATCCTCAAGGTTTTATCCAACTAGATAGGGGTACTTTTGTCTCATGTTCGTCTCAACTTCCAACGTGTGTTCTTGGCCACGACGGGAATCCCATTTTACTTTCACGATGGGGATCTTTTTCTTTTGGAGCTTTTTGAGTTGTCGATCCTCGATCGATAAAGGTTTCTCAATGAACCTATGATTTTCATCTATTTGTAGATCATGATGTGGCATTGCTAACGATGTATCCCACTTAATTCGTCGGGTAGCTTAAGCTTATAAGCTACGAAACTAACTCGTTCAATTATCTCGAACGGTCCTATATATCTTGGGCTTAACTTGCCCTTTTTTTGCAAATCTCATTATAACTTTCCAAGCTGATACTTTTAGCATAACCTTGTCTCCGATTTGGAATTCAAGAAGTTTTCTTCTCTTATCAGCATAGCTCTTTTGTTTATCACAAGCTGCTTTGAGTTTGTCATGGATTTGCACCATCTTATCTGTGGTCTTCAGAACTATCTCTGGTTTGGATAATTGATCTCCCCAAAAACAGGTGTTCTACACTTTCTCCCATATAAAGCCTCAAATGGAGCAGGTTTTATACTAGTGTGATAGATGTTGTAGGAGAATTCAATTAGAGATAGGTGGTCATCCTAACTTCCACCCAATTCGATCACGCATGCTCTCAACATGTCTTCCAATGTCTGAATAGTACATTCACTCTAACCATCTGTCTGTTGATGGTATGCTGTACTGAAATTTAGGCAAGTGCCTAAAGCTTGTTGGAAACTTTTCCAAAAGTGAGATGTGTACTGAGTATCACGATCTGATACTATAGACAACGGTACTCCATGCAGGGACACTATATTGTCAACATATAACTTGGCTAATTTATCTAACTATATGTTTCTTTAATTGGCAGAAAATGGGTTGATTTAGTCAATCTGTCGACTATAACCCAAATAGTGTCGTTGCCACGACTTGTTTTTGGTAACTTGGTAATTAAATCCATTGTTACCATTTCCCATTTTCAAATGGGTAGTTCTAGTTGTTATAATAGACTTGATGGTTTTTGGTGTTCAGCTTTAACTTGCGAACACATCAGACACGTAGCTACATAGGTGGCTATAGACTTTTTCATGCCTATCCACCAATAGTTTTTCTTGTCTCCACCCGGATGTATGGAATATCTCGAATTATGTGATTATTCTAGAATCAACTCTCTGAGTCCTCCAAGGACGGGAACCCAGATTTTATTATTAAGTCTCAAGATTCCATCATTACTAGGTATTAACTGTTCGACGGTTCTACCTAATTATTCCTTTGGAGCATTTGCCTCTAACAAGCTAGTTCGTAGCTCAATTATTATAGCATGCACTCTAATTGGCTTTATCTTTTCCTTACCGCTCAAGGCTCAGCAATAACATTGGCCTTGCAAGGATGATAACGAATCTCACATTCATAATCATTCCAGGTTTCCATCCAACAGCGTTGGCGCATATTTAAATCCTTCTAATAAATTATGTGTTGAAGGATTTTATGGTCAGAGTATATAACACACTTTGTGCCATACAAATAGTGCCCCCATAATTTCAAAGTGAATACTACCACACCCAACTCAAACTCGTGAGTGGTGCATTTCTTTTCATGCGCTTTAAGTTTTCATGATGCAAAGGCAATCACCTTACCTCTTTGCATTAACACGCAACCCAATCCTATGTGCGAGGCATCACAGTACACAACGAAGTCTTCAACTCCTTCTGGTAATGATAACACAGGATCATTACTCAGTTTTTGTTTCAGAATCTCAAAAGATCCTTTTCTCCTTGGGACCCAATCAAACTTCACATTTTTCCGCATTAACACAGTCAGTGCGATCCCAGGATCCGGCGGTTCTAGACGGAAGTTTGGATAGAAAATAACTAATTCGCTTGAATGTTATTAAGAACATAGTAGAAGTGGAAGTCTAATGATTCATTCATACCGAAAGAGTATACATCTTTCCAGCATTTCCGCTTTGGGAACTCCAAAATTTAATCAACTCCTAAACACATGACACTATATATAGACAATTACCCTCATGCGAAGTGAGCATTTTACCTTCGTACGAAGGAAGTCAACTTCGTACAAAGTGAGTGCGACAACCCGGAAATTCAGGCTAACATTCGTACGCGCCCAAATCTCGTACATATCGTGATCATATGTGTTAGATTTAATCTTTATTAGTTGGTGGTCATATGCATAGCAACGTCCATCCGCGTCACATTTCACATTTAGTAATTTTTAGAAATTACTAGGTCACACGAATTAACCCGAATATATATTTGTTATTAATTGAAGTTTTGGTCACATAAATTGTAAATTTATATTTGCGATACGCGATTAGCGTTACACAAATACGAAACGTATAAAGATATATTTTATACACTTGACACATTCATATTTTTATATATATATACACACCTACAACTCATACATATGTGCGTATTTGTGGTGAGTTATATTTAATTAAAACACATCACACACCAATATGTGTGTATACAAAAGTCTACATATGGATGCATACATGCTTATGTCTTACTCAACCATCACTTTCTAGTCAAAATAATACACCACATATGCATCATGCTTCACCATCATTTCTATTTCAATCTAACCATTTAATAATAATAAAAAATGTCTTCCACCATATCTCATCACCCAACTTCCCAACCGACTAATCACTTTCCAAACCAAAGCCTTCATAATTTTCTAGATAAGCTTGTGAGTGGCTAGATAATATTTGGACCCCACATCAATTCTGTTATTAATACGCATACGAAACCACCATCCTAGACTTTCAAAGTTGCAAGAGAAACCATATATCTCTCATCTCTCTTTTCCTCTGTTTCTGTTTGATGGAGCCAAGAACAAGGGCCTAAGACCAACCCAAGACTTCAAATTTCCAAGATTTATGTTCAACAGTTTCTTTTCATTCCCCACTTTCTCCTTACTTGCTTTAAGTAACTATTCACCCTTTTAAATCTGATATTTTTATGTATATCACAAGCTTGGTTTTGTATATATCTAATTCATCCCAAATAGTTGTGTGGTCTAAAACTATGAAAGCAAACGTATTATATAAACTTCTTTTCATTTCATGAACAGTTGGTGATTTCTAAGAGTTTCGCAAGTATCTTGTATAAGAACTTTACGTATTTTCAAGGTAGTTTTACTTAAATAACGAGAAGTTAACCTCTAAAATCCAAGAAATATGTGTGTATTTATAGTTTTGACACAAATGTACATATATAGTATTTTAAGTTATGATCATTATGTCTTTTAGTTGATTCTTCGGGTCTCGGTCCGGGTCCGGGTCAAACTCTGTCAACACCGGTTCAAAACGGTTCAACGCGGTTCAACTCGGTTCAACTCGTTTCAACTCGGTTCAATTCGGCTCAACTTCGTCAGCTTTGGTGTCTCAGGTCAAACCCGGTCAACATGGTCACCGCGGTCAACTACGGTCAAACTAAGTCAACGGGTTAACACGAGAATTGGTAAAATTTTAACGACGCAAATTATATTATATTGTTTATATAAATACAATTTTAACACGAAACTGAGCTCTAAATTGACCCGACAAGTGAAATCGATAACTATTATACAAGCGAACTATTCGTTACTTGGACTTATTCAACTAGTATGTGGGCAAACGTAAATAATCTTTTTACATGTTGAATAAACTCGAACCGACACATGACTATATATATATATATATATGACTTGTATTCGACAAAAATTGATGTTTTTGAACACATGGCCGAACTTATATATATTGTTGTTACATTATTTGTTGAATTTTGAAATTTATCGACATGTTGTCAGGATTATCCTAAAAACAAAGCAAACTCTAACCATACATAATACGGAAATGTCACCATTTTTAACAAACGAAATGTTTCAGGATTCAAAGTACTTCGTAAAATAAATATAAGTGTATATATATATATATATATATTAGCGACTTATAAGACCACAAAAAAAAAGTTCACAACATTTCAACGAACGCGGTTTACAAGATAATGGAACTCGGATATTTATATAAAATAAATATAATTATTTATATATATTTCAAGCGTCTAGAACTCGGAAATTTATATCAAATAAATATAACTATTTACATTTATTTCAAGCGTCTAGAACTCGGAAATTTATATAAAATAAATATAATTATTTATATTTATTTCAGACGTATAAACATTTGGTTACATACACGCACGACCATTCGGAACGACTAACAACTATATATATATATATATATATATATATATATATATATATATATATATATATATATATATATATATATATATATATATATATATATATATATATACTCTAAACCTCTTGGAAACTAATAGTTCCCAAGACTTAGTGTTTATCACCGACAATAAATGGCATTAAACGAGTATAACATTTTTGTTTCCATCAAGTTAAGGACACCTTCCTATCGAATCTTGCGAGTAGTGTTTCGGTAGAGCTCGGTGACACGTAGTTTAGCTACAGTTTTAGTAGAAACTTATAAGTTTATTCCTTGATGGGAATGTTATAGATTGCATGGTAGCGAGTTTACATTTTTGAAACGATTTATGGATCATATTATGCTAGCTTTGCATTGGATATCGAGGTGAGTCCCCACTTTTTACTATTTTACATTTTTATAAATGTTTTCGGGGGTTGAAAGACATGCAAGTTTTGCAAAGTACACAAAATTTCTATGAACTAAAAATTAATATTTCTAAACCAAGTTGCGAATGGATTTCAATACACTCAAATGGTTTACGAAAAGTTTATGCTCAACATACAGGGTTACAAAATACCCGCGTATTTTCGAAACGTGCATAAGTTTCATGACTAGTAATGGGATTGTACTAGTTACAATGGGACTAGGTTGTCCTGCATACAAATAAGGGGACGAGTTGGTCCTGCTTACAGACTCAAATGGGCTAGTGAGACACAAAGACTTCGTGAATTTATGTCCCTCTTTTCGCTTAAATGTTTTCGGTTTATAACTCTTGGGGGTGATTACATGTCTCAATGGTATTGTATGGTATAGCTAGGGAATGAAATATTAGATCATGTATGAATAGGGTTTCTCTTAAGTGCCATTAATCTTCTATAAGACCGCGGAACAAGAGTGGTAGATCTATCGGGTGTGGGCGAGCCCCACTCATGGGTCCTTATGTGGCCGCATGTAGTGCTTTTGTTGTCCCAGCCGGGTGGACCGGAGGAAATCTTCTAGGGTTGAGTGCTTCCTATGCCATCACACATATTAATGTCCTTGCAAAACATTAATGATCATTAAGTTCATTGACGCTTTACATATCACATTATTATATACGAACTTTCAAATGTTAACGTGTCGCGGACATTGACAGTTATACAAGTTTTACAAACAAAAGGTTTTCAAATGCATGCCAAGGAAAAATGGTTTTACTATGATTTCTCACACTATTTAAATCGGTTACTGAAAAGATTTATTTCAAATCTTTTTCAAACAAAATATGAACTCGCCAACTTTATGTTGATTTTTCGCATGTTTCTTTCTCAGGTTACATATTCAGTTTATGGCACGGTTTTAGTAGGAGAACCCATGTGGATTCGAGTACTTAGCGGGTGTTCACTTTCTAGAAGTCTTAGTGTTAAATACTTCCACTGTGCAATGAAGATACCACTCAGATCACACCAAATCTGATTTTGTAGGGTGTGACAGATTGGTATCAGAGCCATAGGTTTCAGCGAATTAGGTTTCAATGGAGATACCTAGGCTTTAACCTCACTTTCCTCTGGGGAGTTAGATTATTAAGACTTTGAATACTTACAGAATGCCTAGGACTCGAATACGGGTTCCAACTGTTGTCGAAACCATGAGTAAACACTTTGGTTTTAATCATACACTAGTGTTGTGTTTGATACCCGGAATATGAAACAATTACATACAATAAGCAAAACTTTGAGAGTTTTGGTAACACACACTGAGGACCTTTGGAAAACTTGTGTCGAAATTCATTAAAGGTCATTACTTAAGAGTTGCGGCTAATAACTCGGGCAAACACCATTATCTATATTGTCCATACTATACTTGTTTTCTGAGCAGGTAACCTACACATAACGAATACTGGTGCCCAAACATACATGAAACTCAACCGGTATAACAATGAATGTTGAAATACATCTCACACGACTTTCGAGGCAAGGCCTTTGAGAAAACACGATGGGGCAGTACAACAACTACATGAATCCCGTCAGCGGGAGAACTACCGGCCAAGATGTGGCGGCTTAACACTTAGTCCCTACAAGTGATATGAATCATGTCAAATAGGTTCAAATGAGATTTCGCAACAATCAGTATGTAGTTTAATGGAAATCACAATCATTGACATCGCAAAAGGAGTCACATGTCATCGCATTCCCCCTACTTCATTAATGGCGATTACGTCATGTTCGACATTCCGTGGTGATGTCACATGACAACCATCCATCACAGGAAATTCCAAGTAAAGTCCTCAAGTTTCTTTTATTGAATTTCTGACTTTTGTATATAGTGAGTAGATTTTCACACATCTACTCCTCCTAATGGTCACCGTATCATGGGAATTTCTTTCATATTAGTGAACACCCATTTTCATCCTGCATGACAAATTCATATGTTACGCATGCGTTGTTTGTTGCGCATGCGGTTAGCTTGATTGGTGGATGCCATCAAGGACTTCACATTGAAGGGTTGTTCTATCGATAGTTCAAATATTATTTCGCTATATCCAATTATTGCTTTATTATCTGGATGACTGCATTATTGTAAGTATTGACTCCTTGATATCGAGTTAACGGATTTCTTGAAAATCCTTTTCTTTTCAAGTTACATACATGGTTTTTCGTTGTAACCATGTCGAAATTTCCTTGTCGACACGTATTCATTGTTGGATTGTGCCAAAAACAAGTTCAATTGTTTGAACTTGACTTGCTCACTACATATATATATATATATATATATATATATATATATATATATATATATATATATATATATATATATATGTAGTGAGCAAGTCAAGTTCAAACAATATATATATATATATATATATATATGATATCATATTCAAAGCAATCTCAACAAGCACTTCATTTGTTTCAAACCATTGCACACTTGTTTGGTCTTCAACTCCATTAAGTCGTTTGTTGGTTACGACACCTTGTGGTGGCGTTTTCACTAACTTGAAGCTTACGCTAACCTCGTTTGCACACCTCAGGTACGGATTTAATTATTTATTTGTTTGTTTTTAAATCCACATTGTTCGTTTATTATATTAAAGTAGTCTTAATACAATTGTGTGTTAAGATAATGGTACACAAATTCATGTTATATTCCGGTGTACCCGTAACGGCTCTCTCATCATTGATCGATCGAAATTTTTTTTACAATATTCATTGATTCTTTCATCATCGATCAAATTTTTTTTGATATTTATTGTTCTTCCATTATCGACCGAAAATTATATTTATTTGTTCTTTCATCTTTAATTGAAAATCCTATGAGATTTAATTGGAACAAATATTCAAATTTACTTCGTTGAACCTTTCATCTGATTACAAACACGGTTAATTTGTTCAGCCACCGCTATTATTGAGTTACTTCGATCACTGTGACACCTTGTGGTGTCGGTATAAACTTGTAGCCTGGGCTAACCATGATCGATTGTTTCATGCAAAACTATGTATACCTTTCGTTTGACTCATCATTGAAATAGTCTAAACGAAACTTATGTATTAAGACAATGACACACTAAATTCGGTTGTATTTCGGTGTATCCTTGCAATTCAGTAATGTCAACACACTGATTTTTTTCCTCATGTTATGGTTCGACAAGTTGACAAATCATTTTCGTGCTTCTATTCATAATCAATGGCTGAGGCAGGTTACTCGAATCCACATTTGGTGTGATCTGAGTGGTATCTTCATTGCACAGCGGAAGTATTTAACACTAAAACTTCTAGAAAGTGAACACCCGCTAAGTACTTGAATCCACATGGGTTCTCCTACTCCAACCGTGCCATAAACTGAATATGTAACCTGAGAAAGAAGCATGCGAAAAATCAACATAAAGTTGGCAAGTTCATATTTTGTTTGAAAAAGATTTGAAATAAATCATTTTAGTAACCGATTTAAATAGTGTGAGAAATCATAGTAAAACCATTTTGGACTTGTAATAGAGTCTGCATTGTTTTTTAGGATAATCCCGACAATATAAGTTATCGATAAATTTCAAAACTCAACAAATAATGTAACAACAATAATATATAATTTTCGTCATGTGCTCAAAAACATCAACTTTTGTCGAATACAAGTCCTATATATATATATATATATACATATATATTTCAAATCGGTTACTAAAAAGATTTATTTCAAATCTTTTTCAAACAAAATATGAACTCGCCAACTTTATGTTGATTTTTCGCATGTATCTTTCTCAGGTTACATATTCAGTTTATGGCACGGTTGGAGTAGGAGAACCCATGTGGATTCGAGTAGTTAGCGAGTGTTCACTTTCTAGAAGTCTTGGTATTAAATACTTCTGCTATGCAATGAAGATAGCACTCAGATCACACAAATTTGATTTTGGTAGGGTATGATAGTGAGACAAATCAACTTCGTACAAACCGAACATACTACCTTCATACGAAGTGACTACCTTCGTATGGAGTGACTACTTCGTACGTAGTGACCTTTAAACACCTCTCATGTTCGCACTTAAGTCGTGTGTTCGTATCTAATCTATACAATATTCAACACACGCTCTATCTAGCCTATTCGCATAGTGGCCGACATAATATGCACCAACAATTTCCCCCTTGGACGTCACTGTCGAAGCTTGATCTTGATCTTGAAATATGAGAGTCGTGTTTGAATATTCTGCAAATTCAATCAGGTATCTGTCAATGTCGAGCAACGCGTCAACAAATTCCCCCTTGATTGATGATTCGGGTTTGCTATTTCTTCAATAAATTCCCCCTGAAATAATTCCCCCTTGAATAAATCTTTAGGTCTTTTTTGCACAGTTCACGACCTCCTCTGATTTGCTTAACTTTAATCTTCACGAATAATCACCAACTCGAAACTAATCAATGCAGCATCTTTGTTTCTACGTTAACCACATCCGTGTTTGGTTTTTAATTTAACACTGTAGCACGTGAGCTGATATCTTAATCTTCAAAAGCCCAACCGAAAATTGATAGAAACTTCGAATATCACACTGTAAAACTTCAACTAGGTAAATACCCGCGAAAATCTGAAATTCCGTTTTCCGTAATCACGTTTAAGCACACTCCTAAATGATTGACAAGCAAAACAATAACCTCTTCAATCAGAAAATATTTATCAGATAGAAAAGAGCTTAAATGTACAAAAGTAACAAATTAACGACAAAATCCAGCATAAGTACAAAAGATGGGAAGACAACACACTATACCAACCCTCCGAGCTTCACCCCAAGATCAAAAACAACGAATCAGAAGTCTGCACGAGACCGTGCCTAGTCAGAATGCGGTCGTGCCCCTTCGAGATTCCAGATCAGAGAAGACAAATAGAAGGAGACAAGAGACATGGGGCCATGTCCCCTTGGGCACGAGCCGTGTTCAACTGCAATATTTGCATATCTGGGATAGTACATCAAGTACAATGGCCAAAGGGCCGTGCCATTAACACACGGGGCCGTGTAGCAGGCTAATCTGACATACGAATTAAAGGAAGACAGAGAAGAAGGAAGGCACTCGGTCGTGCCTTGTGGGCACAGGGCCGTGTGAAGGGTCTGTTCATAGCTATAAATAGGGGTGCTTGGTTTCATTCCAAGTCATCTGTTGGCAAACCACTTTTCTCACACCTACCACCACTCCACCACAATACCACCATCATCCACCACATTCATCCATCATCCATGTTAGAGTGTGTAGTAGTCTCGAGATCCAAGATTGATCGTAAGAGTTTTTGTCAAACAAAGGCCTTGTTTGGCTAATCTCTTACATTACTTGGTGAAGACAAGTTATTTATGTATTACTTTTGATTTCCTAGCTTTGGTTAACTTTTTAATTAGGTATGTATTAATGACTTTAATAACTAGTTTTTTTATATTGAAAGTGAACTTTATTCTATCATCTTTCATGTTTAGTTGATTCACTCATTCGTGTCTTTACGGTCTATATAAAACGCGTTAACTGCCTGGAAGGGGATTAGAAGGGTGGTATAGGTAAAGTTTTTGCCTCTTTCAGTGTATAGATCCTGCGAGCACTTGATTCAAGCTTATTAGGACTTCCGTTGAGATAGATAGCATCAAATCGGGGGAAGTAAGAACGGCTTGAATCCGTTATAAATAAACTACTATTAAAACTTTAACCCGACCTTGCAGGACTGTATCCCTGCTGACTCAGACCAATATGGCTGAGGGTAGCGTTGCCTCCAAAAGAGGGACATGCCACATTTTGCATTAATAACTTACTTAATTATCTTTCAATATTCCGGCTTTGCGGAGTGTATCCATGCTAACTCAGACTAATATGTTTGAGGTTAGTGTTGCCTCCAAAACAGGGACATGCCACTTTAACTAAGATAATCTTTTGAAAAACCTGAATCATGGAAATCATCAAAGATACGTGAATAATGAGTCGGAACCAAGTGATTCTATCTTGTCTATTTATTTCTTTTATTCGTTAGTTTATTTCTATGTGTTTACTTATTAAAAAAATCTCAAATTTTTTTATTAGATTAGACATCGACGATATCTGGTATTAAAAGCTCTTGTGTCCTTAGACGAACTCGGTATTTTACCATCATTGTACTACGCCAACGATGGGTGTATTTGCCCTAGCGTGTTGTAGAGAGTGATAGTTACATATCATGTTTTTATAAATTCAAACCTTGAATAAACGAATGAAAAAGTACTTAAAATATAACTAAAATTACACACACCCTCGCTCACGTCAAGTTTTTGGCGCCATTGCCGGGGACACAAGGATTTTAAGAAAGTTTAAAATCGGCGGCCTAATCATGTCTAATTTTTCTTTCTAGGTTTTTCTTCTTTTTCTCAAATTTTTCTTTCTCTGCAGAAACAACACGGGGTCATGTTTGATCAACACTAGGCCATGTTAGTTTCCCAGTATCTTCAAACTATTTTCTGCCAGGTAGAAGTTGCAGCATGAGGCCGTGTAACCACTACACGGGGCCGGGTCCCAACAGTAGTTTCTAGAAAACAGTAGTGTTTGATCCCAACGGTTAAAATCTGATCTGGCAATCATGGATGTTAATGGTTATTTTTACCCCTACACTCTTATAGTGAATGGTGTCATTTATGTGGAAGAGTCCAAAAAGATTTAAAATGTCCCATTCTAAGGCTTATTCCCCACTATTTAGACCCATCATTTTCCTGTGACAATCACCATAAGATGGGTGGGAGTAAAAACAATAACTACCATCCTCCTACTGAGTTCAATCAAACCTCTTTCATAAGTGAGGTAAGTTCAGAAGAACTATGTCAAGTAGAAAAATGATTCTCCAAAAACTCAGAAAATAGAATCCATGATGAAGGCACGATATTCATCAAGGAACAAAAGCATCGGGGAATTGATGGAATCACATCCAGGAATAAGCAATACCGAGGCTAATATCCTAGCTCCGTGCGAGAAAAAAAAACCGATAGTCATCCCTGTATCGACCCCGCAATGAAGGACTCCTTAAGAGCTTGTGAACTTCACACCAACGGGTTAGACCAGAGCGGGTCAACTCATACATTCTATAACAAGAGCTCGGATAATGTAAATAAAGGATGGTTTCACGCTCCTATTCTTAGTCTAGAATTCTAGCTTTCCGACAACCTCTTGCATTTTCGTGCCTCTCGTCGGAATCTAAGGTACGTTCAACACTTCGGTGTTGTTCCAAATAGTAAGGAACCACCCAATAAAACACGATTCCTTAAAAACACCGACAAAACTTCATAAACCCTAAATAACATGGGGTCGTGCCACTTGGCCACGGGGCCGTGCCTCCCGGACTTTTTAACACAGGGTCGTGTCTACTTCGACATGGCCCATGTCTCATTACAGACAACGTTCTCTGACTCATGCAGACAACACGGGGTCATGCCTCCCAGACACGGGGCCGTGTCAACATGCTGTCACTTTCTATAAAGTCAGCCATGAGAAGAATGTTTGGACTCATTCCTAAAAGACCAAGATCCTACCTGATCTCTCACACATACCTGAAAAGGTAGTTTCTTCAAAAGGGTTTCTTAAACCTTCTTGTCTTTACCACTTTTAGTCATTTCTCCTTCTTCAACCTTCGAACCTCCATTAAAGCTTGAAGCTTTAAAACTTCAAAAGCTTTAATTGTTTAGGTTAAGAACATGGTTTTTAGCCCAAATTTTTGCAAAACTACTATTATACAACAATGTATTAAGTTTCTTATGATTGGAAAAGTAAAAATCAAATAGTTTTAAACTTAAACAAAGGTTTTTTGGGCTAAAATACTAGAACTGTTGATGCAGCACGAGGCCTTGCTCCATAAGCACGGGGCCATGTCACACGTATGTAAACATAAAACTCTAATGGTTTGTCATTTTCAACTAGCATATCGAGTCAGTAGAGTGGCACGTCCTCAACCAGTTCAAGGAACAACTGAAGAAGGACGAGGCTCTCGCTTGAAGCCATTCTCGTCTGCTACGTTTTTGCTTTGCGAGAATCCATCAAAGAAATGAAACGATGGAGGAAGTCCTCGTGGATAGGGTGAACTACCTCACTATCGCCTTGGAGGATACCTTTAGGGAGATAAACCTTTTTCAGCAAAGGTTGAACATCTTGGTGATGCCCCGATGGAGCCAATCTTGCCGCAAGACGATTGGAACATTGCCAATGAGGTGATTCACCCCAACGGATGGAACGAGATACCCTGAAACCTCCAATGAATATATACTTTGAGGTTCCGATAAACCCCGCTCCTCTTCCACAAGAAGAGGTCGATGACGAACATATATCTTCCTCCCGAGGGAATTGAGGAAATGCTCAAGGACCTCTAAATGAGCATTCCTAGGGAATAGCTTAGAAACCCTTATTCTCCAAAAACTGTTTTCGGTTTTTGCTAATCTTTCATAGATTTATCTAGGGAAAGCTATTCAGGTCTAGTAATCTTGTAGGGCATTCACCTATCTATCTATCTTAGGACTTTTATCTTATTGTAATCTTTATTTTCTATGTTATTGTAATGATGGACGGGTGATATGAAATGTGGTATTTTGAAAATAAAAGTGCGGAAGGATGAAAAATGGCCCAAGAAACGTTGAAACAGCACCCCATGCACGTAAACAGACACTTTCCGAAGCAAAATCTTCAAAACAGTAAGTGCAACATAGGGCCGTGTAAGGTAAGCATGCCCCCGTGCCTCAAGTCTGCAGAAAATTTTTTGAATCTTGAACACTGACACGGGGCTGTGTCCTATAGACACGCCCCCATGCCTGACTTCTGGAAACTTTTCGCTACTGGCACTTTTTACACAGAGTCGTGGCCCCCAAACACGCCCCAGTGTCTGTCTCCTGAAATTTTCTGTTACTGGCACTTTTGACACGGGGTCGTGTCCTCCTAACACGCCCCCGTGTCCAGTGCCTGGTTTTTGAAAAATTTGTTGTTTTTAACCCACATTTACCCATTTAATCAATTTTAACCAATTTTGGACACATTAAGGACAATGTGTAATTGTAGTGAGGGTAAGCTTAAACTTGAAATTGTTTTTCCTAAAAACAAGCCTTACACAAAACTCTACTTGGAAATGCTAAAACACCCCAAAATCTTTTACAAAAAAAAATTAGATTGTTTTTGTCTTGTTTATAGTTTAAGTTAGAAACCAAAATCTAAAAATTTTCATAAAGTTTACAACCGATATCGTCGTGACAAAAAAGACCATCCAAGAAAAAATTATAAAAATGGCATGGCAATTCTTTGTAAAATTTGATTGTATATATAATTTCACACTTATACCTCTTTCCCACAAAAAAGTGAGTGTTGAGCCTTTACCGAACATTCAAATCTATATCTTTAATAAATAGCTGTGGATAAATTCTCCCTCCTCAACATCATGCTCAAGATAAAAGATCTTTGGTTTCGGCACGACAGGAACGGTAGATGTATCGATTACCGAGAAGATTCCTGCCTGCTGAGCATTAGAAGGACCTAGTTCTGTCCTTATCACCTTCCTCAGTCGTTTGATTTGCAGAGTCATCAAGATACACAGAATAATCAATCTCTTCATTTAGACCAGACTCTGTTACACGAATACCAGCACCTCCTACATTATCATCATCATCACCACCACTATCTGAATCAGAATCACCAGATAAGATATCATCCAAATCTTCATCCTCTTTCTCAGCATCTTCATCAAATCTTCAACCGCTTTCTCAATCTCTTTTTCTAACTTTTTATTCAGTAGCCATTCGCAGTGTCTCACAGAAAGATCTGACATATCAATCTCCCCATCCTCCCGATCAGCACAAACTTGTTCGACACTTGATACAACACGATATCTGTGATAACTGGCACAGACTCAGCTTCTGGAGCAGTTTCGACATTCACGGGATCCTCTACCACTTTCTCTTTACCTTTGCCTTGCGCATCTGATAGTTCTTTAGCAAGACGTTCTCTTTCAGCAACACGTTCTCTAGCCTCTGCGCATTCAATCTCATCAATCTCCACTGCAATATTTACTCCCAGCTTTTTCGTTAAAATTTTCTCAAACAAATTCATTCTCCTATCACTTTGGAGCCTTTCCTCTTCATATTCAGCCATTCGGAGTCGTAAACGTTCATTCTCTGACACTATACTTGCAAGCATGGCTTCTAACTGCCGTTTATCTACATTCAACACATTAATATGCTCCTGTAACTCCGCAATTTTGACTGTGTTCAACAAGACTTGTTTCCGTAGTTAGTCAACACGCGGGTCGTTGAACATGTCTGTAGTAAAGTCTTCACCCCCTAGAATGTCTCCAAAATCAAAGTTGAAATCAAATTGAGACTTGGGCTGCGAAGTATGCGGTGGCGGCTGCGGTGTAGCCTGTCATGGTGTTGGTTGTGGAGGCGGCTGAGGTGCTTGCTGTTGTGGCGGAGTAGATTGACGTGGTGGTGACTGTGGTGCAGATTGTCTTTGTGGTGATGGTGGAATTTGCGGAGTTGGTTCAACAAAAACCTCTTCTTCAATCGACTGCTCTTGCACTGTCTCTTTGGTTTTAACAGTAGCAGACTCAGAGCTTCTAACTGCTTGGCGCTTGAAATGTCGTGTCTTTTTCTTTGTTGGTCTGCGTACAGGAGTATCATCGTCTGAACCCGAAGGTATATACGTAGAATCATCCTCACCTGCCGCTTTGCGCTTTTCTCTCAGCTTTTCTCTTTTTATCAGCCAGATGCTTTACTTCTATCCTTTTGGCTCTCTTTCTTTCTCCTGCTCTTCTATCTTTGGAATTAGTGCTAGAAGACGATGCGTCTTCAGCCACTTTTTCTCCACCAAAAGCTTGTCTTTCAATGTCTGCAGCAATATCTTCAATGTTTTCTTCAACATCTGGTTCATCTCTTAACCCAGAACTTACAGCTGCCTGCCTTTTCTTTTGTGTTATAGAAGTAGAAGATGAAGTTGTCGTCTTTCTCTTTGTACCCTTTTCTCCGTCTTTCACAAACCAAGAACTACGCTTAGCAACAAATCCGTCTAGCGCATTCAACTCCTCACTCTCATCCCCACTCTCTTCCTTCCTCCATTTTCCCGGAGCCGGAGCAATGTAATCTTTATCAACAATAGCACCAAAAACCGGCTTGGCATTTGGGAATGTCTTCAAATGTAAATTCATCTTCTTGAGAGTCGCGACATCCATATGTTCAAGCTTTAACACATCGTCTTTTTTCTTCTTTAAGTTCGGGAGGCGATCTAACAGCATCTGTACAAACCGTGGATACTGCAGGAACTTTTCCCTCTGTATGTTCTGCATCATCTGTATAAATATAACCTTTGAAAAGTTATATGGCAGATTAAGAACTAATGCAGTAATCATACACATTTGTTAATCAACCAAATCATCAAACCCTCCTTTGCGATGACTCAACGCATGAACAACTACGTGAGCTCTATAACGAAATGGCGCACTGAAGTTTCCTTTCTTGAACGGCACGGCGTTTACAAATCCAGCATATCCCATTCGGTAAAAACAACCCTTTACCATGTACTCGGAAAATCCGGTAGGAGCGTCTTCATTATCCTTAAAATCCAAAACCGTCCGGATCAAATCTTCCGTGATCTTCCCCTGTATATCCACATCGTCTATCTTCACTACCAAAACTATAGCATTCTCTTCAGCATTAAGCTCTGTCGCGTTCCAAAAATATTCAACATGAGATCCGTATGTTGTATGACGATCAGTAAGCGCTTTGGTAATCGGGATTCTGCTCAGAAACTCTAACACATCATGATAAGCAACAATCTCCAAAATAGAATCGTCAAGTAAACAACAGATATTGTGGAACGGAGAGAAGGACGTTTTCTTGACCTGTATACAAATAGAATTCAAACCTTTAGAAAAATTTTCAAAACTTTCAACATATAAGATCATTCGTACGAACCATATATCCGTACGAGTCAATACTTCGAAAATTTTTCAAGTTTGGATCAAGACATCATTCGTACGAATCCCTACTTCGTACGGGTGACTGAAGACTTGGTCATTTTTCCAAAATTTTACCAAACTTGCTTCATACGAACACTACTTCGTACAATCAATAATACTTAACAAATTTCAAAACACAGTTTGTATGAATGGTCCTTCGTACGAATCCAAAATCATACCAAATAACACCAAGTTGTTTTTAACAAATTGATAGTCGATTTATAGGCTATTGGGTTCGATATTAATGTTTTTAAGATCAATTTTAAGTTTTACCGGTCCAATCTCCCTAAGTCTATGTTTTAGTCCGTTTGGTCCAAATCCGGCATTATAACGGCTAAGAACAGGCAATAATACCTTTCCCATCGAAAGAGTTGTGCGTATCAACCTCCCCAATGTAATGATACTCGGTATATGTCAAGAAAAACGAAGTTTAGAAATGATTCGCACAAAAAGCTCTCTCAGACGCACAGTAACATATCGTTGGCTCGTGCGAAGAAGATGCCCTTTTATACTAGTTTAGTGCCGCTCGTACAAACCATAGGTTTGTGCGAATGAACACTAAATGTCATTCGTACGAGTTAGTGAGACTCGTACGAATCAGTTCTGAAACTTTTTTAAACTTTTTGATTTCTTATGCAGTTTTATCTGTTTAAAACCCACTCAGTTAACCAAGTCCAAGTTAATGACCCTGATTACCTGATTTGCCTACCAAGTCCAAGTTAATGACCTGGGTTGACCATGTTTGACCAAAACAGATTTATTTTAAATTGTAAAGTTTCAAACTAATGAACTTTATTGACGTTCAGATAATTTTTCGTTTATAGATTAGCTCCCAACCCATGGTCTTCAGATTTCCTTCAGCAAGACGTCGCCATGACTTCAACTATCAGTGTTTACATCATCGGTAGACTATGTCACACCCCGATCCGCAGCGGAATAAGAGTTGGGGCATAATTGGGTTATCACCAAAGCTCATGATATTTACTAATATGTTTCATATTTATTAAAGTCAAAATTACATCCTCAATATTCCAAACATGTTCATACAAATACAAAGAAAGATAATCAGCTAAACAATCCAAAGTCTAAACCAGTTTATTCTTCTAAGCCATCCTATGTGTTTCTTGCTGCAGCTGGATCACCTGTATCATGTGTAAAAATGGGGATTTTTGGGTCAACATAAGTTGGCGAGTGAACCTTGTTAGAAAAACATTTATTATTGATTTCTTGTTATCTTTATCATGAAAAATTGTGCAACAATCATATGTAAGCAACGTAATTAAATCATACAATAACCATAACAACAACGAACAATAACGTACAATAACAAACCTACTTGTATGAATATATAACATGAATGAAACTGTATATGTTGGCAACGTCACGTTCACGCTCATAATGTAATGGGGAACGGACGGCCTATGATAAATGTATGTGCGATCAAGGCTCAATCAAACGGAGCCGATCGTATGTTGGCAACGCCTGGTTCACGCTCATAATGTAATGGGGAACAGCTCAACGCTCATAATGTAATGGGGAGCGGCGGCCTATGATAATGTATGTACTGAAAATGATAATTTAATCTAAACAATAACCACACAAAACAGTTGATACATGTTGAATACACATTTCTTCATGGATATAATGGATGCACAATGGTTTAAATATAATAAATGATAAGACACATGATACACCCCAAAAACGTGATTAAAACGGGGAATTTGTAGAGATTCACTCACATTGGGTGCGTTCGGTTGAAGATGATGAAATGCGCACGAGTTTAGAGGATCGATCGACGAGAATTAACTAACCTAAATAATAACGAAAGGTATGGTAAATGAGTGGATTTTATTAATAATTTTAATAGGATTTTTAGATATATTTTTATGAGTTTAAGGCTATTATCTAACTTTAAAAACATTATTTTTAAGTATTTTAATTGATTTTTAAATTAAATAAATAAATAAAAATATAAAAAAATGTTGACTTTTGCGTTGACCATTGACCGTTGACCGTAACTGTTGACTGTTTGACCGGTTCGCTAGTGTGCATATGTGCGCCGGGTAAGGCTCGAACCCGAGACCTCCCGTTCGCGTGCACGCAGCTCTACCAACTGAGCTACGTGTCTAATCCGAAATAATTCTGTTTTTAATTATATTTATATACTGTTTTAGTTTATTCAAAATTCTTTTATTTTCAAAAAGGATTTTAAATCATCGAACCGGCGTGTGTAACAGGTCTCGAACCCGGGACTTGTGGGTTAGTGTTGCACACAGTCCACCGCTGGACTGTGTGTCTAACCTGGTTAATATATTGATTTTTATTATACTTAACATCTTCCTTGAATTAATCCGGTTCAGTTAAAAAAAGAAACTTCTTTATTACAGTTAATGAGTTGTGTCAAGGATCGAACTCGCGGCGTGTGATTAATGTGTGCACACAGTCCACCCTGGACTGTGTGTCTAACCCGAGTTATAATCCAAATTATATTAAACTTATATACAAACTAACTTCGTCTTCTTCGATACAATATCACAGACAACGATTTCCCTACTGTTTCTTGTTTAATTCGATTGACAAACATTCAAATGATTAAAATGAAATGGCAGGGAAGATTTTGGAAGTAAACATACCGGAGAAATGATCTTTCTCAGAGTTCCGGCGAAGTCGTCGGCTCTGTTTTTTATGGACTTTGTCTGAGCGGACCAATTAACAATTTTGATTAGCTAGATGTGGAATTGAAGTACCGAACAAGAGTCATCAGAATGTTTAAAGGTTTATACCGTTTCACAGCGAGTTCTAGAAATTCTCAGAAATTTTCCGGCGAGAGTTAATTATCCGATATCGTCGTCTGAAACTGATTCTGATTGAAAGGTTTGAGTTAGCAGAAGCTTAACAACTGATAGAAGATGGAAGAATTGAGAAACTTACTGTTTTGATGGAAAACACGGTTTTCCGGCGAAAGTCCGGCGAGTTCAAAAAGCTTTTCCGACGAACTGAAAGTAGAGTAAAGTGAGATTGGAGGTTCTGTGGGTAATTTTGAGTCGCGAGAGGATGTTATTGTTGGAGTAATTCAGGAAATGAAGATTTTCGGTTATTAAAACCGATCATCACATAAATTCAAGTCCATTCAAGACTGAATTGATTGAAAGTGTCGGTTTATCGGTTTATAAACAGAATTCCGCGATCACTCAAACGTCTTGGACGTTTGGGAGCCGATTACGGTTTCAGTTGGCGTAAACAGGTTGATTCCTGAGTGAAGTTATGTTTTATTTGCTTCCTACATTTCACAAAAGCAACTAGTGGCGGAGTGGTTATAATTGCGCGAGTTAAGTTGTTGACTCACCCGGCTGACCTGGGTTCGAATCCCGGCAGCCGGTTTTCTTTTTTATTTTTTTTATTTTCACTTTTTATTAATTGAAGTTTTTAAATTCTAATTTGTTTATAAATTTTGCATCGTTTAAAATTAAAATAACCGTAAATACGCAACGAAACATTTATAACTTGATATTCGATTACAAACGAAGCGGGTTTGGAAAACCCGTTTTTGACAAATGTTACAGTATCCCCTACTTTTGGAAATTTCATCCCGAAATTTAAGTAGTAGTAGTAGTAGGAAAAAGATACGGGTATTTTTCGCGCATTGAGTCTTCACGTTCCCAAGTAAACTCAGGTCCCCGTTTCGACTCCCAGCGTACCCTAACAATTGGAATACGACTCCGACTTAAACGTTTTTCTCCGAAGTCCATGATCTCTACTGGTCTTTCAATAAAATGCATAGATTCATCAATCTGAATATCTTCCAGAGGAATATGGAGGTTCTCATCAGCGAGGCACTTCTTCAAGTTTGATACGTGGAATGTGGGGTGAATTCTGTTGAGTTCTTCTGGTAGATCAAGCTTGTATGCTACAGGTCCTACTCTTTCGAGTATCTTGAAAGGTCCTACGTAGCGTGGTGCTAGCTTGCCTTTCTGGCCAAAACGAACTACTCCCTTCCACGGTGATACTTTTAATAGTACATGATCACCAATGTTAAACTCCAAAGGCTTTCGTCGTTTATCTGCATAACTCTTTTGACGAC
Organism: Scalesia atractyloides; assembly: GCA_947069175.1. Taxonomy (NCBI): domain Eukaryota; kingdom Viridiplantae; phylum Streptophyta; class Magnoliopsida; order Asterales; family Asteraceae; genus Scalesia; species Scalesia atractyloides. The sequence goes on along the minus strand of CAMTDV010000008.1, from coordinate 38,335,335 downwards.
TTTGAGCCGCTAGAAGATTGTTTCGAATTTGATGGATCTTGTCTATGGTTTCTTGAATCAATTCCGGACCGGTGATTTGAGCTTCCCCAATTTCGTGCCAACATACTGGAGATCGGCACTTACGACCATATAAAGCTTCAAAAGGTGCCATGCCGATACTAGAATGATAGCTGTTGTTGTACGAAAATTCAACTAATGGTAGATGAGCGTCCCAATTTCCCTTGAAGTCTATGACACATGCCCGAAGCATATCTTCAAGAGTTTGAATGGTGCGTTCAGATTTTCCATTAGTTTGAGGATGATAAGCGGTACTGAGGTCTAATCGTGTACCCAAAGTGGCTTGTACGGCTTGCCATGTTCGTGAAGTGAGACGACCATCAAGATCTGAAATAATGCTTAACGGTACACCATGGCGGCTTACGAGTTCGCTGATGTAGATACGAGCTAGCTTCTCGTTCTTGAAATCTTCGTGGATTGGAATAAAGTGAGCTGATTTTGTAAGACGATCAATGATTACCCATATAGTGTCATACCTACCAGAAGTGCGAGGTAACCCGGTAATGAAGTCCATGGTTATGTTTTCCCACTTCCATACAGGTATTTCGGGTTGGACAAGAAGTCCTGAGGGTCTTTGATGTTCAGCTTTCACCTTGGAACATGTAAGGCACTTGGAAACAAAAACAGCAATATCCTTTTTCATTCCAGGCCACCAGTAGGTGTATCGAAGGTCTTGATACATCTTGTCGGCTCCTGGGTGTATAGAGTATTGTGTTTTGTGTGCCTCATTCATAAGGAATTCACGAAGGTTGTTGTGGTCAGGAATCCATATGCGATCTAGATAGTACAGAATACCGTCAGATTTAGTTTCAATTTTAAGTTCAGCTCCACAGGACAGCTCCTTTCGTACGTCGTCTTCCATTACTGAAACATGTTGGGCTTCTCGAATTTGATCTTTGATGTCGGTTATGATTTGCGAACATAGAAGACGAATGGAGTTCGCATAACCCTTTCGACTGAGTGCATCGGCCACCACATTTGCCTTGCCAGGGTGATACCGAATTTCACAGTCGTAGTCATTAAGAAGTTCGACCCATCTTCGTTGCCTCATGTTTAACTCCTTTTGGTTGAAGATATGTTGAAGACTCTTGTGGTCAGTGTATATTTCACACTTAGTACCGTAGAGATAATGTCTCCATATCTTAAGAGCGAACACAACAGCTCCATGTTCTAGGTCGTGGGTGGTGTAGTTCTTCTCATGAATTTTGAGTTGTCTAGAAGCATAAGCTATCACCTTTCCCCTTTGCATTAGAACACAGCCTAGTCCTTGCCCTGACGCGTCGCAATAAACCACGAAGTCATCACAACCTTCAGGAAGAGTGAGAATAGGTGTATCACAGAGTTTTTGTTTAAGGGTTTGGAAGGCTTCTTCTTGTTTGGGTCCCCAAATGAAGGGTTTCCCTTTATGAGTTAAAGCCGTGAGTGGTACAGCAATGCGGGAGAAATTTGAAATGAAACGGAGATAATAACCAGCTAAACCAAGGAATGATCTTACTTCGGTTGGTGTACGTGGCGCTTGCCATTCTTGTACTGCTTTGATCTTTGAGGGGTCGACATGTATTCCCTTGTCATTGACGACATGTCCAAGGAATTGTACCTCTTTTAACCAGAATTCGCATTTGGAGAATTTGGCGTAGAGCTTTTCATTCTCTAAGAGTGTAAGGATGAGTCGAAGGTGCCGTTCATGATCAGACTTAGACTTTGAGTAAATGAGGATGTCGTCGATGAAGACTATAACAAAGCGATCGAGATAGGGTTTGCAGACTCTGTTCATTAGATCCATGAAGACAGCTGGAGCGTTGGTTAAACCAAATGGCATGACCATGAATTCATAATGACCGTAACGAGTTCGGAAGGCGGTCTTTGGGACGTCTTCTTCATGTACTCTGAGTTGATGATAACCAGAATGAAGGTCGATTTTTGAAAAACAGCTGGCGCCTTGAAGTTGGTCAAGAAGATCATCAATGCGAGGTAATGGATAGCGGTTCTTGACCGTTAACTTGTTGAGTTCTCTGTAGTCGATGCACATGCGAAACGCTCCATCTTTCTTCTTCACAAAAAGGACAGGTGCACCCCAAGGCGAGGAGCTAGGACGTATGAATCCTTTGTCAGTCAACTCTTGCAATTGACTGGCTAGCTCTTGCATTTCTGAGGGGGCTAACCTATAAGGAGACTTTGCAACTGGTGTAGCACCAGGTATAAGATCAATGCGGAATTCGACTTCTCTCACGAGAGGAAGTCCTGAGATGTCGTCAGGAAAAACTTACGGAAAATCTTTTACTACTGGGATGTCTTCAAGTTTCTTCTCCTTGGTTCCCTTCTTGACGACATGAGTTAAAAATGCGACATAATTCTTGCGGAGATATTTTCGAGCTTGAAGACAGGACATTAGTCTGAGCCCTTTTGATGGGGTTTCTCCAAAGATTCGTAGAGTCTGACCGTTTGTAAGAGGAATGCGTATAAACTTTTCGCGGCATACAAATTCAGCCTGATGTTAGCTGAGCCAGTCCATACCAATTATAATGTCAAAGCTTCCCAACTTCATAGGAATGAGGTCAACTGGAAAATTGTGATCGTTTAAGGTGAGAGTACAATTGTGTATAATAGAGTTTAATGAGACCGGTTTTCCGTCAGCAACTTCTACTGTTATGGATTCCATGAGCTTATCACGAACTTGGTTGAGGATGGGTTCAAACTCTAAGGACACAAAACTTTTATCCGCGCCAGTATCAAACAACATGGATGCATAACTTCCATTGATAAGAAACGTACCGTTAACCACATTGCTGTCAGCTCTAGCCTGATTAGCGTTGATGTTGAAAGCTCTTCCTCTTGCAGATGGAGGAGCTTGGTTAGCCTGATTCACCGGATTTGCTTGGGCTTGAGCATGTATAATGTTCACCAAACGTGGATAAGTGTTTCTAAAGTGGCTTGGGTCTCCACAATTGTAGCAAGCCCGCATAGGTTGCACCATGGGGTAGTTGGGTTGGTAGTAGGATTGGGCTAAATGCTGGGTAGGTGGTAGTAGTAGAGGTTGTTGGGCTTGACCCATTATATGATGGTGGGTTTGGGTTGAGGGCTGGTGGCGGTTCGTTCGCTGAGGTATGCGACAGGTTTGAATGGTGTGACCTGCGCGACCACAGCTGGTACAATGTTGGCAGGGATGATCAGGAAAGTGATGGTATTGGCAACGGTTGCATTTTGGGTAAGGGCCAGAGTATGGCCTTTTATATGGTGCAGGTGAGGGGGCAACTTGGGTAATGGGTGCAGCAGGGATAAGGAAATTTGTTTGTGTGACAGCAAAGTTTCTGGAGTTTCGTTTCCTCTTGTTAGCAAACTTAGAGGAGGAGGTGGAATGGTTTGAAGTTTGGCCCTCAACGGGAGCTTTCTTTTTCTCATCTTTAAATTTACCGTTGCGAATTCGATTCTCGGTAAGCTCAGTAGCTAGTTCCATAGCAGCTTCAAGTGTTGCTGGCGAAGTGCTGAGAACTGAGTCTTGAATTTTCGAGGGAAGGCCTCGAATATAGTGCTCGACTAAGCGGTAAACTGGGGTGAACAAGTTAGGGACCATTTGGTTCAACTCTAAAAACCTCTTGTTGTAGGAAGTATGATCTCCCTCCTTTTGCTTCAACGAGTGAAATTCATCCTCTAACTTTTTAATCTCACTTCTAGGACAGAATCGTCTCGTCATGATTTCCCTTAACTCCTCCCACGTTAAGGCCATTGCATCTTCGATTCCTCTCTTACCCTTTTCAGTATTCCACCAGGTAAGAGCTACCCCAAATAGTCTCCCGGTTACGTATCGTACCTTGCGATCCTTGGGACAATCGCAGTTGAGGAAGGTGTTTTCCATTTCCTCAAACCAGTGGAGGAGAGCAGTGACACCTTCAGTCCCTTCAAATTTCGGAGGATCGCAAGACTTGAAATGTTTATATGAGCACTTTTTGGTAGGAGGGTTGCCGATGTTTTGGTCTTCTTGCTGGGGAGGATTAGTGGGATTTATGGCGAGAGCTTGTTGTACTTGAACCACAATGTCAAGAAGCACCGCGGCCATTTGTTTTGCGATTTGAGTGGCCAAGCGTTCGTGTGACCTTCCTGATCTTCTACCCCCTCGTTGTTGCCTAGCCGACATCTACAGGAACATACATAAGAAGATTGTGAGTTTATGGAGTCTTTTTAGGTGTCATGTGTCTTAAAGAAAATAAAAATATCATAAATATCAATAATGCAACTACATCCATAGGATGTCTTGGGTTTGCTCATGTTGGGCCTCAAATGTCCCCCATACCTTCACCTGTATGGTCATGTGGGCCCCCATGACTATTGGCTTGGTAGGATTCACATTAGTATTGGCGGTTTAACACTCGCATCACCCGAATGAAACCATGAAATATGTTTACGAGATGTATGGTCGGAATGTGTCCAGGTGTAGACACAATGACAACTCAAAGTGGGGTTAGCTCACACGACGTTTGGTATAGCATGCTTTGGCCTAATAGGTACTTCGTACTCTCATCGTTAGTCCCCAGGTAGGCAAACTGGTCCTTTATTTTGGATTTATACGAATGCCAAGCCTAGACAGGACGTTCCGACTACCGGTACTTGTACCCTTCTAGTTACTATATGCCCGTCATGAGAACTCACTTTGATGTGATTTGAAAATACAAAAAAAAATCATTGCAAAAACAATCATGAAAATGATGTGGTGTGTGCTCTCATGGATATGATATGTTATGGGAATATGATTCATGATAGGCATTATATAATAATATGTACTTATGAATATGCTTGCATAACATTGAATGTAACATTAAACATATAAACATCTTGAATTTTGCATGTAACACACAAAAATTTTAAAAATTCTATTCAACTATAGTATAGGCTCTAAGGGTCTAATAACCTATCCTATATCCCTATAGTCATGGCTCTGATACCAATCTTTCACACCCCGACCCGCAGCGGAATAAGAGTCGGGGCATAATTGGGTTATCACCAAAGCTCATGATATTTACTAATATGTTTCATATTTATTAAAGTCAAAATTACATCCTCAATATTCCAAACATGTTCATACAAATACAAAGAAAGATAATCAGCTAAACAATCCAAAGTCTAAACCAGTTTATTCTTCTAAGCCATCCTATGTGTTTCTTGATGCAGCTGGATCACCTGTATCATGTGTAAAAATGGGGGTTTTAGGGTCAACATAAGTTGGAGAGTGAACCTTGTTAGAAAAACATTTATTACTGATTTCTTGTTATCTTTATCATGAAAAATTGTGCAACAATCATATGTAAGCAACGTAATTAAATCATACAATAACCATAACAACAACGAACAATAACGTACAATAACAAACCAACTTGTATGAATATATAACATGAATGAAACTGTATATGTTGGCAACGTCACGTTCACGCTCATAATGTAATGGGGAACGGACGGCCTATGATAAATGTCTGTGCGATCAAGGCTCAATCAAACGGAGCCGATCGTATGTTGGCAACGCCTGGTTCACGCTCATAATGTAATGGGGAACAGCTCAACGCTCATAATGTAATGGGGAGCGGCGGCCTATGATAATGTATGTACTGAAAATGATAATTTAATCTAAACAATAACCACACAAAACAGTTGATACATGTTGAATACACATTTGTTCATGGATATGATGGATGCACAATGGTTTAAATATAATAAATGATAAGACACATGATACACCCCAAAAACGTGATTAAAACGGGGAATTTATAGAGATTCACTCACGTTGGGTGCGTTCGGTTGAAGATGATGAAATGCGCACGAGTTTAGAGGATCGATCGACGAGAATTAACTAACCTAAATAATAACAAAAGGTATGGTAAATGAGTGTATTTTATTAATAATTTTAATAGGATTTTTAGATATATTTTTGTGAGTTTAATGCTATTTTCTAACTTTAAAAACATTATTTTTAAGTATTTTTAATTGATTTTTAAATTAAATAAATAAATAAAAATATAAAAAAAATGTTGACTTTTGCGTTGACCATTGACTGTTGACTGTTTGACCGGTTCGCTAGTGTGCATATGTGCGCCGGGTAAGGCTCGAACCCGAGACCTCCCGTTCGCGTGCACGCAGCTCTACCAACTGAGCTACGTGTCTAACCCGAAATAATTCTGTTTTTAATTATATTTATATACTGTTTTAGTTTATTCATAATTCTTTTATTTTCAAAAAGGATTTTAAATCATCGAACCGGCGTGTGTAACAGGTCTCGAACCCGGGACCTGTGGGTTAGTGTTGCACACAGTCCACCGCTGGACTGTGTGTCTAACCTGGTTAATATATCGATTTTTATTATACTTAACATCTTCCTTGAATTAATCCGGTTCAGTTAAAAAAAGAAACTTCTTTATTACAGTTAATGAGTTTGTGTCAAGGATCGAACTCGCGGCGTGTGATTAATGTGTGCACACAGTCCACCGCTGGACTGTGTGTCTAACCCGAGTTATAATCCAAATTATATTAAACTTATATACAAACTAACTTCGTCTTCTTCGTTACAATACCACAGACAACGATTTCCCTATTGTTTCTTGTTTAATTCTATTAACAAACATTCAAATGATTAAAATGAAATGGCAGGGAAGATTTTGGAAGTAAACATACCAGAGAAATGATCTTTCTCAGAGTTCCGGCGAAGTTGTCGGCTCTGTTTTTTATGGACTTTGTCTGAGCGGACCAATTAACAATTTTGATTAGCTAGACGTGGAATTGAAGTACCGAACAAGAGTTATCAGAATGTTTAAAGGTTTATACCGTTTCACAGCGAGTTCTAGAAATTCTCAGAAATTTTCCGGCGAGAGTTAATTATCCGATATCGTCGTCTAAAACTGATTCTGATTGAAAGGTTTGAGTTAGCAGAAGCTTAACAACTGATAGAAGATGGAAGAATTGAGAAACTTACTGTTTTGATGGAAAACACGGTTTTCCGGCGAAAGTCCGGCGAGTTCAAAAAGCTTTTCCAACGAACTGAAAGTAGAGCGAAAGTGAGATTGGAGGTTCTGTGGGTGATTTTGAGTCGCGAGAGGATGTTATTGTTGGAGTAATTCAGGAAATGAAGATTTTCGGTTATTAAAACCGATCATCACATAAATTCAAGTCCATTCAAGACTGAATTGATTGAAAGTGTCGGTTTATCGGTTATAAACAGAATTCCGCGATCACTCAAACGTCTTGGACGTTTGGGAGCCGATTACGGTTTCAGTTGGCGTAAACAGGTTGATTCCTGAGTGAAGTTATGTTTTATTTGCTTCCTACATTTCACAAAAGCAACTAGTGGCGGAGTGGTTATAATTGCGCGAGTTAAGTTGTTGACTCACCCGGCTGACCTGGGTTCGAATCCCGGCAGTCGGTTTTCTTTTTTATTTATTTTATTTTCACTTTTTATTAATTGAAGTTTTTAAATTCTAATTTGTTTATAAATTTTGCATCGTTTAAAATTAAAATAACCATAAATACGCAATGAAACATTTATAACTTGATATTCGATTACAAACGAAGCGGGTTTGGAAAACCCGTTTTTGACAAATGTTACAGACTAAAACAAAACTAAAAAGCTAAGGAAATTGAAAATCTTTTTGGGTTTTAGGATTTTTCTGAAAAGAAATAACAAGTAAAGATACATATTTTTGTGAGTTTTGTGTTTAAGAGAATCATATCAAGTGCTTAAACAAATCACCAGTACCGTTGATCTTGGTATACTCATTAAGGTTTTAACCAGATTTACCTAGATTGCCAATATACTGATCCACTTAAACCTCTTCTCGTTTCTCAACTGTTTCGAGATATTTTAAGTAATATTAGGAACATGAAATAACTATGTGTCCCATCTAAGAATATACTCCCGTATCGAGATTCCCAGAATTTCAATTCACAGGTGAATATATCCAATTGATATATGTAAAGGGGTGAATTACGAGACTTGAGAGCTCAGGTTAGTACTACCATACAGACAAAGAGATGAAGACTCATCTTTAGGTGGTGTTCCTTAAAGGAATCTTTTGAACTGCAGATGTCACAAAGTTTATGACATAATCATTTTATGCAGCTTTTGTAGGCGAATAATGCGTAAAGTATTATACAAGTTCTAGGCCATTGCTGACGCAAAATCAGAAGAACTTGGATAATACCACAGATATCGATTAAATATAAAGACCTAGTATCGCAGAATCTAGCATTCTCTCAAACAAAATTTCGGAAGTACTAAGTTCATATATCTGAGAGATGGTAACCCACAAGTTATTCAGTTTTTCTTTTAGGTTTATATCTTGAAAACAATTTACTGAACGAGTGAAGCCTATTGGCATATCCTTAGTAAGATCTGTTTAATTACTTGTTTAATCATTTCATATCTTTAGCATACTATGACTGTCATATTGATATAATATGATCTCTCTTTTTCACAAAAACTCTTTTTGACTTTTATAATGTTTTTGTATTTTCCCAAAATTTCTCTCCCTAAAATCAAAACATATTTTTTGATTTTGGAATTTTTTAAGAAAGAATGTACAGAAAATTCATCAAACCGATGAGAATCACGTCAAGTCGTCGTCATCCTCAAACTCAACCTCATGTATATCCCCTGATGTCAGATTTCGTAAACCATTTAATTTAAAAGATTTTTAAATCTTGTACGATCAAAGGCTTTGGTATAAAAATATGCTTTTTGGTCATCAGTGTGGATTTTTTCAATTCTAACCAACTTTTTCTCGTAGCAATCACGGATAAAGTGGTGTCGAATCTCAATATGTTTGGTTCGAGAGTGCTGACATGAGTTTTTAGTGATATCGATCGCAGCCTGGTTATCTACATATATAGGGGTATCAAGAAATTGCAGTCCGAAGTCTCTCATCTACTATTGAATCCAGAGAATCTGGGAAGAACAGCTGGATGCTGAAACGTATTCAGCCTCACAGGTAGAGAGAGCGACCGCGGTCTGTTTGTTGCATTGCCATGTTACCAACGAGTTCCGAAGAACTGGCAACCAGCCATTGTAGATTTGGTGTTAAGTTTGCAGCAACCGATATCAGAATCCGAGTAACCCGCAAGATTGAAGTCATCGTGTCTAGGGTACCACAAGCCGGTGCTTGGAAATCCCTTAAAAATCTCATGATACGTTTGACGGCGAGCAAGTGTGAATCTTTTGGATTGGACTAATAACGGGCGCACAGGCACGTTGGATACATAATATCTGGTCGAGAAGCAGTGAGATACATCAAGGATCCAATCATGGAGTGGTATAATGTCTCGTCAAGTTTGACTCCATTAAGATCTGGACAAATGTCGTGATTAGGAGCTAATGGGGTTGATGTTGGTTTAGCTCCTGCCATATCGAATTTCTCCAATATGTCATGAACATACTTCGTCTGATGGATGAAAATACCATTAGGCAACTTATCGACCTGAAGTCCTAAAAATAACTTCATCTCCCCCATCGCGCTCATTTCAAATTTGCGCTTCATGACTTCTTGGAAGTCTTTACACAGCTTGTCATTTGTCGAATTGAAGATGATATCATCCACATATATCTGTACAATAATCAAATGCCCATCCACTTCCTTTGTAAAGAGGGTAGAATCTACAGTTCCTCTAATAAAGCTATTGTCCGTTAGATGTCGTGACAGCGTTTCATACCAAGCTCTCGGGGCTTGGTGTAGACCATATAAGGCTTTGTTCAGAAGGTAGACTTTGTCTTTGTGCATTGGATCGACGAACCCTGGTGCTTGGTTGACATACACCTCCTCTTTGACTTTTCCGTATAAGAAAGCAGATTTGACATCCAAGTGGTACACCTTAAAACCTTTCCAAGAAGCAAAGGCCAAGAATATGCGGATTGCTTCAAGATGGGCAACCGAGGCATAGCCTTCGGTGAAATCTATCCCTTCCTGCTGATGAAAACCCTGTACCACAAGTCAAGCTTTGTTGCGCACTATGATACCTCTAACATCACGCTTGCACATGAAGACCCATCTAGTGTTTATCTTTTTGTGATGATATGGTAGGTCAACAAGCTTCCAGACTCCCAGTTTCTGTAATTGAAGCAACTCCTCTTGCATTGCGTCCACCCAGCTCTCTTCTTTCAACACGTCTTTCCAGTTCCCGGGTTCAACCTGAGAAACAAAACAACTATTAGAAAGTCTGGTTTGAAGTGGAGAAATACGAGTATATAAACAACTTAGATCCTTTTTGATCTGATTGCGAGTTTGCACTCTTGTTTGTAAGCTGCCAATTATATTCTCCGAAGGATGATATGAAAGCGTCCTCGGCATCACTTCACTTGGAACATCTACTTGTGTTTGCAAATTTGTGATGACTCCATCCACAACCGGTACAGACGATGAAGCTTCATTCCTGTCAGTTGATTGATCAGCTTGAGTATTTAGGAAGCTTTCAATCTGCTCAGATCCTTCATCGGAACTGGATCCTCCATCATCAAAAGTTGGTTCCCGATCAAAGTCAGCATTTGCTTGTTGTTGGGTAGATGATTTGGTAGTGTGGACAATGGGAACAGATACAGAGTCTTGAAGAGTAGAGCTCAGACCTGCATCAGACGTGTTGGACACAGGAAGTGACGGGGAAATCACTAACGGTCTGGTAACTTGCTCTTGATTAGATATTTGATGCTGTTGAAAGAGCATAACAAGTTCTTCTTCTGATGGCACATCTGGCAGGTCGAATGAATTCCACAAACCATCATAGTTAAACAGCCATGGATCCCCAGGTTTCTGCGTTGGCGTAGTATATCTTTGACAATCAACATGCTGCGCAAGAATAACCTAGTTCAGACTCGGCAAGAAGACACGCTTCTGAGGAGTAGCATAACCCACGAAGAATCCTTCTAAGGATTTGGCACCAAATTTACCAGTCGGGTCCAATACAATACACGGTGATCCAAAAGGTTCCAAAAATGCAAGGTTGGGCTTCCGCTGATTGAGTAACTCGAAACACGTCTTGTTGTGAGGCTTAACCGTTAACACACGATTCAAGATATAACACGCTGACGCGACTGCTTCACTCCAGAAACTGATTGACAATTTCGAATCGGCGATCATGGTTCTGGCAGTCTCAATCAGTGTGCGATTCTTATGTTCAGCCACTCTGTTTTGCTGTGGAGTATAAAGAGCACTGAATTCGTGAAGAATCCCTTTTTCATTGCAGAATTCGAGCATCCTCTTGTTCTTGAACTCTGTACCATTATCACTGCGGATTCTCATGATTGGCAAGTGATACCGGCTTTTGAGTTTTCTGAAGAGAATCATTAGAGTTTCAAATGTTTCATCTTTGCTCTCTAGAAAGAAACCCATGAGAATTTTGAATAATAATCTGTAACGAGAAGGCAATATAGATCACCAGAAATGCTTTTGACATTTGCTGGCCCGAAAAGATCCATATGTAACCTCTCTAGAGGTAGCTTGATAGAATTCAGCAGCTTTTGTGGGTGTGATTTCTTGTGTTGTTTTCCCTTTTTACAGCTCAGACAATCATCGGTTAATTGAAAACTCTTCAAATTAACACCCTCCACTAGGTCGTTATGCACAAGATAATTCATCTTTCGCAGATGAATGTGCCCCATCTTTCTGTGCCATAGAATAGACTCTTTCTCGGTAGCTTTGGAAACAAAGCAATGAACTTTCTTGGATGTTGTTGATGCGACACCCATATCAAGAACATAAAGATCATTTTCTCTTGGTGCACGCATCAAAATCCATTCCTCCGGAATCTTGAAACCCAGTTTTAAGATCAAGCATTCTTTATCATTGAAGTGCGTTGTGAATTTCTTGTCACAAATCTGCGAAATGCTGAGTAGATTGTTCTCGAGTTCTGCGATGTAGTTCACTTTATCAAACAATACAACTCCATTCGTGAGAATTCCTTCACCGACAATCCTTCCTCCTTGCGTTCCGGCAAAACCCACGTACCCTCACGGATAGCTTTAACGTCGTGTAACAACGCAAGCATCCCTGTCATGTGCCTGGAAGCTCCACTATCATCCATTTAGACATGATCGATCGTGGGAGTCCCTACACACATGCGCAAGAAACTATTTAAACAAAGAAACCCAAGCCTGTTTGGTCTTGGATGGGTTTGGAATGTCAAATTTCGGACCTACTTTGTTATTGACGTTCTTTTTAGGCTCGGTTTTGTTTGGAACAGAAGGTTTCGGTTCTACCTTGGACGGTTTTACTTTTGCCACCCATTTTTTGCGTTTTCAGATTTGCCTTTTTAGCATAAAATTTAGAATCCATTTGACGATATTTAGTTGATGTTTCACCAATTTCAAATTTTGAATGACATTGAAGAGTTGGTTTAACATTTTTGTAGGATTCATTGGTTCTTTTCAAAATTTGCTTTGGCGCAACCATAGGTATCTTTTATTTTTCGTCCTTGGTAAACCTTTTAGAATGAGAAACAAGTTTTGGAGATTCTTGTGAGCAATATCTTGCAATGTGCCCAACATTTTGACATTTGTAACACGTTCTACTGTCCTTTCGAACAGATGATTCCAAAACTTGTTTCCTATTCTCTTTCTCTTTCTTGAAATTATCATTTGATTGTGTTCCGATGATTTCTTTCTCCTTTTCTGTTGTTGTTCTAAAAACAAAATTGATTTTCTTTATAAAGTTTAGTTTTTGGAACTTATTATTCATTCTTCGTTTTTGGAAACCCAAACCCGCCCTCCTATTCTCCGGATAATCTTTGTTTCTCTGATGGTAGGGTCTAGTGACACATTTTGATTTAGAATAGAATGATACATCATGTTTATCTAAATCAGCATGACTTACCTCCACAAGCTTGAACAATTTATCAACACGATCCAGATTCACGTTCTGGATGGGAAAGTCCTCATCAGAAAATAGTTTATCAAATCCATGCATTTTATAAACTATGACGTTTGGATCATTGTTTAAACTATCTTCAATGTTTCAACATCAGATTAAGACTTGTCAGATTCACTTTTTAAAATATTTTCGACCACTGTTTTAACCACCTCAGAGTCACATTCAGATTCAGATGATGTGTAAGTTATGTCGATGTTTGTAGGCAACTCGTTTGATTTTTCAGTTTCAGTTTTAGATTGAGCGCCATTTCCACCCCTGATGGCTTTTTACAAGCATAACTATTCCACATAGGAGGTGGAACACGATCGAAACTCGCACTCTTGTTTTCAACCTTTTCTGATTCTTCTTTGTTTTCAATTTTAGGTAAAATGTGATCAATGACGTAAGAGCTTGTTGAATAACTAATTAACAACTTGTTAACCCATTCAGTTTTGATTCTTACCTTCTCAAGCTCACTCTTTAGCTCAGTGATAGTATTTAAGTGAATATTAATGGCCATTTGCATGTCCATTACTGTCGCTTTGAGCATAGAAAGAGTTTCATCATTTTCTCTGAGTGCTTTTTCATATTGTTTAATAGTTCTACTCAATTTGTCGCACGTTTCTTTAGTTGATTTGAAATCACTCGACAAATTATCTGTTAAATTTTTGAGCTCAGTATATCGTGTGTCTTTTACAACACATTCATTGCATGGCTCAGTACATTTTAAACATGGTTTTTCTACTACAGACTCACATTTTGACTCATTTACCTCGTTAATGTTTGCCATGCATGTCTTGACAGTTTCATCTGCCAACTTACCCATATGTTCATCAGCTTTTTGTTCAACATGAGGCGTCTTTTGTTCTTTGCAAGATGATCGATGACTTGATCCAAAGTAACCTGCAAAAGTTTTCAACATATGGTTAGGCAGGAGGTGTTTAAATGCATTGTTTAAAAGTTCCACCTCTTCTGATGATGTGTGATAATAATAATCATCTTCTGGTGCCTCATGAAAAGATGCCTCTGATTCTTCTTCAGGTTCTTCGATTATCTCAGCAACCAAAGCCAAACTCTCATTCTTGGAAATATATTTGTTCCAGTTAAAGCCTTCATCGTCTTGAGTTACCACTAGCGCTTTGTCTTTGGTCTCTAGTTGTCTATCTTCGATCTGCACCATGCGAGTTCTTGGTTGGGGACAGTGATAAATAGCCTTCAAGTAGTCATCGGCAAATGGGTTCTGATTACCCTGAGGTTCTCTATTTGGGCATTCACGTTTAAATGAACCTTTTCCCGACACTTGAAACAAGTAACTTTGGATTTATCAAATCCAAGTTTTCCATCCAAACCTCCCAAGTTCTCTTTTCCCGTAATTTCCATGAAGCGTTGTGCGCGTCGAACAATAGATGCTATACACCACTTTATGTCGATCAACTCCATCTCTACTGGATCAATCTGATCATAGTCCTCTCTGGTCATTTCAGAATTTCCAATCCTACCTGCTACAAGACTGTCAAAAGATTCGAGAACCGATGCTAATAGTGATATATGCTGCTTAGCGGTTTTCTCATCAAAGTTTTGTGCATTCTGGAAATCGACAGCTATATTGCATCGTAGTACCCTCTGAGTAGGATTTGATTGACTGGTCTGGTTGAGTTGGGGATTGCTCGATCCATGTGATGACTATGGGCTTTGGGACGCGTTCGCATTGACTGTTGCAAATGATTGAAAACTTCTGTTTTGATTTGTAGGGGGGACTCGATGTGCTGTAAGTGCTAAAGGCAGTCTGGATCTTCGGAGATTGTATTTGAGTGGCAAAACTATTCTTGAAGTAAAGATTAACATCTTGTTTCACTTGAATGTTCTTCTTCATTGCCATCTTTTGCATTTCAAGCTCATGTCCCTCCAATCTCTCAATGAAACGTGGTAATGAGAGATTACCATATTGAGATCCATTCTTCAAGATGGTCAAATAGGTAGACCATTCGCCTTGTGGCAAGGAATCAACGAGTTTATCAACAAGTTCTTCGTTCATCTTGACGATTCCCATTCGCTTCAGTTGCACCACCAGATGACAGTATCTTTCAATCAGTTGTTTAACCGTCTCTCCTTTAATCAAAGTAAAGATGTCAAATTCTTTACTCAACAGCGACCTCTTCCCTTTACGCAATTAGGCACTTCCCTGGAACTTCAGTCGAAGAGCATTCCACAATGATTGTGCGTCATCATCATGTTGTAATAACGCCATAATGTCTTCTCTGATGGATTGTTGAAGAATATTCATCATTTTCTTCACATTGATAAACTTTTCCCTTTCATACTCTGAAAGTTGAGCCAATGTCTTCTTGAGACCGTTCTCTCCAACAGATGATTGATATTTTTCTTCGATAGCAAACCAACAGGTAAAATGATTTGCCTGAACCCAGTTCATGAAACGTTCGCTCCAGCTATCGAAGTCTTCGAGGTTCATTAACTTTGGCGGTTTCGTCATAGTACCCATCTCGTTTTCGAGATTCATGTTTTGTGCTGCAGTAGTCATGACTGCTGAGGTAGCGAATGCGTTATAAAACTCGTCTGACATTTTTCTGCAAAAAGTTTAGACACACACTATCGAAAAACTGATTAGAACAGTAAAACTTTCTCCGTGTGGATGACAAAAACAATTTGTGCGACCAAGATTCGTTCGTACGACTCAGATATTCGTGTGGACAAGATGATTCAAATAAACTACTCGTACGATCAAGAAAGTAACTCGCACGAATAAACAGTTTCCTCGTACGAATGACTTGCTCGTACGAGTGTATAATTCGTGTGAATCACATAATCAAATTTTCAACTTATAATTTTAAGAACTTTTGATTACTCGTTTGCACGAATGAATTAACTTGTTCAGACAGTCGTTCGTGCGAGTGGTCTCTCTACCCGTACGAAACAACTTAGGTCACAAAACGGATGGGTTTTACCAATTTTGACATGATTAAGCTTGATTTTAGATCTGAAATTGTTAAGGATTGTTTAGAATTGATTTTAACGTGATATCCTAGAATCCTAGTCCAATTTGTCCATAATCTCGTCCAAATCCAATCAGTTTGGGAAAGTGTAGAGTAGAAAGCTGCAACAGTGAATCTGATTCTGAAACAGTTGGTAGGCTGCAGAAACTTGACGTTTGTCAGCAGATCAGGCCTCAAAGCTCTAATACCACTTGTGAATGGGGGATCGGCTCCTCCGATGAGCAACTGGTCTGATCTAACTCAGCTAGCAGAGGCGGGGATTCATTGCTAGAGAGGATGACAAACGAACAAGAGAGATATAATGTTTAACTGCTCTGAATTGTCTTGAATGGCGTGCAAAGTACAGACGCAAGTAAACAAATCAGCAGGGCTTCGTCGTACCAACTGAACTAACACTAGCTAGCTCTGACACAACACTCCTCTATTTATAGGTCGACGTGACTCGCACTAGAGTGTGTGAAACAGAGACTGTGACTCGTGCGAGTAGTTGCCTCGTACGAGTGACAGACTGTCACTCGTACGAGTCCACTGACTCACTCGTACGAGTCTCTACAAAACATACAAAATAAACAATAACATTTATACAAATGACGTTTAAGCTCTATATACAATATCGACATATCCTAGACGTAGGCAATATACATTATGCACCAACAGAAATGACTAGTTTACCACTAAGATTAAAAATTAAATAGAAAAAAATAAAATAATAGGCCTACCCCTCATCTTTTCTCTTTATACCCTACCACCACACCTGCATCAAAAGCCTCACAACCTCTTTCCAAAACACCATTACATCACAATCCTCATCTCCATACTAATACTGTCCATTACAATTCAGATGAAATTAACCCTAAACTAATCCAAAAACAAAGCAAGATGATAAATTCTTAAAGAAACAGAGGATCCAAGCTTTAAACTGAGCAAGATCAAAACCTCAAAGCTTCCATCATTATCTAAATACCCATCTCGGATTTCATTCATTCTTAATGAACAACATAACTTTAAAAGCAAACGAGTGACCCTAATATAAAAAAAAAACAAGATTGAAAGGTCAAACGTTTGGTGGGTTTGAAAATTGAAGAATAGCCCATCTCTGATTATGCTTTGTTGTTGATCAAGAACAAGATCAAATTGGGTTAAATGAGAACACAATATCCATGACTATCTTATATTCTCTAACCACCTTTCCCGAATCCGAATCCATCCCCTTTTGATGGAGAAGGTGAAATCTGAGTGTTAATGTCCTTATCTTATGTGTTTTTGTTGCGTTTTAAGTAATTACATGCTTTGAATGTGATAACTATGAGAGATTGTGGTTTTGCAGGTTAATAGCTTAAATCGGTGAAGTTAGAGTGTTTGGAAGCGAGTTGAACACCCGAGGATTGTTGATGCACTTTATGTCCGTCACTGTGCGAATAGGCTAGAAAGAGTGTGTATTGAATATTGTATAGATTAGATACGAACACACGACCCAAGTGCGAACGGGAACTGGCTCGTACGAGGGACAATGTGACTCGTACGAGTGATAAACAGCGAAGCCAACATGCTCGCTTCACATGAGCTGCTCATATCTATATATATGTCTTGTTTGTTCATTGTTTATAAGTTTTGAAAGTTCCCTAAGGGGAAACGCTGGCGGATTCTCTCCAGGAATTCCGCCAGTCAGACAAGATGTATACTCTTTCGGTATGAATGAATTAATGCTTCTGTTGATTCTGTTTCTACTCCCTTTTATAACGTTCTACTAAATCGGTACTATCATACGCCAAACTTCCGTCTAGAACCGCCGTCACCGGGACCTACAGCTGGTATCAAAGCTACGGTACCAATTCATTCAATTGAACAGTTGATGAATCACCTACGCTCATGAATTTTGGACGTATGAGGGGTTTTAGACGTAAAACATCAAATAATCGGACAGTCCACAGACATAATGTAAAATTGAAACCATAGGATTGTTAAAAACTGATTTCGACCAGATCTAAGCAAAATCATCTTGAAATTTGAAGAAATAAAGATTCTGGATCGTAAAAATGTTATCAGACTCGTTTGTACGAGTGAGCCTCTGTGGCTCGTACGAGTGACAATTTGTCACTCGTACGAATCACCACTCGTACAAAGCACCACTCGTAAGAAGTCCAACTTGTACGAAATGGTGATAAAAAAGGCATTTTTTGATCATAACACGAGACGAGTGCCCAGAAAAAATTTGGTGATTACAATTTTTTTTCGAGATTTTAACGTCTAATTCGGGTTGTTTGGGGACACCGTCTATAGCTTCAGAGTATAGATTTGATGATACGGTCACAAAATGTTGAAGATATTGGGGTAGTCACTGATACCTGCACAAAAGGTTGATCATCTAGTGTAGTGACTTTTAATGGGCCTCAACGTTAAATCCGCATTTGATCAAAACTGCAATTTTGGGATTTGGTTTTTGTGAAAAGATGCTCAAGATGTCAGAATTTGCAAAAATGAGGGGGGATAAAAATTTTCACGTACATGTTAATATTCTGGCATTTTTGAAATACGTGACCATGCAACAGTATTTGGGTTGTTCTGACTGCAAATTATCTGGGAAACACAGAGCATCTAAGATTCATTAGTGATGAGATAAAGTTGATGTCTATTTTTCGTAAAAGTGGGGTTGCATAACTAAGTCTTGGAGGAGTTATTCATCGGATTCAATAGTTGTGATCACGTTGATGCCTGAGTCTTTGTACAAGCCGGTTGCACACACGACTGCTTAGTGGTACAAAGTATCCATTTTAACTCCGCAGGGCAAATGAACTGTTTTCCGGACTAACCACCAGAAAATAAGGATGCTTTGTGGTTTCAGTTGTCATTGGGACTAACGAGGAAGGCTATATACAACTGACATGACTAACGAAGATGATATAATAAATTCTTTCAGACAAAAAATGTGTACCAATTGCTCACGAAATAGACTATACATTTGGAGTTTCATGATCAAAGAATGTTCAGGATTTTCAGATCATGATACAAATTAATGCTTAAGGGTTAAATACCTAATCTTCAATGTGGAAGTGGATACACATACGATTGTTTATCTTTAACTCTACAAGGCAAATGAACTGTTTTCAGGACTAATCGCCAGGAAATGAGGATGTTTTGTAGTTTCAGTTGCGCCATTCCAGCGGAGATGGCTATAAATATGTTATTATGACTAAAAAGGAAGAATGTGATTCTGATTGCCGAAGAATGTTTCTCAGATTCGATGTGCTACCAGATAATATGATTCTGTTGATGATTTGCTGATTGAGAAGATTACCGATTTGCTGATTAATGTGATTACGGAAATCGGGATTTCAGATTTACACGGATATTTATTAATCTGAAGTTTATCGTTGTGGTAATTCGAAGTTTCTATCAATTGCCGGTTGAGCTAAACCAAACGCGGATGTGGTTAAAGTTGAAACGGAGAAGCTGCATTGATTAATTTCAAGTTGGGGATTATTCGAGAAAATTTGTAGATCAAGCCAATCAGAGGAGGTCTTGAACCGTGCAAACAAAGACCTGAAGATTAATTTCTGGAGAAAATTATTTCAGGAGGAATGTTGATTAAAGTAGATAATGCGAACCCGGATCATCAATCAAGGGGGAATTTGTTGACGCGTTCTACGACATCGACAGATACCGAATTGAAGTTGCAGAATATTCAAACACGGCTCTCAGATTTCAAGATGAAGATCAGGCTTCGACAGTGATGTCCAAGGGGGAATTTGTTGATGCACTTTATATCTGTCACTATGCGAATAGGCTAATAAGAGTGTGTATTGAATATTGTATAGATTAGATAGGAATACACGACCCAAGTGCGAATGAGAACTGGCTCGTACGAGTGACAATGTGACTCGTACGAGTGACAATGTGACTCGTACAAGTGACAATGTGACTCGTACGAGTGACAATGTGACTTGTACGAGTGATAAACAGCTCTACTCGTACGAAGGATACTTCGTACGAAGCCAACCTGGGCGCTTCGCACGAGTTGCTCATGTCTATATATATGTGTTGTGTGTTCACTGTTTGTAAGTTTTGGAAGTTCCCTAAGGGGAAACACTGGCGGATTCTCTCTAGGAATTTCGCCAGCCAGACAAGATGTATACTCTTTCGGTATGAATGAATGAATGCTTCCGCTGATTCTGTTTCTACTCCCTTTTATAACGTTCTACCGAATCGGTACTATCATACGCCAAAACTTCCGTCTAGAACTGCCGTCACCAGGACCCACATAATCTAGTCATTTCTTACACACTTAACTGAGAAATCTAACATAAGTAAATGATAAGGATCACCCTAGTTCAAAAATTGCAACAATTAGGACCAACTCTCTAATTAATAAAGCCTTGGGACCAACTCTTCAAAAATGACAAACCATAAGGACCAACTAGACATTTGACTAAAAAAACCCTAAAAACTTGTGTATCAATTTCCTATTTATAGCTACATATAAATAACCATATACTCCACTAACATGTTTATGAAACCAAGTGTCTTGGTTATTTCATCGTCTTATAATGTTCTTTTTATTATAACCTGGACATACCGAGTCATCTTTGTTCATGATTATATTTAGAGTTAAATGCCATTTTAGTACCTGTGGTTTGGGTCATTTTGTCAGTTTAGTACATAGGTTTCATTTTTCGCTTGTGGGTCCAAAAAGGTGTAACACCTCGTAAAATTGTGTCAAATAGTATAGTGACACGTGTTGTATTTTATTTAAGTTTATTAAGACTAATAGGGACTAAAGGTGTCAACATGCTCAAACTTGGCCTCTGAGTGACTAATATGTCAGCATGCCTAGCCTCTAAGTGACTGATATGTCAACATGCTTAAACTTGGCTTCTGAGTGACTGATATGTCAACATGCCTAGCCTCTGAGTGACTGATATGTCAACATGCTTAAACTTAGCCTCTGAGTGACTGTTATGTCAACATGCCTAGCCTCTGAGTGACTGATATGTCAACATGCATATAATGAGCCTCTGAATGATCCTTTACAAAGTCCTGACTCTCATGCGTGCCACTTGTTGGACGAGAGAGGTTAATTCTGTAAAAATGTGAAAGTTAGATAATGGATGGGTTAAAAGTGTCAACATGTTAATTTATACCTCTGAGTGACCTTTTAACGAACCTAGAGCTTGACAATGTCCGGGCATACTCCTGGGTGAGCCAAATATTTGTTACGAAGGGCTAAAAATGCTAAAATGGTGTTTTAGAAGGTTTTATAAGTTAAGGGGCTAAAAGTGTCAAACTTTGATCTTACCATAGGGCGCTCGTGGGGCGCGAGAGATCAGGCCTGGGTCTCTCGCGGGGCGCGAGAGGCCTGTGTCTACAGAAAATTACCTTGGCCTCCACACAAATTGCCAAAAACCATTTGATTCGAAACCATGGCTTTCCAAACTGCTATGCCACGTTTTAGGACACTTGAAAGCTTCCTCTTACACCCCTTAGCACCTGGCATCACCTTCTTCAAGCTCTCCAACTATAAATAGGTGCCAAGGTTCATCATTTGAACTTGCACCTTTCTCATTCACAACTCTATCTCCCTCCTCTGGAAGTTCCTAACTAAAGGAGCATCCAACTTAGTTCTATTGCATCCTAGGAACCAGTTGTAAGTGTTCCTTGCTCTTGCATTTTCGTTTATAGGCTTTTATAGCCAAAAGTCAAGCGTTTTACGGAAAACGCCTTGACTTTCGGTTAAGACCATTATGGTCAGCCATTGTTCGTAATGAACATGGCTAAGCGATCGTAATAAGGTAGGTGTTAGTTCCTATAAAGGGTACCTCCTGAAGATCACGTTTGCTAGACCAATTGACGGGTTAAAGTTATTATATTAAAAAGTCAAACAGGCTATTTTTCGGAAATATTATAATTTAATCTTATATATGTTATGAAACCTGTTTTGACACTAAACAAGTTGGTAAATAATTATTAGAACATGTAAGAATATGTTCGGCTCGTCAATTTCAGTTCTGGGGTCGGTTCGCAACCGAAAGTCACAAAGTTTGACTCCTGCTTTGACTTTCAATTCTGACCTGATTTAGATTAGTTAGCTACTGATCTAAAGTTGCATTATGATAGTAATATAATATAGCATAACCCTCTGAGGTTATATTACATGATCATAATCAGAATCTGAGTTTATCCACAAGTTTCGTAATTATGTCATTTTAACTAAAATGCCCTTTTGCATAAAAAGAGATTTTAATGATAATGAACTTGAAAATGAGTTTTCTACTGATGTAATATTATAAGTAGGATTATTTGGGATGTCAAATCAGATTATAAACTGAGTTTATGAGCAAGTCCTTGTATTATGACGATAAATGACGATAAAGCCCTTGTAGCTTATAAAATGGTTTTAATCATATCTTTTCAAGGTAAATCTTTTACCTACTGATATATTATATTAAACAACATATCTAAGACATATTAACCTGACCTTAACATTAATTTTCATTAAACATCACACAAATCGTCATTTTACAACATAAGCGCCGTTTCGGCGCATAGTATGGTTTTAAACCATATTTACTAACCAAGACTTGTTACCTACTGATTCAAAAACTTATATTTTTACAGTGGGTAGATGATATAAACTCAGAATCCCAAATAATTTATAAACTATGTGTAAAATGACCAAAATGCCCCTTCAGTGCATAGTTTGGTCATAAAAGATAAATTACATATATAATTAATTTCCTACTGATATTATATCATAAATAAGTTATTTTTCCAGAATACTTATAGTTATAACATTAAATTATATTCAGGTTCCTTTTATAAAGTATGAAATTACCAAAATGCCCTTATGAGGCATAATTTCATTTTAAAACCTTAACGGGCATAAAAGTTGATATCCTACTGATATTGCAACTTATTTAAAGTATAATGGCATATATAACTTGTCCATGACTTATCCGGTTACCCGATATCACTGATATGCCTACGGTTAAGTATATGTAACTAATTTACGGAAATTAACCAAAACGGGTCTAACCTTGTCATTTAAGTCTTAAAATCCAGAATGTTTATAGTTTATCCATATTACACAAGTCAAGGTACTTGTTGGTATTAAACTACATTCTATCCAATCATCGTTTAATCTAGCGTTATACGTTTTGATCAAGTACGCTAGTCGGTCTAAGTCTATGACTTAAATAAGACCGTTAGTATTTAATTGGTTAGCTTATGCCATAATCCAGACTAGAGACATTCCGGTAAATGTTATCTGCACTTAGTACTTTTGTGTAAGCCTGAGTTAATAAATCTTGCGTTTAAACGAAGACTAGCTCAGGTAAATACTCTCGACTTATTTCCCTATACGGGCTTGGGTTACGGTAAACTATTACCGCTTGGTCGGAAATGGGATCAATCGAATGCTGGATTGTGGCTAGTAAATCCGCATATTCTGTTTTAATCAGTTTTGTTTGATAACTTAAACATCGGGGGTTAACTACCGTGTTCTGGATATCCTCGGCTCATTACATTAGATAATGGCCACGACCTTAGCGTGGGGTGTAGGCATACACCTGACAGACGCTCAAATGCAACTACCCATGTCATTGGGGATAACTCCTTCGTGAGTTCGTAAGTGGTGTGTAGTTAATCATGTCTCGATTTTCGCACTGGGCCCTTTATGTATGGACAAACATGTGAATCTGTTAACAAAGTTGCAACGTCAACTTTCCCAAGTTATAAAAGATTTTGTGCTGATACGCACTTAAAACATATTTTTAAATATTTTCAAAATGAGTCAGTTGGGTGTATTTACCAGTGAAAGCTGACGTATTTTCAAAAGACTAAGCTTGCTGGTACAATACGAAAATAGACTAGAAGTGCTCGATAGTGATAAGAGGATCATGCAAATCCTAGATCTGCCCAAAGTTTGTTTTACATTCTTTCTTTTGTACAATTTATGATCGGCCTGTGGATCTTCTATTACGAGCCTGTATATTATTTTGTATTTCGAACATTTAGTTTGTAATAGTAATTTAAATCCAAGACTTCCGTTGTGCTGTGTTTAATTGTCTATGATGATATCAACTTACGTCACGATATTCCCCACTTGGGCTCACCAGTGTTTGGATTTGCTGTGGAAAAGCTGGGGTGTGACAAAAGATTTCACCGTTGCCATTTTAGTCCACTGGGTTAACTTCAACCATTATTTATGTTAACGAGAAGGGCAATTCGGTCATTTTATATGGCCAAATTGCCCTTCTAGTTCACAAAATTACATATAAAATGACCAAATTGCCCTTCTCGTTAACAGAAAAAAATGGATGAAGTTAACCCAGTGGACTAAAATGGCAAAGGTGAAACCTTTTTGGACCCACATGCGAAAAAATGAAACCTTTGGACTAAACTAGAAAAATGACCCAAACCATAAGGACTAAAATGACATTTAACTTTTATATTTATTTCATGCATCAATAAACTGTGGTTCAAATGGTAACACCCCCTTAGTAGGGGTTCAAGGACAACAACTTAGACGAGGTCCAATGAGCAAAACCCCACATCGAGTGGCGCTAACAATTGAATATTTGTTTTATAATTAACCTTAGCACTTTGTTCTATCAATGACAGACAGACATAAGTGAAATTGATTATCAACCAAAATTGATAATTTGTGGCTTTAAGAGTGTAAACAAGGATTGGAATGTAAATGGTAACCAAGTTACTATTGATAGAGCAATATGTCGAGTGTTTTCCACTTATATAGTGTTCAATTGTCAACAGTTATAACCACTAATCGTCAACCGTTGTCGAAAACTTTATGATGATTCATCCTGCATATAAAGACAACATTTGGTCTCCGGTCTATTTCATGTAGGTTGTTTTTGTAACATATATGCATATTTATTTTTCTCAGTGTTTGTGGTTTATTCAATTGAGCTTTTAATCTATACTTTAATTTAAAAGTGATTTATGCATGTTTCACAATAAATATCAAAGCATATACGATCTTTTTGTAAAACATACGAAGTGTTGGGGCATCCGAGTCACACCACCTCATGTAATACATATACATAACCATATACTTAAAAATAAAAGTATATAAATACATATAAAATAGAAGTTAAACAACACGTTTCAAGTTTCAAACATACCCGACCTTCAAACCAACAAATCAACAAATTGCTTCGCTTTGAAACATCTAAAACTCATTCCTGCTAATAATTAATTAAATATTTATTCCCTCATTTAATCTCACCAACCTCCAACTCATCATTGTAACAACCCATACTAAGATTAAACAAACCGTTAACCATAAACACTCGTCATTCATCCGAACAAGACGACCATTTACTCCCTCTTCTGCGGGTAGATACCACCTTATTAACAGCAACAACAACTTCAAACCATAAATGTTACTACTGTTCATGACAACACACTTGACATCCAAAAATGGCATCAAAACCGGTTCTTAATTCCCATCGAAACCATCTACATAACAACAACACAAACAACCATATATCATCGTCACCTTCAATGCTAACACTTAACACCATTTCAACTCAAAAAAAAAACATTCACCCGGAGCAAACTAAGTAATGGGTCATTGTTGCAGCAAAGGCACCGGAGAAGATAACACCAAACACCGCCGGAAACCACCGTCTACGGGTGTTTCAACTGACACACCGGTGGGTGTTGGAAGTGAAACTCCGGTGGTGTCTTTTACCGGCAGTCCATGGCAGATCCGGTGGCCGGAGGGAGGTGGGACACCGAGGAGGGTGTTTAAGTGGCCATTTCCGCCGCCGTCGCCGGCGAAGCCGATCATGACGGCGGTGAGGAAACGTAGGGAGATGAAGAAAGGGAAGGTGGAAGATGAAGGGAAAGATGGGGAGGTAATGTTGGATAAAAGTTTTGGTTTTTTGAGGAATTTTAAGGGGAAATATGAGTTGGGGAAAGAGATTGGGAGAGGGCATTTTGGGCATACTTGTAGAGCTGTGTGTAAAAAGGGTGTGCTTAAGAACCAATCTGTTGCTGTTAAACTTATTCCAAAATCTAAGGTATGCTATTTACTTTTAGAAGTTGTTGAATCTAGTTGAACTCTTACCTACACGCTTCAAGCTCTAATCTTTAATCACTCATTCCTGTGAAATGCAGTTGGTTACTAAAATTTGTTGATAATTCATCAAACCAATGTTTGCTGTGTTATTTTTTGAGCAGATGACAACGGCTATATCAATCGAAGACGTACTTAGGGAAGTGAAGTTATTAAAAAGCTTATCTGAGCACCAACAAATGGTCCAATTCTATGATGCATTTGAAGATGATCAATATGTGTACATAGTCATGGAGTACGCAAAACCCCTCTTCATTTTTTGCCTTAGTATATACAAACATATTCTACAATTTCATAGTTACGAGTTGGTTTGAAATTTCTAATTAATAACGATTTGGCAGACTGTGTGAAGGAGGAGAGCTTCTTGATCGAATATTATCCAGGTTCGTATCATGTTACTAGTTTGCATATGCTTTAAGATATGAACTAGAATTGAAAATCACGGCTGATAAACTTATTTATGAGTGTATTTTGGTTATGTTTTATCTCTAACAGGTTACTAATAGTTTGATATGCTTAAACATAGAAATTACGGGTTTCTTGTTGCAGGGGTGGAAGATACAACGAAAACGATGCTAAATCCATTGTTATTCAAATGCTAAGTATAGCTTCATTTACTCATCTTCAAGGAGTTGTGCATCGTGATTTAAAGCCCGAGGTTGTTTTATTTACTATTTCTTTTCTTTAATAGTATAGCTTAATTTTAATAAATGGTGTTTTCTAGCTTTATTTTAACTTGGGTCGTATACATATTAACAACACACTTTGAACAGAACTTTCTTTTTAGTACCAAAGACGAAGATTCTTCAATGAAGGTCATAGATTTCGGTTTGTCTGATTTTGTTAGACCAGGTAAGTCACATTTTCTTTAAAGGGAAATGTTTGGATGTGCGTTTTAGAAATGATCATGCTATATTGAATGATCAGATACTTGTTTTTTTAGATGTAACAAAAAATTGTTTCTTGTTGATATGCAGATCAACGCCTAAACGATATTGTTGGCAGTGCATACTATGTTGCACCAGAAGTGCTACACCGATCATATAACGTAGAGGCTGATATGTGGAGTATTGGTGTTATAACTTACATATTATTATGTGGAAGCCGACCCTTTTTCGCTAGAACTGAATCGGGTATCTTTCGTTCTGTGGTAAAAACCGAGCCAAATCTTGAGGGGTCACCTTGGCCTTCAGTGTCTCCAGAAGCCAAAGATTTTGTCAAAAGACTCCTTAATAAGGATCACAGAAAACGAATGAGTGCTTCTCAAGCTTTGAGTAAGATACATACATATCCATTAAAATTAAATATGGGTCAATTTGGGTTTTATTTTTCATGAAACGGGACAAACAGAAAAACTAGCTAAAAAGAAAATGGGTCAGACGGCAAAAATTACCTAAACTTGATCTTTATCAGGGTTTTCACATTAAATAACAATGTACTCTCGTTTTTGTGTAGTTCTAGTCAGTGTACCTTTTTTTGTACATTTTAGGTATTATAAGATGGTTTTAGTAACTATGGTTCTTACAACAATTCCACATAACCCAAACTGAATGGAATTAAAAGCCATCTTTTATTAAGAAAGCATTATTCTCTCTTCTTATTGAAGTGAGTTGGGGAAATGAGTTAATGTGTATAATTGCAAGTCCAATGATTAAAGTAAAAGTACATTGGTTTCATATACAAATTAAGAGTAAATTGTCATTTTCGTCCCAGAAGTTTGGCCACTTTTGCGACTTTTATCAAAAGGTTTATTTTTCCGCATTTGGTCCCGGTGGTTTCAAAATCTTGTCATTTTCGTCCCTGAGGGCCAAACCTCGAGAGACGAAAGTCGCAATAAATTGCCAAACCTTAAAAATTGGTAAGATTTTGAAACCACGAGGACCCAGATGTGAAGAAACAAACCTTTGGATGAAAGTCGCAAAAGTGGCCAAAACTCAAAAAAAAAAATTTAGTTCCTAATACCTTCTAAATCATTTTATCTACAGTTTTTTTGGGCTAAAGATGTTTCAGGGCACCCTGACCCATTTTAATATTTTATCCTGTTGCCCAACCCGCACAACCCGTTTGGTGCTTCTACTTATAATTTGTTTTCTTAAAATCAGTTAGTAATAGCCTATAATGTGTTGGAATTCGTTTGCAGCTCACCCATGGTTAAGAGATAAAAACCCTGATGTGCCGCTGGACATTTTGGTCTACAAGTTGGTCAAGTCATATGTTCGAGCCACACCTTTAAGGCGTGCTGCACTCAAGGTAATATATGCATTGTGAGTACACATGGTAAGACAGGCGTTCAAGGGGGGAGGTTACGGATCAAAAAGGGTTTAAAACTTTAAGCTCGTTTGACCCATTCAACATGTTTAAGAGTAAAGTACACGGATGGTCCCTGTGGTTAACCAAAATATTGGATTTACTCCCTAGTTTTTCTAAAGTACACGGATGGTCCCTGTGGTTTGCACTTTGTAATGTATTTAGTCCCCAAGTTTTGCCAAAAGTATACGGATTTGGGGACTAAATGCATTACAAAGTTCAAATCACAAGGACCATTCGTGTACTTTAAAAATTATGGGGACTAAACCACAGGGACTGTCACACCCTGACCCGCAGCGGAAATGGTAGTCGGGGCATGATTGGGTTTTCATCAAAGCTCATGACATTTACTATAAAGTTTCATATTTATTATTTCTCTTTAAAGAAGAAGTTACAATAAACATACAAACACAACATGTTCAAATACATTTTCATTCAAATTACAAACTAGAGTACAATTACAAAGGAAAACAAAACTAAACGTTCATTCCAAGGCATTAACTTGTTTATTCTTCTAGGCCATCCTATGTGTTTCTTTTCTTAACCGGATCACCTGTATCATGTGTAAAAATAGGGTTTTGGGTCAACAAAAGTTGGTGAGTGAATCTTATTTAAATATTTGAAAAGATTAGTTATGTTGGTTATTTGAATAAAATTTTGCATAACCAAATATGAATAAACGTAAATGTAAATTTAATCACAAACACATAATATCAATTAATGCACAAACACACACACCAAATGATGAATAATGAGATCAAGGCTCAATCAAACGGAGCCGATCGAATGAGGCACCTGATGCTCAACTCGTCTCCCACGAGGAACTGATGGGCCTAATGAATGATTTGCACACAACTTGACAAAAATATAAACACACATCACAACCAACAACATAATCACATAATCTCAATCAATGCACAAGCACACACCAAATGATGAACAGTGAGGCACCTGATGCTCAAGCCGTCTCTAACGAGGAACTGATGGGCCTAATGAATGATTTGCACGCAACTTGACAAAATGTAAACACACATCACAACAAACAATATTTACATCTCAAGTTTAGATCATACAATGGTAATAGCACGAGTTTGAATAAATGAATTAATTAAAGCGACACATGATACACCCCAAAACATGAATAAAAAGGGGAATTTGTAAGAATTCACTCACATTGGGTGCGTTCTTTGATGACGTTGGATGCGCACGAATTTTAGGATTTGATCGACGAGGAAAAACTAACCTAAAATAATAACGAAATGGTTCGGTAAATATATGGATTTTATTTGAGATTAATACTTTTAATTCATAATCTTAATAGGATTTTTAGATTTATTTTTGTGAGTTTAAGGACATTTTCTAACTTTAAAAATATTATTTTTAAGTATTTTTAAATAATTTTCTGATTAAATAAATAAAATAAATAAATAAAAAATGTTGACTTTTTGACTCTGTTGACTGTTGACCATTGACCGTTGACCGGTCGGACTGTTGTGTTTGTATGCGCTGAGTGAGGTTCGAACTCGGGACCTCTCATTTACGTGCACGCAGCTCTACCAACTGAGCTACGTGTCTAACCCGAAATATTCTCTGTTTTAATTATATATATTACTGATTAACTTTTATCTTATTTAGTTTATTTCGAAAATGATTTAAAATGGCCGAACCGACTTCAGTGACCCGGAGTCGAACTCGAGACATTCGGTTCGAGTACGCACAGCCCAACCAGTTGGGCTGTGTGCTTAACCTGTTTAATTACTGAATTATATTATATTTATATACATGTTGAAAGGTGATCTGAATAGGTTTAAAAAAAAGATTGGTTTTATTTCTGAAAGTCGGTACATGTGCTATTCGAACTCGGGACTGTGTGTCTAACCCGGTGAAATATCCAGTTTTAATTAAACTTATACACATTGTCCGACTTCGTCTTCTTCGTTTAACATTTCAGAACAGTGAATTCCGACTGTTCTGTTTAATTCGATTATCAAAACTTATAGTTGGTTGGAATGAAATAGTTAACGAGATTAAAGAATAGAATGTACCAAAACAGCGCGTTTACTTCAGATTTCCGGCAGGAGTCGTCGGCTCTGATTTGTGACTCTCGGCTGAGTGAAGTGTTTGACAGTTTAGATTCTTGTGTTATGAAATTAAGTTACTGAGTAAGAGATATCAAGAGTTTTTAGATGATTATACCGATCGACAGTGAGACTTCGATGTTTCAGTGAAATTCCGGTGAGTGTGGGATTTCCCGGCGGCGTAGTCTGGGACAGATTCTGGTTGAAGGATTGAAGTTAATACATGTCGAATAATGGATTACAAACAAAAGAGTCGAGAATTTTACTGATTTGAAGTAAGTCTGAAAGTCCGGCGACTGTAAAATATCTCCGGCGACGTGTTTTGAGATGAATTAAGCTTCGGAAACGATCGTGGTTCTGAGCGAAAGGATTTTCAGAGTGTTCAAGTGGGTATTTATAGTGAAAACAGATTGAGTTGAGTCAAGGTCCGCGAGTTAGGATTTCCGTCGGTTATGACGGAAATTGATTGCCGCCAACGGTTATAACCGATGTCGACATCAATTGGAGCGGTTTAGTCGAAACGGATTTGGCCAAAATCGCGGATTGCTGGATTTTCCGGTGATTGCGAGCTCTGAGTGCGCGTGATTTCTCTGGTTTGAATTCGGGTTTACTTTAAGTATCATTTAATTCAGTATTGTTACAAAGAAACGCGTGTGGCGGAGTGGTGTGTTGTGTGTTTGTTCATCCGGGTGACCCGGGTTCGAAACCCGGCGTCTGCATTTATTTTTTTTATTCAGTTTTTATTAGAAATTTTAAATTATGGTTTTTAAATTCTAATATATTTATTAATTATGTATCGTTTAAAATTAATATCAACTATAAATACGCAACGAAATTTATAACCGAATGTTTGACTGATAAACGAAGGGGATTTTTGAAAACCCGTTTTTCGACGGATGTTACAGGGACCATCCGTGTACTTTACTCATAATAATTTTCTTCTTTTAGGCGTTTTAGCTAAATATATTTATTTGACTCGTTCGAGATATAATACAAACCAAACTGACCCATTTATAAGTAAATGGGCTGAGATGTCACATCTAATATTGAGGCTCTGAGGTTCAAACCAGTACTTATTCTTTGATTCTTGATTGCTTTTGGCATTTTTTTATGTTTTGCAGGCACTCTCAAAAGCTTTGACTGAGGATGAACTGATATATCTTAGCGCGCAGTTTAATCTCTTGGAACCGAAAGATGGGTGTGTTTCTTTGGACAATTTCAAAACGGTTAGATTATACTCTTAAAAAAAGTTACACTTTATGCCCATTTAACTCCTGTTCTCTTTTAATATGTTCATGTTAAAATTTCACCCGTTCGTGATAACATAACCAAGATCAACCCATTCACATTACACGTAATAAACTTGTAGGCTCTTGTGAAGCATTCAACTGCCGCCATGAAAGAGTCGAGAGTCTTTGATATCTTGGATAAGGTAGAACCAGATCTCCTTTTTTCTTTACGGTTATTACAACGACATATTTAACTTTTTTAATTTTGACTCGTGATAACAACTTTAGTTCAATCTATTTTTGTAGATGAAGCCCCTATCTTACACTCAAATGACATTCGAAGAGTTTTCAGCTGCTGCAATCAGCCCACATCAACTCGAGGCTCTTGAAGGATGGGAAAATATAGCGAATACGGCTTTTCAATACTTTGAACTTGAAGGAAACCGTGTCATTTCTGTAGATGCATTAGCACAGGTCTGGTTTTTAAACCTTTCATTATATACTATACAACAGAGGAGGTAATTCCATCCCATTTACTTATTAATGGGTTGATTTGGGCCTTGTGTTAACTCAAAACGGGTAAAAACAAAAAAACTAGCTAAAAGAGGAACGGGTCAAACAGCTTTGTATATAGTCTCCCATAACTTTAAATTTTTTAATGCATACGACCTCGTAAGGATTCATAGGATTATTGTTTATTACATAAAAATGTAACTTAATGTCGCTTTTTTGTCATCGCATGGAAGAAAATGTGTTTTTTTTCGTTGTGATTTCTTTTAATATTTCTTTTTATTATTGTACGTAAGTAACATGTAAATGATGACGTGACACAACTACCATGTCTTCAAAAGGGTGGTGCCACGTCATCTTTTAACGTGCTATAAAGTGTTCCTAACTTCCATACAATAACAAAAATAGAAAAATAACATTTTTTTCCTTATATACAATAACAAAAAGGCGAGAGAAAGTTACATGTTTAATTAACCCTAATTTTTAAGTATACATTTGCCGTACTTGAGTTTTGGTTTTCGAGTTTAACTGTGAAAAACCTATGTAGGAAATGAACGTGGGGGAATCGGGCCACTCGATACTAAAGGATTGGATAAGAGAGAGCGACGGGAAACTCAATTTTCTTGGATATACCAAGTTTTTGCACGGTTTATCAATTCGTAGTTCTAACACAAGGCAACATCAATAACACATATAATGCCAATGGAACCATGGAAAGGAAGAGGTTATTTTACAGGTGGTCAACGCTAGAGTTGACTTATTATTTGCATTATTGCATATCACTATTTGCAGAACTATTGTTTTGGCTGTTGGTAATGCCTATATATCGCCCGAATAAGCTTTCCAAAAAGTATTTATCACCCATTTTCCAATATATATAAAAATATGTTAATTTTTACAACAATGCATATAAAATAATTACACCGCAGAAAACATAAAATACCATCAAAGTAAAACTGATAAAAAAATGCTTCGTGATTAGTTAGGGATACGAGTTGTGTCAGGTTGACGGGTTAAAGTGTATAACCTGAACACGGCCCATATTTATAGTCTAGTAAAAAAACATCAATCCTAACCTCTTACTTAGGGGGTGTTTTGATTCGCATGAATTCAATGGAATTTAAGGGAATTGGAATCTGAATTCCATTTTTTAAAATGTTTTGTTCAAAGAATTTGATTGAATTGGAATCTCAATTCTAATCTTCATGTGTTTGGTTGACAATGGAATTAGAATTAGGCATAATTCCTTTAAATTTCTTTAACTAAAGGAATTCAAAATCTTTCCTATATATGAAGGAATTATAGTAAATTCATTGGAATCTTCGATCGTTTCGACCCGCACCGGTTCAACCCATACCGTTTCGACGCGAACCGTTTCGACCCGTACTGTTTCTACGCGAATGGTTTCGACCCGTAACGTTTCAACGCAAACCGTTTCGACCCGTACCGTTTCGAATCGAACCATTTCAAATCGTACCATTTCTAGGCGAACCGTTTCGAATCGATCTGTTTCGACCCGTACCGTTATGACACAAACGGTTTCTACCCGTACCGTTTCGACGCTGACCGTTTTGACCCGTACCATTTTGACCCATACCGTTTTGACCCATACCGTTTCGACCAGAACCGGAGGTTGTGGTGCAGGGGTGATGGATTCCAATCATTTGACAACCAAACACAACAAAAATGGAATTGAGATTCCAATTCCAACAATTTCCAGTTCCAATTAGAATGTTTCAATTCCAAATCCAATTCCTTCAAATTTCAATTCCTACACAAATTTCAATTCCAATTCCAAATCATTACGCGTTATGTAACATGAATATGCCATAATCCATTTATCTAGATGGGTCAAACATATTGATGGATAATGATCAAACCATAAACGTGTTAATTTGGTCAACCGAACATAACTTGTTTATTAAAATAAAGTAGATGTGATAACTTCGAACTTGATTATTTTCGTTTTCTTATCGTGTCTTGGGTCTTGCAAGCCAATGATCAATCAATTAACAAAACTAACGTACTATTTTGGTTTCTTAAATGTTTAGATGAGTTTCCATCCAATTAAATGGGGTAGAAAATCACCAAACTAATGATATATCTTTTCAAGTTATAGTTTAGTAACTGTTAATCTACTGTAGCATTGGAAATAAAATATATGCCATAAAAAAAGGTTGGACGGTTTTATACATTTCAATAAAATTGCGTATTCTTTGAAAAATAATTTCATGCACAAACATAGAGCAGATTCGTACGGAATTTCACCTATTTAAATAAAACATAAGTCTTTTTTCTTTAATTACACAAGCCCACTGAACCATCTCTTAATTACAAGTAAAAACTACTTTGGAGTATAAATGCATTTTTTGTATAGTTTGATGACATTCAAAATTTCAAAATTAATTCATTAATTAATACCTTCTCCAGATTCCAATTCACATAGAATGTTGAAATCATTACATATTTCAGTATTAAAGTTACACATAGAAAACCCTTCTTCACAAGGTAACCAATCTACCAGATTTCCATTTCTTTATTCACATTATAACTTGTGTACACACTCTCATACCGTGCCATAGTCCTCCAAAACACCCCATAGCGCCTCAGGTACACCGCCCCCGAGGCGTTATGGCTACAGATTGTGAATGCTTACGATATGGATGGAAATTGATTGGGGATTGTGAATGTTACCGTTCAACGGTAATATTCTTAAATAATTTTTAATTTTTTTTAAACAATTTAAACCCTTATATAAACCTTTCATCCCCTTTATTTTTATATCAATCTCTTACCTTCATTCTTCACTCCATATTCTATAAAAAAAACTCAAGATTTTTACAACTCTCTCTACCATGTATCCCTACAACCGGGGTTTCGTTCCTCCTCGATCAAGCGGTGACTTGAACCAAACGAACACTCCTAACCACCCGTTGCTCCAGTTCCCAACCAACCAACCGCCTATAGAACCGTGTTTGTCGAGTATAACCGCAACCAAACCGGGTTCATGAACCTCTTGAACCAACCTCTCTCATGAGACCCAAATCAATACGGTTGGAATCCAAACTTCAACATGGGAGGTTACGGCTCATCACAAGGTTTCGGCTCGTCACAAAATGAGCCTGACTTCGTCCCGGAGACACAAACCAGATGAGAAGGAGTCGGAAACACCACTGAACCAAACCAAACCGAACAAACACGTCTCACATAAAAAGAAAGAAACAACCCAGATCCGGGCAAAAAAACCGTGCAACCATGGGATGATGAAGAGGTGTATGCGTTAGCCCGAGCTTGGGTCAACGTATCAAAGGATCCCGATTGTAAGATTTTTTATAGAGTTTTTTATTTTATAATTTATATATATAATTTATTAGTTAAAAATTGTACTTATTTTTGTACCCTTTTTCTAGGAAACAACCAAAATAAAATTGAGTTTTGGAAATGAATCCGAACACTCTTCTTTAGTCTCATCGACATGGGGACAATTAGCGGAAACCGAATCCAATATCGAGTAAGTTGTGACAACTGTCACTTTCGGGTAAATTGCGTACACTTAAACATTTAATTATATGATACAATTATGTGCTTTGAACAACTAAACTGCGTGAATTGCATGGCATACATCTCGAAAGCTAACTGAATACATTACATGATGCATATTATTTGTTTAGTGGTTACCATTTAAAAACAATTTTAAACAGTGTGTCGGAAACAAATAGTAGACTAGCTGTGACAGCTCAGCTTCAGTACGCAGCTAAACAGCAGATTTAGGACTTAGATGGGAGTCCAACATAAAGTGTATATTAAACCCCATGGGGGAAGGCAAGGATTAATGCTAACACTTTCCGGAAACTATATATGCACTGAAAACTGTTCGAAATATACACAAAACAGCAATTCAGCAAAATACAGCATCCACAAGCTTATGTAATATGCAGAAATAGTGTCAAACATCATACACTACCTAAAAGATATTGAAAGTATCAATGTGGCACAAAAACATATCATTACATAAGTCTTGAAAGTTAATGTTTTAACGAACCGACAACGAAACAAACACCTGGACACAATCTGACACATCATATGAACTAGTTAACAATATTTTAACATCATACAACTAGTTAAAATCATTAAACACATTGTTTTGCTTGAAAATCCCTAAAATCCCTACAAGTTTCTTAAACCTCCATTTAAGGACCCGTTAACGAATCTAGCACCCGTTAAGCAACCGAACACGAACTAGACATAAAATATAAACTAGTTAACATTGATTAGAAATATTAAACTAGTGTATGGTATCTTATACCTCAAAATGCATCAAAAATCCCTAATACACTTAACCCCCTCCCCCTAACTAAACCCCTAAATCCTAACTAAATACTTAACAAGAAAACTTAACCAAGTTATCTATCCAAACAAGCATCCATGGACGGCCACATGTGGGGGCCCACTAGCCACCCACA
The DNA here is from genome assembly GCA_947069175.1 of Scalesia atractyloides. Classification (NCBI taxonomy): domain Eukaryota; kingdom Viridiplantae; phylum Streptophyta; class Magnoliopsida; order Asterales; family Asteraceae; genus Scalesia; species Scalesia atractyloides. Next base: position 38,298,715 of record CAMTDV010000008.1, on the reverse strand, counting down.
TTCTTGTCCCCCTTGTCCCCTTGTTGGAAGTCATTTGAAGTTGCATGGAGGATCATGTGTTCCTTAGCCAACATAAATAATCAAGTCTACAAGACCTTATCCTTTCATCACTTTCAAACTACACAACCACCTCCATCTTCCCCATACCTCACAACCACATTAAACTCCACTTAACCTCAACATTCAAGTTATTTCCAAGTAATTTCAAGCATATCCAAGGGTATCTCAAGGCTATTCAAGAAGGTGTTAAGTATTGGAAGTTCAAGGACCTCTCTAGGAAGCTTTTATCCACCATCTTTGCATCATCTTCTTCAACTTCTTCATCCTGCCACTTCCCTAGCCACAAGAGCTAGTAGTGAACCTCCTAATCTTTCATTTGATGTCTTGTTACTATAGTATATTGTTAATATATAAGTTATGTCACCAAAAAGTTTCACCTTTAAAAGATGAACACATGAACTAGTAACTTGATCTAAAGAATATGAACATAAAATGAAGATGTAATAAAGATGTAATTGTTTATTTTGTGCTATGGATGATATCCATCATATGTGTACTTGCTAGAAGTATAAATCTAACAAGTATACACATGGATCTTGCAAGATCCATGATCAAAGTAATGATGAACATGTTTTAACATAATAGATGAACTTGTAAAAGTGGTTAAAATGATTTGTGATGTTTTTAAGAATATATGTAAACAAGTTGTTAAAAATGATTTTTAACAAAGTTAGTAAATATTAGTAACTAAACTCATTTTTAAAAGATGGATGAACATCTTAAACACAAAGTTAAAAGATTACATGTTTTGGTAAACTTTCAAGTTCATCATAATCTAAAATGCATATATTATACTTGTTGAGATTATTTGGAATAAATTGATGAATTTTGAAAGCTTAAACACATGTTTTAAAATATGGGAAACCTCCTAAATCTAGGGGAGACTATGGTAAAATTTTTATAAAATTTAAACACGTAGAAAAATATATGTTTACAAAGTTCTTACAAGTAAACTTGTTTAAAGGCCATAAACACAAAATCCCCATGTTTTTGTATAAAATATAAGTCAAGAAGTCATGGTTTTTCTAAAAATAAAAATGGATATAAATATATTTTTTTGAAAAGATATATATATTTAGTGATCATAAGAATCACAAGTTATGTGTATATTGTTTGTATTAGTTATATATATATAAAGTTAGGAACTTGAAAATAATATACACAAACAAATACAATAATAAGTGGGAAACAAAGAATTACAAAAATATATATATATATACATATCCATAACCATACCATGAAGACAAATATGGACATATTGAACAATCGGATGATATAAGGATTACGGACTAAAAATATATAATATATCGAAACTTGGTAAATATTACTTTCAAAACATTGTTTTGACAAAATATATATTTTACAAGTATATAAATTATATCATATTTTGTCGAAACTAAAAATGTATTATTTTGAAGTGTATAAAAATATATATTTCATAAACCTCCTAAAAATATATTGTTTTGGTAGAAACTAAAAAATATATATTTTTCTAGAATTAATCTTAAAGGTATATATTATTTTGGGATACATACACTTACCAATCATAAAATACATATACTAATTTGGACAGATCTTAAAATTTATATATACACAAAAGTGGGGGTAATAAATACAAGAAAATACGTATTCCTATATGTACAAAGATATGTCAACATATACCACTTACATTTACTGAAAATACCATTATACAAGTATTATACACAACCATGAGAATACAACTTTAAATACACAAATACTCACAATACAAGTATACCTATACTTGGGAAGATGCATAAGTATAATACTTAACAATTACAATACTTGGTCATGTAAACCATAAACCCATGCACATGAGTAATTATATATCAAGACATGTTAAAAATAGATTATTTTTAACAAACTCATCGCAATTACAAAATGATATATAAAGTGGTGCATACAAATAATACAAGTTAAAATATAATATTTTAACTAATACATCGAACTTGGAAATTATATATAATTAAAAGGAACTATATATGGAACATATCCGACGATGGCATCATTGAGGCAAAGGGGTGGAACCCGACTATGAGAAGTCATGAACATACACGTCTTACTCGTGCGATGCATGGAGGCTAACGGGCTAGGTCCGTACATGTAACACTTGAGATGCAAGGATATATATATATATATATATATATATATGACAAAATATATATATGACAAAATATATATATTGACATCATGCACCGAAAATACATTGCAGCTGACATCATGCACCGAAATACACCTCAGCTGACATCATACACTGAAAACGCATCTCAGTGGGCATCATACATCGAAAATACATCTAATTGGAACAAAACACTGAAGAAGTCTTAACAAATACTTAAGACAAGAAACATGAACATGAATCATTACAAAGACTGAAGTGTCTAACAAAACCTAACGCGTTTGTAGGTTGTGATTCGAACCAAGGAAAGTACTTGAATTAAACAGAGAAAGCAGAAAGCAATCCAGTGAGTATGTCCCCCATTTCATCTTAAATGTTTTACTATTTTACAACTATCGGGGGGAAATACATGTCTATGGTATGATAAGCTAGGGAATGAAATAACTAGATTATGTGCGAATAGGGTGAACATAAGCACCATTAATCTTGTTTAAGACCATGGTACAAAGGTTAGATCTAGCGGGTGTTGGCGAGCCCCACTCTTGGTCATGGACCCACACGGAAGAGTGCATTTGTCGTCCCAGTTGAGGTAAATTGATAGAAATCGTCTAGGTTTGGATGCTTCCTATGTCGTCACACATATTAATGTCCTTGCAAAACATTAATGATCATGATTTCATTGACGCTTTACATATCGGGTTTTGATACAAATACTTCATACATTTTATGGATTCAACTCATACAGTTAACACAGGAACTTGTCAACTTTTGTTGATTTTCAACTTAACATGTATTTCAGGTAATTAGTGGATCTATGCCAGGAGTTTCAGTCAAGAAAACAAGTATCAAGTCTCCATTTCCATCTTTTGAAGGGTTTGCCCATTATATACCGCCTCCTTGCGGTGATATAAGGGTCAAAGCCGTATTATTTTAAAAAAACTTGCATTTTGGTTATGTAACACTTTGACAACTTAATTTCATTTCATGGGTTGTAAACAATATATTTAACCTACGTTGCGTTTTGAAACAATATCAGTAGTGGCATTTCGAATTTGTTTTATTCATTTAGTATGTTCACTTATGTTGTATGCAATGAGAATCAATCAGATCACACCGCGCGCTTCCGCCTATGAGCGGGTGTGACATAAGTGGACCGATATCAACAACAAATGCACAAGATTTCAATCGATTTATCAACGTCAAATAAATAGTTGGAAAACGGCAAGAGCGATGAGGATATAACGCAGTCGGCTTTGATAGAATACCAAGTGGCACGATGGAATTTCCCATACCTAAGGGTTTGGAAGCTTCTTTGTAATAGCTCTAAATGGGCCAACATCGCTAGGACGGTAGGAACTTCTTCTGCTAGGTCGGGAAATAGAAGGCCAACAAAGAAGTCAAAAACCTCTGAGTCGGTTGAACCCAAAACGCCAATGTAACTCTTCGCATTCTTGTACTTTCCTTATCTAGAAGGTGTAATCGTATTTCTATTTTTGGAAACTTGTATCGTACCCTATTCATTTTCTATCCCAAGCTTGTAATCCGAGGCGTTGATCATAATAGATAATTAAACTTTACGCATACTTTTAAACTTGTTATTCAAGCAAAACATACATGTTAACATATGCTATTCATACTTTTATACTCGAGTATTCATGCAATCAATCATCTAAATACGTGATTCTTATGTAATCTACATTCAAGATACATGCTATGCACACACGACATATTCCAATGCCTAAAAATGCTTAAAACTGACTAGAACACAAAAACTTAGCCCCAAACTAAGCCCTTCGTACGAAGTGGTCACCACCTCGTACGAAGTGGACAGCCACTTCGCACGACGTGACACCTCGCACGAAGTGGACAACCACTTTGCACGACGTGACACCTAGCACAAGTGCTTCTGCAAGCTCCTTTCTCCTATAAATCAGACACTTCCCCTCCATTTCCAACCTTCCGAAAATTCTCTCATTTCCACTCGAAATTACAGATTCTTGGCAGATTATTCTCAACTTTTAAGTGAGTTTTAGCTCACTTTACTTACAATTTCTTCAAAACTCTTCATACTTTCTCCGATTTCCTTCCGTATAAACATGTGAGCTAACCCAAGTTATACATAACTAAGTGTTAAGCTAGTGTGAGAACGTTGGGAGTTAACGCTTTCCAAATTAAGTTCCACCACTGTTTTTACATGTTTTAAAATCCTAAAACCGATTCGGTTTTCATGAGAGTGACAAGGCTAGGACACGTCCCCAAGCACCATTATGTTCGGGATGTACGCACCTAACTTGCTCACTCGGTTGATAACGTTTTAGATGACTTTAAATTCTGTAATTCATGAGCAACCGGGTTGACAAACCTTGTGCTTTGGTGAATCATATAACGAGGTGTTCGTGTCACACCCCAACCGGTGGCAGAAACATCAGAGTGAGACGAAATAGATTGCTCGAGACATTATAACACTATTTGCGACAATGTTAAATTCAAAGGCTCATTTCATTTCATAAATCAAAGAGTAAAATTACAACAAAAATTCAAATACAACAAATTCAATAACATTACAACATAAAAACCTAACATTCTGGGTGTGTTTCTATGGCGTCCCAACTAAGTTTCCGTCATATTCAACATCTTTAACCTGCAACATGTTAAAAGTATAGTTCAATACAAAAGTATTGGCGAGTACACAAGTTTAAGTACATAGCATAAGTATAAAAGAGTTTACTCAAATCCACATGGAAATTCTATACAAGGTAGGCTAGCATGCACTACTAGTTGTCAAACCCAAGTGTCCACAAGAATGAATGTGTCCCTCATCACACGAAGTAACGAGACTAAAGTATAAAAAAATGAATCAGCTTAAAGCTTAACAATACCCTGACGGGCGGTGTGCTACTCCTATAGCGCTATATATGTTAAGTTAGGGCTAGCCAAGTTAATGACAAGAAGCATGTATGAATCTAGCATGAACCTAAGCATAACAATAAGCATGTATGATTGGATCAAGTGTATAAAGCATGTAGTGTGTGTATTCGTGTATTTTGTAAGTTAACATGTTACAACCCAAATTGTGTAAAAAGGGAAATGGGTCAACTGTACTCACGGTTTTGCAAGTTTCCACTTGAGTATTCCGTGAAGGGTTTGGAGAGTTGGAGTGTCACATCCCAACCGATGGCGGAAACATCAGAGTGAGACGAAGTATATTGCTCATTGCTCACAACGCTAATAATGACAATATTTAATTAAAGCCAAATTTCATTTCAATAACAATTGTCAAGTACAACATCGAAGCAAATACAAATAACACAATACAACAAAATTTGATACAACAATTTAGCCTAAATGTCTACTTGTGTGTATCTAGGTCCTTGCTATTTGATTTCATAGCATCCTCTTCATCAACCTGTAACATGTTTTAAAATACAATTCAATGCAAAAGTAAAGGCGAGTACACAAGTTTAAACATAGCATACGTATACGATTAACGTTTAAACGAATCCTCATGGCAACTATGATTTTACGAGAGCATATACAAGGCATGCAATACTACTAGCCAAACCCTTAACGCAAACACGCTGTTTTAACATGGCCTCAAGTTTATGCGATGGAGGAGGATGCGTGACTTCCTATAGCTATATACATGTTAAACGAATGCTTTAAACAATTTAATGACTAAAGTATCACATAAAGAATGTCCAAGATATAAGCATCACGTAAGCGTATCAAGTATTCATGTGTATAGGATTGTTTGTGCATTTCATAAAGTTTTTGTGTTGTGGTTTTGGTATAAGTAAACATGCTACACCCAAAAGTGTTGTAAATGAAAAGTGGGTCGAGTGTACTCATGGTTTTGCTAGCTTCCCTTTGTTACTTCTGTGAAGGGCTTGGGGAGTTGGAGGATCACCAAGCTATCTTTTGAAAGCCTTGAACCTTTAGATAGAGAGAGCTTTAGAGCTTTAGAGAGAAAAGAAGAAGTGTTTGAGGTGTGAAATGAGAGTGGGAGGAGGTGGGTATTTATAGTTGAGGTTTGGGGGTTGAGTTAGGTGAGTATTAAATGCAAGAAACACAATCCAACAAACATAAAATGGACCAATCCATGGGCAAGAAACCACTTTCTCTGGATTATGCTATGTTTAGTCCTTGAACTTAGTTTATCTTACATTTCATGGTAAAACTTGATATTTTCGCATGTTTTCAAGTGTATAATGTATATGTAAGTATATTTTAGGTATCAAGTATGAATGTATGAGTATTTGCACGTATAACAAGTATCGGTTTGTATGTAAACACGTATTTAACAATTAAATGCATGTAAGACAAGTATGTATCAGGTATGAATTTTATTACGCTCAAAGTCTCGGATTATAAGATTGGGAAATGAAATACGAATGCGATACGAATACAAGTTTCCATAAATAGAAATACGATTACACTTTCTAATTAAGGAAAGTACGAAAAGCAAGGCATTACATGGAGGAACACCGAGTTATCCTACATGAGAAAAACGTAGGGTGGTAAGTATTCAAATGATAACAGAGGATTAGGAATTTTAAATGTACTAAAGTATGTATACGAGAAAATAATCACATAGACTTAATACTCGTTTTCGACACTTTAATACCCATTCGGGTTGATGTGTTTTCATGGGTTAAGATACCCATTAGAATGGTAACGAGAGGTTAAGTACTTAGGTGATGTAACCTAGTACCATGACGGACAATCATTCGATTATCATCAAGGTTTCGGTTAGTGTATATATATATATGTATATTATATAGTATACGTAATAAGTAGATCATATTTATCATGAAGTTCATGGAAGTCATGCATGGAGGTAGGAGGATAACCTTCCTTTAACCTCTTTCGTATTGTTCACCAATGCACAAGTTGTCACAAGGACAACAAGGATGGTCATGAATAAGTTAAAATGAAAATAAAAGTTGTAAAATAATCAAAATCATCAAGTGAGGTGGTGGATTGAAGGTAGGATAGCCAAGGCTTCCAAGTAATCACACACTACCAACTCAAGTCTTGTTCAAGAACAAGTTTGGAAGGATACAACACTTGTGGGTTAAAACCCTATTAAAACGGAAAGTTTCTTACACTTAGGACCTCAAATATGGTGATGTTCCATGTTGCTTTTCCATGGAAAACCTATGGAAACAGTCCTAGAGGTGTTTCAAGTATTAAGAATAAGAAGAGTAAAGAAGGGAGGTAAGGTGAGTTAGCACTCATTTGAAAGTCTTGAACTTTCTGGATTGAAAAAGAGATTTAGAGAGAGAGAGAAAGATGAATGTTTGAGGTGTGAAGTGAGTGTGGGAGGAGGTGGGTATTTATAGTTGAGGTTTGGGGGTGAGTTAGGTGGGTGTAATAAATGCGAAAACACACATTTGCCCAATCCATGAGCTAGAAACAACTAACTGCGGATTATACCCTCTCGTGGGCCGTGAAAGACACAAGAGAAGACGGTCGTGGGGCGCGAGAAGTGATATTCCAAAAACTTCTTTGATTTTTGTCACTTTTAGTCCATAAACTTAGTTTTTACTTCATTTCATGCTAAAACTTGATATTTTTGCATGTTTTTAAGTGTATAAGCATATTTTGAGTATCAAATATGTATGTATGAGTATTTACACGTATAACAAGTATCAGTTTGTATGTAAACATGTATTAAACGATTGATTGCATGTATGACAAGTATATCTCAAGTATGAATTTTATTACGATCAAAGTCTCTAATTACAAATTTGAGAAAAGAAATACGAATACGATACGAATACAAGTTTCCATAAATAGGAACACAACTACACTTTCTAATTAAGGAAAATATGAAAAAGCGAGGCGTTACAGTTCGCACCCCCATGCTTGACTTCTATGACAAACTTGACTAAACCATACTTATTTACAGACTGGTCTGGACATAATATTAATCACAATCTGATCTAGTGTTATGACTCGGACTATCCTGCCTCGTTATCACGACCCCCGTTCACAGAAATCAGTGCTGAAATGGGTACAAAACAGGCTAACATGTTTCAGGACTGTCACCTCGCACGAGATGAATAGTCAACTCGTATGGGCTGCAAGTCAACTCATACGAGGTACCAGTCAACTCGTATGAGTTGCAAGTCAGCTCGCACGAGGCGGACAACCCACTTCATAGAAAGTGCCTTTTTCCCGGTTTCTTTCTGTACTTTCTGCTTCAGAATCTGGATCTATCATCCAACACAGTATACTTACGCCCACATGTTTATCCCATGTAGGATAACTTCATGTTGCATCACCTAATCACTCGTCCACCCACGAACTTGCTAAAGAAGCTTGCAAAATTGTGAGTACACTCGAACACCCTTTTTGTTTTACACTTTTGGGTGCAACATGTTTAATCTATCAAAAATACACACAATCACACTTATACTTTTATGCAAACACACAAACAATCCATCATACATGCTAAAGATACGTGATACGTGATTTGTATACTTGGAACATTCTTATGTGATAAGACTTGTCATTAACTTCGTACAAGCATCCCCTTAACATGTATAGCGCTATAGGAGTAGCGCACCGTCCGTATTCTTGATGTCATGTTAAGTTTATTCTATTTTGCGGTGACACTTGAGGATTGACTTGTAAATTGCATGCCTTGTTTACAAATCTAGTATAATATTTTAACATGTGGATTCGTTTAAACTATTTCGTACTTATTGTATATCAAACTTGTGTGCTGTCAAATACTTTTGTGTTGAACTATACTTTTAACATGTTGCAGGTTAAGGATGACGCAATTGACGAAACTTAGTAGGGACTTCCTAGAAACGCACCTAGAAACTCCTAGACTTTATGTTACTTATTGTTAATCATGTTGTACTTGAATCTCCTAAGTGTTGTACTTCAAATTTCTATTGTTGTACTTGACGAATTTGAGATGAAATGAAATTTGGTTATCTTAACTATTGTCGCAAACTAGTGTTATGTTGACTCGAGCAATCTATTTCGTCTCGCCCCGATGTTTCTGCCATCTGTTGGGGTGTGGCAGCCAACGTCCGATACTCGAAACGTCCATTTAAACGATTTTAATGTGTTATTCCGGGAAGGAAAGGGCGGATGAGCAAGAGGCAGAGCTACCACGACCTCCTGGTAGAAGAAGCAGTGTAAAATCGAGGCGACCGGAGTCATCGTCGGGGAATCTGACTTGAGTCAAGCGTTTTCCGAGATGAACCAACGCCTTCAAGACATATATGACCTCGGGGCATAACGTATGCAAGAGAACCGGGAAGTGGTCGAGCTTATGAGGGATAGACAATTTGAGAGAGACTTTGAGTTTTACTCAAAACCGCACGACACCTAACCGAAAAGACGTTGGAAATGGCTCTAAAACGAAAGGCGATTATCGAATAAAATATGGACTTTGAGTTTTAGAGTGTTTTTTAATTTTATTGTAATGTTTTTTTAATTACAATAATGTATTTTTTAATTTAACGAAATGTTATTTGTTTTTTTATTTTATAAATTTAGAGACTAAATAATTTTTTTTAATTAATAGTTGAGTAATGATTAGTTAGAGGTTTAAGGGGCCTCGTCAACCCCACATTTCACTTTTTTGCCATTTATTAAATAACCCTACATGAGTTGTGCGGCCTCATGGAGGACCTAATTATTTATTCATACAGAAATTGTATGTTATAATTCATCCAGCTACATATAATTTACAAAATACAAATCCATCATCTAGAAAGAAGAGTATATCGCGGTTTTGGCTGCTATGATTTATAGCATATTTTATAAAATTCAAATGTCTTGCAATTTAAATACTGAGGTTTTTATTTTATTGCAATTTTACTTCACCAGACTAACTCTATAACCTTCTAGTTAAATCGTAGTCACATGAGCAGCATATGATAATTAACCATCAAAATTGAATCAATCAAATATTATTTAAGTCCAATTTTTTTCATCTGCACATTGATCTGCAAAGCTGTGATAACCGCTTCAACGCTCTACCAGGCGAACCACAGTTGGAGATCATTAACTCGCGCATCTCTGTCAGACTCATCGTTGCTCCGTGTTGAATATCTCTTCCACTTGTGGAAACAGTTTGTGATCCTTTATGCCTAAACAGTTGTTCGCTAAGAGTCTGAATGAATTGAAGGGACACAACGGGACATATATGTGAACGTCGATTCTGCCAGGGCGTAGGATAGCAGAATTGATGTTTTCCTTACTGTTCATAGTGAAAACCATGAGTTATTCATCTCCGCAACACGAACTTAATATTCCGTCCATGGAGTTCAATACACCTGATAAAGTAACTCTTGAATAATTAGAATTTGATGGCGTGGATCGATCTTCAACGACGATTATCGATTTTTTCTTGTAGTTTGTAACAGAAGCGTTTTAAGATCGGAATCGTCAACAACTTTTAATAACTCGATATCCTAATATTCTATACTCGGGTCCAGTTCGTACCCGGTTCTTACAAAAATCCGGGTATGATTCTACCCGATTGGGCCATACCAAGTTCCTACCCGGTTCTGGGTATTTGTACATCTCTACCCTTCACCAATTTGGTATTATAATCTATTTTTAAAGTCGTCAAAATGATTAAGAATTATTTTTATGAATTGACGATTAGTATTCTACGACCGTTTTCTTTTTTCGTTCCATAAAATGCATAAAAAGTGAGTGTTTTAGTATCTAAATATTAAGTATTAACTCATCTCATCATGGTATGTATTAGATAAAATAACTCTACGCGAAGAGCCATTGGGAAAGTGAAAATCGGGCTACAGGAAGGTACAAGTACCGGAGCAAAAAGTACAAAACTATATAGCCTCACTGTTCTAGGAAAATGATATACAGTTGCCCCACGCAAGAAGTGTTTCGCCACTGTTGCGATGAAGCTTGATTTTTCGGTACCGAAAGGTCTGTAGAGGAGATATCTCTGCTTACTGCTTTTCAACCTAGGTAATACAATGCGGAGATGGAAGAATTTGAACTTAAATAATACATATTTTTTTCAATTTTGATGGCTAATTACGTATTTGTCCATCACATTTCTCTCATATGACTAGATTTTAACTAGAAGGTAAATCGAGTTAGTATGGTGGAGTGAAATAGCAATAAAATAGAAACCTTGCTATGTAAATTGCAAAACATTTGAATTTTGTAAAATATTGCAATGGGCTATAAACCACAGGGACCAAAACCGCAATTTACTAGAAAGAATAAAGAATCATACCCACAATTGGCAAAGAATAAAGAATTATACAATCACATGTTAAGCAATATAACAGGATGATTAGAACTATAAAGATCAAGAGTTGAACCGTATTGATCAATCTTTGAAGCAGAAAATATGGTGATGGTGATGATGCTGTTGAAGATCCTGATGAATCATGGCTTGAATATTGCAGAAGTGTTTTACATGGCAAGGGATATTAATGGGACCTTGATTATGATACCCATACTCAAGTTCAGCTTTCTTCAAGAGCTCCATGAACAATGGATGATTGAGGTACATCACTGGTATTATGAACCTTTTCTTTTCTTCATCTTCATGTCCCATCACTGCCATGCACCCTTTTTGTATCTTCATCATACCATCATCTTCCTTCATCTTATGATGATGATGATGATGGTGGTGGTGAAAGATCAAGAAATGTTCTCCAATACCCATGATCCGACGATGAAATTGTGAATAGAAAGAGTACTAAATGTGATTCTGTTGGGATGTCGCTCATCACAACATGAGTGACTGATTTTGTTTTGTTTCCTTGAGAATGAATGCACATGCAGTATGTATATATAGGGAGGGGGAGGGGGGGAGTAAGGGCGAAAGTGTAATTTTACTGTGGGTGGAGGGAGAATGATTCTAAGATGGTATTTGACATTAGAGTTTAGATTATATGTAAAGGGAGGAAATGGGTCGGGTTTTAACTGGTCAAGGAGCCGACCCACCGGGTGGATAGTTGTATCATATTTGGTTTTTATATATATTTCAAACATTGGACACTGTAAAAGTCAAAAAAATGTTTTTCTTTGACTTCCATTACAATTTGCTAATTGGAAAATTGTTATTTCTAACATCAACTTGTCTTGATTTATTTATAAAAATTGTTTTATAATTATTCGTTTTTGATATCCCAAAAGTAATCATGCGGCACATGATATGTTCCATACCACACGGAAACCGGACTAGTCCTATGTGTAGGGCCATTAATTTGGTAGTTCTATTTTTTGCTTGCTTGCTTGTTTCCTTTTGTTTTCCTGGTGTTGTTATTGTTTTGGTAAGTGCATGCAAGTACGGGCGGCAACTCCTATCAAGTTAACAGAGCCAGAAAACACGATCCTAGCCCAAACACATTCAACTCATAGTTTCATATAATGTGGTCGTGATCTGTTGTTTATCCAAACACACATGGTTGGACATATGTTATAGGATATGGTGTTACGTGTGACACATAAAAACGTGTTGTATTTGTATAAAATTTAGTAATATCGTATATTTCTTAACATCAAACCTGTAAGAAAGTTGGCTATAAATATATGATTTAATAGAATAATAATTACTAAAATAGTTAAAATTGACTCAAAAGTTCTAAAAATAGCTATAGAAATTACCTTTCGTCAAAGTAATGACTCCTTGTTTTTTTTCCGATTAGAAGCTGCCACATCAGCTCTGTTGATTGAGACAACTAGAATTTAGTTAACATTTTTACGTAAAAAACGCTAGCTTAGCCGGTACAACTTTGGTGAAAAGCACCAACTAACTAGCCTAGTCAATGTCTATTTTCTCAGTTTCTTAGCCAACCATGTTTGTTTTTGTAATTTTCAGTAATTGAATAGGAGACTTGGTTGGCTACTAGTAGCCTCCATTATTTGTTTTTAGTGTCTTCCAATTGTCAGATCATTAAATTTCCATCTCCATCAATTAAGCAATAAAACAAATAACGTAATCCGACTTCAATAATTCTAACAAAAAAACAACTATTTATAGGATTCGTAGCATGAGTTGAACCGGATATTGTTTTGATATTCTCATTGAATGTATTTTTTTTAATCACAGAGCGTATAATATCAGATTTTTGTTGGTCGGGTTTGAATTAGTAAAATGTTTAAGGACATTCGAAGATAAAAAATGATGGAACCAGTAATATATTTTTTGTTGGTCTCATTAAATTCGCACATTAGCAAGTTTAGCTGGATAGAGACGGGGTGGTTTGCTCAAGGTTATGGGAAATATATAATTCTAGGGGGATTTCCTGCGCTTTGCGGCGGAAACTCTATCCATACTAGTTTGGTTCGTTATGACATCGACACTCACTTTAGTAAGCAAAAACGAAAACTAAAAAATGAATACCAGTAGCAGTTTAGTATTATTGATACGATGTTGTTCGATCAGAGTGGGTTCAGTTCATCATAGCACCACCTCGTATGATTTAAGATACCAAAAAATTCTCTCGTCTCGAATGCAATTCCGTTTTCAACAAAAATAAGTTAACGAAATGTAGAGAAAAAAAATTAAACACACACGTCTTCAATTTTTTTTTTAAAAAGTTAACGAACACGAATTTGTACATTCATAACCATATATTAAATAATCTTATAAATAGTTATTAGATTTTACATATAGTTGTCGTCAGTGTTTTTTCCCTTTATCTAAATGAAGATTATCGATTATAATATATAAATAAAATAGTCATGCAAACAAAAGATGGTAGCATAAGTGAATATGAGATTAGAAAATGGAAATATCTAAATCACCCATGAATATCTTATTCTTTTTGTCCGGGGTAAAAAGGTTTTCCTTTTATTATTGTTATTGTTATTATTATCATTTTGAAAAAATGACAACCACTCGCTACTGTTCAAGTCCTTTAATATTGCAGTAACTAGTAAAGTAATAGTAATAGTAACTAGTAACTAGTAATAGTAACTAGTAATAGTAACTAGTAACTAGTAAACTCTCGCTACCGTTCAAGTCCTTTAATATTGTATATACTAGTAATAGTAATAGTAATAGTAAATAGTAAATTTCTCTTGTGCGTTGCAGCGGCGTGAAAACGTAAGGTAACTCGAATGTATACCGTCTAATGAAAACGTATCATATTTGACCCAACTCGTTTTCAAAGAGTATTTACGTCAAAACGTAGACCAACTAAAAACGTACATAAAATTTACGTGAAAATGTATTATATTTGATGTCTCACCCCGACCCGCAGCGGAATAGGTGATCGGGGCATGATTGGGTTAACTCGAGAGCTTATGACTTACTATTACTTGTTTTAAATATTCATTAATTCATATCAAGTGTCTCACAATACAAATAATTCACATAAACAATTACAAACACAAGACGATGTTTATAACAAGTATATTACACTAATCCGTTTCTTGTTAACTAAGGCCCATCCTATGTCCAATCTTCTCTTCGTACATGTTCACCTGTATCATGTGTAAAAATGGTTTTTGGGTCAACAAAGGTTGGCGAGTGAATCTCATTTATTCATTTGAAAGAATTAGTTATATTGATTAATTTAATAAATAAAAAATGTGAATAAACCAAATATGAGCATGTAAATCCATCCACAAAGCACATAACATCAAGCAATGAACACATGAGCATGATAAATGATGAACTATGAGATCCAGGCTCAATCAAACGGAGCCGATCTAATGAGGCACGCGATGCTCAACTCGTATCCAACAAGGAACTGATGGGCCTAATGAGAATGATTGCACTGAAATGAGAAAATGTAACCACATATAACAACAAACAAACATTACATAGCACGTTAGATCATATTATGGTAGTAGCACAAGTGTTTGAATAAAAGAAATATGTAAACGACATATGATACACCCCAAAACATAAATAAAAAGGGGAATTTGTAAGGATTCACTCACCGTGTTTGCGTTTTTAATCCTTAGTGAAAAACCACACGAGAATAAGGAGAAAATCCAATTGATAAGCGTGATTTAAGCTAGACAAACGAATGCAACATGAAAAGGGTAAACGTTATGCGAGGCATAGCTAAATGAACCAACATGATATTTAGACTCGTTGAGCCTAATGAGCCTCTACAAGGCTACGCCAAGCCTAAAGGCGAGCCTAAACTAGGCTACCTTAACGAGCCTAATGCTCCTTAACTAAGAACCTAAACTAAACTAATTCAACTAAGAAAGCAATAAATAAATGAATATTAAAAAAAGAAGATTACCTCAAAGAAGAACTTTACAAAATGAAAAGAGCTTAAAGGGCAGCACCTCCTCGTCGAAAGTGGAAATAAAACTATTACACACCAAACCCAAAGGGGTATTGTGCTTGTGGAACCACCAAATTTAGTTATTCCACTTGTTTGTACTCAAACTAGGAGTTGCAAGCTATAAAGAACCAAGCAAGAGTATTTATAGGTGTGAAATGGAGCACAAAATGGTGATTGGGGCGATGTGGGATGACTTTAAAACAAGATTTTCGCGTCTTTCAAATCAGCAACAAACACAAAACTTGTTTTCGCGATTCCCGCTTCGTTATAACTCCGTTTTGCGCACGGTTTTCGCCTACGTTCATTATTTTCAGAGTACTATCATATGGAAGAGAGTAATCCAATATCCATGGTGTCGAGAATTGGGC
This sequence comes from Scalesia atractyloides, assembly GCA_947069175.1. Taxonomy (NCBI): domain Eukaryota; kingdom Viridiplantae; phylum Streptophyta; class Magnoliopsida; order Asterales; family Asteraceae; genus Scalesia; species Scalesia atractyloides. Next base: position 38,282,879 of record CAMTDV010000008.1, on the reverse strand, counting down.
TTAATACTTGGGTCTTGATGCGGGTCGAGGGTTATGTTCTAAAACTTGTGTTTGTGATTCCCATTACGTTGGAACTCAGTTTAATGCACCATTTGAACCTACTTAATCCTTAGTATACCAAGTATATCTTGGAGTTTTGAATGGACCAGAATGATAGCTCAAGGATGGAGAAAAGTTGGTAAGAAGTCACCCGAAAGTCATCTTATGACAAAACTAAGAATACAACATGTAGAGCTTCTTACTTGCTATCATTTACATCTAAACCCTCCAAAACACAATGTCTTATCTTAAGGCATGTATATAATGAAGTTTGGATGATAAGAAGGTTAGGATATGATGTTCTAGGTATGTTCACGAAGTTTCCAAAGTTTTTGATTAACTTAAGGAAAACCTTAGTTTTAGACCTTCGAGATATGGAGGGTTGCTTCAAAATACATGGAAATGAATTTACAAGGTCGTCTAAAACATGTATAAGACTATAAATCACCAGATATGATAACATGTATGATCAAAACATAGAATCCAAGACATTTTATTGCTTAAACATAAACAAAATTACGTGGAATATGAAAACGGATCGAGTTACAAAAACGGGTCGGGTTTTAGGATTCATTTTTTTTACGAATGTTACAGTCTGCCCTACTTTTGGAAATTTCATCCCGAAATTAGGAGGTAACCGTTTAGCTATTTAACATTTGGGTGGTAAAGGTAATTCAAAAAGGATTGCAGTGTTTAAGGATTTTGAAAATGAAAATTTTAACAAAGGTTTGATGTGGTGGAGTGGCTCAAGTGTTTCGTTTGTTGCCGAGACCCGGGTTCTAATCCCTGGTCCACTATTTTATATTTTTTTTAAATTTAAAGTTTTGAAATGTTACAAATCAGACCCCTTAACTCTACTATCCGAACTAACTTGGCTACTACCTCATATTACCTTAAAACTTACTTTAAAACCTAACAAAACTAACTAGATTTTATTAATGATTTTAATTGTGATATTAATTAAATTAAATAATAAATAAATAATCGATAAATGAATTTATATTTAAGAGTAAAATCTTTCAACGATTATTTATTTCGCAAAAATTTCCGAGGTTTAAAGGTTAGGATCCGGATTTCATAGTGGGTCGGACTTCTGGATACCCGTTTTGGCGGATGTTACAGTCTCCCATACTTTTAGGAATTTCGTTCCAAAATTAGGAGGGAATCGTTCTTGAGGGTTAGTTAATAGGGTCTTATAGATTGGATCTCGAGTATGCTAGGTAAGAAAATTCTCGATGATGCTAAGGATATACATAACTAGGTGAGTGTGAAGTTTGGGGTTTGATTGAGGCGGTAACGTTCCTAGTAAGGGTTGAATACCCTGCTACATGAATCGCTTTTTGATGCCTGAGGCGTAGAAGTGAAAAGCATTGTAACACGGAGATGGCTAACCGGATATTGTTTCATGCTAATGGGTTTTGAGAAAATCGGAGCGTCATAATGATAAAGTTATCTCACAAAACGAAATCATCAACCACATCGTTATCCAAATTGAGATTGACACTACTTACACAGAACTTCCCATAACCGTCTAACAATGCTTTTGATCACCTGACAAGAACACTTGTATATAAGAAGTACCTGCGGCGTATCCACTATGTCCTTGTCAAATTTTCATTGGCCTTGTTATTAAGTCATGATTAGTTCTATGTGACTCGTCCTAAAATCTACCAAACATAAAGAAACACAACAACCCATGCTTGAGTCTCGAATCCGAAGAAAGCAAGACTAAATGACGGCGGTACCTCTCTCATGTATTATGAGGAAGTGGTCAGTCTATGAAAAAGTGAGACACGACCCAACTTCCCTAAATGATGAGACGGGGTTCGTCGTGATGTATGATGACATGAATGACATGAAATTTAATCGTTGGCATAGGGTGATATAAATTGCATTAATGGCATTAATATGAAATAATGAAATCTTGAAACATTATTACCCAAATTGAAAACAATGGTAACTTGAATAGTCAGGACAAGAAATGGAATTTATTAAAGCTTGATTGGAAATACAAATAAAATAAACAACTGGAGCAGAGTCTTGAGTCTTCATGATGGGAGAAAGGCTAGTTAGGCTGTTCGTTCGCACCGTCGTTGACCTCAACTGGGTTTGCGTTGATATTGTAGGCTCCCCCTCTTGCTGGTGGGGGTGCTGGGTTTGCCTGGTTCGCTTGGTTAACTGGATTTTATTGGGCTTGAGCGTTGATGATGTTAACCAGCCTAGGGCACGTGTTTCTGAAATGAGTAGGATCACCATAATTAAAGCAAGCTAGAACATATGGAACCATGGGATAATGAGGTTGTTGATAGGGTTGGATCATGTTTTGGGCAAAAAGTGGAGCTTGGTTTTGAGGAGTACGACATGTGTTACTCAGATGACCATAAAGCCCATAATTGGCACATAGTCGGCAAGGTACGGTGGGTTGGTGGTGATAATGGCAGGTGTTGCATTGAGGGTGGGGACCATTGTAGGGTTTCTTGTTTGGGTAAGCTGGATTGGGTGCCACTTGGGGTGATTGGGATGGCTTGGAGGGGTACAGCTTGTGAAGTTGGGTTGGTCAAGGCAATAGCGTAGTTTGTACCGTCATGCTTTCATTTAGTATCGGAACGAGAAGATGGTTCAGCCTTGATTGCTTTTGGCTCTTCCACCGAAGCCTTGTCAGTTATGCCCTTCTTTTTAAAGTCTCCATTTCGAATATGGTTTTCGGTGAGTTCAGTGGCTAATTCCATTGCAGTTTCCAATGTTGCGGGTACAGTGCTCATTTACGGAATCGTGGATACCAGAAGGAAGACCCCTAATGTAATGTTCAATGAGACGGTGAGAAGGAGTGAACATATTTGGGACCATCTGGTTCAGCTCGAGGAAACGTTTGTTATAGGCCATGTGGTATCCATCTTTTTGCTTTAAGAGGTAGAATTCATCCTCCAACTTCTTGATCTCACTCCTAGGACAGAACCGTTTAGCCATTAGTTCCTTGAGTTGTTCCAAGGCTAGGGCCACAACAGCCTCAGCCCTTCTTCGACCCTTTTAAGCGTTCCACCAGGTTAGAGTTGTTCCGACGAGGCGGTCAGTAGCATAACGAACCTTACGATCATTAGGACAATCACAATTTAGGAAGGTGTTTTCCATTTCCTCGAACCATCAAAGAAGTGCAGTTGCTTATAGGGCACTTGGATGTAGTTGCGGGAGCATTGACAGCGTTTGGTTCGACTTCGTTGACTTGGTTATTAGCGAGGGCTTGTTGAACTTGGATCACAATGTTAGGAATCATGGTAGCCATTTACTTGGCGATTTGGGCAGCCATGCGCGGAGTTTCCGGTTCTTTTTCTCCGTGAAGGTGTCTAGAGGACATCTACAGGAATTTATACAAACGAGATTGTGAAATTATGTTGATGGATTTGCTAGCAGTGATGCAAAAGAAAAAAATATATATATAAACATATGATAAAATGAAAACTTTTGGGGTGTATTTGAAAACAATAACTTATGATAACACAACACTTTTAAAGTGTTCTTGGGCTTTGCTCGTAATTGGGCCTTGCATGCCGCCATACTTCACCTTCGTAATCATGTGGGCCCCCATGATTACCGGGCTTTCGTATGGTTCGCATGTGTTAGCCTGGTAACATACACTAAAACCCGGAGAAAATCGAGAAATATGAATGTAACGTATGAAAGTCGGAGTGCATCCAGGTGTGGACACGGTGAACCTCAAAGTGAGGTTAGTTCACACAACGTTTTATGTGGCATGCTATGGCCTAATAGGTCCTTCGTACTCTCATCAGATGTCCCCAGGTAGGCAAACGGGTCCGTTAATTCGGATTTATGCGAATGCCAATCCTAGACAGGACGTCCTGACTACCGGTACTCGAACCCTTCCAGTTACTACATGCCCGTCACATGAACTCACCTTGATGAGATTTGAAAACAAAAAAAAATATCACAAAAGTTTGAATAACATAAAAATAAGTACTTGGAAAATGGAGAGAAATGTTTCGAAAATTTAAAGGAAATCGAGAACTTATAAATTAGGGTTTCATAAGTTTCGCATGGTACATTTCAGGTGGAGTGATATGTATATATGTAACATATATGTAGACTTCATGACATAATATAACACATTGCACGTATCACATAATCAAGTAACAAATAGAGTGTTTGCATGCGTTTGTGTGTGAAATGAAAGGAATTTAAATGTGTGAGCAATAGCAAATCATAAGTCAAACAAAACATGAAATCACATAAGCACATAGGTCCTAGTTGACTAAAGTATAGGTCCTAAGGGTCTAATAACCTATCTTATATCCCTGAAGTCAATAGCTCTGATACCAATCTGTCACAGCCCGATGCGCAGCGGAATAGGTGATCGGGTCATGATTGGGTTAACTCGAGAGCTTATGACTTGCTATTACTTGTTTTAAATATTCATTAATTCATATCAAGTGTCTCACAATACAATAGTTCACATAAACAATTGCAAACACAAGACGATGTTTATAACAAGTATATTGCACTAATCCGTTTCTTGTTAACTAAGGCCCATCCTATGTCCAATCTTCTCTTCGTACCTGTTCACCTGTATCATGTGTAAAAATGGTTTTTTGGGTCAACAAAGGTTGGCGAGTGAATCTCATTTAAACATTTGAAAGAATTACTTATATTGATTAATTTAATAAATAAAAAAATGTGCATAAACCAAATATGAGCATGTAAATCTATCCACAAAGCACATAACATCAAGCAATGAACACATGAGCATGATAAATGATGAACTATGAGATCCAGGCTCAATCAAACGGAGCCGATCAAATGAGGCACGCGATGCTCAACTCGTATCCAACGAGGAACTGATGGGTCTAATGAGAATGATTGCACTGAAATGAGAAAATGTAACCACATATAACAACAAACAAACATTACATAACACGTTAGATCATATTATGGTAGTAGCATAAGTGTTTGAATAAACGAAATATGTAAACGACACATGATACACCCCAAAACATAAATAAAAAGGGGAATTTGTAAGGATTCACTCACCCGTGTTTGCGTTTTTAATCCTTAGTGAAAAACCGCACGAGAATAAGGAGAAAATCCAATTGATAAGCGTGAGTTAAGCTAGACAAACGAATGCAACAAGAAAAGGGTAAACGTTATGCGAGGCATAGCTAAATGAACCAACATGATATTTAGACTCGTTGAGCCTAACGAGCCTCTACAAGGCTACGCCAAGCCTAAAGGCGAGCCTAAACTAGGCTACCTTAACGAGCCTAGTGCTCCTTAACTAAGAACCTAAACTAAACTAATTCAACTAAGAAAGCAATAAATAAATGGATATTAAAAAAAAGGAAGATTACCTCGAAGAAGAACTTTACAAAATGAGAAGAGCTTAAAGGGCAGCACCTCCTCGTCGAAAGTGGAAATAAAAACTAATACACACCACACCCAAAGGGGTATTGTGCTTGTGGAGCAACCAAATTTGGTTATTCCACTTGTTTATACTCAAACTAGGAGTTGCAAGGTATAAAGAACCAAGAAAGAGTATTTATAGGTGTGAAATGGAGCACAAAATGGTGATTGGGGCGATGTGGGATGACTTTAAAACAAGATTTTCGCGTCTTTCAAATCAGCAACAAACACCAAACTTGTTTTCGCGATTCCCGCTTCGTTATAACTCCGTTTCGCGCATGGTTTTTGCCTACATTCATTATTTTCATAGTATTATCATATGGAAGAGAGTAATCCAATATCCATGGTGTCGAGAATTGGGCTTAATCCTTGGTGGGTCTTGATGCGGGTCGAGGGTTATGTTCTAAAACTTGTGTTTGTGATTCACGTTACGCTGGAGCTCAGTTTAATGCACTATTTAAACCTACTTAATCCTTAGTATACCAAGTATATCTTGGAGCTTTGAATGGACCAGAATGATAGCTCAAGGATGGAGAAAAGTTGGCAAGAAAGTCACCCGAAAGTTATCTTATAACAAAACTAAGAATACGACATGTAGAGCTTCTTACTTGCAATCATTTACATCTAAACCCTCCAAAACACAATGTCTTATCTTAAGGGATGTATATAATGAAGTTTGGATGATAAGAAGGTTAGGATATGATGTGCTAGGTATGTTCACAAAGTCCCCAAAGTTTTTTTTTAACTTAAGGAAATCCTTAGTTTTAGACCTTCGAGATATGGAGGGTTGCTTCAAAATACATGGAAATGAATTTACAAGGTCGTCTAAAACATGTATAAGACTATAAATCATCAGATATGATAACATGTATGATCAAAACATAGAATCCAAGACATTTTATTGCTTAAACATTAAACAAAATTACGTGGAATATGAAAACGGATCGAGTTACAAAAACGGGTCGGGTTTTAGGATTCATTTTTTTACGAATGTTACATTTGACCTAAACCAACTTAAATTTAAAACATACATATATACAAAGTAGGGGCGGATCTACGTCAAAAGAACGGGTTCCAGTGTAACACCCCAAAAACGGGTTTGGTAATCAAACCACGTTAATAGTAAAGAGCGGATAAAAGACCGTTAGAGGTAAAAGTAAAACCGTAAACGAAATAACTATGAACAAAATAACCTAGTTAATAACATGTATATAAATAATAAGACAATGAGTTGTAGTCTCATTTAAAATCAAAACTAAACTTGAGGGAACAAAGTTGCCAAGAAAGGAAACTTGATTTATTAAAACAAGTTATTAACACATAATATACACATTTAGTGTGTATATGTCGACCCTCAGGAGAAAGAACTCGGGAAAACCCTTGTTCAAGCTTAATCCACTAAATTGAAGACCAATTCGAGACCCAAATCAGTGCATGAACATGAATTATTGATCACCTTGATTAGGGGATCACAAGGTATGTCTTAAACCTAGATTGGTGAAAGTTGCGATTTGAGACAAGTAGATTACTTGTAGTTAGATAGTTGAGTTATGATTCAAAGATGATATTAAGTGTATGTGTATGATTGATTTTGTTAAACTTAAAGAAATTATGCACAATTTGATGTAAGATTACTTGTTTGTGATTAACAAGTAGATTATAAAGTGGGTTTTAATAATATGATGAAGTTGATGATATATCTATGTTTAGAATCATCATGCATGATAATAGTAGGAAGATACTTGAACAAATTATGAGTTTGAGTACATATTCATACTTGGTAGGGAATGGTTTGTATGAAATGATGAAATAGATGTTAAGTTAATGTTAATAAGCGTATAAGATCGTGTTGTCTACTAGTTAGTGTGTAAAAATTTGGTAATATTAGGTATCGGATGAATGTCTAATAATATGATGAAATGGGTTGCTGCATAAAGATGAAAACCTAGCTAATGGATAAATTAGCATTGTTAATCAAAAGCTAAGTTAACTTGATGTTAACAATCGCTTGAATTTGGTCATGAACTTGGTTTGGGAAACGTAGCTATAATGGTGGCCTAAGAATAACGCTTACCGGGTAATTAACGAACTACCTAAATGAGTTGTTAAACTTGTTTGTGGGTTAGTATGAGTAAATAGGCAGTTGACTTTTAAAAGTCAAACTGACCAATATTAAGATCGAATGATAAATTTGATATAAATCCGTAAGGTGGAACAGTCGTGTTAGATGATGACTAACCTAACCATCTTACGAATGATAAATGATAGTTTGACGCTTGACAAGCTAGGCGGAGGCTTGGGAAGAAGCGGGTCAAACTGATCAAGTACGCGGAAAAGCATAATCGGATTTCGAGGTAAGTACAGCTTACATCCTTAAAATAGTAAATGTACTTATGTATTTGAATATGAACAAGCGATTTGGTATTCGGAACAAGATTTCGAAATACAAGGTTCGACGTGTATTGATACGGGTCGGAATAAGCAAATATGGTACTAAACCATATTTGATGGTAAAAGGGGGGAAATGGTAATTGACATGTGTTGACAAATAAACAAGGAATTTTAAAAGGTTACCTTATGGTGTAAACCATAAGGAATAAGAAGGGGTAATATGGTAATTCAGGCACGGGTTTGATGAATAAATATTAAACTCTAAAATAAGAGCATTCTATGGCATAAACTCTAATAGGTTAAAAGAATTAAGAATATGACCATGAGGTGTAACTGAAACTGATAAATGATGAGATGGTAAGTAAACACCATCTCGTAATGATAAAATGGTCATTTAGACCAAATGGGTCAAACAGTGTGGTCATCCCCATTTGACAATAATATCTAATGAACGCTTGTCGAGTTTTGCATTCACAGGGAAATGGCGTTTGGTTTGCGTCGCTATTAATTAAAGATTAGTAGCGTAAGGTATTTAAACGAGTCAATGCAATGACTCGAGCCAGGTATGTGTAATGGGTCAAACTCTCATTTAAGAATTTAAGGTCCGATGAGAGTTAAATGAGTCATAAATGAATATCGGGTTAACTAAAGCAAGGTAAATCTCATAATCTAAATGGTAGACATCAGGTTCATAGGAACCTAATGATTTTAAATAAAATTACGATTTAAATGTGTTCTTTGGTCAAATCATGCGATTGATAGTCCTACATCGTAAAAGGGGGATCTAAGTTGACCAAAATGCCCTCGGGTGATAAAACAAGTAAACGACCTTGAGGTTAGTTTAAAAATGTGTTTCATAAGAAGGTTCACCTTTGCGCTAGTGTATTAGCAAATGGCATAAGCCGTTTCGGCTTAATGCCTAACATTGGGTCTTTTTCGTAAAATGTCAACCGAATGGTAGAAATTGAAAATAAAATATTTTCTATAACAAATCCACCATAAGTATAGTTGTGGTGGAAGATAATAGATATTTTAGTATTAAAAATGAGAAACAAGATAAGAGGAAGTGAGATTTAAGTTTATGTGCTTAAATCTCTAAATGGGTCAAAATGAATATGCACATAAACCAAGAGTGGATGCGTAATTCCTAAGAATTAGAAATACGGGTTAAGGATTTCTAGTTAAATATGTCGGTAAACAATTTATGGACATTTAGAAACAAGTTTCAAGTAAAACGGATAAAAATCGAGTAAGTTACGAAAGTTTTCGTAACTAAAACGACAAACTTAAAAAGAGCTGCAGCAGCGTACTGTAAGCTACGGTGGCCTACCATAGCTTACGGTTGATGGCTGCTGATCAGAACAGAATCAACAGACCGTAAGCTACGGTCCGGAGCCGTAGCTTACGGCGGGTGATTTCTAAAAATGTTGTTTTTAATGTTTTGGGCCTTCGGGCTTATTCGGTTATGTTATAATCTATTTATAACTAACGTATTTCATAAATTATGAAATATAGGTAATGATTGTAAGCACCGGAGGAGGACCAAGCTCTATGAAGAACCGAACACGATCAAAGCTCAAGCTTCCGTACTTGGTTTTGTTAATACGAAACTATTCAATGATAATATGTTAAATTGATTAATGTTTATGAAGTTTTAATAAGTTCGAAAATATGCACGGACGTGTATTCGCATTTGCACATTTTGATGCGAAATCTTAATAGAAATTCAATAAATTAAGATAGGGTCTTACATCCAGGAACCCAGTCAATTTGTAATTTTTAGCGAAAACCTATATAAAAAATAGATTAGGAACACATATATAAATTATGAGTGAACTCATAACATAAAATGTTTAGTGTTTCATTGGAAAAATGTGTCGTTTTCAACTTAGGGATCCCGAGTTCGATTCCACCATTCCGCTTTAAAGTAAAAAAAAGGCAAAAAACGTGAACACAAAACTCACACATCCCGCCTCCACCCTCTCCAACCCCCGCCCCCTCCAGTCTCCACCTCCAGCGATTGTCCACCACTCCAAGTTCCAAAATCTAACTCTCTCAGGTGTGTTATAACTTATAATTTGTTGATGTTAATTTTCTTTTGTTGCCTTTGAATATGCTTTAAAGTGTGATTAGTGTGTTAATTTCTAAAGATCATGTTGGAATCATTTATGGACTTCATAGTTTTGATTGTTGATTCTGGCGCTGAGGATGTTGCATAGGGTTAGGATAGAGATTAGTCATCTTGTTCGTAGAAAATTAAACAAATTTCTGGAGAAAGATCTTTGAATATCTAATACCATAATAAAAGGTTTAGAAAAATCTAATTTGTACAGAGTAAAGCACATGACAATAAGGAGAAGTTACTCTAAAGATGCTTTTTCTATATGCTTACTCTTTTGTATTTATTCTATAGTGAACATTTTTTATTGGTTAACTTTATTCAATATTATAATATTTTAGAGTGGAAGAAGGTTCACAAACGACTTGAGCCATAAAATGATAAAATGCAGCATACCCATAACCAAAATCTTATATTTCTGTGTTGTTAAGATAAATTCTTCTGTGGTAAACATTTACTTTTTTTAATTATCTATGATTATGTTTATTATTCTGAAATTGTGAATATGATTTTTTATGGCTAATGCTAATGGAAATTTGATATGAAATTTAGGTCTTTATTATGTTTTGCGACCCGACCCAAAAAATCTAACTAATTTTTGTGAAAAATTGACCACCAAAAAAAGTGAACCCATAAGAAAAAATCTTGGATCCGCCACTGATACAAAGCAATATCGATAGGCGGCAATATGATTGGTTTCCCTCGTATTACACGGCGTGACTTTGGTCGTTATCAGCTCGACTCATCGAAAAACCAAAAGCGAAGATTGATATAAGTAAATACTGATATCGGTTGCGTACCAATTAGAAAAATAAAATTAGGTTTTTCCTAAGCGAGAGTTTGATCGTTTTATCCCGTACTATGTAACATCCGTCGAAAAACGGGTTTTCAAAACCCGCTTCGTTTATTTAATCGAACAATCAGTTTTAAATTTTTGTTGTTATTTATGACTTATTTTAATTTTAAACGATACACAATTAATAAACCAATTAGGATTTAAAAACAAAAATTATTAAAAAGTGAAAATAAGAAAATTAAAAATAAAACAAGGCTGCCGGGATTCGAACCCGGGTCAGCCGGACAGCCAAGTCTTAACACACACACATCCAACCACTCCGCCACTTTTGTTATTTGATAACATATCGAAACAATTAATTCAAATAATGAAACACAGAAATCAAATCCAGTCAAAGACGCGCTCATTTCGCAGTCGCCGGAAATCCCGACGACTTCGCCGATAATTGACGTTTCTATTGATTTAACCGAAGAATTAACCTCAACGTCGGTTATAACCGATGTCTAAACCCGCGACATCAGTCGTAACCGCCGGAAATCAGCTGACCATGAATTGAGACTGAAATCAGACCCAATTCGTCTCGATTCTTCCCTATAAATACACCCACAAGTCTCTGGTAGCCTTTTCGCTCAAAATCGCACCTTTTCTAGAAGCAATTTCACTCGTCGGAAATATCCTGCCATCACCGGACTTTCGCCGGAAAACCGAGACTCACCTCAAAACGGTAAATACCTCTACTCTTTCTGTTTCAATCCGTTGTTAGACTGTTACTAACTTCAATCCAACCATCAGAATCAATCCCAGACGACGTAGCCGGAATATGCAGCTCTCGCCGGAAAACCTCTGAAATTTCTGATCCCACGCTGTGAATCGGTATAATCATTCAAACTTCTGTTAATCCTTGTTTAAGTACCTCAATTTCATAACTAATCGAACAGAACTGTTAATTGATTCTAACAGCCGAAGTTCACAAACAGAGCTGACGAATCTTTGCCGGAGTTCTGTGAAAGACACTGATCGGTACATCCTTTCCCCAAACTCTCTCCATTCATTACCTTTCAATTACTTATAATGCTTGTTAATCGAATTAGACATGAATCAGTTGAATCATCATTATCTGTAATCTTGAGTGAAGAAGACGTAGTTCAGTTATATTATAAGATTAATTAAAATTAGTATATTGAACGGGTTAGACACACAGTCCAGCGGTGGACTGTGTGCAAACAATACACGCACGTCTCGAGTTCGATCCCTGTCCCAACCTTATTCTCTTGAAATAAAAATGCCCTTTTTAACCGAACCGGGATAACTCACAGAATCATGTTAAGTATAATAAAAACCGGATTATTAACCAGGTTAGACACACAGTCCAGCGGTGGACTGTGTGCACATTAACCCACAGGTCCCGGGTTCGAGACCTGTTGACAGCACCGGTTCGATACATTTAAAATCCTTTTTAAAATAAATAATTTCTGGATAAACCTAAATAGTATATAAGTATAATTAAAAACAGAATTATTTCGGGTTAGACACGTAGCTCAGTTGGTAGAGCTGCGTGCACGCGTACGGGAGGTCACGGGTTCGAGTCTCTCCCAGCGCACATATATAAGCGACCGGACCGGTCAACGGTCAATGGTCAACGGTCAACGGTCAACGGTCAAAAGTCAACATTTTTTTATTATTTTTATTTATTTATCTAATTTAAAAATCAATTAAAAATACTTAAAAATAACGTTTTTAAAGTTAGAAAATAGCCTTAAACTCACAAAAATATATCCAAAAATCCTATTAAAATAGTTAATAAAATCCACACACTTACCGTACCTTTTCGTTATTAATTAGGTTAGTTATTCCTCGTCGATCAATCCTCTAAACTCGTGCGCATTCAACATCTTCAAGCAAACGCACCCAATGTGAGTGAATCTCTACCAATTCCCCGTTTTAATCACATTTTGGGGTGTATCATGTGTCGCTATTTATTTATTATAATTAAACACTTGTGCATCCATCATGTTCATGATCAAATGTGTTGCCAATATATATCTATTGTTTGTTTGGTTAATGTTTAAATTAAAGTTATCATTTTCAGTACATACATTTCAGAGGCCGCCGCTCCCCATTACCTATGAGCGTGAGCTGTTCCCCATTACCTATAAGCGTGAACCAGGCGTTGCCAACAAAAGATCGGCTCCGTTTGATTGAGCCTTGATCTCACATACATTAGCATAGGCCGTCCGTTCCCCATTACCTATGAGCGTGAACCGACGTTGCCAACATATACATTGTCATTCTTATTATATACTTAAGCAAGGTGGTTCGTGATCGTTATGTTTACATACATTTGTTCATATATGATTATTGCACAATTTTCCCATATTAATTACAATAATGAATCAATAACAAATGTTTTTAACAAGGTTCACTCGCCAACTTTTTGACCCAAAATTCCCCATTTTTACACATGATACAGGTGATCAAGTTGAAGCAAGAAACATATAGGACGGCCTAGAAGAATAAACCAGTTTAGATTTTGGATTGTTTTAGTTAATTTTTCCTTTCCTTGTATTGTATGAATTTGACTTGGAACTTTGAGATGTAATTTGAATTTAATAAATATGAAACATATTAGTAAACATCATGAGCTTTGGTGACAACCCAATTATGCCCTGACTCTTATTCCGCTGCGGGTCGGGGTGTGACAGATTGGTATCAGAGCCATGACTATAGGGATATAGGATAGGTTATTAGACCCTTAGAGCCTATACTATAGTTGATTAGAATTTTTAAATTGTTTGTGTGTTACATGCAAAATTCATGATGTTTATATGCTTTATATTTATTGTTACATTCAATGTTATGCAAGCATGATCATAAATACATACTATCATACAATGCTTATCATGAATCATATTCTCATAACATATCATATCCATGGGAGCACACACCTCACAATTCATATGATTTTTACAACGATTTTTGTATTTTCAAATCACATCAAAGTGAGTTCTCATGACGGGCATGTAGTAACTGGAAGGGTACGATTACCGGTAGTCGGAACGTCCTGTCTAGGCTTGGCATTCGTATAAATCCAAAATAAAGGACCAGTTTGCCTACCTGGGGACTAACGATGAGAGTACGAAGGACCTATTAGGCCAAAGCATGCTATACCAAACGTCGTGTGAGCTAACACCACTTTGAGTTGTCATTGTGTCTACACCTGGACACCCTCCGACCATACACCCCGCAAACATATTTCATGGTTTTCATTCGGGTGATGCGAGTGTTAAACCGCCAATACAATGTGAATCCTACTAAGCCAATAGTCATGGGGGCCCACATGACTATACAGGCGATGGTATGGGGGACATTGGAGGCCCAAACATGAGCAAACCCAAGACATCCTATGGATGTAGTGCATTATTGATGATTATGTTATTTTATTATTTTAAACGACACATGACACCTAAACACTCCTTAAACTCACCATCTTCCTATGTATATTCCTGTAGATGTCGGCTAGGCAGCTACGTGGAGGACGAAAGTCAGGAAGGTCAAACGAACGCTTGGCTACTCAAATTGCAAAACAAATGCCCGCGGTGCTTCCTGATATTGTAATACAAGTCCAACAAGCTCTCACCGCGAATCCTATCAACCCACCCAATCAAGAGGATCAAAACATCGACAACCCTCCCTCCAAGAAGTGCTCCTACAAACACTTCAAGTCTTGCGATCCCCCAAAATATGAAGGGACCGAAGGTGTCACCGCTCTCCTCCACTGGTTTGAGGAAATGGAAAACACCTTCCTAAATTGCGATTGTCCCGAGGATCGCAAGGTACGTTACGCAACCGGGAGATTATTTGGGGTAGCCCTGACCTGGTGGAACACCGAGAAGGGTAAGAGAGGAGTTGAAGACGCTATGGCCTTAACCTGGGAAGAGTTAAGGGAAATGATGACAAAACGCTTCTGCCCAAGAAGCGAACTCAAGAAGTTGGAAGACGAATTCCACTCGCTGAAGCAAAAGGAAGGGGACCATACTTCCTACAACAAAAGATTTCTTGAGCTGAACCAGATGGTTCCTAACTTGTTCACCCCAATATACCGCTTGGTTGAACACTATATTCGAGGCCTCCCCTCGAAGATTCAAGACTCAGTCCTCAGCACTTCGCCTGCAACTCTCGAAGCTGCTATGGAATTAGCCACCGAACTTACCGAGAACCGCATCAGAAACGGTAAATTCAAGGAAGAGAAAAAGAAAGCCCCCGTCGAGAGCCAAACCTCAAACCATTCCACCTCCTCCTCAAAGTTTTCAAACAAGAGGAAACGAAGTACTAGAAATTTTGCTGTTACCCAAACCAATTTCCCTATCCCTGCTGCACCCATCACTCAAGTTGCCCCTTCACCTGCACCATACAAAAGGCCATACTCCGGCCCCTACCCAAAATGCACCCGTTGCCAATACCATTACTCCCCCGAACACCCCTGTCAATATTGCACCAGCTGCGGCCGTGCAGGTCACACCATCCAAACCTGCCGCTCGCTGCAGCGAATGAACCGTAACCAACCCACAACCCAAACCCACCATCAAATAATGGGTCAAGCCCATCAACCCCTACTACTACCACCTACACAACATACGGTCCAAACCTACTACCAACCCAACTACCCCATGATGCAACCCATGCGGGCTTGCTACAATTGTGGAGACCCAAACCACTTTAGAAACACTTGCCCACGTTTGGTGAACATTATACATGCTCAAGCTCAAGCAAATCCGGTGAATCAAGCTAACCAAGCTCCGCCACCTGCTAGAGGAAGAGCTTTTAACATCAACGCCAACCAAGCTAGGGCCGACAACAACGTGGTTAACGGTACGTTTCTCATCAATGGTAGTTATGCAT
The DNA here is from genome assembly GCA_947069175.1 of Scalesia atractyloides. Taxonomy (NCBI): domain Eukaryota; kingdom Viridiplantae; phylum Streptophyta; class Magnoliopsida; order Asterales; family Asteraceae; genus Scalesia; species Scalesia atractyloides. The sequence goes on along the minus strand of CAMTDV010000008.1, from coordinate 38,267,226 downwards.
CCATATTATTTGATACTGGTGCGGATAAGAGTTTTGTGTCCTTAGAATTTGAACCCATCCTCAACCAAACCCGTGATAAACTCATGGAATCCATAACGGTGGAAGTTGCTGACGGAAAACCGGTCTCATTAAACTCCATTATCCGAAACTGCACTCTCACTCTAAATGATCACGATTTCCCAGTTGACCTCATTCCAATGAAGTTGGGAAGTTTTGACATTATAATCGGCATGGACTGGCTCAGCCAACATCATGCTGAAGTAGCATGCCGTGAGAAGTTCATTCGCATTCCTCTTGCAGACGGTCAAACTCTACGAATCTTTGGAGAAACCCCTTCGAAAGGACTCAAACTGATGTCCTGTCTTCAAGCCCGAAAATATCTCCGCAAGAATTATGTAGCATTTCTAACTCACGTTGTCAAGAAGGGAAGCAAAGAGAAGAAACTCGAAGATATACCCGTAATAAAAGAATTCCCGCAAGTCTTTCCCGACGACATCTCAGGACTTCCTCCCAAGAGAGAAGTCGAATTCCGCATTGACCTTATACCTGGCGCTACACCCGTCGCGAAATCTCCCTATAGGTTAGCCCCATCCGAGATGCAAGAGCTGGCCAGTCACTTACAAGAACTGACCGACAAAGGATTCATACGTCCTAGCTCATCGCCTTGGGGTGCACCTGTTCTGTTTGTAAAGAAGAAAGATGGAACGTTTCGCATGTTTATCGATTACAGAGAACTCAACAAATTAACGGTCAAGAACCGCTATCCATTACCTCGCATCGATGATCTTCTAGACCAACTCCAGGGTGCCACTTGTTTTTCAAAGATCGACCTTCGTTCCGGCTATCATCAACTCAGAGTACATGAAGAAGACGTCCCAAAGACCGCCTTCCGAACTCGTTATGGTCACTATGAATTCATGGTCATGCCATTTGGTCTAACCAACGCTCCAGCCGACTTCATGGACCTAATGAACAGAGTTTGCAAACCCTATCTCGATCGCTTTGTTATAGTCTTCATCGACGATATTCTCATTTACTCAAAGTCTAAGACTGATCATGAACGACACCTTCGACTCATCCTCACACTCTTAAGAACCGAAAAGCTCTACGCTAAGTTCTCCAAATGCGAATTCTGGTTAAAAGAAGTGCAATTCCTTGGACATGTCGTCAATGACAAGGGAATACATGTAGACCCCTCAAAGATCAAAGCAGTGCAAGAATGGCAAGCGCCACGTACACCAACCAAAGTAAGATCTTTCCTTGGTTTGGCTGGTTACTATCGCCGGTTTATATCAAATTTCTCTCGTATCGCTGTACCACTCACGGCTTTGACACATAAAGGAAAACCCTTCATTTGGGGACCTAAACAAGAAGAAGCCTTCCACACCCTTAAGCAAAAGCTTTGTGACGCACCTATCCTCACACTCCCCGAAGGTTGCGATGACTTTGTAGTATACTGCGACGCATCAGGGCAAGGACTAGGCTGTGTATTAATGCAAAGGGGAAAAGTGATAGCCTATGCTTCTAGGCAACTCAAAACTCATGAGAAGAACTACACTACTCACGACCTAGAACTTGGAGCCGTTGTGTTCGCTCTTAAGATATGGAGACATTACCTCTATGGTACCAAGTGTGAAATTTACACTGACCACAAGAGCCTCCAACATATCTTTAACCAAAAGGAGTTGAATATGAGGCAACGAAGATGGGTCGAACTTCTTAATGACTACGACTGCGAAATTCGGTATCATCCTGGCAAGGCAAATGTGGTGGCCGATGCACTTAGTCGAAAGGGTTATGCGAACTCCATTCGTCTTCTATGTTCGCAAATCATAACCGATATCAAAGATCAAATCCGAGAAGCTCAACATGTCTCCATAACAGAATACGACATACGCAATGAGTCATCTTGTGGAGCAGAACTTAAACTCGAAACAAAATCCGACGGTATTCTGTATTATCTAGATCGCATATGGATTCCCGATCACAATAACCTTCGCGATCTCCTTATGAAAGAGGCACACAAAACACGATACTCTGTACACCCAGGAGCCGACAAGATGTATCAAGACCTTCGATACACCTACTGGTGGCCTGGCATGAAAAAGGATATTGCTGTTTTTGTTTCCAAGTGCCTTACCTGTTCTAAAGTAAAAGCTGAACATCAAAGACCCTCAGGACTTCTAGTCCAACCGGAAATACCTGTATGGAAGTGGGAAAACATAACCATGGACTTCATTACCGGGTTACCTCGCACTTCCGGTGGGTATAACACTATATGGGTAATCATTGATCGTCTTACAAAATCAGCTCACTTCATTCCGATTCGCGAGGACTTTAAGAATGAGAAACTAGCTCGTATCTACATCAGCGAAATCGTAAGCCGTCATGGTGTACCGTTAAGCATTATTTCAGATCGTGAAAGGTCGTTTCACTTCACAAACATGGCAAGCCATACAAGCCGCTTTGGGTACACGATTAGACCTCAGTACCGCTTATCATCCTCAAACTGACGGACAATCTGAACGCACCATTCAAACTCTTGAAGACATGCTTCGAGCATGTGTCATAGACTTCAAAGGGAATTGGGACGCTCACCTACCATTAGTTGAATTTTCGTACAACAACAGCTATCATTCAAGTATCGGCATGGCACCTTTCGAAGCGTTATATGGTCGTAAGTGCCGATCACCAATATGTTGGCACGAAATTGGAGAAGCTCAAATCACCGGTCCGGAATTAATACAAGAAACAACAGACAAGATTCATCAAATTCGAAACAACCTTCTAGCGGCACAAAGTCGTCAAAAGAGTTACGCAGACAAACGACGAAAGCCCTTGGAGTTTAACATTGGTGACCAAGTACTTTTAAAAGTATCACCGTGGAAGGGAGTGGTTCGTTTTGGCCAAAAAGGCAAGCTAGCACCACGCTACGTAGGTCCTTTCAAGATACTCGAAAGAGTAGCACCTGTAGCATACAAGCTTGACCTACCAGAAGAACTCAACAGAATTCATCCCACATTCCACGTATCAAACTTGAAGAAGTGCATCGCTGATGAAAACCTCCATATTCCTCTAGAAGACATTCAAGTCGATGAATCTATGCATTTCATTGAAAGACCAGTAGAAATTATGGACTTCGGAGAGAAACGTTTAAGACGAAGCCGCATTCCAATTGTCAGGGTACGCTGGGAGTCGAAACGAGGACCTGAGTTTACTTGGGAACGTGAAGACTCAATGCGCGAGAAATACCCACATCTTTTTCCTGTTACCACTACTACTTAAATTTCGGGACGAAATTTCGAAAAGTATGGGATACTGTAACATCCGTCGAAAAACGGGTTTTCAAAACCCGCTTCGTTTATTTAATCGAACAATCAGTTTTAAATTGTTGTTGTTATTTATGACTTATTTTAATTTTAAACGATACATAATTAATAAACCAATTAGGATTTAAAACAAAAATTATTAAAAAGTGAAAATAAGAAAATTAAAAATAAAACAAGGCTGCCGGGATTCGAACCCGGGTCAGCCGGACAGCCAAGTCTTAACACACACACATCCAACCACTCCGCCACGTTTGTTATTTGATAACATATCGAAACAATTAATTCAAATAATGAAACACAGAAATCAAATCCAGTCAAAGACGCGCTCATTTCGCAGTCGCCGGAAATCCCGACGACTTCGCCGATAATTGACGGTTTCTATTGATTTAACCGAAGAATTAACCTCAACGTCGGTTATAACCGATGTCTAAACCCGCGACATCAGTCGTAACCACCGGAAATCAGCTGACCATGAATTGAGACTGAAATCAGACCCAATTCGTCTCGATTCTTCCCTATAAATACACCCACAAGTCTCTGGTAGCCTTTTCGCTCAAAATCGCACCTTTTCTCGAAGCAATTTCACTCGCCGGAAATATCCTGCCATCACCGGACTTTCGCCGGAAAACCGAGACTCACCTCAAAACGGTAAATACCTTGACTCTTTCTGTTTCAATCCGTTGTTAGACTGTTACTAACTTCAATCCAACCATCAGAATCAATCCTAGACGACGTAGCCGGAATATGCAGCTCTCCCCGGAAAACCTCTGAAATTTCTGATCCCACGCTGTGAATCGGTATAATCATTCAAACTTCTGTTAATCCTTGTTTAAGTACCTCAATTTCATAACTAATCGAACAGAACTGTTAATTGATTCTAACAGCCGAAGTTCACAAACAGAGCTGACGAATCTTTGCCGGAGTTCTGTGAAAGACATTGATCGGTACATCCTTTCCCCAAACTCTCTCCGTTCATTACCTTTCAATTACTTATAATGCTTGTTAATCGAATTAGACATGAATCAGTTGAATCATCATTATCTGTAATCTTGAGTGAAGAAGACGAAGTTCAGTTATATATTATAAGATTAACTAAAATTAGTATATTGAACGGGTTAGACACACAGTCCAGCGGTGGACTGTGTGCAAACAATACACGCACGTCTCGAGTTCGATCCCTGTCCCAACCTCACTCTCTTGAAATAAAAATGCCCTTTTTAACCGAACCGGGATAACTCACAGAATCATGTTAAGTATAATAAAAACCGGATTATTAACCAGGTTAGACACACAGTCCAGCGGTGGACTGTGTGCACACCGGTTCGATACATTTAAAATCCTTTTTAAAATAAATAATTTCTGGATAAATCTAAATAGTATATAAGTATAATTAAAAACCTAATTATTTCGGGTTAGACACGTAGCTCAGTTGGTAGAGCTGCGTGCACGCATACGGGAGGTCACGGGTTCGAGTCTCACCTAGCGCACATATATAAGCGACCGGACCGGTCAACGGTCAATGGTCAACGGTCAACGGTCATGGTCAACGGTCAAAAGTCAACATTTTTTTATTATTTTTATTTATTTATCTAATTTAAAAATCAATTAAAAATACTTAAAAATAACGTTTTTAAAGTTAGAAAATAGCCTTAAACTCACAAAAATATATCCAAAAATCCTATTAAAATAGTTAATAAAATCCACATACTTACCGTACCTTTTCGTTATTAATTAGGTTAGTTATTCCTCGTCGATCAATCCTCTAAACTCGTGCGCATTCAACATCTTCAAGCAAACGCACCCAATGTGAGTGAATCTCTACCAATTCCCCGTTTTAATCACATTTTGGGGTGTATCATGTGTCGCTATTTATTTATTATAATTAAACACTTGTGCATCCATCATGTTCATGATCAAATGTGTTGCCAATATATATCTATTGTTTGTGTGGTTAATGTTTAAATTAAAGTTATCATTTTCAGTACATACATTTCATAGGCCGCCGCTCCCCATTACCTATGAGCGTGAGCTGTTCCCCATTACCTATGAGCGTGAACCAGGCGTTGCCAACATAAGATCGGCTCCGTTTGATTGAGCCTTGATCTCACATACATTAGCATAGGCCGTCCGTTCCCCATTACCTATGAGCGTGAACGGGACGTTGCCAACATATACATTGTCATTCTTATTATATTACTTAAGCAAGGTGGTTTGTGATCGTTATGTTTACATACATTTGTTCATATATGATTATTGCACAATTTTCCCATATTAATTACAATAATGAATCAATAACAAATGTTTTTAACAAGGTTCACTCGCCAAGTTTTGTTGACCCAAAATTCCCCATTTTTACACATGATACAGGTGATCAAGTTGAAGCAAGAAACATATAGGGCGGCCTAGAAGAATAAACCAGTTTAGATTTCGGATTGTTTTAGTTAATTTTTCCTTTCCTTGTATTGTATGAATTTGACTTGGAACTTTGAGATGTAATTTGAATTTAATAAATATGAAACATATTAGTAAACATCATGAGCTTTGGTGATAACCCAATTATGCCCCGACTCTTATTCCGCTGCGGGTCGGGGTGTGACATACTACGCGACGTGACTTTGGTCGTTATTGGCGCTACTCATTAAAAGCGAATATCAATACAGGTTCAGATAACACCAATGAAAAAAAAGAAAAAATATGATTAAAAGTTTAAACCCTAAAAGAAAAAAAAAGAAAAAGAAAGAACGAAACAGAAATACTATTCACACTGGTTGTCCAATTATATATAATATTAAATATTAAATATTAAATAGTAGTTTTACGCTTTGTCCGCGTTGCGGATTGCTAAACCGAATATATCTCAGTTTGATAACATATAGACTTGTGTTTCGGCTACTTCTACATACTACTCATAACATGATCTAATGAAAATGACATTGAGACGTATATAAAAATACGCTCGCCTTAGAACTCTTTTTAATAAACTTTAGGAACTATAGAGTAATTTTGTTAAAGTTTAAGAATAGCATCGTAACTAACCTAAGAAAAAAAATTAAAAATAGATAAAGTTCACGGATTTTTTTATTGTACAATCTTAAAAAAAGTTTATGGATTTTAATTGTATAATCTTCAATAAAAAGGAATAAGCTGGCGCTGGCCAGGTCTTGAACACGGTGCTTTCATTTTGATTGATCAGAGCTACAATCGTTAAAACCACTCTACCATATGCCCACTTAATGAGGAAACATGCTTTTGCTGATATATAAACTATGTTGGAGAATGAAAAAAAAATAAAGAAACCTTATCACTTATTGGCCGTCTATATCGAACAAAAAAAAACATGAACTATTCCCTCTCACAAAGAACGTAAATGTTAGAAATGGAAATGGAAATATGATGACGTTTTATTTATTTTTTTAATTTAAATTTCAAACTACCTAACGGTTTATAAATAAGTGTTAGTTAAGTCAATGAAAACGCGGTACACATCGTAGGAGTTGATTCATCTACGACTCAACTTGTCTAACCAACCTTTTCATTTTATGTAGGCTAGTGCCACTTGTTAGTATGTGAGTCAAATAGATAAAACAGTTTTTGACTAATTTGCAATTTATCCCGATTAAGAAAATATTTATCCCGTCAAACATAGTTATTAAACAGATGTAAAAACAATATTTGGGATCCGTGTATTGTGACACAACATTAAATGTTAACTATACATGTTTGTTATGACGTGTTAACACACAAAAATTAGAGCCAAACGTAAAACATAGAAAAAAGAACATAAGTCAATCTAGGACTTACGAGTTGGGACGTGGCTGTTATTCCTGTGTTGATGCAGGACATGTAAACTAATAAACCAAATGAAAAGTAGATGTAAAAATGTTGAATCATGCATGCCCGCTGTAACGTGTTAACACGCAAAAATTAGAGCGAAACGTAAAACATAGAAGAAAGAGAATAAGTCAAACTAGGACCAACGAGTTGCGACGGGATCATTAAACGTAAAAAATATATGTAAAAACATTGAACCACAAACGCATGTTGCAGTGTATTAACTCGCAAAATTTTAATCGAAACACAAACAAATAGTTTGTAAAAGATGAAAAGTATAGGAATCAAAGCCTAAAATGTTGTAGTGTTGAAGCTTTGTGACATATTCGTAAAAGATGAAAAGTAAAAGAGACAAAACTCTAAAATGTTATAGTGTTGAAGTTAAATATGAAAAATGCTTTACGATAAATTTGTAAAAAATGAAAAGTATAATATTTAAAAGCAAAAAAATGTAAAAAATAAAGAAAAAGTCACAAAAGACAAAATTGTACTATTAGGGCCGGTCCTAATAATTTAAGTGATCTGTTCGAGACCAAAAAAACGTACCCCTTAAGTCTTAACGAAATAGATAATATAAACTATTTTTTGCCGCTTATTGTTGTTATTATTAATTTTTATTATTAATATTGTTGTTGTTGTTATTATTATTATAATTATAATAATAATAATAATAATATTATTATTATTATTATTATTATTATTATTATTATTATTATTATTATTATAAAAGTAGAATGGAAATTGGCTAATACCTAATAGACTTAAGTTATAAATTTTAAAATTGGTAATTTTAAATAAGTCTAAGATATATTTTTTATGTTTTATATGAGTTTTTTATTTAATATATATAATATAAAAGATTTAAAAATAAGAAGGGTGAGAAGCCACCATAGAGCGACAAATGTCGAAAAAAGAATCAAGTAGAAGGGTAATTTTGTTCAAGAGAATTAAAATAATATGCGCATGCAAGTCATATGCTATCCCCCCTCACTTTTTAAACGTTCGTAACTTTTTTATGCATCATTTGTTTTTTTAAATTATACTATAAAATCGAGGTTCTTATTATCTTTAACATGAGTACCCTATTGTTATAATTTAAAAAAAAATCAAAAACCTAGTTCGTATTACACAATGAACATAACGTAAAACACAATGAGTTTTAAGACGGAAAACACAATGGAAAATAAACCAAAAACACAATCGATGACAATAGACAAAAGACACAATGGACATAACGTAAAATACTATGAGTATCAAACTAAAAAATAATGGAAACTAGATTAAAAAGACAATTGCTAATAGCAGATAAAAGACACAATGGACATCAGACTAAAACACAATGGACAACAGCCAAAAAACACAATAAATAACAGATTAAAACACAATGAACAACATAATAAAAAACAATGAAAAAAATTAAAACACAATGAATAACAAAACAAAAACACAATTGACAACATATTAAAACACAATAATCATAATCAATAATACAATGTATAGAAAATTCAAATATAACACCATCTTCATTGTGTCATAAATTGTGCTATAGGTTTTGATTAAAGCACAGTAGTCTGAACCTAAATTAACATTGTGTGATAAGTTTTAACAATAACATAATGTATAGAAACCCTAGTAAAAATTTAATGACCAAAATCCAGTTAAAAGACACAATAATCTGAACCTTTAACACAATGTAAAGAAAACACAGTAAAAATGAAATTACGTATTTCATTTTTATATCGCAATATCATACTTATATTAAAGATAAAGAAACGCTTGTTTTTATGGTGAATTTTTTCTTAAAAAATATCATATTTTAAATTGATGAGGGAACTGACATGTGCTTTACTTATAGAGAGAGAGAGAGTAAATAAATATAGGATTCCTTTTATACCCTTTCATTATCTTCTTTTCTTTAAAACTAATCTCAACCGCCAAATCTTAGATCAATGGACTAAAATCCTTCTTAACTTTTATTTATTTTCCCTTTGTATTTAATCCTATATATATATATATATATATATATATATAGGTTTAGGTTCTTGTAAAAAGGATGAAGTTTGTGAGAAGTGTGAGAAATGTTATGGAGACGACACATGACATTATTTAATTTTATAAATTATGGGTAATAAGGTAATTAGCTTCAAAAAACAATTTAATTATATAATAGAATGTAACCACTTTAGGAGTTCTTTTAGGAGATAATTTTTTACGTATCATATCCGATCTTGGTGTTTTAACATCTGGAATTTTTTTTTTGTATTTTACAGGTATCAAACACTATACAAATTCCAAAAACACCACGATTTAATCGTAATACAGTCATTGTGTTTTAACATTTGAATGATTGTATTCCTATTCAAGTCATGGTGTTTTAACACCATCTGAGGTGATCATATTGCTATTCTAGATATTAAAATACCATGACTTGAATCAGAATACAATGTTTCCAGATTTTAGATGTTAAAGCAGCCTAACTTGAATCACAATAATGTTTCCAAATGTTTAAAACATTACGTCTCGAATCACAATACAATTAAAACACCATTGTATAAACATAGATAAAACACCATGGACTAAAACATCCGATTGAAACGTAATTTTTTTCTCTCTATATAAGTATGGCAATATGGTACTCATATTAAAATAAAAACGCTCGTTATTATGATGTATTTTTTTAAATGTTACGTATAAAAAATTATTGACATTTTAAAAGGATGGAGGGAACTTACATATGCATGAAGGTTGATAGCAGTTTCTTTATTTAAACAAAAAAACACTATTACCCCCAATCTAGCCAAATTAGACAAAAAAATAAAACACAATTTACATAGTAAGTCCTTTTTGATCTTAAACATTAACCACAAAATCTACGGGTTTAAAACACTTCTCACAAAAACTCTCTTTTTACAATAACCTCACCCTATATATATATATATATATATATACACCCCAGTGACGGAACAATGACTTTTTAGTTGAAGGGTCAATGTAGAAATTTTTTTACATTCATTGGTGCACATAATTTAACTTCTACCATATACAACAACCTCGAGAACAGCTATACACTAACGTGTGTGTGTATATAGATATTGTGGGAGGTTCAATGAGCAACACTAAAAAAGTGAGAAACTGACGCAAAGGAACTTTGATTGTACTCATTCCAACAACATATGAAACGCCTCGTCGAATACTATAATATATATATATATATATATATATATATATTTGTATGTATATGTATTTAGGGATTACCTTTTATTTAAGGTTTGGATTTTAGGGGTTTATATTAGAGTTTAGCTTTAATACAAGACCCTAAAATATGTATATTTTAATATCTTGTTTATTTAAATACCTTAGAATGAAAAGTGGTAACTAGAAAATACTAACCTAACTAATGTTAACTATTGTGTTAGTAAAGTATCCTTTTAGTAACAAGAAATTCTTGTGTGGCCAATGAATTAACTACCAAACCATAAGAGTTGAATGTGGACATGTTTGATAAATAAATAAATTAAAAGAAAAACAACAAACATAGTGCAGTGTGTATGTATCGATTAGAGAGAGGGAGAATGCTCCCTTCAACCCTAAATTGTTGAAATTGAGGAAGAACAAGGTGAAATTAGGGTCAAATCCTTGCATGAATCTGAATTCTTGACAATCTACACGTGGTGAACACAAGGTAAGTTACAATTTTCTGTTTGGCGAAGTTTGGTATAAATGAGAAACTTGAAGTGCTAATTTTAAAGGGGTTTTGATAGCATGTGTTGAATTGATATAGAAATTTGTTTTAGAATCAATATATGAACGCTTATAGTGTAGAAATTTAGGTATGTGGTTGTTCTAAGTAAACATTTTCACGTGAATTTTTGTTAAGATTAAGAAATTTAGGATTTTGGGTTAAAATGTTGAAGTTAGTTTAGTAACATAAAACAAGGAGGTTTGTATGTTGTTGAATGAATATCTTTATGATTAAGAATACTTAGAATTTGACATATGAGAAAGATGGTATATAATGTCATAAAATTGGTAGTTTTCTAATTAAGTAAAACTATTGCACACCAAATGTTTGATGAAATTTAACGCCTCACTTTTCTAGTTTCCTTATTTAGAAAGTGTAAATCGTATTACTATTTATGGAAACTTGTATTCGTGTCTTGTTCGTATTTCAGCTTTCAATCTTGTAATCCGAAAGTTTGATCATAATGAAAATACATTTATTCACACATGTTCATACACAAATACGTGATATTTAATCAATCTTGAATACATGCGTTTTATACGAAACCGAATTATACTTATCGAGGTATAGTAATTATTGTACATTTCCTTTCCGTTCATGACCATCCGAGTCATCCTTGTGATGATTTGTGTATTGGTGAATCTTACAATGAGGTTAAAGGATGGTTATCCTCCTACCACATGCATTACTTATATGACAATCGATGATATCCTTGATGGACTTAGCTTAGAAATATTATATAACTATATTACATATATATATAAATACACATAACCGAATCCTTGAGGATAATCGACATAGTTACTTATCATGATAATAGGTTATATTATCTAAGACTTGAACATCTCGTTATGATTCTAATGGGCACCTAACCCATGAAATCACAAGAACCCATACGGGATATATAGTGTCAAAAACGAGTGTTTAAGGATAGATAATTACTTTCTTGAATACATACTTTTACATACTTTAATTCCGAATCCGAAAAATATGAATGAAATCGGTTGAATTAAATATTGTCACAATAGTGTTATGAAGTTTCGAGAAATATTGTTTCTTTCACTTTGATGTTTCCGCCATTAGTTGGGGTGTGACAGATTATTATAAGAGCCATAACTATAGGGAATTAGGTAGAATTGCCATGTTCGACCTAGTCTATAATTTAAGTGACCAACTTGACCATTCTTGATTTTTGCTTAATATGTTATTCTCCCTACCTTGCTTCGTTCTATTTCTTTTGTCTTAATTATACAACATGTCTTTCCTAAGACATTTACACAATACACATGTAGAACACATGAAGACACTCATACTACAAACGAGACGATCTCACCAAAATAGGGGTGAAACCCGCACTTTGGTGATCACTCTCAATCCCGTATTCGATTTTACACGAAATTACACCATCAAGCTAGGAGTGAAATCCACATCTTGATGGAAAATTTCATTTCATACTCTAGTGGATCCTTACCAACGAGCCAAAATTTGCTCCTCGTTTGGTAAGTGCCAAGCACGTTTAAGGAACGAAATTATCAAGTTAGGAGTGATATCCACATCTTGATAACTAGGACCACTCATCGATTTTTTCACCCTCGCAAAAGCTTCGAATTTCCAATCAATTAGGGACATGTAGTAAATCGTTAACCGCTCATCGGTGAGAGTATTTTATCTATTAGGCCAAAGCATGTCTCCCTAATTTGAAAGGACTAGCGATTCACTTTGGAATAGTCAAAGTTTCTCAACCCGAAACACTCCAATATTTTATCAAGCCTCTATTTTATGTCACCCTAATTTCTATGTATTTTAGTACTTGTTATCTTGTTCATTTTAAAACCGATTCACAATTCGCACATCCCCGCAATCTAAAACATTAATAATTCTCGTGAACCAATTAAATTTATACTCCTTTACACATCATATGTGTTTATGCTCATAGTATACTTGTTATGCTGATGCCACCTATATGCATTCATACATGCTATGTGATATTTACATGCTCAAGCATGCAACTTTTATAACCACATTATGATCTAGACTCATCTTTTCCTCTATTTTCGATTGCCTAAATGTCTACTTCGCAAACTCAAACGGAAGGAAGAAGTCGAAGTCCAACTCTGACTCGATGTCCAAGAAGGATTGCATGAAATTTATGGCAAAACAAATGGCTAAGATCATCCTTGATAAAGGCTTCATACGCCCTAGTACTTCTCCTTTGGGCGCTCTTGTTCTGTTCGTAAAAAAGAAAGATGGATCCTTTTGGATGTGCATTGACTATCGTGTGCTCAACAAGCTTATAGTAAAAAACCGATATCCTCTTCCTCGCATCGACAATCTTTTCGATCAACTACAAGGCGTGACGTGTTTTTCAAAGATCGATCTCCATTCTGGTTATCACCAACTTCGAGTTCTCGAAGAAGATATACCGAAAACCGCGTTCCGTACACGTTATGGGCATTATGAATTTATGGTCATGCCTTTTGGTTTGACCAACGCACCTGTGGTTTCATGGACTTGATGAACCGCATGTGCAAGCCTTATCTCGAGCGTTTCGTGATCGTCTTCATCGACGATATCCTCATCTACTCCAAGGCACAAGAAGAGCACAAGCGACACCTACATCTTATCCTCCAACTCTTGCATACAGAGCATCTTTACGCCAAATTCTCCAAGTGTTAATTTTGGTTAAAAGAAGTTCAATTTCTTGGGCACGTTGTGAACGAGAAAGGCATACAAGTGGATCCTGCCAAATTCGAAGCTGTCAAGAACTAGATTGCACCAAAGTCTCCATCTGAAATTCGTTCGTTCCTTGGATTAGCTGGTTACTATCGTCACTTCACTTCGAACTTTTCCAAGATCGCACTTCCTCTCACTTCCTTGACTCAAAAAGATAAAACTTTTGTTTGGGGTTCCAAACAAGAGGAGTCTTTCCAAACGCTCAAGGACATGCTTTGCCATGCTCCTATCTTAGCTCTTCCCGATGGTAATGACAATTTTGTCGTGTATTGTGATGCTTAAAACCAAGGTCTTGGTTGCGTTCTCATGCAACAGGATAAGGTTATCGCTTACGTGTCAAGACAATTCAAGATTCATGATAAGAACTACACTACGCACGATCTTGAACTTGGTGCAGTTGTTTTTGCATTAAAGATATGGCGACACTACCTTTATGGTACTAAGTGTGTGGTCTTCACCGACCATAAGAGCCTTCAGGACATCTTCAATCAAAAGGAACTCAACATGCATCAACGTCGTTGGGTGGAGTTGTTAAATGACTACGACTGCGAGATTCGCTACCATCCTTGTAAGGCGAACGTCGTGGCCGATGCTCTTAGTCGTAAAACTCATGTGAAGAATATTCGTTGTTTTCAAGTTTGGAATGACCTTCGCGAACGCATTCGTGATGCTCAGTACTCGTCTGTTAACGAGAATACCATGTACAACGAGATGAAGTGTGGTGCTGAAGATCAACTCTTATCCAAAATCGAGGCATCCTTTACTATCTCGATCATGTCTGGATTCCGAACCGTGAAAACCTTCGTGACTTCTTAATGCAAGAAGCTTACAAATCCCGATATTCTATCCATCCCCGCATTGATAAGATGTACCAAGACCTTCGTACGTCTTACTGGTGGCCTGGTATGAAGAAAGATATCGCCACATACGTTTCGAAATGCCTTACTTGTTCCAAGGTAAAGGTCGAACATCAATGTCGCTCTGGCTTACTCGAACAACCAGAATCCCTGTCTGGAAATGGGAGAGCATAGCTATGGATTTCATCACTAAACTCCCTCATACTTCTTCTGGTCATGATTGTATTTGGATAATCATTGAACGTTTGACCAAATCCGCTCACTTCCTCCCCATACGTGAAGACTACAAAGTCGAGAAATTGTCTCGTATCTACACGGATGAAGTCATTTGTCGTCATGGTATCCCCATTGACATCATCTCAGACCGTGATGGTTGCTTCACCTCCCGTCTTTGGCAAACATTTCAATCCACTCTTGGTACTCACCTCAATCTTAGTACGGCTTTCCATCCTCAGTCTGACGGTTAAACCGAGTGTACTATCCAAACTCTAGAGGATATGCTTCGTTCTTGCGTAATCGATTTTGGTGGCAACCGGGATATGCACTTGCCTTTGATCGAATTCTTGTACAATAAGAGTTACCACACGAGTATTCAAATGACACCTTTTGAGGCACTGTATGGTCGTAAGTGCCGATCGCCTATTTGTTGGCACGAGATTGGGGAAGCTCAAATCACCGTTCATGAGCTTATACAAGATACGACGGACAATATCTTGCAGATTTGAGATAACTTGCTCAAAGCCAGGAGCCGACAAAAGAGTTACGCGGATAAGCGACACAACATTTGGAATTCAACATTGGTGACTTTGTACTCCTCAAGGTATCCCCGTGGAAGGGAGTAGTCTGTTTTGGTAAGAAGGGAAAACTCGCTCCTCGCTATGTAGGTCCTTTCAAGATTCTCAAAAGGATTGGCAAGGTAGCGTATCGACTGGACCTACCTCAAGAGCCCAACAACGTCCATCCTACATTTCACGTCTCGAACATGAAGAATGTCTAGCTGAAAAAGGACACCAAGTCCCACTCGAAGACCTTCAAATCAACGAGACCCTACACTTCGTGGAGAAACCTGTCGAGATCATGGATCGAGGTGCCAAGTAATTGAGGCGCAGTCGAATTCCCATAGTCAAAGTTCGATGGGAAGGAAAACGTGGCACTGAGTTTACTTGGGAACTCGAACGTGATATCAAGACTAAGTACCCACATCTATTCGTTACACCTTCCTATTGAATCAATTTTGGGAAGAAATTTCCTAAAGTAGGGGAGAGTGTAACGCCTCGCTTTTGTACTTTCCTTATTTCGAAAGTGTAAATCATATTTCTATTTATGGAAACTTGTATTCGTGTCTTTTTCGTATTTCAGCTTTCAATCTTGTAATCCGAGAGTTTGATCATAATGAAAATACATTTTATTCACACATGTTCATACATAAATACGTGATATTTAATCAATCTTGAATACATGCGTTTTATACGAAACCGAATTATACTTGAAGAAATTTTTTTTGAAAAGGGCTGACCGTAGCCTACGGCCGCCAGCCGTAAGCTACAGTCCGGAGCTGCGGAAATGTGCCAAAAAGCGCGAATTTTCAATAATTTCCCCCCTTTTCACCACCAGTCATCTCCTAACTCATTTAACTCTAACCCTAATCCATTCCCTTATAAATAGAAGACTCCATTATTCCATTTTTCACTTTCCAAACACTTAATCACTCCTAAAAAACTCCAAATTATCCATAAATTCCGAGTTCATGGCAGAATTGTTTAAGTGCAAAAGTGAGCTCAAACTCACTTTTCTTTCTTCTTCTCTTCTCCAAATCTTCCTCTACAGAGCTTGGATTGCCTATAGGATTGTTTCCACAGGTTTTCTATGGAAAACCAAGGTGGAACATCACCATTTTGAGGTCCAAACTTTCTGTTTTGGAAGGTTATTGTTGTTACTTTAGTTAAACTTGTGTTTTCTCATTCAAACTTGTGCTTCTTATGCTACTAATCAAGTCTATGGCTAGTAAGCTTAGCCAAAATTGATTCAAACGAATTGGAGGTGTAAATCACCCTCCAAACTTTATGTTTTGATAGGGTTATCAACCCATAAGTGATGAAACCATCCAAGCTTGTCACGATTCTCGTGACAAGACTTGTGTTTTGGTATGAGTGTGAATACTTGGAAGCTTTGGCTATCCTACCTTCATTCCACCACCTCACTTGATGTTTTACAACACTTAGTTAACTCTTTCTATGTCGGTGTCAGCTCACCGGGGTTAAAGGTTGATTGGCTACTTGGTATAGTAATTATTTTACATTTCCTTTCCATCCATGACCATCCGAGACATCCTTGTGATGATTTACGTATTGGTGAATCTTACAATGATGTTAAAGGATGGCTATCCTCCTACCACATGCATGACTTATACGACAATCGATGATATCCTTGATGGACTAAGATTAGAAATATTATATAAACTATATAACATATATATATATATATATAAATACACATAACTCGTTACGATTCTAATGGGCACCTAACCCTTGAAATCACAACAACCCATACGAGATATATAGTATCAAAAATGAGCGTTTAAGGCTAGATAATTACTTTCTTGAATACATACTTTTACATACTTTAATTCCGAATCCGAAACCTCTGTTATTATCCAAATACTTACACACCTACGTTTCCTCATGTAGGATAACTCGGTGTTCCATACTTCAAACTCACCAACTCTTCATGGGATTACCAAAGGAAGCTTTGCAAAACCGTGAGTACACTTGAAAGCCCTTTTTTTGGCTTTACACTTTTGGGTGCAATGTGTTTAACCTATCAAAATACACACAAACACACTTATACTTTATGCAAACACAAACAACCATTATACATGCTTAAATACATGATACTTGATTTGTATTCTTGGAACATTCTTATGTGATTCGCTTGTCATTAACTTCGTACGAGCCTCCCCTTAACATGTATAGTGCTATAGGAGTAACGCACTGCCCATAGTCTTGTGGTCATGTTAAGTCTTTAATTCTTGAGGTAATCAGAGGGTTAACTTGTAAATTTGCATGCCTTGATACATTAATCTAGTTAACTATTTTTTCCATGTGGATTCGTTTAAACCTTTTTCGTACTTACGCCATATTAAACTTGTGTACTCGCCAATGCCTTGTGTGTTGAACTATACTTTTAAACATGTTGTAGGTTGATGATGTTGATATTGACGAAATCTAGTAGGGACGACTTAGAAACGCATCTAGAATTACTAGATTTTATTACTGTATTGTTATTGAGTTTTGTTGTACTTTGAGGTTTCCTATTGTTGTACTTTGATTTCTTGTGATGTACTTGAGAATTTTATTTATGAATGAAATCGGTTGAATTAAATATTGTCATAATAGTGTTATGAAGTCTCGAGCAATCTCGTTCGCCTCACTCCGATGTTTCCGCCATTGTTTGGGGTGTGACATGAAATGCCTTGAGTTGAAATTATGTGATTTTGTGTTGGATATGTTATTATGATCATGTAGGAATGTGAGAAATTCATGTATGTGGTAAGCTGATATCATCTTGTTGAATGAGTATCTATTTGGATTGAATTTATGAAAAGCTAAGTATTAAATTGTTAAGTGTAGGTGTGAAAGAAGACGGTTCAAGTAATACAAAGTTACAAGGAACACAAGATCGAGGTAAGTTGATGACTGTCGTCAATGTCAATCAAAAACCAAACTACACTATGTAGATAGAATAAGTCGGGTATCGTACCAAAGGAGTATTGTGGAAAGTGGTTGCAATGTCAATGTTGATTATCTATTACAGAAAATGAAAACTTGATTGTGAATTTGTTGATTTTCTAAATTAAACAAACTAAATTGAGTTTTTTTATCAGTTGGAGAAACAATGGTTCCTCCGGATTTTTAGATTCAAAGCAACATCGGTTATATGTTTGACTGTTTACAATTACATAGACATAATAGTATAAGCTGATCAATCAATTGTGGTAACTTAAAAGAGTACTTACTTCGATTGCATACAATGGAATGTTATCATATAAGTTATCAATTGCAATTACTAACCCTAACCCTTATCATATGTATCCCAATTACTAGAAATATCAGGAATTGAATGAGTTTGAATTAAGAATTAAAGTAAGAACAATCGTTAGAATTAATCGAATCAAATCAACCAGTAAAAAGCATCGAATGCTTAGATTACCGGATTCTAACAAGAGTTCAACATATAAACCTAGTCACTTACAAGAATCCTCCACCCGGAGGAAACCATATAAGGATTAGCCGCCCATCTCGGTCACGTGATCTTCACTAGCTGGAGAAACGGTTGGATCATGTTCTTGATCTTCAATTCGGTAAGAATGATGATGGTTACAGGTGAAAGTGCCAAAAGTTCGCTCCTTTAATCCCCAATTTCGTCCAAGGAAGTGATGATAATGATTCCCCATTAAAAGAAACCCTAATATGTATATAAAGACTGCATGCGTGTATTTTTTTCATCAACTGACCGTAACCTACGGTCATAGACCGTAAGCTACAGTCATAGACCGTAAGCAACGGCCAGGAGTTTCTGATCTTGTTTTACACTAGACCGTAACCTACGATCACACACCGTAAGCTACGGTCAGTAGTCTCTGGTTATTCTTTTCTCAAGACCAACACACCATAAGCTACAGTCAGCAGACCGTAGCCTACGCCGTGCTTCATTGGCTCCACATTCACTTCCACATCAACTTTTAGTTATGACTCACATGCCCCTCAACTTCAAGTTCTCCCTTTTCATATGTTTTGGAGTTGCCCGAACAACTCCCGAATCATATGATATGTATTGATAATCATCTGCGACTGTTCCTCTCCACTCGCAAGCGTCCTAACTTCACCGGTTTAAACGCTTTACCTGTAAACCCACAAACACTCGTAGTTAACACATTCAAGGCACGTAATCACCCTAAACACATTAAAACACGTACTCTAACACACTTTAAGGCACGGGTCTCATACTCTCCATCACATCCCCACACCTATCTTTTTTCGTACCGAAAAATTACTTGCAATGGAATCACAATCAAATCACTGGCTTTCAACTTATTCAGTTATCTTATTAACAAGTCTACTCACGCATTAACTAAAATTGCAAGTATACTTTCTACTTAAACCCAACCGCCAGTTTCCAAGACCTTATTCATAATCTTTTAAGTTCAATTGCATTATTCCTCTATGGGTCTCACACTCAAAAACTAAACCGCCACCTAATCCCGTTTCAAGCTTATGAGATTACCGTTTTATATAACAAGCTTTACATATTTCCGATTAAACTTTGATGGATAATGAATGATGGAAGTGAGCCTCGACATGCTTTTGAATATGATCCACTTAGCGTACATACCCCACATGAGTCACCATCCCAGTGGTTAATGCCATAAGTCTCACATATTTATCTTTTCTTTTTTTTCCTAACTCCACCTAGAGGGTATATATCGCATGAGTCACCATCCCCGTGGCATTACCATAGGCTTTGTCAATGCAAGCTAGCTCAATATAATGGATAGATAGGATTTTTTTTTCGGGTGCCACCTTGTTTCGGATTTATTCTCATAAAAAGAAACAAGTGTGCCATTTAATCGGAATACTTTTGAGCTTTTTATTTATAATAGCAACTCTTATACTCTCTACAGTTTCAGCTTTGCTATAGTTCCTAAGGCGAGAACCCACAAGATTCATAATATTTAAGTATTTTATCTCAATCCTAAGGAACCTTTCAACCGGTTGGGCCTACTCACATATCCTAAATTAGATGCGTTTTCGACCATTTTATTATCTCATATGTATAATAATTGAAAACCAACAATCTAATTATACCTATCATTTTCCATTTTTGTGCAAAAATCTTACGCGGCATGTTTCAAATGTTCAAAAAAATTAATTTTTACCCAATTCAAGCATTTGAGACCATCATTTACCAACCGTATCTCGAGTTACCGCTTCCCCACACCTGGGATACATTATCCCAATGTATAGTGCACCTTAAAATCTGAACTCGAGATATACCACCTACAAATCATGAACGGCTAACAACCTACTCGACTCAACAGATAACACCATTCCCCAACACAAAAATTTCACCCCACCAAATACACAAAAACAACTAAAACACAGGATGGATAAACACATGCACCTGATCATGTGTCTGTAATGATGCGGCTGTTGCGCTCTAACTGGAATAGACGCATCCCATGGATTCTTTTATACCTCAGCGGGGATGTTGCTAAACATCCCCACACTTGAATAGTTGCATCCGTGAGGATTAAAGCGTAGAAACCTATCACAACACAAACACACACCAAACGAAACCAACCAAAGTACAATACTCTACATCCTCGGGTTGCCTCCCGAGAGCGCTAAGTTTTAGGTCTGCAGCCAGACCGTACCTGACATGCTCAAGGTGGTTCAGATGAACCCTTGCTTTCCCATTTCTGTCCATGCCTCTCCATCCAATTTCTTGGGAAGTTTGCAGCTTCACGCCAATTAGGGTCAAATTCCGCCTTATCACCCCATCTAATCCCACCATCGGGTGGTTTTCCTTCGCCCGCTCTCCTTCTCACACTAGCCTTCTTCGCCTGATTTCCATTGGTCATTTTCGTGTACCTGTCAAAATCAACACTACTCGAACCAAACTCATCAATAGCACCCGCATGACCCAAATCATCAAGATGATTGTAAGCAATAGACTTTAAAAACACATTGAAGTATAACTTACGATTCTCGTAGCTTAGGGTGACCATCTCGTTCCTGCAATCAATTTGGGCGTTTGCTGTATACAGGAATGGGCGTCCCAATATTACCTGCTACTGCTCGTAGGTCTTTGCCGGTGCATAATCGATCACCATAAAAACGACCGAGTTGTAGAACTCGCCGAGTTGGATCAATACATCCTTCACAACCCCCGGGGTTGTTTCCAAGTCGCGTCCGCAAACATCGCCATGCTATCACATGCTTGTAGAGGACCAAAGTCGTAGTGGTTATACAAGCTGCCTAGGAGGACACTCATCCCGGCTCCATAATCCAGCAATGCTCGGTGGATCTTAAACTTCCCCACTCTTATCGGAATGACAGGTTCCTCTAAATCTCCTCCAATACCTTCTTCATTTGCTTCATTCACACCTACCATCACATTAACAACAGAAGTAGTTAAACATTTATCATTTTTAGGAATGAAACTTACCCCGTTGATCGGTATGTTCTTTGTGTTCTTCGGGTTAGTTTGCGTATTACTGGGAAGCTTCCCATTCTATTGCTTCCATGCTGCTACCTCACTAGCAAGTTGCCCCATCTGTGTGGTTAGTGATTGGATGGTTTTGTCCCGCATCTCATCTTTTTGTGCTCGAGCGTCATCCAACTGATTCTTCCTTTGCATTTCCTGCTGCATGGCCCTCAGCATCTCCATTATCTCATTACTACCTCGACCACTACCCTTAGAGAACTCAGATGGTCCTCCTTGGTTGTTGTTTTGGTACCGGGATTGGCCGAAATTCCTTTGCCCACCAATTTGATTATTACCTTGAAATCCCAGATTACTTTGATTGTTGGCATTTCCGTAGCTGAAGTTTGGATGATTTTGGAGCCCCGGGTGGTAAGTATTGGAATTTATGTTGAAATTCCTACCACCACCTCCTCCACCTTGCACAAAGTTAACATCATCAGCTCCACCAATGATACTTGGGCACTGATCAGCTATGTGCCCTAGATCTCCACAATGCCCGCACATCGGGAACTGTCCCCCGACCTCAGGTGGGTTCTTTCTCGCACTCACTATCGTGTGTCTACCTCTTCTTGAAGATTGAGCTATCCTTTTTGACATACTTGCCATTTTCTCTAAATAGTCCGAGTCCACATTCTCATAATTTGTGCCAAAGGTGCCATTCGATATCAAACTAAGATCCCGTGCATCCTCTAGTGTTAATCCCTCATGAAATGCATTGAGTAACTCCCACATTTGTATGCCAAGATGTGGGCAATTCTTCAACAACATCTTGAACTGGTTAAAGGACTCATGAAATAGCTCACCGGGTTGTTACAAAACGTTCTTGATATCTTTTCTAGCATCATTGGTCCTTTGAGGCATATAAAACTCATCCAGGAATGATTGTTGCATCTCGGGCCAAGTAAAGATAGAAGCTGAAGGCAATAAATGGAACCATTGTTGTGCCTTGTCTTCAAGTGTGAATTGGAAGAGTACCAATTTCACATCATCGGGTGTAAAGCCTTGACCCCGATAGTGTTGCAACGTGCATCATAGGCGGCTATATGCATATACGACTCTTCTGTGGGCAGCTCGTGATACTTAGGCCAACTAGAGATGGACTATGCTCTAACGTCAAACGATCGACCATGTAATTGAGGTATGACAACCGGAGATGGGTTATTAGCAATTGCGGGTTTGAAATGACTTTCAACCCCCCGTACTGGTCCTCGATTGTATCTTCTAGGAATGCCGTCGGGTTGGTTGACCAGTGGAACCAAGTTTCTCAGGAGTGGCCGTCGCGGAACAGGTATCTGTTGCACCAGTATTTGCTGAACCGGTGGTGGCATTGGGATATTTATCGGTCGTGCATAGCCATATTGCTGATTAGCTGGGCTGGGTGGATAACAATATTGTTGGTACCCGGCTACTCCCTGAGTCTCTTTCAGCAAACCAAAACCTTGTATTATGCCCTTCAACATTCCCCATATTCATCACTTGCCTATTACCTTAGTTAACCCCGTAATTCTCAGACTCATCATATCCATCCTCAAATACCCCTGAGCCATCTCCGTGATCAAACATTGAAGCTTTGAAAGAGAACTGATGTGGTTGAGACGACAGATAGTAAGAGGGTTGGTTTGGTATGGGTGATATGGTTGATGAGCTCAAGGAGTGAGTTTGGTTCGGTGGAATAGGGTTCTCATCTTGAATTATTCTCACGTATGGCGAGGAGTGTTGAGTGGTAGTTGGTTGGGTGAAGGGTTGAGTGAAGGGTGGTTGCTGAGAAGATGAGGATTGATATGGCAATGGTTGTGGAAGGTTATCCAGATTAGGAAACGGTGGTAGTGGAATTGGTGGAATTTGGGTAGCGGTGGTTTGGGTGGATTGTGGTGGTGGTTGAGATAGTATGGTGGTGTTAGGCGATGGTTGTGTAGGAGTTGGTGAAAATTGAGTTTGTGAAGCTGTTTGCTTATCTGGGTTTTCTGAGGTATCCATTGGTTCAGATGTAGTTGTTGGAGATTGCAAAATTTTTTTCTCTCTGTGAATATAGAGACAAGCTTGGGGCAATCATACATGAAGATACGTTTCCACGAGGTTATGATGTCAAACGGGTCAAACTTTTTGGTTATGTAAATCTTGTGGTTAAAGTACTTGTTGTATGTCATTTACTTAGAACTTGTATTTTGGTGAACATGGTACTTTGTTTTAGTCAAAGGTATTTAACAACTTAAATCATGTACTTTTAAGTCGCTTTTGAATGTACTTATGAAGTTGGTTTTTAAAAATTTGAAAATAGGACCCAAATTTGTCGTTATTAGAAAATGTTTGACAAGTAAGGTTTTGGGTTTAGATTATACGGTTTATCGTTAGATTTTACGGTTTAGCTTAGGGCTTAGTTTTAGGGTTCAGGTTTACAGTTTAGGATTTAAGGTTTAAAGTTTTCATTTAGGGTTCGACGAGCCGGTTTCAATGTCACTGGAATGAGTCTAATTATAGTTTGTTTGAGCCGGTTTCCCTAAGTTCCCCACTTTTTTAGTCGGTTCCCAATAACTTTTAAAATTTAATGTCTTGAAATAGTTATTTAACTCTTTTATTTTTGTAAGGTATCACTCTTTTTTGAATAAGATGGTCTTCATAAATTTTGTAATGAATATAAATCTTTAAAAATAATTTACATGTATGCTGGATCAGAGTGATAAAGATAAAGCAAAAGAAATAACTACACACACACACATATATATATATATACATACACATAATCGAATCCTTAAGGATAATCAACATGGTTACTTATCATGGTAATAGGTTATATTATCTAAGACTTGAACCTCTCGATACAATTCTAATGGACACCTAACCCATGAATCGCAACAACCCATACGGGATACATAGTGTCAAAAACGAGCGTTTAAGGCTAGATAATTACTTTCACGAATACATACTTTTACATACTTTAATTCCGAATCCGAAACCTCCGTTATTATCCAAATACTTTCACACCTATGTTTTCTCATGTAGGATAACTCGGTGTACCATCCTTCAAACTTTCCAACTCTTCTCGGGATTACCAAAGGAAGCTTTGCAAAATCGTGAGTACACTTGAAAACCCTTTTTTTCGCTTTACACTTTTGGGTGCAATGTGTTTAACCTATCAAAATACACGCAAACACACTTATACTTTATGCAAACATAAACAATCCATTATACATGCTTAAATACATGATACTTGATTTGAATTCTTGGAACATTCTTATGTGATTCGCTTGTCATTAACTTCGGACGAGCCTCCCCTTAACATGTATAGCGCTATACGAGTAACACACCGCCTGTAGTCTTGTGGTCATGTTAACTCTTTAATTCTTGCGGTAATCAGAGGATTGACTTGTAAAATTGCATGCCTTGATACATTAATCTAGTTAACTATTTTTTTATGTGGATTCGTTTAAACCTTTTTCATACTTACGCTATATTAAACTTGTGTACTCGCCAATGCCTTATGTGTTGAACTATACTTTTAAACATGTTGCAGGTTGATGATGTTGATATTGACGAAATCTAGTAGGGACGACTTAGGAACGCATCTTGAATTACTAGATTTTATTACTGTGTTGTTATTGAGTTTTTACTTTGAGGTTTCTAATTGTTGTACTTTGATTTCTTGTGATTTACTTGACAATTTTATTTATTAATGAAATCGGAGAATTAAATATTGTCACAATAGTGTTATGAAGTCTTGAGTAATCTCGTTCATCTCACTCCAATGTTTCCACCATCGGTTGGGGTGTGACAGATTGGTATTAGAGCCATAACTATAGGAAATTAGGTAGAATTTCCATGTTCGACCTAGTCTATAGTTTAAGTGACCAACTTGACCTTTCTTAATTCTTGCTTAATATGTTATTCTCCCTACCTTGCTTCATTCTATTTCTTTTGTCTAATTTATACATGTCTTTCCTAAGACATTTACACAATACACACGTAGAAGACATGAAGACACTCATTCTACAAACGAGACGATCTCACCAAAATAGGGGTGAAACCCGCACTTTGGTGATCACTCTCAATCCGCATATTCGATTTTAGACGAAATTACACCATCAAGCTAGGAGTGAAATCCACATCTTGATGGAAAATTTTCCATTTCATACTCTAGTGGACCCTTACCAACGAGCCGAAATTTGCTCCTCATTTGGTAAGTACCAACCACGTTTAAGGAACAAAATTATCAAGTTAGGAGTGATATCCACATCTTGATAACTAGTCCCACTCCTTGATTTTTTCACCCTCGCAAAAGTTTCGAATTTCCAATCAATTAAGGACATGTAGTAACTGGAAGAGTAAAGTACGGTTAACCGCTCCTCGGTGAGAGTATTTTATCTATTATGCCAAAGCATGTCTCCCTAATTCGAAAGGACTTGCGATCCACTTTGGAATAGTCAAAGTTTCTCAACCCGAAACACTCCAATATTTTATCAAGCCTCTATTTTATGTCACCCCAATTTCTATGTATTTTAGTACTTGTTATCTTGTTCATTTTAAAACCGATTCACAATTCGCACGTCCCTGCAATCTAAAACATTAATAATTCTCGTGAACCAATTAAATTTATACTCCTTTACACATCATATGTGTTTATGCTCATAGAATACTTGTTATGCTTATGCCACCTATATGAACTCATACGTGCTATGTGATATTTACATGCTCAAGCCTGCAACTTTTATAACCACATTATGATCAAGAAAAATCTTTTCCTCTTTTTCGATCGCCTTGATGTCTACTTCGCAAACTCATACGGAAGGAAGAAGTCGACGTCCAACTCCGACTCGATGTCCAAGAAGGATTATATGGAATTTATGGCAAAACAAATGACTAAGATCATCCCTGACATCGTCAGCAAAATCCAACCTCCACCAAACACCGAATCACCCCATGGCTCTGTCGACTCCAAGGTGGAAACGCCGAAGTCGACGTTAACTTTCAAACAATTTTGTTCTTGTAACCCCCTACCGTTCACTGGTGAAGGGGATGCCATAAAATAGCTTCAATGGTTTGATGCCATTGAAGTAACATTCCTTCAAAGTGGTTGTCCTGATCACCTGCGTACGATTAACGCAACGGGCGTTTTCCTCTCAAGAACCCCTGATTGGTGAACCTTCGAGCTTAACACTCGTGGGAACGAAGCCGCACATGCCCTCCCTTGGGCCGATCTCTAGAAGTTGATGAGAGACGAGTTTTGTCCTCCACACGAGCTTCAGAAACTCGAGAATGAATTCTGGAATCTGACGCAGGTGGGGAACGACAATGCAGGTCTCACAGCTCGCTTTAAACAACTGAGTGCACTATGCCATAGCCAAGTTGACACCCTTAACAAGGCTATCGCGAAGTACATTCGATGCCTACCCCCCTCGATCATGAACCTAGTTGAAGCCGCCTCACCAAACCAAGCCCAACCTCAAGCAGCCGCTCATCAAGCCTGTTTCAAGTGTGGTGATCCTAATCACCTTGCCAACGTCTACCCACAACGCATCAACAACAACCAGCAGCAGCAAAAAGCGCGTGGTAGAGCCTTCGTCATCACTACAGATCAAGCCCAGGATGCCAACAACGTCATCAACGGTACTTTTCTCGTTAACAATGTCTATGCTTCGTGTTTATTTGATACTGACGCGGATAAAAGTTTTGTATCCGTTGAATTCAAACCTTTGTTAAAGTGTAGACGTTCTAAGTTGCCCAAACCATTCGCAGTCGAAGTTGCTAACGGTAAGTTTGCCGCTGTCGATTCTGTCCTTTCTAAGTTTTCTTTAAATCCTAACGGTCATACGTTTTCAATCGACCTCATACCCATGCAAATGGGTAGCTTCGACATCATAATAGGCATGGATTAGCTTAGGCGAGTTCGTGCTAAGGTCGTTTGTTCTGAAAAGTTTACTCGTCTTCCTCTTCCAAACGATGATTCTTTGCAAGTCTATGGCAAGAAATCTTTGAAGGGCCTTAAACTCATGTCATGTATTCAAGCAAACAAGTACTTACGCAAGGAGTACTTCACCTTTCTTACCCACGTGGTGGAAAAGAAGGATAAGGGTCCAAGCGTGAATGATGTTCCTGTTGTTTCCAATTTTCCTGATGTCTTCCCTGAGGATCTACCTGGACCTCCTCCCCCTCGTTCTGTTGACTTTCACATTGATCTCATTACAGGCGCAACTCATGTTGCGAAGTCTCCATACCGTCTCCTACCCTCGGAAATGCAAGAGCTATCGAGCCAACTTCAAGAATTACTTGATAAAGGCTTCATACGCCCTAGTACTTATCCTTGGGGCGCTCTCGTTCTGTTGTTCAAAAAGAAAGATGGATCCTTTCGGATGTGCATTAACTATTGTGAGCTCAACAAGCTTACAGTGAAAAACCGATATCCTCTTCCTCGCATCGACAATATTTTCGATCAACTAAAAGGCGCGACGTGTTTTTCAAAGATCGATCTCCGTTCTGGTTATCACCAACTTCGAGTTCTCGAAGAAGATATACTGAAAACAACATTCCATACACGTTATGGGCACTACGAATTCGTGGGCATGCCTTTTGGTTTGACCAACGCACCTGCGGTTTCATAGACTTGATGAACCGCGTGTGCAAGCCTTATCTCAACTGTTTCGTGATCGTCTTCATCGACGATATCCTCATCTACTCCAAGACACAAGAAGAGCACGAGCGAAACCTGCATCTTATCCCCCAACTCTTGCATACAAAGCGTCTTTATGCCAAATTCTCCAAGTGTTAATTTTGGTTAAAAGAAGTTCAATTTCTCGGGCACGTTGTGAACGAGAAAGGCATACATGTGGATCCTTCCAAATTCGAAGCTGTCAAGAACTGGATTGCACCAAAGTCTCCATCTGAAATTTGTTCATTCCTTGGATTACTGGGTTACTATCGTCGCTTCATTTCAAACTTTTCCAAGATCGACGTTCCTCTCACTTCCCTGACTCAAAAAGATAAACCTTTTGTATGGGGTTCCGAACAAGAGGAGTCTCTCTAAACGCTCAAGGACATGCTTTGCCATGCTCCTATCTTAGCTCTTCCTGATGGTAATGACAATTTCGTCGTGTATTGTGACGCTTCAAACCAAGGTCTTGGTTGCGTTATCATGCAACGCGACAAGGTTATCGCTTACACGTCAAGACAACTCAAGATTCATGAGAAGAACTACACTACGCACGATCTTGAACTTGGTGCAGTTGTTTTTGCATTGAAGATATGGCGACACTACCTTTATGGTACTAAGTGTGTGGTCTTCACCAACCAAAAGAGCCTTCAGCACATCTTCAATCAAAAGGAACTCAACATGCGTCAACGTCGTTGGGTGGAGTTGTTAAACGACTACGACTACGAGATTCGTTACCATTCTGGTAAGGCGAACGTCATGGCTGATGTCCTTAGTCATAAAACTCATGTGAAGAGTATTCATTGTTTTCAAGTTCTGAAAAACCTTCGCGAACGCATTCGTGACGCTCAGTACTTGTCTGTTATCGAGAATACCATGTACAACGAGATGAAGTGTGGTGTTGAAGATCAACTTGTATCCAAACCCGATGGTATCCTTTACTATCTCGATCGTGTCTGGATTCCGAACCGTGACAACCTTCGTGACTTCTTGATGCAAGAAGCTCACAAATCCCGATATTCTATTCATCCTGGCGCTGATACGATGTACCAAGACCTTCGTACGTCTTACTGGTGGCCTTGTTCCAAGGTAAAGGCCGAACATCAACGTCCCTCTGGCTTACTCGAACAAACTGAAATCCCTGTCTGGAAATGGGAGAGCATAGCTATGGATTTCATCACTAAAGTCCCTTGTACTTCATCTGGTTATGATTGTATTTGGGTAATCATTGACCTTTTGACCAAATCCGCTCACTTCCTCCCCATTCATGAAGACTACAAAGTAGAGATATTGGCTCGTATCTACACGGATGAAGTCATTTGTCATCATGGTATCCCCATTGACATCATCTCGGACCGTGATGGTCATTTTACCTCCCGTCTTTGGCAAACATTTCAATCCGCTCTTGGTACTCACCTCAATCTTAGTACTACTTTCCATCCTCAGTTTGACGGTCAAACCGAGCATACTATCCAAACTCTAGAGGATATGCTTCGTTCTTGCATAATCGATTTTGGTGACAACTGGGATATGCACTTGCCTTTGATCGAATTCTCGTACAATACAGTTACCACGCGATAATTCAAATGGCATCTTTAGAGGCATTGTATGGTCATAAGTGTCGATCGCCTATTTGTTGGCATGAGGTCGGGGAAGCTCAAATCACTGGTCCCGAGCTTATACAAGAGATGACGGACAAGATCTTGCAGATTTGAGACAACTTGCTCAAAGCCAGGAGCCGACAAAAGAGTTACACGGATAAGCGATGCAAACCTTTAGAATTCAACGTTGGTGACTTTGTACTCCTCAAGGTATCCCCGTGGAAGGGAGTAGTCTGTTTTGGTAAGAAGGAAAAACTCGCTCCTCGCTATGTAGGTCCTTTCAAGATTCTCGAAAGGATTGGCAAGGTAGCGTATCGACTGGACCTACCTCAAGAGCTCAACAATGTCCATCCTAAATTTCACGTCTCGAACATGAAGAAATGTCTAGCTGAAGAAGGACTCCAAGTCCCACTCGAAGACCTTCAAATCAACGAGACTCTACACTTCGTGGAGAAACCTGTTGAGATCATGGATAGAGGCGTCAAGCAATTGAGGCGCAATCAAATTCCCATAGTTAAAGTTTGATGGGAAGGAAAATGTGACGCTGAGTTTACTTGGGAACTCGAACGTGATATCAAGACTAAGTACCCACATCTGTTTGTTACACCTTCCTCTTGAATAAATTTCGGACAAAATTTCCTAAAGTAGGGGAGAGTGTAACGCTTATACTTTCCTTATTTAGAAAGTCTAAATCGTATTTCTATTTATGAAAACTTGCATTCGTGTCTTTTCGTATTTCAACTTTCAATCCGAGAGTTTGATCATAATGAAAATACATTTTATTCATACATATTCATACATAAATACGTGATACTTAATCGCTCTCGAATACATGCATTTTATACGAAACCGAATTATACTTGACAAAAAAATTGAAAAGGGCTGGCCGTAGCCTACGACCGCCAGCCTAAGCTACGGTCTGGAGCTGCGGAAATTTGCCAAAAAGCGCGAATTTTCAATATTTTCCTACTTTTCACCACCAATCACCTCCTAACTCATTTAACTTTAACCCTAATCCATTCCCTTATAAATAGAAGCCTCCATTCTTCCATTTTTCACTTTCCAAACACTTAATCACTGTCGAAAAACTCCAAATCATCCATAAATTCTGAGTTCTTGGAAGAATTGTTCAAGTGCAAAAGTGAGTTCAAACTCACTTTTCATTATCTTTTCTTCATCAAATATTCCTCTACAAAGCTTGGATTGCCTCTAGGATTGTTTCCACAGGTTTTTCATTGAAAACCAAGGTGGAACAACACCATTTTGAGGTCCAAACTTTCTATTTTGGAAGATTATTGTTGTTACTTTAGTTAAACTTGTGTTTTCTCATACAAACTTGTGCTTCTTATGCTATTAATCAAGTCTATGGTTAGTAAGCTTAGCCAAGATTGATTCATACAAATTGGAGGTGTAAATCACCCTCCAAACTTTCTGTTTTGATAGGGTTATCAACCCACAAGTGATGAAACCATCTAAGCTTGTCACGATTCTTGTGACAAGACTTGTGTTTTGGTATGAGTGTGAATACTTGGAAGCTTTGGCTATCCTACCTTCATTCCATCACCTCATTTGATGTTTTACAATTGCTATCCAAAGTAGTTTGCTAGCTTAAAAGTGACATAACCCCGTCTAGCCTCTAACACTTAGTTAACTCTTTCTATGTCGGAGTCGGCTCACCCGGGTTAAAGGTTGCTTGGCTACTTGGTATAGTAATTATTGTACATGTCCTTTCCATTCATGACCATCTGAGTTATCCTTGTGATGATTTATGTGTTGGTGAATCTTACAATAAGGTTAAAGGATGATTATCCTCCTTCCACATGCATGACTTATATGACAATCTATGATATCCTTGATGGACTTAGCTTAGAATTATTATATAAACGAATCCTTAAGGATAATCGACATGGTTTCTTATCATGGTAATAGGTTATATTATCTAAGACTTGAACCTCTCATTACGATTCTAATGGGCACCTAACCAATGAAATCACAACAACCCATACGGCATATATAGTGTCAAAAACGAGTGTTTAAGGCTAGATAATTACTTTCACGAATACATACTTTTACATAGTTTAATTCCGAATCCGAAACCTCCGTTATTATCCAAATACTTACACACCTATGTTTTCTCATGTAGGATAACTTGGTGTTCCATCCTTCAAACTTTCCAACTCTTCTAGCGATTACCAAAGGAAGCTTTGCAGAACCGTGAGTACACTTGAAAGCCTATTTTTTGGCTTTACACTTTTGGGTGCAATGTGTTTAACCTATCAAAATACACGCAAACACACTTATACTTTATGCAAACACAAACAATCCATTATACATGCTTAAATACATGATACTTGATTTGTATTCTTGGAACATTCTTATGTGATTCGCTTGTCATTAACTTCGTACGAGCCTCCCCTTAACATGTATAGCGCTATAGGAGTAACGCACCGCCCGTAGTCTTGTGGTCATGTTAACTCTTTAATTCTTGAGGTAATCAGAGGGTTAACTTGTAAAATTGCATGCCTTGATACATTAATCTAGTTAACTATTTTTTCCATTTGGATTCGTTTAAACCTTTTTCATACTTACGCCATATTAAACTTGTGTACTCACCAATGCCTTGTGTGTTAACTATACTTTTAAACATGTTGCAGGTTGATGATGTTGATATTGACGAAATCTAGTAGGGACGACTTAGAAATACATCTAGAATTACTAGATTTTATTATTGTGTTGTTATTGAGTTTTGTTATACTTTGAGGTTTCTAATTGTTGTACTTTGATTTCTTGTGATGTACTTGACAATTTTATTTAAGAATGAAATCGATGAATTAAATATTGTCACAATAGTGTTATGAATTCGCGAGTAATCTCGTTCGTCTCATTCGATGTTTCTGCCATCGGTTGGGGTGTGACATGAAATGCCTTGAGTGGAAATTGTGTGATTTTGTGTTGGATATGTTATTATGATCATGTAGGAATGTGAGAAATTCATGTATGTTGTAAATTGATATCATCTTGTTGAATGAGTATCTATGTGGATTGAATTTATGAAAAGCTAAGTATGAAATTGTTAAGTGTAGGTTTGAAAGCTAAGTATGAAATTATTAAGTGTAGGTTTGAAAGAAGACGGTTCAAGCAATACAAAGTTACAAGGAACACAAGATCAAAGTAAGTTTATCTAGCTTACAAGTGTGTTTAATAATAGTTAGGAATGTTCAATTAGTAAAGGCTTTGTGTGTAAAGTGGGTTTTAAGTAGTAACTTTGTGGAATAAAATTGACCCGTTTGAAACGTGTCAATTTGGGTAAGGAATAAAAATCCAAGGCATGGAACTTAGGTTGCTATTTGGTTGAATAATAAGGTCATTTTGTATAATAAGAATGATGGAGAATGAAAAGAATGTTTTAGGATGAAATAGAGTAAGCTATATTATGGAACAAATTGGTATGATCTTAAGAATGAAAAACATGGAAAGCATGTCTATTGTTATTTGGAATGAAAGGATTAGAATGAATTATGTTTGCGTAATATCGTCATTACTAACCTATTTGAAATGTTGTAGGTACATCCTCAACTGAAATATAGAGACAAGCTTGGGGCAATCATACATGAAGATACGTTTCCACGAGGTTATGATGTCAAACGGGTCAAACTTTTTGGTTATGTAAATCTTGTGGTTAAAGTACTTGTTGTATGTCACTTACTTAAAACTTGTATTTTGGTGAACATGGCACTTTGTTTTAGTCAAATGTATTTAACAACTTAAATCATGTACTTTTAAGTCGCTTTTGAATGTACTTATGAAGTTGGTTTTTAAAAAGTTGAAAATAGGACCCAAATTTGTCATTATTAGAAAATGTTTGACTTGTAAGGTTTTGGGTTTAGCTTTTAGTGTTTATCGTTAGATTTTACGATTTAGCTTAGGGCTTAGGTTTAGGGTTCAGGTTTACAGTTTAGGATTTAAGGTTTAAAGTTTTCATTTAGGGTTCGACGAGCCGGTTTCAATGTCACTGGAATGAGTCCAATTATAGTTTGTTTGAGTCGGTTTCCCTAAGTTCCCCACTTTTTTAGTCGGTTCCCAATAACTTTTAAAATTTTATGTCTTGAAATAGTTATTGAACTCTTTTATTTTTGTAAGGTATCATATTCTTTTTTGAATAAGATGGTCTTCATAAAATTTCGTAATGAATATAAATCTTTAACAATAATTTACATGTATGCCGGATCAGAGTGATAAAGATAAAGCAAAGAAATAATTACACGCTTACAACTCTACAAATAGACGAACGATTCACTTACTATTGATTTTCACCAGTTACAATGCATTAACAATTTAAAATTATTAGATACATAATCATGTCGTCATCTTCTTTTCTTCTTTGCACATAATTCACCAGCTATTTAGCCGACTACCACTGTATTTTTTTTCCTTTCAAAATCATGTTCTCTACACTCAAAATAATTTTATGGATGATAATAAGAGGTCAAACTAACAGAAAAATGACTACATAAAAGATGCAATCATAAAATTTTAAGAATGTGTCCTGGATAAAAATGTGTCATGGCCAATAGTCCTCTTCGCTCACCTTATGACCGACTTTTAGTACTATAGTTAAGGGATTAAATTTGTTATATATAATAATAATGATTTGATTTGAATTTGATACTACATTTGGCTATTTACATATTTTAAACACTAAATATGTTCATTACCAAATGTTTTTTAAAGGAAACAAAAAAGAGAGCACAATGAGTGTTACTTGTGAGTCTAACCTTTTTTATTTTCATTAACTTATAACTTATTAGTTTTTTGAAAAATTAAGAATTGAATGTGAATGAAGAAGTTAATGAGTTACGATTTCTAAGTTATTAACTTTTCATAGGAGTTAAAAAAGGATTTTTGAGAATATTCAATAATCTTGCTGAGTCTCTTGGCTCTTAATCCAGAGAATTTAGACAGAAGCGAGCGGCAAGTTTTTTCTCTTATTTTCCTTTCACGCGGCTTCTCAACACGCCTTTCATCGGTATCATACAAAAACCCTAATTATCATATAGGTGATTCTCTGGCGATTTCATACATTTGCGATTGTCTTAACACTGATTATTCGAAACACTTAATCTGGGGCGATTCTCATCAAAGCGAGTATTCGAAAACCCTAAATTATAACCGGTGGAACTGAATTCAGGTATGTTTATTGTTTTTTTTTTTGCATCAATTATTCAAGCTTTAATCTTACAATTCTATGAAACTTGTGATGTTGGTTACACTCCTTCCTTTTAGCCGTCCATTGAGAAACCATAAAATCTTCAGAAAAGTTTGAAGCTTGAGAGATAACCCAACACGTCAACCATCTGAACTTGAGAGAGAGAGAGACCATGGGGACAACTGGTGGTTGGAGGCACCCGATTAGAGCATCGACCACGGCGGCGACGACTAGGTTTCTCCCACTACAATTATGTGGGGGTAAACTAGACCAGCATCATAACAATCAAATCAAGCAATGACGTTTAACGAGCCGTCAATGGAGCCGAGTATCAGCTTCGTTAAAGCTCTTCAGGTTTGATTTCAGTTTTAGGTTAATTTGATATGTGTTTGCCTGTGATTATCGCGTGACTATTATTTTTATTCAGAACGCCCTTTAATTTGAATGATACATGTTGCTGGCTTCTCTATTGTTTCATGATGCATCAATTTTTTTTGGTTGGAAAGTGGTTTGATTTCATTTCTCTAGGGTTCTTAATCTTTCTTTGTAATATGAGAACATGAACACATGAATATGTGTATTTGGAGTCTATTCAATATCAGAATCATTCAGTTGTAAAATACAAACAATTGAAGTTATTTGTTTCGTGACTGCAATATCTTTAGGATCACTTAACCATGTTTGGTGGAATATCTATCTGGCCCTTAGTAAGTATTGTTGTATATTATGTAATGTGTGAGATTGTGAAGAGAATGAAGATGTGAACATGTATTCTGTTCAATTAATTCGAGAATAGCTAAAGATGGGACTAAAAATGGAGAACATGTGAAAATATATGAAAATTGATAATTTTAATGGAGAATGGACTATACAGAAGCATGTGCTGTTATTTAATATATATTTGTAGGGACGGCGGAAGTAGACAAAATTCCTACCAAACTTGCTTTCGAGGAAAAGAGGTATGAATAATATAATCTATTATTCATGGTTTAACTTTTTTTTTATTTGAAGTTTCGAGAACATTATTTTCTTCAGTAATCTAGCGAGACGCAATACACGGGTTTTCTTAATACACAAATACGCAGCATCGCGCTGTCGCAATACCAGAATCATAGATTACCAATTGTGGGCTCGCCGGTAATGTGGCTGCCAGTTCCTCAGCTATGGTAGTATGCAGGGTCGGTAGGATCTTAAAAAATAAAAATCCTTTTATTCTAATGTTGATGGCTGGTGGTTTTCAGCGATCTCTTCTATCATTTGTAATATAATTTACATGACCCTTTTGACTGATACACCTTTTTTAGAGTTGCCCAAATCAACCCACAAGGTAAGGAAAACTCCTCCAAATGGACCCGCTTCTTACAGGTTGGGTCAGTTTTGGGATACATTGCATTAATCTAGAACATTCTAAGCTATATGCTAAGCTATTTGTAAGATCCCAAAGCACAGGATGTTGCTGTTTATTTTTTTAATCAATAGTACAGATGGATCCACTGTTCCATGATCTTACTATTCGCATGTTTATAAATAGATTTAGAAAGTTTGTGAAACAATCTGTATTGGGATATTATTGACGTTTGATTACCATCCACAGGCGCAGTAACAAAAAAAACTGTTCTTCTATAACAAGCGTATGCGTGGCATTAATTTTGAAGCTTGGAGTAAAAGACATTTTGATTTTTCCTTTCATATACGTCTTTTTACAAGTGGAATATTATAAAAATGTCTGGGTACAACTATGTGAACCGAAGATTTGGCTTAAGAGTAGACGATATTTGATGCAATTATTGCGTTAGAGGCATGAAGGTTAGTAATTCTTTTCACTAAAATGCTCAATTATTTGCACAATTCTCTGGTAATTGAACATGTCAATGATGATTTGGCAGTTCCTGCAGCAGGTGCACTTGGTATGGGTGACAAATGATCTGCTCAAATTCCAGATGCTCAGTGGGCTGGCGACATGGCACCACCGTTTGCTCAAGGTGCAAGAGGTTGAAGATTAAACTCAACGAGACGAGAAGACAGAGATGTGGCTAGAACATAGGTTGGTCTTTGTGTTGTCCATGCTTCTCACTTGAAGTTAGTTGATTATTAACTTCAAAAAAAATCACCAAACTTGAAGACAGAGATGTGGCTAGAATATAGGTTGGCTAGAATATCGTTCTTTAGTTCGGCCATACTTCAAAAAAATCACCAAACTTGAAGCTTGAAAGAAAAACCAAAATTCGAAACTGGTTTGGCTCTACGCGGATGTTGTAGACTTGTAGTTTCAATTGTAAGTTTGATGTATATGGATTACTGAATTGGATTGATTCTGATTAGTTTTGACGGGTTGGGTGATACTTTGCTGACTCAAAATAAATACATTACTGGCATCTGCAGGTCAAACGGGTTGAGTCTTTTTTACGTTTTGTAAATTGTTTTGTATTAGATGTATGCTTACTAACTATGTATTTTAGCGTAAATATCACATTAACTTCTTCTAAATAAAAGGACCTAAGACAAGATAAGCATTTACATAAACATAGGCGACTTTGAGCCGATGAAACCTGCTCGACCCATTTGAATCATTTATCTTTAACTATGTTAAAGCATTGACCATTTTACCAATTTCTTTTATATTAACGGAGGATGCCATGTTTACACGTTCTTTAAATCGATCTCTCACAATTTATATAAAAATTTGCATATGAGAAACGGTTTTGGGAACCGGTGGGCCAGGCCGCACTATAGTACGCGACGACGCCACCCAATGACCCAAGTATCTATGCTACAGCTTATGGAGTGATGCGTTCTAAAATATACATGTTTTTATATTAATATTTCTATACTTTTGAGTAGATCTAGAGTTGTTTTTATCCCTAATAATTAGTTCATATTTTAGTTTTAAAGGTTTCAAATGAAAACGAGCTAAAACGGAGAACGATAAGGAAACATTTAAATATCTCTAATGATTCCTTGGTTTTGACTTTAAAGGTTAAAAACAAGTTTGGTGGATAATTGGGCTATCGAATTCAATGTTTTAAAATGGTTAAGAATTAGTTTTAAAGGTTTAATTGGGAAATTAAAACTAGCAATTTAATTTAAATATTATGATGTAGGAATTGATGGAGCATGGCCCTTCGAAAAGATCATTACAATGAAGTAGCATTACTCCACTTAAAAGATAAATGGGTTAGTTCATAAAAGAATACGGAGTTTTGTGACAAGACTCATCAGACGTAACTTACTTTGGGTGCTACACTTTAATTGTTGTTTGGGCCGGTGAAGTTATGCGAGCCATGTTGGGCTTCTATTCACACATCGCATACAAGGGTATTTATAGAAGAAGGAAAATAACCTACTGTGGACGGCAAAATTGAGAAAAAACGAACAGAAGGGAAGCAGGTTAGTAAAAAAAAAAAAAGAAGGGTAAATGTACGGTATCCCTGACCGCGGGAGGGTTCTCCCTTCCCAAGCTAGCTTAGCCCTATAGCTGCCTGACGGTTACTACCCAGCAGGATTATTCGGGCCGAGCTGGACTCGAACCCGCGTCCTCCCGTTTGGAATGGGTGAGGCTGGCCACTGGGCTGACAACCCGTGGTTAAGGGAAGCAGGTTAGTAGGCATGTCAAAAAGTCAAAATGATTATTAAGTAGGTTACCAGGCATGTGAATTAATTTAAGCAAGCAGACTAGTAGCTTAATTTTTATTTCTTTTATGATAAACCGTGATTTTGGTTGTGTTTTTGTTTGGTTCTTGATTATGAGTAGCTAAACTTCTAAACTACTTAGGTTGAGATGATCTAGACTTACTTTGACTCGGTTTTTGATTGTTTGATGTGATTTACATGAAGTTTCTTTGAAGTTGATCTTGATATTGCATGTTAAAATTATTGTGTTGATTATGGATTGTTGAATTCAGCGGTTGAGGCATATAGAAATATCACCTAGACTTAGAAATCAATATGGATCGTGAAACTTAGGTTGTTTAAATCTTAACATTAGAGATAATTCAAGTTAATCAATAATTAAAATCAACTAATTGACACGTGCATCCTTACCTAGTGATTCGAGAGGAGAATCAGGTTTGCTAGGTTATTAGCTAGTCGTTGTTGGGTAGATTATAATAGCTTGGATCCGTTTATTTCTTCGCGTCTAGGGTTTTCTAGGATTAGAGGTGACTGGTGTGTAACTTTGTAATCTGTTTTTTGGTGTATATATGCAACCCGGGTTAACGTTCTATTGACCCGAATTTTCTTTTGGTGAATAAAACTTCTTTTTGGTCGTTAAAAATCATCTTTGGAGTTATGTAATTCTATGTTTGATATCATTAGTGGGACTTTAAAAGTCATCAGTGATGCCTATTAACTTTAAAATTGTTATTACTTAATATTGTTGAAATAAAATATAAAATTAAATAGAGTTCAAAATTCGAAAAAAATTAGATTTATTTTAGAATTTATTTCTTTAGAGATTTGGACCATGCCGACATGAATTACAAACATCTTAAACCCTATTTATTACGTGAATTACAAACATGTTAAACCCCATTTATATCAATAATGTGGATGTGCTTTGTTTTTGTATGTTAAAGTGGATGACACTTTTAGGCTGGCTTCTCATGAAATTTATGGTATTATGGGGTTTTTTTGCCTTTAATGTGAATTCTAGAGATGATAGAAATACTCGAGTCTGACAGGTATACGAGAAGCATCCCGTGTATCCGTATGAGATTGGAAAAAAAGTTTTTGCAGATAAGGGACTGGTATCAGAGTAGATGACACTTGGCCCGATTACCCAATTATCCGAAATTATATACATGTTTTATGTTTACTCGAACCTTATACCGAAATATACACCCAAAAACTTTAATCTTTTTTTTTGTCTTCCTTTAACTATTGTCAACTGATATGTCAATATAGTAGCTTCATTACTTGAAAAATAATTTTTTTTTCGGAACAACCTGTCGCTTTATCAAGAGTAAAAACCAGAGATGGAGTCAAACTATTGATATTAGACAAGGACGACAAACCCAGATGAAACAACAGGTTGTTATTAATGTTTCCGGGTGAAAAAAGAGAGTACCTTAGCTCTAACAGTCTTTGCCCGACTAAAGACTCTAATTCTACACAACAAAGAATATACTCTGCGGATGTGCTCAACGGTCTCAAAATATCAGGCTTACAAAATCATAGGTTAGCACTTAAGTTAGTGTTCTAGTAATGGTATTACGAAACATTGACTAGCGGAATGGAAGCGGAGATAATATCTGGAGCAAATATTGACAATCGCACATATATGCCTATAATTAATTTGACGTCGTCTGATAAAAAGATTCCTTTTGCTTTTCAAAGGAGACCATTTCCATTGGCCGTATGTTCGCAAAGACAATCAACAAAAGTCAGGGGCAGTCACTTTCGGGAGTTTGTTTGTACTTGAAACAACCCGTCTTCTCTCATGGTCAATTGTATATTGCTTAATGAAGGGTAAAAAGACGAGATGGAGTCAAACTACTAATACTTGACAACAACAAACCTACAGATAAAACAACTATGTGGTTTATGAATAGATTTTTAACGAATTGTGATCGTTGCATATTCATGTATTTCAATTTATCGTTGTAATCTAATATATTCATTTGTGTTTTAACGTGAATAAAATCATAATATTTATGTCAACGGTGAGAATAAAAATATTTTCTTTTAGCAACACTGACATTTACAGATTCTTAAAGTAGTATATAGTAAACAATTTCATTGTAGGCGACAGGACACTTTGTCAGGCGATTGTATTTTGGTTTTGGTAGAATATGGTTTTGTAAATAAGTCTGTATTAATTTTGGTAAATAATAAGTTTTGGTATATATTCAATTTTTTATTAATGAGTTTGTAAAGTGAGGGGGTATGGCAGGTATGGGATATGGATCGTCAGTTAGAGTGGTGGATGATATGCTACACTTTTTTTTAGGAACCATCATAGTTTGTATGGATTAAACTATGATAACTATGTATCTCTATTTTCTTAATTATTTAAATATATGTACACAATAATTTAAAAAAAAATAGGGATGGTTGCTTGAGTCATAACCACACTATATAGGATGATAGATTTGGATCGTGAATGAGAGTGAAGTGACATGACATTAACATGTAGGATATCAATGGCCATGAAGGTGATGACAACACCCTATAGTCTTAGGTAAAAAAAAATAAGTTTGAT
The DNA here is from genome assembly GCA_947069175.1 of Scalesia atractyloides. Classification (NCBI taxonomy): domain Eukaryota; kingdom Viridiplantae; phylum Streptophyta; class Magnoliopsida; order Asterales; family Asteraceae; genus Scalesia; species Scalesia atractyloides. Next base: position 38,225,822 of record CAMTDV010000008.1, on the reverse strand, counting down.
GATCAAAGAAGGATCTATTGGATTACAAAAAATTAAACACATATATTAAAAAAGTTATAAATTAATTGTATTAATTTAGATAACAAAACATCTATTATATATAATAATTGAAAGAACTTAGGCTAATATGTTACAATATTAGAGCTTGCTGGATGTGGTTTATGGGAGAAAATTTGGGTTTTTATTTTCATGACTGAAGCCCGTTTTACTATTCGGACCCGTTTTATGACCCGAATCTATAAGCCATCGAAAAAACCTAAATTCCCTATCGCCTCATTTTTTTCCTTCACTGCTTCATACCTGAAACCCTAGCCTTCGTCTACCTTTCGCTTGAAGCTTCTACAATCTAAATGATTCACCATCATCGTCCTCCCAATTTCTTCTCTCAATGATTCAAGAGATTCCGCAGGTTTGGTATTGGAACTTAACTACTCATTGATTTCATCAGAGCTTCTCATTCCACTCCATCAATTGATAAATCATGTTTTTGCCAAACCCTAAAATGAATGGATTCAGTTTGATGAATCGGGTTTTATATTTTATTTTTTTGATAAAGCGTGATTTTAGGGCTGTGCCTTAAAGTTGGAGGTAGATGGAATTTGTTCAAAATCTAAACTTGAACAATGATGTTATGTATTGAGTGCATCTGATGTCTCTGTACAAGATATGCTATTACATGTCTAGACTTTTATTGTTTATGGTTTCTACTCAAGTACTTTGGCATGGTTTTATTAGTTAGTGTATTCTTTTTGATTTGGTTTTATGTATGACTTGTAGGAATAATTCAACTCATTTTGTTGCAAGCCTAATTACTTATTAAATGAAAACAATTGTAACCCAGTTTAGTGGATTAGTAGACTTTTTGCTGGTAATGCCTTTTGTGGTGGTATTTGTCTGAGCCTGTGATGAGGGCAATTGCAATTGTATTTTGACGGACTATCTTTTAGGTGAAAAGTTTTTTTTGTTGTGAATCTTAATGCTAGAGTTTATTCCCTGCGAATTAGAACATCTTAAGGGATGTTATTTCTGCAAATTTTAATCGAAGATGACGGTTAATACACTTTTATCATTGTATCTATGACAGGGTTATATCGAAGCTTCGAGATGTTATGATCTTTTGGGTATCCGCAATGCTTGAAATGATTAAACAAGTTAAATAATGGTTAGGTTTTAATTTTTTTTTAGTTTTTTGGATAACATTGCATGTGAGCGTGCTTTTATGCCTGCTGTTTGATCAAACCAACATCTTTTCTTGCTCCGGTCAAGATGGTTTAAATTAATACGTTTCTATGGTACTACTGCTTTGTGTTTATTGCATCAAATGTTGATCAAATTATTTTGTGTTTGTTTCAGGTCATGCTATGTTCCCTTGGTTAATTTTTTGTAAATGGAAAAAAATTGGTTGAATTTTTAAATTAATCTTATTTGATGATGATGTTCATTTGCCAGTTCACTAAGGAAAAATTATACAGAAAAGATGTCTAAATATCAGGTATTGCATCTGCATTAGCATGTATATACTTTTCGATCCTCTATTATTTATCTGTTGTATGTCTTTTCTCACTTTTTTACAATATTTTTTAGGCTCAAAGAGCAAGCATTCATCCATCAATAGTAACGTGAAGTGGTCGAGAGGCGTATTTGTACAGGTTTTGAACGTAACTTGAACATCAAAGTTATAGTCGGGAACTTGTGTTTTCACAGCCACATCTCTTATATAATTTATTAATTCTTTTTTTTTTATACAATTTCAGTCACGGGAACCAAGGCTGACGAAGAGGTGTGGTTTATTTATATTTTTTCATTAGTAAAACACAACAACTTTGTGTTTGACTACAACTAAGAAAAAAAGATAAAATGAAGTTCAGCAAAATATGGGAAGCTATGAACGTATGTTTGCTTGGGTTATTTTGTCTCGGGTCAGAATGGGTCGATTTGAAAAGGAGTTATTTTGGTTCGGGTTAGAACGGGTTTGAGTCAAAATCACATATAATAATCAATCAATCACTTTCAAGACGTAGTGACAAACATAAAAGCTTTGCAAATTTATTAGCAACATTTTTCAATATTAAAACAAGCTTTATCACTAGCGAATGGGTATAATTCAGACCTGTGTTGTGTTTGATTGATTGTGGCAAACAGCTTTGTGATGTTATTTGTTTTTTTTGTAATGCAAAATTGGTTGCCGGGCAAGTGATAAGTGTTAAAGGGAAAAGGAGAAAACTATTAATGGTGATGATCTTCTCTGGGCGATGGCTGCCTTAGGGTTTGAAGATTATATTAAGCACCCAAAGTTATACTTGAATAGACGCAGAGAGGTACGAACTCCTTGAAATCTGAAAGGATATTAATGATTAGTCACACTTGCTCTAAGAGGGCTGAGATTAGACTAATGCCTTCAATCTTGGCTTTACAAGAGGTAGATATTACTGAATATACCAAGGGAGTTGGAGCAAGGTATTCATATATAGAGATGGGTGTGGTACCGGTACCGAAATTCGTCAAAACTGGGTACTGGTACCGAAAATGTTTGGTACGGTATCGGTATTTGAAGGTAAAAATTGGTGTTTTACCGGTACCGTACCGAAAGTTCCGGTACCAAAATGCCAAAAAGTGGGTACCGGTACCAAATGCTCATCCTATAAATACAGCACTTATAAATGTATGAACAGATTTCTTATTGTTTACTACCAGTTAGTTTTTTTATGCAAGAATGTTATTTGGCAGAGGTATCTGTTCTTAAAGAAATGGGTTGATATGGGTCATTTGCTTATTCGAGTCACTCGTATGAATGTAGCTAACTTAGAATGGGTCAAAAGAAATCGCTCATACTACTTTAGATGTGGTTGTAGGTTCAACTACAACAAAAGATAAAGAAATTTGATGCATTATATAGTTTTGGGTACTATGGTTGAACGAGAAAATACAAAGAAACAATGACAAGGGTAAGATATAGAAAGACTAAAGAAAGAAAAAGAATGAATTGGGAAATTCATGGCCCTAAGTCTGCATGTTTGAATAATTTTATGATCAATCAATGCAGTTTTGTTAATTTTTTGAGTTATTTGATTCTTGAAACGTAATTTTCAAATAATGACATTGGTTATTGCCCAACTGTTTAGTAGTTGGTTTGCAACTTGATTAAGTTTTGCCCTGTTGATTTTGCAGAGAACAAGAAATGCAAACATTTACTTTGCTACTACTGCAATGGCTCTTGCTTGCTTGGTCAATCTTTGGGATTTGAATCCCTATTGGCAGCTCAGAGATTAAAATATACTCTTGGATATTGGGTCAAGCAAAGTCGGTAATCGTGTCTACTTTTATATAGAAGTGAACACATCAAGCTGTAAGTGGGTTGTGTTACTTGAACCGAACATGATATATTGATGTAAAAGAAATTTTGAACAATGGGCATGATGTTCCTTTTTAGATGGCAAATGTGAAACTGTTTTCGTGAGTAGTTGATCGATCTGTCTTGCGTCTAACTAAAAACCGAAATGAGCTTGAAAGTACCTCCTTTCACCGTTACCAAATCGATCAAACGACTCCATTTTTTTTTACCCAAAATCGATACACTAGATGTTGCTGTTAAGACTGTTGGCCTCTACCAAGAGTATGTTCTTTTATCTTTTGTTATTGCACTATTGATGGTGATAATAGTTTGATTACTTTTATTTACAGTTATCCATTATGAATTTACTCTGGTTCTTTCTATGAAGGATAATGCGTGGTTTTGGGTGATAAAAGTACAATAATTCAAGTGTGAATGGTTAATGGTTAATGGTTTTTTGGTGGTTGTAAAATGATGGTTAGAATATAATAATAATTTGAGCATGTGTTAGAATCATAATTCAAGAACGCGATTTCTCTATTATGTCATTTTGTTTAACATTTTATACTTTTTAAGATTTTAAATATGTATTAATCATGAAAATTATATAAGTAACTTCCTCAAGCCCGGGATGCTCTCCTGAGTGATAACCTGTATTATTAGTTTGCGAATCTTCTAGCGATTTTGGATTTTGTATTTGAAATTTGGGCCTTTAAAAATGGATTAATTCAAGTATTTAAAAGTGAGTAAGCCATTAGTTTGGGTTTAAATTTGTGCCTTTAAAATCGTTTAAACTCCAAGTATTAAAACTGATTAGTGCATGTATACGAGTCTTTAATAAATCGATCGAATATTATCAGCAATGGGATTTTGGGTTTTGAGGAATATATTTTCAACCTACAACTTCACAATATGTGATTAAGTTTATGAATACCTTATAACTATTCTTATAACCAAGACATTAATCTTTCATACTTTTTATATGATTTTAAGTTTATTAATCATAAATAGTTTTTAATAAAAGTAACTTTCTTGAGCCCGCAAAATAATCCCGGGTGATAATCTAGTCTTACTGTTTATAATATTTAAAAATTTACAATTTAATTTGAATTTGAAATTAATTTTTTACATCAACTTAAGAAAAAAAGAACTCCAATGATTTGTTTGAATAAATTTTAAATAAATAAATGGACTCTCTGTCATTGTTATTAGTTTTGATTGAGATTTGCGTCACACAAATTAAAGTCTTTCCATATTAGACATTTACGTTTTAATGGGTAATTGCCAATTGGAAAGCAAGAGTCATGCTTTTAATCCTCCAAGCTACCAACAAATGAACTATACCATTTGATCCCTAATTCGGCCAAAAATTGGACTAAAATACATCATACAGGGATTTTACCACGAATCCATTGATTCTATATGATTTATTATATTACTACCCCTTTACCACTTTATTCGTACATGAAGTCGGGGGAGGATGGAATTTTGTTTTTTTTTTTTTACAAATGGGCATGCTTGATCATATATCTATCCATATATCGGGATAGATAGATTGACCATCACACCCGAGATCTTTGATAGTGGCGGTATCCACTCATATGGCCATGTTCTATTCGGAGGAATAAAATAAAATTGTCTTTCGGAGAGATGGCTGAGTGGTTGAAAGCCCCAGTCTTGAAAACCGGTATAGTTTACTATCGAGGGTTCGAATCCCTCTCTCAAATTACGAAACCTAATTATACTTTTCAAAATGTATAATTTAATGTAACTTTAATTTTTTTTAACTTACGAATTGTGTATACTAGCAATGCTTTTATCTTCAATCTATTAACATTTTTTTGTTCAAAGTTTAATAAAAAAGGTTGTGTTTTTTTACCATTTTCGAGAAAACGACACATTTATAAGTTTTTTAAAGTTATCTAAACACCTTGAAGACCCACGTCCATCATACATCCATGCACCTTCTTTTGCTTCTGTTTAGTAATATTACGGGGTAGTTATTTTCCATCATGTTTTGTAACTATTCATTTTGTTTGTAATCTTGTAAATTGGTATCTATGCATAATGTTTTGTTATGAATAAAAATGTTGAATTAAGGCTCTAATTTCTCAAAATATTCTTCTGGTCCTCTTGAAAATGTTGATATGTACCAACTGGAGTAAGATAAATAGAATGGGGAAATTAGAATGTTGTGGGGTTGGTTTTGGTGTAGACGGTGCGGGTTTGGGGGCCAGTTTCGGTCAGACACACCTGTTTTGGGGCTGGTTTGGGCACAAATAGTGCAAAGATGATGCCCGTTTTGGGGTTGGTGTCAGTACAACAAAAGGGGGTTGTGGTGGGGCAGGTGTGATGTCCAGTGGTGGCTGTTGTCGTGCAGACGGGGCGAGAGAAGTTGGTGTTTGAAGAATCGTGATCATCCTAGTAATACCTGACTCGATTTGATCGAACAACTCGCTCAAGTCTTGGCAGGGTACAACCACGGGTGGTTTTGAGCGTCCATAGATGTGGATCACCATGACTATGATACCAACTAGAATGAGAAAATAGAATATGGATTCAAGAGGACCAGAAGAATCTTTAGAGGGAACTTAGAGACTTATTCAACATTTTCATTCATAACAAAACACACTGAACACACATACCTTTTTATAGGATTACGAAGTAATTAAAAAACAGAAACCTAAGGAACATTATGGAATATAACTACCCCATAATAATAGTAAACACAAGCAAAATATGTGCACGCGAATCATGAATGTATGGTGAACCAGGGTCTTTAAGGTGTCAAATGTGGTATACATCATGAAGCCAGTGAGGATGAGTGGTTGGGTGTCGTTATAATTTAAAAATATAGAATGGAATTCTGGGTAAACATATAAAGATGGAACTCTTCTATGTGACTTACAAGAAAGGTACAGGTTAATCTCAATATCAATGAGTTTTTGAAATAGAACCATTTATAAGTTGAGAACCACATAAATCTTTGGGTATAAACATATATTTGGATGCCTCTTTCATTTATTCCACTCTTCTTCCTTTCTTAAATTCGACATTTCTCATCATCTCTCTTCAAAGTCACTACTTATACATTTAAATATATCTCAACCAACTTAATAATATATCCTTTCTTGTCTCCCTGACCCCATCATTTATTAGCGAGTGTATCCTCCGCTTTCTATGATATGACAATTGTGAACAAATGAAAAACACTAGCACAATAGGGGTGCTTGCACACTTGAACTATCACACCCCGAAGCCGGAGCGTGCTAGTTTTGTTGGATTTACTTATCACACACATCAGCGTACTTTTAAATAGCTTGTAACACCCGTAACTCCACATCACATCATATTTTAGTGCTGAAAACAGATCTCAAAAAAATCTTTTCTTGATTACTTCATGATCTTAGTTTCATCATTAAAGTGTCCTCATCATTTACTTATAACAAATTATAATTTGGTAAGCGTTATTTTGAAAACCATCATTAACTGAATAACACATTTACAAAAAAAAATCTTAATTAACATGAGTTCTTTATTTGTATCGAGCACTTGATCAACATCCATCATCTTTTAGTGAACTTTACCTAAGGCATTTACTACAGGATTTTATATTATTTGTGATTATTGTTTCCTATTCTATTGTCCTACCAAATATTTTGTTTCCTTTTTTTTTTTAACTCTTTAGTAGGTTTATTTATTCTCTTTTCTGAATTTGTAATTGATCATCACAAAATCAATAGAAACAAAACGAATTCTCACTGCCATCAACTTCTGGATGGTATCAGAGTGGTTCTAAAACCCTCGATACAACTTTCATTCAAGCCGTTCTTAGAGGATGGCCGAGGATAAAGACCCGAAGGATATAGAAGGAAGCTCTGGTGTTGTGATCAATCACGATTCACCATACCATCTTCATCTTTGGATTTCCCCAAACAACTTCACAGAAACGATGTCCTTACGGATAACAACTATGCCGATTGGTCGCAAGAGATAACAAATTTTCTCTTTGCCAATAACAAAATAGACTTTGTTGATGGAACAATTGTAAAACCAGGCAACATCCCCTGAATATAAGCCATGGTTGAGGGCGATGCAATGATAAAAGAATGGCTTACCACAGCCATGGAAAAGAATATATGCGACAACGTAAAATATGCAACCAAATCTTTAGAGATGGGGTCCGTTTTACTCGAGAGGTTCGGGAAGGAAAGTGCTCCGGGAGGTTATTTTCGACTTCGATCCCGTTTCGACATATTACATTCCACCAGACAGTCGCTACCGTTTCGACATATTACATTCGATTTCGATCCCTATGGGATGAAGCCGCCCAATCCTTTCCTTATTGTTCATGTAACAAGTTCACATGTGAACTGGGTAAGAAACTTACCCAACATCTTGAAAAGGAGCGTCTCTATGAATTTCTTATGGGGCTAGATAAGTATTTTACTGTCATTAAAACTCAAATGTTAGTAACAAAACCCACTCCTACCTTAGGGGTTGCTTATCACATGGTGGCTGAAGATGAAAGACAAAAAGCAATCTCGAATTAAAACCGGGTGATCCTAGAATCAACCACGTTTAAGGATTTCCCAAAACGAGAGGGCAATCCTTATCCGTCAAAAGAAAAATATACAACCAAGCAAGGAAGGGAAGGAAAGAAAGCGACCATTGCACTTTTTGTGGAAGAGATGGTCACAAACGTGAAAGGTGCTTCAAGTTGGTTGGATATTCAGATTGGTAGCCCAGAAAGAAAGGAGATAAAGCGAAACCAAAGGCTGCATGCATGAAACCAGAAATAGTCCTATACCCGGATTGAGTGATGAACAATATCAGTCATCTGTAAAGATTTTTTCAGGATCAAATAGCGTCACGAAAGCAAAACCCGAGGCAAACATGGCAGGTGAAGGGCACGATACGTGGGTTATGGATTTGGGATGCACCAAGTACATAGCTCATGAACTCGAACTTATTGAAAACATTAAAAAGAACCTCATTCGAAGCTTCAGTTGTTATACTGAATGGTGCGCCATTCTTGCTGAAGAAAAGGGCGAGTCTACACTTGTAAGGGGAGTTAAAAAAAGGAGTTCATTAAGTTCCGAATTTTAAATGCAATCTTCTCTTAGTTAGCTGATTAAGCAAAGAATTACAATGTGATGTAACCTTTTTTTCCTGATTTCTTTGTCACAGGGGTTACGTACAAGGAGCTTGTGTCACACCCTAACCGATGGCGGAAACATTAGGGCAGGACGAAATAGATTACTCGAGACTTCTTAACACTATCGTGTGACAAGTATTTAAATGACAAAATTTCATTTCATTTCTAAAATTCAAGTACATCGATTGAAACAAAGTACAACAACATAATTAAGAAACACGATCAACATTACATCTAAATTTAAAATTGGTTTCTAGTTCATCCTACTAGATTCCATGTATCCTCGTCATCATCATATTCCCGCAACATTATATTAAAGTATAGCTCAACACACAAGGCATTGGTGAGTATACAAGTTTCAATACTATATAATGCAGAAGTCTAAACATTCCACATGGCATAAACATTACTTAAAACTATCATACAGTACTAGTAATGCAACTATACGTGTCAACCCAAAATTTCCCACTAGCGTAATCTAATCATCATCATGACTAGGCCATTTTGTTTACTTAACATGACCTCAAGAATATGGGTGGTGTGTTACTCCTATAGCGCTATACATGTTAAGGGAGGCTCGTACGAAGTTAATGACATAGTATAAAACATTCGAATTCTAGCATATACAAGTTTGCAAGTATCACGTATTAAGCATGTATGAAGGAATGTTTGTTTGTGTCTAAGCATAACGTATGTGTGATTTAGTGTTTTTGATAGTTATATATGTTGCACCCCAAAAGGTGTAAAAAGATAAAGAGGGGAGTTTAGTATACTCACATTTTTGCAAAGCTTTTTGAGCAATCCGCAAGTCGTTATAGTGACGGGTAGAGCACTGAAGTTACCCTATACGAGGGAATAGAGGTATGCCAGTATTCTGAGTTGACGATGGATTCAGGTTCGGAATTGATAAATATGTAAAAAGTGAACGTAGGAAAATACCACTTCGTACGAAGAGACTTTTCACTTTGTGCGAAGTGATTCTTCACTTCGTGCGAAGTAACAGTCTACTTCATACGAAGTTGACAGTTCTGGAAAATGTAGCTCGTCTAAACACCCGTTTTGACACTGCGTTCTGTTGAACGAGGAATTTAGGAACGAGACAGATTAGCCCCAGCTGATAACACCTAACCATGAGTTGGTCAGTATCAGGAACCTGGCTAGCTATAAATGTAGATACTTTATATTTATAATATATGTAGATTATGTCCAGAGTCCGTTAAATACATCATAGAGGTCAAGCAAGGAGGTGTGAAATCCTCATTATATGATTCAGCAAAGCACTAAGTTTATCGACATAGTCGATAACCCGTTTGGTCATGAATGAATAGAAAACAAATAAATGTAAAAAGTGTACAAGTGAGGTGTGGAACTTAATTCGGAAAGCCAAGGCTCCCATCGTGTTCACACTTGGTAGAACACAAGTTCATCCATATGGTGAACTTGGTTAGCTTTCACACATGGTACAAAATAAAAAGAAAGAGAAGAATCATAAGACCAATAAAGTAAGAGTGAGCTAAAACTCACTTAGAACAACTGAGTGTATTCTGCCTAGTCTGGGAAATTTGGAGTGAAAGTGAGAAGATTCGGAAAGTTTGAAGGAGTGAAGTGATCTCTTATTTGTAGCGAAGAAGTTGCTGACAACTTCACTTCGTGCGAAGTGACTGTTGGCTGTGCGAAGTGCACTTCACTTCGTACGAAGTGGGTCCACTTCATGCGAAGTGGGTTCAGTTCGTACAAGGGTGCTAGTTTGGGCTGTTTTTACGTATTTTTAGCCGGTTTTTAAGTATTTCAAGTATAAAGTTGTAACGTATGAGTATTGCATGTATATAAGTATTGATTTGCATGAAAACACGTATTTAAATGATTGATTGCATGTATAACAAGTATGAATAAACTATGAATTTTCATTATGATCAAAGTCTCGGATTACAAAGTTGGAAACGAAATACAAATAGGACACGAATACAAGTTTCTATAAATAGAAATGAGATTACACTTTCTAGATAAGGAAAGTACAAAATGCGAAGTGTTACAGCTTAATTGGAGCGAATGAATGCCGAGGGGGATTGTATCGTCTAAAGATGGCCAAAGGAAATAGAAGAACGTTGATGACTACAAAGGATACATGGCACAAAAGATTAGGTCATGCTTCAGAAGGAAAGCTTTCAAATGTTGTTTTTCTCAAAAGTAACTCTGTTAAACTTAGTAATTGTTTTTGTAATTCTTGTACTAAAGCAAAACATGTCCGAACACCGTTTCTTACCAGTTTTATTAAAACTAGTTATTGTTTTGAACTTATTCATTGTGATATTTAGGGTGGTTATCAGACACCATCTTACACACGGGCGAATTTTTTCTTACTATTATTGATGATTCCAGTAGATCCGTGTGGGTTTTTTTCTCATAAAACACAAAAGTGATGTGAGTGAATGTTTAATATATTTCCATAAAATGGTAACGATTCAATTTGGAAAACCAAAGAGTTAGGTGTGACGATGGTGGAGAGTTTACATCTAACTCAACGATCGATTTTTATAACAAAAATGGGATATTATTGGAGACTACCTGTCCGCATACCCCTCAACAAAATGGGGTTGTGGAAAGTAAATATAGATATCTCCTTGAGACAGCGTGGGCATTAAGGTTTGAGGCAAATGTTACAAAAATGTTTCGGAGGAATTGCGTTTTAACAGCCGCGCGCATAATAAACCGTCTTCCTTCTAAGATTATTAAAAACAAGACTCCTTATGAGTTGGTGTGGAGCCAAAAGCCTAGATATACTCATTTAAGAGTTTTTGGTTGTTTAGCCTACTACATAAATAATAACACCAAAGGAGATAAATTCGAAGTGAGGGGAGACTTTGGGTATTTTTGGGCTATCCTGGAGGAACCAAAGGGTACAAAATTTATGACACGGAGAGTAGGAAAATTATAGTAGAGATGTGTTGTTTTGTGAAAAATTATTTTCCTTTCAAAATTGCAAATGGGAATGAAGTTAATAATGATGATGACGAACCCACAAGGCTTCTTAGTGGGCTAATTATGACATGCCAACTCAGGGCCAAATTGATAAGGATAATCAAGAAAAGGATCAAAGCGTCATAGAAGGTTCTCAAGCCCAAGAAGATATTCTCGAGCCCACTGATCCATCAAAATCAGACCCACAAGTTATTACCAATAGTTCCACAAATGAACCTAACAACGTTGATCCTTCAGATGCATTATCTGAGCCTCGAGCCAAAAGAAACTGGTCACAAACCTGCGCATTTCAATGAGTACATAGTGAAGCTTACCCCTTCGGTCAACAACTCACAACCCGCGTCTGATCAAGCTGCTTCAACGGTACACCTAATTTCTCATTTTGTCTCATATGATAAGTTTTCTAATTCTCACAAGGCCTTTTTAACGATTGTTATATCCAATGATGAGCCAAAATATTTTGAACAAGTTTCACAGATAAACGATGGAGAGAAGCCATGCAGCAAGAAATTAAAGCCCTCGAAAAGAACGAAACCTGGACCTTGGAATAGTTGCCGGAATGAAAAAGAGCTATACACTCAAAATGGGTTTATAAAACATAATATTAATCAAACGGAGAGATTGAAAGATTCAGGGCCAGGCTTGTTTCTAAAGGTTTCATTCAGATGGAAGGAGTGGATTATCATGAGACTTTTGCTACTGTAGCTAAGCTTGTAACCGTCCGAACATTGTAACCGTTGCCACAAAGAAAGATTGGATTATTTGTCAACTAGATGTGAATAATGCTTACTTACACAGTGATTTGGATGAGGAAGTTTACATGAAGATCCCACAAGGTTTCTCAAAGGAAAATGACATAAGAGTATGTCGACTTCGAAAATCTCTTTATGGCCTTAAACAAGCTTTTAGAAACTGGTACCACAAGTTCACCAGATTTCTTCTCAACTAAAATTTTTATCAATCCAAGGACGACCATTCATTATTCACTTTTCAAGAGGGAGATTGTATGTTGCTATTCTCAGTTATGTAGACGGTGTTATTATCGTCGAAAATAATTCAGCACACATGCAACAAACAAAGAAGTAACTTGATGATGAATTCAGTATAAAGGATCTTGGACCCTTAAAATATTTTCTTGGAATTGAAGTTGACATGTATTGGTTTTAAATCAACATAAGTACACTTTGGATATTCTAAGGGATAGTGGAATGTTGGGGCGTCGACCTAGTGCTTTTCCATTTGACCAAAGAATCAAGCTCGACAAAGGAGAAGAAGATGCCAAAATAGATGCGACTCAGTATCATTGTTTGGTGGGCCGATTACTATATCTACAAGACACCAGGCCTAATATCGCATACTCCGTCAATGTGTTGAGCTAGTTTGTTGCGGATCCTCATCGTAATCACCTTGCGGCTGCAAACCAAGTTTTGAGATATTTAAAGGGGATTCCAGGACAAGGCATTCTTCTTCCTCAAGAAGGACCGCTAATTTTGACTGCCTATTGCGACTCTGACGGGCTTGGGTGTCTGTACATGAGACAATAAAGAATCGAATATCATCTTCTTTTAGGTGGTGGTCCCATTTCTTGGAAAACAAAAAAAATAGTCGGTTGTGTCTCGCTCTAGCAGAAGCTGAATATAGAGCCATGGCTTCTACAGTTAGTGAAATTCTTTGGGTGAGATGGTTACTCAAGGATCTACAAGTAAACATAACGACTCCTACATCATTATTTTGTGATAATCAAGCAGCTACTCATATTGCAAATAACCCAGTTTTCCATGAGCGAACAAAACATGTTGAACTTCAGAACTACTCCAAACTAATGCCTTTATGACTGGCAGTTATGTGACAACGGTTGACGCTGATCAAAGAATAGTCTGTAGTAAACGGAAGTTCTAGTACGTATTTAGGTCAGAGGATACTAAATTAGTATACCTAAATCAAAGAATTTTATGAGTAAGATGTCACACCCCGACCCGCAGCGGAAAAGGTGATCGGGGCATGATTGGGTTATCATCAAAGCTCATGACATTTATTATGCGTTTCATATTCATTATAACAAATTAAATGGAGAATTACAATAAATGTTACAACATGTTCTAACTAACAATCTAAACTTCTTTGTTCTCTTCTAAGGCATATCCTATGTTTTCCTTGCTTCAACCTGTACACCTGTATCATGTGTAAAAGGGTTTTTGGATCAACATAATGTTGGCGAGTGAATCCTATGGAAAACATTTGAACAAATTTATTTAAATTGATTATGAAATATGTGCACAACCAAACATGAGTAAAAATAGATGTAAACTTAATCCACAATCATAAGATATTAAGTGAAACACACATGAACAATAATGGAACATTTAGAGGCACGCGATGCTCAACTCGTCTCTCACGAGGAACTGAGGGGCCTGATGAATGAATTGCATAAACATGATAATATGAATGACACAACTACAAACAATATAAACTCAATGATACACACATGAACAATAATGAATTTGATTTGAAGCACGCGATGTTCTACTCGTCTCCCACGAGGAACTGATGGGCTTAATGTATGAGTTTCATATAATATGACAAAAGGAAATAAGTAAATCACAACAATAAAAACAATCTAAGTTTAAGTCATGATGTGGTATGGCACAAGTTTAAATAAATAAATTAATTATTTTCATAACACATGACACACCCCAAAACGTGTAATTTAAAAGGGGGAGTTGTAAGATTCACTCACAGTGGGTGCGTTCGGTTGATGACGTTGAATGCACGCGATGTGGTTTTAACCACGAGTGAAATTAACCTAGATAAATCGCATTATGGTTTGGTAAGTAAACGGATTTTATTAATCTATTTTAGTAGGATTGTTGGGAGTATTTTTGTGAGTTTGAGGCTATTTTCTAACCTTAAAAATGTTATTTTTAAGTATTTTTAATTGATTTTTAATTAAAATAATTAAATAAAAATAATAATAAAAATATTTGATTTTTGCTACAGTTGACTTTGACCGTTGACTTTGACTGACCGTTGACCGGTTCGAAGGCATATTGTTGTGCGCTGAGTGAGGCTCGAACCCGAGACCTCCCGTACGCGTGCACGCAGCTCTACCAACTGAGCTACGTGTCTAACCCGTTATATATCTGATTTTAATTATATATATATATTAATTAGTTTAAACCGAAATTCATTTTATTTTAAAAACAGTTTAAATCCCGAAAACCGGTGCGCTCCACAGGTCTCGAACCCGGGACCTGTGGCTTAAACTAACACACAGTCCACCGCTGGACTGTGTGTTAACATGTTATATAATTCGATTTTTATTATACTTAAATACAAATTAGTTATTTCCTTTTTTGCCTTATTTAAAAAGAATAGATAATTGTCCGAGTCGGTGCAGAAGACCGGACTCGAACTCGTGACCAGTGATATAAACAAACACACAGTCCACCGCTGGACTGTGTGTCTAACTTGGTTATTATTCCGGTTATTAATATACTTAACATATACCAGTGGCGACTCCGGTTCAGTTTAACAAAAAAAATGATTTTTATTAAGGCAGCGGTGTGTGAAACCGGATTCGAACTTGAGACGTTAGCGTTTTATGTGCACACAGTCCACCGCTGGACTGTGTGTCTAACCCGAGTAATATCCTGATTTATATTATACTTATATGATCCGGATACATCGTCTTCTTCATCAAGTGTTAACCAGATATAAGGTCTGACTGGTTCGAGTTATTATTCAGGTTTCTTAGCGTTTTAGGTTAATTACTGATAAGATAGAAGTATAAAGAAGGAAAAATAAGCGTGAGGTATACCGACTCGTTTTCCTCTGTTTTCCGGCAGAACTCCGGCGACAGAAATCACCTCCGGCGATGAGTTTTCTTGTAGCAGCGAGTCTCCAGGAAGCTTAAAAAGGGTGTGGGTATCTCCGGTATAAGCTTAGGGGCTCAGTGAGGTTCGGAAATGAGGAATCCGGTTTTCCGGCGACGAACAGACAAATTCCGGCGAGAGAGTTTTCGCCGAGAAAAGGTGTGTTTTTGAGCGAAAAGGTTTGCAGTGGGTTGTGGGTGAATTTATAGGGTAAATCGTCAAAGCACTTGGTCTGATTTCCGACTGTATTCGTCGGTTATAAAAACTCCGGCGGTTATGGTTTGGTCGCGGACTTCAAACATCGGTTATAACCGATGTCTTAATACTAGTTTACGTTATAACTGAAAGTGTTGTTAAAAGTTCGCGAGATTACCGGGATTCCGACGACTGAACTATTGGGCGCCGGTTTTGAATTCGTAACGTTACTTTATGATTTAAATGATTTCATTATTTAACAAACAAAGCAAGTGGCGCAGTGGTTTGTGTGTTGTGTGTTAAGACTGATGGCTGGTTCGGTACTGACCCGGGTTCGAAACCCGGCAGAGTACTTTTATTTTTATTTTGCGATTTTCAACAGTTTTTCAAAAACTAAATATATATTCCCGTATAATAATCGATTACGTATCGTTTAAAAATATTTTGGGCATTTAATTCGCAACGAAATTTTTGACTGACTGTTCGGTTGATAAACGGAGCGGGTTTGGTAAATCCGTTTTTGACGGATGTTACAGTATCCCCTGCTTTTTAGAAATTTCGTCCCGAAATTTAAATAATGATATATTTTGACTAAAAGGATGATGATGTTTTGTTTGACAGTTGTGTGCTTAGAAAAATAAGGGTTTAAGTTTTTGTTTGAGGCGGTAACGTTCCTTGTAAGGGTTAAGTACCCTATTCAGGAATCGCTTTTTGTTGCCTACTGTATAAGTATTGATAAGCAGAAATGATTTGCTAAAAATGATATCATGCATAAGAGTTTAGATACGTTTGGGAAAGTAGGGTTATATCCTAAGGCAAAACTTCTAACACTACAACCTATAGGGAACATAAATAAAAACACAACAGCTAATATTCGAACATGAATAAACACAACAGCAAATATTTGAACATGAATAAACACGACAGCAAATATGTGAATCCACATTCTGATAGCATATATGTTTGAATGGTGGAAGTTCCTCTCTCGTTTGTTATGATGGAGAGGTTAGTTTATGTAGAAATGGAACACAATCCAATCTCTTTAAATAACATGATGATATAAATGTAACACAAATTCCAACCAAGGCAATACTAAATCCTACATGGAACTTCTCATAACCGCCTGATAATGCCTCTGATCCTTTGGCAAGAATACTTATATATAGGAAGTACCAGCGGCGTATCCACCATACTCTTGCCAAATTTTCATTAGTTTTATCCACAAGTTATGATTGGTTACCAAGAAACTAATAAATCCCACATAGAACTTCTCATAACCGTCCGATAATGCCTCTGATCCTTTGACAAGAATACTTATATATAGGAAGTACCAGCGGCGTATCCACCATATTCTTGTCAAATTTTCATTGGTTTTATCAGTGAATTATGATTAGTCCTATAACTCTACAACCAATACAACAAACATAAAATACTGAAATGAAATATATCTATGCGATCAAGGCTCAATCGAACGGAGCCGATCGTATTGCATGTACTGAAAATGAAATGGATGTGCGCTCAAGGCTCAATCAAACGGAGCCGAACGTATTGAATGTACTGAAATTGAAATTGTGTGCTCAAGGCTCAATCAAACGGAGCCGAGCGTATTGCATGTACTGAAAATGAATAACTTAACCACACAAACAGCCTATGCATGGAACCTCTCATAACCGCCTGATAATGCCTCCGATCATTTGACAAGAATACTTATATATAGGAAGTACCAGCGGCGTATCCACCATATCCTTGTCAAATTTTCATTGACTTTATCCGCAAGTTATGGTTAGTTCGATGCGACTCTACTACAAACACCACAACCACAAGATACTGATAATGAAATTGTCTGTGCGCTCAAGGCTCAATCAAACGGAGCCGAACGTATTGAATGAAATTGTATGTGCACTCAAGGCTCAATCAAACGGAGCCGAACGTATTGAATGTACTGAAATTGAACAACTTAATCTAAACAACCATCACGCAATCAGCCTATGCATGGAACCTCTCATAACCGCCTGATAATGCCTCCGATCATTTGACAAGAATACTTATATATAGGAAGTACCAGCGGCGTATCCACCATATCCTTGTCAAATTTTCATTGACTTTATCCGCAAGTTATGGTTAGTTCGATGCGACTCTACTACAAACACCACAACCACAAGATACTGATAATGAAATTGTATGTTCGCTCAAGGCTCAATCAAACGGAGCCGAACGTATTGCATGAACTGGAAATGTAAATTGAAATGTGCGCTCAAGGCTCAATCAAACGGAGCCGAACGTATTGCATGTATTGAAATGTAAAATGAAATAACCGATCAAGGCTCAAACAAACGGAGCCGATCGTGAGGGCACGCCAAGATCAACCGCATAATTAAATGGGGATCCAACTCAACCTCGATGGATGGGGAGCCACAGCCTCGGCAAAAGCATATACTGAAAACAATATATAATTTATAATATCCAATAATTACTCTAACAGTCTACACATGGAGAAACATAAAACTAAACGATAGGAGTTGAATCTGGATCTTCGGCGAAGAGGACTAGTTGAGTATCTTCGTTTGGGCCGTCATTATCTTCGACAGGATTGGCGTTGATATTGAAGACTCTTCCTCTTGCTGGTGGCCTAGTGGTTGGGTTTTCTTGGTTTACTTGGTTAACTGGGTTTGATTGGGCTTGAGTGTTGATAACGTTAACCAATTGAGGGCATGTGTTTCTAAAGTGGGTAGGGTCGCCACAATTGAAACAAGCTCGAGCATATGGGAACATGGGGTATTGGGGTTGGTGATAAGTTTGGGCCATGTTTTGAGTAGGGGAAAAGGTTTGGTTTTGAAAGGTGCGACAAACATTGCTCAAATGACCATAGCGTCCACAAGTTGCACATAGACGACAAGGTAAGGTAAGGGGATGATGATAAAAACAGTTGTTGCATTGAGGGTGAGGTCCAAGATATGGTTTCTTATTTGGGTAAGCTGAGTCGGGTGCCACTTGGGTGATTGGGATAGCTCGGATGGGTATAGCGTGTAAAACTGGTTGATTTCGTTGGGTGGCAGCGAAAAGTCGCCCGACTCTTCTTCTCTTAGGATTGGGTTGAGAAGGGGATTCGGTTTGGGTGGAGTCAGAAGTTTCAGTCGGTTCTTTATCCTTCTTCTTCTCCTCCTTGAAGTCTTCGTTTCGGATTCGGTTCTCGGTGAGCTCTGTTGCTAGCTCCATTGCTGCTTCCAAAGTTGCAGGCTTGGCACTTATTACAGGGTCTTGAATCTTTGACGGAAGACCACGAATGTAGTGCTCGATCAAACGGTAGAGGGGAGTGAACATGTTGGGAACCATTTGATGTAACTCGAGGAATCTTTTGTTGTAAGTGATGTGGTCTCCTTCCACTTGCTTCAATGAGTAAAATTCATCCTCTAACTTCTTGATTTCGCTCCTGGGGCAAAATCGTCTGGTCATGATTTCCTTCAATTCGTTCCAAGTTAAGGACATAGCATCTTCCACACCTCGTTTGGCCTTCTCTGTGTTCCACCAAGTAAGTGCTATCCCATATAATCGACCGGTAGCATAACGCACTTTGCGATCCTCAGGGCAATCGCAATTTAGAAAAGTGTTCTCCATCTCTTCAAACCAATGGAGGAGTGCGGTGACGCCTTCAGTCCCTTTGTATTTCGGAGGGTCGCATGATTTGAAATGCTTGTAGGTGCATTTAGTGGTATTTGGGGGAGAGTTGATAATGTTTTGGTTTGCTTGATTGACAGGATTAACGGTAAGTGCTTGTTGAACTTGGATTACAATGTTGGGTATTACAGCAGCCATTTGTTGAGCGATTAAGGCAGCCATGCGCTCGCGGGCTTTTCTTGCTCTCGTCTTCCTACGGGCGGGGTTAGAAGACATCTACAAGGAATACATGGCAAAAGTATGAGTTGGATGCTTTTGAGATCATGGGTCGCATTAGGGATGAACATTCATAAAATAATTATAGAAAAATACTACATCCATAGGATGTCTTGGGCTTTGCTCGCTGTTAGGCCCTACATGCCGCCATACTTTACCTGTGTAATCATGTGGGCCCCCATGAATACCGGTTTTTTCATATGGTTCGCACGGGTTTGCCAGGTTGCGTACACAAAACCCAGAGAAAATCAAGAAATATGTATACAATGTGTGATATTCGGAATGTGTCCAGGTGTAGACACGGTGACAACTCAAAGTAGGGTTAGTTCGAACGACGTTTGGTGTGGCATGCTTTGGCCTAATAGGTCCTTCGTACTCTCATCGTTGGTCCCCAGGTAGGCAAACTGGTCCGTTATATTGGATTTATACGAATGCCAGCCTAGACAGGACGTTCCGACTACCGGTACTTGTACCCTTCCAGTTACTACATGCCCGTCGCAGAACTTACTTTGATGAGATTTGAAAATTGCACAAAATCTTTGGATAATGAGAGTATGAAAATAAATTGAATACATGAACATCGATATATGTATAATGAATATGTATATATGTATAATGAATATGTATATAAGCATGTATGTTTGACTGTAAATGTAACAAATATGAAACAAATAAATATCACAAGTTTGTATGTAACCACCTAATCAATTAAAATTTAGGCAGACTATAGTATAGGCTCTAAGGGTCTAATAACCTATCCTATATCCCTATAGTCATGGCTCTGATACCAATCTGTCACACCCCGACCCGCAGCGGAAAAGGTGATCGGGGCATGATTGGGTTATCATCAAAGCTCATGACATTTATTATGCGTTTCATATTCATTATTACAAATTAAATGGAGAATTACAATAAATGTTACAACATGTTCTAACTAACAATCTAAACTTCTTTGTTCTCTTCTAAGGCATATCCTATCTTTTCCTTGCTTCAACCTGTACACCTGTATCATGTGTAAAAGGGTTTTTGGATCAACATAATGTTGGCGAGTGAATCCTATGGAAAACATTTGAACAAATTTATTTAAATTGATTATGAAATATGTGCACAACCAAACATGAGTAAAAATAGATGTAAACTTAATCCACAATCATAAGATATTAAGTGAAACACACATGAACAATAATGGAACATTTAGAGGCACGCGATGCTCAACTCGTCTCTCACGAGGAACTGAGGGGCCTGATGAATGAATTGCATAAACATGATAATATGAATGACACAACTACAAATAATATAAACTCAATGATACACACATGAACAATAATGAATTTGATTTGAAGCACGCGATGTTCTACTCGTCTCCCACGAGGAACTGATGGGCTTAATGTATGAGTTTCATATAATATGACAAAAGGAAATAAGTAAATCACAACAATAAAAACAATCTAAGTTTAAGTTATGATGTGGTATGGCACAAGTTTAAATAAATAAATTAATTATTTTCATAACACATGACACACCCCAAAACGTGTAATTTAAAAGGGGGAGTTGTAAGATTCACTCACAGTGGGTGCGTTCGGTTGATGACGTTGAATGCACGCGATGTGGTTTTAACCACGAGTGAAATTAACCTAGATAAATCGCATTATGGTTTGGTAAGTAAACGGATTTTATTAATCTATTTTAGTAGGATTGTTGGGAGTATTTTTGTGAGTTTGAGGCTATTTTCTAACCTTAAAAATGTTATTTTTAAGTATTTTTAATTGATTTTTAATTAAAATAATTAAATAAAAATAATAATAAAAATATTTGATTTTTGCTACAGTTGACTTTGACCGTTGACTTTGACTGACCGTTGACCGGTTCGAAGGCATATTGTTGTGCGCTGAGTGAGGCTCGAACCCGAGACCTCCCGTACGCGTGCACGCAGCTCTACCAACTGAGCTACGTGTCTAACCCGTTATATATCTGATTTTAATTATATATATATATATTAATTAGTTTAAACCGAAATTCATTTTATTTTAAAAACAGTTTAAATCCCGAAAACCGGTGCGCTCCACAGGTCTCGAACCCGGGACCTGTGGCTTAAACTAACACACAGTCCACTGCTGGACTTTGTGTTAACATGTTATATAATTCGATTTTTATTATACTTAAATACAAATTAGTTATTTCCTTTTCTGCCTTATTTAAAAAGAATAGATAATTGTCCGAGTCGGTGCAGAAGACCGGACTCGAACTCGTGACCAGTGATATAAACAAACACACAGTCCACCGCTGGACTGTGTGTCTAACTTGGTTATTATTCCGGTTATTAATATACTTAACATATACCAGTGGCGACTCCGGTTCAGTTTAACAAAAAAATGATTTTTATTAAGGCAGCGTGTGTGAAACCGGATTCGAACTTGAGACGTTAGCGTTTTATGTGCACACAGTCCACCGCTGGACTGTGTGTCTAACCCGAGTAATATCCTGATTTATATTATACTTATATGATCCGGATACATCGTCTTCTTCATCAAGTGTTAACCAGATATAAGGTCTGACTGGTTCGAGTTATTATTCAGGTTTCTTAGCGTTTTAGGTTAATTACTGATAAGATAGAAGTATAAAGAAGGAAAAATAAGCGTGAGGTATACCGACTCGTTTTCCTCTGTTTTCCGGCAGAACTCCGGCGACAGAAATCACCTCCGGCGATGAGTTTTCTTGTAGCAGCGAGTCTCCAGGAAGCTTAAAAAGGGTGTGGGTATCTCCGGTATAAGCTTAGGGGCTCAGTGAGGTTCGGAAATGAGGAATCCGGTTTTCCGGCGACGAACAGACAAATTCCGGCGAGAGAGTTTTCGCCGAGAAAAGGTGTGTTTTTGAGCGAAAAGGTTTGCAGTGGGTTGTGGGTGAATTTATAGGGTAAATCGTCAAAGCACTTGGTCTGATTTCCGACTGTATTCGTCGGTTATAAAAACTCCGGCGGTTATGGTTTGGTCGCGGACTTCAAACATCGGTTATAACCGATGTCTTAATACTAGTTTACGTTATAACTGAAAGTGTTGTTAAAAGTTCGCGAGATTACCGGGATTCCGACGACTGAACTATTGGGCGCCGGTTTTGAATTCGTAACGTTACTTTATGATTTAAATGATTTCATTATTTAACAAACAAAGCAAGTGGCGCAGTGGTTTGTGTGTTGTGTGTTAAGACTGATGGCTGGTTCGGTACTGACCCGGGTTCGAAACCCGGCAGAGTACTTTTATTTTTATTTTGCGATTTTCAACAGTTTTTCAAAAACTAAATATATATTCCCGTATAATAATCGATTACGTATCGTTTAAAAATATTTTGGGCATTTAATTCGCAACGAAATTTTTGACTGACTGTTCGGTTGATAAACGGAGCGGGTTTGGTAAATCCGTTTTTGACGGATGTTACATAAGATCCATGAAGATGATTTGATGCGAGTTACATCCAACGTCATTCATAAAGAGGTATGTGAGTTTGGAAGTCAACCCCTTGAGTCTAAAGTCAAAATAGTCTTAATTCAGAGTCATTCTCATGAGTCTGACCAACTACAGATAATTTTAGAATACAAGATTTATGGATTAAACGTATTAAAATTGAACACAGTTGTAAGATTTAAAGTTTGCATTTAACCAGTAAATCAAAAGTGAATTCAAAAGGTACAACTGTTTGAATGTTCGTACACCAAAATACTAAATCAAAACAAATGGCTAGCTAATCTAAGACCAATAGCATTCCTGTGTTGGTCATGCTTGTCTTGAGTCACTGGTTAAGTGAACGGATCTGCTAGGTTTTGATCTGTGTCTACTTTGCTTATTATGATGTTTCCTTGTTCAAGTATTTCCCGTACATAGTGGAACTTTCTTAGAATATGCTTGGCCCTCTGATGAGATCTTGGCTCTTTGGCTTGAGCAAGGGCTCATGTGTTATCACAAATACCTCGATTGGTTTTTGAATACTTGAAACCACATCAAGGTCGGTGATGAACTTCTTTATCCAAGCAGCTTTTTTTTGTAGCATGCGATGCAGCTATATATTTGGATTCGGTGGTTGAATCCGCCACTGCATTCTGTTTGGAGCTTTTCCAACAGACAGCTCCTCCATTAAGAGTGAATACGAAACCTGATTGTAAGCGAGAATCATCTCGGTCACTTTGGAAGATAGCATCAGTGTAACACCTTACAGTGAGATCTTCTTCCACTCCTCCAAACACCAAGAACATATCTTTGGTTCTTCTCAAGTACCTCAGAATGTTCTTTACTATAGTATGATGGGCAATGCCAGGACTTTGCTGAAAATGACTGGTCATGCTTAAAGCAGACGAGATGTAAGGTCTAGTACATAACATAGCATACATGATAGAACTAATCGCTGAAGCGTATGGAATTGCTTCCATTTGCTTAATTTCAATGTCCGTTGAAGGAGATTGCGATTTGTTCAACACAGTTCCTTTAGTCATAGGAACATCTCCTTTCTTTGAGTTTTCCATCTTAAAGTGTGTCATCATTTTGTTTATGTACGTACTTTGAATTAGCCCTAGAAGCCGCTTAGATTTGTCCCTATTAATCTTGATTCCCAGAATGTAAGCAGCTTCTCCAAGATCTTTCATTGCGAAGCAAGATCCCAAATAGTGTTTAACTTCATTAAGCATAGTGATGTTGTTTCCATAATTAGTATATCATACACATACAAGAGAGGAATGATATGGTGCTCCCACTAGCATTTCTATAAACACAAGGTTCATCTTCATTCTTGACAAAAACAAACTCTTTGATCTTATGGTCAAAACGAAGATTCCAGCTATGAGATGCTTGCTTGAGTCCATAAATGGACTTATTTAGTTTTCACACCCTAGTTGGATATTTAGGATTAACAAAACCTTCACGCTGAACTATATAGACATCTTCAAAGAGATGTATATTAAGAAAAGCAGTTCTGACATCCGTTTGCCATATTTCGTAATCATAGTATGCGGCTATGGCAAACAATATCCTGATTGATTTGATCATAGCAACGCGCGAGACGGTCTCATCATGGTCAATACCCTGAGTTTGAGTGAAACCCTTCACAACTAGCCGTGCTTTATAGGTGTGTACATTTCCATGCACATCGGTTTTTCTCTTGAAAATCCATTTGCTCCCCACTGCTCGAGATTCGGGCGGTAGCTCAACCAAGTCCCATACTTGATTGTCACGCATATATTGCATCTCGACGTTCATGGCTTCTAGCCATTTCTCTGATTCCAGATCCAGGATTGCAGATTTTTGTTAGCATGTTCATCACAAGAATCAGCTAGTAATAAGACTTCAGGACTATTTACATATTAAGTATCTATCAGGTTCTTTGCAAATTCTACTACTTCTATGAACGTCTGTGTTTATGTCTAGTTCATTGGCAACAACTACTTGTTGATCAGACGGTCTGACTTCATTAGCGGTTGTTTGTGGTTCTCGAATTTCTTCAAGATCAATCACATTATTTCCAGTTCCTCGATTAAGAAGTTCTTCCTCGAGAAAGTGTCCCTTCCGTTTGATGGTGATATGCGTTAATGCAACGTATAAATTGTATCACATGTGGTATAAAATCAACCCTTTTTAGTATTAATGTTGGAAAAAGAGTGTTTCTTTGTATAGTTTAGATTTTCAGGATTAAAATAGCTTAAATATACAAAAGGAACAAATTAATGACAAAATCCAGCATAAGTATAGGAGAAGGGAAGACAACACACTATACGAACCCTCCAAGCTTCACCCCAAGACAAAAAAAAAAAAAAAAACGAATCAGAAGTCCAGCACGGGGCTCTGACTTGTCGACATGGGGCCATGCCCCTACAAGATTCGAGATCAGAAGAAGACAAACAGAAATAGATAAGAGACATGGGGCCGTGTCCCTTAGGACACAGACTGTGGTCAACTTCCAGATTTGCATATCTGGGATAGAACAACAAGTACAATGGCCACGGGACCATGCCGTTGACACACGGGGCCGTGTACAAGACTGATCTGACAGGCGCATTAAATGAAGACAAAGAAGAAGGAAGACACGGGGCCGTGCCCTGCCGGCACAGGGTTGTGCCCTACTGGCAAGGGGTCGTGTGAAGGGTCTGTTCCCAGCTATAAATAGGGGTGCATGGTTTCATTCTAAATCATCCCTCAGCAAACCACTTCTCTCACACCTACCACCATTCCACCACCACAATACCACCATCATCCACTACATTCATCCATCATCCATCCTAGAGTGTGTGTAGTAGTCTCGGAATCCAAGATTGATCGTAAGAGTTTTGTCAAACAAGGGCCATGATTGGCTAATCTCTTACAGCACTTGGTGAAAACAAGTTCTTTATGTATTACTTTTGATTTCCTAGCTTTGGCAAACTTTTTAATTGGGTATGTATTAATAACTTTAATAACTAGTTTTTTATATTGAAAGTGAACTTTATTGTATTATTCTTCATATTTCGTTGATTAACTCATTCATGTCTTTACGGTCTATATAAAGCACGTTAACTGCCTTGAAGGGGGTTAGAAGGGTGGTATGGGTAAAGTTCTTGCCTCATTCAGTGCTTAGATCCTGCGAGGAATTGGTTCAAGCTTATTAGGACTTCCATTGAGGCAGATAACATCAAATCGAGGGAAGTAAGAACGACTTGAGTCCCTTATAAATAAATTACTATTAAAACTTTAAACCGGCCTTGTGGGACTGTATCCATGTCGAGTCAGACCAATATGGCAGAGGGTAGCGTTGCCTCCAAAAGAGGGACATGCCACATTTTGCATTAATAACTTACTTAATTATTTTTCAATATTCCGGCCTTGCGGACTGTTCCCCCACTGACTCAGACCAATACGGCTGAGGGTAGTGTTGCCTCTAAAAGAGGGACATGCCACTTTAACTAAGATAATCTCTTAAAAAACCAAAAGCATGAAAATCATCAATGGATACGTAAAACAAGTCGGAACCAAGTGATTCTATCTTGTCTATTTGTTTCTTTTATTACTTTAGTTATTTCTTTACTTTTACTTATTAAAAACGTTTCCTAAAAATTTGATTAGATTAGACGTCGACTATATTCCGGTATTAAAAGCTCTTGTGTCATTGGACGACCCGGTATCTTACCATCACTATACTACGCCAACGATGGGTGCACTTACCCTAGCGTGTTGTAGAGAGTGATAGTTGCGTGCTTTTATAAATTCAAAGCTTGAATAAACGAGTGAAAAGTACTCAAAATATATCTAAAAATCATACACACTCACAAACACGTCGATAGAAATAACATTTGCATGGGTAGAAATAATGTCCGCTTCTTTTATAGCATCCGATGAAGATAACCTTTTCGCCTCAAGGATCGAGCTTATCATCAGAATCACTTGTGATGTATGCATCACATCCCCATACTATAAGGTATTCTAAATTGGGTTTACGCCCATGCTATATCTCATATGGTGTTTTGTTTACCTTTTTAGTCGGAGCCAAATTGACAATGCGGGCAGCGGTCATAAGAGCATGGCCCCTAAATGAGTGGGGCAAGTTAGTTCTACACATCATCGATCAAACCATATTAACTAGAGTTCGATTTCTCCTTTCACTCATGCCATTAAGTTGGGGTGTGCTAGGTGGAGTGGGTTCAGAAATTACTCCACACTCTTTTAGATGATTAAGAAACTCAGAGCTGAGGTATTTGTCACCTCCATCTGATCAAAGTACTTTTATCTTTCTAGTAAGCTGGTTTTCAACTTCGTTTTGAAAATCTTTGAACTTTTCAAAAGTTTCATGCTTATGCTTCATAAGATAGACATAAGCATATCTACTATAATTGTCGATGTAAGTAACGAAGTATGGTTTCTAGTCATGGTTCTGAAAGGGCCACATACATCTGTGTGAATGAGTATTAGCAAACCATTGGCCCATTTACCAACACCGGTGAAGGGGTGCTATGTGAGTTTGCCAGCTAAGTAAGATTCACAATCATCAAAAGAGTCCTGTCCAATGATTCAAGAATTCCCTCGGACTGGAGCCATTTTATGCGTGCGTTACTTATGTGGCGAAGTCTACAATGCCATAAATGTGTTTCATTTTTACTAGCTTTGTTACTCTTAGAAAGATGGTATTGTTTGAACATCAATCTAATATATACCATTTCGAGGTTTAGCCTCAAAATAAAAGACATCATTCAAGTAGGCAGAAATAGAAATACTATTAAAAACGTACTTGAATCCTTGTTCAAACAGTGAAGAAACTGGAATAATGTTTTTGGTTAAATCAGGTGCAAACAAACAGTTATTTAAAGTAACTACAAGGCCAGAAGGACATGAAAAACAAAATGTTAAGTTGCTAGATCTGGAACTCTTTTTCCATCACCTACTATGAGTTCCATGTCGCCTTGTTTTAGTTTCTTCCACTTTTTAGGTTCCTGCAAGACATTAACGATGTGGTAACCACATCCGGTATCAAATACCCATGTGTTGCTAGAAACAATGAAAGTTCAATAACATAATTTAGAATACAAGAAGAAGTGCCAATGTTATTGACCTTGTTCATCTTCAGCTTGGCTAGATATTGCGGGCAGTTTCTTTTCTAGTGCCCCATTTGGTTGCATTCAAAGCATTGACGCTCCTTAGGAGGGTGTGGTTTTGCAACATGCTTGCTGTTGGTGGTATTTCTAGCAGCAACAACAACCTTTCTCTTGCCTTTGCTCTTATGATCACTTTTCTTGTTTTTGGGCTTCTTAACACCACCTGACTTGACAATCAGAGCTTGGTTGGTTTCACGTGGTATGTTCATCAGGGCCGTTTTGAGCATACCATGTACTCAGGCACAGTGTTCACCCAAGCATTCATATTATAGTTCATAATAAACTAGGCATATGAGCTAGGGAGAGTGTTGGAACTTTTGAGATCGTTGGTACTTGGTTTAAGTAGGTTTTGGATAGTTTTGTAATAGTTTATTATATTCTAGAAAGTTCAGGGGTTAAAAGTGTAACTATAGGGAAACTTCCCTGTAGCGGCATAATTAATACCTAGCGTATTTATTAAATACGCTGGGTAGTCAGTGTGTATATATATGTGATCAGTGGAAAACCCTAGTCCAAGGTTCTTGGACAAGTTTTGGTGATCTCGCTTGTGTTGTGATTATTGTTCTTATGCTAAATCCGAACATCAAGGTGCTTTTAGTGATTATATCTTTTGGGATTCCATATACAGCACTTGTTGTCTGATCCATACAAGAATCTTCATCTTCATCTTTTGGTTTTTCTTAACTTTTACACATTCAAGCAACTAATCTATAGTTGTTTAGATGATAACAATCAAACCACTGTGATTCGAATCTATTTTGGGACTCACAATTTGGTATCAGAGCCTTTGTGCTCTTGATTGTTTGAGTTTTTGTTAAGATTCTTCAAGTTTTGAAGGTTTTTTAAAAGTTTTCAAAGTTTGAAGGTTTTTCAAAATTTAGACTTAAAATGGCTTGATCTGGTGCGTTAATCATTGGGTTATTATTAATTAGTGTTTTGGTGAACATTTGGGTCTTTTTGGTATAAAGATACATGGATTTTGAGTGATTAGAAGGTTTTTGTTCGCACTTAAACCCTGCTGGGCGTATTTAATTTGAAGTCAGTGTAGATAATTCTGAATACATCATTTTTAACTTGAAGATTGCGTATTTAACAACTACGTCGGCAACATACTAGCGTAATTGTTAAACACTGCTAAATAGTACCAGCATATTTAATCGAAGGCGACTCGAAGCCAGTGATAAAGATCCATAGCGACTTTATCACGGTGATCGGCGTAATTAGCCAAACTTATGGATGTTTTGTTCTTGCTTGCGGATTTAGCTAATGTTGCTGGTCCAAGAGCTTAGGAAGTCTCAACAGATTTAGCTATCGACGTAATTAGCTATTGTCAGCATCCAAGAGCTTAAGGAGTCTTAGTGCAATTAACTTTAACCAGCGAAATTGTGCCCAGAACCTTAAAATCTAGCGTATTTAACCTTTGATCAGCAATTTAAACTTAATATCAAACCAAAATGTCACTTAATCAACTGAATCCGATTTCTCAAGCCGAACTCGAAACTGAACTGCAACCAGGCCTCCTAAATTGAAGGGATCTGAAGATTTCAGCAGCTGGAAGAACAGAATCAAGTCATTCTTTGAGTATACGGACTATACTCAATGGATGTCTATCACTGTAGGACCCCATGTTCCTATGGTAATTCATGACAATGTTCATACAATCAATGAAGATCCCTCAACCTTCACTGATGAGGATAGGACACTCATCAAACGTGACCGTAGGGCTCACGCTGCTCTAACAATGGCTCTATCAAAGGATGACAAAAACTTGTTTGAGGAATACACCTCGGCTCATGAACTATGGTTGGCTCTTATTGATCACTACGAAGGCAACGAAGAACTAATGGATAACAAGAGATATGGTTCAGAAAGAATACGACATGTTTGGAAGTGTTCGAGGTGAAAGTTTGTCAGATCATATTAGACGCTTTCTGAACGTGTTAACGCAAATGAAGAAAATTGGTAATCTTGTTGCCAACTATGCTTCAATCAAAAAGCTTTTAGACTCTCTTCCAAAAGAATGGAGCTTACAGTGCATGATGATCAAAAGAACCTTCCTAACCAATACGACTCCATTTACCCTTTCGGAATTTATCAACACTCTAAAGGCTTTCGAAATGGACGTGCTCAAAAGAGAGATGAACCAAACATGATATTCACAACAAAAGTCTGCTCAATCCGTTGCTGTTATTATGCCCAAGAACATGGCATTCGTTGCCCCCGCAGTCTCTGGGGGTTCAAGCTCTCAAAGTGCCGGTGCATCTTACTTCAATGCTTCCGCAAACTCTGCTAAGGTGTACACACCCGACCCGCAGCGGAATAAGAGTCGGGGCATAATTGGGTTATCACCAAAGCTCATGATATTTACTAATATGTTTCATATTTATCAAATTCAAAATTACATCCTCAATATTCCAAACATGTTCATACAATTACAAAGAAAGATAATCAACTAAACAATCCAAAGTCTAAACCAGCTTATTCTTCTAAGCCATCCTATGTGTTTCTTGCTGCAGCTGGAACACCTGTATCATGTGTAAAAATGGGGGTTTTTGGGTCAACATAAGTTGGCGAGTGAACCTTGTTAGAAAAACATTTATTATTGATCTCTTGTTATCTTTATTATGGAAAATTGTGCAATAATCATATGTGAGCAAACGTAAATAATCATACAATAACAACAACAACAACAAACAATAACATACAATAACAAACCAACTTGCATGAATATATAACATGAATGAGACTGTATATGTTGGCAACGTCACGTTCATGCTCATAGGTAATGGGGAACGGACGGCCTATGATAAATGTCTGTGCAATCAAGGCTCAATCAAACGGAGCCGATCGTATGTTGGTAATGCCTAGTTCACGCTCATATGTAATGGGGAACAACTCAACGCTCATATGTAATGGGAAGCGGCGGCCTATGATAATGTATGTACTGAAAATGATAAATTTAATCTAAACAATAACCACACAAACAGTTGATACATGTTGAATACACATTTGTTCATGGATATGATGGATGCACAATAGTTTAAATGTAATAAATAATAAGACACATGATACACCCCAAAAACGTGATTAAAACGGGGAATTTGTAGAGATTCACTCACATTGGGTGCGTTCGGTTGAAGATGTTGAAATGCGCACGAGTTTAGAGGATTGATCGACGAGAATTAACTAATCTAAATAATAACGAAAAGGTATGGTAAATGAGTGGATTTTATTAATAATTTTAATAAGATTTTTAGATATATTTTTGTGAGTTTAAGGCTATTTTCTAACTTTAAAAACATTATTTTTAAGTATTTTTAATTTATTTTTAAAATAAATAAATAAATAAAAATATAAAAAAAATGTTGACTTTTGAGTTGACCATTGACCGTTGACCGTGACTGTTGACTGTTTGACCGGTTCGCTACTGTGCAAGTATGCGCCGGGTAAGGCTCGAACCCGAGACCTCCCGTACGCGTGCACGCAGCTCTACCAACTGAGCTACGTGTCTAACCCGTAATATTTCTGTTTTTAATTATATTTATATACTGTTTTAGTTTATTCAAAATTCATTTATTTTTAAAAAGGATTTTAATCATCGAACCGGCGTGCGTGACAGGTCTCGAACCCGGGACCTGTGGTTTAGTGTTGCACACAGTCCACCGCTGGACTGTGTGTCTAACCTGGTTAATATACTGATTTTTATTAAACTTAACATCTCTCTGTGAGTTGATCCGGTTCAGTTAAAAAGGAAACATCTTTATTACAGAGAATGAGATTGTGTCAAGGATCGAACTCACGACGTGTGATAAATGTTTGCACACAGTCCACCGCTGGACTGTGTGTCTAACCCGAGATATAATCCAATTTATATTAAACTTATATACAAACTAACTTCATCTTCTTCGTTACAATATCACAGACAATGATTACCCTACTGATCTTGTTTAATTCGATTGACAAACATTTAAGTGATTAAAATGAAATGGACAGGGAAGATTTTGGGAGTAAAGATACCGGAAAAATGATCTTTCTCAGAACTCCGGCGAAGTCGTCGGCTCTGTTTTTATGAACTTCGTCTGAGCGGACCAATTAACAGTTTTGATTAGCTAGTTGTAGAATTGAAGTACTGAACAAGAGTTATCAGAAGGTTTAAAGGTTATATACCGTTTCACAGAGAAATCTAGAAATTTTCAGAAGTTTTCCGGCGAGTGATGATTATCCGATATCGTCGCCTGGAACTGATTCTGATTGAAGGGTTTGAGTTAGCAAAAGCTTAACGACTGATAGAAGATGGAAGAATTGAGAAACTTACCGTTTTGATGGAAGATACGATTTTCCGGCGAAAGTCCGGAGAGTTCAAAAAGCGATTCCGACGATCGGAAATTTGAGTAAAAGTGAAATTAGAGGTTCTGGGAATGTAATTGAGTCGCGAGATGAGGATTTTGTTGAAGTAATTCAAGAAGTGAATGTTTTCGGTAATAAAAACCGAACATCACATGAATTCAAGTTCATTAATGACTGAATTGATTAAGAATGTCGGTTTATCGGTTATAATCTAAAATCCGCGATCACTCAAACGTCTTGGACGGTTGGAAGCCGATATCGGTTTCAGTTTGGCGCAACAGGTTGATTCACAGTTGTACATATGTTTTAATTGTTTCCTAGAACTCACAAAGACATCAAGTGGAGGAGTGGTTATATGTGCGCGAGTTAAAACTTTGAGGTTCACCCGGCTGACCCGGGTTCGAATCCCGACAGCCGGTTTTCTTTTTTATTTATTTTATTTTCACTTTTTATCAATTATAGTTTTTTAATTCTAAGTTGTTTATTAATTATGCATCGTTTAAAATTAAAATAAACATAAATACGCAACGAAAAATTTATAACTTGATATTCGATTACAAACGAAGCGGGTTTGGAAAACCCGTTTTTTGACAAATGTTACAGTATCCCCTACTTTTAGAAATTTTGTCCCGAAATTTAAGTAGTAGTGGTAATAGGAAAAAGATGCGGGTATTTTTCGCGCATTGAGTCTTCACGTTCCCAAGTAAACTCAGGTCCCTGTTTCGACTCCCAGCGTACCCTAACAATTGGAATACGACTCCGTCTTAAACGTTTTTCTCCAAAGTCCATGATCTCTACTGGTCTTTCAATGAAATGCATAGATTCATCGATCTGAATATCTTCCAGGGGAATATGGAGGTTTTCATCGGCGAGGCACTTCTTCAAGTTTGATACGTGGAATGTGGGGTGAATTCTGTTGAGTTCTTCTGGTAGATCAAGCTTGTATGCTACAGGTCCTACTCTTTCGAGTATCTTGAAAGGTCCTACGTAGCGTGGTGCTAGCTTGCCCTTCTGGCCAAAACGAACTACTCCCTTCCACGGTGATACTTTTAAAAGTACATGATCACCAATGTTAAACTCCAAAGGCTTTCGTCGTTTATCTGCATAACTCTTTTGACGACTTTGAGCCGCTAGAAGATTGTTTCGTATTTGATGGATCTTGTCTGTGGTTTCTTGAATCAATTCTGGACCGGTGATTTGAGCTTCCCAATTTCGTGCCAACATACTGGAGATCGGCACTTACGACCATATAAAGCTTCGAAAGGTGCCATGCCGATACTTGAATGATAGCTGTTGTTTTACGAAAATTCAACTAATGGTATATGAGCGTCCCAATTTCCCTTGAAGTCTATGACACATGCTCGAAGCATATCTTCAAGAGTTTGTATGGTGCGTTCAGATTGTCCATCAGTTTGAGGATGATAAGCGGTACTGAGGTCTAATCGTGTACCCAAAGCGGCTTGTACGGCTTGCCATGTTCGTGAAGTGAAACGACCATCACGATCTGAAATAATGCTTAACGGTACACCATGACGGCTTACGATTTCGCTGATGTAGATACGAGCTGACTTCTCGTTCTTGAAATCTTCGCGAATCCGAATGAAGTGAGCTGATTTTGTAAGACGATCAATGATTACCCATATAGTGTCATACCCACCAGAAGTGAGAGGTAACCCGGTAATGAAGTCCATGGTTATGTTTTCCCACTTCCATACAGGTATTTCAGGTTGGACCAGAAGTCCTGAGGGTCTTTGATGTTCAGCTTTCACCTTGGAACATATAAGGCACTTGGAAACAAAAACAGCAATATCCTTTTTCATTCTAGGCCACCAGTAGGTGTATCGAAGGTCTTGATACATCTTGTCGGCTCCTGGGTGTATAGAGTATCGTGTTTTGTGTGCCTCATTCATAAGGAATTCACGAAGGTTGTTGTGGTCAGGAATCCATATGCGATCTAGATAGTACAGAATACCGTCGGATTTAGTTTCAATTTTAAGTTCAGCTCCACAGGACAGCTCCTTTCGTACGTCGTCTTCCGTTACTGAAACATGCTGGGCTTCTCGAATTTGATCTTTGATGTCGGTTATGATTTGCGAACATAGAAGACGAATGGAGTTCGCATAACCCTTTCGACTGAGTGCATCGGCCACCACGTTTGCCTTGCCAGGATGATACCGAATTTCACAGTCGTAGTCATTAAGAAGTTCGACCCATCTTCGTTGCCTCATGTTTAACTCCTTTTGGTTGAAGATATGTTGAAGACTCTTGTGGTCAGTGTATATTTCACACTTAGTACCGTAGAGATAATGTCTCCATATCTTGAGAGCGAACACAACGGCTCCAAGTTCCAGGTCGTGGGTGGTGTAATTCTTCTCGTGAACCTTGAGTTGCCTAGAGGCATAGGCTATCACTTTTCCTCTTTGCATCAATACACAGCCCAGCCCTTGCCCTGA
The DNA here is from genome assembly GCA_947069175.1 of Scalesia atractyloides. Taxonomy (NCBI): domain Eukaryota; kingdom Viridiplantae; phylum Streptophyta; class Magnoliopsida; order Asterales; family Asteraceae; genus Scalesia; species Scalesia atractyloides. Next base: position 38,190,997 of record CAMTDV010000008.1, on the reverse strand, counting down.
CGCGTCGCAATATACCACAAAGTCATCCCAACCCTCAGGGAGTGTAAGGATAGGTGCATCACAGAGTTTTTGTTTAAGGGTTTGGAAGGCTTCTTCTTGTTTGGGTCCCCATATGAAGGGTTTTCCTTTATGAGTTAAAGCCGTGAGTGGTACAGCAATGCGGGAGAAATTTGAAATGAAACGGCGATAATAACCAGCCAAACCAAGGAATGATCTTACTTCGGTTGGTGTACGTGGTGCTTGCCATTCTTGTACTGCTTTGATCTTTGAGGGTCGACATGTATTCCCTTGTCATTGACGACATGTCCAAGGAATTGTACCTCTTTTAACCAGAATTCGCATTTGGAGAATTTGGCGTAGAGCTTTTCATTCTCTAAGAGTGTAAGGATGAGTCGAAGGTGCCGTTCATGATCAGACTTAGACTTTGAGTAAATGAGGATGTCGTCGATGAAGTCTATAACAAAGCGATCGAGATAGGGTTTGCAGACTCTGTTCATTAGATCCATGAAGACAGCTAGAGCGTTGGTTAGACCAAATGGCATGACCATGAATTCATAATGACCATAACGAGTTCGGAAGGAGGTCTTTGGGACGTCTTCTTCATGTACTCTGAGTTGATGATAACCAGAACGAAGGTCGATTTTTGAAAAACAGCTGGCGCCTTGAAGTTGGTCAAGAAGATCATCGATGCGAGGTAATGGGTAGCGGTTCTTGACCGTTAACTTGTTGAGTTCTCTGTAGTCGATGCACATGAGAAATGTTCCATCTTTCTTCTTCACAAAAAGGACAGGTGCACCCCAAGGCGAGGAGATAGGACGTATGAATCCTTTGTCAGTCAACTCTTGCAATTGACTGGCTAGCTCTTGCATTTTGGAGGGGGCTAACCTATAAGGAGATTTTGCAACTGGTGTAGCTCCAGGTATAAGATCAACGCGGAATTCGACTTCTCTCAAGGGAAGAAGTCCTGAAATGTCGTCAGGAAAAACTTGCGGAAAATCTTTTACTACTGGGATGTCTTCAAGTTTCTTCTCCTTGGTTCCCTTTTTGACGACATGAGTTAGAAATGCGACATAATTCTTGCGGAGATATTTTCGGGCTTGAAGACAGGACTTTAATTTGAGCCCTTTCGATGGGGTTTCTCCAAAGATTCGTAGTGTTTGACCGTCTGCAAGAGGAATGCGAATGAACTTTTCGCGGCATACTACTTCAGCATGATGTTGGCTGAGCCAGTCCATACCAATTATAATGTCAAAGCTTCCCAACTTCATAGGAATGAGGTCAACTGGAAAATCGTGATCGTTTAAGGTAAGAGTACAATTGCGTATAATAGAGTTTAATGAGACCGGTTTTCCGTCAGCAACTTCTACCGTTATGGATTCCATGAGTTTATCACGAGTTTGGTTGAGGATAGGTTCAAACTCTAAGGACACAAAACTTTTATCCGCGCCCGTATCAAATAACATGGTTGCATAACTACCATTGATGAGAAAAGTACCGTTAACCACATTGTTGTTGGCCCTAGCTTGATTGGCGTTGATGTTGAAAGCTCTTCCTCTAGCAGGTGGAGGAGCTTGGTTAGCTTGATTCACCGGATTTGCTTGAGCTTGAGCATGTATAATGTTCACCAAGCGTGGACAAGTGTTTCTAAAGTGGTTTGGGTCTCCACAATTGTAGCAAGCCCGCATAGGTTGCACCATGGGATAGTTGGGTAGGTAGTAGGATTGGGCTATATGTTGGGTAGGTGGTAGTAGTAGAGGTTGTTGGGCTTGACCCACTATCTGATGGTGGGTTTGGGTTGAGGGCTGGTGACGGTTCGTTCGCTGAGGTATGCGACAGGTTTGAATGGTGTGACCTGCGCGACCACAACCGGTACAATGTTGGCAGGGATGATCAGGAAAGTGATGGTATTGGCAACGGTTGCATTTTGGGTATGGGCCGGAGTATGGCCTTTTATATGGTGCAGGTGAGGGGGCAACTTGAGTAATGGGTGCAGCAGGGATAGGGAAATTTGTTTGGGTGACAGCAAAGTTTCTGGTATTTCGTTTCCTCTTGTTTGAAAACTTTGAGGAGGAGGTGGAATGGTTTGAAGTTTGGCCCTCAACGGGGGCTTTCTTTTTCTCCTCCTTGAATTTACCGTTTCGGATGCGATTCTCGGTAAGTTCGGTAGCTAATTCCATAGCAGCTTCGAGAGTTGCAGGCGAAGTGCTGAGAACTGAGTCTTGAATTTTCGAGGGGAGGCCTCGAATATAGTGTTCAACCAAGCGGTATACTGGGGTGAACAAGTTAGGAACCATCTGGTTCAGCTCAAGAAATCTTTTCTTGTAGGAAGTATGGTCTCCTTCCTTTTGCTTCAGCGAGTGGAATTCATCTTCCAACTTCTTGAGTTCGCTTCTTGGGCAGAAGCGTCTTGTCATTATTTCCCTTAACTCTTCCCACGTTGAGGCCATAGCGTCTTCAACTCCTCTCTTACCCTTCTCGGTGTTCCACCAGGTCAGGGCTACCCCAAATAGTCTCCCGGTTGCGTAACGTACCTTGCGATCCTCGGGACAATCGCAATTTAGGAAGGTGTTTTCCATTTCCTCAAACCAGTGGAGGAGAGCGGTGACACCTTCAGTCCCTTCATACTTTGGGGGATCGCAAGACTTGAAGTGTTTGTAGGAGCACTTCTTGGAGGAAGGGTTGTCGATGTTTTGATCCTCTTGATTGGGTGGGTTGATAGGATTTGCGGTGAGAGGTTGTTGGACTTGAATTACAATATCAGGAAGCACCGCGGCCATTTGTTTTGCAATTTGAGTGGCCAAGCGTTCGTTTGACCTTCCCGACTTTCGACCTCCACGTAGCTGCCTAGCCGACATCTACAGGAATATACATAGGAAGATGGTGAGTTTAAGGAGTGTTTAGGTGTCATGTGTCGTTTAAAATAATAAAATAACATAATCATGAATAATGCACTACATCCATAGGATGTCTTGGGTTTGCTCATGTTTGGGCCTCCAATGTCCCCCATACCATCGCATGTATAGTCATGTGGGCCCCCATGACTATTGGCTTAGTAGGATTCACATTGGTATTGGCGGTTTAACACTCGCATCACCCGAATGAAACCATGAAATATGTTTGCGAGATGTATGGTCGGAGGGTGTCCAGGTATAGACACAATGACAACTCATAGTGGGGTTAGTTCACACGACGTTTGGTATAGCATGCTTTGGCCTAATAGGTACTTCGTACTCTCATCGTTAGTCCCCAGGTAGGCAAACTGGTCCTTTATTTTGGATTTATACGAATGCCAAGCCTAGACAGGATGTTCCGACTACCGGTCATTGTACCCTTCCAGTTACTACATGCCCGTCACGAGAACTCACTTTGATGTGATTTGAAAACACAAAAATCATTGCAAAAAAAAAAAAATCATGGAAGTGATGTGGTGTGTGCTCTCATGGATATGATATGTTATGAGAATATGATTCATGATAGGCATTGTATAATAATATATACTTATGAACATGCTTGCATAACATTGAATGTAACATTAAACATAAAACATAAAACATATAAACATCATGAATTTTGCATGTAACACACAAAAATTTTAAAAATTCTAATCAACTATAGTATAGGCTCTAAGGGTCTAATAACCTATCCTATATCCTTATAGTCATGGCTCTGATACCAATCTGTCACACCCCGACCCGCAGCGGAATAAGAGTCGGGGCATAATTGGGTTATCACCAAAGCTCATGATATTTACTAATATGTTTCATATTTATTAAATTCAAAATTACATCCTCAATATTCCAAACATGTTCATACAATTACAAAGAAAGATAATCAACTAAACAATCCAAAGTCTAAACCAGTTTATTCTTCTAAGTCATCCTATGTGTTTCTTGCTACAGCTGGATCACCTGTATCATGTGTAAAAATGGGGGTTTTTGGGTCAACATAAGTTGGCGAGTGAACCTTGTTAGAAAAACATTTATTATTGATCTCTTGTTATCTTTATTATGGAAAATTATGCAATAATCATATGTGAGCAAACGTAAATAATCAGACAATAACAATAACAATAACAACAACAACAACAAACAATAACATACAATAACAAACCAACTTGCATGAATATATAACATGAATGAAACTGTATATGTTGGCAACGTCACGTTCACGCTCATAGGTAATGGGGAACGGACGGCCTATGATAAATGTCTGTGCGATCAAGGCTCAATCAAACGGAGCCGATCGTATGTTGGCAACGCCTAGTTCACGCTCATATGTAATGGGGAACAGCTCAACGCTCATATGTAATGGGGAGCGGCGGCCTATGATAATGTATGTACTGAAAATGATAAATTTAATCTAAACAATAACCACACAAACAGTTGATACATGTTGAATACACATTTGTTCATGGATATGATGGATGCACAATAGTTTAAATGTAATAAATAATAAGACACATGATACAACCAAAAAAGGTGATTAAAACTGGGAATTTGTAGAGATTCACTCACATTGGGTGCGTTCGGTTGAAGATGTTGAAATGCGCACGAGTTTAGGGGATTGATCGACGAGAATTAACTAACCTTAATAATAACGAAAAGGTATGGTAAATGAGTGGATTTTATTAATAATTTTAATAAGATTTTTAGATATATTTTTGTGAGTTTAAGGCTATTTTCTAACTTTAAAAACATTATTTTTATGTATTTTTAATTGATTTTTAAATTAAATAAATAAATAAAAATATAAAAAATGTTGACTTTTGAGTTGACCATTGACCGTTGACCGTGACTGTTGACTGTTTGACCGGTTCGCTAGTGTGCAAGTATGCACCGGGTAAGGCTCGAACCCGAGACCTCCCGTAGGCGTGCACGCAGCTCTACCAACTGAGCTACGTGTCTAACCCGTAATATTTTTGTTTTTAATTATATTTATATACTGTTTTAATTTATTCAAAATTCATTTATTTTTAAAAAGGATTTTAATCATCGAACCGGCGTGCGTAACAGGTCTCGAACCCGGGACCTGTGGTTTAGTGTTGCACACAGTCCACCGCTGTACTGTGTGTCTAACCTGGTTAATATACTGATTTTTAATAAACTTAACATCTCTCTTTGAGTTGATCCGGTTCAGTTAAAAAGGAAACATCTTTATTACAGAGAATGAGATTGTGTCAAGGATCGAACTCGCGACGTGTGATAAATGTTTGCACACAATCCACCGCTGGACTGTGTGTCTAACCCGAGATATAATCCAATTTATATTAAACTTATATACAAACTAACTTCATCTTCTTCGTTACAATATCACAGACAACGATTACCCTACTGATCTTGTTTAATTCGATTGACAAACATTTAAGTGATTAAAATGAAATGGACAGGGAAGATTTTGGGAGTAAACATACCGGAAAAATGATCTTTCTCAGAACTCCGGCGAAGTCGTCGGCTCTGTTTTTATGAACTTCGTCTGAGCGGACCAATTAACAGTTTTGATTAGCTAGTTGTGGAATTGAAGTACTGAACAAGAGTTATCAGAAGGTTTAAAGGTTTATATACCGTTTCACAGCGAAATCTAGAAATTTTCAGAAGTTTTCCGGTGAGTGATGATTATCCGATATCGTCGCCTGGAACTGATTCTGATTGAAGGGTTTGAGTTAGCAAAAGCTTAACAACTGATAGAAGATGGAAGAATTGAGAAACTTACCGTTTTGATGGAAGATACGGTTTTCCGGCGAAAGTTTGGCGAGTTCAAAAAGCGATTCCGACGATCGAAAATTGGAGTAAAAGTGAAATTAGAGGTTCTGGGAATGTAATTGAGTCGCGAGATGAGGATTTTGTTGAAGTAATTCAAGAAGTGAATGTTTTCGGTAATAAAAACCGAACATCACATGAATTCAAGTTCATTAACGACTGAATTGATTAAGAATGTCGGTTTATCGATTATAATCTAAAATCCGCGATCACTCAAACGTCTTGGACGGTTGGAAGCCGATATCGGTTTCAGTTTGGCGCAACAGGTTGATTCACGGTTGTACATATGTTTTAATTGTTTCCTAGAACTCACAAAGACATCAAGTGGCGGAGTGGTTATATGTGCGCGAGTTAAAACTTTGAGGTTCACCCGGCGGAACCGGGTTCGAATCCCGGCAGCCGGTTTTCTTTTTTATTTATTTTATTTTCACTTTTTATCAATTATAATTTTTAAATTCTAATTTGTTTATTAATTATGCATCGTTTAAAATTAAAATAAACATAAATACGCAACGAAAAATTTATAACTTGATATTCGATTACAAACGAAGCGGGTTTGGAAAACCCGTTTTTTGACAAATGTTACATAAGGCTCCACAATCCAACGAGATTGCAATTGTGGTCAGTGATGCTCAAGCACTAAAGATCTCGACTAAACATGTTGCATTGTTTAACACCTTCCTCAGCAGCTATAAGGCTCTTATGTCGGGTAAACTGAAATGGGATTTTCTTTCAGCGGAAGACATGTACCAAGTTGATCCAGATGATATGGAAGAAATGGATCTGAAATGGCAGATGGTATGATCACCTGACAGGAAAGAGATTGTCTCTTAGAAAAGCCAGCTTCAACAAGTCAGCGTTGCGATGCTACAATTGCAAGAATTTGGGCCACTTCAAGAGAGATTGCCCGCTGTTGAAGAACGAGAATACTGAGATTATCCCAGCAAGAAGGTCAATCGCTATTGAGGGAAATGAGAATGCAGCTGATAACACCCCAAAGGCACTCGTAGAAGATTATGACTGGGCTGAAGAAATTGTTGAGGCAAAGGAAGAAGTCAACAAGGCTCTTATGGCTAAAATCTCTACTAGATCAGTCTCATCTTCATCAAACTGTGTTGAGAAACAAGCTACAGGAATTCCTAAGGGCGACAATGTTATAGATAAAGGCTTGAAGAGCATAGTCGCTCCTACTGAACTATCAACAGATAAGGGAAAGAAAGAAGCTAAGAAGCCTGAACCGAAGAAGAAAGCCCAAGAAGCAACTAGCTGCATCAACATTGAGAAAGCTGAAACTCCTGCAGCCGCGATGAAAGCTGAATCTGCAAAAGAAAAAGAGGATAAGGATTTGGTAAAAAACATATCGTATGAATTTAAAGCAAAACTATGCTCCCAACCATGTTTGAACGTCGTGGCACATTACAAATCACTCAACCGTGACCTGATTAGAGAAAAAGAAAAGGTTTTCCAATTTAACAAAGAATTGAAAGAAAACGAAGCTGCATATCAGAGAAAGTTGAATTCAACTTTAGCTGAAATGCAGACACTAAAAGAATTCGTTTTTAGAAAAGATTTTATCATAAATGATTTAACTGAAAGATCAGAAAAATCTCAGAATAAAAACAATAGATTGCAAATCACGATTGATAAATGGAAAATTAGCCAAAAGGCATTGGTTGACATTGAAAATTGCCAACGACCGACATTTGTGAAGGATGGGATTGGATACAAGGATAAGCTCAGAAACGAAAGAAAATATTTCCTCCTCCGCATAACAAAAACTTTGTACCTATACAATCTCCTCATCCTAATAATGATTTAATTGATAAAAATGATCTTTTTGCTCAAAATGTCTCTTACGAAAATGACAAAAATACTAATATTTCTGAAAGTAATGCAGATGTGTTTGAGCGTAAAGAAGATGCGTGCAATGAGGATGATGACTATGGAGGATTGAAAATAGGGATAGGATATTCTGGCGACAGTTATTCCACCGTTAAATGGTTCGTCTGGAATTGTAATAAGAAAAACAGTATTTCTATTCGGGATGACTGTAATAGTTTGACTAGGATGGTTGACTATAATGGTCGTGTGCCTAAATTTAATATTCGGGATGACTGTAATGGCCATGTGCCTACATTTAAGACCCACAACCGCGAGAATGTAGTGATTGAACGTCATGACTTAAATTCTGCTTTTTGTGATGAAAACGTTGTATGTGAACCTCTTGTGTTTGTTCCTGAATTAAAACAAAACAGATTTGGGAAATTCCTCACCTAGGAAATTCCAAAATTTTTCCATATCACACAGGTAAATCAGAGATAGAAACAGAAATCAATGAAGATTCCAGCAACAAGGACTCATTCATCGCAACTATAGAAGATGATGGAGAAGATCTTAGCTCGTTCAATGATCTCGGTTCAAATAAATTAAGTAAAGAATAAGAATCAAATTCTTCATCAGACACCGACAATGATGAAGATTGCTCAGATGATAAAAGCCGCATTGACAAAAAAATGAAGAAAGTCGAAAGTTCAAGCTACACTGCTCAAGCAGCTCTAGACTCTCATCACATACATCATCTTCACATGCGGCGTCTACCAAAAAGAAAAGAGCAAATTGTAAGCAATGTTTTCGCTGTGGTTATTTAGACATACGGCGAAACATTGCAAGAGCACGAAATTTTACCTAAACAAGATTTTCTCAAAAGTTTCACCGAGAAATTCGATAATTTTAAGAAATCAGTCAAATACATATTTAATTCAACATGTTATTGGAAAAGAAAAGAAGATATTCTCGTTCAAAATCATGATAGATTAAACTTGAAGCAAGTCTGGGTTCCGAAAACTAACTAACCTGTATATATTTTTTGTTGTTGTATAACAGAATAAATTACAAAGAGGGCTTCGAATGCTCATAGAATACACTTGGCACGTGGACAATGGATGCTCAAGGCATATGACTGCATTGAAGGAACTCCTGAAGAACTTTCGATTCATCGATGGCGATTTCGTATCTTTTGCCGGAGATGAACAGGGAGGGAAGATTGTTGGAATGGGAGATGTCTTATCTGAAGCAATTACATTGGAGAACGTCAATTATGTACCAAAATTGTGTTACAATCTCTGAGCGGTCACAAGTCTGCGACAAAGGAATATCGGTGCTTTTCAACGACGTGGAGCGTCTATTTCTCAAGCCCGAATACTTCGTTCCTTCCGAAATGATTATGCTCACAGCTCCTCGTCAAAACAATACCTATGTCCTCAATATGAAAAATGCCAAAACCAATGAGCAAATGACTTGTTTGATCTCTAAGGTGTCCAAATCGTAATCACTGCTTTGGCACAGGCGTTTGGGGCATGTGAATTTCAAAAACATAAATAAACTTTCTAAGTTAAATTTAGTGAGAGGTTTACCTATAAAAGAATTTCCATTTTCAGAAAAATGTATCGCATGCGCCCAAGGCAAGCAACACAAAAGGCCACACAAATCCAAAGCAGTGAATACGATAACCGCACCATTGCAATTGCTGCATATGGATCTTTTCGGCCCGATTAGTGTTAAAAGTTTAGCTAAAAGATCTTACTACTTGGTGATTGCAGATGATTTTTCTCGTTTCTCATGGGTTTACTTTTTTGAAGAAAAAAGCAAAACAACATCCACTCTTTAGACCTTCATTCCTATGATCGAGAACGTCATCAATCTGAAGGTCAAATCATTCAGAAGTGATAAGAGTTCTGAATTCAAAAATCAGACGTCTATCTCTTTCTGCGAAGAAAAGGGAATTCACCTTCAGTATAGTGCAGCCAGAACTCCTCAGCACAATGGCGTAGCAGAACGGAAGAATAGAACACTCATAGAAGCTGCTCGAACTATGCTTGTAGACTCCAAGCTTCCTATCATCTTCTGGGCAGAAGCAGTCAACACAGCATGCTATGTTTTGAATCGAGTCTCATCGTTAAACCTCATAGAAAAACCGCCTATGAACTTCTTTTCAAAAGAAAGCCTCTGATATATTTCTTTAGACCGTTTGGATGTTCTTATACACTCCTCAACACTGAAGACAATCTTATCAAGTTTGAAGCAGTTGGTGATGTATGCTACTTTATGGGATATTCATCTACTCAAAAAGCGTATCGGGTCTATAACAAACGAACCAAGATGGTGCTTGAGTCATACTACGTCGATTTTAAAGAAGGAAACTACACAAACACTGGAAGTTCTCTTGACTAGTTTTATTATGTAGATGTCATCTTCAACACTTTCGACATTCCTGAACCACTCACTGAAACCAAACCTACAGAAACGACCCCTATAGAACCCTTGTTTGATCCTTCAGACATTGGCTTCACCCCTTTCACATCTCGCTTCACTCCAGTTTCAGCCGATCCAATCCTTCCTGTTGAATAAGTTAATGGTGACACTTTGGCTGAGAATGCACTGCAAATGATACTTCTTCTTCACAGCCGAATGTGGATGAACCAACTAAAGAAGACGGGTCTCCAATTATATATGTCGACAAACCTTCCACCAATCTACGTCAACAAATTAAGACCCACACCAACGCAGGTTACATGACAAATCGAAATCATCCCATTGAAAATGTCATTGCTCTTGTGGAATATGGAGTACGAACTCGAGGACAAACATATATCATTAACAAAGGATTGTATGATGCATTTCTTTTGTAGGGTTCATGCCAAGTAACATAGAAGAAGCTATTCAGGATTCTAGCTGGGTGCAGGCAATGCAGGAAGAATTATCTTAGTTTCGAAAGTTCAAAGTTTGGGAACTCGTCGATCTACCAGATGGAAAGTATCCCATTGGCACCTAGTAGGTATTCCGTAACAAAATGGATGGTCGTGGTGTAGTCATCAAGAACAAGGCTAGATTGGTTATTCAAGGTTTTCGATAGGAGGAAGAGATTGACTATGAAGAAGTTTTTGCTCCGGTAGCATGTTTGGAGGCTATTAGAATATTCTTGGCATATGCTTCGTACAAAAACTTCAAGGTGTTTCAGATAGATGTGAAAAGTACTTTTCTATATGGAAAGGTGAAAGAGGAAGTCTGTGTTTGTCAGCCTCCTGGCTTTGAAGATCCACATTTCTCTAAACGATACTATAAGCTTGACAAAGCTCTCTATGGTATTCATCAAGCTCCTCGAGCCTGGTATGAAACTCTGTTAACATATCTTTTGGAATGTGGATACACAAGAGGCAAAATCGACCTGACTCTCTTCACGAAAAGGATCAGAGATAATGTGATGCTGGTATAGATTTATGTGGATGATATTATTTTGGGTTAACCGATGAGGCTCTATGCAAGGATTTTGAGAAGGTTATGAAGGCAAAGTTCGAAATGAGCATGATGGGAGAGCTCACATTTTCTTGGGATTGGAAGTGAAGCAACGAGAGGATGGTATCCTCATTCATCAAGCAAAGTACATCATGGTTATTCTCGCAAAGTACAACATGAACGACTGCAAAACCGCCAGCACACCATTTGCAGCTCAAACTGAACTCACTCCTGATCCTCAAGGAAAGCCTATGAACAAGTCCTTCTACCGCTCAATGATAGGCTCGTTGATGTATCTAACTGCAAGTAGGCTTGACATTATGTGGGCTGTCTGCATCTGTGCACGTTTTCAGATGAATCCCAAAGACTCTCATGAGACGACAGTCAAAATAATCTTCCGCTAACTGAAAGGAAGGCCCAAGCTTGGGCTTTGGTATCCAAAAGATAGTAACTTTGATTAAATTTCTTATTCTGACAGTGATCATGCAGGTTGCAATGTTGATAGAAAGTCAGTTTTAGGAGGTTGCCAATTCTTAGGAAATCGTCATATATCGTGGCAAAGCAAGAAGCAAACGACAGTTTCCATGTCTACTACTCAAGCCGAATATACGACGGCTTACAGTTGCTGCTCACAAGTCCTTTGGATACAAAATCAGTTGCTGGATTACGAGATCAACATCATGAAGACTCCGATATTCATTGACAACAAGGCGTGTCTAGGAACTGTGAAGAATCCAATTCACCACTCTAGAACAAAGCACATCGAAATTCGCATTCATGCGATCCGAGATGCGTACGAGAAAGGATACATTCAAGTGGTACCTGTTGATACTACGCAACAAAAAGCCGATATTTTCACGAAAGCCTTTGACAAAACCCGTTTCAACGGTTGGTAACCTGGTTGGAAATGAACAATTTCCTTGAGTGGAAATAAATTGCGTCTTCATAACCTACTTATATGATTAAAAAATCCGATTTTCAAAATAAATGAGTATCTTAAAACTGTGCCACCAAAAAGATTTTCTGCAAAATTAAAATTTCATTTTCATACAATGGACTATCGAAAATGTCATACCCCGTATTTCTAATCCAAACACCGGTGGGCCTGGGTGAGGAATATCGTGACGTAAGTTGATATCATCATAGTCAATTAAACACAGCACAACGGAAGTCTTGGAGTTCAAATTTCTATTACAAACCAAATGTTCAAAGTACGAAAATAATATATAGACGGCTTGTAATGATAGATCCACAGGCGGATCGTAAAATGTACAAAAATGTGTAACAGACTTTGGGCAGATCTAAGGATTTGCAAGATCCTCTTATATCACTACCAAGCAGCTTCCAGCCTATTTCGTATTATACCTGCAACTTAGTCTTTGGAAAATACTTCAGCTTCCGCTGGTAAATACACCCAACTGACTCGTTTTAAAAACATTTCAAAAAATGGATTTAAGTGCACAGGGCACGAAAAATCTTTTATAACTTGGGAAAGTCAGCCTTGTAACCTTGTTAATAGCTTTACATGTTTGTCCATGCATATGAGGCCTAGTACAGAGACCGACACATGATTAACATACACACCACTTAAGAACCCACGAAGGAGTTATCCCCAACTAGTGGGTAAAAATAATTTAGCATTCGCATATGTCGGGTGTATGCCTACACCTGTGCTTTGGTCATGGCCATTATCTAATGTAATGAGCCAAGGATATCCAGGACACGGTCGTTAACCCCTAATATTTAAGTTATCAAACAAAATAGATCAAAACGGAATATGAGGATTTACTAGCCACAATCCGACATTCGATTGATTCCATTTCCGACCAAGCGGTAATAATTTACCGTAACCCAAGCGCGTATAGGGGAAATAAGTCAAGAGTATTTACCTGAGCTAGTCTTGATAAAAATGCAATATTTAATATCTCAGCCATATTCAAAATGAAATAAGTGCAGATAGCATTTACAGGAAGGCTCTAGTCTGAATTATGGCATAAGCTAACCAATTAAAATGCTAATGGTCTTATAAGTCATAGACTTAGACCGGCTAGCTTAAAGGATCAAAACGTTATAGTACGCTAGATTAAGCGATGAACGGATATAATTTAGTTCAAACCCAACAAGTACTATGACTTGTATAATATGGGTAAACCATAAGCATTCTGGATTTTGAGGTTTAAAATGATAAGGTTAAACCCGTTTCGGTTAATTTCCGTAAACTAGTTACATATACTTAATCGTACGCATATAAGCGATATCGGGTAACCGGATACGTCATGAACAAGTTTTATATGCCATTATACTTTAAATAACTTGTAATATCAGTAGGATATCAACTTACATGCCCGTTAAGGTTTAAAATGAGATTATGCCTCATACGGGCGTTTTGGTAATTATATATCGTATAAAAGGAACTTGAATATATTTTGATGTTATGATCATAAGTATTCTAGAAAAATATTTAATTTATGGTATAATATCAGTAAGATACTGATCATATGTGTAATTTATCATTTATGACCAAACTATGCACCGTAGGGGCATTTTGGTCATTTTACACATAGTTTTATAATTTATTTGGCATTCTGGGTTTATGTTATGTATCTACTGTAAAAATATTTTAAATAATTTTTAAAATCAATAGGTAACAAGTCTAGGTTGATAAATATGGTTTAAAACCTTATTATGCTCCGAGACGGCGTTTATGTCGAAAAATGACGATTTGTGCGAGTTAATGAAAACAGATGCTAATATAAGGTTTAAATGTTTTGGATATGTTATTTAATATAACACATCAGTAGATAAAAAGGTTTGGTATAAAAAGTATGATTAAATCCGTTTTATGCGCCATAAGGGCTTTATCGTCATTTATCGACATAATGCAAGGACTTGTATGTAAACTCAGTATATAAACAGACTTGAGATCCCAAATAATCTTACTTAAGATATTACATCAGTAGGAAATTCATTTTCAAGTTCGTTATCGATTAAAACCTTATTTTATGTAAAAAGGGCATTTTGGTCAAAAAGTGGCATAATAACGGAACTTATGCAAAAACTCAGATTATGATTATGATTATGTAATATAACCTTAGGGGGTTATGCTACATTATATTACGATCATAATGCAACCTTAGATCAGTACCTGACTAATCTAAATAGGGTCAGAATCGAAAGTCAAAGCAGAAGTCAAACTTTGCGACTTTCGGTTGCGAACCAACCCTAGAACTGAAATTGACGAGTCGAACTTGTTCTCACATATTTTAATAATTATTACCAAGTTATACATGTGTACTTTACCTGTTGATTTGACCATTGCCTTCCACCAAATTAGGACATCACCCTTAAAGGATTGGGATACAAACTTCCCCACATCCTTATCAGCGCAACTGCTGATGTCAACTATCGTCTCCATTTCATCAAGCCATCTCAAGGCTTCTACTGCTCCCCTTTCTCCATTAAAATCTCTGGGCTTACAGGAGACGAAGTATTTATAGGTACATCCGTCTTTAGAAGAACGGGACCTTTGTTAAATTCTAGTTTCTTTGGTTCACTCTTTGCATTTGAAGAGTGAATAGAGCTCTCCCCACTTCCTTAAATTTCTCCATGGCCTTTTCCATTGCCTTTCCAACAGCTGCATCAATGCGAGCTTGGAAATCATCGTTATTAATGACCATGTTTTCGCATTGTTAGAGTTAATATCTCGGTGGCTACTTTGCGCCTCATCCGAGTTAGCCATTCCTGAAGCTTTGGTTCTAAACACCAAATTAAACTTCACTTCCATGGTATTAATAACCATATTGGTTTTAAAGTTGGATATATAAATCCATTGCCTATTTAAACTAGTGTGTATATAATCACAACTCTTAGACTTAACATTGCTATGAATGTTATCTATATTTGGCCTAGGTCTTAGAGGACCATCAAAGGCAAATTACAATTTGGACATAGTTCATACATATTTTAGACAGTGGATCTTAATGTCACAACTGCCATTGTCATACGACAATTATAAATAGCTCATAGGCTTGTCTCGAAGGACATTTAAAATATGGCTCATAGGCCTTATCCCAAAAATACTGCACATTGGCTTATCACTTAAGGACGTAAAATATGTCACTAAGGTCCGTTACTATGGACTTATTATTATGGCACATAGGCCTGTCACTAAGGACACATAAAAATACGACACATTGGCCTGTCACTAAGGACATAACTTTGGGCTGAGGGTCATATTAACCACAACTGTCATTGTCATATTGACAATTATAACTTAGCCCATTGGCAAAATAATATAATATATCAATTAACATCTCATAAGATGTTAAGATAAATAATCATCACACTGATGATATTAGTCATGATCTCATTGATCATATAGATATGAGGCTTGAGTATAGCTCACCACCTTGGACAGGGAACCATAAGGTTACAACTATCATCGTCTTAAATGACAATATAATATTGCTCGAAGGCAAATCATCACTAATAGATGTTTAATTATGGCCCGTAGACACTACATCACTAATGGATGTTTAATTATGGCTCGTAGGCACTACATCACTAATGGATGTTAATTATGGCCCGTAGGCACTATATCACTAATGGATGTTTAATGATGGTCTGTAGGCACTACAACACTAATGGATGTTTAATTATGGCCCGTAGGCACTACATCACTAATGGATGTTTAATTATTATCATCGCATTGATGATATTAGCTGGGATCAAATTTGATCACATAGGCTATATAAGGTTAGGATGTAGTTCATCACCTAGACGGCTAGTGTGGTTTCCTCAAGCCAAACATTACTTGAATGTTAACACACATTATCCTAATTGTCGATTAATAGTCACACTTGCATTGACCTTAACGACTTGGAGGCTTGAACATATTCCACCACCTCTGGATAGAAGGATAATTCTTCCTTAACTATCATGATAGAAGGCTATTCATCCTTAACTATCATTTATAATTTGGCCAATTAATATGGCCTGTGCCATTTGGCTAATCAAAACCATTAAGATCTTTTGGAATTATATAGTTGATCATAAATTTCGAGTAAAATCGAGACGGTCGGTTGAAGAGGATGAGTACATATATATAATTCCAAAATATTTCATTAAATGACAATAGGAAACTATAATACTATGAATAATAAATAAAACTAATTGTCCATGCAAGGACTAAAAGAAACAACTTGTCCACGCACGGACTAAGAAATAACAATGTCCATGCAGGGACTAAAGAAATAACATAATAATAGAAGAGACTTCACTCGTCCTTCTTTCCCTTAACCAACTTGGAGAGCTT
Source organism: Scalesia atractyloides (assembly GCA_947069175.1). Lineage (NCBI taxonomy): Eukaryota > Viridiplantae > Streptophyta > Magnoliopsida > Asterales > Asteraceae > Scalesia > Scalesia atractyloides. The sequence continues at coordinate 38,174,635 of CAMTDV010000008.1, read as the reverse complement.
CTTAAAGAACTTATTCGTCTTCTTCTCCGTTTTCTCTGCTTGTTGTTGCATTTCCTTCATCTGCTCTAAGGCCTCATTAATGGCTTCAAGAGGTGGTGGAGGTTGTGGTTATGGTTGAGGTACAACAGGATACCGGTACCCATAATTTGGATAACCAGTAGGTGAATAAGCAGGTGGGAAAGGAGACGGGTAAAGTGCATTATGCATGACCGCTTGCATATAAGGGTCATGCGATAGTGCCTGGCAATTTACCGGCGTAGATGGGTTAAAAGCGTCATATCCAGATGTATCCGGATATGTAGGAATAGGGTTATTAAAACCCAATGGTGGTGTTGTACCACAAGTGGTGGTGTCGGTTCCACCATAGGTGAAGTATTGGAGGGTCCACCCATTTGTGGGTCCTCATGAATGGTGGGGTAGGTTTAAGGCAATGGTGGTAGCGAACCCGACCATTGACCCGCACGTACCGACATACGTGCTCCATGTTTCCTCCTTGGTGGCTCAGGTGGTGAGTGAGATTGCTCCACCGGCTCCATTTGAACGTCTTCCTATGTAGGAGGTATTGGAGAGTGTTGTGAAGGAGTGTTAGCAAAAGTGAATTGACTCCAATAATGGTCCCATTCGTTAGGACCTTGGTAAGGAGATCCAACGTAGGAGTTAGAATCGCTAGAGATTTTGATAGGGTGTCCATGCGATCCTGACGGTGGTATCTCCAGGTCGGAGTCCTCGTCCATAGGGTTGGGTTGATCTAACTGATTCTCATCAGCTGGGGTTGTGTTGAAGTAGTGGTTAGGTTAAACTTATCATGATATGAGTAATGAGAGTGATGAGAGTGGTGTGAGTGGTGAGAATGGTAAGAATGGTATGAATTTTGTGTATGTGTAGGTGAATGTTCTTGCGAGTTTGAATGTATCGCTAGTGGCCAAGAATCTCCCGAATCCTCATAAGGATTCGAGTGATGGGTTTATGAAGGGATACGTCCAGATGGTCCTCCCCTCATAGGTCCTTTACCTCTTCCTCAAACTCTTGGCGGTATTTTCCTATTAAAATAAAGTAAAAAACAATAGTAATAATTTAATAATGAGATGAGTGATCCTAGGTCAAAGCCTAGACTCAGAAGTCTAAGGAACGTGCTTTTGTGTAAGTTTGAGATTAAACACAATAAGGCTAGTGTTTAATTCTCTCAAACGTTGGCTCTGATACAACCTGTCACACCCCGTATTTCCAATCTAAACACCGGTGGGCCCGTGTGGGGAATATCGTGACGTAAGTTGATATCATCATAGTCAATTAAACACAGCACAATGGAAGTGTTGGAGTTCAAATTACTATTACAAACCAAATGTTCAAAGTACAAAAATAATATACAGACGACTTGTAATGATAGATACACAGGCGGATCATAAAATGTACAAAAATGTGTAACAAACTTTGGGCAGATCTAAGGATTTGCAAGATCCTCTTATATCACTACCAAGCAGCTTCCAGCCTATTTCGTATTGTACCTGCAATTTAATCTTTTGAAAATATGTCAGCTTTCGGTGGTAAATACACAAAACTGACTCGTTTTGAAAACATTTCAAAAAATGGATTTAAGTGCACAGGGCACGAAATATCTTTTATAACTTGGGAAAGTCAGCCTTGTAACCTTGTTAACAGCTTTACATGTTTGTCCATACATATGGGGCCCAGTACAGAGACCGAGACATGATTTACGTACACACCACTTAAGAACCCACGAATGAGTTATCCCCAACTAGTGGGTAAAAATAATTTAGCATTCGCATATGTCGGGTGTATGCCTACACCCTGTGCTTTGGCCGTGTCGATTATGGCATTATCTAATGTAATGAGCCAAGGATATCCAGGACATGGTCGACCCCGAATGTTTAAGTTATCAAACAAAACTGATCAAAACGGAATATGCAGATTTACAAGCCACAATCCGGCATCTGATTGATCCCATTTCCAACCAAGCAGTAATAATTTACTGTAACCCAAGCCCATATAGGGGAAATAAGTCAAGAATATTTACCTGAGCTAGTCTTGATTAAAAATGCAATATTTAATATCTCAGCCGTATTCAAAATGAAGATTGTGCAGATAGCATTTACTGGAAGGCTCCAGTCTGTATTATGGCATAAGCTAACCAATTAAAATGCTAACGGTCTTAATTTAAGTCATAGACTTAGACTGACTAGCGAAAAGGATCTAAACGGTATAGTACGCTAGATTAAGCGATGACCGGATATAATTTAGTTCAAACCCAACAAGTACTATGACTTGTATAATATGGGTAAACCATAAGCATTCTGGATTTTGAGATATAAAATGACCCGTTTCGGTTAATTTCCGTAAACTAGTTACATATACTTAACCGTACGCATTTAAGCGATATTGGGTAACCGGATAAGTCATGAACAAGTTATATGTGCCATTATACTTTTAATAAGTTGTAATATCAGTAGGATATCAACTTACATGCCCGTTAAGGTTTAAAATGAGATTATGCCTCATAAGGGCGTTTTGGTAATTATACATAGTATAAAAGGAACTTGAATATATTTTGATGTTATGATCATAAGTATTCTGGAAAAATATTCAATTTATGGTATAATATCAGTAAGATACTGATCATATGTGTAATTTTTCATTTATGACCAAACTATGCACCGTGGGGGTATTTTGATCATTTTACATATAGATTTATAATTTATTTGGGATTCTGGGTTTATATTATGTACCTACTGTAAAAATATTTTAAATAAGTTTTAAAATCAGTAGGTAACAAGTCTAGGTTGATAAATATGGTTCAAAACCTTACTATGCGCCGAAACCGCGTTTATGTCGAAAAATGGCGATTTGTGAGAAGTTAATGAGAACTAATGCTAAGACCAGGTTTTATATGTTTTGGATATGTTATTTAATATAAAACATCAGTAGATAAAAACGTTTGGTATAAAAAGTATGATTAAATCCGTTTTATGCGCCATAAGGGCTTTATCGTCATTAATCGACATAATGCAAGAACTTGTACGTAAACTCAGTATATAAACTGACTTGGGATTCCAAATAATCTTATTTATGAAATTACGTCAGTTGGAAATTCATTTTCAAGTTCGTTATCGATTAAAAGCTTATTTTATGTAAAAAGGGCATTTTGGTCAAAAAGTGGCATAATAACGGAACTTGTGCAAAAACTCAGATTCTGATTATGATTATGTAATATAACCTAGGGGGGTTATGCTACATTATATTATGATCATAATACAACCTTAGATCAGTAGCTAACTAATCTAAATCGAGTCAGAATCAAAAGTCAAAGCAGAAGTCAAACTTTGCGACTTTCGGTTGCGAACCGACTCTAGAACTGAAATTGACGAGTCGAACTTGTTCTCACATGTTTTAATAATTATTACCAACTTGTTAAAGTGTCAAAACATGTCTTATAATATATATATATACTTAGATTATAATATTTTCAAAATCTGGTATGTTTGACTTTTTAATAATAAAACTTTGACCCGTCAATTGGTCTAGCAAACGTGATCTTTAGGAGGCGCCATTAATAGGGATTAAAACCTACCTTATTAAGATCACTTAGCCATGTTCGTTATGAAGAATGGCTGGACCATAATCGTCTTAACTGAAAGTCAAAGCGTTTTCCGTAAACGAAAATGCAAGAGAAAGGAATACTTACAAGTGATCCTTGGATGAAATAGAACTAAGTTGGATGCTCCTTTCAGTTAGGAACTTCCAGAGGAGGGAGATATAATGTTAATGAGAAAGGTGCAAGTTCAAGTGATGAACCATTGCACCTATTTATAGTTAGAGAGCTTGAAAGAGGTGTTGCGAGGTGTTAGCAAGTGTTAGAGGGAGCCTACAAGTGTCCTAAAACGTGGCATAGCAGTTTGGAAGTCCATGGTTTCGAATCAAATGGTTTTTGGCAACATTTGTGGGTACCAAGCAAAACTTTCTGCTGTAGACATCCTCTGGAGGCCTGCGAGAGACCAGTCCTATGTCTCTCGCGGCCCGTGAGCGGTCCATGGAAACTTTCAAACTTTATCACATTTAGCCCTCAACTTATTCAACTTCTAAAACACCTTTATAAGCATAACTAGCTCTCCGTAGCCAATATTTAGCGTACCTGGGAGTATGTTCGGACATTGTCAAGCTCTCCATTCGTTAAAAGGTCACTCAGAGGTATAAATTAACATGTTGACACTTTTAACCCCTCCATTGTCCAACTTTTACATATTTACATAATTAATCCCTCTCGTCCAACCAGTTGCTCATATGAGAGTTAGGACTTCGTACAGGGTCACTCAGAGGCTTAGTTTAAGCGTGTTGACACTAATGGTCACTCAGGGGCTCAGTTTAAGCATGTTGACACTAATGGTCACTCAGAGGCTCAGTTTAAGCATGTTGACACTAATTGTCACTCAGAGGCTTAGTTTAGCATGTTGACACCTTTAGTCCTTATTAGTCCTTATTTGACTTATTATAAAAGTAATGACACGTGTCACTATATTATTGGACACGATTCTACGAGGTGTTGCAGAAAATAAAATTTTAGGGGGGAAGATGTCTAGAAAATACTTTGATCTCTTGTCTGACACCTGTTGTTAAAGAAATGATAGAAAACTGCTAACATCTTGTCTTTTTGTTTGAAACAGAAAAGAAAAGAAAATCAAGATGCTAATCAAGGAAAATCAAGGTACCAAGCAACGACATGTCAGTAGATTCAGCAATACCATCAAGTAAACTGCGATTAGGCGAGAAAAGTTAATGCTTACACAAGCATTCTGGATACCCACAATGTTGTGTAACTTGCGGGTCACACGTTGCAGTATATGGCTTAATGGTCTTAAATCTTGCGTTGATAGATTGCCAAAGTCTAAGATTTGGGTCTTTATATTGACTAATCATTGAGGGATATCATAATTTCTCTTCTACTGCATCCAGATATAGGCTGACCTAGACACGATTATGATATCTTTTCAAAAGAGCCAATGTGGCTAAACCTTACACTGAAGAAGCTCTCATAGAGAGTCATTCAAATGCATAAATCGTACCGTCTGTGGTATTTTTCTTAGCCCTTGTTAGACATTGCTCTCAGCTGTATGAAAGTATTGACCTGATGATCAATTGTCTATCGTTGAAAAACAAAACGAATGAAGTTAATATACTCACCCACTATGAGTAATCTTTGTGCATACCTTGATCGCGGGGGTATGTCCTGACGAGGGACTCGCGGGCACAATATTTTAACCGTCTAGCTTGAGTGGGGGCCATTGCAATTTTTGTCAATATTACCACAACATGATAAAATGCTCACCGAAAGCAAGTTGAAAGAAGGTTGTATGGATTTAAGAGGACAAACATAATGACAGTTTTTCTTGTGCCTCGGTTATTCAAAATTTTAAAATAATAAATTGACAAGTGTTGCCAGTATGATCTTTTGTAGGAATGCCATTGGATTTCAAACACAAGAATGTTGTGAAAAAGGAGGTCCCTCAGTTCGAAAAATGAATTTCGTTGTCCAAATTGCAAAATTTTGATTTTCTTAAACTTATTTTCAGTTTTTGCACTATTCTTAGCTAAAAAGGGCACAATTTTTGAGAAAGTTTGAAATTTTCGAGCGTATCATGTTTGGATTTCTTAATTTTGTAAAATCCTTCCAAAAACTTGAGCCAACATATTTATCTTTCCAGCGTATTTAATTAATACGCTGGAAGATTTTTTAGAATATATATTTGCTTTAAATCTGTATAGTTCACTTTTCTAAAAACCCATCTCCAACATTCATTTTCTTCTTCTCTAAAAAACAACAATCCAAAAACAACTCTACAAATCCGTAAAGCCGATTAACTTAGCGTCCGATATCGGTATGTTTTTCATGTTTATGAATCAATTGTTGAATGCCCATATCACAGAACATGTGTACAGGGCGTAGACAGTTAATGGCATTGTTTGAATCGGGTTTCAAGGATTTTGAAAGGGTTTATGAAGAAACTTTTGAATGCAGCGGATTTAATTTGAATGTGGCGTATTTATGTTGAAGGCAACGTACTAATCACTGATCAACAGGCTGCGGATTTAAGTCTTGAACGCGAGTTCGAGCAACCGGCGTAGTTGACTAATACTTAAATTGGCGACCTGTTATCAATGTAAATAAGTCATAATCGGCATAAATATTATTTTGTTTAGCGTATATGTGTCTAATGGACGGGGTATATAACCTATGCTACCAGCGCATTTAACAGCAGGAATACCCGCTGATTAATATTTCTTTTTATTCCAGCGTAAATATAATATTTATGTTAAATATGATTTACTTTTCATTTTTGTTTATTTTTTAAGTATATATATTTATGAAAGTGTTTTGTAAATACTTTTATATAGTTTTGCTAATGTATAGATAAATACCCTGTATTTATCCTAACCAACTAACAATTATGTTTTGAAACTTGGATCTCACTTGACTCATTTTCATGTCTTAGAATGGCTCAACAATTAATGTGGGATGGTATGAGAAAACACAATCAGCCCATTACACTAGTTCCACCAAAGCTGATTTTGAAGATGTAATGGACTGGCTGTCCAGAAGCAAAGTAAGTTATGCAGTTCAAGCAAACCCGAAGATTTACAACATTCCTATAGAAGATTTTTGGAGAACTTCAAAGGTGAGGACTATTGGGAAAGTCAAGACTGTCACAGCTACAGTTCAAAATAAAGAAATAAAGGTGACTGAAGCAAGGATACGAAAAGTACTAAGTCTCAGAGATAGTTCAACAGAACCGATGAAGCTAAGCAAAGAGGAAATACTTGAAGGATTCTGAGGAATGAATTATGTCGGTGATTTTTGAGGAAAGAACGAGATTAAAAGAAACAATCTGATGAAAGATTGGAGATTTATTTGCACACATTCTGCATGAGCCTAGCTCACAGAAAAGGAGGGTACGATGGTCTCAAGTTGGAATGGTCTGCTGCAATGCTTAATTTGTGTACAAACCAACCGTTCAACATTTTTGGTTTGATCTTCTATTTCATGGTGGACAATGTAAAAATGGTGCATGAGCTATGTACCCAAATTTTGTCTAACTGTTCATCGACGATCAACACAAGAACTTGCCACATGACGAAAATTTATACCAATTTTAGTTTCCCAAAGGAAGACAAATTACGGAGCTGAAAACAAAAGAATGGGTAATGCTACACAACTGGATGTATAGAGAAGAAAGACTTCCAATCGTTCTTGCTGCATATAACAAATACCGAGAGGGTGTAAGGCTAGCCCGAGAAAGAGAAGAACAACAAGTGGCTGAAGATGAGGAAGTAGAAGTTGGAGAGGAAACCCCACTAATACGCAAATGAAAAGACAAAGGGAAGAAAGTGGTTGAAGGAGAACCCTCGAAGAAGAAAAGCAAGAAAGACTCCTCAAACCAATAACGGATTATGGATGACAACACAAGAACTTGCCACATGACAGAAATTTATACCAATTTCAGTTTCCCAAAGGAAGAGAAATCACGAAGCTGAAAACAAAAGAATGGGTAATGCTACACAACTGGATGTATAGTGAAGAAAGACTTCAAATCGTTCTTGCTGCATACAACAATTACCAAGAGGATGTAAGGCTAGCCTGAGAAAGACAAGAAAAACAAGTGGCTGAAGAATAGGAAGTAAAGTTGAAGGGGAAACACCACTAATACGCCAATGAAAAGACAAAGGCAAGAAAGTGTTTGAAGGAGAGCCCTCGAAGAAGAAAAGCAAGAAAGACTCCTCAAACCAAGAACGGATTATGGGTGACAACATTCATGCAGGGTGAACAAGGGAGGATATATAAAGAATGCAAACAATTCATGCTGTTGTAGAGGCAGAAAAATGGGAGTGAAGGATGAAAAGGGGAGAAGAGACTGAGTTAGAGACACCCATTGTGGTGACATCAGAGCAGGAACAGTTAAATCAGTTTGTTGAAGGGTTGCTAACTGATCCCTCAGAGGCCACTCCAAGCAAGTCCCCTACACACAAGAAACAAAAAACAGGGGAGGGATCATCCAAGGATGTTCCACCCAAGCTAACCTCAACTGTTCAAGCTCCTCCTCAACGAGTTCCTGCAAGACCTCGACCGTTTCAAGATCTGTATGATCATTTATTCAAAGAAATCAAGTTGTTTCCTGCTAAGGAATTTTGTTAGTTAAAGAATCAGGTCAACGATACAAACGTGCTTAAAGAGAATCTGAAAGAACAGAGAAAGAAGAACAAAGAATTACATTCCTACGTGTCAAAGCAATTTGAATTTATAAAGTTTCAAAAATATGGATTGGAGAAATTGCACGAGATGGTGTAGGATCTGTGCACTTCAGCCAATCGAAAATCAAAATACACAAGTGAAGATATCTTCAATTTCGACAGATTTAGAGTAGAGGAAGAAAAACGAAAACCTGAGATAGCTAAAAAGAAGAAAGAAAAACTAGCATCTGCGGTTGATGTGAACATTGATGGAGAGAGTGATGAGGAGGAAGTTGATAGGATTGTAATGCCTCCAAGATTCATCGAATGGGATCTAGAGGATGGCCTTGTCTATGAAACTAACAGTGGAGACGAGTTCGCTCCGCAGCACCCTGAATGGTTCAAGAAGGAAAGAGCAAAAATGCCAGATTTCTATCAAGTCATAACGGTTGATAAAGCAGAGGCCATAGAATGAATAATGAGCTGGAAGTACTGCAATCTAACTAGTGATTTCCTGTGAAGCGAAGAAGAGTTGTAATCCAGTATTTTCGAAATGGAAATTGATATGCAAAGTCTACCCACATGGGATATACGAGTGTTGAGCAAGCACAATATGATAAATCCTACCAACAGTAGCATTGGCGGTGACTTCGAAAGACTAATTCTTAGAGAATGCATGCGTGGATTCACGGTCTTCAGACCTCAACGCCCGAGAGGACGCGTATCAAAAACAACCAAAGACCCAATTACAGGAAAAGGCAGAGTGACATGGGTAATCAATCCAGCAAAAGCGGTGACAAGGGTGAAACTTCCTCCAGAACAACATGTGACTCTCACCAATTTTAAGAAATGGTTCTATGATGGTAAAACAGGTGAAGCAGTCATCAGATCCAACTCAAATGAAGATATCCGTATCCTGGATCCAACGGACGTATTCATATTCTGCCACTCTGATATGAATATTCTTTATGGAAACAAGAAACACGTTGGCGCAGGAAACGAATACCAGGAGGAACACATGCTTTTTCAGCGAGCGGTTGAGCGAGCAAGAGCATGAAAGATAGAAATGGTGTTATGCTCAGAATCGACACACAAAAAGAAAAGGTTGAATCTAGAAAGAAGAAAGCTGTTGAGAAGTCTGCTGAGCCGCAATCCTCATCTCCTTAACCCAAAGATCCATCCTCCGATTCAGATGTTCAAGTTATTCCACCACATCCGACTTCATCCACATATGAAGTCAAGATGGAGGATCCAAAATCAATTAAAGCTATTATTAATCAAACTAAAGCACCACCTGAACCGACTGAAGATCAAGCTGCATCAAATCCAGAAACCGAAGCTCAAGAATGAAGATCGAACAAGTACGCAACGATTTAGGGGGATATTGTTGGAAATTTTGGGATAATTGGCACTTGGTTTTAGTAGGTTTTGGATAGTTTTGTAATAGTTTATTATATTCTAGAAAGTTCAGGTGTTAAAAGTGTAACTACAGGGAAACTTCCCTGTAGCGGCGTAATTAAATACCCAACTTATTTATTAAATACGATGCATAGTCAATGTGTTATATATATGTGATCAATGGAAAACCCTAGTCTAAGGTTCTTGGATAAGTTCTGGTGATTTCTCTTGTGTTGTGATTATTGTTCTTGTGCTAAATCTGAACATCCAGGTGCTTTTAGTGATTATATCTTTTGGGATCCATACAAGAATCTTCATCTTCATCTTTTCGTTTTTCTTAACTTTTACACATTCAAGCAACTAATCTATAGTTGTTTGGATGATAACAATCAAACCACTGTGATCCGAATCTGTTTTGGGACTCATAGAGAGAGTTCAAGATGAAGTCCGTTGCCATTTCATCTTGCAGGGGATAACGAAGTTTGTTCATCTGGTCAATGTATTCTTTCATCTTAAGCACATGCGTACAGACACATGATCCTTCCAGCATTTTACAGCTTATGAGCTGTTTCATGATGTTCTATCGCTCTTATCGGGCTTGTTTCTGGAACATGCCTTTTAGTTGCTGGATTATGTCATAAGTATCTTTATCTTCCATGTTCTTCTGAAGTTCAAGAGACATGGTGGCTTGCATAAGGCAGGCTACCTCAACGGCATCCTCGTTAAGCTTTTCTAGTGCCGTAGGGGCAGCAATAGTGTTACTTTTAGGCTCGATAGGGACTGGGCCATCTAACATGTATAGCTTTTTCGCCCTGTTGAGAACTATTCTCTGATTGCGGTGCCATTCGAGAAAGTTGGTGTTATTCATTTTTCTTTTTCAAGTATAGAATGAAGGAGTTGTTTTCATTAGACATCTATTATATAAGCAAAGGATCTTAATTAGTATTTTTGATGTATATTTCCATATTAATTAATGACCCATTATAGTAATTAGAACAAGGAATGAGAATCTGGCTATGTCAACAGTAAAGGCAGTTGTGGCATACACTTTAGTAAGTGACTACGCAGACTGACAACGAGTGTCAGTTGTGAGAATTGCACAACTCTCGAGTAAGAGGCCTCTAAGACAACTCTTATCTATGCATTGATACATTTAGCCTCATCTATGCCGACCTTTTACTTTCAAGACAGCTGTAGCATGTGATGAGAAAAGAAAAGGTAATAGTCGTCCTAAAAGAGGTACTTGTGGAAGGGCCAGATGTGTCAACGAAACCCTTGCACCTTGGAAGGATAAGCTAGACATCAAGTGCGGTGCTGTGGCTCCAAACACTGATGGTTCACATTATGTTCCAAGTGTAGCTCATGATAGGATGACATAGACTATAGATTTTAATTATAGGTTAATTTTAAAATTTACCAAATAGGGTCGAGAGAGCCAATTTTAGTATATATCTTAGTTGTGACTTCTTGATGAACCCTTTCATCTCTCAAGACACTTCGTTTTAAATAACCTATTAAAACTAAGTTTGTCGTGACTTATTTAGCCAATTTTAAGTTAATAGAAATCTATTAAGTTAATATTTTTGGAAAATTAAATCTAGTTTAATTTACAAAACTTAATTGGTTATTGTTCGTTTTAAAAACAAATTTTGTTTTATAACAAAATTTTAACAAGTTGTAAAATCAGTTTAGAACTTGTTTTAGTGTAATTGTTTCAATATCTTAAAACTCCTTTTAAAATAATGTTGGTATTTCGGTTGGTTATGTTATAACAATTTATAAGATAAAAGCAACAACATTAGCAAGATAAATATATAAATCTACATGGCCAAAAGTTGTTCGATCTTGCTAGAGCCTAATAGCAAGATCAAATGGGTCACTGGGTCACAACACACAAACAACCACAAGGATGGACTTGAGTGCATCCAGTCGTCTCGAGCAACTCCCACTGAGTTCATGACTCCTCGGTTTAGCGTCCATGATTTTATCTTCGGGTCTTCGTTTATAACAATATTTAAAAATACAATAAAGGAAAGAACCCTATCTATTACAACTTTAAACCATCATAGGTGGCCAAAAACCATAGTACTAAAAATCCTACGTTCGACGGGGTAAATGCATTAAAAAGGGACAAATTTTAGCGTACGGTGCTGCTACAGTTAGTGGCGAACTCGCTTAGGGAAAAACGTATTAGTAGCTTATATGCCATGGGAATGAGCTCAACTCTGGACAGGCAGTGGAAACTACCAAGAATAAAATATACAACCACAAAACAAGGTCGGGCCAAATTTACGTATTCCACAACAATCACAAAATAAAATGGGCAATTTTTGGTCAAGCACTACAAATAATATATTGACCAAAATTAAAGTTGCCCTTAAAAGTATTTAGATCTGAAACTTTAATATAATTAAAGTTTGTATTCTAATTTCGGTTAAAAGACTGGTACCGACTCATATGTTGTAACCAAGGCTCAAATATCACTGTTGGAGTTTTTGTGATGATTAGTTAAAATTTGATTTATCAAATCCTGGTTCAATGAATAATAGTCAATTAATTAAGCAGTTAATCAATAAAACGCAGCGGAAATAAACAAGTGATCAACAATAAACGAAACCCGACAGGATCCGGTTACATGCAAATACGAGCAAAGTGATAAGAATATCTAACTACCGATGAGAAATATATACCTCGGTTAGTAACTAACGGTTGAGACACCGAGGTTCAACGAACACGTGCTATTGAAACAAACAAACGAAACACGAGTATAGGCCGGGGTAGCGATAGTGGTGGCGGCGATACTGGCGGTGGTGGCGACGCCCGGTGGTGCCGCCAGTTATGGCCGGCAGCAGTTCCCGGCGGTTGCACCGGTTATGGCCGGTGGCGGTGGAGACACGGCGGTGGCCGGCGACGGTAGTTGTGGTTGTGCGTGTTATGAGAGCTTTTGTGCAACTTCTTCAACCCCCTAAATACAAGACCTAACTTCCATTTAAATAGAATGTTGAGATCCATGCATGTAAGACAAATGGCGGACATTCATATGGAAGTTGGATAAGTGGTGCATAAGGGTGCATGTTGACAAGTGGCATATCAAGGGTGCATGCGCGACAAGTGGTGTAGCATGGGTGCATGTGCAACAAGTGGCGCAGCGAGGGTGCATGCGCGACAAGTTGCAAGGAGAGAGTACCCGTCTCACCCTGTCCATGTACCTGTCACTCGGTTAAGACCCGCAACAAGTTTATTAATTAAGACAAACAATTATATTATTAATAACGAGTATTAATAATATAAACCCGCTCATGATCATAAATATAATTATGATCCATTTCGCATATCGTTCGTAATTACCAGTTAAACCTGTCAAGTGGATTCTGGTTCGTTGCCCATGGTGAACTCTTACGTGTCATAACTCGGTCAGCCGCGTTAGTTAATTGGACCGGTCCATTTTTCCAACTGTCACACTAAAGAGTTGGTGGACAAAGTAAAGTAATATGTAGTTCCTACATGATAGATGTAATCAGTCGAATCTCTGTAGCAGCGAGAGCAAGAGCCCGATACTCGGTCTCTGTAATAGAACGGGCAATAGTGTGTTGTTTCTTGGAACTCCAACTGATAAGATTAGGTCCAAGAAAAACACAATAACCAGTAGTCAAGTGTCAATCATCAAGGCAACCAACCAATCAGCATTAGAACAAGCACGTAAATCAACACAATCAGATCGACGAATACACAAACCATAAGGTACCCTTAGGGTACCATAAAATACGCTTAACCGCTACCCAGTGACGATCAGTAGGAGTAGGAGTAGGAGTCTGAAGAAACTAATACACCTTGCTAACTGCATAGGCAATCTCTGGGCGAGTCAAAACTAGATAGTGTAACGCACCAACTATACTCCGATATATAGTAGGACAAGACAAAGAGATACTAGTATGACGAGACAACTGTTGTCCAAAGGAAACTGGTGTAGATAACGGACAACACTCAGCAAGACCAGTACGCTGTAATAAATCCAACAGATAACGCTGCTGTGATAAATGCAAAATATCCTCTGAAAATGTGGCATGAATACCCAAGAAATAAGATAGCGTCCCAAGATCCTTGAGCGCAAACTGAGAGTGTAAGGGCTCAATCAAACTAGAAAAAAAGTCCGAAGAACTCTTGGTGATAATAATATCATCCACATATCCCAACACTTAACATATGACCGCATCCATGGGGTAAACAAACACTGATGTATTTGATGACACTAAGAAAAACCACCACGAATAAGAGTAGAAGATAACTTGGAAAACCAAGCTCGGGGAGCCTACATCAGGCGATAAAGAGCCTTTTGTAGAAGACAAACATGTGCGGTATAGTTGAGTTAACAATGTGACAACTGGCAAATAACTGAAAATTCCGTACAATGTAATCACTAATTTCGAATTATAATCTCATGCATGATTATCGTAATTTAAATTCAAAACTGAGTCGTACGTTATTAGGGCAAGTAAATCTGATCATAACATATACTGGTTTCCGTTACGACGAGAAACAGACCAAAACAATGCCCTAAAAGTGTTGGTAGAAAGTGCTGAATGCACTAAATGCGGTGACACTAACCGTGTCGGAAAACCCGCAGAAACGAATCCGAACAAGAAATGACGGCATGTTAATGCCATACCTGAGTCCATATACAAATGAAAACACTTATTTGAGAACAACTATTACAATAATACATAACTTTCCGGTATAACGCCTAAATTTCAAAATTGTCCGTTTCGACCAAAAAGGCGACAAATGGTCATTTATCCGCAAGACCGATTTGGAGGATTCCGGATGTCAAGATAATAATAAAACAATATTAAACATCCTAAAATAATGTGAGAATAGCAAAAATGCACAAAACACATTGTTTCCGGTCATTTGTCAAACAGTGCACAACTCGACCGGAGAGCGGCTGATCGTCGAAACGACGAATATTTTAGTGGCCGATAGCCTCATCCGAGCATCTAGTGAACTAGTTAAGCATTATTTGGAACTTGAAATCCATTCAACTAATATGAGGTCACGGAAACACAACTTTCGGAAAAGTTCGACGGCGGATCATAAAAGTGCCGATATCGATCGAACAGTCGAACAGAAGACATATCGGCAACCCTAATTCATCGTGTATTCATCTAGGAAACTAGTCGTGAATATTTTTGGACCGGAAATGCACTAATTTGACACCATATTAGTTGTGGTAATCGAAATCAAACGCTTCCGGTAATAAATATATAGTTCTGTTTATTAGCGAATACTTGACGATGAACGATCTAGCGACATCCGTCATCCGAAACTTATTTTGGAGGATCATATGGATTAAATGCCATATAATCACACCCTAAACACAAGCCTTATGCTTAAGATGCTAGAAGATTTACCCTAATCACGATAATTAATTTAAACACCAAAATATCTAACTTTTTTTAACATGTGGTAAAAAATAATTTACACTTCACCCCCCATCAAGTTCACGGCTCAAGTGGGTCCCACCCCACTTGATTTTGTTGAAAAATCTTGATCTTAAGTATGGTGTATTAGATGTTGATGGACTTGAAAGATTAGGTGTATAAATCATGAATTTCCAAAAATAATTCATCACTTTTTCCTTCAAAATTTGCAACATATCCTCTCATTCTTCTTCCTCCACCCCACGGCTACAACACCACCACTCTAAGCCACCGTTAAGCCACCTTAGAACACCAAATTCCACATCATTTGAAGCTTAATCAAGACCCTACAGGAAGCTTGCATGGATGGAGCTCATTAGGGCCTTCTAAGAAGCTTACTTTTCTTCTAAATATTCAAGAAGCTTGTGCACCCATTGTGAGCTAATCTCCTCCATAATCTAACTTATTTTTATGCTTAGATTATTAGTGTACAAGTTGATCATCTTGAAAATCAAGAAAAGATACATCAAAAACCCTAAAATACAACATAATAATAACAATAAATATTGATTATTTTGTGTTGATTACATGCTTATATGATGGTTAGATTGTATATTGAAGTTGTTTATGTTGATATTATGAGATAAAAGTAAGATGATCTTCTGTGATTTAGTATAAAAATAAGGATTTAAACATGATAAGGTTTAAATCTAAACAAGATCATCACTTACATCATCCATGTAAAATACTACAACTTAAATATAATTTTTATACATAAGAATGATTTTTATAAGAAATAAACATATTATTTAAGTTGTAATCACATTAAAATGTGTAGTGATTAAGGAGTTACATGCATGAACGTTGTTTAAATAACATACTAAAGTATTGTTTTAAAAAAATAATAAACACTAAAAACCCTCTTGATTTACTAGGGTTTTTAACAACAAAATTCATGGATGATGATATGTAAATTATGTTAAATAAATATTAGATGGTTTGTTGATGATGATTATGAGTTTAAACATGTTTTAAATACGTTTTTAAAATGTAGAAAACGCCATAGTTTAGGGGAAACTATGGCGAAATTTTCTAAAAATCTAATCGCGATTAAAGCATGATTAGTGGTGTGATTAGTGGGACTAAACGTGATTAGTAACTTAAATCGTCATTAAGTGAACTCTAATGACAAAGGTTATCTCTAAATAACCAAGTGTTTAAACAAAGTTACAAATATATTTATAAGTAAAAATAAATGCTTTTACAAATATATATTTTTACTTGGAAAATAATACAAGTATTTATATACATATTTGTTACCAATAAATTGTATGTGTACATATATGTATTGTATGTGTATGTATTAGAAACTTAGGATATTCAAAATAAAAATACCCAATCTCATGCAAATACAAACACTTAATCAATACACTAAGTGTTGGTAACATATTAAAAATATTCTCACAATGCGTTGAAACAATAAATCGGACAATCAAAGCGATGCGAACAATAGGCGAACATTCAAGATTACACCGTCGCGTCGACGACCAACGGGTGAATCGCTGGCACGAAAGGTCATCACGACAATGGGCGATTCTCGACGAATATAAACATATAACGGACGACGCCGACGACGAGTCTAAATATATATTTAGACGTTCAACATAAATATATACGTTATCGAAATGAAAAATCCGAAAAGTTAAGTATACGAAAAGTTAGAAAAATTATAAGTAAATACTTATAATAAAAGTGGGCTTTTATACATATATATTTGGGCTAGGCCCAAGTTGTGAAAATCATATATTTAGCCCAAATTCCATAATACTATGGAGGTGGCCCAAAAACTAATAAAAGCCCAAAATTATATAAGAATACATGGGCTAGGCCCAAGGATATAAAAATACATGGGCTAGGCCCAAAAACATAAAGTACATGGACTAGGCCCAAAGACAAAAAGACATGGGCTAGGCCCAAAGACAAAAAGACAAGGGCTAGGCCTAATGACAAGAAAATGTGGGCTAGACCCAAAGTCTTAAAATTACATGGGCTAGGCCCGGTGACAAGAAAACATGGGCTAGGCCCAAAGTCTTAAAATTTCATGGGCTAGGCCTGGTGACAAGAAAACATGGGCTAGGCCCAAAGACATAAATTACATCGGCTGGGCTCGGTGACAAGAAAACATGGGCTAGGCCCAATGACATGTGAAGGGCAAGGCCTAGTTCACACATGGTTTGAAAACAATAATATATATATATATATATATATATATATATATATATATATATATATATATATATATATATATGTATATATATATATATATTTTTTAAGAAATATATATAAAAACATTAGTCAAACAAAATAACTACCAACACTATAATAACATTCTAAGTTGTTCAATCATAACAAAGAAACACATAACAAGAATTCAAGATGAACAACGAGTACAACGTCCATTGAGACCTAGGTGTCTAATAAAACCAATACGCCTGTAGGTTATATACGTTGCGGGCACCGAACGATAAACAGTATGACTTAACGGAATGCAAAAAATGTGAGTTCATGTCCCTCCTTTCACTTATTTTAAGTTTTGTTTTAAACTATCCAGGGGAAATACATGTCATGTCAAACAGTATGTTAGCTATGAGTTAGCAGATAACAGATCACTGTACGTAAGTAGGAAATAACAATACTAACCATTAATCACTTAGTGACCAAGGTACAAAAGAGGTAGATCTATTGAGTTTGAGACCCGCTCCACTCCTGGTTGGTATACCCATTGGAGTGCTTTTGTGATCTCAACATGTCAAAGAAGTCTCGGTTTGGTTACTTACTTATGGCACAAGTATGTCAGGGTGCTCGCGACACACTGATAGATCCTAAATTAACTCATTGATGCTAATAACGTACTTGGATTTCAATAAAGGTTTTCAAAGATGACATTTGGATACGAAAACATTAAACTACATAAACTCGCCAACTTTATGTTGACTTTGTAAAATTACATGTGTTTCAGGACACAGGACTTGAGCTGGTGATGGGATCCGGGTTTGGGAACTGTCAAGAGAACGATGTATTATCTTTTGGTGGGTTTGCCTTTTATATCCCAACTTCGTTTGGGTATATAGAGGTCAAAGCCTCAGCATGAAATTGTGATGAAAACACTATCCTATTTTGGAAAAATGTCCTTTAACTATGTTTGTACGGGTGATCTAAAACTGATAACAATATGACTTTACTTTTGATGATTGTAAATATGAAACGAAACTTATGAATGGCATGCATCGTTGTTAATTTATAATGTTTACTATATTGGATGCAATGATTACCTAATAGTCACACACTTGCGCTTCCGCTACGACCAGGGTGTGACAGGCTGGTATCAGAGCTCCGATTGTAGTGAAACGGGGAAAAACGTTTAAATAAAAGTTTGGTCTACAATCACCAGGGGCTCACACATGAAAACAAAGTTTTAATCATGATAGAAATGTTTTGGGAATTATAACAAGATAACAAAAAGGTTTTATTGTGTCACTATAACACAAGGATCTATCACACGAGCTCAACTATAAGTAATGAGCAGAGTCAATACATAATTAGTCAATGATGGATAGACACAAAACAGTAAGATTCCATGGAATACAAAAGAGAACAAGCTTTGCATGAGAAATGGTGATTAATTTAAAATGTCTCATAAATTACTAACTTGTATATATATGTATTGTACGGATTATTTGCCAGGACTATGTCTTCAGCATCGAATTCTGAGGAAGACCCAGAGGAGTATATATCCGATGATGGATATGATCCTGCTGCCGAGGCCCAACCTTTAGGGGATGGAGCCGAAGATGGAGACAATGGGGACTGCCAACCCCTAGCACTTATCGATCCTATGGAGGTAGATGCACCTCCAGCAGACGACGTATTGGCCGTCCCTCAGCCCCCGCATGACATCATAGTGTATGGTCACCCGGAGGGTGAACACGCTATTGTACATCTGGTCGTGCCCCTTGCTGTGGTCCCTCCCGTGATTGATTTGGATGATGACGATGACGAGATACCAGTGTTCCATGTTGAACACATGGATGACGACCTGGGTGATGGGGAGGTCTTCGATGATATCGATATACTCGAGATTCCACCCCCAGATATCCCAGTCGTGGACATCTCGTCATCTACTGATGCTGCTCCAAGTGAGCATGAGGCGGACGATGCTTCATCCGCCGTCCCAGGCATGCCTGCATCCATGTATTCACCCCATGTGGCCTCACCGGCTCGCGTCAGTCCTTTCCCTGTCAGAGTCCCGACCCCTGGACCCACTCATTATACCGGACCTGCCTGTTACTACTCTCTGAGCGGCATTCCACGTGCCCCCGAGCAGCCACCACCTTACTTCTCTGAGAGGTCCATGTACCACCCTGTTTTCAACCCATCTGCAACTAGACATTCTCATATGCTAGGACCTTCTTTCTCTGATAGAGTACCCCCCATGTATGACCCACGTCCCACACCACTCCAGCAGGTATGTTTACCCCGACAGCTCCACCGGGCATGAGCCCTTCAGACCCTTATCATCCCTCACACTTTCCTCCGATCCCTGTGGAGGAAAGGGTGACTTCTCATGACCTACAGCTCTCTCTGATCTTTCATAGGATTTGGGAGATAGAGTCGCAGCGTACTGCTCACGCCACTACCAGAGTGACACCCCCACCACTGTCATCACCGATACCACCCCCACCATCATACCCACCTCCATCACCACCACCACTACCCCTATCACCACCACCGACTCCACCTTTCTACTGCCCATTCCACCACTCGTCATGCCCATCTGAGGCACGAGTGCAGGAGCTAGAGTAGTTTCAGACGGATGCTACTATGACGCATTTCTAGTCTCGAGGAGTTGATGGCCTACTATCACAGTATGTTCCCACGATCACCATTTCCACCACCCCCTCCACCCCAGTAGCATGTTTGTAGATATCTTTTGGGGATCAGCTATACTTTTATAGTTTTGGCTCATGAAGACCCAGCCTTGAAGATCCCAGCTTTTGGAAGACAACTTATTGACGTGAAGAAGCAATGTAGTAGAAAATGGTACTTTTGTAATGTAAAAACTTGTATTGACTAGGGTTGTGTACCCCTAAGTCCTTTTTGGCTCTTCTCGAACAAAAAGTAACAAGTTGTCATTGTATAAAAGTGTATTTTCTTTATGTTACATTGTATTTCTTTTATGTTATGGTTAATTATGTCATGATGTGGTGATTTTATAATTGATGCATTTCACCTTGGTGATATTATGATTCATACTTTATGATGTGGCGAGCTATGCGTATGATGACGATGGGTGTGCGTATGGTGTTTGCATATATTTATTTATTTATTTATCACGTACCGATGTGCTATCGCATATATTAAAAAAATAAAAATAATAAATAAATAAATAAATTGTAATAATAACATGAAAGTATTATTCGACCAATTGGGAGCGATATATTGTGTTAGAAGACAATGCCGCCCTACAGAAGAAGTTCAAACAATAACCCCCTACCCACCACACAAGAGGAGCTGAAGGAACGTATCTCCCAAGCCATTGCACAGTACGAGGCAAACCGCTCTGAGCATAGCGGCGGTATAGGAGGTTCAACGGTAATACCCGATTTCTCATAACCACAACACACTCTCATCCATCTTATTCGTGCTGCTTACTCATGCTTAAATGGTGTATCCAGTGATTTCAGGTTGCACATATAAGCAGTTTCTTGACTATAAACCTCTGACTTCGATGGTACGGAGGCGCTGTAGCCTTCGTACATTGGAGTGAGAAGACAGACTCAGTCATCCGAATGAGTAAGTTCCTGGTTGAATTAAGAGTCACCTATGTTACCAGACTCTTTGTGGATGGAGCCCTATCATGGTGGAACCTTCAGCTCCAAACCAAGGGCGATGATGCTGCATATGCCCTGACCTGGGAGGAACTAAAGGAGATGATGAAGAAGAAGTGTTGTTCAAGATCGGAAATTCAAAAGAGTGAGACAGAATTCTGGAATCTGAAAATGGTTGGTTCAGACGTTTCTGGGTATACACAGCGATTCCACGATTTATCCCGAGTGGTGCCATATCTAGTGGAACTAGAATTTAAACGTATTGAGAGGTACATTTAGGGACTTGCCCCCGAAATCCTGAGTTTGGTTACCTCTTCAAAACCCACAGAGATTGGTGAAGAAATTGAGCTAGCTGTCAGCCTGACCGAAGAGGCTGTACGTCAGGGAAAGTTGCCCAAGAATGGTGGAAACAAGAAAGAATCTACAGAGGAGACCACTGATTCCAACAAACGGAAATTTTCTCATTTCAAGAAAGGTTCTCGTGGAAATCACAACAGTAACAAGAGACAAGCCGCGAGAGAAGTTAAGGAAACCAAAGCATATGTTACCACAACCATGAACACTACGGTTAAGAAAGCTTATACTGGGGACGCACCGAAATGTCCCAAATGTCCTTTCCACCACCATGGGGAATGTCAAGGCCCCATGTGTGGAAAATGTGGAAAAAGCAGACATCGCACTGATGTGTGCCGAGCCAACGCTTGAGATCAAGTTTGCTATGGATCCGGAGACAAAGGACATTTCAAGAAAGACTGTCCTAAAGCGAATCAAGCACGGGGAAGAGAATTCGTAATTGGAGCTAAGGATGCTCGCCAGGATTCAAACGTGGTCACCGGTACGTTCCCTATCAATGATCACTTTGCATCTATTCTTTTTGATACCGGGGCAGATTTTAGTTTTATTTCAAAAGAGTTTAGAGATATGCTTGGGGTAAAGTCGAGTAAACTAGATGTTCCCTACTCGATTGAGCTAGCTAACAGAATATTAATTGAGTCAAAAGAAATAATAAAGAAATGTACGTTAGAGTTGGGTGAGCGAAAGGTTGATATAGATCTATTACCAGTTCAACTGGGTGGTTTTGATGTTGTTATCGGGATGGATTGGCTATCCAATAATCGAGCCGAGGTTATATGTCATGAGAAAATCATTCGCATCCCCTTACCCGACGGAAA
Organism: Scalesia atractyloides; assembly: GCA_947069175.1. Classification (NCBI taxonomy): domain Eukaryota; kingdom Viridiplantae; phylum Streptophyta; class Magnoliopsida; order Asterales; family Asteraceae; genus Scalesia; species Scalesia atractyloides. The sequence continues at coordinate 38,152,525 of CAMTDV010000008.1, read as the reverse complement.
ACACTTGATGATTCATGGTGAGAAGCGTGACACACCTCTATGTATCATAAATTGCATGATGGCGCAGAAATGTTTAAGGAAAGGATGCATCGCATTTCTTGCCCACGTGGTGGATAAGAAGGCCGAGGAGCGCAAGATTGAAGACATACCGGTAGTAAGGGAATACCCCGAGGTCTTTCCAGAAGAGTTGCCAGGACTACCACCTCAACGACAAGTCGAATTTCGTGTTGATTTAGTGCCAGGAGCTGCACCTGTGGCAAAAGCTCCATACCATCTAGCGCCCTCGGAAATGTAAGAACTATCTACGCAGTTGCAAGAGCTACTCGACAAAGGTTTCATAAGACCGAGTTGCTCGTCTTGGGGAGCTCCGGTGCTATTCGTGAAGAAAAAGGACGGAACATTTCGCATGTGCATCGATTACCGAGAGTTAAATGAGTTAACTATCAAGAACCGGTACCCATTACAGAGAATCGATGATCTATTCGACCAGTTGCAAGGGTCGAGTTTTTAATCAAAGATCGACTTGAGATCCAGTTATCATCAATTGAGAATCCAAGAAGAAAGCATTCCTAAGACAGCGTTTCGGACTCGTTACGGTCATTACGAGTTCCTTGTTATACCCTATGGTCTAACGAACGCCCCTGCAGTATTCATGGATTTGATGAACCGAGTGTGTAAGCCATACCCTGACAAATTCGTGATCGTATTCATAGATGATATACTGATATACTCACGAACCAAGGAAGAACACGAACAACATCGGAGAACCATTTTGGAACTGCTGAAGAAAGAACAGTTATACGCCAAGTTGTCGAAATGCAAATTCTGGATTCACGAGGTACAATTTCTCGGCCACCTGGTGAACGAGAACGGAATACATGTTGACCCTTCAAAGATCGAGGCCATAAAGAATTGGACCACGCCAAAAACCCCGACGGAAATACGACAATTCCTAGGATTAGCGGGATATTACAGGAGATTTATTGAAAACTTCTCCAAGGTTACACAACCGCTAACCTCGCTAACCCAGAAGGATAGAAAGTTTGATTGGGAGAGAAGCAAGAATCGACATTCCAAGTACTGAAAGAGAAGCTATGCAAAGCACCAATACTATCCCTCCCGAACGGTACTGATGACTGTCACACCCCGACCCGCAGCGGAATAAGAGTCGGGGCATAATTGGGTTATCACCAAAGCTCATGATGTTTACTAAAGTGTTTCATATTTATTAAATTCAAATTACAACTTCAATATTCCAAACAAGTTCATACAATTACAAGGAAAAAGTAACTAAGTAAACAATCCAAAGCCTAAACTGATTTATTCTTCTAGGCCGTCCTATATGTTTCTTGCTGCAACTGGATCACATGTATCATGTGTAAAAATGGGGGATTTGGGGCTAACAAAATTTGGCGAGTGAACCTTGTTAAAAACATTTGATATTGATTTCTTATTGTATTTAATATGGAAAAATTGTGCAATAATCATATGTGAGAAAACGTATATAATCAAACAAACACAAACCACCTTGAATGAGTATATGACATGAATGATAATGTATATGTTGGCAACGCCACGTTCTGCTCATAGGTAATGGGGAACGTACGGGCCTATGATGATGTATGTGAGATCAAGGCTCAATCAAACGGAGCCGATCGTATGTTGGCAACGTCACGTTCCGCTCATAGGTAATGGGGAACAGTTCCGCTCATAGGTAATGGGGAACAGACGAGCCTATGATGATGTATGTACTGAAAATGATAAATTTAATCTAAACATTAACCACACAAACAATTGATACATAATGGATACACATTTGATCATGGATATGATGGATGCACAAGTGTTTAAATGTAATAAATAATAAGCGACACATGATACACCCCAAAATGTGATTAAAACGGGGAATTGGTAGAGATTCACTCACCTTGGGTGCGTTTTTTTGGTGATGTTGAATGCGCACGAGTTTTGGGATTTGATCGACGAGGAAAGACTAACCTAAAATAATAACGAAATGGTACGGTAATTAAGTGGATTTTATTAACAATTTTAATAGGATTTTTAGATTTATTTTTGTGAGTTTAAGGTCATTTTCTAACTTTAAAAATATTATTTTTAAGTATTTTTCATTGATTTTTAAATTAAATAAATAAATAAAAAGAATTTTTTTTTGACTTTTTGACCGTTGACCGGTCCGTTGACCGTTGACCGGGACGTTGACCGGTCGCACTGTGACTTATGTGTGCGCTGGGTGAGGCTCGAACCCGAGACCTCTCGTACGCGTGCACGCAGCTCTACCAACTGAGCTACGTGTCTAACCCGAAATATTTCTGATTTTAATTATACTTATATACTATTTAGATTATTCAGAATTCTATTTAATTTAAAAAGGTTTTTAAATCATTGAACCGGTGTGAGGGCCTGGACTCGAACCCGCGTCCATAGCCTTATATCGCACACAACCCGACCAACTGGGCTGTGTGACTAACCCGAATGATATGCGAATTTAATTACATTTATTTACTATCTGCGCCTTAATATATATCAGTATTAAAAATGGTTGGAAATTTGTAAGAACCGGGCAGCGTGTTAGGACTCGAACTCGGGACCATGATATTAAATTTGCACACAGTCCACCACTGGACTGTGTGTCTAACCCGGTATAATATTCGGCTTTAATTAAACTTATACACATATCGCCTTCGTCTTCTTCATTTATAACGTCACAGACAAAGATGTCCGACTGTTCTTGCTTAAATCGTCCGTCTAACATATAAATGATTGAGATGTAATGATAAGGAGGGTTTTGGAAATGAATGTACCGGAAAAGATGTTTTTCTCAGAACTCCGGCAAAGGTCGTCGGCTCTGTTTTGTGAATTCCGTCTGATTGAATCAATTAACAGTTTTGATCGATGAGTTGCGAAATTAAGTTACTAAACAAGGATTATCAGAGAGTTTAGATGTTTGTACCGATTCACAGCGTGTTTTCGGAAATTTTCAGAGATTTTTCGGTGAGTGCAGATTATCCGACAACGTCGTCTGGGACCGATTCTGGTTGAAGGATTTGAGTCAGTAAAAGTCTAACAATGGATTGAAAATGAAAGAATCGAGAAATTTACCGATTTGATGTATGTCCCGGTTTTCCGGCGAAAGTCCGGTGATAGCAGATAACGTTTCCGACGAACAGAGTTAGAGTGAAAATGAAATTGAGGGTGCTGCGAGTGTTTCCGAGATATGAGGCGATGGTATTATCAGTGTAAATCAGGAGTAATATGATTTTGGTTTTCAATCTCGAAAATCATATGAATCGAGTTCATTGAAGGCGGAATTCATTAAGAACGTGGGTTGTAATTGATTTATCGGTTATATTCAGTAACTCGCGATCACTCAAAAGTCTCTTGATATTTGAAAGCCGATGAGCGTTTCAGTTCTTGACGCAAACAGATAGATTCACGGGTGAAACTTAAGGTTTATTTGATTCATTGATTACACAAACGAGTCAAGTGGCGGAGTGGTTAAGTGTTGCTTGTTTCTTCCGGCTGACCCGGGTTCGAAACCCGGCAGCCTTTTTTCCTTTTTATTTAATTTATTTTTACTTTTTAACAATTATAGTTTCTAAATTCTAAAATGTTTATTAATTATGTATTGTTTAAAATCAAAATTAATCATAAATACGCAACGAAATTTTATAACTTGATATTCGATTAATAGACGAAGCGGGTTTTGAAACCCGTTTTTCGACGGATGTTACAATGACTTTATGGTGTACGGTGATGCATCACTTCAAGGTTTAGGTTGCGTATTAATGCAACGAGAAAAAGTCATCGCGTACACGTCACGACAGTTGAAAGTTCATGAAAGGAATTATACCACGCATGACCTGGAGCTAGGTGCCGTGGTATTTGCCTTGAAGATCTGGCATCATTACTTATATGGCACTAAGTGTACCATATTCACAGACCATAAAAGTCTTCAACACATATTCAATCAGAAGGAACTGAATATGCGCCAACGACGTTGGGTGGAACTATTGAATGATTATGACTGTGAGATTAAGTATCACCCGGGCAAAGAAAATGTCGTAGCAAATGCCTTGAGTAGAAAAGAACAAGTCAAAACATTACGGGTGCGAGCTTTGGAGATGACAATACAGACGAACTTCACAACTCGAGTGCGTGAAGCACAGCAAGAAGCATTGAAACCAGAAAACATTCCAGCTGAATCATTAAAGGGAATGGAAAAGCAATTGGAACCAAACAAGACTGGAACTCTATATTTCATGGGAAGGATTTGGATTCCCTATTATGTTGAGTTGCGAGACTTAGTGTTGGACGAAGCGCACAAGTCCAAGTACTCAATACACCCAGGATCGGACAAAATGTACCAGTATCTGAGAGAATATTACTGGTGGCCTAATCTCAAGGGAGATATTGCGACCTACGTTGGGAAATGCCTAACTTGTGCAAAGGTCAAGACCGAATACCAAAAACCATCAGGGTTATTACAAAAACCAGAGATCCCGGTTTGGAAGTGGGAGCAGATATCAATGGATTTCATTACAAAGTTACCACGGACCTCTCGAGGTCATGACATGATCTGGGTTATCATCAACCAGCTAACCAAATCAGCTCACTTCCTACCCATCCATGAGAAAGGAAGTATGGAGAAACTTGCGGAACTGTATCTGAAGGAGATTGTGGCACGTCATGGTGTGCCAATATTGATAATCTCTGATAGAGATGGTCGCTTTGTATCGCGTATCTGGCAATCATTTCAAAATTCATTTGGTTCTCGCTTGGATTTAAGCACAACCTTTCACCCGCAGACCGATGCTCAAAGCGAGCTAACCATTCAAACATTTGAAGACATGCTTCTGCGGAAACTGGGATACTCATTTACGTTGGTGAATTTCCTACAATAACAGTTATCACACCAGTATCAAGGCCGCGCCATTCGAAGCACTATATGGACGAAAGTGCCGATCGCCATTGTGTTGGGCGGAAGTCGGTGACAGACAACTCATTGGTCCCGAACTAGTACAAGAGACCACATACAGGATATTTAAGATACGTGAGCGTATTAAAGCAGCCCGAGATAGACAAAAGAGCTACACAAATCGAAGACACAAACCATTATCCTTCGAGGTGGGAGACAAGTATTGTTAAAGGTCTTATCTTGGAAAGGCGTAGCTAGGTTCGGGAAGCGCGGAAAGCTCAACCCAAGATATATTGGACCTTTCAAAATTCTGGCAAAGATTGGTACACTAGCTTACAAGTTAAAACTGCCAGAGGAACTCAATAATGTACATGACACATTTCATGAGTCCAATCTAAAGAAAAGTCCAACAAATGACACCGTTATCATTCCAGAAGATGAAATTCATGTTGAAGACAAATTACAATTAACCGAAGAACCAGTTGAAGTCATGGACTGGAAGGTCCAAAAGACAAGAAGAAGCCAAATCAAACTGGTGAAGGTACGCTGGAACTCGCGTCATGGTCCCGAATATACGTGGGAGCGTGAAGATCAAACAAATCAAAATACCCCCACCTGTTCGAGAAGACCCCTTCAGTGGATGCCTCAAGCTGAATTTCGGGACGAAATTCTTTTTAACAGGGGAGTATGTGACAACTGGCAAATAACTGGAAATTCTATACAATGTAATCACTAATTTCGTATTATAATCTCATGCATGATTATCGTAATTTAAATCAAAACTGAGTCGTACGTTATTCGGGCAAGTAAACCTGATGATAACATATACTGGTTTCCGTTACGATGAGAAACAGACCAAAACAATGCCCTAAAAGTGTTGGTAGAAAGTGCTGAATGCACTAAATGCGGTGACACTAACCGTGTCGGAAAACACGCTGAAACGAATCCGAACAAGAAATGACGGCATGTTAATACCATACCTGAGTCCATATACAAATGAAAACACCTATTTGAGAACAACTATTACAATAATACACAACTTTCCAGTATAACGCCTAAATTTCAAAATTATCCGTTCGACCAAAAAGATGACAAATGGCGATTTGTCCGCAAGACTGATTTGGAGGATTCCGGATGTCAATATAAGAATAAAACAATATTAAACATCCTAAAATAATGTGAGAATAGCAAAAATGCACAAAACACATCGTTTGCGGTCATTCGTCAAACAGTGCACAACTCGACCGAAAAGCGGCGGATCGTCGAAACGACGAATATTTTAGTGGCCGATAGCCTCATCCGAGCGTCTAGTGAACTAGTTAAGCATTATTTGGAACTCGAAATCCATTCAACTAACATGAGGTCACGGAAACACAACTTTCGGAAAAGTTCGACGGCGGATCATAAAAGTGCCGATATCGATCGATCGAACGGAAGACATATCGGCAACCCTAATTCACCGTGTATTCATCTAGCAAACTAGTCGTGAATATTTTGGACCGGAAATGCACTAATTTGACACCATATTAGTTGTGGTAATCGAAATCAAACGCTTCCGGTAATAAATATATAGTTCCGTTTATTAGCGAATACTTCGACGATGAACAATCTAGCGACATATCCGTCATCCAAAACTTATTTTGGAGGATCATATGGATTAAATGCCATATAATCACACCCTAAACACAAGTCTTATGCTTAAGATGCTAGAAGATTAACCATAATCACCATAATTAATTTAAACACCAAAATATCTATCTTTTTTTAACATGTGGTAAAAAATAATTTACACTTCACCCCCCATCAAGTTCACGGCTCAAGTGGGTCCCACCCCACTTGATTTTATTGAAAAATCTTGATCTTAAGTATGGTGTATTAGATGTTGATGGACTTGAAAGATTAGGTGTATAAATCATGAATTTCCAAAAATAATTCATCACTTTTTCCTTCAAATTTTGCAACATATCCTCTCATTCTTCTTCCTCCACCCCACGGCTACAACACCACCACTCTAAGCCACCGTTAAGCCACCTTAGAACACCAAAATCCACATCATTTGAAGCTTAATCAAGACCCTCAAGGAAGCTTGCATGGATGGAGCTCATTAGGGCCTTCTAAGAAGCTTACTTTTCTTCTAAATATTCAAGAAGCTTGTGCACCCATTGTGAGCTAATCTCCTCCATAATCTAACTTATTTTTATGCTTAGATTATTAGTGTACAAGTTGATCATCTTGAAAATCAAGAAAAGATACATCAAAAACCCTAAAATACAACATAATAATAACAATAAATATTGATTATTTTGTGTTGATTACATGCTTATATGATGGTTAGATTGTATATTGAAGTTGTTTATGTTGATATTATGAGATAAAAGTAAGATGATCTTCTGTGATTTAGTATAAAAATAAGGATTTAAACATGATAAGGTTTAAATCTAAACAAGATCATCACTTACATCATCCATGTAAAATACTACAACTTAAATATAATTTTTATACATAAGAATGATTTTTATAAGAAATAAACATATGTATTTAAGTTGTAATCACATTAAAATGTGTAGTGATGAAGGAGTTACATGCATGAACGTTGTTTAAATAACATACTAAAGTATTGTTTTAAAAAAAATAATAAACACTAAAAACCCTCTTGATTTACTAGGGTTTTTAACAACAAAATTCATGGATGATGATATGTAAATTATGTTAAATAAATATTAGATGGTTTGTTGATGATGATTATGAGTTTAAACATGTTTTAAATACGTTTTTAAAACGTGGAAAACGCCATAGTTTAGGGGAAACTATGGCAAAAATCTAATCGCGATTAAAGCATGATTAGTGGTGTGATTAGTGGGACTAAACGTGATTAGTAACTTAAATCGTCATTAAGTGAACTCTAATGACAAAGGTTATCTCTAAATAACCAAGTGTTTAAACAAAGTTACAAATATAAGTTTATAAGTAAAAATAAATGCTTTTACAAATATATATTTTTACTTGGAAAATAATACAAGTTTTTATATACATATTTGTTACCAATAAATTGTATGTGTACATATATGTATTGTATGTGTATGTATTAGAAACTTAGGGTATTCAAAATAAAAATACCCAATCTCATGCAAATACAAACACTTAATCAATACACCAAGTGTTGGTAACATAATAAATATATTCTCACAATGCGTTGAAACAATAAATCGGACAATCAAAGCGATGCGAACAACAGGCGAACATTCAAGATTACACCGTCGCGTCGATGACCAACGGGTGAATCGCCGGCACGAAAGGTCGTCACTACAATGGGCGATTCTCGACGAAAATAAACATATAACGGACGACGCCGATGACGAGTCTAAATATATATTTAGACGTTCAACATAAATATATACGTTATTGAAATGAAAAATCCGAAAAGTTAAGTATATGAAAAGTTAGAAAAATTATAAGTAAATACTTATAATAAAAGTGGGCTTTTATACATATATATTTGGGCTAGGCCCAAGTTGTGAAAATCATATATTAGGCCCAAATTCCATAATATTATGGAGGTGGCCCAAAAACTAATAAAAGCCCAAAATTATATAAGAATACATGGGCTAGGCCCAAGGATAAAAAAATACTTGGGCTAGGCCCAAAGACAAAAAGACATGGGCTAGGCCCAAAGACAAAAAGACAAGGGCTAGGCCCAATGACAAGAAAACATGGGCTAGGTCCAAAGACATAAAATTACATGGGCTAGGCCCGGTGACAAGAAAACATGGGCTAGGCCCAATGACATGTGAAGGGCAAGGCCCAGTTCACACATGGTGTGAAAACAATAATATATATATATATATAAAAATATATATAACAATATTAGCCGAACAAACTAACTACCAACACTATGATAAAATTCTAAGTTGTTCAATCATAACAAAGAAACACATAACAAGAATTAAGATGAACAACGAGTACAAGGTCCACTGAGACCTAGGTGTCTAATAAAACCAATACGCATGTAGGTTATATACGTTGCGGACACCGAACAATAAACAGTACGACTTAACGGAATGCAAAAACTGTGAGTTCATGTCCCTCGTTTCACTTATTTTAAGTTTTGTTTTAAACTATCGAGGGGAATACATATCATGTCAAAACAGTATGTTAGCTATGAGTTAGCAGATAACATATCACTGTGCGTAAGTAGGAAATAACAGTAGTAACCATTAATCACTTAGTGACCAAGGTGCAAAAGAGGTAGATCTATTGAGTTTGAGACCCGCTCCACTCCTAGTTGGTATACCCATTGGAGTGCTTTTGTGATCCCAACATGTCAAAGAAGTCTCGGTTTGGTTACTTACTTATGGCACAAGTATGTCAGGGTGCTCGCGACACACTGATAGATCCTAAATTAACTCATTGAGGCTAATAACATACTTGGATTTCAATACAGGTTTTCAAAGATGACATTTGGATACGAAAATATTAAACTACATGAACTCGCCAACTTTATGTTGACTTTTTAAAATTACATGTGTTTCAGGACGCAGTTTGAGCTGGTGATGGGATCCGGGTTTAGAAACTGTCAAGACAACGATGTATTATCTTTTGGAGGGTTTGCCTTTTATATCCCAACTTCGTTTGGGTATATAGAGGTCAAAGCCTCAGCATGAAATTGTGATGAAAACACTAACCTATTTTGGAAAAATGTCTTTTAAACTATGTTTGTACGGGTGATCTGAAACTGATAACAATATTACTTTACTTTTGATGATTGTAAATATGAAGCGAAACTTATGAATGGCATGCATCGTTGTTAATTTATAATGTTTACTATATTGGATGCAATGATTACCTAATAGTCACACACTTGCACTTCCGCTACGACCAGGTGTGGACAAACAAATCCTGGAGGTTGAGACATGTATACAGTCTTAGAAAGATCCCGATAAAGAAAGGCATTGTTGACAACAACCTGCTGAATTACCTATCCACGACTAACAGAAACAGACAACACAAGTCTTTTAGTAGTAGGTTTGACCATAGGACTAAAAGTCTTAGTATAATCAACCCCCTCCATCTGATGAAAGCCCTTAGCAACAAGTCGGGCTTTGTAATGACTCATATAACCATCAAGATTATGTTTAATCCCATAGACCCACTTACAATCAATGATGTTGGCACCAATGGGGGGCCGGAACCAAACTCCAAGTCTTGTTGGCATGTAGAGCATCATTCTCAGAGCGCATAGCCTCCACCAAACAGACCATTACTAAGCCTGATGAAAGGTGGAAGGCTCAGTGGTAGGAACAGTAAAAGCGTGGAATAGAACATGACCAGGAAACTGATGAGGCTATAGTGTATGGTCACGTGAGCGACTAATCATAGAATGAGTGGAAACTGGGGGAGGAGAAGGAGGAGGAGCTGGAGATGGAGGAGAAGAAGATGATGATGAAATAGATCAAATCGAAGTAGTAGGATGAGAAACAAAAGTGGAAGAAGACGAAGTATGGGGAACAGAAGGAGGAGGAATGAAGAAAGAGAAAGAAGAACCGAAAGAAGAAGAAGTAGGAGCGAGAGCAGGCATATCAAAGATAGACTCATGAAAATGACATGTCGGGAAGTGTAGTGCGTAAATTTCTACAAGAAAGACCTTCTTATAAAGAGGAATAAGATAAATTAGGAATAGTTTTTATGATCACTCCAAAATGTTGTTTTTAATATATTAGAACTGGTAGATGTAGATCCATGCATTGTGGCGGTGGGGTTGGTGCGGCAAAAAATCTGTCACGCTCGATTTAGAATCAAACTTATGTTAATGAGTAGATAAAAGAACAACGCAACAAATAAAAAAGGAATGAGAAATCGCAGAACTTAATATAAAAACAAATCTATGAAGCAATTTAGATGAGATGTACATTTATGCTTCGATTAAAATTTAATTTACGCTGAAACGCAATATAAGAGTTGTTAAATAAAAATTTGAAGTTTTAGAAAATAAAGAACGTTGTAACGAATAAAATAAGAAGGATAAACAATGAGACTCTATATAAAAACTAGACCTTGAAGTGGTTTCAATGGGAAAGGGGTGTTGATGCGCCGGAAAACGTATAAAAATTTGTTTGGAATAAATTGATGTTGAAACGTAGATAAAAGGAACAACATTTGTAGTGAATAAAATAAAAATAATAAATCATGGCACTTTAAGTAACATAAAAAAATATAACCGTGAAGTAGTTTAGATGACTTGTATATCAATGTTTTGATTAAAATTTACGTCGACAAAGAACATCACAATGAATAAGATAAGAAATATAAACCATAGGACTTTATAAACAAACCAAGATCCTAAAGTAGTTTAAATGACTTGTACGTTTGTGCTATGAATAAAATTTACATCGAATCATATTATAAGAGTTGTTAAAAACCAGATAAAATTTACATCAAGGGGTGAAAAAAAGCATGTGGCCAATCTTCAAAGTAAAGAAGTTATGTCATTAATTTTTAAAAATAAATTTCTAAAAAATACACATGGCCAAATTTTAAAGTACAAGAGTTTTGTGGTCAATATAAAGAATGATAACTATACTATTCATTAGTTGCTATTTCTATGTAAACTATAGACGAGCCCTAGGTAACGGTAACTTACCTCATTCGTCGGAGATGCACATCATCCACTGTCTTCAACTCCCAATCATCGACAGATCGGCTCTTGCAGCCAGTTACAACCATTGAACGCCTTAAAAACCAAACCCTAGATACCTCTTTGTCTTCGAAACCCTTAATTGATGTTTGAGATTGATCAAATTAGGGTCTAGATGCACAATCCCCAAATCCGTGATACAAATTTTGGTGTCAGCAGTGGAGGAATCAATGGAGAGAATAACTGATGAAGGGAAGAGAAGAAACACGGAGACCATGGAGATGTGGTGTTGACTGTGAATCTTGTCGGTCCGTTATTCATTGCTTTCACCTATTAACAGATATATTAGTATTACCTTTTTATAGTCAATCTACAAAACTTGAAAACTATATAGAAAAGTTTTGTAGAGTCTATAAAACTTGAAAGTACACTATTCATATGTAACACCCCAAAATATATCAAATTATATATATATATATATATATATATATATATATATATATGTGTGTGTGCATGTATTAAAACGTAATGACTAGGAATAATTAACCTAGTTAAATATTACATGATTGAGTAATAAAACAATGAAATTAAGTCTTTATAAATACAAGTCAAGTGGAGGGACTAAAATGGTCAACATGAGAACTAATGTTTTACAAATAAAAATTAAAATAAAAAACACACACTAGTGTGTGTGTAGATCGATCAGGAGCAAGGAAAAAGGGGGAAAACACATCTTCACCCTAAAATCATCAAATCCTTTAATTGAAAGACTACAATTACTTAAATCCCTTGTATGAACCAAGAATATTGATCATCCTAGCTAAGGGAATCGTAAGGTATGTTAAAATATAAATTTTGGTGAAGTAGAGAACTATGATGAACTCCATGAATTTGCAATTTTTGAATGATTATAGATTTTATAGTAAAATTGATGGTATGTAGATGCCTAGTGATATCATACTTGCTTAAATTTAGAAGAATTATGCATAAACAAAGTGATTGGATTTATGTGTTTCTATGAAAAGTGGATTTTATAGTAAGATATGGAATATGTAAACTATGATGGTTAATTTGAATTACTGAGGAAGGATGAATTAAATTCTAGATGCCAATTTGAACATATTGATTATATTAGCTTGATGAATTGTGAATACATGGATGAATGTTGTTTACTAAACTTAGTAGAAGTAGTGCAAGGTTCATGCCAATAAGGTGTTTGACAAATTGCCTAAGTGAAAGTATTATGCTAATGTTGTACGATAAAACTGATGAGAATCATATGTAATAATTCTTAGCAAAATTTGTGATAATGTGACGTATGATGGCAATTTAACAATTAGTCGGGTTGTTTACTATAGGCGACTTGAGTGAGAAGGCGGGTGATAAAGCCGGGAGCGATACATGACTTAAAAGGAAGCTCTAAGGTACGTGGCTTATGCTTCGTAGTATTCGTTAAATATTTTGTTATTGATGTATGTTAAATGAGGAAGTAACACTTATAAAGTTTGGTTTGTTCATAAGTGATGGATTTCACACGAATAACCAAATGGGTCAAATAGCGTAAACCGGGTAACGGGAACGTAGATTATAATATGGCGAACTCGAGAAATGGGTCAAAATTTAGAGGATGTGAATTCCTCGATGTAAATTAAAGTAAATTTTAAGTTTGGCTAAAAGTTAGCCAAACAGGTCAAACCAGTACGAACGCAAACCAGGTTACGGAAGCGTGAAACACAAGTCTAGTTAGCCTGGAAATTGGGTGAAGTTGTAAGGATTTATTCCTTACTGAAAGACCTGTAATATAGGCTAAATGCTTCAGTAGGCGAAACAGGTCAAATAATTATACTCATAAACTGGGTAATGATGGCGTAATTCACAAAAGTTTTGAATCAGGGTTAAGGATTTCGGTTAAATATGTAGACAAGTGTTTTACGATCATTTAGAAACAAGTTTGAAGCGAAACGGATAAGTATTGGAGAAGTTACAGAAAATTTACATAAGAGTGGAAATGTTGGAGATCTGCAGCCAACCTGCCGTAAGCTACGGCAGGCGTCTGCTATTTTAAACAGACCTTGTCTGTCGTAAGCTACAACAGAGAACTGAAGGTTACGGCGGGCTATTTAGCAAATCATTTGTTTTGTTGTTATAGGGCTTCGGGTTCAATTTATTATGTTATAAACTCCTAAATACTAACGTATTTGATGATTTATGTAATCTAGGTGATGGTTTTGAAGTACCGGGTGATGATCAAGCTTAACGAAGAACCGAACACCATCTAAAAATCAAGCTTTTGTATTTTTATTTAATTCTTTTTGTGAAACCAAACATCATTAGCATGTAGTAATGTCACTGATTACTTTTAAAGCTTTCATTATCTTAGAACTTCGAATATCATGTATATGCATTATACTTATATTAATACAAATCTTTTATAAAAATTATGTTCATAAAGAAATTAAAGTTTGAGTCTTACATCATAACCTGATTTTTGTAGTTATATGTTTTTTAAAGTTTATTTGATTGGGATAATGTTGTACACCATTTCTAAAGGTTGTAAAAGAAATTCTTGATTAAATAAATATAAGAAAAATATACACAAATTACTGATATTAAAATTCTTGATTTCATGAGATAGTTTTTATTTATTTAAATAATGATATGAAGTATCATATAAAAGTTGTTTGGTATTAAAAAACATGGTGAATCGTGATGATGAATACGAATAGAGAGATAAGAAACGCTAGTCTAACACTTATTTGAACAATTTTTTTTGATTTAGACACTGTTGATTATAACTGGTAGGAACCCCACGCTATGTGGTGGGAATTCATTTAATATCAGTTCTATGTGTTACGGTATCAACGCTCGCTATAATAATGAAAAGAGAAAATCATAAAAACTAATACTAGTGTCAATGTAGTTTGATCGGAATTGGTTTTCATTACGACATTGAAACATCACCGACACTCGCTACACCTTATAACACCAAAATAAAGTCTATTTAAAAAATTTTGAATTTAACTCTGTCTTCAATAATGTTCGGCTGGAATTGAAACAAAAATCTATGCTGAACACCATAAACATAAATGATCATACCGCTATCAAAGTTGTTCAGAATGTATCATGTCAGTTCATATTGTAAAGAATAAAAAAGTCGATTATACTTGAAAAGTTCAATTTTGAATAATACTTTTATTAGAACATAGATAAAAATAAGAATGCTACAATGCTATACGCAAACTTAGTATAACATATAGGTAAACAACGTTAATTTATACAAAAAGCTAAATGTGATATAGCTTTGATAACATGTATGCACGTGCTTCAAGTACTTGTACAACTCACATCTTGGTTTCAAGAATAATTGTACTAAGACGTATATAAAAGTTATAGTAAGAAAATAACAAAACATCCTCAAAATTTGTTGTGTTAATAAAAGTTTAAAGTAAAGACAATAAAAAAATATTCTATTATTCATGGCCCTGACTGAAAAAGAAAAAGTTGAATAATAGGACCGGCATTGACGTTGTTTGAATGGTATCGACTGGTTTAGATCCTCATGGTGATGATACTGATATTCATTTATCGCCGCAGACATAATTATATAAATGAAAAATTATCAAAACCTATAAATGAATACAGGTGTAGGTACTGATATTATGCGGAACGGCACGATAGCGATATAATGTGAGTTTATCGAAAGTAAAAGGAATAAAAACAAATACTAGTACTGGTACAAATGTTGTTCAGTCGGTCTCGATTCGGTTGGTTACGATAGCGACACAATATCAATTTTCAACAAAAATTATATCATGGTAGTGTTGAAAAAAATAAACAAATGCAAATTATTAGAAAAAATCAAATTACATGATGAATAAAATATTATTAATTATTACTTAAAAATAATAAATATTTAAAAATAATAAATTACGATTAATCGTCAGTTTTGGTTCAGTTTGGTATGACAACGACACGAAATTCATTTTCAATAAAATTTGTATCACCATGTTAAAAAACAAATAAATAAACACTAAGTTGATTTTTTTTAAATTTAACATACGTAAGTTATTAAAAAATGTTAAATTAAACCATAAATATAATATTTTATTAAACTAAAGGATATACTTCTAAAAGTAAAATTACTATTCATGACTCTCTGGATATAATATAATATATTTTGAGTTGGTTTTGTGAACTAGTATCAAACGTAACCTTGATAAAAAAATTAGGGCGATAAGGAAATTATGGTGACTTGATCAAAGCTGACTTGTTTAAATACTTAGGATTGTTTGTTAGAGCGATGGGGATCGAGATGGATAGTAACGTAACCCACCTTATTCAGGCAGGCTGGTGTAACTGGAGAGCAATCACCAGATTATTGTGCGACAAAACGTCCCAAACTAAATTAAAGAGATAATTCTATAGGGTTGTAGTTAAACTTACTATGTTGTGGTGGGATCATAATAAGATGGAGATAGCAGAGATGCGGATAGTGAGGTGGATGCGTGGGCACACTAAGTTATATGAGATAAGAAATGAGGTTTTAGGGAGAGGTTAGAAGTGATTGGTATATCACAAAAGATAAAGGAGGGGAGTTTGAGATGGTTTTGACATGTGAAAAGGAGGCGATTAACAACACGTGTTAGAACAGTTGAAACCCTCATTCTTGAAGGATTGAGGAGTAGAGGTAGGCCTTAATTGACTTGTGATGACAGGATTATACAAGATTTGTTAGAGTTGCACCTCACTGAGAACATGATCTAGGATAGGAGTACGTGGGGGCGTAAGATTAAGGTTAAAGACTTTTAGGAGAGGATCCTAAAATGTCGTAGTTGTCTTTTTTTTTTAAAGATCTTACTAGGTTATCTCTTACTCAATTTGTTATTTGGTTGCTTCTTATTGTTTAGTGTTAAGCCTTTTTTTGTTTATTTCTTACTTGACTATTCTCTTACTCATTTTGTTACCTGGTTGCTCTTATTATGGAATGTGATGTTCTAAATGTGGTCTATAAAAACTAATCTTATCTATGCATCCTAGTTTTATGTTTTATAAGCTAAGACTCTCTAAATGTTAGACCACTGACAAGCAAATGTACCCATCGCAAGTAGTAAGCCTAATGAAGTCCGAGTATCGAACCCACGAGACACTAGTGACGTTAAACTAGACTCTGACTTAACTAATTACTTAATTAGTTTTAATTGTTTTGAGGGTCTTTTTATTAACTAGTTAACTAATATCCTAATATTAGCTAAAGGCTACTAATGTGAAATTAAGGATGATAGGAAAGTAGGTTACCTAGACAAGAATCCTTAGACTCATGAATAAAATCCTAACCATGGTATTAAATGAAGACTCTATCTAACCCGATAAACCATCGGAAGGTAAACGAATCTAACATTATGACGTGTGAAGAACTGCTAAAATGGACTGACTCGAGTTATCGACAACCAAGTCCCACAACTATTGGGTGTAAAGTAATTTATGTACTAAAACCCTCAAATTATGAAGCTGAAATAACTAAGAACCCTGAAACCCTAGGAAACTCTAGACGCGAATAAACAAATGAACCCGAGTTATCGGCGACTTAAACTGCCTAACAATGGCCAACTTATAACCTAAAAATTCTATATTAGATTTCTCACATCTAGAAGAGATTGCATGTTTTAATCAATTGGTTTTAATAAATATTAAACTTGAATTAGATTCCTCACTTTCAAGGCTTAGACTGTCAGATTAACAACCTATACTGACTTCCGGCTCTAAGGTATATTTCTAAGTTTCTAGAGTAATGAAATCAACAAATATATTATCAAACCAATCAATACCAACACATAACTATATGAATGGGTTTTCAAAACTTAACATGTAAATCAACACATTCATTCAAAACTAAAGGTTATTCATTCAAACGTTTCTTCTACTTCATCAACCTAAACAACCATAACAAGTTTAGCTACTGATAATGGTAAAAAACAAAAATAAATTTAGAGCAAGTCCAATCAGAAAACATATCTATAATATTTTAATCTAACAAACCGAATTAAAATAAACAAGTATAATCGAACAAGCTATGAACCGTTACTATCAATCTTCAATCACAGACTTCTTTCTCTTTTTGAAAATTTTCTCTAGATGCCTTCCTTGCACAGCCGCCCCCTTCCTTCGGCTGTCGTCTGAGGGTGTGTCTTTAGTAACAATAGGGTTGTATTATATGTATGTGTATTAATAAAAGACCACCCAAAAATATTCCTCCACTTTTGCCGTCATTTTCCCTAATCCTTTAAAAATCGTTGACTTCACTTATTTCCTCATGGGCTGTTGTTGATCTATTATAATTTGGACTCCACAGGAATTAATCTCAAGCTCAACATAATCTCCAAAAACCAACGCCACCTTTATGGTCCAACTTATATGGTCCAGCTTATTGCAATTAATTTTAGTCCAATTCTTTATTGTTAATGAACTTTAATTCTCTCCAAAGCAGACCTACACGTACAAATAAGAACAACCCAATTAAATATCTCATATAATTTGTAATTAATTTCATATATATTTTTTTTGAACAGCTAACAATTTTCACCCTTTTTTTCATCTTTGGTGGGTTTTGAACTATTGTCTCCTCCAAGAAGGTATTATCTCTCTACCACTAGGCTACAGCCTAAGTGGCTAATTAATTTCATATTAAGAATTGTCCACAATCGCAATATAATTCAATTATTAATCAATTAATATTAGAGTCATTAATATGTATGATTTTCAATTAATCAGTTAATATTAGAGTCATTAAATATGTATGATTTTCAATGAAAACTAATAAGTAACTATTCATATTATAGAAAAATATTTATATAAAAATATGATAATTTAGAGTATATCATAATCATAAGCTATTTTTGTGCACAAGCTTTTTTTGAGTCAGGGGACTCTGGAAGTAGCCTCTCTATCTTCATAGATAAAGGTAAGATTCACTTATATTTCATCGTCCTCTGATCCTATCTATCTACTATAGGTGAGATATATTGGGTACGGTTGTTATTGTTGTAATATTTTATGTAAAGTAGTAAATAAAAATCATTTTTGTACTAAAACTCTAAAGTTAGAAATTAAAGAACTGCTTTGTTGCAATTTTCAATCCTGTTAGTCACTTAGATTATTTCAAACACTTGCTTTTTAACTGTCATGCAAGCAGCCGGCCAGCTACATCATCTATGGGATATATTTAATAGTGACAAACCATTTGAATATACATAGAAAAGAATACTGGTTTCATGAATTTTCTGTAAGTTTCCACCCAAATGGGAGATAAGATAAATACTTTTAAACTTTATTTAAATTAAATACCTTCTCTAGATTCCACCAAACATTAAAATATTTCGTAAATTGTAAGTCATAACTATAAAATATGACAAAAAACTATTTATTTATTCAAAACATATGACGTAAAGACCATCTCTCAAAACAAATAAAGAATCATACCCACAATTGCCAAAGTTACAGAATTGAGGATAGAACTATAAGGATGAACATTATAAGCAGCAAATATGACGATGATGATTATGGTGATCTTGATGAATCATGCCTTGAATATTACAGAAGTCTTGAACATGACAATGGATGTTAATAGGACCTTGATGGTGAAACTGATACTCATCTTGATCAGTTTCCTTATTCAAGAGCTCCATGAACAATGGATGGTTTACATATGTCACCGGGATTATGAACCTCTTTTGTTCTTCATCTTCATGTCCCACCATCACTATCATACACCCTTTTGGAATATTCATCTTATGATCCTCTTTTTTCATCCCATGATCATGTTGATGATGCCCTTGATGATGATGATGGAAGATCAAGAAATGTTCTCCTACACCCATGATCAAGATTTAAAAAACCAAAGAGTTCAAGATCTGAAGATCAAATTGCAAACGAAAAGACAGTGAAACAATAATCTTGTGAATGAATGCAGAATTCAAGAATAGAGGTGGGTAGGGTATATATAGAGGGAAAGACTTGAGGGCAAATATGTAAATTACTGTGGGGGAGGATGATTCTAGGAAGGCTTTGACTTTAATTAAACGCGAAGGTAATGACGAAAAGGGGCGGGTATTATCTGTCTTTATAACTTATAACCGAACCAGATCGTGGGAAAATCGAGTGAGCAATTTGGTAGTATTTTGTCTTTATTAAATGTTGTATAACTTTGTCTTTCACTACAACATGTGGACAAATGTATTATTTAATTATACGCAGTGAAGCACGTATTGTTGAGATTTTGCCTCCAAGGTATTGTCACCTTCTTAATACCTCCACCTACCAACCACTGCCTCCTACCTCCGTTCAACACCTTTCGTTATCCCTAAAAATCGATCTTGACTAGAAATCATTACTGAAGAGGTATGATCCCAATCACATGTGGGCACATATTAAAGGGACCACACCACTCTAAGCTGGTAGTCTCGTCACAGGAAGACATCCAGAAGATTCTATAACATTTTGGAAGAAGACACCTGACGACAAGAAGATGCTCCTAGCAAACAGAAAGAACGAAAGGTTGGTACCAATAGCGAGACGCCAGTACCGATCGCGAGATCCTTGGAGGACGGGGCGACAGCCAGTACAAATAAATGCTGAGCTGGAGCGAATAACCGTGCGCCACGTCACCTCAAGGACTGACGGCGTCAGAGGGGACAAGACGGATATTCCTCTTAGTCAGACAGCTGGCAGACACTAGCTAGCTGGCAGGTTTCCTCCTTCACTATTCTCCAGCTATAAATAGAAGTCTCAACCTACAGGTTTAAGAATTCGATTTCTTACTCCCTCAGTATAAACACACACTTATCCTCAAAGCGATTACATATTCTCACGCCGGAGGGTGGTTACAAGGAGAACCCCTATCTTCTCCTCCTTGTAGCGAGTCATCGGTGTCGTTCGTTTTGAAGGATACCTAGGAAGAGTCAGCCATTCCTCAAGTGAAGAATAGAGATTGAACCCCCTTATACGAGATGACCCGACTAAATAGTATAGAGCTATTCGGTGTTTCTTCGTTGGCACCAACCGTTTTTACAACCATTTTCGTCTCTTTTCTTTTGAAAACACCTTTCGATGGCTGATCCAAACTCTTATTTTCAAATTGACGGCGTATGTTCTCCGTTTGGTCCAGCGGTGGACAACACACACGTCCAAAGCCACCAAAGGACGAGCAGATCGATAGGGATTTCATAGAAGCAGGAGTCACCAACGTATTTGGTAGTTCTACCCGAGCAAACCAACAGACGACTCCTGGCGCACCAACAGCAAGTACAGTCAATACGGTTTTCCCTTCCTTACATAAAGGAGAAACACCAGCATCCTGGTACGCTAAGTCACAAGCTGTTCTGAACATGGCGTACATACAGATGTGCGCGCACGCCAAATTCCCAACACAGACACAAGTACAACAAACGCATGTACAACACACCTCGCCGCGAGTTCAGTCACTCCACCGGGCATTTAATTATGACACGGAGTCACACCAGCAAACACCCACGCGTTCGACGACACGAAACATTGGTGAACAGCAACACCCAAGAGATGGTTATCAGAACATAAACAGTACTTGCAATACGTATAACACCATGGGAAATCCCAACGATACTCATCTGTATGGATTGTCTATGTTTGCGCAAAGTATAAGTGTAAATGTGTTATTTGATAGGTTAAATGATGTGGTCGAGTGTGGTTATAATTTTTGTTATTTTTAGGCGCTTTTTACTCGTAGATGAAGCTTTAAATTTATAAAACACGATACAATACTACCACTCTACACACGTTATGGCAAGTGCACCCATCGTGGACGTAGTATAGTGATGGTAAGATACCGAGGTCGTCCAAGGACAAAAGAGCTTTTAGTACCGTCTTATCGTTAACGTTAATCTAACCAAATTTTGATAAAAGTTTTGAAGTTTTAAAAAATATAAAAGTAAAAACATAAATAAAAAGGAAAACGAATAGACAAGAAAGAATCACTTGGTTTCATTCTTCTTTTACTATCCTTTGATAATTTCCGCACTTTGGGCATTTTAAGAGATTATCTTAGTTATAGTAGCCCTTGTGAAGGTGATGTTACCCTCAACCTATTGGTCTAAGTCAACAGGGATACAGTCCCGCAAGGTCGGAATATTGGAAGATAATTAAGTAAGTTATTAATGTGAAAAGCGGCAGGCCCCTCTTGTGAAGGCGACGTTACCCTCGGCCATATTGGTTTAAGTCAGCAAGGATACACTCCCGAAAGGCGGGGCAAAGTTATAATAGTAGTTTATTTATAAGGGGTTCAAGCAATTCTTACTTCCCCCGATTTGATGCTATATGCCTCAAGGGAAGTGCTAATAAGCTTGAAGCAAGTCCTCGTAGAATCTATACACTGAAGTAGACAAGAACTTTACCCAAACACCCTTCTAACCCCCTATTTGGTAGTTAACACGATTTATATAGACTGTAAAGACACGAATGAGTGAATCAATGAAACATGAATAAATGTTTAAATAAAGTTCACTTTCAATATATAAAACTAGTTATTAAAGTCATTAATACATACCCAAATAAAAAGTTACCAAATATTGGAAATCAAAAGTAATATATAAAAGATTTGTCTTCACCAAGTGATGTAAGAGATTTAGCCAAGCGTGACCTTTATTTGACAAGAACTCTTACGATCAATCTTGTATCCTGAGACTACTATACACTCTAAAAGATGAACGATGGATGATAGTGGTGGGTGTTGATGTTGTAATGGTGTTGGACTAATGGCAAGTGTGAGAGAAGTGGTTTGTGAATGGATGCCTTTCTCCAAAGCCAAGCACCTCTTTTTATAGCTGAAAAGAGAAGATGACCAATACCCCGTGCCCGCCTGGCACGGCCCTGTGGTGGACTTTTTCTCTCCTTCATTAACTGCAGATGTAAGGTCATTATACCAACACGCCTCGTGGTGGCAGAGCACGACCATGTGGTCAGTGTACTTGCTGTACTATCTCAGATTCTGCGAATCTTAAAGTTGAACACGCCCCGTGTTGAGTTGGCACGGCCCCTTGTTAGTTGTCTGTTGCTGTTGTCTTTTTTTGCAGGGAATCTTTGGCTGGGCACGGCCCCATGCCTGGTGGGCACGGCACCGTGCCTGAGCTTATGTCTTCGTTATTTTTGTTGTTTTTGATGTGATTGGGGGGTCGGCATGTCGTGTCAATCCTTCTTCTTAGTATTTGTGTTGGTTTTCACTGTTAATTTTTTTTCTTGTTATTCGTTTAAGCTCTTTTGATATTGTAATTTAAATGTAAACAAAGAAACATGCTTTTTCCAACATTAGTAGCAAAAAGGGTTGATTTTATGCCTTATTTGACGTAATTTATATGTTGCATTTTGCGCATATCAAATACCCTACACTTGAATCTTTTCTTGTACTCAAGCAAAACTCTATAATGTGGTTTAACGAAATTTGTAGAAGAGAAGCTTTTTTACTTATATTTAGAGCGTCAGGAATCCAAGTTCTAAATTATTTTGTTTTATTTTATTTACAATCTTATTTGTGACAATTGGCAAAATTCCGGTAATTCTGTATAACTTGAACAACTAGTACATTGTCTATTTTGTCACACCCCCTGTTAGCCGTTTCACATCAGAGCCGGGGCATGAACCGAATGGCATTTTCATCGCACAGCGGAAGCAGATGTGATGGCTAAGGTTTCTAATAACTCAACGCCCGCTAACTACTCGAATCCTCATGGGTTCCACTATTCCAACCGTCCCATACTTGATATCATAACCTGAGAAAGAACATGCGAAAAATCAACATAAAGTTGGCGAGTTCATAGTTTGTCTGTTTTCGTTTCAAATGAGTCATAAAACATTTGAAAGTCTTGCATTTGAAAAACCGGTTTGTGGGATCATAGTATCCCAAAGCATTTGAAATATCATGTCTATATAACAGTATTGAAATGTTTTCCATATTGTTTGCAAATCCATGCATATAACTGTTATGTTTATAAGCCGGTGATAAAATGATTTCAATCGTATTTGTAAATAAACAGGTATTGAAATGTTTTCTGTTAACCGGTGTTGAAATCGCAGTATGTAGTTTTCCTATGGAATCTAAGGATCTGTGAGTGTGTAGCTAATACACCGACCTATGTGCCATAAGTAAGTAACCAAACCGAGACTTCTTTGACATTTTTGGATCACAAAAGTACTCCTAACCGGTTATCATACCAGGAGTGGAGCGTGTCTCAAACTCGATAGATCTATACCTTTTGCACCTTGGTCACTACGTGATTAATGGTTACTATTGTTATTTCCCTACTTAAGCACAGTGATCTTGTTATAATCTAATCCCATAGCTACATATCAATTGTTATAAATCTGTGTTATCAGGCCTAGCCCATGTTCTTTTGTGATTTTGGGCCTAGCCCATGTTCTTTTGTCTTTGGGCCGAGCCCATGTTTCTTTGTAAAATTTGGGGCCCCGACCCCTAGTTATGACTATGACAATCCCGTCACTAGTCATAAAACTCATGCATGTTTTGAAAAGCTTTGTATAGCTGTGAAAATCGGTAAGTTTAGTATAAACCTTTCGTAAACCATTTGTGTTCATTGAAATCTGTTTGTAACATGGTTTAGAAATATATGATTTTCGTTTATCGAAACGTTGTGTTCTTTTGAAAAACTTGCATGTCTTTCCACCCCCGAAAACATTTATAAAAATGTAAAACGGTAAAAAGTGGGGGTTATGAACTCACCTGGATAATCCAGTGCAAAGCTAGCTTAATATGATTTCCATAGTGTTGTCTCCACAACTTGACTTGCTAGCATGCAATCTAGGGTATTCCTAAAATGGAATAACTCGTAAGTTTCTAAGAATGACATAGCTATACTACGCGATACTAAGCTCTACTGAATCGTTACTCATACGATTCTATGAAATTATTATTGACTTAACTCGGTTAATCAACCTATGGTTTTCTTAGAATGGTCTTAGTTTTTGAACGACTTGAAATATATATGTTTATATCTAAACATAACTATATTTCATGAAAATGATAGTTAGTCGTTATGTACGTTGACGGATAATATTACGACTCTTCGTAGTTTTTGTAGATATAGTGTATATATACTCGAAAATATATCCGTATAGATAATACATTTCGTATTCGCGCGATGTTTTGCGGTATTGCGTCGTACCTCGTTGAAGCGTTGAAATCGGATATAATAAATAGCAATTGAAGTTCCCGAATAGTAGACGTTTGAGATAAATATAACTATATTTATTTATAAAAATATTCCACGTCACGACATTCGAATATATAAGTATATCTGCGTTATACGATTTCCGAATTCTAGACGCCTCTAATATATTCCTCAATTTCGTCGTTTGAAATACCACGCACTTTGTATTCGTCTTGTAAAAGCGTTCGAAATTTGGCGTTCGAAATAAATGTAAACAATATCCTTATTTTATATCGTCGTTCGAATATATTATCGATGTTTGAAAACGAAATCCCGAATCGTTGACATTTGAAATGATATAAATAATAATATTCGATTTTAATGGATTGCCAAAACTCGTTGTCTCGTAGTCTCACGCGTTGAAATGTTATCTTATCGATTCGTAAGTGCCGTCAAGATAAATGTACGTATTTATTTTATAACAATCGTTTAAAGAGGATGTTTTGACTTTGAATTACAACGCGTTTTGTTTTACGAATTTTACGAAAATCGGGCAGAGTTTCCTCTGTTTTTGGACGATCCCGACAATACTAGTTGTCGATTTATTATCAAAACACAACCTGCAATCAAACAATATATAATTTTTATCGTCGTGTTTCGAATATTAAGCTTCGCCGACTTAATTTCCGATTTATTTATGTGTCGACGTTGGTTTGATTTTTAACTAATAATTTTTCACGAATATTTTTGTCGGATCGATTGTTATTTATTATTTATTTTTATTTGGAGATATATATTTGTTTACGGGTCGGGTCGAGCTCGGTTTCGCGATAATTAAATATTAACGATAATTATAAACTAATATAATTCACTTTCGCGTCGTAATTAATTTTTACCGAGTCGTGGGTTGACCCGTTGACCGGGTTTGACCAGGTTTGACTTATGTTGACTGGGTTTGACCAGTTGACTTTCGTTGACCGAACGATCCGAACCGAAACGAGACTGAACCTGAAACAAACACGTGTCAAACTGAATTGAAGACGAACCAAATAAAGAACAAATACTTGAATCGAACCAACCCGAAACCTAAACCGGGATTTTGAACTGAACCGAGTGGAACCGAAGCTGACCAACTGCCATATCATGAACCGAGAAACTGAACCACCACAACTAAAAACACCACCACCACCGGTGGTCGCCACCGCGCAGCGGCTGCCACTGATTTACACCACCGCCATCGCCACCATTTGCTTGATCTAATAACACCCAACCCGACCCAAACCGAGGACCAAAACAACCACTACTACCTTCATCGCTGCCAGAACCGACACCCAAGCCGACAATAACACAGATCCGACCGGAGACGGACCAACCTAATCCATAATCGACATCACCGCCGGCTGACCGGCTCGGAGCCGTCGTCGGCGGCTGCCGCTTTCGGCAGTCGGAGAACCGGGGGGGTCACCTGTTGAGACGCGGCGGCTGCAACACCGCTGCCGTCGTCTGTTGTCGATCGAACCCGGGAAACCCCGAGGTAAACCACCACTGCAAACCGCCACTGCCGCCGCCGACCTTCTTCCTCTGCCGCTCTCTCTCTCCTCTACCCGCTTCTCTCTCTCTACCCACTGTTCTCTCTCTCTTGCTCTAACATGTGAAGGAGGGTATGTGTGTTAGATTTAAGAGAAAGTGGGGGTGTCAGTGGTGTGTGGGTTGTGCGGTCGGAGAAGAAGACCGCCGACTGGAGTTAGATCCGGCGAACGGATTAGGTTAGAGGAGGGAGAGCAGGGATGGTGACTTGTGTGCGAGGGTTCCTCAAAAAAAAATGAAGGGGATTTAGGGTTAAGAAAGTTTAAATAGTTAGGGTTTGTGTGTTGGGCCCAAGGCTCGTTAATCGTGCTCAAGCCCAAATACGCGTCCAAGGCCCGTTAATGTTTCCCGAAATTCGTATGGGGTCGTATTATATATATTTGGGTCGAAAACGTTTAAAATTATATCATAAGCCGATTACGACGCGTAAATCCGTCAGTTGCTTTAAGCATCGCAAAATTTCGCTACGGTTATCATCTTTGTCCGTTTTTCGAGCCGATTTCGACTGTGAGCATTAAAATTTGAAAATGAAGCATAATATATCATAATATATTAATATCGACGTGTAATTTGAGTCCGTTGCTTCTGTTTTGTTGTCGGTGCGTCTCGATTTCCGCGTATCTTCCGCGTTGTGCTTCGCGACGTTGAACGATTTAAATTTATCGCATAATTATGAATGTATGATAAATACAAGTACAAAATTTGTATTTTAGGCATTGTCAGTATTTGTTCGGCATCAGTTCGCTTATCGTTTAAATTTCGCGTTTAAGTTCTCGATAGTCGCCATATCGCGTAACGTGAAGCAAGTAGACGTTCCTAGGCTTTCTAATGGCCTGATCGAGTTAATTTACGTCTAATCACGCTAACTATAAGGGTATTACCGTTTGATAAGCACTTAATTACCATTAGAAATTGCCGGTTGTCACATATTTATCGTATAACAAAGCTTAATTTTTGATTTAAGTCTTAAAAGTCTAGGAATTTAACCAAATCATAGTTTGGTATCATAATAGATTCGTCATGATCACGAATATAAAAAACATATCCTAGACAAATGACAACGACGCGAACATGTATTAAATATCAGAACTAGTTACGGTACAGTCTGATATAATAGAATTAAGATATAAAATATTTCTGCACTATTATACCATAAAATATTTATATAAAATACCAAATTATCCAAGTCTGCAGCAAAATTCAGCATTCTGCAGCAAAATTCAGCAATTGTCCGAAAAGCCAAAAATAAATATTGTTAGCTAAAGAATAATAATGGGTGTTAGAAATAGTATAAAACCCATATCTAAATCTTATGATTTAAAGCTAAACGGTTTGTTTAGTAAAAACCTGACAACAAAGCCGGTACCAGAACCGAACTCAAAATGACAAAACTATTAGTCTGGAGAGCTATATTAATTAACGGGACAATACGAATTGTACTAGAATTAATATGAACATAAAATTTTATAACTAACACTATATATCTGTATTTCACCCGGTACAAGACCCGAACTCATTTTATCAACCAAACAACGAAACAACAAGACTAGTAAATTATTTTGGCATGTTAAAACATCACTTTAAAGTGTTGGGGCATTAGTTTTTATAAAAAAACTTATATATAAATTTATGAAAATTTATAAAAGTTATAATAATTATATATATTTAAAAAAACAACAGCACCTCACGGCTATAGGGTGCCACCACCATTCCACTAGTCTCTCAACTAAATGTGTTGGCTAATTTTAAAGATGATTAGTGTAGTATGTATTGTATGAACTAAAAACCAAAACAAAAACCAAATACACTTTCATTCTTCCATTTTTTTCAAAACACTACACAACACTTTCCTTTCCTTTTGCTCTCAAATATTGTCCAAGCTTCATCATCTTTACCTTCATTTAAAAAAATCAAACACAAGAATCTCAAGCTTGCATGAAGATCTAAGAAGCTTGCAAGGATTAGGAGCTCATTTTGGAAGCTTGGAACTCTTGATCAATCCATTTTCTTCATCTCTTAGATCATCCATAGCTTTATGCTAATAGTAAGATCTTAAAACCATATGTTATACTTTTTATTTTATAAAATTTCACAAGAACATCATAAAAATTATATAAAAACCCACTTAAAAACACTAATAAATCTAAGATTACTAACATAATCATGTGATTTTCTTGATAAATTTTGATAATCTTGAACTTGTTATGAACTAGTAAACTTGAATCTTGCAAAATTATGAATAAAAAGGTGATCTAAACACATGCATGTTTAGATTAGCAAGATTTATTAACAAAATATGTCATGAACATAATCTCATATTTTAAATATGATTATACATGTATTAGATCAATAAATAAAAATTATGATTTAGAAATTTTGTATAAAAGTTATAATAAAGTTTCTATATTAAGAAAGATTAAAAATTAAAACAAGTTTATGACATTATGTTAATATATTTATATAATATTTGTGATTGATGATGGTTTGAGTTAGTTTAATTACTTAAAACATGTTTATAAAAACATGGGAAACTTATATTTTTAAAGGAAACTATGGAAAATTTTTTATAAAAATTAATCTTGATAAGATATGATTAAACTAAAAATTTTGTGATTAAAAGTGACTAGGAACTTTAATCTTGTTAATAAAGGTTTGGTGAAAAAGTTAAGAATATAATTACATAAGTTTTTCTTAAACTAAAAAGGAGATAAATTTATATATTTTTTATAAAAATATATATTTTGAAATCACCAAATATGTGTATATATATATTTTTGTATAAAAATATGTTTAAGTGTTCAACTTTTGACAAAATAATATATATCGGACAATTCGGACAAAATAAAATATATGGTATAAACGAAACAAACGACAAAGTCGAAACGAATAAAATAGTCGACGCGAACCTAACGGTCAAAACGAACAAATAAAATAATACACTTTATATTTACTAGAATTTTTAAATATATATAACTTATAGTTTTTATAAATAATTTTTTATAAGTTATAAAAAATACTAATAAATATTTTTGGATAATCCCAACTAAACAATTATTATACTAAGCCCATTTTTATAAAAATTAGACTGGGCTAAAACTATTTTTATAAAAATATATGGACTAGCCCACTTTCATAAAATTAACTTTGGGCTAAGGCACACTTGTATAAAAATCAAATTTGGGCTAAGCCCACTTTTATAAAATCAAACTTTGGGCTAAGGCCCACTTTTATAAAAATAAACTTTGGGCTAAGCCCACTTTTACAAAAGTTTACATGGGCTAGACCCATTTATATAAAAAGGTAACTTTGGGCCAAACCCACTTTTATAAAAAATAAATAAATTGGGCTAATCCAATTTATAAAAACTAACTTTAGGCTAAAACCAATTTTTATAAACCAATTGGGCTTAACCTACTAAATAAACAAAATTAGGTTGGGCTAGGCCCACATACATGAAACGAATTAGGCTAGGCCAACACAAAGTAAGCAAATTTGGGCTAGGCCCATACTTACAAAAGCTTTTGGGCTAGGCCCATATGTAATGAATTATTAGATTGAGTTATTTATAATTAAATTATGGACTAGGTCCATTTAATCAATCTAACATATATACATATATACATATATATATATATATATATATATATATATATATATATATATATATATATATATATATATATATATATATATATATATATATACATGGGCTAGACCCATTTAAATAAAAGGTAACTTTAGGCCAAGCCCACTTTTATAAAAAAAAAAAATTGGGCTAATCCATTTTATAAAAACTACCTTTGGGCTAAAACCCACTTTTATAAATCAATTGGGCTTAACCTACTAAATAAACAAAATTAGGTTGGGCTAGGCCCACATACATGAAACGAATTGGGCTAGGCCAACACAAAGTAAGCAAATTTGGGATAGGCCTATACTTACAAAAGCTTTTAGGCTAGGCCCATATGTAATGAATTATTAGATTGAGTTATTTATAATTAAATTATGGACTAGGTCCATTTAATCAATCTAACCTATATATATATATATATATATATATATATATATATATATATCAACAAAGAAAAACCAACAATTACAAGTATGAAATTCAAGATAAAATACTTGTACGAAAAACAAAACGAAAGCCTAAGTGTCTAATAGATTAGAACATTTGTAGGTCGAAAAACGAATGAAGTATCAGGAATCGAATAGAGATTTATACGGAATGCAAATCTGTAAGTTCATGTTTCCTTTTTTATTTTAACTTTTTTTATGGCTTTAAACGTGCGGGGATGTATACATGTTACAATTAATATAGCTGGGAAAATGAAAATCTTTAGATTACATGTGAATAAGGCTAAAGCATTGGGGCCATTAATGAATAACAAGTACCGAGGAACAAGGGAATATATCTATTGGGTTTGGGCGAGCCCCACTCTATTACGGCAATAATAACGGATCGGATTAGAGTGCTTTTATGTCTAAAACGAGTGTCTCAGACACATAATAAATCGTCAAGGTTTGGTTGCCACCTTATTCGGCATATAGATTAGTGTCTTTGCAACACACTAATGATCTTAGAAGTTTCATTAAGCTATATTAAACAAGTTTATTTCAAATGTTTTTGATAATTCATTTGATACAAAATTTATAACATGAATTCACAAGCTTTTGTTGATATTGTTTTCAAAACCAACATGTATTACAGGAAACTAGTGGATGGCCTTCGGGGAAAAATCTTGTTCATTTGTTGTGAAGTCAAGATGTTATGTTTCATCCAGTCTTTGTTTTTATGTTTTATAAACTTATGTCTAAATTTTAAATAATGTTGTTAAACTTATGGTTTGTTTAAAGATAAAAGTTTATATGTGAATTATGGTTAATTAAAAAGTATGGATTAATGTTTTGTAATGTAATACAATTGTCGTTTACTTGGTTGAATGCAACGATTGCCGCTCTGGCCACACCTCGCAACACGCTTCCGCTACATCGAAAATCGGTGTGTGACAGACCTGGTATCAGAGCTTCAATTATAGTGAACTAAGATTCTTTTGAGTCTAGTCTACAATTTCCAAATGCTCTGTTATAAATTTTTGTGAGTCGTTTACAAAAATTGAAATAAGTATTTTTGGTTTGTCATCCCGGGGAGAACTGTCCACTAGTATCAATTGTTTAAAACAAAAACAATAGTGCAAGGCCATTATACAAAACTAGTCTATGAGAGATAGACAAAATAACAGTAAGTTGAGTTGAACTTATGATTTGAAAAACTTACATTGAAACTTAGTGATTGCCCGATTATTTATCTTTAAACAAAAAAAAATATTTATTAACAAAAATAAGTTGTACGGATTATGTTTGCCAGGACCATGTCTTCCGATAGTAGCCTTTCAGACACCAAGTCTATGAGTTCTGACCCTGAGATAGATTATATACCACTAGACGATCTACTCTCACCAGTCATTATCATTTCCAACGACGAGTCAGATCATGATGATTCTAACGATGACTGGATGGACGATGATTTCCAGCCTTTTGCCTTACCCTACCCTGTACCCAATCCCATTCCCGGGGATATTCCCGATGATGATGTTTTAGCTTTACCACTCTTTGACCACTAGATAGTTATCATTGGCCACCCCGAAGGTGAGCACATTGTGGAGCACCATGTTATACCACTTAACATAGTAGATCCTTTTGCTATCGACATCGATGGAGATGACGATGTCATTCCTATTATTCACGTAGATCACCTTGAGGATGATCTAGGTATCGGAGATGATTTTGATCTTGCGCTACTGGTGGCAGCTCCACATGAGCCTGATGTCATTGATATTACCTCATCTGCTCCATCGTCTCTGAGATCACCCTCACCCGAGCTCTCACCTGATACTGCTCTACCACCACTTCCAGATACTTTTCCCATTGTTGATGATTCTATTACACCCACTTTTGTTGATCCCATACCATCTGATGCTATCACTACTGGTCACATCTATCCATCTAGACCATCTCAGTATTTACCTGGAGACGTTTCATTTACTACTGATCGTCTCACTCCTCATCCTTTGTCTGGACCTTCACATTACTCTTTGGGAGGTACATCCTACTCATCTGAGCAGCCACCGTTTCACCATGTTGATGGATCATTACATATACCGTGTATACCCATTCCAGATCCTTTTATCACATCTGATCCTTATGCATCTTCTTACACTGTAGGACCCTCCCGAGTTATGTTCCCTGAGTCTAGTCAGTATGCGAGTAGACACCATCCATATTCACGACCACCTACTGTTGGAGGACCATCATACCCATCATCTCACCATACCGGTATTCACATTCGATCACCTCCACCTGGTATGAGCCTATCTCATCCCTATCATCCCAGTCATTTGCCACCGACCACCACCGAGTTTTGAGTCACGTCTTCTGAGATACTGATTAGTATCTTATTTCGCCGTATCCGTGAGCTGCGGGCTTAGATTTCCACTTTGCGAGCATCTCAGAGTACTCCATCTTTGTCATCTCAGTTACCACCATTACCCACTTCGACACCTCCCGTGACACCATCTCTACCGACGACATCATCACCACATTCGCCTGTTATACCACATCCACACCCTCTAGTGCAGAGTGTATTTCCATCCTACGAGGAGCGTATCCGTTCGCTCGAGGAGAAGGCCGCATACCTCCGGAGGATCATCCATTCATCTCCACCTCCACCTCCACCCCCACCCCCACCGTCTGTCTAGTTGGTATATGGTCATATCTCTAGGGTAGGTACTCATACCCAGTTTTGCTGAAGATAGAAGTTTTTGAAGATATATATGTCTTTAACTTGAAGATTTTGAAGAACGATGTGAAGGAAAATATCTACTTTATAATGTATTGTGTATGACTTGTCTATCGGAGTGTTATAACTCTGAGTTATTTTTGTATCTTCACAAAAATGATGTATCAAGTTGACAATATATATATAATGGTTAATGTTTATCTTTTATTTATACATTGTTGATTGTTCATTTTTATGTATCTATTATGGTGCTTATAATATGGATACTATACATAAAAATTGAATTATATCAATATTATATACACTTATACTATATAATACTAATCCATGAAAGACAATATTTGTTTCAAATATACGTCTAATCACTTCTATATGTTTCATATATGAAGATCATGGCATCTAGTGGAAGAGGTAGACCCCGAGTTAGACCATCGCCATTACCTACAACCCAAGCCGAGCTAGATGCTCTAGGGAGTCAATGAATAACTGAAGCACTTGCGCATCACGAGCGCAATGCTGAGCCAAGGGTTCAAAAACCACCAAGAGTTCAGATGCCCGTAAATGGTTTGTTATTTATAAAATTACCAAAGTATGATCATTAATATTTATTTCTAACAATATATATTATTGATGATTCTTGAAATCTAACTATTTCAGGATGTACATACAAACAATTTTTAGATTGCAAACCCTTTTTGATGGCACAGGCGGTGCAGTAGCCTTTGTGCGTTGGACAGAAAAGACGGATTCCGTGATTCGTATGAGTAACTGTTCTACCAACCAGATTG
Source organism: Scalesia atractyloides (assembly GCA_947069175.1). NCBI lineage: Eukaryota > Viridiplantae > Streptophyta > Magnoliopsida > Asterales > Asteraceae > Scalesia > Scalesia atractyloides. The sequence continues at coordinate 38,118,597 of CAMTDV010000008.1, read as the reverse complement.
TGTCATATGATTAGGCTTATTTATGTTTGAAGCATTGTCATGATGGAATTTTCAAGTACAGACGCTTGGAGAAGCAGTTGCTTATGCTATTACTTGGGATAGACTGAAGGATACGATGAGAGAGAAAATATTATTCTAGAGCCGAGTTACAGAAATTGGAAACCGAATTTTGGAACTTATCCATGGTAGGACCCGATGTGTATGGTTATACACAGCGTTTCCATGATCTTTTGCGAGTCGTTTGTCACACCCCGACCCGCAGCGGAAAAGGTGATCGGGGCATGATTGGGTTATCATCAAAGCTCATGACATTTATTAAGCGTTTCATATTCATTAATACAAATTAAATGGAAATTTACAATGATTGCTACAACATAATCTAACTAACAATCTAACTTCTTTGTTCTCTTCTAAGGCATATCCTATGTTATCCTTGCTTCAACCTGTTCACCTGTATCATGTGTAAAAAGGTTTTTGGATCAACATAATGTTGGCGAGTGAATCCTATGGAAAACATTTTAACAATTTATTTAAATTGATTATGAAATATGTGCACAACCAAACATGAGTAAAATTAGATGTAACTTGATCAATAATCATAAGATGTTAAATGAAACACTCATGAACAATAATGGAACAATTAAAGGCACGCGATGCTCAACTCGTCTCTCACGAGGAACTGAGGGGCCTGATGAATGAATTGCATAAACATGATAATATGAATAACACAACTACAAACAATATAAACTCAATGATACACACATGAACAATAATGAAATTGATATGAAGCACGCGATGTTCTACTCGTCTCCCACGAGGAACTGATGGGCTTAATGTATGAGTTTCATATGACTTGACAAATGGCAATAAGTAAATCACAACAATAAAAACAATCTAAGTTTAAGTCATGATGTGGTATGGCACAAGTTTAAATAAATAAATTAATTAATTTCATAACACATGACACACCCCAAAACGTATAATCTAAAAGGGGGAATTGTAAGATTCACTCACAGTGGGTGCGTTCGGTTGATGACGTTGAATGCACGCGAAGTGGTTTTAACCACGAGTGAGGTTTAACCTAGATAAATCGCATTATGGTTTGGTAAGTAAACGGATTTTATTAAATTATTTTAGTAGGATTATTGGGTGTATTTTTGTGAATTTGAGGCTATTTTCTAACCTTAAAAATGTTATTTTTAAGTATTTATAATTGATTTTTAATTAAAATAATTAAATAAAAATAATAAAAAAATTATTTTATTTTTGCTACAGTGACTTTGACCTGTTGACTTTGACTGGCGTTGACCGGTTCGAGGCATGTTGTTGTGCGCTGGGTGAGGCTCGAACCCGAGACCTCCCGTACGCGTGCACGCAGCTCTACCAACTGAGCTACGTGTCTAACCCGTTATATATCCGATTTTAATTTCATATATACATTAATTAGAATTAACAGAAAATCATTTTTATTTTAAAAACAGTTTAAGCGGACCGGTCTTGCACTCCACAGGTCTCGAACTCGGGACCTGTGGTTTAATCTAACACACAGTCCACCGCTGGACTGTGTGTTCAACATGTTATATCATTCGATTTTTATTATACTTAAATACTATTTATTTATTTCCTTTTCTGCCTTAATTAAAAAGAGGAGATAATTGTCCGAGTCGGTGCTGAAGACCGGACTCGAACTCGTGACCTGTGATATAAACAAACACACAGTCCACCGCTGGACTGTGTGTCTAACTTGGTTATTATTCCGGTTATTAATATACTTAACATATATCTAAGGCGACTCCGGTTCAGTAAACAAAAAAATGGATTTTATTAAGGCAGCGTGTGTGAAACGGGAATCGAACTCGAGACCTTTGCATGTTTAACGTTTTATGTGCACACAGTCCACCGCTGGACTGTGTGTCTAACCCGATTACTAAGTTGATTTTAATTATACTTATAATATAACGAAATACATCGTCTTCTTCATCAAGGTTGAACCAGAATTCGGAAATCGACGGGTTCAAAGTTTTTATCGGTTTGATAGTGTTTTACAGTTCATTACGGTGAGATAAATGTGAAAAAGGAAAAGAAATTGGGCGGAGAAAGTATACCGACAGGACTCTCTGTTTTCCGGCAGAACTCCGGCGACAGCAATCAACTCCGGCGTCAGGTGTCTTGCAGCAGCGAGTCTCCGGAAAGCTTGGAAAGAGTATGGGTATCTCCGGGATAAGCTTCAGGGGCTCAGTGAGGTTCAGAAATAAGAAAGTCGGTTTTCCGGCGATGAGCAGGGAAATTCCGGCGAGTGGAATTACGCCGAGACAAGCTGTGATTTTGAGCGAAAGTGTTTGTCGTGGGTTGTGGGTGAACTTATAGTGCAAATCGTTGAAGAATCTGGTCTGAATTCCGACTGTATTCGTTTATTTAAAATTTCCGGCGGTTTTGAAAAGTGTCGCGGACTTCAAACATCGGTTATAACCGATGTCTGGTTAATGGTTTACGTTATAACGTAAATCGTAGTTAAGACTCGCGAGTTTACCGGGATTCCGACGACTGAACTGATTGGGCGCCGGTTTTGAATTCGTAACGACACTTTATCAATTAAATGATTCTACTAGATAACAAACAAAGCAGTTGGCGCAGTGGTTTGTGTGTGAGGTGATAAGTCACTGAGTGACTCGGTACAGACCCGGGTTCGAAACCCGGCAGATGCATAATATTTTTATTTTGCGATTTTTGACAGTTTTTCAAAAACTAAATATATATTCCCGTATAATAATTGATTACGGATCGTTTAAAAATATTTTGGGCATTTAATTCGCAACGAAAATTTTGACTGACTGTTCGGTTGATAAACGGAGCGGGTTTGGTAAATCCGTTTTTTGACGGATGTTACAGTATCCCCTGCTTTTTAGAAATTTCGTCCCGAAATTTAAATTGATATATTTTAACTAACAGGATGATGATGTTTTGTTTGACAGTTTTATGCTTAACAAAATAAGGGCTTAAGTTTTTGTTCGAGGCGGTAACGTTCCTTGTAAGGGTTAAGTACCCTATTCAGGAATCGCTTTTTGTTGCCTACTGTATAAGTATTGATAAACAGGAATGATTTGCTAAAAAAAAAATGATATCATGCATAAGAGTTTAGATACGTTTGGGAAAATATGGTTATATCCTAAGGCAAAACCTTTAACACTACAATCTACATGGAACATAAATAAAAACACAACAGCTGATATTTGAACATAAGTAAGCACAACAGCTAATATCCATACATGAATGAACACATCAGCAAATATTTGAACATGAATAAACATAACAGCAAATATTCGAACATGAATGAACACATCAGCAAATATTTGAACATGAATAAACACAACAGCAAATATTCGAACATGAATAGACACATCAGCGAATATTTGAACATGAATAAACACAACAGCAAATATTTGAATCCACATTCTGATAACATATATGTTTGAATGATGGAAGTTCCTCTCTCGTTTGTTATGATGGAGAGGTTAGTTTATGTAGAAATGGAACACAATCCAATCTCTTTAAATAACATGATGATATCAATGTAACACAAATTCCAACCAAGGCAACACTAAATCCTACATGGAACTTCTCATAACCGCCTGATAATGCCTCTGATCCTTTGGCAAGAATACTTATATATAGGAAGTACCAGCGGCGTATCCACCATATTCTTGCCAAATTTTCATTAGTTTTATCCACAAGTTATGATTGGTTACCAAGAAACTAATAAATCCTACATAGAACTTCTCATAACCGTCCGATAATGCCTCTGATCCTTTGACAAGAATACTTATATATAGGAAGTACCAGCGGCGTATCCACCATATTCTTGTCAAATTTTCATTGGTTTTATCAGTGAATTATGATTAGTCCTATAACTCTACAATCAATACAACAAACATAAATTACTGAAATGAAATATATCTGTGCGATCAAGGCTCAATCGAACGGAGCCGATCATATTGCATGTACTGAAAATGAGATGGATGTGCGTTCAAGGCTCAATCAAACGGAGCCGAACGTATTGAATGTACTGAAATTGAAATTGTGTGCTCAAGGCTCAATCAAACGGAGCCGAGCGTATTGCATGTACTGAATATGAATAACTTAACCACACAAACAGCCTATGCATGGAACCTCTCATAACCGCCTGATAATGCCTCCGATCATTTGACAAGAATACTTATATATAGGAAGTACCAGCGGCGTATCCACCATATCCTTGTCAAATTTTCATTGACTTTATCCGTAAGTTATGATTAGTTCTATGCGACTCTACAACAAACACAACAACCACAAGATACTGATAATGAAATTGTATGTGCGCTCAAGGCTCAATCAAACGGAGCCGAACGTATTGAATGAAATTGTATGTGCGCTCAAGGCTCAATCAAACGGAGCCGAACGTATTGAATGTACTGAAATTGAACAACTTAATCTAAACAACCATCACACAATCAGCCTATGCATGGAACCTCTCATAACTGCCTGATAATGCCTCCGATCATTTGACAAGAATACTTATATATAGGAAGTACCATCGGCGTATCCACCATATCCTTGTCAAATTTTCGTTGACTTTATCCGAAAGTTATGGTTAGTTCGATGCGACTCTACTACAAACACCACAACCATAAGATACTGATAATGAAATTGTCTGTGCGCTCAAGGCTCAATCAAACGGAGCCGAACGTATTGCATGAACTGGAAATGTAAACTGAAATGTGCGCTCAAGGCTCAATCAAACGGAGCCGAACGTATTGCATGTATTGAAATGTAAAATGAAATAACCGATCAAGTCTCAAACAAACGGAGTCGATCGTGCGGGCCTGCCCTGATCAACCGCATAATAAAATGGGGATCAAACTCAACCTCGATGGATGGGGAGCTGCGGCCTCAGCAAAAGTATATACTGAAAACAATATATAATATATAATATACCATAATTACTCTAACAGTCTACACATGGAAAAACATAAAACTAAACGATAGGAATTGAATCTGGATCTTCGGCGAAAAGGACTAGTTGAGTATCTTCATCTGGGCCGTCATTATCTTCGACAGGATTGGCGTTGATATTGAAGACTCTTCCTCTTGCTGGTGGCATAGTGGTTGGGTTTTCTTGGTTTACTTGGTTAACTGGGTTTGATTGGGCTTGAGTGTTGATAACATTAACCAATTGAGGGCATGTGTTTCTAAAGTGGGTAGGGTCGCCACAATTGAAACAAGCTCGAGCATATGGGAACATGGGGTATTGGGGTTGGTGATAAGTTTAGGCCATGTTTTGAGTAGGGGAAGAGGTTTGGTTTTGAAAGGTGCGACAAACATTGCTCAAATGACCATAGCGTCCACAAGTTGCACATAGACGACAAGGTAAGGTAAGGGGATGGTGATAAAAACAGTTGTTGCATCGAGGGTGAGGTCCAAGATATGGTTTCTTATTTGGGTAAGCTGAGTTGGGTGCCACTTGGGTGATTGGGATAGCTCGGATGGGTATGGCATGAAAAACTGGTTGATTTCGTTGAGTAGCAGCGAAAAGTCGCCCAACTCTTCTTATCTTAGGATTGGGTTGAGAAGGGGATTCGGTTTGAGTGGAGTCGGAGGTTTCAGTCGATTCTTTATCCTTCTTCTTCTCCTCCTTGAAGTCTTTGTTTCGGATTCGGTTCTCGGTGAGCTCTGTTGCTAGCTCCATTGCTGCTTCCAAAGTTGCAGGCTTGGTACTTATCACAGGGTCTTGAATCTTTGACGGAAGACCACGAATGTAGTGCTCGATCAAACGGTAGAGGGGAGTAAACATTTTGGGAACCATTTGATGTAATTCGAGGAACCTTTTGTTGTAGGTGGTGTGGTCTCCTTCCATTTGCTTCAATGAGTAAAATTCATCTTCTAACTTCTTGATTTCGCTCCTTGGGCAAAATCGTCTGGTCATGATTTCCTTCAATTCGTTCTAAGTTAAGGTCATGGCATCTTCCACACCTCGTTTGGACTTCTCTGTATTCCACCAAGTAAGTGCTATCCCATATAATCGACCGGTAGCATAACGCACTTTGCGATCATCAGGACAATCGCAATTTAGAAAAGTATTCTCCATTTCTTCAAACCAATGGAGGAGAGCGGTGACGCCTTCAGTCCCTTTGTATTTCGGAGGGTCGCATGATTTGAAATGCTTATAGGTGCATTTAGTGGTATTTGGGGGAGAGTTGAAAATGTTTTGGTTCGCTTGATTGACAGGATTATTGGTAAGTGCTTGTTGAACTTGGATTACCATGTTGGGTATCACGGCAGCCATTTGTTGAGCGATTAAGGTAGCCATGCGTTCGCGGGCTTTTCTTGCTCTCGTCTTCCTACGGGCGAGGTTAGAAGACATCTACAATGAATACATGACAAGAGTATGAGTTGGATGCTTTTGGGATCACGGGTCGCATTCAAGAATGAACATTCATAAAATAATTATACAAAAATACTACATCCATAGGATGTCTTGGGCTTTGCTCGCTGTTAGGCCCGTCATGCCGCCATACTTTACCTGTGTAATCATGTGGGCCCCCATGAATACCGGTTTTTCATATGGTTCGCACGGTTTCTGCCTGGTTGCGTACACAAAACCCAGAGAAAATCGAGAAATATGTATACAACGTGTGATGTTCGGAATGTGTCCAGGTGTAGACACGGTGACACCTCAAAGTAGGGTTAGTTCGAACGACGTTTGGTGTGGCATGCTTTGGCCTAATAGGTCCTTCGTACTCTCATCGTTGGTCCCCAGGTAGGCAAACTGGTCCGTTATATTGGATTTATATGAATGCCAGCCTAGACAGGACGTTCCGACTACCGGTACTCGTACCCTTCCAGTTACTACATGCCCGTCGCAGAACTTACTTTGATGAGATTTGAAAATTGCACAAAATCTTTGGATAATGAGATTATGAAAATAAATTAAATTCATGAATATCGATATGTGTATAATGAATATGTATATATGTATAATGAATATGTATATAAGCATGTATGTTTGACTGAAATGTAAACAAATATGAAACAAATAAATATCACAAGTTTGTATGTAACCACCTAATCAATTTAAAATTTAGGCAGACTATAGTATAGGCTCTAAGGGTCTAATAACCTATCCTATATCCCTATAGTCATGGCTCTGATACCAATCTGTCACACCCCGACCCGCATCGGAAAAGGTGATCGGGGCATGATTGGGTTATCATCAAAGCTCATGACATTTATTAAGCGTTTCATATTCATTAATACAAATTAAATGGAAATTTACAATGATTGCTACAACATAATCTAACTAACAATCTAACTTCTTTGTTCTCTTCTAAGGCATATCCTATGTTATCCTTGCTTCAACCTGTTCACCTGTATCATGTGTAAAAAGGTTTTTGGATCAACATAATGTTGGCGAGTGAATCCTATGGAAAACATTTTAACAATTTATTTAAATTGATTATGAAATATGAGCACAACCAAACATGAGTAAAATTAGATGTAACTTGATCAATAATCATAAGATGTTAAATGAAACACTCATGAACAATAATGGAACAATTAAAGGCACGCGATGCTCAACTCGTCTCTCACGAGGAACTGAGGGGCCTGATGAATGAATTGCATAAACATGATAATATGAATAACACAACTACAAACAATATAAACTCAATGATACACACATGAACAATATTGAAATTGATATGAAGCACGCGATGTTCTACTCGTCTCCCACGAGGAACTGATGGGCTTAATGTATGAGTTTCATATGACTTGACAAATGGCAATAAGTAAATCACAACAATAAAAACAATCTAAGTTTAAGTCATGATGTGGTATGGCACAAGTTTAAATAAATAAATTAATTAATTTCATAACACATGACACACCCCAAAACGTATAATTTAAAAGGGGGAATTGTAAGATTCACTCACAGTGGGTGCGTTCGGTTGATGACGTTGAATGCACGCGAAGTGGTTTTAACCATGAGTGAGGTTTAACCTAGATAAATCGCATTATGGTTTGGTAAGTAAACGGATTTTATTAAACTATTTTAGTAGGATTGTTGGGTGTATTTTTGTGAATTTGAGGCTATTTTCTAACCTTAAAAATGTTATTTTTAAGTATTTATAATTGATTTTTAATTAAAATAATTAAATAAAAATAATAAAAAAATATTTTATTTTTGCTACAGTGACTTTGACCTGTTGACTTTGACTGGCGTTGACCGGTTCGAGGCATGTTGTTGTGCGCTGGGTGAGGCTCGAACCCGAGACCTCCCGTACGCGTGCACGCAGCTCTACCAACTGAGCTACGTGTCTAACCCGTTATATATCCGATTTTAATTTCATATATACATTAATTAGAATTAACAGAAAATCATTTTTATTTTAAAAACAGTTTAAGCGGACCGGTCTTGCACTCCACAGGTCTCGAACTCGGGACCTGTGGTTTAATCTAACACACAGTCCACCGCTGGACTGTGTGTTCAACATGTTATATCATTCGATTTTTATTATACTTAAATACTATTTATTTATTTCCTTTTCTGCCTTAATTAAAAAGAGGAGATAATTGTCCGAGTCGGTGCTGAAGACCGGACTCGAACTCGTGACCTGTGATATAAACAAACACACAGTCCACCGTTGGACTGTGTGTCTAACTTGGTTATTATTCCGGTTATTAATATACTTAACATATATCTAAGGCGACTCCGGTTCAGTAAACAAAAAAATAGATTTTATTAAGGCAGCGTGTGTGAAACGGGAATCGAACTCGAGACCTTTGCATGTTTAACGTTTTATGTGCACACAGTCCACCGCTGGACTGTGTGTCTAACCCGATTACTAAGTTGATTTTAATTATACTTATAATATAACGAAATACATCATCTTCTTCATCAAGGTTGAACCAGAATTCGGAAATCGACGGGTTCAAAGTTTTTATCGGTTTGATAGTGTTTTACAGTTCATTACGGTGAGATAAATGTGAAAAAGGAAAAGAAATTGGGCGGAGAAAGTATACCGACAGGACTCTCTGTTTTCCGGCAGAACTCCGGCGACAGCAATCAACTCCGGCGTCAGGTGTCTTGCAGCAGCGAGTCTCCGGAAAGCTTGGAAAGAGTATGGGTATCTCCGGGATAAGCTTCAGGGGCTCAGTGAGGTTCAGAAATAAGAAAGTCGGTTTTCCGGCGATGAGCAGGGAAATTCCGGCGAGTGGAATTACGCCGAGACAAGCTGTGATTTTGAGCGAAAGTGTTTGTCGTGGGTTGTGGGTGAACTTATAGTGCAAATCGTTGAAGAATCTGGTCTGAATTCCGACTGTATTCGTTTATTTAAAATTTCCGGCGGTTTTGAAAAGTGTCGCGGACTTCAAACATCGGTTATAACCGATGTCTGGTTAATGGTTTACGTTATAACGTAAATCGTAGTTAAGACTCGCGAGTTTACCGGGATTCCGACGACTGAACTGATTGGGCGCCGGTTTTGAATTCGTAACGACACTTTATCAATTAAATGATTCTACTAGATAACAAACAAAGCAGTTGGCGCAGTGGTTTGTGTGTGAGGTGATAAGTCACTGAGTGACTCGGTACAGACCCGGGTTCGAAACCCGGCAGATGCATAATATTTTTATTTTGCGATTTTTGACAGTTTTTCAAAAACTAAATATATATTCCCGTATAATAATTGATTACGGATCGTTTAAAAATATTTTGGGCATTTAATTCGCAACGAAAATTTTGACTGACTGTTCGGTTGATAAACGGAGCGGGTTTGGTAAATCCGTTTTTTGACGGATGTTACATCGTTCATATATGGTAACCCCTGAATTCAAACGTATCGAATGATACATTTGGGGATTATCTCCAGAAATTCAAAGTATGGTTATTTCGTCACATCCAACAACCATCACCGAGGCAATTACGATTGCAGTAAGCCTTACCGAAGAAGCGGTGAGAATGAATAAGTTTTCGAGAAAGAATGCAGAGATGCCCAAGGAAACACATGTAGAATCAACCTCACATGGGAATAAGAGAAAGTTTACACACTTCAAGAAAGGTTTCCGACTAAGTAACAAGAAGAAAGAAACCCCCACAACAAAAAGGAACAAAGTATTCGTGGCAGCAGCAGAGACAGAACCGAGAGGTTATACAGGAAATGCACCTAAGTGCAACAGGTGCAGTTATCATCATTATGGTGGATGCCGAACCACCAAATGTGATCAGTGTGGGAAATTGGGACACCGCACCGAAAACTACTGGAGTAATAACAAAGGAAACAGCAATGAAGGCAAGAAATAAGGAGGTTATGGAAATGGAAATGACCGAGGAAGAAATCAAAGTTGTTATGGTTGCAGTGAATTGGGCCACTTTAGGAAGATTGCCCAAAAGAGAACAAAAGCCACGAGCGAGCCTTTGTAATAGGAGCTCACGAGGCACGTCAGGATCCGAATGTGATCACTGGTACGTTCCATGTCAATAATCATTTCGCATCTATTTTATTTGATACTGGCGCAGATTATAGTTTCATATCTTTAGAGTTTAAAGATATACTCGAACTAAATTCAAATAAATTAGATGTTCCATTCACTATCGAACTAGCGAATGGAAAGATAACTGAATCTGATGGAATTATTAAAGAATGTTCTTTAGAGTTGGGTGGACAAAAATTCAACATTGATTTATTACCCATCCAGCTAGGTAGTTTTGATGTTGTAATCGGTATGGATTGGTTATCCAATAATCAAGCCGAAGTCGTGTGTTGCGAGAAAATTATTCGCATTCCACTTCCTAATAATGAAACACTTCTTATACATGGCGAGAAGAGCGAACGCCATTGCGAATTATTTCTTGTATGAAAGCTCAAAAGTGCTTGAGAAAGGATGTATAGCATTCTTAGCACACATAGTTGACAAGAAACCCAAGGAGCCAAAACTTGAGGAGATCCCTGTTGTTAAGGAACTTCCTGAAGTCTTCCCAGAGGATTTTCCAGGAATACCACCCAACGACAAGTCGAATTTCGCATAGACTTAATTCCAGGAGCTGCACCTGTAGCGAAATCCCCATACCGATTAGCTCCTTCGGAAATGCAAGAGTTGTCCACACAACTTCAAGAGTTGTTGGACAAAGAATTTATTAGACCAAGCTTCTCACCTTGGGGAGCTCTAGTTCTATTCGTAAAGAAGAAAGATGGAAGCTTTAGAATCTGCATAGATTATCGAGAATTGAACAAACTCACGATCAAGAATCGGTATCCGTTACCGAGGATTGATGATCTGTTCGATCAACTTCAAGGATCAAGTTTTTACTCGAAGATTGACTTAAGGTCAGGATACCATCAGCTTAGAGTGCAGGAAGAAAGTATTCCAAAGACAGCATTCCGAACCCGTTACGGTCACTACGAGTTCCTTGTTATGCCATTTTGTCTAACAAATGCACCGGCGGTGTTCATGGACTTAATGAACCGTGTGTGCAAGCCTTATCTTAATAAATTTGTGATAGTATTCATTGATGACATATTGATATATCACGAAATAAGAAGGATCACGAACACCATCTTAGGACCATTCTTGAGTTGTTAAAGAAGGAGAAACTGTATGCAAAATTCTCTAAGTGCGAATTTTGGCTTCGTGAAGTCCAATTTCTCGGACATGTAGTCAACGATAAAGGCATACATGTCGATCCATCAAAAATAGAAGCCATTAAGAATTGGAACGCACCTAAGACACCCACTGAAGTACGCCAATTTTTGGGATTGGCGGGTTATTATCGAAGATTTATTAAAAATTTCTCGAAGATCGCTCAACCACTAACCTCCCTAACTAAGAAAGATAAGAAGTTTGATTGGGGAGAGAAACAAGAAGTGGCCTTCCAACTGCTAAAGGATAAACTTTGTGATGTACCGATTCTATCACTTCCAGACGGCATAGATGACTTTGTAGTTTATTGTGACGCTTCACATCAAGGTTTAGGGTGCGTATTAATGCAACGAGAGAAAGTTATTGCATATGCATCACGCCAATTAAAAGTTCTCGAAAAGAGCTATACCACACATGACCTAGAGCTAGGTGTAGCGGTATTTGCGTTAAAATTTGGCGTCATTATCTTTACGGCACCAAGTGCACAACTTTACCGATCACAAAAGTCTTCAACATATATTTAACCAGAAAGAGTTAAAGATGCGCCAAAGACGTTGGCTTGAATTGTTGAATGACTATGATTGTGAAATTAAATACCATCCGGGCAAGGCGAACGTTGTCGCATATGCTCTAAGTCGAAAGGAACGAGTGAAGCCTCTTCGTGTACGATCATTAAGACTCACCATTCACAATAACGTTACCTCTCGAATTCACGACGCTCAACAGGAAGCCCTGAAGAGCGGAAATTTTAAAGCAGAGATGCTTAGAGGTATGGAAAAACAATTAGAACCAAATGAGAACGGAACTTTGTATTTTGCAAACAGAATTTGGATTCCTCTTTTTGGTAATCTGTGAAACTTAATCCTAGATGAAGCCCATAAGTCCAGATATTCAATACATCCCAAAGCGGATAAAATGTATCACGATCTTAAAGAATTCTATTGGTGGCCTAATCTCAAAAGAGATATTGCAACTCATGTTGGAAAATGTCTAACATGTGCAAAAATTAAGGCTGAATAACCTTCAGGATTGTTACAACAACCTGAAATTCCCACTTGGAAATGGGAATAAATTTCTATGGATTTCATAACAAAATTACCCAGGACCTCTCGCGGTCACGACATGATTTGGGTAATTGTTGACCGACTAACCAAATCAGCTCACTTCTTGCCGGTACGTGAAAAAGATAAAACCGAGAAATTAGCCGAACTTTATCTTAAAGAGATTGTGGCAAGACATGGAGTGCCTGTTTCCATAATCTGTGATCAAGATGGTCGTTTCATATCAAGAATTTGGCAATAATTTCAAAAGGCTTTTGGATCTCGCTTAGATCTAAGTACGACCTTTCATCCCCAAACAAATGGCCAAAGTGAACGCACAATTCAAACCTTAGAAGATATGCTTCGTGCTTGTGTAATTGACTTAGGCGGAAATTGGGATACTCACTTGCCTTTAATGGAGTTCTCATATAAAAATAGTTAGCACACGAGTATCCAAGCTGCTTCATTTGAAGCATTATACGAAAGTAAATGTCTATCTCCTTTATGTTGGGCGGAAATAGGCGACAAACAAATAATAGGTCCAGGAATTTAACCAAATCATAGTTTGATATGATAATAGATTCGTCATGATCACAAATATATAAAACCATATCCTAGACAAATGACAACGACGCGAACATGTATTAAATATCAGAACTAGTTACGGTACAGTCTGATATAATAGAATTAAGATATAAAATATTTCTGCACTATTATATCATAAAAATTTTATATAAAATACCAAATTGTCCAAGTCTGCAGCAAAATTCAGCATTCTGCAGCAAAATTCAGCATTCTGCAGCAAAATTCAGCAATTGTCCGAAAAGCCAAAAATAAATATTGTTAGCTAAAGAATAATAATGGGTGTTAGAAATAGTATAAAACCCATATCTAAATTTTATGATTTAAAGCTAAACGGTTTATTTAGTAAAAACCTGACAACAAAGCCTGTACCAGAACCGAACTCAAAATGACAAAACTATTAGTCTGAAGAGCTATATTAATTAACGGGACAATACGAATTGTACTAGAATTAATCTGAACATAAAATTTTATAACTAACACTATATATCTGTATTTCACCCAGTACAAGACCCGAACTCATTTTATCAACCAAACAACGAAACAACAAGACTAGTAAATTATTTTGGCATGTTAAAACATCACTTTAAAGTGTTGGGGCATTAGTTTTTATAAAAAAACTTATATATAAATTTATGAAAATTTATAAAAGTAATAATAATTATATATATTAAAAAAAACAATAGCACCTCACGGCTATAGGGTGCCACCCACCATTCCACTAATCTCTCAACTAAATGTGTTGGCTAATTTTAAAGATGATTAGTGTAGTATGTATTGTATGAACTAAAAACCAAAACAAAAACCAAATACACTTTCATTCTTCCATTTTTTCAAAACACTACACAACACTTTCCTTTCCTTTTGCTCTCAAATATTGTCCAAGCTTCATCATCTTCACCTTCATTTAAAAAAAATCAAACACAAGAATCTCAAGCTTGCATGAAGATCTAAGAAGCTTGCAAGGAATTAGGAGCTCATTTTGGAAGCTTGGAACTCTTGATCAATCCATTTTCTTCATCTCTTAGATCATCCATAGCTTTATGCTAGTAGTAAGATCTTAAAACCATATGTTATACTTTTTATTTTATAAAATTTCACAAGATCATCATAAAAATTATATAAAAACCCACTTGAAAAACACTAATAAATCTAAGATCACTAACATAATCATGTGATTTTCTTGATAAATCTTGAAGATCTTGAACTTGTTATAAACTAGTAAACTTGAATCTTGCAAAATTATGAATAAAAAGGTGATCTAAACACATGCATGTTTAGATTAGCAAGATTCATTAACAAAATATGTCATGAACATAATCTCATATTTTAAATATGATTATACATGTATTAGATCATTAAATAAAAATTATGATTTAGAAATTTTGTATTAAAGTTATAATAAAGTTTCTATATTAAGAAAGATTAAAAATTATAATAAGTTCATGACATTATGTTAATATATTTATATAATATTTATGATTGATGATGGTTTGAGTTAGTTTAATTACTTAAAACATGTTTATAAAAACATGGAAAACTTATATTTTTAAAGAAAACTATGGCAAAATTTTTATAAAAATTAATATTGATTAAGATATGATTAAACTATAAATTTTGTGATTAAAAGTGACTAGGAACTTTAATCTTGTTTAAATAAAGGTTTGGTGAAAAAGTTAAGAATATAATTATATAAGTATTTTTAAACTAAAAAGGAGATAAATATATATATTTTTTATAAAAATATATATTTTGAAATCACCAAATAGGTGTATATATATATGTTTGTATAAAAATATCTTTAAGTGTTCAACTTTTGACAGAATAATATATATCGGACAATTCGGACAAACTCGGACAATTCGGACAAAATAAAATATATGTTATAAACGAACCAAACGACAAAGACGAAACGAATAAAATAGTCGACGCGAACCTAACGGTCAAAACGAACAAATAAAACGATACACTTTATATTTACTAGAATTTTTAAATATATATAACTTATAGTTTTTATAAATAAATTTTTATAAGTTATAACAAATACTAGTAAATATTTTTGGATAAGTCCAACTAAACAATTATTATACTAAGCCCATTTTTATAAAAACTATATTGGGCTAAAACTATTTTTATAAAATACATGGACTAACCCACTTTCATAAAATTAACTTTGGGCTAAGGCCCACTTGTATAAAAATCAAACTAGGGCTAAGCCCACTTTTATAAAATCAAACTTTAGGCTAAGGCCCACTTTTATAAAAATAAAGTTTGGGCTAAGCCCACTTTTACAAAAGTTTACATGGGCTAGACCCATTTAAATAAAAGGTAACTTTGGGCCAAGCCCACTTTTATAAAAAATAAATAAATTGGGCTAATCCATTTTATGAAAACTAACTTTGGGCTAAAACCCACTTTTATAAACCAAATGGGCTTAACCGACTAAATAAACGAAACTAGGTTGGGCTAGGCCCACACAAAGTAAGCAAAGTTGGGCTAGGCCCATACTTACAAAAGCTTTTGGGCTAGGCCCATATGTAATGAATTATTAGATTGAGTTATTTACAATTAAATTATGGACTAGGTCCATTTAATCAATCTAACCTATATACATACATATATATATATATATATATATATATATATATATATATATATATATATATATGTATGTATGTGTATATATGTATGTATATCAACA
This sequence comes from Scalesia atractyloides, assembly GCA_947069175.1. Lineage (NCBI taxonomy): Eukaryota > Viridiplantae > Streptophyta > Magnoliopsida > Asterales > Asteraceae > Scalesia > Scalesia atractyloides. Next base: position 38,102,604 of record CAMTDV010000008.1, on the reverse strand, counting down.
AAGAAAAACCAACAATTACAAGTATGAAATTCAAGATAAAATACTTGTACGAAAAACAAAACGAAAGCCTAAGTGTCTAATAGATTAGAACACTTGTAGGTCGAAAAACGAACAAAGTATCAGGAATCGAATAGAGATTTGTACGGAACGCAAATCTGTGAGTTCATGTTTTCCCTTTTATTTTAACGTTTTTATGGTTTTAAACGTGCGGGGATGTATACATGTTACAATTAATATAGCTGGGAAAATGAAAATATTTAGATCACATGTGAATAAGGCTCAAGCATTGGGGCCATTAACGAATAACAAGTACCAAGGAACAAGGGGATAAATCTATTGGGTTTGCGCGAGCCCCACTCTATTACGGCAATAATAACAGATCGTATTAGAGTGCTTTTGTGTCTAAAACGAGTGTCTCAGACACATAATAAATCGTCAAGATTTGGTTGCCACCTTATTCGGCATACAGATTAGTGTCCTTGCAACATACTAATGATCTTACAAGTTTCATTAAGCTATATTAAACAAGTTTATTTCAAATGTTTTTGATAATTCATTTGATACAAAATTTATAACATGAATTCACCAGCTTTTGTTGACGTTGTTTTCAAAACTAACATGTATTACATGAAACTAGTGGATGACCTTCGGGGAAAAATCTTGTTCATTTATTGTGAAGTCAAGATGTTATGTTTCATCCAGTCTTTGTTGTTGTGTTTTATAAACTTATGTCTAAATTTTAAATAATGTTGTTAAACTTGTGGTTTGTTTTAAAGACAAAAGTTTATATGTGAATTATGGTTAAATAAAAAGTATGGATGAATGTTTTGTAATGTAATACAATTGTCGTTTACTTGGTTAAATGCATTGATTGCTGCTCTGGCCACACCTCGCGACACGCTTCCGCTACATCGAAAATCGGGGTGTGACATTATTCGTCATGATTTATTAGAACATATTTTAAGAAAAAAAATATTTGTTTTGGGCATAATATGCATTTAAAATTCTATTTAGTTATATACAAATTTACATACCTTACAAGTGGTCACTCAACATTCGGCCGAAGATGTTTAAGTGAAATCGCTCGGACTCAACATTAAACCTCCTTCTTTATGACGTTTAATATTTTTAAATATCAAGAGGGCTTTTAAAAGGGTAGGTTTTGGCTAGGGGTATGCATTTTTTTGGGAAAAAGTGGTGAAAAGCGTAAAAGTGTCGGTTTTTTCAAACAATTTTTGTGGCTTAGAAAAAACTTTAACTAATGTTTTTTTTTGTTTTTTGAGTTTTTAGCTAAAGTTGAAACTAAGTCATACTTTTTTTATTTATAACCGAACTTGTTACTAAAAATAAAGGGTGTAAATAAAAAGATTTTTTTTGTGGATGTGGTCGGTTGTTTTTGCAAAAATTTATATTTTTGCGGGTTTAGAAATGAAAGGGTTAAGGCTCAAGGGGGTTTAACTAGGGGAATAAGAAAAGGAAAATAAAGGTTTAAAATGAAAATGGGTTGTAGTCCTAGTGCCTCTATCATTTACTTAATTGGATTAGTGTCGGTAAGTTTTGGGAACGTATTGATTTGGCATGTTCTTGATTTGTAAGGACCAAACAGGCTATCCACACAAGAAACGAGAAAATGAGAAATTAGTATAGATATGTATTTGTAAACTTGGTAAAGGCTCAAAAACTCGCTTTTGTAGGAAATGGTTATAATGTAAAAGTGTATATATAATCAAATTTTACAAAGTTTCGTTATGCTGGTTTTTATAATTTTCTTAATTAGTTATTTTTATCATTACGCTATCAAGTGTAAATTTGTAAAAGCATAATTTTTAGAACTTATTTTTCCTAAACTAAACCAAGATAAGTAGAACAATGAAAAATTTTGAAAAATATTTGGGGTGATTAGTAGTTTTCCAAGACGAGTTTTGTGTAACATCCCCCCACACTTAAATCACACATTGTCCTCAATGTGTCTCAAATACGATTTGTTTTAATTAAATAGGTGAAAAGTGGGGTTAAACAACAAATGTTAAGGTTACTAGTCACTGGGCACGGGGCGTGCCAGCTGGGCACGACCCTGTGGTGAAAGTGCTAGTAACATGAATTTTGAAAAGCTTACAGAAGGTAGGGCAGAAGGATGTGGGCTATGGGTATGGCCCTGTGGCAATTATATGTAACAGATTGGGAGCTGTGTTTCGTCACTTGGCATCTGATTTCTGGGCTTGGGGACCAATATGCTTAGTGTGTCCAAGCCTCCCAAGGTACTTGCAAGCTATAATCCTACCACAATATAACAATGCAACACAAAATAATAAGTCCTTACATAACGAGCATTCACTTGTTCAACCATTATCACACGAAAAGAAAAATAATATTGTAAGAAAGTAAATTGTTTAGAGAAGAAAATTGTTCATTGGGACGCAGCCCGGAAAATACCAAATTGTTCAAAGTTCAAAGAAAGAGATAACCTGAAGGATTGATCTTTCACCCACCACCACCATCGCCTAGTCCGAGTCCATGTCCTCGCCCTCTTTCTCCTCCTCGTCATGATATGCCATGTGCTCCCAGATGTAGGTAATGTCGTTTTTCATGCTAACGATATTGCGTTCCATGCTTCGGATCCGGCTGCTTGAGCTTTGTCCCAAGCTATAGGCATTCCTAGACACTTGGAGGTTATCCTGCATGATATTGTATAAATTTTGGAGGTTAAGAAAATCACCTCCTCCTTGAGAGGAGGAGCTCGGGGCGTGTCCTGAGTATCGAGGATGGTTAGGGTCATCTTCGATTGTGAGAACCTCATTCGGGTCATTAGGGTTCCAGACCTGGCCACGTGCAACCTTAAAGCGCATGAGACCATTGTTGCAATCGATGATAAGACCCAAGCTTCAGCATAAGGCTAGATCAGCCTTTGCCACACCCACTCCCTTATGGAACCTACTCGGAGTGCGCTTAATGTAATTCTTGAATAGCTTGGCGATCCATCCTCCAAAGAATCTCAGTGTGCGGGTGTTGGCGGTGGCATTTGCACCATGTTCCTTAACAACATGTGGGCGACATCGATAGGTTGGCAATTCAGGATGCAATATAGGCAAGTTAGCTCCCAAGATTCACCACCCCACCACTATCCTTCCTTTGGCACAAAGAGCCAATAAGGACCCGATGAATGTATCGGATTAGAGGGTCCCTTATCTTTGTGCTGCTCGGATCATAGTGGCCATCATCAATATGTGACCATGTAGCTTGTCTCAGGTTATCTGGGAGTTCACGGACTCCTTCCGTGAAGTATGGCTCAGATGTGTCTTCCTCAGTGTATAACCTAATGTTTACGCCAAACTAGGCCACAGAAATGCTATACCATCCACACCTAAACTGAACTGCATTTGACTCAAATAGATCTGGCTCATTCTTTTTGAAAATGAGTTTACTTAAGAATTCCATGTTGTACTCGTGAACGGATCTGAGTCGGGTCTATAAAAAGGTACAGAGTGGACCAGTGATCAGAGTATCGTATCTCTCCCTTTGCCCCACAGTTTCAAGAGTGGTAACACACTTGTCTTGGTGGTTCTTCAGGCCTTGGTTGTAGCACTTCAAAGCGGTTTTTGTACACAAACTCATAACTTTTGAACCTTAGGAACTTATGAGGTGCCATTCCTGCAAGAAAGAACCATTAAGACAATCAGTGTGTCAAAAATTAGGCGAAAAAGGGAATCGGGGGGTCTGGACACGGCCTCGTGCCTACCAGGCATGACCCCGTGTCTGTAGAATGGGGTGCTCACAACCCTGTGGTCAGTGGGCACGGCCCCATAGTGAACCTTATGTTAACCCAAATTTAAGGTTTTTAAGCCGGCTTCGAAAATTTCAAAATTTTTGGTTCATCATGTGCGGTTTACCCCGAAAATCAAACCCCAAGTATTAAATTTGCACTATTACTTGTTTACCCCTTCAATTTTAACTTTTTTCGGTTATGAATGAGGGTTTGTGGAAAACTCTTTGAACAATTCGATTTTTCTAACAATGATTGGTTATTTACTTCTCAAAACACTTCTATTTACTACTAGTAACAAGATCTAAGCAAAAATTTGGGATTGGCACGGGTCTAGTTTAAAAACCCAAGGTTTTCCCCAAATTTTTGATGTTAAACTACATGAAAAGTGTTAATTTAACTAATCAAGATGTTAGAATCATACTTTGTCTTTTGGTAAGAAATCGTCAAAATCCCGAAAAAATGAGAGGAACCGGCTGCTCCAGAGAAACGAGTCATGGTTTTGTGTTGAAAAAGTGAAGAAAAAGGGGTTATAAACCCGTTTGCAGATTTGCCACGGCCCCGTGGCTAAATATTATTATTATTTTTTATATATATAAATTGTGCGTGTGTGGCCACTTCTCCGAGGGTTCTTTGTTTGGTACTTACTTGATTCGCGTTCATTTTGCTTCTTCCAAATGTACCTACAAGATATTAAAAAGAAAAATATAAATATTTACAATTAATGTTTGATTATTCATCAATCATTCATATGCTTCTTGGAGTGTTATTTCAACTTTTTCATCCTCAAGGAAACCTCTATAGAGCTTAGCCTTTGCCATTGACCTTGAAAGGTTCACTGTTTGGAGGTTTAATTTCTATGGCGCCATGTGGAAAGATTTGGGTAATGGAAAAAGGCCCTGACCATCTAGACTATAGTTTTCTAGGAAACAACCGAAGTCTTGGGTTAAACAAGAGCACTTGATCCCCCTCCTAAAATTCTTTAGGTTTGCTTATTTTATCGTATATGTTTTTATGCGTTCCTTATAAATTTTAGAGTTGGAAAATGCTTGATTTCTCATTTCTTCTAATACATTCAATTGATAGAATCGATTTTTAACAGAAGTTTCTTGGTCTAGGTTTACGTTTTTTAATGCCCAGTATGCTTTGTGTGCAATTTCTACTAGGAGGTGACAATTTTTTTTCCATAGACGAGCTTATACGGGGTAGTGCCTATTGGTGTTTATAAGCTGTTCGAATGGCCCATAAAGCATCGTCTAATTTATTTGTACAATCCTTTCTATTTTGACCCATAGTTTTTTCTTGGATTCTTTGTAAACCTCGATTGGTTACTTCGGCTTGACCATTGTTTTGAGGGTGATAGGCAGTTAAAACATGATGATAGACCCCATATTTTGTTAAAATTTTATTTAATTGGTAATTACAAAAATGGGTGCCTCTATCACTAATAAGTGCTTTTGGAGTGCCGAAATGAGAGAATAGTCATTTTAGGAATTTTACCACAACTCTCTTGAAGAGCTTCGGCTTCGACCCATTTAAACATGTAATCGACTGCCACAAGAATGTATCTATTTCCTCTTGACGGTGGGAAAGATCCCATAAAATCTAAGCCCCAAACATCAAAGATTTCATAAATAAGGATACCATTTTGAGGCATTTCATTTCTTGATGAGATATTACCTGTTCGTTGGCATGTGTCACATGTTTTTATTAAATTATATGCATCCTTATGGATGGTTGGCCAATAAAATCCTGAATCGAATACCTTACATGCGGTGCTTGTTGCTCCATGATGTCCTCAATATGGTGCTTCGTGACAATGACGAAGAATCTTTCTTGCTTCTTGACCATGGACGCACCTTCGTATAAGTTGGTCGGCACAAATTTTAAAAAGATATGGATATTCCCAAAAGTAGTGCTTGATATCGGCAAAGAATTTTTTTATTTGATGATGTGACCATTCTTTTACTAAAATGCCACTAGCGAGATAGTTAACATAGTCGGTGTACCATGGTTCTTCTTGATTTTCAACCATTTCTAAGGATTCGATGGGGAATTTATTATTGATGAGCTCTTCTCAAGTTAGCTCCAAAGCGGGATCTTCCAACGAGATAAGTGATCAACAACAGTGTTTTCCACCCCTCGTTTGTCTTTTATTTCAATGTTGAATTCTTTGAGGAGAAGAATCCACCTAATGAAACGTGGTTTGGCATAAAATTTTTTTTTAAAAGGTATCGAATGGCGGCATGGTCCGTATAAACTATTGTTTTAGAAAGAACAAGATAGGAAGGGAATTTATCAAAATCAAATACTACGACAAGTAGTTCTTTTTTGGTAGTTGTATAATTTTCTTTAGCTTCGTTAAGAGTTTTACTTGCATAGTATATTGGGTGAAAATGTTTTCTTTTCGTTGTCCCAAGACCGCTCCAACCGCGAAGTCACTTGCATCGCACATGATTTCAAAAGGTAATTTCGAATCGGGTGCTATCATGATTGGTTTTGACTAGCATTTCTTTTAGTGTAAGAAAAGCTATTTCACAATCCTTGTCAAAGATGAATGGGGCATATTTTTCAAGTAATTTCGTTAGAGGTCTAGATTTTTGAAAAGTCTTTGATAAGTCGCCTATAAAATCCGGCATGTCCTAGGAAACTTCGTATGGCTCGAGCGAAGGATGGGGGAGGTAATCGGGAAATACAGTCTATCTTTGCCCGATCAACTTCAATTCCTTTGCTTGGGATTATATGATCGAGTACTATTCCCTTCGTTACCATGAAATGACATTTTTCCCAATTAAGGGCTATGTTAGTTTCCTCATATCGAGATAGCATTCCAAAGTTATCGAGGCGTTGGTCAAATGTATCTCCAAAGATAGAAAAGTCGTTCATAAAAACTTCCATGGTCTTTTCTATCATATTGTGGAAGATGGCCACCATGCGACGTTGAAATGTTGCGGGGGCATTGCATAGACCAAAATGCATGCGTCGATAAGCAAAAGTTCCATAGGGGCATGTGAAAGTTGTTTTTTTTGTCTTCCGGTGCGATAGGAATTTGAAAATATCCGGAGAAACCATCTAAAAAATAAAATTTATGACCGGATAGTCTTTCTAGCATTTGGTCGATAAATGGCAAAGGAAAGTGGTCTTTCCTTGTTGCCTCGTTTAATTTACGATAGTCTATACAAAACCTCCATCTGGTGACAGTTCTTGTTGGAATAAGTTCATTTTTTCATTACCTACAACCATCATTCCTCATTTTTTTGGTACTACTTGGACGAGACTCATCTAATGGCTATCAGAGATAGGATAGATGGGTCCAGCGTCTAGTAGCTTTATGGCTTCAGCTTTAACCACTTCTTGAACATTTAGATTTACTCTTCTTTGTGGTTGTATTACCGACTATAGTCATCTTTCATTAAAATTTTGTGTGCACATGGATGGATTGATGCCTTTGATGTCCATAAGTTTCCATGCGATTGCTTATTTGTGTTTTTTCAAAAGTTTTATTAATTTTTCTTTTTCAAAAAGTGTTAATTTTGAAGAAATGAGGACGGGAAGCTTACCATAATCGTCTAAGAATGTGTATTCTAGACCTTTTGGTAGTTCCTTAAGTTCGAACGACGGTGGGTCTACAAGAGACCGCTTATTTTCTTCTTTGTTAAGGTTGATGGCTGAAAAGGTTTGTTCGACGGCGACCTCTTCTTTGACGATTTGCTCTTTTGTTTCTTCCGTATCGGGTGGCTCTGCTTCATCTTCAATTAGGGGGTCATCATTGCCAATTGAATATTTCATTGATTGGTCACGATTGGCGTGCCTTTTGTTGTCCCCTAGTTTGAGTGGTAGGTAGTTTTACTTCCGATTGATTAAGGCTTGATGGGTTTTTATGAATGGTTGTTCCAACACGAGTGGAGCATCATCTAGGATGATAAATTTGGTTGGTACTACCATTGGATTTGTTTGAATTAAGATATCCTCAATCATTCCTTTGGTTTTCATCATTTTTCGATTAGAGAGAAAAATAAGAATTTTAAGTGCGAAAAATCACTAGTACCCAATTTTTTCAAAAATGTAGTTTGGCATTATGTTAACACAAAGATCTTTATCAATTAACACATTACTAACGAAGATATTTTGAAAAAAACATGATACCGGTTTTATGTTCAATTCATGGTGTTCATCTTGTATTAGTAAAGTTTGATCATTTGTTAAGTTAATGCTAACCCTTTCACCGATTTTAGTAGTTGTATATAGTTCTTTTAAAAACTTGGCATGAGGAGATACCAAAAAATGATTTTCAAAACAAGGTTGTAAAATGTGAATTTCTTGAAAAAAAAATTTTGTTTTGTTTTGAAATCATCATTTTTAGGTTTACTGGCTTGATTCATGCGTGAGTTTTTTAGTTTGTGGTTCTTCTATTTTTACCTCTTCGATTATTACCTCTTTAGTACAAATGGCCTCATAATTCTCACGAGATCTCTTAAGTAAGAGTTTTAAGTTCTTGAGACTTTGTATGAGGCTTTCGGCTTCGGGATTGATTGTTGGTGGGTGTCGTTTGTTTCAAACAAATTGGCATCCCAATCAAAACTTGGTTTTGGGAGCTCAAACCTTCGTTCTTCATATGTGGAGTATGAGGTTGATGGTTGAAAAATGTAACAATGTTGTACCGAATGGGATTCACCGCAAATGATACAATATCGTTCCTCGTAATCATCCTCAATGTAGTAGTGGTTGTAATCTTCTGAGTAGTAATCCATTGGAATATACTCAGAAGATTAACGAGCCTCGAGATCAGAAAACAAAAAAATAAAATTTAAAAGGGAGATGACCACGGCCCCGTGCTGAACTGGCACGGCCCTGTGGGCAAGCATGTATCTGGGTGTTTTAATTTCTGTAGCATGGGGGCGTAGCCAGCTGACACGGGCCCGTGGCAATTCTACTGTAAAGAAAAATAACTTTTGAAAACGGGCTCACAGTTTTACAAAATGTACAGAATTTGATTAGGCCGCTAATTTTAAACTTTTTTAAAAACCTTGTGTCCCACGCAACGGTGCCAAAAACTTGACGTGGTTGAGTATGGTTATAATTTTTGTTATTTTTAGGCACTTTTTACTTGTAGATCAAGATTTAAATTTATAAAACACTATACAATACTACCACTATACACACGTTAGGGCAAGTGCACCCATCGTGGACATAGTATAGTGATGGTAAGATACCGAGGTTGTCTAAGGACACAAGAACTTTTAGTACAGGATTATCGTTAATGTCTAATCTAACCACATTTTGATAAAAGTTTTGAAAGTTTTAAAAAATATAAAAGTAAAAACGTAAATAAAAAGGAAAACAAATAGATAAGAAAGAATCACTTGGTTCCGACTCCTCTTTTACATATCTTTTGATGATTTCCGCACTTTAGGAATTTTAAGAGATTATCTTAGTTATAGTAGTAGGCATCTCTTGTGAAGGCGACGTTACCCTCAACCTATTGGTCTGAGTCAGCAGGGATACAGTCCCGCAAGTTCGGAATATTGGAAGATAATTAGGTAAGTTATTAATGTGAAAAGCGGTAGGCCCCTCTGGTGGAGGCGACGTTACCCTCGTCCATATTGGTTTGAGTCAGCAAAGATACCCTCCCGCAAGGCTGGGTAAAGTTATAATAGTAGTTTATTTATAAGGGGTTCAAGCCGTTCTTACTTCCCCTGATTTGATGCTATATGCCTCAAGGGAAGTCCAAATAAGCTTGAATTAAGTCCTCGCAGGATCTATACACTTAACGAGACAAGAACTTTACCCAAACACCTTTCTAACCCCCTTCTAGGTAGTTAACGCACTTTATATAGACCATAAAGACACGGATGAGTGAATCAATGAAACATGAATAAATGTTCAAATAAAGTTCAATTTCAATATAAAAACTAGTTATTAAAGTCATTAATACATACCCAAATAAAAAGTTGCCAAAGATTGGAAATCAAAAAGTAATATATAAAAGATTTATCTTCACCAAGTGATGTAAGAGATTTAGCCGAGCATGTCCTTTGTTTGACAAGAACTCTTACGATCAATCTTGGATCCCGAGACTACTACACACTCTAAAAGATGAAAGATGGATGATAGTGGTGGGTGTTGGTGTTGTAGTGGTGGTGGACTGATGGCATGTATGAGAGAAGTGGTTTGCCAAGGGATGCCTTTCTCCAAAGCCCAACACCTCTATTTATAGCTGAAAACAGAAGGCGACCACGACCCCATGCCCGCCTGGCACGGCCCCGTGGTGGACTTTTTCTCTCCCTTCATTAACTGCAGATGTAAGGTCATTGTACCAACATGCCTCGTGGTGGCAGAGCACTGCCCTGTGGTCAGTGTACTTGCTGTACTATCTCAGATTCTGCGAATCTTAAAGTTGACCACAACCTGTGTTGAGTTGGCACCGCCCCGTGTTGGTTGTCTGTTGCTGTTGTCTTTTTCTGCAGAGAATCTTTGGCTGGGCACGACCACACGGTTGCTGGGCGCGGCCTGTGCCTGAGCTTCTGTCTTTGTTATTTTTGTTGTTTTGGATGTGATTGGGGGGTCGGCATGTCGTGTCAATCCTTCTTCTTAGTATTTGGGTTGGTTGCTACTGTTAATTTGTTCCTTTTATATACTTAAGCTCTTTTGATCCTGTAATTTAAAAGTAAACAAAGAAACATGCTTTTTCCAACATTGGTACTGAAAAGAGTTGATTTTATGCCTTATTTGACGTAATATATATGTTGCATTTTGCGTACGTCATTAAATATATTGAACCCAAAAGTGTAAAGTGTAAAAAGGGTGTTCGAGTGTACTCACGATTTTGCAAAGCTTTCCTTTGGTAATCCCGTGAAGAGTTGGAGAATGGAACACCGAGATCACCCTACATGGGGTAAACAAAGGTGTGTAACTATTCGTATTGTTAACGGAAGATTCAGATTGGAATTTCAAGTACAAAAAGTATGTATGCACAAAGTAATTATCTAGACTTAAACACCTGTTTTTGACACTATAAGTCCCGTAAAGGTTGATGTGATTTCATGGGTTAAGTGACCCATTAGAATCATAACGAGAGGTTCAAGACATAGATAATATAACCTATTGCTATGACAAGTAACCATCCGATTATCATCAAGGGTTCGGTTAAATACATGTTTATATATATATATATATATATATATATATATATATATATATATATAATAAAGTTTACATAATAATTTTAAGTTAAGTCCATCAAGAGTATTCATAGATTGTCATGTAAGTCAAGCATGGAGGATTAACCTCATTGTATGATTTACCAATACACAAATCATCACAAGGTTGATTTAGATGGTCATGAATGAAAAGGAAATGTATAACTTCTTATTATATCAAGTAGCTAAGTAAGCTTTAATCCGAGTGAGTCATTCCCAACATGGAAAGAGTTAACTAAGTGTTAGAGGCTAGACGAGGTTAAGTTACTTTAAGTCTAGCAAACTACTTGAGATAGCAAGGTAAAACAAAAAGTGAGGTGGTGGAATGAGGTTAGGATAGTCAAGGCTTCCAAGTATTCATACCTATACCAAAACACAAGTCTTGCCATAAACTTCATGGCAAGCTCGGATGGTTTCATCACTTGTGGGTTGCATAAACCCTAGCAAAAGCAGAAAGTGTAGAGGTGTTTGCACCTCTTAAACTTATAAGAATCTTCTCCTAACAAGTCTCACAACCTTAGATAGGCTTAAGAACAAGTAGACACAAGACTGAACAAAGAAAAATATAGTTTATAAAGTTTTAACAAAACATTCTTCCAAAACAAAAAGTTTGGACCTCAAAATGGTGATGTTCCATCTTGGTTTACCATGGTAAACCTGTGGAAACAATCCTAGAGGTGTTCCAAGCTTTGTAGTAGAAGATTTGATGAAGAAAAGATGAAGAAAATGAAGTATAGTGCTCGCTTTGGCACTTAGAACAATTTGAGTTTTTTGATATTTGCAACTCTTTTGAGAGTGTTATGGAGGTATAGAGGAGTATGGAAAGTGAAAATGAGGTGATGGAGGGTTGCTTTTATAATGGTGAAGTAGGTTTTGTGTTTAATAGAGGTTTGAAGATGATTGGGTGAGTTTTGAGGTGAGAAATGTAACATTCGTAAAAAAATGAATCCTAAAACCCGACCCGTTTTTGTAACTCGATCCGTTTTCATATTCCACTTAATTTTGTTTAAATTTTAAGAAATAAAATGTCTTGGATTCTATGTTTTGATCATACACGTTATCATACCTGGTGATTTATAGTCTTATACATGTTTTAGACAACCTTGTAAATTCATTTCCATGTATTTTGAAGCAACCCTCCATATCTCTAAGGTCTAAAACTAAGGTTTTCCTTAAGTTAATCAAAAACTCTGGAGACTTCGTGAACATACCTAGCACATCATATCCTAACCTTCTTATCATCCACACTTCATTACATACATGCCTTAAGATAAGACATTGTGTTTTGGAGGGTTTAGATATAAATGATAGCAAATAAGAAGCTCTACATGTCGTATTCTTAGTTTTGTCATAAGGTGACTTTCGGGTGACTTTCTTACCAACTTTCCCCATCCTTAAGCTATCATTCTGGTCCATTTAAAGCTCCAAGATATACTAGGTATACTAAGGATCAAGTAGGTTCAAATGGTGCATAAAACTGAGCTCCAATGTAACGGGAATCACAAACACAAGTTTTAGAACATAACCCTCGACCCGCATCAAGACCCAAGGTTTAAGCCCAATTCTCGACACCATGGATGTTGGATTACTCTCTTCCATATGATATTACTCTGAGAGTAATGAACGTACGCGAAAACCGTGCACGAAACGGATTATAACGAAGTGGGAATCGCGAAAACAAGTTTGGTGTTTGTTGCTGATTTGAAAGACGCGAAATTCTTGTTTTAAAGTCATCCCACATCGCCCCAATCACCATTTTATGCTCCATTTTACACTTATAAATACATTTTCTTGGTTCTTTATAGCTTGCAACTCCTAGTTTGAGTATAAACAAGTAGAATAACCAAATTTGGTGGCTCCACAAGCACAATACCCATTTGGGTGTGGTGTGTAGTAGTTTTTATTTCCGCTTTTGAAGAGGAGGTGCTACCCTTCAAGCTCTTCTTAATATTCATTTATTTATTGCTTTCTTAGTTTAATTAGTTTAGTTTTTTTAGTTAAGGAGCATTAGGCTCATTAAGGTGGCCTAGTTTAGGCTCGCCTTTAGGCTTGGCGTAGCCTTATAGAGGCTCGTTAGGCTCAACGAGTCTAACATATCATGTTCGTTCATTTAGCTATGCCTAGCATAACGTTTACCCTTTTCTTGTTGCATTCGTTTGTCTAGCTTAAATCACGCTTATCAATTGGATTTTCTCCTTATTCTCGTGTGGTTTTTCACTAAGGATTAAAAACGCAAACACGGTGAGTGAATTCTTACAAACTTCCCCTTTTTATTCCTGCTTTGGGGTGTATCATGTGTCATTTATTTATATCGTTTATTCAAACACTTGTGCTACTACCATTATATGATCTAACGTGTTATGTAGTGTTTGGTTTATTGTTATATGTGGTTATATTTTCTCATTTCAGTCAAGCATTCACATTAGTCCTATCATTTTCTCATTGGATACGAGTAGAGCATCGCGTTGCCTAATTAGATCGGCTCCGTTTGATTGAGCCTTGATCTCATATCACATCATTTATCATGCTTATGTGTTCATTGCTAGATGTTTATGTGGTTTGTGGATAGTTTACATATAAGTTTGCTCATACTTGGTTATGCACATTTTTATTAAATTAATCAACATAATTATTTCTTTCAAATGTTTAAACAAGATTCACTCGCCAACCTTTGTTGACCAAAAACCATTTCTACACATGATACAAGTGAACAGGTATGAAGAGAAGATTGGACATAAGATGGGCCTTAGTTAACAAGAAACGGACTAGTGCAATATACTTGTTATAAACATCGTCTTGTGTTTGTAATTGTTTATGTGAATTATTTGTATTGTGAGACACTTGATATAAATTAATGAATATTTAAAACAAGTAATAGCAAGTCATAAGCTCTCGAGTTAACCCAATCATGCCCTAATCACCTATTCCGATGCGGGTCCGGGTGTGACAAGAAAGATGGCCAATGCAAGAGCTGGTAGCAACCTTCAGCGGATCAGGGGGTGGCGTTACGCGTAGCCCAAAGGGTCTGGGCGTCGCATGACGCGATGCCTTCCTTGTCCGCTTAAAGTTTGTTTCCTTGTATTTTGGCCACTAACTTTTCATGTTTTGACATTCATGCATAAACCTTGGCAATTAACATGTTTTTAAGTATGTATAACATATATAAGTATAATTCAAGTATCGAGAATGTATGTATAAGTATTTGCACATATAAATAGTATCAGAATACATATTCACGACTGTATGTAAAGCAAGTATGAGTTTGCGAGACGAATGCATGACAAGTATGTATAGCCAACGTATAATTTATGTAAAATGATTAAGATTTATTACGATCAAAGCCTCGGATTACAATGATAGGAAAATAAATATGATTACAAGGGACTTCAAGTTTCCAAGAACAAAATACATGACAAAACTTTCTAAACAAGGAAAGTTACAAAAGCGAGGCGTTACACTGGCTAGTTTAACAGCAGTATCATCACTAACACATTGAGTGGGTTGTACTAGAAGACTTGCATGCATCGCGAGACCGATGAATACGACCATCAGACAAAGCTGTAGACTCTTCACTCGAGAGGAGAATAGTTTTCCACGAGCAGGAGACCTTACGACTTCAGGCTTCACTGAAGCAAAGGCTACACACCTATGGGAGTAACGATTTGGATACCCAAACTCTCCTTAGTCGGGTGATTAAAGTTATCATATATTTGCTGCAACTAAGGGCGCTCCCCCTCTATGAGCACCCTTACAACCATATCCCCAACAATCTCCGGATCCAAAACATTGATCAACCCATACGGTGCAATAACTACTTATGATAAGAAATCCAACATACGAAAATAAAAAGCAAGATAACGACCAACAACGATTACCTTTGTTCTTGTACCCACAGATGGGCGCCGCCCTCGGGTTTGAGGGTGCCCACATCATGCTCATCTTAGCCGTAACCAAAGCTTTCTCATCTAACTGAAGCATCGTAATAGAGTTTCTAGTGAGGGTCTTATACCATTGCTCCTCCGCATATGAACCCACTCGTAGTTTTGGAAATCCCTCGTCAGTAGAGCAGTAGTCCCTGCTAGATGGTAGAGCATTCGTAGTACCAGAATTGAAAGAATAGAAACCACCAGTGCAAGAGACATAATAGAACACATTGAACATGTCAATAGGAGGGAATAAATGTTGAGCTCAACAGATAAACTCAAAGTGAGTAATTCGGGGCATGCCGAGAGCATTGATCTGGGAGCTATGCAACCCATAGCGCGTGAGAACCTCCCTAAGAAACTTGGTGATAGGGAGAAGTTACCTTCCTTGAAAAAGGAGGCATATAGCGTGATATACCCAGGAGGAGCATCAAGGGTTGTACTCCCTGGCGTAGGAAATTGAGCACCCTAGTTGACAGGGAAACGGAACGTCCGGTTGAGTTGCTGAAACTCATCTTCCTTCGAGTTTACGACGGCTTGTTCAGCCGTCATCAGATCCTTGGGTTTGGATTTCTTCCCTTTCTGGGAATCCTCAGGTTTAACGCAGGTTGACATTTTTGACAAATTGAAGGGAAAAACAGATGAAGGTTAGAAATTAGAGAAGAAAGATAAAGGGAAGGGAAATCGCTAAAGGAGAAGTTGGGAAGATAGAAATTTTGGCCAAAGATCTCGGGGTATTTATACCCATCGCATCTAATGCGATGGGAAACTGAACCGACAAGTGGGGAAGCCCTATCAATGGAGAGGCGACACGTCAGGCGGCAAAAACTGAAACATCATTTATCAAGGGCGCATGGCCGCCACACGCCTGCCACCCTGACGTGTCCCTACAAAAAGAAACTGCACCACACTTTGATGCGACAGCTACCCCAACTGGTAGAGCTACAGAGACATATGTGAGATGTCAATCTCACCAACCACCCCACTTGCTCCTTGAAAGGAAAAACTTCTCTTTGAAGCAACCTTATCCAACGCTCACACAATTCCTGGGCTCACTTTTGTACGCCAAAATCCATGCGCTTTTTTGGCTCATTTATGTACACAAAAATCCATGCGCTTTTTTGGCTCACTTCTGTACACAAAAATCCATGCGCTTTTTTGGATCACTTCTTTACGCCAAAATGCATGCGTTTTTTTGGCTCACTCCTGTACGCCAAAATCCATGCGCCTTTTTGGCTCACCCCTGTACGCCAAAATCCATGCGCTTTTTTGGCCCACTTTTGTATGCCAAAAGCCAATCGCTTTTTTGGTTCACTTTTGAACGCAAAAATCCACACGCCTCTTTGGCTCACTTCCCTACGGCAAAGTCAAGTTGCCTTTTTGGCTCACTTATGATTACCCATACATAATAAAATTATTATGAGTCAAGAATCCCTCCTAGCTAATAAACTCACCTGGAAGCCACTGGAGTGGGGGGGGGGGGGGACTTGAAGAGGTATGATCCCAAATCACATGTGGGCACATGTCAAAGGGACCACACCACTCGAAGCTAGCAGCCTTGTCACAAGAAGATATCAAGAAGGTTCTAGAACCTTTTGGAAGAAGACACATGGCAACAAGAAGATGCTCCTAGCAGACAGAAAGGACGATAGGTGGCACCAATAGCGAGATGCCAACTCCAATCGCAAGATCCTTGGAGGACAATGCTGAGCTGGGCGAATAACCGTGCGCCATGTCACCTCAAGGACTGACAACGTCATAGGGGATATGACGAATAATCGTGCGCCATGTCACCTGAAGGACTGACGACATCTGGCACACACTAGCTAGCTGGCAGGTTTCCTCCTTCACTACTCTCCGGGTATAAATAGAAGACTCAGCCCACAGGTTTAAGGATTCGATTTCTTACTCGCTCACTATAAACACACACTAATCCTTAAATCGATTACTTATTCTCACGCTGGAGGGTGGTTACAAGGAGAACCCCCCATCTTCTCCTTCTTGTAGTCAGTCACTGGTGTTGTTCGTTTAGCGGGATACCTAAGAAGAGTTAGCCATTCCTCAAACGCAGAATAGAGATTGAATCCCTTTATACGAGACGACCCGACTAAATAGTATAGAACTATTCGGTGTTTCTTCAATTACTATTTACAATGATATACCTACATATATATATACACACATACACACACTAAAGAACGTCGGTGCTACAATGTAACGATGGAATTACCGTTTTGTCCTTCGAACATAATTACACATTTACCCTTTGTTCAACCATAAGGATTTTTGCAATCACCATAGAGGCCGACCACCGTTGAAGACGGGTAAAGAGAGAGAGATAGGAGATTAGACGGTTGTACAGTTGTGGCCAATTTCGGCGATAGGTCAGCTTTGCGAGTTATTGGCTGAAGTTCACCTAGTAGATAGCGCCACGACGTTTTCCCGGCAGCACAGCTAAGGCGAAAGACGGATGTAGTGATTTCAGACGGTTGCAATGGTAGTTGAAAGAGAAAAGGTAGGTGGAGTGTTATGGTTGTTTGCGATGATCATCTTCGTGGTTGACAGTGTACCGGGGGTTAGCGACAGTGCGGTGGTGATGGCTAGATGGTTACGATGTCGTGGCAGTGGCGATTTTACAGTCGTGGTGAGGTGTTGGATTTTTTGAGAGTGTTGAACTGGGTTGCGACATTGCTGGTTTACATATGGTTTTTGAATAGGTGATGGTTTCTAAATAGTTCGGTCAAAATCTCACATTTACCCCTCTTTCCTACTGTGAATAGTTAAATGCTTTTATTTTATATAAAATAAATGCAAATGGGTGTGGAGGGGCTTGGTTGGGAGCATTGCTCGACACATGGCAAGTGTGGGCTCCACTAATCCAAATAAAAAAAAAGTGAGATTTAGAGGAGGCGTGTGCAGGCCGGCATTTGGGCGCCATGTGGCATTCTATTTATTGTTATTTTTTTAATGTTGACAATTTAAATAAAAATACACAATTTATATTAAAAGTATATTACATTAATTTAAAAAAAAATTACATAAAAACAACCCATAATAAAAAAACCTATTTATTAAGTCCTAAAAAATTAAAGAAAACAACTACTTATTAAATCCTACAAATTAAAAAATAACTAAATAGTACGATAAATATTAAAGTGGGCAACCCAATTAAATTTTGTATTCGCATCGTACTTGTACTTGATCTTCGCGATTTCGAGTCGATCGTCGTTGGTTAAGTCGCCAGCAGGGACACGGTTGAAGCAAGTTTTAAAGCAATCCAACTTCGGTTTGAGCTCACGCCATTTGTGTTGACACGCGTTTAACTTGTAACGCGTGTTGCCGACGTGCTGTTAATATTGTTGAAACGCTCGACCCTGATAACAGTTTGACCGCGTTGTAGAGTATGTAGAGCATCGACAATCGATCTAACAAGTGTGATTTCTTCCTCTTCGATCCAGTGCACCATGTTTACCTTTGTTTTTTTTTCCTTTTTTGGTGTGGGTGTGGGTGAAGATGATTGGGAGAATATGGTTTGGGGTTGGGTACTTATATGTATAAAATGTAATTTTTTAAACTTGGTTTGGCATAGAAACTACCACAAGCCGTTCAAAAATTTAAAAAATGACCGTTTGGCCTGGCCATGCCAACGATCCAATATCTTTAGCCATCCAGCGCCCGACACGTCACCCAACCCCCTCGCCCCACGCCATACAGAATAGCCACGCTAAGTGAGCAACGCCAAGTCCAACACCGAGCTGGGGTGATGTAGCTGGCATAAACCCCCTTTCAAGTCCCATCCAACGCCCCATACCCAACAGTCTTAGGCTCTAAGTGTTTAAAATTCATGTTAAAATTTGATGTCTAATTTTTGTAGCAATATTAAGATATCCAAAACTTTCAATATTTATAATGCTAACACGTATTATTAAAAAAAACTAATTTTCTTTTGCGATGTTGATTTTAAAGATCGTATTAACAAATATCTTTCATATTTATATACTAGGTTAAAACCTTCTGCATTACACGGGTTGCATAAATATAACTTTATATAATATAAAATATATTTAAAAAAAACTCGTATATTGCACGTTTTAAATAAAATATAATATCATATGTTAATACAAACAGTCATAAAGATTTATCTTTTAAAAATGAACATAGATGTACTATTTACTTATTATAATATTTTACTTTGTTTTTTTTATTTTGTATAAGTGTAATTTTATATAATAAATAATAAAAAATATATATCTTTAAAAAAACTCGTATATTGCACGTGTTTAGTAAAATATAATATCATATGTTAACACATACATTCATTAATTTTTTTTAAAATAAAATTTAATATACTATTTACTTATTATAACATTTTACTTTGTTTAATATGTATTCTTAACTATTTTTTTGTTTAAAATTATTATTTTGGTTATTATTTAATATGATCATAATAAAATAAACGTTCATATTATTATCTATTTTTTTAAATTATTGTTATTATTATTATTATTGTTATATTTATTATTATTTAATACGATCATAATAAAAACAAATGCATCCTTATCTAAATACTTATTCTTATAATATTTTTGTTTAAAATTATTATTATTATTATTATTTAATATGAGAGACAAATAAGAAAATAAGATGAGAAAGCACCAAAAAGTGATATGTGTCCAAAAAATATTTTCATTTATTGGTATACGAAGATTTAATTTAATATATGTATATATTTATTATATTAGCAAAA
The DNA here is from genome assembly GCA_947069175.1 of Scalesia atractyloides. Lineage (NCBI taxonomy): Eukaryota > Viridiplantae > Streptophyta > Magnoliopsida > Asterales > Asteraceae > Scalesia > Scalesia atractyloides. Next base: position 38,082,975 of record CAMTDV010000008.1, on the reverse strand, counting down.
CAAAACCAAATATGTATATCAGTAACTCCCAGTCCTGTAACAAACTTAACTATATTAATTGAGTTCACACTGCAATTCGCGGGAAAACTCCTTACACAATTTCACACTCCTTGCATAGAACATGTTTATATGAGTCTAGCCGTCTTGGTGTTTTCTGTTTTTTTTTTCTTTCGATTGCCATTTTTTTTCTTTCGATTACAATTATGAGTGTTGGTACCGATAAAAAGTGATGTGTCAGTACCGATAATAAGTGAAACAATACTAACCGATTTTCCGTCGCAAAGCGCAGAGGAATATTACTAGTTTTTGTAAAATAAAGAAGTTGATTATTTACATGTTAAGTTTTTTAAAGAAAAGATACAAAGGAAAAATGAGAAAATCATAAAAGAAAAAATAAGAGCAAATATACTAAAAATTACACCTTACACTACAAGGAAACTTGTTTTTAGCAAGGCCTCTAAATCTTTGCTACTAAAGGTAAAAGAAGTGACACAAATGCTTGTTGATCATTAGTGGTGACATGTGGTAGTTCGAAGGTTGATGGTGTTATCGCTAAAAGTGGGCCCTTTAATGTCGTTGCTTTTTTGGCATTTTCAATAATTTTCAATTTTGTGATATCCGCCACTTAACCAGGTTAACTATAACCTTAATGTTAGATTGATACCTTAACCGAGCCTTTGATTGGGTAAACATAGCCTTAAAACTAGGAAAACTTACAACTGGTAATAGGAGGTTCAAATTGAAACCCTAAATGGACATGCAAAATATAGAAATGTTCTGAACTCGATAAGTATTGGTAAACCTCCAGTAATTGTCTAATTATTACAACTACAACTACAACTACTTATAATTTCAAACATAGCAAAACTTGTTACTTATTACTAAATTTAACTCAATTATGCAAAAAGTTTCTTTCAATGGAAGTTTTCGTTGCAAAACTGAAGAAAATATTACGTGTGGAACACAAATAACACTTTTAACAACTTTAAGCCTAGTTAGTTAAATTATAAATTTAATTAATTAAGAAAAAATGAAAATAATTATTAATGTTATTATTTTTTTTTCATATTTAGTATTACATATATATTAAAATCCCTTTTGTTCAATTAAAACCCATATTTATCTCCAAAATACATTTAAACCTAGCATTGTGTTTAAATTTAAACAAATTAAACAATTCCTAATCCTCCTAAAGCTAACAAATTTGAAATCCTTATCCCTCGTACACACAAAATTAGCCTACATTCCTTTTAAATACGATAAACCTCAAATACATATTTCAAATAACTTATAGTTGTGGTGTAAGTCATATAGCTTAACATTTATCTAAACCTCTTCACTTCTACACCCTTAAACCATTCCTATCTCTTTATAACATTCAAATTTAGTTCTCCCTCTCTTTAATACTCACAAATTCGTTAATGGAAGTCTTAGGCATTGTATGGAGGTGAGCAAGCTACAACAATCATCAACATTGTTTTCATTGTCTCTTTGTTTCAAGATTGTATAAACAAAACCAAACACTAAACACTTCAAGTTTGATTTAACAATCATGTTAGTTCATAATAGGAATCATACTCGTTTAATGAGCTAAAGCTTGTAAAACACTCAAACAACAACTTCTGTTTTCGTAACATCTTATACATCTGATTTTGTTTTGAATTTAATATGGTCAAATGAACAGCAAATCACTTGATTCTTGAATCGAAAATAGTCTATTGATGTGTAGATCATATATAAAAATTTTCATAATTTTTAGAAAAACCTAAACTGGTTTTTATGATTTTTAGATGACTTAGGGTCAAATTGAGTTTTTCTAACAGAATTTGGGTCAATTATGAGACTCATAATTTGATCAATAATAGTTAAAAGGATTTGAATTTTTTACAGAAGGTACTCTAGTGGAGTCCCAAACTTTTACCACTGGCTGTGCATCAGTTGAGTAAACACATATTTTTATTATGAATTTTGGTTTAGACTGTTGTAGAAAAATTACTGTTTTGCGCTTGTGGTGATCTAGGATTTTTCACGAATTTTATATAAACATTTAGGTCTAAACACAATTTCACAAAGATTTTAGGACATATATGAATGTCTCGTAAAATTTTCAGATTTTAATTTAATCATTTTAGTATTTAACAAAAATCCACAAAGCTAGCCTAAAAATCAGATCTGAACCAAAGCTACTGGAATGTTTTGTTAACATTCTAACTTGCTTCAAATTAACCTGTTATGATATTTATATGATGAAAATGTATAATTAACCTCATCTAACATTAATAATAACTTGAACCTTTAAGTGTGAGAATCGTTTACCAGTCTTAACTATGCTTATTAGTTCATTTATCATAGTCCTTATACGCGAATCATGTTTGTAGCTTTCGCGTAGGATGATTCTTTATAGTCGTTTACCAATAATAGCTTTCGTATTCCTTTTACAATCGACTTTGTTTGGGCTTTGAATACCGTACAGGCTGTCCCCTTATAAATGGGTACGGGCCATTAATTTCTAGTAGGGCCCAGTCTGGTCCAAACCACAATATTGATTTTGTCATTCTTGTGTGACTGCAGTTACGAATTGTACCGTCTAAACATGGTACGAGTCATATGCTCTTTAAACTTCACGACATTTTTCGGCTTTCCTCCTACTCTAATCTTATCTTTTCACGTCTAAATTACTCCATTTTCAGTAATTACCTGCAAATCCCAACAAAACATTAATAACTACATATTCTTACCAGATTTGAGGTAATCACCTATTCAAATAGGTCTATTAACACTTAAATATTACGTATCCTATGGCTACATCACTAACCAATAAACTACTTGTATTTTTCCAAACCTATCGAACCTTCCAGCTTAATCCAACTTAGACTACATCATCCATCTTTAGCAAACAATCTCCCTCGTACTACTCAAAGACTTATTTTGAAACAAAACCCAGGATTAAACATTTCAAATCCTCATGCGTACTTGTTGTCATTTCGAGACATTGTCTTAGCAACGTTATACCTCATAACCTTAAACATAAGGTTCTGAGAATCTTATCATACTCTTTTCTAGAATCTATGAACTTTATTGCCTATAAACTTGTTTCTTATGTGTACTTGATTTTCTACAAACTAGGTTATCTATGGTTATCTGTGAAACTTGATTTTCTGTAAATTTAATTATCTATGAAATTTGAGCTTTCTAAGAAACTTGATTATCCATAAACTTGAAACATGATTTTTTTATGAATTTGATTTTTATATAAAACATGATATTCCATGAGTTTGATTTTTCTATGATCATTATTTTCCATGAGCTTGATTTTTCTATGAAACATGATTATCCATGAACTTGATTTTCTATGAAACATGATTGTCCATGAGCTTGATTTTTCTATGAAACATGATTTTCCTGAAAATCAAGGGTGTCCACTTGAAATTGAGATGGAGGTGTGAGGTGTCTTTTTGAATCTAGATGAAGGCGTGAAATCAAGATCGACGTTGACATGTATATGAAGGATGCGTACGTTTGGGTTGTCTGCGCGTAGCAAAAACAAGTAAACCTTAACTTGGGTTAATTACGCTTTAAAAAAATTCAAAAATAAAATGTGAATCAAGATCGACGTTGAAATGTAGATGAAGGATGTGTGCGTCTAGGTTGTCTTCATGTAACATAACTAGGTTGTCTTCATGTAACATAAACAAGTAAATCCTAACTTTGGTTAATTATGCTTTTAAAATCTTCATGTAGCATAAACAAGTAAACCCTAGCACCGGTTAATTATGCTTTTAAAAAAAATTAAAAATAAAACTATAAAATCGACTTTTAAAAGGCAAAAACTCATGACATTAGACTGCAATAACCATGAATTTACCATTAGGATACACCTTGAATTGTGTATATGGGGTCACTCAAAAATTTATTTATATACGTTCTACTAAAAAAATCTAAAATCAACGGGTCTGCCTCTAAAGGAAAGGCCATGCTTAGATGCATTGATTTAGTCATTTGCAATTGTTTTGAAGGCCAGTCCTTCCATTAGTGTTGTGAAATTTTCTTAAAGACTACGGAGTTTCTATGCATATAAAGACATCCTTAAATCTCATTTGCACGTGATGCATAAAGATATTTGAAATTCTAATTTCCTCCTTTTCTCTTTACCTAAAAGACAAAACTGGTAATATTACTCACGTTATCCGCAAGGTTTTAGTCAATGTTTATGTTCGTTTAGTACAACATTCGAAAGAAATATGCTCAAAAGAAATACGCTAAAAATAATAGTAAAACATGTTTTACATTGAACCAAACCCAAATAAATTTAATTGGACAATGGGACAGACTAATTTTAAATTAGTTGTAAATGGAAACGTAAACGTTATCTTAAATACAACTTTAATAAAAATTTACGTCGAAACATAAACCAACAAGAATTTATACCATCACGTGCATAAAAATAAGCATGCAACAAAATATTGTTTTTAAGTTAAAGAATGATATGGCACGTTGCGGCGACGTAGAAATGTAAAATAACTCGAATGTATACCATCACGTATTATATTTGACATTACTCATTTTCGGGAAAAAAAATAAGAATTTACGTTATAACGTAGACCAACCATAAAATGTACGCACTAATAAGTATAACAACATATTATATTTGATCCAACTCATTTCCAACAAAAGTTTACATCGAAATGTAAATCAACTTGAATTTATACCGACATATACATAAAAATAAACACGTAAAACTCGATTACAAAGTTTTTAAAAAGTTAAGTGATTATAAGTGTCAATATTGAAAGTTAAATGATAAAAGTATAAGAAAAACAAAAAATAAGTTGAGGCAAGTTACTATTCACCACATAATTTTGAATTTTTATAACGCTTAATAATTTTGATAAAAAATAAGAGTATTTTAAAATCAAATTATTCAACCAAAATAAATTCCTAATTAACTTAATTAAGGTCAGAGTAGAGATTTTTTCCTAAGAGGTGTTGTTGTAAAGTTTATAAATGGAAGTTGAAAAATATTTGCTAAAGAGGTGTTTTGAAAAACTCACTTTTTCCAACTCATAATCTTATTGGGCAAAGCTAATTTCTATTTAAAAATTAAGTTTATAATCAAATTAAGACAAATTAATAACATGTTGTTGGATCATGAAGTTTTATGACAACGTTTTTAATTTCTTTTTAATATAAACATTTTCTTTTACTTTTATTAAAACGTTCTTTTATAATAGAAAAGTTTGTCTTCCTTCATAAACATTCTATTGGTTTTCTTATAAGTGTACAAGTTTTTTATATTGTGTTACATATAACTTTAAATACGTTCCAAATAATTTAGAATATATACCTTTTTTTAAGACAATTTAAGAAATATCAGGATCAAATATTATTAATGCTTGATTTAACTCATCTTTTAGCTTTCTTAACTACAAAATGCGAAAGAAGAAGCTCTAAGATATTCGAAAAAGAAATATCATATTTATTTTATAATTTAAATTGTATTTTTTCATTATTATGTCAAGCTTTAAAAATAAAAAAAATAGTTAAAATACGAAAGATAAGAGTGTAAATACGTGACACCATACAAACCTAACGTGAAATCGGGAGTTCGGATTTAGTATAAACGGGTTGGTTTCAGATTGAATCTATGAACATGTTTAGCTAACCGGCCAGTTTCGTGTCAATCCGACGGGTTCGTGGGTTGCCTCCTTTAACCCATTTTTTATTTAGTTTATCGATATGTGTTTTATGTCAAAATTTTATTCGGTTGGATTAGTTTCGCGTCGAAAACACGACTCGTTTAACACCCCTAAATTAAAATATATGTGTAACCTTTTAAAATAACTGTTAAAAAACGTTTATGAAAAGTATTTTTATGTAAGTTAAAAAATTAAGAAAGTATTTGTGAAAGAATAGACGTTTCTCAAAAATAGGTAAAGGAAATATTAATAAAATAATTTAATAACATTAATTTTTTTGTTAAGTCTTACGCTCCTTTTTTTTTAATTTAACAGCGATTTTTTTTCTTATCTCATGTAAATAAAATTAACTTTCTTTTTATCAAGTCTTACGATCTATTTTTAATTTAATTGTATTTTCTTTCTTAAGCCATGTAAAAGAACATTGTTTTATATAAAAATTACATTCACCCAATAAGATTAGGAGTGAGAAAAGTAAGTTTTTAAATAAATAACTATTTTGGTAAATATGTTTCAAACTACCTATTTTAGTAAATATTTTTTTGCACTACACTCATTTAGGAAAAAACTCATTCAGAGTGTACGTAATTGGTTTGCAACGTGTGGATATACATAGTAACTTAATAGAATTATCAACCTTATATTTACCTTTTCTAATGAAGATAAAATACCAATTCTATTTTTGTGTTTGTTGTTTTGTAAACTGCATTACTAAGTGTTTGTTTTACATGATTGTTCTCTTACTGTTCTCTATTATTTTTGAAAGTTTCTTTGAAATCTGGCGTTATATTAAACGTATAGATATGTTTGACAGTGACCTTATTTGTTTGTGGACTACAAAATTAGAACACATCGAGTATTTTATATAGGAATCATATTCGTAGGGTTACCAATATTCATCATTTTTAATCGATTCTGTTAGGTAAATCGTTTATTTTTTTGTGTTCACATGCTTAACCTTACCCACTTTTCTTTAATCTCATGTATGCCACATTTTTTAGAATTTTATTAATTATTATATTTTAAAAGTTATGGATACATCAAAACTACTTCATAACCGGTTTGTATATATAACCGGTTTTATTTATAGGTAAATGGTTTATTTTTTGTGTTCACATGCATAACCTTGCCCGCTTTTCTTTGACCTCATGTATGTCCTGCTACTAATACTTTCGTATGTGCCTTAACCTCTATCCATTTTAAACTTAATCAAATTTTGATACACCTTTCTACAATATAAATTTTGTCATTGCAAAGTGAAAATTGGGATTTTTTTATTTATTTCAAACTACAATGTAACAATATTATTAAAACATATTCTCATTATTGCAAAGCTAACAGTAAATTATCTGTTTATATAAAGTTGTATTTGGAAATAAAATTTAAAACCAAATATAAGTCAATGAAGGATGGTTTGATATGAAAAGAATGGAAAGGGAGAATAGAGAAACCGTCTGATGTAATCATCTTGCTCACGCGTTATCGGTCACAATTTATTAATTCGACTACTTCAAAAGGTTTACTACTTCATGATACCCTTATTATTCTATTGACAGCTAATGTGCAAAGACATTTTAAGATTTGGCCAAACCATTATTAAAATGTCCAATGAAATTGTCGTGGTCTGTTTCATACATGTTGTATATACATATATATTAACTATTTGTCTTAAAGATAATAACAACATTATACTACAACTCATAGGTATATATAGAGATTAGATTTTAAGAGTTAGGGAACTTTTTTTACGGTTATAAAGTGATTTCTAAAGTTGATGTCTTTGAAAAAAATTACTTATTGGTCGTATACAAGAAAAGATGATAGGTTCATAAGAAATTTTGAATCTCTAGATCACCAATGCATTTTGTCGTGATGGCTGTGGAAGAGACGGTAACTACAAAGTTAAGTACGCACAAGTGGTAGTAAGATTATGAGAATTATTCACCTGGGCAACCAAAAACAAATCTTGGCTTCTTTTCTTACCAAGTTAAGCGTGGTTAACTGTCACGGGCTTAGCGCTCGACCAACAAAAATGTATCACACCTTTGCTAATTCAAATAATCTTTCTTCTATCGAATCTTGCCTGCATGCTTCTACTCCTATTATCGCTTACGCTAGCACTTTTTCTCATTCTCCTACATTCAAATTTCAATCGTCTGGCTCTAGACTTTTGAGTAATGGTGCAAAAAAAGAAAAAAAAAATGATAGTCCTCTTTTCTTAGTCTATGTAAGAGGGCCAAAGTTTTTGGTCACGCAATTCAAAACCAACTAGCGATGATGTAGATATAATTACGTTCTGTTGATTCAAAAGCAAAACGTGGTTTTATAATAAGTGTGATGGTAACTTAATTATTATTATTACAACTACATTTACCATCCGCCGCAATACGGCGGGGGCGTAAAACTGAGTCGAATAGCACTAATGACACACCATCGCTAGCGACAACCAATACTGAATTTATGGTGTATTAATGGGAAGAAATTAGAATGCAATGTAAAGCATAGAAAATAATAATTAAGTTGATTTATGTAGGGCATCCGTTCACAAAATAAAATAAATTATCAATTTTATAAATCAAATTCGGATTACATTACATAAACAGGAACTGAAGTAGACTGAATCAAAATACAATACAAAATGTAAACTGAACTGAGAACAAATTACAAAGAAATAAAGAAAATATAAACCAATGGTGACTGAGCCACGTGAAGGTCATGCTTCCCTTAAAACATATTTCGGGCCACCAAGGTGAACCCGTTTGTTTCCCAGATTACAACAGCCAGAGCATATTGTACTGCCGGTGATAGCCACACACCTAATAGAATACCTGAAACAAGAGTTATCAAGGATGCAAAGTTAGAAAATTTTGTGGAAGTAGAGTGTGTGCTATGAACCATACGAAATTTCTATATCCGTATCTTCTAAACAAAGCACAAAGCTTTGTATATAATTTGTTTAGAATTCCACAATGAAAGGTCAGAATTGAATACAAAATTCAATAAAAATTAAGTCTCAAATTCAATGATCTAATGAATTATGAGAACTTGATTCACTTGGCCAGTAGGAATGTAAACAGTCATCATACCACTGGTTCAAGCCACACGCGAAGTGCAAAGTGCGCTATCAAAGCTCCACATTGTGCCTCTCGTCCCAGGCGTGGGTGGTTGCGCGTGTCGGGTGCTTCGCACCCTCTTGGCTGCCACTGGGTGTGACTTGTCATATAGGAATAAATTCGTGTAGAGAATTATAAATATAAATAAAAAAAATTATCTCTCCACCAATGTGAGACAAACACAACTTCTCACATATTAAAGTTCCAACACACAATTAAAGCTTATGACATCTCATTCATTTTGCTTTAATCACTAAATAAGTATTATATTAATCATTAATATAATATTATTTTTCATAATTTCCAACAATTTAGGACCCCGCGCGTTGTAATGAACATATCAAACTGGGAAATGATAGATGACGTAAAAACATTAAACCACACACGCACGTTGATCCGTGTTAACTCACAAAATCTAATACGAAGCGTAAAATGAAATGTTAAAATGTTGAACCACAAACACATGTTACGCCGTGAAAAGTGTGGGAACTAAAGTTAATAAAAAATTTGTGAGGTTAAATTTCAAGGGATGAAAACTTTTAGTGTTAAAAGTAGAAAAACAAATAGTTTTGGGTTAAAAGTGAACATCAATTTTTTCTTTAAAAACCTCCTAAAGCATGATGTACATTCCTCTATGCACACAAATGTTGCTAATTTATAGTTTGTTAATTAGTTAATTTACCGTGAATGAATATTGTAATTAATGACTTACGCCACATGTAATCGTTAAAGCCCATTAGTGCCCTTTTATTCATTACTTTCCATGTTATCCTTCTCATGGATATTATTCTAGAAATGTTACTCCCTTTTCATGCCCCTGTAATATCTAGGAGGGATGGTGTGTGAATATTATTAAACTTTTTCATAACCCTATAGTGTTCATTACCCATGTGCTTTATAAGATGTATAAGACAAAATTGATAGCCTTTTAATTTCACGAAACATATTAAGGAGAATGTGACGACAAAAATACAAATAACAACACTCTTAACTCTGTAAGATAATCTTCATGACATGTGAATATTGAATTGTGAAATATGCGATGAATGTGTAATGAGAGGTCAAACTCAAATTTATATAAATACAAGCTTTTTTTTTCTTTTTAACAAGGGGGTGCAAAACAGCTAAATGTGGTCCAAGTTTATATCATAGTGTTCATATATAGAAATTTGTTGAAAGCTGAATAGAGGTATGAACGGTTTGATTCTAATGCTCTTTTCACATGAAACACCTTGTCATTAATATAGTTCGCGTGTATACTTAAATGATGTTTCTTACACTTAAAAACACTTTATTTTTCAAATGCCGACAATACAAAATCATCAATTTCATATTATATGATGATGTAGTTATATACATTTTCTCGACAACTGATCGCGACTGAGAAGCTCACATTCTCAGTTAAAGTAATGTAACAAGATAATTGGAACTATAAAGATTAAGACGTGAACCATGATCAATATTTGAAGCAGAAAATATGGTGATATTGATTGTCCTGATTAATCATGCTTTGTATATTGCAGAAGTGTTGTACATGGCAAGGGATATTAATGGGACCTTGATTATGAAACCCATACTCATCTTCAGCATCCTTCAAGAGCTCCAAGAACAATGGATGGTTGATGTACATAACTGGTATTATGAACCTTTTCTTTTCTTCATCTTCATGTCCCACCATCACTGCCATGCACCCTCTTGGTATCTTCATCTTACCATCTTCTTCCTTCATCATATGATGATCACTAAGATTCAAGAAAATATTAAACTACAAATGGGAAAAAGGTTAGAAAGAGGATGTTAAGGGATTTATTGATCAGCACCACATATGATCACAGTCAATAGTTGGTTTGTGTCGTTTTCTCTTGAGTGACTGCATTTGACAGAGGGAGTATGTATGTATGAGTGTGTATATATATTTGGGAGTAAGGTTAAAAGTGTAAATTTACAGTGGATTGGGGGCGGTGAATCGGTGATTGTATTGTGGTATTTGACTTTGTTTATTATTATACGCTAAGGAGAAGCTAAATGAGGAAAAGGGACGGCTGTTAACTGGTCACGGAACCCAACCAGGTGGACAATTTACAGTGTTTTTTCTAAAACAAGAATATGATGCAATAAAGTGGATACTTTATACAGCTATTTTCAAAATGGATCATACATTGTATCACAATAAACTAAACGTCTACAAATATATATAGTACAAACAAACTATGAACATTGGGTTTTTCGTTGGCAGAAAGAAAATCAATTGTTGATCACTGAATAAATAGTTTAACCAAAAGAAAATACATTTTACAATAACCATGGATAATTCATGGGTGATTAACGACCTATAGGTGAAGATTTGGTGAAAATGATTTTTTTTTTCATAAATATCGGAAAAGAGTTTTCCTAAATTTTGGACAAAACTGTTTATATCTAATTGTGGTAAACTTACATTTTTTTGGGTTGGTTCTATGATGTTATAAATAGATATCTAATAAATGAGATTTATTTATACTAAGTACAAAGATCTGTTTGCAATCAGCTGATATCATTCTGATAGTAACATTTACCCATTTCTAACAGAAAAGATTATACTAATTTTTACAAACATTTGTGGGAATCTAATATCTGATCTAAGACACTAAAACTCTGTTACAAGTAAAATACTGTTACATTGATAAAACCACTGATCTTCAAACCGCTGTTGCTTTGTTCCAAACATTTATATGGCCTGAATAAATGTTTGGTATTCTTAAATAGATCTTTAATTCAATAGGGCTTTGACCTTGATTAGTGCTTGGTTCTTTTTCAACAATGGTTTCCAAGGCTTGGAGAAATGTTAGCATGTCTTCAACAGATGTTTTGATTAGTATTTAAAATCACTATCTTTTAGAGGAGAATTCTTCATCTATTGTTTATTTCTTGATCATTTGGTCATGTTTTTACTTTTGAATATCATCTATTCTTTTGTAGGTCAAACAGTGTTTTATTCGAACAACGGTCTTTTTTAGGGTAGATAGGGTTTGTGTGTAGGGGGATAGGTTTAATAAGGTATTTATTTAGGCACGCGCTAATGGGTATATATATGGGCCACTAAACATGGGTTTATAATAATGAAATAAGTGGGTAATGGGTTTATAAATTGGATGAGTTTGTAATTTAATCCTAGTTTATAAATTGGGTGAGTTTTTAGTTTTATAATGTTTATAAATTCAAAATAAATCTAAATTAAAATAAAAATCATGATCAAGAAATAAAGACAAGGGCTTTATCCCAATGCAAACAAGTTAACATTGGAGTTCTCTGTTCAATTGGTGCTTACGTGAAGCGATAAAGCCCCTAGGGGCTTTATCCTATACTATATAGCCCAAGTAGGAGTTCTCTTTCCTTATTATTCCATGAAAGCACACACACGTGCGTGCACGTGGCTTGGGCGAATGGGCATTTTAATGGCAGGAGTTCTTGCTTGAGAGCAACCTTTGTATTTTTGACCACGTGGTTCAGTACATAGGCCGCGTGGACCAGGTGGTCGGTCCGCCTAGCGAATGACATGGCATGGTGGGATGTTATGCCATTTTTTATTGGTGCATATGGGCTAGACGAATGTAAAGTTTTGTGACTAACGTTGGAAATTTGGTGAAAAGATTTATTTTCACAAATATCGGAAAAGAGCTTTCCTAAATTTTGGACAAAAATGTTTATATCTAATTGTGGTTAAATTACATATTTTTTTCGTTTGTGTTCTATGATATAAGCTTTGTAACGAATCAAACCGCGTCCAAACCGAAGCTAAGATAAGTGAGATATCGATACTAAAAAATTGACGCGTGAAATTGTTATGAACAGATGGGATCTTTGTGAGCTGATCTTTGATTATTAAACTGATTGTGAAATCAAGTTTGATGTGACCAATTGGATCTGAGTTTGATACTTGTGGTTTTTTAGCAAAACAAGAACAAACAATTTATAAATTGAAAGACAAATAATACAAACACACAAGTAGGAAGATATATCTAAACTGCTTTATATTGAAATCAATGATTACAATTACAATCTAATGATTTTACAATCTCCTCCTCATTCCGATCACTCACAAATCTGTTCATACAAAAGAAAATGTGTGTGTGATGTGATAAATAAATCTCTAACAGGTGAGATCTATAAGTACAAAAAGTCTGTTTGCAATCAACTGACATCACCTAGATAGTTATATCTAACATTTCTAACTAGAAAAGATTCCACAGATGTTTGCAAACATCTATTGAAATCTAATATTTGATCTAAGACACTAAAACTCTGTTACAATCTATCTTCAAACCGTTTTTGCTTTGTTCCGAACATCTGTTTGGCCTGAATAAATATTTGGTTTTCTTTAATAGATCTTTGCTTCAACATGGCTTTGGCTTTGATCAGTGTTTTGTTCTTCTTTAATAGTGGTTTCCATGGCTTGAACAAATGTTAGCATTTCTTCAACAAATGTTAGATTAGTGTTCAAGATTCACTATCTTTGGGAGAAGAATGCTTTATCTACTATTTATTTCTTGATCATTTGGTTATGTTTTGGCTTTTGAACATCATTTGTTCTTTTGTAGGTCCAACAATCTACCCTTGTTCAGATGATGCCAAAACAAATGTTTATTAGATCAATTTTTATTTTTCATCAACTTCTCTCTGATTTGGGCTTCGAATTGCTTCTCATATTTTAGAGAGAGAGAGAGAGAGAGAGAGTCATCTGGATCCCTCTCAAGTGGAAGTGTCACACCACGGATTTTCAACCTAAAATCCATACACCGGTGGGCCTGGGTGGGGAGTATCGCGGCGTAAGTTGATAACATCATTGTCAATTAAATGTGTCACAGCGGAAGTCTTGAGTAAAATTACTATTACAAACCAAATGTTCAAAATAAAATAATATACAGGCTCGTAATAGAAGATCCACATGCGGATCATAAATTGTACATGGAAAGAATACAAAATAGACTTTCGGCAGATTTAGGATTTTGCAAGATCCTCTATCACTACCGAGCACTTCCAGCCTATTTTCGTATTGTACCTGCAGATTAGTCTTTTGAAAATACGTCAGCTTTCGCTGGTAAATACACCCAACTGACTCATTTTGAAAATATTTCAAAAATGTTTTAAGTGTGTATCAGCACAAAATCTTTTTATAACTTGGGTTAATTGACCGTCCAACCTTGTTAACAGATTTACATGTTTGTCATACATACGGGGCCCGGTATGGAGACCGAGACACAATTAACGTACACACCACTTTGGACTCACGAAGGAGTCAATTCCTCCCATCCTTGTGGGAATGCATAATTGAGCGTCTATCGGGTGTATGCCTACACCCGCGCTAAGGTCGTAGCCATTTCTATTGTAATAAGCCGAGGATATCCAAGACACGGTAGTAACCTCTGATGTTTAAGTTATCAAACAAAACTGATTAAAGCAGAATATGCGGATTTATTATCCCCGAACCGATGTTCGATTGAATCCCATTTCCGACCAAGCGTAATAATTTACAGTAACCCAAGCCCGTATAGGGGAAATAAGTCGAGAATATTTACCTGAGCTAGTCTTCTTTAATTTTAATAATTCAGCCATACACAAAAAGGATTAAGTGCAGATAGCATTTACCGGCAAGTCTCTAGTCTGGATTATGGCATAAACTAACCAATTAAATACTAACGGTCTTATTTAAGTCATAGACTTAGACCGACTATCGTACTTGATCAAAACTTATGACGCTAGATTAAACGATGATTGGATAGAATGTAGTTCAAACCGACAAGTACTTGACTTGTATAATATGGGTAAACCATAAACATTCTGGATTTTGAAACTTAAATGACAAGGTTAAACCCGTTTCGGTTGATTTCCGTAAAATAGTTACATATGCGTAACTGTGCGCATATTAGCGATATCGGGTAACCGGATTAGTCATGGACAAGTTCTATATGCCATTATATTTTAAATAAGTTAAGATATCTGTAGGATATCAACTTGTATGCTCGTTAAGGTTTTAAAACGAAATTATGCCTCATAAAGGCGTTTTGGTAATTTCATACCATATAAATGGAACTTGAATATAATTTAAGTTTATGATCATGAGTAATTCTGGAAAAATAATTTATTTATGATATAATATCAGTAGGATATCAATTATATGTGTAAATTGTAACATCCGTAAAAAAACGGATTTTACCAAACCCGCTCCGTTTATTAACCGAACAATCAGTTGAAAATTTCGTTGCGAATTTAATGCCCAAAATAATTTTAAACGATACATAATTAATTATTATATGGGAATATAAAATTAGTTTTTGAAAAACTGTCAAAAATAAGAAAATAAAAATAATTTGGTTCTGCCGGGTTTCGAACCCGGGTCAGTCGCCGGGTCAACACAGACTTAACATTCCACACTTAAACCACTGTGCCACGGATGTTTCTTGTTAGATGTTAGAATCATTTAATTCATAACATGACTTTCCGAATTCAAAACTGGCGCCCAAATGCAGTCGTCGGAAATCCCGGCGATCTCGCCAAGAATTTACGACTTTTTCAGTTATAACGTAAACTTTAACTCATCATCGGTTATAACCGATGCCTGAACTCGCGACACAAGTTATAACCGCTGGAGATTTTCTAACCGACGAATCAAGTCGGAAATCGGACCAAATTCATCGACGACTTGCCTTATAAATACCCCCTCGAACCTCTGCAAACTTTTTCGCTCAAAACCGCACCCTTTCTCGGCGAAAACTCACTCGCCGGAAATTTTCTGCTCATCGCCGGAAAATCGAACCCTCCTTTTCTGAGCCTTACTAAACCCCCTGAGCTTATACCGAAGTCACCCACATCCTTTTCAAGTTTTCTGAAGACTCGCTGCTGCAAGACACACGACGCTGGAACCTGTTACTGTTGCCGGAGTTCTGCCGGAAAACAGAGGAATCCAGTCGGTATACCTCACGCTTAAATCCTTCATTCTTTTTATTTAATCTCACCTGTAATTAACTAAAAAACGCTAAAGAAACCGATTAAAACATTGAACCAGTCGGACTTCCGATTCTGTTTAAAACTCAACGAAGAAGACGAAGTTACGGTAACATATAAGTATAATTTAAATCAAGAAATAACTCGGGTTGACACACAGTCCAGCGGTGGACTGTGTGCACATTAAACACACTAACGTCTCGAGTTCGAATCTTGTCCCACATACGCTGCCTTAATAAAAATGTCATTTTTTTTGTTAATCGAACCGGAGACACGCTGTATATGTTAAGTTTATTAATAATCGGAATAATAACCAAGTTAGACACACAGTCCAGTGGTGGACTGTGTGTATGTTTAATCACAGGACACGAGTTCGAGTCCGGTCTACTACATCGATCCGGACAATTATTCAAACTTTTTAAATACGGCATAAATGAAAATGCTTAGTTTGGATTTAAGTATAATAAAAATCGGATTATATAACATGTTAAACACATAGTCCAGCGGTGGACTGTGTGTTAACGCAACCCACAGGTCCCGGGTTCGAGACCTGTGGAGCGCACTGGTCCGATTCAATTAAATCGTTTTTAAAAATAAAATGATTTTCGGTTTAATCTAATTAATATATAAATATAATTAAAAACAGAAATATTTCGGGTTAGACACGTAGCTCAGTTGGTAGAGCTGCGTGCATGCGTACGGGAGGTCTCGGGTTCGAGCCTCACTCAGCGCACATATACTCGCATTCGAACCGGTCAAAGTCAACAGTCAACGGTCAAGGTCAACGGTCAACGGTCAAAAAAAGTCAATTTTTTTTATTATTTTATTTACTTATTTTATTTAAAAATCAATTAAAAATACTTAAAAATAACATTTTTAAGGTTAGAAAATAGCCTTAAACTCACAAAAATACACCCAACAATACTACTAAAATGGATAAATAAAACCCGTTTACTTACCGAACCATAATGCTATTTATCTAGGTTAATTTCACTCGTGGTTAAAACCACTTCGCATGTATTCAACATCATCAACCGAACGCACCCACTGTGAGTGAATCTTACAACTCCCCCTTTTTAATTACACGTTTTGGGGTGTGTCATGTGTCACAAAATAATTAACTCGTTTATTTAAACTTGTGCCATACCATATCGTGATCTAAACTTAGATTGTTTATATTGTTGTGATTACGTATTTCATTTTGTCAAATTATATGAAATTCATTCATTAAGCCCATCAGTTCCTCGTGGGAGACGAGTGAGCAACGCGTGCCTCAAAACCAAATCCATTATTGTTCATGTGTGTATCATTGAGTTTATATTGTTTGTAGTTATGTCTTTCATATTATCATGTTTATGCAATTCATTCATTAGGCCCATCAGTTCCTCGTGAGAGACGAGTTGAGCAACGCGTGCCTCTAAACGTCCCATTATTGTTCATGTGTGCTTTATTTAATATCTAATGATTGTTGAGTAAGTTTACATCTATTTTTACTCATGTGTGGTTGTGCACTCATTTCATAATCAATTAAATAAACTTGTTCAAATGTTTTCCATAGGATTCACTCGCCAACTTTTTGTTGATCCAAAAACCCTTTTACACATGATACAGGTGAACAGGTTGAAGCAAGGAAAACATAGGAAATGCCTTAGAAGAAAACAAAGAAGCTTAGATTGATGTTAGGTCATGATGTAATTATAGTTGTAAATTTCCTATTAAACTGTATTTAATGAATATGAAACGTATAATAAATGTCATGAGCTTTGATGATAACCCAATCATGCCCAGGTCACCTTTTCCGCTGCGGGTCGGGGTGTGACATAAATTATCTTTTATGACCAAACTATGCATTGAAGGGGCATTTTGGTCATTTACACAAAGTTATAAATTATTTGGGATTCTGAGTTTATAATATGTACCTACTATAAATATGTTCAAAATAAGTTTTAAAATCAGTAGGTATCAAGTCTTGGTTAATAATATGGTTTAAAACCATACTATGTGCCCAAATGGCGCTTATGTCGTAAAATGGCGTCTTTATTCGATGTTTATGAAAACTGATGTTAAGGTTAGACTAAAATGTCTTAGATATGTTATTTAATATAACATATCAGTAGGTAACAGATTTACCTTGAAACGATTTGATTAAAACTATTTTATGAGCCACAAGGGCCAAAATCGCCATTTATCGACATAGTTTAAGGACTTGCTTGAAAACTCAGTTTATAACTTGGTTTAACATCCCAAATAATCCTACTTATAATATTACATCAGTAGAAAATTCATTTTCAAGTTCATTACCATTTAAAACCTTTTTTTATGCAAAAAGGGCATTCTGGTCAAAGATGGCATAATTATGGAACTTGCGCATAAACTTGGATTCGGATTATGATCATGTAATATAACCTCATAGGGTTATGCTACCTTATATTATGATCATAATGCAACTTTAGATCAATATCTAATTAATCTAAATCGGGTCAGAATCGAAAGTCAAAGCAGAAGTCAAACTTCACGACTTTCGGTTGCGAACCGACCCTAGAACTGAAATTGATGAGCTGAACATGTTCTTACATGTTCTAATAATTATTACAAACTTGTTTAAGTGTTAAAACAGGTTTTATAACATTTATAAGATCATTTTATGATTTTCCAAAAGATGGCATGTTTGACTTTTTAATATCATAACTTTGACCTGTCAATTGGTCTAGCAAACGTGATCTTCAATAGGTGCCCTTTATAGGGACTAATACCTACCTTATTATGATCACTTAACCATGTTCATTTCGATCAATGGCTGGACCATAATGGTCTTAACCGAAAGTCAAAGCGTTTGCCGTAAAACGCTTGACTTTTGGCTATAAAAGCCTATAAACGAAAATGCAAGAGCAAGAAACACTTACAAGAGGTTCCTACAATGCAAGAGAACTAAGTTGGATGCTCCTTTTAGCTAGGAAATTCCAGAGGAGGGAGAAGAGTAAATTAATGAGAAAGGTGCAAGTTGGAATGAAGCACTTAAACACCTATTTATAGTTGGAGAGCTCAAAGGAGGTGAAGCCAGGTGTTTAGGGGTGTAAGAGGAAGCTGACAAGTGTCCCAAAACGTGGTATAGCTGATTACAAGTTCATGGTTTCGAATTAATGGTTTTGGAGCTTTGTTTGGAGGCCAAGCCAAAACTTTATGCAACAGAGCCTTTCTCGCGCCCCGCGAGAGACCCAGGCCTGGCCTCTCGCGACCCGAGACCGCCCCTGGCCACTTTCAAACTTTAACACTCTAGCCCCTTAACTTTAAAAAGCTTTTAAAAACCTTTCTAAACACCATTTTGGCACTTTTAGCCTTCCGTAGCCAAAACTTGGCATACCCGGAATTATGTCCGGACATTGTCGAGCTCTCGGTTTGTTAAAAGGTCACTCAGAGGTATAAATTAACATGTTGACACTTTTAATCTCTCTATCATCCAACTTTCACATATTTACAAAATTGAACCCTCTTGTCCAACAAATGGCACGTATGAGAGTTAGGATTTCACAAAGGATCACTCAGAGGCTTATTATAAGCATGTTGATTCCGATGTCACTCAGAGGCTAGGCATGTTGACATATCAGTCACTCAGAGGCTAATGATTTAAGCATGTTGACATCGGACCGTCACTCAGAGGCTAAGTTTGAGCATGTTGACGCCTTTAGTCCTTATTGGTCTTTAATAGACTATATATAAAATACAATACGTGTCACTATACTATTGGACACGATTTTACAGGTTGTTACATCCTCACCCCCTTAAAAGAAATCTCGACCTCTAGATTTTATTCAAAAAGATGGGGGTATTTTTGTCGCATAGTGGACTCAACCTCCCATGTGTACTCGTGACCTCTAAAAGCGTCCCACTTAACCTTTACTATAGGTATCGTTTTTCTTTGGAACTTCTTAACCTGTCGATCCTCGATCAAAATTGGTTTCTCAACGAACCTCAGGTTTTCATCAATTTGCACATCCTCGTGCGACATTGCTAGCGACTCACCGGATAGACATTTCTTACGGTTAGATATGTGGAATACGTCATGAATTCCACTAAGCTCCTCTGGCAACCTGAGTTTATAAGCTACAGTGTCGACACATTCGATTATCTCAAAGGGTCCTATATATCTTGGGCTTAACTTGCCATTCTTTCCAAAACGCATCACACCTTTCCACGGTGATACTTTCAGCATGACCTTGTCCCCTACTTGGAACTTAAGAGGTTTACGCCTCTTGTCAGCGTAGCTCTTCTGCCTATCCCTGGCAGCTTTGAGACGATCGATTTTGCACAATCTTTTCCGTGGTCTCCAGGACAATCTCTGGTCCTGATAGTTGGGCTTCCCCAACTTCTGCCCAACACATGGGCGTTCGACACTTTCTCCCATATAAGGCCTCAAAAGGAGCAGCCTTGATGCTAGTATGATAACTGTTATTATAGGAGAATTCTATTAGGGGTAAGTGGTCATCCCAACTTCCACCTAAATCAATTACACATGCTCCAAGCATGTCTTCCAGTGTCTGGATAGTACGCTCACTTTGACCACCAGTCTGTGGATGGTAAGCCGTACTGAAATTTAATCGTGTGCCTAAAGATTGTTGGAAACTTTTCAAAAGTGAGATGTATATCTAGTATCTCTGTCAGATACAATAGGTACCGGCACACCGTGTAGGGACACAATCTTGTCCACATATAATTTAGCCATTTACCTGAATTATACGTTTCTTTGATTGGCAAGAAATGCGCTGACTTAGTCAGCCTGTCAACGATGACCCAAATCGTGTCATTACCACATTTGGCCTTAGGTAACTTGGTAATCAAATATAGTTACAATTCCCATTTCCAAGTGGGAATCTCAAGCTATTGTAGGAATGCTGACGGTTTCTGATGTTCGGCCTTGACTTGTGAACACGTCAGACACTTAGCTACATAAGTGGCTATGGATTTCTTCAAACCCATCCACCAATAATTCTTTTTCAAGTCTTGATACATCTTGTCACCACCTAGGTGAACTGAGTATCTTGAACTATGCGCTTCTTGGAGGATTAGATCTCTATGTCCTCCAAAGACTGGGACCCAGATCCTATCGTTAAATCGAAGGATTCCATCTTTTCCAGGTGCTAACTGATCCATAGTTCCGCCTAATCCCTCATTAGGAATATTATCCTTTAATAAGGCTTGCTTTTGCGCATCAAATAGCTTCTCATTCAAGCTATTTTTGAGCTTAATGCTCTTCGCATTAATCCTAATGGGCTTAATTCTTTCCTTGCGACTTAAGGCGCCGACAACGACATTTGCCTTGCCGGGATGGTAGCGAATCTCGCGATCATAATTATTAAGTGTTTCCATCCATTGACGTTGTCGCATGTTCAATTCTTTCTGATTGAACAAATGCTGGAGACTTTTATGATCAGTGTATATAATACACTTTGTGCCATATAAGTAGTGACTCCACAGTTTTAGTGCAAATACAACGGCACCCAACTCCAAATCGTGGGTGGTGTAATTCTTTTCATGCACCTTTAGTTGTCGTGATGCATAGGCAATTACCTTGCCGTTTTGCATTAGCACACAGCCCGTGCCGGTGTGCAAAGCATCACAATAGACAACAAAGTTTTCAATACCCTCAGGTAGAGATAACACCAGAGCGTTGCTTAATTTGTGTTGAAGAACCTCAAAAGATTCTTGTTGCTTCGGACCCTAATTATACTTAACATTCTTACGGGTCAAGGGAGTTAGAGGAGTGGCTATTCTTGAAAAGTTCTCAATGAACCTCCTATAGTATCCAGCCAATCCTAGGAAACTACGAATTTCCGATGGGGTCTTGGGTACTTCCCAATTCATGATGGCTTCAATTTTGGAGGGATCCACTTGGATACCATGCTCACTTACAACATGTCCAAGGAATTCGACTTCTCTAAGCCAAAATTCGCATTTAGAGAACTTTGCATAAAGTTTCTCCTGCCTTAATAATTCTAGGATGCATCGAAGATGTTTCTCGTGATCAGCTTGATTACAAGAATAGATAAGTATGTCATCTATGAAGACAATGACAAACTTATCCAAATACAGTTTGCAGACTCTATTCATGAGATCCATGAATGCTGCTGGTGCATTTGTGAGCCCAAAAGGCATTACCAAGAACTCAAAATGACCATGGCGGGTCCTGAAGGCGGTTTTGGGAATATCCTCACTTCTAACCTTCAGTTGATGATATCGTGATCTCAAATCTATCTTAGAAAAGTAACTAGCCCCTTGAAGTTGGTCGAATAAATCATCGATCCAGGGCAGAGGATATCTATTCTTGATTGTTAACTTGTTTAGCTCTCGGTAGTCAATGCACATCCGCATTGAACCGTCTTTCTTTTTAACGAAAAGGATAGGAGCTCCCCAAGGTGAGGAACTAGGCTGTATAAAACCTTTCTCCAAGAGTTCGTCTAGCTGCGTCCTTAATTCCTCAATTCTTCTGGGAATACATTGGGATATTATGAGATGACTGGTAGGTCCTCCATGTTTGGTTTAGGCTCATTTATGGTTACTTGTGCCAAGTAGATGACACAACCTTTTCTCAAACACTTGGATGCCTTAAATAACGATACCTTGTCCGGCAGTCCATATGTGAGTCTCCGGGAATGGTGATCACTTCACCAGATGGGGTCTTAATCTCGATGAGCTTTTTATCACAGGTAATGCGGGCTTCGTTATGAGATAACCAATCCATGCCCAAGACAACATCAAACCCCGCCAATTTCATTGGCAAAAGAGAGATATGGATGGAATGATTCTTAATGGATATAGAGCATTCATCAAGAATGGAAGAAGCAATTTCTAAGGTTCCATCGGCGAGTTCTATCTCATAAGTTTTATCTAGAGTTCTTATGGGCAGGTTTAATAGTTTACTAAACTTATGGTCAACAAATGATTTATCCGCACCCGAATCGAAAAGAACTCTAGCGTAAATATTGTTAATGAGGAATGTACCTGTTATGACGTTGTTGTCATTAATGGCCTCACTGGCATTCATTTGAAAGGCACGTGCATTCCCCTTCTTGGCCTCCCCAGGCTTTGCATCATTACTTTTGGGTTTCTTGGGGCAATTGTACGTCATATGCCCTTTCTCATCGCAGTTATAGCAAACTGCATCCTTAAGATCTTTGCAATCTAAGGTTTTATGCCCTCTTCTTTTGCAGATACCACAGGGTTTGGTTTGTGGATTTATGCCACACTGTGTCCAATGCCTATATTTACAATTCTTGCACAGAGGTTTGTCATTAGATGCATGCTGGTTCTTCTTGAACCCGAAATTTCCTTTCTTTTTAAATCTTTGGGAGTTATTATCCTCCCGATTCCTCTTTCCGTCATTTTCAATCCTAACTGACTTTTGTCTTACCAGATCTAGGGTGAGGGAAAGAGATAGGTCCACAGTGGACCTATAGGTACTAGGCTGAGCAGCCTTTACCATGCCCTTAATATCGGGTGCTAACCCATTAATAAAACGCGCAATGCGTTTGGATTCGGGTGTGATCAAATAGGAAACTAACCTGGATAGGGAATTGAAATCGGAGACGTACTTCCGACAATCTAGGTTTTTCATTGAAAGAGACAAAAAGTTTGTCTCTAACTTCTCCACCTCATGAGGTGGGCAGTAAGTTTCCTTTATCAAATCAATAAACTTGGACAATCCCAAGTTGTATACCTGTTGATTGAACCATGAACTTCCACCATATTAGGGCATCTCCCTTGAAGGATTGTGATACGTACTTGACCACATCCTTATCAGCACAGTTGCTGATGTCTACTATGGTCTCCATCTCGTCTAGCCACTTTAGGGCTTCTACAGCTCCTTTTTCCCCGTTAAAGTCTCGGGGTTTATAAGAGACAAAGTACTTATAGGTACATCCATCCTTAACAAAACGAGACTTTTCAGTAAGATCTATCTTCTTTGGTTCACTCTTCGCATTTGAAGAGTGAATGAGCTCTCCATATGAGCTGAAGATGGTGGAATAGATAAAGGTCTAGAGCGAGTAGCACTCGGTTCTCTAAGCCTTTCGATGGCCTTTCCCATGGCCTTTTCAACAGCCGCATCAATGCGAGCTTGAAAATTATCGTCATCTATAGTTTTGTTTTCGGCTTTATTACATTCAACATTCTTGTGGCTACTTTGTGCTTCATTTGAGTTAGCCATCCTTAAGTCTTGGGTTCTATATACCAATAAAACTTTGTTTAGCCATGGTATATCAACCATGTCGGCTTTCAACATTGGATATAACAAACCATTGCCTATATTAGTATGAATAACATCACAACTCTTTAGGCTTAACATATTTATATTTGGCCTAGGTCATAATAGGACCATCATAAGCAATTTACAATTTGGACGTAGTCCATATATTATTGGACAGTGGATCACAATGTCACAACTGTCATTGTCACCATTGACAATTTTATATAGCTCATAGCCTTGTCCCTAATGGACATAATAATTGGGCACATTGGCCTACATCATTTCAGATGTATATGGCATATCAGCCTGTCCCGTATAGACATAAATTGGGCACATTGGCCTACATCATATCAGATGTATTTGGCATATCAGCCTGTCCCTTTGGACATAAATTGGGCACATTAGCCCACATCATATCAGATGTATATGGCATATCAGCCTGTCCCGCCAGACATAAATTGGGCACATTGGCCTACATCATATCAGATGTATATGGCATATCAGCCTGTCCCGTTGGACATAAATTGGGCACATTGGCCTACATCATATCAGATGTATATGGCATATCAGCCTGTCCCGCTGGACATAAATTGTACAAATTGGCCTACATCATATCAGATGTATATGGCATATCTGCCTGTCCCATTGGACAATAAATTGGGCACATTGGCCTGACGGCTAGTGTGGTTCCTCAAGCCATACTACCAGGTGTATGAACATTCTCAATGTTAACATAAGAGTACCTTAATGATTGATTAATGGTCCCGGTCACCTTCGACCTTAACGACCTTGGAGGTTTGGACCTAGTCCCTTACCTCTGGATAGAAGGATAACTTCCCTTAACTATCCTGATAGAAGATCAATTCGTACTTAACTATCATATCTTGGCCAATATGTGGTCTACGCCACTTGGCATAATCAATCC
The DNA here is from genome assembly GCA_947069175.1 of Scalesia atractyloides. NCBI lineage: Eukaryota > Viridiplantae > Streptophyta > Magnoliopsida > Asterales > Asteraceae > Scalesia > Scalesia atractyloides. Next base: position 38,058,021 of record CAMTDV010000008.1, on the reverse strand, counting down.
ATTAAGATCTTTTGGAATTATATAGCAGAGCATAAATTTCGAGTAAAATTGAGACGCTCGTTTTCAAGAGGATGATTTACATATATATAATTCCAAAAGTACTTCATTAATTTCCAAATTAGAAATTACAATACTAGAAAAGTGAAATAAACTTGTCCATGCAAGGACTTAAAGGAATAAAAATGTCCACGCAGGGACTAAAGAACATGAATGTCCTCGCAGGGACTACATATAATTAGAAGAGACTTCACTCTTCCTTCTTTCCCTTAACCAATTTGAAGAGTTTCTTGAAGAACTTGTTTGTCTTCTTCTCCGTTTTCTCCGCTTGCTGCTGCATTTCTTTCATTCTTTCTAAGGCCTCATTAATGGCCTCAAGTGGTAGCAGAGGTTGTGGTTGTGGTTGTGGCATAACCAGATACTGGTACCCATAAGTTGGATATCCAGTCGGTGGATAAGTAGGTGGAAAAGGAGACAGGTAAAGTGCATTGTGCATAACTGCTTGCATATAGGGGTCTTGCGACCATGCTTGATAGTATACCGGTGTAGACGGGTTATAAGGATCATAGCCAGACGTGTCTGGATATGTGGGGATTGGGTTAGTATAACCCGATGGTGGTGGTTGAACAACGGGTGTTGGTGTTGGTTCCACTATAGGCGAAACATTAGAGGGTCCACCCATTTGTGGGTCCTCTTATATTGTGGGGTAAGAGTTGGGCAAAGGTGGCAGTGATCCCGACCTCTGTCCGGCACGTACCGACATACGTGCTCCACGCTTCCTTCTTGGTAGTTCAGGTGGTGGTTGAGGTTGGTCCACCGGTTCCATGTGGACATCTTCTTGAACAGGGGGTGGTTGAGAGTGATGAGAATGAGTGTGGGCAAAAGTAAATTGATTCCAATATTGGTCCCACTCATTAGGACCTTGGTAGGGCGATCCAACATAAGAGTTTGAATCGCTCGAAATTTCAATGGGATGCATATTTGATCCCGACGGTGGCATCTCCGGGTCGGAGTCCTCGTCCATAGGATGTGGCTGGTCCAACTGATTTTGATCGGCTGGAGGCGTGTTAAAATAATGGTTAGGGTTAAATTCTTCATGGTAAGAATGTGAATGGGAATGATGGGTATGGTGTGAATGATAAGAGTGGTGAGAGTGGTAAGAATTTTGGGAATGTGAGGGCGAGTGTCTATTAGAGACAGAACGTCTCGCTGGTTTCCAAGGAGATGAATCTCCTGATACTTGGTAAGCATCTGAGGTATGAGGTTGAGGAGGGATGCATCCCGATGGAACTCCTCTCATTGGACCTTTTCCTCTTCCACTTTGTCCTCTTACACGTGGCGGCATTTTCCTGTTAAAAATTAATTCAAAAACAATACTAATAACTTAATAATGAAATGAGTAAATCCTAGGTCAATGCCTAGACTCGGAAGTCTAAGGAATATGCTTATGTAAGTTTGAGATTAAACACAAGAAGGATAGTGTTTAATTCTCTCAAACGTTGGCTCTGGATGCCAACCTGTCACACCTCAGATTTCCAACCTGAAATCCATACACCGATGGGCCCGGGTGGGGAGTATCGTGACGTAAGTTGATAACATCATTGTCAATTAAACATGGCACAACGGAAGTCTTGGAGTAAAGTTACTATTACAAACCGAATGTTCAAAATAAAATAATATACAGGCTCGTAGTAGAAGATCCACAGGCGGATCATAAATTGTACACGGATAGAATACAAAATAGACTTTGGGCAGATTTAGGATTTTGCAAGATCCTCTATCACTACCGAGCACTTCCGGCCTATTTTCGTATTGTACTTGCAGATTAGTCTTTTGAAAATACGTCAGCTTTCGCTGGTAAATACACCCAACTGACTCATTTTGAAAATATTTCAAAAATGTTTTAAGTGCGTATCAGCACAAAATCTTTTTATAACTTGGTTTAATTGACCGTCCAACCTTGTTAACAGATTTACTTGTTTGTCATACATATGGGGCCCGGTACGGAGACCGAGACACAATTAACGTACACACCACTTTGGACTCACAAAGGAGTCAATTCCTCCCAACCTTGTGGGAATGCATAATTGAGCGTCTATCGGGTGTATGCCTACATCCGCGCTAAGGTCGTGGCCATTTCTATTCTAATGAGCCGAGGATATCCAGGACACGGTAGTTAACCCCCAATGTTAAATTATCAAAAAAAACTGATTAAAGCAGAATATGCAGATTTATTATCCCCGAACCGACGTTCGATTGAATCCCATTTCTGACCATGCGGTAATAATTTACCGTAACCCAAGCCCGTATAGGGGAAATAAGTCGAGAGTATTTACCTTAGCTAGTCTTCTTTAATTTTAATAACTCAGCCATACACAAAAAGGATTAAGTGCAGATAGCATTTACCGGCAAGTCTCTAGTCTGGATTATGGCATAAACTAACCAATTAAATACTAACGGTCTTATTTAAGTCATAGACTTAGACCGACTAACGTACTTGATCAAAACTTATGACGCTAGATTAAACGATGATTGGATAGAATGTAATTAAAACCCAACAAGTACTTGACTTGTATAATATGGGTAAACCATAAACATTCTGGATTTTGAAACTTAAATGACAAGGTTAAACCCGTTTCGGTTGATTTCGTAAAATAGTTACATATGCGTAACTGTGCGCATATTAGCGATATTGGGTAACCAGATAAGTCATGGACAACTTCTATATGCCATTATATTTTAATTAAGTTAAGACATCTGTAGGATATCAACTTGTATGCTCGTTAAGGTTTTAAAACGAAATTATGCCTCATAAGGGCATTTTGGTAATTTCATACCATATAAAAGGAACTTGATTATAATATAAGTTTATGATCATGAGTATTTTGGAAAAATAATTTATTTATGATATAATATCAGTAGGATATCAATTATATGTGTAAATTATCTTTTATGACCAAACTATGCATCGAAGGGGCATTTTGGTCATTTACACAAAGTTATAAATTATTTGGGATTCTGAGTTTATAATATGTACCTACTATAAATATGTTTAAAATAAGTTTTAAAATCAGTAGGTATCAAGTCTTGGTTAATAATATGGTTTAAAACCATACTATACGCCCAAATGGCGCTTATGTCGTAAAATGGCGTCTTTATTCGATGCTTATGAAAACTGATGTTAATGTTAGATTAAAATGTCTTAGATATGTTATTTAATATAACATATCAGTAGATAAATTATTTACCTTGAAAAGATTTGATTAAAACTATTTTATGAGCCACAAGGGCCAAAATCGCCATTTATCGACATAGTTTAAGGACTTGCTTGAAAACTCAGTTTATAACTTGGTTTAACATCCCAAATAATCCTACTTATAATATTACATCAGCAGAATTACCATTTAAAACCTTGTTTTATGCAAAAAGGACATTTTGGTCAAAGATGGCATAATTATGGAACTTGCGCATAAACTTGGATTCTGATTATGATCATGTAATATAACCTCATAGGGTTATGCTACATTATATTATGATAATAATGCAACTTTAGATCAGTATCTAGCTAATCTAAATCGGGTCAGAATTGAAAGTCAAAGCAGAAGTCAAACTTCACGACTTTCGGTTGCGAACCGACCCTAGAACTGAAATTGACGAGCCGAACATGTCCTTACATGTTCTAATAATTATTACCAACTTATTTAAGTGTCAAAACAGGTTTCATAACATATATAAGATCATTTTATGATTTTTCCGAAAGATGGCCTGTTTGACATTTTAATATCATAACTTTGACCCGTCAAGTGGTCTAGCAAACGTGATCTTCAGGAGGTGCCCTTTATAGGGACTAACACCTACCTTATTACGATCACTTAGCCATGTTCATTTCAAACAATGGCTGGACCATAATGGTCTTAACCGAAAGTCAAAGCGTTTGCTGTAAAACGCTTGACTTTTGGCTATAAAAGCCTATAAACGAAAATGCAAGAGCAAGGAACACTTACAAGAGGTTCCTACAATGCAAGAGAACTAAGTTGGATGCTCCTTTTAGCTAGGAACTTCCAAAGGAGGGGGAAGAGTGAATTAATGAGAAAGGTGCAAGTTGGAATGAAGCACTTGAACACCTATTTATAGTTAGAGAGCTTAAAGGAGGTGAAGCCAGGTGTTTAGGGGTGTAAGAGGAAGCTTACAAGTGTCCCAAAACGTGGTATAGCTGATTACAAGTTCATGGTTTCGAATTAATGGTTTTGGAGCTTTGTTTGGAGGCCAAGCCAAAACTTTCTGCAGCAGAGCCTTTCTCGCGCCCCGCGAGAGACCCAGGCCTGGTCTCTCGCGGCCCGAGACCGCCCCCTGGCCACTTTCAAACTTTAACACTCTAGCCCCTTAACTTTAAAAAGCTTTTAAAAACCTTTCTAAACACCATTTTGGCATTGTTAGCCCTCCGTAGCCAATATTTGGAATATCCGGAATTATGTCCGGACATTGTCGAGCTCTCAGTTCGTTAAATGGTCACTCAGAGGTATAAATTAACATGTTGACACTTTTAATCCCTCCATCATCCAACTTTCACATATTTACAAAATTGAACCCTCTTGTCCAACAAATGGCACGTATGAGAGTTAGGACTTCACAATGGATCACTCAAAGGCTTATTATAAGCATGTTGATTCCGATGTCACTTAGAGGATAGGCATGTTGACATATCAGTCACACAGAGGCTAATGATTTAAGCATGTTGACATCGGACCGTCACTCAGAGGCTCAGTTTGAGCATGTTGATGCCTTTAGTCCTTATTGGTCTTTAATAGACTATATATAAAATACAATACGTGTCACTATACTATTGGACACGATTTTAAAGGGTGTTACAGGAAGACTTTTAACGTAATATGGCAATTGATTTCAACAGATGTGAAAATAGTGTGCGGAAATAGAAATCAAACTTTCAAGAAACAACAATTACAGAATTTTCAAATTTATATAACTTTGAAACAAAAGTGTTTACAAGATGATTGAGAGGTTATTGACTAGTACAAAAGACTACTTGTGTAATTCTGTTGTGAAAGGGCAATGGAGTTTTTGTAGTATGTATTAAATGCTTGGCTTAACTCATTATCCTTAATGGTTTAACTATTGATTTATAGAGAGACTTTAGCACTAATAAACATTAGGTTATTCGTGCACTTGCTTTTCATAAAGTAGGCTCTTATCATATTATTGAATCCACTATGATCAACTTGCTACTCTTCAATTATGCCAGAGCCCAAATTTGCAGACTAGTTGGCCCATCAAAAACTTTGAGAGCCATTCTACTAGAAAATCTGATGAACAAATCACCACAATTTCTGATAACCAAAATCTACCAGTTACTGATGATATTCATCATAATTATCATAAGCTCCATCATAATGGTCTTTTCCGGTTGTCTTCGTTCATTTCTTGATCCTTTTCCGATGAATGTTGAGGATATGTAGTCTTTTTCTTTTTGTCCTGTCTTGTTTCTTTTCCTATTTGATCTTCATGACTTCATCTTCAACAGTTGATCAGATAGACCATATTTTTCTTCAATACTTACATAGAAATTTCCTAACAATTTCCCCTAAGTATTGTAAGAAAAATATCATCTCAAAGCAAAGAACAAACTTTAATGAAACTTCAAAACATCAAAATCTAGATAACATAAACATTGTTCAAAATAATAAAGCAGATAAAAAGTTCTTAAACAATCCTCAGTCCACTTTTGTAGAGATCTCCCTTCTTCAGTTGCTTCTTGTATTTAATTAGCTTGTGACAGACCTTGTACAAGTCTTTGTACCATCCTCTCGCTATGATCCATTCATTTATAATGTCTTTGATTTCTTTCCTCCGCTTTTCCTTGAATCTCCCTTAAGCCTTGAGTTGCTCCTGCTTCTTTTTCATGTAGTCTTGGATGTAGTTGAGTGTTTGATTTGAGTACCTGCATATTTCATTTAATCTGAATAAATCCTTTTTTATCTTCAAGATCACTGAAAACAACAGATACTTCAGGTTTCTTAAAAATGACTCTTGTTCTGGCACAGGTTCAAGTTCAGCTGGAACACATGTGTTCGAAGGTGGTATTTGCACTTTCTTGTTTTATTCAAAAGCAATGCAAAGGTCAAAATCCGCTAGACCTACTTTTGAGTACAATTTTGTCTTGCTTTTGTTAGGCTGTGGATAGCCCTTCTGTTAATCTTTGTATCTCCCTTTTCTTTATCAAAAATCTGTTTAAGTTTGTTAGGTCTAAGAGATGAAGTTCTTCTCCAATATCAGCATCCACAACTGTTTTTATTCTTCCATCAGATCTGAATAGAGCATATTTGTTTTTCTCATGGGTTCCCATTATCTCTCCTGCAATGAACTGGGTGTCCACCTTGTGTACTCTAACCACTGGATTAGTTAGAGGTGGGTAAAGCTTCAGCTTTTCTTCTCTTATTCATGAGCTCATTGGGCTTAGAGTCTTGTCAATCTAATCTTCTTCATTATTCCAATAGTAACTTCTAAAATGATATTCAGGGAACATCATACTAGCTTGATCAATCTGATGCACCAGAAATTCCTTTTCCTTTCCTTGTGGATCCTTTATGATTTCAACTCTTGGTTTCTTTAAAGAAGTAGTAGAGTGTTCCCACTTTCTTTATTCTGACTGGTTCAGCTGTTCACTGAGACAGTTTCTCTAGATAAGGTTATTTTTGGTTGTTCTTGTTGAGTACCTTTTAAAGAAGTACTACTTAGTTTGGAGATTATCATGGGAGTGGCTTTGAGTCTTCTCATCATTTCTGACTTTGGCACAGTAGGTGGAGGCATCATTGGTGTTGGCTCAGATTGACTAAGAGGTTTTGCTTGCTTTGTTTGGGTAAGTTGGATGGCTTCTGATTCTTTCTGGTGTGAGGTTTCTTTGGGAATGGGAGTTTTGAATTTATGAACATTAATGTTTGCCAGTTTGACAACATGTAATTGCAGCCTCTTCACAAGTGATTATACATCACTTAGCAATTGAGCATTCCTTCTTTCTACTCAATGTATCTTGTTGAACGACTCTGTATCTGATCTTAATGAGTAGCCCATTCTCTTACAAGTTTATCAAGAGCATCAGTCAGGCTATTGTTACTGGCTCTTAAGCTATGAATTTCCTCTAGAATTTTACTAGAGCTAGCGGAATCTCTTGTTTACACAGCTTCAGTTATCTCTATTTTGGTGTCTTTTATTTCTTTAAACACTTTCTCAAAATATGCTACAAGTTTACTGTTGTCTGGTGCCTTTTCTGCTTGTTGAAGGTTCTTCAGAGTTTCAGTATTCTTTTATGTTTGTTTTTTTGATGACTTCAATTGTATCTGACAAAACCTTCATATCAGATCTCTGGCCTCTAATTTCTTCTATCAATGCATCCAACTTTGTTTCTACTGGAGACTTGTCTTCACAGACCTTGATAACATTGTCCAGCATATGATCAAGCTGTTCTTGTGAGATTACTAGTTCATTGGGTAAAGGTGGAATAACAGATGATCCTTCTCTCATGCCAGCAGAAGACACACTTGCTGCTGTTGTAAAGGGGTTAGGTTGGTCAAAAGACCAATCCTACACACCTTTACCAGAACTGTGAAACTTATTCACATCCTGGATTTCTTTACTTTCTTGAATCATCCTTGAGAATGATTCTCTATGAATTGTTGAGAAACTCTAATTTTTCTCACCCAGGTTCCTTGATAAGCAAGCTGATCTCTATCTGTTCCTGTCTCAATCTCCTCCTCATTAACTGATAGAATAGTCCAATGGAAGCACTAACCTGTTCACATATTGTTTATGTTTTTCTAGGTTGTATTACATAATCTCCTCTAACAGATTCACCTGAATCAGAATCTGTTGAGTTTGCAATAGTAGATAAATCGGGGTTAGTTTGAGCACCTGATTCTGCCATGTGTGAAGCCTTTGCTAGAGGTTGTTCCTCTTCTAGATTCTGCTGCATCTGTTGATCAACCTCCATTGGGTCTTGTGAGAATCTTTTGTCTTGATGCTGAATATCCTCTATTGTTTATGGAGCCACTGATCCTTGATCATGATGATCTAGTGAAGAGCTGCTGTCATATACTTCATTATGCTCCAATTTTCTATTTGAAATGCCACATGTTGTATCCTATAAGGTGAGTCTTCAACTATTAGACTCATCATGCTTTCTGGTAAATTGGGCACATTTTTACTTGATTTCAAGGCTAGTGCTGCACACCAAGGTTTCATGACAGATGACTTCCAGGTATCTTCTGATATAGGAAGTTCAATATTTCTCTGTGCAAATGTCTCTACAATTATGAATGACCAGAATCTTGAGAAGGGTAGATGAAACTAATTCTACCAGATTTGGTCAACACAGAACTCTTCATCAGATTGAAGATCTCTGTTCCATAATCAATGTTGGTCCCAGTGATGAGTCCATACATAATTGTTAGAACAGTTATGTTAATTTGATCAATTCCCCCAATTTTGATGTTAGGCACTTGGTTAGAGTCTCCATCATTACTTCCCAGAAGGTGGGTAGCTCATTCCTTTTGAATTCCCTAATCAGTGAAATCTTCCTAGTATATCCCATCAAGTCATCAAGTTGTCCCAACAGTTCCTCCTTCTAAGGTGCTTTGATGTAGTTGTCATTGATTGGAAGCTCCAGACATTCTCTGATTCTTTGAGGAGTATTAGTAACCGAGATGTTATCCTAGAGATGAGTTGTGACTTCGTTCACACCAGTTTCACTAAGTGTATGGAGAAGCTGCTGCATAATATTCTCTTGTATTTCTTTGGTTTTGGTCAGAGCTTTGAGCAATAGGACATCTTAGCAAGAATTCGACCAAAATTGGGCATTTTTCGTCGTATTCCCCATGGTTGGTGCTCATTAATAGGTTGTTTTCCTTCATTGGTAAGAAGTCATCATTCCTGATGAATGGGACAGAGTGTTCTAGGGTAGGATATTGAGATTGACGAGGTTGGGTGCGGCCATGGTGAGTTAAATTTTGCTTAGAAAAACTGTGGTGATTTTTAGGGTTTTGTGACATTGAAGATTGAAGGTAAGTTTCTCGTCCTTTTGAATTGGGTATATATATAGTATTTGTGGGACAGAGATCGTGGGTGGTTAGTATTTAAGATGGTTAATGAAAGTTAAAGAAGTTTTAACTTTATCCGAACCGTTTTAGGAACTTTGGTATATCCCCACTTTTTTTATATATCTCTAGGTTTTGAAGATTAATTTTTATTGGTAAATAGTAACGGCCAAGTTGTACCTTTTACCTCTGGTGGGACCCCTTTTCAGAGAGAAGGTCATGTTTGATTCCGCCAAACAAAGATTAATTCTTGTGTTCATAGATTGATACATTTATTTATAGAATTAATCATTGAAGAAACTCTGCTCTCATTATCTCTATTTTACTCTTTGAATGTTACTATATTTCACAAACACCCTTCTCTATGATCGAAGAACGTTGCATGATTCGAACATGATCAGAAAAGGGGACCTACAAGTGTATCCAATTGTTGGTCCCAAATGGACAAACCTCTTTTAATGTAATATGGCAAGTGATTTCAACAGATGTGAAAATAGTGTGCGGAAATAGAAATCGAACTTTCAAGAAACAACAACTACAAATTTTCATGTTTATATCACTTTGAAACAAAAATGGTTTACAAGGTGATTGAGAGGTTATTGACTAGTACAAACGAATACTTGTGTAATTCTGTGGTGAAAAAGCAATGGGGTTTTTGTAGTATGTATTAAATGTTTGGCTTAACTCTCTATTTAGAGAGAGACTTTAGCACGAATAAACATTAGTTTATTCGTGCACTTGCTCTTCATAAAGTAGCCTCTTGGCATATTCATTGAATCCACTTTGATCAACTTGCCACTTCAATTCTGGCAGAGCCCCAATTTGCAGACAAGTTGGCCCATCAGAAACTTTGAGAGCCATCTTACAAGAAAATCTAATAAACAGATCACAAGAATTTATGATAACCTGATTCTACTAGATACTGATGATATTCATCAGAATTATCATAAGCTCCATCAGAATGGTCTTTTCTGGGTATCTTTGTTCATTTCTTGATCCTTTTCTGATGAATCTTGATGATATGTAGTCTTTCTCTTTTTGTCCTGTCGTGTTTCTTCTTTCTGTTTGATCTTCATGACTTCATCTTCAATAGTTGATTAGATAGACCAAATTTTTCTTCAATACTTACATAGAAATTTCCTAACACCCAACACTTGCCAAAGCGGTTCTTCTGGTTTTGCATCTTGTTGCCCATATTTTAGTTCATTTCTAATCTCTTACTTTCTTATTTCATTTTCATATTTCTTCGAGTCTTCTGTAGACATCTCTTTTGCCTTTTAAGATGGCTTCTGAAGCTAAAGAGATATTCTTTGCAGTGGGAAGCTCTGAGGGATCAACCAAAGTTTTGATTGGTAAGTCTATGTCTTCATAGTTTGGCCTTTAGGGACTAAGGGATCTTTTGCTATTAAAGTGTCAAGTGTCTTGTAGTTTTCTTTGATTGTTGGATCATCACATCTATTATTTACTGTATAGAGCCAAATTTGGCTGATACCATTTCCTCCATCATTATTGGAGTGCTTTTTTACCCATAGGTTTTTTGCCTACTCTCCAGTTGGAGGGACTGAGTATGATATCAAGATTAAGTCTTAACTTCTCAATTCTTAAGATATCTTAAAGAAGGCCTTCTGTAGACCGTTCGAAAAATTGAGCTCTTTTAGCTATGTAAGGCTTGTCTTTCATTATGTAATCCATGTAAACTTCCCTAAATGCTCTTTTGAGGTTAGGGTTGCTTACAGCTCCTTATGAAGCCTTTTTTCTAACATCATTAGCATAATATTCAAGTTTATTCACTTTGGTGAATTCTTATGATAAGATCTGTTGTGCCTCTATGTCTCCTTCCCTCTGCTTCTTTCTACTGCAATCATCTCTGCCTGCGTAAGCTTTAATTCCAAATATTCTTTGACATTGGAAGCCTTTGGTAGATCATACAAAGATGTGAATAAGAGTTTGCTAGGGCTAGATGAGGAATAGAAAGACTAAACTTCTGTTGGTATAAATTCTAATTCCAATTGATAAGAAAAGATGGTTATGGAAGTGGTGGTTGATGGTGGAACTGTGATGGGAAGTGTTGAGGTAGTAGTGATTTTGATGGGTGATGAATCAAGTGTTTCTTCATCATCATCTTGGATAATAAATTTAGCTTTTCTGGATCTGGAATGAGGTAGTAGTGATTTTGTGGGTGTTTTTGTTGGTGGTAGAGAGATTGTTGTAGATGGTTTTCTTTTGATGAGTAGCCCTTTAGGAGACTTTTGTAGTGCCAACATATGTTTGGGCAACAGAAGAAGTGGTTTGGATAATTGATGGTGGTTTTGTTGAAGTAGTACTTCGGGAAACCTATGTTGATGAACCTTGATTGTCTTTAATTCTTTTTTCGTTTAATAATCTCTTGTACTATCAACATCATCTTTGCTTCCCTTGTATCTTTTCTATTTTCTTTTTCAATTTTTTCTTGTTTGGCCTTTTTGGCTTCAGAAGTATTAGGTCTCTTTTGGGCTTTCTTTACAAGAGTAGGGAGCTTTCTCATGCTATCTTTCTCTCCCTTGTGGCATCATCTATGTATTTGGGGAGAATGGAAGCTGTACCAGTGGTTTGAAGAATATTGTGATGGCCTTAATATCTTATTGAGTATCTTTGTACCTAACATCCACCATGTTTCGTATCAACTCCATTTACATGTTGTTTGTTGCCTCTGCAAATTGCTTTTGAAGATGAAGGCACATTTGTGCATGCATCTACATTTATTTTGCTATATCTTTATTGGTTGGTGGAGCTCTTGAGTTTTGTACTAAGGTCTTCAGCATGTCTTTAAAGTTATCAACTTAAAACTCTATCTTGGTTACTCTCTCCGTCAATTCCTGGTATTTTAACCTATCACCTAAGTTAATAGGATCATCTGAGTTCCCACCAGAGGTGGTTGTACTTGGTTTTGAACCAAGTGCCTATTTTTCTTGGTACTAGGGATTTCCAACTAATATTGAGTGTACTATTGTAGACACAATAGTTGTTTCCTTCAAGGAGGTCTTAGCAAGGAAACCACTATCTAGCTTTGAGACTGTTATTTTACAATTGTAGTGGCCGACTCACTTGAAAAACCTTCAAGTGTCTCTTGAGATATAAGAGGTGTAGCCTCCTTTGCTTGTGGGATAGCAATGACTTCTGAATTTTTCATAGTCACTTGTTGTTGCATACTCTCAGTGATATGTTGTTCAGAGGAACTAGGTAAGCACAAGTCAGTTTTGTCAATTGCATCAAGGAATGATTGGAATGTGGAATGTATAGTTTGTGTGGGTGGTGGAGTTAAAAGAGAAGCAACCCTAGGAGAGGGGCTTGGGAAGAAATGTTCAAATGAATCATCTTCCTCTTGATTTGGTTCCCATGTGTTTACAACACTATCCTTTTGTGAGGATATGCGAGGAGTTTGGCTAGGTAGAGATGTTTGCATCTGTTGTGAGGAAGTAACAGCATATGTTTGATGCTTTTGTGTTACAACAGGGATCTTTGGCATCTCAACCTCCAGATGTAAGTCCAGAGATCTTCGTAGGATACCACAAACACAATCAAAGACGTGGAAAATAATTAAAAGAACAAGACAAACCGATTGTATATTAGTATAGCACACAAGCTAAATGCTTGTCTGGTACAATATCGTTCAAAGAGCAGATCGTATGTTCAGCAACACTAAATGACCTAGGTACACCCTATTTATAGATACATAGGGCGACCTAATTACAAACCGGGCCACAAGCCCAACTGTACACTCTAGTTAGCATCTATACAAGCCCAAAACATCACAATGAACCAACCCAATACCAAGCTATACAAGACAAGCGTAAACCTACTAAACTATGCCCTTACAATATCTCCCTAGGTTTATGTTGTCTTTATAGAACGGTCATTCCTTGCGTCTCGGTTTCTTTTGTGACAACCGAAAAAATCAATGGTAATTTGTATAACTTAACAATTAATTGTACGTCAAATTGCATTCATTTATCACTTAATTTGTGCATGATTAGGTCATACGAAGTCTAGCATTGGTAGGACATGAATAAATTTAACAATAGATATTATTACTTTTGTCGCATCGAGAGAAAACTCTAAAACTATGTCTGAATATGTTGGCAAAATGCTAAAAATCACTATTTACTGAACACACTATTCATGCGGGCTAGTTCTGAAAACTGTCCGAACGATCAACGAACGATATGAAAGCATATCATTATTGAAATATAATAAAAAAACCCCTAGTTAGGGGCACAACTTGCAATAACAATTTAACTTTTCAGGAAAGACTTATATTCATAACTTGTCCTATCCGCACTAAACTGTAACAAATATAATTGTCCGCAACACAAAAATTCAGCATTTACAATATTTATATAGCTTGCAAATAATATTAAACGTCCTAAACAATCTTGACGGTATCGAATAATTACTCGAGACATCGCCTGTATTATAACGCATCTTTCGCACATTGTCTGGTTTTGAACCGACGAACGAACTAGTGTTCTTTTTATCATCCTAACACCTAGTTAACTAGCCTAACGAACTAGTTAGACTTCATTGAACACCTAAAGCATCATTAGTGGCCTAATGATGCAAGAACACATGTAATGACCAAAATATCTAAGGATTAACTATTATATGCACATGTATAATGTTTTAAAAAAATATATATAACCCATGCCATGCCTTCTCAAATTTTCGGCTATGTGGGGGTCCCACAAGCCCTCCTACTACTTGAACATGATGGTGAAGATATTGCAAAGGCATGTCCATTAGAGATCTTTCTTTGACTATAAAGATTATAACATCACCAATCATCCACCCCACCTTCACTTTATCAAATCTCAAACTTGAAACAAGAAACCCCCTCCATACTCTCTCTACCTCACGGCTCCCACCACCATCCTAAACCATCATTCAAACACCACTAAACAGCACATTTCAAGGTGATTTAATAAGCTACAAAGCATGGAGAAGCATTAGGAGATACTTTGGAGCTTCTATGCCTTCATCATCTTATTTTCTAGTGCTACATAATCTTGTGCAAAGTTGGAAGACCTTATACACTTGATATATTATGTAGATGATGATGTACAACTAGCCATCTTGAACATCTTACATAACAAAGCTTAAAAACTCTAAATATAACTTAAAAGCTTACAAAAATAAGTATTTACATGTTGATTTTATTAATTTCTGTGAGCTAGTTAGTATGAACTTGATGGTTATGATAAAGTAGGTTGTTTAAATTTTATAATATTGTATAATCATGGTAAAACATGATGATCTAAGCATCAATATGTTTAGATCTAACAAGATCATCATCTTCATAACCCATGAACTTAAATAAAAAGCTTAAAAATGATTTTTAACAAGTATAGCTCTTACAAGAAGTAAAAATTGTGGTTGAATTTATATTGATCTTATAATGTAGACTAACTAAGCTTGTTAAACGGATGAACTAGGCTAAAAATCATAAGAAAATATGTTGGTCTTAAAGGTCTTGTTAATATATATTTTTAGAAGTTCATGTTAAAAATATATATATAGTTCATGGGGAAAATGAAGATGTATTGTGTTCTTTTCTTTTATACATGCAAAGTTGATATGGAACTTGTTTTGAGTTGATGATGAATTTTGGGCTTAAAATGGTTTAAAATGCGTTTTAAAAACATGGAAAACACCATAATTTACGGGGAAACTATGGCGAAATTTTTTAAAATCCTAATCGCGATTAAGGTGTAATTAAAGGGATGATAAACAAGACTAAATGTGATTAGCGACCTTAATCATGATTAGGCAAGCTTTAATGAAAAGGTTTAAGTTCTAAACTCCTAAAGTATTTTCTTATATACTTAAACACATTTTTATAAGTTAAAAATGGAAATATATATATATATATATATATATATATATATATACATATATATATATTAGGGTGAAAATACATATATATTTAGAATATACATTTGGTGTATATGTATTAGTGTGTTATGTGTATGTATTAGATGTTAGGAAAAAATACTAACTAAATACAAATACACACCATAAAAAGTAAGCCCTCAAAATACTTGGAATATTTATTACACACAAAATACGTATACGGAAAAACTTACGTTATATCCCTAACGCGATGCGGACAATGGACAATCGGACATTGGATCAACCGTCATGTAACTATATATAATATATTGACAAAATGATATATATCCAAAACTGACACGAAATATAATATAAGCTCCATAACGAAATAAATACGTCGTCATCGGCAACGATCGCCAAAACGTCACGACAAGGAGCGTATACACAACACCGACAATAGCTGGGCTTTCCCAACATGAAAATATATATTAACGGTTACTAAGACAAACCCTAAAAATAATATAATTTTAGACTTTGAACAATATATATTTCAAGACTCCCAAATTCCCGAAAGTATAATTCAATTAAACACTAAGTGAAATACATAAGTAAATGGGTATACCCATACGTATAAAATACGAACAAATAAAACACCCAGTGTAAATTGCAAGATTACAAGCAGTGTACATGCACAACGTGTACATGCAAATGCATACAATAAAACAATTCGCATATACATTACGATATTTGCATATACAAAGTAATATTTGCATATATAATGGTGCAAGTGCATTCAATAGAACAATTTGCGTATACAATGCAGTATTTGCATATACCATGGAACAAATGCATACAACGGAACAATTTGTATATACAAAGTAATATTTGCATATATAATGGTGTAAGTGTATTCAATAGAACAATTTGCATATACAATGCAATATTTGCATATACCATGGGACAAATGCATACAAACGAAAGAACATACGTATATGAGTGAACAAGATTCACTAGACTTAAAATATATATTTGAAGAATACATATAACTCATAACGAACTTACGCCTGTGCGTGGCACAGAGACGCTTATGCGCTAGGCCCACTCACACCGTGTGGATCACGGATGTAACATTCATTGTAAAAGGGGTTCCAAAACCCGCTTCGTTTAAATAATTCAAGTATTTTTAATTGAAGTTTCGTTACGTTTTTATCGTCCAAATTCGTGTTATTAATTTCCGTGGTTAATAAATAAATTAAATAGTTAAAGTATTAAATAAATAAAAAGTGATATTAATAAATAATATTTAAAAATAAATACAATAGGGGCAACCGGGTTCGAACCCGGGTCCCCATCAAACACACACACCTCCTACACCAATGGTCTACACACACTTTTGTGGTATGTTTGAAAACAATAATTCTTATAATAAAACTAAAAACCTACAAATTTGAGACTTCAAACGTGTAACTGCCATCCGATCAATCAAGCTTAATTTACGATTTCGATCTCACACATCAGTTTCAATCATAAATCGAAACCAATTTGTTATGTAACTGTCTGAAATCAATGTTTGTTTTGAAAACCGAAGGAATTATTGAATCGAAAATGGAATTGATGATTGGCTATAAATACCGAACTATTGCACCTCATACGAACTCGCTTATTCTCTCAAGATCTCTCAAACTCCTAAACTCTCTAAAATTTGCAATCATCATCTTCGGAATTATTCCTGCTCATTACCGGAATCTTGATTGGAAAGGTACAACTTCAGTCAATCACCTAAAAGCTCTTGTATTCGTTTGTCTAGTGATTTGTTGTATCAAAAACAGTTAATCAAAAATTGTTTCAAACAGATTATCAGGCAGGTTCAATGTCTGGGTTTAAATTGTGAAAAAGATGAAGTCGAGATAGTATATAAATATAACTAAAAACGGGTTTTTAACCGGGTTAGACACACAGTCCAGGGGTGGACTGTGTGCAATTTCAAAGCATACGTCCCAAGTTCGGTTCACACACGTAGCCGATTCTCTGAAATAAAAACAAATTTTTTAAAAGCTATTATGAACATCACATCTCTGAGTAAGTGTATAAGATTATACAATTCTGGGTTAATACGGGTTAGACACACAGCCCAACTAGTTGGGCTGTGTGCACATGAACCGTAGGTCTCAAGTTCGAGCCGGGTGGTTATAACCGGTTTTAAGCATTATAAGTTCTTTTTAAATAAAAAAATAGAATATAGTTAAGCTAACTAGTATATATATATATATATACGTATATATATATATATATACGTATATATATATATATACGTATATATATATATACGTATATATATATATATATATATGTATGTATACATATATACATAAAACTGAAATAGTTCGGGTTAGACACGTAGCTCAGTTGGTAGAGCTGTGTGCACGTATACGGGAGGTCACGAGTTCGAACTTCACATGATGCCAAAAACACACGAGATCCAACCGGTTCGACCGGTCAGACCTGACAAGGTCTATTATTTTTTATTACTATTTTCTTTATATTTTTATTTAAAAAATCATTTAAAAATACTTAAAAATAAGACTTTTTAAGTTTAAAAATTGTGATAAATACCACAAAAATAGATCTAAAAATCTAATAAAAAGCATTAATTAGAAATATTAATTTCAAATAAAAGTTTTATATTTATCGAATTATTACGTGATTAATTAGGTTAGTTTCTCTCATCGGTTGAATCTTAAATCATGTACAATCATCATCGATCCCAAGAAACGCACCCACTGTAAGTGAATCCTTACAAATTTCCCTTTTTATTCGTTTACATATTTCGTTTATTCAAACACTTGTGCTACTACCATAATATGATCTAACGTGTTATGCAATGTTTGTTTGTTGTTATATATGGTTATATTTTCTCATTACAGTGCAATCATTCATATTAGGCCCATCAGTTCCTCGTTGGATACGAGTTGAGCATCGCGTGCCTCATTAGATCGACTCCGTTTGATTGAGCCTTGATCTCACAGTTCATCAATTGTCATGCTCATGTGTTCATTGCTTGATGTTATGTGGTTTGTGGATAGATTTACATATACGCATGCTCATATTTGGTTTATGCACATTTTTATTAAATTAATCAATATAACTAATTCTTTCAAATGTTTAAGTGAGATTCACTAGCCAACTTTTGTTGACCTAAATCTTTCGTTTACACATGATACAGGTGGACAAGTTGAGGAGAGGAACACTTAGGATTTGGCTTTAGAAGAAGAATAAAACATTTCTTGTCTAGACATTTTTCTTGTGTTTGTATGTATTTATGTGTTTGTTGGGATATTCTCTTTAAAATTTGAATTAATAAATATGAAACTTAATTATAGTAAATGTCATGAGCTTCGATGAAAACCCAATCATGCCCCGACTTCTATTTCCGCTGCGGGTCAGGGTGTGACAGATTGCTATCAGAGCTTTTGAATATAGGGATATAGGATAGGTTATTAGACCCTTAGAGCCTATACTATAGTTGATTAGATTTTAATTGCTTATTTGTTATTTGGTTACATGCAACTCATGATATTTATTTGTTTCATATTTATTTCACACACAAATGCATGCAAGCACTCTCATTATTAAATGTTATTGTGTGATATTTATTGTGGTATACGTATTATCAACATATCATGCTTATGCAAACACACTCATCTCAATTTCACATATTTGAACATTTACCATGATTTCTTTCTCAAGAATTTTATGATGTTTTCATGTTTTTCAATCTCATCAAAGTGAGTTCTACGACAGGCATGTAGTAACTGGAAGGGTACGAGTACCGGTAGTCGGAACGTCCTGTCTAGGATTGGCATTCGTATAAATCCAATATATAATGGACCAGTTTGCTTACCTAGGGACTAACAATGAGAGTACAAAGGACCTATTAGGCCAAAGCATGCCATACCAAACGTCGTGTGAACTAAACCCACTTTGAGTTGTCATTGTGTCTACACTTGGACACCCTCCGACCTTATATCTCGCAATTATGTTTTACGATTTTTATTCGGGTGGTGCGAGTGTATGCAGGCCAACACCAATGTGTACCCTACAAAGCCCGGTAGTCATGAGGGCCCACATGACTACCTAGGCCAAAGTATGGGAGACATATGGGGGCCCAAACATGAGCAAAGCCCAAGACATCCTATGGATGTAGTGAACTTATTTTATCATTTATTTTGTGAATGTTGATTTTTAAATACGACACATGACACCTAAAAAACATCAAACTCATAATCTCGTTACATACTTCCTGTAGATGTCTTCTAGACACTCACGAGGAGGTAGGAGGTCAAGAAGATCTGGCGAGCGTATGGCTGCTCAAATAGCCCAACAGATGGCCGCCGTACTTCCCGACATCGTAGTTCAAGTCTAACAAGCTCTTGCCGCTAATCCCATCAACCCAACCAATCAAGAATGTCAAAATGCTGCCAATCCTCACCAACACCACCAAATGCACCTACAAGCACTTCAACTCCTTCGATCCTCCAAAATACGAGGGGACTGAAGGTGTACCGCTCTCCTTCATTGGTTTGAGGAGATGGAGAGTACCTTCCTCAACTGTGATTGTCCTATGAACGCAAGGTGCGTTATGCTACCGGTCATTTGTATAGGGTAGCACTTACGTGGTGGAACGCGAAGAAAGGTAGGCGAGGTGTTGAAGCCGCTGTGGCCTTAACTTGGGAAGAATTAAGGGAGCTAATGACTAGGTGCTTCTGTCCAAGAAGCGAAATCAAGAAATTGGAGGATGAATTCTATTTCGTGAAACAAAAGGAAGGAGACCACATAACCTACAATAAAAGGTTCCTTGAGTTGAATCAGATGGTCCCCAACTTGTTCACTCCACTCTACCAATTCATCGAGCACTATGTCACACCCCGACCCGCAGCGGAAATAAGAATCGGGGCATAATTGGGTTATCACCAAAGCACATGACATTTACTATTATGTTTCATAATTAAATGAAGTCAAAGTTACATTTCCCAAACATTCAAACATGTCCATTCATTACAAAGGAAAATAACCAAACAGAATTATCCAAATACTAAATCGTTTTATTTCTTCTAATCCAGGTCCTACGTGTTCCTAGCTGCTGCTGGTTCACCTGTATCATGTGTAAAATGGGAGGTTTTTGGGTCAACATAAGTTGGCGAGTGAACCTTATAGATAAACATTTAATAATGATTTTATGGTTAGTTTATCAATAAAATATTGTGTATAATCATAAAAGAGCATATGTATGAAATCAAGCAATGGCAACATCATTTACAATTATAACATACATTAACAATCGATAGCATACATGAACATACCAACATCATATGATAATTAACATAAATGAACTGTGAGATCAAGGCTCAATCAAACGGAGCCGATCGTATTGCATGAACTGAAAATGTAAATTGAACTGTGCACTCAAGGCTCAATCAAACGGAGCCGAGCGTATTGCATGTATTGAAATGTAAATAAAATGTCCGATCAAGGCTCAATCAAACGGAGCCGATCGTGCGGGCACGCCCTGATCAACCGCATAATAAAATGGGGATCAAACTCAACCTCGAGGGATGGGGAGCTACGGCCTCAGCAATTGCATGTACTGAAATAATAATTTGCAAACAATAATAACTACTTATCAGCAACAACTAACACACATGTCATGATATGATATATGCACAATAACTTAGTTATAATAAGTAAATGAACAAGACACATGATACACCCCAAAAACGTGATTAAAACGGGGAATTTGAAGGGTTCACTCACATTGGGTGCGTTGGATTTGAGTTGGTGAGATGCGCACGATTTAGACGAAGCGAGTCAACGAGGAAATCACTGACCTAAATAATAATGGGAAAAATATATTAAATGGATGGATTTTATTAAAGATTGTAATGGGATTTTTAGATATATTTTTGTGAGTTTTTGGCTATTTTCTAACCTTAAAAATGTTATTTTTAAGTATTTTTAATTGATTTTTAATTTAAATTAAACAAATAAATGTTTAAAAAAAATAATATTTTTTTTTACTGTTTGACCGTTGACCGTTGACCGGTTCGGTCAGCGGTAATACTTGCGCCGAGCGGGATTCGAACCGGTGACCTTCCGTTCACGCGCATGTAGCTCTACCAACTGAGCTACGTGACTAACCTGTTAGAAATCCAGTTTTAATTATATTTATACACTTATTCGAATTTACCGAAAATTCCTTTATTTTGCAAAACGTTTTAATCTCATTGAACCGGTGTTTGTGACGGGACTCGATCGCGCGACGTGTAGTTTGTTTTGCACACAGTCCACCGCTGGACTGTGTGTCTAACCCGGTTATATTCTTGATTTATATTATACTTAACAACTACTCGTTTCAACCCGGTTAGCTCATGAATAAAAAGGAATGTTTATTACGCAGAGTGTGTGTAGTAAGGATCGAACTCGGGACTCGTATATAAACTTTGCACACAGTCCACCGCTGGACTGTGTGTCTAACCCGTTAAATATCCGAATTATAATTACTCTTATATTCTGAATCAAGTTCATCTTCTTCATCGGATTAAACTGTCAGCGTATTTCAACTGGTTAAGATTAATTTTGCGACTTTCAAAGATCTTAAACACTAATAGTAATTCAATAGTAAAGGATGGAAAGAGTTTAAAGAACAGGATTTACCGATTGGAGATAAACACAGAAATCCGGCGAAAGTTTCGTCGGTACAGAAATTGAGCTCCGACTGTTGATACAATTAACAGTGTGGATCGATTATTTATAGAACTAAATCATCTAAACAAGGTTTAAATGAAGTGTAGGATGCCTTACCCTTTCACAGTGAAATTCCGGCAATTTCAGAAACTTTCCGGCGAGGGTGGGATTTCCGATAAATGTTGGCTAAGATTGATTCTGTTGATGGGATTGTGTTAGAGATTGACTAATCACATGTTTTAACAAAGAGAGTCGAAGAATTTACCGTGTAAATGCAAGTCCCGGTTTTCCGGTGAGTTGCAGAAAATCTCCGGCGATCGAAATCAGAGGGTCTTACAGTTCAGATTCTTGACGAAAATGAAATTGAGTGTTATTGTGATGGTTAGGAATCGCACAAATGATCAGGACATGGATTTAATTAGAGTTTGGTATATTTTCGGTTTCAAATACCGGAAGTGATGAGGACTTAAGTTAAATCAATTAGGACTTAATTAGAAACCGATATTCATCGGTTATGAGCTAGTCAAACGAAGTCGAAAGGATTCAGCGTTCGGATTGCCGATTTCCGTTATTCAGATATCACCAACCGTTAATTCATGTTTGTGTATAAAACTCAATTGTTTTCCTAATGTCAACAGAAAACAATTGGTGGCGGAGTGGTTTGAAGACGGAAAGATAAGTTGTTGAAGTGATTCAGCTGACCCGGGTTCGAGTCCGGTCAGCTGCAAATGTTTTTTTTTATTTTATTTTAACTTTTTATCCAATTTAATTTTTATAGTTTAGTTTATATATTAATTATGTAACGTTTAAACTCAAAATACTCATAAATACTTAATGTAATTTCATAACTTGGTATTTGATTACAAAACGGAGCGGGTTTTGGAGACCCGATTTATACAAATGTTACAGTATCCCCTACTTTTAGGAATTTCGTCCCGAAATTTAAACAGTTGAAGTAGTAGGGAAAAGATGAGGGTATTTTTCACGCATTGAGTCTTCACGTTCCCAAGTAAACTCAGGTCCCCGTTTCGACTCCCAGCGTACTCTAACAATAGGAATGCGACTTCGACGTAGACGCTTTTCTCCATAGTCCATAATCTCCACTGGTCTTTCAATAAAATGCATGGATTCATCGATCTGAATATCTTCTAGTGGAATATGAAGATTCTCATCAGCGAGGCACTTCTTCAAGTTCGACACGTGGAATGTGGAATGAATCCTGTCGAGTTCTTCCGGTAGGTCAAGCTTGTATGCTACAGGACCTACTCTTTCGAGTATCTTGAAAGGTCCTACGTAACGTGGTGCTAGCTTTCCCTTTTGACCAAAACGAACTACTCCCTTCCACGGTGACACTTTTAAAAGCACATGATCACCAACGCTAAACTCCAAGGGCTTCCGTCGTTTATCTGCGTAACTCTTTTGACGACTTTGAGCCGCTAAAAGATTGTTTCGGATTTGATGAATCTTATCTGTGGTTTCTTGGATCAATTCTGGACCAGTAATTTGTGCTTCCCCAATTTCGTGCCAACAAACAGGAGATCGACACTTTCGGCCATATAAAGCTTCAAAAGGTGCCATGCCGATGCTAGAATGATAGCTGTTGTTGTACGGAAATTCGACTAACGGTAGGTGTGGCGTCCCAATTTCCCTTGAAGTCTATAACACATGCTCTAAGCATATCCTCAAGGGTTTGAATGGTGCGCTCAGACTGTCCATCAGTTTGAGGATGATAGGCGGTACTGAGATCTAGTCGAGTGCCCATAGCGGATTGTACTGCCTGCCATGTTCGTGAGGTGAAACGACCATCCCGATCAGAAATAATACTTAACGGAACTCCATGTCGGCTGACGATTTCGTTGATATAAATACGAGCAAGCTTTTCGTTCTTGAAATCTTCTCGAATAGGAATAAAGTGAGCTGATTTTGTGAGTCGGTCTATAATCACCCATATAGTGTCATACCCACTAGAAGTGCGAGGTAACCCGGTAATGAAATCCATGGTTATATTTTCCCACTTCCAGACAGGTATTTCTGGTTGGACTAGAAGTCCTGAGGGTCTTTGGTGTTCAGCCTTTACTTTAGAACAAGTGAGACACTTGGAAACAAAAACGGCAATATCTTTCTTCATTCTAGGCCACCAATAGGTGTACCGTAGGTCTTGATACATCTTATCGGCTCCTGGGTGTATAGAATATCGCGACTTATGGGCTTCATGCATGAGTGTTTCACGAAGATTGATGTGATTAGGAATCCATATACGATCTAGGTAATACAAGATACCATCAGACTTAGTTTCCAGCTTTAGCTCGGCTCCACAGGACATCTCTTTTTGTACATCTTCCTCTGTTATTGAAACGTGTTGAGCTTCTCGAATTTGATCCTTAATATTGGTTATAATTTGCGAACATAGAAGATGAATGGAGTTCGCATAACCCTTTCGACTAAGTGCATCAGCCACCACATTTGCTTTACCAGGGTGGTATCTGATTTCACAGTCGTAATCATTTAGGAGTTCGACCCATCTTCGTTGCCTCATATTTAACTCTTTCTGATTGAAGATATGTTGAAGACTCTTGTGGTCAGTGTATATTTCACACTTCGTACCATAAAGATAATGTCTCCATATCTTAAGAGCGAATACAACGGCTCCAAGTTCAAGGTTATGAGTGGTGTAATTCTTTTCGTGAGTCTTGAGTTGCCTTGAGGCATAAGCTATGACTTTTCCTCTTTGCATGAGAACGCATCCTAATCCTTGCCCTGACGCGTCGCAATAGACTACAAAATCATCACAACCTTCAGGAAGAGTGAGGATTGGTGCATCACAAAGTTTTTGCTTGAGAGTTTGAAAAGCTTCTTCTTGCTTGGGCCCCCATACAAATGGTTTCCCTTTATGGGTTAAAGCCGTGAGTGGCACCGCAATGCGAGAGAAGTTTGAAATGAACCGACGATAATAGCCAGCAAGTCCAAGAAAAGACCTTACTTCAGTTGGCGTACGTGGAGCTTGCCATTCTTGAACTGCTTTGATCTTTGATGGGTCCACATGTATTCCTTTGTCATTGACTACATGCCCGAGGAATTGCACCTCTTTTAACCAGAATTCACATTTAGAGAACTTGGCATAAAGCTTCTCCTTTTCTAGAAGTGCAAGAACAAGTCGCAGATGACGTTCATGATCAGCTTTAGATTTTGAATAGATAAGAATATCGTCGATGAAAACAATAACAAATCGATCAAGGTAAGGTTTGCAGACTCTATTCATTAAGTCCATGAAAACAGCTGGTGCGTTGGTTAATCCAAATGGCATAACCATGAATTCATAGTGACCATATCGAGTTCGAAAAGCAGTTTTAGGGACGTCTTCTTCATGCACTCTAAGTTGATGATAACCCGATCGAAGGTCGATTTTCGAAAAGAAACTGGCACCTTGTAGTTGGTCAAGAAGGTCATCTATACGAGGTAAAGGATATCGATTTTTGATAGTTAACTTGTTGAGCTCTCTGTAGTCGATGCACATGCGAAAAGATCCATCCTTCTTCTTTACAAAAAGTACAGGTGCACCCCAAGGCGATGAGCTGGGGCGTATAAATCCCTTGTCAGTCAACTCTTGCAATTGACTGGCTAGCTCTTGCATTTCAGAGGGGGCTAACCTATATGGAGATTTTGCCACTGGTGTAGCACCAGGTATAAGATCGATACGAAATTCGACATCTCTGATTGGAGGAAGTCCTGATATGTCGTCAGGAAAAACTTGTGGAAAATCTTTTACAACAGGGATATCTTCAAGTTTCTTTTCTGAGGTCCCCTTCTTGATAATATGGGCTAAAAACGCGACATAATTCTTGCGAAGGTATTTTTGAGCTTGAAGACAAGACATTAAGTTAAGTCCTTTCGCCGAGGTTTCTCCAATAATTCGAAGAGTCTGACCGCTTGAAAGAGGAATACGAATAAATTTCTCACGACATACAACTTCCGCATTATGCTGACTGAGCCAATCCATTCCGATTATGATGTCGAAACTTCCCAGCTTCATAGGAATAAGATCGACTGAGAAATCGTGGTCGTTTAGGGTGAGCGTACAGTTGCGTAAAATAGAGTCTAACGAAACTGGTTTTCCATCTGCAACTTCCACTGTTATGGATTCCGCGAGCTTATCTCGATTTTTACTTAAGATAGGTTCAAACTCTAATGACACGAAACTTCTATCCGCACCAGTATCAAATAACATAGAGGCATATCTACCATTTATAAGAAACGTATCGTTGACCACATTGCCGTCAGCTCTGGCCTGGTTTGCGTTAATATTGAAAGCCCTTCCTCTAGCAGGTGGAGGAGCTTGGTTTGCTTGGTTCACAGGGTTGGCTTGGGCCTGAGCATGAATAATATTGACCAGTCTTGGACATGAGTTCCTGAAATGACTTGGATCTCCACAATTGAAACATGCCCGCATAGGTTGGCCCATAGGGTAGTTGGGTTGGTAGTATGTTTGGGCTAAATGTTGAGTGGGTGGAAATGGTTGTTGTTGTTGGGCTTGACCCATAAATTGTTGGTGGGTTTGGGTTATAGGTTGGTGGCGGTTTGTTCGTTGAGGTGCGCGGCAATGTTGTACAGTGTGTCCAGCGCGACCGCAGCTGGTACAGTATTGGCAAGGATAGTCAGGGGAGTGGTGATACTGACAACGGTTACATTTTGGTAGTGGTCCTGTGTATGGTCTTTTGTATGGCGCGGGTGGAGGAGTGGCTTGAGTGATGGGTGCAGCAGGAACAGGGGTGTTGGTGTGAGTGACTGCAAAGTTCCTGTTGTTACGCTTCCTCTTGTTAGCAAATTTAGAGGAAGGAGTGTGGTGGTTTGAGGTTTGTCCCTCAGCAGGAGTTTTCTTCTTTTCCTCCTTGAACTTCCCATTGCGAATTCGGTTTTCGGTCAGTTCTGTCGCCAACTCCATGGCAGCTTCTAGTGTTACCGGTGAAACGCTGAGGACAGAATCTTGAATTTTCGAGGGAAGTCCTCGAATGTAATGTTCTATCAGACGGTAGGTTGGAGTGAATAAGTTTGGAACCATTTGGTTCAACTCCAAAAACCTTTTGTTGTAAGTAGAGTGATCACCATCTTTTTGCTTCAGGGCATGAAATTCATCTTCCAATTTCTTAATTTCACTCCTAGGACAGAATCGCCTAGTCATGATTTCCCTTAACTCCTCCCAAGTTAAGGCCATCGCATCTTCCGTTCCCCTCTTTCCCTTCTCGGTATTCCACCAAGTGAGAGCTACACCAAGTAGTCTCCCGGTGGCATAACGAACTTTGCGATCCTCAGGACAATCGCAGTTTAAGAAAACGTTTTCCATCTCCTCGAACCAACGTAGGAGAGCAGTGACTCCCTCAGTCCCTTCGAATTTTGGGGGATCGCAGGACTTAAAATGTTTGTAGGTGCATTTGTTGGTAGGAGGGTTGTTGATGATCTGGTCCTGTTGTTGAGGAGGGTTAGTAGGATTTGCAGCAAGGGCTTGTTGTACTTGTACTACTATGTCAGGTAATATCGTGGCCATTTGATTGGCGATATGAGTGGCCAAACGTTCCTGAGACTTTTCCGATTTCCTACTCCTTCGATGCGGTCTAGAAGACATCTACAGGATCATAAAATGAGAAGATTGTGAGTTTATGGTATCTTTTAAGGTGTCATGTGTCTTTAAGAAAATGAAAATAACATAAATATCAATAATGCACTACATCCGAAGGATGTCTTGGGTTCGCTCATGTTGGGCCTCAAATGTCCCCCATACCTTCACCTATATAGTCATGTGGGCCCCCATGGCTATTGGCTTGGTAGGATTCACATTAGTATTGGCAATTTAACACTCGCATCCCCCGAATGCTAACCACAAAATATGTTCATGAGATGTTTGGTCGGAACGTGTCCAGGTGTAGACACAATGACAACTCAAAGTGGGATTAGCTCTCACGACGTTTGGTATAGCATGCTTTGGCCTAATAAGTATTTCGTACTCTCATCGTTAGTCCCCAGGTAGGCAAACTGGTCCTTTATTTTGGATTTATACGAATGCCAGCCTAGACAGGACGTTCCGACTACCGGTACTAGTACCCTTCCAGTTACTACATGCCCGTCATGAGAACTCACTTTGATGAGATTTGAAAACACGAAAATCGTTGTAAAATCAATCATGAGGTGGTGTGTGCTTGCATGGATGTGATATATTATGATCATACGATTTCATGATAGGCATTATTTGATAATACATACTTATGAACATGCTTGAACAAATATCAAATGTAACATTTAACATAAACATATAAACATCATGAAATTTGGCATATAACACACAAAATTCTTATAAGTTTCTAATTGACTATAGTATAGGCTCTAAGGGTCTAATAACCTATCCTATATCCCTATAGTCATGGCTCTGATACCAATCTGTCACACCCCGACCCGCAGCGGAAATAAGAATCGGGGCATAATTGGGTTATCACCAAAGCACATGACATTTACTATTATGTTTCATAATTAAATGAAGTCAAAGTTACATTTCCCAAACATTCAAACATGTCCATTCATTACAAAGGAAAATAACCAAACAGAATTATCCAAATACTAAATCGTTTTATTTCTTCTAATCCAGGTCCTACGTGTTCCTAGCTGCTGCTGGTTCACCTGTATCATGTGTAAAATGGGAGGTTTTTGGGTCAACATAAGTTGGCGAGTGAACCTTATAGATAAACATTTAATAATGATTTTCTGGTTAGTTTATCAATAAAATATTGTGCATAATCATAAAAGAGCATATGTATGAAATCAAGCAATGGCAACATCATTTACAATTATAACATACATTAACAATCGATAGCATACATGAACATACCAACATCATATGATAATTAACATAAATGAACTGTGAGATCAAGGCTCAATCAAACGGAGCCGATCGTATTGCATGAACTGAAAATGTAAATTGAACTGTGCACTCAAGGCTCAATCAAACGGAGCCGAGCGTATTGCATGTATTGAAATGTAATTAAAATGTCCGATCAAGGCTCAATCAAACGGAGCCGATCGTGCGGGCACGCCCTGATCAACCGCATAATAAAATGGGGATCAAACTCAACCTCGAGGGATGGGGAGCTACGGCCTCAGCAATTGCATGTACTGAAATAATAATTTGCAAACAATAATAACTACTTATCAGCAACAACTAACACACATGTCATGATATGATATATGCACAATAACTTAGTTATAATAAGTAAATGAACAAGACACATGATACACCCCAAAAACGTGATTAAAACGGGGAATTTGAAGGGTTCACTCACATTGGGTGCGTTGGATTTGAGTTGGTGAGATGCGCACCATTTAGACGAAGCGAGTCAACGAGGAAATCACTGACCTAAATAATAATGGGAAAAATATATTAAATGGATGGATTTTATTAAAGATTGTAATGGGATTTTTAGATATATTTTTGTGAGTTTTTGGCTATTTTCTAACCTTAAAAATGTTATTTTTAAGTATTTTTAATTGATTTTTAATTTAAATTAAACAAATAAATGTTTAAAAAAATAATATTTTTTTTTACTGTTTGACCGTTGACCGTTGACCGTTGACCGGTTCGGTCAGCGGTAATACTTGCGCCGAGCGGGATTCGAACCGGTGACCTTCCGTTCACGCTCACGTAGCTCTACCAACTGAGCTACGTGACTAACCCGTTAGAAATCCAGTTTTAATTATATTTATACACTTATTCGAATTTACCGAAAATTCCTTTATTTTGCAAAACGTTTTAATCTCATTGAATCGGTGTTTGTGACGGGACTCGATCGCGCGACGTGTAGTTTGTTTTGCACACAGTCCACCGCTGGACTGTGTGTCTAACCCGGTTATATTCTTGATTTATATTATACTTAACAACTACTCGTTTCAACCCGGTTAGCTCATGAATAAAAAGGAATGTTTATTACGCAGAGTGTGTGTAGTAAGGATCGAACTCGGACTCGTATATAAACTTTGCACACAGTCCACTGCTGGACTGTGTGTCTAACCCGTTAAATATCCGAATTATAATTACTCTTATATTCTGAATCAAGTTCATCTTCTTCATCGGATTAAACTGTCAGCGTATTTCAACTGGTTAAGATTAATTTTGCGACTTTCAAAGATCTTAAACACTAATAGTAATTCAATAGTAAAGGATGGAAAGAGTTTAAAGAACATGATTTACCGATTGGAGATAAACACAGAAATCCGGCGAAAGTTTCGTCGGTACAGAAATTGAGCTCCGACTGTTGATACAATTAACAGTGTGGATCGATTATTTATAGAACTAAATCATCTAAACAAGGTTTAAATGAAGTGTAGGATGCCTTACCCTTTCACAGTGAAATTCCGGCAATTTCAGAAACTTTCCGGCGAGGGTGGGATTTCCGATAAATGTTGGCTAAGATTGATTCTGTTGATGGGATTGTGTTAGAGATTGACTAATCACATGTTTTAAACAAAGAGAGTCGAAGAATTTACCGTGTAAATGCAAGTCCCGGTTTTCCGGTGAGTTGCAGAAAATCTCCGGCGATCGAAATCAGAGGGTCTTACAGTTCAGATTCTTGACGAAAATGAAATTGAGTGTTATTGTGATGGTTAGGAATCGCACAAATGATCAGGACATGGATTTAATTAGAGTTTGGTATATTTTCGGTTTCAAATACCGGAAGTGATGAGGACTTAAGTTAAATCAATTAGGACTTAATTAGAAACCGATATTCATCGGTTATGAGCTAGTCAAACGAAGTCGAAAGGATTCAGCGTTCGGATTGCCGATTTCCGTTATTCAGATATCACCAACCGTTAATTCATGTTTGTGTATAAAACTCAATTGTTTTCCTAATGTCAACAGAAAACAATTGGTGGCGGAGTGGTTTGAAGACGGAAAGATAAGTTGTTGAAGTGATTCAGCTGACCCGGGTTCGAGTCCGGTCAGCTGCAAATGTTTTTTTTTTATTTTATTTTAACTTTTTATCCAATTTAATTTTTATAGTTTAGTTTATATATTAATTATGTAACGTTTAAACTCAAAATACTCATAAATACTTAATGTAATTTCATAACTTGGTATTTGATTACAAAACGGAGCGGGTTTTGGAGACCCGATTTATACAAATGTTACACACTATTCGACGTCTTCCCTCGGAAATTCAAGACTCGATGATGAGTACTACACCTACAACTCTCGAGCCTGCGATGGAGCTAGCCACTGAGCTCACGGAAAATCGCATCAGAAATGGTGATTTTAAAGACGAGAAGAAGAATGATGAGACACCTGCTGAAACCCCTACCCCAACCCAAACATGATCATCTTCTAAGTTTGTTGGTAAAAGAAAGCGCAACAGAAAGAATTTTGTTGTTACCCAAACCAATACCCTATCACCTTTGCCCCAATCACACAAGTTGCTCCTCCTGTCACCCCATTCAAGAAACCATACACAGGATCTCATCCAAAATGCAACCGATGCCAATATCATCACCCTCCTAAGAACCCATGTCTTTACTGCACAAGTTGTGGCTGTGCAGGTCATACAATTCAAACTTGTCGCACTCTTCAAAGACCAAACCGCAATCAACCTCAAGCCAAACCCAACAACCAAGTGGTAGGCCAAGCCCAATACCAACAACCTTTACTTTTACCACCTGCTCAACCCATGGCCTAACCATACTGCCAACCCAACTACCCTATGATGCAACCACTCAGAACTTGTTTCAATTGCGGAGATCCAACCGACTTTCAAAACACTTGCCCACGCTTGGTGAACATCATAAATGTTCAAGCTCAAGCTAATCCAGTGAACCAAGCCAACCAAGCCAATCCGCCCGCCAGAGGAAGAGCTTTTAACATCAATGCTAACCAGGCTAGAGCGGATAACAACGTGGTTAATGGTACGTTCCATATTAACGGTACTTATGCATCTATTCTATTTGACACTGGGGCGGATAAGAGTTTCATGTGCTTAGAGTTCGAATCCATTCTTGACTTATCTCGCGTTAGTCTAGCTGAATTATTCATGGTGGAAGTAGCTGATGGTGAACCTATTACGTTAGACTTAATTATTCGTAATTGTACTCTTACTCTCAATGATCATGACTTTCCAATTGATCTTATCCCTATGAAGTTGGGTAGTTTTGACGTCATCATTGGTATGGATTAGCTTAGTCAACATCACGCTGAAGTTGTTTGTTATGAGAAGTTTATTCGAATCCCTCTCGCTGACGGTCAAATTCTTCGTATTTTTGGTGAAACCCCATCCAAAGGACTCAAGTTGATGTCATGCCTTCAAGCTCGAAGATACCGTCGCAAAAGCTATATAACATTTTTAGCTCACATTGTCAAAAAGGAAGGCATGGAGAAGAAGCTCGAAGACATTCCAATCGTAAAAGAATTTCCTCAAGTTTTTTCCCGATGACGTTTCAGGACTTCCTCCTGTGCAAGAAGTCGAATTCTGAATCGACCTTGTACCTGGTGCTACACCAATTGCAAAATCTCCATATCGGTTAGCTCCCTCCGAAATGCAAGAACTAGCTAGTCAGCTGCAAGAGTTGACTGATAAGGGATTTATACGTCCTAGTTCATCACCTTGGGGTGCGCCGGTTCTTTTCGTAAAGAAGAAAGATGGAACCTTCCGAATGTGTATCGACTATAGAGAGCTCAACAAGCTGACTATCAAGAACCGCTATCCTTTACCTCGTATCGATGATCTTCTAGATCAACTCCAGGGGTGCCACCTTTCTCAAAAATCGATATTCGTTCTGGTTATCATCAACTTAGAGTACGCGAAGAAGACATCCCAAAGACTGCTTTTCGAACTCGATATGGTCACTATGAATTCATGGTCATGCCTTTTGGTTTGACCAATGCTCCTGCCGTTTTCATGGATTTGATGAATAGGGTGTGTAAACCCTATCTCGATCGTTTCGTCATAGTCTTCATCGATGATATCCTCATTTATTCTAAGACCAAATCCGATCATGAGCGACATCTTCGACTCATCCTAATACTTTTAAGAACTGAAAAGCTTTATGCTATGTTTTCAAAATGTGAATTTTGGTTAAAAGAAGTGCAACTTCTTGGTCATGTCGTCAACGACAAAGGAATTCATGTCGACCCTCCAAAGATCAAAGCAGTGCAAGAATGGCAAGCGCCACGAACTCCTACCGAAGTTAGGTCCTTTCTTGGTCTAGCTGGTTATTATCGATGGTTCATCGCAAATTTTTCTCATATTGCTTTACCGCTCACAGCCTTGACTCATAAGGGCAAACCCTTTATTTGGGGGCCCAAGCAAGAAGAGGCTTTTCAAACTTTGAAGCAAAAACTTGTGATGCACCTATTCTTACTCTTCCTGATGGTTGTGAAGACTTTGTGGTTTATTGAGACGCATCAGGGCAGGGACTAGGTTGTGTCCTAATGCAAAGAGGAAAGATGATAGCCTACGCCTCAAGGCAACTCAAAGTGCATAAAAAGAACTATACCACTCACGACCTAGAATTTGGAGCAGTCGTGTTTGCTCTAAAGATATGGAGACACTATCTTTATGGTACCAAGTGTGAGATTTACACTGACCACAAGAGCCTCCAACATATCTTCAATCGAAAAGAGTTGAACATGAGGCAACGATGATGGGTCAAACTCTTAAATGATTACGATTGTGAAATCCGTTATCATCCTAGCAAAGCCAATGTTGTGGCTGATGCTCTTCGTCAAAAAGAGTATGCAAACTCCATCCACCTTTTGTGTTCCCGAATTGTAACCGATCTTCAAAACTGAATTCGACCAGCTCAACATATTTCTGTCATGGAAAATGATGTACGAGATGAATTGTCTTGTGGAGTTGAAAGCAAATTAGAATCCAAGTCCGATGGTATCCTTTACTACTTAAATCGTATTTGGCTACCTGATCGTGACGATCTTCGTGCTTTTCGTATGAACGAGGCTCACAAAACACGATACTCTATACATCCAGGTGCTGATAAGATGTATCAAGACCTATGATACTCTTACTAGTGGCCTGGCATGAAGAAGGATATCACCATTTTTGTTTCTAAGTGTCTCACCTGCTCTATGGTTAAAGCCGAACATCAAAGACCTTCAGGATTACTTGTCCAACCTGAAATACCCGTTTGGAAGTGGGAAAACATAACTATGGACTTCATTACCGGGTTACCTCGCACCTCCAGTGGGTATGACATAATTTAGGTTATCATTGATCGTCTCACTAAATCAGCTCATTTCATTCGGATCCGCCAAGATTATAAGAACGAGAAGTTAGCTCACATCTATATTGATGAAATTTTAAGCCGTCATGGTGTGCCTTTAAGTATCATTTCATATCGAGATGGCCACTTTACTTCACGAACATGGCGAGGTGTACAGTCAGCGTTAGGTAAACGTTTAGATCTCAGCACCGCCTTTCACCCTCAAACTGATGGTCAATCTGAGCGCACCATACAAACTCTTGAAGACATGTTGCGAGCATGTGTCATAGACTTCAAGGGCAATTGGGATACTCATCTACCATTAGTTGAATTTTCGTACAACAATAACTATCATTCAAGCATCGGTATGGCTCCTTTCGAAGCATTATATGGTCATAAGTGTCGATCTCCTGTATGTTGGCACGAAATCAGTGAAGCACAAATCACTGGACCTAAATTGATCCAAGAAACAACTGATAAGATTCTTCAAATCCGCAATAATCTTCTAGCAGCTCGAAGTCATCAAAAGAGTTACGCGGATAAACGATGAAAGCCATTGGAGTTTTGTGTTGGTGATCAAGTGCTTTTGATAGTATCACCATGGAAGGGAGTGGTTCGTTTTGGTCAAAAAGGCAAGATAGCACCACACTATGTGGGACCATTTAAAATACTCGAGAGAGTTGGTCCTGTAGCTTACAAGCTTGACCTACCAGAAGAACTCAATAGAATTCATCCCACGTTCCATGTATCAGACTTTAAAAAGTGTCTTGCCGACGAAAATCTCCATATACCATTGGCAGATATCCAGATTGATGAATCCATGCATTTTGTTGAACAACCTGTAGAAATCATGGACTTCGGTAAGAAACGTTTAAGACGAAGTCGTATTCCAATAGTCGGGGTGCGTTGGGAGTCAAAACGAGGACCTGAGTTTACTTGGTAACGTGAAGACTCAATGCGTGAAAAATACCCGTATCTCTTTCTAGTTACAACTACTACTTAAATTTCGGGACAAAATTTCTAAAAGTAGGGGATACTGTAACACTCGTTGTAAAACGGGTTCCAAAACCCGCTTCGTTTAAATAATTCAAGTATTTTTAATTGAAGTTTTGTTACGCTTTTATCGTCCAAATTCGTGTTATTAATTTCCGTGGTTAGTAAATAAATTAAATAGTTAAAGTATCAAATAAATAAAAAAGTGATATTAATAAATAAGATTTAAAAATAAATACAATAGGTGCAACCGGGTTCGAACCCGGGTCCCCATCAAACACACACACCTCCTACACCACTGGTCTGCACACACTTTTGTGGTATGTTTGAAAACAATAATTCTTATAAAAAACAAACATTGAAACCTGCAAATGTGAAACTTCAAACCTGTAACTGTCATCCGATCAATCAAGCTTAGTTTACAATTTCGATTGGGAAATCATATATAACCGATCTCACACATCAGTTTCAATCATAAAATCGAAACCAATTTGTTATGTAACTGTCTGAAATCAATGTTTGTTTTGAAAACCGAAGGAATGATTGAATCGAAACTGAAATCAATGATTGGCTATAAATACTGAATCATTGCACCTCATACGAACTCACTCATTCTCTCAAGATCTCTCAAACTCCTAAACTCTCTAAAATTTGCAATGATCATCGTCGGAATTGTTCCTGCTCGTTACCCGAATCTTGATCAGAAAGTTACAACTTCATTCAATCACCTAAAAGCTCTTCTATTTGTTTGTCTAGTGATTTGTTGAATCAAAAACAGTTAATCTAACTGTTTCAAACAAATTATCAGGCGGATTCAATGTCTAGGTTTAAATGGTGAAAAAGATGAAGTCAAGATAGTATATAAATATAACTAAAAACGGGTTTTTAACGGGGTTAGATGTAACGCTTTGCATTTGTAACTTTCCGTTTTTAGCAAGTCTGCTTCGTGTTTCTATTTTTGGAAAGTCCAAACCTTGTAATCGTATTTCATTTCCGAATCATTGTAAATCTAAGGCTTTGATTATAATCAAATTGATCGATTATACGCAATTCGCAATCGTTATACGCATTTATATCTATGATCATACACGCATTCGTTACACAATTTATAGCTTTGAATCAACTTGCATATTCTTATCATATATTCATGAAAGTTAAACGTTTCAAATCAAGCAAGCAATCAACAAGTTAAACATAAAATGCATAGACTTTTGGCATCATGATTCCTGTCACACTTATGTTAAGTATTTGCAAGACATGTTTAGGGTTATGTAACACCTTTAGTCATGTTTTAATCTTCCAAAACACTTCACACTTGATTTACACATAAAATACATTATTTAAATAACAATTAAAACCATTTATATAAATTAATTAACAAAAAAACAAAAAAAGAGGGCTGCCATATGTTGATGTTTTGGGCTTGTTTCAAGTTTGAACACCCACTAATCTTGTCCAAAGCCCAACCCATTGAAACCCTAATCCCTTCCCTATATAAACCATCTTTTCCCCATCCGTTTGCCACTTTTACAAGCCTCCAAACACTTCAAAAACACTCTCAAAGTCCCTAACATATTTAAAAATCGCAGCAGCCACATTTGAGTTTTTTTGTGAGTTCTAACTCACTTCTTCAACTAATTCTTCCTTATTTCTTCATCTAAAACACTTGGATAACCTCTAGGAAGGTTTTCACAAGTTTGCTTGGGCAAACTAAGGTGAAACCTCACCATTTTTGAGGTCCAAAGTGCCATAAATTTTATGCCCATTTTATCTTTTTAAACTTTAAAATTTTTGAAGTTTTCTTTATGTTTTCTTCCTCAACATTGTTTGCTAAGCCCTATTGGATGTTACCATAGGTTTTCCATGGAAAACCAAGGTGGAACTATACCATTTTTGGGGCCAAAATTTCTGTTTTGGAAGTTAAACTTATAAACCTTTTTGAACTTGTCTTTTTAAAACATAACAACTCTATGCTACTTATACCTCTAACCAAGTTTATGGTTAGTGTGCTGGCTAGACTTGGTCATAAAAAATCAAGAGGCATAACATGCCTCTAAACTTGTGGTTTTTACTAGGGTTTCAAACCCACTAGTATTGAGCCATCCAAGCTTACAAGCTTGTGTTGGTGTAGGTGTGATTACATGGAGCCTTGGCTATCCAACTTTTTAATCCACCCCTCACTTGATGATTTCTATGATTCTTGACAATCCGGATTGTCCTTGTGACAATCTTGTGTATTGGTGAATCTTACGAAAGAGGTTTAGGACGGTTATCCTCCTACCTCCATGCATGACTTATATGACTTACATGATATCTATGAAATACATGACTCTATGATAAATTAGTAGTATTATAACTATATATGTAAATACTTAATATAACTGAACCTTTGACAATGACTATATGGTTACTTGCCCTAGAAACAGGTTATTTATCTTAGACCTAACCATGATTCTATTGGGCATGACCCATAAAAACACAAACACCCTTCGGGGCTTATAGTGTCAAAAACGAGCGTTAACGTATAGATAAATACTTTTGTTTATACATACTTTTTGCATACTTTAATTCCTAAACTCATTAAACTCCATCGTTAATCTAATACTCACACACCTATGTTTTCTTGTGTAGATAACTTGCTGTTCATTCCCTTAAAATAACCTAACGCTTTCACGGAAATTACTTTGCAAAACCGTGAGTACACTCGACACCCTTTTTATGCTTTGCACTATTTAGGTGCAATATGTTAAATTACCAAACTACACTAAATCACACTTTTATTCTATGATTACACACAAACAATCCATCAAACTTGCTTTAGTCTTATGCTACTTGAATTGTTCCTTGTATTCGGATATTTGATGTAACTTGACAATTTTGATGCTATGAAATGAAATGGGTTGATTAAATTCAACATTATCGCAAATAGTGTTATGATGTCTTGACCAATCTAGTTTGTCTCACTCTGATGTTTCCGCCATCGGTTGCGGTGTGACATTAGACACAGTCCAGCGGTAGACTGTGTGCAATTTCCAAGCATACGCCCCGAGTTTGATTCACACCCGATTCTCTGAAATAAAAACCAATTTTTTAAAAGCTATTCTGAACATCTCTGAGTAAGTGTATAAGATTAATACAATTCCGGGTTAATACGGGTTAGACACACAGCCCAACTGGTTGGGCTGTGTGCACATGAACTGTAGGTCTCAAGTTCGAGCCGGGTGGTTATAACCGGTTTTAATCATTATAAGTTCTTTTTAAATAAAAAAACAGAATATAGTTAAGCTAACTAGTATATATATATATATATATATATATATATATATATATATATATAATTAAAATAGAGATTATTTCGGGTTAGACACATAGCTTAGTTGGTAGAGCTGCGTGCACGTATACGGGAGGTCACGAGTTCGAACCTCACACAATGCCAAAAACACACGCGATGCGACCGGTCAGACCTGACAAGGTCTATTATTTTTTTATTACTATTTTCTTTATATTTTTATTTAAAAATCATTTAAAAATACTTAAAAATAAGACTTTTTAAGTTTACAAATTGTAATAAATACCACAAAAATAGATCTAAAAATCTAAAAACATTAATTAGAAATATTAATTTAAAATAAAAGTTATATATTTATCGAATTATTATGTGATTAATTAGGTTAGTTTCTCTCGTCGGCTGAATCCTAAATCGTGCACAATCATCATCAATCCGAAGACACGCACCCACTGTGAGTGAATCCTTACAAATTCCCCTTCTTATTCATGTTTTGGGTGTATCATGTGTCGTTTACATATTTCGTTTATTCAAACACTTGTGCCACTACCATAATATGATCTAACGTGTTATGTAATGTTAGTTTGTTGTTATATGTGGTTATATTTTCTCATTTCAGTGCAATTATTCATATTAGGCCCATAAGTTCCTCGTTGGATACGAGTTGAGCATCGCGTGTCTCATTAGATCGGCTCCGTTTGATTGAGCCTTGATCTCAAAGTTCATCAATTGTCATGCTCATGTGTTCATTGCTTGATGTTATGTGGTTTGTGGATAGATTTACATATACGCATGCTCATATTTGTTTTATGCACATTTTTTATTAAATTAATCAATATAACTAATTCTTTCAAATGTTTAAGTTAGATTCACTCGCCAAATTTTGTTGACCCAAATCTTTATTTTACACATGATACAGGTGGACAGGCTGAGGAGAGGAACACTTAGGATTTGGCTTTAGAAGAAGAATAAAACATTTCTTGTCTAGAA
This sequence comes from Scalesia atractyloides, assembly GCA_947069175.1. Classification (NCBI taxonomy): domain Eukaryota; kingdom Viridiplantae; phylum Streptophyta; class Magnoliopsida; order Asterales; family Asteraceae; genus Scalesia; species Scalesia atractyloides. Next base: position 38,018,802 of record CAMTDV010000008.1, on the reverse strand, counting down.
CATTTTTCTTGTGTTTGTATGTTTTTACGTGTTTGTTGGGATATTCTCTTTAAAATTTGAATTAATAACTATGAAACTTAATTATAGTAAATGTCATGAGCTTTGATGAAAACCCAATCATGCCCCGACTTCTATTTCCATTGCGGGTCAGGGTGTGACAACAGAGTCTCAAATGGGCTAAGCTCATCCTCACTTGTGCATGGCACCAAGACTCTCATGAGCTAGGCTCACTCATGCTCGTGCGAGGCATGGAGACTCACGAAGGGCAAGGCCCGCTCGTACACATTATGAATACAAAAGATATATATAATAAGTGTATATATATTAAGAACAAACGTAAACAACAAATGCCAACATATTAAAATACACAAGGGTTCCAATAAATACTAAATATAAGCTTAACAATGTTCAAGATGAGCAACGCGTACACGGTCTAGTAGAGACCTAAGTATCTAATGGGTTAGAACACTTGTAGGTTGCATCACGTACTTGGATACCCAACGCTAGCACTCATTATACATGAACACAATACTGTGAGTTCATGTCATCATTTTTTTAAACATTTTCGGTTTTTACAACTCTCGGGGCAAATACATGTTTCGATGGTATGGATTAGCTTTGGAATAAAATATTAGATCATGTGCGAATAGGGTGAGTCTTTAGCGCCATTAATTTTTATAAGAACAAGGAACATGAGGGGTAGATCTATCGGGTACAGGCGAGCGCCACTCATGGGTCCTTGTGTGGCCGTATGTAGTGCTTTTGTTGTCCCAGCCGATCGCGGATCGGTACTAAATCGTATAGGGTTGAGTGCTTTCTATGTCGTCACACATATTAATATCCTGGTAAGACATTAATGATCAACAAGTTCATTGACGCTTCACATACCACATTTTACATACGAACTTTCAAATGTTTTTAAGATTCATTTGATGCGAACACAAACCACATGAACTCGCTAACTTTCGTTGATGTTTTAAACTTACATGTATTTCAGGCAACTAAGCGGATCTTTGCTCGGTTGGTTACAAGATATCAAGTTTATCAAGAATGCGATGTCATCCTATTTTGGAGGGTTTGGTCCCTATATTCCGTCTTCGAACGATAGATAGGATGCAAATCCTTTGGGATTTAAAAACTATATTTTGAACAAGTCTCTTGTAAAATGTTATAACTCGTGTTGTCATTTGTTATTAAATAACTTATGACTTGTAACTTGTAATTATGGTAATAGATGAACATCGTACATGTTTTATTTCATATAGTTGTTTACTTATATCATATGTGTCACACCCCGACCCGCAGCGGAAATAAGAGTCGGGGCATAATTGGGTTATCACCAAAGCACATGACATTTACTATTATGTTTCATAATTAATAAAGTCAAAGTTACATTTTCAAACATCCAAACATGTTCATTCAATACAAAGGAAATAAACAAACATAACAATCCCAATACTAAATCGTTTTATTCTTCTAATCCAGGTCCTATGTGTTCCTAGCTGCTGCTGGTTCACCTGTATCATGTGTAAAATGTGAGTTTTTGGGTCAACATAAGTTGGCGAGTGAACCTTATTAGATAAACATTTGATAATGATTTTATGGTTAGTTTATCAATGAAATATTGTGCATAATCATAAAAGAGCAAATGTAAGTAATCAAGCATTGGCAAATAGCAGTTACAATTATAAACATACAATAACACTTGGTAGCATACATGAACATACCAATATGATACGATAACTAACATAAATGAACTGTGCGATCAAGGCTCAATCAAACGGAGCCGATCGTATTGCATGAATTGGAAATGTAAAATGAACTGTGCGATCAAGGCTCAATCAAACGGAGCCGATCGTATTGCATGAACTGGAAATGTAAAATGAACTGTGCGATCAAGGCTCAATCAAACGGAGCCGATCGTATGCGGGCACGCCAGGTTCAACCGCATAATAAAATGGGGAACAAGCTCAAACCTCATAAATGGGGAGCGGCGGCCTCGGCAATTGCATGTACTGAAATAATAATTTGCACCCAATAATAACTACTTAACAGCAACAAACTAAATACACATGTCATGATATGATGTATGCACAATAGTTTAGTTATAATATGTATTTAAACAAAGACACATGATACACCCCAAAAACGTGATTAAAACGAGGAATTTGAAAGGTTCACTCACATTGGGTGCGTTGAATTGGAGATGGTGAGATGCGCATGATTTAGATGAGCGGATCGACGAGGAATACTAACCTAAATAATAATGGAAAAATATATTAGATGGATGGATTTTATTAAGGATTTTAATGAAATTTTTAGATATATTTTTGTGAGTTTATGGCTATTTTCTATCTTTAAAAATGTTATTTTTAAGTATTTTTAATTGATTTTTAAATTAAATTAAATAAATAAAAATATAAAAAAATATTATTTTTTTTAAGTGTTGATCGTTGACCGTTGACCGGTTCGGTCAGCGGATAATTCTGCGCCGGGTGGGATTCGAACCAGCGACCTTCCGTTCGCGTGCACGCAGCTCTACCAACTGAGCTACGTGTCTAACCCGTTATAAACTCATTTTTAATTATATTTATACACTTATTTGAATTAACCGAAAATTCCTTTATTTGCAAAAACGTTTTAATTCAATTGGACCGGTGCTCGTGACGAGATTCGAACGCGCGACGTGTAGTTCATGATGCACACAGTCCACCGCTGGACTGTGTGTCTAACCCGGTTATATTCTTGGTTTTTATTATACTTAACAACTATCTGTTTTAACCCGGTTTAGTTCTTGATCAAAAAGGCATGTCATTACACAAGGCGTGCGTGTAGCAAGGATCGAACTCGGGACGTGTATGTGAAATTTGCACACAGTCCACCGCTGGACTGTGTGTCTAACCCGTTTAAAATACCGTTTTTAATTAATCTTATGTTCTGTTATAACTTCATCTTCTTCGCCGATTTACACAGACAGCATAATTCGACTAGTTATGATTGATTTGTGATTTATAAAGTTCTCAGACATTAACAGTAATTCAAAAGTAGAGAATGGAGAGAGTTTAAGGAAAAGAATATACTGATTGATGTTATCACAGAATCCGACGGAGGTTCGTCAGTACTGGAAATGAATTCCGGCTGTTGAAACCAATTAACAGCGTTGATCGATTATTCATGAAGTTGAGTCACTTAAACAAGGTTTAAAAGAAGTTTAGGATATCATACCAGTTCACAGTGTGATTCCGGCAGTCTCAGAAATTTTCCGGCGAAGATAAGATTTTTGATAAACGTTGACTAGGATCGATTCTGATGATGGAGTTGTGTTAGAGACTGATTAATCACATGTTTTAAACAGAAAGAGTCGGAGGAATTACCGTGAGAATGTGAGTCCCGGTTTTCCGGTGACTTGCAGAAATTTTCCGGTGAACTGATTCAGAAGATCTTATGGCTCAAAAATGCGACGAAAATGAAATTGAGTATTGTTGTGATAGTTCTGAATCGTGAGAATGATCTGGAGCTTGAATTAAATCAGAACCTTGATGAACTTTCGGTTTCAAAAACCGAAAATGATGAGACTTAAAGTTCAATCAATTTTAACTTGATTGGAAACCGTCACACATCGGTTATAACTGAAATTGTGAGGTAAACAATCGATTTGACGATTGGTTTGCCGATTACCGGTTTTCAGATAGCATCATCGGTTAAACTGAGTTTGTGTATAAGTTTCTTTTATGTTCCTAGAGTTAACAGAAAACACATTGTGGCGGAGTGGTTTAGAGGATGATTGTTAAGTCGTTGCAGCGACTCAGCTGACCCGGGTTCGAGTCCCGGCAGCTTCAAATATTTTTTATTTGTTTTATTTTAACTTTTTATCAAATATAATTTTTATAGTTTAATTTATTTATTAATTATGTATCGTTTTAACTCAAAATAATCATAAATAATTAACGCAACTTTTATAACTTGGTACAAGATTACAAAACGGAGCGGGTTTTGGAGACCCGATTTTTACAAATGTTACAGTATCCCCTACTTTTAGGAATTTCGTCCCGAAATTTAAATAGTTGAAGTAGTAGGAAAAAGATGCGGGTATTTTTCACGCATTGAGTCTTCACGTTCCCAAGTAAACTCAGGTCCCCGTTTCGACTCCCAGCGTACCCTAACAATTGGAATGCGACTTCGTCGAAGACGCTTTTCTCCGTAGTCCATGATCTCCACTGGTTTTTCAATAAAATGCATGGATTCATCAATCTGAATATCTTCCAGCGGAATATGGAGGTTCTCATCAGCGAGGCACTTCTTCAAGTTCGACACGTGGAATGTGGGATGAATCCTGTCGAGTTCTTCCGGTAGGTCAAGCTTGTATGCTACAGGACCTACTCTTTCGAGTATCTTGAAAGGTCCTACGTAACGTGGTGCTAGCTTTCCCTTTTGACCAAAACGAACTACTCCCTTCCACGGTGATACTTTTAAAAGCACATGATCACCAATGTTAAACTCCAAGGGCTTCCGTCGTTTATCTTCATAACTCTTTTGACGACTTTGAGCTGCTAGAAGATTGTTTCGGATTTGATGAATCTTGTCTGTGGTTTCTTGGATCAATTCTGGACCAGTAATTTGTGCTTCCCCAATTTCGTGCCAACAAACAGGAGATCGACACTTTCGACCATATAAGGCTTCAAAAGGTGCCATGCCGATGCACGAATGATAGCTGTTGTTTTACGAAAATTCAACTAACTGTAGGTGGGCGTCCCAATTTCCCTTGAAGTCTATGACACATGCTCTAAGCATATCCTCAAGAGTTTGAATGGTGCGCTCAGACTTTCCATCAGTTTGAGGATGATAGGCGGTACTGAGATCTAATCGAGTGCCCATAGCGGATTGTACTTCTTGCCATGTTCGTGAGGTGAAACGACCATCACGATCAGAAATAATACTTAATGGTACCCCATGTCGGCTTACGATTTCGTTGATATAGATACGAGCAAGCTTTTCGTTCTTGAAATCTTCTCGAATAGGAATAAAGTGAGCTGATTTTGTAAGTCGGTCTATAATCACCCATATAGTGTCATACCCACCAGAAGTGCGAGGTAACCCGGTGATGAAATCCATGGTTATATTTTCCCACTTCCATACAGGTATTTCCGGTTGGACTAGAAGTCCTGAGGGTCTTTGGTGTTCAGTCTTCACATTAGAACATGTGAGACACTTGGAAACAAAAAAGGCAATATCTTTATTCATTCCAGGCCACCAATAGGTGTATCGTAGGTCTTGATACATCTTATCGGCTCCTGGGTGTATAGAATATCGTGTTTTGTGAGCTTCATTCATGAGAGTTTCCCGAAGATTATTGTGGTTAGGAATCCAGATACGATTTAGGTAATACAGAATACCGTCTGAATTAGTTTCAAGTTTTAGCTCGGCTCCACAGGACATCTCTTTTCGTACATCTTCTTCTGTTATCGAAACGTGTTGAGCTTCTCGAATTTGATCTTTAATATCGGTTATAATTTGCGAACATAGAAGATGAATGGAGTTCGCATAACCCTTTCGACTAAGTGCATCAGCCACCACATTTGCTTTACCAGGGTGGTATCTAATTTCACAGTCGTAATCATTTAGGAGTTCGACCCATCTTCGTTGCCTCATATTTAACTCTTTTTGATTGAAGATATGTTGAAGACTCTTGTGGTCAGTGTATATTTCACACTTAGTACCATAGAGATAATGTCTCCATATCTTAAGAGCGAATACAACGGCTCCAAGTTCTAGGTCATGAGTGGTGTGGTTCTTTTCATGTGTCTTGAGTTGCCTCGAGGCATAAGCTACGACTTTTCCTCTTTGCATGAGAACGCAGCCTAATCCTTGCCCTGACGCGTCGCAATAGAGTACAAAATCATCACAACCTTCAGGAAGAGTGAGGATTGGTGCATCACAAAGTTTTTGTTTAAGAGTTTGAAAAGCTTCTTCTTGCTTGGGTCCCCATACGAATGGTTTTCCCTTATGGGTTAAAGCCGTGAGTGGCACAGCAATGCGAGAGAAGTTTGAAATGAACCGATGATAATAGCCAGCTAGTCCAAGAAAAGACCTTACTTCAGTTGGTGTACGTGGAGCTTGCCATTCTTGAACTGCTTTGATCTTTGAAGGGTCAACATGTATTCCTTTATCATTGACTACATGCCCGAGAAATTGCACCTCTTTTAACCAGAACTCACATTTAGAGAACTTGGCATATAGCTTTTCCTTTTCTAGAATGCAAGAACGAGTCGAAGATGACGCTTGTGATCAGCTTTAGATTTTGAATAAATAAGAATATTGTCGATGAAAACTATAACAAATCGATCAAGGTAAGGTTTGCAGACTCTGTTCATTAGGTCCATGAAGACAGCTGGTGCGTTGGTTAATCCAAATGGCATAACCATGAATTCATAGTGGCCATAACGAGTTCGAAAAGCAGTCTTAGGGACGTCTTCTTCATGCACTCTAAGCTGATGATAGCCAGATCGAAGATCGATTTTTGAAAAGCAACTGGCACCTTGTAGTTGGTCAAGAAGATCATCTATGCGAGGTAAAGGATAGCGGTTTTTGATGGTTAACTTGTTGAGCTCTCTGTAGTCGATGCACATACGAAAAGATCCATCTTTCTTCTTTACAAAAAGGACAGGTGCACCCCAAGGCGATGAGCTGGGACGTATGAATCCCTTGTCAGTCAACTCTTGCAATTGACTGGCTAGCTCTTGCATTTCAGAGGGGGCTAACCTATATGGAGATTTTGCAACTGGTGTAGCACCAGGTATAAGATCAATATTGAATTCGACATCTCTGATTGGAGGAAGTCCTGAAATGTCGTCAGGAAAAACTTGTGGAAAATCTTTTACTACAGGAATATCTTCAAGTTTCTTCTCTGCGGTCCCCTTCTTGATGATATGGGCCAAAAACGCGACATAATTCTTGCGAAGGTATTTTTGAGCTTGAAGACAAGACATTAAGTTGAGCCCTTTCGACGAGGTTTCTCCAATGATTCGAAGAGTCTGACCGTTTGAAAGAGGAATACGAATAAATTTCTCACGACATACAACTTCCGCATGATGTTGACTGAGCCAATCCATACCAATTATGATGTCGAAACTTCCCAGCTTCATAGGAATAAGGTTGACTGAGAAATCGTGGTCGTTTAAGGTGAGTGTACAGTTGCGTAAAATAGAGTCTAATGAAACTGGTTTCCGTCCGCAACTTCCCCGTTATGGATTCCGCGAGCTTATCCCGATTTTTGCTTAAGATAGGTTCAAATTCTAATGACACGAAACTTCTATCCGCACCAGTATCAAATAACATAGAGGCATATCTACCATTTATAAGAAACGTACCGTTGACCACATTGCCGTCAGCTCTGGCCTGGTTCGCGTTAATATTGAAAGCTCTTCCTCTAGCAGGTGGAGGAGCTTGGTTCGCTTGATTCACAGTGTTGGCTTGGGCCTGAGCATGAATAATATTAACCAGCCTTGGACATGTGTTTCTGAAATGACTTGGGTCGCCGCAATTGAAACAAGCCCGCATAGGTTGGCCCATAGGGTAATTGGGTTGATAGTATGTTTGGGCTAAATGTTGGGTGGGTGGAAACGGTAGTTGTTGTTGTGCTTGACCCATTAACTGTTGGTGGGTTTGGGTTAAAGGTTGGTGGCAGTTTGTTCGTTGAAGCCTGCGGCAGTTTTGAACAGTATGTCCTGCGCGACCGCAGCCGGTGCAGTATTGGCAAGGATGATCAGGGGAGTGGTGATACTGACAACGGTTACATTTTGGTAATGGGCCTGTGTAGGGTCTTCTGTATGGCGCGGGTGAAGGAGTGACTTGAGTGATGGGTGCAGCAGGAATAGGGGTGTTGGTTTGGGTGACTGCAAAATTCCTGGTGTTACGCTTCCTCTTGTTAGCAAACTTAGAGGAAGGAATGGGGTGGTTTGAGGTTTGTCCCTCAACAGAGGCTTTCTTCTTTTCTTCTTTGAACTTCCCATTGCGAATTCGGTTTTCGGTCAGTTCAGTTGCCAACTCCATGGCAGCTTCGAGTGTTACCGGTGAAACGCTGAGAACCGAATCTTGAATTTTCGAGGGAAGTCCTCGAATATAATGTTCGATCAGACGATAGGTTGGAGTGAATAAGTTTGGAACCATTTGGTTCAACTCCAAGAACCTCTTGTTGTAAGTAGAGTGATCACCCTCCTTTTGCTTTAGAGCATGAAATTCATCCTCCAACTTCTTAATTTCACTTCTAGGACAGAAACGCCTAGTCATGATTTCCCTTAACTCCTCCCAAGTTAAGGCCATCGCATCTTCAGTTCCCCTCTTTCCTTTCTCAGTATTCCACCAAGTGAGAGCTACACCAAGTAGTCTCCCGGTGGCGTAACGAACCTTGCGATCCTCAGGACAATCGCAGTTTAAGAAAACGTTTTCCATCTCCTCGAACCAATGTAGGAGAGCAGTGACTCCCTCAGTCCCTTCGAATTTTGGAGGATCACAGGACTTAAAATGTTTGTAAGAGCACTTGATGGTAGGAGGGTTGTCGATGTTCTGATCCTGTTGTTGAGGAGGGTTAGTAGGATTTGTAGCAAGGGCTTGTTGTACTTGTACCACGATGTCAGGCAATATCGTGGCCATTTGTTTCGCGATATGTGTGGCCAAACGTTCCTGAGTCTTTCCCGATCTTTTACCCCTTCGATGCTGTCTAGAAGACATCTACATGATCATAAAATGAGAAGATTGTGAGTTTATGGTGTCTTTTTAGGTGTCATGTGTCTTTAAGAAAATGAAAATAACATAAATATCAATAATGCAACTACATCCATAGGATGTCTTGGGTTCGCTCATGTTGGGCCTCAAATGTCCGCCATACCTTCACCTACATAGTCATGTGGGCCCCCATGGCGATTGGCTTGGTAGGATTCACATTAGTATTGGCAATTTAACACTCGCATCCCCCGAATGCAAACCACAAAATATGTTCATGAGATGTTTGGTCGGAACGTGTCCAGGTGTAGACACAATGACAACTCAAAGTGGGATTAGTTCACACGACGTTTGGTATAGCATGCTTTGGCCTAATAAGTACTTCGTACTCTCATCGTTAGTCCCCAGGTAGGCAAACTGGTCCTTTATTTTGGATTTATACGAATGCCAGCCTAGACAGGACGTTCCGACTACCGGTACTAGTACCCTTCCAGTTACTACATGCCCGTCATGAGAACTCACTTTGATGAGATTTAAAACACGAAAATCATTGTAAAATCAATCATGATGTGGTGTGTCCTTTCATGGATGTGATATGTTATGAGCATACGATTTCATGATAAGCATTATTTGATAATACATACTTATGAACATGCTTGCACAATATCAGATGTAACATTTAACATAAAACACATAAACATCATGAAATTTGGCATATAACACACAAAATTCTTATAAGTTTCTAATCGACTATAGTATAGGCTCTAAGGGTCTAATAACCTATCCTATATCCCTATAGTCATGGCTCTGATACCAATCTGTCACACCCCGACCCGCAGCGGAAATAAGAGTCGGGGCATAATTGGGTTATCACCAAAGCACATGACATTTACTATTATGTTTCATAATTAATAAAGTCAAAGTTACATTTTCAAACATCCAAACATGTTCATTCAATACAAAGGAAATAAACAAACATAACAATCCCAATACTAAATCGTTTTATTCTTCTAATCCAGGTCCTATGTGTTCCTAGCTGCTGCTGGTTCACCTGTATCATGTGTAAAATGGGAGTTTTTGGGTCAACATAAGTTGGCGAGTGAACCTTATTAGATAAACATTTGATAATGATTTTATGGTTAGTTTATCAATGAAATATTGTGCATAATCATAAAAGAGCGAATGTAAGTAATCAAGCATTGGCAAATAGCAGTTACAATTATAACATACAATAACACTTGGTAGCATACATGAACATACCAATATCATACGATAACTAACATAAATGAACTGTGCCATCAAGGCTCAATCAAACGGAGCCGATCGTATTGCATGAACTGGAAATGTAAAATGAACTGTGCGATCAAGGCTCAATCAAATGGAGCCGATCGTATTGCATGAACTGGAAATGTAAAATGAACTGTGCGATCAAGGCTCAATCAAACGGAGCCGATCGTATGCGGGCACGCCAGGTTCAACCGCATAATAAAATGGGGAACAAGCTCGAACCTCATAAATGGGGAGCGGCGGCCTCGGCAATTGCATGTACTGAAATAATAATTTGCACCCAATAATAACTACTTAACAGCAACAAGCTAAATACACATGTCATGATATGATGTATGCACAATAGTTTAGTTATAATATGTATTTAAACAAAGACACATGATACACCCCAAAAACGTGATTAAAACGGGGAATTTGAAAGGTTCACTCACATTGGGTGCGTTGAATTGGAGATGGTGAGATGCGCACGATTTAGATGAGCGGATCGACGAGGAATACTAACCTAAATAATAATGGAAAAATATATTAGATGGATGGATTTTATTAAGGATTTTAATGAAATTTTTAGATATATTTTTGTGAGTTTATGGCTATTTTCTATCTTTAAAAATGTTATTTTTAAGTATTTTTAATTGATTTTTAAATTAAATTAAATAAATAAAAATATAAAAAAATTATTATTTTTTTTAAGTGTTGACCGTTGACCGTTGACCGGTTCGGTCAGCGGATAATTCTGCGCCAGGTGGGATTCAAACCGGCGACCTTCCGTTCGCGTGCACGCAGCTCTACCAACTGAGCTACGTGTCTAACCCGTTATAAACTCGTTTTTAATTATATTTATACACTTATTTGAATTAACCGAAAATTCCTTTATTTGCAAAACGTTTTAATTCAATTGGACCGGTGCTCGTGACGAGATTCGAACGCACGACGTGTAGTTCATGATGCACACAGTCCACCGCTGGACTGTGTGTCTAACCCGGTTATATTCTTGGTTTTTATTATACTTAACAACTATCTGTTTTAACCCGGTTTAGTTCTTGATCAAAAAGGCATGTTATTACACAAGGCGTGCGTGTAGCAAGGATCGAACTCGGGACGTGTGTGTGAAATTTGCACACAGTCCACCGCTGGAATGTGTGTCTAACCCGTTTAAAATACCGTTTTTAATTAATCTTATGTTCTGTTATAACTTCATCTTCTTCGCCGATTTACACAGACAGCATAATTCGACTGGGATTGATTTGTGATTTATAAAGTTCTCAGACATTAACAGTAATTCAAAAGTAGAGAATGGAAAGAGTTTAAGGAAAAGAATATACCGATTGATGTTATCACAGAAATCCGGCGGAGGTTCGTCGGTACTGGAAATGAATTCCGGCTGTTGAAACCAATTAACAGCGTTGATCGATTATTCATGAAGTTGAGTCACTTAAACAAGGTTTAAAAGAAGTTTAGGATATCATACCAGTTCACAGTGTGATTCCGGCAGTCTCAGAAATTTTCCGGCGAAGATAAGATTTTCGATAAACGTTGACTAGGATCGATTCTGATGATGGAGTTGTGTTAGAGACTGATTAATCACATGTTTTAAACAGAAAGGGTCGGAGGAATTACCGTGAGAATGTGAGTCCCGGTTTTCCGGTGACTTGCAGAAATTTTCCGGCGAACTGATTCAGAAGATCTTATGGCTCAAAAATGCGACGAAAATGAAATTGAGTATTGTTGTGATAGTTCTGAATCGTGAGAATGATCTGGAGCTTGAATTAAATCAGAACCTTGATGAACTTTCGGTTTCAAAAACCGAAAATGATGAGACTTAAAGTTCAATCAATTTTAACTTGATTGGAAACCGTCACACATCGGTTATAACTGAAATTGTGAGGTAAACAATCGATTTGACGATTGGTTTGCCGATTACCGGTTTTCAGATAGCATCATCGGTTAAACTGAGTTTGTGTATAAGTTTCTTTTATGTTCCTAGAGTTAACAGAAAACACATTGTGGCGGAGTGGTTTAGAGAATGATTGTTAAGTCGTTGCAGCGACTCAGCTGACCCGGGTTCGAGTCCCGGCAGCTTCAAATATTTTTTATTTGTTTTATTTTAACTTTTTATCAAATATAATTTTTATAGTTTAATTTATTTATTAATTATGTATCGTTTTAACTCAAAATAATCATAAATAATTAACGCAACTTTTATAACTTGGTACAAGGTTACAAAACGGAGCGGGTTTTGGAGACCCGATTTTTACAAATGTTACAATATGCGATGAAAACCGATGAAGTTCACACCGTGTGCTTCCGCTTACGACCGACTGTGACAGATTGGTATCAGAGCTTCGATTGTAGTGAACCAGGATTCTTTTTCGAGTCTAGTCTACAATCACTAGGATCCTCTTGTAAAAATAGTTTTACAAAAACAAAAGGTTTTCAACGAATACACAAGAACAAGATCCACTACACAAAACTCTTTTTCAAATAAATAATGCAAGGACATTATTTGGGGCTTAGTCGATATGGATTAGACCTGATGAAACGAGATTGAATCACACCAACAGAACAAGATAACTTACAACGAACCAATGTGAATACATTTTATATGCGTACATATATACAATGAGTAATATTATTTAATATATGTATACATGTTGTACGAATTATTTTGATAGGATACTATGGCGTCATCAGCTAGTAGCGGCATCTATGATGACCACGATCCTATGGAGATCTCTTCGGATGATGAGCCTATTGTGGAGATCATCTCTTCCAATGATTCTAGTGACGATTCGGATCCCGAGGAGGATCCTAACTACCTTTCTGACGAGCTCATGTATTTTATGGAGTGCGACAATGCCCATCTTGCTCTTCTTGACAACCCCAATGTGGACGTCCCTCTGGAGGATGACGTCTTGATTTTCGGCCATCAGCCTCACGATTTCATTATCATCGGCCACCCTGAGGATGAGCACATCATTGACATCTTACCCATCGCAGCTATACCACCTACTGTTTTTCCTCCTGTTATCGAGTTGTCTAACGACGAGGACGAGGTCCCCGTCTTTCACGTTGACCGTTTAGATGAGGATATCGGCGACGGTGAGGTATTTGATGTTTCTATTTTGGAGATATCATCTTCGATTTTTTCTGTGGTGTACGTTTCCTCATTAGACGTGAGTGATCACGCGCCACTTCTACCATCCGCTGAGCAGGACTTTGGGCAGATGCGACAGGCATCAGCTTTGACACTATCCCGATAGCTACACCAAGTCCTACCCCGATACCTACAGATACATGTGTCCGCACTGCTACACCCACTTCCACACGCCCAAAGACCCCTACTTCCCGACATACCTCTGCTCTATCCACTAGTGACCCAATTACACCTGATGCCGATACCCGTCCTGGTGGAAACTGTTACACGAGACTCCTTCCTTACCATGTTGACACTTCTCCTATTTACACACATGACATCCCCGCGTCCCGCCCCGGAGACGGTTGTCACACCCCAACCAATGGTGGAATCATCGGGGAGGACGGAAGTAGATTGCTCAGGCCTTCATAACGCTAAACTTGTGACAAGTAATTAAACAATAATTTTCCATTTCATTTCTAACATTTCAAGTAAAAGGCTTTTGGAAACAAAATAAAACATCGAATTCGAATACTAATACAACAAAAATACAACATTTCAATTAGAAACACAATCCTACATAAACCTAATTTAAGATGAGTTTCAGAGTCCATCCTACTAGATTCCATGGATCATCATCGTCATCAACCTACAATACATGATAAAGTATATTTCAACACACAAGGCAATGACGAGTGTACAAGTTTGACGAATAGCATAATATAAGTGTAACAAATCCTCATGCATATATGTTAACTTGAAACTAACATGGTAAAACTATCATGCAATTATACATGTCAACCCAAATTTTACCGCTAGCGTAATCTAATCATAGCAATGACCAGACCATTTTGTTCACTTAACACGACCTCATGAATACGAGCGGTGCCTTACTCCTATAGCACTATACATGTTAAGGGAGGCTTGATTAAAGTTAATGATGAGGTATAAGCATAGCAAGTATAAGGACATATGAATCTAAGTTTAGCATAATAAGCTGTATAAAAGGATTGTTTATGATTTATGCATAAGCATGTTTGTGTGGTCTGGATAAAGTACATGTATTGCACCCAAAGTGTTAAAAGTAAAACGGGGTCGAGTATACTAACCGTTTTGCAAAGCTTCCTAAGAAGATCCCGCGAGTTGTTGAGGTTAAAGGTCGAGAGTTACCCTACATGAGGGGAACATAGCTGGATGAGTATCCTGAGTTGGGCAAAGGGTTGGATTTGGAAACAGAATGTACAGAAAGTATAAGTGGGAAAATCAAACGTCGCGTAACACGAGTGCTCACTTCGTGCGAAGTGACAGTCCACTTCGTACGAAGCTACTGCTTAGCGATTTAGCTTATTTAGTGCCCGTTCAGACAGTGAATTAAGTGAATGAGAGTTTAGGTACGAGACAGAAACAGTCCAGATTCATAACGGTTAACTATAGTTCAGTTAATGTCCGAATTTGGTTAGCAAGTAAAATATAAGTATACATATATTATTTCGATTATATAGTCAATCAAGTTTGTCATAGAAGTCAAGTATGGGGGTGCGAACACCTCATTATATGATTCTACCAAGCACATGGTTGTAACAACCCGGTTGGTCATGAATAACAGAATGTAAATTTTAACTATGCAAGTGGCCAAGTAACATTAACCCAGGTGAGCCATTCCCGACATGGAAAGAGTTAACTAAGTGTAGGAGGCCAGACCGGGTTATGCTACTTTGGTACTAGCAACTCGCTTGAGTGTCATGCAATAAACAAATGAGGCGGTGGAACTAATCGGAAGCCAAGGCTTCTAATGTTTACACTACTACCAGCACAAGCTTAATTATATGGAAGATGATGAGCTTGGTGGTATTCAACACTCGAAGATACATGCACTTTAAAAGAAAGTATAAGAAATCATAAGGAATTAAGTAAGGTAGTGAGTTGACTCACTTAGATGGTCTAGAAAGTCTTCTGATATGGGACTGAGATGCAAGGGAGAAATCAGGAGCTTGAGAGTAATTTCTGGAGTGAGCAAAGAGTTTAGGAGTGGAATGGGGTGTGTATTTATAGGAAAACAGGTCAGTTTGTGTGAGTTGGCATCACTTTGTACGAAGTGGCTTCACTTCATGTGAAGCTCACTTGTTTAGGCTATTTTCATGTGTTTTAGCTGGTTTCAAGTGTTTTAAGCATACGCGAATGTTGTATAAGTATAATGCACACAAAATCAAGTAATCGAGTATTTCAAGTATAGGTTTCTTACATATAATCATGTATTAAAGATTGTAATGTATAATTCAAGTATTTAATGTGTGTAAGTATAAAATGATTTTCTATTATGATCATAATCTCAGAGTACAAGGTTTGAAAATGAAAGATACGAATACGATACAAGTTTTCAAAAATAGAAATATTACAACACTTTCTAAATAAGGAATGTACAGAAATGCGGAGCGTTACAGACTCCCCTACTTTAGGGGATTTCGTCCCGAAATTCTTTTCAAGAGAAAGACTCAACGAAGAGGTGTGGATGCTTATTCTTCATTTCACTCTCGAATCCCAAGTGAATTCAGCACCACGTTTGCCTTCCCATCGAACTTTGACTATGGGAATGCGACTGCTCCTAAGTTGCTTGATTCCTCGGTCCATGATTTCGACCAATTTTCCACAAAAGTGTACGGACTCATTGATTTGAATGTCATCGAGTGGAACGTGAAGTCCTTCTTCAGCTAGGCATTTCTTCGGATTTGAAACGTGAAAAGTTGGATGAACATTGTTGACTTCTTGAGATAGACCCAGTCGATAGGCTACCTTACCAATCCTTTCGAGGATCTTGAAAGGACCTACGTAGCGAGGAGCGAGTTTACCTTTCTTACCAAATCGAACTACGCCCTTCCAAGGGGATACCTTGAGAAGTACATGATCACCAATATTGAATTCCAAAGGTTTGTGTCTCTTATCAGTATAACTCTTTTGTCGACTTCGAGCCGTGAGTAGTTTATCACGAACTTGCAGGACTTTGTCCGTCGTCTCTTGTCTGAGTTCGGGACTGGTGATTTGAGCTTCACCGATCTCGTAGCAACAGATATGCAATCGGCATTTATGTCCATACAATGCCTCAAATGGTGCCATTTAAATACTAACGTGATAACTGTTGTTGTACGAGAATTTTACCAAAGGCAAGTATATATCCCAGTTGCCACCAAAATCGATTATGCAAGAACGAAGCATATCCTCAAGAGTTTGAATAGTTCGGTCAGTCTGACCGTCGGATTGGGGATGGAAAGTGGTACTAAGATTAAGGTGAGTACCAAGAGCTTTTTGA
The DNA here is from genome assembly GCA_947069175.1 of Scalesia atractyloides. Lineage (NCBI taxonomy): Eukaryota > Viridiplantae > Streptophyta > Magnoliopsida > Asterales > Asteraceae > Scalesia > Scalesia atractyloides. The sequence goes on along the minus strand of CAMTDV010000008.1, from coordinate 38,002,360 downwards.
AAAGTTTTCCAAAGACGCGAGGTAAAACGAGCATCACGGTCTGAGATGATGTCAATGGGGATACCATGACGACAAATGACTTAATCCGTGTAGATAAGTACGAGCCAATTTCTTGACTTTGTAATCTTCACGAATGGGGAGGAAATGAGTGGATTTGGTCAAACCATCAATGATTACCCAGATGCTATCATGGCAAGAGGAAGTACAAGGAAGTTTAGTATGAAATCCGTTGCTATACTCTCCCATTTCCAAACAGGAATTTATTGTTGTTCGAGTAAGCCAGATGGAGGTTGATGTTCAGCCTTTACCTTGGAATAGGTGAGGCATTTTGAAACGTAGAAAGCGATATCCTTCTTCATTCTAGGCTACCGATAAGACGTACACAAGTCTTGGTACATTTTGTCAGCGCCAGGCTAAATGGAATATCGGGATTTGTGATCTTCCTTCATCAAGAACTTACGAAGGTTGTCACGATTGGGAATCCACACGTGATCGAGATAGTATAAAATACCATCAGATTTGGACACAAGCTGATTTTCAGCACCACATTTCATCTTGTTATATACGTTGTTCTCATTAACAGATGAGTATTGTGCTTCACGAATACGCTCACGATGGTATTCAGAATTTGGAAGCAATGAACACTCTTTACATGAGTTTTGCTACTGAAAGCGTCTGCTACGACATTCACTTTACTAGGATGGTAGCGAATCTTTCAGTCGTAATCGTTGAGTAACTCTACCCATCGACATTAACGCATGTCGAGTTCTTTTTGGTTAAGGATATGTTGAAGGCTCTTATGGTCGGTGAAGACCACACACTTTATACCATAAAGGTAGTGTCGCCAAATCTTTAATGCAAAAACAACTGCTCCAAGTTCAAGGTCGTGGGTAGTGTAGTTCTTCTCATGAATTTTGAGTTGCCTCGAATCATATGCGATAACCTTGTCTCGTTGCATGAGAACACAACCAAGATCTTGGTTAGATGCATCGCAGTACACGACGAAATCGTTGTTTCCATCAGGAAGTGCAAGGATATGAGCATTATAAAGCATGTCCTTGAGCGTTTGGAAAGACTCCTCTTGTTTAGAACCTCAAACAAAAGTTTTATCTTTTGGGGTCAAGGAGATAAGAGGAACAACGATTTCCAAAAAGTTGGAAATGAATCGATGATAGTAACCAGCTAGTCCAAGGAAGGAACAAATTTTGGACAGAGATTTAGGTATGATCCAATTCTTGACAGCTTCAATCTTAGCAGGGTCTACATGTATACCTTTCTCGTTCACAACATGTCCGAGAAATTGAACTTCTGATAGCCAAAATTCACCTTTGGAGAATTTGGCATACAACTGTTGACCACGTAAGAGTTCGAGAATTAAGCGCAAGTGTCGCTCGTGTTCGTCTTGCGTCTTGGAGTAGATGAGGATATCGTCTATGAAAACGATCACGAAACGGTCCAAGTATGGTTTACACACACGGTTCATCAAGTCCACGAAAACCACAGGTGCATTGGTTAACCCGAAGGGCATAACCACAAACTCGTAATGACCGTATCTAGTACGAAAGGCGGTTTTGGGAATATCTTCTTCAAGGACTCGAAGCTGATGATAGTCGGTCGATCTTAGAAAAGCACGTTGCACCATGGAGTTGATCGAAGAGTCATCGATGCAAGGAAGAGGATAGTAACTCTTAGCAGTGAGTTTGTTAAGCTCGTATAATTGATGCACATACGAAACAATCCATCCTTCTTCTTGACAAAGAGAACAGGAGCGCCCCAAGGAGAACTACTAGGGCGTATAAAGCCTTTATCAAGAAGTTCTTGAAGTTGGCTCAATAGCTCCCACATTTCTGATGGTGTGAGACGATAAGGAGCTTTAACGACATGCATAGCACCAAGAATGAGGTCGATGTGAAAGTCAACAGAACAAGGAGGAGGAGGAGGACCATATAAGTCTTAAGAAAGACGTCGGGGAAATTGCAAACGACAGGAACATCACTCACGCTCTTTCCTTTATCCTTCTTTTCCATGACGTGGGCAAGAAAGATAAAGTACTCTTTACGTAAGTACTTGTTTGCTTGAGTACACGACATAAGTTTGAGATCTTTAGAAGGTCTCTCACCATAGACGCGTAGCAATTCACCAAGTGGAAGGAGACTATGAATAAACATCTCAGAACAGACGACTTCATCATGAACTTTACGAAGTCAATCCATGCCAATGATGACATCGAAACTACCATTTGAATAGGTATGAGATCGATTGAAAACTTGTCATCATTGAGATCAAGAGTGCAGTTATAAAGAACGCAATTGACAAGAATGGATTTACCATTAGTAACTTCGACATTAAACGATTTTGGCAACTTTGAGCATCTACACTTAAGCATCGGTTCAAATTCAGCGAATACAAAACTTTTATCCACGCCAGTATCAAATAAGCACCAAGCATAAACATTGTTTACAAGGTACGTACCATTAATGCCGTCATTGTTGTTCTGGGCTTGAGCAGCTATGATGACAAAGGCTCGTCCACGAGAAGCTTGCTGCTGAGCCTGGTTCCGTTGGGGGCAAACGTTGGCGAGATGATTAGGGTCGCCACACTTGTAACAGGCGCGCCTGTTGTTGGCTGGCTGGTGGACCTGGTTTTGGGTAGGAGGTTGAGTTTGGTTGCCTAGAGGCTTTTGGCCAAAAAGTTAATAGGTATTGAAGTGTCCGAACCAATTACACGTAGTGCAAAGGTGGCATGGTGCAGTGGTGGGGTAGTGGTAGGTGTAAGTCACACACTGGGGAAGGTTCCAAGTGTAGACTCGCTTGGCTGGCTCAAAGTTTTGGGTTAGGGCTAGATGCTAAGGTGGAGGGTTTTGCGGAGTAACAACCGAAAACTTTTGGCTTGGAGCCTTCCGCTTCCTACCATTTATGTTTTTGTGGGTGGTTTAGTAGGTGTGGGTTTAGGGTTTGGTTCCGTGGTGGCTTAGTGAGGAGCTTTGGCTGAACCCTTCATTTTGAAGGTTCCATCCATAAGCAGGTTATGTTTAAACTTGGTGGGAGACGATAGGCGTGTTTGATGGTTTTGGTTTTGGAGGACTCGACGTAGTTGGAAATGGAGGACGGTAGGGCTTGAATGTACTTGGCTAGAGCCTTGTCGGTGGAATCGAATTGGCAAGGGCACAGTATACTAAGATGTTTAAATATAGTGGTTAGGCCGAGGTTGTTGCTCCCAACTTGTTTAAGGTTCCAAAACTCGTTCTCGAGTTGTTGGTGCTCATGGGGAGGACAAAACTCGCCTTCCATGAGCTTTTTGAACTCGGCCCAGGTTAAAGCATACAGAGCATCTTTGCCACGCATATTGTGCTCCGACGTCCACCAATCGATTGCCCTCGATTGGAAGACACCTGTGGCGTTAGTGGTGCGTAGGTTTTCAGGGTATCCGCTTTGGCGGAAGGTGACTTCAATGGCGTCGAACCATTGGAGTAGTTTTGTTGCCCTTTCTTCGCAAGTGAAAAGCTTTGCACTACAGGAGTTAAAGTGCTTGAAGGTAAAAGAAGGCTTAGGCACTACGACCTTAGTGTCGGTCATATCATTTTGGGTTTCAGTATTGGCTGGGTGGATCCGACCGATGATGTCAGGGATCACCTTGGCCATTTGCTTGGCCATGAACTTCATCATCTCCTTCTTAGTTATCGAGTCATCGTTGTTCGAGCGCTTCTTGGAGTCCGAGTTTTCACCGTTAGAAGACATCTAAAGGAGCTAAAGTAAGGGAATGGATGAGACTTGATCATAATGGTTTCATAAAATGGCGTTTTGTTTGCATTATTGAGCATAGTATTTCACGTAACACATAGGTTTCACGTAGTTTCGCATAAGTATTCTATGTATCCCATAAGTTTCACATAGTTTGCGTAAGTAAAACACGTATTGGTATGGCATAGCACGTATAAAACGATAAGAGTAGTAAATTTAATTTGTTCACGATTATTAGAGTTGTCTTAGATTGCGAAGTATGTGCGACTTGTGATCTCGACTTGAAATGATAAACGTATCAAAAATAAAACACATGGTAATTGAGATAATCACAAAAGAGTGGCTTGATAAAATATTGGAGTGTTTCAGGATTAGAAACTTTGACTATTCCAAAGTGAATCAAAAGTTCTTTCGAATTAGGGAGACATGTTTTGGCCTAATAGGTAAAATACTCTAACCGAGGAGCGGTTAATGGCTTCTTACCCTTCCAGTTACTACATGTCCCTAAGTGATCGGAAATTCAAAACTTTGGCGAGATTGAAAATCGAGGAATGGGAGTAGTTATCAAGACGCGGGTTTCACCCCTAACTTGATAGCATCGTACCCTAAGTGTAGTTTGTACCTACCAAACGAGGAGCAACTTCTGACTCATTGGTAAAGTCCACTAGAGTTGTGAAAGGGAACTTTTCAATCAAGATGTGGATATAACTCCTAGCTTGATGGTGTAACTTCGTGTAAAATCGAATACGTGGAATGAGGGAATTCACCAAAATTTGCGGGGCATAGGGCCTATCTTGGTGTATGTCATCTCGTTGATGAAATATGAGTGTCTTCATTTCTTCAAGTGTGTATTGCGTCAGCCTTAGGAAAGGCAGTTATTATTTTAAGAAACAGGGTTAGATCAGAAGCAGAATAAGCAAGTGTAGGCATTTTAATCGAGGAAAGCAGTTCACTTCGCACGAAGTGGGCTCACTTCGTAGTAACGAACTCAGTTCGTACGAAGGGTTCTCATTTGGTGCTTAGACTACAGACTAGGCCAAATCATGCATTTTTTCCTAATTCCGTATAGTTATGACTCTGATACCAATCTGTCACACCCCAATCGATGGCGGTATCATCGGGGCGGATGAAAGTAGATTGCTCAAGACTTTATAACGCTAAACTTGTGACAAGTAATTAAACAATAAATTTCCATTTCATTTCTAACATTTCAAGTACAAGGCTTTTGGAAACAAAATATAACATCGAATTCGAATATTAATACAACAAAAATACAACATTTTAATTAAAAACACGATCCTACATAAACCAAATTTAAGATGAGTTTCTAAGTCCATCCTACTAGGTTCGATGGATCATCATCGTCATCAACCTACAATACATGTTAAAGTATATTTCAACACACAAGGCATTGGCGAGTATACAAGTTTGACTAATAGCATAATAAACGCTTAACAAATCCTCATGCATATATGTTAACTTGAAACTAACATGACAAAACTATCATGCAATTATACAAGTCAACCCAAAGTTTACCGCTAGAGTAATCTAATCATAGCAATGACTAGACCGCTTTTTTACTAAGCATGACCTCACGAATACAGGTGGTACGTTACTCCTATAGTGCTATATATGTTAAGGAGGACTTGATCAAAGTTAATGACGAGGTATAAGCATAGCGAGTATAAGCACATATGAATCTAGGTTTAGCATCATAAGCATGTATACGAGGATAGTTTGTGATTTAAGCATAAGCAGGTTTGTGTGATTTGGATAAAGTACATGTATTGCACGCAAAGTGTCAAAAGTAAAAAGGGGTCGAGTATACTAATAGTTTTGCAAAGCTTCCTAAGAAGATCCCGCGTGTTGTTGAGGTTGAAGGTTGAGAGTTACCCCACGCGAGGGGAACTGAGATGGATGAGTATTCTGAGTTGGGTAGAGGGTTGGATTTGGAAATAGAATGTACAGAAAGTATACGTGGGAAAATCAAACGTCGCATAACACGACTACTCACTTCGTACGAAGCTACTACTCAATGATTTAGCTCGTTTAGTGCCCGTTCAGATAGTGAATTCAGTGAACGAGAGTTTAGATTGACCCAGTAAGATTAACCCAGGTGAACCATTCCCGACATGGAAATGGCTAACTAAGTGTCGGAGGCCAAATGGGGTTAAGCCACTTTGGGACTAGAAAACCACTTAAGTGTCATGCAATAAACAAATGAGGCGGTGGAACTAATTCAGAAGCCAAGGCTTCTAGTGTTTACACTACTACCAACACAAGCTTAATCATATGGAAGATGACGAGCTTGGTGATATTCAACACTTGAAGATAAATGCACTTTAAAAAAAAAGTAAAAGAAATTGTAAGGAAATAAGTAAGGTAGTGAGCTGAACTCACGTTGAAGGTCTAGAAAGCCTTTTGATTAAGGATAGAGATGCAAGGGAGAAATCAGGAGCTTGAGAGTAATTTCTGGAGTGAGCAAAGAGTTTAGGAGTGGAATGGGGTGAGTATTTATAGGAAAACAGGTCAGTTTGTGTGAGTTGGCATCACTTTGTACGAAGTGGCTTCAGTTCCTGCGAAGCTGACTTGTTTAGGCTATTTTCACGTGTTTTAGCTGGTTTCAAGTGTTTTAAGGATATGAGAGTGTTGTATAAGAATAATGCACACAAAATCAAGTATTCGAGTATTCTAAGTATAGGTTTCTTGCATATAATCACGTATTAAAGATTGTAATGTATAATTTAAGTATGTAACGTGCGTAAGTATCAAATGAGTTCCCATTATGATTATAATCTCAGAGTACAAGAGTTGAAAATGAAAGATACTAATATGATACAAGTTTCCAAAAATAGCAATATGACAACACTTTCTAAATAAGGAAAGTATAGAAATGCAGAGCGTTACAAAGGTACCTCTTACCAGCCCATCTATTCATAGCCCCATGCCCCAGCTGAGCACCTCTTCACCCGATACTCCTCACTCTATATGTCTACCTCGGACCCTTACCACCCATGTCATCACCCTACTTACACTCGGGACGACCTTGTTCAGTCCTTGCAGTTACAAGTCGAGATCCTCCGCAAAAGGGTTATGTAGGCAATATGCCCCCCCCCCACCACCACCACCATCTCGTCCACCACCACCACCACCATCACCACCACCCCCGTCTCCACAACACCACACTCCACCTACTGACTCTGATGCTTCCACCACCCCCGTCTCCACCACACCACCACCAGCATCTCCTCCACCACCATCATCTCCTCCACCACCAGCATCTCCACCACTACCAGCCTATCCACCACCACCTACTCGTTCGGGTACTCAGCAGTAGGTGACTACCTCAGCTCAACGCGTATATGAGCTTGAAGAGGAGACCATTCACCTTAATAGCCTGATTTTCCCTACTCCACCCCCACCTCCTTGTGCTCCATAGGTTTTTATAATGGTACTTGCTACGGGACTTGGATGCCCGCTTTTGGTGTACATATGAACTTGTATGACCTGGTGAAGGCTAGGTACGAGCTGCAGACTTTTGAAGACTGTGAAGGCTAATGTGGAAGAAAATACTTTTACCCCTATTGTGTATTATGAACTTGTATGACCTGGGGTGATGTAGCCCCGAGTCCTTTTGTTTCTTTCACAAACAATGTATCAAGTTTGGGTAATATATGAAAGCTCGGTATTTTATTTTCTTTAAAGCATATTGTTGATTATATCACGCTTGCATTGTTATTGTGGTAGTGTGGCTGGATGATGTGATGATGATTTATATATTCATATATACATTTTAGCCGATAATATTTATTATTAAATCTATGTCTAATCTCCTTCGATACCTCTTACTAGAAGACAATGCCACCTAGACAAAGGACCAACACAAACGCATTGCTGACAACTGAAGCAACTGAATGAGCGCATCTCTCAAGCAATAGTGCAATATGAGGCTAACTAGACCGAGCACAGCGGTGGAAGCGGAGGTTAATTTGGAGGCAACCCCAGTACCGATAATATTTGGTTGTCTATGACACCTTACAGTACTCTCGTTTATTCTATTCATGATTTTGGCAATGCTCATTCTTGATTTGTTCATACAAATGTTTCATGTTGCACATACAAGAAGTTTTTAGACTGCAAGCCTCCAAATTTTAATGGCACCAGAGGTGCTATAGCATTCGTGCTCTGGACTGAAAAGACTGTCTCGATCATAAGAATGAGCAAGTGTCCTCCTGACCAAAGGGACACATATGTTACTGGGTTGTTCGTAGATGGAGCACTGTCATGGTGGAACCTTCAAGTTCTGACTAACGGGGAAGAGACTGCTTATGCTATGACATAGGAAGAAATCAAGGAGTTGATGAGAAAGAAATATTGTTCAAGGGCTAAAATTCAAAAACTTGAGACCGAGTTTTGGAATTTTGAAGATGATCGGAGCGGATGTTGCTGGGTACACACAACGTTTTCATGATTTATCAAGAGTTGTTCCATATCTGGTGGAACTGGAAATTCAAGAGAATCGAGAGATACATTTGGGGACTTGCTCCTGAGATTTTGACCATGGTTATTTCTTCTAAGCCCGCTGCTATCAGTGAGGCAATTTACCTTGCTGTGAGCCTCACTAAGGAGGTTATTCGTTTAGGGAAGTTGTCAAGGACTTGTCCTAACAAGAAGGAGACTCATGTGGAGTCTATGAGTGATGGAAAACGGAAGTTTTCAAACTTCAAGAAGGGTACTCGAGCGAATAAAAACAACAATTACAACAATTCCAACAAGTGAAGAGAAGTGAATCACCGAAGGATGCTAAGGCTTTTGTAGCAACAAACAAAACTGGTCGAAAGGTTATTCGGGCTTCTTGCCCAAATGTGATAAATGTAGATATCACCACTTGGGCCCTTGCAGGAACACTAAGTGTGATAAATACGGTAAGACTTGGCATCGCAGAGAAACTTGTTGGGTGGTTACTGGACGTGGTGGCGGAAATCAAGGCGGAAATCAAGATGGAAATCAAGGTGGTAAGGTGAACCAAGGAGGAAACAGTCAAGGTAATCGAGGTGGAAATAGGAATGGGAAGGAAAATGGAAATTGAAATGGAAAGGGAAAAGGCCAAGGCTGTTACGGATGAGGAGACAAGGGGCATTATCGGAAGGATTACCCAAAGGAGAATCAAGCTCATGGGAGAGCTTTTAAGATAAGAGCCAAGGATGCACGCCAAGACCCGAATGTGGTCACAGGTACATTTCCTTTAAATCAACAATTCGCATCCGTTCTGTTTGATATTGGTGCAGACTTTAGTTTTATATCTAAAGAATTTAAAAATAAACTTGGTTTAGAGCTGAGTAAACTAGACGTCCCTTATTCTATAGAATTGTCGAATGATATACTAGTCAAATCGGGAGAGATTATTAAGGGTTGCACACTTGAACTCGGAGCACGAAAATTTACTATCGATCTTTTACTCATTCATCTGGGTAGCTTTGATGTGGTTTTCAGCATGGATTGGTTGTCCGACAACCGGCGAAGGTGCTTTGTCACGAGAAAACCATCTGCATCCCCCTACCGGACAAAGAAACGCTCGTTGTACTTGGAGAAAAGCGGGAGACACCCCTAGGGTTTATCAATTGTATGAAGGCACAAAAGTATCTCCGAAAGGGTTGTATAACATTCCTCGCTCACATAGTCGACAAGGAAACCAAGGAGCCGAAGCTGGAAGACATCCCTAATGTGAAGGAGTTTCCTGAAGTCTTTCCGGAAGACTTGTCGGGACTGCCTCCAGAACGTCAAGTGGTGTTTCGCATCGATTTGGTGCAAGGAGCTACACTGGTGGCAAGACCTCCGTACTGACTAGCTACGTCCGAGATGCAAGAGCTATCTACTCAACTTCAAGAGTTGTTAGATAAAGGATTTATTAGGCTGAGTTTCTCACCTTGGGGAGCTCCGGTATTATTCGTTAAAAAGAAGGACAGGAGCTTTCGCATGTGTATAGACTATCGAGAGTTGAATAAACTCACTATTAAGAACCGATACCCTCTATCGAGAATTGACGATTTGTTCAATCAATTACAAGGCTCTAGGTTCTACTCCAAGATTGATCTAAGGTCAGGTTACCATCAATTAAGGATACAATAAGAAAGCATACCCAAGACGGCTTTTCGAACTCCTTACGGTCATTAGAGTTCGTTGTTATGCCATTCGGCTTAACAAATGCACCAGCGGTGTTCATGGATCTTATGAACTGCATGTGTAAGCCATACTTGGATAAATTTATGATAGTATTTATTGACGATATAATCATATATTCACCATCGAAGGACGAGCACGAGCAACACTTACGAGCTATTTTGGAGCTTTTGAAAAAGGAACAACTTTATACAAAGTTCTCCAAGTGCGAATTTTGGATTCGCGAAGTACAATTTCTCGGACGTGTAGTGAACAAGAAAGGAATTCATGTCGATCCATCAAAGATCAAGGCGATAAAGAATTGGGAAGCGCCTAAGACCCCGACGGAAGTGCGACAACTTTTGGGATTAGTAGGTTATTACCGGAGATTCATAGAGAACTTTTCAAAAGTTGCTCTACCGCTAATGTCCCTAACACAAAAGGATAAGAAGTTTGACTGGGGCGAGAAGCAAGAGGTGGCTTTCCAACTACTAAAGGATAAACTTTGTTATGCGCCTATTTTATCTTTACCCGACGGTACCGACAACTTCGTGGTTTATTGTGATGCATCGCATCAAGGTCTCGATTGCTTGTTGATGCATTGAGACAAAGTCATCATGTGCGTATCACGACAATTGAAGGTGCACGAGAAAAACTATACCACACATGACCTCGAGTTAGGTGCGGTAGTATTCACTTTGAAAATTTGGTGTCACTACTTGTATGGTACTCAAAGTACAATCTTTACCGATCACAAACGTCTTCAACATATATTTAACTATAAAGAATTAAATATGCGACAAGGACGAGGGGTCGAATTATTAAACGACTACGACTGCAAGATAAAGTATCATCCGGGCAAGGAGAACGTTGTGGCTTGAGCCGCAAAGAATGTGTGAAAACTCTAATGGTGCGAGCCTTAGAAATGACAATATAAACAAACCTCACTACTAAAATTCATGACGCACAGTAAGAGGCACTCAAACCGGAAAATATTCAAGCCGAATCATTACGAGGCATGGAGAAACAATGATGCCAAAGGAGGATGGAACATTATACTTTATGGGACGAAGCTGGGTTCCATTCTTTAGCGACCTACGGGTGATTATTTTGGACGAAGCTCATAAGTCAAGGTACTCTATTCATCCCGGATCGGATAAGCTGTACCAAGACTTGAAACAATTCTATTGGTGGCCTAAACTCAAAGCTGGCATCACGACTTACGTCGAAAAATGTCCTATATGCGCCAAGGTTAAGGTGGAATATCAAAAGCCTTCAGGTTTACTGCAACAACCTGAATTCCCATTTGGAAATGGGAACAAATCTCGATGGACTTCATTACTAAGTTACCTCGGACCTCAAGAGGTCATGACATGATTTGGGTAATAGTGGATCAACTGACAAATTCTGCACATTTCTTACCTATCCGCTAGAAGGATAGCACGGAGAAGCTAGCTGAACTATATCTTAAAGAGATTGTGGCATGACATGGAATGCCCATTTCTATCATATCGGATCGAGAAGGTCAGTTCGTGTCAAGGATTTAGCAATCATTCAAAAAGGCCTTTGGATCATGACTGGATCTTAGTACGACTTTTCACCCTCAAACGGATGGCCAAAGTGAACGAATGATACAAACTTTGGAGGACATGTTACGGCTTGTGTGATGGATTTGGGTGGAAAATGGGATACTCACTTGCCTTTAGTGGAGTTCTCATATAATAATAGTTATCACACAAGTATCCAGGCCACCCGTTTGAAGCCTTATATGGATGAAAGTGTCGATCACCGCTATGTTGGGAGAAAATCTTTCAAATCCGAGACCGTATCAAGGCGGCTCGTGATAGATAAAAGAGCTACGCCGACAAACAACGAAAACCATTATCTTTTGAGGTCGAAGACAAAGTATTGTTGAAAGTCTCGCCTTGGATAGGCCTAGCTAGATTTGGTAAACATGGGAAGTTGAACCCACGCTACGTAGGACCCTTTGAAATCTTGGAAAATTTCGAATAGTCACTTATAAGTTGAAATTACCAGACGATCTTAGAAGCGTGCACGAAACATTTCATGTGTCGACTAAAGAAAAGTCCTACTCAAGAGGAGCTTTTCATCCTAGTGGATCATCGAAGAACCTGTTAAGGTTATGGATTGGAAGGTCCACAAGACGAGGAGAAGTCGTGTTAAACTCGTTAAAGTCGTTGGAACTCACGTCACGGTCCCGAGTATACATGGGAATGTAAAGACCAAATAAAGTCCAAGTACCCACACCTATTTCAAGACTCCCCTGCAACCGGTAACGCAACATGAATTTCGGGACAAAATTCTTCTAATGTGGGGAGAATTTGACAACCGGAAAAATTAATGGTAATCCATACGACTTAACAATTAATTATAAGTTAAATTGCATTCATTTGTCACTTTATTTTGCATGATTAGGTCATACGAAGTCTAGCGTTGGTAGGACATGAGTAAATTTGACAATTGATACTGTTACTTAGTCGCGTCGCGAGAAAACTATAAACAATGTCCGAATATGTTGGCTAAATGCTGAAAATCACTATTCATTGAACACACTATTTGTGAGAAACGACAATTTACGTGTTTAATTAAGCAAATAAAAAATGTTAAGACAAATAAAAATAGTGTTTTAAGACACAAATCAACTTAATTAGGCCTCTGGAATACCTAGGAACGTCAAGTTGTATTGTACATTATGTAATTGGTGATATCGGAAATTTTGCGTGCATTTAAATGGTAACGAACTGACATCGAACGAAATACTGACAATGCATAAAAATACAAATTTTGGGCTTATATATATCATATACTTATAATCATGTGAATTATTCGGACTGCCGAACATCACATAGCTCACACGCGGAAGTTACGCGGAAACAATAACGCGCCGATAATTAACAATGAAACGGGAGCTCTGGACTCGAGTTACATCTAGATATTAATATAATATGATATATTTAGCTTTGTTTTCAAATTTTTATATTCACGATTGAAACTGGATAGAAAACTGGATAGAAACAACGACCGTAGTGATTTACGAGATTTTAACGCAACCCATGAACGAACGCGTCAAACAACTACTCCAGACACTATTTTAGATATTTTGATCCTAGAACGACATTCGACGACATTACACGCAGTTTGGGATCAAAAACGGGCCCGGGAAATGCTTTTGGGACGCGCAAACGATTGGAAACATGCTAATGGGCCTTGGGCCCAACCCACTTAAACCCTACATATATAAGCATCTTATCTCATCTTTCTCATTTCAAAACCCTAGCCTCTCAAGACCCATCTGCTCTCTCTCCAATCTCTGGCCACCGGAGAAGGGTTCCGGCTGAAATCCAGCGCCGTCTTTCCGGCGAGACCCACCCAAAAACTTGAAACCTCCTCCCACCTTGTACCACTACTGTTGATACACTTTATGTCTGTCACTGTGCAATTAGGCTAGAAAGAGTGTGTATTGAATATTGTATAGATTAGATACGAATAAACGACCCAAGTGCAAATGAGAAGTGACTCATACGAGTGACCTTGTGACTCGTACGAGTGATAAACATCTCACTCGTACAAGTGAGCTTATGTGGTTCGTACGAGTGATATCTTGTTACTCGTACAAGCAACCATTCGCACGAGCTACTCATGTCTATATATATATGTGTTGTGTGTTCATTGTTTGTAAGTTTTGGAAGTTCTCTAAGGGGAAACACTGGCGGATTCTCTCCAGGAATTCCGCCAGCCAAACAAGATGTATACTCTTTCGGTATGAATGAATGAATACTTCCGCTGATATGTTTCTACTCCATTCTTATATCGTTCTACCGAATCGGTACTATCATACGCCCAAATTCCGTCTAGAACCATTGTCACGGGACCCACAACTGGTATCAGAGCCACGGTACCGATTCATTCAATCTAATAGTTGATGAATCACCTACGCTCATGAATTTTGGACGTATGCGGGGTTTTAGACGTCAAACATCAAATAATAGGACAATCCACGTACATAATGTAATATTGAAACCCTAGGATTGTTAGAAACTGATTTTTGACCAGATCTGTGCAAAAATCATCTTGAAATTTGAAGAAACAAAGATTCTGGATCGAAAGATGTAATCAGACTCGTTTGTATGAGTGAGTCTACGTGGCTCGTACGAGTGAAAATTTGTCACTCGTATGAAGCACCACTCGTACGAAGCACCACTCGTATGAAGTCCACCTTGTACAAAGTGGTGACCAAAAGTAAGGCATTTTTGATCGTATCGACGAGACGAGTGCCCAGAAAAATTTGGTGATTATAAATTTTTTCAAAATTTTAATGTCCAATTCGGGCTGTTAGGGGACACCGTCTAGAGCTTCAGAGTATAGATTTGATGATACGGTCACAAAATGTTGAAGATATTGGGATAGTCACTGATACCTGCACATAAAGTTGATCATCTGGTGTAGCGATTTTTAATGGACCTCAACGTTCAATTCGCATTTGATCAAAACTACAATTTTGGGAAATTTTTTGCAAAATTTGGTTTTTGTGAAAAGATGCTCAAGATGTCAGAATTTGCAAAAATGAGGGGGAATAAAAATTTTCATGTATATGTTAATATTCCGGCATTTTTGAAATTTGTCACCATGCAATAGTGTTCGGGTGGTTCCAACTGCAGATTATCTGGGAAACACAGAGCATCTAAGATTCATTAGTGATGAGATAAAGTTAATGTCTATTTTTTGTAAAAGTGGGGTTGCATAACTGAGTCTTGAAGGAGTTGTTCATCAGATTAAGTAGTTGTGGTCACGTTAATACCTGAGTCTTCGTACAAGCCAGTTGCACACACGATTGCTTAGTGGTACAAACTATCTAACTTAACTCCGCAGGGCAAATGAACTATTTTCCGTACTAACCGCCAGAAAATAAGGATGCTTTGTGGTTTCAGTTGTCACCAGGACTAACGAGGAAGGCTATATACTTGCAACTCATGACTAAAGAATAATATAATAAATCTTTCCGACAAAAAATGTGTCCAGTCGCTCACGAAATAGACTATACATTTGGAGTTTCGTGATCGAAGGATGTTCAGAATTTTCAGATCGTGATAAAGATTGATGCTTAGGGTTAAATACATGATCTCAATGTGGAACTGGATGCACATATGACTGCTTATCTTTAACTCTGCAAGGCAAATGAACTGTTTTCAGGACTAACCGCTAGGAAATGAGGATGTTTTTTTTGTAGTTTCAGTTGCCCCATTCCAGCGGAGATAGTTATACATCTGTTATTGTGTCTAAAAAGGAAGAATGTGATTCTAATTATCAAAGAATGTTTCTCATATTCAATGTGCTACCAGATAATATGATTCCGATGATGATTTGCTGATTGAGAAGATTACCAATTTGCCGATTAATCATGATTATGGAAATCAGGATTTCAGATTTATGCAGATGTCTATTGACCTTGAAGTCTATCGTTGTAGTAATTCAAAGTTTCTTTCAATTGCCGGTTGGGTTTTGAAGATCAGAGGATCGAGCATTGGAGGAGTGCGCTAAACCAAACGCGGATGTGGTTAAAGTCGAAACGAAGAAGATGCATTGATTAATTTCAAGTTGGTGATTATTCAAGAAAATTTATAGATCAAGAAAATCAAAGGAGGGCTTGAACCGTGCAAACAAAGACCTGAATATTAATTTCTGGAGAAAATTATTTCAGGGGGAATGTTGCTTAAAGTAGATAATGCAAACCAGGATCATTAATCAAGGGGGGATTTGTTGATGCGTTCTACGACATCGATAAGTACCTGATTGAAGTTGAAGAATATTTAAACACGGCTCTCAGATTTCAAGATCAAGATCAAGCTTCGACAGTGACGTCCAAGGGGGAATTCGTTGATGCACTTTATGTCCATCACGGTGCGAATAGGCCAGAAAGAGTGTGTATTGAACATTTTATAGATTAGATACGAACACACGACCCAAGTGCGAACGAGAAGTGACTCGTACGAGTGACAAAGTGACACGCACGAGTGACAAAGTGACTCGTACGAGTGACATTGTGACTCGTACGAGTGATAAACATCTCACTCGTACCAGTGAGCTTATGTGGTTCGTACGAGTGACATCTTGTCACTCGTATGAGCAACCATTCGCAGGAGCTGCTCATGTCTATATATATGTGTTGTGTGTTCATTGTTTGTAAGTTTTGGAAGTTCCCTAAGGGGAAACGCTGGCGGATTCTCTCCAAGAATTCCGCCAGCCAGACAAATATATACTTTTTCGGTGATTCCGCTGATTCTGTTTCTACTTCCTTCTTATAATGTTCTATCGAATCAGTACTATCATACACCCAAACTTCCGTCTAGAACCGCCGTCACCTGGACCAACAACTATACACATACGCCCATCAGTTGAGAGAGAAACAAAGAGACATCGGTGAAGGAAAGAGTTTAAGGAGGAGAAGCAGGGCCGACCACCTCTACACGGTGGCGTAACGGCAAGTTGACGGCGGAGCCGTTGCACCAGTGTCTAGAAACACAACTAATCAACGGCTGAGTGGTGGAGTTAGGGGTGTTTTTACGACGGCTGTGGTGGTGTTTACGGCATGGACCAACTCCGGTCGTCGAGTTACGGTGGCTTAGTGACGGAAGTGGTGTTGCTCGACCATTTCTGTGGTGACTCAGTCTCTAAAACCTCCGGTAATTTGTCACACCCGTTCATAGGCGGAAGCGATCGGTGTGAACTTGATTAGTTTCAACTATATGAAATAAAATCATGTATTATGTTCATTTATTCACCATATATAAAGATTACAAGCCACAAGTTGTTTAGAGATAAAAGACATCGTAGGTGATTTACAGTTTACAAAAGGCTTGTTCAAAATAACTTTTAAAACATTAAGGCTTTGCATCCTATATTCCACCCGAAGACGAAATATATAGACCAAACCCTCCAAAATACGGATGACATCGACTACTAGTAACCTTGAAAACTTCGTAAAGGACTGCGCCAAGATCCACTTCAATTTCCTGAAATACATGTAATTTTAAAAACATCAACAAAAGTTGGCAAGTTCATGCGTTTTATGCGCGCGCCAAATGAATCTTAAAAACATTTGAGAGTTTATATATGAAAATATGTGGTATGTATAGCGCCAATGAACTTGATGATCATTAATGTTTTGCATGGACATTAATATGTGTGACGACATAAGAAGTACTCAACCCTAGACGATTTCTTCCGGTCCACCCGGCTGGGACAACAAAAGCACTACATGCGGCCACACAAGGACCCATGGGTGGTTCTCGCTACACCCGATAGATCTACCACTCTCGTTCCCAGGTCTTATAAAAGATTAACGACACTTAAGAGACACCCTATTCGCACATGATCTAATATTTCATTCCATAGCTAAACCATACCATCGAAAACATGTATTTCCTCAGCGGAGGTTAAAAACTGAAAACATTTAAGAGAAAAGGGGGACATGAACTCAATGATTTGTGTCCGTGAATATTTATGCTAGCAATTCGGGTGTCCCAAAGAGCGTATCAACCTACAAGTGCTCTAACTCATTAGACACTTGAGTTAATGTTAAATGCGTACACGTTGTTCATCTTGAACGTTATTGTGTAAGTTAAGTATTTGGATCCCTTACGTATTTTAAATATATTGGCATTTGTTTCGTATTTTGTTTTGATATATGTATACACTTCTTTTTTATATACATACATATATATATATATATATATATGTGTGTGTGTTTTTCATATCCACCAAGTGTACGAACGGGCCTTGCCCTTCGTGAGCCTTTGTGCCTCGCACGAGTATAAGTGGGCCAAGCCCATAAGAGTCTTTGTGCCTCGCACAACTGAGAATGAGCCTAGCCCATTTGAGTCTCTGTGATCCACACGGTATGAGTGGGCCTAGCCCACGAGAGTCTCGGTGCCACACACGGCTTACGATCGTTATGTGCTTATATATATATAAAAATATATACATCTTGAGTCTAGTGAACCTCGTTCACTTGTAACGACATGTTCGGCTTAAGTATGACTATTTGGTCTTCATGTTGTATGCCTTTTATAATTATAGGTGTTAAAAATATTTATTTTAACATCATAAATACGTTGATGTATTTGTACACTATTCTTTGCATGCATACTTTAACAGGTGTATATGAGCACATCACTATGTACTTATGTATTTTTATACGTGTATGTATACTTTATTTGTACTTGTATTTGTATACAGTTCCATTGGTATTTATACGTATTTTATACTGTATTTATACGTATTTTTATATTATACTTTTGGGTATTTATACGTATTAGTATACCGTATTTTTGGATATTTATACGTATTTGTATACGGTATTATTTGGTGTCTTTATGTATATGGGCCCGACCCAAATGAATTGCATATGAAAGGGCCCATCCCAATTATGTTATGTAAGGGGGCCTAGCCCAATGTTTTAAATGATGTTGGGCTTAGCCCATTCGATGTGTTAATGGGCCAGCCCAATGTTATATTATAAAATGGTCCTTAGCCCATTTTATATGTTAGTAGGCCTAGCCCAGCTTATTATATAATTTAATTGGCTTTTACTAGCCCATTACAAATCCAAGTATTCTTGTATTTACCAAAAGCGTATTTTATACGTATATACTTTTACATGGGTATGATTAGTGACTCTTACTTTTATACTTTCCGGAATTTTAAGTGTTGAAATATATATAGATTTTTAACGAAACATATATTATTTTTTTTGAGTTCGTCGTCGAACTTGTTGCTATATATTTTCTTGTTGGAACGCCCAAGCATTTTCCGTGATAGGTATTTACCCCGTGTTGTGATGATGTGGTGACCGTTTCGGATGGCTACGCATTTACTTCGTTGGGTCGCTTATTTGATAATTCATGTCGGTTTTTGGTTATATATATATATATATTTCGTCCGTAATATACGGTTATATAACAATTTGCCTGATGTCCAGTTGTTCGTCGTCCGCGTTTCGTGTCAATGAGTAATATGACTTTGTGCATGTATTTAGTTCCTTATGTATTTTTTTACTCGTTCGTCGTCGCGTATGTGGAGATTGTTTGTGTAGTGTATTTGTATTTTAGTTAGTATTCTTCCTAACTTCTAATATACACATAATTGTCCACAAGTATTCGTACACATAAGTTGGTGTATTTTAAACATGTATATATTTTCATTTAACAATATATTTTTATACTTATAAAATTTCCATTTCACTTTTTATAACTCATTTTAACTTATAATTATATATAAGTGTTTATAGAAGTTCTTGTAAGATTAGGGCTTAACCCTTTTCATTAAGCTTTCTTAATTACTGATTAAGGCTACTAATCGCGTTTAGTCCCATTAATCACCCCGTTAATCATACTTTAATCGCCATTAGATTTTAGAAAAATTTCGCCATAGTTTCCCCTAAACTATAGCGTTTTCCACGTTTTTAAAATGTATTTTAAGCATGTTTAAATTCCTTAATCACAATCAACTCAATTCCAGTTTCAATCTATCAATTTTGCATGCATAAACTTGCACATGTCCTCATACTCCATGTACTTTGTGTATTTTTCTAGTTACACTTTTAAGATATATAGGATGACACTTTTATATTAATTAGCAAGATCATTAAACCAACTTATTTCTTATGAACTTCTGTTTTATTATTCCATTTAACAACTTGTTTAAACCACTTTTTAAGATGCTCTTAGTGAAAATTATGGTTTTAATCTCTTTAAAAGTCACATATAAGTTATAACTCAATTTTAAATTGTAATAAAGTTCATGGATCATGGGATGGATGATCTTGTCTAGATTTAAACATTAATATGTTTAAATCATCATTTTTGTTCTTAATCATGCAAGATCATATACTTAAACAACCTACATTAACAAGATTAACATATTGAACTGTATCATCTAGCACATAATAACATCATCAATACATTATACATTATTTTTAGAGTACTTTTAGGGTGGGGTTAGGGTTTCAAGCTTTGATTATCGTTCTGTTCAAGATGATTTAACATGTACTTTACTAATCTACATATTATAACAAGCTTTGATTTAGTGAAATAAAGTCTTACAATTTTGCAAGATTGTGATGAAGATGGTGAAGGAAATAAGGCTTCCAAGATGACAAGAATAAGCTCCTAATGACCTTCCATGCTTGCACCTTTCTTGAGGGGTCTTGAAGTGGCTTAATTTATGGTGTTTATTGGTGGCAAAAGGGTGGTGTATGGTGGTGTTGATGGTGGCGTGAGATGAGGGAAGAAGGGGAGTGTGTTGAGTTTTTTTTTAAATGATGAATATATGAGGAATGGTATTGATAGTTATAACCATAATCATCATCAAGAAATCTACTTCGCCATACTTCTTGTATTCTTGCAATCTTTCATATTTCAACAAAGAAACAAGTGGGTGGGGCCCACTTGTTGACCAAATTCTTGAAGGGGGGCTAAATGTAACTTTTTCTAACATGTATATAAATATTAGATATTTAGGTAATTTAGTTAAGTATATTGATTAGTGATTGGTCTTGCATCATTAGGGAGTAATTAGGGGTTTTAGATTTTAATTAGTATACATTAATTCCCTTGACTAGTTGGTGTTAGTTTCAGGTGGTAAAAATATTATTAGATCGTCGTCAGGTCACTTTCGGACAATATATGGAAAGTGTGCTTTAGTACCGGAAACGCCATCTCGGCTTATTATATGGCACCACCAATGTTGTTTCAGACATAAAATACTCTTAACTAGTTCATTGGATGATCCGTTCAGGTGTTAGGATGGTAAGGATGTTTCTTACTAGTTCGTCGGATCGGTAACGGACAAGTTGTGCCCGCTATGGCGTATGGTTGGAAGCTTATGTTTAGGATGTTCTATTGGTATCCCCAAGCTTATTTAGGGTGTATAACATTATATACGAGTCCTATGTCCCTTAAAGTGTTGAGGTTTGGCATTTCGGACAGCTTACTCTGTTATATTCTCACACGATTTGGACGAATTTTAACGACACGTGTTTTCCGGGAAGTTAAAGTGTTTTTGTATTTAGTTCCCCTAATTAGGGGTTTTTATTTGTATTGCAACCAGAAAATGCTTTCGTGCCATTCGTTGCTCGTTCCGACAGTTTTCAGAAACTTGCTGGCATGAATAGTGTGTTCCAGTGAATAGTGTTTTCAGCGTTTTGCCAACATATTTGGACATAGTTTGTTGTTTTCTCGCAACGTGAGGAAGGTAACGATGTTGTTTGGCATAATTAACCATGTCCTATGATTGCTAGACTTTACACGACCTAATCATGCATTAATTAATTCGTAACGAATGCAATAAATTGTATACTCAAGTTGTTAAGTTGTACGGAAATTACCATTATTTTGCCGGTTGTCATATTCTCCCCCGTTAGAAGAATTTCTTCCCCAAATTCAAGCCGTGTTATTATTTGCAGGGGAACCTTGGAACAAATGTGGGTATTTGGACTTGATTTGATCTTCGCGTTCGCACGTATATTCGGGGTCGTGACGGGAGTTCCAACGAACTTAAACCTGTCTTGTGGACCTTCCAGTCCGTAAGCTCAACGGGTTCTTTAGTAAAATGGAGTTGGTCATCGATGTGAATCTCATCCGATGGAATGATAACCGTTTCTTGTGTAGGACTCTACTTGAGATTAGACACATGGAATGTGTCGTGTACGCTACTAAGCTCATCCGGTAACTTTAACTTATAAGCTACGGTTCCAATCTTTTCCAATATTTCGAAGGGTCCAATGTATTGTGGGTTCAACTTTCCACGTTTGCCAAATCTTGCTACGCCTTTCCAAGGCGATACTTTCAATAATACTTTGTCTCTGACTTCCAAAGATAGTGGTTTCGTCGCTTTCGCCATAGCTCTTTAGTCGGTCACGAGCCGCCTTGATACGGTCTCTTATTTGAAATATTTTGTCCGTGTCTCCTGAACTAATTTCGGACCACTAAGTTGTTTATCCACGGTCTCTGCCCAACATAGCGGTGACCGACATTTTTGTCCGTATAAAACTTCAAACGGGGCGGCCTGAATGCTAGTGTGATAGTTGTTATTATACGAGAACTCCACTAAGGGTAGGTGAGTATCCCAATTTCCACCCAAATCCATCACACAAGCAGGTAACATATCCTCCAAAGTTTGTATCGTCCGTTCACTTTGGCGGTCCGTTTGAGGGTGAAAGGCGTACTAAGATCTAGTCGTGATCCAAAGGCCTTTTGAAATAACTTCCAAATCCTTGACATGAATCAACCGTCTCGATCCGATATGATAGAAATAGGCACTCCATGCCGTGCCACAATTTTTTTGAGGTATAATTCCGCCAGTTTCTCCGTGCTATCCTTCTCACGAATAGGTAAGAAGTGTACAGACTTCGTATGTCGATCAACGATAACCCAAATCATGCCGTGACCTCTCGAGGTCCAGGGTAACTTAGTAATAAAATCCATTGAAATCTGTTCCCATTTCCATACGGGAATTTCAGGTTGTTGCAGTAACCCTGAAGGCTTTTCATATTGCGCCTTAACCTTGGCGCAAGTAAGGCATTTCCGACATAATTAGCAATGTCGCCCTTAAGGTTAGGGCACCAATAGAATTCCTTTAAATCCTGATACATCTTATCTGATCCTAGATGTATAGAGTACTTCGACTTGTGTGCTTTATCTAGAATAATTACCCAAAGATCGCCAAAGTATGGAACCCAAATCCGTCCCATAAAATATAATGTTCTATCCTCCTTTGGCACAAACTGCTTTTCCATTCCACGCAATGACTCGGCTGGTATGTTCTCAGATTTAAGTACTTCTTGTTGCGCATTGCGAATCTGAGAAGTAAGGTTATTTTGTGTGGTCATTTCTAAGGTTCGAACCCTTAAAGGTTTCACTCGTTCTTTGTGACTCAGGGCGTCCGCCACTACGTTCGCCTTGCCCGGGTGATATTTAATTTCACACTCGTAATCGTTTAATAACTCAAACAATCGTGTTTGCCGCATATTTAATTCCTTCTGATCAAATATGTGTTGCAGACTCTTGTGATCCGTAAAGATTGTGCAACGAGTACCATATAAGTAATGACGCTAGATTTTTAACACGAATATCACCGCGCTTAGTTCGAGGTTGTGCGTGGTATAATTTTTCTCATGTGCCTTAAGTTGTCGAGACGCATATGCGACGAATTTGTCTCATTGCATCAATACGCAACCGAGACCTTGATGTGACGCATCACAATATACGACAAAGTCGTCGGTACCGTCTAGTAGAGATAAGATTGGCGCATCACAGGGTTTATCCTTTAACAGTTGGAATGCATCTTCTTTTTTGTCGCCCCAATCAAACTTTTTATCCTTTTGAGTCTGAGACTTTAGCGGTTGGGCAATCTTTGAAAAATTTTCTTTAAATCATTTATAATAACCCGCTAATCCCAAAAATTGTCGCACTTCAGTCAGCATCTTAGGCGCTTCCGAATTATTATTGCCTCAATCTTGGAAGGATCGACATGAATTCCTTTCTCCTTCATTGCGTGTCCGAGAAACTGTACCTCGCGAATCCGAAATTCGCATTTGGAAAACTTTGTGTAAAGTTGTTCATTCTTCAGGAGTTCCATGATAGTTCGTAAATGTTGCTCACGTTCGTCCTTTGATTGCGAATATATTAATATGTCAACAATAAATACGATCACGAACTTATCCAAGTATGGCTTGCACACACGGTTCATGAGATCCATGAACACTGCCGGTGCATTTATTATGCCGAACAACATCACAAGGAACTCGTAATGACCGTAACGAGTTCGAAAAGCCATTTTGGGTATCCTTTTTTCTTGAATCCTCAACTGATGGTAGCCACCAAGATGAGAAACTCGGTCTAATGAATCCTTTATCCAATAGCTCCTAAAGTTGAGTGGATAGCTCCTGCATCTCGGACGGAGCTAATTGGTAAGGAGACTTCGCCACTAGTGCCGCTCCTGGCACCAAAGCGATACGAAACTCCACTTGGCGTTGTGGAGGTAGTCACGACAAGTCTTATAGAAAGACTTCTAGGAACTCCTTCACGACCGGAATGTCTTCTAACTTCGGCTCCTTAGTTTCTTTGTCTACTACATGAGCGAGGAAGGCTATACAACCTTTTCGTAGACACTTTTGCGCCTTCATACAATTAATAATCTGTAAGGACGTCTCGTGTTTTTCACCATGTACAACGAGTGTTTATTCACCTAGTAGAGGAATGTGGATGGTTTTCTCATGGCAAACCACCTCTGCCTGGTTGTCGAACAGCTAATCCATTCCAACAACCACGTCAAAACTACCCAAGTCGACAGGTAAAAGATCGATATAGAATTTCCGCGCTCCAAGTTCCAGTGTACAACCTCTAATAATTTCTCCCGTTTCGATGAGTTTTCCGTTCGCTAATTATATAGAATATGGGATGTCAAGTTTACTTGACTCTAGGCCAAGTATATTTTTGAACTCTATATATCTAAAACTAAAGTCGGCGCATGTATCAAATAGAACAGATGCAAAGTGTTGGTTTATAGGAAACGTACCCGTAACCACGTTCGGGTCTTGGCGTGCAGCCTTAGCTCCTATCACAAAAGCTCTCCCTCGAGCTTGGTTCTCCTTTGGGCAATCCTTCTAAAAATGCCCTTTATATCCACACTTGTAGCATACTTGACCTTTGCCATTCCCACTTATTGGGTTGGTTGTTATTGTTCGCTCAGGTGCCCTTCTTAAAGTTGGTGAACTTCGTTTTCCCTCACTCATGGACTCCACATGAGTCTCTTTTTTGTTAGACCCAATCCTTGATAACTTCCCTAAACGAACAGCCTCCTTAGTGAGAGTACCAGCCAATTCAATTGCCTCACTAATATTAGCAGGCTTAGAAGAAGTAACCATGCTCAAGATCTCAGGAGCAAGTCCCCAAATGTATCGCTCGATTCTCTTGAACTCTGGTTCCACCAGGTATGGGACAACTCTTGATAAGTTATGACATAATTAGTCTTTTTAGCCAACAGACAAATACCACGGCACCTCCAGTGCCATCAAAGTTCAGAGGTTTGCAACCCAGGAACTGCTTGTATGAACAACCGGTATTGGGGTTGCCTCTAGATGAACCTCCAGTGCCACCGCTATTCTCAGTGAGGTTAGCCTCATATTATGCTATCGCTTGGGAGATGCACTCATTCAGTTCTGCCTCAGTCATTGGCAGGGCGTTCGCGTTGGTCCTACGTCTCGGTGGCATCGTCTTCTAGTAATAGATATCAAAGGGTGTTAGGCAAGTATTTATTAATAAATATTGTCGGCTAAAATATATATAAAATAAATAATCGTCACGTCATTGAATAAAGCCTGTTAGCCCATGGGGTGTTGACAGGGATATGAGGAGGGGCATGGATATCAGGAGTGTGTCGTGATGTAGGAGTAGCTGGTGGGGTAGTAGTGGAAGTAAGAATCGGTGTACGAATAGGTGTGGCAATGGGAATGGTATCAAAACTGTTGTTGGTGGCATCCGCCCGCAGCCTAGCACGACGGATGGTTGATGAAGAAGCGCGATCACTCGCATCTGATGAAGATGAAGATATGTCCATGACCGACACAATAGGGGATGACACCTCCAAGATGGCGATGTCAATAACATCGCCATCACCTAGATCGTCATCTAGGTGATCCACATGGAGGACGGGACCTCATCCTCATCGTCAGACAACTCGATAATAGGTGGGATAACAGCAAGAGGGATCGCATCGATGGGTATGATCTCCACGACGTGTGGATACCCATCGTTTGATGCAACATCCATCGGGTCAACATCATCGTATATGCCACTACTGGTAAAGGAAGCCATCGTACCCTAGCAAAATAATCCGTACAACATGTGTGTGTATATATATATATCAATAAATAATATCATTAGTTATTAAGTATATAAGCACGCAATCATAAAAAGTGTAATCACTTTGGTTTATTCGAGTCAATCTAGTTTTGCAAGTTTATCAGATATAGACTTTGCCCCAAATAATATCCTTGCATTATTTATTTATAAAGAGTTTTGTTAATGGATCTTGCGTTTTTGAATATGCAATGAAAACAATTTTTTGTAAAAGGTTTTCATGAGAGGATCCTAGTGATTATAGACTAGACTCGAGAAGGAATTCTGGTTCACTACAATCACAGCTCTAATACAAATCTGTCACACCCGTTCATAGGCGGAAGCGCGCAGTGTGAACTTGATTAGTTTTCATCACATTCGAAATGAGTAAACAACTATATGAAATAAAAGCATGTATGATGTTCATCTATTCACCATATATAAACATTACAAGCCACAAGTTGTTTAAAGATAAAAGACATCATAGGTGATTTACAGTTTACAAAACGCTTGTTCAAAATAATTTTTAAAACATTAAGGCTTTGCATCCTGTATTCCGTTGGAAGACGGAATATATAGACCAAACCCTCCAAAAGGCGGATGAAATCGACTACTAGTAACCTTGAAAACTTCGTAAACGACTGCGCCGAGATCCACTTTAATTTCCTGAAATACATGTAAGCTTAAAAACATCAACAAAAGTTGGCGAGTTCATGCGTTTTGTGCGCGCGCCAAATGAATCTTAAAAACATTTGAGAGTTCATATATGAAAATATGTGGTATGTAAAGCGTCAATGAACTTGATGATCATTAATGTTTTGCAAGGACATTAATATGTGTGATGACATAGGAAGTAGTCAACCCTAGACGATTTCTTCCGATCCACCCGACTGGGACAACAAAAGCACTACATGCAGCCACACAAGGACCCATGGGTGGGGCTCGCTACACTTGATAGATTTACCACACTTGTTCCTAGGTCTTATAAAAGATTAACGGCACTTAAGAGACCCTATTCGCACATGATCTAATATTTCATTCCATAGATAAACCATACCATCGAATACATGTATTTCTCCCTGAGAGTTATAAACCGAAAACATTTAAGAGAAAAGGGGGACATGAACTCACTAATTTGCCTCCGTGAAAATTGATGCTAGCAATTCGGGTGTCCCAAAGAGCGTATCAACCTACAAGTGCTCTAACACATTAGACACTTGAGTTATTGTTAAATGCGTACACGTTGTTCATCTGGAACGTTATTGTATAAGTTAAGTATTTGGATCCCTTACGTATTTTAAATATGTTGGCATTTGTTTCGTATTATATATATATATATATATATATATATATATATATATATATATATATATTTCGTATTCATCAAGTGTACGAACGGGCCTTGCCCTTCGTGAGCCTTCGTGCCTCTCACATGTATATTGTATTCGAACTTGTATTTGTATACCGTTCCATTGGTATTTATACCGTGTGGGCTAGTAAAATCCAATTAATATATATAATAAGTTGGTCTAGGCCTACTAACATATAAAATGGGCTAAGGACCATTTGAAAACATAAAATTTGGCTAGGCCCATTAACACGTCGAATGTGCTAAGCCCGACATCATATAAAACTTTGGTCTAGGCCCACTTACATAACTTTATTGGGATGGGCGCCATACATACACAATTCATTTAGGCTGGGCCCATATACACAAAGACACCAAATAATATGGTATACAAATACGTATAAATGCAGTATAAATACCAAATAATAAGGTATACAAATACGTATAAATATAGTATAAATACCCAATAATACATTATACTAATACGTATAATACAGTATAAATACCCAATAGTATAGTATAAAAATACGTATGAATACAGTTTAAAATACATATAAATACGGTATAAATACCAATGGAACAGTATACAAATCCAAGTACGAATACGGTATACGAACACGTATAAAAATACGTAAGTACATAGAGATATACTCATATACACTTGTTAAAGTATACTCACGCAAAGAATAGCGTACAAATACATCAACGTATTTACGATGCTAAGAATAAATATTTTTAACACTTATAATTATAAAAGGTATACAACTTGAAGAACAAATGTACATTTTTCAAACCGAACATACTATCGCTAGTGAACAAGGTTCGCTAAACTCAATGTGAATATATATATATATATATATATATATATATATATATATATGGAGAACATAAATATAACACACATAACGAACATAAGTCGTGTGAGGCAATGAGACTCTCATGGGCTAGGTCCACTCATACTGTGTGGATCACGGAGACTCAAATGGGCTAGGCCCATTCTCACTTGTGCGAGGCATGTGTGTGTGTATATATATATAAAAGAAGTGTATATATATATCAAAACAAAAATACAAAACAAATGCCAACTTATTTAAAATATGTAAGGGATCCAAATACTTAACTTATACAATAACGTTCAAGAAGGGCAAGGCCCGTTCGTACACTTAATGAATACGAAATATATATATATATATATATATATATATATATATGTATATATATATATATATCGAAACAAAAATACGAAACAAATTCCAACATATTTAAAATACGTAAGGGATCCAAATACTTAACTTATACAAAAACGCTCAAGATGAACAACGTGTATGCATTTAACATTAACTCAAGTGTCTAATGAGTTAGAGCACTTGTAGGTTGATACCCTCTTTGGGATACCCGAATTGCTAGCATAAATATTCACGGACGTAAATTAGTGAGTTCATGTCCCCCTTTTCTCTTAAATGTTTTCGGTTTATAACTCTCGGGGGGAAATACATGTTTTCAATGGTATGGTTTAGCTATGGAATGAAATATTAGATCATGTGCGAATAGGGTGTCTCCTAAGTGCCATTAATCTTTTATAAGACCGAGGAACAAGAGGGATCTTCACGCCAGCCATTTCAGTCACCTCCCCATATGTCCACGTCAGACCCTTACCACCCCAATCACCACCCTACCTAAACCAGGGACGATCTCGTTCAGTCCCTAGAGCTGCAGATTCAGCTCCTGTCCCGTAAGGTCTGTGAGTTGGAGCGTTTCGGTGATACCTTGCCACCACCACCACCTGCCTATCCACCACCACCTACTCCACCACCACCATCTCCACTACACTCACGTCCACCTATTGGCCTTGAGGCTCGTGTGCTGACCTTGGAGTAGTAAGCCAACCTCTCTGACACTTGTGTTAGCCGCATGGAGGATGAGATGGATCATCTCCATGGTTTGGTCGTTCTTACCCACCCTCGTCGCTTCCCGCACTGTAGTTTTATTTTATTGCAGGTACTAGTTACGGGATTAAAAGACCCACTTTTGATGTATATATGAAGACTAGGTGCAAGCTATCGACACTGGATATATACAACGCTTTCATTACTTGTCCAGAGTTGTTCCATATCTGGTGAAACCAGAGTTTAAAGAATTGAGCGATACATTTGGTGACTTGCTCCTGAGATCTTGAGCATGGTCACCTCTTCTTGGCCTTCTAATATTAGTGAGGCAATAGATTTGGCTGTTAGTCTCACTGAGGAGGTTGTACGTTTAGTAAGGTTATTAAGGGTTGGTTCTAACAAGAAGGAAACTCATGTGGAGACTGTGAGTGATGGAAAACCAAAATTTTCAATCTTTAAGAAGGGCACCCGAGCGAACAACAACAATTGGAACAAGCGAAGAGAAGTGAATGCACCAAAGGAGTTTAAGTCCTTTGCAATAACTAACGTAAATGATGGTATACACGAGCTTCTTACCAAAATGTGATAAGTGTAAGTAACACCACTTGGGCCCTTGTAGAAATACCAAGTGTGACAAATGTGGTAAGAGCGGGCACAGCAAAGAGACTTGTTGGGTGGGTGCTAGACATGGAAATAGAAATCAAGGCGGTAATGGAAACCAAGGTGGAAACGGGAATGGCAAAGGTCAAGGGATGCTACGGGTGTGGAGATAAGGGGCATTATCGAAAGGATTGCCCGAAAGAAAACCAGGCTCGAGGGAGAGCTTTTGTGATAGGAGCTAAGGTTGCACGCCAAGACCCGAACGTGGTTACGGGTACGTTTCCTCTAAACCAACACTTTGCATCCTTTCTATTTGATATAGTCTCCGACTTTAGCTTTATATCTATAGAGTTTAAAAATATGCTTTTCCTAGAGTCGAGAAACTAGACATCCCATATTCTAGAAATTATTAGAGGTTGCACACTCGAACTTGGAAGGCGAAAATTCTCTGTCGATCTTTTACCCGTCGACTTGGGTCGTTTTGACATAGTTGTTGGAATGGATTGGTTGTCCGACAACCGGGGTGGAGGTGGTTTGCTATGAGAAATCCATTCGCATTCCTTTACCAGATGAAGAAACACTCACTGTACATGGAGAAAAACGCGAGGCGTCCTTACGGATTATTAATTGTATGAAGGCGCAAAAGTGTCTATGAAAAGGTTGTATAGCCTTCCTCGCTCGTGTAGTAGACAAAGAAACTAAGGAGCCAAAGTTAGAAGACATTCCGGTCGTGAAGGAGTTTCCAGAAGTCTTTTCGGAAGACTTACCGGGACTGACTCCACAACGCCAAGTGGAGTTTCGCATCGATTTGGTGCCAGGAGCGGCACCAGTGGCGAAGTCTCCTTACCAATTAACTCCGTCCAAGATGCAGGAGCTATCCACTCAACTTCAAGAATTGTTGGATAAAGGATTCATTAGGCCAAGTTTCTCACCATGGGGAGCTCCGGTATTATTTGTTAAAAGAAGGACGCGAGCTTGCGTATGTGTATAGACTATCGGGAATTAAACAAACTCATTATCAAGAACCGATACCCCTTACCTAGAATTGACGTCTTGTTCGATCAACTACAAGGCTCAAACTTCTATTCAAAGATCGATCTACGATCAGGCTACCACCAGTTGAGGATTCAAGAAGAAAGCATACTCAGAACAGCTTTTCGAACTCGTTACAGTCACTACGAGTTTCCGGTGATGCCGCTCAGCTTAACAAATTCACTGGCGATGTTCATGGAGCTCATGAACCATGTGTGTAAGCCGTATTTGGATAAGTTCGTGATCGTATTTATTAATGACATATTAATATATTCACGATCGAAGTAAGAGCATGAGCAACATTTATGAACTATCTTGGAACTTCTAAAGAATGAACAACTTTACGCAAAGTTTTCCAAATGCGAATTTTGGATTCGTGAGGTGCAGTTTCTCGGACACGTGGTGAATGAGAAAGGAATTCATGTCTATCCTTCCAAGATTGAGGTAATAAAGAATTAGGAAGCGCCTAAGATGCCGACAGAAGTGCGACAATTTTTGGGATTAGTGGGTTATTACATACGATTATATAAAATTTTTCAAAGATTTCCCAACAGCTAACGTCCCAGACTCAAAAGGATAAAAAGTTTTATTGGCGCGACAAACAAGAAGCTGCATTCCAACTGTTAAAGGACAAACTGTGTGATTTGCCAATCTTATCTCTACCGAACGGTACCATCCACTTTGTTGTATATTGTGATGTGTCGCATCAAGGTCTCGGCTGCGTGTTGATGCAACGAGACAAAGTCATCGCGTATACGTCTCGACAACTTAAGGTACATAAGAAAAATTATACCACGCACGACCTCGAACTAGGTGTGGTGGTATTTGCGTTATAAATCTGGCGTCATTACTTATATGGTACTCGTTGCACAATCTTTACGCATCACAAGAGTCTGCAACACATACTTGATCAGAAGGAATTAAATATGCGGCAAAGACGATGGTTTGAGTTATTAAACGATTACGACTATGAAATTAAATATCACCCTGGCAAGGCGAACATAGTGGCGGACGCCCTGAGTCGCAAAGAACGATTGAAATCTTTAAGGGTTCGAGCCTTAGAAATGACCATACAAAACAACTTTACTTCTTAGATTCGTGATGCGCAGCAAGAAGCAATTAAACCTGAGAACATACCAGCCGAATCATTGCATGGAATGGAAAAGCAGTTGATACCAAAGGAGAATGTAACATTATACTTTATGGGATGAATATGGGTTCTATACTTTGGCGATCTACTTGTAATTATTCTAGATGAAGCACAAAAGTCGAAGTACTCTATACATCCCGGATCAGATAAGATGTAGCAGGATTTAAAGGAATTCTATTAGTGGCCTAACCTTAAGGGCGACATTGCTAATTATGTCGGAATATGCCTTACTTGTACCAAGGTTAAGGAGGAATATCAAAAGCCTTCGGATTACTGCAACAACCAGAAATTCCCGTATTGAAATGGGAACATATTTCAATGGATTTTATTACTAAGTTACCCAGGACCTCAAGAGGTCACGATATGATTTGGGTTATAGTTGGTCGACGTACGAAGTCTGCACACTTCTTACCTATCCGTGAGAAGGATAGCACAGAGAAACTGGCGGAATTATACCTCAAAGAAATCGTGGCACAGCATGGAGTGCCTATTCTATCATATCGGATCGAGACGATCGATTCGTGTCAACGATTTGGAAGTTATTTCAAAAGGCCTTTGGATCATGACTGGATCTTAGTACGGTCTTCACCCTCAAACGGACGGCCAAAGTGAACGGACGTTGCAAACTTTGGAGGATATGTTACGTGCTTGTGTGATGGATTTCTGTGGAAATTGGGATACTCACCTATCCTTAGTGGAGTTCTCATATAATAACAGCTATAGCATTAGCATTTAGGCCACCCCGTTTGAAGCTCTATACAGATGAAAATGTCGGTCACCGCTATGTTGGGCGGAGACCGGGATAAACAACTCATTGGTCAGAAATTAGTTCAGGAGACTACGGACAAAATATTTCAAATACGAGACCGTATCAAGGCGGCTCGTGACCGACAAAAGAGCTATGCCGATAAGCGACAAAAACCACTATCTTTTGAAGTCCGAGACAAAGTATTATTGAAAGTCTCATCTTGGAAAGACGTAGCAAGATTTGGTAAACATGGAAAGTTGAACCCGCGATACATTGGATCCTTCGAAATATTGGAAAAGATTGGAACCGTAGCTTATAAGTTAAAGTTACCGGACGAGCTCAGTAGCATATACGACACATTCCATGTGTCTAATCTCAAGTAGAGTCCTACACAAGAAACGATTATCATTCCATCGGATGAGATTCACATCGATGACCAACTCCATTTTACTAAAGAACCCGTTGAGCTTACGGACTGGAAGGTCCACAAGACATGGAGAAGTCGTATTAAACTGGTTCGTTGGAACTCCTGTCACGACCCCAAATATATGTGCGAACGTGAAGATCAAATCAAGTCCAAATACCCGCATCTGTTCCAAGGATCCCCTACAAATAATAACACGGCTTGAATTTTGGGACGAAATTCTTCTAACGGGGGGAGAATGTGACAAGCGGCAAAATAATGGTAATTTACGTACAGCTTAACAACTTGATTATACAATTTATTGCGTTCGTTACAACTTAATTAATGCATGATTAGGTCGTGTAAAGTCTAGCAATCATAGGACATGGTTAATTATGCAAAACAACATCGTTACCTTCCTCACCTTGCGAGAAAACAACAAACTATGTCCAAATATGTTGGCAAAACGCTAAAAACACTATTCACCGGAACACACTATTCATGCCAGCAAGTTTCTGAAAACTGTCGGAATGAGCAACGAATGGCATGAAAGCATTTTATGGTTGAAACACAAATAAAAACCCCTAATTAGGGACATTAAATACAAAAACATTTTAACTTTCCGGAAAACACGTGTCGTTAAAATTCATCCGAATCGCGTCTGAAACGACAAAACTCAACACTTTAAGGGACAAAAGACTCGTATATAATGTTATACACCCTAAATAAGCTTGGGGATACCAACAAAACATCCTAAACATAAGCTTTGCCATAGCGGGCACAACTTGTCCGATACCGATCCGACGAACAAGTAAGAAGGATCCTTACCATCCCAATACCTAAACGGATCATCCAATGAACTAGTTAAGAGTATTTCATGTCCGAAACAACATTGGTGGTGCATTATAATAAGCCGAGATGGCGTTTCCGGTACTAAAGCACACTTTCCGTATATTGTCCGAAAGTGACCCGACGACCCATCTAATAATATTTTTACCACCCGAATCTAACACCAACTAGTCAAGGGAATTAATTCATACTGATTACCATCTAAACCCCTAATTACTCTTTAATGATGCAAGACCAATCACTAATCAATATAATTTATTTAACTACCTGAATATATATTAGATATACACATGTTAAAAAAAGTTACACTTAGCCCCCCTTCAAGATTTTGGTCAACAAGTGGGCCCCACCTACTTGTTTCTTGGTTGAAAAAAAATGAGTAACTTAGGTATGGTAGGAAGATTTATAGAAGATCATGAGACATGCCATCATATAATTATATATCACCCCATTTCTTATCATTCACCAACTTACCAAAAAAAATCACCTAAACACTCCCCTTCCTCCCTTTTATTTTTGGCAGCCATAGCATCCAAAAACTCTTCTTTTTTTATCCACAAAACCCACCAAATTAACCTTATAAAACCCACCTTAAGACCCCACAAGAAAGGTGCAAGCATGGACGACTTTTAGAGCTTCCTTTGAAACTTAATCTCTTCTTAATCTTCATCATAATCTTGCAAAGTTGTAAGACTTTATTTCATTAGATTTATGTTTGTTATTAAGTGTAGTTTACAATATACATGTTGATCATCTTGAACCTCAAAAAAAAATTAGCTACACACTGGCAGATCCAAAATTTCAAAGAAGTCTCGGTTTGGTTACTTACTTATGGCACATAGGTCAATGTATTAGCTACATACTGGCAGATCCTTAGATTCCATAGGAAAACTACATACTACGATTTTAACATCGGTTTACAAAGATAACTGAAAACATTTCAATACCGGTTTATTTACAGATACGATTGAAATCATTTTATCACCGGGTTATAAACATAACAGTTATATGCATGGATTTGCAAACGACATGGAAAACATTTCAATACTGTTATACAGATATGACATTTCAAATGCTTTGGGATATTATGATCCCACAAACCGGTTTATTACTTCAAATGTTTTATGATTCATTTGAAACAAAAACAAACAAACTATGGACTCGCCAACTTTATGTTGATTTTTCGCATGTTCTTTCTCAGGTTATGATTACAAGTATGGCACGGTTGGAATAGGAGAACCCATGAGGCTTCGAGTAGTTAGTGGGCGTTCATTTAGTAAGAAACCTTAGCCATCACGTCTGCTTCCGTTGTGCGATGAGGATACCATTCGGTTCACGCCTCAGCACTGATGCGAACAGATAACATGGGGGTGTGACAACTTATACTCGTGCGAGGCTCGAAGGCTCACGAAGGGCAAGGCCTGTTCGTACACTTGATGGATACGAAATATATATATATATATATATATATATATATATATATATATATATATATATATATATATATATATATATATATATATATATCAAAACAAAAATACTAAACAAATGCACACATATTTAAAATACGTAAGGAATCCAAATACTTAACGTATATAACGTGTACGCATTTAACATTAACTCAAGTGTCTAATGAGATAGAACACTTATAGGTTGTTACGTGCTTTGGGGTACCCGAATTACTAGCATATAATTACAGACGCAATTTAGTGAGTTCATGTCCCCCTTTTCTCTTAAATGTTTACGGTTTATAACTCTTGGGGGAAAATACATGTTTTCGATGGTATGGTTTAGCTATGGAATGAAATATTAGATCATGTATGAATAGGGTGTCTCTTAAGTGCCGTTAATCTTTTATAAGACCGAGGAACAAGAGTGGTAGATCTGGCAGGTGTAGCGAGCCCCACCCATGGGTCCTTGTGTGGCCGCATGTAGTGCTTTTGTTGTCCCAGCCAGGTGGACCAGAAGAAATCGTCTAGGGTTGAGTACTTTCTATGTCGTCACACATATTAATGTCCTTGCAAAACATTAATGATCATCAAGTTCATTGACGCTTTACATACCACATATTGTCATATATGAACTCTCAAATGTTTTTAAGATTCATTTGTTGTGCGCACAAGTTCATGAACTCGCCAACTTTTGTTGATGTTTTTAAGCTTACATGTATTTTAGGAAATTGAACTGGATCTTGGCGCAGTCGTTTACGAAGTTTTCAAGGTTACAAGTAGTTGATGTCATCCGTATTTTTGAGGGTTTGGTCTATATATTCCGTCTTCGGACGGAATATAGGATGAAAAGCCTTAATGATTTAAATATATTTTGAACAAGCCTTTTTGTAAACTGCAAATCACTTATGACGTCTTTTATCTCCAAACAACTTTTAAAAGACATCATAGGTGATTTATACTTTACAAAAGGCTTGTTCAAAATAACTTTTAAAACATTAAGGCTTTGCATCCTCTATTTTGTTCAAAGACGGAATATATAGACCAAACGCTCCAAAATACGGATGGCATCGACTACTAGTAACCTTGAAAACTTCGTAAACGACTGTGCCAAGATCCATTTCAATTTCCTGAAATACATGTATGTTTAAAATCATCAACAAAAGTTGGCGAGTTCATGCGTTTATGCGCACGCCAAATGAATCTTAAAAACATTTATATATGAAAATATGTGATATGTAAAGCGTCACTGAACTTGATGATCATTAATATTTTGCAAGGACATTATATGTGTGACGACATAGGAAGTACTTAACCCTAGACGATTTCTTCCAGTCCACCCGGCTGGGACAACAAAGCACTACATGCGGCCACACAAGGACCCGTGAGTGGGGCTCACTACATCCGATAGATCTACCACTCTTGTTCCTCAATCTTATAAAAGATTATTGGCACTTAAGAGACACCCTATTCACACATGATCTAATATTTCATTCCATAGCTAAACCATACCATCGAAAACATGTATTTCCCCCGAGAGTTATAAACCAAAAACATTTAAGAGAAAAGAGGGACATGAACTCACTGATTTGCGTCCGTGAATATTTATGCTAGCAATTCGGGTGTCCCAAAGAGCGTATCAACCTACAAGTGCTCTAACTCATTGGACACTTGAGTTAATGTTAAATGCGTACACGTTGTTCATCTTGAACGTTTTTGTATAAGTTAAATACTTGGATCCTTTACATATTTTGAATAAGTTGGCATTTGTTTCGTATTTTTGTTTTTATATATATATACACTTCTTTTATATATATATACACACACACACATATTTCGTATCCATCAAGTGTACGAACAGGCCTTGCCCTTCGTGAGCCTTCATGCCTCGCACGAGTATAAGTGGGCCTAGCCCATAAAAGTCTTTGTGCCTCACACAAGTGAGAATGTGCCTAGCCTATTTGAGTCTCCGTGATCTACATGGTATGAGTGGGCCTAGCCCATGAGAGTCTTACTCCCACGCACGGCTTACGATCAATATGTGTGATATATATATGTTCTCAAAATATATACATCTTGAGTCTAGTGAACCTCATTCACTCGTAACTACATGTTCGGCTTAGGTGTGAGTATTTGTTCTTCATGTTGTATGCCTTTATAATTATAAGTGTTAACAATATTTATTTTTAACATCGTAAATATGTTGATGTATTTGTATACTATTCTTTGCGTGAGTAAAGTTTAACAAGTGTATATGAGTACATCACTATGTACTTATGTATTTTTTACGTGTCTGTATACCGTATTCATACTTGTATTTGTATACCGTTCCATTGGTACTTATACCGTTTTTATACATATTTTATACTGTATTTATACGTATTTTTATATTATACTTTTGGGTATTTATACTGCATTTATACGTATTAGTATACCGTATTATTGGGTATTATACTATATTTATACGTATTTGTATACCGTATTATTTGGTATTTACACTATATTTATACTTATTTGTATACCGTATTATTTGGTGTCCCTATGTATATGGGCCCAACCCAAATGAAATGTGTATGAAAGGGCCCATCCCAATTAAGTTATGTAAGTGGGCCTAGCCCAATGTATTAAATGATATTGGGCTTAGCCCATTCGATGTGTTAATGGGCCTAGCCCAATGTTATGTTTTATAATGATCCTTAGTCCATTTTATATGTTAGTAGGCCTAGCCCAACTTATTATATATATTAATGGGCTTTTACTAGCACATTACAAATCCAAGTATTCTTGTACTTACCAAAAGCGTATTTTATACGTATATAATTTTACATGGATATAATTAGTGACTCTTCGTTTTATACTTTCCAGAATTTTAAGTGTTGAAATATATATAGATTTTTAACCAAACGTATATTATCTTTTTTAGTTCGTCGTAGAACTTGTTACTAATTATTTTCTTGTTGGAACGATCAAGCATTTTCCGTGTAGGTATTCACCTCGTGTTGTGATGATGTGGCGACCGTTTCGGATGGCTACGCATTTACTTCGTTGGGTCGCTTATTTGATAATTCATGTCGGTTTTTGGTTATATGTATATGTATATATATATATATATATATTGTCCGTAATATAACGTTATATAATGATTTGCCCGATGTCTGGTTGTTCGTCGTCCGCGTTTCGTGTCAAAGTGTAATATGACTTTGTGCATGTATTTAGTTCCTTAGGTATCTTTTTTTATTCATTCGTCGTCGCGTATTTGGAGATTGTTTGTGTAGTGTATTTTATATTAGTTAGTATTCTTCCTAACTTAAAAATTGTACACAAGTATTTATACACAAAAGTTGGTTATTTTAAACATGTATATATTTTCATTTAAGAATATATTTATACTTATAAAATTTCCATTTCACTTTTATAACTCATTTTAACTTATAATTATATATAAGTGTTTATAGAAGTTCTTGTAAGATTATGGCTTAACCCTTTTGATTAAACTTTCTTAATTACCGATTAGGGTCACTAATTGTGTTTAGTCCCATTAATCACCGCGTTAATCATACTTTAATCGCGATTAGATTTTTAGAAAACTTTTGCCATAGTTTCCCCTAAACTATAGCGTTTTCCACGTTTTTAAAACGTATTTTAAGCATGTTTAAATTCCTTAATCACAATCAACTCATTCAAGTTTCAATCTATCAATTTTGCATAAACTTGCACATGAATATCCTCATGCTCCATGAACCTTATGTATTTTTGTAGTTACACTTTTAAGATATATATGATGACACTTTTATATTAGTTATCAAGATCATTAAAACCAACTTATTTCTTATGAACTTCTATCTTATTCTTCCATTTAACAACTTGTTTAAACCACTTTTTAAGAAGCTCTTAGTGAAAATTATGGTTTTAATCTCTTTAAAAATCATATATAAGTTATAACTCATTTTTAAGTTGTAGTAAAGTTCATGGATAATGGGATGGATGATCTTGTCTAGATTTAAACATTAATTGTTTAAATCATCATTTTTGTTCTTAATCATGCAAGATCATATACTTAAATAACCTACATTAACAAGATTAACATATGTAAAAGTATCATCTAGCACATAATAACATAATCAATACATTATACATTATTTTTAGTGAACTTTTAAGGTGGGTTAGGGTTTTAAGCTTTTATTTTCTTTGAGGTTCAAGATGATTAACATGTATATTGTTAACTACACATAATAACAAACTTAAATTTATTGAAATGAAGTCTTACAAATTTGCAAGATTATGATGGAGATGATGAAGGAAATAAGTCTTCTAAGATGAAAAGAATAAGCTCCTAATGACCTTCCATGCTTGCACCTTCTTGAGGGGTCTTGAAGTGGTTTAATTTAAGGGTTTTCAGTGGTGGCAAAAGGGTGGTGTATGGTGGTGTGGAATGAGGGAAGGAGAAGAGTGTATGAGTATTTCTTTTAGAATGAATATGTGAGGAAATGGTGTTGGATTTTTATAACCCATGATCATCATCAACAATATCTACTTCACCATACTTATCTTCTTGCAAATCTTTCCTTTTTCAATAAAGAAACAAGTGGGTGAGGCCCACTTGTTGACCGAATTCTTGAAGGGGGGGGGGCTAACTGTAACTTTTTTTAACATGTGAATAATTATTAGATATTTAGGTAATTTAGTTAAGTATATTGATTAGTGATTGGTCTTGCATCATTAGGGAGTAATTAGGGTTTTAGATGTTAATTAGTATAAATTAATTCCCTTGACTAGTTGGTGTTAGTTTCGGGTGGTAAAAATATTATTAGATCGGTCATCGGGTCACTTTCGGACAATATATGGAAATGTGCTTTAGTACCGGAAACGTCACCTCGACTTATTATATGACACCACCAATGTTGTTTCGGATATGAAATATTCTTAACTAGTTCACTGGATGATCCATTTAGGTGTTAAGATGATAAGGATGCTTTCTACTAGTTCGTCGGATCGGTGTCGGACAACTTGTATCCATTATGGTGTTTGGTCGGAAGCTTATGTTTAGGATATTCCGTTGATATCCCCAAGCTTATTTAGGGTGTATAACATTATATACGAGCCCTATGTCCCTTAAAGTGTTGAGTTTTGGCGTTTCGGACAATTTACTTTGTTATATTTTAACGCGATTGGACGTATTTTAATGACACGTGTTTTCCGGAAAGTTAAAGTGTTTTTGAATTTAGTGTCCCTAATTAGGGGTTTTTATTTTTATTTCAACCATAAAATGTTTTCGTGCCATTCGTTACTCGTTCCGACAATTTTCTGAAACTTGCTGGCATGAATAGTGTGTTCCGGTGAATAGTGTTTTCAGCATTTTGCCAACATATGTGGACATAGTTTGTTGTTTTCTCGCAACGTGAGGAAGGTAACGATATTGTTTGGCATAATTAACTATGTCCTATGATTGCTAGACTTTACACGACCTAATCATGCATAAATTAAGTCGTAATGAACGAAATAAATTGTATAATCAAGTTGTTTAGTTGTACGGCAATTACCAAGTGTTGGTGGTGGAGTCGCGGCGATGGACAAGCAGCAGCGGCGCCACTCTAGCGGCTAGCAAAACTGGAACCGGCGACGACGGTGATGATAGTGGTGGTTATTCTTTTGGTTGTTCAAGAGTTCCAGTTTTTGTTTTGGGTTCACTTTGGTTTGGTTCGAGTTACAAAGGAAGAAGCAATCGGGCATGTGGTTCGGGTCTCGTTTCGGGTTCGGATCAACCCAGGGGTTGACTGGTCATAGGTGGTCAGCGGTGATCAACGAAGTCATATTTGGTTATGGTTCGGTTCGGTCAGTTTTTGTCAACACCGGATTTGTTCTTGTAAAACCCGGTCAACCCGGTCAAGCCCGGCCAACTCGGTCAATGCAATCAACTCAGTCAACGCGACGCGAATATTGTTTATATCGTTTTATATAATTTTTATCATTATTTAATAAAAATAAAAATACTTGATCTCGTGCAATGGACTTTTGTAAATAAATCATGCTTTTATATTAGTTAAGAACAAATCGACACTTCGTTACAAAATATATACATATATCTATGTGTTGACTTATTCGCAACAAATTACCTCGTCTTAAAGTTACGGTAGAATTGTATATATTTGATATTACATCGTTTGTTGCATTTTGACAAATACAACGACAACTTGCACTGTCGGGATCGTCCAATAATAGAGGAACTCTGCCCGTTTTTCGTAAAATCCGTAATATGAAACAAGTTTATATTTTAAAAACGATACCTATCGGAATTCAAGGTATATTATTAATTCATACTGATTAACATCTAAAACCCCTAATTACTCTTTAATGATGCAAGACCAATCACTAATCAATATAATTTATTTAACTACCTGAATATATATTAGATATACACATGTTAAAAAAAGTTACACTTAGCCCCCCTTCAAGATTTCGGTCAACAAGTGGGCCCCACCCACTTGTTTCTTGGTTGAAAAAATATGAGTAACTTAGGTATGGTAGGAAGATTTATAGAAGATCACGAGACATGCCATCATATAATTATATATCACCACCATTTCTTATCATTCACCAACTTACAAAAAAAAATCACCTAAACACTCCCCTTCCTCCCTTTTATTTTTGGCAGCCATAGCATCCAAAAACTCTTCTTTTTTTATCCACAAAACCCACCAAATTAAGCTTATAAAACCCACCTTAAGACCCCACAAGAAAGGTGCAAGCATGGACGACTTTTAGAGCTTCCTTTGAAACTTAATCTCTTCTTAATCTTCATCATAATCTTGCAAAGTTGTAAGACTTTATTTCATTAGATTTATGTTTGTTATTATGTGTAGTTTACAATATACATGTTGATCATCTTGAACCTCAAAAAAAAATTAGCTACACACTGGCAGATCCAAAATTTCAAAGAAGTCTCGGTTTGGTTACTTACTTATGGCACATAGGTCAGTGTATTAGCTACATACTGGCAGATCCTTAGATTCCATAGGAAAACTACATACTACGATTTTAACACCGGTTTACAAAGATAACAGAAAACATTTCAATACCGGTT
The DNA here is from genome assembly GCA_947069175.1 of Scalesia atractyloides. NCBI lineage: Eukaryota > Viridiplantae > Streptophyta > Magnoliopsida > Asterales > Asteraceae > Scalesia > Scalesia atractyloides. The sequence goes on along the minus strand of CAMTDV010000008.1, from coordinate 37,959,999 downwards.
TATTTACAGATACGATTGAAATCATTTTATCACCGGGTTATAAACATAACAGTTATATGCATGGATTTGCAAACGACATGGAAAACATTTCAATACTGTTATACAGATATGACATTTCAAATGCTTTGGGATATTATGATCCCACAAACCGGTTTATTACTTCAAATGTTTTATGATTCATTTGAAACAAAAACAAACAAACTATGGACTCGCCAACTTTATGTTGATTTTTCGCATGTTCTTTCTCAGGTTATGATTACAAGTATGGCACGGTTGGAATAGGAGAACCCATGAGGCTTCGAGTAGTTAGCGGGCGTTCATTTAGTAAGAAACCTTAGCCATCACGTCTGCTTCCGTTGTGCGATGAGGATACCATTCGGTTCACGCCTCAGCACTGATGCGAACAGATAACATGGGGGTGTGACAACTTATACTCGTGCGAGGCTCGAAGGCTCACGAAGGGCAAGGCCTGTTCGTACACTTGATGGATACGAAATATATATATATATACATATATATATATATATATATATATCAAAACAAAAATACTAAACAAATGCACACATATTTAAAATACGTAAGGAATCCAAATACTTAACTTATATAATAACCTTCAAGATGAACAACGTGTACGCATTTAACATTAACTCAAGTGTCTAATGAGATAGAACACTTATAGGTTGTTACGTGCTTTGGGGTACCCGAATTACTAGCATATAATTACAGACGCAATTTAGTGAGTTCATGTCCCCCTTTTCTCTTAAATGTTTACGGTTTATAACTCTTGGGGGAAAATACATGTTTTCGATGGTATGGTTTAGCTATGGAATGAAATATTAGATCATGTACGAATAGGGTGTCTCTTAAGTGCCGTTAATCTTTTATAAGACCGAGGAACAAGAGTGGTAGATCTGGCAGGTGTAGCGAGCCCCACCCATGGGTCCTTGTGTGGCCGCATGTAGTGCTTTTGTTGTCCCAGCCAGGTGGACCGGAAGAAATCGTCTAGGGTTGAGTACTTTCTATGTCGTCACACATATTAATGTCCTTGCAAAACATTAATGATCATCAAGTTCATTGACGCTTTACATACCACATATTGTCATATATGAACTCTCAAATGTTTTTAAGATTCATTTGTTGCGTGCACAAGTTCATGAACTCGCCAACTTTTGTTGATGTTTTTAAGCTTACATGTATTTTAGGAAATTGAAGTGGATCTTGGCGCAGTCGTTTACGAAGTTTTCAAGGTTACAAGTAGTTGATGTCATCCCTATTTTTGAGGGTTTGGTCTATATATTCCGTCTTCGGACGGAATATAGGATGCAAAGCCTTAATGATTTAAATGTATTTTGAACAAGCCTTTTTGTAAACTGCAAATCACTTATGACGTCTTTTATCTCCAAACAACTTTTAAAAGACATCATAGGTGATTTATACTTTACAAAAGGCTTGCTCAAAATAACTTTTAAAACATTAAGGCTTTGCATCCTCTATTTTGTTCAAAGACGGAATATATAGACCAAACGCTCCAAAATACGGATGGCATCGACTACTAGTAACCTTGAAAACTTCGTAAACGACTGTGCCAAGGTCCATTTCAATTTCCTGAAATACATGTAAGTTTAAAATCATCAACAAAAGTTGGCGAGTTCATGCGTTTATGCGCACGCCAAATGAATCTTAAAAACATTTATATATGAAAATATGTGATATGTAAAGCGTCACTGAACTTGATGATCATTAATATTTTGCAAGGACATTATATGTGTGACGACATAGGAAGTACTTAACATCGAAATTAAAACCCCATCTGGTGAAATGATCACCATACTCGGAGACTCACACTATGGATTATCAGACAAGGTGTCATTATTTAAGGCATCCAAGTGTTTGAGAAAAGGTTGTGTCATCTACATGGCACAAGTTACTATAAATGAGCCTAAGCCAAACATGGAGGACCTACTAGTCATCTCAGAGTATCCTGATGTATTCCCAGAAGAATTACCAGGCCTACCTCCAGACAGGCAAGTGGAGTTTAGAATAGATATCCTACCAGGATCAGCACCAGTGGATAGAGCTCCATATAGACTAGCTCCAACCGAAATGAATGAGTTAAGAGTTCAATTAGATGAACTCTGGAGAAAGGCTTTATTCAGCCTAGTTCCTTGCTTTGGGGAGCTCCTATTCTGTTTGTAAAGAAGAAAGACGGTTCGATGCGAATGTGCATTGACTATCGGGAGCTGAACAAGCTAACAATTAAGAATAGATATCCTCTGCCTAGGATCAATGATTTATTCGACCAAATTCAAGGGGCAAGTTACTTCTCTAAGATTTATCTAAGATCTGGATATCACCAGCTGAAGGTTAGAAATGAGGATGTTCCCAATATAGCCTTCAGGACCTGCTATGGTCATTTTGAGTTTTTAGTGATGCCTTTTGGGCTCACAAATGCACCAGCAGCATTCATGGATCTCATGAATAGAATATGCAAACCGTATTTGGACAAATTTGTCATTGTCTTCATAGACAACATACTTATCTATTGTCGTAATCAAGCCGATCACGAGAAACATCTTCGGTGCATCCTAGAACTGCTAAGGCAAGAAAAGCTTTATGCTAAATTCTCTAAGTGTGAATTTTGGCTTAGAGAAGTCCAATTTCTTGGACATATGGTAAGTGAGCAGGGTATCCAAGTGGATCCCGTCAAGATAAAAGCCATAATGAATTAGGAAGTTCCCAAGACTCCATCTGAAATTCGTAGTTTCTTAGGATTGGCTGGTTACTATAGAAGATTCAATGAGAACTTCTCAAGAATAGCCACTCCTTTAACTACCTTGACCCATAAGAATGTTAAATATAATTTGTGTCCAAAGCAACAAGAATCTTTTGAGATTCTGAAACACAAGTTGAGCAACGCTCCGGTGTTATCTCTACCTGAGGGTATTGAGAATTTTGTTATCTATTGTGATGCATCACACACCGGTATGGGCTGTGTGCTAATGCAAAATGGTAAGGTAATTGCCTATGCATCACGACAATTAAAGGTGCATGAAAAGAATTACACCACCCATGATTTGGAACTGGGTGCAATGTATTTGCACTAAAAATGTGGAGACATTACTTGTATGGCACGAAGTGTATTATATACACTTATCATAAAAGTCTCCAACATCTGTTCAATCAGAAAGAATTGAACATGCGACAACGCCGTTGGATGGAAACTCTTAATGATTTGATTGCGAGATTCGCTACCATCCCGGCAAGGCAAATGTCGTTGCCGACGCCTTAAGTCGCAAGGAAAGAGTTAAACCCATTAGGATTAACGCCAAGAGCATTGAGCTCAGAAATAGCTTAAGTGAAAAGCTATTAAATGAACAGAAGCAAGCTCTATTAGAGGCTAATATTCCTAATGAGGTATTAGGTGGAACTATTGATCAGCTAACGCCTGGAAAGGATGGAATCCTAAGATTTAATGATAGAATTTGGGTTCCGATCTTTGGAGGACTTAGAGATCTAATCCTCCAAGAAGCGCACAATTCAAGATACTCGGTTCACCCGGGAGGTGAAAAGATGTATCAAGACTTGAAGAAGAATTATTGGTGGATGGGTTTGAAGAAATCCATAGCCACTTATGTAGCTAAGTGTCTGACGTGTTCACAAGTTAAGGCTGAACATCAAAAACCGTCAGGACTTCTACAACAGCTTGAGATTCCCACTTGGAAATGGGAAATGGTAACTATGGATTTGATTACCAAGTTACCTAAGACCAAATGTTGTAATGACACGATTTGGGTCATAGTGGATAGGCTGACTAAGTCAGTGCATTTCTTGCCAATCAAAGAAACGTATAATTCAGATAAATTGGCTAAGTTGTATGTGGACAAAATTGTGTCCCTACACGGTGTGCTAGTATCTATTGTATCCGACAGAGATACTAGATACATCTCATTTTTGGAGAAGTTTTCAACAATCGTTAGGCACGCGATTAAATTTTAGTACGGCTTACCATCCTCAGACTGATGGTCAAAGTGAGCGTACTATTCAAACTCTTGAAGACATGCTCAGGGCATGTGTGATTGATTTAGGTGGAAGTTGGGATGACCACTTACCCCTAATAGAATTCTCCTAGAATAACAACTATCATACTAGCACTAAGGCTGCTCCTTTTGAGGCCTTATATTGGAGAAAGTGTAGAACGCCCGTATGTTGGGCAGAAGTTGGGGAAGCCCAACTGTCAGGACCAGAGATTGTCCTGGAGACCACAGAAAAGATTATGCAAATCCGTGATAGTCTCAAGGCTGCCAGGGATAGGCAGAAAAGCTATGCTGACAAGAGGCGTAAACCTCTTAAGTTCCAAGTAGGGGACAAGGTCATGCTGAAAGTATCACCCTTGAAAGGTGTGATGCGTTTTGGAAAGAAGGGCAAGTTGAGTCCAAGATATATAGGACCCTTCGAGATAATCGAATGTGTCGGCACTGTAGCATATAAGCTCAGGTTCCCAGAGGAGCTTAGTGGAATTCATGATGTATTCCACATATGTAATCTTAAGAAATGTCTAGCCGATGAGTCGCTAGCAATATCGCACGAGGATGTGCAAATTGATGAAAACCTGAGGTTCATTGAGAAACCAATTTCGATCGAGGATCGACAGTTTAAGAAGCTCCGAAGAAAAATGATACCTATAGTAAAGGTTAAGTGGGACGCTTCTAGAGGTCCCGAGTATACATGGGAGGTTGATTCCACTATGCGACAAAAATACCCCCATCTTTTTGAATAAAATCTCGAGGTCGAGATTTCTTTTAAGGGGATGAGGATGTAACACCCTGTAAAAATCATGTCCAATAGTATAATAACACGTGTTGTATATTAAATAAAGTATGTTAAAGACCAATAAGGACTAAAGGCGTCAACATGCTCAAACTGAGCGTCTGAGTGACGGTCCGATGTCAACATGCATAAATAACAGCCTCTAAGTGACTGATATGTCAACATACTTAAATCATTAGCCTATGAGTGACTGATATGTCAACATGCTTAAATAATTAGCCTCTGAGTGACTGATATGTCAACATGCTTGAAATTTGGCCTGTGAGTGACTGATATGTCAACATGCCTAGCCTCTGAATGACATCGGAATCAACATGCTTATAACAAGCCTCTGAGTGATCCTTTGTGAAGCCCTAACTCTCATACGTGCCATTTGCTGGACGAGAGGGTTCAATTTTGTAAATATGTGAAAGTTGGATGATGGAGGGATTAAAAGTGTCAACATGTTAATTTATACCTCTGAGTGACCTTTTAACAAACCGAGAGCTCGACAATGTCCGGGCATAATCCGGGGTATGCCAAGTATTGGCTACGGAGGGCTAAAAGTGCCAAAAAGGTACTTAAAAAGGTTTTTAGAAGCTTTAATAAGTTAAGGGGTTAAAAGTGTCAAACTTTGAAAGTGGCCAGGGGCGGTCGCGGGCCGCGAGAGACCAGGCCTGGGTCTCTCGCGGGGTGCGAGAAGCCCTCTTCTGCAGAAAATTTGTTTGGTCTCCAAGCAAAACTCCAAAACCATTAATTCGAAACCATGGCTTCTCTAAACTGCTATGCCACGTTTTGGGACACTTGTAAGCTTCTTCTTACATACCTAAACACCTAGCTTCACCTCCTTTGAGTTCTCCAACTATAAATAAGTGATCAAGTTCACCATTTGAACTTGCACCTTTCTAAATCATAACTCTTCTCCCTCCTCTGGAAGTTCCTAGTTGAAAGGAGCATCCAAATTAGTTCTCTTGCATTGTAAGAACCTCTTATAAGTGTTCCTTGCTCTTGCATTTTCGTTTATAGGCTTTTATAGCCAAAAGTCAAGCGTTTTCGTAAAAACGCTTTGACTTTCCGTTAAGACCATTATGGTCCAGCCATTGTTTGAAACGAACATGGCTAAGTGATCATAATAATTTAGGTGTTAATCCCTATAAGGGGCACCTCCTGAAGATCACGTTTGCTAGACCAATTGACGGGTCAAAGTTAAGTCATTAAAAAGTCAACAGGCCATTTTTCAGAAAAATCATAAATTGATCTTATATATGTTATGAAACCTGTTTTGACAATTAAACAAGTTGGTAATAATTATTAGAACATGTAAGAACATGTTCGGCTCGTCAATTTCAGTTCTAGGGTCGGTTCGCAACCGAAAGTCGCAAAGTTTGACTTCTACTTTGACTTTCGATTCTGACCCGATTTTGATTAGTTACCTAATGATCTAAAGTTGCATTATGATCATAATATAATGTAGCATAACCCTCTGAGGTTATATTACAAGATCATAATCAGAATCCAAGTTTAATGCGCAAGTTCCATTATTATGCCATTTTTGACCAAAATGTCCTTTTTGCATAAAACAAGGATTTAAATGGTAATGAACTTGAAAATGAGTTTCCTACTGATGAAATATTATAAGTAGGATTATTTGGGATGTTAAACCAAGTTATAAACTGAGTTTTCAAGCAAGTCCTTAAACTATGTCTATAAATGGCAATTTTAGCCCTTGTGGCTCATAAACTAGTTTTAATCAAATCTTTTCAAGGTAAATCTTTTACCTACTGATATATTATATTAAATAACATATCTAAGACTTTTTAATCCGAACTTAACATCAATTTTCGTAAAAATCGCATAAGAACGCCATTTTACGACATAAGCGCCATTTAAGCGCATAATATGGTTTTGAACCATAATAATGGACCATGACTTGTTACCTACTGACTTTAAAACTTATTTTAAACATATTTACAATAGGTACATGTTATAAACTAAGAATCCCAACTAATTTATAAACTATGTGTAAAATGACCAAAATGCCCTTTGGTGCATAGTTTGGTCATAAAAGATAATTTACACATATAATTGGTATCCTGATGATATTATATCATAAATAAAGTATTTTTCTAGAATACTTATAATCATAACATTAAATTATATTAAAGTTCCTTTTATATGGTATGAAATTACCAAAACGCCCTTATGAGGCATAATTTCGTTTTAAAACCATAACGGGCATACAAGTTGATATCCTACTGATATATTAACTTATTTAAAGTATAGTGGCATATATAACTTGTCGATGACTTATCCGGTTACCCGATATCGCTAATATGCGCACAGTTACACATATGTAACTATTTTACGGAAATTAACCGAAACGTGTTTAACCTTGTCATTTAAGTCTCAAAATCCAGAATGTTAATAGTTTACCCATATTAAACAAGTCAAGGTACTTGTTGGGATTAAACTACATTCTATCCAATCATCATTTAATCTAGCGTCATACATTTTGATCAAGTACGCTAGTCGGTCTAAGTCTATGACTTAAATAAGACCGTTAGTATTTAATTGGTTAGTTTATGCCATAATGCAGAGTAGAGACTTGCCGGTAAATGCTATCTGCACTTAGTCCTTTTTGTGTACGGTTGAGTTATTAAAAATTTAAAGAAGACTAGCTCAGGTAAATACTCTCGACTTATTTCCCCTATACGGGCTTGGGTTACGGTAAATTATTACCGCTTTGTCGGAAATGGGATTCAATCGAACGCCGATTCGGGGATAATAAATCCGCATATTCTGTTTTAATCATTTTTGTTTGATAATTTAAACATCGGGGGTTAACTACCATGTCCTGGATATCCTCGGCTCATTACAATAGAAATGACCACGACCTTAGCGCGGGTGTAGGCATACACGCGATAGACGCTCAATTATGCATTCCCACAAGGTTAGGAGGAATTGACTCCTTCGTGAGTCCAAAGTGGTGTGTACGTTAATTGTGTCTCGGTCTCCGTACCGGGCCCCGTATGTATGACAAACATGTAAATCTGTTAACAAGGTTGGACGGTCAATTAACCCAAGTTATAAAAAGACTTTGTGCTGATACGCACTTAAAACATTTTTAGATTGTTTTCAAAATGAGTCAGTTGGATGTATTTACCAGCGAAAGCTGATGTATTTTCAAAATACTGATCTGCAGGTACAATATGAAAGTAGGCCGGAAGTGCTCGGTAGTGATAGAGGATCTTGCAAATCCTAAATCTGCCCAAAGTCTGTTTTGTATTCTTTCCATGTACAATTTATGATCCGCCTGTGGATCTTCTATTACAAGCTTGTATATTATTTTGTATTTTCGAACATTCGGTTTGTAATAGTAATTTTACTCCAAGACTTCCGATGTGCTGTGTTTACTTGACTATGATGATTATCAACTGACGTCATGATACTCCCCACCCGGGCCCACCGGTGTATGGATTTCGGGTAGGAAATCCGGGGTGTGACATCTATCGAGTACGGGCGAGCCCCACTCATGGGTCCTTGTGTGGCCGCATGTAGTGCTTTTGTTGTCCCAGCCGATCGCGGATCGGTACTAAATCGTATAGGGTTTAGTGCTTCCTATGTCGTCACACATATTAATATCCTTGCAAAACATTAATAATCAACAAGTTCATTGACGCTTTACATACCACATTTTACATATGAACTTTCAAATGTTTTTAAGGTTCATTTGATGCGAACACAAAACACATGAACTCGCCAACTTTTGTTGATGTTTTAAACTTACATATATTTCAGGAAACTAAGTAGATCTTTGCTTGGTTGGTTACAAGATGTCAAGGTTATCAAGAATGCGATATCATCCTATTTTGGAGGGTTTGGTCCATATATTTCGTCTTCAAACGAGATATAGGATGAAAGCCTTTGGGTTTTAAAAACTATATTTTGAATAAGTCTCTTGTAAAACGTTATAACTCGTATTGTCTTTTGTTATTAAATAACTTAAGACTTGTAACTTGTAATTATGGCAATGTATGAACATCGTACATGTTTTATTTCATACCGTTGCTTCCTTATATTGTATGCGATGAAAACTGATCAAGTTCACTTCGTGTGCTTCTGCTTACGACCGGGTGTGACATCTTTTTCAGCTGCTCCCGCGATATCTTCTTTCCAATTAAGGGCCGAATAACTATGTCTCAACTCTTCCTTTATTTCCTGACCACAACTTCAAGTTTATGATCTAAACAACCCCACCCATATACGGCTTAGCACACACCTCATACTGAGGATCACCCTGCATCTAAGATCTTCCAAGCAAATGAATATCTTTTCCCCAAACCATATAAGATCACGAACATTAGTAATCCTGTGTTCTTCATGCTCATAAACTATGACAGCTTGTCCAGAGATGGGATCATACATCTAAATTTGAATTCACTTAGACTATCCTCAGGATGATCTTTAAGCAACGGAATCGTCTTTGCTTGTTTAGTTGGAGGCCACATCACTGTCTTCAATGGTGCGTTTGTAATAGAATCAAGTATATCTTTATGCCCTTTGACAAATGATTGCTGTAGATTCATATCCTTGAAGTTCTTGTTGTAGAAATTCCATCCTATTTTATAGTTAGGATTTCTTCATTGCTCATGATACGGATCTAGGCTTAATTCACAAAGATCCACAGCGGTCCATGATTCAAACGAAACTCGCAAAGTTGTAATATTCAACCTTTCCATTCTTTCTTGTGACCAAGAACATTTCTTTCTCATCATTCTATGCCCAACTCTTAATCCCAGATCGATTTCCATATCTACCATATCGATCTCTTCCAGTTGCAATCACAGATCTATCAGGGAGACCTTGAAATCCATAGTCTTTCTCACTACCAACATTCCTCATTATAACTCCTTTTGTTTCAACCTTTGTTTAGCAATACCTGGAGGATTAGCAATGTACTTGTTGGTAGCTTCTTCACGTTCATTGTCATGTTCTTCCTTTTTAGTTGTAGTATATTCCTTTCTAGGCTCAGCAAAATCCTTCCCAAACTTCTCTTCTAACTTTTGCTTTAAATCCATTACTACAACCGTAAGAGATCCTAGATTTGTTTCAAGATCTTGAATCTTCTGATTTTGGTGTGTAATCTCTTCCAACAAGCTTGCAATCTAAACATCATTAAAGACCTTATCTTCTTCAAGAGCTGTAATTCTCTTCATCCACATCCCAACATCAACATCACCAAACAAATTCTCACTATCAGACTGCTAACAGGTTCTTGAACTTCCTCTTGAATATGTTTATCTGCACCAACATGATCTTTCACAGCTTGTTCCAACAAAGATACTGCCTTAAGCACTTCAGCATCAGAAGGAGTATTGCTTGATCCTTCTACAGTTTTGGCAGCTGGCGTATACATAACAGCTTTTGGGTTGGTCAAAAACTCAATAAACGCATCACTAACAGGCATTCTATTAGTATTGATAGGCTGAGAAGTCGTAACTACCGGAGACTTCAGGGGTTGAACAAGAAACTCTGTTCATTTCACAGCTGATCCTAGGATCTCTTCGACTTCGTTTCCTAGGATGAAGACCAGCTGTAGGGTCTTCTTGCATAGCATTGGTTCAGCAGATACTTATTCAAATGTTGTTATATGAGGAGGATTCATACTCAACACTTGGTCTTCATTAATTGTTTTTGCTACTATGCTCTTTGTTTCAATCTCTGACTCACCTTCACCAACATTCTCGTCAATCTCAACATCAGCCATCAAGTTTTCTTCAAACACATGCTCAACATTTTCTTCTTCACTTTCCATATCAGTCAAATTGATATTCTCAACCGGCTCTTCAACTCTCGGTGGCGCATCTATAATCTCCACATTGTGTTCTTCGGCCACACTAGCATTTACTAGTGCTAGAGCTAGTTCTACAATTTCAGGAAAAGCACCAGATCTCTCTAATGCCCTCTTGTCATATGTTACCCGAGCATCTTTTCATACTTACTTTGGTAAACCAAATACAGTATGATTCATCATCTTAGTGTCATAAGTGCTCAATATCTGTTGCAATGATGGATGTTTTGCTTCTAGAATCAACTATAGAAACCTGGGAAATTTCAACGAGTAATTGTTTGTTAATTGTCTTCACATTTGCAAGCATGTCATCAAAAATGCACCTTAAGTAGTTAAACATCTAGTTCATTACCAGTGCAACTATAGTATAAGTCTATCTAATGGTAAGAGAATCAATTCCACTTTTGTTTCCACTAATCTAGACAAGATAGTCATGAGCTAAGAATCTCCAATAAGGATGAAGTAGTTTCTTTAATGTAGGAGGATGCGAACCTCATAATTCATTCTTTCCAAAACCGGTACAATATCTTCCTTTGAATATTCCATAGGATCATCAGATGCATCCCCAAACAAAAACACATCTATGATTGATTGTTCATCAATAACAACTTCCTTGTTTCGAATCTTTGAACAGATAACTGTGTCTGTCTTCTTGGTAGCAGCATTATTCTAGAAATCTTTAATCCAATCTTCGTGAATAACTTGATTCTCCCGTAGGGCATGAGCTAATTTGCAGGTCGCCGATTGGACTCATTAGTCAAAGTTTGCCAGTCGGATGTCTCTATCTCAACGGGATTCATAAAGTGGGGGTGGGTTAGCCGTATGGAAAGGAGAAACGTGAAGGCAGAATGGGTGAATGAAGAGTAGGGTTTTTCAAATAGAGTATATATTTACTTATAATAAATAATAAAAAATTAACTCTTTTAATATTTCGGATATCCAAAATAATTGAAAATTTTCAAAACTGGTATCCGAATTCGTCCGAAAATTCGGATAATTCGGATTTGAAATTTCGTGTATTTCGGATTCGGATTTTTTTAACACCCCTAGTTTTAGGAATGAGCACTGTTGAGTCACATGATTACTTTTACCACATAGTGCACCCAGATTTTGATTCACAAATACTGTTTCTTTTTTTGATAGCATATGCTTTAAATTTGAAGCAATTTTTAGTCTTATGATTTGTTTTTTCACAAATTCACAAAATAAATTTGCAACCATATCTTTTCCATCACTTTTATCTTCCTTTTGGACAATAGATGTTTAGCCATTGGTTTCAGATTTAGTGACAAGAATGATTTTTTATCTTAGGTGCTTTGAGACCATCCGGGTTTGTGAAATCAATGGGTTTGAAGTTTTTAAGCACATCAGATTCATTAGACCATGTTGATTTAAATTCATATTTTTCTTTTCAAACTGAATTGAACTTTGTGGTTTTTCAAGAGTGATCTTTTTCCCAATTACTTCTATGATCTTGATTTCTTCCCCATTTGAGTTAGTTGGTTTTACTCAACCATTTGAGAGTCAAGGTGAGTTTTGCTTGTGGAGGTTTGGTCAATATCATATTTTCTGAATCCAACTCCAAACTTCACATTACGTTTGATTTGTTTTTCAAGAAGCATCTCATAACCAGTGCATGATTCTACCTATTTCACAGGTGATTTGGGTAGATTCCAACTCCTTTTTATAGCTTTGATATTTCTCTATCATAGTTTGGAGTTGGTCCTTGGTTAAGGTTACTTAATGTTTAAGACTTCTGATTTCTTGTTTCTTTTCGGTTAGTCTTGTTTTAAAATCCCTTTTTATTTTTTTCAAGAATAATTTCACTAAGTTGAACCTTTTCCCTAAGGTTTTCATTCACCTCTTTGATGTTTGCAAATCCTATGATACATTTGTCAGAACACAATTCTTTGAGAATGTGAGGTGATACCTTGGAAGCAGCAACCTTCATAAGATCAGCATTGATGCATTCAGTGGAACTTTTGGGATGATCTTTTTTAATCTTTTCTACATGGCTTTCTCCACAAATAGATGTTTGTTCTAGGTTCTCAGCAGTTTCATCAACAATCTTTTCCTTTTCTTGATCAGCTTCTCCTGAGATACATTAAATTGCCATAAAACAAAGGTTATCATGAGCATCACTAGTTTTTTTCTATTAGGGCAAAGTTTTTATCAGTTAGGTCCTCTGGTTGACTACTCCAGTCAACAAAGCCTTGAGTAAAGAAGCTTTGTTGATTGGCTTATGCTGATGCAGGAGCAGGAGGGGTAAAAGGTGCTTGAACATGTGAGAAATGCATTTAAACATACTAGACTTGAGGAACATGTGTTTGGATATACTGCATAGGGACAAGACTAATGTTTTGTGCAAAGTGGGCAGTGTTTCGAACATTTGGTGCAGGGTATAAAAGAAGGGTTGGTAATCAAGTTGGAAAAAGTTTTTCAAATAACAATATATCAAATATGTCTACTGGTTCTTCTTTATCCCTTTTACTTCTGAGCAGATCACAAAACTTTTTAGTCATGTTGGTGAGAAGCCTAGGACTGAATCTCAGAGTTCTAAAATGGGTGGTAACTTCTATAATTTGTCGGTTAGTGTTGGTAATTTTGTTAGTTGTTTTAGTTCTGTTAACTCTGGATTTGATTATAATTGGATAGTTGATTTAGGTGCTAATCAACACATGGTTAGAACTGATAAAGATATGTTCAGTTGTATTGATGTATCTACCTTTGATTTAAAATCTGTCACCCTAATGGTACATGTTCTAGGTGTGGTTGGGGTGATATTCTTAGTGATGTTTTCTTTGTTCCAGATTTTAATGTTAATCTGATGTATGTTCATAGATTATCTAAACATATTTTTAATGAAGATATATGTACTCTATAAGATTTGAAATCAAAGAAAATCCCGGTGACTTGTAAACAAGATAATCACTTATATTTTGTGAATAAAAATGGTAATACTATGAACTTGTGTTTTAAAAGGTGATATTGGTGTTAATAGTATAGAAAATCATCCTTGTGAATTTTTCCATAGGTCTAAACAAGTCAGAGTTCATTTTCCTCTAAATGAACATAAAACTAAACATGTAGGTGAAATAATTCATGCAGATCTTTGGGGTCCATATAAAGTTACAAGTAGAGACGGTTTTAAATATTTTTTTAACTGTTGTTGATGATTATTCTAGAACTGTATGGTGTTATTTGTTGTGGAATAAAATGGAAGTTTTTGAAAATATCAAACATTTTTTATAAATTAATTTCAAATCAATTTAATAAGAAGGTTAAGATGTTTAGAAGTGATAATGGAACTGAATTCGTAAATAATCAGATGAACATGTTTTGTAAAGTTAAGGGTGTAATACACTAAACTTCTTGTTCCTACACACCACAACAAAATGGTGTTGTAGAAAGGAAACACGGACACCTTTTAAATACGGCAAGGGCTTTAATGTTTCAGGGTGGCTTTCCTCTTAGGTTTTGGTCTAATTACATTCTAACTCTGTGTATTTGATCAACAGGTTACCGTCTTTTGTTTTAGTAGGAAAGATTCCTTATGAGTTAACGTTAGGTTTTAACCCTTCTTATATCATCTTAGGAATTTTGGGTGTTTGTGCTTTACTACTATCCTTAATGAGTCTGATAAATTTGCTTTTAATGCTGAAAATTGTGTTCTGGTTGGTTATTCTAATGTGAAGGTTATATATTGTGGGGTTTGGATAATAAAAAGGTTTTTTATTCTAGGGATGTAAAATCTTATGAAACATTCCTTTTAATTACAAACAATTGAATAATCAAGAAGAAACGATGTTCGAAAATCTAAATCATTCAATTTTTTTATATTATTTAAATGCCTACACCTATAGTTCCTGAAATTTTCAATGATAAAGAGGGAAACACTGAATCTCATGAGGTTCCTTGTGATGATCAGCAACCAATTCCCTGTACATCTGCCACTGCTAGTACTGTTGATAAAGGTCAACAAATAGGGTCTAGAGTTGTGAGTAGTAGTGAAGATCAGTCTAGCAGGGCAGAGGACACAAGGACTTCAAATGTTGAGACCAACCTCTCAGGGAAATGTCTCAACACTTAGAAGGTCTAATAGAAATATTACTTTTCCAAGAAATTTGAGGGTTTGGTATTGAATAATAAAACCAAATATGGTATTGAAAAAGTTAACTATTCTTGTCTATCTGTTGATAATTTCTTTTTTGTTAGTTCATTGAATAAAAATGTTGAATCGGATAGTTATAATGAGGCTGTTAATGGCCATAGGTGGATAGAGGCTGTGAATAAAGAAATGGAAGCTTTGTTTAGAAATAATACTTGGATTTTGACTGATCTTCCTACTAGTAGAAAACCCGTAGGTTGTAAATGGGTGTATAAAGTGAAATACAAATCTAGTGGTGAGATAGAAAGATTTAAGGCTAGGTTAGTTGCAAAAGGTTTTAACCAAAGAGAAGGTATTGATTTTGGTGAGACCTTCTCACCTGTTGTTAAAATGGTTATTGTTAGATGTATTGTTAGTTTTGCACTTCAGAATAACTAGTCTTTTGTTTCAGCTTGATGTTAATAGTGTTTTTTGTAAGGGTATATAAACGAGGACGTGTATATGAGTTTACCACAAGGTTATTATTCAAAAAATGAAACTAAGGTGTGTAATTTCTATGGCCTAAAACTAGCACATAGGAAATGGAATGAGAAGTTAATTACTATTTTGATTGATATTGGTTTTGTTCAAAGTAACTGTGACCATTCCTTGTTTATTTTGTCTGAATATTTTGTGCTTATTGTGTTATTAGTTTATGTTAATGATATTGTCATCACTGTGAACAACATGTCTAAAGTAGATAGAGTTAAAATATTTGGGAGTGTTGAAATATTTTTGGGTATTGAATTATTATATAATAAAGATAATATTTGATTAAATCACAGAAAGTATTTCTTAGAGTTGTTTAATGAGTTTAGTTATTTAGGGTGTAACCTGTTAATACACCAATAGAACAGAGTCATCTTGTAACCTCAAATCTTGGTAAAAGTCAACAATCCTTAAAAAATATTACAGGTTTTCAATAGTTGGTTGGTAAACTGATTCACTTGTCTTTAACAAGACCTGATATAAGTTATGTTGTTAAGTTTCTAAGTCAGTTCATGCATAATCCAAATGAAGTTCATTTGCAAATTTCTTTAAGGTTGCTAAGTACTTAAAATGAAGTTCTGGAAAGCGACTGTGTTTTAAGAAAAGTGAGTTTTGATTTAATTGGTTTTGCTGATTCTGACTGAGCAATTGTTTGTCCACTAGAAAGTCTATTACAGGCTTCTATGTTTTCATGGGAAAAGAATCTTGTTTCTTGGAAAAGCAAGAAACAAAGTATTATTTCAAGATCAGCTTTAAGTCGAAAAGCTGAATACAGGGCTATGCTCTCTACAACGTGTAAATTAATGTGGTTGTTAACTTTGTTAAAAGAATTGAGTGTTGAAGTTGTATTACCCGTGAGTCTATATTATGATAGTCAAGCTGCTAATTCTATAGCAGCTAATCCTCTCTTCTATGAAAGCACAAAACATTTCAAGTTGGATCAACATTTTCTAAAGAGAAAAAGTTGTTAATGGTGTGATTAATCCTCAAAAGGTTGACTTAGAAAGTTGACTGGCTGACATTTTTACAAAAGGTCTTAGTGTTGTTCAACATGAAGGCTTTTTTGAGAAGTTGGGACTTACAGATATGTTTACATATATGGATCAAGGGGGAATGTTAAAATGACATGTTATGATGATCATTCATATGTTACGGTTATTATTCATGTGTTAAGTTATGATTATAATGTTTTGTGTAAGTTTCTTTCTAGTTTGTGAAGGGTAACTTGAGGACTTGGTTGTAACTTTTGTGTATGAGCTGGTGTATATGCTTGGACCAAGGGTTTCACTGGGTCACATCTCTTCAGTCTTGTTATACTTTCTCTCTAGTTTGTTAAGGTTTGGTAGAGATATGTTGATCTCATCTTGTTGATCATGTGTGATCGATCACTCATATTTATATATTGTTCTTGTTATTGATCAACTAATATTTCATTAGTTGATCTGGATATTGTTGTTAGTCTCAGAGATCTTACAATTTGTAAGATCTAGGGTTTGGTTTGGTTGGGTGTTTTCTTGTTTGGGTAAATAAAAAAAAAGGTTTTGGTCACCCTTTTGTCGCTACATCTCTTATTCTGTGCTGATTTACCATTTTTTACAATACTAGTAATCAATAGATCGTATCCATGTTTTTTTGTCAAACACTTCCAATATGTTAAGTTGAGATTTATTTTTACCTGGATTTTTCTTATTATACCCATATAAACCATTTAAAAAATTTATAGCTCAAATCAAATTTATCACAAATGTGATGAAATTGAAAAATATGAGCTTTCCTAGTTTGTATAAGAGCACGTTGTAATTTTGTTAAGAGTTAATTCTCATTTTTTTTTATGATTTGATCAACTTTCATCCAAAATTTTCTTCTCTCCTATGTACATAGTTGTGGTTTACTAAAACATTTCATTCACTTTGTTACTCAAAATTTTCTTCTATCATATGAAAATTACTACCGAAAGGAATAAAATTAAAGACAGAAACAGTAAACCGGGCTTGTGTTTGACACAATTCCCTTAAACAGATTCGTCGTCTATTTCCAGGGTACGCCAGACAGAAGCAGCAACAACGCACTGGTGGACTTGAATACTTGCCTGAAAAGATAACCAGAGATGTTGCAGAGAGAATTAGAGAGGAAGAAGAGAGCTGTGTGTTTTGGTGTGTCTCAACTGGTCTGCCTTGGTCTGTATTTATACTTGTAGAACCATAACCGAAATCTGACCATCATTGCACCGATTTAATGACCCAATAATGGTCATTAGTTATCAGTTTCTAGACTGATAATTATAACCTTCAAAAGGCTGTTTCGAAATTGAAAACTGTCTTAATGATCATCAATAATGAATCAAACAGTTTTCAAAACTCATTCAACAGAATCGGTTACGGGTGCAAAAAATTGCTCCGCGCGGGCCCGGTTTTTCGAAACTGCATTCGTGTCCGCAGGATGTGCGGGCGTAGACGAGTTCAACTAAATTCGGCTCAACATTTGCACCCCCACCATGCGCGTCCTCGTAGGAGTTTTGGTAAAACATGGCACACGGTTATATTAGTTACGTACAACATTACCTCATAAACTAATATCCACTTTGTTCCCACATCTATGTGGGACAAAGTTCGAGACTTCATTCACACATACTCAAATTTCCAACAATCCCCCACATGAATGGAGGTCGATCTCAAACAACATTACTCCAATTAGATTTCAGCTGATGAGTTTTGGATACGATAGGAAGGTGTTACCCTTTGAACCTTCGCTCATGAAATGCACTTAGCCCACTAGCTCTAAGTAGACATTGATGTCTTTGAACTCGTTTGCCGTTTATGTAGACAACAATACATTTCATACAAGACTCTCCCTGACAAAGTCAAGTCCTCATGTTCGTTATGGTCATGAACATGATGCCTGGTTCTGCGGGAGCCATTAAGTATTGTGCCCCAACACAATGTTGCTTGTACACAATGTTGTGTCCACCAAGCTCAATCGCCCATTTTGCTAGACGACCACATATGTTCGGTTTCGACAAAATTTGGCCTAAGTGATAGTTCGAGAGAACTGTTATCATATGGCTGGAAAAATACCGATGCAACCGACGGGATGCGTGGACCAAAGCTAGAGAAAGCTTTTCCATCATGCGATATCGTGTCTCTGGGTAAATAAGCATCTTGTTGACATAGTAGATCAGGGTTTGAACTCTTGCGCGCTCTACTAGTAGGCTCCTAGAGCGATATCTGATGCGGAAAGGTAAAGTATCAATGGCTCGTTCTTTTGCGGTGCCGTGAGTGTTGACAGTTGAATTAAGCACTCCTTCATTTGAGTGAAGGCTTTCTCCACATCCGGAGTCCACTGAAACTTGTTTTGCTTTACACAGTTTCACAAAGTGCTGATGAATGGGAAGGACTTCATTGCATGGTTGGCTAGGAACCTGTTCAACGCAGCCAATCGCCCCGCCAACTGTTGCATTTCTTTGATAGTTGAAGGGGAGGGCATACGCTGAATCGCTTCCACTTTATCGGGATTCACTTTGAAACCATCGCACATGACGATGAATCCCAGAAATTTGCCTTCTTCCATTCCAAACGAGCACTTGCTGGGGTTCAGCTTCAGGATTTCCTTGCGCAAGGACGCAAACGTCTTTTGAACGTTTGCCAGCATCTTTTCCTCATCCGAGCTCATGATGACGAGGTCCTCTATGTACACCTCTATGGTTTCGCAGATGTCGTCCCTGAAGACATGGTCCATCATACGTTGATAGGTGCCTCCAGCGTTGCACAGTCTGAAAGGCATCTTTGTGTAGCAAAAGATCCCCTTGTCAGTTCGGAAAGCGGTCTAATCTTCATCCTCTTTCTTCATTTGGATTTGGTGGTAGCCTTTGTAACAATCAAGGAAACATTTCCACCTAAATGAAGCGAGGGAGTCCACCTTTTTGTCGATTTCACGTAAGGCGTAGAAGTCCTTGGGGCATGCTTTGTTAAGATCCTTGAAATCGATGCACATGCGCCAACTTCCGTTGGACTTTTGGACTGACTGGGTTGGTTACCCATGTCTGATAGCGTACCTCTCGGATGATTCCTGCTTGGAGAAGCGCTGAAACTTGCTCGTTCAGTGCGCGGGTCTTTTCGGGACCGAAGTTGCGCTTCTTCTGAACGATGGGCTGAACTGAAGGGAATGTGTGCAGCGCGTGCTCAGCGATTTCCCTTGGCACTCCAGTCATATCCGCCGATGACCATGCAAAAATATCTACATTGCGGAACAATAGTTGTTTTAGCCGCGCCTTGATTGCGGGAGTCATGGCGGGCTCTAAGAGTACTGTTTGCTCCGGGTACTTGTTGTTTAGTACCCACTTCTCGAGTTCACCGTTGGATGATGACTTCGGTTGCTTCGTCGGTGGTTTCGCTTAAACGGACATGATTTCCTTCCTTACGTACATAATGGCCACCCTTGTTTCTGTGGGAAATCCACAGGCGGCATGGGGAGTGGAAGCGATCATGCTGAACTCTCGTTGAGCGCGCCGGCCCAGTAATACGTCATGGCGCGAGGTTGCGGGCATGACCATGAAATTGACCGAGACCGTGTGAGAGTGTCGCCCGTCGGAAAGAGTCACCGAAAAAGAAATTTGGGCCAGAGGGAAAACGGCCTCGTTGCAGAAACCAGTGAGTAGGAAGTCCACCGGCTCTAGGTGTGCTTTGTCCTCTAGGTCGAGCACTGGAAGCATTGTTCATAGATGATGTCCATAGAGCTCCCAGGGTCTATGAACATATAATCGGTGCGATAATGGCCGAAGATGCCAGTTATCACGACCAGTTGGTCTTCTTGTGGACCCCCGGGAACTACGGGGAAGATGACCTGCTGCTCGCGCCAGTGAGGCGTGCAACTTTTTTGGTGGCTGCTCTTGCGCGACGGACCCTGGATCATATGAACAGACTTCATCTTTTTATTACTCGGGCTCTCGCCTCCTCGAGTGATTTGGCGCACCTCCTTGCGCACGTTTTGCAGTAAGTGGGTGAGCTTCCCTCTTTTGAGTGCTTTCTTGATCTTCATGCGCAAGGAGATGAAGTTATCAGTTGTATGCCCCGTATCCTTGTGATAATCACAGAAAAGGTTGGGGTCTTGACCTTTCTTATTGCACATTGGCGGTGGTTGCTTAAACTGATGGTATTCGGTGATGAGGACCTCCGCCTGTGTTTTTGTCCGTGGGGTCCACTAACGATCGCGATTATCTTGCTTTATTTCTCGCTGGGTAGCGAGTTTATCTATGGTCGCGCGTACGTCGACTGGTGAGTAGGGAGGATTCTGGCCGTGCTGCCTCCAACTCTTATTCTTCTTCTCAAAACTTTTGCTCATGTCTTGGGGACGGTAGTGAGGTAGGGGAGGTCTACTATTATTGAGATTGCGCTCCGTCTTCGCGTAGACCTTTGTTGCCGCCATAAGCCTTTCCCAGCTTTTTGGGAGACCTGTAGTTCCAGACAAGACCTTGATCATCTCGTCGCAACGTACAACATACTTGAACAGTGCAAGAATCAGGTCTTCGTGCACATCACCTATCTCTAGCACCCTCTTATTATAGCGGGTGATGAAGTCTTCAAGACTTTCATCATCATGCCGCCATATGTTCATTACGTCAGAAGAGTCTCTGATGTAACGCCGCTGTTGGCTGAATTGTGTCAGGAACTTGTCTTCCAAATCGTTCCATGACGCGAGCTTGCCTGTGGGCAAGTTGTCAAACCATAGGTGCGCAACACATGTGAGAGTTTGGACAAACAAGTGACACCACATAGGTAGCGTCCAACCTCTGATCAGTCTTGCGCCGGTGAAGAGGCGCAGGTGGTCATCTGGGTCTGTCAACCTATTGTACTTCCCAACATTAGAGGGATGTTTTGCGTGCTCCAGCGGTGCCAGCGCGATCTCCTTGATAAATTTTGAGTGTTCGGCTGTTTCAGCCGGTGTAACATCCGTCAAAAAACGGATTTACCAAACCCACTCCGTTTATCAACCGAACAGTCAGTCAAAAATTTCGTTGCGAATTAAATGCCCAAAATATTTTTAAACGATACGTAATCGATTATTATACGGGAATATATATTTAGTTTTTGAAAAACTGTTGAAAATTGCAAAATAAAAATAAAAGTCCTCTGCCGGGTTTCGAACCCGGGTCTGTACCGGTTCAACATCAGACTTATCACTTAACACACAAACCACTGCGCCACTTGTTTTGTTTGTTAAATAATGAAATCATTTAAATCATAAAGTGACGTTACGAATTCAAAACCGGCGCCCAATAGTTCAGTCGTCGGAATCCCGGTAAACTCGCGAGCTTTTAACAACATTTTCAGTTATAACGTAAACCATTACTAAGACATCGGTTATAACCGACATCTGAGTCCGCGACCAAAATTATAACCGCCGGAGAAATTTAAATCAATGAATCCAGTTGGAAATCGGGCCAAATACATCGACGATTTGCCCTATAAAAACCACCTCGAACCCCTGCAAACACTTTCGCTCAAAACCACACCCTTTCTCGGCGAAAACTCTCTCGCCGGAATTTTTCTGTTCGTCGCCGGAAAACTGGTTTCCTCATTTCTGAACCTCACTGAGCCTCTGAGCTTATACCGGAGATACCCACACCCTTTGTAAGCTTCCTGGAGATTCGCTGCTACAAGGAACACGTCGCCGGAGGTGATTGCTGTCGCCGGAGTTTCTGCCGGAAAACAGAGGAGTCCAGTCGGTATACCTCTTCGCTTAAATTCTTTTCTTTTCACTTATATCTCACCATGATGAACTGAAACACACTAAGAAACCGGTTAAAACTTCGAACCAGTCTGTTACCGATTCTGGTTAAATCTCAACGAGGAAGACGATGTTTCGGTAGTTTATAAGTATAATTAAAATCAACTTATTACTCGGGTTAGACACACAGTCCAGCGGTGGACTGTGTGCACATAAAACGCAAACGTCTCGAGTTCGAATCCCGTTTCACACACGTCACCTTAATTAAAATCATTTTTTTTTGTTAAACTGAACCGGAGTCGCCACAAATATATGTTAAGTATATTAATAACCGGAATAATAACCAAGTTAGACACACAGTCCAGCGGTGGACTGTGTGTATGTTTATATCACAGGTCACGAGTTCGAGTCCGGTCTTCTGCACCGACTCGGACAATTATCTATTCTTTTTAAATAAAGTCAGAAATGAAAACAAATAATTTGTATTTAAGTATAATAAAAATTGGATTATATAACATGTTAAACACACAGTCCAGCGGTGGACTGTGTGTTAGTTTAAGCCACAGGTCCCGGGTTCGAGACCTGTGGAGCGCACCGTCAGAATTGATTTAAACTGTTTTTAAAATAAAATGATTTTCGGTTTAAACTAATTAATATATATATATAATTAAAATCAGATTTATAACGGGTTAGACACGTAGCTCAGTTGGTAGAGCTGCGTGCACGCGTACGGGAGGTCTCGGGTTCGAGCCTCACTCAGCGCACTTGTATTCCGATTCGAACCGGTCAACGGTCAGGTCAACGGTCAACGGTCAACGGGCAGGTCAACGGTCAGAAAAAAATCAAATTTTTTTTATTATTTTTATTTAATTATTTTAATTAAAAATCAATTAAAAATACTTAAAAATAACATTTTTAAGGTTAGAAAATAGCCTCGAACTCACAAAAATACACCCAACAATCCTACTAAAATAGATTAATAAAAATCCGTTTACTTACCAAACCATAATGCGATTTATCTAGGTTAAATCTCACTCGTGGTTAAAACCACTTCGCGTACATTCAACATCATCAACCGAACGCACCCACTGTGAGTGAATCTTACAACTCCCCCTTTTAAATTACACGTTTTGGGGTGTGTCATGTGTTATGAAAATAATTAACTTATTTATTTAAACTTGTGCCATACCACATCATGACCTAAACTTAGATTGTTATTATTGTTGTGATTACTTATTTCCTTTTGTTAAATTATATGAAACTCATTCATTAAGCCCATCAGTTCCTCGTGGAAGACGAGTTGAACAACGCATGCCACAAATCAAATTCATTATTGTTTATGTGTATATCATTAAGTTTATATTGTTTGTAGTTGTGTCATTCATATTATCATGGTTATGCAATTCATTCATTAGGCCCCTCAGTTCCTCGTGAGAGACGAGTTGAGCATCGCGTGCCTCTAAATGTTCCATTATTGTTCATGTGTGTTTCACTTAATATCTTATGATTGTTGATTGAGTTTACATCTATTTTTACTCATGTTTGGTTGTGCACATATTTCATAATCAATTTAAAATATATTTGTTCAAATGTTTTCCATAGGATTCACTCGCCAACATTATGTTGATCCAAAAACCCTTTTACACATGATACAGGTGAACAGGTTGAAGCAAGGAGAACATAGGATATGCCTTAGAAGAGAACAAAGAAGTTTAGATTGTTAGTTAGAACAGTTGTAACCTTTATTGTAAATTTCCATTTAATTTGTATTAAAGAATATGAAACGCATAATAAATGTCATGAGCTTTGATGATAACCCAATCATGCCCCGATCACCTTTTCCGCTGCGGGTCGGGGTGTGACAGATTGGTATCAGAGCCATGACTATAGGGATATAGGATAGGTTATTAGACCCTTACAGCCTATACTATAGTCTGCCTAAATTTTAATTGATTAGGTGGTTACATACAAACTTGTGATATTTATTTGTTTCATATTTGTTTACATTTACAGTCAAACATACATGCTTATATACATATTCATTATACATATATACATATTCATTATACATATATCGATGTTCATGTATTCAATTTATTTTCATACTCTCATTATCCAAAGATTTTGTGCAATTTTCAAATCTCATCAAAGTAAGTTCTGCGACGGGCATGTAGTAACTGGAAGGGTACAAGTACCGGTAGTCGGAACGTCCTGTCTAGGCTGGCATTCGTATAAATCCAATATAACGGACCAGTTTGCCTACCTGGGGACCAACGATGAGAGTACGAAGGACCTATTAGGCCAAAGCATGCCACACCAAACATCGTTCGAACTAACCCTACTTTGAGTTGTCACCGTGTCTACACCTGGACACATTCCGAATATCACACGTTGTATACATATTTCTCGATTTTCTCCGGGTTTTTGTGTACGCAACCTGGCAAACCCGTGCGAACCATATGAAAAACCGGTATTCATGGGGGCCCACATGATTACACAGGTAAAGTATGGCGGCATGTAGGGCCTAACAGCGAGCAAAACCCAAGACATCCTATGGATGTAGTAGATTTATTTATTTATAATTATTTTATGAATGTTCATTCCTAATGCGACCCATGATCCCAAATCGTTCAACATATGGCTGCCGTAATACCCAACATTGTAATCCAAGTTCAACAAGCACTTACCGTTAATCCTGTCAATCAAGCAAACCAAAACATTTTCAACTCTTCCCCAAATACCACTAAATGCACCTACAAGCACTTCAAATCATGCGACCCTCCGAAATACAAAGGGACTGAAGGCGTCACCGCTCTCCTCCATTGGTTTGAAGAAATGGAGAACACATTTCTAAATTGCGATTGCCCTGACGATCGCAAAGTGCGATATGCTACCGGTCGATTATATGGGATAGCACTTACTTGGTGGAACACAGAGAAGGCCAAACGAGGTGTGGAAGATGCTATGTCCTTAACTTGGAACGAATTGAAGGAAATCATGACCAGACGATATTGCCCAAGGAGCGAAATCAAGAAGTTAGAAGATGAATTTTACTCATTGAAGCAAGTGGAAGGAGACCACATCACCTACAACAAAAGATTCCTCGAGTTACATCAAATGGTTCCCAACATGTTCACTCCCCTCTACCGTTTGATCGAGCACTACATTCGTGGTCTTCCGTCAAAGATTCAAGACCCTGTAATAAGTGCCAAGCCTGCAACTTTGGAAGCAGCAATGGAGCTAGCAACAGAGCTCACCGAGAACCGAATCCGAAACAAAGACTTCAAGGAGGAGAAGAAGAAGGATAAAGAATCGACTGAAACCTCCGACTCCACTCAAACCGAATCCCCTTCTCAACCCAATCCTAAGAGAAGAAGAGTCGGGCGACTTTTCGCTGCTACCCAACGAAATCCACCAGTTTTACACGCCATACCCATCCGAGCTTTCCCAATCACCCAAGTGGCACCCAACTCAGCTTACCCAGATAAGAAACCATATCTTAGACCTCACCCTCGATGCAACAACTGTTTTTATCACCATCCCCATACCCTACCTTGTCGTCTATGTGCAACTTGTGGACGTTATGGTCATTTGAGCAATGTTTGTCGCACCTTTCAAAACCAAACCTTTTCCCCTACTCAAAACATGGCCCAAACTTATCACCAACCCCAATACCCCATGTTCCCATATGCTCGAGCTTGCTTCAATTGTGGCGACCCTACCCACTTTAGAAACACATGCCCTCAATTGGTTAACTTCATCAACACTCAAGCCCAATCAAACCCAGTTAACCAAGTAAACCAAGGAAACCCAACCGCTAGGCCACCAGCAAGAGGAAGAGTCTTCAATATCAACGCCAATCCTGTCGAAGATAATGACGACCCAAATGAAGATACTCAACTAGTCCTCTTCGCCGAAGATCCAGATTCGACTCCTATCGTTTAGTTTTATGTTTTTCTTTATCACATCAAACCAATCATAACTTAAGGATAAAGCCAAAGAAACTTTGACAAGAGTACGGTGGATACGCCGCTGGTACTTCCTATATATAAGTATTCTTGTCAAAGGATCAGAAGCATTATCTGGCGGTTATGAGAGGCTCCATGTGTAGACTGTTAGAGTAATTATTGTATATTATATATTGTTTTCAGTATATGCATTTGCCGAGGCCGTGGCTCCCCATCCATTGAGGTTGAGTTGGATCCCCATTTTATTATGCGGTTGATCTTGGCGTGCCCGCACGATCGGCTCCGTTAGATTGAGCCTTGATCGGTCATTTCATTTTCCATTTCAATACATGCAATACGATCGGCTCCGTTTGATTGAGCCTTGATCGGTCATTTCATTTTACAATTAAATATATGCAATACGTTCGGCTCCGTTTGATTGAGCCTTGAGCGCACAGTTCAATTTACATTTCCAGTTCATGCAATACGTTCAGCTCCGTTTGATTCAGCCTTGAGCGCACATACAATTTCATTATCAGTATCTTGTGGTTGTGGTGTTTGTAGTAGAGTCGCATCTAACTAACCATAACTTGCGGATAAAGTCAATGAAAATTTGACAAGGATATGGTGGATACGCCGCTGGTACTTCCTATATATAAGTATTCTTGTCAAATGATCGGAGACATTATCAGGCGGTTATGAGAGGTTCCATGCATAGGCTGTTGTGTGATGGTTGTTTAGATTAAGTTGTTCAATTTCAGTACATTCAATACGTTCGGCTCCGTTTGATTGAGCCTTGAGCGCACATACAATTTCATTTTCAGTACATTCAATACGTTCGGCTCCGTTTGATTGAGCCTTGAGCGCACAGACAATTTCATTATCAGTATCTTGTGGTTGTGGTGTTTGTAGTAGAGTCGCATCGAACTAACCATAACTTACGGATAAAGTCAATGAAAATTTGACAAGGATATGGTGGATACGCCGCTGGTACTTCCTATATATAAGTATTCTTGTCAAATGATCGGAGGCATTATCAGGCGGTTATGAGAGGTTCCATGCATAGGCTGTTTGTGTGGTTAGGTTATTCATTTTCAGTACATGCAATACGCTCGGCTCCGTTGGATTAAGCCTTGAGCACACAGACAATTTCAATTTCAGTACATTCAATACGTTCGGCTCCGTTTGATTGAGCCTTGAGCGCACAGACATTTCATTTTCAGTACATGCAATACGATCGGCTCCGTTCGATTGAGCCTTGATCGCACAGATATATTTCATTTCAGTATTTTATGTTTGTTGTATTGGTTGTAGAGTTATAGGACTAATCATAATTCACTGATAAAACCAATGAAAATTTGACAAGAATATGGTGGATACGCCGCTGGTACTTCCTATATATAAGTATTCTTGTCAAAGGATCAGAGGCATTATCGGACGGTTATGAGAAGTTCTATGTAGGATTTATTAGTTTCTTGGTAACTAATCATAACTTGTGGATAAAACTAATGAAAATTTGGCAAGAATATGGTGGATACGCCGCTGGTACTTCCTATATATAAGTATCCAGCGGTGGACTGTGTGCACATAAAACGCAAACGTCTCGAGTTCGAATCCCGTTTCACACACGTCGCCTTAATTAAAATCATTTTTTTTTTGTTAAACTGAACCGGAGTCGCCACAAATATATGTTAAGTATATTAATAACCGGAATAATAACCAAGTTAGACACACAGTCCAGCGGTGGACTGTGTGTATGTTTATATCACAGGTCACGAGTTCGAGTCCGGTCTTCTGCACCGACTCGGACAATTATCTATTCTTTTTAAATAAAGTCAGAAATGAAAACAAATAATTTGTATTTAAGTATAATAAAAATTGGATTATATAACATGTTAAACACACAGTCCAACGGTGGACTGTGTGTTAGTTTAAGCCACAGGTCCCGGGTTCGAGACCTGTGGAGCGCACCGTCCGAATTGATTTAAACTGTTTTTAAAATAAAATGATTTTCGGTTTAAACTAATTAATATATATATATAATTAAAATCAGATTTATAACGGGTTAGACATGTAGCTCAGTTGGTAGAGCTGCGTGCACGCGTACGGGAGGTCTCGGGTTCGAGCCTCACTCAGCGCACTTGTATTCCGATTCGAACCGGTCAACGGTCAGGTCAACGGTCAACGGTCAACGGGCAGGTCAACGGTCAGAAAAAAATCAAATTTTTTTATTATTTTTATTTAATTATTTTAATTAAAAATCAATTAAAAATACTTAAAAATAACATTTTTAAGGTTAGAAAATAGCCTCAAACTCACAAAAATACACCCAACAATCCTACTAAAATAGATTAATAAAAATCCGTTTACTTACCAAACCATAATGCGATTTATCTAGGTTAAATCTCACTCGTGGTTAAAACCACTTCGCGTACATTCAACATCATCAACCGAACGCACCCACTGTGAGTGAATCTTACAACTCCCCCTTTTAAATTACACGTTTTGGGGTGTGTCATGTGTTATGAAAATAATTAACTTATTTATTTAAACTTGTGCCATACCACATCATGACCTAAACTTAGATTGTTATTATTGTTGTGATTACTTATTTCCTTTTGTTAAATTATATGAAACTCATTCATTAAGCCCATCAGTTCCTCGTGGAAGACGAGTTGAACAACGCGTGCCACAAATCAAATTCATTATTGTTTATGTGTATATCATTGAGTTTATATTGTTTGTAGTTGTGTCATTCATATTATCATGGTTATGCAATTCATTCATTAGGCCCCTCAGTTCCTCGTGAGAGACGAGTTGAGCATCGCGTGCCTCTAAATGTTCCATTATTGTTCATGTGTGTTTCACTTAATATCTTATGATTGTTGATTGAGTTTACATCTATTTTTACTCATGTTTGGTTGTGCACATATTTCATAATCAATTTAAATATATTTGTTCAAATGTTTTCCATAGGATTCACTCGCCAACATTATGTTGATCCAAAAACCCTTTTACACATGATACAGGTGAACAGGTTGAAGCAAGGAGAACATAGGGTATGCCTTAGAAGAGAACAAAGAAGTTTAGATTGTTAGTTAGAACAGTTGTAACCTTTATTGTAAATTTCCATTTAATTTGTATTAAAAAATATGAAACGCATAATAAATGTCATGAGCTTTGATGATAACCCAATCATGCCCCGATCACCTTTTCCGCTGCGGGTCGGGGTGTGACAGCCGGCCTGTAGATCAAATTATAGTTGTACTCCGCCTCCGGGTTGTAATCAGCCCGTGGCGCAGATCGGTAAGCACCATGATCCTTTGGCAGCCGGTGAAACACACTTGGGCTATCACCCTCGCCATAAGTCTTTTCCTTCTCACCTTGGGTGTACCGCTCCCCGAGGGACGCGGGCCCAACCGCGAGTGGATGGACGCTCGCCTCTGAGTATGGGACTCAGGTTTAGGTGGCTATTAAGTGTACTCTGTCTGTTGGGTATGGAGTTCAGATGGTACGCTCGCCCCAGCTGGCGAGTTTTAGCTCAGTATTCTTGGTGTAGGCGAAGCATGCACCTGAGCAGTGGGGTGCATTGGGGCAGCAGAAGTGTTTGTTTGTGCACAGAGTTGCGCGTAAACGGCGTTTAGAGCCATCTGAGACTTGATGTACCAAGACATCGGGGTCTCACCCGGGGGCAAGACCGATGTGATTGGTATGAAAAGAGTCTCCATTTGAGCTCTGGGGGTAACCTGGATATTCACACGACCAGAGTTATGGTGAGTTCCGGCATTCCTGGAAGAAGCATCTTCCACTAGCCCGTCAACTCGAGAGGCATGAACTGGGTTCTTGCCTTCAGCTCGAGGACCTCGTGGAGTGTTGGATGGAAAATTAGCCATTTGGAAGTGAGGTTTGTGAAAAAATGAAACGAAGAAACGATTGATTAGAGAGAGAAAATAGCGGATGCACCAATGAAGAAACACACGGTTGAACCTAGGGATATCCAGGGATATATTAGTTACAACCAAGGGATTTCTGCATAAAAGGGTTGTCTATTCGCTCGTTCTTCAGGGTGATCTCACTCAGACTAATCTGCAAAACTAGCAGCGCCGTTGGTCTAGTCACGAGGAAAAGGGTGGTTTTCTTCGTGACCACACTCCGGCGTGAGAATAAGTATTTGGTGATTGCAAGTGATAAGCAAGTGAGCTCAAAATAGCATGCAATAAGTTAGTTTGTATATTTCTGAATGATTTATCTTGTGGTCCGATACTTATTTTATAGCCGAAAGTAAGTGGGCTCAGGAGATGGGCTGATGGGCCTTGGGCCCGGCCCAGATGACCAGAGACATCCGGCCTGTCCCCCTGCGCCGAACATTAAATGTTCCCTACAAGAGAATTAATGTTCTTTGTCAGGAGGTGTGCTTTGTCGGATGCTGAATGGTGCCACGTGTAAAGGCAGCGGTCTCTGTTGTCAGACCTGCTATCAACGGAAAGTGGAGAATGTGTGACAGTCACTGGCGTAAGCATGGTTGGTGCACAGTCTGACGTCTGCATTACTGTTCATGCGACGTTGTCAGACGCAACCTGCCGAGCGACCATTGGTCACAGCTCTGCCACTTCGTACCCTTGTATATAGTCAACACCTCTTAGCGCTTATCCCTTCTGCGAGGCTGGCAATGATTTTCGGCCAGCGTAGAGTGGCAAGGGTAAATCCTTTTGTCCACAAGACTATGAGGTGCTCTCATGTTTGTCTTGGCCTTGCAAGGTTTTAGGATTCATGGCGAGAAGACTGTTTGTTCCGCACAGGGTCAAGTAGCATGCGCGTCTAAGTCTAACTTTGCCGTTGTGCCAAGTACACGAGGTTCGTTGTGTGACTTATATTGTTTGGTCTAACTTGTTGTTGCGATGAGTACGCAAGGCTCGTTGTGTGACCTAGATATGTTGGTCTAATTTACCATTGCACTGAGTGCGCAAGGTACATTGTATGACCTATTGGTGTTGGTCTAATTTACCTTTGCGCTGAGTGCGCAAGGTTCATTGTATGACCTATTGGTTCCAAGGAAGGCGCACCATTGTACATTGCGCGCAATGTTATCCTTGTAGTATGTTGTTGAGGGTATGGTCCCTTGCGTAGACACAGTGTTTTTAGGACCATACCCCTCCAGATGTAACATGCATATTGAAACTGAAACAAAAGATAAGCCTTATTTTTATCACGAGTAGCCGTAATACCCAAAAATTATACAGAGAGCCTAGACTCGTTATGGCAGTCTCCCATGATAGAGTAGCGATAATGTTCTTTAATAGTCCCATAACCAAAATGATGAAAACGATATCGTAGACATGTAGGGGCAAATATGAAGTTTGAGTCACGTAACAGTAAACAAACAAAGAATCGACACTCACACAACGACCAAATGAGATACTTTTTCTTTCAAGCATCTTTATTAAGCATTTTAAGGAAACAAACATATGCAAGTCCTACGATACAAGAATCTTGATAAAATAAAAGTCTATTACACAATATAATAGTCCCATAAGTTATAAGTATGTTAATCAATGTAAACTTATTCCTATAAAACAATAACTCTTAAAAATGTTCACTTTCATGATGTTTTTGTAAACTAATCATTGGGCTTCACCGTTACCGGTTACCCCAAACATGGTTAAGAGTAGAGGTGTTAAAGAAAACTGGTTTAGGTCCAGTGACCCGGTAGAAATACTATTTTCGCTCAACCCGATTTGGGTTCATCCGATCAGGCAGTTTGATACAACTTTAGGATTATTGTGTTGAGAATCACTCCCAACCCCTAGTGATTTAAGCCAACCTAAAAAATTTGATAAAAAACCAGTTTAAACGCTAAAATTAACTATGATATAATAGGAACTTCTGTGAACAGTGTTTCCATTATTTTAGTCTTTTTTATCTCTTTGTCTTTTTTGTTTTTTTATACTTTTACCCCTTAACTTTTAATATTGGTAATTACAACACCTTAACATTCTGAAAACTTTGTAATCGAGTTTTAAGTGTTTATATTTAGGAATAATGGATTTTAATAATTCCGACTAGTCGCCATTGGCCGGCAACGGTCCCAGCTTCAAAATTTTCTACTAATAGTCCCACCTTTCAACCTATTGTAAACCGTTCGGCATTTTCTAACTGAGGTCTAACCCTTTTAGTTTTTTTGTGACATGGACGCTGACGTGGCACAAATCATTGTTATTTCATGAGGTGACTACTTATGTTGCACCCTCATCACCAACTCACCTCCACCTTAACTCCATCACCACCGGCTGCCATCAGCTGCCACCACCCCATCCCCACCACCATCGCCACCTCAACACCACCATCAGTCGCCACCACCCACCTCCACCCCCACCGCAACCACCTCAACTCCACCACCACCGTATACATATATACACATATACACACAGAGTTAGGACACAGTCGAACAATTTATGACTTAAACTGAAACAATATCAAACAAACCTGATCGAACATAATACAATATCAATCAACTCTCATGTGTGTGCGTCTAAGTAACAGAATACACACATATGCATTTCATCAAACAACTATATGACTTAAAACCGAAACAATATCAAACAAACCTGATCGAACTCTTCAAAATGGAAAATCAACTCAGTTGTTCTACTAAGCAATGGCTGAACTTTTTAACGAACGTTCTGATGAATCGAATTCGTTAAAAAAGTTGTTGATACGAACTTCTACACTTAATTGTTCCCTGACTCTGTGTATATATGTGTATATGCATATGAACATGCGGTGAGAGAGAGAGTGTGTGATATTCGTATAACTTTGTGTGTATTGGTGGTGGAGATGCGTGGTGGCGGCCGGTGGAGGTGGTGGTGGAGTTGAGGTAGGTGGCGGCAGTGGAGGTGGGTGGTGACGGCTGATGGTGGTGGTGGAGTTGAGGTGGCAGCTGGTGGTGGTGGAGTTAAGGTGGAGGTGGATATGAGATGGTGATAAGAATGCCACATAAGCATCCAACGCATCAAATAATAATGATTTGTGACACGTCACAAAAAAACCTAACTGGAGCTCAGTTAGAAAATGTCCATTGGTTTACGATAGGTTAAAAGGTAGGACCATCGGTGGGAATTTTTGAAGTTGGGACCGTTGCTAGCCAATGATAAATATATTAAAATCCATTATTTCTTATATTTATGTACGTGTCGGTATAAATTTAAGTTGATTTACATTTGGACTAAATTTTTTCTAAAATTGAGTTGTCAAATATAATATGTTCTTATGTTTATTATTGTGTACGCTTTCAGTTGGTATATGTTTTGACGTAATTCTTTTTTTTTTCGGAAATGGGTCTAGTCAAATATAATACGTTTTCTTGCTTATTTTTATGTACTTTTCAGTTGATCTACATTTTGATGTAAACTTGTTCGGAAATGACTCTGGTCAAATACAATACATTTTCATTAAACGATATAAATTCAAGTCATTTTACGTTTCGACACCGCTGCAATGCGTCGTACCATTCTTTAACTTAAAAAACAATATTTTCTTACGTGCTTATTTTTATGCACGTGTAGGTATAAATTCAAGTCGGTTTACATTTACACGTAAATTTTCATTAAAGTTATCTTAAAGATAGCATTTAAGTTTCCATTTACAATTAATTTAAAATCAGCCCGTACCGCTGTCTAAGGATGTTCATTTTATCCGAAACCCGATCCGAGAAACTATCATACCTGAATTACCCTAACCCGATATATAGCAAACCTGAACCAAATTGACCTTAAATGGTTTGGTTTAAGGATATAGTTTTTGTGATTCGGGTTAACCCGAAAAACCCGATCAACTTTGAAGCTCATATTCAAATCTTGATGAATCCTCCTTTGAAATACTTGATTGTACACCTCTTGCACTTTTGTTTTATAGGTTTTTATTTTGTGTACTCTTTTAAGAATTTTTGTCTGTTTCCTAAGCAATTTACTTGATATACACTACCCATTTTAAGTTAAATCCTAATTATATTATATAATCCATTATATTCAAATCCCATCCAATTATATCATGGATATGCATATTCAAAATCATAGTCAAATCGCAATTTATATATTTATTATGCAATCGATATCATTTATAGTAATATACATTGATATTGATAATACACTATAAGATATTTATATAGATCGACTTCTCCTAAAACTATATCGATGATTTATTAGGCTCAAAATTTGTTCCAACCTTGCAATCAAGTTTCATAATCGAAATCCATACGACTTTCAAGTTTATATCCATTTTCACCTCTATTAAAATGTTTGATCTTTTACTGTCATCAGAATGTGTTTTACATTCGTTTTCTTGAGAAGTTGAAAATCTAGAGTTGATAAAACTATACTAACATCAAACCCGACCTGATAAAACCCGAACATTGAATAACCCGTACCTAGAATAATTCAGTTATCGATAATATTTTTAGTTTTGGAGCCCCGAACAATCCGACCCGAAAAATCTAAAACTCGAAGAATACGCCTACCGCTATCCAATTTAAATTTATAGCTCGCGGTGGATGTAAAACATGTTCTTTTAGCTGCTATAATGAACCAAAATAGAAATCGGCTGAAACCCCGCAACTTAATGTTACTAGTTGGAGTACTAGAAAAGAATGGTCCGGTATATTAAGGGTGTGTTTGGGATTGCTTATTTAAGTTCAAAAGGACTTTGTTAAAAAAATTTAATAAGTTATGACTTTTCAAAAATGAGTTTCTAAAAAAATGTTTGAGTTAGCTTATAAGCCAATAAGTAGTTTTTTAAAAGTTGTTTGGGTTAAGTTATAACTTTTTAAAGGGTGTAAGGCTAGTGGGTGTGGTATAAAGCCTCTAGAGGCTTTATCACGCCACATAAGGTCTACGTAAGCTCCATGTCACATAGGGGTTTTAAAGCCCCTCCCTTCAACTTGCAAGCAATGGTTTAAAGACCATATCATGATTACCAAATTATTTTTTATTTTGTATTTTTTAAATTTATATATCATTTTTATTTAAAACAAAATAAAAAAAACATAATTTCAATAAAATAAATAAAATATTACAAACTACTTAAAAATAAAAACTATAAAGTTACTTAACAAAACAACCAACTTAAAAATAAAAATAAAACATATTAAAAAACTACATCTATTTTGCTTGGATTTTTGTCTTACGAGCCTCTAAAATGACTCGGTCCTCATCTAGTAGGTGGGAAAAGTCTTTCTCAAGAAACTTCATATCTTTCTCGATTTGTTTCTCCATTTGAAGTTCATGTTCCTTTTCCTTGATCGAGAAAAGCTGAGTGTGTCTATCGTCGAACTCGTCCAACCTTGATGGGCCATCCGATGACGTTGAAGAGGAGGTGTCTCATGCTCGTGCTGCCGCCTTGCTTCTATCCCTTCCATTTTGTCGTGGTAGCTCTTGCGGTTCCTCGAGATGCAATTCATCCAAGTCATCGTTTAAGTTAATAGTAGTACGAGCATCGGACTCAGATGGTTCGCTAGTCGATGTTGATTTGGACCATTTTGATCTATGGGCCATTGGGTCAAATGGTGGTACAAGATGCCACTTTGGAGATTTGCATAGAAGCTCCCATGAAGGTATCATTGTAAACAGATGGCCATGATACATTCTATATTCGTTGTGGGCAGTGGTCATGATGTCCATGTCATACCCGTTCATAGACGGAAGCATGAGGTGTGATCGTGATTGATTCTCATTGCATACGATATAAGTCAACATACTAAATGAAATAAATAACTCGAATGCTAAATGTCATAGATAATTTTCAAAGACCACGCAATGTAAAAGTATAGTTTACATCTTCTTCAAAAGATTACAAGTTTAACAAGACATCATTTAGCAAAATAAAAGTTCATAGCTTATGGTTTTACCCATTATATCAGCACAAGGAGGCGGTATATAATAGACAAATCCCTCAAAAGTGGTATCGAGTTCTGATTCTTGATTCGTGTCTTGTTCATGCGCATGGTCCACTATTTGCCTAAAATACATGTAAGTTTAAAAATGTCAGACAAAGTTGGTGAATTCATGTTGTTGTTTTTTTGTATAAATTGAATCCATAAAATGTGAGATGTATTTGTATAAACACCGGTATGTTAAAGCGTCAATAAAATCGTTGATCATTAATGTATAGCTAGGACATTTATGTGTGACGACATAGGAAGCAATCCAACCGTTGACGTTTTTTGTGTCGATTACCCTCGACTGGGACACCAAAGCACTCTTCCATATGGGTCACATGGACCAAGAGTGGGCCCATTAAAACCCAATAGATCTACCTGACCGGAGTGTCGCGCCCCGGTCAAAGATAAAATTTATAGTCCCAAATTACCCTTATCAATGTGTTAGTCGTAGTAAGGGGTCGAACCACGAAGAGTTTGTAATTTGCGTGCGAACAAGATTGATTTTAACAAATTGTCATGAATTATGAAGCTTGCTATTATTTTGATTAATTTTATATGTGTTTGAAAAAGATTTCGGAATGCTCCGACCAAGTTGATTTTGATTACTTAACTACTAGGAACTAGAATGATTATACTAAAACTTAATTAACTAGTTTGAGACAATAGTTTAGAACAAGGTTCACACCCGGTTTGCTAATTTAAATCCTAGGATTCCTACACGTTTTAAGTTCAATTCAATTGTAAAAATGACCAACAAGTTTAGTGTTACGTGACTTAGTTGCCAAGAGCTATCGACTTTATGAACAGCAGACTACAATGCACTTTGTTATCACAAACAAGTAAACTCTAACCTAGACAAGGCATAATTGCACATAAACATTTCGCAAAGTCAAATTTAATCTTCATTCGACAATTCACAAATTCAATACAAATGCAAGTCAATTATCATAGGTCTCAAAATCAAATCCTAAATTTCACAAATCAAAACTCAAAACAATGTCAAACCCTAGAACTTACAAAACCTACAACGGGTGAAACCCAAGGAAATTAGCCGCTCATGGTGAATGAGATTTGATCAACGAGTGATGAGAGCTTAACCTTTGACATCTTAAAGCTTGATGATAAGGATGGATAGTGATTAGGGTTTAGGTTTGATGGTGAGGATGAACAGATTGGAAGATGGATGAAGATGATGATGGTAGTGGATTAGGGTTAGGAATAATCAAGGATTGATTGGATGATTGGTGTGGAATTGATGGTGCTAGAGATGAAGGTTGGGTGATTTTTGGCTCCAAGAACAAGTTTCAAACTTCAAAAATTCGTAACTCCCCCAAGAATTGGTCAACAATGTGTTATAACCCGTCCAAAAACAAGTTTTAGCGTCAAACAAATGGAAGGGGTGTCTCCGACGGCCCCTGGATCTTCTGATTTTCCTCCGACGCTCTAACCTACTACCTACGAACAATTTTTGCCGACGGACATAACTGAGGGGCGTCGGTGACGGCCTCTCCAATTCTTGTTTTCCAGTTTTTCTGTTTTGCAATCCCAGATGACCCGTTTTCTGTCCTGATGCTCCGAAAAGCTCCCGAATAGCTTCTTAAACTCCGTAAACCTGTAAAACACAAATCCAATCAAAAGTAGGCTATTCGAAACTAAAATTTATGTAAAACATGAACTTAAACATAATAAAACATGAACTTAAACATAATAAGAACATCAGTTTTCGATCACGCATCACATCTCTACACTTATCTTTTGTTTGCCCTCAAGCAAATCTGTCTTTCACTTTCACGTGGGTCGAATGAGGAACACATTTCCCATTCTTGAGACATATGCTAAGGTCTAATGTCATACCCGGTTCATAATTCTAACCATTTTCAAAATATTTAACGTTAAAATGATTAACACATAAAAATGGTTATCCAAGATTAACCCGCCCTTGAAACTCACAAATCATACACATCCCTCACAATGTTCTCTCTACTCAGTTTAGAAATTGGCTAATAAATGATGCATTAGCACTTTGATATAATCAATAAAACCGATGAGAACAAGTACCCGCATAGGGTTGCAACTAAATCATTCTCCACCACCGAACACAAATACTAAGCATAAGTCAAAAGGTCTTGAATGGGTTGTAGCAGCGCTAGGCTAAAGGTATGGAGTAGGATATTTTGAAAGTGGCTAAGGTGATGAAAACTCGTTTTATACAAAAACAACTACTTTAACACAACCAACTATGAATCAATAAGCTAAGAGGCAAAAGCTTTCGCCTTTTATTAAACAAACTATCAATACATATATTTTTCTTTTCTTTTCTCAACTATATTATGTTCTTTTTTTCATAATATTTTCTGAATTTACGATTTTTTCCGCACAACTAATCATAAAATCAAGTTTTCATCACACGGGTTAAAGATAGAAGGCTCATGGTCAAAGGCTAAATGGGTGGGTCAAACGAAAGGTTTAGGCTCAAGATTGGCGACTAAGGGATTGATTTCGGGTAAGGATATATAAATAGTGTAAAATGAAAAGGTTTACCTAAGGCCTTAATGATTCTTGTGCTCATATTCGGTCTATGGTCTCAAACACATCAAAAGTTGAAAGTTCTACAATACGCGACTAATTGTCCACTCAACCAAATGCATATATTATGTATAAAAGTGGCTCAAAATCTCACGTATAAAGGGTATGGTATGCGATATGTATAAAATGCAAGTTTCTTAGGCGGTTTATTCCCAAATAACCATCCGCTAAATACCCGACATGTTATTAATTTG
Organism: Scalesia atractyloides; assembly: GCA_947069175.1. Lineage (NCBI taxonomy): Eukaryota > Viridiplantae > Streptophyta > Magnoliopsida > Asterales > Asteraceae > Scalesia > Scalesia atractyloides. The sequence goes on along the minus strand of CAMTDV010000008.1, from coordinate 37,921,325 downwards.
AACTTGACCATGACAAAAGACCACATGAGTTGTGTCATCCCTCATTAACTTAGTTACTTGTGCTTTTTAGATTGATTCAAATAAAGACATTTTTAAAAATTTTTGAAAATTTTCCCCATCCCCACACTTGAGGTCAACATTGTCCTCAATGTTTAGTGTTTAAATGAATGGGTCAAAATTGAAAAAACTTTTTCTCCCCATCCCCACACTTGAGGTCAACATTGTCCTCAATGTGTAGGAATAGAGCTTTTTAAAATGCACAATGGATGTGACACGGCTAACCTTCCCCAAAATTTCACCTCGAAAAGAAAATACAAAAATATATTCCACTTATTAAAACTAAGAATCAACGCTAAAGGAAACGTATGCACCTGGTTTTTTGCTCATTCTTCGTGTGCTCTTCATTTTTCGACAAAAATGGTCGTCTCACGAACATAGTGTACCTCCAAATCTCAACCTTTGTGTAGCAGCAAGCTTTTCACAACCATTAAAACTTGTCAGTTACTTAGTTCTACCATTTTTTCAAAAATAAATTACCAAGTCATATTTTTATTCAACTTTGATTTTTTTTGTGGAAAAAGATTTTACAACAACATACTGAACTCACTTTCGTAGGAATCACTGTTGCATTTAGCTCATGCAACAAGCCCTTTAAATCTCCCGATAGCTCAGGAGGATGAGTAGGTCTCGTGAGGGTTATCTATGGAACACACCCACAAAGTTCATTTAACTACTATCAATAAAAGAACATAAAATGAATAATTACACAAAAGATACGACAATGAAAGAAAACATACCGGTGATCATCGTTGGTAACGCTCATTGGGATCTACCAGTGGGTACGGATGGTACGGGTATCCCGTGAGAGCTGACATCATGTCATGAAAATCATCAAGCGACCCTCTTTCACCTTCAGCCGGTGCCTGAAACTGAGGTGGGATAAAATTGGAATCGACTGCTTCGGGCCAATATGGAGATGGATCAGAAGGCCCGGATGGCACAGGAAAGTTCTCGTACGATGTCCAAGGCGTGTGTTCTTGATATGGTCGCCCCGCCTCCCAATCTCTATGGTGGCGCTCTTGGTCTTGGTGTTATTTACCGCCATCTATTGAGCCACCGCCATAGCATTCCATCGACGGTCTTCCAAAGCGTTGTGTTCAACACGCAACCTATCTTGTTCCTCCTCCCAAGCTTGCCTTCTAGACAATTCTTGTGCTTGATACAAGTCTTGTCTTTCCATGTAGGGTTGCTGGGCAGCCCACTGTTCCTGCTGTCTCTCCCAATATTCCTGTTCCTTAGCCTGATGAGCAGCCTCTTCGGCGCAATGAGATTGTTGCTGGGCCTCCCAGTTCTGCTCCCACTGCTGTCTCCTCTACTCGTATTCCCGGTTCTCCCCAATATAAGCGGAGACGTTATCATACACATCTTGTTGTCCCTGATTTTAATTAGGATATCCGGGTCTACACCAGTTCGGAATAAAACTGGCCACTTGATGAATCTCTCGATGTGGCTGGGTATACCTTTGCCGGGGTCCCCTCGGACCCTGAGGCTCATCTTCATCTTCCTCATCAACCATCTCCTCCTCTCTCGCAGCTTCCTGTGACGTACTCGGATCAGTGAACTGGAATCTATGCCCTTGATCATCAGTCACTGTGTATTGATGACCATATACTTGCACTTGGATCTTCCAGTGCTGCTTCATCGATGCAAAACAGATCTGATCTACGGGTTTCGAAACCCACAATGATTCAAGTGACAACCTATTTTGCTGCACAATCATAGCACTGATGAGTCGTACATAAGATATCATCTTTCAGGTGTACGACTCGCGGATATCCCGGGTGTTGATCATCACCAAATGCTGCCATGATAACTTTGGTACTCCAAAAAGTAGTGAATGGAGCACCCGGCAATCAGACGCCTTAACTTTCCCCCGATCCCAAAATCGTGTCATAATATTCTCGAGAGAGGGGTTGAAGAATCTTCCCTTCAACAGATAGCTGACTTCACAATGCTGCCCCACCATCAGAAAATGGCAACACCAATCCAACCATGCCATCAAGATCAACCAAGTTCACTTTGTTGTCAAGAAATTGATCGACGTTGTAATAGTAGTACTCTTCGATCCCCAACGAATCAAACCTCGCGATGCAATTCATAGTTTCAAAGGACATAATCATTTGACCTCTGCTTGTAGCTCCCACCAATTGCCACGTGCTCGGTGGGCCATCCCTATTGACAAACCTAAGTGAAGCCAACCACTTACAAACAGCGGCCAAATAAACCCTTGGTGTGATGCCTTCACACCAATCTAAAACTCGCTCCCAACCGATCCTTTCGAACATTTGGATGATGCCAATCTTCCTAAACTCTTCAACATTCAATGTGCGCTCGGTAACCCCGTGTACCATCTTCCACTTCCAAAGTTTACTTTTAAGTCTTTTGTTGTTAAACCTTGATAGCGGCCTTTTCTTGTTATTTTCCCACGGTTCACCCACATTGCTATCCCTAATCCTCTCCCCCACCCAATCCTGTCTATACAATCACTCATCGTCCTCCTCAACCCCACTTAATTGTTCCCATTTTCTTGCTATAAGACCTTAAGACGACCTGGCTCCCGAAGATGAGCCTTGACTCGAAATCTTGCTTCTTTTTCGGCTCGCCATATCTACAAGTTATAATACAAAGAAAACAATTAAACATTTTCGAACTTCAAATATGTAAACTATCACTTCAAAACTTCAATTCACTCAACTTCTTAAACATGACATACAATGTTGAACCACAAATTAATTGATTAGACATAACTAGCCGGTTTAACTTTCAAAAGTGGCAATTTTGTTAACATCTAAAACTTAATTTCTCATGTTTTCATCGTAAATCCATAAGACATAGACAAGGTTCAACACTATGTTCATGTTCAATCATGCAACTAACAAAATTAATCTCATTGCTAACTTTGTTGCATGTTCAATCCCACCCAAATCAAATGCCTACTCAAAATCAAGCTAGATATCATACATTAGCATGATAAACAACCTACTCTTAAACACAAAGTTTAAAATTTCGAAAGAAATTCACAAACCATATGATATACATGCTAAAATTTAAGTAAAAATCATACCTTTAATGTTGTATACTCGAAAGAACTCGGAAAAGATGTAATGTAAAACTTGAAGAACACTTTTCCTCAAAAAACAGAATTTTCAACTTCACCAATTTTACAAACGAACAAGAATTGAAAGAAACCATGTTGGGAGTTTTGTTCTACTCGAAAACTACACAAAATAGGCTCAAGAATCGTTTGATTTGGTCAAGGATTGAAGAAGAGATGAGAGCTTGAAGTTTAGGGTTCTTGGAGGAAGAAGAAGAAGATGAATGAAGTTGAGGATGATGTTCAAGGATTTTGGAGGATTATAATGAGTTGTGGGTTGGATAAGGTGCACCCGGGTCAGACATGTGGTTAAAAAGATGTTCGGGTCAAGTTTAGATATGTTTAGAATGAGTTAGATCCGACTTTATGCGTCAAAATCAAATCACCGTCAGCTGACAAACCAATGGTCGTCACCGACGGCACACCAAAATGGTCCCTTCCTCTGACGGCTTAACCTCCTGTCTACAGCACATTTTACCCGACGGACCCAACCAAGAGTCGTCGGTGATGACCTGGGACCCCGTCGCCAACGCATCACCGATTTTTTAACACACGTTTACGATACCCCCCCCCCCTGAATAATCGTGTATTGTCCTCAATATACAAAACAAGTTTAAGACATACCTTACGTCTTCATGACCCGATCCGATATCCGAACTTCACACCCTAACAAGATTAGTACGAAACGACCAAATTAAAATATAGAACAATATGAGCAAACAATAAAAATATACACGACTCTACACAATTGTTCTTGGCCCTTTAATTGACCTCATAAGTTGGCACGCTTACCAAGAAGCTTACCAATTCCTTGTTTGCTTCTTTGTTCTCCTCGTTACCATCGAGAAACAGTTTAAGACGATGACCGTTGACCGTTTGTTTTGACCCATCCTTTGGGTCCTCAATGGTAACATCACCTAGTTTGCCGACCCGCATAATCACATACAGGCCCATCTACTTGCTCTTTAGCTTACCGGGAAAGAACTTGAGCCTTGAATTGTATAGCCAAACCTTTTGGCCCACCATAAATTCCTCCGGCTTCAACTTGGCATCGTGTACTCTTTTCATGCCATCCTTATATTTCAAAGCACACTCATATGCCTCCTCCCGAAGCTCTTCCAGTTTGTACAACTTCAACTTGCGTTCTTTACCTACATCATCATACTTAAGATTAATTTTTAATAGCCCAAATGCACGATGTACAAGTTTAACCAGCAAGTGACAATTTTTACCATAAACTAAGCGGTAAGGTGTAGTGCCAATAGGTGTTTTATGTGCCGTTCGATAGGCCAATAAGGCATTGTTCAACTTTGTTGACCAATCACGGTCCGGTCTAACGGTCTTTTGCAAAATTTCTTTAATTTACCTATTAGACACTTCCACTTGACCACTTGTTTGCGGATGATCGGGGGTAGCAATTCTATGGTCAACACCATACCGTTTTAGTAATTTTCCAAAGTTAAAATTCTAAAAATGAGACCTCCCACCACTAATAATCATCCGAGGAATCCCAAATCCAGAAATAATGTTCGTTTGGACAAAATTACAAACAACGGTATGGTCATTTGTTTTGGTGGCAATTGCTTCAACCCATTTAGACACATAATCCACCGCCACCAAAATATACAAATTCCCATGTGAATTTGAGAATGGGCCCATGAAATCGATTCCTCAAACATTAAAAATATCGACAATGAGAATTGGTTGCATGGGCATCTCATCCCGCTTGGAAATGCCCCCCAATTTTTGACACTCAACCAGTTTCACAAAATTGAAAGCGTTTTTAAAAATAGTCGGCCAGTAAAGGAGGCTATTGAGCACTTTATGCCCCATTTTGTGACCACGGAAATGGCCCCCACAAGCAAAAGAATGCAAGTGCATCAAGACACTCGGCATCTCCTCGTCTGGTATGTATCTCCTCATGACTTGATCCGGGCATGTCTTGAATAGATCCGGTTCTTCCCACGTGTAGTATTTGATTTGAGAGAGGAAATGCAATCTCCTCCTCCTATCCCAATGAGCCGGCAAATCACCTGTCACCAAATAATTGATAATATTAGCAAACCAAGGTAATATTGATACTTTTAGAATATGCTCATCTGGAAAGGTCTCGTCAATCTCTAACGAGAAGAACCCTCTTCCACCAACAATCGGGATAAGTGGTCTGCCACCACATTTTCGCTACCCTTCTTATCCTGTATTTCCAAGTCAAACTCTTGTAGCAAAAGTACCCATCGAATTAACCGCAGCTTTGCATTTTTCTTCTCCATGAGGTACCTGACAGTAGAATGGTCAGAATATACAATCACTTTACTATCCAAATATAAGCCCATAATTTATCCAACGCATATACCACTGCAAGTAGCTATTTCTCGGTTGTTGTGTAATTCAATTGAGCATCCAAAAGAGTCATACTTGCCTAGTATATGGCAACGGGTTTCTTTTCTACCCTTTGACCCAAAACGGCCCCCACCGCATAATCACTTGCATCACACATGATTTCGAACGGTAAAGACCAATTCGGTGATTGCAAGATTGGGGCCTCAGCCAATTTCTTTTTCAACACATTAAAAGCATTTGACAATCTTTATTAAAGTCAGACGGTTGGTCTTTTAATAATAAATTACATAAGGGTTTTGTTATATCGCTAAACCCCTTTATAAACCGCCTGTAAAACCCCGCATGACCGAAGAATGATCTAATACCCTTAACGCTCGAGGGATATGACAAAGTAGTAATAACTTGCACTTTTGCCCTATCGACCTCTATCCTACGACTTGACACCACATGTCCCAACACAATTCCCTCTTTAACCATAAATGGCTCTTTTCCCAACTCAAAACCAAATTTTTCTCAACACATCTTTTTAAAACTTTTTCGAGTTGGTCAAGGCAAACATCAAACAATGACCCAAAAATTGAAAAGTCATCCATGAAGATCTCTGATGACTCCCCCACCATATCTAAAAAGATACTCATCATACACCTTTTAAAGGTGGCGGGGGCATTACATAACCCAAACGACATTCTTCTAAATGTGAAGGTACCGTACGGGCAAGTAAACATGGTCTTAGCTTGATCTTCCGGATGGATAGTGATTTGATTGTAACCCGAATCCCCATATAGGAAACAATAATATTTTTGACCCGACCCGTTTTTGAAACTCGATCCGTTTTCATATTCCACGTAATTTTTTTTAATGTTTAAGCAATAAATGTCTTGGATTCTATGTTTTGATCATACATGTTATCATATCTGGTGATTTATAGTCTTATAACATGTTTTAGACAACCTTGTAAATTCATTTCCATGTATTTTGAAGCAACCCTCCAAATCTCTAAGGTCTAAAACTAAGGTTTTCCTTAAGTTAATAAAAAACTTTGGAGACTTCGTGAACATACCTAGCACATCATATCCTAACCTTCTTATCATCCAAAATTCATTATATACATGCCTTAAGATAAGACATTGTGTTTTGGAGGGTTTAGATGTAAATGATAGCAAGTAAAAAGCTCTACATAAAGTATGCTTAGTTTTGTCATAAGATGACTTTCGGGTGACTTTCTAGCCAACTTTTCTCCATCCTTGAGCAATCATTCTTGTCCATTCAAAGCTCCAAGATATACTTGGTATACTAAGGATCAAGTAGGTTCAAATGGTGCATAAAACTGAGTTCCAGCATAACGGGAATCACTGTTAGAACTTTTGTGACCGTTGATGCTTGATTATAAATAGTTTGAGCTGGTTTGTATTAGTTAGTCAATGTTGAAGGGTGATAAGTGTAATTGTGTGAAACTTGCTATTGGCGGCGTATTTACTAACCCAGCGTATTTATTAAATACGCTGGGTAGTCATTTTGTATAAATACTATAATCAATGAATGTATGTCCAAGTTTCTTGGACAGATTTTGGTGATCTTCTTGTATTGTGATTTTTGCTATTGTGCTTACATCTGAATATCCAGGTGCTGTTACTGATTACATGTTATTGGGATTTCATATACAACACTAGTTGTTTGATCCATACAAGATTCTTCATTTTCTTTGCTTGGTTTTTCTTAGTATTTGCACATTCAAACAACTAATCCATAGTTGTTTGGGTGATAACAATCAACCACTATGATCCGAATACGTTTTGGGACTCATAATTTGGAATCAGAGCCTTTGTGCTCTTGATTTTTTGAGTTTTTGTTAAGATTTGTCAAGTTTTGAAGGTTTTACAAAAGTTTTCAAAGTTTCATGGTTTTTCAAAATTTTGGGATTAAAATGGCTTGATCTGGTGTGTTTAATCTTTGGGTTGTTGTTAATCAGTAGTTTGGTAAACATTTTGGTCATTTAGCTGCAAAGAAACATGAATTTTGGGTCGTTTTTGGGTGATTAGAGGGTTTTTGTTTGTACTAAAACCCTTCTAGGCGTATTTAACGTTGAAGCTAGCGTAGATATATTTGAAGTTGGCGTATTTATTTTGAAGCTAGCGTATTTAACTTGAATTTCACATAGTTAACAAATACGCTGGTTCTTAAACCAGCGGATTTATAAAAATGTCAGCGTAATTGCACCAGCGAATTTAATCGAAAGCGACTTCGAAATCAGTGATACTAATCCTCAGCGATTTTATCATGGTGTTCAGCGAACTTAACTAAACCTTTGCTTCTTTTCGAATATCCAGCGGATTTAGCTTTTTGCAGGACAAAGTCGCCAATCCCCATCAGCGTAATTGATTCCAAGTGCAGCGAATTTGATCTCTGGTCCAGCGTATTTACCCCATAGCCAGCATATTTATCTTCCTCGCAGCGTAATTGTGTTTTGATTCAACCAAAACCCAGCGTATTTAATCACCAATCATCCATTAGGTCTCTCAATCAACTCAATCCAATTGCTCAAGCCGAACTAGAAACTGGAACTGCTACAAGGCCACCAAAGTTGAAAGGTTCGGAAGATTTCAGCAGCTGGAAAAACAGGATCAAGTCCTTTTTTGAGTATACCGATTATACTCAATGGATGTCAGTCACTGTGGGCCCGCATGTTCCCATGATAATACGTGACGACATCCGTACTATCAATGAAGATCCTTCAACATTCACAGATGAAGATAGGACACTCATTCAATGTGACCGGAGGGCTCACGCTGCTCTTACTATGGCTCTGTCAAAGGATGATAACAATCTGTTTGAAGAATACACCTCAGCACATGAACTGTGGTTGGCTCTAATCGACCATTATGAAGGTAATGAGGAACTCAGGGAGAACAAACGAGACATGGTGCAGAAAGAATATGATATGTTTGGAAGTATTCATGGCGAAAACTTGTCCGACCACATAAGTAGATTTCTGGGGGGTGTTGACCAAGATGAAGAGGGTGGGAAACCCAGTTGCGAATTATGCATCGATCAAGAAGCTGCTAGATTCTCTACCAAAAGAATGGAGTCTTCAATGCATGATGATTAAGAGAGCTTTCCTCACCAGCACAACTCCAGTCACTCTCTCGGAATTGATTAACACTTTAAAAGCCTTTGAAATGGACATCGTGAAACGAGAGATGAATCAAACTGGATATTCTCAGAAGACGTCTCAGCAAGCTGCTGCAACCTCGGTCCCCTAGAATATGACATTTCTTGCTCCTGTCACCTCATGTGGATTAAATTCCCAAAGTGCTGTCGAATTCTATTCGAATGCTTCCACAAACTCTGTGAAGGCCTCGTCATCCTCCGAGAGGACCACCGTGGCCAGCGACACTCAAGCACTTAAAATTTCTACATAAACATGTAGCTCTTTTTAATACTTTCTTAAGTAGCTATGAGGCGCTTATGTCGGGAGAGTTGAAGAGAGATTTCCTCACAGTTGAGGACATGTATCAAGTAGATCCAAACGACATGGAGGAGATGGATCTGAAGTGGCAGATGGCAATGATCACTCTATGGTTGAAGAAATTCCAAGATAAAACGGGAAAGAGGTTGGCTCTTGGAAAAGCTGGATTTGACAAGTCCAAGCTTAGATGTAATAAATGCAAAGACTTGGGCCATTTCAAAAGAGAGTGTCCGTTGCTGAAGAACGAGAATACCGAAATCAACCAGACAAGGAGACTGATTGCTATTGAAGGAAATGATAATGTTGCTGACAATAGTCATAAGGCTTTAGTGGTGGAAGATTATGATTGGTCGGAGGAGATAGCTGAGGCAAAGGGGGAAGTAAACAAGGCCCTCATGGCAAACATCACCACTGTCTCTGCCACGTCTGCTTCAAATGGTATTGAAAAACAAACCTCCAAGATTCCAAAAGATGACCCTTTGAAAAGCATCATCACTCCTGCCTCAGAGAAGAGACAACAGAAAGCTGAAATGAATGAGTCGAAGCCTGCAGTTCAAGAAGTCATCAGTACCAGCAAGAATGAAGCGGTTGGAACATCCACTACCGCCATGAAATCAGAAGCCGAGGATAAGGATTTGGTAAACAGCATTCCATATGAATTTAAAGCAAAGTTGTGCTCCAAACCGTGTTTGAATGTCGTGGCACACTACAAATTACTCAACTGTGATATAATTAAAGAAAAAGAAAATGTTTTGAAAATAAATCAAGAGTTAAAAGAAAATAAGGCTGCATATCAGCGAAAGTTGAATTCAATCATAGCTGAAAAGCAGACCTTAAAAGAATTTGTGTTCAGAAAAGATTTTATCATAAATGATTTGACCGAAAAGCTAGAAAAATCTCAAAACGAAAACAATAAGTTACAAATCATTATTGATAAATGGAAAATTAGTCAAAAAGCACTGGTTGATATTGTAAACTCCCAACAACCGACATTCATAAAGGATGGAATTGGATATAAAGATAAATTCGGAAACAAAAGAAAATTATTTCCTCCTCCGCACAGCAAAAATTATGTTCCTATGCCATCTCCTCATCCTAAGAATGACTTAATCAATAAAAATGATCTTTTGGATCAAAGTATTTTTTATAAATCCGAAAACAACACTAACTTTTCTGAATGTAATGCAGATCTGTGCGAGAGTAAGGAAGATGTGTGCGATGGGGAAGATGATTGTGCAGGGATGAAAATAGGAATAGGCTATTCAGGCGACAGTTATTCAACTGTTAACTGGTTCGCCTGGAATTGTGATAAGACAAACAAAATTTCTATTTGAGATAACTGTAATAGTTTATCTAGGATGGATGATTGTAATGGCTGTATGCCTAAATTGACAATTCGGGATGACTATAATGGCAATGTGCCTACACTTAAGGCTCACAACCAAGGGCTTGCCAAGGTTGAGGGTCATGACCTAAACTTTGTTCTTAATGATGAAAATGTTATGTTTGAATCTCCTGTATTTGTGCCAGAGTTAAAGAAAAACAGTTTTGGAAAATTCCTTATAGAGGAAATTCTAGAATTTGTTCCATTAGTTGCAGGTACATCAGAGACTAATAAAGATTTCACTGAAGATTCAAGCACAACAACTTCAGAAAGTGATAAAGAAAGGTCATATGAAAGTCAAGAATCAAACTTCTCATCAGACAGTGAGCACAGTGAAGTCGACATTGAAGATAAATATCATCCTGATAAGAAACTGAAAAAGCAAGAGATTCAAGCCATGCTACTTCATCAAACTCCTCAAGATGCTCCAGATTCTCATCACATACATCATCTTCACACTCAGCACCAGAAAGAAAAGATCGAGTCAAAAACAATGTTTTCGTTGTGGTCATTTAGAACATACGGCGAAACATTGCAAAATCAAGAAATTTCCTAAACCTAGTCAAGATCTCGTTAAAAGTCTTACTGATCAATTTGACAATTTAAAGAAATCAGTAAAATGCATAGTTGATTCAACCTATTTTTGGAAAAGAAAAGAAAACTCTCCTGCTCAAAATCATGATAGAACTAATGTAAAGCAAGTCTGGGTTCCAAAAGCTAGCTAATTTGTACATATTTTTTTGTTGTTGTTGTATAACAGAATAAAATTCAGAAATGGCTTCGGATGCTCATGGAATATATCTGGCATGTTGACAACGGTTGCTCCAGGCACATGACTGGGTTAAAGGATCTGCTTACAAACTTTCGAGTTATCGATGGTGACTTTGTATCCTTTGTCGGAGACGAAAAGGGAGGAAAAATCGTCGGAATGGGTGACGTCGTGTCAGAAGCACTCACTTTGGAGAATGTGAACTATGATCTAGAATTGTGTTACAATCTCATGAGTGTTTCACAAGTCTGTGACAAAGGAATTGCGGTGCTGTTCAATGACACGGAGTGCTAATTCCTCAAACCCGGTTACTCCGTCCCTAAAGAAATGATCATGCTTAGAGCTCCTCGTCAAAATAACACCTATGTGCTAAATATGAAGAATGCCAAATCAAATGAGCAAATCACATGTCTTATGTCAAAAGCATCTGAATCGGAATCACTGTTGTGGCACAGGCACTTGGGGCATGTGAATATTAAGAACATAAATGAACTTTCTAAATTAAATCTAGTAAGAGGTTTACCTATGAAAGATTTTCCTTTTTCAGAAAAGTGCATCGCATGTGCCCAAGGAAAGAAACATAAAAAGCCTCATAAGTCCAAAGCAGTGAATATGATATCTGCCCCACTACAATTACTTCACATGGATCTTTTTGGCCCAATTAGCATTAAAAGTTTAGCTAAAAGATCTTATTGTTTGGTGATTACAGATGATTTCTCACAGTTTTCATGGGTATTCTTTCTTGAAGCCAAAAGCGAAACGACATCCATTCTGAAGAGCTTCATTCCCATGATTGAAAACGTTATCAAGCTGAAAGCCAACTCCATCAGAAGCGCCAACGGAACTGAATTTAAAAATCATACGTTTGTCTCCTTCTGTGAAGATAAGGGAATTCGCCTCCAATGCAGCGCTTCCAGGACTCCTCAGCAAGACGGGGTAGCAGAACGCAAAAACAGAATTCTCATGGAAGCTGCAAGAACTATGCTTGTTGACTCTAAGCTTCCCATAATTTTCTGGGCTGAAGCAGTCAACACAGCATGCTATGTTTTGAATCGTGTTCTTATCTTTAAACATCACGGAAAGAAAGCCTATGAACTACTTTTCAAAAGGAAGCCTCTGATAGATTTCTTCAGACGGTGTTCATGCACACTTCTCAACACTGAAGACAATCTCATCAAGTTTGAAGCAGTCGGTGACGTGTGCTACTTCATGGGCTATTCATCTTCTCAAAAGTCATATCGAGTCTACAACAAACGGACTAAGATGGTGATTGAATCATACTACGTCGATTTTCAAGAAGGAAACTCCACTAACACTGGAAGCGCTCCGAACTGGTTTTATGACTTGGATATTATATTCAACACTTTCAGCATCGATGAATCCATCACTGAATCCGAACCTGCAGAATCCACTCCATTGGAACCATTGTTTGATGCCTCAGACATTGGTTTTACTCCTTTTACAACCTGTTTCACCCTGCCTCAGCCTCTCCTACTCTTTCGGTATTCGAAGTAAATGGTGACACATCTGCTGAGAATGCATCCGCACCTGATGATTCTTCTTCACAGCAGATGAAACTCCAATTATCTACGTCGATGAACATTTTTCTAATCTGCCTCAACAAGTTGAAACTCACACCAATGCAGGGTACAAGACAAATCAAAACCATCCAATTGAAAATGTCATCGGTTCTGTTGAAGATGGAGTTTGAACACGGGGACAAACACACACCATCAATACAGGACTGTATGCAGCTTTTCTCTCGCAGTCTGTCCCAAGAGATATCGAAGAAGCTATTCAAGATTCAAGTTGGGTACAAGCTATGCAAGAAGAACTGGCCCAATTTTGGAAACTTGAAGTCTGGAACTCGTTGACCAACCAGACGGAAAGTATCCAATTGGTACCAAGTGGGTGTTTCGTAATAAGATGGACGATCGGGGTGTAGTTATCAAGAATAAGGCTAGATTAGTGGTTCAAGGGTTTCGACAAGAAGAGGGGATTGACTACGAGGAAGTTTTTGCACCGGTTGCACACTTAGAAGTTATCAGAATCTTCTTAGCCTTTGCTTCGTTCAAAAACTTTAAGGTGTTTCAAATGGATGTAAAGAGTGCTTTTCTGTATGGAAAAGTGAAAGAAGAAGTCTATGTCTGTCAACCTCCAGGTTTTGAAGATCCTCACTCCCCCACGAAATACTATAAGCTTGACAAAGCTCTCTATGGTCTTCACCAAGCTCCTCGAGCATGGTACGAGACTTTGTCAACATATCTTCTGGAGTGTGGATATTCAAGAGGCAAAACTGACATGACTCTCTTCACTAAACGGATTGGAGAAGATGTGATGTTGGTTCAAATCTACGTAGACGATATCTTTTTTGGGTCGACAGATGAAGCCCTTTGCAGAGAATTCGAGAAGGTGATGAAAGCGAAGTTCGAGATGAGCATGATGGGAGAACTCACGTTTTTCTTAGAATTAGAAGTGAAGAAAAGAAAAGATGGCATCCTCATTCATCAGGCTAAGTATATCAGAGATATTCTTTCCAAGTACAACATGAATGATTGCAAATCCGCCAGCACTCCTTTTGCCGCTCAGACGGAACTCACTTCAGATCTTCAAGGAAAGCCAGTGAACAAATCTTTCTATCGCTCAATGATTGGCTCGTTAATGTATCTGACCGCTAGTAGGCCTGACATAATGTGGGATGTTTGTCTCTGTGCCCTCTTTTAGACGAATCCCAAAGAATCGCATGATGCTGCCGTAAAGAGAATCTTTCGCTATCTCAAAGGAACTCCAAAGCTTGGTTTGTGGTATCCTAAAGATAGTAATTTTGATCTAATTGGTTACTCTGACAGTGATCATGCAGGTTGCAAAGTAGACAGAAAATCTGTCTCAGGAGGCTGCCAATTCTTAGGAAATCGTCTTATTTCGTGGCAGAGCAAAAAGCAGACAACAGTCTCTACATCTACCGCTCAGGCTGAATACATGGCAACTTACAGTTGTTGTTCACAAGTCCTTTGGATACAGAATCAGTTGTTGGATTATGGGATCAACATCATGAAGACTCCAATATTCATCGACAATGAAGCGTGTCTGGGGATTATGAAGAATACTATCCACCACTCCAAAACGAAACACATCGAAATTCGTATTCATGCGATTAGAGATGCGTACGAGAAAGGATACATCCAAGTGGTGCCAGTGGATTCAGTGAACTATTTACAAAAGCCTTCGATAAAGCTCGATTCAACCAGTTGGTAACCTGGTTGGAAATGGTGAACTTTCTTGAGTGGAATTGACTTTTGTTAAAATAATTGTTTTAATAATAAATAAAAATCTCATAAAATGTGCCCAACAAAAAGATTTTCTGCAAGGTTAAAATTTCTTTTCAAGCAATGGATTCTCGAAGATAAAATTTAAAAGGGGGAAGTTTTCGAGAAAATATTGTTGAGACTGAATCTTTTCTTTGGCACCTGGAAGAGAAATGATAGAAAAACTGCTAACACTTTTCTTCTGATCTTAAAACAGAAAAAGATTAAGGCCTCAAGCAATGACGTGTTAGTAGATTCAGCAATACCTTGAAGTAAACTGTGAAAAGGAGACAAACTCTAATGATCACACAAGAATTCTGAATACCCACAATGTTGTGCAACTTACGGGTAACACGTTGTGGCGTATGGCTTAATGGTTTTGAATCTTGCGTTGATAGATTGCCAAAGTCTGAGTTTCGGGTCTTTATATTGGCTAATCATTCAGGGATATCATAGTTTCTCTTCTGCTGCATCCAGACATATGCTGACCTAGACACAGCTATGATATCTTTTCAAAAAGAGCCTATGCGGCCAAAACCCTACACAAATGAATTTGTCATTGAGAATCATTCAAGTGCTTAAATCACACCGCATCTGATATCTGTCATAGCCCTCGTTAGACCTTGGTCTCTCTGCTGTACGGAAGTACTGACCTGAACATCAACTGTCTAACGTTGAAATTTCAAATACGAATGAGGTCAATATACTCACCTGCTATGAGGAATCTTTGAGCATACCTTGATCGCGGGGGTATGTCCTGATGTGGGACTCACGGGCACAACATTCTGACTGTCTCAGCATGAGTGGGGGAACATTGAATTTCTTGTCAATATTACTGCAACATGATAAAAAGGCTCTCCAATCGCATGTTGAAAGACAGGTGCATGGATTTAAAAGGACAAGCATACTGACAGTTTTTCTTGTGCCTTAATTATTTTATATATCTAACATTTTTTTTCTCTCAAACGAACAAAGTGTCACCAGTATGATCTTTTGCAGGAAAGTCACAAGATTCAAACCAGTAAACATAAAACTTTATGTGAAAAAGGAAGCTTCCTGGCCCAAAAACAACTTTCAGGATCCAGATTGCTATTTTTCATTTTTCTTAAGCTTATTTTCAAATTCTTGCACTATTTTTAATCAAAAAGGGGCACGTTTTTCGAGAAAAATTAAAATTTTCGAGCGTATTTGTTTCTAAGTTATCTTAAAGATGAAGATATCTTACAAACATATCATCGCGGCGTATTTAATGCTCCAACGTATTTAATAAATACGCTGGAAAGCAAGTATGTATATATATATATATATCTTTCAGTTTCACTTCTTTGCAAATACTTTCAAATTCATTTTATCATCTTCTTCTTCAACCTAAAAACCCAAACTCTTGTTCAATCATCACTGAATAATCTAATCAGAAATTTGTTAGATTGATATCGGTATGTTCTAGGTCTTCTAATGTAGAATGTTCGTTGATATAATGCGTTGATTTCAAAATACTATCGTGCTACATATAATATTATTTGAATCTGGTTTTTCTGGTTTTAATGGGTTTACCAAGAAAAACTTGAATCCAGCGTATTTATTATGAATGTAGCGTAAATATATTGAATATGGCGTAATTAGCTCAAACCCTCGAGTCAGCGGATTTAAGTCTTAAGAGAGTTCAAGCAACCGGGGTAATTGACAATTACACCGGTAAATCAGCGTAGATAATTTTCTTCGCTGGATACATTCTTAGGTCAAAGTTTAAATCCGCTACTCTTGTGCAGCGTAAATAACCCTTAATCAGCGTAGTTATTTCTGAATCTCGTGCATAGTCATGTGTCCGGCGAACTTAGCTGTTTTGCCCGGCGTAAATATTAGCGGTTTTATCAGTGTATTATGTATATATCTTTGTGTTATTATTATTATATACTTGTATATATATATATATATATATATATATATATATATATATATCCTCATACATAAATCTAACTTGACTCGTTTTCGATTTCCGATATGGTAAAGGAGATCATTTGGGATAAAACTCGAAAGCACAATCAGCCCTGCAAGTTGGTCCCACCTACAATTGATTTTGAAGATGTAGCATAGTGGATAAATTCAAGTAGGATCAGCTACGATGTTCAAGACGATCCAATCATCTACAACATCCACATTGAAGAATTTTGGAAGACAGCCAAAGTGTCGACCGTAGACGAAATTAAAAGAGTCACGGCAACAGTCAGGAACAAGATCTTAGTTACAGAGGAGAACATACGAAGAGTTCTCAGTGTTGGAGACAAGCACAGTGATTTGCTCAGAATGAAGAAGGATGACATCCTAGATGGATTTAAGGGATGAGGTATATTGGAGACTTCAGAGAGAAAAATGAGATTAAAAAGAAGGGCCTTACAAAGGACTGGAGATTCATTCTTCATGTATTTGCTATGAGCTTGGCACATAGGAAAGAAGGATATAACAGGTTGAACTTGGAATGGTCGGATGCTATGCTTAGCCTCTACACAAAGCAGTCATTCAATATACCTGTTGTCCATCGACTACGCCTTTCGGCCTGATCTTAGGCCCTGACTCACCCTCCGCGTGTACATTCCCATAATGATGGTGCCGCGGGATTATTAACAGTACCCTTTTTAGAGAATGTTAATAAATTCCAAAATCCATTTCGTCGTCCAGTAGCATATTTTTTAATAAAAAAGATTTCAGTTGCTACAACAATATGAACAATAAATTAGCATGTCTGCCACGTAAGATATGATCATGTTATCACAAATATAAGAAATCAAAGTATTTTGGCACTGTCAATCCAGGATCTGCTAATGAAGGTTACAGATTCGGTCAAGAAGAAGAAACTTATAATATCGTAGCCGCTCATGGTTATTTTGGCCGATTAATAAATCCCGGTGGCCTAATTTTATATCGCCAAGGAAAAACACCCTTATTTTGGTCTCATCTTTTAATGCATGGTTGATAATGCTAATTACTCCACATGGGCTATGTACCCTCGTTTTGTTCAGCTCCTCATCAATGACCAACATCCAAATCTTCCTCATGATGGCGACCTATACAAGTTCTAGCTGCCGACAGGGCATCAGATTACCGAGCTAAAAGCTGAAGAGTGGGTGCTGCTACATCAGTGGATGTATAGGGAAGAAAGATATCCTGTCGTGAAAGAAGCTTATAAGAAATACAAAGAACGTGTAAAAAGAAAGAGACAATGGGATGTTGATGAGGAAGTGGATGAAGAAGAAGAGGAAACCGAGCAGCTAGTCCGAAAGAATAAAGAAAAGCAGCGTATAAAGGAAGGGGAATCATCTAAGAAGCACAAAGAAACCCCCTATCAAGATCGATTAATGGAAAGCAGTTTCAGGGCAGGAGGAACCAGAGAATATCGTGAACATATTGAGAATCTCCGTGTGATTCATGAGGCCGAAGAAAGAGAGAAAAAAGAAGCTAAAAGAAATAGATGTCATATGACAGAATCCGAAACACCGGTAACAGTCACTAACGAGCAAGAGCAGTTAGACGAGTTTGTTGATCAGTTGATTGTTGATCCAGAAGCCCCAAGTCTCTCTCCCCCGCAGAAGCATAAGAAAACAGGGGAAGGACCATCGACAGAGGCACAACCACGACAGATACCACAACAAGCTCCTCGAAGACCACGTCCTTTTCAGGAGCTGTACGATAAGCTGGCGAAAGATATTGGGAAAGGCCCAGCTCCGGAAATCTGTTTGTTGAAACATCAACACGAACGTTATTCGCGAGAAGCTGAGGGAACAAAGAAAGAAAAACAAAGAGCTTCACGCACATGTCAAAGAACAAACGAGATTTGTGAGATTTCAGCAGGATGGGATGGAAAAGATGTATCGTATGATCAGAGAACTTTGCACCAAAGTAGGCATATCACCGATGTTCTCATCTACTGATATTTTTTATTATGAGAAGTTCAAGGTTGAAGAGGAAAGACAAAAACCTGAGGCTGCAGAAAAGAAGAAAAAGCGTCTAGAATCTGCGGTAAACGTCACTGAGGATGACAAAAGTGAAGAGGAGGAGGTAGACAGAGATGAAATGCCAGCTAGATTTGTTGAATGGGGTTTGGAAGATGATACTATTTATGAAACTGAGGACGGTGACACAGTAACTCCAATGCATCCAGAATGGTTCAGAAGAGAAAGAGAAAAGCTTCCAGATTTCTATCAGGTGGTCACTGTTGAAAAATCTGAAGTTACTGATAGAATAATAAGCTGGAAGTACTGCAATCTCAGAGGGATGTTCATCGTAAATAGACGAGGTGGTGTTATTCAACATTTCAAGACCGGAGCTGACATGAAAAGCCTTCCAAGATGGGACATTCGAGAACTGGGGAGGCTAGACTTGATAAACCCGACCAACAGCAGCATTGGAGCTGACTTTGAAAGCCTCATTTTAAGAGAATGCAATCGGGGCTTCACAGTTTTCAAGCCGCAATGACCCCGAAGAAGAGTATCAAAGATGACAAAAGATCCCATCACAGGAAAGGGAATGGTTACATGGGTCATAGATCCTGCCAAGCTCGAAACAAAAGTCAAAATTCCACCTGAACAGCCTGTCATGCTTACAAACTTCAAGAAATGGTTTTACGATGGGAAGACAGGAGAAGCAGTGATCTAATTCGTGTCTAACAAAGATATTTGCATCCTAGACCCGATGGATTTTTTATGTTCTGTCTCTCCGATCTCAACATTCTTTATGGTCACAAAATCCACGTTGGAACCGGAAATGAGTACAGAGAAGAAGGAATGTTATTCCAAAGGGCTGTGGAACGGGCTCGAGAAAGAAAGATAGAGATGATGGAGATTGTTCTCAGGATTGAGAAGCAGTCAGAAAAGGAGGAGGCAAGAAAAAGAAAAAGAAAGCACAAGTCATCATCGCAACAGAAAGCCCCTCACCATCTCAAGCTGCATCTCACCCTCAAACTCCGGTTTCATCCACATATGAAGCCACTACGGAGTTACAACAACCCTCAAGTGAAGCTATTGTTAATCGAAGCTCTGAAGAAACAATCGAAGCAACAACTGATCAACCTACCGATCAAGTTGCACAAGACAAAGATCAAGGTCCAGCCGCACTGAAGCTCGAAAACAAGATTGAAGAAACTCAAGCATGCAACGGTCTAGGGGGATACTGTTAGAACTTTTGAGACCGTTGATGCTTGATTATAAACAGTTTGAGCTGGTTTGTATTAGTTAGTCAATGTTGAAGGGTCATAAGTGTAATTGTGTGAAACTTGCTATTGGCGGCGTATTTACTAACCCAGCGTATTTATTAAATACGCTGGGTAGTCATTTTGTATAAATACTATGATCAATGAATGTATGTCCCAGTTTCTTGGACAGATTTTGGTGACCTTCTTGTGTTGTGATTTTTGCTATTGTGCTTACATCCGAATATCCAGGTGTTGTTACTGATTACATGTTATTGGGATTTCATAACAACACTAGTTGTTTGATCCATACAAGATTCTTCATCTTCTTTGCTTGGTTTTTCTTAGTATTTGTACATTCAAACAACTAATCCATATTAGTTTGGGTGATAACAATCAACCACTGTGATCCGAATACGTTTTGGGACTCACAATCACAAACACAAGTTTTAGAACATAACCCTCGACCCGCATCAAGACCCAAGGTTTAAGCCCAATTCTTGACACCATGGATGTTGGATTACTCTCTTCCATATGATAGCACTCTGAAAATAATGAACGTAGGCGAAAACCGTACGCGAAACAAAGTTATAACGAAGCGGGAATCGCGAAAACAACTTTGGTGTTTGTTGCTGATTTGAAAGACGCGAAAATCTTGTTTTAAGGTCATCCCACATCGGCCCAATCACCATTTTGTGCTTTGTTTCACACCTATAAATACCCTTGCTTGGTTCTTTATAGCTTGCAACTCTTAGTTTGAGTATAAACAAGTGGAATAACCAAAATTGGTGGCTCCACAAGCACAATACCCCTTTGGGTGTTGTGTGTAGTAGTTTTTATTTCCGCTTTCAATGAGGAGGTGCTGCCCTTCAAGCTCTTCTCATTTTGTAAAGTTCTTCTTCGAGGTAATCTTCCTTTCTTTGTTCTTTTTTTCTTCTTTCTTTTTTAATATTCATTTATTTATTGCTTTTTTAGTTTAATTAGTTTAGTTTAGGTTCTTAGTTAAGGAGCATTAGGCTCGTTAAGGTAGCCTAGTTTAGGCTTGCCTTTAGGCTTGTCGTAGCCTTGTAGAGGCTCGTTAGGCTCCACGAGGATAACATATCATGTTCGTTCATTTAGCTATGCCTAGCATAACGTTTACTTTTTTTCTTGTTACATTCGTTGTCTAGCTTAATCACGCTTATCAATTAAATTTTCTCCTTATTCTCGTGCGGTTTTCCACTAAGGACTAAAAAGGCAAATACTGTGAGTGAATCCTTACAAATTTCCCTTTTTATTCATGTTTTGGGGTGTATCATGTGTCATTTCATATATTTGGTTTATTCAAACACTTGTGCTATTACCATTATATGATCTAAAGTGTGATGTAAATGTTATTTGTTGTATTGTGTGTTTACATTTTTGTCAGTTGCGTGCAATCATTCACATTAGGCCCCATGAGTTCCTCGTTGGAGACGAGTTGAGCATCAGGTGCCTCATTAGATCGGCTCCGTTTGATTGAGCCTTGATCTCGTTGTTCATCATTTGTCATGCTTGTGTGTACATTGATTGCTAATATGTGGGTTTATGGTTAGATTTACATATGCGTTTACTCATATTTGGTTTATGCACATTTTGTTTAAATTAATCAACATGTTATTTCATTCAACTATTTAAACGGGATTCACTCGCCAACCTTTATTGACCCAAAAACCATTTTTACACATGATACAGGTGAACAGGTACGAAGAGAAGATTGGACATAGGATGGGCCTTAGTTAACAAGAAACGGATTAGTGCAATATACTTGTTATAAACATCATCTTGTCTTTGTAATTGTTTATGTGAATTATTTGTATTGTGAGACACTTGATATGAATTAATGAATATTTAAAACAAGTAATAGCAAGTCATAAGCTCTCGAGTTAACCCAATCATGCCCTGATCACCTATTCCACTGCGGGTCGCGGTGTGACAGATTGGTATCAGAGCTATTGACTTTAGGGATATAGGATAGGTTATTAGACCTTTAGAACCTATACTTTAGTCAACTAGGACCTATGTGCTTATGTGATTTCATGTTTTATTTGACTTATGATTTGCTATTGCTCACACATTTAAATTCCTTTCATTTCACACATAGACCATGCAAACACTGTATTTGTTACTTGATTATGTGATACGTGCAATGCATTATAATTATGTCATGAAGTCTACATATATGTTACATATATACATATCACTCCACCTGAAATGTACCATACGTAACTTATAAAACCCTTATTTATAAGTTCTCGATTTCCTTTAAATTTTCGAAAGTATTTCCCTCCATTTTCCAAATACTTATTTTTATGTTATTCAAACTTTTGTAATAATATATATATATATATATATAATATATATATATATATATATATTTCGTTTTCAAATCTCATCAAGGTGAGTTCTTGTGACGGGCATGTAGTAACTGGAAGGGTTCGAGTACCGGTAGTCGGGACGTCTTGTCTAGGATTGGCATTCGTATAAATCCAAATTAATGGACCAGTTTGCCTACCTGGGGACATCTGATTAGAGTACGAAGGACCTATTAGGCCAAATCATGCCACACCAAACGTCATGTGAATTAACTGCACTTTGAGTTGTCACCGTGTCCACACCTGGATGCACTCCGACTTTCATACGTTACATTCATATTTCTCTATTTTCTCCGGGTTTTAGTGTACATTACCAGGCTACCACATGCTAACCATACGAAAGCCTGGTAATCATGGGGGCCCACATGATTACGAAGGTGAAGTATGGCGGCATGCAAGGCCCAATTACGAGCAAAGCCCAAGAACACTTTAAAAGTGTTGTATTATCATAAGTTATTGTTTTCGGTTACACCCCAAAAATTTTCATTTTATCATATGTTTATATTTTTCACATCTCCGTAGCAAATTCATAAAAAATCTCACAATTTTGTTTGCGTAAATTCCTGTAGATGTCCTCTAGGCACCTTCGCGGAGGAAAAAGAACAGGAAACTCCGGTAAACGCATGGCTGCCCAAATCACCAAGCAAATGGCTGCCGTGATTCCTAACATTGTGATCCAAGTCTAACAAGCCCTTGCTAACAACCAAGTCAATCAAGTCGAACCAAACGATGTAAATGCTCCCGCAACTACATCCAAGTACTCCTATAAGCACTTCAAGTCTTGTGAACCCCCCAAAATATGAGGGAACAGAAGGGGTCACTGCACTTCTTTGATGGTTCGAGGAAATGGAAAGCACCTTCCTAAATTGTGATTGCCCTAAGAACGTAGGTTCGTTATGCTACCGGTCGCCTCGTTGGAACAACTTTAACCTGGTGGAACGCTGAAAAGGGTCGAAGAGGGGCTGAGGCTGCTGTGGCCCTAACTTGGGAACAACTCAACGAACTAATGACTAAACGGTTCTGTCCTAGGAGTGAGATCAAGAAGTTGGAGGACGAATTCTACCGCTTAAAGCAAAATGATGGAGATCATTATGGCCTATAACAAGCGTTTCCTCGAGTTGAACCAAGTGGTCCCAAATATGTTCACTCCTTCTTACCGTCTCATTGAACATTACATTAGGGGTCTTCCTTCTGGTATCCAGGATTCTGTGATGAGCACTGTACCCGCAACATTGGAAGCTGCAATAGAATTAGCCATCAAACTCACCGAAAACCATATCCGAAATGGAGACTTTAAAAAGAAGGCCACAACTGACAAGGTTTCAGTGGAAGAGCCAAAGACAACCAAGATCGAAACATTCTCCCGTTCCGATACCAAACGAAAGCGTGATGGTAAAAACTACGCTATTGCCTCGACTAATCCAACTTCACAAGCCGTACCACTCCAAGCCATCCCAATCACCCAAGTGGCACCCAATCCAACTTACCCAAACAAGAAACCCTACACTGGTCCCCACCCTCAATGCAACACCTGCCAATATCACCACCAACCCATCGTACCTTGCCGACTGTTTGCCAATTGTGGGCGTTATGGTCATCTGAGTAACACATTTTGTACTCCTCAAAACCAAGCTTCACTTTCTGCCCAAAACAAGATCCAACCCTATCAACAACCTCATTATCCATGGTTCCATATGTTCGAGCTTGCTTTAATTGTGGTAATCCTACTCATTTCAGAAACACGTGCCCTAGGCTGGTTAACATCACCAACGCTCAAGCCCAAGCAAATCCAGTTAACCAAGCAAACCAGGCAAACCCAGTACCCCCACCAGCAAGAGGGAGAGCCTACAACATCAACGCAAACCTAGTTGAGGTCAACGACGGTGCGAACAAACAACCTAACTAGCCTTTCTCCCATCATGAAGACTCAAGACTCTACTCCAGTTGTTTATTTTATTTTTATTCCCAATCCAAGCTTTAATAAATTATATTTCTTGTCCTGACTATTCAAGTTACCATTGTTTTCAATTTGGGTAATACTGTTTCAAGATTTCATTATTTCAAATTAATGCCATTAATGCAATTTATATCACGCTATGCCAATTTTTTTCATTACATGTCTCTATACATCGATTAAATTTCATGTCATTCATATCATCATACATCACGACGAACCCCGTCTCATCAGTTAGGGCAGTTGGGTCGTGTCTCACTTTTTCATAGACTGACCACTTCCTCATAACACACGAGAGAGGTATCGCCGTCATTTAGTCTTGCTTTCTTTGGATTCGATACTCAAGCATGAGTTGTTGTGTTTGTTTATGTTTGGTAGATTTTAGGACGAGTCGCATAGAACTAATCGCGACTTAATAACAAGGCCAATGAAAATTTGACAAGGACATGGTGGATACGCCGCAGGTACTTCCTATATATAAGTGTTCTTGTCAGGTGATCAAAAGCATTGTTAGACGGTTATGGAAGTTCTGTGTAAGTAGTGTCAATCTCAGTTTGGATAACGATGTGGTTGATGATTTCATTTAGTGAGGTAACTTTATCATTATGACGCTCCGATTTTCTCAAAACCCTTTATCATGAGACAATATTCAATTAGCCATCTCCGTGTTACAATGCTTTTCACTTCTACATGTCAGGCATCAAAAAGCGATTCATGTAGCAGGGTATTCAACCCTTACTAGGAATGTTACCGCCTCAATCAAAATCCAAACTTCACACTCACCTAGTTACGTATATCCATAGCATCATCGAGATTTTGATTACCTAGCATACTCAAGATCCAATCTATAATAAAACCTATTAACTAACCCTCAAGGACGGTTCCCTCCTAATTTTGGAACGAAATTCCTAAAAGTAGGGGAGACTTTAACATCCGCCAAAAACAGGTATCCAGAAGTCCGGCCCACTTTGAATCCGGATCCTAACCTTTAAACCTCGGAAATTTTCGCGAAATAAATAACCGTTGAAAGATTTTACTCTTAAATTTAAATTCATTTATCGATTTATTTATTTATTAATTTAATTTAATTAATATCATAATTAAAATCATTAATAAAATCTAATTAGTTTTGTTATGTTTTAAAGTGAGTTTTAAGGTAATATGAGTTGGTAGTCAAGTTAGTTCGGATAGTAGAGTTAAGGGGTCTGATTTGTAACATTTCAAAACTTTAAATTTTAAAAAAAATATAAAATAGTGGACTAGGGATTCGAACCCGGGTCTCGCCAACAAACGAAACACTTGAGCCACTCCACCACATCAAACCTTTGTTAAAAATTCCATTTCCAAAATCCTTAAACACTGCAATCCCTTTTGAATTACCTTTACCACCCAAATGTTAAATAGCTAAACGGATACCTCCTAATTTCGGGATGAAATTTCCAAAAGTAGGGGAGACTGTAACATTCGTAAAAAATGAATCCTAAAACCTGACCCATTTTTGTAACTCGATCTGTTTTCATATTCCACGTAATTTTTTTAATTTTTAAGCAATAAATGTCTTGGATTATATGTTTTGATCATACATGTTATCATATCTGGTGATTTATAGTCTTATAACATGTTTTAGACAACCTTGTAAATTCATTTCCATGTATTTTGAAGCAACCCTCCATATCTCTAAGGTCTAAAACTAAGGTTTTCCTTAAGTTAATCAAAAACTTTGTAGACTTTGTGAACATACCTAGTACATCATATCCTAACCTTCTTATCATCTAAACTTCATTATAAACATGACTTAAGATAAGACATTGTGTTTTGGAGGGTTTAGATGTAAATGATAGCAAGTAAGAAGCTCTACATGAAGTATGCTTAGTTTTGTCATAAGATTACTTTCGGGTGACTTTCTTGCCAACTTTTATCCATCCTTAAGCTATCATTCTAGTCCATTCAAAGCTCCAAGATATACTTGGTATACTAAGGATCAAGTAGGTTCAAATGGTGCATAAAACTGAGCTCTAGCGTAACGGGAATCACAAACACAAATTTTAGAACATAACCCTCGACCCGCATCAAGACCCAAGGTTTAAGCCCAATTCTTGACATCATGGATGTTGGATTACTCTCTTCCATATGATATCACTATGAAAATAATGAATGTAGGCGAAAACCTTGCGCGAAACGGAGTCATAACGAAGCGGGAATCGCGAAAACAAGTTTGGTGTTTGTTGCTGATTTGAAAGACGCGAAAATCTTGTTTTAAGGTCATCCCACATCAGCCCAATCACCATTTTGTGCTTCATTTCACACCTATAAATACCTTGCTTGGTTCTTTATAGCTTACAACTCTTAGTTTGAGTATAAACAAGTGGAATAACCAAAATTGGTGGCTCCACAAGCACAATACCCCTTTGGGTGTTGTGTGTAGTAGTTTTTATTTCTGCTTTCGACGAGGAGGTGCTGCCCTTCAAGCTCTTCTCATTTTGTAAAGTTCTTCTTCGAGGTAATCTTCCTTTCTTTGTTCTTTTTTTTCTTTCTTTTTTTTAATATTCATTTATTTATTGCTTTTTTAGTTTAATTAGTTTAGTTTAGGTTCTTAGTTAAGGAGCATTAGGCTCATTAAGGTAGCCTAGTTTAGGCTCGCCTTTAGGCTTGTCGTAGCCTTGTAGAGGCTCGTTAGGCTCCACGAGTCTAACATATCATGTTCGTTCATTTAGCTATGCCTAGCATAACGTTTACTTTTTTTTCTTGTTGCATTCGTTGTCTAGCTTAAACCACGCTTATCAATTGAATTTTCTCCTTATTCTCGTGCGGTTTTCCACTAAGGACTAAAAACACAAATACTGTGAGTGAATCCTTACAAATTCCCCTTTTTATTCATTTTTTTGGGTGTATAATATGTCGTTTCATATATTTGGTTTATTCAAACACTTGTGCTATTACCATTATATGATCTAACGTGTGATGTAAATGTTATTTATTGTTTTGTGTGGTTAAATTTTTGTCAGTTGCGTGCAATCATTCACATTAGGCCCATCAGTTCCTCGTTGGAGACGAGTTGAGCATCATGTGCGTTATTGGATCTGCTCCGTTTGATTGAGCCTTGGTCTCATTGTTCATCATTTGTCGTGCTTATGTGTATATTGATTGATAATATGTGGTTTGTGGTTAGATTTACATATGCGTTTACTCATATTTGGTTTATGCATATTTTGTTTAAATTAATCAACATGTTATTTCATTCAACTGTTTAAACGGGATTCACTCACCAACCTTTGTTGACCCCAAAACCATTTTTACACATGATACAGGTGACCATGTATGAAGAGAAGATTGGACATAGGATGGGGCTTAGTTAACAATAAACGGATTAGTGCAATATACATGTTATAAACATCGTCTTGTGTTTGTAATTGTTTATGTGAATTATTTGTATTGTGAGACACTTCATATGAATTAATGAATATTTAAAACAAGTAATAGCAAGTCATAAGCTCTCGAGTTAACCCAATCATGCCCTGATCACCTATTCCGCTGCGGGTCGGGTGTGACATGATAACTTTTCAACAATTTGGTCAATGAAACATAAAGGGAAATGGACTTTAGAAGTTGCAGAATTCAACTTCCTATAATCAATACAAATACGCCACCCGGTTACCGGCCGAGTGGCGACCTCTTCACCTGCGTCATTTATGACGACTCGAATGCCCGCCTTTTTGGGAACAGTTTGTGTAGGGCTCACCCATTGGCTATCAGAGATGGGGTATATGATACCCGCATCTAGCCACTTTAGTACCTCCTTCTTGACAACTTCTCGCATGTTAGGATTCAATCTCCGTTATGTGTCAGCACTGTTCGGCGGTAAGTGCACTAGTTGTTTCGGTGCACTGCTTTAACTGTTTCGAGTTGCGACAATTAAAATGTAAAACATGCATCATTAAAATGTATTCCGTGATATTTCTAAATATATGACATGTAAGCATGCAATATTGACGTTTAAACATATAATTGAACAATATAAGTGGGTATTAAATGTACAGAAGTTACCAAAAGAATGCCGATTGTCACATACTCCCCCTGTTAAAGAGAATTTCGTCCCGAAATTCAAGCTCAGTCATCCGTCGCAGGAGTCTTCTCAAACAAGTGAGGGTATTTGGCTTTGATTTGGTCTTCACATTCCCAAGTATACTCGGGTCCGTGTTGGGAGTTCCAACGGACTTTGACTAATTTGATACGACTTCTCCGTGTCTTCTTGACCTTCCAGTCCATAACCTCCACAGGTTCTTCAATGAATTGGAGTTTTTCGTCAATGTGAATTTCATCTGCATGGATGATATATGTTTCATGTGTTGGACTCTTTTTGAGATTCAACACATGAAATGTGTCGTGTACACTACTAAGCTCGTCCGATAGTTTCAATTTGTAGGCACGGTACTGATCCTTTCCAAGATCTCGAATGGTCCAATGTACCGTGGGTTAAGCTTTCCACGCTTTCCAAATCTTGCTACGCCCTTCCAAGGCGAGACTTTCAACAAGACTTTGTCTCCGACCTCGAAGGATAACGGTTTCCGTCTCTTATCCGCGTAGCTCTTTTATCGATCATGAGCTGCCAAGGTCCATCACACATGCACGAAGCATATCTTCTAGTGTTTGGATGGTCTATTCGCTCTGGTCGTCCGTTTGTTCCCATTTCCATACGGGAATCTCGCGTTTTTGTAGTAAACCTGAGGGTTTTTGATATTCGGCTTTAACCTTTGCACAAGTTAAGCATTTCCCGACATAGGTCACGATGTCGCTTCTAAGGTTAGGCCACCAAAAGTATTCTTTCAAGTCTTGGTACATTTTGTCCAATCCTGGGTGGATCGTGTACTTAGACTTGTGCGCTTCGTCGAAAACAACTCTCGAAGGCCGCCAAAGAGTAGAACCCAAATTCGGCCCATAAGGCATAACGTTCCATCATCTCTAGGCACTAATTACTTTTCCATGCCTCGAAGTAATTCTGCTTTAATATGTTCTCCCTTAAGAGCTTCTTGTTGTGCTTCATGAATTTGTGTGGTAAGGTTCGTTTGAATCGTCATTTCCAATGCTCGAACCCTTAATGTCTTAACTCATTCCTTGCGGCTCAAGGCGTCTGCTACAACGTTCGCCTTGCCGGATGATACTTGATTTCACAATCGTAGTCGTTCGACAATTCAACCCATCGTCGTTGACGCATATTTAATTATTTTTTATTAAATATATGTTGAACACTTTTGTGATCCGTGAAGATAGTGCATTGTGTTTCGTATAAATAATGTCGCCATATCTTCAAAGTGAATACCACCGCACCTAACTCAAGCTCGTGCGTGGTATGGTTCTTCTCGTGAACTTTTAGTTCGTGGGACATGTACGCGATTGACTTTTTCCCGTTGCATAAGCACGCAACCTAATCCTTGATGAAAAGCATCATAGTATACTACAAAGTCATCGTACCGTTAGGAAATGATAAGATCGGTGCATCACACAGTTTATCCTTAAGAAGCTGAAATGCCTCTTCTTGTTTTTCGCCCCTATCAAACTTCTTGTCTTTCTGCGTGACGGAGGTTAGTGGTTGAGCAACTTTAGAAAAGTTCTCAATGAATCTCTGATAATAGCCCGCTAAACCCAAAAATTGTCGTACTTCGGTTGGAGTTTTGGGCGCTTCCCAATTCTTAATTGCCTCAATCTTCGAGGGGTCTACATGTATGCCTTTCCCGTTCACCACATGTCCGAGAAATTGTACTTTGTGAATCCAGAATTTGCACTTGCAAAACTTCGCGTAAAGTTTCTCCTTCTTTATTAGCTCCAAAATGGTTCTGAAATGTTGTTCATGATCATCCTTTGATCGTGAATATATTAATATATCATCAATAAATACTATCACGAATTTGTCGAGATACAGCTTGCATACACGGTTCATTAAATCCATAAACACCGCCGGTGCATTTGTAAAGCCAAAAGGCATAACAAGAAACTTGTAATGACCATAACGAGTTCAGAATGCCATCTTCGGTATGCTTTCTTCTTGAATCCATAACTGGTGATATCCAGACCTTAAGTCTATCTTGGAGTAGAAGCTCGAACCTTGTAGTTGATCGAATAAGTCATCAATCCTCGAGAGATTCTTGATGGTGAGTTATTCCACTCTTGGTAATCTATGCACATTCTAAAAGTCCCGCCTTTCTTTTTCACGAATAAAACTGGAGCTCCCCAAGGTGAGAAGCTTGGTCTAATGAATCCCTTATCCAACAACTCTTAAAGTTTTGTGGATAACTCTTGCATTTTAGAAGGTGCTAATTAATATGGAGACTTGGCTACGAGTGTGGCTGCCGGTACCAGGTCGATGTGAAACTTGACTTATCGTTGTGGTGGTAATCCTGGCAAGTCTTTAGGGAAGACTTCCAGGAATTCTTTCACCACGGGAATATCCTCAAGTTTCGGCTCCTCCGCTTTCTTGTCAACTACATGAGCTAGAAAATCTATGTAATCTTTTCGTAGGCACTTCTGGGCCTTCATGCAATTGATGATCTGCAATGGTGTGTTGCACTTCTCTCCGTGTATGACAAGTGTCTCCTTATTCGGTAGTGGGATACGAATAATCTTCTCGTGACATATGACTTCGGCTCGATTATCGAATAGCTAATCCATGCCAACTACTACGTCGAAACTACCCAACTGAACGGGTAAAAGATCTATATTGAATTTCTGCTCGCCAAGTTCCAAAGAACATCCCTTAGTTGTTTCCCATGACTCGACTAATTTACCATTTGCCAATTCTATAGAATAAGGAACATCTAGCTTACTTGATTCTACGCCAAGTACATTTTTAAATTCCATAGAAATAAAGCTAAAATCGGCACCGGTATCAAATAATATGGATGCGAAATGATTGTTGATAGGAAACGTACCAGTGACCACATTAGGCTCTTGGCGCGATCTCTTGTTCCAATCACAAAAGATCTCCCACGAGCTTGATTTTCTTTATGACAATCCTTCCTAAAGTGGTTCTTGTCACCACATCCATAGCATCCTTACCCACGCCCATTCCCATTACCGTTTCCCGCTCTATTCCTATTCTCGTTCCCATTCCCAGCTCCTCCTCTAGTACCTGTTGCCCAACAAGCTTTAGTGAGGTGACCAATACACTTATCACATCTGATCACACGACAAGCACCCAAGTGATGGTACTTGCACTTTTCACACTTGGGCAAATTGCCCGCATACTTCTTGACACAAGTATTGTTGGTGGCCACAAATGCTTTCGCCTCCTTAGGCGGGTTAGTTTCCTTCTTCTTGGTGTTGTTATTGGTATGATTGTTGTTGGTCACACGTGTTCCCTTCTTGAAGTTCGAGTACTTCCTTTTTCCATCACTTGAAGACTTGACATGAGATTCCCTCTTCTCAGTGCCCTTCACCTTTAACTTCTTCATCCTTACCGCGTCTTCAGTGAGACTAACAGCTAAGGTCACAGTCTGAGTGATGGTGGTGGGGTTAGCAGATGTAACCGTGCTTCGAATCTCGGGAGCTAGACCCCAAATATAGCGTTCAATACGCTTGACTTCTTGTGAAACAAGATAAGGGATCACAAGAGATAGGTCATGAAACCTTTGTGTGTACCCCACAATGTCAGCTCTGACCATGGTAAGGTTCCAGAATTCAGTCTCCAATTTCTGGAGTTCAACCCAAGAGCAGTATTTTTCCCTCATTCTTTCCTTCAGATCTTCCCACGTCATCCCATAAGCAGCATCGTCACCCAAAGTTTGCACTTGTAAATTCCACCAAGCTAGTGCCTCATCGACACACAGACAAGTGACAAAAGTAACGTGTTGGTTGGCGGAACATTTGCTCATTCGGATACTAGAATCTATCTTTTCAGTCCATCGCACAAAAGCCACAGCATCGCTGGTGCCATCATAGTTCAGTGGTTTGCAATCTAGAAACTACTTGTATGTGCACCCTGAAATTTGCATAAACGGATTAGATGAGCAAATAATTGAAACGCACGGTTTGATTAATAAGAGAATTGTTTAAGTTGTAACAAACAACTAAATATTACCGTTAACATTGTTTCCTCCAAAAGAACCGCCTGGTATGTTACCGCTGGTACCACCGCTGTTTTCGTTACGGTTCGCCTCATACTGGGCTATAGCTTGTGATATCCTTTCTTCCAGCAAAGAGTTCAATTCCGCCTCATTCCTAGGCATTGGTGGAGGTGGGGGTGGGTTCAGTGGTCCGTCTGCGAACAACTATCCTTTTTGGTGCCATGATCTTGCAAAATGATGTAACAATAGAGATTAGGCATTTATTTAATAATAATTTTTTACCAAATATATAAATAAATAGATAAACACGACCAAGCAATCCATCATGCGAACACTAACTCATACAAAGTTACAAGACATGTATAAATAGTCAAATAAATGTGTCGTAAAGAAAACACCAAGTTTTTCATATATATCAAGACAACTTGTTACATAATCATTTGTAAAGGAAACAAAAATGCGCTCAGGCTACATCGCCCGATCATACAAGTCTAATGCATGAAAATTGGTTAAATCTTCCTTCACATTGAGCGATCTTTGGTCTTCCAGTTGTCTTCAAAACTCGGTGTGTAGTTCTCCTAATCAAAAACAGATAGCTGGTGCTCGTGACAAAAGTACCTGCAAAACAAAAGATCTATGGTGAAGGGGGATATGGTGGTGGAGTCGGGAATGCTAAACTACGGAGGTGGGCGACCTCCTCCTCAAGCTCATAGACTCGACGGGGCAAAACACCTACCTGCTGCTCGAGCACCAACACGCGAGCACGAGATCAACTGGTGGCATGGGGTTGGTGATGGTGGGGACGAAGGTGGTGGTGGTGTAGCTGGTGGTGGATAAGCTGGTGGTGTTGGAGGTCTGGTATCAGCCTGCCTCTCGAGGTCGTAGACCCTCTTGCAGAGGATTTGTATATGAAGCTCTAAGGAGTACACCAAGTCCTCCATAGAGTATGGAGTGAAGTGAGATGGATGGTATGGATCTGCAGTGGGCATGACGTGAGGCGGGGAGTACCGAGTCGAGAGATGCTCGACTGGCACATGTGAGGATGGGCGAGGCGGCTGATGTGAAGAGCCCACCTCGAGGTGGGGTGATGGTCGTATCCAAGCAAAAATGCCAGGATGAGTGTACTGAACCGAAGTGGATTGGGGGCTAATGGTCTTATCCAAGCAGAAATGCCATCTGGCATCGGGTAATGTGGGGTGTGGGGGTGCGAAGTGATGTGTGAGTAGCTACTGAGGTGGGAGTCAAGTAGCAATGGGTACAATATCAAAGCTGCTATCAGTAGCATCCGCCTGAAGCCCTGCTCGGCGGATGGAAGAGGAAGAAGCGTGATCACCCACGTCAGACGAAGAAATAGCTATAACTGAAACAATAGGAGAGGACACCTCCAAAATGGCTATATCAATAACCTCCCCGTCACCAATGCCTCATTAAGATGATCAACGTGGAAAACAGGGACCTTGTCCCCATCATCTGACAGGTCAATGATGGGAGGCCACATGGCAAGTAGAATAGCATCAAAGGGTATGATATGAATGAGGTGCTCCTCTGGGTGGCCAATGATGATCTGGTTGTGGTACTGAGGGGGTAAAGCTAGAACATCGATCACCAGAAGGACGTCATCATCAGCCTAAGCAGGCAAAGCAAAAGGCTGGAAATCCTCCATGTCCTCGTTTTCGGACACGAAATCTAGGTCCTCCTCTAGCTCGGACTCGCTGTCTGAAGATATGAGATGTATGATAGGTCCGATCTCATCATCGGGAACAATCTCCATGGGGTCGGTGTCTTCGTACACGCCATTCTCTGATGAAGACATGATAACCTTGAAAATTTTATTTATATGACATATATATTAACAAAGAAATTTCTACTTAATATATATACATGAATTGCATCAGTCACATGAGTTCATTTTAAGTTGTTCTAGTTGTGTCGTGCAGATTAACTTAATGTTTCATGTCTACTTTGTAGGGACTAAGTCACGTAATGTCCTTGCTTTGTTTTTATGAAATGAATTTATGTAGTGGACCTTGCGAAATGTGTTTGTGCAACGAAAATCTCTTGTTCTTGTAAAAATTGTTTTTTTTATGAGAGGATCCAGGTGATTGTAAACTAGACTTGATAAAAAAAAAAGAATCCTGGTTCACTACAATCGAAGCTCTGATACCATCTGTCACACCCGCTCATAGGCGGAAGCACGAGGTGTGATCGTGATTGATTCTCATTGCATTCGATATAAGTCAACATACTAAATGAAATAAATAACTCGAATGCTAAATGTCATAGATAATTTTCAAAGACCACGCAATGTAAAGTATAGTTTACATCTTCTTCAAAAGATTACAAGTTTAACAAGACATCATTTAGCAAAATAAAAGTTCATAGATTATGGCTTTGCCCATTATATCACCACAAGGAGGCGGTATATAATAGATAAATCCCACAAAAGTGGCATCGAGTTTTGATTCTTGATTCGTGTCTTGTTCATGCGCATGGTCCACTATTTGCCTAAAATATATGTAAGTTTAAAAATGTCAGACAAAGTTGGTGAATTCATGTTGTTGTTTTTTTGTATAAATTGAATCCATAAAATGTGAGATGTATTTGTATAAACACCGGTATGTTAAAGCGTCAATAAAATCGTTGATCATTAATGTATAGCATGGACATTAATATGTGTGACGATATAGGAAGCAATCCAACCCTTGACGTTTTTTGTGTCAATTACCCTCGACCGGGACACCAAAGCACTCTTCTGTATGGGTCACATGGACCAAGAGTGGGGCTCATCAAAACCCGATAGATCTATCCCCTTCCATTCCTGGATCTAATGATGATTAATGGTGATTAAGTACAACCCTATTCGCGCATGATCTATGTTGTTCGGTTTATTTTGTTCCATTTCCTAGCTTATCATACCACTTGTACATGTTTAAAACTATAAAGCATTTAAAGAGGGGACATAAACTCACTAAGTGTGTTCCGTAAGCGTACTAAAAATCAATGGTCGTCTTCTCGTCTCGCAACATAACCTACAAGCATCCAAGATCGATGTATGTTAAAAATAATATATTTTAAACTTGTTCTAGTACAAGTATACTTATACTACTTTGTGTGTTCTTGTATATGTATACATTTGACCAAGTCAAATTTGATGTGAGGTGTTGTTAAATAATATTTCTAATATTATTTTAGTATAAATAAACTTGTATGAATACTTGAATATCTTGTATTTTTACTATGTGTATACTTAGACAAGTATACATGTATTTAGGTATAAGTACTTATGTGTTTAGTATTAAAATCATTCCTTATGAATTTTGTATTTTTCCGGAGTTATACTTCTTGTCATTTATGAATACTTTAGTATTCTTAAAATTTATGATTTTAAGATTTAGTACATGATTTCTTCACTTGGTAAAATCATATGTTTGCATATTTCGAAAATAGTCCAAATATAGGATCTTATGTAATATATATATATATATATATATATATATATATATATATATATATATATATATATATATATATATATATATATATATATTTGTAGATTCATCAAAAAAAATATTTTTAAGACGTGATAAAAATGTATCTTTTTGTCGTCGTCAAAATATTTTGTTCTCAAGTTTGACAAAATAATATATATCTTCTATACTTGCAAAATATAATTTTTACCACTTGTTCGGTTTACAAATATATTTTACCAAGCTTCGATATAAACTGTATTTTAAATCCGGAATATATATAGTCTGTCCATTTGTCCGAAGTGTCCATGAATTTTGATAAGGATATATTTATATATATAAATATATATTTTGTATTCTTGTCCATACACCCATTTATGGTAATCATGTGTATGATTATACTTGAATGCTTTCCAATGTATATTAAGTTTATTTTTGTATTTGTATCTCTTGAGAGTATTCAGTGGATTATGATGTTCTACGTGTACACTATAATATACAAATAACCACACAATTTTAGGGTGACCACTAAATATATATAATTTTCCCTAATTATATATATTTATATCAATTTTTATCTTTAAGAAAGCTCTTATTTCTTAAGTTATATTTTGTATAAAAATTGGGGAAAAATCATGCTTAACATCTTTAAACATTTAGCTAGTAAAAAGTCTTGTGAAATTTATATTTTTCTAAGTGTTATAATCTTTTTTGCCATAGTTCCCCTTGTATTATGGACTTTTCCCATGTCTAAGACATGTATTTTTATGCTTCAAAACTACACTATCCATAAAAATTTTTAGGACCTTTTATGTAATAAAATTCAAATATATATGCATGAACTTGAAATAACGTATTAACTTTTAAATCTATGCTTTTCAATATACATGCATGAACTTGAATTTTATTATTTATTGTCCGAATCGGACATTTTTGGTGCTAGTATGCCTTTCGGAAGGTGTTAAAATATATTATTATCTTTCCACTTATGGTTTGGTATAATTTTGATGTCGGACTTAAATCTAGGCCCTAAATCTATACCGACCGTGTAACACCTTGTAAATTCAGGTCCGGTAATATACCGACACGTGTATATACTCACGGATGAAGCCTCGAATAAATTAGCCGCTCATCTTGCACAAACGTTTCCAATTCGCATATTTTCCATATGTCGGACCACAAGCTACGGTCTGCCGACCGTAGCCTACAACGAAGTCCTTAAACTCTCTTTCTTTTATTATTTCAACTTTCAACAAATGACTCAGACGCCCCTGGACTTCATTATTTTCATATTCTTGCATAATAAAGCCATCTCTCGACCCAACGGCTCCTGGTTGAAGTGATATCTTTTGATTTACCATCCTTGAGTGTTCCGCATCATCACCGAACCTTAAAATTTACTAATCTAAGCTATTTAACCTATAAAATCATAAGAACTCGTATTTATCACATTTTAAGTTTGTAACCATTTAAAACTCACTAAAAGCACATATTATAACAAACATTAATGTCCGGGTATTCACACTCTTTATCAGTATGCCACATGTTGAATGAGAAAAATTAGTTGTGTCATTGTGTCATTGGATATAGTCAAGGGACAATTCAAAAACCTATATTCTTTGAGGGACTAAAAGTGTCAACATGCCAAATTCGGCCAAGTTGCCACATATCTTGCAATATGCCACCCTCTTGCAGTTCTTGACACCTATCTAACCACTTGTACTTATCGTACAACACTTCTAACACCTGGCATCATCCTCATTCATCCCCTTGCACTATAAATAACCCATCAATTTCACTCCATTCCTTGCTCATTCCTCTTCTCCGCTATATTACGCTCTCGGAAGTTCCTGGTCATCTAGGAGCATCCCTTTGAGTTCTAAACTTTCTCTTGGATCACTTGTAAGTGTTCCATCTCTGCTCTTTTCTTTTATAGGCTTTTAATAGCCAAAAGTCAAGCATTTTCGATAAACGCTTTGACTTTCAGTTAAAACCATTATGGTCTAGCCATTTTTCAAAATGAACATGGCTAAGTGATCGTAATTAAGTAGGTATTGATCCCTTAAAAGGGCACCTCCTAAGAATCACGTTTACTGGGTCAATTAACGGGTCAAAGAAACGGGTCAGATTGAATAAATGTTATAATCTGAGTTTATATATGTTATAAATATGTTTTGACACTTAAACAAGTTGGTAATAATTATTAGAACCAGTGGGAACATGTTCGGCTCGTCAATTCCAGTCCTAGGGTCGGTTGGCAATCAAAAGTCACAAAGTTTTACTTCTGCGATAACTTTCGATTCCGACCCGATTTAGATTAGTTTACTACTGATTTATGGTTACATTATGATCGTAATATAGTACAGCATAACCCTCTGATGTTGTATTACATGATCATTATCAAAATCTGAGTTTATGCACAGGTTCCACTAATATGTCAAACTTTGACCAAAATGCCTTTTTACATAAAATAAGGTTTTAATAAACAACGAACTTGCAAATGAATTACCTATTGATATGTTAATAAAATTAACATATTATGATGTTATTATTCTGATCATAAACTGAGTTTTATATAATATCGTAAATTATGCTTTTAAAAGGACCAAAATGCCCTTTCAGTGCATAGTTTGGTCCTAACCCATAAACCACACTTATGTTTGACATCTTACTGATAATATATCATAAATTAAGTATTTTTCGAAAATGTTTATGATCATAAATTCAGAATATACGCAAGTTCCTTTTTATACGTCATATAATGATCAAAACGCCTTATGAGGCATAGTTTCGTTTTAAAACCTTAACTGGCATATAAGTTGATATCCTACTGATATTACAACTTATTTAAAGTATAATAGCATATAGAACTTGTTCATGACTCACCTTGTTACCCGATATCGCTTATATGCATACGGTTAAGTTTGTGTAACTAGTTTACGAAAATTAACCGAAACGAGTTTAACCTTATCATTTTAATCTCAAATTCCAGAATGTTAATTGTTTACCCACGTCATACAAGTCTTAGTACTTGTTGGGTTTAAACTAAATTCTATCCTGCCATCGCTTAATCTAGCGTATCGTACTATTTTAATTCTTTAAGCTAGCCGGTCTGAGTCTATGACTTAAATAAGAACCATTAGCATTCTAATTGGTTAGTTTATGCCATCATTCCAGACTAGAAGCCTTCCAGTAAATGCTATCTACACTTATCTATTGAATAAATGGCTAAGATAATATAAACTTTGCATTTAAAGTCAAGTACTAGCTCAGGTAAATGCTTTTAACTTATTTTCCCTATACGGGCTTGGGATATGGTAATTATTACTACTTGGTGGGAATGGGATCAATTAAATGCTGGATTGTGGCTACTAAATCCGCATATTCCGTTTTGATCAGTTTTGTTTGATAACTTAAACATTGGGGGTTAACGACCGTGTCCTGGATACCCTCGGCTCATTTAAGTTACTAATGGCCTTGACCGAAGCACGGGGTGTAGGCATGCACCTGACAGATGCGAATGCTAAAATATATTTTACCTACAAGTTGGGGATAACTCCTTCGTGGGTTTATTAGTCGTGTGTCAGTTAATCATGTCTCGGTTTCCATGGGCCCCATACGTATTGACAAATATGTGAATCTGTATACAAGGTTAAAAGCTTAACTTTCCCAAGTTATAAAAAGATTTTTATGTGCCCTGTGCACTTAAATCAATTTTTGAAATGTTTTCAAAACGAGTCAGTTAATTGTCTTTACAAGCGAAAACTGACGTATTTTCAAAAGACTAAGTTGCAGGTACAATACGAAATAGGCTGGAAGCTGCTTCGTAGTGATATAAGAGTATCTTGCAAATCCTTAGATCTGCCTAAATTCTGTTGTACATCTTTTGTATATTTTATGATCCGCCTATGGATCTTTAGTTACAAGCCATCTGTATATTATTTTTGATCTTTGGAAATTTTTGGTTTATAGTAGTATTTTAAACTCTAAGACTTTCGTTGTGCTATGTTAATTGACTATGATAACATCAACTTACGTCACGATAGTCCCCACCCAATCCCATCGAGATTTGGTTGGAAATTCGGGGTGTGACAGGTTGGTATCAGAGCCAACGTTGTGAAAATTAAACACTATCCTTTTGTGTTTAATCTCAAACTTACACAATAACACATTCCTTAGACTCCCGAGTCTAGGCATTGACCTAGGATTACTCATTTCATTATTAAGTTATTATTATTGTTTTTGACTTGATTTTAACAGAAAAATGTCGCCAAGATTCAGAGGACAAAGTGGAACAGGAAAGGTCCAATGAGGGGAGGATCATCAGGGCGCATCCCTTCACAACCTCACAACTCAAGTTCTTATCAAGATTCGGGAGATTCATCTCCATGGCAACCAGCGAGTCTATCTCTCATGAATAAATGCCCCCACACTCCCAAAATTCTTACCATTCTCACCACTCACCACTCCCAACATTCACACCACTCTCACCACTCCCATCATTCCCACTCACATTCATACCATGAAGAATTTAACCCAGACCTTTTTTTTAACCCACCTCCAGCTGATCAGAATTAGTTGGGTCAACAAATGTTATGGACGAGGAGTCCGATCCGGAGATGCCACCGTCGGGGTCACACGGACACCCATTCAAATTTCTAGTGGCTCTAACTCTTATGCAGGGTCACCTTACCAAGGTCCTAATGAATGGGACCAGTATTGGAGTCAATTTACTTTTGTTAACACTCCTTCATACCACTCTCCAACACAGCCTCCACCACCTTCACATGAAGATATCCAAATGGAACCGGTGGAGCAACCTCAGCCACCATCTGAGCCAGCAAGGAAGAAACGTGGTGCACGCATGTCTGTACATGCAGGACAACGGTCGGGTTCGCTACCACCATTGCCCAAAACCTACACTGCCATTCCTGAGGACCCTCAAACACTTCACCTGTGGTGGAACCAACACCACCACCTGTAGTTCAACCACCGCTGTCAGGTTTTAATAACCTTATCCCTACATATCAAGATACGTCTGAATATAATCCTTTTAACCCAACTACGCCGATGAACTTAGACTATCAGGCACTATCACATGACCCATATATGCAAGCGGTCACGCATAATGCACTTTACCCGTCTCTCTTCCCACCTGCTTATCCACCTACTGGATACCCAAGTTATGGGTACCAGTATCCTGTTGTGCCTAAACTACAACCACAACCTCGCCACCTCTTGAGGCCATTAATGAGGCCTTGGAGCGGATGAAAGAAATGCAACAACAGGCTGAGAGAACAGAGAAGAAGAAAAATAAGTTCTTCAAGAAACTTTCCAAGTTAGTCAAAGGAAAAAAGGACAAGTGAAGTTTCTTCTATTTTTATGTTTTGTAATTCTTTCTTTAGTCCCTACTTGGATATGTTATTTCTTTTAGTCCCTGCAAGGACAATTAGTTTAAATTTATTTCAAGTTTTGTTTAAGGCAAGTATTGTAATTTTTCTATTGTTATTAAATGAAATACTTGGAATTTTATATATATATATATATATATATATATATATATATACATATGTAATCGTTACGTCCTCTTCAAGCAATCGTCTTGATTTTAACTTAAATTATTGATCCGCTATATAATTCCAAAAGATCATCTTAATGGTTTTGATTAGCCAAATGGCAAAGTCCATATTAATTGGCAAATTATAAAAGATAGTTAAGGATGAATAGCCCTTCTATCATGATAGTTAAGGAAGATTATCCCTTCTATCCAGAGGTGGTGAACTATTTTCAAGCCTCCAAGTAATTAAGGTCAAATGCGACCATGAATATTATTAATCAACCATTAAGATAATTCTGTGTTAACATTCAAGCAATGTTAATACTCTTGGCAGTGTGACTTGAGGAACCACACTAACCGTCTAGGTGATGGACTACGTCCCAACCTTATAGCCTATGTGATCAAATTTGATCCCGGCTAATATCATCAATACGATAATAATAATAATAATAATAATAATAATAATAATAATAATAATTAACATCCATTAGTGATAAAGTGCCTACGGCTATGATTTAACATCCATTAGTGATGATTTGCCTACGAGCAATACTATATTGTCAATTAAGACAATGACAGTTGTAACCTTATGGTTCCCTGTCCAAGGTGGTGAGCTATGCTCAAGCCTCATAGTCTATTTGATCAATAATATCACGACTAACATCATCAGGGTGATGATT
Organism: Scalesia atractyloides; assembly: GCA_947069175.1. Lineage (NCBI taxonomy): Eukaryota > Viridiplantae > Streptophyta > Magnoliopsida > Asterales > Asteraceae > Scalesia > Scalesia atractyloides. Next base: position 37,879,617 of record CAMTDV010000008.1, on the reverse strand, counting down.
ATCTATCTTGACATCTTAGGTAATGTTAATTAATTTGCCTACAGGCCATATTATATTGCCAAAAATGACAATGACAGCTGTGACTTTACGATCCACTGTCCAATAATATATGGACTACGTCCAAATTTAGAAAGCCTTTTGATGGTCCCTTTGAGATCTAGGCCAATTATACCTAAAATATCTCAAAGAATATTCATTTAAAATGTTAAGCCTGACAGTTGTATTTCTATGCACACTGGTTCAAATAGGCAATGGATATATATATCCAAACTTTATAGCCTATACGGTTATTAATGCCATGGCTAATGTATGTTTAATTTAGTCACCAAACTTCAGACATGACTAATATAGATGAGGCACAAAGTAGTCGATGTGTTAATTATACTGACAATGCTAAAAACATAGTCATCAATGCTGATGATTTCCAAGCTTGCATTGATGCAGCTATTGGAAAGGCCATGGAAAAGGCCGTGGAAAAATTGAAGGAATCGAGCGCTACTCGCTCCAAACATTTATCTATTTCACCATCTTTAACTCGAAAGGAGAGCTCTATTTACTCATCAAATGCGAAGAGTGAACCAAAGAACCTAGAGTTTCATGATAGGTCCCATTCTTCCAAAGACGGATGTACTTATAAATAATTTGTCTCCTACAAGCCCTGAGACTTTAACGCAGAAAAGGGGGCTATAGAAGCCTTGAGATGGCTCGATGAAATGGAAACTATTATAGATATCAGTGGCTATGCTCATAAGGATGTGGTGAAGTTTGTATCCCAATCCTTTAAGGGCGATGCCCTAATATGGTGGAAGGCTATGGTCCAGTCAACAGGAAAGGTACTCCTTTATAACTTGAGATGATCCAAGTTTGCGGACCTTATCAAGGAAGCTTACTGCCCACCTCATAAGGTGGAAAAGATAGAGTCAGATTTTCTGACTCTTACAATGAAGAATCTGGATTGCCGGAAGTATGTTACCGACTTTAATTCCCTATCCAGATTGGTATCTTATCTGATTTTTCCTGAACCCAAATGCATCGCGCCTTTCGTAAATGGGTTAGCGCCTAAGATTAAAGACATGGTGAAAGCTGCTCAGCCTACTACTTACAGGTCTGCTGTTGACCTATCTTTCTCTCTCTCACCTTAGATTTGGTGAAACAAAAGTCAATCAAGACTGAGACTGACGGGAAGAGGAAGAGAGAGGATGTTAACTCCTAGAGATCAAACAAGAAGAATAAGGGGAGATTTGGGTTTAGAAAGAACCAAGATAGGTCGGGTGAGAAACCGACATGAAAAACTTGCAACCGTAGGCATTGGGGACATAATTCTGACCCACAGGCTAAGCCCTGTGGTATCTGCAAGAAAAAAAGGGGCATAAGACCCTAGAATGCAAGGATCTTAAGGATGTCGTCTGCTATGGCTGTAATGAAAAAGGCCATATTAAGACTAACTTCCCTAAGAATCCCAAGAGTAATAATGCAAATCCTGGAGAGGCTAAGAAAGAAAATGCACGGGCTTTTCAGATGAATCCTAGGGAGGCGGTTAATGACAATAACGTCATAAATGGTACATTCCTCATCAACGACGTATATGCTTGTGTTCTTTTTTATTCGGGTGTGAATAAGTCATTTGTAGACCATAAGTTTAGCAAACTATTAAACTTACCCATAAGACCTCTAGACATAACTTATAAGGTATAACTTGCTGACGGAACCATAGAAACAGCATCTTCCATTCTTGATGGATGTTTATATCCATGAAGAATCATTTTATTCCTATATCTCTTCTGCCAATGAAATTGGCGGGGTTCGACGTAGTCTTAGGCATGGATTGGTTATCCCATAACCAAGCCCGCATTGCCTATGATAAGAAACTCATCGAAGTTAAAACCCCATCTGGTGAAATGCTCACCATTCTTGGAGATTCACACTATAGGTTTCCAGAAAAAGTATAATTGCTTAAGGCATCCAAGTGTTTGTGGAGAGGTTGTGTAATCTACTTGGCACAAGTAACTATTAACAAGCCAAAGCCAAAGAGTGAAACCTTCCAGTGATCTCGGATTATCCTGATGTCTTCCATGAAGAATTACCGAGTCTACCTCCAGATAGGCAAGTGGAGTTTAGGATTAACATCCTACCAGAAGTGGCACCTATTGCAAGAGCTCCATATCGGCTAACACCGACAGAAATGAAGGAATTGAGAATACAATTAGACGAACTTTTGGAAAAAGGCTTCATTCAGCCTAGTTCCTCACTTTGGGGAGCTCCTATCCTTTTCGTTAAGAAGAAGGACGGTTCAATGCGGATATACATTGATTACCGCGAGCTAAACAAGATAACGATCAAGAATCGTTATCCTTTACCCAGGATCGATGACTTGTTCGATCAACTCCAAGGGGCTAGTTACTTCTCTAAAATTGAATTGAGATCGGGATATCATCAACTGAAGGTTAGAAGTGAGGATGTTCCCAAGACTGCCTTCAGGACCCATTATGGTCATTATGAATTTCTGGTGATGCCTTGTGGGCTCACAAATGCACCTGCAGCATTCATGGATCTCATGAATAGAGTCTTCAAACCGTATCTGGATAACTTTATCATTGTCTTCATAGACGACATACTTATCTATTCTCGTAATCAAGTTGATCACGAGAAACATCTTCGGTGCATCTTAGAATTACTAAGATAAGAGAAGCTTTATGCTAAGTTCTCTAATTGCGAGTTTTGGCTAAGAGAAGTCCAGTTTCTTGGACATGTTGTAAGTAAGCGTGGTATCGAAGCGGATCCCGCCAAGATAGAAACCATAATGAATTGGGAAGTACCCAAAACTCCATCGGAGATTCGTAGTTTCTTAGGATTGGCCGGTTATTATAGGAGGTTCATAGAGAACTTTTCGAGGATAGCCACTTCTTTAACTACCTTGACCCGTAAGAATGTCAAGTTTGACTGGAGACCAAAGCAACAAGAATCTTTTGAAATTCTAAAATACAAGTTGAGTAATGCTCCTGTGTTATCTCTACCTAAGGGTATTGAGGATTTTGTTGTTTATTGTGATGTCTCGCACACTGGCATGGGCTGCGTGCTAATACAAAGAGACAAAGTGATTTCTTATGAAACACGACAATTAAAGGTGCACGAAAGGAATTACACCACCCATGACTTGGAATTGGGTGCTATTATATTTGCACTTAAGTTGTGGAGACATTACTTATAATGCACAAAGTGTATTATATACAATGACCATAAGTCTCTAACATCTGCTCAATCAAAAGGATTTGAACATGCGACAGCGCCGCTGGATGGAAACGCTTAATGATTATGATTGCGAAATTCGCTATCATCCTGGCAAGGCAAATGTCATTGCTGACGCCTTGAGTCGCAAGGAAAGGTTAAGCCTATTAGGATTTACGCTAAGAGCATTGAGCTCAGAAATAGCTTGAATGAGAAGCTCTTAGATGTACAAAAGCAAGCCCTGTTAGAGGCTAATATTTCTAACGAAGGATTAGACGAAACTGTTGATCAGTTAGTGCCTGGAAAAGATGGGATCCTTAGATTTAATGGCAGAATCTGGGTTCCAATCTTTGGAGGACTTAGGGATCTAATCCTCCAGGAAGCGCATAATTCAAGATACTTAGTTCACCCCGGTGGTGACAAGATGTATCAAGATTTGAAGAAGAATTATTGGTGGATGGGTTTAAAGAGATCCATAGCCACTTACGTAGCTAAGTGTCTGACGTGTTCGCAGGTTAAAGCCGAACATCATAAACCATCAGGACTTCTACAACAGCTTGAGATTCCCAATTGGAAATGGGAAATGTTAACTATGGATTTGATTACCAAATTACCTAAGACCAAACATGGTAATGACATGATTTGGGTCATTGTGGAGAGGCCGACTAAGTCAGCACATTCCTTGCAAATTAAAGAGACTTAAAATTTTGACAAGTTGGCCAAGTTATATGTGGACGAGGTTGTGTCCCTACATGGCGTGCCGGTATCTATTGTATCTGATAGAGATACTAGATACACATCTCACTTTTGGAAAAGTTTCCAACAATCATTAGGCACAAGATTAAACTTTAATATGGCTTACCATCCACAGACTGATGGATGGAGTGGGTGTACTATCCAGACTTTGGATGATATGCTTAGAGCATGTGTGATTGATTTAGGCGGAAGTTAGGACGACCACTTACCCCTAATAGAATTCTCCTATAATAATAGTTATCATACAAGCATCAAGGCTGCACCTTTTGAAGTCTTGTATGGTAGAAAATGTAGAAAGCCTGTCTGTTGGGCTGAAGTTGGGGAAGCCCAACTTCTGGACCCGAGATTATCCTAGAGACCACGGATAAGATAATACAAATCCGTGATCGTCTCAAAGCTGCCCGTGATAGGCAGAAAAGTTATGCAAACAAGAGGCGAAAACCTCTTAAGTTTCAAGTAGGGGACAAAATCTTGTTGAAGGTGTCACCCTGGAAAGGTGTGATGCGCTTCGGAAAGAAGGGCAAATTGAGCCTGAGATATATTAGACCGTTTGAGGTAATTGAATGTGCCGGTTCTATAGCTTATAAGCTTAAGCTGCCTGAGGAGCTCAGTGGAATCTATGATGTGTTCCACATATCTACTCTGAAGAAATGTCTAGCCGATGAGTCACTAGCAATGTCACATCAAGATGTACAAATTGATAAAAGCCTGAAGTTCATTGAAAAACCTCGATCGAGGATCGAAAGGTTAAAAAGCTCTGAAGAAAGCTTATACCTATTGTAAAGGTTAAGTGGGATGCCTGTCAAGGCCCCAAGTATACATGGGAGGTTGAGTCTACTATGCGACAAAAAAAACCCTCATCTTTTTGAATAAATCCCGAGGTCGAGATTTCTTTTAAGGGGGTGAGGACCGGTAATATATCGACACGTGTATATACTCACGGATGAAGCCTCGAATGAATTAGCCGCTCATCTCGCACAAACATGTCCAATTCGCATATTTTCCATATGCCAGACCATAAGCTACGGTTCGGCTATGTTGTTCAAAAATCCATCCTGACTGTAACCTACGGTCAAGGACCGTAAGTTACAGGTGCTGGATTATCTTTATATCAACCGTAAGCTACGTTCTGGCGACCGTAGCCTACGGCGAAGTCCTTAAACTCTCTTTCTTTTATTATTTCAACTTTCAACAAATGACTCAGACGCCCCTGGACTTCATTATTTTCATATTTCTTGCATAATCAAGCCATCTCCTGACCTAAACGACTCTCGGTTGATGTGATATCTTTTGATTTACCATCCTTGAGTGTTCCGCATCATCACCGAACCTTAAACTTTACTATCTAAGTGATTTAACCTATAAAACCATAAGAACTCGTAATTATTACATTCTAAGTTTGTAACCATTTAAAGCTCACTAAAAGCACATATTATAACAAACATTAATGTCCGGGTATTCACACTCTTCATTAGTATGCCACATGTTGAATGAGAAAAATTATTTATGTCATTGTGTCAATGTGTCATTGTGTCATTGGATATAGTCAAGGGACAATTCATAAAACTATATTCTTTGAGGGACTAAAAGTGTCAACATGCCAAATTCTATCAATTTGCCACATATCTTGCAATATGCCTTGACACCTATCTAACCACTTGTACTGATCGTACAACACTTCTAAAACCTGGCATCATCCTCATTCATCCCCTTGCACTATAAATAACCCATCAATTTCACTCCATTCCTTGCTCATTCCTCTTATCCTCTCTATTACGCTCTTGGAAGTTCCTTGCCATCTAGGAGCATCCCTTTGAGTTCTAAACTTTCTCTTGGATCACTTGTAAGTGTTCCATCTCTGCTCTTTTCTTTTATAGGCTTTTAATAGCCAAAAGTCAAGCATTTTCGATAAACGCTTTGACTTTCAGTTAAAACCATTATGGTCTAGCCATTTTTCAAAATGAACATGGCTAAGTGATCGTAATTAAGTAGGTATTGATCCCTTAAAAGGGCACCTCCTAAGAATCACGTTTACTGGGTCAATTAACGGGTCAAAGAAACGGGTCAGATTGAATAAATGTTATAATCTGAGTTTATATATGTTATAAATATGTTTTGACACTTAAACAAGTTGGTAATAATTATTAGAACCAGTGGGAACATGTTCGGCTCGTCAATTCCAGTCCTAGGGTCGGTTGGCAATCAAAAGTCACAAAGTTTTACTTCTGCGATAACTTTCGATTCCGACCCGATTTAGATTAGTTTACTACTGATTTATGGTTACATTATGATCGTAATATAGTACAGCATAACCCTCTGAGGTTGTATTACATGATCATTATCAAAATCTGAGTTTATGCACAGGTTCCACTAATATGTCAAACTTTGACCAAAATGCCCTTTTTACATAAAATAAGGTTTTAATAAACAACGAACTTGCAAATGAATTACCTATTGATATGTTAATAAAATTAACATATTATGATGTTATTATTCTGATCATAAACTGAGTTTTATATAATATCGTAAATTATGCTTTTAAAAGGACCAAAATGCCCTTTCAGTGCATAGTTTGGTCCTAACCCATAAACCACACTTATGTTTGACATCTTACTGATAATATATCATAAATTAAGTATTTTTCGAAAATGTTTATGATCATAAATTCAGAATATACGCAAGTTCCTTTTTATACGTCATATAATGATCAAAACGCCTTATGAGGCATAGTTTCGTTTTAAAACCTTAACTGGCATATAAGTTGATATCCTACTGATATTACAACTTATTTAAAGTATAATAGCATATAGAACTTGTTCATGACTCACCTTGTTACCCGATATCGCTTATCGGTTAAGTTTGTGCAACTAGTTTACGAAAATTAACCGAAACGAGTTTAACCTTATCATTTTCATCTCAAATTCCAGATTTTTAATTGTTTACCCACGTCATACAAGTCTTAGTACTTGTTGGGTTTAAAATACATTCTATCCTGTCATCGCTTAATCTAGTGTATCGTACTATTTTAATTCTTTAAGCTGGCCGGTCTGAGTCTATGACTTAAATAAGAACCATTAACATTCTAATTGGTTAGTTTATGCCATCATTCCAGACTAGAAGCCTTCCACTAAATGCTATCTACACTTATCTATTGAATAAACGGCTTAGTTAATATAAACTTTGCATTTAAAGTCAAGTACTTGCTCAGGTAAATACTTCTAACTTATTTTACCTATACGGCTTGGGATACGGTAAATTATACTGCTTGGTGGGAATGGGATCAATCGAATGCTGGATTGTGGCTACTAAATCCGCATATTCCATTTTGATCAGTTTTGTTTGATAACTTAAACAGTGGGGGTTAACGACTGTGTCCTGGATATCCTCGGCTCATTTAAGTTACTAATGGCCTCGACCAAAGCACGGGGTGTAGGCATGCACCTGACCGATGCGAATGCTAAAATATATTTTACCTACAAGTTGGGGATAACTCCTTCTTGGGTTTATAAGTGGCGTGTCAGTGAATCATGTCTCGATTTCTATATTCAGCCCCGTATGTATTGACAAACATGTGAACTGTATACAAGGTTAAAAGCTTAACTTTCCCAATTTATAAAAAGATGTTTATGTACCCTGCGCACTTATATCAATTTTTGAAATGTATTCAAAATGAGTCAGTTAATTATCTTTACAAGTGAAAGATGGCGTATTTTCAAAAGACTAAGTTGCAGGTACAATACGAAATAGGCTGGAAGTTGCTTGGTAGTGATATAAGAGTATCTTGCAAATCCTTAGATCTGCCTAAAGTCTGTTGTACATCTTTTGTATATTTTATGATCCGCCTATGGATCTTTAGTTACAAACCATCTGTATATATATTATTTTCGAACTTTGGACATTTTTGGTTTGTAATAGTTTTTTAAACTCTAAGACTTCCGTTGTGCTATGTTAATTGACTATGATAACATCAACTTACGTCACGATACTCCCCACCTAATCCCACCAAGATTTGGTTGGAAATTCCGGGTGTGACATACCGAGACTGTGTCAGCACTGTTCGTCTAACCGGTAAGTGCACTAGTTGTTTCGGTGCACTACTTTAATTGTTTCGAGTTGCGACAATTAAAATTTATAACATGCATCATTAAAATGTATTCCGCGATATTTCTAAATATATGACATGTAAGCATGCAATATTGACGTTTATACATATAATTGAAGAATATAAGTGGGTATTAAACGTACGGAAGTTACCTGAAAAATGCCGGTTGTCACAGTCCACGTCGCTTAAACCGTTTCTTCTTTGGAGATTCTGACGAGGCTATTGTGTATGTTGTTGAAGTTGTTCATCTTGGTGCCTATTGCGGTCCTTTTGCCCGAGAACGAATCGTGCAGATGATATCACCACAACCCATTGCAGCGAAAAACTTCTCGCGTATATGCCTCCAAAAGACAATATATCTTGGTCGGTTGCTATAATTTGAAGGAAAAAATTAGAAGCAAGAAAATAAGAATATATTTACAAAAAGTTAATGGAGATAAAATTTACCGACAATAAGATCCTTTGACACGTCGAGCCATGCTCGTGACAATGCAAGTTCTTCGGTAGGTGTCCACCTTTCGATCATTTTAGGAGCACATCCGACATTTTCGCCCTACTTATGGTGCTTCTCGATTGTCCACCTTTTGAGGAAATGGGTTGGGTTTTAGGTGTGTTTTGGGTTTGGGGAAAAATGGTGGTGCGGAATAGTATCCAAATATACCAGGAAGCGGTGGTGGCATTGTCGGATGAGGGGAGGCTGGGATGGTAGGTGGCATCATATAATAGTCTCACCCGTTTGCGGATCTCTTCGGTATCGTTCTTCTTGCTCGTTGTTTGCTAAATTACACCAAAAACGGATTATTGGGGTCCCACACATTTAGATTATTAGGAACATTGTGTGAGTATGATAAAGTTTATAAAATTTATAGAGAATAGATGGAGATTAGATATGGTTTGAGTAACATAGGTAGGATATATATATAGTGTGAAATTTTAAAATTAAAAGTTAATTTGTTTTTAAATATTACCCTTGTCAACGGTAAAGTAATGGGGGCCACAAAATTCGAGCCGCTGGCACTCGTTAGTATGCTGGCGATGTATCAATGGCGCCCCCTATTGCGCCGGGGAAATGAGATAGGGGCGCCAAAGGGCGCTGTCAAGGCTGAGGGTGGCAAGGGGCAGTGTACCACACCCCCTAGACTAATAAAAAGTTCATCGCAAAAGTCAATTTTTTGAGAAGTTACAGTTAACTCTTTTTTCAATACAATTTAGAAGTATAAAAGAACTTATAGCATTTGTCAAACACTACAAAAGAGGTGAAATAAGTAATCCTAAACACCTACAGACTGAACTGGTTTGAGTTAAACTCAGTTTTATACACAGGAGTTAATATTCACACATCCCTCCTCTCTATCTCTCTATATATACATAGATATGTACCTACAGAGATAGAGGGTATGTTCAGCATGAAGCTTTTAGGAGCTTCTAATACACCAACTTTTTAAATTTTTTTTCTAAAGATAACGAAAAACCAAATTCTTAGTTATCTTTTAAGCAAATTATTTGATTATATATGTGTGTGTGTGTGATTACGTTTAGTATTATGTTTGTTTAGTTATATCCATTTTGGTCATTTTATACATTTTATTGAAAGCTCAAACTACTCTGCCAAATCTGAAAAGCTACAGCGACCCGCTTCCAGCCACCAGTTACCTTTGCCAAACATACCTAGAGTGTAAAAGGATGTTGATGTGCTGAAAGTAGTTCAATAAAAATAACTAAATTAACCTAATCTAGACACAAAGTAATACTTTAGACTCTCTAAACTCGACTAAACTACTAACCAGCAAGTGAACCAATCGACTCTAATAAAGCTAAGTAAGTCCAGATATCGTACCCATGAGACTCTATCTAACTACGCTAACGACTCTATCTAGACTGACATTGACACGACACTTAACATTTTTATGTTTGTTAGGGGGGTTCTAAATATCCTAAGAATTGCAGATTAATTAATATTAGTTGACCAAATAAACTAAACATGAACTAAACTTGGGTTTTACTTAGATGGTGAAAACGACTACCTAGACTGCAATCCTGGTTTGCATCAGTAATGACATTATTAGGAAATTAGTTATTATGGAACCAGGATCTTCTAATACTAAACCTATCGAAATACCGAACAAGACCCCCGACCATTCTTAAGAAGACACTAATGGCACTCTAAAGGCTGTTATGAACATCGGTTGGTCTAGACTCCCTAACAAGCTATCTAAGTGGTTTACGAAAGTACCCTGATTCGATTTACTCTCTCACAAGCTATAAACCTAGGATAGACTCGGGTTCTCGATTAGACTTGTTAGACAACGGTCAAAATGGAAGCTAGTTCAGACTCCTCACGAAGCTCCTACCTAGCAAATAAATGACTTAGACCTAACAATAACCTCGCACCTCACAACTATTGAAGTTAGTACAACACTTAAACTTATTTAATTACCGATTACTGCTTCTAAGGTGTATTAGCCAATTAACTCAAAGATTATAATATAAAACACAATCTAGCATGAACCTATTATGTGAAAGACATTCACCAAGACTCACACGAAGCAATAAACAATATTCAAACACTTTTAAGCATGCATATACATCAAAACAATAATTGAGTCGACTACTTTCGCAAATAATCCATGAATACTACATATCGAAAATAAAAATCAAAACTTTACAAACAAATCATCCGATCTATGTAGTATCAAAGATCTAGACAATCATAGTCATTGAACAAATCACAAAAGAAGTATCTTTAATAACAAGAAGCATAATCAAAGTAAGAAACTAAGAATAAAGACACTCGAATAGTATGAAACCGACCCGGATGGTTTCCTAAGCTTCCAAACTACAACCGGTTGCTTCAATCTCTCAAAAATACTCCAAAAGATGTCTAATTTTTGCCCAAGTTGCTGCTGGTTCGTAACTAGGTTAATTATGCATGATTAAGATGTTTACATATGACTTTCAGCAACAATCCAGCAACAACTCAACTCTTCCACGAAATAAACCACTGTCACATTACGTGACGGGTAATCCACTAAGGCGTCGCGTAGCGCGGTGCGTCCCTTTTTAAAAACAATAGTTTAATGTCGTTGCGATATGCGACGGCCTAACTCCTATCATGATCGTGTAGCGCGACGGGTCCCTTTTTCCAAATTTCCTTGATTTTCGTTCCCGTTCAGCTACGTCACGACCCGATTTTCACTTCTAACTCTTTTCCAGTAAACTATAAACATTTTATTCGACTTTTGAGCAACCGGGACCTGTGAACAAACAAACTATCAAAAGAAACTATATCCACCTAAAAACCAAAATAAAGGAATGCGAAACTATACAAACTATGCACGATAAATATATGTATTTTGCAATACATCAAATATCCCAACACTTACTCTTTTTTCGTCCCCGAAAAACAATTATGCAAACGGAATCATAGTCAAATCAAATGCATGGGTTCAAAACATAGATTACTTATTAACATAAAAAAAACTCGGGTTAACAGCGATTGAAAGTATATGTGTCCACTTAAACCTAAACCCGGTTCCAAGCCCTTATCATGCAATTTATGTTCAAGTTCGGTCAATCTACCTAGGATCTCACACTAAAAGCCGCCGTTTCACCTAATCCCGCCTCAAGCTCATGGAACAAAAGGAACGAATCAATTAACCCTTTTTTTACCGTTTTATACCAAAATCAAAAAAAAATTAACATCAATTTATTTCCTTTCTTTTTCTTTTCTTTTTTTGAGCACTAGACTTTGCATACCAAACTCAGCTGCCATCTCAACCAGAGTCACCATCCCTAAGAGCGATAATGTGAGCTTCGATATTTTTGCAAATCTTTTCTTAACTTAACCTAGAGGGATTCTTGATCAGAGTCACCATCCCCAAGAAAGATTCCATAGGCCTCGTCTTTTTATTCAATCTAGCTCATGCTCAATGTTGAACAAATTTTTTCTTTGATAAAAAATTCTAACAATTTTAGCTTATAACGGCATTCCTTACACTATTATTGGCGATTTCGGCTTCCCCACTTTTCCTAGATGAGCACCCACTAGTAAATCGACAATTAAGGTATATTAATATCAAAGGAACCTAGAAACCAAGTCGGGCCTACTCACACATCCCAAGCTAGACACAAGTTCAACTTACTCATTTATTATTCGAAACCCGAACATAACCGTCTTTTCTATCACTTTCCGTATTTAATTTGCAAACTTCTAAAACCAGAGACATTTTCAATTTTATTGGATTTTTTTATTTTTAATTTTTTTCTTGTATTTTTCAATATTTTTTGACTCAAATAACACTACGACTCTATATCCCATCCCCACATTTAAGATTTGCATTATCCCTAATGTAGGTATAGAACATGACTCAAAACTAAGTAAACTAACACTAAAAATAAAACTAAATAAAATATAAAAAATATACAAGTGGAAACGACTTATCTGATATGCGAGACTATCAATGTGCCAGTCAATTCATATATGTCTCCCAATCCGAACTTGCACAGTAAACAATTCCTAAACACTCACACGCGAATGAAAGCGGCAACACTACACCATACCTATCAACACCCACAAATATACCAAAACAGATAGATAGATGGATAGAAGTGTCTACTTATTCAACCATCATCATCAAACCAACCTAACCCTACCAACTAATTTAAAAGTATTCAAAATATAAGTATAGACCAAATGAAGATAACAATAGCATAAATAGAAAAATAAAGCAAAAGATTCTCCGTTAAGCGTCAGTTGTTTCATCAAATATCCCCACAATAGTCATAATCCTCTTCACTCTCCTCTTCTTCTTCACTTCATCCTCCCCTTGCTCGTAAACCAGAAAATCTGGTATCGGGTCCACATAACCAAACTGACCCGAACTAGATCCATACCACTAGACCCAAACTGACTTGGCATAGGAAACGGACCTCGATCTACATATGGCTGAAAGAAAGCAGGAACATTCATACACATGCGCCCTATCATATACCTAAGCGCATTCTCCTGCCTCTCCTGCCCAGTTTGTATCAAATGCCTGACATCACCAACTGCTTATTCACCCAACCATACAATTCCCCGAAACCTTGATCCATTCTGTTGTATAAACACTCTAAAGTAAGCGGATCCGGTGGTGGCTGACATCTAGGGTATTGTGGTGCCGGTATCTCCTACCTCTGACGTGGTCTCTTCCTACGGGTCAGATAAATAGCCTGCATCACATCATGAGTTGGGTGCCACTCAGGTGGCTGAACCTAAGGCCCCTGCCTAACCCCTCCCAAGTATCTAGGTCAGTCAATGTCAATATACCCGCCAACTGTAGGTCCCTAATAGCAAAGAACTTCAAGTCGGACCCCGGGTCAAATTCTACGGATTATACTTCTGAAACACCCTTAAATTCTCAACAAGCCTTGTAATATACGGACCCATATCCAACGCAGCCCTATGACCCCCTCTACGCACACGGTTAAACGACCAAGCCAAACACTCGCCATTTTCATATTTTAACCCTCAATCAAACACATAAGAATGAACAAGTTCGTCCAATTGGCCTTGTTCTCACCTAATTTCCTACCAACCAGAGTGGTAGAAAATACCTTCAGCACATATCTCAAAACAGGGTCATTAACCGCCGTAACTAAGTTCGTACCAGCAAACGGGTGATAGAAATGGTAGCCCAAAACCTAGCCAAGCGAGCACTACCCAAAATCAACTCTCTCGGAGTCACATAAGCACCCCTCAAACCTGTCAAAAACTCTGGAGTCACTACCTCCTCTGCCGTGTAAAAACCACTAGCTACAGCAAACTATGGAATGGACATCTCATGTACCACCCTGCCTAGACTAAATGAGACAGCATCATCCTCAGCAAATGCATTTTCCTTATGTTGGTAGGTGGAATGAAACTCTAACACCTGCTCTTCATATTGTTCCCAGTGACAATCTACCATAGTCCTAACCTATCAAGCCAACATTTGTTCAACCCTTTCTCTCTCGCCCATCGTACCCAACCAATCCTAGTCTATCGTTCTATGCTCAAACACTTCCGTAGTAATTACTTTCTGCAATGTTTTCCATTCCTTTGAATTCACTTCGAACAGAAGCACTGGGTGGTCTCTCAATCGTGCAACCCGGCATACAGGAATCTGTTCTGGACCCCGATATCTATATGCCTACGTCCCGAGTCCGGAATAGCAGCTTGTGGATCTGGGACCCCTCGTGGGCGTTGTGGTGGCCCTTTATGTCTTTTACCTCCGGCCCCACTGCTACTACATGCACCTAACATATCTGCAGAGCAACGTTAACACAAAGAAACAGGAAGCAAGTCAGTAATCACAACTATTTTTGGTATTTTAATTTTTTAGATTTTTTTATTTTTGGTTTTTTTTCTAAAATTTAGAAACAACCGTATAGCATTATTTCACGGTTGAATCCGAAAATAAATTGAATAAAAATTTGGGTTACCGTTTACAAAAGCATAAGTTATAAACAAACCTCACCCGAATGCAGATTGATTACGGACGAAGTGTTTTGTACTCGCACACGCATATAAGTAAACCCATGACCAAACTCTAACTAAAACCAAACCCGACTCAAAGCACAAGACTCAACGTACACTACCTCCTCCCAGCACTTTAATTGTCCTAATTAACATCCAAGTTCCTACCAAACCGGACATTGAGTCCAAACTTTCATGTTAAAAATATAATTTAAGTCGAAAAAGTCTGTCTAGTTAAAGGAGGTTTTAACCGATTAAAGCTTGACTTCAAAACGCAAGTTCGAATCTTTGTGGCAATGTAGCAATAACAATTCAGTTCAATGTCCGAAACACACCCAAACCAAGCCTCCTGCAACCAATAAACACTAGACACTATGTTAAACTACGACTCGAAACTGACCCGACAAAACCAAACCCGAAACATGCAAGACAAAACTCAAACTAACTAAGAAACGAGTAATATACAGAAAATAACAATAAAACATACAAGATTCGCGATGAACAAGATAAAAATTTCAACTTTTTCAGTCGAGAGAGTAAAGCCCTTGGTGTGGTGGATTGTGTGGTGAAACGGATGAAATTGATGGTGTAGAATGATGGGGAAGTGAAATGGGTGATGTGGGATGAAAATGGGGAAAAATGGTGGTGTTTGGTGGTGAATATGGTTGAAAATGGTGGTTTGTGGCTGGGTGTTCATAGTTAGGGTTTTGGAAGTGATTTGGGGAAAATGGGGAAGAAATAAGGTATAGCCGGATAAGGGAGGGGTCGCGTGATGTGACACCCTTACGGTCTTGCAGTTGCATGATGCCATGGCCAGGTTCAAAACGCAAAAGGGTTCAAGGAGGGGCTCGCGTGATGCGATGCCCTTGTGACATAGGATCGCGTGATGCGGCATGTGTTTTTTAAAGCTGATTTCCTTTAGGGCTACGCGACGCCTTTATGTAATAGGGGTCGCGCAATGCAAAGTGCATGTTTTTACATAAAGTTTCTTAATTTGGTCCTTTCATGCCTTTGAAAAAATTACTAACTTAACTAAACCTCCCAAAAGCCATTCCCAAAAATTTTCTAACACTGGGACTTACCTAGAACTCCGTTTCCTTGACCATTTTCGCTCCTCATCGGTAATGAATTCCTTCAAAAGACTAAAAAACATAAAACACAAAACTGAAAATCTACAAAACTACTGTTAGCTACAAAAAGACTCGAAATAACGACTCGATAAAAATGGTACAAACTCTACACTTGAGGCTTCCCTCAAGGCTCTATTCGGACGGTACAGGTGGAATTTCGAGAGGAGTTACCTCCTCGTTCGATTCTGTGGGTCCCCCTAAGTAATGCTTCAAACGATGGCCATTCATTTCCATTTTGCTCCATCGGCCTCGTTTATCAACTCAATCCGTACCGTAAAGGAAAACCTCATTAGCTACATATGGTCCCGCCCACTTCAACTTCAACTTTCCTCCAAAAACTTTCAACCGAGAATTATATAAAAGCACTTTATCTCCCGCTTTGACTTCCTTCAACCCCCTTAACCTCCTATCGTGCAACGCTTTCGTTTTCTCTTTAATGCTCCACGATCTAGCGTATGCCGCATCCCTAAGCTCCTCTAACTCATGAATTTGAAAGAATCTTTTCCTAGCAGCTTTAGTTAGATCTAGGTTTACGGTCTTAAGATCCCACAATGCACGAAGCTCTAAATTGACCGGAAGATGACATGATTTTCCATAGACCATCATGAATAGTGTGGTTCCTAATGGTGTCTTGTAGGCGGTACGGAATGTCCACAATGCATCGTCTAACTTCTCAGACCAATCTTTTCTACTCTTTCCTATGGTTTTCTCTAGGATTCGCTAGACTCCATGATTGGTATTTTCAACTTGACCGCTCATTTTGGGATGATTTGTGGTGGAAAATCGAGGTGAGACCCCATAGCGTGCTAACGCCTTCTCATCACGGTATTGCAAAAGTGAGTACCACGGTCATTGATTATGGCTCTAGGTGTACCGAAACGAGTGAAGAGTTTCTTAAGGAATCTCACCACCACTCGGGGATCATTCGTAGGAAGAGCTTGTGCCTCTACCCACTTCGGAATGTAGTCGATTGCCACGAGGATGTACCGATTCCCACTAGAAGAGGGGGATGGCCCCATGAAGTCGATGCCCCAAGCATCAAAGATTTCTAGAACTTGGATGGGATTTTGGGGCATCTCGTCCTTGGATGAGATATTGTCAGTACATTGGCAAGCATCGCAATTCTTAACATGTTCTTGAGCGTCATTCACTACTGTAGGCCAATAAAATCCACTATCAAAGACCTTTTGGGTGGTAGTGTGAGGCCCGTGATGACCTCCCGTCAAACCCTCGTGTCCATGCCTAAGGATCTCTAACCATTCCTCTCTCGCAACACACCTCTATAAATTCTATCACCACCTATCCTAAAAAGGAATGGATCATCCCAAATATACTTCCTTGCATCCCTAAGGAATTTCTATTTCTGTTGGGTGGTCATACCCTTCACTAAGGCTCCATACGCTAAATAGTTCGCAAAGTCGGAAAATCATGCCCTCTTTTTCGGCCGCTACAAAATATATGGATTTGTGAGGTAATTTATCTCCTATAGCCTCCTCAAGAATTTCCTCTCTCTTAGAATCCTCTAAGTGTGACAAATGATCGGCGTCCACATTCTCCGCTCCCTTTTATCCCTAATTTCAATGTCGAACTCGGAGATCAAAAGAATCCACCGAATGAGTTGGGGTTTAGCGTCTTTCGTTTAGAAAAGAAAACGCAACGCGGAGTGATCGGTGAAGACAATGGTCTTGGAAAGCACGAGGTATGAGCGAAACTTATCAAACGCGAACACTACGGCTAAGAGTTCTTTTTCTGTGGTGGTATAGTTCTCTTGAGCATCATTTAGAGTTTTTCTCACGTAGTAGATCGGGTGAAAGTGCTTCTTTAGCCCAATACCGCACCAACGGCATAGTCACTTGCATCGCACATGAGCTTAAAAAGCAAGCTCCAGTCGGGTGAGACAAGGATGAGGGCACTAATCAGCTTTTCCTTCAAAACGTCAAAGGCTTTGAGGCATTCCTCGTCAAAGACAAAAGGTACGTCTTTTTTAAGGAGTCAGGTTATGAGGCTAGTGATATTTGAAAAATCCTTAATGAAAGGCCTATAGAAGCCCGCATGACCAAGAAAACTACGAACGGACCCGTGGGTGGTGGTAACCTACTAATCGTGTTTATCTTAGCCCTATCCATTTCAATTCCTTCTCTCAAAATCTTGTGTCCTTACACTATCCCTCTGTCACCATAGAATGACACTTCTCCTAGTTTAGCATCAAATTGGTCTCTACACACCTCTTCAACATCCTATCCAGATTAAGAAGACACTGATCGAAAGTGACACTATAAACCGAGAAGTCATCCATGAAAACTTCCATAGAAGTCTCAAGCATGTCTTGGAAAATGGGAACCATGCAATGATAAAAGGTAGCCGGAGCGTTACACAACCCGAATAGCATTCAGTAAGCATAAGTTTCGTAAGGGCATGTAAATATCGTTTTATCTTGATCCTTCGGTGTGATGGGGATCAGAAAATAACCCGACAATTCATCGAGAAAACAATAGAACTGTTGACCCACTAGACGCTCCAACATTGAGGGAAGTGGTCTTTCCGGGTGGCGTCATTCAACTTTCGGTAGTCAATGCACACACGCCATCCGGTAACGGTACGAGACGGGATAACTTCATTCTTCTCATTCATGACCACCGTCATCCCACCCTTCTTCAAGACAACTTGGGTCGGACTACAGGGAATCGGAAATGGGGTAGATTACCCCAACATCTAATAACTTGAGTACCTCTTTCTTCACTACCTCTTGCATGTTTGGATTGAGGCGCCGTTGAGATTGCACCACCTGCTTATATTCATCTTCCATGGGTATCCGGTGGGTACAATAGGCGGGGCTTATGCCCTTGATATCCGAAAGCCTCTATGCAATAGCCTCTTTGTTCACCCTCAAAACCTCTATCAAGCTAGCTTTATCCTCTTCCTCTAATTTAGATGAAATATGACGGGTAAGTTAAACCCCTCACCTAGAAAAGCGTACTCTAAATAGGATGAAAGGACCTTAAGCTCTAACGGGGTGGGTGTCTCAATAGGACCTTTCTTGCTCTCGTCCCTAACTTCACTCATTTCTAACACTTCGGGAACCTAGTCGATCCCCTCTTCATCTATACTCTCTTCGACAACCTCCTCAGTTTCTTCAACTACCCCTCTCCTACTAGATCGGCTCCATTAATGAAATCGAAACACGTGCCAATGCACGATATGAACGAATTGATGAAATAGACTGAGTGACATGGACCACTATAGTCGTTGGAACCACTAGGGTGTTGCATGGAATGGACTACCTCGATTGCTACCTTCTCCTCACTGACGAAATGTGATGTTACCGTCAAAAACATCAATGATGGCCTTTGTGGTACATAAGAACGGGCGTTCTAAAATGATAGGAACTCTCTCATCAGCTTCCATATCAAGGATGGCAAAGTCTATGGGGAAAACAAACTTATCGACCTTAACTAAGAGATTTTCGACTATGCCACGAGGATATTTGACTAACCGATTGGCTAAAGACAAGGACAAGCTGGTGGGTGACAACTCTCCTAGGTCTAGTTTCTTGTAAATTGAGTAGGGCATGAGATTGATACTAGCACCTAGGTCGGCTAAAACTCTACACTCGGTCTCACTCCCGAAGAGACATGGAATGGTGAAAAGGCCCGTATCCATCAATTTTTTCGAGAACTTATTCAAGACGACGAGGAACACCCCCCATTCAAAGGGATGTTGGAAAGTTCTCCTAACCTATCTTTACGCTTAAGAATGTCCTTTAAGAATTTTGCATATTTTGGCATGGATTGAAAGGCTTCAATAAACAGAAGATTGATTTTTAACTGCTTGAACATGTCGAGAAATTGCTCGTATTCCTTAGCAAATTTCTTATGGTTAAGGCGGGTGGGGTATAGGACGCATGAAAGATCTATAATTGGTGACGGCCTAACCTCTACGGGTTGCTTTCTACACTACTCTCGACTTGAGACTCCTCGGTTTGTGCGGTAACTGCTGGGTCGAGCATAGTTTGCACTTTACTAGAGTCTCCATCTCGATCTCCTCATCCACTAACTCCTCTTCTTCCTTAACTACCTCGTGCCTAACTACCACTTCTAATGTTCTACCATGTTGAAATGGCTTTCAGTTGGCCAGACGGGTTCGGTTGGGTATTGCCTAAGAATTGATTGGGAGGTCTTTCTTGCAACTGACGAGCAATGTCCCCAACCTGTTCCTCTGAGGTTCTTTGGGTGGTTTGATCCTTAACAAGTAATTGGGATAAAATGGATTTAATCTCATCTAGACCACTACCCAAGTCTTGGTTGTTTGAACTTTGATTGTTTGGCCCCCCACTAGGATATTGCCTATTTGAACCCCCTGAACTAAACTGACCCTGCGAACCCCCACCAGCATACTGACCCTGATTTTTTGAACCCCCACTATAGAATTAACCCTGCCCCCTGCTTTGAGTTGAACCTGTATGGAAACCAGGGGGTTACCGGAAGAACGAAAAGTGTTGTTGTTACTACGCTAATTCGAACTATAGTTTGAGTGTTGTTATTAAAAGGGTTCTTTGGACCTCAGTTTTGACCCGTGATGAAATCAACTTGCTCCTCTGAGCATTGGACACTCAATAGTACTGCAACTTCCCCTACAAACCTCACACTTATCTACCTTTGCCTTCAACTCTTGGATTTGTTTACTAACCTCTCTCTTAAAACTATTAGAGCAGCGGTACCGTTGTTTCAAAGCTAACTAGGTGTACTTCTCGAACGGCCGAGGAAGTACTAGACACAGGAATGGAAGTCCTGGTGGTAGCTCGATGATCCGTGTCAGAATGTGTGAAACTCTCGAATAAGTCATTGCATTCGGCCATAGTTTTCTTACTCATGAGGTGGCCTCCTGCCGAAGTATCAAACCGGGCTCTGGTTTCAGGGGTGAGACCATTGCAGAATTTCTCTACAAGTTCCCAGTCAGATACTCCGTGTTGAGAGCATCGAGAAAGTGGGGTTTGGAACCGTTCCCAAGCTAAATGGTAAGGCTCGTCAGGCTCCACTTGGAACGAATGGATCTGCTCGCGAAGGCGAGATGCTTTGGCAGGTGGGAAGTATTTAGCTAGGAAAGTATCTTGAAGGCCAGCCCAGGTGGTAAAAGTGTTCGGTGGGTTCGAGTCGACCGGCTAGGGAGAAAGGGAAGACCTGAAGGACACGAGCGTCATTCCCAGCACATTCCATATTAAATGTTTGCAAAGGCGAGTGAGGCGGTTTATGTGGGTTGGGGCATACTCGTCATCACAACCATGAAATTGACACGAGTTGGTGATGGCGGTCATGATGTAGGACGGGATCTGCCAAGATTTGTCATTGTTGATTGCGGGAAGGGTGATGGGTGAGTTCGCACCGGTGAAACCGGTGGTAGCTTGTTGGTAAACGGTTTGATTGTTGGCCATTTGGACAACGGGTGGCAGACCCGGAGGACGGGAAGGTGGTGGGGAATTATGGGGTGACGAATTCGGTGTGAAGTCAAAGCTCGGTGGTTTAGATGGAAGGGTAGAGTCAGTAGAGGCGGAAGATGTAGAAGAAGATGTACTAACCTTCGGGGTGGAGTAGGAGAAAAATGACTTGTCCGTTGACGGCTTCGGCGGCGATCCTTGCGAATGTGTAGGGGGCATCCACTGCAAAACCAACAGTAAACAAGTAAGACGACTCTAAAAAATGACTCGACAAAAATATAAAAGACACTAGAATAATTAGACTCCTGCGACTCAAACAAAGAAATAGCACGTATGATGTCAATTAAGTCCAAACAAAGTAATCAACGCAATTGTCAAAGAGTCCCCGGCAACGGCGCCAAAAACTTGATGTGAAAAGGCCCGGATCCATGTCACCCGCGTGACAGGCGGGAATACTTACCACTATACTACAAGTAAATCGCCAACGCGCTGGTAAAAGACAAATAGTTCAAATATAATAAACGTTTACCAAGAAATCAACACAAGTGGTCACTAGTACCAGTTACAAGAATCAAAAAAACATAGTTTAATGTGAAAATCTAGAAATCAATCATCCGAGGAAAGTCACAAGAGAAAAGATAAAGATAACGTCCTCCAAGTTTCAGATTCTAGGTTTACACAAAACTCAAATTAATCATTAATTGGACACCACATAGACATGGTGCTGAAAAGTCGGTTAATTTAAGTGGTAATCAAAAATAGGTCTTTGTCATCAGATCTTTTATAGTTCAATTACCTTATTTACTAGTATGAGTCAACCTACTCTATGTCACCCAAACGAGCTATAAGGTTTTGTTATCAACTCAGTAAGTTGTAAAGCAAGAACTCAAAGCACATGAAAATAGTTCAAATAAATCAACATCAAATGTTTATAAACGTTGTCAATATCAAAAACAAATCCAACCATGAATAAAACTAATTCAGCCCTACAAACCATTCACTCAGAGAAAATCATCTAATTGCTTATGGCTTGAAGCTTACACAGCCGTCAAAAGATCGCTGCCTTCCGTGCGTCCCCTCCTGTTCCTTAAGCCGTTAAACTCCTCTCCAAGCTTCTATGCGTTCCCTTTATATTTTTTTAAAAGCTGCCGTGCCCTAGGAACCGTTCACTCAGAGAAAATCATCTAATTGCTTATGCGATGAAGCTTTCACAGCCGTCAAAAGACCGCTGCCTTCCGTGCATTCCCTCCTGTTCCTTAAGCCGTCAAACTCCTCTCCAAGCTTCTATGCGTTGCCTTTATTATTTTTTTTTCAAAGCTGCCGTCAAAAACACTCTTATCTCAAAATTGCCTAATGCCACCGACTTCATTATGGTCACAATTTCTTTTGCATTCCATGCGTCCAAAGATTCCAACATCAAAATTGTGGTGGGTCCATCAAACTTTAGTAATAGCCCATATTTGATTTCTTTTTAGTGCTTCATATATCTATGCCCTTAATTAGTTCAACCTTGTAATACTAAAACTTCTTTGGCTTCATTTCCTACGATGGCAATTTCAAAAATCACCAAACTAAACACTATGAATTTACCAATTGCAAACCTCATTTAGTATTAATAATTAAGTTTGATTTAATCCTTTTTAGCTCATTTCCATCTTAACCACAAAATTATTAAACCTCATCAAATAATTATATTTTATATTATGATAAATGCATTTATAACATAATTAATATAAAATAGAATGTATCTAAAATGCATAGATCAAAATCCTCATACTTATCTTTTTTAGTCCTGAAAAAAATTATTTGCAATGGAATCATAATCAGAAAAATGGCTTTCAACATATTCGGTTATTTTATTAACAAGTCTAATCACACATTAACCAAGATTGCGGGTATATGATCCACCTAAACCCAACCGCCGATTTTCAAACCCTCATTCATGATTCGTTAATGTTTAGGTGCATTGTTCATCTATGAGTCTCATACTCAAAAATCATACCGCTACCTAATCCCACTTCAAGATTATGAGGTTACCATCTTATATAAAAAAAAAACTCTTATGTAATTCCGATTAAATTTATGATGGATAATGGATGATGTTATGAGCTTCGACATGTTTTTGTTTATGATCAGCTTAGCGGACATATTCCACCCGAGTCACCATCCCAGTGGTTAATGCCATAAACTTCACATATATTGTCATTTTTTTCTAACTCCACCTTGAGAGTATGAACCACTCGAGTCACCATCCCAATGGCAATACCATAGGCTTTGTCACACATCTAGCTCAAATAAATGGATAGATAGAATATATTTTTCAGGCGTCACCTTGTTTCGGATTTATTTTCATAAAAAGAAACATATGTGCCATTTAATCGGAATACTTATAAGTTTATTATTTTTAATGGTACCCCTTATAATCTCAACAGTTTTGGTTTTGCTATAGCTCCAAAGGCGAGAAACCATAAGACTCCTAATATTTAAGTATATTATATCCATCATTAGGAACCTTTCAACCGGCTGGACCTACCCACATATCCTAAGTTAGACACATGTTCGTCCGTTCATGATCTCATATGTATAATAATCAAAAACCAATGATCTGATTAAACTTATCATCTTCAACTTTGTAAAAAAACCTTTACGAGACATTTTCAAAAATTTCAACTTTTTTTTTATTTTTGATTTTTTCAATTTTTTTTGTTATTTACTAACGACTAAACCTATATACAACACAGTTTCCCCTCCCCACACTTAAATTCTGCATTGTCCTCAATGGATCGAGAAACTACCTACTAAAAAACTTAAAAAAACTAAAATAAAATACAACAACAAAAATGGAACAAACTCCCCTGGTCAAAGAAGCAAAATCCTCGAGAATGTTCCACGGCGACCATATAACATTTCTTTCGCGGTCGCGTTCAGTAAAAACTCAGGTTGCTCTCTACAAGTGATGTTCAGATCATCGTCGTCCAAATGAAGATTGAGTATGTACAGTTCGGACTGAATCTTGAGATCTGATAAGCTCTATCCATGTTTCGAAGAATTCACCTTTACAAACTCAAAAAGTACACCCAAGCGTAATATCAAAGTAAACAAAAATAAATAATACAAAATAAAAGAAAATTATTTTTGGGTTTTGTTTTGTATTTTTATTATTATTATTATTGTTATTGTTATTGTTACTATTATTATCATACCCTACTTACGCTATCTACTTAGTTTAATTAGGTTTTTGCATTACCACAACGACAAGTCATCAAAATGGCGTCGTTGCGGAGGAATTAGTGCGCTTAGTGCTTTTCTAGTTTTCTAAATGATGGTTGATGCGGGGTTTTAATTAGGATTATGTACTTCTAAATTGAATGACGGTTGGCACTTGAGTGTCGATCGATGCTTCACATTTCGGTATTTAGAAATTTTGACTCAACGACTCTGAGCTACTAGACAATGAATTATTGGATTTGAGTCTTCAATTTTATAATTAAATGGTTCTAGTTGGATATTGAAACAAACTCTGCCTCTAATTATTAATATATATATATACACACACATTGAAAAATAATTCAAGCCAACCGAGTCGAAGCGAACTGAGCGAACTTTTACTTGTGATCGGTTCGTTTCAAACCAAACTGGTCTGAACAAAACACCTTTTTCAATCGAGTAAAATCTAACGAGCAAATTGAACATTTTTAATTCGATCATCAAACGAGTCACGAGTTCGAGCAATTTGAACAGCCCATGGGTCCCGTATGAAGAAAAGAGAAGGGTAAGTTGGAGGAAAAGAATCAGAAACAGATGGCGACGGAGACGGAGACGAAGTTGTTGCAGGAACTAGTGTTATACGCAGCAACCGACGCCCTCAGTTGCTTGGTACCGTTCACCGGACTGAAACACCTTGATCCGAATCGAGAAGCTTCTAAAAAAGCCCTAGAACAGAAGAAGCAGATCTGTAATTAGGTCGCCCTCTTATTCATACCAACCCCTACGAGGTATCATACTGATTTATGTAGTAGCTGTAATCATTAAACCCAATATACACCAAAGTGCATAATATAGGACTTGCAATTTATTGCCCAATTTAGCAGCGCCCTCATTCTAACTGATTTTTTTTTTGCTGAATTGTGTGCAACTCGTTGATGTTACACCGGGTGCCACATCAGATGCAAAAAATGCTTATTTGAAAAAAAAAATACAATTAAACTGATTTACAAGTTGGGGAGGCTGACTTCTTTTTTTCTTAAAAAGGTTTGATAAAAGAAACTATAAAATGTTACGTCGGATACACTGTGACATGTACATTAAACCCACAAATAGAAAGTCATCCGCGGTAATAACTAATAACATGTAATCTAAATGCTAAATTCGGTTATAATTGTAAGTTGGTTTTCATTTTGCAACCAAATTTTATAGTTAGTTTGCTGAAGTTGCAAAAATGCATTTTTGTATCTGTTCCGTGCAGTTTGCAGTTTGTTTTATTGTTGTCTGGTGCATAACAGGATGTGATTGCATGCAATGTGATAAATCCTGATCATATTGATGTGGAATTTAATTCCATTGGAGGACTGGAAACCATCAAGCAATCACTGTATGAATTGTTCATTTTACCTCTGCGTAGGCCTGAGCTTTTTTCGTATGGGAAGTTACTTGGGCCCCAAAAAGGTGTTTTGTTGTATGGCCCACCTGGTACAGGGAAGACTATGCTTGCAAAAGCTATTGCTAAAGAGTCCGGGGCTGTTTTTATCAACGTCAGAGTATCAGATTTGATGAGCAAATGGTTTGGAGATGCACAAAAACTCGGTTAGTGTTTGACTTTTTTTTATAATAAGATGTGTAGATCGTTCCTGTAGGGCTTTAGTGGACATACATACATACAAATTATGTTTGGGTTTTTTCGAGTGGAAGTTGTTTAAGATGCTTTTGCTGTGTATGCATCTTGGAGGTGTCACGTGGAGGCTTTTAACCTGTCTTCTTATGAATGCGTAGATTTGAGTTACGTTTGATCTCAAAGACAAATGGGACTTTAATAATATTTACAAAAAAGGGGATGGGTCAAGTTTGTCCAACAAAGTAAACAGGGCCAAAGTTACTGTTTCTAATGCATCCTTCCAAATAGCTTTCTTAATACTTCAGATTATTTGCTGTTCTAAAAATATATTGTTCAGATTATATGACAGATAAATTATTTAAAGGAACTACTTGAAAAATGGATGACAAAGTGGTCAATCGAACTGACGGTAACATTTTCGACCCTGCTAAAATGGCCTGTTTTGATTTGTCACCCAACCTGCATGACCCGCCCATCTTAGTTCTGATGACAGGTATAAACTCGATTAAGGAAGTCTATCCTTACATAGCTGTAAACTATATCACTTAATTTCCATTGAAACTTAGGAAAAATGTATGATTTGAAAAATGGTGGAAATGGAAAAAAGGAGTTATATTGTCTATGTTTTTATGGCATGAACTGTATATATTTGATCAAAATGAATACCATGTGATTCTAGAAATTATCAGCTTTTGTGTTTGGTTTCTCTTTTATGTTTAGCGTCTTTCTGGTGCTTTTAAAGCAGTAAATTGATAGAATGGAAACCATTGTGAATAACGATGGAAAGAATATCACACAGCCATACACACACACACACAATCCATCATATGCGGTTTATATAGTAAGACTTCTGCATATGTGACAGCGCATGTATTTTTATCTGTATGGAGGAAGCAATACTGAAGAAAAAGTAGTGTAGCTAACCGTGAAATCAGTATGTTGACTTTAATCCACATAGACATTGACTCTAGTTGATAAATCCAATTGTCAGAAGGAATTTAGTTATATAAATGCTAGGGAAGAATTCCTCATTTGGTTCTAGATTAGTAGTGTTTTATCAGCTACCTTGATTATGCAGCTTTCTGGCCAAACCTTTTACGTCTACATTTTAAAATAATTATTGTAATTATAAGCCAAATTTTCTATTTAGAAGTACGTCATACGTATTTTAACTCTGAAAAGGGTATTTATTTGGAGAACTTTTTATTAAGATACATAGAAATAGAGGTGACAAACCCATTTAATCATGAATGGATCAAGTGTCCCTAAAGTCACTCTTAAGGCACGTTTTAAATGCACACAGCCTTTAAAATTGCAATATAACTGCAAGAACAGTTTTTTGCTAATCATATTAACCATTTATAAGTTAGAGTTAAATGCTTGGTTGGTCCCTGTGGTTTGCAAATCTTGCAGACTTGATCCCAGTGGTTCACTAATTACACACTTGGTCCCAGTAGTTTCAAATTTTGCACTCGGGTGGTCCTTACCACTAACCTTTGTTAGATTTCTCAGTTAAGTATATGCAAAATTACTATATTACCCTCGAATGTGAACCAAACCGGAAATCTGGAATGAACCGGGGTTCGCCGCCGCCGCCGTGAG
Organism: Scalesia atractyloides; assembly: GCA_947069175.1. Classification (NCBI taxonomy): domain Eukaryota; kingdom Viridiplantae; phylum Streptophyta; class Magnoliopsida; order Asterales; family Asteraceae; genus Scalesia; species Scalesia atractyloides. The sequence continues at coordinate 37,852,044 of CAMTDV010000008.1, read as the reverse complement.
CTCATTCTTTCACACCTTCTTGCCGGTTTCATCTCCATAATCTTTCTTCAAATTCTCATCTCTACTTTCCATTTCATTATCAAATCATTCATCATTTACTTCACTCGATAAACCCATCGATCGATTTTTATCTTTTCGATGCCGATCATTACAAGATTCAGATTTATTAGAATCTTCTGATTTCATTCATTTTGAAGAATGTTCTTTTCTGATCTCATAATTTAATCAATTTGATTGTTATATAACCAATCAAGCAGTAATCGCATCTGGGTTTAATCCAATTTCCAATCTTGTTACTGGGTTTTTCTCCAAATGGGTTGTGCATCTTCTAAACATTCGAGGTTTGGTTCAGTCCAGATTTCCGGCGCGGCGGCGAACCCCGGTTCAGTCCAGATTTCCGGTTTGGTTCACATTCGAGGGTAATATAGTAATTTTGCATATACTTAACTGAGAAATCTAACAAAGGTTAGTGCTAAGGACCACCCGAGTGCAAAATTTAAAACTACTGGGACCAAGTGTGTAATTAGTGAACCACTGGGACCAAGTCTCCAAGATTTGCAAACCACAGGGACCAACCAAGCATTTAACTCTATAAGTTATGATTTCAAAGTTTAAAAAGCTAACAAAATAGTGTTTATATAAACCATGCACCAATTTTATATTTTAAGCTTTTACAAAATAGTGTTTATATAAACCATGCACCAAGTTTTATATTTTAAGCTTTTACAAAGTGTTCACTCATAGTAATGGTTGATTATTGCAGTTGCTGCTGAATTTAGTTTGGCATACAAGCTCCAGCCTGCAATAATATTCAATGATGAGGTCGATAGCTTTCTTGGTCAACGGCGAACTACTGACCATAAAGCATTAACCAATATGAAGACTGAATTCATGGCATTATGGGATGGTTTTACCACAGATCGTAAGTATTATATTATGTTCTATTTTAAAAAAAAGCCTCAATATCTGTCTTTTTGTAGCCCTTTGGACATGTAGTTTTTGGTTGAAAGTGTGAACTTGTGGTGTATGTAGAAAATGCTAGAGTGATGGTGCTTGCTGCAACTAATCGTCCTTCAGAGCTTGATGAAGCAATACGGAGACGACTTCCACAAGCATTTGAGATTGGGATACCCGACCGCAAAGAAAGGGTTGACATTTTAAAGGTGATTTTGAAGGGTGAGAGAGTAGAGGAAGACATTGATCTTGACTGCATAGCTGCATTATGCGAAGGTTATACCGGCTCGGATCTTTTAGAGCTCTGCAAGCAAGCTGCATATTTTCCCATCGGGGATTTGTTGGATGATGAGAAGAACGGGAGGTCATCACTTGTGAGTCTCTCTCTCTGTCTCATATATATATATATATATATATATATATATATATATATATATATATCAAAGAACCGACAACTTATAACAGAAAACGGATTTTGGTATGTTTGTTTAATCAGTTTCCAAGACCATTATCGCAAGCAGATTTGGAGAAAGTGGTGGTGAAATGCAAAAAGACAAGGGTAGCAGCAAGGGAGTACAGTGGTTTGAGCTCACAATCAGAGGTGTGGTCAGTGCCTAGGGAAATGTCAGATGATTATCCGGTTCAAGCTGCGATTAACGAGCTCTCCAAGATTGTTGTTTCCCATATTATGAATATTAGATCAGATAATCAAGACCGTGAAGATTAGGTCAGATGTAGATTTCATCTCCCATTTTTGGATAGGATTTTATACAATAATGTTATGTGAAACTGAAGGGGCGTTTTGGTCTTTTGTCTCTAGGCTCTTTCCATACATTTCTAGGAAAAGTTGTGCCATGGCATCTGATGTTTATGAAACCGGACTGGTCATCGAACCGGTCTCTATAGGCTTACAAAAATTTAACTATAGCTATCTATCAGGCAGATCTGCTTAACCCACCAAAAGCGACAAAATTAAAATACGGCCCAACCCACTAAACCAGATTATGGGTTCAACCAAGCTGACCCAGATCACTTCTTGACTGGATTTGCGGTGTTAGCAGGTTTTCGACCGGTGGCATCCATTTGATTTTTGTTTCACTGCTAGGATTTTTTTCTTTCTTTTTAATAACGGAATGACGTTTTTCTTGTTATATTATTTAATTAATAACACGACGTAATGTGGGTTTAAATCCTTGCGAGTGGAAGACTAGGTGGGTTTTATGTGAAAAATATTGTTTAACAAAGAAGCTATCATGGTTTGCAATTTTGCATCCATCTTTGTTGAGTAATCCTTCTTGTTAGGATTATCATTCTAGTGATGTCTAAGTAATTAACAAACTTGAAAGATTAAGTTTTGAAATAGATGCTGATTAAGTTTTAAAATAGAGGCTGGTTAAGCTTTTGAAATTTGAGAGATTGTATGTAAGTTAAAAAAAAAGCTAATGATATGTTTATCTATCTTTAGGATTGTTCAAGATCAGGAATAACAATTGCACGTTTTTCAGTGTGTAATTAAGTTATAGTAACTGAAACCTTCTATCTTGTAGAGATCCAAAGTTGGAGTGTTGGACACACAATGCAAAATTTGTTTAGACCGAAGCTACAAGCTTTAACCCTGTTTAAAGTTGAACATCAAGGTGTAATCGTACTTGAAGTAGAAATTACACAAGGTGAAGATTTGTTCTTGCTCAAGATTTCAAGACTTGTGTATATTAAAAAAATGACCAACTCATATACCCACTAAATCAACTCATAAATCTATACCAACGTCCACTATAAGAGTATAATCCTTAACCATTTGAGAAATAACACCTTTGTTACGGTCCTTGTACCGCTAGGCTAAACGTCTTTGGTTAAAGACTTTTGTTAAGTGTATCGTCAGTCTTTTACGTTCTTCAACAATTCAGCAATGTTTTTTATTTAGAATCAAATGAGTTGTCAACAATAGACGTGGATCGTCTATAGAAACTTATATTCTTGATTGACATTGCTTGACTTCCCTCTTCACTAAGGTAAAATTATTTAGGCAACACATTTTTGTAATTCGCATCTTGGGTATTCTCGTGTGCAAGTAGGATTTTTCTATAACATATCTCATAACGTCTTCACTAAGATATATGTTCGTTTTTATGTTCGAGTTGTTATTATCATTAGGAATTTATGAATTATAAAATTGTGTGTTCTAATTGACTGGGTATAGCCACTATTTCTTAGACTGTGCAGAGTCGTTGGCGTAGAGAAGGCGTGGGGCTCTCAACAACGCCAGCACACCGCCCCGGCTGTTGGCGTGGGGCACCAACGTCGAGAACTTCACATGGCGTGGGGCGATGGTTTGTGGTGACGTGGAGGTTGGAGGTTGGTTGTGGAGTTTGATTTTATTTTTGATTGTTTTTTTAATGTCCCCCTTCAAGCCACATCCACCTCGTGCATTGCCCCCTCTACTGGCATGACAACTACGTATCGCTCCATGCCCTCCTTCAAACCCCTCCACTCCAAATAGTCTTATACTCAAATCTTTGCTTATTGTTAATTAATCTTCCGCAAATCATCATTAATCATTTAAATAGAACTCCACAGAGTACATGAAAGCACTAAAAGAATTCACCAAAAGAATAAAGCCATACACACGCATGTGCATATTGAATTCTTATGATGATAAAATTCTTTGTCATTTGTTTTTTGTTTTCTAAAAAACGATAAAGCCAAGCAAACATACAAAAGAGGTTGACGATAAGGACGAGCGTAAGAAAAAAACTAAAAACGCATGTACAATTATCTAATAACAAATCTATATCTATGCTCTACAATAAAATAAAGAGTAAATTGTTAAAACCATTCTTTAAGTTTGAACATATTTGTCAGTTTCATTTAAAACAACTTTTTTGTAGCATATTGCTCTTTACTATTGGGATTTTTTGTCATTTTCATCCAAACATTTAATTTGCTTTATTTTTATGACATTTAGATGAACATCACAAAAAAAATCTCAAATCTCAGTGACGATTTTGGCACAAAAAAAAGTCACATTTGAATGAAAATGTCAAAAAAATCAAAAAAGTGAAGGGCAATATGGTTGTAAAAGTTGTTTTGGATGAAATTGGCAAACATGTCCAAACCTAAGAGACGATTTAGCTAATTTACTCTAAAATAAACCATTTGAGAGACACATGACATTCTATGAGGTTATCTCAATTCTCTTTTCCTGTCTAAATACATAGATTTTAATATGGTTAACTAATTTAAAGTCACTCAGAATTAATTGAAAACGTAATTTTTATATAAGTAATTTATTAATTATTTGTTAATAACATTCGATTCAAATCAAAGTTAAAATTTTAGAGATAACTACTGACTACTATATATTTTTTTAATAGCATGCATTTTATCTTTTTATTTTTTACCCGATAATTAATATCAGTTATCTCTACTTTATTCATAAAAATAAACTTATCATCGAAAGAAGATGGAATATTTTGATTTAAATAAACTATACCAATAATAATGAGTTTATATAATGAGTATTTGATATAAGGGAGAGAATAAATATAAAGTTTGGTTTGGATAGGAAATTTATGATATAATAATAGAAGAATCTGTGAAAAATAACAAAAAAATATAGGGAGGGGCGTTTTAATCAATCCCATCTCATCATCTCTCTTTCTCTTTTCCCGTATCTTCAAAACTAAGGGTGTAAACGAGCCGGGCTGAGCCCGAGCCCCACTAGGCTCGAGCTCAGCTCGTCATGTTTTTATGAAGTTTGAGCTCGAACTCGACTCGGTTCGAGCCTACTTATTTGAGCTCGAGCTCCGATCGCAGGTAAACCCAAAGCTCGAGCTCGGCTCGACCTATTTTGAGAACAACCTAAAACAAGCTAAAAGCTTGGCTCAAGCTCGCTTCAATTCACTTAAAAAGCCAAAGATCAGCCTGAGCTTGGCTTGCCATTGTACTCATCATTATTACTATAATATCTATATAGAATAAATTTTTGTTTGGGCTTGCGAGCCTAAACGAGCTTTCTATTTCAGGCTCGAGCTTGGGCTCGTTAAAGCTCTGCTCGTTTGAGCTATTATAATTGAGCCGATAACGAGTAGCTTTTGAGCCTCTGGGCTTGTTTACACCCCTATTCAAAACCCACCATTTTCAAAACCAATCATTTTCAACTTTTTCTTCATTTTCTCTCTCTATTGTCACACACCCAACCGATGGCGGAAACATCGAAGTGAGACAAACGAGATTGTTCAAAACATCATAACGTACTATTTGTGACAATACTTAAATAAACGTAATTCATTTCATTCATAATTCCAATGTTTCGAAAGGAAAAACAACACTCAAATCTTACATAACCAAACAAGTAAAAGATTACATAAACAAAATTTAGGTGCGTTTCTAGTACACCATAAGTAGATTTCTCGAGATTTCATTATAGATTTCCTGCAGTATATATTAAAGTACATGTCAACACAAAAAGGTCGGTGAGTATACAAGCTTGTTTTACATAGCATACGTATAAAAAGTCTCAATTCCAACATGACAATTTGTACACTAAGTTATATATCATACTAGCATGCAAAACCTATATGTCAACCCAAAGTGTCCACTAGCGTAATCTCGTCACCGAAGTGAACAAGACTGTTATGATCGAATACTTAACAATGACCTCAAAATGGGCAGTGTGTTACTCCTATACCGTTATAGATGTTAAGGTAGGCTTGCAAAGTTAATGAAAAATAGTGTGCATGAAGGTATTCTAGCATGTGTAAACCCTGTAGTATTACAAGTATCATGTTTGGTAAATTGAGTGTTTGCATAAGATTGATTGTCTACGATTTGTGAGTTTAATAAGTTATACATGTTACAGCCAAAAGTGGTTTAAAACGATAGAGGCGCAAGTATACTCACGGTTTGCAATTGCTTTCCACAAAGTGAGTCTTGAACGATTTGAAGGATGGAACACAGAGGTTATCCTAAATTGGATAAACGATTTGTGTAACTTACTAAACTCACAAATCACACACAATCAATCTTATGTAAACACTCAATCTCCCAAACATGTTACTTGTCATACTATAGATTTGCCATAGGCGGGAGGTGAAACCACCATCACGGTCTCAGATGATGTCGAAAGGAGTGCCATAATGACAAATGACTTCTTACTTGTAGATACGAGCTAATTTCTTAACTCGGTTTGTCTTCATGGATGGGAAGGAAATGAGCCGATTTGGTTAATCGATCTATGATCAACCAAATACTGTTGTGCGCAGATGATGTTCGTGGGAGTCTAGTAATGAATTCCATTGCAATGTCTGCCATTTCCACATCGGAATTTCGGGTTGTTCAAGTAAACCCTAAGGACGTTGGTGTTCGGCTTTCACCTTGGAACAAGTGAGAAATTTGGACACGAATAGGGCAATGTCCTTCTTCATGCTCGACTACCAATATGAACGTCGGAGGTCTTGATACATCTTATCCGCACCGAGATGAATGGAATACCGCGATTTGTGCTCTTCGTTCATCAAAATGTCACAAAGGTTGTCATGGTTTAGGACCCAAATACGGTCAAGATACTAGAGGATACCGTTAGATTTAAACACGAGTTAACTTTCGGCCCCACACTGCATCTCGTCATACAAATTGTTTTCATTGACGGATGAGTATTGTGCCTCGTGAATATGAGATTTGTCAGTTTGGATTTGCAAGCAGCGAATACTCTTGACCTTGACATGACTCCTTCAACTAAAGGCATAGGCCTCGACATTCGCTTCACCGATATGATAGCGAATTTCACAAGCGTAATTGTTTAACAATTCCACCCATCGTCCCTGACACATGTTGAGTTCTTTTTGGTTAAATGTGTATTCAAGGCTCTATGGTTGGTGAAGACCACACATTTGGTACCATAAAGGTAGTGTCGCCAAATCTTTAAAGTAAAAAAAACCCGCACCAAGTTTGAGATCATGGGTGGTGTAGTTTTTCATGGATTTTGAGTTGCCTTAATGCATAGACGATGACTTTATCTTGTTGCATAAGAACACAACCGATACCTTGGTTAGAAGCATCACAATAGACAGCGAAATCATCATTTCCATCGGGAAAAGTTAGAATTGGGGCATTGTAAAGCATACGTTTGAGGGTTTGGAAAGAGTCCTTTTGCTTGGGACCCCAAACTAAAGGTTTATCTTTTTGGGTCAACGAGGTGAGAGGAAAGTAGATATTGGAAAAAAATTGGAGATAAACCGATGGTAATAACCCACCAATCCAAGGAATGAACAAACTTCGGAGGGGATTTTAGTGCAATCCAACTACCGATGGCTTCGACTTTGGCTGGATCGACGTGAATACCGTTTCCATTTACGATATGACCGAGAAAGTGAACTTATTTTAACCAAAATTCACACTTGAAGAATTTGGCGTATAGTTGTTTGGCTCGAAGGAGTTCTATAATTAAACACAAGTGATGCTCGTGTTTGGTTTTAGACTTTGAATAAATAAGAATATCATCAATAAATACTATCACAAAACGGTCCAAGTAAGGCTTATACACATGGTTCATCAAACCCATGAAGACCGCGGGTGCATTGGTCAAACCAAAAGGCATAACCATGAACTCGTAGTGACCGTATCTAGTGCGAAACATGGTTTTTGGGATGTACTCCTCGAGGACTCGAAGTTGGTGATAACCTGAACGAAGATCGATTTTTGAGAAACAAGTAGCTCCTTTGAGTTGGTCGAAGAGATCATCGATACGAGGAAGGGGATAGCGATTTTTTACGGTAAGCTTGTTGAGTTCATGGTAATTTATGCACATGCAAAATGAAGCGTCCTTCTTTTTGACGAAAAGGACTGGAGCACCCCAATGAAATGTGCTAGGACGTATGAAGCCTTTATCAAGTAGTTCTTGAAGTTGGCGAGATAGCTCTAGCATTTTCGAAGGTACAAGTCGGTAAGGAGATTTTGCAACGGGTATAGCGCCGGGTATGAGGTCAACTTGAAAATCAATGAAACGAGCGGGAGGGAGACCGACTAACTCTTCGGGAAAGACTTCGGGAAAATCAAAAACGATGGGAACATCTTTCATGCTTTTTCCTTCGCCTTTCTTTCCCACCATATGGGCCAAGATGAACAAAGTTCTCTTTACTTAAATACTTGTTCACTTGAATGCACGACATGAGCTTGAGCCTTTTAGATGGTTTCTCATCATAGACTTTGAAGGTGTCACTAGATCGAAAAGGAATGCGGATGGAATTTTCAAAACAAGACTTTGGCACGGACCTTAGTAAGACAATCCATGCCTATTATGATATCAAAGCTACCTAATTGCATGGCTATGAGTTCTATTGGAAAGTTATGTTCATTGAGATTAAGGACACAATCACAGAGAATGGAATCAACGGTGATGAATTTCTCGTTGGCGGACGATAAAAGATTTTTGCAACTTAGAGCGCTTACACTTAAGTAATGGTTCAAATTCTATGGATACAAAACTTTTATCCGCACTTGTATCAAATAATAATGAAGCATAAATACCGTTTATGAGAACGTATCGTTCACAACATCATTGTCTTTAAGGGCATTGAGGGCCAAGGTGGGTGTACTTGCCCTTGGAGGCTGCGTTAAGGGCATTGAGGGCCAAGGTGGTTGGGATCACCACACTTGTAGCACGTATGACCGTTGTTCGCTGGCGATTATTGGTTTTGGTTTTGGTGTTGGGGTTGATTTTGGTTACCTTATGGTCTAAGATCACTTTGGCAAGTAGTGTTGTAATGTCCATACCGGTTTCATGTGGTGCAATGTCCGCATGTCGAGGTGGTTGTATAGTGGTAAATGACACATGGTACACTTGCGAAAAGTCCCAGTGTAAGCTTTCTTGTTGGAATCGTGGGTAGTAGCGGGGGTTTGGTTTGGTGGGTTCACTATGGTGTAGTTACGGCCTTGATACTTTCGTTTCTTGTCGTTTGGGTTGTTTTTGGGTTGGGTTTTCGCTTCTTTGGGTTCCTATGGTTTTTCGGTGGTGGCTTGGTTGGAGGTCTTGGTGGAACCCTTGTGGGACCAGGTTCCATCCTCAATGTGGTTGTTAGTGAAGGCAACGGCTAAGTGGAAAGCCTTCTCTAAGGTTTGGGGCTCGGCGTCGCGAACGACCGGAGGGATGCCTTTATTGTACTTGACTATAGCGCGATTGGTAGTGCTAACTAGGTGGGGAACTAACACGCTAAGTTGTTTGAACTGAGTGGTATAGGTCAAGTTGTCACCATCAATTTGTTTGAGGGACCAAAATTCCTCTTCGAGTTTTTGCAACTCGTGGGGCGGGCATAATTTCGCTATTATAAGTTGTTTTACCTTGTTCCAAGGCAAGGCGAAAGCGTCTTCGTTTCCGCAAGTGTTTCTCTCATTCATTAGACCAAGACCAAAGCTAAAAGTTGCAAGCCCACTTAAAGTATCAAACTCAAGTTTCATATTCGATTATAAAATCGTGTCCTATACCCAACCCAATAATGGTCGGACAATTACCCGTCGGATATCGGGTATACCCGCGGGCATCGGGTATACCCATTAGTTTGTTAAAAGATGTTGGGATTTCTAAATACATATTTTTACTATTATAATTATTATATAATTTTATTTATGCAACTATTGTAAATTAAAAATGTACATTACATATATATAAGTTTTATTTTAAATTAGTAATAACTTTATAATACTTATACACTTATATATATATATACTTTACAACATACAAAATATAAATACTATTATTAAATGGATATACTAAATGAAAATTTATTTTTACACATTATGAACATATTAAAATAAATCAACAATAGACAAGTGTTAACGGAAAACAAAAATATAAATTAAAAAAATCGGGTTTATAGTTCGGGTAAACGGGTGTATGATTTCGGGTAATCGGGTCGGATATCACCTAATCCCATACCCGTCGGATATCGGTATACACGTCCCATTTATGTCGGGTTTCGGGTATACCCGTCGGGCTCGGATATTTTTGTCATCCCTAAGTAGAAATTGCAAAAGTTGAAGACTTGCTAATGCTCAAGATCTGATCACTTGTTCGATAAGTATTCAGAGTATATACCAATGTCGAGAAAATTTTGAGTGTGTTCACCATCTCTCGTGATTTTAAGCAAATTGTTAATGTCACAAACAACTATTTAGAATTAGCTACCAACCATAAACGTGAATCGTCTGGAAAAACTCATATTCTCAAGTGACTGAAGTTCACTCTTCACTGAATTCACTCTTCACTGAATTTTATAATACTTGGTACAACATGCAATCCCTTCTCTAATTCGCATATGTTGGACACTCTCCTGTGTAAGAGAATTGTGTATTTTAGTTGAGAGATATTGTAGCAATTAGAATGTCTATCTCATATGCATTAAAATATGTGTTTTTTTTTAATAATCTAAGTTCTTAGTATCAGTAAATACGTATAAATTATATAGTGTTGTGTGTTCTAGATGCTTTGAGTCTTAATACTCTAATCTTTACCAAATGTTATTTTATTTTTCACAAATTATATAAATGAGTTAACTCTTATTTCATACAACCTGGTACCCAACCGACAATTAATACCTATCCATTCCATTATATGCAAGAATTTAAAGACGTTACCATCAACTATATTTATGTAATAAATCGTCGTACCTGTGCTTATGGAATTATTCAAGGATGATAACATTCGTATATTATATTTGTTTTTTTTTTCTTTTTCCAAAGCTATAAAAAGAATAAAGCCAAGCAAAAATACAAGAGAGGTTGACGATCAACATACGTTTAGAAAACTAAAAATGTATATATAATTATTTAACGACAATTTATTATTTCAATCAAAATCACGGTTACATGTTTTAGTGCAATTAATTTATTTATATACAGAAAATGTTTATTTGTATTTTCTTCCATAATCTAATGAAAATTGACAAAAATGAACATTCTAAACTGATTGTTTTAACTTTTAAGGTACCAAAGAACAGTTGTTTTTTAGAGTCAAATAAAAAATATCAATCCAATAAAGATGATGCAAGTCCCCAAGTCATTTTTAGTTAGACCCAGGTTTAGACCCAGGTTCAGTTGCATGCAACAAATTAGAGAAAGGACAATGAAAACCATTGATACACATCCCGACCCGCAGCGGAATAAGAGTCGGGGCATAATTGGGTTATCACCAAAGCTCATGATATTTACTAATATGTTTCATATTCATTTAAGTCAAAATTACATTCTCAATAATCCAAACATGTTCATACAAATACAAAGAAAAAAATAATCAACTAAACAATCCAAGCTCTAAACCAGTTTATTCTTCTAAGCCAATCCTATGTGTTTCTTGCTGCAGCTGGTTCACCTGTATCATGTGTAAAAATGAGGGTTTTTGGGTCAACATAAGTTGGCGAGTGAACCTTGTTAGATAAACATTTATTATTGATTTCTTGTTATCTTTATCATGGAAAAATTGTGCAATAGTCATATGTGAGCAAATGTAAATAATCAAACAATAGCAATAACAACCACAAACAATAACATACAATAACATATGAACTTGCATGAATATATAACATGAATGAAACTGTATATGTTGGCAACGTCACGTTCACGCTCATAATGTAATGGGGAACTGACGGCCTATGATGAATGTCTGTGCGATCAAGGCTCAATCAAACGGAGCCGATCGTATGTTGGCAACGCCAGGTTCACGCTCATAATGTAATGGGGAACTGCTCAACGCTCATAATGTAATGGGGAGCGGCGGCCTATGATATTGCATGTACTGAAAATAATAAATTAAATCTAAACAATAACCACACAAACAGTTGATACAAGCTGAATACACATTTGTTCATGATATGATGTATGCACAATGTTTTAAATATAATAAATGGTAAGACACATGATACACCCCAAAAACGTGTTTAAAACGGGGAATTTGTAGAGATTCACTCACATTGGGTGCGTTCGGTTGGAGATGATGAGATGCGCACGAGTTTGAAAGATTGATCAACGAGGATTAACTAACCTAAATAATAACGGAAGGTATAGTAAATGAGTGGATTTTATTAATAATTTTAATCGGATTTTTAGATATATTTTTGTGAGTTTAAGGCTATTTCCTATCTTTAAAAACATTATTTTTAAGTATTTTTAATTGATTTTTAAATTAAATTAAATAAATAAAAATATAAAAAAAATGTTGACTTTTGCGTTGACCATTGACTGTTTGACTGTGATTGTTGACTGTTTGACCGGTTCTATTGTGTGCATGTATGCGCTGGGTGAGGCTCGAACCCGAGACCTCCCGTACGCGTGCACGCAGCTCTACCAACTGAGCTACGTGTCTAACCCGAAATATTTCTGTTTTAATTATATTTATATACTGTTTTAATTTATTCAAAATTCATTTATTTTTAAAAAGGATTTTAATTATCAAACCGGTGCCGTCAACAGGTCTCGAACCCGGGACCTGTGATTTAATGTTGCACACAGTCCACCGCTGGACTGTGTGTCTAACTTGGTTAATATACTGATTTTTATTATACTTAACATCTAATTGCGAAAGGATCCGGTCCAGTTTAAAAAAAAAGAACATTTTAATTACAGAGAGTGTGTGTGTGTGTGTGTGTCAAGGATCGAACTCGGGACGTATGCGTATTGTTTGCACACAGTCCACCGCTGGACTGTGTGTCTAACCCGTTTATAATACCGATTTTAATTAATCTTATAATCATAACAGACTTCATCTTCTTCGCTAAATTCACAGACAATGATTAATCAACTGTTTCTTGCTTAAAACGATTAACAGACGTACAAATGATTTATATGTAACGGATAGGAAAAGTTTCGGGAATGAACATACCGGAATGATGATCTTTCTCAGAACTCCGGCGAAGTCGTCGGCTCTGTTTTTATGAACTTCGACTGAGCGAACAAATTAACAGTTTTGATTAGCTAATTGTGGAATTGAAGTACTAAACAAGAGTTATCAGAAGGTTTGAATGACTATACCGTTTTACAGCGGAAAATAGGAATTTTCAGAAGTTTTCCGGCGAGAGTGAATTATTCGATATCGACGTCTGAAACTGATTCCGATTGAAGGTTTTGAGTTAGCAATAGCTTAACAACTGATAGACGATGAAAGAATTAAGAGACTTACTGATTTGATGGAAGACACGGTTTTCCTGCGAAAGTCCGGCGAGTTCAAAAAGCTGCTCCGACGAACTGAAAGTAGTGCGAAAATGAAATTGAAGGTCTGCAGATGAGTTTGAGTCACGAGAGGGGACTAAGGTTGGAGTAAATCAGGAAGTGCAGATTTTTCGGTTATTAAAACCGATCAACTTATGAATTCAAGTCCATTCAAGATCAAATTGATTGAAGGTGTCGGTTTATCGGATATAATCAGAATTCCGTGATCACTCAAACGTCCAGGACGTTTGGAAGCCGATAACGGTTTCAGTTAGCGTAAACCGGTTGATTTATGGTTGAACATAAGATTTAATTGATTCCTAGAACTAACAGAAAACATCAAGTGGCGGAGTGGTTATGAGTGCGCGTGTTAAGTCTTTGAGTCTTTCCGGCTGACCCGGGTCGAGTCCCGGCAGCCTATTTTTCATTTTATTTATTTTATTTTTACTTTTTATCAATTATAACTTTTATATTCTAGTTTGTTTATTAATTATGCATCATTAAAAATTAAAATTGACATAAATACGCAACGAAACATTTATAACTTGATATTCGATTACAAACGGAGCGGGTTTGGAAAACCCGTTTTTGACAAATGTTACAGTATCCCCTACTTTTAGGAATTTCGTCCCGAAATTTAAGTAGTAGTAGTAGGAAAAAGATGCGGGTATTTTTCGCGCATTGATTCTTCACGTTCCCAAGTAAACTCAGGTCCCCGTTTCGACTCCCAACGTACCCTAACAATTGGAATGCGACTTCATCTTAGACGTTTTTCTCCAAAGTCCATGATCTCTACTGGTCTTTCAATAAAATGCATAGATTCATCAATCTGAATATCTTCCAGAGGAATATGGAGGTTCTCATCAGCGTGGCACTTCTTCAAGTTTGATACGTGGAATGTGGGATGAATTCTGTTGAGTTCTTCTGGTAGATCAAGCTTGTATGCTACAGGTCCTACTCTTTCGAGTATCTTGAAAGGTCCTACGTAGCGTTGTGCCAGCTTGCCTTTTTGACCAAAACGAACTACTCCCTTCCACGGTGATACTTTTAAAAGTACATGATCACCAATGTTAAACTCCAAAGGCTTTCGTCGTTTATCTGCATAACTCTTTTGACGACTTTGAGCTGCTCGAAGATTGTTTCGAATTTGATGGATCTTGTCTGTGGTTTCTTGAATCAATTCTGGACCGGTGATTTGAGCTTCCCCAATTTCGTGCCAACATACTGGAGATCGGCACTTACGACCATATAAAGCTTCAAAAGGTGCCATGCCGATACTAGAATGATAGCTGTTTTTGTACGAAAATTCAACTAATGGTAAATAAGCGTCCCAATTTCCCTTGAAGTCTATGACACATGCTCGAAGCATATCTTCAAGAGTTTGAATGGTGCGTTCAGATTGTCCATCAGTTTGAGGATGATAAGCGGTACTGAGATCTAATCGTGTACCCAAAGCGGTTTGTACGGCTTGCCATGTTCGTGAAGTGAAACGACCATCACGATCTGAAATAATGCTTAATGGTACACCATGTCGGCTTACGATTTCACTGATGTAAATACGAGCTAGCTTCTCGTTCTTGAAATCTTCGCGGATAGGAATAAAGTGAGCTGATTTTGTAAGACGATCAATGATTACCCATATAGTGTCATACCCACCAGAAGTGCGAGGTAACCCGGTAATGAAGTCCATGGTTATGTTTTCCTACTTCCATACAGGTATTTCAGGTTGGACTAGAAGTCCTGAGGGTCTTTGGTGTTCAGCTTTCACCTTGGAACATGTAAGGCACTTGGAAACAAAAACAGCAATATCCTTTTTCATTCCAGGCCACCAATAGGTGTATCGAAGGTCTTGATACATCTTATCGGCTCCTGGGTGTATAGAGTATCGTGTTTTGTGAGCCTCATTCATAAGAAATTCACGAAGGTTGTTGTGGTCAGGAATCCATATGCGATCTAGATAGTACAGAATACCGTCAGATTTAGTTTCAATTTTAAGTTCAGCTCCACAGGACAGCTCCTTTCGTACGTCGTCTTCCGTTACTGAAACATGTTGGGCTTCTCGAATTTGATCTTTAATGTCAGTTATGATTTGCGAACATAGAATACGAATGGAGTTCGCATAACCCTTTCGACTGAGTGCATCAGCCACCACATTTGCCTTGCCAGGGTGGTACCGAATTTCACAGTCGTAGTCATTTAGAAGTTCGACCCATCTTCGTTGCCTCATGTTTAATTCCTTTTGATTGAAGATATGTTGAAGACTCTTGTGGTCAGTGTATATTTCACACTTAGTACCGTAGAGATAATGTCTCCATATCTTAAGAGCGAACACAACGGCTCCAAGTTCTAGGTCATGGGTGGTGTAGTTCTTCTCATGAGTCTTGAGTTGTCTCGAAGCATAAGCTATAACCTTTCCTCTTTGCATTAGAACACAGCCTAGTCCTTGCCCTGACGCGTCGCAATAAACCACGAAGTCATCACAACCTTTAGGAAGAGTGAGGATTGGTGCATCACAGAGTCTTTGTTTAAGGGTTTGGAAGGCTTCTTCTTGTTTGGGTCCCCATATGAAGGGTTTTCCTTTATGAGTTAAAGCCGTAAGTGGTACAGCAATGCGAGAGTAGTTTGAAATAAAACGGTGATAATAACCAGCCAGACCAAGGAATGATCTTACTTCAGTTGGTGTACGTGGCGCCTGCCATTCTTGTACTGCTTTGATCTTTGAGGGGTCGACATGTATTCCCTTGTCATTGACTACATGTCCAAGGAATTGTACCTCTTTTAACCAGAATTCACATTTGGAGAATTTGGCGTAAAGCTTTTCATTCTCTAGAAGTGTAAGGATGAGTCGAAGATGCCGTTCATGATCAGACTTAGACTTTGAGTAAATGAGGATGTCGTCGATGAAGACTATAACAAAACGATCGAGATAGGGTTTGCAGACTCTGTTCATTAAATCCATGAAGACAGCTGGAGCGTTGGTTAAACCAAATGGCATGACCATAAATTCATAATGACCATAACGAGTTCGGAAAGCGGTCTTTGGGACGTCTTCTTCATGTACTCTGAGTTGATGATAACCAGAACGAAGGTCGATTTTTGAAAAACAGCTGGCGCCTTGAAGTTGGTCAAGAAGATCATCAATGCGAGGTAATGGATAGCGATTCTTGATCGTTAACTTGTTGAGTTCTCTGTAGTCGATGCACATGCGAAACGTTCCATCTTTCTTCTTCACAAAAAGAACAGGTGCACCCCAAGGCGAGTAGCTAGGACGTATGAATCCTTTGTCAGTCAACTCTTGCAATTGACTGGCTAGCTCTTGCATTTCGGATGGGGCTAACCTATAAGGAGACTTTGCAACTGGTGTAGCACCAGGTATAAGACCAATGCGGAATTCGACTTCTCTCAAGGGAGGAAGTCCTGAAATGTCGTCAGGAAAAACTTGCGGAAAATCTTTTACTACTGGGATGTTTTCAAGTTTCTTCTCCATGGTTCCCTTTTTGATGACATGAGTTAAAAATGCGACATAATTCTTGCGGAGATATTTTCGAGCTTGAAGACAGGACATTAATCTGAGCCCTTTCGATGGGGTTTCTCCAAAGATTCGTAGAGTCTGACCGTTTGAAAGAGGAATGCGTATAAACTTTTCGCGGCATACAACTCCAGCCTGATGTTGGCTGAGCCAGTCCATACCAATTATAATATCAAAGCTTCCCAACTTCATAGGAATGAGGTCAACTGGAAAATCGTGGTCGTTTAAGGTGAGGGTACAATTGCGTAATATAGAGTTTAATAAGACCGGTTTTCCGTCAGCAACTTCTACTGTTATGGATTCCATGAGCTTCTCACGAATTTGGTTTAGGATGGGTTCAAACTCTAAAGACACAAAACTTTTATCCGCGCCAGTATCAAACAACATGGATGCATAACTACCGTTGATAAGAAACGTACCGTTAACCACATTGCTGTCAGCTCTAGCCTGATTAGCGTTGATGTTGAAAGCTCTTCCTCTTGCAGGTGGAGGAGCTTGGTTAGCTTGATTCACCGGATTTGCTTGGGCTTGAGCATGTATAATGTTCACCAAACGTGGACAAGTGTTTCTAAAGTGGCTTGGATCTCCACAATTGTAGCAAGCCCGCATAGGTTGCACCATGGGATAGTTGGGTTGGTAGTATGGTTGGGCTAAATGTTGGGTAGGTGGTAGTAGTAGGGGTTGTTGGGCTTGACCCATTATTTGTTGGTGGGTTTGGGTTGAAGGCTGGTGGCGGTTCGTTCACTGAGGTATGCGACAGGTTTGAACAGTATGACCTGCGCGACCACAGCCGGTGCAATGTTGGCAGGGATGATCAGGAAAGTGGTTGTATTGGCAACGGTTTCATTTTGGTAATGGGCCAGAGTATGGCCTTTTGTTTGGTGCAGGTGAGGGGGCAACTTGGGTAATGGGTGCAGCAGGGATAGGGAAATTGGTTTGTGTGACAGCGAAGTTTCTGGTGTTACGTTTCCTCTTGTTAGCAAACTTAGAGGAGGAGGTGGAATGGTTTGAAGTTTGGCCCTCAACGGGGGCTTTCTTTTTCTCCTCTTTAAATTTACCGTTGCGAATTCGATTCTCGGTCAGTTCAGTAGCTAGTTCCATAGCAGCTTCAAGTGTTGCTGGCGAAGTGCTGAGAACTAAATCTTGAATTTTCAAGGGAAGACCTAGAATATAATGCTCGATTAAGCGGTAAACTGGGGTGAACAAGTTAGGGACCATTTGGTTCAACTCTAAGAACCTCTTGTTGTAGGAAGTTTGATCTCCCTCCTTTTGCTTCAAAGAATGAAATTCGTCCTCTAACTTTTTAATCTCACTTCTAGGACAGAATTGTCTCGTCATGATTTCCCTTAACTCCTCCCACGTTAAGGCCATAGCATCTTCGATTCCCCTCTTACCCTTTTCAATATTCCACCAGGTAAGAGCTACCCCAAATAGTCTCCCGGTTGCGTATCGTACCTTGCGATCCTCGGGACAATCGCAGTTGAGGAAGGTGTTTTCCATTTCCTCAAACCAGTGGAGGAAAGCAGTGACACCTTCGGTCCCTTCAAATTTAGGAGGATCGCAAGACTTGAAATGTTTTTATGAGCACTTTTTGGTAGGAGGGTTGCCGATGTTCTGGTCTTCTTGCTGGGGAGGATTGGTGGGATTTGTGGCGAGAGCTTGTTGTACTTGAACCACAATGTCAGGAAGCACCGCGGCCATTTGTTTTGCGATTTGAGTGGCCAAGCGTTCGTGAGACCTTCCT
This sequence comes from Scalesia atractyloides, assembly GCA_947069175.1. Classification (NCBI taxonomy): domain Eukaryota; kingdom Viridiplantae; phylum Streptophyta; class Magnoliopsida; order Asterales; family Asteraceae; genus Scalesia; species Scalesia atractyloides. Next base: position 37,833,622 of record CAMTDV010000008.1, on the reverse strand, counting down.
GATCTTTTACCCCCTCGTTGTTGTCTAGCCGACATCTACAGGAACATACATAAGAAGATTGTGAGTTTATGGAGTCTTTTTAGGTGTCATGTGTCTTAAAGAAAATGAAAATAACATAAATATCAATAATGCAACTACATCCATAGGATGTCTTGGGTTTGCTCATGTTGGGCCTCAAATGTCCCCCATACCTTCACCGGTATAGTCATGTGGGCCCCCATGACTATTGGCTTGGTAGGATTCACATTAGTATTGGCGGTTTAACACTCGCATTACCCGAATGAAAACCACGAAACATGTTTACGAGATGTATGGTCGGAATGTGTCCAGGTGTAGACACAATGACAACTCAAAGTGGGGTTAGCTCACACGACGTTTGGTATAGCATGCTTTGGCCTAATAGGTACTTCGTACTCTCATCGTTAGCCCCCAGGTAGGCAAACTGGTCCTTTATTTTAGATTTATACGAATGCCAGCCTAGACAGGACGTTCCGATTACCGGCACTTGTACCCTTCCAGTTACTACATGCCCGTCATGAGAACTCACTTTGATGTGATTTGAAAATACAAAAATCATTGCAAAAACAATCATGAAAATGATGTGATGTGTGCTCGTATGGATATGATATGTTATAAGAATATGATTCATGATAGGCATTATATTAATATGTACTTATGAACATGCTTGCATAACATTGAATGTAATCATTAAACATAAAACATATAAACATCATGAATTTTGCTTGTAACACACAAACTCTTAAAGATTTCTAATTAACTATAGTATAGGCTCTAAGGGTCTAATAACCTATCCTATATCCCTATAGTCATGGCTCTGATACCAATCTGTCACACCCCGACCCGCAGCGGAATAAGAGTCGGGGCATAATTGGGTTATCACCAAAGCTCATGATATTTACTAATATGTTTCATATTCATTTAAGTCAAAATTACATTCTCAATAATCCAAACATGTTCATACAAATACAAAGAAAAAAATAATCAACTAAACAATCCAAGCTCTAAACCAGTTTATTCTTCTAAGCCAATCCTATGTGTTTCTTACTGCAGCTGGTTCACCTGTATCATGTGTAAAAATGGGGGTTTTTGGGTCAACATAAGTTGGCGAGTGAACCTTGTTAGGTAAACATTTATTATTGATTTCTTGTTATCTTTATCATGGAAAAATTGTGCAATAGTTATATGTGAGCAAATGTAAATAATCAAACAATAGCAATAACAACCACAAACAATAACATACAATAACATATGAACTTGCATGAATATATAACATGAATGAAACTGTATATGTTGGCAACGTCAGGTTCACGCTCATAATGTAATGGGGAACTGACGGCCTATGATGAATGTCTGTGCGATCAAGGCTCAATCAAACGGAGCCGATCGTATGTTGGCAACGCCAGGTTCACGCTCATAATGTAATGGGGAACTGCTCAACGCTCATAATGTAATGGGGAGCGGCGGCCTATGATATTGCATGTACTGAAAATAATAAATTAAATCTAAACAATAACCACACAAACAGTTGATACAAGCTGAATACACATTTGTTCATGATATGATGTATGCACAATGTTTTAAATATAATAAATGGTAAGACACATGATACACCCCAAAAACGTGTTTAAAACGGGGAATTTGTAGAGATTCACTCACATTGGGTGCGTTCGGTTGGAGATGATGAGATGCGCACGAGTTTGAAGGATTGATCAACAAGGATTAACTAACCTAAATAATAACGGAAGGTATAGTAAATGAGTGGATTTTATTAATAATTTTAATAGGATTTTTAGATATATTTTTGTGAGTTTAAGGCTATTTCCTATCTTTAGAAACATTATTTTTAAGTATTTTTAATTGATTTTTAAATTAAATTAAATAAAAAAAATATAAAAAAATGTTGACTTTTGCGTTGACCATTAACCGTTGACTGTTTGACTGTGACTGTTGACTGTTTGACCGGTTCTATTGTGTGCATGTATGCGCTGGGTGAGGCTCGATCCCGAGACCTCCCGTACACGTGCACGCAGCTCTACCAACTAAGCTACGTGTCTAACCCGAAATATTTCTGTTTTTAATTATATTTATATACTGTTTTAATTTATTCAAAATTCATTTATTTTTAAAAAGGATTTTAATTATCAAACCGGTGCCGTCAACAGGTCTCGAACCCGGGACCTGTGATTTAATGTTGCACACAGTCCACCGCTGGACTGTGTGTCTAACTTGGTTAATATACTGATTTTTATTATACTTAACATCTAATTGCGAAAGGATCCGGTTCAGTTTAAAAAAAAGAACATTTCAATTACAGAGAGTGTTTGTGTATCAAGGATCGAACTCGGGACGTATGCGTATTGTTTGCACACAGTCCACCGCTGGACTGTGTGTCTAACCCGTTTATAATACCGATTTTAATTAATCTTATTATCATAACAGACTTCATCTTCTTCGCTAAATTCACAGACAATGATTAATCAACTGTTTCTTGCTTAAAACGATTAACAGACGTACAAATGATTTATATGTAACGGATAGGAAAAGTTTCGGGAATGAACATACCGGATTGATGATCTTTCTCAGAACTCCGGCGAAGTCGTCGGCTCTGTTTATATGAACTTCGACTGAGCGAACAAATTAACAGTTTTGATTAGCTAATTGTGTAATTGAATTACTAAACAAGAGTTATCAGAAGGTTTGAATGACTATACCGTTTTACAGCGGAAAATAGGTATTTTTAGAAGTTTTCCGGCGAGAGTGAATTATTCGATATCGACGTCTGAAACTGATTCCGATTGAAGGTTTTGAGTTAGCAATAGCTTAACAACTGATAGACGATGAAAGAATTAAGAGACTTACTGATTTGATGGAAGACACGGTTTTCCGGCGAAAGTCCGGCGAGTTCAAAAAGCTGCTCCGACGAACTGAAAGTAGTGCGAAAATGAAATTGAAGGTCTGCAGATGAGTTTGAGTCGCGAGAGGGGACTAAGGTTGGAGTAAATCAGGAAGTGCAGATTTTTCGGTTATTAAAACCGATCAACTTATGAATTCAAGTCCATTCAAGATCAAATTGATTGAAGGTGTCGGTTTATCGGTTATAATCAGAATTCCGTGATCACTCAAACGTCCAGGACGTTTGGAAGCCGATAACGGTTTCAGTTAGCGTAAACCGGTTGATTTATGGTTGAACATAAGATTTAATTGATTCCTAGAACTAACAGAAAACATCAAGTGGCGGAGTGGTTATGAGTGCGCGTGTTAAGTCTTTGAGTCTTTCCGGCTGACCCGGGTTCGAGTCCCGGCAGCCTATTTTTCATTTTATTTATTTTATTTTTACTTTTTATCAATTATAACTTTTATATGCATCATTAAAAATTAAAATTGACATAAATACGCAACGAAACATTTATAACTTGATATTCGATTACAAACGGAGCGGGTTTAGAAAACCCGTTTTTGACAAATGTTACATGTTTATCACGTACCAGGAATGAAAAAGAACCTACTCTTAGTTCCACATATAACTGAGGCGGGCATATATGTCCAGTTTGGACCGAAGGATGTGATGGTGTTTGGCAAATTTGAAACTAAGTCAAAACTAATACTTCAGGAAAAAGGAACGAGCCAGTGTAGGTGTTTTTAACCGGAACAACTTATGTGGAAAAGACAAAGTCAAATCAAGGGTTTATGTGTGGCATAGACGTCTCGGGCATGTTGGATATGGAAAGCTCGAGATGATGATCAAAAGAAATTTTGTTAAAGGTTTACCCCAAGTTAATGTGAAGAAGGATGTGGTCTGTGCAGGTTGACAATTTAGCAAGGCGAGTCAATTACCATATGATAACTCTAATTATCGATCAACAAAGCCCTTAGAACATGTGCACTTAGTTGTGTTTGGTCCGGTCAGACAACACTCATTAACAAGTATGCGGTATATGATCACCTTCTCATATGATTTTTCAAGATTTGTGTGGGTGTATTTTATGAAGGAAAAATTTGAAGCGTTAGACAAATTTATAGAGTTCAAGAGTGATGCTTAAAGAGATATAAAGAGAATTATTGGATGTCTTCATTTGGATAGAGGTAGTAAGTACACATCATGGGAGTTTGACGAGTACTTAAAGTTTCATAACATCAATGATAGCTCACATGTTCACACACCCCTCAACAAAATAGTGTGTCCGAGTGGTTAAACAGAACATTACAAGAACTACCAGGTAGAATGCTTCATGAAAAGAACGTTCCAGGACGTTTTTGGGCAGCATCTACGAGAACATCAGCTTATGTTCACAATCCACAACAAAACCTAAATTTGTGTCACCATTTGAAAAGTTGTTTAATACTAAACCTAATGTCAAACACTTTCAAGTGTTTGGATGTATTTTTTATGTGTCCATACAGGGAGATTTGAGACACAAAGTGGAAAAGAAAGCAATTAGATGGAGATGTTGCGAACCCAAAACTGGAAGAATCCATGTGTCAAGGGATGTGATTTTTTATGAAGCCTCGGCTTGGTGGTCAGAAAATTAAGAACAATTGCCAGATACTCAACTGTTGAAGGATGAACTAAACAATCACATAATCTTGAGTATTACTGATACGGAACAAGTAATTGAAGAAGACGAACCAATAGAAGATGTTACAAGTTCAAGGCATACTCCATGGCAAACCGGAGCTGTTGGAAGCAACCATAACTCAACAAATCAAGCTGACAATATTGTGAGTGAAGATCTGAACATAATAAGGTCAAGCCGTCCACATAAACCAAACCCGAAGTATGCGAACATTGCAATACCAAAGGAGGATATAACTGAACCAAAGTCTTTTGCTCAAGCTAAAAAATGGAATGGGTGAATGCCACACAAGAAGAGATGCATGCACTCGTGAATAATCAGATTTAAGAACTTGTTTCGAAACCGAGTAATGTTGATGAAGTTTCGTGTAAATGGGTGTATAGCATTAAAAGAAGAGCTAATCATTCTATTGAAAGGTTTAAAGCACGGCTAGTGACTCGAGGTTTTCTCAACAGTTTGGACTTAATTATGAAGAGACGTTCAGCCAGGTAGCAAAGATTACGTCGGCCCGAGTGCTAATTGCAATTGCTGCTTGTAAGGGAGGAAGTTGTGCCAAATGGACGTTAAAAATGCATTCCTATATGGGTATTTAGATCATGTGATATATATGACACAATCAAGGGGGGAAGATCTGATGTATCCGAATCATGTGTGTAAGTTAAAGAAAGCTTTGTACGGATTAAAACAATCTCTAAGAGCATAGTTTGGGAAGACCAAAGAATTTTAGAACTAAATGAATTTAAACCTACTTCAACTGATATAAGTTTGTTCATTCAAAGTGAAGAAGGAAAAGTAGTAGTGGTGCTCGTTTATGTAATCATCATATGAGACTTAACTATGGTGATCGGGCAGTTGAAGCAAAACCTTTGCGTAAGGTTAGCATGAAAGACTTGGGAGTTCTAAAGCATTTCCTAGGTTTGGAGATTAAGTATCAAACTGATGGAATCTTGTTACATCAGCAAAAGTATACAACTGTTTGTTGGTGAATACGACATAAATTGTTGTAAGCCAATATCAACTCCAATGGATAATAACTTACAACTTGCAGTTGAAGAAGGAAAGGAACTTGAAGACACCACTATGTTTCAGAGAATAGTGGGGTCTTAAATATTTAATGATTACTCGACGTGATATATCGTTTGTAGTAAAAGTGCTAAGCAGGTTTATGCAAAAACCAAGAAAGCCACATCTTGATGCGGTAAGAAGAGTGCTTCGGTACATTAAATAGAATCCAAGTATTAGTGTAATGTTTAAGAGGGAGTCCAAAGTGGAATTGTTTGGATATTGTGATGCAGATTTTTCTAAGGATCCAAGTACATGAAGATGAACTACGAGCTACGTTTTATGATAGGATCTGGGGGCAGTTTAATGGTATAGCAAACGTCAACCTACTGTATCCTTATCTACCACTAAGGCAGAATACAAAGCAGCAGCCATGGTTGCTTAAGAAAGTACTTCGCTGATACAATTGTTAAATGAGTTTAATCAGGAAATGGAGTACAAAGTCAGTCTATTCAGTGATAATATTCCGTCTATTAGTTTGGTTGAAAATCCTACGTTTCATACAAGGACGAAGCATATTGAAGTACACTATCACTTTATACGGGAAAAAGTGTTAATGATATGCGCCAAAAGCAACATATAAATTATATCAAATGCAGTATAAAGTCAACCCTTTTAGTACTAATGTTGGAAAAAGTATGTTTCTTTGTATACTTTTGATTTTCAGGATTAAAAGAGCTTAAATGTACAAAAGGAACAAATTAACGACAAAAACCAGCATAAGTACAGAAGAAGGAAAGATGACACACTATACCAACCCCCCGAGCTTCACCCAAAGACCAAAAACAACGAATCAGAAGTCAAGCACTGGGCCATGCCTGGTCGACATGGGGTCGTGCCCCTTCAAGATTCCAGAAGAGAAGAAGACAAACAGAAGCAGACAAGTGATGCGGGTCGTGGTTAATTTCCAGATATGCAAATCTTGGATAGTACAGCAAGTACAATGGCTACGGGGCCGTGTGGCATCTGATCTGACAATCTCATTAAATGAATACATAGAAGGAGGAAGACCGAAGCCGTGTGAAGCTACTATTCCAGATATAAATATGGGTGCTTGGTTTTATTGCAACTCATCCCTTGGCAAACCACTTCTCTCACAACTGCCACCACTCCACCACCATAATACCACCATCATCCATCATCCATCCTTAGAGTGTGTGTAGTAGTCTTGGGATCCAAGATTGATCGTAAGAGTTTTTGTTAAACAAAGGTCATGCTTGGCTAATATCTTATATCACTTGGTGAAGACAAGTTATTTATGTATTACTTTTGATTTCCAAGAGTTTTTAATTGGGTATGTATTAGTGACTTTAATAACTATTTTTTATATTGAAAGTGAACTTTATTCTATCATCTCTTCATGTTTTGTTGACTTACTTATTCGTGTCTTTACGATGTATATAAAGCGTGTTAACTGCCTGGAAGGGGGTTAGAAGGGTGGTATGGGTAAAGTTCTTGCCTCATTCAGTGTATAGATCCTACGAGAACTTGATTCAAGCTTATTAGGACTTCCTTTGAGGCAGATAGCATCAAATCGGGGGAAGTAAGAATAGCTTGAATCCCTTATAAACAAACTACTATTAAAATTTTAAATCGGCCTTGCGGGGCTGTATCCCTGCTGACTCAGACCAATAAGGCCGCAAGGCCGAGGGTAGCATTGCCTCCAAAAGAGGGACATTCAACATTTTGCATTAATAACTTACTTAATTATCTTTCAATATTCCAGCCTTGCGGGACTGTATCCCTGCTGACTCAGACCAATATAGCTGAGGGTAGCGTGGCCTCCAAAAGAGGGACATGCCACCTTGACTAAGATAATCTTTTAAAAAACCCAAAGAGTGAAAATCATCAAAGAATACGTAAATAACAAGTCGGAACCAAGTGACTATCTTGTCTATTTGTTTCCTTTACTATTTTAGTTTATTTCTTTAATTTACTTATCAAAAACCTTCTAAATTTTTTTGATTAGATTAGACGTCGATAACATTCCGGTATTAAAAGCTCTTGTATCCTTGGAAGATCTCGGTACCTTACCATCACTATACTACGCCAACGATGTGTGCACTTACCCTAGTATGTTGTAGAGAATGATAGTGTTATATTTTGTTTTTATAAATTTAAAGCTTGAAAAACGAGTGAAAAATATCCTAAAATATATCTAAAATCATACACAGTTACAAACACGTCACTTAACCGGGGAGATTGACTTTGAGTATGTGAAGAATGAAGATCAAGTAGCTGATATGCTTACTAAAGCAGTGACAAAAGAGAAGTTGATCAAGTTTTGCAAATTGATGGGCTTAGCAGATGCAAATGTAAAGAGGGAGTATTAAACGATAAGCAACATTTACGGTGGTTTAGTTAATCTCATAGGGGTAGATGAAGGAGATTGTTTGAAACTAAAATAATAGATTGGTTATTATTTTTTATGTTTATCAGTTAGTTTATATTAAATTAATTGAAGTTGTAATAGGGTTTAAACAGGAGTCTTAAGTCGGTTCAGAGTCTTGTACAGGTATTATATAAACACACCTAAGTCTTAGTTTAATTTACCTTTTCTTGTTCTTTGTTTTGTGCAATTCATTTACTTTATTAATAAACAAAGTATCTCGTATGCATCTATTCTTTCATAAACGAATAACCCAGACAAAATTCAGAAAACCAATCATGTATCTCGCCATCTAGTTTCATTCATACATACATAATGTTTTTATTCTAATTCTATTTGTTCTAATATACTATTCCCCAATACAATCCATACAAGTTACATACCACTCCAATTTTAATAACTCTTGGAGTGTTTAATCTTTTTGTTTGGCTAAACATTGTATTATTTTGAGTTGATAACTTTATAGATTTTAATGCTGATATAATGAGACAGTATTTGTAAGTTGGGGTTACATGAAGGTCCTTTAAGAAAATTTAGACAACTCATTTAAAAAGTGTCCATTTTAATATGCGTGTTTCCACCACACGTCACCAAACAAAAAATCAAGTTGCTTTGCTAAAACACAAAAAAAAAAAAAAAAAAAAAAGAAAATTTCCTACCTTTGTCGTCACTTTAAATTTGACCCTGCACTTTTAATTTTGTTATAATCTGACCGATATACTTTGAATTATTAACTTTTAAACCATACAACTATACAAGTTGTAAATGCGCATGGTAGTATCTTACGCTCTATTTGTCATACCCACGGTTCTACATGGTAGGAGCGAGGACCAGAAGAGGAGAGAGGTACACATTTTCAAGCTGACCTCTTAATATATAAAAAAGTAAGTTACGAAAGAATAGATATATAAATATAAATTTATGAAACGTTTACAAGTATGAATGTTATTATAATTTATATAAAATCTATGAGATTTATATGTTAAGAAATAATTAATTAAAGAAGAGAGCTGCTTTTATTAGAATTTGGTTTTTTATTATTATCGATGAGGATAAATGATATTTCTTTATTAATTATTAATAAATAAAAATAAAATATAAATTAAAAAAGAAAATAACACGTGACATTAATTAGAATCTTTTATTAATATTAGATTTCTGTAAATTAGAAAAAAAGTTCTAGCTACAAACTTTTGGGATCATATGTCACATTTTGTGCATTTGGTCGTTTTTGGATGAAAACTTTAGTTGTGATTTATGAGAAAGATTTCAAATTTTTATTTTTTATTTAATTTATGATAGATTGCGAAATAGTAATTTTTTTCATATATATTATCTCTTAAGTAATGTTATATGTTAAAACTTAAAGGGCTAAGATACACATGACAATTATGTTTTAGAACTTGTTAAAGTCACATGGTCTAGGCGTATGCATGGTTGGTTCAGTTCAGTTATTAAAATTAACTATAATTATAATTATTGGTTAATCGGTTCGATTAATTTTGATTAATAACTGTAACACCCTGAAAATTTTCTTCCAACTATGTGACGACACGTGTCCTAAATCTCCAATTGATCCCAACTATGTGAAAGGAAAGGGACCATAAATGCCTAAATGGGGAACGAATTAAAGTCCAAGGATTAAAATATAAAAACCCCCAAAAATTTGCTCCTGGAAGTTCTGTCACACCCCAATCGATGGCGGAAACATTGGGACGGAACGAAATAGATTACTTGAGTCAATGTAACACTAGATTGTGACAATAATTAAGATAACATAATTTCATTTTATTTCAAATATTCGATTACAAGGCTTTCGAAACAAAATACAACAACAACGTGTCAAGTAAAATACATGGCCTTAGTCAGGAAACACGCCCTATAATACATAACTTAAAAGCGTGTTTCTAGTCCGTCTTATTAGATTTCATCAATGTCGACATCGTCAACCTGCAACATGTTAAAAGTGTAGTTCAACATAAAATCATTGGCGAGTACACAAGTTTAAGATAGCATAAATCTGTAAAAAGTGATTAAACAAATCCACATGGCAAAAATAGTTAACTAGATTAATGTATCATGGCATGCAATTTGACAAGTCAACCCTCAAGTGTATCGCAAAAGTAGAATACTTAAGATGACCTTAAGAATACGGGCGGTGCGTTACTCCTATAGCGCTATACATGTTAAGGGGAGGCTCGTACGAAGTTAATGACAAACGAATTACAGAAGAATGTTCCAAAAATACAAATCATGTATCACGTATTTTAGCATGTATGATGGATTGTTTGTGTTTGCATAAAGTATAAGTGTGATTGTGTGTATTTTTCACAGATTAAACATGTTGCACCCAATAGTGTAAAACAAAAGGGTGTTCGAGTGTACTCACAGTTTTGCAAAGCTTCCTTTGTAAATTTCGTGAAGTGTTAGAGGTTGGAAACACCGAGGTTACTCTACAAGGGGTAAACGAAGGTGTGTAAGTATTCTAAGTTGGATTTGAATTACGGTTTGGGACAGAAACTAACAGATAGTGAAATATGGAAAAATGCCACTTCGTACAGGGTGACCACTTCGTGTGTAGTGACAGTCCACTTCGTGCGAAGTGACTGTTTTTGTAACGTTTTAGCTCATTTTGAACCCGTTTCGACACTGGTTTTCTTGAATAGGGTATTGACAATGAGGCAGAACAGTCTAGGACCATAATACGTAATCAGAAAGCGATTAAGATTATGTTCCGACTTGTTTATTTAAGAAAAAACGAAAAATATATGTATGGTTTAAGTATATAGATAATCAAGTTGGTCATAGATGTCAAGCATGGAGATGTCAAATCTCTTTATATGATTCACCAAAGCACAAGGTTACAATAACCCGGTTGGTCATAATGTACAGAAAGTAAGTGCAAAAATGTTGAAGTGGGGCGTGGAACTTAATTCGGGTAGCCAAAGCTCCCAATTTTCTCACTAACTAGAACACTAATCCAGTCTTATGAGGATGATGAACTAGGTTAGCTTACAACACTTGGTACACTAATCCAGTAGAAGAAAAGTTATGAAATTACAAAGTGTTAGTGAGTTAAACTCACTTAGAAAAATCTGAGATGATTCTGCCAAAAATCAAGAAATCTAAGAGTGAGGGTGAGAGTGTACGGAAGGTTGGAAGTGGTGAAGTGCGTCTGTATTTATAGAAAATAGATCAGTTGTACGAGTTGGCATCACTTCGTACAAAGTGGCATTCACTTCGTGCGAAGTGACTTGTTCGGTCCCTATTCGCGTGTTATAGTTAGCTGTTTAAGTATTTTAAGCGTGCATGAATGATGTATAAGTATAATTGCACTCAGAATTGAGCATTCAAGTATTTCAAGTATGAGTTTCTTGCATGAAGTCACGTATTAAAGATTGTAAAGTATGAATCAAGCGTATTAAAATGTATATGTATCAAATAAAGTTCCATTATGATCATAGTCTCAGAGTACAAAGGTTGAAAATGAAAGATACGATTATGATACAAGTTTCCAAATATAGAAATTCGAATACACTTTCTAAATAAGGAAAGTCCAAAAATGCGGAGCGCTACAGGTCTCTTACGGACCACAAGGCTTAGCCCTTACGGTCTGCAAAGGAGCTTTAAATCATTTACGCGCCTGGGGTCCTTACGGACCGCAAGGCATAACCCTTACTGTCTGTAAAGAGTGCCCAACGACAACAAAATCATAGTTGTCATTCCCAGCTGCGTTCCAAGCCACCTAGTCGCGAAAATGCCACTATTTCGCCTCCTTTGAATAGATCACTTGCCACTAAACCTTCTCCTATAATCCCTGGTCAACTTGGCATGATTTGGATGATTTTGGATTAGTATAAATAGGTGATCATGAGTTCATTTCAAACTCACACCTTCAATTCACTCTAAATTTGTTCTTTGGAGCTTTCCTGGAGTTTAGGAGCAGCTCTCAATCCTTCTTAGGAATTTTCAAGTCTAATATGTACTTCTCCTTTGCTCAATTTCATTAATTCAGTTAATTTCCAACTAAAAGTCAAATAGTCAAACAGTTTGATTTTGTAAGTACAGTAAATTGGATCTAACAGGTATCGAAAGACTAATCGATTGCAGAAATAAAGATTAGCATGAAGAACAATCTTTGAATCAAACCAACTTGCATACACCAGAATAGCGTCTGATACAAGTTTTTCTATACTAGCTGACTAACTCCAAAACATTAACCTAATACATGTATTTAAACTAATCACCTAGCCCACTAGTTACAACCCTAGGCCCATGAGACACTAGGAAGCCCAAAACCCTTTAACAAGCCCAAATGTAGCACTGATGTGTAAACCTTCAACTATAAGCCCAACAATCTCCCCCTAGGTTTACAACATTAGGCCTTTAGTCTAGCAATTATCCCAGCCACAGCAACTGTCCAATCTTTAGCACAAACTTCATACAATTCTACCGTTCGAATTTGATCTGCAGTAAGAACCTGCAGATCTTCATCATGAAAACTCACCAGATCGACCACATCGTTGATTCGAAATGCCTTCTCTTTTGTCACAATTGCTACACTCCCAACTTTAGGATCATACAACCAGAAGTTAAAATTCTTCAAAATTCATTTTGGAAATGTCGGAGCAACTGGTATAACGAGTTCTTTATCTGTTGGAGGCCACATCACTGATTTAAACCGCCTCTCAGTCCTTGCATCACGAACCCCCATTGCCGCTCGTAAATATGGCTCAGCGGTTTTCATTGTCTTAAAACCAGTCTTCACTTCTTGCTCGTTTGAAAAAACCTCCAACCATGACCACGTTCTGTAGTATCATCATCAGTGTAAGGGGCTCTTAACAGATCAGTCAATGCAATCTTTGTCCAAGTTTCAAATTGAGACTCCTTCGAATAACATTCACAAGTACCATCCTGCCTGACGATAATCCACATCTTCTTCACGTGATCCTACATCCAACTGAGCACTTTCGACTTATTTCCGACTTTGCTGTAGTAACTCGAACCGAGTTCCATGACATATCTCTCGGATTGGTTGGAAGGATCCTTCAACTGAAAGTTCTCATCAAGTGGATTCACATCAACATTTTTCATCAGAACCATCTGCTTTTTCTTTTGCGCCATTGAACGTTTCTGACTAGCAGTGTACTTCTTCCTTGGATCACATAAATACTCATCCAACCCTGCTTGACCATCAGAAGCTAACTGTTCCGCAGCTACTCTATCGGCTTCACTTTGTTAGGTTGCTCTCTGCTCGGCTGCTCTATGGCGATGTTTAATATTCATTGGATCATCGGTTGGATCAGAAAATTCTTAGCCAAACTTGTTCTCTAACTTTGCCTTCAAATCAAACACCAATGTCATCAACATAGTAACATCCCCTTGCAGCTGATCAATCATCTGGTCCCTGACATCTATCCGAGTTTGTAATGAAGCAATCTGGGCATCTTTAAGAACAATTTCTTGTTCAAGCCACAATCACCCTCTTCTTCAAATCAACAACATCTACATCTTCATCATCACTATCCAAACCACTGAACTCAAAGGCATGTTTCTCATATCTCCTTGAATATTCTGTAGCATCACCCTCAACACCACCTGCTCCAGATCCTTCGGCACCCACTGAACTACCGCCAAAATCCATCATTTGCAATACAGAGTCCGCTGGAACAGATACACCCGTAGAATGTGTAACAATGTGAGCAACTGTTGGTTCAGCAGGAATAGTAGGGTCGATCATCAGAGCATCTGTCACACCCCAGATTTCCAACCCCGAAATCCAAACACCAGTAGGCCCGGGTGGGGAGTATCGTGACAACAGTTGATAACATCATGGTCAATTAAACACGGCACATCGGAAGTCTTGGAGTAAAATTATTATTACAAATCGAATGTTCGAAAATACAAAATAGTATACAAGCTTGTAATAGAAGATCCACATGCGGATCATAAATTTTACAAGGAAAGAATATAAAACAGACTTTGGGCAGATTCAGGATTTGCAAGATCCTCTATCATTACCGAGCACTTCCGTCCTATTTTCGTATTGTACCTGCAGATTAGTCTTTTAAAAATACGTCAGCTTTCGCTGGTAAATACACCCAACTGACTCATTTTGAAAACATTTCAAAAATGTTTTAGGTGCGTATCAGCACAAAAAATCTTTTTATAACTTGGGTTAATTGACCGTCCAACCTTGTTAACAGATTTACATGTTTGTCATACATACGGGGCTCGGCACGAAAACCGAGACACAATTAACGTACACACCACTTTGGACTCACGAAGGAGTCAATTCCTCCCAACCTTGTGGGAATGCATAATTGAGCATCTATCGGGTGTATGCCTACACCCCCGCTAAGGTCATGGCCATTTCGATTGTAATGAGCCGAGGATATCCAGGACACGGTAGTTAACCCCCGATGTTTAAATTATCAAACAAAACTGATTAAAATAGAATATGCGGATCTCTATTCCGAACCGATGTTCGTTTAATCCCATTTCCAACCAAGCGGTAATCATTTACCGTAACCCAAGCCCGTATAGGATAAATAAGTCGAGAGTATTTACCTGAGCTAGTCTTCTTTAATTTTTTAATAACTCAGCCATACACAAAAAGGACTAAGTGCAGGTAGCATTTACTGGCAAGTCTCTAGTCTGGATTATGGCATAAACTAACCAATTAAATACTAATGGTCTTATTTAAGTCAAAGACTTAGACCGACTAGAGTACTTGATCAAAACGTATGACGCTAGATTAAACGATGATTGGATAGAATGTAGTTTTATCCCAACAAGTACCTTGACTTGTTTAATATGGGTAAACTATTAACATTCTAGATTTTGAGTCTTAAATGACAAGGTTAACCCGTTTCGGTTAATTTTCGTAAAATAGTTACATATACGTAACCGTGCGCATATTAGCGATATCGGGTAACCGGATAAGTTATGGACAAGTTCTATACGCCATTATACTTTAAATAAGTTAAGATATCAGTAGGATATCAACTTGTATGCCCGTTAAGATTTTAAAATGAAATTTTGCCTCATAAGGGCGTTTTGGTAATTTCACCTCATATAAAAATGAACTTGAATATAATTTAATGTTATGGTTATAAGTACTCTGGAAAAATACTTTATTTATGATATAATATCAGTAGGATATCAATTATATGTGTATTTTACCTTTTATGACCAAACTATGCACCGAATGGGCATTTTGGTCATTTTACACATAGTTATTATTTTGGATTCTGAGTTTATAACATGTACCTACTGTAAATACGTTCAAAAATAAGTTTAAAATATGTAGGTAACAAGTCTTGATCCATTAATATGGTTTAAAACCATACTATGCCCCGCGAGAGACACAGGCCAAGTCTCTTGCGGCCCGCGACCGCCCCTGGCAACTTTCAACATTTGACATTTCAACCCCCTTAACTTATAGAAGCTTATAAAAACCTTTTTAAACACCTTTTTGGAACTTTTAGCCCTCCGTAGCCAATACTTGGCATACTTGGGATTATGCCCGGACATTGTCGAGCTCTCGGTTCGTTAAACGGTCACTCAGAGGTATAAATTAACATGTTGACACTTTTAATCCCTCCATCATCCAACTTTCACATATTTACAAAATTGAACTCTCTCGTCCAACAAATGGCACGTATGAGAGGCTTATGAAAAGCATGTTGATTCCGATGTCACTCAGAGGCTGGACATATTGACATATCAGTCACTCAGAGGCCAATGATTTAAGCATGTTGACATATCAGTCACTCAGAGGCTGTTATTTATGCATGTTGACATCGGACTGTCACTCAGAGGCTCAGATTGAGCATGTTGACGCCTTTAGTCCTTATTGGTCTTTACAGACTATATTTTAAAATGCAACACGTGTCACTATACTATTGGACACGATTTTACAGGGTGTTACATCCTCACCCCCTTAAAAGAAATCTCGACCTCGAGTTTTTATTCAAAAAGATGGGGGTACTTTTGTCGCACAGTGGACTCAACCTCCCATGTATACTCAGGACCTCTAAAAGCGTCCCACTTAACCTTTACTATAGTTATCATCTTTCTCCGGAGCTTCTTAACCTGTCGATCCTTGGTCGAAATTGGTTTCTCAATGAACCTCAGGTTTTCATCTATTTGCACATCTTCGTGCGACATTGCTAGCGACTCATCGGCTAGACATTTCTTAAGATTAGATATATGGAATACATCATGGATTCCACTAAGCTCCTTAGCAATCTGAGCTTATAAGCTACAGTGCCGACACATTCGACTATCTCGAATGGTCCAATATATCTTGGGCTCAACTTGCCCTTCTTTCCAAAACGCATCACACCTTTCCAGGGTGATACCTTTAGCATGACCTTGTCCCCTATTTGGAACTTAAGAGGTTAACGCCTCTTGTCAGCATAGCTTTTCTGCCTATCCCTGGCAGCTTTGAGACGATCACGGATTTGCATAATCTTTTCTATGGTCTCCAGGACAATCTCAGGTCCTGATAGTTGGGCTTCCCCAATTTCTGCCCAACATATGGGCGTTCTACATTTTCTCCCAGACAAGGCCTCAAAAGGAGCAGCCTTGATGCTAGTATGATAACTGTTATTGTAGGAGAATTCTATTAGGGTAAGTGGTCATCCCTACTTCCACCTAAATCAATCACACATGCCCTAAGCATGTCTTCCAGTGTTTGGATAGTACGCTCACTTTGACCATCAGTCTGCGGATGGTAAGCCGTATTGAAATTTAATCGTGTGCCTAAGGATTGTTGGAAACTTTTCCAAAAGTGAGATGTGTATCTAGTATCTCTATCGGATACAATAGATACTAGCACACCGTGCAGGGATACTATATTGTCCACATACAACTTAGCCAATTTATCTGAATTATACGTTTCTTTTATTGGCAAGAAGTGTGCTGACTTGGTCAGCCTATCCACTATGACCCAAATAGTGTCGTTACCACTTTTGGTCTTGGGTAACTTGGTTATCAAATCCATAGTTACCATTTCTCATTTCCAAGTGGGGATCTCTAATTGTTGTAGTAGTCCTGACAGTTCTGATGTTCGGCCTTAACTTGCGAACACGTCAGACACTTAGCTACATAAGTGGCTATGGATTTCTTCAAACCCATCCACCAATAATTCTTCTTCAAGTCTTGATACATCTTGTCACCACCCGGGTGAATAGAGTATCTTGAACTATGCGCTTCTTGGAGGATTAGATCTCTAAGTCCTCCAAAGATTGGAACCCAAATTCTATCATTAAATCTTAGGATTCCATCCTTTCCAGGCGCTAACTGATCAACAGTTCTGCCTAATCCCTCATTAGGGATATTAGCCTCTAATAGGGCTTGTTTCTGCGCATCTAGTAGCTTCTCATTTGAGTTATTTTGAGCTCAATGCTCTTAGCGTTAATCCTAATAGGTTTAACCTTTTCCTTGCGACTTAAGGCATCGGCAACTACATTTGCCTTGCCTGGATGGTAGCGTATCTCACAATCATAATCATTAAGAGTTTCCATCCAACGGCGTTGTCGCATGTTTAATTCCTTCTGATTGAACAGATGCTGGAGACTTTTATGGTCTATGTATATAACACATTTTGTTCCATACAAGTAATGTCTCCACAGTTTTAGTGCAAATACAACGGCACCCAATTCCAAATCGTGGGTGGTGTAATTCTTTCCATGCACTTTTAATTGTCGTGATGCATAGGCAATTACCTTGCCATTTTTCATTAGCACACAGCCTATGACAACAAAGTTCTCAGGTAGAGATAACACAGGAGCGTTGCTCAACTTGTGTTTAAGAATCTCAAAAGATTCTTGTTGCTTTGGACCCCAATTATACTTAATATTCTTACGGGTCAAGGAAGTTAAAGGAGTGGCTATCCTTGAAAAGTTCTCAATGAACCTCCTATAGTAACCAGCCAATCCTAAGAAACTACGAACCTCCGTTGGGGTCTTGGGTACTTCCCAATTCATTGTGGCCTCAATTTTGGCGGGATCCACTTGGATACCACGCTCACTTACCATGTGTCCAAGAAATTGGACTTCTCTAAGCCAAAATTCGCATTTAGAGAACTTTGCATAAAGTTTCTCCTGCCTTAATAATTCTAGGATGCACCGAAGATGTTTCTCGTGATCATCTTGATTACGAGAATAGATAAGTATGTCGTCTATGAAGACAATGACAAACTTATCTAAATACGGTTTGCAGACTCTATTCATGAGATCCATGAATGCTGCTGGTACATTTGTGAGCCCAAAAGGCATCACCAGAAACTCAAAATGACCATAGCGGGTTCTGAAGGCTGTCTTAGGAACTTCCTCGCTCCTAACCTTCAATTGATGATATCCCGATCTCAAATCTATCTTGGAAAAGTAGCTAGCCCCTTGAAGTTGGTCGAATAAATCATCAATCCTAGGCAGAGGATATCTATTCTTAATCGTTAGTTTATTCAGCTCCTGATAGTCGATGCACATTCGCATGGATCCGTCTTTCTTCTTAACAAAGAGGATTGGGGCTCCCCAAGGCGAGGAACTAGGTTGTATAAAGCCTTTCCCTAGAAGTTCATTTAGTTGCGTCCTTAATTCCTTCATTTCAGTAGGTGCTAGCCTATATGGAGCTCTAGCTACGGGTGCTGCCCCTGGTATGATATCTATCTTAAACTCCACTTGCCTGTCTGTAGGTAGGCCTGGTAATTCTTCAGGGAAAACATCGGGATACTATGAGATAACTGGTTGATCTTCAAGGTTCGGCTTTGGTTCATTTATAGTAACTTGTGCCATATAAATGACACAGCCTCTTCTCAAACACTTGGATGCCTTAAATAACAACACCTTGTCTGGCAGTCCATAGTGTGAGTCTCCAGAGATGGTGATCATTTCACCAGATGGGGTTTTGATTTCGATGAGCTTTATATCACATGCAATGCGGGCTTGGTTATGAGATAACCAATCCATGCCTAAGACAACATCGAACCCTGCCAATTTCTTTGGCAAAAGAGAGATAGAGATGGAATGATTCTTAATGAATATAGAGCATCCATCAAGAATGGAAGAAGCAAATTCTAAGGTTCCATCGGCGGGTTCTATCTCATAAATTTTGTCTAGAGTTCTTATGGGTAAGTTTAATAGTTTACTAAACTTATGGTCAACAAATGATTTATCTGCACCCGAATCAAAAAGAACTCTAGCATAAATATCATTAATGGGGAAAGTACCTGTTATGACGTTGTTGTCATTAACGGCCTCCCTGGCATTCATTTGAAAGGCACGGGCATTTCCCTTCTTGGCCTCTCCAGGCTTTGCCTCATTACTTTTGGGTTTCTTGGGGCAATTGTACGTTATATACCCTTTTTCGTTGCAGTTATAACAAACTGCATCCTTGAGATCCTTACAATCTACGTCTTATGCCTTTTTCTCTTGCAGATACCACATGGTTTGGTTTGTGGATTTATACTACATTGTCCCCAGTGCCTATATTTACAATTCTTGCATAGAGGTTTGTCACTAGACACGTGCTGGTTCTTCTTGAACCCGAAATTTCCTTTCTTCTTAAATCCTTGGGAGTTATTATCCTCCCGATTCCTCTTTCCGTCAGTTTTAGTCCTAATTGAGTTTTGTCTTACCAGATCTAGGGTGAGGGAAAGAGATAGGTCTACAGCAGACCTATAGGTATCAGGCTATGCAGCCTTTACCATGCCCTTTATCTCGGGCGCCAACCCATTTATGAAACAGGCAATGCGTTTGGATTCGGGGGTGATCAAATATGGAAACTAACCTAGATAGGGAATTGAAATCGGAAACATACTTCCGACAGTCTAGGTTTTTCATTGATAGAGACAAGAAGTTTGTCTCTAGCTTCTCCACCTCATGGGTTGGGCAGTAAGTTTCCTTTACCAAATCAACAAACTTGGACCATCCCAAGTTGTACAGGTGTACCTTACCTGTTGATTGAATCATGGCTTTCCACCATATTAGGGCATCGCCCTTGAAAGATTTTGATACGTACTTGACCACATCTTTATCAGCACAATTGCTAATATCTACAATCATTTCCATTTCATCTAGCCACTTAAGGCATCTACCGCTCCTTTCTCCCTGTTAAAGTCTCGGGGCTTGCATGAGACAAAATACTTATAAGTACATCCGTCCTTAACAGAACGGGACTTTTCAGTAAGATCTATTTTCTTTGGTTCACTCTTCGCATTTGAAGAGTGAACAGAGCTCTCCCTATGAGCTGAAGATGGTGGAATAGATAGGGGTCTAGAGCGAGTGGCACTCGGCTCTCTTAGCTTTTCTATGGCCTTATTCATGGCCCTTTCCACAGCCGCATCAATGCGAGCTTGAAAATTTTCATCATCTATATTTTTTTTCAGCTTTGTTAGATTCAACATTTCTGTGGCTACTTTGTGCTTCGTTTGAGTTAGCCATCTTTAAGTCTTGGTTTCTATATACCAATAAAACTTCATTTAGCCATGGCGCATTAACCATATCGGCTTTCAAGATTGGATATAACAATCCATTGCCTATTCTAGTGTGAATAATATCACAACTCATAGGCTTAACATATCTATATTTGGCCTAGGTCTTAATAGGAGCATCATAGGCAAATTACAATTTGGACATAGTCCATATATCATTGGACAGTGGATCGTAATGTCACAACTGTCATTGTCATCATTGACAATTATATAGCTCATAGGCTTGTCCCTATTGGACATAATAATTGGGCACCTTGGCCGGTCATATTGGTCATAATATATATATGGCATATCAGCCTGTCGCATTGGACAATAATTGGGCACATTGGCCTACATCATATCAGATGTACATGGCATATCAGCCTGTCCCGTTGGACAATTTTTGGGCACATTGGCCTACATCATATCAGATGTACATGGCATATCAGCCTGTCCCATTGGACAATTAATTGGGCACATTGGCCTACATCATATCAGATGTACATGGCATATCAGCCTGTCCCATTGGACAATTAATTGGGCACAGTGGCCTACATCATATCAGATGTACATGGCATATGAGCCTGTCCCGTTGGACAATTAATTGGGCACATTGGCCTACATCATATCAGATGTACATGGCATATCAGCCTGTCCCGCTTGGACAATTAATTGGGCACATTGGCCTACATCATATCAGATGTACATGGCATATCAGCCTGTCCCGTTGGACAATTAGTTGGGCACATTGGCCTACATCATATCAGATGTACATGGCATATTAGCCTGTCCCGCTTGGACAATTAATTGGGCACATTGGCCTACATCATATCAGATGTACATGGTATATCAGCCTGTTCCTTCGGACAATTAATTGGGCACATTGGCCTGACGGCTAGTGTGGTTCCTCAAGCCACATTACCAAGAGTATGAACATTTCTTAATGTTACATAAGAGTACCTTAATGATTGATTAATGGTCCCGGTCACCTTCGACCTTAACGACCTTGGAGGTTTGGACCTAGTCCCTTACTCCTGGATAGAAGGATAACTTCCCTTAACTGTCCTGATAGAAGACCCCTTCGTACTTAACTATCACTTCTTGGCCAATGTGTGGTCTGTGCCACTTGGCATAATCAATCTATTAAGGTCTTTTGGAATTATATGGTAGAGCATAAATTTGAGTAAAATCGAGGCGCTCGTTTTCAAGAGGATGAATTACATATATATATAATTCCAAAAGTACTTCATTAAATTTCCATAAGAAATTACAATACTAGAAATATGAAATAAACTTGTCCATGCAAGGACTTAAAGAAATAAAAATGTACACGTAGAGACTATAGAAATAACAATGTCCTCGCAGGGACTACATATTTTTAGAAGAGACTTTACTCGTCCTTCTTTCCCTTGACCAACTTGGAGAGTTTCTTGAAGAACTTGTTTGTTTTCTTCTCTGTTTTCTCCGCCTGTTGCTGCATTTCTTTCATCCTTTCTAAGGCCTCATTAATGGCCTCAAGTGATGGCGGAGGTTGTGGTTGAGGTTGTGGCATAACCGGATACTGGTACCCATAAG
Organism: Scalesia atractyloides; assembly: GCA_947069175.1. Lineage (NCBI taxonomy): Eukaryota > Viridiplantae > Streptophyta > Magnoliopsida > Asterales > Asteraceae > Scalesia > Scalesia atractyloides. The sequence goes on along the minus strand of CAMTDV010000008.1, from coordinate 37,811,523 downwards.
TTGGATATCCAGTCGGTGGATAAGCAGGTGGGAAAGGGGACGGGTAAAGTGCGTTGTGCATAACCGCCTGCATGTATGGGTCTTGCGATCACGCTTGATAATCTACCGGTGTAGACGGGTTAAAAGGATCATATCCAGACGTGTCTGGATATGTAGGGATTGGGTTAGTATAACCCGATGGTGGTGGTTGAACTGTAGGTGTGGGTGTTGGTGTTGGTTCAACCACAGGTGAGGTGTTAGAGGGCCCACCCATTTGTGGGTCCTCTTGAATTGTGTGGTAAGAATTGGGCAACGGTGGTAACGATCCCGACCTTTGTCCTGCACGTACCAACATACGTGCTCCACGCTTCCTCCTTGATGGTTCAGGTGGTGGTTGAGGTTGGTCCATCGGTTCCATGTGGACATCTTCTTGAACAGGGGGTGGTTGAGAGTGATGAGAAGGAGTGTGGGCAAAAGTAAGTTGATTCCAATATTGGTCCCACTTGTTAGGACCTTGGTAGGGCGATCCGGCATACAAGTTTGAATCGGTCAAAATTTCAATGGGATGCACATTTGATCCCGACGGTGGCATCTCCGGGTCGGAGTCCTCGTCCATAGGATGTGGCTGGTCTAACTGATTTTGATCAGCTGGAGGCGTGTTTAAGTAATAGTTGGGGTTAAACTCTTCATGGTAGGAGTGATGAGAATGGGAATGGTGAGAATGGTAGGAGTGATGTGAATGGTGAGAATTTTGGGAATGTGAGGGCGAGTGTCTATTAGAGACGGAATGTCTCGCTGGTTGCCATGGAGATGAATCTCCTGATTCTTGATATGCATCTGAATTATGAGGTTGAGGAGGAATACGCCCCGATGGTCCTCCCCTCATTGGACCTTTTCCTCGTCCACTTTGTCCTCGTACACCTGGCGTCATTTTCCTGTTAAAATCAATTCAAAAACACACTAATAACTTAATAACGAAATGAGTAATCCTAGGTCAATGCCTAGACTCGGAAGTCTAAGGAATATGCTCATGTAAGTTTGAGACTAAACACAAAAGGCTAGTGTTTAATTCTCTCAAACGTTGGCTCTGATACCAACCCTGTCACACCCCGGATTTCCAACCCCGAAATCCAAACACCGGTGGGCCGGGTGGGGAGTATCGTGACAACAGTTGCTAACATCATGGTCAATTAAACATGGCACAGTGGAAGTCTTGGAGTAAAACTACTATTACAAACCGAATGTTCGAAAATACAAAATAGTATACAAGCTTGTAATAGAAGATCAACAGGCGGATCATAAATTGTACAAGGAAAGAATATAAAACAGACTTTGGGCAGATTCAGGATTTGCAAGATCCTCTATCACTACCAAGCACTTCCAGCCTATTTTCGTATTGTACCTGCATAATTAGTCTTTTGAAAATACGTCAGCTTTCGCTGGTAAATACACCCAACTGACTCATTTTGAAAACATTTCAAAAATGTTTTAGGTGTGTATCAGCACAAAAACTTTTTATAACTTGGGTTAATTGACCGTCCAACCTTGTTAACAGATTTATATGTTTGTCATACATACGGGGCTCGGCACGAAAACCGAGACACAATTAACATACACACCACTTTGGACTCACGAAGGAGTCAATTCCTCCCAACCTTGTGGGAATGCATAATTGAGCGTCTATCGGGTGTATGCCTACACCCGCGCTAAGGTCATGGCCATTTCGATTGTAATGAGCCGAGGATATCCAGGACAAGGTAGTTAACCCCCGATGTTTAAATTATCAAACAAAACTGATTAAAACAGAATATGCGGATCTCTATTCCGAACCGGCGTTCGATTAATCCCATTTCGGACCAAGCGGCAATAATTTACCGTAACCCAAGCCTATATAGGGGAAATAAGTCGAGAGTATTTACTTGAGCTAGTCTTCTTTAATTTTTTAATAACTCAGCCGTACACAAAAAGGACTAAGTGCAGATAGCATTTACCGGATAGTCTCTAGTGTGGATTATGGCATAAACTAACCAATTAAATACTAACGGTCTTATTTAAGTCATAGACTTAGACCGACTAGCGTACTTGATCAAAACGTATGACGCTAGATTAAACGATGATTGAATAGAATGTAGTTTTATCCCAACAAGTACCTTGACTTGTTTAATATGGGTAAACTATTAACATTCTAGATTTTGAGTCTTAAATGACAAGGTTAACCCGTTTCGGTTAATTTTCGTAAAATAGTTACATATACGTAACCGTGCGCATATTAGCGATATCGGGTAACCGGATAAGTTATGGACAAGTTCTATATGCCATTATACTTTAAATAAGTTAAGATATCAGTAGGATATCAACTTGTATGCTCGTTAAGGTTTTAAAACGAAATTATGCCTCATAAGGGCGTTTTGGTAATTTCACCTCATATAAAAAGGAACTTGAATATAATTTAATGTTATGGTTATAAGTACTCTGAAAAAATACTTTATTTATGATATAATATCAGTAGGATATAAATTATATGTGTATTTTACCTTTCATGACCAAACTATGCACCGAAGGGGCATTTTAGTCATTTTACACATAGTTTATAAATTATTTGGGATTCTGAGTTTATAACTCATTTTACATCAGTAGAAACTCATTTTCAAGTTCATTACCATTTAAAACCTTGTTTCATGCAAAAAGGACATTTTGGTCAAAGATGGCATAATTATGGAACTTGTGCATAAACTTGGATTCTGATTATGATCATGTAATATAACCTCAGAGTGTTATGTTACATTATATTATGATCATAATACAACTTTAGATCAGTGTCCAACTAATCTAAATCGGGTCAGAATCGAAAGTCAAAGCAAAAGTCAAACTTCACGACTTTTGGTTGTGAACCGACCCTAGAACTGAAATTGACGAGCCAAACATGTTATACATGTTCTAATAATTATTACCAACTTGTTTAAGTGTCAAAACAGGTTTCATAACATATATAAGATCAATTTATGATTTTTCCAAAAAATGGCCTGTTTGACTTTTTAATATCATAACTTTGACCCGTCAATTGGTCTAGCAAACGTGATCTTCGGGAGGTGCCCTTTATAGGGACTAACACCTACCTTATTATGATCACTTAGCTATGTTCATTTTGAACAATGGCTGGACCATAATGGTCTTAATTGAAACTCAAAGCGTTTGCCGTAAAACGCTTGACTTTTGGCTATAAAAGCCTATAAACGAAAATGCAAGAGCAAGGAACACTTACAAGAGGTTCCTACAATGCAAGAGAACTAAGTTGGATGCTCCTTTCGGCTAGGAACTTCCAGAGGAGGGAGAAGAGTTATGATTTAGAAAGGTGCAAGTTCAAATGGTGAACTTGATCACCTATCTATAGTTGGAGAACTCAAAGGAGGTGACGCAAGGTGTTTTAGGGGTGTAAGAAGAAGCTTACAAGTGTCCCAAAACGTGGCAATTTGATTACAAGTCCATGGTTTCGAATTTAAATGGTTTTGGAGTTTTGCTTGGAGACCAAACAACTTTGTGTTGCAAGTCTGTTCTCGCGCCCCGCGAGAGACGCAGACCAAGTCCCTTGCGGCCCGCTACCGCCCCTGGCAACTTTCAACATTTGACACTTCAACCCCCTTAACTTATAGAAGCTTCTAAAAACCTTTTTAAACACCTTTTTGACACTTTTATCCCTCTGTAGCCAATACTTGGCATACCCGGGATTATGCTCGGACATTGTCGAGCTCTCGGTTCGTTAAAAGGTCACTCAGAGGTATAAATTAACATGTTGACACTTTTAGTCCCTCCATCATCCAACTTTCACATATTTACAAAATTGAACTCTCTCGTCCAACAAATGGCACGTATGAGAGTTTAGGACTTCACAAAGGATCACTCAGAGGCTTATGATAAGCATGTTGATTCCGATGTCACTCAGAGGCTGGGCATGTTGACATATCAGTCACTCAGAGGCCAATGATTTAAGCATGTTGACATATCAGTCACTCAGAGGCTGTTATTTATGCATGTTGACATCGGACCGTCACTCAGAGGCTCAGATTGAGCATGTTGACGCCTTTAGTCCTTATTGGTCTTTACAGACTATATTTTAAAATACAACACGTGTCACTATACTATTGGACACGATTTTACAGGGTGTTACAGCATCCGTCAATGACACAGTAAATGACGATGTGACAGGAGTAGATTCTTCAGCAACAATACCAACATGAACTTCAGAATGACTTGGTTCTTTAACAATCTCCGTCCATCGTCTCTTTATAAATGGCACTTCGTCTTCGTCAATCTCTTCATCAGACTCAACCATACCAACAGGAATATCAATAGAAGGTATCATAAGAGGAGGATCACCTTGGCGCTCTTGAATCTCTTTCAAGTGTGCAATAAGAGCTTTTAGGTTCTTTGAAGTAAGTTCTGGCAAAACTGGAGTCAGGTTAGCATTAAAATCTGTAATATCGTCCAAGAAAGCTTGTTCCTCGTCTGTATCAGCATCAGTAACCAGATCCTCAACCTCAATCTCTTTTTATATCATGTTCCTCAGCAACCATAGCATTAACTGGCTTAGGTGCTGGGATGTCCTGTCCAATCACCTCAGCAAACCTTCCGAACTTCTTCAATGGAAAACGAGCAATGAAAATGGTCTTTGATTTGATCAGTTATTCTTCATAGTTCTGAAAATAGTTGGTCCCATTGGCTTCATATTTAACAGATTCGCATCAGAAGCATCCTTGGTCAGATCAGGATATAGAGTATCCAAAATCAACGGTACAAAACGCGGATATAGCAGAAACATTCTCTTCTTTGACTGTTCTAAGATCTTCTTCATATTCTTGAAAATATAACTAGATATTTCCAATCCATAACAAGAGCTACAATCGCTGAAGTTTGGGTTTGATTTGGTTGGTCTAACCCTCCCTTATTCTAAGAAATACACTGCATAAACACATGCACCAACAATATCCAGTAAGCGGGAAACAATTTTTGAGCAACGGCGGATACGTTCACTCGTAACTCATCTCAGTCAGAACAGGCAACACTTTCTCCTTTGCATACAAGGTTGGATCACTCGTAGCGTCAGCAAACTGCAATACTTCTCGAACACAGGCTTCATTCACTAAAATTTCTTTTCCCTGAATCTGTGAACTGATGTATGGCCTCCCATCAGCGCCTCTCAAATGGAATCTAGCTCTCTTCCAAAAGGTGTGCACCAGATCTTGATATATAACTGGGTTGGCTCAAAGGGCGTATGCAATCTTGCACTCATTTAACCCAGCCATCATGGATTTAAACTCCTGGAAAAATCCGTTGGCGGATCTGATAAATATCCTGCTTGGTTGTGAAACTGTTCCTCCACCAGCATGACCGCATCAAACGCTTCTTCCGCCATTTCTGTCAGAAATAATAACCAGGTTAACTCAATCTCAACAAAACTATTTGACAAGTTAAGAAAGTTCATCAGGATTAAGGGTCAACAAAAATCGGACGGTTCAAACAGTTTTCAAAGGTTCAATTATTAAAAAAAGGTTCAAACCAGTTTAGAGTTTTAATCATTTGAAAAAGGTTCAAGATAACTCAACGGTTCAGACACTTGAATCCGGATTCGAAACAGTCCAACAGAAATTCGGATGAACCTTTCATCAATCCGGATTTGAAACAGTCCAACAGGAATCTGAATGAACCTTTCATCAATCCGGATGGACATCATCCGAGATGAGATCCGGGTTCGTTCAATTCGGTTGAATATCCATCCGGAATGAAATCCGAAATAACAGCCATATGAAGATCAGGCAGAAATGCTATCCGAAATGCATGAATATTTGAAGATTATCATTAGATTTCATAAGAAACAAAAGCATTTTATACCTAATTCGGATGAAAATTAAGATGAAATCCGAAATGGAAGATGAACAGTGAATTCGGAGATGAACAGAGGATTTCAGAGGATTTCGGAAAAATTTTGTGAATAATCCGAAATGTAACTCTGATTCATTTATATAATATTCTGGAATGGGCTTAGGCCTAAAACCTTCGGGCCCAAATCAATCCGGAATCTATCATCCGAATTAACAAACAATTTGAATTGGGCTTATGTTAGGCCCAATCCGGAATAGTAAATTGTCAGTGGGCCTATCCGGAAAGTGTTTGAAAGCCCAATCCGGAACAGTACCACCATTATCCCATACTTGTTCAATTTTAAGACTTTCAGAAATTCTATTGGATTGGCCTAATTTCAAAACTTAGCAGACCAGTCCAATATCACTTGACAGAAAACATCTCACAAAAAATCAACAATTTAACTAACCAAGCATCCAACCACTCTTTACCAACTACAAAAGCAAGTAAAATAATTAAACAAAAAAACACATACACAGCCTTGCTATGGGATCAAATCGTTTTTAAAGTCGACTAAGAAACAATTTTCAGTGTGAGCTAGGTCAGGCTAGTCTAAGAAATTGTCAATATACTTGTCCATTTAAGCCTAAAACTCAACCTTCTAGGTCTAGTTTAATGATATGCTTAAGGTAGTATTATACTATGATACCCGTGTGTCCCATACCATGACATACCCCCGCGATCAAGGTAAGCACAACGATTAATCGTAGCCGGTGAGTATACTGAGATCATCCTTTATCTTTTACAACATCAGACTATTTGTGAACAGGTCAGTACTTTCGTACAACAGAGTGACCAATAGTATCTGACGAGGGTTAGGCATATACCTTAAGTGGTATGTTTGAATTCCTTGAATATTCTCAGAGTGAGAGTTCCTTCCTTTTACGGTTTTGGCCCTACTATTTTGGCTCTTTTATAGATATCTTGATTGTTCCTAGGTCTGCATATAATCTGGATGCAACAGAAGGGCATCCAAGATATCCCCGGATGACTCAACAACATAAAGACCCGAAACCTCAGGCGTTGGCTATCTATCAATGCAGGATTTAAGATCATGAAATCATTCGCCTATAGTGTGTGACCCACTGAATATATAGTTCTTTATGTTTATATCATTTGGCTTACACTATCCAGTTGAGATCTAGACTTATCAACATATCACCTTCGATTCAAGTCTTTCCCGCTACAACACCTTACATGTGTTAGCCAAAAACTTTATCACGAAAAAGTATTTCATTTCCCAATCATTGCAAAAACTGTTTGAAACTAAAAGGTTGTTGTTTTTTTTAATATTTCTCTCCCTAAATTTGTGCATACACGTGAACAAATTTACGAAGCAAACAGAAATAAAAGAAAGACAACAAAATAAACACAAAAGATAGAGGATGCTCAGTTAGAAAAACGGATCATTTTGAGGAGATCCACAAGCACTTGAAAACGCGCGTTGCTAACGGGTTTCGTGAACAAATCCGCCACGTTTGCATCAGTGTGGATTTCTCGAGTTTAACGAGACCCTTTTCATAGCAATGATGAATAAAATGAACTTTGATATTTATGTGCTTGGTTTTGGAGTGAAAAACAGGGTTTTTGACAATTTGGATAGCGGCATCATTATCACAATAAATTGTTGTGTTTAGATAAGTCAAACGGTAATCCGCAAGCTGGTTTTGCTTCCATAAAACCTGGGAGCAGCAAGCAGATGTTGCGACATATTCTGCTTCCGTTGTAGAAAGCGAGACCGTCTGTTGCTTCTTGCATTGCCAAGAGATTAATCTATCTCCCAAGAATTGGCATCCAGCTGAAGTTGAGCGCATGTCCCTGCTGTACCTCCAAGATTACTGTCAGAGAAAGCATATAGTTCAAATTCAGAATTTTTAGGATACTAGAGGCCCAATGATGGTGCCCCTTTGAGGTACCTAAAGATTCTTTTAACAGCATGTAAATGAGAGAGTTTAGAAGTATCCTGATATCGAGCACACTGGCAAACGGTAAACATGATATCTGGCCGACTTGCAGTGAGATACATGAGTGAACCAATCATAGACTGGTACATGGTTGGATTGACAGGCGTTCCTTCAGCGTCTTCATTTAGCAAAGGCTGTTCTGCAATAGGTGAAGCCATAGGCTTTGAATCTGTAAGCTTAAATTTCGCAAGAACGTCATTGACATATTTTCCTTGATGAATCAAGATTCCTTGCGGGCTTTGACGAACTTGAAGTCCCAAAAACATAGTCATCTCCCCCAGTGAGCTCATCTCAAATTTCTTTTTCGTGATCTCTTCAAATTCCCGACACAGACCATCATTCGTAGAACCAAAAATAATATCATCGACGTAAATTTGAACAAGAATAATGTCCTTGTCAACCCGTTTAACAAAGTTTGATCAATGGTTCCCCGAGTATATCCATGAGCAAGCAAATGCTCTGTTAGAGTTGCGTACCACACGCGAGGCGCTTGATGTAATCCATACAAAGCTTTGTCCAATTTGTATGCATAATCTGGCTTGTCCGGATTAGTAAAACCCAGTGGTTGTGCCACGTATATCTCCTCTTTCACCGTGCCTTAGAGAAAAGCAGTCTTGATATCCATTGGATAGACGGTGAAGTCCATGTAAGATGCATATGCCAAAAAAACGCGAATAGCCTCCAATCGAGCTACCGGTGCATAAACCTCATCGTAGTCCAAACCTTCAATCTAACGGATGCCCTGAACAACCAGTCAAGCTTTGTTCCTAGCAATAACTCCAGTGTTATCCTGTTTATTGCGAAATACCCAGCGATTTCCAAGAGCGCGTTTTCCTTGAGGAAGCTTCACCAATTTCCATACACCAAGCTTCTCAAACTTATTGAGTTCTTCATGCATAGCGTCAACCCAGTCGGGTTCCTGCAAGGCGACATCAATGCTTTTAGGTTCAATTTCCATACACCAAGCTTCTCAAACTTATCGAACTGCAGCAGTAACAGGACCAATAACATTTTCAATTCGATGATCGCGCTGTAGACGTTGTGGTATCGACGTAGCAGGGACAAGGAGATCTGTTTGCAAGTTTGTAACACTCGGTGAGGCAACTCCAGATGACTCCCCCTCATTAGTTGCACCAGTGAGAGTGTTGACTGACGAATCAACAGAATATTCTGGTGGTGTAGGCTGAGGAAACATAGATGAGCCTAAGATATCGGGAGGAGTAGGCCCTTCATTTGTCATAGGAGGTTCTATGTTTGGAGCCTCAACTTCAGGGGAAACTTCCTGAAGAATCTGTTCAGAAGCCGTTTCCGGATTTTGCGATACTGGTGAAGGTGTATATATAGCTTCATTGAATCCAGGTGGATCCACACTCAGCTGCTTAAAAGACTCTTGCAGCTGTTCAGCATCGGCATCATCCTCAGTTAAGATAGGCATCGTTGGAAGGTCAGAAGTTTTGCCTATACCTGCAGTTACATTAGAGGGGACATCAACATATTTAAACAAAGAGGAATAATCATAGAGCCAGTCAGGACCAATGCGTGCGTCCTTGGGATTCTCATCCAGCAAACCCACATTGTAGGTTTCAACTACCATGCTTTTGATCTTGTTAGAGACACGATAGGAAGTATTTTTAGAATATTCGACAAAAATGCATGGATCCCCACGTGATTCAAATTTTCCCTTAGCATCCATGAGCAGAAGAACACAAGGGCATCCGAACTTGCGAAATGCTTGACCGAAGGTTTGTGACCTTCAACCACTTCGTACGGTGTTTTCATGTGTCTTTTGTTGATTAGGGCATGATTCTGAATATAACAGGTGGTATTGACTGCTTCTGCCCAGAACATAAGAGGTAGTTCGGATTCGACCAACATAGTACGTGCGGCTTCAATCAGTGTTCGATTTCTCCGTTCTACAACCCTATTGTGTTGTGGAGTTCTGGCTGCACTAAACTGTTTATCAATACCCTTGGAGGAGCAGGAAGAATTTAAGGTAGTGTTCTTAAACTATGTTCCATTATCACAACGAACAGCCTACACGGTGGTGTCTGCCTGGTTTTCCATAAGTGTGATGAACTTTCTAACTAACTCAGCGGTTTCACTCTTTTGTGCCAGAAAGAAGACCCAAGTGAATCGTGAGTAGTCATCAATAATAACCAGACAGTATGCCTTCCCGCCAATGCACAAAATATCTATCGGACCAAAAAGATCCATATGAAGCAATTCTAAGACTTGAGACGTGGAAGGCGCGGGTTTAAACTTGTGTGGTTGTCGATGTTGTTTCCCACGTGCACATGATTCACACTTTTCAATCTGCATAAAGTCCTGAACTGGTAGATCTCTAACTAAACCACCTTTTGCAAGTCTATTTAAGTTCTTCATGTTGATATGTCCGAGTCAACTGTGCCATAACATTGCATCGTGCTCAGCAGTCGACGAGAACAAGCAAGTAAGTTTGTCAGTTGGAGCTTTGTTCATGTCAATGACATATGCATTTCCTTTTCGTGCTGCTTTGAAAAGAATCCATTCATCCGGAATGATGAGGCCTGGTTTCAGTACATAACACCCTTTCTTGGTAAAGAGAACATCCAAATGATTATCACAGAGCTGAGACACACTCAAAAGACTATGCTTCAACTCTGGTACATAATTCACATTCTTGAAGCTGAGAGCTCATTTGCATATTGTTCCTCTCATAGTGATCTTTCCTGTTTCATCACCTGCGAAGGAGACAAACCCGCCATTGAAAAACTGAATGTCATTCAACTGCGAGATGTCCCATGTTATGTGCCTGGAACAGCCACTGTCGATATACTAGAGTCTGGCGAGAGTTCTCCAGAGCTGTTCCTACACGTTTCAACAGGTTTTAGTTAGAAGCTGCAACCCAGACCCTTGACGATCTGGGCATGCCATGTGCATCAACATAGGTAACCTCACGGAAAATTAAATTAGTTGAGGATGAGGTTGATGATGCCTTTGGTTTGTCGCATTTTGGAGCATGAGACTGGACCATGGTCGAGTTTTTAGGCCTCCAGGTTAGTGAGTCAGACTTCTGCATAATTTTTGGAGTGCAAGAAGGATTAAGAGAACCTGAAGGTCTTAGAGATTTATGAATTTGTCTCTTGGCCATGTTCCAGTCTAGATCAGAAGGCTTAGTCGTAGAAAATCGAGCCTGATGTAGGCGATTAGGCATAGCTTTCTCATATTTTGAGAATAATGCTTTGAAAGGTATAAATCCTTTTTGACAATTTCGTGCAATATGCCCGGGAAATCCACAGTTGAAACAGGTATGCCTCTTCTGGAAGAAAATGGTCCGTTCAGCTTGGGAAATTCTAGGCAATTTGTCTGTCAGTTTCTTGCTTTCTGGAACTGACGGCTGGTGCAAGGGTTTGGTCTTCGCTGTAGCCTGTGCACAACCATCAGCACACTTGTAAGGTTTATGATTTGAATTAAACAATTTGGAGTTTGTAGACTTAGGCACAAATTTAACTTATTTATGTTCAGCTTGTTGCTTAACATATTTAGTTTTGGGCTGCTGAGTCAATTTCTCAGAGAGAGGAAATGACTCAGCAACGGCCTTTTCATTTGTCTGAGATGCCTGTTTGGTTTTCTTCTTTTTAGATCTATGTGTTCTCCGTTTCTTATTATTAGTTTTTAAACCATTTTGCGTGGCAGATTCTGCAGAAGAGACGAGTGATTCAGCTAGGCCATCCTTTTCTGAATTGCCAGAAGATGAGCTTGAAGCATTAAAAACAAGAGGAATCTCTAGATTTTGAAAAGTTTGAGATTCCGATTCAGAGTTAGTTTCAAAATTTTTATTTGAGTCAGCAGGACGAGAATGCTCATTTTTGTTATTTCAGAATCAGTCCATCATTCCGTGATTGAAGACGCTGATTCGCCCGATTCTTCCAGTACTATGCCAGTGTCATTCTTCACAGGTTCAGCTGTTTGGTTGGTTTCCTCATTGTCAACCTTGAGATTAGCATCAATAGATGGTACTTCCTGAGAAGTAATTCCCATCTCTTCCGTAGGAACTGAGGAAACCGTATCACCTGTCGATGATAGCAAAATTTGTGTTTTCATCACAAGAGTTACCACATTTATTATCAGCAATAGATGAAAACCAGAATTAAAACTATCTACGTTATCAACACAACCAACACTGTCTGAAAATTTAAATTATTCAGCAAGAAATTGATACAAAATGTCAAAAGCAAGTTTATAAAAATCATAGTTAGCAGTAGAATTGTCTGAATTGGAATTTAGACATTCTTCTTGAACACCATCTGTAATATCCTCAACTAATATTTCTTCTGCACATGAGGTAGAAATGTTAGTAGCGTTCCCTAAGTCTGTTTCAATTTCAGAAGAATTTTTACTTTTTGATTTTGTAGGTGATGTTGCTGTCTCATTCTTAGGCGTCATTTTCTCTAAATCATCTGAACTACAAGATGGATGGTCACCAGATTCGTGTGAATATGGTGTGGAAGGAAAGGAAACATCATCCCTCTTGAGTTAAGTTGGCTTAGAGAACTTTAGGTAAGGGCGATGTTCTGTGATGCAGCTTGCTGATATTCAGTGACAAGGGTTGAATTATGGGCGCGCATTTATGATAATTTAAAACGACAACTATCTGAACAGAGAATTCAATTTACCATTTTCAAAAGATCAGGTGTCTCATTTGTCTGCGCCATCATGCAGTGATTGCTGTTCTTAGAAAGATTCAAAGTCTCCATCTGAGCTGCAGCATCTGCCCAGTTGAATCCTTCGTGCTGTTGTGTCACCAAAGCTATTGATTTCCCGCCAGAGCTGCTTGAGGGACTTGTAGTAGACTTTGAAGGAGAGACTGACACGAACTGTCTGTCACTACTCTGTATGTCTGCTACTCTGGATGAGACATATCCAGATGGCGGCTTCTTGCATTCCCGTGCAAAATGTCCTGTGTCATGACATCTATAACACCTGAGTTTATCTTTTGTAAGCCCAGTCTTCAGATTTGACAATGGTTGCCTCCCGTACTTCTTTTGAAATTTGTTGATGCGAAAAGCAACCATTGCAAGATTCAAGGACACGTCAATCTCGTCCAAACCTTCCTCCATTATTTGATCTATTTCAGTTGGAAGAATAGATGGGGAAGTCAGGTCACCTGCTAAAAAAACATTTAAACTGTTAATCATTGAGGCAGCTATGGCCAATTTCTCCTCATTCTCTTTAGTAAGAAAGGCAGACTTGGACAGAGCTTGAGCAGGGGCCGGTTAGGAGCAACAGATTGAGGAATGCCGCCTTGTTGAGCTGTAGCAGGAATGGCGGGACTATACACCATGTTAGGATACTGAGCATGATATTGTGTCTGAGCCTGCGCTGCAGAAATCATAGTAGGAGTCTGAGACTGAAGACCATAGACATACTGGGTCTTCTGTGGTGAGGCAAGAGGACTGTGCACCACGTTTGAGCTACCCGGTGTATGAGAACTTCCTTACAAAGGGCTATAAACAAGATTTTGTGACATTAACGCTGCATTTTGCCCTGTAATACCAGCCGCCATCAGACTACTTTGATGATTGATGTCTCTCTGCTTATTATCTATCTCACAAGATTTAATAGTTGCAATCATTTCTGTGAGAGTGACATCATTCAGATTTTTCGTCTTCTTGATCATTCCAACATCAGCATCCCAACTCTTTGGTAACGAATTTAACAGCTGTCTGTTCATAACACTGTTGGCAAGAGTGATTTCGGCTGAAATCATCTCAGAAACGAGCTTCACATATCTTCGGATCTGGTTCTCAATGGTTTCCCCATAAATATGATTAAACAAGTTGAATTGTTGATTCGGCTGATTAACTCTGTTGGCCTTCATATCAACGTTTCCCTCATAAAGATTTTGCAATTCACTCCACACTTCTTTAGCGATCTTGTAATTTCTGACAGCTATAGAAATGCTAGGTCCAAGTGCCATTGTTAACACAACTGAAGCCTTTTCATCTCTTCAATAATTTTCACATCTTCCGGAGTCCACAAATGACTTGGTTTTGGAATCTTTGCATCTGGATCTTCAGCGGTACTGTAAACAATTATTCGTGGACCGTTCATAATGCATTTCCAAACGCCAGGCTCTTTGGCCTTGCAGTACTGGTCAAATATGAACTTCCACTCATAGTATTCATCTTCGTATAACATACGGGGAACCTTAGTTGAAGTGCCAATAACTTGATCTAATTCTTGATGAAGAGCCAGAGTTTGTGATTGCAGTGCAGCCAAGGTGGCATTGGTCAAAGTTTGAGCGGTCATATAACTGTTCGTCATTGTTAACTTTATTAAAATTACCAAGTAAATTAAATTAAAGTTAATTTGGAATTGTTATAATGAACAGTGATCCGAAAATGTGTCCAAGATAACAGGTCCGAGATGAGTCCGAGATAGACAAATCCGAAATGAGTCCGAGATAGACAGGTCCGAGATAGGAATCCAAATATGTTCCGAGATGAATATCCGGAAAGCAATGAAGTGATCCGAAATTGAGAACTTAATCCGGAATGAAACTTGATCCGGAATGAGTATTAATCTGGAATGAACTTGATCCAGAATAAAGTTTAATCCGGAATGAAGATTGATCCGGAATGACCTTGATCCGGAATAAAGTTTAATCCGGTATGAAGATTGATCCGGAATGCAGTACTTATCCGAATGCAACAGTAATCAGCATTTTCTACAACAAATAAACACAAACAATTTGAACAGTGATCCTTATCCAAAATATGAGCAATCCGGATTAGGTTGTTGAGAATATTCCAGGAACAGTAGTCCGGGATCAATCCGAGATGGATGATCTCCTTCGTGTTCTTCGGGATCTTCAACAGTGGCCAATCCGAAATCTTTGAAACTTCTTCGTTTTCTTCGAAATCTGCAACAGTACCAAATCCGAAATCCTCAAGTCTTCTTCGTGTTCTTCAGAAGAGTAGCGATGCAAGATAAAACTACAGCAATCTTCAACTCAGAACAGTTTTCCGGGTTGAACAACAACAACTTTCAATTCTGAACGGTTTTTCGATCTGCGATACCTGGAGCCTGTATAGTACAGCGGGCTCTGATACCAATTCTAAGTCCAGTAAATCGGATCTAACAGGTATCAAAAGACTAATCGATTGCGGAAATAAAGATTAGAATGAAGAACAATATTTGAATCAAACCAACTTGCATACACCAGAATAGTGTCTGATACAAGTTTTTCTATAATAGCTTACTAACTCCAAAACATTTACCTAATACATGTATTTATACTAATCACCTAGCCCACTGGTTACAACCCTAGGCCCATGAGACACTAGGAAGCCCAAAACCCTTTAATAAGCCCAAATGTAGCACTAATGTGTAAACCTTCAACTATAAGCCTAACAGATTTTTCATTTGACTTTCAGTTCTGGCCACTATCGTCAAGTCAAAGTTCGAATAGAACTCTCCTACATGATCATAATAATGTTGGTATGATTCCCCTGTGATCATATCCTCCGACAATCATGTTTAATTGACGGAATGATGAGTCAAGCATGTTATATATAAAAAGTCAAAACTAGTAAATCTGTATTTTACACTAATTGGACTTTAAACTATCAAAACTAAATGTTTTGACATCATATCAGTCTGTATGGGTTAAGATAACATATTTTGACATGCTCAACTCATCATACTAAGTTTAGACCTCATTCTATGTCGAAAGTCAAGCAGTTTGACTTTTGCTTTAACTTTCGATTTTAACCCGTTTGGTCGACGTAAGAACCTGTTCAAACACGACATTATGACCATATTAATATAGTATATGACCCCTTGAATTTATACCTCTTGCATGTCGTTTGGTAGGTCAAATGGCAAGTCATATATATATATATATATATATATATATATATATATATATATATATATATATATATATATATATTAATATTAAAAATGACAATTATGCCCTTTTTCGTCGTGATGACTAAATAAACGGTTTTAAACTAAATCAATTAACATTCTGACTTTCTAACAGAATGTATAATGCTATAAATATGCTTTGACACCTCGGACTTGTCATAGACCCAACCGACCTTCCGAACCCGCTTATACGCGCATAACTAGTTATACGAATTAGTTTGTATAATTAGGCGTAACGGGTCTAATTACTTCAAAACCACTTCAAAAACAAAATGTTTGTTAAAATAACCTTTATCCAATGAGTCATTGCACTGGGATAGTGTAACATTCCGCAATTATTGTATTATTCGTTTCCATTTTTTTTCGTATTCAACCATTGTAATCCGAGACTTATGATCATAATGTAATTCATTTTATTTTATTTTATTTTATTATCAATAATTGTTCAATCAAACATAGGTGTTATTTATATAATCATCAAGAAACGATTAAATCATTCAAAAACCGAATTATGTTGTGTAACTTCGATATTTGAGACCCAACCAATCAACTATTGTGTCATACTATGTTTATAAATTATGTTGGAAACTAAAATTTATACAAATAACAAAAAAAAGAAATGCATAAAACAAATAAGCCCATGACATGAGGCCCAAAAACAATATATATATATATATATATATATATATATATATATATATATATATATATATTAATGGGCCAATTTTCAACTTTTCATATTTTTCACTACCTTAACCCTAAACCATCACCTATAAATACCACACTCATTCTACCACTTTTCTTAGCCATTTCTTAAAGAATTCTTCTTCCGTCTTAAAAGTGAGTTCCATCTCCTTTCACCTCCTTCTCTTCTTCTTGTTTTTCTCTTGTTTTTTTTTTTTGTGTGTTTTCATACTTCCCATCTTGGAGAAGTCCTTATGGAATGTCACTCAATGTTTGTCATGATAAACAAAGATGGTGCATCACCAAAATAAGGACCAATCTTGGGTTTATTTCTATAACTTTCAACATTTCATTATTGTATGGCATTTATATTTCATACATGACCAACCAAGATCATCCATCACCTAAGTTGATGATTCTTGGTGTAACAAAGGAGTAGAATGGATGACATTTATCATACCTCTATAACATGGTCATTATATTGTTAACCCATTACTAATTACTATTATATTATCTAACTTATTATTATTATTGATGCCTAACCTATATAACATTATTAATTAACATATTATTACCATGTTTAACATTACTAACCCATGCTAACTCTTTAAATACTAACTCTTCTAATAATACTACTAACTCTTTTACTTTTGTAATTTACTTATTTAATCTTACAATTATATCGTTGTTACCAATTCATTAGTTATTATTACATACTAAAAATGTATAAAACTAACTTTTTTAATTTTGTCATTTACCTATTTAGTCTTATAATTAGATCATTATTACTAATTCATTAATTATTATTACATATTAAAAATATATTAAAGTACAACTACTTTAATTTTATTATTTACTTATTTAGACTTGCCAATTAATTATCATTATCAATCCATTATCTATTATTATATACTAAAGATATATAACCTAGCCATTACACCAAAGGTAAAACACTTATCTTAGACTAAATTCCTTACACATGGACTTCTAGTGGGTGAATTTGTGCCCACGAAATACACATAAAGTAATAGTGTCCAAAATAAGTGCTTAGTCAAGATAATACTTTTATGTATTTTCATAATTTTTATTATTTATCTCTTATTCAAATCCCATTTACATTCTAAATTCTAGATCCTTATACTTACACACCTTGTTCATCCTTGTTAGGATAATTTGATGCTTCAACATCTCAAGACGATCATCTCACGTTTTTGGAAACCACTTACAAACTGTGAGTATACTCGAACCCTTTTTTCTTTAAACACACTTTGGGTTGCAATATATGAAATTATAAAAAACTCACCTACACACAATCAATCACATTATTCAAACAGACAATCTATGAATACATGTTTTAAATACATACATGCTAGAATTCAATCTTGTGTACTCAATCCACCAACCTTAACGATTATAGCGCTATAGGAGTAGCACACCTCCCTTATGTGGTATTGTTGTCTTATACGACATGTTCCCTTATGTGGAAAGGATATGCTAGTGGGCACTTGGTTTGATTGATAGTTTACACATACTAATAGTATACAAATTGCCATGTTAGATTGAGACCCTTTTATTCTATATTATGTAGACCAAACTTGTATGCTCGCCAACTATTTTGTTGACCTTTATTATTCATATATTGCAGGAGATTGATGATGTTCAAGAAATCTACTTAGGTGGAATTAGAAACGCACGAATAAATTAGTTTTCTTTTGTTTGAATATTTGAATTGATGTAATTTCCTTTCTTTTGACAATGTACGAATTTGAGTTATGAAATAAAAATGGTTTATTTAAATATTGTCATTTTCAATTGTTATAATACTTTGAGCAATCATCCATTCGCTCAAACCCCAATGATTCTGCCATCGGTCGGTGTATGACAGATAGGTATAAACCATATTCTAATCCGGTCTATGCTTAATCTAGCGAAACCGAACCTATTCCTAAGTTCACGGGTCAAGTATAAGGAGCTTACCTATGATCCGTAGACATTGTAACGGATAACTAATTTTGTTCATTCCGAACTATAGAAACCCCCAAATAATCGGACTTGGATCAATTATACTTAAGACTTGCGGCTTTTGCTAAGCTAAAAATCGTTATCGGTTGGAAGCTAGCAAAAGGTAAATACTCTTAACTTATTTTATTTTAAAATTTGGGTATTGCAAATATGCCACTTGGAGCGGGTATTATATAAATGACCCTAAGATATGCTTATAACTATAATAACTCGGTTTAATCCATATTACTTGATAACTGAAACAATTTGGGGTTAATGCTACCGTGTTCGGGCGTCTCGACTCATAAACTATCATGGCCATACTAAATAACGTGTCAGGTAGGCATATTGACTAGAAGACGCGTTATTAAACTTTGGTGTGTACCTTAATCATTATAGCACTGAAAATGACCGACTATGATTTTTGGTTCCCGACTGTATGGCAAGTATTATAAAACTGGTGACAAGATAAAATCCAAAGAAATGTTAAATGATTACCTGCGGGTTTTTTCTATCTATGGAACTCTTTTTGGAAAACTATTTTTCAAACCACATCGGTTAATTGTATTTACCAGCGAAAGCTGACATATTTTCAAAAGATTAAACCGCGGGTATCGAACCTTGACACTAGGTTGGGAATCCGGCCGGCTATGATAAAAGCTATGGAATTTGCAACTCCTCATCTTAAGGCCTATATGTCTAAAGCTCTTTTTATTAATCCCGCCCGTGGGCATGTACTTAAACGCTTGTTCTTAAATTTTAATATTATATTCAAGCTTTTATTGAATTAAATATCTTTACTCGATTCTTCCGCCTCATACATATTGTGATACTGCTATCCGATCGTCACGCTTAAACCCTACCCTTCAAGGCCCACCGGAAATTGGGTGTGACAATAACCAAATCAAATAAAGGCTAAAGTTTTTGTTTAGAGATGCATGTAATTGAGTTGTCGCCTCAAGACTAAAGAGTTGTCGCCTTCCTAATAAGTCAGGTCGAACTAGCCAATATGTGTATCCCACTCTTCATTCATGTTGCGTTGACCTAGCCGACTGCTCACAGGTGTTTGTCGGTTTGTTAAGTATACTCGCTATCAAAATACCTCTCCGTGTCTGCACGCGTGTCACGCATAGTGTGGACACTTTGTCTTCGTGGTGATGTCGACCTTCGATACGGATGCCTATCTGTTCGTTCTGATGTGCATACGAGGGTGTATGCTCATAATGAGGAGAATTATAATCTAGTTGCCTTCGCGGCGATGTTACCATTGGAGTTTGCTAAGTTTGAGCTTGATCTGAAGCTTGCTGCGCGCACATTTGCGAATACATGGCATTCAGAGTTCCTTTACTCTTGACGAACCGAGGCGGGAGATTCCCCTTCTAGCAATAGTGACGTTAGTGGCGCTGATGGTCCAGCACCATGGCTTGTTGGGGTCATGTTTTGGGTGGTATGAGTACCACTTGCGTGCATGCCTCCAACTTTAGTATATTCTCCCTTGGCGTACTCGTCAGTTTGGGGGCATTGGACGTGTGCGTTATCCGCCGTAGATCCCGACTGAGAGTGAAAATCGAGAGTAGAGAATAGAATACCTTGATCTGCCATGAGATCGGAGAAGGTAAAACAAAAAGAAGATGAAAAGTGATTATGAAAAATCAGTGGGCGCCAATTAAGAAACACCAAGTTAATCTATAGGTTGACTTGTAGGTTTCCATATGAAGGTTAATCTTCTTTCTTCCTCGTGTGATGGTTAATCGATTTTGCAAAACAACACAACACCGTGAAGCTCGTTACAAGGAGGAGGATTTGTTGTTCTCCTTTTAACCACCTCCAGCGTGAGAATAAGAAATTGGTTTGAGGATAATACGTATGTGTATTAAGTAAGAGAGCAATCCTTGAACCTGAAGGCGAAGTGCTCTATTTATAGCCGAAGAGAGTGATTAGAGAGATGGGCTGATGGGCCTTGGGCCTGACGTCAACAACAAGGAATATCCCATTTGTCTCCTCAGACACAGCCATTAGTGCCTGCAGGCGCATGGGAAGATGGCGCACGTTGATTGGATCCACGTGTCCTGACAGTTGTCCTTGTTGTTGGGTCTGGCATAAGTAACTAAATGGAGATCATGGAGCAGTGGTTGGCGCACGGTGATTGGTGACATGTCAAGGTCCTTTTTTACTTCTTGTCTCCTGCAAGATTGTTCATCGTGAGGCACTACTGGATACAGTCTACCGTACGCCTATTAGCCACATGCTCTAACGTACACGCCAATTGTATTATGCCTTGCTGGCATTCTCAGACTCGCGTTGATGTGGCTTGCTCCACAACCTGCACTAATCTATCGGAAATGACTAAGTGTCATGTGTGTTTGGTTTGGGGTATGGTTTATTACGCATGATCGGTGCTTAGTTTTGTTTAAACCTATGTATGATGTGGCATCATAACCCTTTGTTTTTGTTTTGAGTCAAATAAAAAGACGATCAAATGAAGTATATAATGACCGAAACCGAAATTCAGGTTCATTTAGTTGTTAATCACAATCGAGTGTGATATATGCAAATTAACAAAAAAAAAAAAAAAACAAACGTCATTTGTCTATTCTAAACTCCTCACAACCCAACCTGTCTTTTTCCAATTGACGCAAAAAGCAAGTCAAACCATACATACATACGATTCAACCCATTCCTCAACTCAAATTTGTACTGCACATTTCATATAATCTCATTTCAACTCTTTACTACACGAAGTACATTCATTTCAATTTCATTATTAACGCATTTCCACCCACCACTTGTAATTCAGAAAACATGGAGGGGGGTTCAATAACCGAATCCGACACACCGGAGCAGATTCCGGTGAGAACGCCACCGTGGAAACAGCACATAACTGTTCGAGGAGTGGTGGCGAGTTTATTGATCGGGATTATGTACAGTGTGATTGTAATGAAGCTTAATTTAACAACTGGGCTTGTTCCGAATCTGAACGTTTCAGCTGCGCTTCTGGCGTTTGTGTTTATCCGAACGTGGACCAAGTTGCTGCATAAAGCGGGTTTCACAACCACGCCCTTTACCCGACAGGAGAACACCATTATTCAGACATGTGCGGTTGCTTGTTACAGCATTGCTGTTGGAGGTTCCCAAACTTTACTAATTATTCTAGCTAATTCCTTTAATTTAATTGGTTATTATGTTGGGGATTAATAATTCATGTGTTGTTTAGGTGGATTTGGGTCTTATTTGTTGGGGTTGAACAAGAAGACATATGAGCAAGTAGGGGTAGATACAGAAGGGAATTCACCTGGGAGTTACAAAGAACCTGGGATTGGTTGGATGACTGGTTTTTTGTTTGTCACTAATTTTGTTGGGCTTTTGGCTTTGGTTCCTCTTAGAAAGGTTTGTACCTTCACTTGTAAATATTATACCCTTTTCTCTAGTTTAAGGTTTAGAATTTACATGTTAGTTGCTGTTATAAAGTTTTTTTTTTCTTTTAGTTTTAATTTTAAGTTTAGAGTTTGCATACTTTGTGCAACTTGACTGGTAAATAAAATAAAAGTTTTTTTCGAGTTAGAGTTTAAGGTTTATTTTTTCAGATGTTAACTTAAAAATCTTTGCCTTCTACATATATTTGTTTCTGCAGATTATGATCATAGATTATAAATTGGCATACCCAAGTGGCACAGCTACAGCTGTGCTCATAAGTGGTTTCCACACTCCCAAAGGAGACAAGATGGCCAGGTTTGCATTCATGTGGTATTTTGGGTTTGAGTCACAATTTAATTTTCAATAAATGAATAGAAACATATTTTCTTATAGTATAAAAAGGCTCAATCTATTCATACACCCTTGCTGTTTATTTGGACACCCCTGAGCCCTAGACGGGTCGTCTAGGTCTAGACGCCCTGTATAGCACTGATTTTGAGAGTCAGCAAGTACCTGGCAGGGCTCATAGATTTTAGTGTTTAGACGGGCCGTCTGGACCTAGACGACCCGTCTAGGATGTTGGGTTTTTTTGTTGGAAAATGGTTGTTTTGGTCACTATTTTGGTGTTTAGACGGGTCGTCTGGACCTAGACGACTCGTCTAGGATGTTGTGTTTTTTGGTTGGAAAAATGGGTGTTTTGGTGGGGAGATTGAAAAAATAGTGTTTTGGTGAGGTAAATTGGTTGTTGTTGGAGGTTGATTTTTTTAGGTGTAATTTTAGGTTTTTAAAAGGTTTTGTTTGTTGTACAAAAAGTGAGTTATGTTTTTCAATCGTTTATATATGTAATTGTTTTTACATTATATTTTTAAAAAAAATATAATACTAAAATTTAATATTGTTTTCAACATTTTAAGATGAATGCAACAAGTGTATGTGGTTTCCGTATTACATTTCAATGTCGATTTAACACAAACAATCATCAAGTAATCGAACAACTGAAAAACAAAGTTAAAATATAACATATATAACATAAATTTGTACAACTAAAACAATATTTATCTGTACAGCTGAAAAGTAAATACAAAATGTCTATGCATACGAGTCGGCATCGGAGTCGGGATCGGGATCTGGCATCTGCGGCTGGTGCGGCTGATGCGGTGCTCGAGCTGTTGGGAGCGGTATACCAGGTAACCCGTCTCTCTCCCGTCTATCCTGTGCCTCCCGAACCAGTCAGCCAACGAGATCCATAAGCCTGTCGACGTCGGCTCGTAAGCGCGTGTATGCCGCACCCCCTGGGGCATGACCTGGAAGGACGTGCTGCGGAAACTGAGGCGCCCCGTGAGGTGGTGGCGGTGGTGGCGGTGCCGGTCCGTCAAAATCAACCGGAGGGTCCTGGACTCCCGCTGCCTCATCTGTCGGCGCATGGACCGGAGCAAAGTGATCTGGCAGCGGCTCCGGAATCCATGACTCACCTTTGCGGCTTTTAAACCGCTCGCCGAGCATGGCGAACCTCTTCACCAGCCTCATCCCGCGCAAGGTCTGAAAACCCATGCGCGTGGACGGTATGGCCGGCTGCAAGTGCGGATCCGCCTTCGGCACAAGACCCAACGACCGGGCTATGACGGTGATATACGCCCCGCCGTACAAAAAGCCGCGCTCCTGCCGGTGATGGGCGGAGGCGAAGTACTGCGCGAGACCGTGCGCAAGTGCGCACGGCCTCCTGTACAAAAGACAATAGAAAAAAATAAGTCGGTGCTGGTACACCACTCACGGCTGTGTCCGCGAGCGGTAATAGACGTAGCGAGCATCCGATGTAGATACCTGTACATTATATTAGCGAAATGCGTAAATTAATTGAAACAATTAATAATCAAACAATTAACGTAATAAAAGTACGTACCTGTACAGCGGGTCGGCAACGTGAGAAATCCTCCCCTTCGCCCTGACATGCTCCCAAGTGTCAGGGCCTGCGACTACCTGCCAAAAGCCCAGAAGAGGGCTCTATCCACCACCACAAGCCCCTCCGTATATACATCGGTAGCAATCTCCTCCTGCAGGTATATGCCACTATTAATGGCAAACTCCGCAAGCGTCATCGAACGCCACACACCGGCCAGCCTAAATGAAACCTCCGGGCGGAGGGGGAGGGCCCTGTGGCTGGGGAGGCGGCTGGTCGACCCGTGGAGGGTGGAACATGAAGGTCGAGAGGAACTCGACGAGGAGCTCCCTGCAAGTCGGCGTGCCGGCCAGGTCAAACAGTCGGTGCCACGGGGAATCAACGGGAATGAAGAATCGAAGTCTGGGCGTCTCCCCGATCGCCTCGATCGCGTCCCAGTCGACCGCTGAGTGCGATCCGACCTGCATTCGGCGTAGCTTGCCGCAAAATCGGGCGGCCTCGGTGTCGGGCGGGAACTCAAGGTATGGGTGGCCGTGGAGCGGATCCACCTGCGCTGACGGGGCCCGTCGCGGACCATGCGGATGTGGTCCTCGGGTATGGGATCTCCAATCTCGTCCATAACTAATCTGCGATTGTATAATACAATTTAACACGAATAAAACAATAAATTATAAAAGAAAAAAAAACAATTTTCTAGGTCGTCTACCGGGGTCGTCTAGGTCTAGACGCCCCGTCTTGTTCATCGGAAACCTGAAACTTAACACCCTAACAGCCCTTAAACCCCAAAATCTTTCAAATTCAGAACCAACCTACATTCTAAGTACATAACACATTACAATGTATTGAAGTATAGTTGAAAATACTCACCGGAGAAGCTTGATTCCGCAAAAATACGGTAGAATACGGCAGGATACGTATGTGTGTGTGGGTTGAGTGTGTTTGTGTCATCTATCTCTGATCGTCTAGGCGATCAAAACATATACGAGGCCTGGACGGGTCGTCTAGGCCTAGACGACCCGTATGGAATATACGGTAAAGTACCGTTTTACCCCTGAATTGCCGCCCATCTAGGCCTAATTCAGGGGCAAAACGGTAATTAACCAGCTGAGTGTGTTATAGCTCAGCATGGTTAATTACCATTCTGCCCCTGAGTTAGGCCTAGACGGGCGCCAGATCAAGGGTAAAATGGTAATTTACATTTTAATTTTAAAATTCAAGTTTTAAAATGGGATAAAGATCCTGCCGACAATGTACGATGCGTCTAGGTCTAGACGACCCGTCTAGGCCTTTATAATTTTACCCTTATGCCGTGGTTTTTGCATAGACGGCCAACAAACCGAGGGTAGAATGGTCTTCTTCTAGGCCAAGACGGGGCGTCTAGGTCT
Source organism: Scalesia atractyloides (assembly GCA_947069175.1). Taxonomy (NCBI): domain Eukaryota; kingdom Viridiplantae; phylum Streptophyta; class Magnoliopsida; order Asterales; family Asteraceae; genus Scalesia; species Scalesia atractyloides. The sequence continues at coordinate 37,786,369 of CAMTDV010000008.1, read as the reverse complement.
AGACGACCCGTATATATACATTTAAATTTTTTTTGGTACAACTAATAATATTTTATTTTACTTAATTTAAACTTTGATTTAAGCCGACATTCTACCAGTACACCAAAGGCACAACAAATAAACCATACAAAGTATATCTAAAAACCGACAAACTCCGGGTATTGACAAACATACTGCAATTATACTCTACGAACTCGCACGTCCCACCGGCAGTATCGACATTTCGTCATCTGCCGGTGCTGACGGTGGGACGTGCGAGCTCGGAGAGTATAATTGCTGTTGTTTGTCACTACCCGGAGTTTGTTGGTTTTTAGATCGGCTTTGTATCTAAAAACCAACAAACTCTGGGTATTGACAAACAGACGGCAATTATACTCTCCGAGCTCGCACGTCCCACCGGCAGTACAGACAGTTCGTCGTCTGCCGGTGCCGACGATGGGACGTGAGTGCTCGGAGAGTATAATTGATGTTGTTTCTCAATACCCTGAGTTTGTTGGTTTTTAGATCGGCTTTGTATCTAAAAACCAACAAACTCCAGGTATTGACAAACAGACGACAATTATACTCTCCGAGCTCGCACGTCCCACCGTCGCCACCGGCAGTACCGACAGTTAGTCGTCTGCCGGTGCCGACGGTGGGACGTGATAGCTCGGAGAGTATAATTGCTGTTGTTTCTCAATACCCAGAGTTTGTTGGTTTTTAGATGGCCTTTGTATGGTTTTTTTAAACCGTACAAAGCCTATCTAAAAACCAACAAACTCCGGGTATTGACCAACAATTATACTCTCTGAGCTCTCACGTCCCACCGTCGTCACCGGCAGTATCGACATTTCGTCGTCTGCCGGTGCCAACAGTTGGACGCGAGAGCTCGGAGAGTATAATTGCTGTTGTTTATCAAGACCCAGAGTTTGTTGGTTTTTAGATGGGCTTTGTATCTAAAAACCAACAAACTCGGGTGTTGACAAATAGCCGGTAATCATAGTATCCGAGCTCTCATGCCCAACCGTCGCCACGGGCAGTATTGACATTTCGTCTTCTGCTGGTGCCGACGGTTGGACGTGGGAGCTCGGAGAGTATAATTACCCTCTGTTTGTCAATACCCGAAGTTTGTTGTTTTTAGATACAAAGCTTTGTATGGTTTAATTGATGTGCCTTGGGTGTACTGAAGGAATGTCGGCTTATATTAAAGTTCAAATTAACTAAATAAAATCCTATTAGTTATACAAAAAGTTTTTTTATTGTATTAACAAAATCTTTGTATTATTTATACAAATAAATCGTATTAAACATAAAAAAGATCGAGCCATTGTTCTTGCTTTCTTGACCGTGGTTGACCAGGACTAATCATCAGAGATGACTGAGACTCGCTAGGTGCTGTAGAAACACCTGAAATAAGTTGAACAACATATCACTATGTTAAACCACAACACACTCTATTACGCAAACAAAAACCATATATATTTAAAAATGACAGTATTTCTCATTTACCTGCATTTACTCCTCGAGTTTCCCTTCGGTTACAGTCTTCGATTCAGCACAAGACACTCTTTGACGTGTAGTCGATTGAGATACAAATTTGCACGCTAGAAACCGTCCCTCCAATACTTTTTTCCAAAATATATAAGGCTGATCTCCATCAGGTAAATATGTATTATACTCACTGTGAAACCTCAGCCGTTTTTCAAACCATCTCCGCGAGATACGGATTACCTGCGTATGGGGGTGCCTCACCACCATATCCTCCACCATCACGGATAATGTCTTGTACATTAGACACAACCTCCTCTTGGTCGTTAGAATTGGGAACACCGCTCTCCCCCTAACAACGATATCACTGTTAATAAATAATTAAAACAATAACTAGTTTAACATAATAACTGTGACCGTATTGACTTCAGGCACCGATGACCCGTTCCAGTTTAATGACATTTCACCACCTTTGGATGATATCAGATGAAGTAATACAAGCCAAAGTTCACGACAAACAGAATTACAACGACGAATTGAAAGTTTTATGCGACATCAAATGCTCCGCATGGGTCTATTTAACAAAGAAATAGACGCCCCGTCTAACCGACATGCATTGAATGATATCAGAGAAAGTAATATAAGCCAAAGAAGAAGTCGGAGAGAATTCCGACGACGAATCGAAAAATTTCTGCGACACAAATGCTCTGCATGGCTCTATTTAAGAACGATATATACGCCCCATCTAGGCCTAGACGGGGCGTATCACCTTGCAACTTGGCTGACATGCATGCAGAGCACAACATTCAAGACGGGTCGTCTAGCTCTGGACGCCCCGTCTTGGCCTGGTCGTCTTCTACTCTGTTTACTGCTAGACGCCCCGTCTGATGTGACTGATTTGACGTTGTACGGTGCAGGAATGTGGTCGGAGTAAAAATAACCCTAGACGCCCCGTCTAGATCTAGACGACCCGTCTAAAGGATGTCTAAATAGGCAAGTGGGTGTGTGAATATGTAGACCCTATAAAGATACTATATTACCCCCCTTTTTAATCCAATTTAAAAGTGTTAATTCTTTGGCAAAATATCATTTTAGCTATTAATTGTAATAATAACTGAAATTTATCAAACATCAAGATATGTTATTCTTTTTTTTTTTTGTAACTTTAGAATAGAAACGCATCCAAACGCACTACTAGCCTTTTTATTAAAGCTGCTCCTGTTGCTGGATCAGAGACAAAAAGCTGGATTATTAAATAAAATTCGAATAAGAGAAAGTTTATTCACTTATTTAGATATTTAAAGTTGGTTCCAATAATTATGACCTTAAATTAAACATCTGTCAGATAACTAAGATCCTATAATTAATTAAAACAAAAGTAAATCTAAAATAATCCAAAAATTTAAAAGACTCGAGTGATATGTTTTTGAGAGTTTGGACCCTTTCTTTACTCTTATACCGTATTTCTAGTTACCTAAGTTAAAAAAAATATTATTTAGAAGATTTTTTCATAATTCTGAATTTCTGATGGTTCTGTGCAGGAAGCAAGTAGTCGGGTTCGCGAAATTCTTCACGGGTAGTTTCGCCTGGGCTTGTTTCCAGTGGTTCTATTCGGGTTTGGGCAAATGCGGATTCACATACTTTCCTACATTCGGGTTAAAAGCTTATGCAAACTCGTGTGTATTTTACTTCTAGAACTTTTGGCTAGTTTTATTACACGTTATTAGAATTCATGTGGTGATATAATAAATGTTGGTTTTGTGCAGGTTTTATTTTGATTTTAGCATGACTTACATAGGGGCAGGAATGGTATGTTCACTATTAGCCGAGAATTATGCTTGTGATTGTGTTTCCATATATTCGTAATTGTATTGTTATTAGGTTATGATTATTGTTTCCTTGTTTAGTGCTAGGGTTCAATCCCTATATAAAGGGATCCTTTGTAAACATATTATTCATTCAGAAAATACAATACATAACCACTTTTATGGTATCAGAGCCATAGGTTCTGAATACCCTCTTCCTTTTTCCCTTTTTTCCGATTGTCTGCTGTTTCGACAACCTCTTTCCTTTGTTTCATAAACCCTAGCACATCTATCCTATGACAGACGATAACAAAAAGGATGACCCCGAGTCATCTTCTTCCGATAAACCCACCAAAAATCTGCACCCGGCCTACTCAGTAACAAACGTGCAGTCCAAGATACGTACCCTCGACGGCGTTAAGGTTACGTATACGTCTTGGGTTAAACTTTTCCGGCTCCACGCTGTGGCTTATCAGGTTCTCGATCACATTGATGGATCCGAACCGCCACTAGCCACCGCAGCAGATTACCAATCCTGGAAAGAACTGGATGCTCTCGTTCTCCAATGGATTTACAGCACTGTGTCCGACGACCTCTTGCCCCGGGTTCTTGAAAGCGGCCCTACGGCTCGCCATGCATGGGTGAAGCTCGAAAAAATATACCTGAGCAACAAAAAGGCTCGGGCCGGGGCGCTTGAAACCAAGTTTTGTAACCTCACCTTGTCCACCTGCTCGTCTTTGGACGATTACTGTCAGCGCCTCAAAGATCTCGAGAACCAGCTCAAGGACGTGGACCATCCGGTTACGGAAGAACGTCTTGTGCTTCAACTTGTTCGGGGGCTGCCTGCAGAGTATGACACGACTGCCTCTCTTTATCAACGCCAATAATGCAGATTGGGATCTTTCTAGGAGTATGTTAGAGGATGAAGTTATTCGATAAGAAGCCCGCCAAAAGACCACACCGCCCGTTCATGTTATAACCTCTCAAAACCAAACCTCCCACAACCAACAACAACCACACCCTCCTACTGGATCAAATACCTACAACAACCAACCCTTTTCTAACCGATCTGGACGTGGCCGAGGACGTGGTCGGGGGCGTGGTAACCGCGGTCGCGGTTCTGGACGCGGCAACATTTGATATCATTCATTGTGACCTTTGGACTTCCCCGTGTTAAGTAAATCTGGGTATAAATATTATCTTGTTTTGGTTGGCAACTTTTCACACTTCATTTGGGTATACCCTTTAAAATACAAATCAGAAACTTTTCCAACTTTTGTTAAGTTTCACCGCCTAATTGCCACCCAATTCAACAGAAATATTAAAACCTTCCAATGTGACCTCGGTGGTGAGTTTGACAACAATGCTTTTAAAACCTTTGCCAGCCAGCACGGCTTGTTATTTCGTTTTTCCTATCCCCAAACTTCTTCCCAAAACGGCCGTGCCGAGCGCATGATCCGTCGTCTAAACGACATCATTCGCGCTCTCCTTATCCACTCACCCCTTCCACCTAGTTTCTGGGTCGAAGCCCTTCACACCGCCGCTTACCTCCACAATATTCTTCCTACAAAAAGACTTAATTTTTTTACTCCTACCTTTGCCCTCTACCTTCATCATCCCACATACGACCATCTTCGGGTGTTCGGATGCGCCTGCTATCCGAACACATCCGCAGCTCAACCCCACAAACTTCACTCGAGGTCCATCAGGTGCATATTCCTTGGTTACCCACCTGACTTTCGTGGGTACCGGTGCTTTGACCCCACGACCGGGAAAGTCTTTATTTCTCGGCACGTTTCGTTTGATGAAACCGTCTTCCCTCACACCATACCCACACCCACTCCATCATACTGGTTTCTAGACGACATAACCCCTCACGGATTTACCTTTGCTCCACCCATGGCCTCCAACAACCCACCACCACCGACGGCTCCCCCTCGGCCCACTACTACTTCACCTTTTCGCTACACCTATACTCGCCGCCCATGACCATCACAAAACCCACCAGCCCCCAATCGACCCAAACATACCAGGCCTCCATACAGCCCACTACCCAACCGCATCCTACAGTCCCACAGCCACCCACGCATGTTACACAGCCACCTACGGCTGTCCCACAGCCCACGGCTGTACCACAGTCGCCGACCCAAAACCGATCATCTCACCCGATGGCCACCTGATCCAAAACCGGAAGCCTAAAACCTCCCATATATTCCCTTAACACCACTACCATCTCTCCCGTCCCCAAAACCTATCACCAGGCCTTCACCGACCCGAACTGGTTGCCCGCCATGCATGCTGAATTTATTGCTTTATAGGAAAATGAGACGTGGGATTTGGTCCCTAGACCAGTTGATAGACCGGTGATCAGATGCATGTGGCTCTTTCGCCACAAGTTTAAATCGGATGGTACATTAGAGAGGTATAAGGCACGATTGGTTGTTAATGGGAAGTCGCAAACTGTGGGCATTGACTGTGAGGACACTTTTAGCCCTGTTGTGAAACCTGCCACAATTAGAACAGTATTATCTCTTGCAGTTTCCAAATCATGGCCTATTCATCAGTTAGATGTCAAGAACGCTTTCTTACATGGCCACCTTAACGAGACAGTCTTTATGCACCAACCCCCTGGGTTCATTGATAAACGGTTTCCAGATTTTGTGTGCAGGTTAAAGAAATCTTTATACGGGCTTAAACAGGCACCACATGCTTGGTACACACGCTTTACGAATTATATCTTATCCCACGGGTTTAAGAGTACGAATTATATCTTATCCCACGGGTTTAAGAGTAGCGCGTGTGACAATTCCTTGTTCATCTACAGCACCGGCCATGATATAGCATATCTTTTGTTATATGTTGATGATATTGTCCTCACAGCATCCTCTGCTAAATTGTTTCATGACATCATTCAAACACTCTCCCGAGAGTTTTCCATGTCTGACCTTGGTGAATTACATCACTTCTTATCAAGGTCACCCACACGGCTAATGGGTTGTTTTTGGACCAAACATAGTATGCCAAAGAAATTATTAATCGGGCCAACATGACATCTTGTAAGCCTTGTGCCACTCCTGTTGACCTGTCTTCCGAATTAAGTGCCACGGATGGTCCTTTGTTTCATGATCCCACTTTATACCGTAGCCTTGCGGGAGCCTTACAGTACCTCACTTTCACCAGGCCGGACATATTTTATGCGGTACAGCAGGTCTGCTTGTTTATGCATGAGCCTCATGATCCACATTATGCTTTCATGAAGCGCATTATTAGATACATTCAAGGGACTTTGGATTATGGTATTCGAATGGTAAAATCCGATACACATTCCTTGGTTGCGTACTCGGATGCTGACTGGGGCGGGTGTCCTGATTCCCGTCGATCTACAAGTGGATATTGTGTTTTTCTTGGGAATAATTTACTATCTTGGTCGTCTAAGCGTCAGCCTACTGTATCTCGTTCTAGTGCAGAGGCTGAGTACCGCGGGGTCGCCAACGCAGTGGCTGAGGTCACTTGGATTCGTAATCTTCTGTTTGAGCTGCGTGTCCCCCTTCTCCAGGCTTCGGTCGTATTTTGTGATAATGTTTCAGCAGTATATTTGTATGATAACCCCGTGCAGCATCAGCGTACAAAACATATCGAAATCGATATACATTTTGTCAGAGAAAAGGTGCGCCTAGGTCATGTTCGGGTCTTACATGTTCCTGATCTGTATCAATACGCGGATATATTTACGAAGGGTTTGTCTCAACAACTTTTCCAGTCATTTAGATCCAGTTTGACCGTTTGTCCCCTGACCGATCAAACTGCGGGGGAGTATTAGCCGAGAATTATGCTTGTGATTGTGTTTCCATATATCCGTAATTGTATTGCTATTAGGTTATGATTATTGTTTCCTTGTTTAGTGCTAGGGTTCAATCCCTATATAAAGGGATCCTTTGTAAACATATTATTCATTCAGAAAATACAATACGTAACCACTTTTATTCACATCTTGTGAATTTGTCGCTGCTTGCCGGTGCCATATTATCGTATGGAGTAATGTGGCCACTAATCGGTGACCAGAAAGGCCATTGGTTTCCTTCTAGCTTACCAGAAAGTAGCATGAAGAGTCTAAATAGTTACAAGGTTAGAAGCCATACATGCTTTGACTAGAGGTGTCAATTTTGACCCATTACTTATCAGTCGACTTAAGTTGTCCTATTACTTATCAGTCGACCTAAGTTGTGCTACATCTCAAACGGGTCGAATAAAAAGAGATAATGTATGTGAAATTATTTTATTGGCCACACCAACCTTTTATATACAAACTTTAATAAAAAAAACACGACAGATGATGATGATGCCATTGAATATTTAGAAAAGAGAGTAACTTTAACATTTAGCATGTTAACACCTTATCAAATATGTTTCTCTCTTTCCAAACTTTTTAGTGTATTTTCATCATCTACCGGTATAAATGAAGTCGCGCACATATTTAGACGCCTTTAAAAGTAGTTTGAATGTATATGCTTTAATTTTTACTCAAATTGACCCGTTTCAACCCAAATCCATTTCGACTTGTCTGACCCATCCACCCACCTCTACTTTTGACTTTAAAGGTCTAAACGATTTTTGTATTACAGGTTTTCATTTCGATCGCGCTTATCCTAGGAGACGGGCTTTACAATTTTCTCAAGATCACTTTTTTCACAGCTAGAAATATATATTCCACCTCAAGAAACAACCCTAAAACTAGTAAGTCTTTAACGCCTCAAATCATTTTGACATCCATATAAAATGCATACTTTACGACATTCTAGTGACAGAATGTTATATGTTATATACAGATCCAGATGAGAATAATCAACCTCAAGATAATCTGCAACGAAACGAGGTGTCTTGAGAGAAAGCATCCCGTTTTGGGTTGCAGCAGTTGGTTATATCGCCTTCTCTATCGTCCACGGGTTGCAGCAGTTGGTTATATCGCCTTCTATATCGTCTCCATAATCATCATCCCGATCATGTTTCCCGAGCTCAAATGGTATTATGTTCTCGTAGCTTATGTAATCGCACCATCGTTGGGCTTTTGTAATGCTTATGGTGCGGGACTAACCGACATGAACATGGCCTATAACTATGGAAAAGTTGCCCTTTTCGTGCTCGCTGCAATGTCAAGAAAAGATAACGGTGTGGTTGCGGGTTTAGTTGGGTGCGGTTTGATTAAATCCATCGTCTCAATATCATCTGACTTAATGCATGATTTCAAGACAGGCCATTTGACCATGACTTCACCACGGTCAATGCTGGTTAGTCAAGCTATTGGGACAGCCATCGGGTGTGTAGTTGCCCCGCTGACTTTCTTTCTTTTTTATAAAGCGTTTGATGTCGGAAATCCCGATGGTGAATATAAAGCTCCTTACGCTATATCTACCGAAACATGGCAATTTTAGGTGTGGAAGGGTTTTCCGCCCTGCCACAGCATTGCTTACAGTTATGTTACGGGTTTTTCGCGTTTGCCATGATGGCAAACCTGGTGCGTGACACGTCACCGAAGAAAGTTGGGGAGTGGGTCCCGTTACCTATGGCGATGGCGGTACCGTTTCTTGTGGGGGCTTATTTTGCTATTGATAAGTGTGTGGGCAGGGGCGGAACTACATGGGGTCAGGAGGGTCCGTTGACCCTCCGGCCGCCGACCGGCCATGTAAGTTTTAAACCTTCATCCGGTGAGTTTTTGTATTTTGACCCCTAAGATTTTTGGTTGAAGAGTACTTAAAACGAAAAAGACGAAAGTGTAAGAAGGTGAATGATGCTCATGGGAAATTTTCTTTCAATGTAATCGACGGTTAAAGAGATGCAGAGCAAGAAATTAGGAGTAGTGTAAAGAAGATAAGGGCATATTTGTCATTAAACATAAAAAATCTTCAGTCAAAAAGCAAATGTCAGGACGCACTTTCTTTTCTTTTAACTTGTTTAGAGATAACTTGTTTAGGTGTTTTAAATCTATATCTATAATAATAATCTAACATAATCCTTTAATTTTACAACACTTTCATACATTAATTAGATTATTTGATATAGTTTAAAAATGTTAAGATTTTTACATTTATTTCTATTTAGTTTTAATCTTTTTTTTTCATTGTTACATGAATAAAATAAGTTATTGCATATTAGCAAATGTATTTTTTTATATACATTTTGACCCTCCAGTTAAAAGTTTCTGGTTCTGCCACTGTGTGTGGGAAGTTTGGTTGTGTTTGTTTGGCATAAGGTTAACAAGCAAAAGGCAAATTTGATGGTGCCTGCTGTTGCTTCTGGTTTGATTTGTGGTGATGGATTATGGATTCTTCCTTCATCAATACTTGCATTGGCTGGGGTGAATCCTCCAATATGTATGAACTTTTTGCCTACAAAAAACTAATGAGTTTAGGATTAGCATGTAATGTAAAGATCGGAATTGTAATAAACACAAAACTGTCATGGTCTAGTTGCATTCTAGTGTCCGGGCCGTTTGGTTCACCTGTTCATGTTAAATACATTGAAATAAGTGACCTAAATGAACAGGTATAAAACTCGAAAACTGTGATTATTCGTTTTAAAATTAACTTGAAGTAACACGTAATGATATGAAAAAAAGTCAGTAATATGTTTCATTTAAGTCATTTAGTTAGGAAATTTATAAATTTTTTTGATAATAAAACAATAGAGTAAATTACATTTTTCGTTCTTTATGTTTGTACCGAATTGCAACGGATAGCCTTTAACTTCAATAATTACAGTCACAATTCTTTATTTGCAAAACCCATTACGCTCTACGTTTTTCAGCACTAATAAGATTAAGATTTTCATTTAAGTTTAATTACTTAAAGGTATTCTGATCAATTCATTCTTTTATTGAAATAAAACCAAAAAAATTACATATACACATCATCTTCCCTAATTTCCAAACCCTAACCACCACATCCTCTTGCCATCACCTAATTTATCAAATTCACTCGTTAACATTTTCTTACCAGGTTAAGTCGGTTAAAAAAATGGTTGGTTTCTAAAATGCGTAATTAATTGTAAGTTGGTTTGTGCATAATTTAAAGCTGGTTTCTGAATTTGGGACAAATCGAAAGAATGCATCCTTAAGTGAGTTAGAGGTTAACTTTGTAATCTTTTTAACAATCATAAATAGTTATTAAATCCAGATATGGATATAGATAGTATTATCTCATTTCTCGTCTTGACTGTTCTCATTTTCTCTCATTGCTTATATAGGTATATTTGGAAATCCCAGACGGTGAAGAAGTAGCAGAGGCACTGCACTTGAATAAAATCTTTTCCAAGTCTTTATTTTAAGTTTTAAATTTTCAAATGAACCCAGAAAGATAATATCATGTGCGTTTATCTCTACAGGGGATTCCTTATGTGATATATTGGAAGAACTACAGTGGTGGCGCGGCAGATGAGGTGGTGGTGGCAAGATGTTGTAGTTTGGGTTACCAAATTGGAGAAGATGACGTGTACATGCATTTTTTTGGTTTTATTTAAATAAAAACATGAATTGACTAGAATACCTTTAAGTAAATAAATTTAACCTTAAAATTTTAATCTGGTTAGTACTAAAGGACGTAAAATGTAATGGGTTTTGCAAATAAAGTATTATAACTGTAATTATTGAAGTTAAGGACTAACCGTTTCAATCCCGTACAAACATAAAGGACTAAAAGTGTAATTTACCCTAAACAACATTGAAACTTGATTAGTTTTTGTCCAAAGGAAACAATTACAAATGAACAGTTGCTTGCTTTTTAACCGGTGGGAGTCTAGGGGTATTAAACGGGTTAGGCTCGCAGGTTGGCAGGTTAAACCTGGCATGAACCCAAAAATCTTCCCAGGTAGGCACATGAAACCAACTACGACAAAAGTTTTGACAGGTTAAAACAACACATTTATTTAATTAATGTTCAAAAATTACAGGATATACAATAAAAAATATAAATGTATATTAAGTAATGATATAAACCTTCATGTTCATTTCTCTTTATATATAACTTTTAACATAATCAATCGGTTTAATAAAACACATTAAAAAATAAGTGTAAACTTAAATAGGTTAAACGAGTCAACCCGTGAACCCAAGCATGACCCGCTTTAGCTAAATGTGTTTGCGTATTTTACCTAAATGACTTGAGTCCGTTTAGAATAATTCCAAACCTATGATTTCCGTGTAAGAAATTCACAGCCATAGGTGGGATCATTAACCTTTCACATATTAACCATGGTTAAAAGCAAACAAGAATCACAAATTAAAATATGTCATGTTGAGGGGGACATATAAAATCTTATGCACCATTGAATGATTCGGCCTTTAACAAATAAGATGCTACAATATCGTTATCAAACTTCCACATAAAATCATAAATCGTCATCATCTGCTACCATACCTTACTCCTGTACAGAATAATTCTGTATTTAAAAAAGGAAAGAGATGCTCTAGGATATATCTCATCATTTTTAATTATTTATTTATTTTTTAAACAAATTCTAGCACGTTTTGTACAAGGTGACAAGATCAAAAGCACATAAGCACAGTGCACACCACCAAAAATAGAATAACAAATAAATCATTTTGTGGTCCAAAAAATATTCCATTATCATACATTTTTAGGAACAAAATAACTTGCATAAGGCAATCATCATCTTGAAAATGAGCTAGCTTTTTGCATAGTCTTCATCACTAATAGCTTCATATCAAAGCAGAATATACAAAAAGACATGTTGGAGTCATCTCATTCTTATTCGGATTCAGCGAGTCAAAAAAAGATATTGAGTGGTGGAGGTTCATCAACTTATCTATTATTGTTGTTACATTGTAAAATTTTACAAAACAAATATATATAATCCGGTCTTGAATGAACAAAATGAAAGGAGTAGATGGTACCTTGAGGCAGGTTACATCTTGTAATATGATCAAAAGATGAATTTTATGCAGGTTTAACATTGTCATATGCAACATCCGACCTGCCTACAAAGACCTCACGTTTTGTTTTTGGTTACCCATGTATAAGGATTACCCCACCCGAGCTTGCAGTCCTCTCATCTACATCCAATGCGCCTAAAACGTGTTGATAGTATTTGAGGTCGAACACTCATTATGAACTTCAACATCTATCAACAACCGATGTAAGATTCGCCTATGGTGTTACATAACAAATTCAAATAAGTTTGAAGAAGACTGCAACATGTTTAACCATTTCTCTTCACAATCAAATTGTGCAGTTTGTTGCCACATACTTGAAAAGCCTGTATAACCACTATTTTGGTAATTGGATACAACAATGTTGAAATAAGTTGTTTTTGAGAGTTTGAATTCCCAACTAGAGTGATCATATAACTCCTTACACGCCCCAACATCTCTCTTGTCAATGACCGATGTGAGATTTACGTAATCACAAATCCAAATAAGATTAAATCATTTCTCTTCACAATCAAAATCATGCAGTCTGTTACAGCATATCTCATACTTAAAAGCTGGTATAACCTCTATTTTGGTGTTTGGATACAAAAATAAGTTGTTTAGACAGCTTGAATTACCTAACTAAAGTGATTACATGACTAACTGCAACTGAAATATCCAATTTTCCATAAGCATTTCAGCTCAGCTGAATACAATAATAACCAATAAGGCAGTTTCAACAATCAGGATACCAAATAAGTAACATGTATCATAAACAACATATCATATTCATCAAAATTTTATTTCCAAAAACTCAACAAATCACAGTTTTTAATCAATAAAACCTGTTTTCTGAAACACTGCATTACGAACGCGACACAAATCCCTCCCTTTGAACGTTCGACCGGCACCTTCAAACACTGAAAACGTCACATACGATCTCGCAACAATCTCATGAGGCGGAATCATCTTACCATCATCTTCCACCTCTTCATCAACAACATCATCATCAAAACGCCCTAAATAACCGCTCCTTTCACTCTTCGGCCACACCGGCACGTTCACCGGCGCCGATTGGTGATAATTGGTACAATACTCCGACGAACGCCGGAGCGACACCGGCGGAATCGTACGCACCGCCGTGGCTGCGGATTGCGACGGACTTATGGAACGGTTTCGTCGGACGACGGAGTGCTGGTCGTCGGATAACGCGGCGTAGAGACCGGAGGTGTGTTGACGGTGAATCGGTGGAGAAGTGGAGACGTTTGACGGTGACGGAATTTCAACGGTATCGGAGGAGGATGATGACCAGATGACGTCACACTCGTGTAACTCGAAATTGTTGTTGAAATCTGTCGGTTTTTGTGGAAGTGTGGGGAGGAGGAAGGTTGGAGAAGAAGATAAGGAGGATGACGGTGAGTGAGATACGGCAGCGCCGGTGGTGGTGGATTTAGGCATGACGGAGGAGAGTCGCCGGTGGTCGGAGAATGGAGTTGACCAACAGACGCCTCTCTTCTCCTCTACGGTGAATTGAGTGGGGAATGCAGAGGTTTGTTAACTGAACTTTCAAGGGAAATAATAATGTGACTAATTTTATCCAACTTTTTCAAGTTTTATATTATTTTTGTTGTGAAAATATATAACAAGGTTTTTTTTTTTAATTCATAAAAATATATATTTTTGAAAAACAAAATAAAACCAGTGGGAGTAAGTAGTTCTGCCGATATTTTGGTCGGAATTACTTTGGTTAGTTACGGTAGCTATATGATACAGGTACTCACTATATCAATGAACACATGTTTTACATCGATTAAAATCATAAAAACAAACACCGGTACCGACGTTGTTCAAACGATATCGGTTCGCTTCGTCACAACATCGGTATCCGTATCGGTATTCATTTATCGCTGTAGACCATAAAAATGAATACATGTACTAGTGTGATATTATTTGATTTAGTTTGGTATGATAATGACACGACGTTAGTTTATCAAAAGCAGAAACCACAAAAACTAGCTACCGAATTAATTATTTTTTTAACTAATTACAATGATATAATAATATAAAGAACAAGAATGTTATAGTTATTTAATTAAATTTATTTTATATTAAAACAAGCATATATTAGAACTTTAGATTAACAAAAGATGATAATATTAATTATAGGGAAACAAATACAGAGCTTTTAAGATTTAGAAGATTATATATGAAGTAAGAAATGATTAATCCTTTTTTTACACTAGTCCTTAAGTTACATAAAATCAGTAATTATTTTGTTGTAATTAATGTTGTAGTAGTTGTGTCCTTCAAAATCTTTAAGGTGTTCTTAATCAGTCACTATTGGCCAGGCTACCACTCTACATCACCACCATAAAAAACTACCACGTGGATTTGCTATCTACCACTACAGAAATGAACCCATTTCACTAGCACAAACCATCCATCATGACCCATCACACAATCAAACACTATCTAATCTATAGTATCTATCAGTCTATTGTAAAACTTGATGAAATACTAGAGTTTTTTCTTAAAGTGATATTAAAGGAAAAACTATTTATCAATTTTGATGTTCTCTAAAAATTATTTACTAAATTTATGTTTTCATTGCTTTTTATTAACTTTTTCATAGTTTCCATTATTTATTGGCTTAAAGAAAAAGGCTCATTCCCTCCTCGCTTCGTTGGTTCATATTTTGTACTTTTTATTTAATTAATCAATCATATATATACATAATATATATATATATATATATATATAATTTTTGTCCATCAAAGCATTTACTACTTTTTATTTTTATTTTTTTTCTTAGCAATTCATTATATTTCATTTTCTTTTTTCGAGCATCGTACTATGACAGTTTTTTTTCCTTAGCATTTCATCATATTTTATTTTCTTTTAAATTAAGGATATTAATATGTAATATTTTTATTATTTGAGTCTTATATTTATCTTTAGTTTGTTTAATTAAATAGTTACAGTGGAAAGATATAAGAGGAAAATTTGTTAGGAGCTGTTTAAATTCCAATAGTATTGGTAATAAAATCTCTTAATGAAGTGGTGGAAGATTTGCATTTCTCTTGAGAGATGTAAGTTCAATTTCCATTTGGTGCAGCGTGAGGCATTGATGGACAATGATAGGAGACTCAGGGAAAACTGGGTTGGATCATTGAGCTAAACGGGTTTTACTGGTAATTTCTTGTCGTGCCTACGGGCTGGTGGGTTACCGAGTTTTCCTCAGAATTGGTGGTGGACCCGGGTTTTCCCCGGAATTGGTGGTGGACCCAGGTTACTATCGAAGTACTCCGTTTGGTCTAGTGAATGTCCGAAGAGTGCTCGGGATTGATTCTGTTGGCCTTTAAAAAAAGTATTGGTAATAAAATAGGATTAGTTTAATTTAGTATTTAAGTTAAGATTTCTTTTTGAATCATTGTGTACGAAGTTTAGTTTGTAATAATAAAAGGTTTGTTTCTTTTTACTTGGTGCCAGCAGTGATCGATACATCAAGTTTTTTATACATCTTTTTTATTCACAACTTCAAGTTTTTTAGTTTAAGGACTAGAAAGCAAGAGTTCTAAATGGAATTGTTCTTGTTTTGGTTCGCTTGTTCAAACGACCTAAGGTTTAACAAGTGGTATCAGAGTCTGGTGATCTAGGCTCGTTTCCATTATAGTATTCCCATCTGTTTCCGGTTCGTAGTATTACCGATCGAAGGTGTCCAGGTTCCGATCACAATAAGTTTTCGATCGTAAGTAACTGATCGAAGGAAAGTTCTTAGAAAACCGATAATAGTGAAGAGTCAGTCAAGAAACCGAAACAATGACAGAGTTACAGGTCGTAAGCGGAATTAAAAAAAGATAAACCAAAGCAACTACAAACAATGGTCGACGTGCATCAAATCGTATCTTCAAGGTCAGGATCTTTGGCAGGTAACGAATGGTACTGAGACGAGACAACCCACAAATGATATCAACGATGCTAGCGGGAAGTGGCAGGTGAAAGTGGGTCAGGCGATGTTTTAACATCAAGCCAACAATCGATGACTATGTTCTTGATCACATTCAAGATCTCGAATACTCAAAGCAAGAGTGGCATACACTTGAAACCTTGTTTAGGAAGAAAAAGGATGCCCGGTTGCAATTAGTCGAAGGCGAATTAATAACGGTGTCCCAAGGTGATCTTCCTATTTCACAGTATTTAAGAAAAATTAAAAACCTAGGTCGTGAAATTGGTTAACTTGATCCACAATCTTGGGTTAGCGATGCTCGTATGGAGCGGATACTCATCCATGGTTTAAGGCAAGAGTGTCGTAGCTTCGTTACCACTATCCAAGGGTGGGCAACCTACCTGGTATAACCGAGTTCGAGGATATTCTTGTTGGGTAAGAAGCCTTGGCAAAACAGTTAGCTAAGGTGCCACTTAAAACCGAGATTGGAACCGTTGTATATGCTAGGAGAAAGGAGAAGAATCAGTTTAGTAAAATTCAAAACCGTAATGACATGAAAAGCAAGGATAAGTATTAGGATAAAAGTGACCGATCCAAGAGGAAGGAATGGAACAATAAGAGCCGAGAAAACCAAGAGAAAACTTCTGAAAAAAATTCATCGAATGAAGATAACGAAGAAAAAGAATCAAAGTATCAATCGAAACGATTTCCGTACAAGTATCATAATTGTGGATGCAAGGGGCATATGGCGAAAGATGGTTGGCAACCTAAGGAGGAAGGAAACACAGTTGTGGTTAAAGAAGAAGAAGCGTGGGATGTGAAGGCATATATGACGAAGGTTTAAGAAGAATATGCTTTTTCAGCCATCACTGAATCCAAACCGAACATGTTAGATGAGTGGTTTGATGTAGACTCCTATTGGTTTACTAGTCAAGAAGTAGTGCCCGAGTCGGATCAATTGAAAGAAACATTAGAATCATCTACAATTATTTTGAATCTAGATGATGAAGAAATTGTGGTTGAAGAAGACAATACGGATAATCAAAGCATGGCCGTGACTGAACAAGGCGAGAGAGAAACCGCGTTAGTTGAATTGCACAAAGAGAAAGTTTCGTCTTATATCACGGTTTATCAAGATGAAGGAGTCGAGTTCAAGAGGGAGCGTGCATCAAGTTTGGTTAGAAGAATTGCTTTGAATACCATGATGTTTGGTCATGAAGTTGAGAAAGTAAAAGTTGTTTCCCATTTAAAACTGGGTAACATAGTTCCAAATAATGCTCTGATAGGTAATCTCGAAACTAGCAAAGTTGTAGCCAGGAAAAAGAAATCTGCAGATGTTGTAACAAAGACGAGTCCAAGAATTAAGTTCAAAGAAGTGCGAGTGTTACAGGAAGAGAAAGATCTTGGTGGAACAATAGAAGTTGGTATTGAGTGGAAGTGTGAAACTTGGTACAATACCAACTTGAAGAACCCGAACAGTTAATGCCAGAAAGTATATTGGTGGTTCGGTTTTGGTCTCATTGGATGGCTATAATTATTATTATTATTATTATTATTATTATTATTATTATTATTATTATTATTATTATAATTATTATTATTATTATTATTATTATTATTTAAGTCTTATATTTATCTGTAGTTTGTTTAATTAAATAGTTATAGAGGATAGATATAAGAATTTGTTTAGGAGCTGTTTAAATCCAATAGTATCGGTAGTAAAATAGGATTAGTTTAATTTAGTATTTAAGTTAGTTTAGATTTCCTTTTGAATCACTGGGTACAAAGTTTAGTTTGGAATGACAAAAAGTTTGTTTCTTTTTACTTGGTGACAACAGTGATTGATACATCAAGTTATTTTATACATCTCTTTTATTCACAGTTTCAAGTCTTAGTTCAAGGAATAGAAAGCAAGAGTTCTAAATTGAATTGTTTGTGTTTTGGTTCGCTTGTTCAAACGACCTATGGTTTAACATCGACCGTTATAGAAATGAACCCCTTTCACTATAATAAACCAACTAGTATGAACCACCACACAATCGAATGCCAAGTTTATGAACCTTTGTGATTAACACCACCATCATCGACCATGGCCAACTCGAGTAAAAAATTGAGTGCAAGGACTAAAAAACCCAAAGTTGAATAAGATTAAGAAGAAAGACAGAAATTGTTAGTGATATATTGTTGGATGTTTGTTCGACAACTATGAGAGAAGAATGAAACGATGGATGTGCTACAAAGATGGATGTTGTACGAATATTGATGTGGGGGTGTACAACACAAATGGTGTGATTGCAATGATGGTAAAAGGGTGACAACGGTAAGTGATATTGTGCAGAATAAGTTAGGAAGCCAGTAGTTGAAGGCAAGAGGTGGTTAGCAACAATAGTGACTGGTGAGGTTGTGAGACTGGGGCAGATCCATGGGGTTTTTAGGGGTTTCTAGAACTCCTTTGATTCGGAAAAAATTAATGAAAACCTCGTATGATTTGAAAAATATTAATGAAAATCTATCAAAAGGAACTCCTTAAAAGAATTCCTGGATCAGTCCTTGCGTGAAAGAGAGTGCGTCGAGAAAATAAATATCCATCAGTCCAGTATGTAAATTTTGTTGGTTGGGGCATCTTGATAACGTACTGCGCATTAAATCGAAAAGCTTAAAATTAACTTCCATAAATTTGAAACAACCTAATAGAAATCAAACATACTCAAGAAAAAATGGTGACGATGACAAGTACATTTGGGTATAAAATTACCCTACAACTCAAAAAACATACGGAAAAGGCTAAAATAGGAGTTTTGTATTTTAGTGTAGCAGAAAGAGTATTGGCACCGTCCTTTCAAATAATAGCCACGTCCGTTCCCTTGATTCTCACATGGTGTCGACGGTACTAGTTTTTATTTTATAATTTTATAAATACTTTTATACAATATTTGCCTCCTTTATAAACCATGAAAATAACAAATCGCTTTATTTATAAGGTCTCTTTTTAAACCATGAAAATAACAAATCGCTTTATTTATAAGGTTAGATTCGACTATACTGAGCTAATCGAGTTCGGCTTGTTGACACTCAAAACAAGCCGAACTTAAATAAGTTTGAATCCACTTTGGAATAACTCAATGGTATTAGTGAGTTAGATAGAGTTTAGGGTATGGAGATGTCAGAGAGTTCAATCCTTATTGTGTGCACGTTTAGCCGTTAAAAATGGGCTTGAGATCAAATTTAAGCTCATTTATTAAACGAGCTCCAACTAGAGTTTCACGTCTCGAATTTAGCTAGACTCGCGAGTATAAATATGTATTATTTATATACATAGAAATTTTTTTATGTAAAATATTGATAAAAAGATGGTGAATTCTATTGTGTAATAAAATTATGATAAAACTAACTATATAATATATACTTTATTACATATATGAAATTATAGTTATAAATATAGATAAAACTATATATATACTTTGGCTGTATAGGATGTATAAGCTTTGCCTTTCCTTTATCGTTTGACCTGTCCATCTATAAAAATAATTTGTTAATGTTTCTAGATAACATGTCTGCTATACCATTGTTTTTTCCTTTAATATGTTCAAAATTTATAGTATAACCATTTCCTTGAATAATATTTTGTAAATTTACCCATCTCGTTCTATTTACTTTTTTACTTTGATCATTTTTTATAAATTTAACTATAGCTTCACAATCTGTTCTCGCTGTAAATTCTTGTTGTAAAAAGATTTTAAATTTTTCTAAAGCATTTATTAGTGCTTGTATTTCAAAATCTATAGTTGTCCAATTATTTTTGTTTTGAAAATTTCCACTAGTATAAGCACATATTTTTTCTTCATTTTTTGAACTGTATTTATGAGGTTTACATAAAAGTACTGCTCCCCATCCTTCTTTGCATCCATCTGTCTCAATAATCAAATAATCAGTAGTTAAAGGTAATTCTAATGGTTTAATATAGGACTCCTCCTGCTCCAAATCTTTTTCCCTACACAGTTGACAGATGAACAGATTATTCAATTTTACCATCATAGTATGATTGATTATATCGAATTAAAAATAAACAACAGGACTGAAGATCTTTTAAACAAGCTTGGAGAAAAATTCTTACTAATAGCAGGAAACATCGCAGTTCGCACAATATTTCCAACAATAGGATGCAAGATTTTTGCATCTTTTCCATATTCAAATGCTTACACATATATCCCTTCTCGAAAACGAATTTTCATAGACCATAAACTTACAACAAACTATCTACAAACAATAGCTACAAAAATCACAATCGATTTCTCAACTCTTCCTTGGATCAATGAAACCATCGACCAACCTTCCAAAGCCTTTAAAAATTTCATAGAAAAACATCAACATACCACAGACATCCCAGAATATTTTCAATGGGAAAAATACAAACTACTCGGTGAAGGACATTACACACAAATATATGGGGAACAAAATTGGAGAATGTTCTTGCCTTTTGCAGGGGAAGGAGATAGTCTTCAATTACAAAACATCGTTAATCTTGAAGAACCAGAAGATCCAGACATAGAAAACAACGACAGCCCAGTATCAGTAGACAGTACACACAGAGACTTCTAGAAGATGACGGTTGCACAACAATTATATACACAAATAATTCAAGGAGACATGTGGACCCAAATATTTAATCACAAAAACAAGACATGCGGAAGAATTCAAGAATTCAAATCAATGCGGGGCCCACTACTTTGAAAATAAGCTCAAATAATTAAGTTTACTGTTCAATTTTGCAATTATATGTAAATACTGTATACTTTTACTGTTTATTTTTGTACGATTTAATTAGGATCGTTCTTTTTAGGATTCAAAATGCCTATATAAGGCATTCGATTTCTCATTGTAAGATATAGGAAAAAATTCAAGCAATAAAAATTTTAAGTATTCATGGCACACTAAACTCTCTCTCAAACTTCTTAGCCTAAACCTTTAAATTCTATAGCTTCATATCCCTTGTATTTCATAATATATCCCATACAAAAAAAAAAAAAAAAAAAAAAAAAAAAAAATTCCTGGAGCTTCAACTCTATCTTCCGCTGTGCATACTCTCTCAAGATCAGAAGCTGCTGCTCCAATCCATCCTCCTTTCCTTCTTATTGTGAGTGTTTTGTTGACAAGCTCCATGTTTTTTGGCTTAAAATATGCCGCTTTTATTATGGAGAACTCGCTTAGGTGAAGATTATGGGAAAACTAAGCTCCGACTACCTTAAAGAATTAAGGAAGGAATTTTGTAAAAATTAATTGTTTGTTTTTAATTATTTTAAAAACTTTTAAAATATATGGGATATAAGAAAATCTTTTAAGAGAAAAGCTATAAATTAAAGGCTAAAGCTAAGAAGTTTGATTTCATTAAAAATATTGAGAATCATTTCAAAAAACTTGAGTTCCTTAATCTTGAATTTAGTGATAAAAGTGCTTCTAAATCTATTACTACTGATAATTATAGTTTCGTTTGTCATATTAGAGATAATTGTAAACATAGTCTTCATACTGATAATTCACATTTAAACGCATTAACAGATTTAATTATAAATTTAGCAATAAATTTACAAAAAGAATCTAATAGTAATAAACAATTAATCGAAAAATATACAGAAGAAATTAGAAAATATAATAACAACTTAAGTTTTATTAAAGAACAAAACGAATTATTATTAAATAAGCTTAAACAAATAAATAAAGAAACTAAAACAACTAATATTGAAAAGTCAATTACAAATAATAACAACGCATTTAGTGAAGAAATTGAAAAAGTAACACAAGCTATTAATAAACTACACATAAACAGTTCTGAAGTTATAAAAAATACTAATAAACCCATACCTTATAAATATTTGGCAAATAAGAAAATGAGCTTTTTAGGACAAAGTAGAACTATTCAGGAAACAAGAAATTCTACTAGTAATATACAGGATATTATAACCTCTGATAATTTCTTAAATAGAATAATTAGAAGAGGATCAAGATCAAATAATAGTGGTAGACATACGTTACACATAGAAGATGAAATAAATGTAGACAAAAATATAGACTTATATAATCAACATCAATTAAATGTATTAAATCCAAGAGTATTATATCAAACAGGAAGATTTAATATTAACACAACATTAATACAAAGTAGTAGAGAAGAAAGTTTAAGGGTAGTTGATAGGATAGTAACAATTGATTTATTATCTCCAGAAACTATACAAAAAATTAAACAATCAGGAAAACATTATATACATACAGGATTAATCATAATTGGAATATAAAAACTTTAGGAAGAAAAAATTTAGGAACAAAATTATTAGCTTTAATATTAGACAAAAGTTGGAAAAAAGAAATGAAAAAAGCAATAATCTCAGGAATGGAAGTAGACATGAGTCAAAATACAGCATTATTTTATTGTACACCAGGAATACTAAAAGATGTTAAAGATATAAAAAACTTAAAAATAGCATTACAAACAAAAGGTTACGAAAATTATGATGGTAATAATTTAGTGGTTAGTATAGGGGTATTAGGAAAAGCAAGTAATAGCTCAGGTATGAAATACAAAATAAACATAGAAGGAATAGTACAAACAATGGCTTCTAAGTCAATAAGTATGATAAATCCAATAAAAATAGACCCAGAACAATTAGCAGGGTTAGAATGGAACCTAGATGAATTACAAGAAAATGAAAACACAGTTCTAGTACCTAATAAAAGTATTATATACGAAGGATTAGATGGAAAACAAAGTATTAGATTTGTAGGATTTAAAGAAGAAGATAACGTAGAAAATATAGAAGGGACTAGTGAAACAAATACAGAATATAGTTTTATGAATATTATAGAAGACGAACTAATAGACGAACCAATATACGATACAGAAACAGAAGAAGTAGACAATAATGAAATAGATTTTAATTTCCTAAAATTTGAACAAGAAGAATGTTGGAATTATACATTACTAGAAGTCGAAGAAGATAATGAAATTATTACAGGATTTAAAAGTGAGGAAACTACTAAAACAATTGAACAAATAATACATAAAAAATTTACAGAATTAAATATACAAGAAGAAGTAGATGATATGATTATAGAATGTATGACAGAATTAGGTATGACATATGAAGAAAGTTATAAAACATTAACACAATACTATAACTTACCATTAATAGAAAGTATAACACAAGGTAAAACAATGTTATCAGAATTCTATAAGCAAGATAATACATTTATGGCAGATGAAGAGAGAAAACGACCAAAATTTACACATGGAGAAGCAAGTGAAACACATGAAACTCATGGAAGAGAACCATGGGCAAATCCCTCAATTAATTACCAACAACAACAACAAACGTATAAAGGAACATGTAAAAGAATGCCTATAGGACAAATATACAGTGGAAATATGTTATTATTAGAACAACAAAAGCCTCAATTATGGGTTGATGAAATACTAACATGGGAACAAATAGTAGTACGAATGTGGGAAACAAATAAAAAAGATAGTATGGATATGTTTTCGTATTTAGAAACAACATTAGGACCAATAGCATTAGGTATTTGGCAAAGTAAAAAAGCCCAAGATCCTACCTCAATTAATGCCTTAAAAGCTTTAGGAGATAATCCATATAATTTTACATCACAAATTAGAACACTTATT
Source organism: Scalesia atractyloides (assembly GCA_947069175.1). Classification (NCBI taxonomy): domain Eukaryota; kingdom Viridiplantae; phylum Streptophyta; class Magnoliopsida; order Asterales; family Asteraceae; genus Scalesia; species Scalesia atractyloides. The sequence goes on along the minus strand of CAMTDV010000008.1, from coordinate 37,762,559 downwards.
TTAGGAGTAGACCCAGCTAAGAATAATAGTTTAATACAAAATACAGCTATTAGAAATTTAGAACAGTTAAGCATTGCAGATATGAAATATATAAACGAATTTACCTTAGATTTTATAAGACTATTATCACAAACAGGAAAAGCTATGGATGATAATCTCTGTGATAAATATTTTATAAAACTCCCAGGAGATTTAGGAAAATCTATACATGAATCATGGAAACAAACATATGGACAAATACAAAATCTAGGAATAGGACCAAGAATAACATATACATTTGGAATATTAGAAGAAAAATGTAAGGAAGTAGCATTACAAGAACAGTTAAAAAGAAATTCTTATGCATTTTGTAAAACAGCTATATATACACCACAAGCATATGGAGTATACGATAAAAAGAAAAAGATTAGAAAAAGTACTACATATAATAAAAATTATAAATCAAATTACAATAAAAATAAATATGTAAGAAAACCACAAACAAGAAAGTGTAAATGTTTTATATGTGGAGATGAAAAACATTTAGCTAATAGATGCCCAAATAAAAATAAACATATGGAAAGAACTAATTTAATAGAACAAATTAACGACTATGAAATAGAATCAATACAAACTGATGACTCGGATAATGAATCAGTATATAGCATATACAGCGAAGACGAAAAGCAAATAGCTAAAGTAACTTATACATATATGAATATACAAGAGGAATGTCAACACCAATGGATACATAATAGGGGAAATAATTATATTAAATGCTATAATTGTGGATTATTCCCTAGCATAGAAAAAAGATACCAATGTAATATATGTTTTATTGAAATATGTTATATATGTATTAAAAAATTATATAGTATAGAGATTATACCAACAACATCTACATCTAACAATAATAATAATATAAAAATGGAAAAAATAGAAAAATTAGAATTAATAGTTGAAATACATACCTTAAAAATAAAAGAGTTAGAAAATAGAATACTACAACTTGAAGGACAATCAAATACAGAAATAAATCAAGAAATTAGTAAAATGTCTGTGGAAGATAGAGAACCTACACAAGAGCTTACATATATACAAACACAAGGATCAATAAATATGATAAAAATACAGTGTAGAATATGGCTAGATCAAAATAAATTTATAGATGTTACAGGATTAGTCGATACGGGAGCAAGCACAAGTGTAATATCTTATAGTTTAGCACCGATAGATTATCATATAAAACTACCATATATAATACAGAGTAGAACAATAGAAAATAGGTTAATACAAATTACACATTGTTTAAAACCAATAGCTATACAATTTTTAGATTTCTCAAATAATTATAGTATGAAATATGTTATACCTCAAATAAACATTAATCCTAAAAACATACAATCAAAAGACTTTGTCTTAGGATTGAATTTTCTATTTTATAGTAATGGTGCACTTACATTAACACGACATTTTATTACATTTAGTAAAAATATTTATACAATCCATACCTTAAAATATAATTACACATCAGAAGTTGCGCAGAAGCGTGGTGGACAAGGTAGTTTAGATTTTTTAAAAACTTCTACACCCCGAATCAATTACATTGAAAATGAAAGCATGAAATTATTAACAGAATTTTTAAATCAAGAATTTGAAAAGGGAATGAACATTACTAAAAGTATAAATCATCCTATTATTTTACATTTAGGAAAAATAGGTTTAATAGGAGAAGATATAACTAAGTCCAAGGTAAAATATGTATGTAAATTTAAACTTAAAAATCCTGATATTATAATTAGAACCGCTATTATTGAATACAGTCCATTAGACAAAGAAGAATTTAGAAAGCAAATACTTGAAATGATAACACAAGGATTAATTAGAAAATCTGAAAGTCCTCATAGAACAGCAGCATTTATAGTAAGAAATCATAGTGAAATTAAAAGAGGAAAAGCTAGAATTGTATACAATTATAAAAGGTTAAATGATAATACAATAGACGATGGATATAACATTCCTAATAAAGATACATTATTAAACTTAATACAGAAAAAGAAAGTATTTTCAAAATTTGATTTAAAATCTGGGTATAATCAATTACAATTAGAAGAAAATTTTAAACAATGGACAGCTTTTACATGTTCAGAAGGTCAATTTGAATGGAATGTGCTTAGTTTTGGATTAAAAAATGCACCTTCTATTTTTCAAAGATTTATGGATAGTATATTTCTAAAATATGATTTCTGCTTAGTATATATAGATGACATACTAGTAGCAAGTAATACAATACAAGAACATGAACAACATTTACAACAAATATTCAGTGAAATAAAAACAAATGGGATCGTAGTATCAAAAAAGAAAATGGAATTATTTAAAAGAAAATTTTCATTTTTAGGATTAGAATTAGGAAATGGGAAAATAGAATTACAACCACATATTTCTACAAAGATATTGGAATTTCCTGAAAAATTTGAGAATCTAAAACAAATACAAGCATTTTTAGGGTTAGTAAATTATGCTAGAAAATTTATACCAAATTTATCAAGATTAGTAGGACCACTATATAGTAAAACCACTAAAAATGGACAAAGATATTTTAATAGTGAAGATACTAAGTTAGTAAGAGAAATAAAAAAGGAGGTTAAACATATTAAACCATTAGAATTACCTTTAACTACTGATTATTTGATTATTGAGACAGATGGATGCAAAGAAGGATGGGGAGCAGTACTTTTATGTAAACCTCATAAATACAGTTCAAAAAATGAAGAAAAAATATGTGCTTATACTAGTGGAAATTTTCAAAACAAAAATAATTGGACAACTATAGATTTTGAAATACAAGCACTAATAAATGCTTTAGAAAAATTTAAAATCTTTTTACAACAAGAATTTACAGCAAGAACAGATTGTGAAGCTATAGTTAAATTTATAAAAAATGATCAAAGTAAAAAAGTAAATAGAACGAGATGGGTAAATTTACAAAATATTATTCAAGGAAATGGTTATACTATAAATTTTGAACATATTAAAGGAAAAAACAATGGTATAGCAGACATGTTATCTAGAAACATTAACAAATTATTTTTATAGATGGACAGGTCAAACGATAAAGGAAAGACAAAGCTTATACATCTTATACAGCCAAAGTATACACAACCATCACAAGATACAGAAAAGGTATTGAGCCAAGCCATTCGAGCTGCTCATACACAACAGTTTACACAGCAAGCCGACAGTGGTTACCAACAGTTATACACATCTGAGGTTAGAGCAATGGCAGTTAAACCTCCAAGAATTAGACATTTTACACAAAGGACAACTCCAGTACAACCTACACAAAATACAATAATTACCTTTGGTAATTATGCTTTACAAAAATGCAATGATCCACGTACAAAGTTTAGACCAGTTGTGGGTATGCAATTAAATGAAAAACAAGAGTGTTTACTAGATAACTTGTGGCATGTTCAAACTATGCCGCAAGCTTCATCTTTTAAAGCTCAAGTTTTAAATGCTTTAAGTATTTACTTTCATGAACAAAATACAAATACATCTATTACACAAAGCCCACAAAAACCAAAATATACACATTCTGTAATTTTTAGAGGTTTAAAAACTGGTATTTTTAATAAATGGGAATCAGTGGGAAAATATATACAATGCCAAGGTCAAGCAATATGGAAAGGCTACACATCATTCAATGAAGCCTTATCTGCAGCAAGAGAAGCCTTTGGTATAGACGACTTCTACATTGAACCTGAAGTAGTCAAGACATTTACACAGATTACAAAAACGACCCCTGAGCAAGTAATTAAAGCTCAAGAGGAAGTTATTTCAAAACTACAAGAAAAAATTATACAAATACAAAGAGATACACAGTGTATACAAGAAAAAATTGAAAATAGTCTCTTAAAACAACAGTTGGCTTTGCTCGAGACAAAAAATGCACAGTTATTACAAAGACTCGAGGAAAAAGAGAAAAAAGAAAATACAGTTATACATTGTAATTACGACTCATTTAGAGTACGTATGTTAGACACACCATGGTGGAAATGTTTAAAACCGGTCACCGACAGATTTCCGGAGTTTCGAAAACTAGTTTCAAAGAAAGTGGTAGAACAATTCCCTCTAATTTTATACAAGCTCCAACAACAACTGGTCGACTTGGCCTTCAGAATGGATAGCGAAAAAGCAGGCTTTAGAGTTATTGAAAGAACAGACGATGAAGGAAACGGAAAAGGACTCCTCCTGCTCCAAATCTTTTTCCCTACACAGTTGACAGATGAACAGATTATTCAATTTTACCATCATGGTATGATTGATTATATCGAATTAAAAATAAACAACAGGACTGAAGATCTTTTAAACAAGCTTGGAGAAAAATTCTTACTAATAGCAGGAAACATCGCAGTTCGCACAATATTTCCAACAATAGGATGCAAGATTTTTGCATCTTTTCCATATTCAAATGCTTACACATATATCCCTTCTCGAAAATGAATTTTCATAGACCATAAACTTACAACAAACTATCTACAAACAATAGCTACAAAAATCACAATCGATTTCTCAACTCTTCCTTGGATCAATGAAACCATCGACCAACCTTCCAAAGCCTTTAAAAATTTCATAGAAAAACATCAACAAACCACAGACATCCCAGAATATTTTCAATGGGAAAAATACAAACTACTCGGTGAAGGACATTACACACAAATATATGGGGAACACAATTGGAGAATGTTCTTGCCTTTTGCAGGGGAAGGAGATAGTCTTCAATTACAAAACATCGTTAATCTTGAAGAACCAGAAGATCCAGACATAGAAAACAACGACAGCCCAGTATCAGTAGACAGTACACACAGAGACTTCTAGAAGATGACGCAAGAGATGACGGTTGCACACCAATTATATACACAAATAATTCAAGGAGACATGTGGACCCAAATATTTAATCACAAAAACAAGACATGCGGAAGAATTCAAGAATTCAAATCAATGCGGGGCCCACTACTTTGAAAATAAGCTCAAATAATTAAGTTTACTGTTCAATTTTGCAATTATATGTAAATACTGTATACTTTTACTGTTTATTTTCGTACGATTTAATTAGGATCGTTCTTTTTAGGATTCAAAATGCCTATATAAGGCATTCGATTTCTCATTGTAAGATATAGGAAAAAATTCAAGTAATAAAAATTTTAAGCATTCATGGCACACTAAACTCTCTCTCAAACTTCTTAGCCTAAACCTTTAAATTCTTATATAGCTTCATATCCCTTGTACTTCATAATATATCCCATACACCAAAAAAAAAAAAAAAAAAAAAAAAATTTCCTGGAGCTTCAACTCTATCTTCCGCTGTGCATACTCTCTCAAGATCAGTAGCTGCTGCTCCAATCCATCCTCCTCTCCTTCTTATTGTAAGTGTTTTTTCTTTCTTTTCTGCTTGATATATATATATATATATATATATATATATATATATATATATATATGTGTGTGTGTGTGTGTGTGTGTGGGGGGGGGGAGAGTTATCTTGAGAACGTTAAATATTATGAGAACCGTAAAAACAAATGAAAACCAATCAAAATCATTTTTTAATATAACCCTCATTGTAATTAAAATACAACATAAAAAAGAATTTACAACATTAAATATTTCATTTCTACTCTCAAAATAACTCTTATTAGATTTTTACACATGTGTAAAGAAAACAAATTTACACATTGGTAAATGGCAAACTTACGCATGTGTAAAGTTTCTTTATTTACAAATTTATGCATATTTAAACGTGTAAATTTTATTTCTATCATTGTAATCGAATAATAATGATAAGTATAATTTTTTTTTGAATTTGAATTGTTTTTACCAAGTTCTCGTGGTTTTTAAATTTGTTCTCACGATTCTCGCAATACTTAACGTTCTCATTTAAACTCTCCCACACACACACACACACATATACATATATATATATATATACATATATATATATGTATATATATATATAGGGGATGGATCATGAAAAACTATTTTAAACGAGAAAACCAAAAAACTAACTAAAAAGTCTATAAAATATACCATTTTTTTATTTTTTTATAAATCGCTATATTTAATATATAAAAAAATTTCAAAAAGAATAATAAAATTGTACTGCACATGTACAATAATACGGAAAAGCCTAAACCACCCTCACCAACACCTCCCAAAAACCTAAACCCCCCACCCCACCCCCCAAAAACCTAAATCCACCCTCCCATAAAAAACCTAAACCATATAATGCTAAACTAAACTCAAAAGCTAACTTTAAACATATAATGCACATGTGTAGCATATACATATAATACATATATGTAGTACAAGTTTTTTTCTTCTTTTTAAAAAAAAAAAGATTTTTTATGCATAAAAAGTAGTGAAATTTTAGAAAACAAATTAGTTTTTTAGTTTTCTCATTTTTATGTAGTTCCTCTCCCTATATATATATATATATATATATATTATATATATAGAGGTTCATGTGAGAAAATTTAAAAGTGTGAGAAGGATAAGAAAGATTATGGAGGTGACATGTGTCTCTTTTTATTTTGGTAGATTAAGGGTATAAGTGTATTTTAACTAATAAAATCTAATTATGGAATGAATATATGCAACCGATTTTTGGCAGTTATTGTAGGGATTTCCGAAATTTAAAATAACACCCTAACTCATAAAAACACCACAACATGTATATTGAAGGCATACATCTTATAAAGAACAGAAATATAACTCATAAAAACATCCTAACACATAAAAACACTCTAACTCATAAAAACACTCTAACTCATAAAAACACCACAACATGTATATTGAAGGCATATATCTTATAAATAACAGAAATATAACAAAAATAACATCATAACTCATAAAAACACCACAACAGTTATATTGAAGGCACACAACTTATAAAGAACACCCTAACATTGAATATAACAGAAATAAAACTCTAATATAACATCAGTCAACACTTTAATCAGAATCAAAACAGAAATAACACCCTAAATATATAAAAACAGAAATAAATCTACATAAGTATATCAATATGGTACTCATATTAAAGATAAAAACACTCGTTATTATGGTGTAATTAAAAAAAAAAGAGTTATGTATAAAAAGTTATTGATGTTTAAAAAGGGGGGGGGGGGAGGGGAACTTTGCATGTGTATTAATGTTAGTTTCTAATTTTAAAATATTAAATTTACCTTTATACTCTTATCTAGAAAATTAGTTAGTTTAATAGTCAACATTATTTACAGAATTGCCACTATGATCTCAATCATTAGATTAAATATTTAATGGTTTAGATTCTTTCTTATCCTTCTCATACTTTTAAATTTTCTCATAATAGAGAGAGAGAGAGAGAGAGAGAGAGAGAGAGAGAGAAATGTTTAAATGAGAATGCTGAATATTGTAAGAAGTGTGAGAACGAATGAAAAACCGTGAGAACTTGGTAAAAAACAATTCAAATTCAATTTTTTTACATTTATCATCATTATTCGAATATGATGTTAGGTATTAAATTTACATGTATTCGCAAATATTGAAAATTTACACATTTGTAAATTTGTTGTATTTAACAAATTTAAAAATGTGTAAAAATTTTAATAAGAGTGATTTTGAGAGGAGAAATGAGTTATATGATGTTGTAAATTTTCTTTGATGTTGTATCTTAATTACATTGAAGTTTGTATCAAAAAATCGTTTTGATTGGTCTTCTCATTCGTTTTCACGGTTCTCGCAATATTTAACATTAGGTAAATACTTAATAAATAATAGACTAAATTACAAATAATGTTCTATAACATTTATATTAGTTTCAGCCTTAATGTTTTAAAAAAATGTTTTGCCATAGCACACGTGCAATAATTAAACTTAAAAAACTAACGGAGTTTGCCATAAAAGATAAAACTCATTACACAAATAAACATAAAGAATGATCAACGTGAAATTTAATCATTAATGTTGAAACACGCAAGTTGATACAAAATTAAAGAACGTTTTCTGTAATTTTGTATAAATAATAATTACGTCAAACTCAAGTTTTAAATAGAGATTTCGAACTAACTAATGTTGAGCGTTACTGGAACTCAAGCTTAGAAGAGCTTAACTTTGACCTGGTTATCTAGAATCTTGATCATACACTTTAATTAATATAAATTTTAAACAAACCCCTTAAATTGTCGTTCGGCTGGTCCCTATTCAGTTTGGGGTGATCGGTTGGTCCATAGTTTTGTTTGGGCTAGACAGGATTTCTTTCGGGATCTTGACTATATGGGTCACTAGAATGCATCAATGTTTTTTTTGGGCCTGTATGTATAATTGCTCTTTTGGACTTCCCTTGCAATAAATAAACATCATTTTGGACTTCCCTGGTCTGATCCAGTCTCACCCGCTCCTATCGGTTTCAAGCCCGTGAACATCGACGCTAAGTGGGTAATTGGTATATGGTGGAGACAACCCCTTTTGGGTCCCTTCTTGGGTAATCTTATGGGTTATTATTACTTTTATGGCCAGTTATGATTATATTTATTTATAAATTAAAATGTCAACTTTTTTTAAGCTGTACATATATCAGTATCAAATATTTTCATAAATTCCTCTCAGAAACTTATAAAATATCATATTTTAGTGTTAAGCAGTAACGGATCCAGAAATTATTATCTAATGTGCGAACGAGGGTTTCAATCAAACTTTCAAAGCGTGCGACTAAACTTTGGCCTATAAAATACACTATTCTTTTAAAGGGGGCACCAACCCACCCAACCCCTCAATTGCGTCCACCCTTGGTGTTAAGTGTTAACTTCATACTTAAATGTGTGCTTTTTAAGTGTTAGCGTCATACCTAAATGTAGAGTTGTAAATGAAGCAATGTTCAGCGAACCGTTTGGTGGGAAGTTTGTTTACGTTCGTTCGTTTACGAACATGAAAAAGAAATTTCGTTCGATTAGTTATATGAACGAACATGAACAGAGGTTCGTTCGTTCAGTTGTGAACGTTCGATAACGTGTTCGTGAACATTCGTTTATGTTCATTTGTTTATCTTGTTCATGAGTTTTTTTCCTTTTATTTATTTCATCTAAACTTTTTTTTATATTCTTTAACTTTAATTGATTTTATTATCCTAAAAATTAAAATAGAAAATTCTATTCCTACCGTACTTATGCACCGTTTCACGTTCGTTTCTCAATATTCACACTAACGAACACTATCAAACTCTGTTCCACTATTATGACTTCAAGTTCTAGCTTTGGTTCCTCTACCATCCACCTCTAGACTATGTCGTTTTCGCCCTTTTCATTTGTGTTTGTTTGTGTTCGTGAACCATTCGTGAACACGTTCATTTCCTTAATGAACGAACACGAACATAATATCTCGTTCAGTAAGTGTTCATGAACGTTCGTGAACATATTTATTTCCTTAACGAACGAACATGAACAAGGTTGTATTCGTGTTCGTTTACAGCCCTACCTAAATGTGTGCTGATTAAAAAATAGCTTTTACGCTATATGACTTACATGCATCCTACTTTATCTCTCTCTCTCTCACACACACACATTCTTTCAGTGATCGGCATAGAGAAGGATTTTTCACTTCTCTCATCACTACATCATTTGTTTGCGTCTCTCTCTTCCTGTTGGTGCATAATGTTTATTGCCTACGTCTTAAGGTTGTGTCTGTATTTTGTAATAGGGCGAAAATGTTAGATTTACACTGTTTGTATTAAATTTCGCACGAAGGTGAAGTCTACCTTCGCAAGAAGGTAAATTTCCTTCGTGCGAAGATAAAAACCCTCGCACGAAGGTAACATATCTATATATAGCTAGTGTGAGGTGTTAGTGTGTAGAACTTTTGCGACTAAGGCGATGAAGCTCTGTCGGATTTCTTGGTCATTTGTAACTGTTAAACATTGAATGAAATCAGTTAATTGATGAAATAATCTTGTTAATTGTCACTAATTCATGTGAATTTCACGCGTATGGACTAGATACTCAAATTAGGACCTTTGCTATTGAACAAAACGATCCTACAAGTGATATCAGAGCTTAGGGAGCCTGATTTGAAGATAATTGTTTAAGATTCATCATAGAAGACTTCTTATTCTACCCATTCTTCTTATTTTCCACTTTTTAAAATGAATCCACGGTCAAAATGAACTGATTTTCAAGTATAATACGTAAAAACATGTTTAGATAAACCCTTGAGAAAATCAGAGCCGAAAACAAACAAATTCATGTTGAAAATTTCAAAAAAAATCAAGTTTTGAACCTACCTTCGCACAAAGGTGAACCTATCTTTGCACGAACACAAACTTTACCTTCGTACGAAGATAATTTTATCTTCGCACGAAGATAAAAATTTGTAAAGGTTTTGTTAGGTTCTAGAAGTATGAGCCTGACACATCAAATATAAGCAACGGTCTATGGTATTTAATTGTGATTAACTGGGTTAGTTTGTATTAGGTTTGGACCTTTATAGGTTATTTGGGCATGCCACAGGCCATGTGGGCCAGGCAAGCCCATAAGCAAGCCCATGAGGGCATGCCCTGCCCCTAGGTATATACGCTAAGCTGATGTCATTTCTTGGGTTAGACTTTTGGGATTTCTCTAGAGAGCCTCCAACTTGTACCAGACAGTTTTGCTTGTCAAGTAATAGAATCGTGTGCAAGGTGTTAAAGTTGATTCGTATTGTTCTTTCATCTTTTCGGTTTTCTTGAATATCACCAAGTTTGGATTCCGCCCATCCTTGGTGATCATGTGATATCATTGTTAAATCAGGATTTTCGGGACCTACAATTGGTATCAGAGCTGAGTCTGGAAACAGGTTCAAACAGTTGATGAAGTCACTTAATGAAGTTACATGGTTGAAAATTGAAGATTGATGCGATGAGTTTAAAAGGACAAATATATCAGCAATCACACAGTTCCGTTTGACCAAGCTCATGCCAAAAATGTTCCTTAATCAGTTTAGAACTGGTTTGATCTCATGGCAACTCTCCCCTTATCCCTTAATGGTTACTTTTCTTATTAATATTTAGTCTTCCTATAAGACTGGTTGCTTGGTCGGTTGGATCGCAGATTTTAACAGAATGTGTTACTGTTCAGGACTGGTTAAAACTGATAGGGGCCTGAAAAGATATAAATATTTATGTTTAGAGTGGGCCCACTCATCTCGAATACTTTCACCTGCTTTGTTTACTATTTCGAGATGGACATGGCCTAGTCATCTCGAATCAATTGTTTAGAGATGGGCCGGGCCATGTTTCGAGTCTATATAAAGCCCATCTCTAGTCATTTCGAATCATTTTGAATTCTTATTATTTGGATCTCTCTCCTCTTGTCTCTGAGGTAGTTCTTCTTCATTCGGGTGCATCTCGGGTGTATCTCGGATGCTCTTATATGAACCATCTCGAATGACAAGAGGTCACTGACTTGAACCTTATCATTCGAGTTCATCTAACCTGTGAACCTTTGTACTTCATTTATTTTTATACCCTCTGACCTTCACCTCTGAACTGCTAACTTGTCAACCAAGTTGATCTATCATAACAGTTTAGAGGAAATAATTGTCACACCCTGACCCGCAGCGGAAAAGGTGATCGGGGCATGATTGGGTTTTCATCAAAGCTCATGACATTTATTATAATGTTTCATATTTATTATTACAATTTAAAAGAAATCATACAATCAAATCAAACAATTACAATATGTTTAATACATCCTTCTAAACTTCATTATTTTTCTTCTAAGGCAATTTCCTATGTTTTCCTTGCTTCATCCTGTTCACCTGTATCATGTGTAAAAATGGTTTTTGGGTCAACAAAAAGTTGGCGAGTGAACCTTGTCCGAAAACATTTATTATTTATTTCTTGTTGTATTTAATATGGAAAAAGTTGCGCAATAATCATATATGAACAAACGTAAGTAAACATACAATAACAAACAAATAGCATACAATATCAAACAAATAACATACAATAACAAACACCTTGCATGAATATGTAACATGAACGACAATGTAAATAATGGCAACGTCTCGTTCACGCTCATAGGTAATGGGGAACGGCTCACGCTCATAGGTAATGGGGAGCAGACGGCCTATGATGAAATGTATGTGCGATCAAGGCTCGAACGGAGCCGATCGTATGTTGGCACGCCTGGTTCACGATCATAGGTAATGGGGAACAGCTCAACGCTTATAGGTAATGGGGAGCGGCGGCCTATGAAAATGTATGTACTGAAAATGATAAATTTAATCTAAACAATAATCACACAAACAGATAATACATGTTGAATACACAATTGTTCATGGATACGATAGATGCACAATAGTTTAAATGTGATAAATAATAAGACACATGATACACCCAAAAAACATGATTAAAACGGGGAATTTATAGAGATTCACTCACCTTGGGTGCGTTCGGTGAATGATGTTGAATGCGCACGAGTTTAGAGGATTGATCGACGAGGAATAACTAACCTAATTAATAACGAAAAAGTAAGGTAAATAAATGGATTTTATTAACAATTTTAATAGGATTTTTGGATATATTTTTGTGAGTTTAAGGCTATTTTCTAACTTTAAAAATGTTATTTTTAAGTATTTTTAATTGATTTTTAATTTAAATAAATAAATAAAAATAATAAAAAAAATGTTGATTTTTGACCATTGACCGTTGACTTGTTGACCGTTGACCGGTTCGGTCGGTTATATGTGTGCGCTGGGTGAGACTCGAACCCGTGACCTCCCGTACGCGTGCACGCAGCTCTACCAACTGAGCTACGTGTCTAACCCGAAATATTTCTGTTTTTAATTATATTTATATACTATTTAACTTAATCCGAAATTCATTTATTTTTAAAAAGGTTTTAATGTATCGACTCGGTGCTCTCCACAGGTCTCGAACCCGGGACCTGTGGTTTAGTTTGGCACACAGTCCACTGCTGGACTGTGTGTCTAACTTGGTAAATATTCTAGTTTTTATTATACTTAACATCTTACTGAGTTAACCCGGTTCGGTTAAAAAAGGCATTTTTATTTCAAGAGAGTGAGGTTGGGACAGGAATCGAACTCGCGACGTGTATGTATTTGTTTGCACACAGTCCACCGCTGGACTGTGTGTCTAACCCGTTCATAAAACTGATTTTAATTAATCTTATAACATAACCGGACTTCGTCTTCTTCGCTCAAGAACACAGACAATGATAATTCGACTGATTCATGTCTAATTCGATTAACAAACATTATAAGTAGTTGAAAGGTAATGAACGGAGAGAGTTTGGGGATAGGAGGTACCGATCAGTGTCTTTCACAGAACTCCGGCAAAGGTTAGTCGGCTCTGTTTGTGAACTTCGGCTGTTAGAATCAATTAACAGTTCTGTTTGATTAGTTATGAAATTGAGGTACTTAAACAAGGATTAACAGAAGTTTGAAGGGTTATACCGATTCACAGCGTGAGATCAGAAAATTTCAGAAGTTTTCCGGCGAATGCAGAAATTCCGACAATGTCGTCTAGGATTGATTCTGGATGGTGGATTTGTGTTAGTAACAGTCTAACAACGGATTGAAACAGAAAGAGTCGAGGTATTTACCGTGTGGATGTGAGTCTCGGTTTTCCGGCGAAAGTCCGGTGATGGCAGGAAAATTCCGGCGAGTGAATTTTCGTCGAGAAACGGAGCGATTTTGAGCGAAAAGGCTACCAGAGATTTGTGGGTGAATTTATAGGGAAGAATCGAGACGCATGGGGTCTGATTTCAGTCTCGATTCATGGTCAGCCGTTCTCCGGCGGTTACGACTGATGTCGCGGGTTCAGACATCGGTTATAACCGACGTTGAGGTTAATTCTTCGGTTAAATCAGAAGAAACCGTCAATTATCGGCGAAATCGTCGGGATTTCCGACGACTGCGAATTGGGCGCGACTTGGACTGGATTTGATTTCTGTGTTTCATTATTTGAATTAATTGTTTCGATATGTTATCAAATAACCAAAGTGGCGGAGTGGTTGGATTAGTGAGAGTTAAGACTTGTGGATTCCCGGCTGACCCGGGTTCGAAACCCGGCATCAGCAATATATTTTTTATTTCATTATTTTTAATGAATTTTCAATTATAAATTTTATATTCTAATACAATTATTAATTATGTATCGTTAAAAATTAATTTGAGCATTAAATTCGCAACGAAATTTTTAACTGGATGATCGGTTAATAAACGAAGCGGGTTTGGTTAACCCGGTTTTTGACGGATGTTACAGTATCCCCTACTTTTAGAAATTTCGTCCCGAAATTTAAGTAGTGGCATGTTTGACTCAAAAGGATGGTGTTTTAATTTGACAAAAGCATACTTAGAAGGGATAAGAGTTTAAATTTTTGTTTGAGGCGGTAACGTTCCTTGTAAGGGTTGAGTACCCTGCTACAGGAATCGCTTTTTGTTGCCTACGGTAAAGGATATTTAGAAATAGTGTTGATTGACCAAGTATAATTTCATGCACAAGAGTTTGGATACATTTGGAAAGATAAGGTTATATCCTAAAACAAAACTAAAACCTACATGGAATTTCTCATAACCGCCTGACAATGCCTCTGATCCTTTGGCAAGAATACTTATATATAGGAAGTACCAGCGGCGTATCCACCATATTCTTGTCAAATTTTCATTGGTTTTATCAGTAAGTTATGATTGGTTCTATGATGTGACTCTAGATCATAAATAAACACAACAACCAATGTCTGAGTCCTAATTCTGATAGTATACATGTTTGAATGGTGACAGTACCTCTCTCTTTTGTTATGATGGAGAGGTTAGTCTATGTAGGAATAGAACATAATCCAATTTCTTTAAATGATGAGATGATATGAATGCAAAATCAGTGAATATAACACAAACTTCAACCAATACAATACTAAATCCTACATGGAACTTCTCATAACCGCCTGATAATGCCTCTGATCCTTTGGCAAGAATACTTATATATAGGAAGTACCAGCGGTGTATCCACCATATTCTTGTCAAATTTTCATTGGTTTTATCAGTAAGTTATGATTAGTCCTATGTGACTCTAAAACATAAACAAACACAATCAACCAAAGCTTGAGTCTTAATTCTGATAGTATACATGTTTGAATGATGACAGTTCCTCTCTCGTTTGTTATGATGGAGAGGTTAGTCTATGTAGAAGTGAGACACAGCCCAACTTCTTTAAATAATGAGATTGAAATACGTTGAGATGTATGACGATGTGAATGTTAAATCAACGAGTATAAAACAAACTTCAACTATGACATTACTAAATCCTACATGGAACTTCTCATAATCGCCTGACAATGCCTCTGATCCTTTGGCAAGAATACTTATATATAGGAAGTACCAGCGGCGTATCCACCATATTCTTGTCAAATTTTCATTGGCTTTATCAGTAAATTATGATTAGTTCTATGTGACTCTAAAACATAAACAAACACAATCAACCAAAACTTGAGTCTTAATTCTGATAGTATGCATGTTTGAATGATGACAGTACCTCTCTCGTTTGTTATGATGGAGAGGTTAGTCTATGTAGAAGTGAGACACAGCCCAACTTCTTTGCATGATGAGATTGAAATACGTTGAGATGTATGATGATGTGAATGTTAAATCAACAAGTATAAAACAAAACTGAAATAGTAATTCGCATTAAGATTCTTGGATTCAATTTCCAATTTATAAATGAGATACGTGAAGATTGAGATAAACATAAATAAAACATAAACACTAAACGGTTGGAGTTGAATTCTTGATTTTTGGTGAAGAAACTAGTTGGGTGGTTCGTCATTATCTTCAACAGGATTGGCGTTGATGTTGAAAATTCTTCCTCTTGCTGGTGGCCTAGTGGTTAGGTTTTCTTGATTTGTTTGGTTAACTGGGTTTGCTTGGGCTTGGGCGTTTATGATGTTAACCAATCGAGGGCACGTGTTTCTAAAGTGGGTAGGGTCACCACAATTGAAACAAGCTCGAACATATGGAAGCATGGGGTATTGGGGTTGTTGATATGTTTGGATCATGTTTTGAGTAGGGGGTGAGGTTTGGTTTTGAGGGGTGCGGCAACCCTTGCTCGAATGACCATAGCGTCCACAATTCGCACATAGTCGACAAGGTAAGGTAAATGGATGGTGATAAGAACAGGTATTGCATTGAGGGTGAGGTCCAAAGTAAGGCTTCTTATTTGGGTAAGTTGAGTTGGGTGCTACTTGAGTGATTGGGATAGCTTGGAGGGGTACGGCTTGTGAGGCTGGTTGATTTCGTTGGGTGACAGCGAAAAGTTGCCCATCTCGTTTTCTCTTAGAAATGGGTTGAGAAGGGGATTCGGTTTGGGTGGAGTTTGAGGTTTCAGTTGACGCTTTATCCTTCTTCTTCTCCTCCTTGAAGTCTTTATTCCAAATGCGGTTCTCGGTGAGCTCTGTAGCTAACTCCATTGCTGCTTCCAAAGTTGCAGGTGTGGTACTTATTACAGAGTCTTGAATTTTTGAAGGAAGACCTCGAATGTAGTGCTCGATCAAACGGTAAAGAGGAGTGAACAAGTTGGGAACCATTTGATTTAATTCAAGGAATCTCTTGTTGTATGTGGTGTGGTCGCCTTCTTTTTGTTTCAAAGAATAGAACTCACCCTCCAATTTCTTGATTTCGCTTCTTGGGCAAAACCGTCTTGTCATGATTTCCTTCAACTCTTCCCAAGTCAAAGTCATAGCATCTTCAACACCTCGTTTGGCCTTCTCTGTATTCCACCATGTAAGTGCTATTCCAAGTAAACGACCGGTAGCATATCGCACTTTGCGATCATCGGGGCAATCGCAATTTAGAAAAGTGTTTTCCATTTCCTCAAACCAATGGAGGAGAGCGGTGACACCTTCAGTCCCCTCGTATTTTGGAGGGTCGCAGGATTTGAAATGCTTGAAGGTGCATTTGGTGGTAATTGGGGGAGGATTGACAATGTTTTGATCTTCTTGATTGACGGGATTAGCGGTAAGGGCTTGTTGGACTTGAACTACAATGTTGGGTATTACGGCAGCCATTTGTTGAGCGATTTGGGCAGCCATACGCTCGCGAGCTTTTCCTGATCTCATTTTCCTACGAGCGAGACTAGAAGACATCTACAAGGAATACATATCAAGAGTATGAGTTGGATGTTTTTGGGATCATGTGTCGTATTTAGGAATGAGCATTCATAAAATAAATATAACATAATAAATCTACTACATCCATAGGATGTCTTTGGCTTTGCTCGTAATTGGGCCTTGCATGCCGCCATACTTCACCTTCGTAATCATGTGGGCCCCCATGATTACCGGGTTTTTCATATGGTTCGCATGTGTTAGCCTGGTTACGTACACTAAAACTCGGAGAAAATCGAGAAATAAGTATGTAACGTATGATATTCGGAATGTATCCAGGTGTGGACACGGTGACACTCAAAGTGGGGTTAGTTCGAACGACGTTTGGTGTGGCATGCTTTGGCCTAATAGGTCCTTCGTACTCTCATCGTTAGTCCCCAGGTAGGCAAACTGGTCCGTTATATTGGATTTATACGAATGCCAACCTAGACAGGACGTTCCGACTACCGGTACTTGTACCCTTACAGTTACTACATGCCCGTCGCAGAACTCACTTTGATGAGATTTGAAAAATGAAAAATGATACAAAATCTTGAATAACGGAAGTATGAAGATGATTTGAATATGTGAACATTGAAATATGTATGATGAATGTGTATGTAATTATGTATGTTTGACTGTAAGTATAATTCACTATGTATCACAAAATGTAGTATTGGAAGTGTTTGCATGCATTTGTGTATGTAATAAATATGAAACAAATAAATATCATAAGTTTGCATGTAACCACATAAACAATTAAAATCTAGTCAACTATAGTATAGGGTCTAAGGGTCTAATAACCTATCCTATATCCCTATAGCCAAAAGCTCTGATACCAATCTGTCACACCCCGACCCGCAGCGGAAAAGGTGATCGGGGCATGATTGGGTTTTCATCAAAGCTCATGACATTTATTATAATGTTTCATATTTATTATTACAATTTAAAAGGAATCATACAATCAAATCAAACAATTACAACATGTTTAATACATCCTTCTAAACTTCATTATTTTTCTTCTAAGGCAATTTCCTATGTTTTCCTTGCTTCATCCTGTTCACCTGTATCATGTGTAAAAATGGTTTTTGGGTCAACAAAAAGTTGGCGAGTGAACCTTGTCCGAAAACATTTATTATTTATTTCTTGTTGTATTTAATATGGAAAAGTTGCGCAATAATCATATATGAACAAACGTAAGTAAACATACAATAACAAACAAATAGCATACAATATCAAACAAATAACATACAATAACAAACACCTTGCATGAATATGTAACATGAATGACAATGTAAATGATGGCAACGTCTCGTTCACGCTCATAGGTAATGGGGAACGGCTCACGCTCATAGGT
Organism: Scalesia atractyloides; assembly: GCA_947069175.1. Taxonomy (NCBI): domain Eukaryota; kingdom Viridiplantae; phylum Streptophyta; class Magnoliopsida; order Asterales; family Asteraceae; genus Scalesia; species Scalesia atractyloides. Next base: position 37,744,052 of record CAMTDV010000008.1, on the reverse strand, counting down.
AATGGGGAGCAGACGGCCTGTGATGAAATGTATGTGCGATCAAGGCTCAATCAAACGGAGCCGATCGTATGTTGGCACGCCTGGTTCACGCTCATAGGTAATGGGGAACAACTCAACGCTCATAGGTAATGGGGAGCGGCGGCCTATGAAAATGTATGTACTGAAAATGATAAATTTAATCTAAACAATAATCACACAAACAGATAATACATGTTGAATACACATTTGTTCATGGATACGATAGATGCACAATAGTTTAAATGTGATAAATAATAAGACACATGATACACCCCAAAAACGTGATTAAAACGGGGAATTTATAGAGATTCACTCACCTTGGGTGCGTTCGGTGAATGATGTTGAATGCGCACGAGTTTAGAGGATTGATCGACGAGGAATAACTAACCTAATTAATAACGAAAAAGTAAGGTAAATAAATGGATTTTATTAACAATTTTAATAGGATTTTTGGATATATTTTTGTGAGTTTAAGGCTATTTTCTAACTTTAAAAATGTTATTTTTAAGTATTTTTAATTGATTTTTAATTTAAATAAATAAATAAAAATAATAAAAAAAATGTTGATTTTTGACCATTGACCGTTGACTTGTTGACCGTTGACCGGTTCGGTCGGTTATATGTGTGCGCTGGGTGAGACTCGAACCCGTGACCTCCCGTACGCGTGCACGCAGCTCCACCAACTGAGCTACGTGTCTAACCCGAAATATTTCTGTTTTTAATTATATTTATATACTATTTAACTTAATCCGAAATTCATTTATTTTTAAAAAGGTTTTAATGTATCGACTCGGTGCTCTCCACAGGTCTCGAACCCGGGACCTGTGGTTTAGTTTGGCCCACAGTCCACCGCTGGACTGTGTGTCTAACTTGCTAAATATTCTAGTTTTTATTATACTTATCATCTTACTGAGTTAACCCGGTTCGGTTAAAAAAGGCATTTTTATTTCAAGAGAGTGAGGTTGGGACAGGAATCGAACTCGCGACGTGTATGTATTTGTTTGCACACAGTCCACCGCTGGACTGTGTGTCTAACCCGTTCATAAAACTGATTTTAATTAGTCTTATAACATAACCGGACTTCGTCTTCTTCGCTCAAGAACACAGACAATGATAATTCGACTGATTCATGTCTAATTCGATTAACAAACATTATAAGTAGTTGAAAGGTAATGAACGGAGAGAGTTTGGGGATAGGAGGTACCGATCAGTGTCTTTCACAGAACTCCGGCAAAGGTTAGTCGGCTCTGTTTGTGAACTTCGGCTATTAGAATCAATTAACAGTTCTGTTTGATTAGTTATGAAATTGAGGTACTTAAACAAGGATTAACAGAAGTTTGAAGGGTTATACCGATTCACAGCGTGAGATCAGAAAATTTCAGAAGTTTTCCGGCGAATGCAGAAATTCCGACAACGTCGTCTAGGATTGATTCTGGATGGTGGATTTGTGTTAGTAACAGTCTAACAACGGATTGAAACAGAAAGAGTTGAGGTATTTACCGTGTGGATGTGAGTCTCGGTTTTCCGGCGAAAGTCCGGTGATGGCAGGAAAATTCCGGCGAGTGAATTTTCGTAGAGAAAAGGTGCGATTTTGAGCGAAAAGGCTACCAGAGATTTGTGGGTGAATTTATAGGGAAGAATCGAGACGCATGGGGTCTGATTTCAGTCTCAATTCATGGTCAGCCGTTCTCCGGCGGTTACGACTGATGTCGCGGGTTCAGACATCGGTTATAACCGACGTTGAGGTTAATTCTTCGGTTAAATCAGAAGAAACCGTCAATTATCGGCTAAATCGTCGGGATTTCCGACGACTGCGAATTGGGCGCGACTTGGACTGGATTTGATTTCTGTGTTTCATTATTTGAATTAATTGTTTCGATATGTTATCAAATAACCAAAGTGGCGGAGTGGTTGGATTAGTGAGAGTTAAGACTTGTGGATTCCCGGCTGACCCGGGTTCGAAACCCGGCATCAGCAATATATTTTTATTTCATTATTTTTAATGAATTTTCAATTATAAATTTTATATTCTAATACAATTATTAATTATGTATCGTTTAAAATTAATTTGAGCATTAAATTCGCAACGAAATTTTTAACTGGATGATCGGTTAATAATTGAAGCGGGTTCGGTTAACCCGGTTTTTGACGGATGTTACAATAATATTTGCTATGAATGATGACATCTGTATTTCAAGTGCAGAAAATGGCGCAGAAAATGATGGATAGATGCAAGCTGGAAGTCGAAGCTTTTCACAATCAAGCCTTCTTTTTGTCTGATCCTCCGCCAGAATATATGGAGAGATTTGATTCTCTAGTTATTGGACTGAGCAACTTCCGGCTCACTCATGCTCTAAAGTCAAATCCAGTAATAATGAAGATATGATTCAGGATTTCTGGATCAATGCTAAAGTCAAGGGTGGAGGTACCTACATTGAAACAAAGATTGGAGAAAGAGAAATTAAAGTGACAGTGAACGCCATCCTACTGCATTTGACAAGGATAGTGTGATGAAAGCTCTTCGTCGAATGAGCTATGAAGGAGCATATCCAACAGTGTTGAAGAAGCTATTCCTTCCATACTGGAGGTGTCTTGATCACATATTTTTACAATGTATTTCAGAGAACAAGGGCGGCCAGGACCAACTGAATCAGACTCAGACAGCTGCACTTGTTGCATTAGTGAACGACTGGGATTATAACTTTTCGGTTTTCATTTTTGACAACATGAAGAGCATGTTGGAGAGTACAAAGAAGAAGGTATTCTTGTTATATCCAAGATTTGTACAGATGATTATTGACAAGAAGCATCCTGAGCTTATTAAAGGCACAAACCACCTGAACTTAAAGCTGCTAGGACCAAGTTGTTTCGAAGCAGCATGCAAAAAACAGAACTCTGCTAAGGTCAAGTTTGTGGGTCGATATGAGCTTATTAAACATGGGAAATTCATGGAAATTGTATCTGCTCCTAAACCCGTGACAACGTTCGTAGCAGAAGAGCATGATATTTAGGTTGTAGGAGAACCAAGACAACCAGAACCTGTTGTTAGAGATCTTGTTTCAGAAAAGGAGAAAGAAGAAGCAGCAGCACAGGCTGAATCTGAGACAACTGAGGAGACTGTGAGAGAAATAAATTTGATTTCTGCTGAAAATCTTGAAGCTTTCTCTAAAGGGTGATTCTGGGATCCCTTCTCCTAGTATCATTCCTTCCGATGAAACATTGTTTGAAGAGGATGAAACAAAGAATGTTGTTGCATCTGATGCCCCTGATCTCCCCAAGCCCTCAAGCTCAAGCTCTATTCTTGATCCAATTTTACAGCCAGAAAGTTATAGCGGTGCTCGTGGTGTGCAGGTAGTTCTGGCGATGGTTTATCTGAGTATGAAGAGGCCGCGATGAGAATGGCCGCGGAAAAGATGAAATTTATCGAGCAATCTGATAGTGATGAGGATGAAGCTGTTGGGATTAGATTGCTTAAGGATTACTCATTAGGGATTATTTTGGGCTTTGGTGTATATTTTGGGCTTCCTAGTGCCTTATGGGCCTAGGGTTGTAGATAGTGGGCTTGCTAGTGCTTATAAATAGAGATGTTAGGTTATTGAGAAGGGGTTAGAGAGTTGTTATCAAAGAACTTGTATCAGACATCTTTTTGTGTATGCAAGTTGAAGTTATTCAAAGTTGTTCTTCTTCCTAATCATTATTTCCGCTTTTGATTAGGTTAGTGATACCTGTTTGATCCGTTTACGGGACTCACAATTGGTATCAGAGCCTGCTGTTCAAATACAGGCTCCGGGTATTGCTGATTGAAGAAGTTTTTCGAAGTTCGTTGCTGCTGCTAGGATTGGTTTCTGTTCCGGATCACTGTTCATCGTAGGAAGGGTTACTGTTCCGAAGAACTCGAAGAAGTTTTGAAGAATTCGGATCTGGTATTGTTCCAGATTCCGAAGAACACGAAGAAGGTTCTCACATCTCGGATCAACTACTGTTCCGGATTCCGAAGAACACGAAGGAGATCATCCATCTCGGATTTATCCCGGACTGTTGCTCAATCCGGATTGCAATCCGAGTTACTGTTGTGGTTATCGATTCCTTGGATTTCGGAATTCTGTTGCAGGAAAGGCGGGTTACTCTTATGGATAAGGACAAGCATTCCGGATTTCTTCATTTCGGACTCTCCTTTCCGGATTCTTATTAAGAATTACTTATTCTGGATCATTCATCTCGGATTTCTTCATTCCAGATTTGTCATTCGGACTTCTTATTTCGGATCAGTCAGCTTCCGGGTTTTAAAGTCGGATTCTCCATTTCGGACTCATCAATCCGGATTCATCAATCCGGATTATCATCAATCCGGATTATCATCAATTCGGATACTGTTTCCGGATTTGACCATCATTGACTTCAGAGTTGATCATTCCGGACCAATTTTGGATTTCGTACTGTTCATCTAAGAAACTTAAAATAAATTAATTTTAAATTGGTTTGGTAAATTTTTAATTAATTCAATAATGATGGCTGGATACATGACCGCACAAGACCTGACAAATGCCACTCTGGCTGCCCTGCAATCGCAAACACTGGCCCTCCATCAAGAGCTGGATCAATTGATTGGCACTTCCACTAAAGTGCCACGTTTATTATATGGGGATGAGTACTATGAATGGAAGTTTCGTTTTGAACAGTATTGCAAGGCTAAAGAGCCTGGTGTGTGAAGATGCATCATGGACGGTCTAAGAACCATAGTTTACAGTATAGAGCAAGATCCAGACACGAAAATTCCTAAGCCCATGCATCTATGGACTCCAGAGGACATCAAGATAATAGAGGAAGATTAGAAGGCCTCGGCAACTCTAACCATGGCCCTTGGACCTGATATCTCTATCGCGGTTAGAAACTGTAAGACCGCAAAGGAGGTTTGGAGTGAGCTGCAAAATCTTTACGAGGGAAATGCAGACATGAAAGCAAGCAGGGTGAATCAGCTGAATCAGCAATTCAGCTCATTCAATCACATCTATGGGGAAACTATTGAAAACCAGATTCGTCGCTATGTCAAGCTCGTTTCCCAGATGATTTCAGCTGAGATTACCCTCACCAACAGTGCCATGAACAGACAGTTATTAAACTCATTGCCCAAGAGTTAGGATGCAGATGTGGGCATGATAAAAAAGACCAAGAACTTGAATGATGTCACTTTCACTGAGATGATAGCTACTATCAAATCATGTGAGATTGACACAAGCAGAGGGAAATCAATCATCAAAGCAGTTTGATGGCCGCAGGGATGACAGGGCAGAATGCGGCTTTAATGTCACAGAATCTTATTTATAGTCCTCTGCAAGGAAATTCACAAGCACCGGGTGGATCAAACGTGGTTTATAGTCTTATAGCCATGCCTCAGAACACTCAGTATGTGTATGTTCTTCAATCTCAGAATCCCACGATGGTTTCAGCTGCTCAAGTTCACACACAGTACCATGCTAAGTATCCAAACATGGTGTTCAGCCCTGCAATTCCTCAAACGGTGCAACAAGGCAACGCTCCTCATACTGCTGCACCAGCGCCTGCACCTGCTCAACCTGCGTCCAACTCTGCGTTTCTCACTAAAGAAAACGAAGAGAAACTGGCTATTGCAGCTTCAATGATCAAAAGCTTAAACGCTTTCCTGGCAGGTGATCTGACTCCTCCATCCATTCTTCCAACCGAAGTTGATCAGATCATGGAGGAGGACCTGGATGAGATCGATGTTTCTTGGAATCTAGCAATGGCTGCTTTTCGGGTTAACAAGTTTCAGAAGAAGTATGGAAGGCAACCCTTGTCAAGGACTTATGTGACCTCCAGCTTAACTATCAAAATAATTTTACCAAAGGCCTTGGGTATAATAGGGCGCTTCCACCATATAATCATAATTATACTAGAATGCCTGAATCTGAGGATGATGTAGAAAGTGCAGAAAAAATGATTTATGGTAAACCTTCAGATTATTTATCCAAACCATGGATGCCCTATTACCCAAAGTTCTCTAAACCCACTGAACTCAAGAGGGATGATGTCTCTGTGGCCTCTACACCACTTTCACATGAAACTGGTAATCATCCTTCTGGAAGTACAGATGGCTTGGAGAAAGTAGTGCCTGAGGCAGAAAGATCCACATCCTCCACAGAATCTAACGGAAAAGACTCTTCTGATACTCAAACTGAATTCGTGAATGATACTAATATGTCTAACTCATGTGCAGAAGAAATTTTAGTTGAGGATATCACAGAGGGTGATCAAGAGGAATGTCTGAATGCAAATTCAGATAATTTGGCTACTGATTATGCGTTTTATAAGCCTGCCTTTGACATTTTAAATCAATTTCCTGCTGAACAATTAACATGCTCAAACAGTGTTGGTTGTGTTGAGAATTTAGACAGTTTCAATTCTGGTTTTTCATCAAATACTGATGTTTGAATGATGATAATAACTGTAATAACTCGTGTGATGAGAAAATGAATTTAGCTGCAGGTTCTGCATCAACAGATGATTCGGTTTCATCAGTTTCAGCTGAGGATACCGAAAGTTCTTCTCCAGAGACTGCGTCTGTTGATGCATCTCCTAGGGTTGACAGTGTGAAAGTTGACCAACCAACCGATTCTGTAAACATTGATAGTGACATAATTCTAGAAGACTTGGGCGACTTAACACAAGGGACTGATTCCGAGACAGAAGATGAACACTCTTTTTCTCATGATTCACATGAAAAACTTAAAACTGATTCTGAATCGGAGTCTCAAAATTTTCAAAATCGCGAGATTCCACATTCTTCTTTTGAAATCTCAGAACAGGATGTCCCTGTAGAGCCACTCGTGTCCTCTACAGAATCTGTCACAAAATGTGATTTGAAGAGTAAGACCAAGAAGCGGAGAACACGCCGATCTAAAAAGGGGAAATCAAAACAGGCGTCTTCGAAAACTGAAACGGCAACTGCTGTGTCTCCTCATCAAACTAAGAAATTAACTATGCAGTCGCAAACTGAATCTGTTAAGCAACCAGCTGAATAGATATCGGTAAAAATTTTGCCAAAATTTCCATGTTCCAAAACCTTGAATTCAAATCACAAAACTAACAAGTGTGCTGATGGTTGTTCGCAGGACACCATCAAGACCAAGACCGTGCATCAGCCGTCAGTACCCGCCAGCAAGAAACTAACAGACAAATTGCCCAGAATTTCCCAAGCTGAACGGACTGTTTTCTTCCAGAAGAGGCAGAGCTGTTTCAATTGTGGATCTCTCAGGTACATTGCTCGCAATTGTCAAAAGACCTTTACCTCATTCAAAAATTTGTATTCCAGACATCAGAAGACTATGCCTAATCGCCCACCTGAGGCTCGATTTGTGGCTAAGTCTTCTGATCCAGACTGAAACTTGGCCAAGAAACAATCTTTCAAATCCTTGAGACCTTCAGTTTCCCAGAATCCCTCTAGCACTCCAAGGATTGTGCGGAGGTCTGATTCGGTAACCTAGAGGCCTAAGTTAGTGGCCAAGACTCACTCTTCTACCCCAATTTCTAATAAATCAAAAGTATCATCAACCTTATCCTCAACTAATTTAATCTTTCTTGAGGTTACTTACGTTGATACTAATGGCAACCCCAGATCTTCAATGGCTTGGGTTCCAGTCTCTAACTAAAACCTGTTGAAATGTGCAGGAACAGCTCTGGCGTGCTCTTGTCAGAATATGGTACATTGATAGTGGCTGTTCTAGGCACATGACCAGAGACATCTCGCAGTTGAATGACTTTCAGTTTTTCGATGGCGGGTTTGTTTCCTTCACAGGTGGAGAAACAGGGAAAATTACCATGAGAGGAACTGTTTACAACGGATCCCTCAACTTTAAGAATGTTAATTACGTACCAGAATTGAAGCACAATCTTTTAAGTGTGTCTCAACTCTGCGACAATCATCTGGATGTTCTCTTCACCAAGAAAGGATGTTATTTGCTCAAACCTGGTTTAATTATTCCAGATGATTGGATTCTTCTTAAATCAGGCTCCTTCTGACAAGCTCACTTGCCTCTTCTCATCGACAACCGAACATGACGCCATGCTATGGCATTGTAGACTGGGACACATCAACATGAAGAACTTAAATCGTCTTGCAAAAGGTGGTTTAGTCAAAGATCTACCTGTTCGTGACTTCATGCAGATCGAAAAGTGTGAATCATGTGCGCGTGGAAAACAACATCGACAGCCACATAAATCTAAAGCCACTCCTTCCACGTCTCAAGTGTTAGAACTGCTACATATGGATCTTTTTGGTGCAACAGACATACGGAGCATTGCCGGGAAGGCTTACTGTCTGGTTATTATTGATGACTACTCTCGATTCACCTGGGTTTTCTTTCTTACACATAAAAGTGAAACCGCTGAGTTAGTTAAACAGTTTGTCACGCTTATGGAAAACCAGACAGATTCAACGGTGAAGGCTATTCGGTGTGATAATGGGACAGAGTTTAAGAATATTACCTTAAACTCTTCTGCTCTTCCAAGGGGATTGACCAACAGTTTAGTGCAGCCAGAACCCCACAACAAAATGGGGTTGCAGAATGAAGAAATCGCACACTCATTAAAGTTGCACGCACTATGCTGGTTGAATCCGAGCTACCTCTTATTTTCTGGGCAGAAGCAATCAATACTGCATGCTATATTCAGAATCATGCCCTGATCAATAAACGCCATATGAAGACTCCATACAAAGTGGTTGAAGGTCGCAAACCTTCGGTCAAGCATTTTCGCAAGTTCGGATGCCCTTGTGTTCTCCTGATCACGGAAGCTAAAGGAAAGTTTGAATCACGCGGGGACCCTTGCATCTTCGTTGGCTATTCTAAAAATACATCATACCACGTTTATAACAAGATGAAGAAGATGGTAGTTGAAACCTACAATGTGGGTTGGCTGGAGGAAAATCCCAAGGATACACGCATTGGTCCTGACTGGTTGTATGACTACTCCACATTATTTAATCATTTTGATGTGTCTTCCAATGTGACTGCAGGTAACAGTTCAATTTCTGCCCTTCCAACGGTGCCCATTTCTTCTGAAGATGATGCTGACGCTGCCGTGCTACATCAAAATTTCAAGCAGCGGAGTATGGATCCTCCTGGATTTAATGACGCTGTCTCGCCTTCCTCAACTGTTTCGCATTCTCAAGAACCGACTATCATTTCGCCTGCTCAGACCGATCCTCCTGAAGTTGCCGTTTCTGCCCCAGAGCCCCCAACGACACATGACAGACCTACTCCCGATGTCTTGGGCTCTTCTCTGTTCCCAGAGCCTACTCCATTTGATTGTTCGGTTGTTTCCTCAGCAGCTACTTCTACAGATGCATCTGTTGAGAGGGAGTCATCTGGAGTAGCTTCAGCTAGTGTTACCAACCTGCAAACCGATGTTCTCATTCCCGCTACACCAATACCGCAACGTTTACAACATGATCACCCCATTGAAAATTTTAGTGGTCCTGTCAACGCTGTTGTTCGAACCCGCAGCCAATCTGGGGATATCAATACCTGTCTCTATTCTTGCTTCATTTCACAAATTGAACCTAAAAGTATTGATGTTGCCTTGTAGGAACCAGGCTGGGTGGATGCCATACACGAGGAACTTAATCAATTTGAGAAGCTTGGTGTCTGGCAATTGGTGAAGCTGCCTCAAGGAAAACGTGCTCTCGGAACTCGCTTGGTTTTCCGTAACAAGAAGGATGACACTGGAGTTATCATTCGAAATACAGCTCGACTGGTGGTTCAGGGTTTTCGACAGATTGAAGGATTAGATTATGATGAGGTCTACGCACATGTCGCGCGTCTAGAGGCTATATGCATTTTCTTGGCATATGCATCTTACATGGATTTCACTATTTATCAAATGGATGTCAAGACTGCATTTCTATACGGCAAGGTGAAAGTGGAAATCTACATGGCACAACCACCGGGCTTTACTGATCTTGACAAGCCAGACTATGCTTACAAACTAGACAAAGCTTTGTATGGGTTGCATCAAGTGCCTCGCGCATGGTACGCTACTCTTACAGAGCATTTGCTTGCTCATGAATACACACGGGGAACCATTGATCAAACCCTGTTCATCAAATACGTTGATAAGGACATTATTCTCATCCAAATCTACGTTGATGATATTATATTTGGTTCCACCAATGATGGTTTGTGTCGCGAATTCGAAGAAATCATGAATAAGAAATTTGAGATGAGCTCATTGGGGGAGATGACCATGTTTTTGGGACTTCAAGTTCGTCAGAGCCCACAGGGTATCCTAATTCATCAAGGAAAATATGTCCATGATGTTCTTGCCAAATTCAAGCTTATAGATTCAAAGCCTATGGCTTCACCTATCGCAGAACAACCTCTGCTAAATGAAGATGCTGAAGGAACGCCTGTTAATCTGACTATGTATCGCTCCATGATTGGACCACTCATGTATCTCACTGCTAGCTGGCCTGATATCATGTTTGCCGTCTGCCAGTGTGCTCGTTATCAGGCTACTCCTAAACTTTCTCATTTACATGCTGTTAAACGAATTTTTAGGTACCTCAAAGGGGCTCCATCACTGGGCCTCTGGTATCCTGAATATTTTGAATTTGAACTGTTTGCTTTCTCTGGCAGTAATCTTGGAGGTACAGATAGGGACATGCGCTCAACTTCGGCTGGTTGCCAATTTCAGGGAGATCGCTTAATCTCGTGGCAATGCAAGAAGCAACAGAAGGTTTCGCTTTCTACCACAGAAGCAGAATATGTCGCAGCCTCTGCTTGCTGCTCCCAGGTTTTATGGATGCAACATCATCTTGCGGATTACGATTTGACTTATCTAAACACAATAATTTATTGTGATAATGATGCCGCTATCCAAATTGTTAAAAACCCTGTTTCCACTCCAAAACCAAGCACATAAATATTAAAGTTCATTTTATCTGTGATTGCTATGAAAAGGGTCTCGTAAAGCTTGAGCAAATCCACATTGATGCAAATGTGGCGGATTTGTTCATGAAACCCGTTAGCAACGCGCGTTTTCAAGTGCTTGTGGATCTTCTCAAAATGATTCGGTTTTCTACCTAGGCATCCTCTGTCTTTGTGTTTTGTTTACTGTTCTCATTTTCTTTTCATTGCTTCATAAATTTGTTCATTTGTATGCACAAATTTAGGGGGAGAAATCTTATTAAAAAAATAGTTTTTGCAAGGATAGGGAAATGAAATACTTTTTCGTGATAAAATGTTTGACTAACACATGTAAGGTGTCGAAGCGGGAAAAGATTTGGATCGAAAGTGATGTGTCGGTAGGTCTAAAACTCAACCGGATGGGGAAAGTCAAATGAAATAAACATAACGAACTATGTACTCAGTGGGTCACTTACTATAGGCGTATGATTTCATGGTCTTAAATCTTGTGTTGATAGATAGCCAACATCTGAGGTTTTGGGTCTTTATGCTGTTGAGTCATCCGAGGATATCTTGGATGCCCTTCTGTTGCATCCAGATTATATGTAGACCTAGGCATAGTCAGGATATCTTTGTAAAAGAGCTAAAATGGAAAGGCCAATACCTATGAGAAGAGAAGTTTCTTCATAAGTTCTTACATACCACATAAGGTATTTGCCTAACCCTCGTCAGTCACTATTGGTCTCTCTGCTGTACGGAAGTACTGACCTGTTCACCAATAGCCTGATGTTGTAAAATATAAAGGATGACCATAGTATACTCACCTACTACGATGAATTGTTGCGCTTACCTTGATCGCGGGGGTATGTCATGGTATGGAAACACGAGTATCATAGTATAATACTACCTTAAGCGTATCATAATGCTTGAACTAAAAGGGTTGAGTTTTAGATTTAAATGGACAAGTTTATTGACAATCTCCAAGACCAATTAAACTGCTCATCCTGAAAAATGTTCCTTAGTTAGCCTTTGAAACGATTTGATCCCTTAGCAAGACTGTGCTAATATTTATGTCTGTATTAAATAGTTCTTCTTAGTAGAATGTTAAAAGGTGGTTGGATGCTTGGTTAGTCTACTTGATGAATTTTGGTGAGATGGTTTCTGTCAAGAGATATTGGACTGGCCCAGTATGCTTCAGGATTTGGGCCAGTCTAATAAAATTGGTTAAAAGTCTTAAAATTGGTAATCCAAGTTACTATTCCATATTGGGCTTCTTTGGGCTCAAAATGTTACTGTTCTGGATTGGGCTTTTCCGGATAGGTCCACTGAGCTACTGTTCCGGATTGGGCCTGTCACAAGCCCAATCCGGATTCAAAATCTTAGGCCCAAGCCCATTTTGGAAGTATATAGGTATCTCTGATGTCTCATTTCGGATTATCCACATATTCTGAAATCAAAATTCTTCTCTGATTCTCTCTATTCGTACTGTGCATCTCGGATATTCATTCGGATTAGGTATAACTTGCTTAAATATATGAATTCCGGATGTAAATATTAATATTTAAAGCATTCTGGATTGTGTCTCGGATTGATATTCAAAGTCTTAGGCATTTCGGATTTTATTCAGGATGGGTATTCATCCGAATTGATGAACTCGGATTTCATCTTGGATTGGATCTGCATTCGTAATGATAATCTGAGATAATATGGGTAATCCGGATTGCATTTTTGTCCGAACTGTATTTGACCTCCTTCTAATCCGGATTGATGAAAGGGTTCATCCGGATTAACATTGAACTGTCAGTAATCCGGATTGTGGTTTTTGAACCTTTCATCTGGTTTGAACCTTTTTAACTGTTGAACCCTATAATTAACTTGACCTCTTATTAAATTGAATCTTGACATCTAATTGAACTATCCAGTTAGTTTGAACTTCTATACTGGTAAACTCCGTTAAATTCTGTTAGTTGGGATCTAACTTGGTTGATGTCTTGACAGATATGGTTGAAGAAGCATTCGATGCTGTGATGTTGGTTGAGGAGCAATTCTACAACCAAGCGGGTTATCTTTCAGACCCTCCCGTAGAGTTGTTTCAGAAATTTCAGTCTATGATTGTGGGGCTAAACGCGTGTAAGATTGCATATACCCTCAGAGCTAATCCGGTTATCTACAGAAACATAATACATTCATTCTGGAAAAGGGCACGATTTCAGCCAAGAGGTGAAGATGGCAGACCATTTATCCGTTCGCAGATACAGGGTAAAGAGATAGTGGTAAACGAAGCTTGTGTGAGAGAGGTGTTGCAGATTGCCGATATGTTTAATGATCCAACCATCTGTGCCAAAGAGAAGGTGCTTCCTATATTGATGGAAATGGGATATGAGGGATCGTATCCACCTCTACTGAAGAAGATCTTTCCAGCTTATTGGCGATTGCTTGTTCACATGTTTATGCAGTGTGTATCAGAGAACAAAGGTGGTCTGGATCAGCCAAATCAAGCCCAGACATCTGCTATAGTTTCATTGTTTATGGACTGGAAGTATAACTATTCTGGTTATATCTTCGACAACATGAAGAAAATTCTAGAATAGTCCAAGAAGCGAATGTTTCTTTTGTACCCACGTTTCGTCCAACTAATTTTAGATGCCCGCTACCCTGACTTGGGAAAGGATGCGTCAGATGCCAACTTGCTTAACATGAAGCCGATGGGGCCTACTATTTTTGGTACAATGAAAAAGAACCGCTCTACGTCTAAGACAGTGTTTGTGGGCCGATTTGCTCTGAAGAAGTTCGGGAAGTTTGCTGAAGTCGTTGGTTTGGATATTCCACCACCTCCTCCTCCTCCTCCTCCAGTCAATGCTATAGTGGCCGAAGAACACGATATACCTGCCAAAGAGAAAGAGATAGAGATAGAGGACTTAGTAACTGATGACGAAGCCGATGTTGGGCAAGTGTTTCTTGACGATCTCACATAATTCAACGCCACTTTGACTCCCGTTTTACCCGAGTAATCATCGGAGAATTTAGAAGCTTTGATTGCTCATTTGAAGGATATTTAGGAGAAGCAAGGTGATCCTCCACTTGATATTCCACCTATTGCTGCACTAACTACTCTGGTTGAGGAAGATGACGAAGATGAAGAAGATGAGGTGCCATTGATTAAAAGGAGGAGAACTGATCCGAGCATTCTATCCAGTTAACCTGAAGTTCCTGCTGTTGTCACTGCTGTTGAATCTGAGTTGATCACTTCTACCGTTGCTGAGTCTACAGTTACCGAATCTATTGTTGATACTTTGATACTTGAACACCTGTTTTATCTGCACAGCCAACCGCTCCTATTATTACTCAGTCTACTATTGTGTCTATTCCTGCTGACACGGTTCTTCAAATGATGGAGTTTAGGGGAAGCTCATCAGGTGCTGGCGGTTCTGAAGCAGGTGGTAGTGGAGTTGGTCGTACTGATGATGTTGATGAAGATTATATACGCCGATCAGAAAAACGGGCATTTGAATTCGGGGGAATGGATAGTGAAGATGATGATGCGGAAGTTGATGTAGTGTATTTAAAGAAAAGGGTGGTCGTCTTGGAACAAGAAGTTATTTTGAAGGATGCACAAATTGCCTCTCTGCAGACTCGGCTGGATGTCAGAGATCAGACTATTGATCAGTTGCAGGGAGATGTAACCATGCTTATAACTCTGGTTTTTGATTTGAAGGCCAAGCTGGAAAATAAATTTGGAAGGGAATTTAGCGATCCAACAGATGACCCGATGAACATTGAGAATAGGCATCATGCGGCGCAACAGAGAACGGCTGAGGTGACCGAAGAACAGAGATTGGCTGCTGAACGCCAAGCTGGTCTGGATGATTATCTGAGCAACCCACGCAAGAAGTTTACTGCTAGTAAAAACGTGCCACTGGTCAGAAGAAGAAGCAGATGGTTTTAATGAAGAATGTCAATGTGAATCCGCTTGATGAGAACTTTCAGTTTAAGGATCCAACGAATCAGTCGGAAAGATATGTGATGGAGTTAGGGTCGAGCTACTACATTAAAGTGGGAAACAAGTCAAGGGGGCTCAGCTGGATATACGATCATGTCAAAAATATGTGGATTATTGTGCCTCAGGATGGAACATGTGAATATTATTCCAAGGAATCGCAATTTGAGACGTGGACTAAGGTTGCTTTGACTGATCTATTGAGAGCTCCGTATACTGACGATGATACTACCGAGCGTGGACTCGGATGGAGATTCTTCAAAAAGCTTGAACGTGAGGTTAAAAGTGGCTTCAAGACTATGAAGTCTGTTGAACCATATCTGAGAGCAGCTAAAGGAGTTCGTGATGCACACACTGGCAAGAGATTCAAATCAATAATGTGGCCGCCGACCGACAAAGAATTAGTTATTCCAGTTGCTCCTACATTTCCTCGGGGGATTCTCAAGAATTTCAATTTTTGTCTATACGACCCTAAAGTGGGAAGCGTTGCAATCGTGACAAAGGAGAAAGCGTTCATAGTTAACGATGTGGTAGATTTAGTGAGCTTTCATGACGAAGACTTGCAGGTTCTTGCGTCACATCAAATTCGAACTGCCGAGCTGTATGAGGTTTGCACAAAAGATTGGACTGCTGCGGTAGTTGGGATTATAGCTTGCAGGCTCGGTGTGGATGCTCAACTGAAAGACTAATGTAGTAAACCTAAGGGGAGATTGTTGGGCTTAGATTGCTAAAGGTTTACTCATTAGGGATTATTTTGGGCTTTGGTGTATATTTTGGGCTTCCTAGTGCCTTATGAGCCTAGGTTTGTAAATAGTGGGCTTGCTAGTGCTTATAAATAGAGATGCTAGGTTATTGAGAAGGGGTTAGAGAGTTGTTATCAAAGAACTTGTATCAGACATCTTTTGGTGTATGCAAGTTGAAGTTATTCAAAGTTGTTCTTCTTATTAATCATTATTTCCGCTTTTGATTAGGTTAGCGATACCTGTTTGATCCGTTTATGGGACTCACATAAGCTGTGGATGTTGGAAAACTACAACGAAGAGTAGTGTTGCTTGAACAAGAAAATGAATTGAAAAACGCTGAAATAGCATCCTTACAGAATCAGATTTCTATAAGGGACCAAGCTATTGAGCAACTTCAAGGAGATGTGAGTTTGCTGATGACAGAGGTTACGAGATGAAGCCGAAGTTGAAGAAAAAGTTTGGAAGTGATTCTGCGGATAAAGATGATGATCCTATTAACGTTGCACATCATGAATGAACAGAAGCAGAAAAGGTTGTAGCTGATGTAGAGAATGAAGCGGGCTTGAATGCATATCTTTCAGCTGAAAGATCAAGGAAGGGAAAGCAACCACAAAAAGGGAGTACCAGCAGCAAGAAGATGCTCGTAATGAAGAATCAAGATGTGAATCCTCTCGATGAAAATTTTCAGCCAAAGGATCCTTCCAAAGTATCGAACAGATATGTAATGGAGATAGGGTCAAGTCACTATGATAAAGTTGGAAACAAATCAGAAGGGAAATGTTGGAGATATGATCACGACAGGAACTTATGGATTGTCACGAGGGAGAGCGAACACAGATAATACTATTCAAAACAGACACAATTTGAATCCTGGACTAAGATTGATCTGAAAGTCTGTTAAGAGCTTACTACTCTGACTCAGATCGAACCAACGAGGTCCTGGTTGGGCATTTCACTCAAAGCTTGAACATGAAGTATCCCATAACTTTCCAACAATGAAAACTATTGAGTCATATCTAAAGAAATGCCCAATTGTTCGAGACCCTCATACTCACAAACGGCTTCAGAACGTTATTTGGCCACCGACTGACAAGGACAAGGTCATTCTAGCTGCTCCAAAGTTTCCGAAAGGTGTGCTGAAGAATCTTTGCTATTGGGCCTATGATCCAAGAATGGCTGAAGCTGTCATTATTACAAAAGAAAAAGCATTTCGTCTGGCTGATTCTTTGGATTTAATTAGTTTTCACAACGAGGATATTCTGATGCTGGGTGCACATCAAATTCAAGCAAGTGATAAATATGAAGAATGTGCAAAATCCTGGTCAAGTGCAGTGGCTACAGTGATTCAAAAGAAATTATTTGCACATGATTGATGATCCTGAAGCGTAAGGCCCGTTCTAATGTAGTAAACCTAGGGGGGAGATTGTAAAGACATTAGTAGGTTTATGCATTAGTATTAATTAGGAATTGGGTTGTTTTTGTAATGGGCTAGGGGAAAGGCCTTGGGCCTAAGAGTTTGGGGTTTAGGAGCACCAACCCTCTAGTATATATAGTTAATGATGTATTAGGGTTGGGTAGCTCTTTGATTGCAATTTCACTTGTATTAGACAAATTCCAATTTGTATGCAAGTTGAATCTTTCCATCTTTAGCTTATTTGTCAAAGCTTGTTAATGTGATATCGATTAGATCCGGTTTATTGGGACCTACAGGTTTAAAATCATTTACCTTCGAACGAAGATAAATCTATCTTCACACGAAGATATATCAATTTTTGACAATTTTACTTCACTCGAACCGCAATCTTAATCGTTTTAGCATTTAACGTTGTTTCAGGCTGGTAAAATGAAGAACGAATTTTACAACATGTTTGCTATGTCAACTGTTAACGTATCAGCTGCAACCGCACAGAATCTAAATTTGGAGAATGAAATGGGGACAATGGTGAAACCCCCAAAGTTGATGAATTTGGAGGATTATGACAGTTGGAGTGAACGGTTTGTTAACTGGGTGCAAGCAAACCATTTTAACCGCTGTTTGCTATAGAAGAAAAATATACCGCACCAATTGCGGAAAATGTATTGGAGAAGAAGTTGACTCAGTTTACACCGGCTGAAAAAGAAAAATTAGTCAATGGGAAGAAAATGATGAACATATTGCAACAATAATCAAAGAAGATATCTTAGCATTGCTGCAACATGATGATAACTCACAATCATTATGGAATGCATTAAGGTTGAAGTTCCAAGGAAGTTCACAAATGAGGAAGACCAAAAAAGCACTGCTTAGAAAAGAGTTTGATATTTTCAACCTTCGGAAGTCGAAACTATGAAGCAGCTGATCGAGCGTTACTGTCACCTAGTTGTTCAAATGAAGAGGTTGGGAATTTAGAAAACAAATGAGGAGTTAGTCGACAAGTTGGCAGATGCTTTTCCTGCGGAAGAATGGACTACGTACTTGACGATTTTGATAAATGCTGCAGAGTACAGTGGTTACAGCCTTCCAAAGTTCATAGAAAAGCTCGAAGGTCATGAACTAGAAATGCAGAAGATGGCCAAATCAAAAGGTGCTTAAATGCAACAGGATGTAAACTTTTACTTTAAAGGCAGTTATGTTGGTACTCAAAGTCCGAAAGTTCAAACCGCCTTCAGTGCTGACATTCTGCAAGCCCATCTTCTAATCAATCCAATTTTAAATCATTTTCTAGCTTTGAACCAAATTCACCCAAAACACGTCAGTCTTCATAGAGCTTAAACAGTTTCTAAAGTAAACAATTTGGTCAATCAAATTCAAACCAAAGGATTTACAGTGTAACATAGCTGTGAATCTTCAAAACACACAAGATTTTAATGAACATACCGCCAAGCAGCACATGTCGTTGCTCACATCTGTTCTTGAATCTTACGAAAGCCTGGTTGCTGGGAAGATAGGAAATCCAGATATGACCAAGGAAGATTATGATCAAATAGATTCAGAAGAATTAGAGCTTATTGACATCAAATGGTGCATGGCTTCTATAGTTTGAAGAGCTCAAAAATTTATGGACATTAAGGGCAGAAATAGTTTAGGAGGTTTGGATGGGAAGCTTGGATTCGACAAATCAAAAGTTACCTGTTTCAGATGCAGAGAGAAAGGACATTTCAAAAGGGAATGTACTAACCGAGAAGTCAACAGTAATAAAAGTCCTTTTGGTGATGATTACTACAAGAAAGCTATCTATCATAAGCCGTCACCACCACAATCAAATTCAAGGATGATTCAAATAGAAGATGGTTCATCTAATACTAAAGACAAAGCTTTAGTAGTCGCCCAAGAAGACGAAGGATTTAACTAGAGCAAGTACATTTCTAAACACGAAAGTCTCGCACTTCTTGTAGAGATATTTGAAGAGCCTGAACCTGAAACAGAAGATTATTCTGAAGCAGTATTCGATGAAGCTCTTGAGGAAGCTGTTCTTGAAGGATATATTCATGAACAACATGCTGAAAAAGAAAATATATTGCATAATGCTTTTAGAAATCTGATTCCACTTAATTGTTTCCATCTTTTGCAGGATATTTTGATTCAAGTTATCAAGTGCAAGCAGAAGAGGAATCTAAGCCTGAATGTGTAGAATTGATAGATGTGGAAAAAGAGATGAATGCCGAGAATTTGACAGAGATTGCAAACAAAGCAATGATGGCAAACCTTAAAGAGGTAGTTTCTAACGAAGTCAAGGAAGAGTCGGTGACTGAATTTGTATAAGAGTCGGTAAGGGAGGTTGTCTAAGTTCAGGTTGTTGAGGTTGAAAAACCATGCAAGAGATGCCAAGAACCTTGCAAGGAATGTGTCGAGAAAGATAAAAACTATTTAGAACTGAAAAAACTTTCAGATAATTTTTCAAGTGATTATAACGAAACTAAACAAGCGTATGAAAAATTATCTAAAGCAAATAAACAATATGAAAAGGTTAATAGTGAAGATAGTGCAACTTTGTCGATGCTTAAAGCAACTCTTATGGACAAACAAATGGTAATTAACATTTATCTGAACAAAATTGCTGAACTTAAAAATGAGCTTGAAGTAATGAAAATCGAAACGGAAAGGGTTAACAAATTGTTAATCAGTTATTCCACCAGTTCATATGTCATTGATCATATTCTTCTGAAAATTGAAAAGGAAGAAAATGATAAGAATGGTAAGAACAAAAGTGTTGGTTACAACTGTGTTCCACCAACCATGTGGGAAAGCTATGCTAGAAAGAAACCATCATGGGTGGAAAAGGCGCTCAATCTAAATTTGAAAACTGAAAAGAAAAATGAGTTGCCTGAGAACATTGATGTAGCATACACTAAATAAGACAATGACTCTGAATCTGATGTGGTTAAAATAGTGGTTGAAAAGGTTTTGGGAAGTGAAAGTGATAGCACAGAGTATGAAAGTGCTGAGTCGAACTTGGAGAAAACTAGCTCAAGTTTACCTTTTGAAAATGAGGAGAGCTTTCACAAGAATTATCTTGATAAGTCAGATTCTAGTTCGGATAATGATTCTACATTGGTTGCTTATACCATGAAAGGATCGGACAAACTATATTCTCATCAAGAATTTCCGATTCAGAATGTGAATCTTGAAAAAGTAGAACAAGTGTTTAAGCTAATAGAAATCAGCCTTTCCGAAGTGGAAAGTTTGAATAAGTCTTACTACTCTAAACCCAAAAGCTTTTGTAAAAATGATCGCAAAGGTAAAAGTTATACTGAAAACAAGCATAAAGAGTTGGGGTATGTTAAGAAGAAAAATGATCCCCAGTTTCAAAAATCAAATTTTCAAAAGAAAGTAAACTTTGTGTTTGGATCAAGCACGGTAAGTGAAAAGAAAGGTTAGGAAAGGAATAATCAAACTACGAGTTCCATGCAGAAAGAAACGTCGTGAGTAGAATTTGAGTTCATCTACTAATTGTGACAGTAGAACATGTTGGAAATGTAACAAAGTTGGGCATATTGCACGACATGGTACTCAAAGCAACTTAAAATATGTTTACAACGCAAAGAAATCCATAGAAGATGCGAGATAAAAGAAACCTGAGTTTATTCCAAAACAAATCTTAAAAAGAAATAATGAATCCAACAAAATTGTGAAACCAATAACTCTAAATGTTTCAAAATTTGAAATTGGTGAAACTTCAACCAAAACCGAACAAAAGGATTCAAAACTTTATTCGAAAAAGGCAATTCTAAAAACATAAACTTGGGTGGTTTAAACCAAAACATCTTCTGTAGAAATCAAAACACCTGTTAAATCTGAAGTTAAACAGGATGTTAATGTCAAAGTTCCAACGTTTGATATTCCGAATCCACCAAAGACCGAGAAGGCTTGGTTTTCACTGTTTAAGTAATTGCTTATTTACATGTGCAGAGGCTCCCGAGGTCAATCATATCAAAATGGATAATGGATAGTGGAGCTTCACGTCACACGACAGGAATGCTATGTAGGGTTTGCTGGAAATCAAAGGTGGAAGGATTGCGGAGAAAGAAAACGTTCCAATGGAGTGGTCTCGTTCGACAAAGTGAACTACATTGCTGAATTGGAGAACAGTTTACTAAGCATTTCCCAGATTTGTGATAAGAAGTTTACAACACACTTCAATGATAAAGAATGCTTAATTCTGAAGCCGAGATTCAAAATTCCCGATGAGTGGATTCTCATGCGCGCTCCACGAGAGAATGATCTTTATGTTCTAGAAATGAGCGTTGCATCCATTACATCAAAGTCGGCACAATGTTTTGTTACGAAAGCAAATGAAAAAGAATCGATCTTATGGCATCGAAAATGGGCATATCCATTTGAGAGAAATGAACTATCTAGTGCACAACAATCTAGTGGAGGGTGTTAATTTCAAAAGTTTTCATCTGAATGATGATTGTCTTAGCTGTGAAAAGGGGAAGCAACATAAGAAATCACACCCTAGAAAACTTTTGAATTCTATAAAAATACCACTAGAGAGGCTTCATATGGATCTTTTCGGCCCAGTCAACGTCAAAAGCATATTTAGTGATCTATACTGCCTCGTTGTGACAGACAACTATTCGAGATTCTCGTGGGTTATCTTTTAGGAGAATAAAGCTGAGACATTTGATAATCTTATGATTCTTTTCAGAAAATTAGAGAACTTGCACCATCTTCCAATCAAACGAATACATAGTGATAATGGTACTGAGTTAAAAAATAACTAAATGCTCGAATTCTGTAATAACAAAGGTATTCTTCAGGAATTCAGCGCCCCCTATACACCACAACAAAACAGAGTAGTTGAATGTAAGAATCGAACTCTGATTGAAACTGCACGCATGATGCTCATTGATTCAAAGTTACATGTTAGTTTCTTGAGCGAAGCCGTTGCCTCTGCATGTTACACGTTGAATAGGTTTTAACCATCAAGGCACATAAGAAGACATGTTTCGAACTGCTTAATCAACGAAAGCCGAACTTAGAGTTTTTGGAAACATTTGGATCTCCATGTACGGTCATTGACCCGGATGGTAAATTGGTGCAAGATCTTTGGAGGGATTTTTCGTAGGATATGCAAGTCCTTGAGAAGAGTATATTTGCCAAGTTTAAATCAAGTTATTTTTGCTCAACATGTTGATTTTCAGAAGTATACAATGCCTACTCAAAAACCTGGTGAATCCTGGATGTTCAACTACGTGAGTTTATGGAATTCTTTCGATAAGTCAGAAGAACCAAATGAAGAGGAACTTGTGTTGTTATATCAACAACAGCAAGTGCCTAATCAAGAACAAGTTCCAAGACCGATGGTGGTTACTCAACCATCTATTGGCACAAATGATTCTAGAGCAGGTCTGAGCATGACTCAAATAGAACCCATCGTCATACCATTAGTGAATGCCACAGAGCCCACTTTCGATCAATCTGGCGATTCTGATTTAGATACTGGTCTGATATATGATCAAGATGGTAAATCCAGCTCCGATGAAGGTTTTGAGCAGATAACAAGTTTGTTAAATCAATTTGCGGGTCCTAGCACTAAGAATGAAGCTTCAACGAGTAATTTGGTTGCTGAACAAAACATCACAAATTTGGAAAGCGAAGTAAATGTTTCTAATAAAGAAATGAAAATTTTCTTACCACCCTTCAGAGAATTTTATCGGAGAGCTGCAAGCTGGAGTTAAAACGCGCAATCAGATCAACAAGGATCTTAATTGTTTTTATACAAAAATTGCACCAATTCAAGAGATATGCTTACATCGTTGTTTTATTTCGCAGATTGAGCCGAAATCGAATAAGGAAGCACTTGCCGATGATAGTTGGATAAATGCAATGCAGGAGGAGCTACAACAATTTGAAAACCTTGATTTTTAGAAGCTTGTTGACCTATCGACTAATCACAAAACTATTGCTACTAAATGGGTTTTCAAGTGCAAAAGAGATGATCGAGGGGTAATTGTGCGCAATAAAGCTCGACTAGCTGTCAAAGGTTTTCATCAGCAAGAAGGCATGATTATACAGAGGTTTATGCTCTGATCCCAAGACTAGAATCAATCTGCATATTCCTGGCATTTGCGTCATGGAAATGTTTTAAAGTGTACCAGTTGTGTTGGTGCATAATGTCTATTGCCTATGTCTAGGATATGTTGTTTATGTATATAGGGCTTAAAATGTCGAATAATGTTTGTGTATATATGATTTATATGTTTATAGCTTGGCTCGTACGAGTGACACTCTGTCACTCGTACGAGGCATCAGTCGCACCAGTAACACACAAACAATCTCCTCCTGTGCGAGTCATGTCGACCTATAAATAGAGGAGCCTGAGTGTTGTGTTAGTTATTTGTTGGTGGATGTACGAGGAAGCCCTGTTAAATTGTTTATTCGCTCTGTAACTGTTTGACGTTTATCAGTACAATTCAAGGCGTTTAAGCAGTATATCTTACTTGTTTGTTTGTCAAACTCGCTAACAATGAATTCCGCCTCTGTTAGCTGAGTCAGATCAGTCCGGTGCTCATCGGAGAAGAGCTGATCCCCTCTCACAAGTGGTATCAGAGCCTTGAGGCCTAATCTGAGGATAAACATAAGTTTCTGCATACTACCAACAATTTCAGATCCAGATTCACCGTTGGAGTATTCTACTTCTACACTTTCTCACACAGATCTCGGAATTGGACGAATTCATGGACAAATTGGACTAGGATTTTAGTATATCACATTAAAATCAATTCAAATTAATCCTTGAAAATTTCAGATCTAAAATCAACCTAATTCATGTCGAAATTTGTAAAAACCATCCGTTTGGTGACCTGAATTGTTTCGTACGAGCAGAGAGACAACTCGTACGAACGGTTATCCATACAAATTAAGTCATTCGTACGAATGAACAAACAAATTTTCTTAAAATTTACTAGTTAAAAACTGTCATTCGCACGAACTAGTCAGTCGCACGAGTAAATCTTTCAGTCGTACGAATATCTCGCTCGCACGAAGCTTTGGATCGCACAAGTTTCTCACTCGCACGAATCAACTGATTTGCACGAGCAGCTGGTCACTCGCATGAAGAACATTCTGTCATATTTTTTTCATTCTAATCAGTGTTTTTCGATAGTGTGTTTCTTAAAATTTTGCAGAAAAAATTGAAGAGGAGTTTTACAATTCATTTGCTGCTTCAGCGGTCACAACTACGCAGCTCAGAATATGAACCTCGAGAATGAGATGGGCACGATGACAAAGCCAACAAAGTTGATGAACCTTGAAGACTTTGACAGTTGGAGTGAACGTTTTATGAATTGGGTTTAAGCAAATCATTTTTCCTGCTGGTTTACCATTGAAGCAAAATATCAAGCTCCGATTGAAGAAAACGGATTTCGAAAGAGAGAAGTTCATAAACGAGAAAAAGATGATGAACATCTTATAACAAGCCATCAAAGAAGACATCTTGGCTCTTCTACAACACGATGATGCATAATTGTTATGGAATGCTCTATGGTTGAAATTCCAAGGAAGCGCACAGTTGTGAAAAGGGAAGAGAGCGTTGTTAAGTAAAGAATTTGATATCTTTACTTTGATTAAGGGAGAGACAGTGAAACAACTGACTGAACGATATTGTCACTTGGTTGTGAAAATGAAGCGCATGGGACTCGTAAAGACGAATGAAGAATTAGTCGATAAACTGGCGGATTCCCTACCATAAGGAGAATGGTCTACCTACTTAACTATTCTGAAGAATGGCACATAATATGGTAATTTCTGATTACCAAGATTCCTTGAGAGATTGGAAGGGTACGAACTCGAGATGCAGAAAATGGCGAAAAACAAAGGCGCCCAAATGCAACAAGACGTAAATCTGTATTACAAGGGTAGTTTTGCTTTGCATATACAATCTCCAAAAATCCAAACTGCCTTCAGCGCTTTCAATACATCAAGCCCACCGTCAATTCAACACAGTGGTTTTCAATCCTTTGCTTCTGTCAACCCAAACACGCCTCCAGGCCCACAGTCATCCCATGGTTCGAGCAATCCCCAAATCAAACAGAACAATCAATCTAATCCTAATCAAAGGGTTTTACAGTGTAATATTGTTGTTGATTTCCAAAATGCTCAAAACTTTGACGAGAAGACCGCAAAGCAACATATGTCATTATTAGCCTCGGTACTCGAATCATATGACAGTTTGGTAGCAGGGAAGATTGGGAATTCGGAAATGACGAAAGAGGATTATGATCAGGTTGATCCGGTCGAGATGGAGTTGATCGACATTAAATGGTGTAAGGCTTCTATCGTCAGACGAGCGCAACGTTTCATGGAAATTACCGGGAAAGGGAATTTGGGAGGATTAGATGGGAAACTTGGCTTCGACAAGTCCAAAGTGACATGTTTCAATTGTTGGGAGAAGAGACATTTTAAACGCAAATGTCCAAATAGAGACGTCCAGGGTAATCAGAGCCCGTTTGTCGACGACTATTACAAGAAAGCCATTTATCATCGTCCTCAACCCAAAACAAGAATGGTGCAAATCGAAGATGGACCGTCGAACACCAAATACAAAGCTCTTGTTGTTACTCAGGAGGACGAATGCTTCAACTGGAACAAGCACATCACAAGAACGGAAGTTTGGTTTTGGTCGCAGAAATCATTGAAGAACCCGAAGAACATGCAGAGGCATCTTTTGACGAATCTCCCGAAGATTATTATGACACATCGTTAGAAGAAGAGGAATTGTTAAATAGTGCTTTTAAACATCTCCTGCCTATTGATATTCTTAAAACTTTTGCAGGATATTTTGAGCCAAGCCATCGATCGTCTTGTGAAGAAAAGAAGAAGCCGAAAGTTGAAGAAAAGAGAGTTGATGAGGCGTTGGAAAAACAGACTGACAAGACCAACAAGGCTTGTATGGCAACATTTGAATGAGGTAAACGTGTCAGAAAATGAGTTTGTGATAGAAAAACCGTGTTTAAAATGCAACGAGACATGCAGTGAATGTGCTGTAAAAGAAACACGATACAATGACCTCAAATGTCTAACAGATAATTTGTCAAGTGGCTATAAATCAACAAAAGAAGCTTATGACAAATTAAGCAAATCTGTCAAACAACATGAAAAAGTGCTCAGAGAAAATGATGGAACACTTTCAATGCTTAAAGCGACTGTAATGGACACACAGATGGCAATTAACATTCATTTAAATACAACCGCTGAGCTAAATTATGAACTTGAGAAAATGAAAAATAGAAACAGAATGGGTTAACAAATTGTAAATAAGTTATTCTAAAAGTTCATATGTCATTGATCACATTCTTCCAAAGATCGAAAGCACAGAAGAAACAAAGTTATGATCGTGTTCCACCACCCATGTGGAATAGTTATGCTAAAAAACCAATGGGGGTAGAAAAGGCGCTCAACTTAAAATTGAAAACTGAAAAGACAAACGAGCTGCCTTCGAACATTGACGTAACTTACACTAAACCAGAAAATGAATGTGAGTCTGATGTTGTTAAAACCATGGTTGAAAGTGTTCTAAAGAGTGAATCTGAGAAATCTGAAATGGATGGTGAATCATCAGAAAATAGTTTTAACACTGATCCAAATGTCATCGTTTACAAAATGCATGGATCTGATAAACTATATTCTGATGAAGATTTCCCGATTCAGAATGTCTATTTGGATTGTGTTGAAAAGTTGTTCAAGTTTGTTGAGGTGAGCCAATTCCGATTTAGGAAAACACGATGCATCATTTTATTTTAAATCAAAATGTGTTAATAAACCCTACCACCAAAGGAACAGAGATTATCCTGAAAACAGGAGAGCTGGGTTGGGTTTTCAAAAGAAAAGAACGAACAACATGTTTCAAAGAAAAAGAGAAAAAGAGAAAAAGAGATCATTGGTAAACAATCCAATGGTGAGCTTAAGAAAGAAAAAGATAGTAGAAAACAAGTTTTGGATTCCTCTGTCCGAAAAGACAGCAGGACGTGCTACAAGTGTAAAAATGTTGGGCATATTGCACGACATTGTTCACAAAGATATCCAAAACCTGTTTCTAACTCCAACAGATCTACCAAAGATGTGAAACAAATGGCACCCATGGTTGTACCAAAACAGATTTTGAAAAGAAAAAATGAATCTAACAAAAATGTTAAATCAATAATTCGACCTAATTCTAAATTTGAAATTGGTGAATCTTCCACCAAGAATCGTCAAAAGGATTCAAAGTTTATTCTAAAAAGGATGAATTGAAATCACAAACATGGGTTGTAAAAGTCAAACCATCTAAGGTAGAACTGAAACCATCTGTTCCAGCCAAAATAGAGGACAAACAGAATGTTAAAAACAAAGTTGGTCTGAAATTTGATATTCCGAACCCATCCAAGACCAAACAGGCTTGGGTTTCTTTGTTTAAATAGTTTCTTCCTCATGTGTGGAGGGACTCCCTAGATTGATCATGTCAAAATGGATTATGGATAGTGTAGCTTCCCGACACATGATTGGGATGCTTGCGTTGTTGCACTACGTCAAAGCTATCCGGGGAGGTTACATTGGTTTTGCTGGAACTCACGGTGGAAGAATCGTCGGAGAAGGTATTCTTACGAATGGAGTGGTTTCCTTCTACAAGGTGAACTACATTGCGGAGCTAGAGAACAATCTACTGAGTATTTCATAAATTTGTGACAAAAAGTTCACAACACACTTCAAAGACAAAGAATGCTTAATTCTAAAGCTGGGATTCAAAATTCCTGAGGAGTGGATCCTCATGCGCGCTCCAAGAGAGAATGATCTTTATGTCTTAGACATGAGCATCGCATCCACTACATCTAAGAAGGTTCAGTGCTTTGTTTCTAAAGCAACTGAGAAGGAGTCAACAACCTAGTGGAGGGTGTTAATCTGAAGAATTTTCATTTATCTGATGATTGTATGAGCTGTAAGAAGGGGAAACAACATAAGAAATCACACCCAAGAAAGATTCTAAATTCTATCAAGCTACCACTAGAAAGGCTTCATATGGATCTATTTGGACCAGTAAACATCAAAAGCATTTCTGGAGATCTATATTGCATGGTCGTGACAGATGATTTCTCAGGATTCTCATGGGTTTTCTTTCTGGAGAGCAAAGATGAAACATTTGAAAGTCTAATGATTCTCTTCAGGAAGTTTGAAAACCTGTACAGTGACAATGGTACCGAGTTCAAGAACATAAGGATGCTCGAATTCTGCAATGAAAACGGGATTCTTCACGAATTCAGCGTCCCTATACTCCTCAACAAAATGGAGTAGCAGAACGTAAGAATCGCACATTGATCGAGACTGCCAGAACCATGCTCGCTGATTCAAAACTGCCAATAAGTTTCTGGAGCGAAGCAGTTGCATCAGCGTGTTACACCTTCAATCGTGTGCTAACAGTCAAGCCTCACAACAAGACTTGTTTTGAGCTACTTAAACAACGGAAGCCGAACCTCGCGTTTTTGGAGCCTTTTGGATCACCGTGTACAGTTTTGGACCCAGATGGTAAATTTGGAGCCAAATCCTTGGAAGGATTTTTCGTCGGTTACGCTAGTCCACAAAAGCGTGTCTTCTTGCCTAGTCTGAACAAGGTTATTCTTGCACAGCATGTTGATTATCAATGGTATACTACGCCAACGCAGAAACCTGGGGATCCATGGCTGTTCAACTATGAAGGTTTGTGGAATTCATTTGACCTACCTGAAGTGCCATCAGAAGAAGAACTTGTTATGCTATTTCAACAACATCAAATCTCTAATGAAGAACAAGTTTCTAGACCGTTGGTGATTTCCCTGTCACTTCCTGTCAACACTTTTGATGTAGGTCCGAGCACTACTCTTCAAGAATCCGTCTCTGTACCAATCTTGAACTCTGCTAAATCATCTGCCCATCAACCGATTAATGCCGACTCTGATCGTGAACCGACTTTTGATGCTGGAGGATCTAGTTCCGATGAAGGATCTGAGCATATTGAAAGCTTTTTGAATGCTCAAGCTGATCAATCCAATGTCAGAAATGAAGCTACATCTTCTGCACCGGTTGTTGATGAAGTGATCACGAATTTGCAAACTCAAGTGGATGTTCTGAGTGAAGTTATGCCAAGGACATTATCTTACCATCCATCGAAGAATATCATCGGTAGCTTACAAACCGGAGTGAAAACTCGCAATCACATTAACAAGGATCTAAGCTGTTTTTATACCAGTGTTGCTCCATTGAAAACCAGACTTTCTTACAGTTGTTTTGTTTCGCAGGTTGAACCCGGAAACTGGAGAGACGCGTTGAAAGAAGAAAGCTGGGTGGAGGCAATGCAGGAAGAGTTGCTTCAATTCTAGAAACTTGGTGTCTGGAAGTTTGTTGACCTACCAGATCATCATAAAAAGATTAGTACACGATGGGTCTTCAAGTGCAAACGCGATGATAGAGGTATAGTGGTCAGAAACAAAGCTCGGCTCGTGGTCCAGGGCTTTCACCAGCAAGAAGGGATAGACTACACTGAAGTCTACTCCCCAGTCGCTCGTCTAGAAGCTATTCGCATATTCTTGGCCTTTGCTTCTTGGAAAGGATTCATGGTGTATCAATTGGATGTCAAATCTGCTTTCCCTTACGGCAAAGTCAAGGAGGAGGTGTATGTCGGCCAACCACCGGGGTTTGTCGATCCAATACACAAGGATAAAGTCTACCTTCTGAACAGAGCTTTATATGGTCTTCACCAAGCCCCGAGAGCTTGGTATGAAACACTTTCAAGTCATCTTCTTTTCAACGACTTTCTCAGAGGAACTGTAGACTGTACCCTCTTCACAAAGGAAGTAGATGGTCATCTGATTTTGGTATAAATATATGTGGATGATATCATCTTTAGATCGAAAAATGATAAGCTGTGCAAAGACTTCAAAGAAGTCATGAAGAAGAAATTCGAAATGAGTGTGATGGGGGAGATGAAGTGTTTTTTAAGACTTCAAGTTGAGCAATTGCCTGATGGTATTTTCATTCATCAGACAAAGTATGTTCATGATGTGTTAGAGAAATTTAAAATGGAAGGAACTACGCCAGCAACAACCCCATTAGCTCCAAATCCCAGCATTTGTCTAGACGCTCATGGAGTGAAAGTCGATGAAACATTATTTTGCTCCATGATCGGATCCTTTGTCACACCCCAACCGATGGCGGAAACATCAGAGTAAGACGAACGAGATTGCTCGAGACATCATAACGCTAAATGTGACAATATTTAATTAAACAACCCATTTAATTTCATTCATCAAATTTCAAATACAACATAATTTAAGTACAAAATAACAACATTGAGATAAGTTCAATCAAAACAAATAATTAACTTAGCATTCTAAGCGTGTTTCTATGCCGATCCTACTAAGTTTCATCATACCAACTTCATCAAACTACAACATGTTAAAAAGTATAGTTCAATAACAGAGTATTGGCGAGGACACAAGTTTGATATCAAAGCATAGGTAGTAAAAACGTTTAAACAAATCCACATGATAAGCTAGTATACGAGAATAAAGTAAACATGGCATGTGAACCAAGTCAATCCTCAAGTGTACCGCATATTAGATTAAAAGAATACTTAACATTGACCACAAGAATACGGGCAGTGCGTTACTCCTATAGCGCTATACATGTTAAGGGAGGCTTGATCGAAGTTAACGACATTTAGTATCACATAAGAATGTACCAAGTAAACACTTCAAGTATCACATAACTATAGCATGTATGATGGATTGTTTGTGTGATCTCATAGAATAAAAGTGTGATTTAGTGTGTTTAAGATAAATTAACATATTGCACCCAAAAGTGTAAAGCATAAAAAGAGTGTTCGAGTGTACTCACGGTTTTGCAAAGTTAATTCCGTGAAAGCGTTTAGGTTGATTAAGGGGACGAACACCGAGTTATCCTACACAAGGAAACATAGGTGTGTGAGTATTGGAATGACAGTGGAGTTTGGTAATTTTAGGAATTTTAAAGTATGCAAAAAAAGTATGTATAGTCGAAAGTATTTATCTAGACGTTAACGCTCGTTTTTGAGACTATAAGCCCCAAACGGTGTTTGTGTTTTTATGGATCATGGTCAATAGATTCGTAACGATGGTTAGGTCTTAGATAAAATAACCTAATATTAGAACAATTAACCATATGGTCATTGTCAAAGGTTCGGTTATATTTATTATTTACATATATAGTTTATAGATATTATTACAAGTTTATCATAGATTTCATATAAGTCATGGATATCATATAAGTCATAGAAGTCATGCATGGAGGTAGGAGGATAACCGTCCTAAATCTCTTTCGTAAGATTCACTAATACACAAATTGCCACAAGGACAATCCGGATGGTTAAGAATATAGTACTTCACTAAGCTACCCCATCGAACCGAATAAGCAAGCTAGGTGCGTGCATACCGAACATGGCAACGTTTGGGGACATGTCGTAGCCTTCTTACTCTAGTGAAGGTAAACCATAGCTTAATGGATGGAAATCATCAAGTGAGGGGTGGATTGAAAAGGTGGATAGCCAAGACCTCCATGTAATCACACCTACACCATACACAAGCTTGTAAGCTTAGATGGCTCTACACTTGTGGGTTAGAAACCCTAGTAAAACCACAAGTTTAAAGGCATGTTATACCTCTTGATTTTGTATGAACAAGTCTAGCTAGCTCACTAACCATAAACTTGATTAGAGGCACAAGTAGCATAGAGTTGTTATAGTTAACACAAGTTTAAGAAAAGTTTATAAGTTTAACTTCCAAAACAGAAAGTTTTGCCTTAAAAATGGTATTGTTCCACCTTGGTTTTCCAGAAAACCTATGGTAACATCCCATGGGGCTTAGCAAACATTGTTGAGGAAGAAAACCTAAGGAAAACTTTGAAACTTTTAAAGTTTGAAAAGATAAAAAGTGGGCAGAAATTTTATACACTTTTGGACCACAAAATGGTAGGGTTTCACCTTAGTTTGCCCAAGGAAACTTGTGAGAACCTTCCTAGAGGTTATCCAAGGGTGTTAGAAGAAGAAACAAGGTTTAAAGGAAGAAGGAAGTGAGTTGAAACTCACTTGCAAGCTAAAATGTTTCAGCAGAAAGTTCTAAACTTCGAGAGAATTTTTGGAGGCTTGAAAAAGTGGGAAATGGATGGGGGAATGCTTGTTTATATAGAGGAGGGATTAGAGTTTCAATTAGGGTTGTATGAAATGAGTTTAGGTGGGAGTTTTGCTTGAAACAAGAAGAGATTGGGAGTGTGGCAGCTTGTGGCCGCAAGCTGCCATATATTTTTTTTGTTAATTAATTGATTTTGGTAGTTTATTTGTTGTGTTATGATATGTTTATGCCATATTTGATTGAATGGTGGCGTATTTCTAGATGCATGCTTGTTATATAATCAAAACGAGACCTATTTAAGTGACAATTAATCACAACCCTGACCATGTAAGATTTATAAGATGCCATTGCTTATGTCTTTCATGTATAAAGCACTAATTGCTTTGCTTGATTGATACGTTCTAGTTTCACAAACGTATGATAAGAATGTAAGAAGAATTGAAGCTATAAATTGCGTATCGAACACATGCATAAACATAAGTATAAATGTGCATAGAGATTTTGAATTGCGTACAATTGATCAATTTGATTACAATCAAAGCCTTAGATTTACAAAGATTCGGGAATGAAATACGATCACACGATTTGGACTTCCAAAAATAGAAACTTGAAGCAAACTTACTAAAACAGAAAGTTACAAATGCGAAGCATTATAGTCTCCCCTCCTTTAGGGAATTTCGTCTCGAAATTAGGAAGATGCAATGAACAAATGCGGATACTTAGTCTTCATGTCGCTTTCAAGTTCTCAAGTAAACTCAGGCCACGTTTTCCTTCCCATCGAACTTTCACGATAGGAATTCGACTACGCCTTAGTTGCTTAGTGCCTCGATCCATGATTTCGACTGGTTCTCCACCAAGTGTAAGGTCTCATTAATTTAAGATCTTCAAGTGGAACTTGGAGTCCTTCTTCGGCGAGACATCTCTTCAAGTTTGAGACATGGAAGGTAGGATGGACGTTGTTGAGCTCTTGTGGTAGGTCCAGTCGGTATGCTACCTTGCCAATCCTTTCAAGAATCTTGAAAGGACCTACATAGCGAGGAGCGAGCTTTCCCTTTTTCCTGAAACGAACCACACCCTTCCAAGGGGATACCTTGAGAAGTACAAAGTCACCAACGTTGAATTCCAAAAGCTTGCGTCTTTTATCTGCATAACTCTTTTGTCAGCTTCTGGCTTTGAGCAAGTTGTCCCGAATCTGCAAAATCTTGTCCGTCGTCTGTTGTATAAGCTCGGGACCGGTGATTTGAGCTTCCACGATCTCGTGCCAACAAATAGGCGATCAACACTTGCGTCCATACAATGCCTTGAAAGGTGCCATTTGAATACTCTCATGGTAACTGTTATTGTATAAGAATTCGACCAAGGGCAAGTGCATGTCCCAGTTGCCACCAAAATAGATTACACAAGAATGAAGCATGTCCTCTAGAGTTTGGACCGTACGCTCAGTTTGACCATCAGACTGAGGATGGTAAGCAGTACTGAGATTGAGGTGAGTACCAAGAGCTTTTTGAAACGTTTGCCAAAGACGGGAATTGAAATGACCATCATGGTCCGAATAATATCGACGTGGACACCGTGACGACAAATGAATTCATCCGTGTAGATACGAGTCAATTTCTCAACTCGATAGTCTTCACGTATGGGAAGGAAATGAGCTGACTTGGTCAGACGGTCGATGATTACCCAAATACTATCGTGACTAGACGATGTTCGAGGGAGTTTGGTAATGAAATCCATAGCAATACTCTCCCATTTCCAAATAGGAATTTCCGGCTGTTTGAGTAAGCCAGAGGGACGTTGATGTTTGGCCTTTACCTTGGAACAAGTAAGGCATTTTGAGACATGGCAAGCGAAATCTTTCTTCATACCAGGCCACCAATAAGACGCACGAAGATCATGGTACATCTTATCGGCACTGGGATGAATAGAATATCGAGATTTATGAGCTTCATTCATTAGGAGTTCTTGAAGATTATCACGGTTAGGGATCCAAATACGGTCAAGATAGCACATGATGCCATTGGATTTGGTTACGAGTTGGTTTTCAGCACCACACTTCAACTCATTATCGAGGTTACCCTCTTTAACGGTCGAGTATTGTGCCTCACGAATCATCTCTTGAAGCTTTCCCAAAGTTTGGTAACAACGTACACTCTTAACATGAGTTTTCCGACTGAGTGCGTCGGCTACAACATTCGCTTTACCAGGGTGGTAGCGGATATCGTAGTCGTAGTCGTTTAATAATTCCACCCAACGACGCTGACGCATGTTGAGTTCTTTCTGATTAAAGATGTGCTGGAGGCTCTTATGGTCGGTGAAGACCGTACACTTTGTACCATCAAGGTAGTGTCGCCATATTTTTAATGCAAAAACAACTGCACCAAGTTCAAGATCGTGCGTAGTATAGTTTTTCTAATGAATCTTGAGTTGTTGTGACACGTAAGCGATAACCTTGTCTCGTTGCATAAGAACGCAACCAAGACCTTGCCTTGAGGCATTGCAGAACATGACAAAATCATCGGTACCATCGGGAAGGGCTAGGATAGGAGCATTGCAAAGCATGTCCTTGAGCGTTTGAAAAGACTCTTCTTGTTCGGAACTCCAAACAAAAGGCTTATCCTTTTGATTCAAGGAAGTGAGAGGCACGACAATTTTAGAGAAATTTGAAATAAATCAACGGTAATAACCGGCTAAGCCGAGAAACAAACGAATTTTGGACGAAGACTTACGAGCAATCCAATTCTTCACAGCCTCAATTTTCGCAGGGTCAACGTGAATATCAAGTTCGTTGATGACATGACCAAGGAATTGAACCTCCTTTAGCCAAAATTCAAATTTAGAGAACTTAGTAAAGACGTTCAGTACGCAACAGCTGAAGGATAAGACGCAAGTGTCGCTCATGCTCTTCTCGCGTCTTGGAGTAGATTAGGATACTGTCAATGAAGACGATCACGAATCGGTTGAGATAGGGCTTACACACGCGATTCATTAAATCCATAAACACGACGGGTGCGTTGGTCAAACCAAATGGCATGTCTACGAACTCGTAGTGCCCATAACGTGTGCGAAACGCGGTTTTGGGTATATCTTCTTTGAGGACTCGAAGTTGATGATAACCAGAGCGGAGGTTGATCTTCGAGAAACAAGTTGCACCCTGAATGATCAAAAAGGTCGTCGATGCGAGGAAGAGGTATCGGTTCTTGACTGTAAGCTTGTTGAGCTCACGATAGTCGATGCACATTCGGAAGGATCCGTCTTTCTTTTAGACAAAAAGAACGGGAGCGCCCCAAGGAGATGTGCTAGCGCATATGAAGCCTTTATCAAGAAGCTCCTGAAGTTGGCTAGACAGCTCTTGCATTTCCGAGGGTGCTAGATGATAGGGGGATTTTGTGACTGGAGTTGCGCCAGGGATGAGGTCGATCCAAAGCCCAACTGAATGAGGAGGAGGAGGACCAGGAAGATCCTCGGGGAAGACATCAGGATACTCACGTACAACGGGAACTTCACTCACGCTTGAACCGTTATCCTTCTTTTCCACAATGTGGGCAAGAAAGTGAAGTACTCCTTGTGTAAGTACTTGTTCCCTTGGATACACGACATAAGCTTGAGACCTTTGGAGGGTTTCTTGTCATAGACGTGTAAGGAATCGTTATTGGGAAGGGGAAGACGGATGAACTTTTCCAAACAAACAACTTCAGCATGGACCCGCCTAAGCCAATCCATACCTACTATGATATCGAAGCTACCCATTTGCATGGGTATGAGGTCAATGGAAAATGTATTATCGTTAAGATTCAAAGAACAATCAGATAGGACAAAATCAACAGTGACGAATTCCCTGTCAGCGACTTCGACTTCGAATGATTTAGGCAACTTAGAACGTCTACACATCAGCAAAGGTTCGAATTCAACGGATACAAAACTTTTATCTGCACCAGTATCAAATAAACACGTAGCGTAAACATTGTTAATGAGAAACGTACCCGAAATGACATCGTTGGCATTTTGAGCTTGTGCGGCTGTGATGACAAAGGCTCTACCGCGAGCTTGTTGCTGTTGCTGCTGTTGACTATTGTTGTTGTTGTTGCGCAGCGGGCAGTTGTTGGCAAAGTGATTTGGATCTCCGCATCTGAAGCAGGCATGAACGGTAGGTGCAAGTGGTTGGTTTTGATTGGAGGTAGGGTTTTGGGGTGCAGTTATGGCTCGGGCTTGGCTGGTAGGGGCTTGCAGAGCACTTCGACATTGTTGGGCGAAGTGTCCATACTCATTGCCGATAGTGCATAGGCGACAAGGGGCAGTAACCGGATGGTGGAAAGGACAGGTGTTACACTTGGGATGTGGCCCAGTGTATGTTTTCTTGATGGATTCGGTAGAGGCTAAGGCTAGCTGTTGAGGATTTGGCGGAGTGACTACCGCGCAGTTCTTGCTCGAAGCCTTCCGCTTCTTGCCTTTGGTGTTGCTTCTTGGGGGTTTGGGTGAGGTAGGCTCGGTGAGGGCTTCAGTGGTGGCTTGACAGGCTTTCCTTAGTGAAGCCTTGGAGGCTTCACGAAGGACGTGGTTATTGTTCAGTTGGGCAGATAGGAGAAAAGCTTCCTCAAGGGTTTTGGGTGAGGTGGTGTTGACAGGTCCGTGAGGTGAGGAGGGAGGAAGCGTATGTACTTGGCAACTGCCTTTTCGGCTGTGTCGACATATTTAGGACAAATCGCACTCAACTGCTTAAAACGGGTCGTGAGGCCGGCGTTTTCATTCCCCACCTATTTAAGGTTCCAAAACTCGTTCTCGAGTCGTTGGCGTTCGGGGGAGGATGGAATTCATTCTCCATCAGCTTTTTAAGCTCGATCCATGGGAGGGCGTGAGCGGCATCGTTACCACGAGCTTTACGCTTGGAAGTCCACCAATCAAGAGCCCTCGATCGGAATACTCCCGTAGCGTTCATGGTACGTAGGTGGTCGGGACAACCACTTTGGAGAAAATTAACCTCAATGGCGTCAAACAATTGGAGTAACTTGGTGGTGTCCCCTTCATCGGTGAAAGGCTGGGGGTTGCAGGAGCAAAATTGGTTATAGGTGAAGGTTGATTTAGGTGGTTCCACCTTGGAGTCGACGGAGGTGTGGGGTGATTCGGCATTGGGTGGGGGTTGAATCTTGCTGACGATCTCGGGTATGACCTTGGCCATATGCTCGGCCATGTATTTCATGCAATCCTTTTTGACATCGAATCGGAATGGGACCTTGATTTGGACTTCTTCTTACCCATAACACTTTGAGAGGAAGACGTCTAAAGGGTTTGACAAAAGAAGAGAGATTAAGGCTTTGATCATAATGCGTTTAAAAAAATCATTTTTGAGCATATAAGTATCATGTAACACGTATGAATTCACATAGATAGCATGGGCATACAAGCATTCAAAAGCATAAACACGTATGATTTACATAAGGAGTATAAATTTAGTTGGTTCACGAGTATTATTATTATTGTTTTTGGTTACGAAAGGTGTGTGAGTTTTGCAACTGGTTAGAAATGAATATGGTAACAAGTATTAAAACACATAATAATTGAGATACATAAAAGATAGG
Source organism: Scalesia atractyloides (assembly GCA_947069175.1). Lineage (NCBI taxonomy): Eukaryota > Viridiplantae > Streptophyta > Magnoliopsida > Asterales > Asteraceae > Scalesia > Scalesia atractyloides. Next base: position 37,706,206 of record CAMTDV010000008.1, on the reverse strand, counting down.
CTTGATAAAACATAAGAGTGTTTCGGGTTGAGAAACGTCGACTATTCCAAAGTGAATCGAGATCCTTTCAAATTAGAGAAACATGCTTTGTCCTATAGGTAAAGTACTCTCGTCGAGAAGCGATTAATGACACTTTACCCTTCCAGTTACTACACGTCTCTAACTGATCAAAAAATCAAAACTTTGGCGAGATTGAAAATCAAGGAATGGGACTAGTTGACAAGGTGCGGGTTTCACCCCCTAACTTGACAACAGGGTACCCTAAGCGTGGTTGGTGCTTACCAAACGAGGAGCGAATTCCGACTCGTTGGTAAGGGTCCACTGGAGTATGACATGGAAATTCCCATCAAGATGTGGATTTCACTCCTAACTTGATGGTGTAATTTCGTGTAAAATCAAACACGCGGATTGTGAGTGATCACCAAAGTGCTTCACCCCTTTTTTTCGGTGAGATCGTTTCGTTTATAGTATGAGTGTCTTCAAGTCTCAAGTGTGTAAATTGTGTAAGTGTCTTAGGAAAGATACGTTGCATATATATTAAGACAAAAGAAATAGGAAGAAGCAAATAGGAAGAATTAACATTTTAAGCATGAATCAAGAAAGGTTAAGTTGGTCACTTCAACTATAGACTAGGTCGAACATGGCAATTCTACCTAATTCCCTATAGTTATGGCTTTGATACCAATATGTCACACCCCAACAAATGGCAGAAACATCAGAGTGAGACGAACGAGATTGCTCGAGACATCATAACACTAAATGTGACAATATTTAATTAAACAGCCCATTTCATTTCATTCATCAAATTTTCAAATACAACATAATTTAAGTACAAAATAACAACATTGAGATAAGTTCAATCAAAACAAATAATTAACTTAGCATTCTAAGCGTGTTTCTATGCCGATCCTACTAAGTTTCATCATACCAACTTCATCAAACTACAACATGTTAAAAAGTATAGTTCAATAACAAAGTATTGGCGAGGACACAAGTTTGATATCAAAGCATAGGTAGTAAAAACGTTTAAACAAATCCACATGATAAGCTAGTATACGAGAATAAAGTAAACATGGCATGTGAACCAAGTCAATCCTCAAGTGTACCGCATATTAGATTAAAAGAATACTTAACATTGACCACAAGAATACGGGCAGTGCGTTACTCCTATAGCGCTATACATGTTAAGGGAGGCTTGATCGAAGTTAACGACATTTAGTATCACATAAGAATGTACCAAGTAAACACTTCAAGTATCACATAACTATAGCATGTATGATGGATTGTTTGTGTGATCTCATAGAATAAAAGTGTGATTTAGTGTGTTTAAGATAAATTAACATATTGCACCCAAAAGTGTAAAGCATAAAAAGAGTGTTCGAGTGTACTCACGGTTTTGTAAAGTTAATTCCGTGAAAGCGTTTAGGTTGATTAAGGGGTCGAACACCGAGTTATCCTACACAAGGAAACATAGGTGTGTGAGTATTGGAATGACGGTGGAATTTGGTAATTTTAGGAATTTTAAAGTATGCAAAAAGTATGTATAGTCGAAGGTATTTATCTAGACGTTAACGCTCGTTTTTGAGACTATAAGCCCCGAAGGGTGTTTGTGTTTTTATGGATCATGCCCAATAGATTTGTAACGATGGTTGGGTCTTAGATAAAATAACCTAATATTAGAACAAGTAACCATATGGTCATTGTCAAAGGTTCGGTTATATTTATTATTTACATATAAAGTTTACATATATTATTACAAGTTTATCATAATTTCATATAAGTCATGGATATCATATAAGTCATATAAGTCATGCATAGAGGTAGGAGGATAACCTTCATAAACCTCTTTCGTAAGATTCACCAATACACAAATTGCCACAAGGACGATCCAGATGGTTAAGAATATAGTACTTCACTAAGCTACGCTTCGAACCGAATAACCAAGCTAGGTGCATGCATACCGAACATGGCAATATTTGGGGACGTGTCGTAGCCTTGTTACTCTAGTGAAGGTGAACCGTAGCTTAATGGATGGAAATCATCAAGTGAGGGGTGGATTGAAAAGTTGGATAGACAAGGCCTCCATGTAATCACACCTACACCATACACAAGATTGTAAGCTTGGATGGCTCAACACTTGTGGGTTTGAAACCCTAGTAAAACCACAAGTTTAAAGCCATGTTATACCTATTGATTTTGTATGAACAAGTCTAGCTAGCTCACTAACCATAAACTTGATTAGAGGCACAAGTAGCATAGAGTTGTTATGGTTAAAACAAGTTTAAGAAAAGTTTAGAAGTTTAACTTCCAAAACAGAAAGCTTGGCCCTAAAAATGGTATTGTTCCTCCTTGGTTTTCCATGGAAAACCTAGTAACATCCAATGGAGCTTAAAAAACATTGTTGAGGAAGAAAACCTAAGGAAAACTTTGAAACTTTTAAAGTTTGAAAAGATAAAAAGTGGGCAGAAAGTTTACACACTTTTGGACTTCAAATTGGTGGGGTTTCACCTTAGTTTGCCCACGCAAACTTGTGAGAACCTTCCTAGAGGTTATCCAAGGGTGTTAGAACAAGAAACAAGGATTAAAGGAAGAAGGAAGTGAGTTGAAACTCACTTGCAAGCTGAAATGTTTCAGCAGAAAGTTCTGAACTTTGAGAGAACGTTTGGAGGCTTGAAAAAGTGGGAAATGGATGGGGGAATGCTTGTTTATATAGAGGAGGAATTAGAGTTCGAATTAGGGTTGCATGAAATGAGTTTAGGTGGGACTTTTGCTTGAAACAAGAAGATTTTGGGAGTGTGGCAGCTTGCAGCCGCAAGTGCCATATATTCTTTTTTTTTGTTAATTAATTGATTTTGGTAGTTTATTTGTTGTGTTCTGATATATTTATGCCATATTTGATTGAATGGTGGCCTATTTCTAGATGCATGCTTATACGTGCATTCAATCGTTTGATACATACAAACTGATACTTATACGTGCAAGGATTCGGGCATTCACACTCGACATTTATACAAGTTATATGCTTAAATCATGCAAAAATGGTAACTTAAACTAAGTTCTAGGACTAAAAGTGATAAAACTCAAAGAAACTTCTGGAATAATCCACTTCGCGGCCCGCGACCGAACCCTCGTTAAACTCTTGCGGCCCGCCAGACCTCAGCGGCCCGCGATCGAGGTATCTCCACCCTCTCGCGGACCGCGAGAGGGGCATAAACCGTTGAAGTTGGTTTCAAGCTCATGGATTGGCCAATTTTGTGTTTTCTATATTTATTACTTTCACCTAACAACCTCCCAATCTCATCTATAAATACCCCACTCCTTCTCTTCTCTTCTCTCTAAAAGCTCTAAGAGCTCCCTTCCTCTATAAGATCAAGGCTTCAAAAGTGAGTTCTAACTCACGTCTCTCCTTTTGATCTTCCTTCTTTCTTAACACTTGAAATCACCTTTTGGAATGTCTTCCATAAGTCTTCCATGGAAGACCAACTTGGAACATCACCATGTCTAAGGCCCCAAGTGTAAGAACCTTTTGTTTTAATAGTGTTTTTACCCACAAGTGTTGTATCCTTCCAAGCTTATTCTTGAAACAAGACTTGAGTTGGTAGAGTGTGATCACTTGGAAGCCTTGGCTATCCTACCTTCGATCCACCACCTCACTTGATGTTATCGATTACTTTTATGTTTAAACCTACGCATGACCATCCTTGTCGTCCTTGTGACGACTTGTGCATTGGCGAACTATACTAAAGAGGTTTTAAAAGAAAGGTTATCCTCCTACCTCCATGCATGACTTCAATGAAATTACATGATTTTTATGGCCTACTTATTACACAGAATATATATATACACACACACTAACCAAAATCTTGGTGGTAATCAAATGGTTACCCGTCATGGTACTAGGTTACATCACCTAAGTACTTAATCTCTCATTACGATTCTAACGGGTAACCTAACCCATGAAAACACATCAACCCGAATAAGTTTTTAGTGTCAAAAACAAGTATTAAGTCTAGATGATTACTTTCTCGTATACATACTTTAGTATATTTCAATTCCTATATCCTCCGTTATTATTCGAATACTTACTAGCCTATTTTTCCTCATGTAGGATAACTTGGTGATCCTCCAACTCTCCAAGCCCTTCATGGAAGTAACAAGGGGAAGCTAGCAAAACCGTGAGTACACTCGACCCACTTTTCATTTACAACACTTTTGGGTGTAACATGTTTACTCATACCAAAACCACAACACTTAAACTTTATGAAATGCACAAACAATCCTATACACATGAATACTTGATACGATTACTTGGTGCTTATATTTTGGACATTCTTTATGTGATACTTTAGTCATTAACTTGTTTTAAGCCTTCGTTTGACATGCATAAGCGCTTTAGGAAGTAACGCATCCCCCTCCATCGTGTAATCCTGAGGCCATGTTAAAACATCGTGATTGCGTTAAGGGTTTAACTAGTAGTATTGCATGCCTTGTATATGCTCTTGTAGAATCATAGTTACCATGAGGATTTGTTTAAACTTTATTTGTATACGTATGCTATGCTTAAACTTGTGTACTCGCCTTTGCTTTTGCATTGAAAGGTTATTTTAAAACATGTTGCAGGTTGATGCAGAGGATGCTATGAAATCAAATAGCAAGGACTTAGATACACACATTTAGACGTTTAGGTTAATGTTGTTGTATCAATTTTGTTGTGTTGTGTTTACTTGTTTTATTTGTTTCAATATTGTATTATGACCATTATTCTTGAAATGAAATCGACTTTAAATTAAATATTTTCATTATTAGCGTTGTGAGCAATGAGCAATCTATTTCGTCTCACTCTGATGTTTCCGCCATCGGTTGGGGTGTGACAGATTGGTATCAGAGCCATAACTATAGGGAATTAGGTAGAATTGCCATGTTCGACCTAGTCTATAGTTCTAAGTACCCGTTTTGACCATTCTTGTTTATGCTTAAAACTTTATGCTTCCTATTTTGCTTCTCTTCTTTTCTTTTGGTCTTAATACATATACATGATGTCTTTCCTAAGACATTCTTTACACAATACACACTTTGCAGACTTGAAGACACCCGTGACACAAATGAGACGAGTTCACTAAAATAGGCGTGAAACCCACAATTTGGTGAACGGCTCTCATTCCGCTATAATTATTCTTTTTGCACGAAATTTCGCCATCAAGTTAGGAGTGAAATCCACATCTTGATGGAAAAAAATTTCCGATTCAAACTCTAGTGGACCCTTACCAACGAATCGGAATTTGCTCTTCGTTTGGTAAATACCAACCACACTTAGGGTACAAAATCGTCAAGTTAGGGGTGAAACCCGCACCTTGTCGAATAAGTCCCATTCCTTGATTTTCGCTCTCGCCAGAGTTTCAGATTTCCCAATCGATTAGAGACGTGTAGTAACTGGAAGGGTAAAATGTCGTTGGTCGCTTCTCGATGAGAGCCTTTTACCTATAGGCCAAAGCACATTTCTCTAATTTGAAAAGAACTTCAATTCACTTTGGAATTGTCGACGTTTCTCTACCCGAAACATTCCCACATTTTATGATCCTATTCTTTTATGTGATTCAATTTCTATGTGTTTTAATACTTGATCACCTCGTTCATTTCAAACCGTTACACTATTCGCACGTTTACCGCAATCCAAAACAATGTTAATCCTCGTGAATGAACTAAATTTATACCCTTTTCACATTCATACGTGAACATACATGCTATGCTTGTTAAACTCATGCGACTTATGTGAACCTTATACATACTTATACATGCAAAACTTGTTATTTTACATTATGATCAAGTCTCATCCCTTGCTTTATTTCAAACCTCTAGATGTCTTTTCCTAACTCTTCTAAGAAGTCAAAAAGGTCCAACAAGGGGTCCAACAACAACGGTGACTCTATGTCGAAGGAAGATCTCGTCAGTCTAGTGGCTAAGCAAATGGCTGAACAAATGGCTCGTGTTATCCCTGATATTGTAAGCCAACTCCAAACCATCCATATGGATGCCACCCCTAAGTCTTCCGCCGATTCAAAAACCAATGCACCCAAAACGTCTTACCAGTTCACGCACTTCTTGGCTTGCAAACATGTTGAGTTCACCGGCATGGACGGTGTAACATCCATGATCAACTGGTTCGACGCAATGGAGCTTACCTTTCTTCAGGGCGGGTGCCCCGATGACCTTCGAACCCTCAACGCTACCGGGGTCTTTCGCCAAGGAGCCCTCGAGTGGTGGACTACCGAGCGCAACAAACATGGCAACGAAGCGGCTCACGCATTAACTTGGGAAGAGCTTAAGGAGCTCATGAAGGATCAATTCTGTCCTCCCTATGAGACCCATAAGCTCGAAAACGAATTTTGGAATTTTACCCAACAGGGGAGCGACGCCGAAGGTTTGATCGCACGCTTCAAAACATTGAGTATCATCTGTCCTGGACAGGTGGATACTGTTCCCAAGGCAATTGCCAAGCTAATTCGTTCGCTCTCGCCTGTGATCATGAACCATGTAGCCGCTGCCAATCCCAAGACCCTCGATGAAGCTTATAGCATAACCATTCAGCTTAACCACAACTGCATCCTTCAGGGGGCCTATGAAAAGGTCTCTACGAAGCATGCGCACCAGGCCATCGTCGACCCCACCTCTACCGAAACTCCTCCCTCCCAAGCCAAGAAAAACCAGAACCAAAACAAGAAGCGGAAGGCTTCTGTCAAAACAAGCAGTTGTTACTCCTCTTACCCCTACACCACTAAACGCTATCGCCACTACCCAAAGCACTGATTAGCTCAAACGTGGTTACACTAGTTCTCACCCTCAGTGTATCGCCTGCTTCTACCATCATCCCGTCGGTACTCCATGCCGTAAGTGCGCCCAATGTCAGAGGTTAGGGCACTTGTCTAACCATTGTCGAAGCTTTTCTGCACCCCAAAATCAACAACCCTTAGCCATTACACCGAACCCTAACCCTCAAGCCCAAGCAACCCTCGCTCAGGCGTGTTACAACTGTGGCGATCCTAACCATTTCGCCATTGTTTGCCTAAGCGCGCCAACAACCAGCAGCAGCGCCAGCAGCAACAACCTGAGCCTGCTAAAGGTCGAGCTTTCGTGCTCACCTCCGCTCAAGCCCAAAGCTCCAACGATGTTATTACTGGTACGTTCCTTGTGAACCATGTCTATGCTTCTTGTTTATTTGATACTGGCGCAAATAGAAGTTTTGTATCTGTTGAATTTGAACCCTTGCTTAAGTGCGAACGATCTAAGCTGCCCAATCCTTTCGCTGTTGAAGTCGCTAACGGTAAGACCGTTCCTGTTAACTCTATCCTCTCCCGTTGTTCCTTGGATCTCAACGGTCATACATTTTCGATTGATCTCATACCTATGAAAATGGGTAGTTTTGACGTCATAGTAGGCATGGACTGGCTCCAGGAAGTTCGTGCTGAAGTTGTTTGTTTGGAGAAATTCCTTAGCCTTCCTCTTCCTAGCGGTGATTCCTTACACATCTATGGTGAGAAAGATTCTAATGGTCTCAAATTATGTCGTGTATTCAGGCAAACAAATACTTACGCAAGGAATACTTTGCCTTTTTGGCCCACGTTGTGGAAAAGAAAGATAAAGGTCCAAGCCTAAGTGATGTTTCCTTCGTTTGTGAGTTCCCTGATGTCTTTCCGGATGACCTTCCTGGTCTTCCTCCTCCTCGTGCTGTCGACTTTTGTATTGACCTCATTTCTGGCGCAACTCCTGTTGCGAAGGCTCTGTATCGATTAGCACTTTCGGAGATGCAAGAGCTATCAAGCCAGCTTCAATAACTTCTTGATAAAGGCTTTATATGCCCTAGTACTTCTCCTTGGGGCGCTCCCGTACTCTTCATCAAAAGGAAGGATGGATCATTCTGTATGTGTATTGGCTATCGTGAGCTCAACAAGCTCAAAGTTAAGAACCGCTATCCACTTCCTCGCATTGACGATCTCTTTGATCAATTACAAGGTGCGACGTGCTTTTCAAAGATTGATCTTGGCTCTTGTTATCATCAACTTCGAGTTCTCAAAGAAGATATACCCAAAACCGCATTCCGCACACGCTATGGACACTACGAGTTCGTGGTCATGCCTTTTGGTTTGACTAACGCGCCTACTGTGTTCGTAGATTCAATGAACCGCGTGTGTAAGCTGTTTCTTGATTGTTTTGTTATTTTCTTCATCGACGATATTCTCATCTACTCCAAGATGAAAGAAGAACATGGGCGACATTTGCGTCTCATTCTTACACTTTTGCACACCGAACGTCTTTATGCAAAATTCTCCAAGTGTGAATTTTGGCTAAAAGAGGTTTAATTCTTGGGTCACACCATCAATGAACTCGGTATTCATGTTGACCCCGCAAAGATAGAAGCTGTTAAGAATTGGGTTGCACCTAAATCACCTTTTGAGATTCGTTCGTTTCTTGGCCTAGCTGGGTATTATCGTCGTTTCATTTCGAACTTCTCGAAGATTGCCATTCCTTTGACCTCCTTGATGAAAAAAGATAAACCTTTTGTTTGGGGTCCCAAACAAGAGGAGTCCTTCCAAACACTCAAGGACATGCTTTGTAATGCTCCTATCCTTACTCTTCTCGATGGAAATGATGACTTCGTCGTGTATTGCGATGCTTCTAACCAAGGTCTTGGTTGCGTTCTCATGCAACGGGACAAGGTTATCGCTTACGCGTCGAGACAACTCAAGATACATGAGAAAAACTATACTACACACGACCTTGAACTTAGTGCAGTCATTTTTGTGTTAAAGATTTGGCGACACTACCTTTACGGTATAAAGTGTATGTTCTTCACCAATCATAAGAGCCTACAACATATCTTTGACCAAAAAAGATCTCAACATACGGCAACGTCGTTGGGTGGAATTGTTAAACGACTACGACTGTGACATTCGCTACCATCCTGGCAAAGCGAATATTGTGGCCGATACACTTAGTCGTAAGACTCGTGTGAAGAGTGTCTGTTGTCGCAAATCCGTGGAAAGTTTCCACCATCTGATTCGAGATGCGCAATATTCAACCATTAACGAGGGCAACCTCGAAACTGAGTTGAATACTGGCAATGAATTACCACTTGAGCAGAAGAGCAATGGTATCCTATACTATCGAAGTCGTATGTGGATTCCTGATCGTGGTACTCTTCGAACCACTTTGATGGATGAACCTCATAAATCTCGATATTCCATGCACCCGGGCGCTGGCAAGATGTACCATGATATTCATACGTCTTTGGTGGCCTGGAATGGAACGTGATATCGCTCTTTACGTGTCGAAGTGTCTGAACTGTTCTAAAGTTAAGGCAGAACATCAACGTCCCTCTGGCCTACTCGAACAACCTGAAATCCCTGTCTGGAAATGGGAGAGTATTGCCATGGATTTCATTACGAAATTGCCTCGTACTCCTTTGGGTCATGACAACATTTGGGTTATAATCGAACGCCTGACCAAATCCGCTCACTTCCTTGCCATTCGTGAAGATTACAAAGTCGAGAAATTGGCTCGCATCTACACGAGTGAGATCATCAGTCGTCATGGTACGCCCATTGACATCATTTCTAATCATGACGCTCGTTTCATTTCCCACCTTTGGCAAACTTTTCAATCCGCCCTTGGCACTCGTTTGAACCTTAGTACTGCTTTTCATCTGCAATCTGACGGTCAAACCGAGCATACAATCCAAACTCTAGAGGATATGCTTCGATCATGCATAATCGATTTTGGCGGCAACTGGGATTCGTACTTACCCTTGGTAGAATTCTCGTACAACAACAACTATCACGCAAGTATTCAAATGGCTCCATTTGAAGCATTGTGTGGTCGTAAGTGTCGTTCACCTATTTGTTGGCACGATATCGGAGACGTACAACTCACCGGTCAAGATTCTACAAATACGTGATAATCTCCTTAAAGCTCGAAGCCGATAAAAGAGTTATGCTGATAAAAGACGCAAGCCTTTGGAATTCAGCGTAGGTGATCTTGTGCTTCTCAAGGTGTCCCCTTGGAAGGGTATTGTTCGTTTTGGTAAGAAAGGCAAACTCGCTCCTCGCTACGTGGGTTCTTTCAAGATTCTTGAGAGGATTGGCAAGGTAGCGTATAGACTGGACCTACCTCAAGCACTTAGCAATGTTCATCATGTATTTCACGTTTTAAACTTGAATAAATGTCTAGCTGAAGAAGGACTCCAAGTCCCACTCGAAGATCTTAAAACCAACGAAACAATGCACTTCGTGGAGAAACCTGTCGAAATCATGGACCGAGGAATCAAGCAATTGAGGTGCAGTCAAATTCCCATAGTCAAGGTTTGATGGGAAGGTAAACTGGCGCTGAATTTACTTGGGAACTTGAAAGTGATATGAAGACTAAGTATCCGCACCTGTTCGTTACAGCTTCCTCTGAACAAATTTCGGGACGAAATTTCCTAAAGAAGGGGAGACTATAACGCCTCGCTTTTCCTTAGTTTCCTTAATTAGAAAATATAATCGTATTCCTATTTTTGGAAACTTGTATTCGTATTCCTTTTCTCAATCTTGTAATCCGAGACTTGAATCATAATAAAATTTATACTTGAATCATACTTGTCCTACGTGCATTCATTCGTTTATTACATACAATTTGATACTTACACGTGCAAGGATTCATGCATACACACTCGACACTTATACACGTTATATGCTTAAATCATGCAAAAATGGCAACTTAAAACTAAGTTCAAGGACTAAAAGTGAAAAAATCAAAGAAACTTCTGGAATAACCCACGTCGCGGCCCTCGGCCGAACCCTCGTTAAACTCTAGCGGCCCACCAGACCTCTAGCGGCCCGCGACCAAGGCATCTCCACCCTCTCGCGGCTGGAGAAGTTGGTTTCAAGCTCATGCCAATTTTGTGTTTTCTACATTTATTACTTTCACCTAACAACCTCCCAATCTCATCTATAAATACCCCACTCCTTCTCTTCTCATTTCACACCTCAATCATCTCTTCTCTTCTCTCTAAAAGCTCTAAGAGATCTCTTCCTCTAAAAGATCAAGGCTTCAAAAGTGAGTTCTAACTCACGTCTCTCCTTTTGATCTTCCTTCTTTCTTAACACTTGAAATCACCTTTTGGAATGTCTTCCATAAGTCTTCCATGGAAGACCAACTTGGGACATCACCATGTCTAAGGTCCAAGTGTAAGAACCTTTTGTTTTAATAGTGTTTTTACCCACAAGTGTTGTATCCTTCCAAGCTTGTTCTCGAAATAAGACTTGAGTTGGTATAGTGTGATCACTTGGAAGCCTTGGCTATCCTACCTTCGATCCACCACCTCACTTGATGTTATCGATTACTTTGTCTTTTACTTTTATGTTTAAACCTACTCATGACCATCCTTGTCGTCCTTGTGACGACTTGTGCGTTGGTGAACTATACGAAAGAGGTTTTAAAAGGAAGGTTGTCCTCCTACCTCCATGCATGACTTCTATGAAATTACATGATTTTTATGGCCTACTTATTACATACAATATATATATATATATACAAACACTAACCGAACTCTTGGTGGTAATCAAATGGTTACCCGTCATGGTACTAGGTTACATCACCTAAGTACTTAATCTCTCGTTACGATTCTAACGGGTAACCTAACCCATGAAAGCACATCAACCCGAATAAGTTTTTAGTGTCAAAAACAAGTATTAAGTCTAGATGATTACTTTCTCGTATACATACTTTAGTATATTTAAATTCATAAATCCTCCGTTATTATTCGAATACTTACCATCCTATGTTTTCCTCATGTAGGATAACTTGGTGATCCTCCAACTCTCCAAGCCCTTCACGGAAGTAACAACGGGAAGCTAGCAAAACCGTGAGTACACTCGACCCACTTTTCGTTTACAACACTTTTGGGTGTAACATGTTTACTGATACCAAAACCACAACACTTAAACTTTATGAAATGCATAAACAATCCTATACACATGAATACTTGGTACGATTACTTGGTGCTTATATCCTAGACATTCTTTATGTGATACTTTAGTCATTAACTTGTTTTAAGTCTTCGTTTGACATGTATAAGCGCTTTAGGAAGTAACGCATCCCCCTCCATCGTGTAATCTTGAGGCCATGTTAAAACATCGTGATTGCGTTAAGTGTTTGACTAGTAGTATTGCATGCCTTTTATATGCTCTTGTAGAATCATAGTTGCCATGAGGATTTGTTTAAACTTTATTCGTATACGTATGCTATGCTTAAACTTGTGTGCTCACCTTTGCTTTTGCATTGAATTGTTATTTTAAAACATGTTACAGGTTGATGCAGAGGATGCTATAAAATCAAATAGCAAGGACTTAGATACACACAGTTAGACGTTTAGGTTAATGTTGTTGTATCAATTTTGTTGTATTATGTTTACTTGTTTTATTTGTTTCAATGTTGTATCATGACAATTATTCTTGAAATGAAATTTAACTTTAAATTAAATATTGGCATTATTAGCGTTGTGAGCAATGAGCAATCTATTTCGTCTCACTCTGATGTTTCCGCCATGTTGGGGTGTGACATGATCAATTTGATTACAATCAAAGCCTCAGATTTACAAAGATTCAGGAATGAATACGATTACCCGGTTTTGACTTTCCAAAAATAGAAACCCAAAGCAAAGTTACTAAAACGGAAAGTTACAAATGCGAAGCGTTACATCCTTGATGTATCTTACAGTTTCGCGACCTGATATCATGTATCCAACATGCCTATGCACTCGTTTTCAGCCAATCCCAGGGATTCACCCTTGTTAGCCGTCAAACAAATCATGCGATACTTGAAAGGATTCCCTCGCACCGGCTTGTGGTATCCTGGATATGACGACTTCAACCTTGCGAGTTACTTGGATTCTGATTTAGTTGCTGCAAGCTTAATGCCAAATCTACTATGGCTGGTTGCCAGTTCTTTGGAATTCGTTTGGTAACATGGCAATGCAAGAAACAGACCGCGGTAGCTCTCTCTACATGTGAAGCTGAATACGTTTCAGCATCTAGCTGTTGTTCCCAGATACTCTGGATACAACAGTAGATGAGAGACTTCGCACTGCAATTTTTTGACACGCCCATATATGTAGATAATCAGGCTGCTATTGATATCACTAAAAACTCTTGTCAACACTCATGCACTAAACATATAGAAATTCGACACCACTTTATCCGTGATTGCTACGAGAAAAGGTTGGTTAGAATTGAAAAAACCACACTGATGACCTAAAAGCAGATTTTTACACTAAAGCATATGATTGTTCAAGATTTAGAAGTCTTCTAAAATTAAATAGTTTAAGAAATCTGGCATCAGGAGATATTCATGAGGTTGAATTTGAGGATGACGAGGACTTGACGTGATTCTCATCGGTATGACATGTTTTTCTGTAAATATACTTTCTTGAAAAAAAAACTAAAACCAAAAATATGTTTTTGATTTTAGGGGGAGAAAGTTTGGGAAAATACAAAAAATTATAAAAAGTCAAAAAGAGTTGTTTTTGGTGAAAAGGGAGATCATATTACATCAATATGACAATCACAGTATGCTAAAGATATGGAATGTTTAAACAAGTAAATAAACAGGTCTAACTGATGATGTGCCAATAGGCTTCACTCGAGTAAATTGTTTTTCAAGATATAAACTTCAAAGAAAAACTAAGTAACTTGTGGGTCAACATCTCTCAGATATATGGACTTAGTACTCCGACATTTCGTTTGAGAGAATACCAGATTTTGCGATACTAGGTCTTTATATTTAATCTATATATGGGGTATTATACGAGTTCTTCTGATTTTGCGTCAACAATGGCCTAGAACTTGTATAATACTTTACGCATTATTCGCCTACAAAAGCTGTACAAAAATGAGTATGTCATAAACACTTACGACATCTGCAGTTCAAAAGATTCCTTTATGGAACACCACTTAAAGATGATCCTTTATCTTTTTGTCTGTATGGAAATACTAACCTGAGCTCTCAAGGTCTTGCAATTCACCACATTTACAGATACCAATTAGATATATTCACATGCGAAATGATATTCTGGGAATCTTGATACGGGAGTATATTCTGAGATGGGAAACACAGTTACTTCATGTTCCTTAATATTATCTAACATATCTTGAAACAATTTAGAAACGAATAGAGGTTTAAGTGGATAAGTATAGTGGCAATATAGGTAAATCGGTTTAAGAACTTAAAGTTACTACCAAGATCAATGGTACTTTTGATTTGTCTAAATACTTGATATGATTCTGTAATCACAAAACTCACAAAAATATGTATGTAAATACATCTTTACTTATTCTTTCTTTTCAGAAAAAATCCCAAAAATATTTTCAGTTTACTTTTAGCAATTTATCTTAGATTTTAGTCCACCGATGATGAAAACACCGTTGGTCCAAGTCAAAGAGACAGATTGCTGGAGGAAAGCTGAAGTTCATGGGTTGGGAGCTAATCAAGAAAAGAAACCTATTCCAGAACGTCAACAAAGTTCATTAATTTGAAACTTTACATTTTTAAAACAAATCTGTTTTGGTTAAAATGGTCAACAAGGTCATTAACTTGGACTTGGTAGGCAAATCGGATAACCAGGGTCATTAACTTGGACTTGGTTAACTGAGTGGGTTATAAAAACAGATAAAATTTCATAAAAATCATAGAACTGACCCGTACGAGTGACACTGAATCGTACGAGTGACAGAAGTCTTCATTCGCACAAGCTATCGCTCGTACGAGTGAACTCTGAATGAGTATAAAAGGATGGCTCATTCGCACGAGTCAGACTATTGACTCTGTGCGATTGAGATCAGACTTTGTGCGAACCAGTTCTTTTCACTCTATTTTCTTGATCTACGATCCGTATCTATACGTTGTGGAGGTTTTTTTGCACATCTCTTTCAATGGGCAATGTACTAATGCTTGTTTTGAGCCGTTATAATGCCAAATTGGACCAAAAGGACATAAAACGTAGATTTAGGGTAATTGGACCGGTAAGATACAAAATTTAACTCAAAAATGTTAAAATCTGCCCTAATAACCTATAAATCAACATTCAATTTGTTAAAATCTACGCGTTTTAAGTTCGGTTTGAGTAGGTGTTATTTGGTACGGTTTACAACTCGTACGATTCATAACTCGCACGAGTAAGCTTTTCAAATGTCTTATTATCATTTTCACTCATACGAGTGATCATTCGTACGAGTAGGCTCTGTAACACCCTGTAAAATCGTGTTCAATAGTATAGTGACACGTGTTGTATTATAAATATAGTCTATTAAAGACTAATAAGGACTAAAGGAGTCAACATGCTCAAACTGAGCCTTTGAGCGACGGTCCAATGTCAACATGAATAAATAACAACCTCTGAGTGACTGATATGTCAACATGCTTAAATCATTAGCCTCCGAGTGACTAATATGTCAACATGCTAAAAACTTGGCCTCTGAGTGACTGATATGTCAACATGCCCAGCCTCTGAGTAACATCGGAATCAACATGCTTATAATAAGCCTCTGAGTGATCCTTTGCGAAGTCCTAACTCTCATGCGTGCCATTTGTTGGGCGAGAGGGTTCAATTTTGTATATATGTGAAAGTTGGATGATGGTGGGATTAAAAGTGTCAACATGTTAATTTATACCTCCGAGTAACCTTTTAACGAAACGAGAGCTCAGCAATGTCCGGGCATCATCCCGGGTATGCCAAGTATTGGCTACGGAGGGCTAAAATTGCCAAAAAGGTGTTTTAAAAGGTTTTTAGAAGCTTTATAAAGTTAAGGGATTAAAGTGTCAAATTTTGAAACTGGCCAAAGGGCGGTCGCAGGCCGCGAGAGACCAGGCCTGGGTCTCTCGCGGGGCGTGAGAAGGCCTCTGCTGCAGAAAGTTTTGATTGGCTCCCAAACAAAACTCCAAAACCATTAAATTGAAACCATGGCTTCCCAAACTGCTATGCCACGTTTAGGGACACTTGTAAGCTTCCTCTTACACCCCTAAACACCTGGGTTCACCACCTTTGAGTTCTCCAATTATAAATATGGGCTTAAGTTCACCATTTCAACTTGCACCTTTCTCATTTATTCACTCTTCTCCCAACTCTGGAAGTCCCTAGCTAAAAGGAGCATCCGACATAGTTCTTTTGCACCTTAGAATCACTGGTAAGTGTTCCTTCCTTGTGCATTTTCGTTTATAGGCTTTTATAGACAAAAGTCAAGTGTTTTACGAAAAACGCTTTGACTTTCGGTTAAGACCATTATGGTCCAGCCATTGTTCGAAATGAACATCGCTAAGTGATCGTAATAAGGTAGGTGTTAGTCCCTATAAAGGGCACCTCCTGAAGATCATGTTTGCTAGACCAATTGACGGGTCAAAGTTATAATATTAAAAAGTCAAACAGGCCATTTTTCGAAAAAAATATAAATTGATCTTATATATGTTATGAAACCTGTTTTGACACTTAAACAAGTTGGTAATAATTATTAGAACATGTGAGAACATGTTCGGCTCGTCAATTTCAAATCTAGGGTCGGTTCACAACCGAAAGTCGTGAAGTTTGACTTCCGCTTTGACATTCGATTCTGACCCGATTTAAATTAGTTACCTAATGATCTAAAGTTGCATTATGATCATAATATAATGTAGCATAACCCCCTGAGGTTATATTACATGATCATAATCAGAATCCAAGTTTATGTGCAAGTTCCATAATTATGCCATCTTTGACCAAAATGTCCGTTTTGCATAAAACAAGGTTTTAAATAGTAATGAACTTGAAAAGGATGTTAAAACAAGTTATAAACCGAGTTTTCAAGCAAATCCTTAAACTATGTCGATAAATGACGATTTTAGCCCTTGTGGCTTATAAAATGGTTTTAATCAAATCTTTTCAAGGTATATCATTTACCTACTGATATGTTATATTAAATAACATATTTAAAACATTTTATCTGACCTCAATGTCAGTTTTCATTAAACATCACATAAAACGTCATTTTACGACATAAGCGCCGCTTCGACGCATAGTATGGTTTTAAACCATATTAATTGACCTAGACTTGTTACCTACTGATTTTAAAATTTATTTTAAATATATTTACTATAGGTACATGTTATAAACTCAGAATCTCAAATAATTTTTAAACTATGTGTAAAATGCCAAAATGCTCCTTCGGTGCATAGTTTGGTCATAAAAGATAAAATACACATATGAATAACATCCTATTGATGTTATATCATAAATAAACTATTTTTCCAGAATACTCATGATTATAAACTTAAATTATATTTAAATTCCTTTTATATGGTATAAAATTACCGAAATGCCCTTATGAGGCATAGTTTTGTTTTAAAACCTTAACGTGCATATAAATTGATATCCTACTGATATTTTAACTTATTTAAAATGCAACAACATATAGAACTTGTCCATGACTTATCCGGTTACCCATTATCGCTTATAAGCATACGGTTGATTATACGTAACTAGTTTATGGAATTTAACCGAAACGGGTTTAACCTCATCATTTCAATCTCAAAATCCAGAATGTTAATAGTTTACCCATATTATACAAGTCAAGGTACTTGTTGGGATTAAACTACATTTATCCAACATCGTTTAATCTAGCGTCATACGTTTTGATCAAGTACACTAGTCAGTCTATGTTCACGACTTAAATAAGACCGTTAGTATTTAATTGGTTAGTTTATGCCATAATCCAGACTAGAGACTTCCCGGTAAATGCTATCTGCACTTAGTACTTCTATGTACGGCTGAGTTATTAAAATTAAAAGAAGACTAGCTCAGGTAAATACTCTCGACTTATTTCCCCTATACGGGCTTTGGTTACGGTAATTATTACCGCTTGGTCGGAAATGGGATTAATCAAATGCTGGGTGCGGCTAGTAAATCTGCATTATCTGTTTTAATCAGTTTTGTTTGATAACTTAAACATCAGGGGTTAACTACCGTGTCCTGGATATCCTCAGCTCATTACAATAGAAATGGCAACGACCTTAGCGCGGGTGTAGGCATACACCGGATAGACGCTCAATTATGCATTCCCACAAGGTTTGGAGGAATTGACTCCTTCGTGAGTCCAAAGTGGTGTGTACGTTAATTGTGTCTCGGTCTCCGTACCGGGTCCCGTATGTATGGACAAACATGTAAATCTGTTAACAAGGTTGGACGGTTAATTGACCCAAGTTATAATAAGATTTTGTGCTGATACGCACTTAAAACATTTTGAAATATTTTCAAAATGAGTCAGTTAGGTGTATTTACCAGCGAAAGCTGACGTATTTTCAAAAGACTAACTGCAGGTACAATACGAAAATATGCTGGAGGTGCTTGGTAGTGATAGAGGATCTTGCAAATCCTAAATCTGCCTAAAGTCTGTTTTATATTCTTTCCACGTACAATTTATGATCCGCCTGTGGATCTTCTATTACGAGCCTGTATATTATTTTGTATTTTTGAACATTCGGTTTGTAATAGTAATTTTACTCCAAGACTTCCGCTGTGCCGTGTTTAATTGACTATGATGATTATCAACTGACATCACGATGCTCCCCACCTGGGCCCACCGGTGTATGGATTTGGGTCCGAGGTGTGACAGGTTGGTATCAGAGCCAATGTTTGAGAGAATTAAACACTATCCTTCTTGTGTTTAATCTCAAACTTACACGAGCACATTCCTTAGACTTCCGAGTCTAGGCATTGACCTAGGATTACTCATTTCATTATTAAGCTATTAGTATTGTTTTTTAATTGAATTTTTAACAGGATAATGCCGCCACGTGTATGAGGACAAATTGGGAGAGGAAAAGGTCCAATGAGGGGAGGAACATCGGGGCGTATTCCCCCTCAACCTCATAACTCAGATGCTTACCAAGAATCAGGAGATTCATCTCCTTGGCAACCAGCGAGACGCTCTGTCTCTAATAGACACTCGCCCTCACATTCCCAAAATTCTTACCACACTCGCCACTCCTATCATTCACACCATACCCATCATTCCCATTCACACTCTTATCATGAAGAATTTAACCCTAACCACTATTTGAACATGCCTCCAGCCGATCAAAATCAGTTGGATCAACCGAACCCTATGGACGAGGACTCCGACTCGGAGATGCCACCGTTAGGATCGAATACGCATCCCATAGAAATTTCTAACGATTCAAACTCTTATGCTGGATCGCCTAACCAAGGTCCTAATGAGTGGGACCAATATTGGAATCAATTTACCTTCGCCAAAACACCTTCCCATCACTCTTAACCACTCCCAATACAAGAAGATGTCCACATGGAACTAGTGGACCAACCGCAACCACCACCCGAACCACCAAGGAGGAAGCGTGGAGCACGTATGTCGGCATGTGCAGGACAAAGGTCGGGATCGCTACCACCTTTACCCCACTCCTACCCCAAAATACAAGAGGACCCACAAATGGGTGGACCCTCTAATGTTTCACCTATAGTGGAACCAACACCTGCTGTTCAACCACCACCATCGGGTTATACTAACCCAATCCTCACATATCCAGACACGTCTGGTTATGATCCTTTTAACCCGTCTACACCGGTAGACTATCAAGCATGGTCGCAAGACCCCTACATGCAGGCGGTTATGCACAACATACTTTACCCGTCTCCTTTCCCACCTACTTATCCATCGACTGGATATCCAACTTATGGGTACGAGTCTCTGGTTATGCCACAACCACAACCTCCACCACCACTTGAGGCCATTAATGAGGCTTTAGAAAGAATGAAAGAAATGCAGCAGCAAGCGGAGAAAACGGAGAAGAAAACGAACAAATTCTTCAAGAAACTCTCCAAATTGGTCAAGGGAAAGAAGGACGAGTGAAGTCTCTTCTATTATATGTAGTCCCAGTGAGGACATTATTGTTTCTTTAGTCCCTGTGTGGACATTTTTATTTCTTTAAAGTCCTTGCATGGACAGTTTATTTCATTTTCTAGTATTGTAATTTCTAATTTGGAATTTAATGAAGTACTTTTGGAATTATATATATACGTATTCATCCTCTTGAAGAGAGCGTCTCGATTTTACTCGAAATTCATGCTCTGCCATATAATTCCAAAAGACCTTAATAGATTTTATTATGCCAAGTGGCGTAGACCACATACTGTCCAAGAATTGATAGTTAAGTACAAAGGGGTCTTCTATCAGGATAGTTAAGGGAAGTTATCCTTCTATCCAGAGGTGGGGACTAGGTCCAAACCTCCAAGGGTTAGGGTCGAAGGTGACCGGGACCATTAATCAATCATTAAGGTACTCTTATGATAACATTAGGAAGTGTTCATACTCTTGGTAGTGTGGCTTCAGGAACCACACTAACCGTCCAAAGGGCCAGACTGATATGCCATATACATCTGTTATGATGTAGGCCAATATGCCCAATTTATGTCCAAAGGGACAGGCTGATATGCCATATACATGTGTTATGATGTAGGCCAATGTGCCCAATTTATGTCCAAAGGGACAGGCTGATATGCCATATACATCTGTTATGATGTAGGCCAATGTGCCCAATTTATGTCCAAAGAGACAGGCTGATATGCCATATACATCTGTTATGATGTAGGCCAATGTGCCCAATTTATGTCCAATAGGACAGGCTGATATGCCATATACATTTGTTATGATGTAGGCCAAGGTGCCCAATTTATGTCCAAAGGGACAGGCTGATATGCCATGAATTACATCTGTTATGATGTAGGCCAATGTGCCCAATTTATGTCCAATGTGATAGGCCAATGTGCCCAATTTATGTCCAATGTGACAGGCCAATGTGCCCAATTTATGTCCTAAGTGACAGGCTGATATGCCAAATATTATAACCAAAGAGACCGACCGACGTGCCAAACTATTATGTCCATTAGTGACAAGCCTATGAGATATATATAATTGTCTATATGACAACGAAAGTTGTGACATTGCGATCCATTGTCCAATAATATATGGACTACGTCCAAATTGTAGTTTGTCTATGATGGTCCTATTAAGACCTAGGCCAAATATAGTTATGTTAAGCCTAAGAGTTGTGATGTTATTCACACTAGTATAGGCAATGGATTATTATATCCAATGTTGAAAGCTGACATGGTTGATATACCATGGCTAAATGAAGTTATATTGGTATATAGAACCCAAGACTTAAAGATGGCTAACTCAAATGAAGCACAAAGTAGTCACAAGAATGTTGAATATAACAAAGTTGATAACAAAAATATTGATGATGAAAATTTTCAAGCTCGCGTTGATGCGGCTGTCGAAAAGGCCATGGGAAAGGCCATAGAAAGGCTTAGAGAGTCGAGTGCCACTCGGTCTAGACCCTTATCTATTCCCCCATCTTCAGCTCATAAGGAGAGCTCCGTTCACTCTTCAAGTGCGAAGAATGAACCAAAGAAAATAGATTTTGCTAAAAAGTCCCGTTCTGTTAAAGACAGATGTACCTATAAGTACTTTGTTTCCTATAAGCCCCTAGACTTTAACGGGCTATAGAAGCCCTAAAGTGGTTAGACGAGATGGAAACGATTGTAGATATCAGCAATTGTGCTGATAAGGATGTGGTGAAGTACATATCACAATCCTTCAAGGGTGATGCCTTAATATGGTGGAAAGCCATGATCCAGTCTACAGGTAAGGTACACTTGTATAATTTGGGATGGTCCAAATTTGTGGACCTTGTTAAGGAAACTTACTACCCACCCCATGAGGTGTAGAAATTAGAGACAGACTTTTGTCTCTTTCAATGAAAAACCTAGATTGTCGGAAGTATGTTTCTGAATTTAACTCCCTATCTAGGTTAGTTTCCTATTTGATCACCCCCGAATCCAAACGCATTGCGCGTTTTATAAATGGGTTGGCACCCGAGATAAAGGGCATGGTAAAGGTTGCACAGCCTAATACCTATAGGTCCACTGTAGACCTATCTCTTTCCCTCACCCTTGATTTGGTAAGACAAAGGTCAATTAGGACTGAAACTGACGGAAAGAGGAAACGGGAGGATGATAACTCCCAAATATTTAAAAAGAAAGGAAATTTCGGATTCAAGAAGAACCAGTACGCGTCTAATGACAAACCTCTGTGCAAGAACTGTAAATATAGGCGTTGGGGAAAGTGTAGTATAAATCCACAAACCAAACCTTGTGGTATCTGCAAGAGAAAAGGGCATAAGACCTTAGATTGCAAGGATCTTAAGGATGCAGTTTGCTACAACTGCAACAAAAAAGGGCATATAACGTATAATTGCCCAAGAAACCCAAAGGTAATGATTCAAAGCCTGGAGAGGCCAAGAAGGGGAATGCCCGTGCCTTTCAAATGAATGCCAGGGAGGCCGTTAATGACAACAACGTCATAACAGGTACATTCCTCATTAACAATATTTACGCTAGAGTTCTTTCGATTCGGGTGCAGATAAATCATTTGTTGACCATAAGTTTAGTAAACTATTAAACCTGCCCATAAGAACTCTAGATAAAACTTATGAGATAGAACTTGCTGATGGAATGATAAAAACAACATCTTCCATTCTTGATGGATGCTTATCCATTAAGAATCATTCCATCGCTATCTCTCTTATGCCAATGAAATTGGCGGGGTTCGATGTTGTCTTAGGCATGGATTGGTTATCTCATAACCAAGCCCGCATTGCCTGTGATAAAAAGCTTATCAAGATTAAGACCCCATCTGGTGAAATGATCACCATCCCTGGAGACTCACACTATGGACTGCCAGACAAGGTGTCATTATTTAAGGCATCCAAGTGTTTGAGGAAAGGATGTGTCATCTACATGGCACAAGTTACCATAAATAAGCCTAAGCCAAATTTGGAGAACTTATCGGTCATCTCAGAATATCCCGATGTATTCCCAGAAGAATTACCAGGCCTACCTCCAGACAGGCAAGTGGAGTTTAGAATAGATATCCTACCAGGATCAGCACCAGTGGCTAGAGCCCCATATAGGCTGGCACCAATGGAGATGAAAGAATTGAGGACGCAACTAGATGAACTCTTGGGGAAAGGCTTTATACAGCCTAGTTCCTCACCTTGGGGAGCTCCTATCCTTTTCATTAAAAAGAAAGACGGTTCAATGCGGATGTGCATTGACTACCGAGAACTAAACAAGTTAACAATCAAGAATAGATATCCTCTTCCAAGAATCGACCATTTATTCGACCAACTTCAAGGGGCTAGTTACTTCTCTAAGATTGATCTGAGATCTGGATATCACCAGTTGAAGGTTAGAAGTGAAGATGTTCCTAAAACTGCCTTCAGGATCCGATATGGTCACTTTGAATTCTTAGTGATGCCTTTTGGACTCACAAATGCACCAGCAGCATTCATGGATCTCATGAATAGAGTCTGCAAGCCATATTTGGAAAAGTTTGTCATTGTCTTTGTAGATGACATACTTATCTACTCTCTTAATCAAGCTGATCACGACAAACATCTTCGGTGCATCTTAGAACTGCTAAGGCGAGAAAAGCTTAATGCTAAATTCTCTAAGTGTGAGTTTTGGCTCAGAGAGGTCCAATTTCTTGGACACATGGTAAGTGAGCGTGGTATCCAAGTGGATCCCGCCAAAATTGAGGCCATAATGAATTGGGAAGTACCCAAGACCCCAACAGAGATTCGTAGTTTCCTAGGATTGGCTGGTTACTATAGGAGGTTCCTTGAGAACTTTTCAAGGATAGCCACTCCTTTAACTACCTTGATCAGTAAGAATGTTAAGTATAACTGGGTCCAAAGTAACAAGAATTTTTTGAGATTCTTAAAAACAAGTTGAGCAATGCTCCTGTGTTATCTCTACTTGAGGGTATTGAGGAATTTGTAGTCTACTATGATGCATTGCACACAGGCATGGGCTGTGTGCTAATGCAAAAAGGCAAAGTGATTGCCTATGCATCACGACAATTTAAGGTGCATGAAAAGAATTACACCACCCACGATTTGGAATTGGGTGTCGTTGTATTTGCACTAAAACTGTGGAGAAATTAATTGTATGGCACAAAATGTATTATATACACAGACCATAAAAGTCTCCAGCATCTGTTCAATCAGAAGGATTGAACATGCGACAACGACGATGGATGGAAACACTTAATGACTATGATTGCGAGATTCGCTACCATCCAGGCAACGCAAATGTAGTTGCTGATGCCTTAAGTCGCAAGGAACGGGTTAAGCCTATATTGATTAACGCCAAGAGCATTGAGCTCAGAAATAGCTTAAGTGAGAAGCTATTAGATGCGCAGAAACAAGCTCTATTAGAAGCTAATGCTCCTAACGAGGGATTGGGCGGAACTGTTGATCAGTTAGCACCTGGAAAGGATGGAATCCTTAGATTTAATGATAGAATTTGGGTTCTAATCCTTGGAGGACTTAGAGATCTAATCCTCCAAGAAGCGCATAGTTCAAGATACTCAGTTACCCAGGTGGTAACAAGATGTATCAAGACTTGAAGAAGAATTATTGGTGGATTGGTTTGAGGAAATCCATAGCCACTTATATAGCTAAGTGTCTGACGTGTTCGCAAGTTCAGGCCGAACATCAGAAACCGTCAGGACTTCTACAACAATTGGAAATTTCCACGTGGAAATGGGAAATGGTAACTATGGATTTGATTACCAAGTTACCTAAGACCAAAAGTGGAAACCAACTATTTGGGTCATAGTAGATAGGTTGACCAAGTCAGCACATTTCTTGCCAATTAAAGAAACGTATAATTTAGACAGATTGGCTAAGATGTATGTGGACAAGATTGTGTCCCTACACGGTGTGCCGGTATCTATTGTATCTGATAGAGATACTAGATACACATCTCACTTTTGGAAAAGTTTCCAACAATCTTTAGGCACACGATTAAACTTTAGTACGGCTTACCATCCGCAGACTGATGGTCAAAGTGAGCGTACTATCCAAACACTCGAAGACATGCTTAGGGCATGTGTGATTGATTTAGGTGGAAGTTGGGATGACCACTTACCCCAAATAGAATTCTCCTACAATAAAAGTTATCATACAAGCATCAAGGCTGCTCCTTTTGAGGCCTTGTATGGGAGAAAGTGCAGAACGCCAGTGTGTTGGGCAGAAGTTAGGAAGCCCAACTATCAGGACCAGAGATTGTCCTGAAAACCACGGAAAAGATTGTGCAAATCCGTGATCGTCTCAAAGCTGCCAGGGATAGGCAGAAGAGCTATGCTGATAAGAGGCGTAAACCTCTTAAGTTCCAAGTAGGGGACAAAGTCATGTTAAAAGTATCACCCTGGAAAGGTGTGATGCGCTTCGGAAAGAAGGGGAAGTTGAGCCCAAGATATATTGGACCATTCGAAATAATCGAATGTGTCGGCACCGTAGCTTATAAGCTCAAATTGCCAGAGGAGCTTATAAGCTCAAATTGCCACATATCTAACCTTAAGAAATGTCTAGCCGATGAATCGCTAGCAATGTCGCACAAATATGTGCAAATTGATGAAAACCTGAGGTTCGTTGAGAAACCAATTACGATCAAGGATTGACAGGTTAAGAAGCTCCGGAGAAAAATTATACATATAGTAAAAGTTAAGTGGGACGCTTTTAGAGGTCCCGAGTATACATGGGAGGTTGAGTCCACTATGCAACAAAAGTACCCCATCTTTTAGAATAAAATCTCGAGGTTGAGATTTCTTTTAAGGGGTGAGGATGTAACACCCTATAAAATCGTGTCCAATTGTATAGTGACATGTGTTGTATTTTAAATATAGTCTATTAAAGGCCAATAAAAACTAAAGGCGTCAACATGCTCAAACTGAGCCTCTGAGTGATGGTCCGATGTCAACATGCATAAATAACAGCCTCTGAGTGACTGATATGTCAACATGCTTAAATCATTAGCCTCTAAGTGACTGATATGTCAACATTCTAAAAACTTGGCCTCTGAGTAACTGATATGTCAACATGCCCAGCCTTTGAGTAACATTGGAATCAACATGCTTATAATTAGCCTCTGAGTGATCCTTTGTGAAGTCCTAACTCTCATACTTGCCATTTGTTGGACGAGAGGGTTTAATTTTGTATATATGTGAAAGTTGGATAATTGAGGGATTAAAAGTTTCAACATGTTAATTTATACCTCTGAGTAACATTTTAACGAAACGAGAGCTCAACAATGTCCGGGCGTAATCCCGGGTATGCCAAGTATTGGCTACGAAGGGCTAAAATTGCCAAAAAGGTGTTTTAAAAGGTTTTTAGAAGCTTTATAAAGTTAAGGGGTTAAAGTTTCAAACTTTGAAGCTGGCCAAAGGGCGGTCGCGGGCCACGAGGGACCAAGCCTGGGTCTCTCGCGGGGCGCGAGAAGGCCTCTGCTGCAGAAAGTTTGCTTGGCTCCCAAGCAAAACTCCAAAACCATTAAATCGAAACCATGGCTTCCCAAACTGCTATGCCACTTATGGGACACTTGTAAGCTTCCTCTTACACCCCTAAACACCTGGCTTCACCTCCTTTGAGTTCTCCAACTATAAATATGTGCTTAAGTTCACCATTCCAACTTGCACCTTTCTCGTTTATTCACTCTTCTCCATCCTCTGCAAGTTCCTAGCTAAAAGGAGCATCCAACATAGTTCTTTTGCACCTTAGGAATCACTGGTAAGTGTTCCTTCCTTGTGCATTTTCGTTTATAGGATTTTATTGCCAAAAGTCAAGCGTTTTACGGAAAACGCTTTGAATTTCGGTTAAGACCACTATGGTGCAGCCATTGTTCGAAATGAACATGGCTAAGTGATCGTAATAAGGTAGGTGTTAGTCCCTATAAAGGGCACCTCCTGAAGATCATGTTTGCTAGACCAATTGACGGGTCAAAGTTATGATATTAAAAAGTCAAACATGCCATTTTTCAAAAAAAATCATAAATTGATCTTATATATGTTATGAAACCTATTTGACACTTAAACAAGTTGGTAATAATTATTAGAACATGTGAGAACATGTTCGGCTCGTCAATTTCAGTTCTAGGGTCGGTTCACAATTGAAAGTCGTGAAGTTTGACTTCTGCTTTGACTTTCGATTCTGACCCGATTTAGATTAGTTACCTACTAATCTAAAGTTGCATTATGATCATAATATAATGTAACATAACCTCTGAGGTTATATTACATGGTCATAATCAGAATCCAAGTTTATGTGCAAGTTCCATAATTATGTCATATTTGACCAAAATGACCTTTTTGCATAAAACAACGTTTTAATAATGAACTTGAAAATGAGTTTCCTACTGATGTAATATTATAATTAGGATTATTTGGGATGTTAAAACAAGTTATAAACTGAGTTTTCAAACAAATCCTTAAACTATGTCGATAAATGACGATTTTAGCCCTTGTGGCTTATAAAATGGTTTTAATCAAATGTTTTCAAGGTAAATCATTTACCTACTGATATGTTATATTAAATATATTTAAAACATTTTAATCTGACCTCAATGTCAGTTTTCATTAAACATCGCATAAAACGTCATTTTACGACATAAGCGCCGCTTCGGCGCATAGTATGGTTTTAAACCATATTAATTGACCTAGACTTGTTACCTATTGAATTTAAAACTTATTTTAAACATATTTATAGTAGGTGCATGTTATAAACCCAGAATCCCAAATAATTTCTAAACTATGTGTAAAATGACCAAAAAGCCCCTTCGGTGCATAGTTTGGTCATAAAAGATAAAATACACATATGAATAACATCCTATTGATGTTATATCATAAATAAACTATTTTTCCAGAATACTCATGATTATAAACCCTAATTATATTCAAATTCCTTTTATATGGTATAAAATTACCGAAATGCCCTTATGAGGCATAGTTTTGTTTTAAAACCTTAACGGGCATATAAGTTGATATCCTACCGATATTTTAACTTATTTAAAATGCAAAGGCATATAGAACTTGTCCATGACTTATCCGGTGTAGGTCCTCTAGTCCTTACGAATCTTGATAGAATCGTCTATCTAATCTAGAGTGCGGAATCCCCTAGATCAGATTTCACAGAACACACAAGAACACGAACAAGAATTCCTTTCAAACAGTCTTCTATTGATTATAAAACACAATTGTTTTACAATCAATTTAAGACTCTCTCTCTCAATCTCTCTGAAGAAATTCTTGCAGCAATTGAACAATAGAACCAGCAACTAACTGAGCAACCTTAACCCTAATCACAACCTCCCTATATATAGAGATAGGTTATGCTCATGGGCTAGGGTTTCCTACATGGAGTGCTAATGGGTTTAAGGCCCAATTGGCCTACCTGGCTCTCTTTTGTATCTAGTTCAGCCCAATTACTTCTAGTTCACTATTATAAAACTAAACCCGCTAACCGTTCATCATTTTACTAATTACAAGATATCCAAAGACCAAATCCTCCTTGACACAAATATGCACCAACAAACTCCTCCTTGACAATAGCTTCATAAAATAACTTAGTCTTCAGTCTTCTTGCAATCTTCAACATCTTTGAAAAACATTGGTCTTTGGATTGCTTCAGCTTTAACTGCTTCTGTCAGCAACACTCTCCCCCTAAGCTGATGTATCCAATCACCAAACTTTCTAAAGCGTTAGCGTTTGAGTAAACTCCAGTTTAGACCTTGCATAGCAATCTTCAAAACTCTTCAACTTTGTCTGCAATATAGAAAGGAGGTTCTACCATGCATCCAAGCAAACTCCTCTTCACTAAACTTCTCAGTAACACACTGCTACACTCTGTATACTATAAAACAAACATCTCGAGAAACCATAAGAATTTTTCAACATAAGTTAAACAAATTATCATTATTCAAGAGATAGTAAAACTGTATCAGAGATTAAGCACTTCTCAACTCAAACCATGAACCTGCAAAATCTTAAAAATTTTGAACTCAGCTTCTAACACCGTCTCCCCCGTCGGTAACAACTCCTCCATGAACAACCAATATCCCGTACATTAAAAAATATACAAGAAAATGACGTATTTTTGGATTTTTATATTTTCTGAAAATAAAAATACAAAATCATAAACACTCTATTTCTGTGAGAATCACCGGTAAGAAGATCATATCAGCAACGTCAAACTGTTTTCACACTCTTTTATACTTCTATATGCAATATTCATGAATAACAGTTCAAGACGATTACCAATATTGTTTGTCCACTTAAACAAAATACATGAACATTTCAAGTTCCATTACCTCGTGATCTATTTAGATAAGTTATACTGATATACTAGTGTGTCCCACTTCAGGACATACCCCCGCGATCAAAGTTTGCACAAAAATTCATCGTAGTAGGTGAGTATACCGAAATCCATCCTTTTTGATTTACAACGTTAGATAATTGGTGATCAGGTCAGTACTTCCGTACAGCAAAGAGACCAATATCCAACGAGGGCTAGGACAAATACCAAATTTTGGTACGATTAATGCAATTGCACTTTTGAATGACTCTCTAGGAGAGCTTCTTCAATATTTAGGATTTGGCATTTTAGCTCTTTTAAGATATCCCGGTTGTGCCTAGGTCAGCATATATCTGGATACAGCAGAAGGACAACCTTGATACCCCGGATGAAATAACGATATAAAGACCTAAAACCTCAGATTTTGGCAATCTATCAACGCAAGATTTAAGATTATAAAACCATACGCCACTGATATGTTCCCCACTCATACACAGTTTATTTCTGTTTGTATCACAAAGGTAAGTTTATTATTTCATGCCTTTTACCTACTGGTACATCATATGATGAAGCTGCTATCACACTTAAGCAATTTTCTTTTAATTTCAGTGTGACAGTCTAACTTGCTGATGTACTATCATTTCTTCTTTTTTCACATAGTGAAAAACTCATTTTCGGTTTTCCTTTTTTTATGTTTTTGATTTTCTATTTTTTTTTGTTTTTGATTTTTAAAAAGCAGTAAATTATTTACAAACTATTTTTATGGAAAAATGGTTATTCAGGATTCCTCATCCCGTTGAGTTTGACTAAATGTTCAAAACGAGCCCTGTCAAACGCTTTTGTGTAAAGATCTGCCAGGTTATCTAGTGTGTCGACCCGATGTAGTTCAATTAATTTCTTTTCAACACAATCCCGTATAAAATGATGACGAATGTCAATATGCTTTGTGCGACTGTGTTTTACAGGATAGTTGGTGATTGAAATAGTGGCATTATTGTCTATCATAATAGGAGTACGAGTGAAATTCAAACCGTAATCGCGCATCTGCTGTTGGATCCAGAGAACCTGAGAGCAACAGCTACCCGCAACAATATACTCAGCTTCACACGTCGAGGTAGACACGCAAGACTGCTTCTTGCATTGCCATGAGACAAGCCTCCCTCCTAAGAACTGACAGCCACCTGTGGTAGACTTCCTTGTAGATTTGCATCCTCCAAAGTCCGAATCAGTAAAAGCAACAAACTTCAAATCACTAGCAGCTGGATACCATAACCCAAGTTTAGGTTTCCCTTTCAAGCAACGAAGAATCCGCTTCACCGCTTTCATGTGGGACTCCTTTGGATTCGCCTGATATCTGGCACAGAGACGCACTGCAAACATGATGTCGGGTCTTGAAGCAGTCAAGTACATCAGAGAACCAATCATCACCCTGTATTGAGTTGGATCAACATCCTCCACACTCTCATGATCTAGACCAAGATTGTGATTCTCAGAGATAGGTGTATTGAAAGTAGTGCAATCCTTCATTTTGAAACGTGACAAAATGTCATGCACATACTTCATCTGATGAATAAACATCCCATCCTTCTCCTGTTCAACTTGTAAACCCAAAAAGTAGGATAATTCACCCATCGCACTCATCTCAAACTTGCTCTTCATTACCTCTTCGAAATCATGACACAGGTTCTCATCAGATTACCCAAAGATGATGTCATCTACGTATACCTGTACCAGCAGAAAGTCTTCCTTTTTCCGTTTAATGAACAGTGTACTGTCAATCTAACCTCTTTTGAAACCATGTTTTAGCAAATGAGCTGACAGTGTCTCATACCACGCCCTAGGTGCCTAACGCAACCCATACAATACCTTATCAAGTCGATAGACTCGATCCGGATAGTCTGGATCAGTAAACCCGTCTGGCTGTGAGACATACACCACTTCTTGGACTTTCCTTAAAGAAATGCACTCTTCACGTCAAGTTGGTAAACTTTGAAGCCCTTGAATGAAGCAAAAGCTAGGAACAAACGAATTGCTTCCAACCTTGCTACTAGTGCAAACACTTCATTATAATCAATCCCTTGTTGCTGATTGAACCCTTTTACCACCAACCGAGCCTTATTCCTTATCACGATCCTGCGGTCGTCTTTCTTGCAGTTAAACACCCACTTGGTGCCTATTTCTTTCTCTCCTTCAGGTAGATCAACTAGCTCCCAAACATTCAACTTCTTGAACTGAGCTAGTTCTCTTACATAGCTTCAACCCATCAATTGTCTTTTAGAGCCATGTGAACATTCTTTGGCTCCTCTTGGGTAATAAAGCAGCTATAAAAACATTCATTAATCAACCCAGTCTTCTTAATCGAAGTAAACAAACATGAACCTTCGAGCACACCTCTTCTTGTCTGAACACCTGCAGCAGGATCACCAATGATGTTTTCAACTGGATGATCTTTGTGTACTCGTGTGGTAGCAATAGTGTTAACAACCAGATTATCTCCCAGATTAGATCCAACCTCCCCCTGAATATTAGCATTAGCAAACGGATTAGTGAAATCCTCCCCTGAATAGGTTCAGACTCACTATCACTGGAGTCCTCTGGAACTGCACTGGAAGAAGCTTCTGGAGCATCTGTCATCGATGCACTCGATCTAGGCATGAAGTCACACTCTCCATCTTCACTGATCACAGTATGGATCACTTGAGACTCATCTGCATTAGAAAAATCAGGAATATTAAATGATTTAAAAACACTTTCATAATCATATAATATAGGAGGACCACTCATTGATTGTTGAGGTGTATAACTAGTGATTTCCATGTTAAACACCACCTCAATTTTACCAGTTTTTAAATTAAAAACCCTTTTATTCGGTGTTCCAGGCATATAGCCTAGAAAGTAACCCTCATCGGCTACCTCACCGAATTTTTGCTTATCTTTGTTTCGCACAATGGTGCAGGGTAATCCAAATGGTTCAAAGCCTTTTAAGTTTGGTTTTTGGTTAAACAATAGTTCGTGACATGTTTTGTTAAACCGTTAAAACTTTGTTCAGGACATAGTAAGCTGTGTTCATAGCTTCTCCCCAGAAAAGAACTGGAAGCTTTGAATCAGATAGCATAGTCCTTGCGGCTTCAATCAACGTCCTGTTCTTCCTCTCAGTGACTCCATTCTGTTGAGGTGTATAACGAGCAGAATATTGATGTTCAATTCCCTTGCAAAGGCAATAGAGATCCAGAACTTGATTCTTGAACTTCGTGCCATTGTCATTCCTTATCCTCTTGATCTGTGCATCATGGACATTCTCTAATTTTGTAAAAAGATCAATCAGCATCTCCGCTGTTTCATCTTTTGTACCTAAAAAGAAAATTCATGAATAACGTGAGTAATCATCTGTGACAACTAAATAATAGTACTTTCCACCTATGCTCCTTACGTTCACTGGACCGAATATATCTATATGAAGTAACGGATAAGGGGCATCTATGGAATTTACTGTTTTAGACTTGTGAGGTTTCTTATGTTGTTTTCCCTTTTGACATGGAAGACATTTATCTTCCACGTGAAACCTCTGCACTGGCACCCCTTCCACTAAACCATTTTTAATAATATAGTTCATTTTTCGGTAATGGATGTGGGCCATGCATCTGTGCCACAACAATGACTCAGCCTCAGATGCTTTTGAAAGTAGACACGCCACCACAGAAGACGAGTCCTTGGCACCCATGTCCATGACATAAGTGTCATTTCTCCTTGGAGCTCTCATCACTATCCAGTCATCTGGTATCACCAAACCAGGTTTCAACACCAAAGCTTCAGACTTCGTAAAGTGGACCGAGTGACCCTTGTCGCAAACTTGAGACACACTCATCAGATTGTGCTTCAGCTGCTCAACATAGTTCACTTTGTCTAGTGTGATCTTCCCGTTAGTCACTTTTCCTCGACCGGTAATGTGCCCTCCTTTAGCACCTGCAAAATTCATATAACCACCATCTATATTCTCAAACTCTGTCAGCAACCTCGCATCCCCCGTCATGTGCTTGGAGCAGCCACTATCAACATACCACAAGTTGATAATCCTCCTTAGCAGCTCCTACACCATCCAACAAAATTAGTTAGATTGGGTACCCAAGCCTTAATGGTCTTGGGTCTTCCAGATTCATCAATCATAGGAACATCCATCTAGTATCCATAACTCCTAACAGGAGTCTTGGATCTTAGACCTGTTGATGGAAATGGTTTTTGATTTCCACTAGGTCTGTGGTCCTGAGGTTTCCTAACCAAGTTTGGATTTTTTGACCTTGGGAAATTATGGTTTTGGTGCCGTGAATTTTGATGATGATAATTTCTAACGCCATCGTTATAAAAATTTCGATTACCAACATTCTGGTATCGATTTTGATATTGACCTTGACTTCTAAAATTATCTGATTGACCATGAAAGTTATTCATTCTTGGTGAACTACTTCTAGGTCTATCATATCTGCCTGATGTAGATGCAGGCTGAAATCTTTGTTGATTTCTTTGAAAACGAGGAACTTGAGGAGTTCCTTTTTCAGCCTTATCTACACCCTCAGCAACACTCTGTTGCCTGGTAGCAGATATCTTTGGTGAGTTAACCTTCTTCTCACCATCACCACTTTTTGCTGGTTATTTTTCTTTCTGCCTCTCACTTACCTGTGCTTCACTCTTTTTGTTAGGACAACAGCTGGCTACATGTCCTTTTTCATGACATTTGAAACACGATTTTCTAGCCGAAGACTTCTTAATTAAAGCCTCTTGCTTAGATTCATCAGGCGATGATGATGATGATGATGCTTTAGAAGGATCTTGTTTAGTTTGCTTAACTTCTGATTTTTCTTTGTTTTTATTTTTAGCAAACTACACCTTAGACTCTTTTGTAATAACATGAATCTCTTCATTCATGTCACTCCCCTTAACAAAATCAACCTTTTTAACAAAAAATTGTTTTTGATTCTTAGGGTGTGTATTCTTTGTTTTCAAAATAGTGTCTCTGTTATTATCCTTCTTGGCATTTTCAGAACCATCAACACTTCCTGATGTGGAACTACCAGGTGTAGTTGACACAAAGTCTGTAAGCTCTTCTTCATCTGGCAAGAGAGAATAGTCGTGACCAAGAGGTGGTGGAACTTCATTCAAACATTTGAATCCCACACACGTCTTGTCATTACTCTTCTTAAGCCATTCATCATATGTTTCATGACAAATGATGAGTCTCCAAATTGATTTAATTTCTTTTCAAGTTCACAGATTTTATGTTGTGCTTCAGACAACTCTTTGCACTTTTCAGAAACCTCTTTTGTTTTCTCACTCATCATATCGTGAGCTAAGTCAATAACTTGAAGTTTTTCATTTAGCTTACAGGTTAGAATATTAATTTCTTCTTCATAACCTTTAATTTTCTTCAATTATAATGACTCATTTCGTTTTACGAAAAAGTTTGATTCTTTTAAGTTCGAGAGCTCATTAGCCAGACTTTGGTTTGTTGTGTTAATGTGTCAAATTGCAGTTCACAACATTTCAAACAAAAAGAACTATCAGAGTTAGGACATACCTCGCCTGTTGATTTGCTTAGATCAGCCATGAAAGCATCAATATCAGTAGCCATCTTCTTCTCTGTAGTATTCTGTTCTCCATCAGCTTTTTCAGCTACTTTCTCTTGCTCTCCCTTAGCATCAGCTTTCACTTCTTCATCAACAACAGGAGCTATCTCAGCCATGAATGCCTATGAGGCATTGTTATCATTCTCCAGATGAACACTCCAATCATAAGAACCCTCTCTAGCAGTAGAAATCAGGGCCTTTGATCCAGTGTTGTTTGCTGCATTCCTATTGCTTGAACATCTTGAAAGGATGAACTAGAATGTGATTCATACTTTGCTCTTTGACACTCCCTACCAAAATGTCCATAGTTGAGACAGTTGTAACACTTCACTTTTGACTTGTCAAAGCCCACACTTTTGCCAACGAACTTCCTGCCCGTTCTGTTCATGAACCTCTTCACCCTTCTAGAAATCATGGCCCTCTGCCATTGCAAATCCATCTCCTCTAAGTCATTGGGGTCGATCTGATCATAATCTTCATCAAACGTTGCAGAATCAGATATTTTTCCCTGAATATAGTTCTCGTAAGAAGCAACGAAAGAAGCAAGCAATGCAAGGTGTTCTTCAGCACTTTTGACACTCAGAGGCATAGACTTAGAACTGATGTTACTAGATTGTTGTCTCTTAGCCCCTGACGAGCCTCCTGAAGCAGCAACAAAACACACTTCACCCTCAGAATTTGTCACAATTTGTTCATTCTCACATGAGTGAAACACAGTTGAAGTGTCACTAGAAGCACTGTTGGAAGATGAAGGTGTAAGACCTTTATAAATCCCTGGATCTTGAACCTGATCATAACCCGTTTCTTTCTTCTTCATATTGAGCTCATAAGCTCTCAACTTCCCAACAACCTCTTCCAAGTCTTTCTTTTCGTAATCAGCTTCACCTTTTATCATCAACGTGTAGATATCCCACTTTGCAGGTAAAGCATCCAGCAACTTGTCGTTTATCTCCACATCTGTGTATCCCTCTATGTCATAATTATTGATTTCTGACATCAGATGATAATATCTTGTGATAATATCTTCTAGGGATTCATTCTCATTCCTTTGAACACAGCAAACTGTTTCTTCAGCAGATCCACCTTGTTCTTCTTTACATCAGTATTGCCCTCATACTTCTTCTCTAGGGCATCCCACATCTCCTTCGATGTAGTAAAACGTTTGAACGTGTGTTTGATGCCATCAGGTAACGACATCTTGATAGCAGCTAAGGCCTTCTTTTCAGATTCATACATCCTCTTTTCAGCTTCAGACATGTTGACATAAGCAGTAACACGCTGTCTTCCCTCAAAATCATGCGTTGGGTTAGCGTACCCATCTTGAATACAGATCCACATCCGTGTGTCCTCATATTCAATAAAGGATTGAAATCTATCCTTCCAAGTAAGATAGTTTCTCCACCTTCAGCATCTTTGGAGGTTTATTTGTGGTACCAGCCTCATGCTCCATCCTCAACAGCTCATTTAAGTTTGACATATTCGACATTTTTACCGAACCGGCTCGTTAAAAACGTTAAAACTTGTCCAAAATGAGTGGTTACCAAATTATACCGTTAGACTCATCTCGACGATACGATTCTAATGATGTATATTGTCCGATTATAATTTTTGAAATTTTCGTGCCTTTTTTTTGTCTTAAAAATCAATCGAGTCTAATTGTCCAAACGGTTCGTCAAAATTATCTATGGATTAATTTCTATGTCCGAAAACGTTTAACTCCGGTTATATCAGCTGGTTAAGTTTCCACATTTTTATGAGTAACTCGGAACAGTGTGAAATCCGAAATGGAAACTCTGATTAACAATCCGAGTTGAAATCCGGAACAGTAATCCGAATTACTAATCCGAAATGTGAATCCGGAATAGTGATCCGAGATGAAATCCGGACTACACTGTTCTGATCCGAAATAGAATCTGGAATAGACTACTCTGATTCGAAATGGAATCCGGAATAGTACTAATCCGAGATGGAATCCGGAATAGCTACTGATACGAAATTCAATCCGAAATCCAATCCGAAATGGCTTCTGATCCGAAATAAAATCCGAATTGCACTGTTTTCCAGATCCGAAATGCAGATTCTGGTCCGAAATTCAAGTCTTTAATCCGAGATCCTATGCCTTTTAATCCGGAATGCAAGGCTTCAATCCAGAATACTATGCTTTTCAATCTGGAATGCAAGTCTTCAATCCGAATTGCCTGCTGCCAATCTGAAATCACTACAGAAAATCCGAAATACCTGCAAAAAAATCCGAAATACCTGCAAAACCCTAAATCAGCCGCCCCAAACTTAAAGAACAACCTCCAAAAACGCCCAAAAATCCAATTTTTTTCTGCTGTTACGATTCTAAACCGAGCAATAATCAAGAGCCGAATGCTCTGATACCAATTGTAGGTCCCCTAGTCCTTATGGATCTTGATAGAATCGTCTATCTAATCTAGAGTGTGGAATCCCCTAGATCAGATTTCACAGAAAACACAAGAACACGAACAAGAATTCCTTTCAAAGAGTCTTCTATTGATTATTAAACACAATTGTTTTACAATCAATTTAAGACTCTCTCTCTCAATCTCTCTGAAGCAATTCTTGCAGCAACTGAACAATAGA
Organism: Scalesia atractyloides; assembly: GCA_947069175.1. Taxonomy (NCBI): domain Eukaryota; kingdom Viridiplantae; phylum Streptophyta; class Magnoliopsida; order Asterales; family Asteraceae; genus Scalesia; species Scalesia atractyloides. The sequence goes on along the minus strand of CAMTDV010000008.1, from coordinate 37,668,716 downwards.
ACCAGCAACTAACTGAGCAACCTTAACCCTAATCACAACCTCCCTATGTATAGAGATAGGTTATGCTCATGGGCTATGGTTTCCTACATGGACTGCTAATGGGTTTAAGGCCCAATTCGCCTACCATGCTCTCTTTTGTATCTAGTTCAGCCCAATTACTTCTAATTCACTATTACAAAACTAAACCCGCTAACCGTTCATCATTTTACTAATTACAAGATATCCAAAGACCAATCTAAGCTGTTGTCACAAATATGCACTAACATCCGGTTACCCATTATCGCTTATAAGCATACGGTTGATTATACGTAACTAGTTTACGGAATTCAACCGAAACGGGTTTAACCTCATCATTTTAATCTCAAAATCCAGAATGTTAATAGTTTACCCATATTATACAAGTCAAAGTACTTGTTGGGATTAGACTACATTCTATCCAATCATCGTTTAATCTAGCATCATACCTTTTGATCAAGTACGCTAGTCGGTCTATGTCCTCGACTTAAATAAGACTGTTAGTATTTAATTGGTTAGTTTATGCCATAATCCAGACTAGAGACTTGCCGGTAATGCTATCTGCACTTAGTACTTTTGTGTACAGCTGAGTTATTAATATTAAAAGAAGACTAGCTCAGGTAAATACTCTTGACTTATTTCCCCTATACGGGATTGGGTTACGGTAAATTATTACCGCTTGGTCGAAAATGGGATTAATCAAATGCCGGGTAGTAAATCTGTATATTCTGTTTTAATCAGTTTTTTTGATAATTTAAACATCGGGGGTTAACTACCGTGTCATTGATATCCTCGGCTCATTACAATAGAAATGGACACGACCTTAGCGCGGGTTTCGGAATACACCCGATAGACGCTCAATTATGCATTCCCACAAGGTTGGGAGGAATTGACACCTTAGTGAGTCCAAAGTGATGTGTACGTTAATTGTGTCTCGGTCTCCGTATCGGGCCCCGTATGTATGGACAAACATGTAAATCTGTTAACAAGGTTGGACGGTCAATTAACCCAAATTATAAAAAGATTTTTTGCTGATACGCACTTAAAACATTTTTGAAATATTTTCAAAATGAATCAGTTGGGTGTATTTACCAGCAAAAGCTGATGTATTTTCAAAAGACTAAACTGCAGGTACAATACGAAAATAGGCCAGAGTTGCTCGGTAGTGATAGAGGATATTGCAAATCCTAAATCTGCCCAAAGTCTGTTTTATATTCTTTCCATGTACAATTTATGATCCGCCTGTGGATCTTCTATTACAAGCCTGTATATTATTTTGTATTTTTGAACATTCGGTTTGTAATAGTAATTTTATTCCAAGACTTTCGTTGTGCCGTGTTTAATTGAATATGATGATTATCAATTGACGTCACGATACTCCCCACCCGGGCCCACCGGTGTATGGATTTGGGTTGGAAATCCAGGGTGTGACAGGCTCCTTAATGTTTAAATCTTGATGACTCGTATGAAGCATCAATTGTATGAGGAAGTTCTTGTCAAAACTTGAAATTTGTTATATATATTTTTCCATTCGCACAAAGAAGTGGCTTCTATTAAAAAGTAAGAATTTTTTTGAAAGATTTTCTAAGTATTTGAAATGTCTACGCTTGCAGATCAAGAAATCTCCATTTTCGTCATTCCATAATATTTGTTGTCTTCTGGACGAGATTATCCCATAAATCGCTGCATATAGAGAAGTCTTAGATTTTCTCACACTTCTTATCAACAAAGCTCTCACAGATCGTCACATAGCATATCGTTATTGAATATTTCTGGAACGCTGTTGAGTTTGATGAAAATGAGAATGCGATTCTGTCTGTAGTAAAGATTAATGACGAAGATATTCAAGTAAAGATTACTGAAGACTTGTTAGAGTTCAACGATCATGAAGACGACCCTACTGGTTTTCCTGAGTATATAGTTAAAGGGTGTTTTTATAGAATGGGTTATGCCAATTTCGTTAACGCAGCTCCGTTTAAGAAGGCTAACCTCAGTGCTCCATTCCGATATATAGCACACTGTGTGATTAACGCTCTTAGCCACCGAAAGGGCAGATTTGATGATTTAGTTGATTATCAGATGTGCATGATCACTACACTTGTTCTGAACTTGCCGTACAATTTCTCAAGAATGATCTTTTCCCAAATGGTCCAAAATATTCAGCGTGAGAAATTTCTGCAATATCTACGTTTCATTCAGATGTTGCTCGACCATTTGCATCCCAATTTGAAGAAAAAGAAAGATGATATTTTAAAGCTGGAGCATATGGATGTCTCAACTCTAAAGAAGATGAATTTACATCTCAAAGCCTTCCCAAATGCAAAACCTGTTTTCGGAGCTATCATTGATAAAGATTATGTGGCTCCACCTAAAGGGAAGTAGAGGAAAGCGGATAGTGGAGACGAAGATGAAGAGCTGGAAGCGTTAGATGGTTTCATTGTAAAGAGAAACATGTGGTTTTTGAAAGATGAGAGGGGGGGGGGGTTAAGGGGACTAAAAGAAAGCAAACGTCCACATCTTCCTCCAATGCCCTCAAAAGAAGCAGAAAGCATCTGAAAGCACAAGATTGATCGATGAATCAGAGCTAGAAGAGAATGTTGAAACTATGGCTGCTGAAATCGAAAGAGAAGAATTTGGTGTTTGGGAAGAAGAGGTCGAAGAAGCATCATCTTCGAGCACTGATACAGAAGATAGGATTGCTGGATAGAAAGAAAGAGCAAAGGAAAGATAGGTTGAACGTCAGGCTGAGCTTAAACGTAAAGCCGAGGGGAAGAAAAGAAAAGCGTTAGAAAGGCCAGCAGTTAGAAGCTCTGATTCTCCGATAGACGAATCTAAAAGAAAAGTGCAGAAAAAGATTGTTCAAAAAGAAAATGTTGAGCCGTCTCCACCAGCTAACACCACAACCAACACCGCAGCCAACACCACAACCCTCACAATTTCAACCTAGTTCAATTTTGATTTTGATATCGGTGATATACTCGGGGGGGAGGATTTCTCTGCAGACATGTTTAACGATTCGCGTATTGAAGATTAGAGAAACAAGTTATGTTAAATAGTGTCAAAATTGCTGAACTTCAAGAGCAACTTAATGGGCTGAATGCAGAAAAACAGCAGCTTGAAGCTATTTTGGCGAATATAGTAAATGAAAATGAGCGTTTGAGAAATCGAATGGCCGAATATGATGAAGAACGTCTCAGGATTCAAAGAAAGATGAGTCTATTCGAGAAGATACTCACAAAGAAACTCGGAATCAATATAGCTGCTGAAATTGATGAGATTGGGAAAGCCGAAGCCAAAGAAAGGGTTGCCGAGCGTGAACGCATTGCCAAAGAACTATCTGATGCTCAAGGCAAGGGTAAGGTGAAGGTAGGTGAGGATCTCGTGATTGTTTCAACTAAGCCAGAAGATGAATTTGTGCCAATAACTTCTGAGGTGGTGGTGTATTCGGTTTCGAAAAAGTTTGTGTTGGTGGGAAAGCCTAAAGATGTTGATATTAACACGTCGAATCTTTCAGCAAAGCATCAAGGATGGCTAAATAAGAGGAAGTTGGAGAAAGAGATTGAAGCTGAGATAGATGAATTTGATGAAAATGATGAAAAAGAAAAAGAAGACTTGGATGATTTCGACGATCTATTTTCTGACAAGTCTGATGATGATAATGATGGTGGTAATGATGAATTAGGTGGTTCAGGTGTCCTTGTTACAGAAACTAATGTGAATGATGATATTGATTTTTCTGTGTACTTGGATGATTCTGTGAATCAAGTGAACGAAGATAGAGATCAGGGAAAGTCTTATAGCTCTAAGGATGCCCAGCAGGCAGGAATCTTCACAGTGTCTGAAATGTCTACCATTCCTGTCATGCCAAAACTGAAGATTTTATATTTTGAGCATGATGCAGAGGAAGGGGAGTTTGTCCACAGTTATTCTAAAGAAGAAATTGCTAATATGTTGGGCGTGGACGAAGAAAGTTTTGAGTGTGATTTCGAAGAAGAACTTAACGACATCAGTGCTTTCGAGCCTGTAGATTATGTCTTCAAACATGTGTCTGATGCACATGACTATGATAAAGTTTTCGTGGAGGATGATTCTGATGACGATGATACAGATGACTCCCCAACTTTCAATGAACTGTTTGCAGCTGAAAATGATGATCTTTTGAAGCGTAAAGTTGAAGAGGCTGTTAAACAAGGAACCGTTCCTCAACAATTATCTGCCGAAGAAGTTGCTGAAATGAGGAAGTAGTGGTTTAAAGTAGCACCAGCTGAGCTAAAGTTCAAACGTCGCTTAGCATTCTTTACGCGCGATGCGGATATTTCTTTAGGGGATATTATTAGCTGGGGCTGGATCGAGGAGCTGAATGTTTATTCTATTAAATGGGAATATGGGATCCAGTATTTTCGATACTTGAGCGACATCAAGACCCTGCCATTCTGGGATATCAAAGAGCTTGTGTAGACAAAGATGATTAATCTTAAGATGAAATTTCATGACCAGGGCTGTGGAAACTGATCAAGCTTGAAGCAACTCATGGATTTATTCACTGGAAGCCTCATATCCCTAAGCGAATTACGAAGATCGATCCAGTAACAAAAGAAAAAAGATGTGACGCTAATCGTAAAGAGGCTGAAAGGTATGAAAAATATGCCTCTTATCAAGATGGAACAAGACTTCTACAAGATCTTCAAATAGTGGCACTATGATTCATGTACAGGTGAAGCTGTTATATGTGTCCATACAGAAGATGATTCTTGGAAGATTACAGAAGAATTATCCGAAGCCGTCATAGCACGCAAACGTATATACGGACTATGGCGTGGCGTTCGATTACTAGACCCAATGTGGCTAGTCAATCGTTCAAAGAAAGATATTGAATGCTTGTTCTACAGCAAGATTAGTTTTGAAGAGAAAGATAAAGAACAAGCGCTCCAGTTCCAAAAGATAGTTAATGTCTATTTTGCTAATGATGTACATTCAGGAACAGCATGGAACACTTCTTGGAGAAAGCTGGAGGAGATCGAGTAGAGAAAGAAAGATAAGAAAGAAGAAAGAATTGCTGAGCGAGCAAGAATTGCGTTGCTAAGGAGCTTTCGGTTTGGAAATATAGTTAACTGGCTTCCTCCTACAGATCAGACGCCAATATCTTCCGAGGAGCGTCGCAAGCCGTCGAAACGTTTCTTTGGTCATTAATTGTCAGATCTTTTGAAGAATTTTTTGAAGACTATCCAAGACTGCGACAACACCCAAGGGGGAGTTTGTTGGTGCATAATGTCTATTGCCTATGTCTAGGATACGTTGTTAATGTATATAGAGCTTAAACGTCGAATATTTTTTGTGTATATATGATTTATATGTTTGTAGCTTGGCTCATACGAGTGAGCATAATGGCTCGTACGAGTGACACTCTGTCACTCAAACTAGACATCACTCGCACGAGTCACACACAAACACTCTCCTCCTGTGCGAGTCATGTCGACCTATAAATAAAGAAGACTGAGTGTTGTGTTAGTTATCTGTTGGTGGATGTACGGCGAAGCCCTGTCAAACTGTTTATTCGCTATGTAACTGTTCACGTTATCAGTACAATTCAAGGTGTTTAAGCAGTATATCTTACTTGTTTGTTTGTCAAACTCACTAACAATGAATTCCACCTCTATTAGCTGAGTCAGATCGGTCCAGTGCTCATCAGAGGAGAGCCGATCCCTTTTTACAAGTTGGATGTCAAATCAGCTTTCCTTTACGGAAAAGTGAAAGAGGAAGTGTATGTTGGACAACTACCAGGGTTTTTCAATCTAGTGCATAAAGACAAGGTTTACTTACTAGATAAGGCGTAATACGGGTTGCATCAGGCCCCGAGAGCCTGGTATGAGACACTCTCTCAGCACCTGTTAAACAACGACTTTACCAAAGGCACTGTTGATAGCACACTCTTCACATGGGAAGTGAAAGGACATCTGCTGACCGTACAAATCTACGAGGATGACATCATCTTTGGCTCTACAAATGATACGTTGTGTAAAGAATGTGAAGAAGTCATGAAAAAGAAATTTGAAATGAGTTCAATGGGAGAGATGAAGTTCTTCTTGGGGCTTGAGGTTGATCCGTTGCCTGATGGTATCTTCATCCATCATACAAAGTACGTCAATGATATCTTGGAGAAATTTGAAATGTTGGGAACGTCACCATTATCTACTCCATTGGCAATTAATCATGGCATCTATCCAGACGAACATGGAGTCAAGATAGATGAAACCTTATATCGATCGATGATTGGATCACTGATGTATCTTACAGCATCAAGACCAGACATCATGTATCCAGGATGCCTTCACGCATCAATCGAGTCCTCGAGTGTCACACCTAATGGTAGTCAACCAGCTTGTGGTATCCGCGAAATGACAACTTTGACATGCAGGATATTCAGACTCTTTCGGATGCTGCAAACTTAATGCCAAATATACAACGGCTGGTTGCTAGTTCTTCGGAACACGCTTAGTAACGTGGCAATGCAAGAAGCAAACCACGGTCCCTCTCTCTACTTGCGAGGCTGAGTACGTTTCGGCTTCCAGTTGTTGTTCCCAAATTTTGTTGATACAACAATAGATGATAGACTTTGGATTGCAATTTCTTGATACGCCATATATGTAGATAACAAGGCTGAAATCAATATAGCTAAAAACCCGGTTCATCACTCTAAAACTAAACACATTGAAATTCGATTTCACTTTATCCGTGATTGCCACGAGAAAAAGTTGATTCGAATAGAAAAGATCCAAACTGATGAGCAAAAGGCAGATTTTTATACCAAACCATTTGATCGAATCACATTTAAATATGTTTTCAGAATTATGGTATGAAAAATCTAACATCAGATGGGAATTAGAGGTTGAATACGGATCGAATGACGAGTTTTTGTGATTCTCTTCGGCTTGTCACATTTTATGTAGTTTTTTAGAATTTCTTTCTTTAAAAATAAAAATAAAAAATATGTTTTTGATTTTAGGGGGAGAAATGTTGTAGAAAATACAAAAACATTAAAAAAATGCAAAAATGTACAAAATCATGAAAAAGACAAAAAGAGTTTTCGTGTGAAAAGAGGAAATTATAGTACATCAGTGGGCTATCACGGTATGCTAAGGATTTGTAGTGTTAAAAAGTTTAAATAGGTCTCGCTGAGGATGTGCCAGTCGGCTTCGCTCATTAAGTAGATTGTTTCTGAGATATAAACTTAAAAGAAAAAAAGCTTCTTAATTAGTGGCTTAACATATCTCGGATATATGGTCTTAGTACACGGAAATTTCATTTGAGAGATTGCCGGATTATGAGATACTAGGTCTTTATAAATAATTGATATATGGGGTATTATAAAAGTTCTTATGATTTTGCGTCGGTAATGGACTAGAAGTTATAGAATATTTTGCTTTTAAAACCCAAAGACTGCAGCAAATTATAAGTATCGAAAGATCCAACAATTGTAGTAAAAGATTCCAAATTGGAACACTACTTTCAAGACGAGCCTTTATCTCTTTGTCGGTACGGTAGTACTAACCTGAGCTCTCAAGGTCTCGCATTACCCAGATACAGATATCAGTTAGATATATTCACCTGTAAGATGAAATCCAGGGAATCTTGATACAACAGTATATTATGAAGTGGGAAACATGGTTAAGTCAAGTTCCTAAAATTACCAAAATGTATCCCGGATCAATTGAGAGATGTGTAGAGGTTTATGGGGACAAGTATACTGAAAATCAAAGTGAATTTGTTTAGTACTTAAAGTCTTACAAAGGTTAACAGTACTAGTGATATGTCTCATAAACTGATATGATTCTCTAACACAAACTCACAAAAATATGTCTGTAAATATGTTTGTACATAGTTTATTACATCTTATTTCAGAAAAGTCCAAAAAGATTTTTAGTATGTTTTAGCATAAATTTTGGAAAAATCAAAAATATTTTACTTCTATCTTAGTTTCGACTACCGATGATGGAAAGCGGATCTTCAAAATGTAGAGATGCTGAATGCTGAGAATTCCAAACCACAACGCATTGAGAGCTTATCTGAATTGTGAATATACTTTGAAAAGATCAAAAGTTCATTAACTTGAAACTTTACATTGCCTAAAACATCAGTTTGATCACAAAGTGTTCAACCAAGGTCATTAACTTGTAGACAAATAAGTTAACCGGGGTCATTAACTTGGACTTGGTCAACTAAGTGGATCATTAAAACTGGTTAAAATGAACGAAATGGTAAAAATCAGATTTTCCTTCGCTCAAAGGAGTTGTCTTCGCAAGAAGATAATTATCTTCGCACGAATATAATCATCCTCGTACGAAGATAGTTGACTGTACATATTATCTTCGCACGAAGATAATACATATTCACTGTTACATTTCCTCTGGAGCGAAGATAATTTTGAATGTCACATAACGAAGTGATGCCTGAATTTTAGCTTGTAGTGGTTGATTGGCACACCACTAACAATGCTTAAGGTAGTTTGGACCTAATAGAACTCGAATCGAACTTAAAATCAATGTTTTCGGTAAAATGAACATAAAAACATAAATTTAGGACAAACTAATGGGCCAAAGTTAAAATTGAACATACCATTGTGTTAATCGTCACTTTTAGGTTGTTTTGAGAACATCAATTTCACGAAAATCGAGAAAAAATTATCAAGTGTGTATAAGGTTACTTTTGCACGAAGATGAAGTGCAAAATTTGTATTTTGATTATTTACCTTCGCACGAAGGTAAAGGTCAATACCTTCGCACAAAGGTACGACATATTTTTCGAAAAAATTTCTAAGTGTTTTCGTGTTTGTGTTTGTGTAGGAAAAGAAATCGAACTTTAATAAGAAACACAACATCTATTATGTTCTTCATGAGAGTATTCAAGAACTTGCTCCTTCCAAGTCAATATTGAAGTTTATGAGCGAGTTACCGATTGTTAAAGCGCTTACAGACCATCACAAGGCTTATCGCTCACACATAGAGAGGTTCTAGGAGCATGAAAAGTTTGTACCAGATAAGAAAGCTATATGATCTTTTGTGCAGATTGGTAATGAAGATTAAGCGGTGTACATTACTGAAGGCTTGATTCCCTGAGTGTTAGATCTTAAAGATTAAGACGAAGATCCAATGATGTATACTGAGCGTATGTGCAAAGGATGCTTCTACAGAAGGGGCTATAAGGGGCATGTCAACACTCAATTCAATAAAGCTTATCTCGGAAGGCCTTACAAGTTTTTCGTACATTATGTGATATCTGCATTAAGCCACAGGAAACGGGGAGGTGATGCTATAGTTGATTATCAGATGTGCATGATCGTTGCACTTGCGCTGAACAAGCCTTACAGCTTCACCAAGATGATATTCGAGCAGATGAAGCTGAACATTGATAAAGAAAAGTTTCTGCAATACCCCAGATTTGTGCAGATTATGTTGGATGACCAATTTCCCAACTTAGCGGAAAGCAGAATGATGTGTTGCTGTTGGATCACATGACAGGGTTATCTTTGGTGAGATTGAATCAATATCTGAAGCAGACTACCGAGCCAGTGACAAGGAAATTCTTTAGAAGTTTTAAAGACAAGAGATACAAAGCACCTCCGAAGGATAAATGGAGAAATGAAGGTAGTGGTTTCGATGATGAGGCTGCTCAGATGGATGGTTATGAGCCTAAGAGAGGTGTGTGGTACGAGAAAGAAAGTGCTAAGAAACAAAGTACTCCAAAAGCCAAAGGTCAGAAAGAAGAGAGAATTAATCCTCAGAGATGAAACTACTGATGAGGAAGTAGAGATTGAGCAAAACATTGAGCAACATGTTGAAGTAGATGTGAATGTTGAGGACGAGGTATTTTCTGCTACCTTCAATAGAGAGCAGGAAGGTGCAGGTGGTGATAATGAAGATTCTGAAGATACATTTGATAGAGTTGAAAAAGCTGAAAGGTTGGCTCAGATCAAGAAGAAAGTGGTTGGAGATGACGATGATGTGTATATTCCGTCTAATAATGATTCTGAAGTTGAGAGACCAACTAAGAAGGCACGAAGAGTAAAAAGTAAGCCTGGTGTACTGAAAAAGACTACTGGGTCTCCCGCAATAAAGAAAGCCAAAAGGAAATACATGAGGAGAAAGACAACAGAGGTTGAAAGTGTCGAACAACCATATACGTCACCTATTCACATTTCTTCACCACAACAACCACCATCACCACCACCATAGCCATCACCACAACCTATCACACCCTCACATCAAACTCCACCACAACCAATATCTCCACAACATTAAACATATCCACAAACTCAAACAAAACCCAAACAACCAACACCTAAATCAGCTCCGAAACAATCACTGTCAGATAGATTTCCTACAGACTTTGGGGAGATTCCATTTACAGAAGGGCTAGATGAAAAGTTTGATATAGACATGTTCAATGACTCCAAAATAGCAGAACTGGAAAGCATGATCAAAGCCTTGGAAGATAATAAAGAAGTATTGGAAGGCATAGTGAAATTTCTTGAAAATGATCGAGAATATATGAAAGCTGTGATCGAAAGTCTGGTGACTGATAATGACATGTTGAGACGGGCGGTAAATGATTTTGAGGATGAACGTGCTCGGAGTAATCGAAGATATGATTTATTTCAGAAGGTATTGGCTAGCAGGTTGGGGATAGATTTTGCTGCTAAGTTTGATCGTTTAGAAGTTAAAGAAGCAAGACAAAAAGCAACTCAACGGGCTAAGAAGGCAGAGGAAGATGCTAAAGCTTTGGGCAAGGGGAAAGAGAAAATTGATGAGGTTCATGTGATAGAACAATCAACGCTAGAAGCTAAGTCTGTACCAGAAATTACTACTGTTAGTGTTGAGAATTAGGAAGAGGTTGACATAGATGTTGATGCTGAACCGGTTAATTTTGTACCTGTTGGAAGACTGGTGGATGTTTCTGAAAATCATATGATTGAAAAGATTGTAGAACGAAGGAGATTGTATGCTGAGATAGATGTAGAGTTAGATGAATTTGACGATGACGAGGAGGATGATGAAAAAGATAAAGATGATGAAGATGATAGTAAAAAAGATGACGATGATAAGGGTGATGGTGACGATAACACTCAGGGAGGTACTAGAGTGACGATAGTTGAAACTACAAAGATAAACGGATTTTTTGATTATGATGCTTACCTGAATGATTTTGCTATCCAAGAAGATGATACGCAACGCCAAGGGGAGCAGAAAGAGCAAACTCACGATGAAGAACAATCAGGAATCCTCACAGCTACTCCATTTACAACTGTTCTTGATTGTTATAAGCCCCGAACTTTGTATTTGGAACATAATGTTGAGGAAGGCGAGTTTGTGCATAATTTGGAACATAGTTGAATAACATCAGTGCATTCAAGCCAAATGATTATGTTTACAAGCATATACAAGATGCTGATACGTATGATAGGGTGACTATTGAAGATGCATTGGATGATGATGAAGTGATCAAGTATTCTGGTGAAAGAACTGATAACTTTCCAACTTTTGAAGAGTTATTCAGTGTAGCAAACGATGATATGTTAAAAAGAAGGATTGAAGAGACAACTATAAAGGGAAGTATTCCGAAACGTCTATCCAAAAATTGATCAAGCTAAGAAGACATTGGTTAAAGAGCTACCAAAAGAAAGGAAGTTCAGATGACCGTGAGCATTCTTCAAACGCGACAAAGATAAATCTTTGGGTGATATTTTGAGCTGGGGATGGATTCCTGAGTTGGATGTTTATGCGATCAAAAAGGAATATGGTGTTCAATACTTCAGATATTTGAATGATTTAAAGACGTTGCCATACTAGGATATCAAAGAGCTTGTACAAACGAAGAGTATTAACTTCCTAATGAAGTTTCATGATAAAAGATTATGGAAGTTAATCAAATACAAAGCAGCTCATGGTTTTAACAAGTGGAAACCATTGATTCCAAAGAAAAAGATAAAGATTGACAAAGTTACTAAAGAGAAAGATGTCACGCTTATGATAAAACGGCCACGTGTGATGAAAACCATGTCGTTGATGAAGATCGAACAGGATTTCCATGAATACTTTCAGTGGTGGCAAGTGGATTCCGAAACAAGTGAAGCTGTTATTGTTTTGAAAGCTGATAACATCTGGGATATTACTAAAGATTTGAATCCAGAAATGATTGAACGAAAGAAGATATGGGGATTGTGGAGAACTATTCGTATACTAGACCTAATGTGGCTAGTTAACTGTTCGAAAGATGATATCAAATGCTTGTTCTTCAACAAATTCTTTTATGATGTAAAGGAGAAAACACAAGCGATGCAATACCAAGGCGTGATTAATGTTTGCTATGCACAGGATATTAATTCAGGAAAAATGTGGAGAATCAACATGGAGAAAGTTAGAGAAAGAAGAGTTTATGAAAGAGGAACAAAGATTGGAGAAGATCGAAGAAAAGTCTAAAGAAGCTCGATTATGAAGATTTTCAGTTCATCAAGTGGGCTCCATCGACCGATCAAACGCCAATACCGTCTGAAGAGCGTAGGAAGCCCCGCAAGAATTTCTTTGGTCGTTAAAGTCAAATATTTGAAGAGTTTGAAGACATACCAAGACTACAGCAACATCCAAGGGGGAGTTTGTTGGTGCATAATGTCTATTGCCTACGTCTTAGGGTTTTGTCTGTATTTTGTAATAGGGCGAGAATGTTAGATTTACATTGTTTGTATTTAACTTCGCACGAAGGTAGCATGTCTATATATAGTTAGTGTGAGGTGTTAGTGTGTAGAACTTTTGCGACTGAGATGGTGAAGCTCTATCGGATTTCTTGATCATTTGCAACTATTAAACATTGAATGAAATCAGTTAATTGATGAAATAATCTTGCTAATTATCACTAATTCATATGAATTCCACATATATCGACTAGATACTCAAATTAGGACCTTTGCTATTGAACAAAACGATCCTACACTTCCACATAGGCCATGGATCTGATGATAGATCTTGTGTAGAAGATGGTCTTAGTTTCTTGAAATGTTTAATGTTAAGAAGTTAAACAAAAATAACTTCGGTTTTTTTCAACATCAAAATCTATTAACTTATAGAATTATTTAATTATTAAATGATTTAACAAAGCTTGTATATAGCTACGCAACCTAAAGAAAAAAAGTTTTAATGATCAATCAATATATGAAAAGAACCAACTATTCGTTTATATGTTTAAATACCAATAATTTGTTAAAGCACATAATTTGAGATCTACGTGATAGATATATTCATATATATATATATATATATATATATATATCACTCAAAATGAACTAATTACAATGATATGTTTACAACCTTGATAGGTATGTCACCAGATTAAATAAAAACTAATTTACGTATTATCAAGTTCTAACCTATGGCAATTTAAGTGTTATTTGTATGTTGTTGTACCTATGCTATGGTTCTTTGTACATTTGGTGGGTTTACAAACCGCTATTTATCGTAGTTGTGCTTCAGTTGTACGCCACCACTGCCTCTGCCCTACTCCTCGCCCCTTGTCGTCCCTTATCTCCGACGTTGCTAATTTCTTGGTTGTTTCTACCATTTTACCAGTCTTCACATCTTTTATAGGTAACCCCTTGCCTCGATTAGGTTTCTGTTACTTTTTTTCGAGCTTTTTTGATGGTTGTGGGGTTTGCATGTATCTGTTGATGCATTTGTATTTGCAACTATCTCTAGCTACCACCATACACTGTTGTGGTTGTTTATGTTTGCGGGTTTCATATGTATCGGTCGACGCATGTCATCCTAGGGATGTTTTTTCCGCTACCGTCGTATAACCATGTGGTGTTTATTGTTTTGGTTGTTCTATTTTCTTGGAAAATTTTATTACACATTTTAGGGTTTTATTTTTTCAGGCTGCTTTGACCTAACTAGGACAGTTTGTTTGAGTTATGGGTTGCCATCAATGAAGGTGAGACCTTTGTATTCATTCGAGATTTTACTTTGGAAAGCAGATTCGTTGAATTACTTTATGTTTTGTTTGATGTATGCGTATGACTCGGTACTATGAAGATAATCGTTATTCATTTGAGAGTTTTGGTTGTGATGTGGCTTCTGATTGGGCAAGTCATGTTTTAATGCAACCATTTAAGACTTCTGAGCATGTAATGTGACACCTGACTATTTAGAGTCTATACCGTACCAGTGTAACACATGTTCATTATGAATAAAGGCATTATTTGATGTTAATTAATGATATTTGGTGTTCTAGCAAGTCTAATTTTTATATAAAGTTATTGTTGGTAAAAACAAGATATAATTTTATCGCTTAACGAACAAAATGTGAAACTAACGTCGGTAACAGCCTAGTAAATGTTAAAATTCTAAAATATACCATATGATTAATTAAAATGCTATTTTTAATCATATCTGTGAGGAAAATTTAAATAAAACGCTTAAAAACACTTTTTTGTGATTTAAACGCGTACTGCGCAATACCGTGCATATTTTATAAAATTTAAACAACCTTGTCAGTAAAGGCAAATAATATTTTGTTCAGTGTGAGTTAATTTTTATAGAATAATAAAAATTACATTGAACGCCTTAAAACGCGAAGTAAAAATAACCGGTTATCAGTTAAATACCTATTTATACAAATATTTTGCCAATATATGTGTATGTGTATAATATATGTGTGTGCATGTGTAGGTGGCGGCCCCATGGGTGCCTACCATACCTCCCTTTTGAAAAGTGTTGGAGCTAGAACGAAAACACAATCATTGCAGATCCTCCAACACTCCATACATAACATTTTCCAACATACAAACCCTTCATCTCTCTCTCCTGCTCTCGGCTGCAACCCACCACCACTCCACCATTTTTGTTTTCTTGATTTTTCTTGAAGATCCAAGTTCATTCCAAGTTGGTTCCAAGCTTGTTTGAAGATCCAAAGGCGATTCCAAAGTGATTTTAAGGAGGAACAAGCTTATTCTCATCAAAACCCACTTCTGTTGTTGAAAGGTATAAACCCATTTACCATTTTTAAACTTGTCTCTTGATGATGATGATGATAATAGAATATTTCTCAAATACTTTGATTCTTCACAACTCTTGGAAACTAAACAACAAAATGATTTTAATCAAACTAAAATGGAGGTGTATAGGTGTGTATATTAGGCCGTAGGTTTGTGTGTATGTGAGTTATAGAAGGTGTTTTGTTTAAAGGTTGAGTTTTGATTGTGTTGATTCTTGAAAAGTTGTTGCATGCGTGACAAAAGTGAATTTACATAAAGATGAATATGATTAAGTTGAAAAGATGAAAAGTGAATTCTTGGATGGTTATGCATGTGTCGTGTATATGTATATATGTATGCATACACATGAGTTTTGTTTACTAGTTCATAAATGTTGCATGCAAAGATGAAATGATGAATAGATGAAAGTGAAGATCATGTCTTGGATTATTTGGAGTTATATTAAATGTATATTGGATGCATTTAAGTTGTTAGACGATGAAGAAATAATGGTCATGCATTAAGTACTTGAAGTGTTGGTGATGACTAGATGATGAAATGAAGATGATTTGATGATGATATTATGTGTTGCATGAAAGATGATTTAAATCAGGTTTCATACATGTTAATATGATGATATATGATGTGTTTTGATGATACAAAGATGTGTCATAAGTTTGATGGTCTTGAATGTTGTACATGAGGCTTAGAAAGTGGTAAAATGGATGAAAATTGTATGAATGTGCCTTACATGAAATCTGCACTAATATGATTATTAGCATCATTTTATTTAGTAAATAACATGGTTTATTTTAGAATATGAAGTATTAATGATTTGGAATGATTATGGTAGAGTTCGGTCCAAGACTATGCATTAAAGACCATAAAAATCGACTTATAAACTGATTTTTGTGAAACTGATTTAGATCAGGTTATAAAATGATATTTTTATAAAAAATATAAGTATTTAAACTTATATTAAGTATCCATGTTTATTGGCTAGTCATATGTGACTTTCAACGCTTAAAAACATTAACAGAACGTTAAAAATACACACATTTTTTATGTACACAAAAATGGATTGTTTAAGTGTAATCTTGTATGATGAGATGTGTAATATGAATATTGATATGTTATATGTGGAATGATAAGTGTTAACATGATAGTAGGATATACGACTATGCATGTGTACTTGCATGATTACACGATAATTTCGTTAAAACACACGTTAAAAAGTAACTTATTTATTGAGCATGAAAAATCATACATAGGTTAACTCATGGAGTTATTGCATGCATAGAAGCTTTTAAGATGATAAAATATATAAGTTAGCAAGTACGTACAATTTGATGTTTGATGACATGCAATGTGCAAAATGTTTGTGTAAGTATATTACCAAACACAAAATTGTAGATATATTGTACATAAACGGGTGTGATAACATAAATATCATAACGAGGGTCACCAATAAAATCGTTTAAGTTCGCAAGATCTTATATATATATATATATATATATATATATGAATGCATATATATAAACATACCAACATAACAAAAAATAAAGACATTTTAAGAAACCACAAAGTACAGTGAAAATCATAAGTTTGGTGAAACTTAGGGTTTTTTAGAATATTTGGTCAATAAATCGTTCTTACTTGAAAATAGGACGTGTCGATCAATTTGTTGTGGAAATAGTTGCTTTATAATAAACACACCCAAACGTGAGTATCCTATCCCTCTTTTTACTGTTTGTTATAACGTTTTAGGGGAAGAACACGCCTTAAAAATGATATAATATGTTTCTATATAAAACATGCCTTTAAACGAGTTATTCATATATTTTCGAGGAAAATATGGTTTGAAAATGAATATGTTTCAAGGAAAACATGGTTTTGAAATGTGGATGATATAAAATTGTTTTCGAGGAAAACAGGAATGGATTGAATTTAAAGTTGTTTCGAGGAGAAATAGAGAGGATTACATCGTTTGGGGTTAAACAACTGTATATATTTAAAAATATTTAAATCAAAGTTGGGACGAATTTGCCTGATCTCAAGAGAGTAGGTATCGGAATAGGCTCACGTCTCGGTGGGAACTTCGGGGAATTCGTACAACACAAAATTATAATTTTTTTAATTTAGTAGGATATATATATTGTTCACGAGGCAGGCACCATAAGTGACCCAATTTGAGGCACTTTTCATGAATTTAGCTGTTTAACCATTAATACAAGTATGCATAGAGTTGTTGATAGATCTATCGGGTTGACCACCCTGCCGTGAGTGGAAGTTCCATGCCAAGTCAAAGCGACGAATTGATATTCTATGATTGTCTAGTGCTGATTATACCCTTATTGTTAATATTTAGCTCATAGGCTTTGCAACCCTATATATCTGAAATTTTGATGCTAGAAATTTAATATAAAAACCCTTGGGACGATGATTGAGTCGAAGGCTTTGAGAGAAACGTTTGCGACAAGAGAACTGACCCTCTTATTTTCAAAAGGAAATTTGATTTAATTTACCGAAATATGTTTAAAATATAAGGAAAGAGACTCTTGGATGAGAACGCTTTTCCTAAAAGAAATTGTGGAGAAATTTGCTTTTAATATAAAATACGTGAACTTGCCAACCTTTTTGT
Source organism: Scalesia atractyloides (assembly GCA_947069175.1). Classification (NCBI taxonomy): domain Eukaryota; kingdom Viridiplantae; phylum Streptophyta; class Magnoliopsida; order Asterales; family Asteraceae; genus Scalesia; species Scalesia atractyloides. The sequence goes on along the minus strand of CAMTDV010000008.1, from coordinate 37,651,044 downwards.
GTTGACAGTTGATTTAACGTGTTCTTTAGGTATATGAGTTCGGCTTCGAAATTTTGGCATATCTTTTGTTTGTGGATTCATATTTAATAAGTAATGTTTTGGACAACTTTTAAAACTATTTGGGACCGCTTATATTAAAATCCATAAGGGATCAAACAACTATGGTGTGGTTGTGTTTTACATTTAAAACTTTAAATTTTATGTTTTAATTAAATTAAATGTCCAAAAATAATTAATGCATCGTCCACTAAGATACTTATGGGTACCATCCTCCATCACCACCACGTTTGTATTTCCACTGCGATGTTTTTGGGGTGTGACATGTAATATTTTTAGGTTTTGTGTCTGTAATGGATTGCAACACATGCTTTTATTTCCATATGAATAGTGGAAAGTGTTTCTTACTTTCATTTGTTGTGCATATGTTATAGGCTAAACATTTTTTTGTTATTGTAACAACCAAAAAAATTACATTTGATGATTTGTGCTTTTAGATGTCATGGCATGAGATGTAACAGCTATAGTTAACTAACCATGTTAAATAGTATAGTCCTTGTGTAGGAAGAATGGAGATTGTGGCCAAATAAACTAACTAATAAAACAGTAGGGACTAAAAGTGTGCAATTGAGATAGTTGGTTTAATAAAAGAAAGGGAAAAAGAAAAGTGCATAATTTTTAGTGTGTATGTATGGCGTGTTTTCAGAGAGAGAGAGATATTTCTACAACCTCATCACAAAAATTCAGCAAATTAAGGAGCAATTTATGATCAACCACATGCATGAACACCAATCCTTGATCATCTTTACTTGTTATTTATAAGGTATGTTGCAATTTATCATATTGTGAAGTTTAAGTATGGTGAGTATTTTGAGGCATCAAATTAGAATGAGCTTTTGATGTTATAACATTCATTAAGTTAGTAATTCCTTTTAGAATCATTATATGAATGAAAGTATATATAGAAATCTAATATTTACTTGTTATATGTGAAGACTTCCATGTCAGGTTAAGTGGGTATTGTCCTAATCATCAAATTTGAGGCTTTTAGTAGGAATTTTGATGTTAATTAGATAACATGAAGTTAGGATGATTGAATACTGTCTAATGACTATTGTGATGATTAATGATACTCGAGATATGAATATATATGAAAAATGACGAATAATGTCATGAAAATAGTAGTTTACAAGTGTCTAACATTGTTGCTCACCAAGTGTTCGATGAAATTCCTTGAATGTGAATTATGTGTTTTAGCGATGAACTCTTATTGAATATTATGTTTAGTATGTAAGAATTCTTGTATGTGGTGATTTTAGTGTCATATTTTCATAAGTATGTAATGGAACGAATGCATGAAAACTATGTATGAAATTCATTAAGTGTAGGGGTGAAAGAGGAAGAATCAAGCAACACAAGGCAACAAGGGATGCAAGATCGAGGCAAGTTATTTTAGCTTACAAGTTTGTTAAGTAGTAGTTGGTAATGTCAATTAAGTTAAGGTTAATGTGGAGTACCAATTTTTAAGTGGTATTCTAATGGTATGAAGTTGACCCGTCGAAACGGGTCAAATGGGTAAAGATTGACAAAATGGAACCAAAACCAAGATATAGAACTTGGGTATGGTTGCGTTAAATAATTTTACATCAAGTATATCTAGAAGGACTCTTAGAATGAAAAGAAGAGATTCAGATAAAGTGCGAACTATGTTGTTAAACAACTTAGTATGTCTACAAGATCGAAGATTTTGAAAGTATGATTATTGCTTCTTGGAAGGAAGAAGTAGAATGAACCATGCTTGTGTAAATTGTCATTACTAACTTATGTTGGGAATGTTGTAGGTAAATCATCTAGTTAGGACAATGGTGAGCTTTAGACGAACAAACCATCTATACGTTTCCGCTGAGTCAAATATTCAAACGGGTCAACTTTCGGGGTCATGAATTCATTTTGGTCAAGTTCGTAGTCGGTTCGAAGTATATTAAAACTTGTGTTTTGTAAATAAAGTATTTAGAAATGACATGTTGTAAATAACTAATCATGGTCTCATATGAATTTAGACGATTTTGTGTCTTTAGTGTATGACATTTAAAAAGCTTAAATTTAGATCAAAATTCTAGTTAAAATGACACTTTTTCGGTTTTGAACATTTGGGCTCTTCAAGTTGGTATAAGAGGCTAGGTTTGAGGGATTCAATCATGGGTGGGAGTTCTTGAACTCAAACTGACAGCTCGTACGAAGTGTGTGTTCGGTCCAAGACTTGATTAAGGTAATGGCAATGATTATTGGTAATCAAATAGGATGGGTAACACCATGGTTAAGGGTCCTTGATAACCCTTCAAAAATCTTAAGTTTAATGTCGGGAAAACGGGTAATTGAAAGTGGAAAACAAGTCCGGGTCAAAAAGTCCTAAAACTTCGCATTTTAGACCCTTGAAATATGCCAGCGATGCCCTAGGCCATGAGCCACTGCCTTATGGCAGTGGCCTACGACACCTGACCCAACAGTAAGCTACGACCACTTTCGTAGTTGACGACCCCACCTAAGATGGCCTTACAGTGTAGGTCTTGGTCTACGACGCTTGGCCACTGACCTACAATAGTGACTTAAGGCCAAGTCCACTTCCACATATTCGTTTCCGTTTCTCGTTTAGTCCATTCCACGCATTTTACCCTCGTTTAAGCATCCCAAAAGCTCGTTAAACCTACAATGACATTAGTTAAACCCCATGAGGGCATTCTAAAGAGGAAACGAACCCGATGTTTGCAAGTATAATAAGCATGAATGGTAACCAGTAATACATAGACTTGTGGTCCTTTGAGGATTCATATCTCAATATGTAGTAAAAGAATGAAATGCAACAAATTGCGAGAATGGAATGTAGAATGTTTGGAATTAATACAAGTATGTTTGTGTAGATGACTGACGGAGGAGACATGAGTGCTAACGAACTAGTACGCTATGAGGAATTGAACAAGATGGTTGCAGAAGATATGGGGAAGGCTCTTCATACCAATATTCCTCGCATAGTACAAGAGGTGGAAAGCCATGTATAGGAGGTAGTGGAAAATATGATGACGAGCAAAATGGACGAAATGAAGGAGTTGATTGGAGAAGTCCAGAATAAGAAAGGGGCCCGACGGTGTATGTATAGAGACTTCATACCGTGCAACCCATTTCCATACAATGGGGAAATAGACCCTATAGAATATCAAAGATGGATCTCCAACTTAGAAGGAATGTTTATCTGAAGCTGATGTGAGAACGAAGATCAAGTAATGTTTGCTACGTGCCAACTCCAACGCCAAGCTAAGGATTGTTGGTATACCATTTGTAAAGAGTTGGGTGAGGATAAACTCTAACCCTAACATGGAAATAATAAAATGAACCCTTCGTGAAGTACCATTGCTCACAATCTGCTATAGACCGAATTCAAGAAGACTTCTTACGTCTTCGTTAGAAGGGGAATACAACTAATGAAATCACTAACATCTTCCTGGATAAGATTAAGATTTCCCAAAAGTTGACAAGATCAAAAAAGGATATATATAAGTCGTTATCAAGAAATGTTAAAGGCTGAGTTCAGGGAGTTTATCACCTCCTCAAAGTGTGAAACTCTGAATGAACTCATAAATTGGGTAAAAGATAGGGAAATTAAGTTGAAGAGACAGGCAAAACGGGGAGAAAAAAGGCCGATGGAAAGGATTGCAACCCAAAGTCCCTATAAAAAGCCAAGGTCGCATAACTAAGGAAACAAAGAAAGTTCGAAAGGTGCCCCCCCATTCCTAGAAATGTGGGAAGCCCCACACGGGAGAATACTTGATACGAAAGAAAGGATGGGAACATGTAGGGATGTGAAGAAGGAAGAAGCTCCTAAGGCTTGGGGAAGAATGTTCTAGATCACGTCCGAGGAAGCCAAAAACCTCCCGAATGTTGTATCAGGTATATTCATGCTAAATTATACACCTACCTATGTTTTGTTTGACACACGAGCTAGTAGGTCATTTATTTTGAATGAAATTATGCATCATCCATCTTTCGTTACTGAAAAAGATGTCCGCACCACTAGAAGTAGAAATAGCCGATATCAAGAGCTATCTATTACACGAAGTTTGTAGAAACTGCAAGATTACTATAGAGGATGAAGAGTTTGATATTGATCTCATTCCCATGGTTTTGAGGGAGTTTAAGGTAGGAGTGGGCATGGATTGGTAACCTAATACTATGTAGAAATTTAGTGTTGAAGTAAGATCATCCACGTATTATCACCAAGTGGGAAGCTTGCAAGCATTCACGGGGAGAAGAAAGTTGAGATGAAGTTATGCACTATTATCGAGGTGGCCAAGCATGTTCATAGAAGGGGTAAGGCATTTCTGGCCTATGTGGTGGATACCACCACAGATGTGCCAAAAGTGGAGGATGTAAAAGTCGTTAACGAATATTTAGATGTATTCCCGTAAGAACTATTGGGGTTCCCGCCCGAACATGAAGTAGAATTTTGAATTGAACTGCACCCGGGTGCTAACCTAGTAGCTAAGGCACCCTATAGGTTGGCTCCTACCGAGATGCGGAAGTTGATGACACAATTGCAAGAATTTTTAGACAAGGGCTTTATATGCCCTAGCGTGTGACCTTGGGGAGCACCCGTTCTATTTGTGAAAAAGTAGGATGGATCGATGCGCATGTGCATCGACTACCAAGAACTAAACAAACTAATGGTGAAAACCGTTAGCCCTTGCCCATAATCGATGATTTTTTGATCAATTACAATGGGCAAGTTAGTTCTCAAAGATCGACTTGTGTTTAGGTTATCACTAGTTGCAGGTGTGTGAAGATAATGTGGGAAAAACTACATTTAGAACTCGTTACAGACATTATGAGCTTTTAGTAATGTCCTTCAGGTTGACTAACATCCCAACCACATTTATGTACTTAATGAATCGCATTTGCCAAACCATGATGGACAGATTCGTGGTAGTGTTTATAGATGACATCTTGGTGTACTTCTAAAGCGAGCCGAACATGCTCATCACTTACGTGAAGTGTTTGGAATGCTCCGTAAAGAAAGACTATATGCAAAATTTTCCAAATGTGCCTTTTGGCTAAGAGAGGTGTAATTTTTGGGCCATGTGATTAACGCGGATGGCGTTTTAGTAGATCCGTCGAAGGTAGAAGCCGTGATGAAATGGGTTCCCCCAAAGAACCCTGGTGAAGTAAGAAACTTCTTAGGTAGCGCTACCGATGACCAATTTGACAAAGAAGAATGAGAAATTCTTCAAACCTTAAAAGAAATATTGTCGAGTTCTCGAGTGTTGACTTTACCGGAGGGAATGGAGACTTGGTGGTATACACGGATGCATCACATCAAGGATTCGGGTGTGTTTTGGTACAAAGAGGTAAGCTTTTTGCCTATGCCTTAAGGAAACTTAAACCGCACGAAGGTAGTTACCCGACCCGTGACTTAGAATTGGCAGCGGTAATGTTCGCTTTGAAAATTTGGAGGCACTACTTGTACGAAATGAAGTGTACTATCTACTCGGACCACAAAAGGCTCAAATAATTTTTCAGAAACATATCAACATGATGAAACAAAGGTGGTTAGAGTTAATTAAAGATTATTGTGGCATTCTTTACCATCCAGGTAAAGAAAACGTTGTAGCGAATGCCTTGAGTCGTAAGGACTACCCATCTTTGATCCAAGTTATGTCCATGAGGATGATAGTTACGACGAATCTTCTGGAGAAAGTACGAGAAGCCCAAATCAATTCATTGAATGCGGAAGATCTTAGGAAAGAAAGAACGAAAGTGATTGCAAGCAAGTTAGAAGAAAAAGCAAACAGAATCAAGACTAGGTATGGCCGGATTTGAATACCTTGGTTTTGTGATGTGAAGACCTTGTTACTTGAGGAAGCTCATAAGTACCGATACTTGGTTCACTCAGGAGCCACAAAAATGTATCGAAGCTTGTAAAAGAACTACTGGTGGTCGGAAATGAAGCGTGACATCGTTAAGTATGAGGTAAATTGCTAACATGTTCATAAGTGAAAGTAGAACACCAAAATTCGTATGGAAAGCTGCAACTGTTGAAAATAGCGATTTGGAAGTGGGAGAATGTAACCATGGATCTTGTAACTAAGCTCCCCAGAACAAGCAAGGGACGTGATGCCATTTGGGTTGTTATGGATAGCCTCACCAAGAGCACCCATTTCCTACCCATTTGGGAAATGTAGTCTTCAGAGAAGATGGCGAAAATTTATGAGAACGAGATAATATCTCATCATGGGGTACCTGTGTCCATTGTGTCGGATCAAGACACCAAATATACTTCTCGTTATTGGCGAAAGTTTCCAGAAGAAATGGGTATCGAATTACACCTAGGCACTGCTTAACACCCCCAAATGGATGACCAATCAGAAAGAACCATTCAAACACTCGTAGACATGCTTAGAGTGTGTACCTTAGAATTTGGAGGAAACTAGGTTTGTCACTTACCATTAGTAGAATTCTCGTACAATAATAGTTATCATAATAGCATTAAAATACGAGATGTTTTATTTAAGGAAATTTTGAACCCCGTGCATTAGGGAGAAGTGGGACAGGGAGAGATCACGCCCAAGGATGTAGTAATGAGGATGGATGAAAAGATAGACCTTGTTTTAGCACAACTAAAAGTAGCTCAAGACCAATAGAAAGCTTATGCGAATCGAAGAATTCATCCATTGAATTTCAGGTGGAGGACTGCGTATTGTTGAAGATCTCCCCATGGAAGGGCATAATCCTATTCCATAAATGAGGAAAGTTAGGCCCCCAATAAATCGGACTTTTCAAAAGCTTAGCTCGAGTTGGAAAGGTAGCATGCAAGTTGGAGTTACCACCAACATTAGATGGGATTCACAATTCTTTCCATGTGTCATAACTTTGGAAGTGTCTTATGGTAAGGACAATACCGTACTGATTCGTTCGATTAACGCGTTTAGAGTGCTGAATCCAACGAACATGGCATGGTGAATCAACAATCAAATCTAAATATCAATCAAAGCTTGTATCCATTTTGTCAATCCTTATATTCTAATACATGGAAGTGTGTGTGTAAACCCTAGAATCTCTCCAAAACTCTAACTAAACAAGCAAAGACTCCCTAGTTATAGCCCCATGGACATTACAATCAATATTACAGTATTGCCCCAAATGTACTTGAAACCCGATTGATCTATTGTTACAATCTGATGCACTTAAAGACTATAGGACATGGGTCATAATCATAATAAAAATTATATATATAAATATAAAATTGTAAAGATACTCTCTTTACATAATTTTGAGAAATTGTAGTACCCATACCGGGTACAAATCCATACAAAATTAAATATGAAATACAACATATTTAAGTAAAAACGAATCAAATCGTTCTCTTTGACAAGAGCTTGAGAAGTGTCTTCTTGTACAATTTCCGCTACGAGAACTTGAACCGTGTCTCCTTGTGCGATCCTTCTTGGATGCAAAAAATAAATAAACTGATGTTGACGGTTGTGGCTGAGGCACGTGTTCAACACGCTTCCCTTAAAATAGATTTCGCGCCTCTACTGAATACGACACGTCTGTTTCCCAGGGTACAACAGCCGAAGCAGTGTGTACTGCCGGAGTTGGCTCACGCGCCTGAGGTTACACCGGAAATTATAGTGTTAGAACTTGTAGAAAAATATGATACGAATGTGAGGAAATCGTATAGAGAAAACATATTTCTCTAAATACCCAACACATGGGTCTTCAAGTATTTCTTCTTTCCAAGAACTCTCCATATATTCATGTATTTTTCTTGTATCCCTTATCTTGTATTTTCTAGCCTTTTTTTTCTCTCTCAAAATGAGGCACATAGCCTACTAGTTTTACAAGAGTTGAGAATAAGTGAAAAGTCTCACTTAATTAGCTACTTTATTAGAGACATAAACTCTAATAATAACAAATAATTTGACATAAAAACTCTACTCAAGAGTTTAATATTTAATTCACCATATGAAGAGTTTAATTGGTAATTATAATTTTCCAAATTATAATTTCACTAAATTAATATCCATTCACACTAAAGAAATTTCCAACACAGACTCCTCCTTAACAATAGCTTCAATTTCTCTTTTCTTCGATGACTTAATATCTTTACAATGCTTCAGCTTCATTTGCACTAACATACTCCCCCTAAGCTAATGCATCTGATCTTTAGTCCTTTCAAGTACCATTAGTCATCAAGCACTGGTCTGACCAACTTGACTTCAACCCTCAGGACTTTATCCAACTCTTGTTTGTTGAATGCTTCAAAGGATGTAGGAGAAGGATTCCTAGATGGTATCTTCTGAACATCTAAGGACCAGGTCTTTAGCGAACTGGTAACTTGAATCTAGCTCAAGAGAATTCAAGTATTATAGATAATCAACCATCATGTCATCAAATCCATAGATCTCCATGAGAAAGTTTCACACGTTTCTGGTTGTTAAGAGTTTTTGAAGTATCCCGTGATCTTCTCGAATTCTACATTCTAGTGAGTATATTGAATACTATACCTTATTTGTTTATCAACACCAATCTGTTCACAATCACAAAAATTATCTCGAATGTCCCGTTAGACCAATTCACATTTATGGATAAACCCATGTTAATCTCAGATATGCCTCCGATCATATGAAAAATTCATTTTATCAGTTCCATATGGAAGAATATCATTAACAATTTTAAAAGAAAAATCTTTTTGGAATTTACGAAGTTTATGCTAAAATACTCCTAAGATCTTTTTAGTTTTTTTCAATTTCAAATATAGAAAATACAACACATATTCTTGCAAGTATCATGTGCAAGAAGATCATATTAGTTTGATTGAGAGTAGCCAGCTGCACCATTGTTCTATTTTATAAAAACACTAAGTTTAAACAATTCATGTGGATTGTCGGTATTGTTTGTCCACTTAAACTTAACTAATACTTTCATAATGCTTACCGATACGATTAAGGTACGTTAAAAGCACAAAGTTCCTTTGGGCCCACAATCTCAGCATGTCCCATTATCATGTAGTACACTCACTCGAGTAATGCTTTTGCATCTAAGTAAGTAATATTTTCACAAGACATGGTCGTTGCTTCGTTAATTATCGTTTCAACTTTTGGTTTGACTCATGGTTCAAAGAAGCTAATTTTTGAAAGACGTGATCGTTGAAACAACTTTCTGTTTAAAACTGGAAACAAAAGGCTCAGATTTGTTTGTTTGATTATCCTTTGTAGATTTGAAATTTTCTAACAAACTGAACATTCTTCATATATTATGATTTGGATGGAATCTCCCTCATCCGACCATTCCTTCTCTAGTCAACGCTTTCACTTGATTCCTTATTATGTTGTTTGTGAGGCCCCAAACCAGGCACCTTACCAACGGTCACATCACAGTGTACTGTTTAAAAATACGACTTTTCTCAAATACGCAACGAAAATTCTCGATTTAAAACAATACATGATTAGATAAATTTGAAATGTTATTTTGTTATTTAACAACTAAATGCCTTCCACCCTTTCCCAAGTAACTCCATTCGCTAGTAAAGAGCAACACGACTGGAATCACGCACCTATAAAAACAATATAACATTGATGCAAAGTCAGCTACGCTGGATGAGTTCTAACATTGTAAGTTAAAGCATTTTAAACACATCATAATTGTTTGTTTAAAAACCGAAACACCATCGTAGTAAGATCATAATAGTTTATTAAAATACGTTAACATCCTTTTTAAAGTTTAACGACTCCAACGCGTCACCCAAAATGACCCAAACTCTACGTATATCCTAGGTCCAATCATCCTACAAGTAATCCTTTTCGATGTGGATTAGATTACTTAAACACCAAAGGAAAACCCACAATGCATCTTAATTTATAGGATGATTAACCTAACCTACTCGTATATGGCCTAAAAACTCAATTGTCACTTAAGCACGCCCGACACCTACACGATTTAACATCACTCGACAAAGGGCATAATGGAATATCATTCATCACCCGCATCATTTAACATCATTCGCCTACACAAGAAATCATCCTTTACCCACCATTTAACTAGCGTGAACCATATAAACACATAAGGTGGGAACCTAACACGTTAGTTCTTGCTCGTAGGCTATCATCATATGCCCTCATCAAGGTTTCACCTTCTCCAATTTGACCCCGAAGAGTCTGTCACCTACACATTAACCCCGAAGGGTCAAGTGTTGCCACTAAGGCTAATCCGTTAAACATCTCAAGATGTTTCTCGTGACCTGATGCCACCTCGAAGGTAACGTCGCCTTTGAGATTATTGTGACCTGACACCACCCCAAAGGTAATGTCGCCATCATGAGTAACACGGGTCAAGCACCTCAAGGATGCTAATTCACATAAACCACATAGACACACTTACAAGGTCTAAAGCACGTCAATTACCCGACAACTACTAACTTCACGTTCTCACTACCACTAAGGTTCGAAACCTATGATAGAATTACTAATTAAAAATTACCACAACACAACTCGTGATTTTAATATCGACATCTACCATGCCCCATGCCTCTACGACCTTGACATCACTAAATAAAATGTGATACGCCTACACATGACTAATAAAGCATGATTAATCACTAAGTTGTGAAAAGCATTGTTCATGCAAAACGTTTGTAAAACATTTTAATCGGAAAACTCATTAATCTATAAAATTTGTAATATGTATGAAAACATATGACAATCATGCATGCTAGCCCCGAAAATATTTTAGTAAGGGGATTAGAACTCATCGGTTGCAAAGCTTCCATATCTGCAAGCTAATCGTCTCGAACCACGTCCTCAAGTGAAAGCCTATCAAAACACGTATTCCACCAAAAGCTAAAAAAGGAGAGAAGATGTTAACCTTTGAAGGGCTTCAACAAACCATTCATTTGCATTGACGACCTTTATATCGTTATATACAAAACCCCATGATCCTACATGTAACTATACCCTTTCACGAAGCCACTTGAAAATCATGCATGCTAGCCCCGAAAATATTTAAGGGGATTAGAATTCATCGGTTGCAAAGCTTCCAAATCTGCAAGCTAATCGTCTCGAACCACGTCCTCAAGTGAAAGCCTATCAAAATGTGTGTTCCACCAAAAGCTAAAAAAGGAGAGAAGACGTTAACCTTAGAAGGGCTTCAACAAACCATTCATTTGCATCGACGACCTTTATATCATTATATGCAAAACCCCATGATCCTACATGTAATTATACCCTTTCACGAAACCAAATGCGTTTTAATTCCCATGTCCAACTTATAACCCCAATTACAAGCTTCAACATCTAAAAAAACATTTTTGTAGACATGCATATATGCAGGTACCATTTTCATGAAACCATCAAAATAACCCAAAGTTGAAGCTCATACATATTAATTATCGTTCCATAAAACTAAAACATCACCTTATGAATATTGTCATCTTCTTTGACAAAACCCTACATAATAATTTTTGTTTTCCTTTTTTTTACATATTCTAATCTAACTGAACAACAAGGAATTTCTTGCTTCCACCTAGGTGCTTGGCGACTTTTATTATTTATTCAATTAATGTACTCGATCATTGATGTGATGCAAATTACATTTGTTTCCGTGTATAGTTTGTATTATATTTTTTGTCGTTTTGTGTCGTTTTATCTTTAGTTTTGTATATTACTGAGTCCTGTGTCGATTGCAAGGCTCTGGAGGAGAAAATAGCTGAAAACAAGTTAATATGGAAGAAACCGAGCCTCCGGACTAGTCGTATGTAATCAAGAGGATCACGAGAACGGAAAAAGAAGAAAAGAGTCTGGTTGCGTCACGCAACCAAGATAAGGGATTCTCGTCGCGTGAAATGACGAGCCAAAAGTCAATTCCGGTTAAATCACATGCTCGCGTTGCACGGTGGTGTTGAAAAACGCGAAATTCTGATTAGGTTATTTGTGTAACCCCCGCAAAAATTTTGAGCTTCTAAAAACTTTTTCTATTTCTTTCGCAAAAATTAGAGCTTTTAAAAACTTAACTATTTCTTTCGCAAATAATTCATGAAAAAGTATTTGAACGTAATGATTTTAGCATAATGTACATTCTGAGACAAATATATAAGTTACACATACCCTAAATACCCTTCCTATAGCTTAAGTAACAAGTTAGAGGGGTTTAAAATGTCAAAAGGCTGATAATAAAAGTCCAGGGGCCAAAACTGTCAAAAAACAAAATTTTGCGTGTCAGAGTGCCTTACGGACCATAAGGCAGTGGTTACGGTCCGTAAGGCGTGCCTAGTGACAACAGAATCACAATTGTGATTCCTTTACTGTTTTGCTGCCACCTAGCTCTGAAATTGCCACTCTTGCTCGTCCTTGTGGCACCTTAGATGACACTAATTAGCTTCTAATGACCCTTGGCAACACTTGTCCTGATTTGGGAGCATTTTGATTAGTATAAATAGGCAAACAAGGTGTTATTTGAACTCACACCTTCATATTCAATCTCAATCTTATTCTTGAAGCTTCTCTAGAGTTTAAGAGCAGCACTTTGGTGTTCTTTGTAGTCCTTAAGTTCAGTAACTCTTCCTCCTTTGCTCAATTTCATTTAAATAGCTAGTTTTGAACTGAAAGTCAAACAATTTGACTTTTTGGTTAACTTTCAGTTCTGAGCACTATGGTCAAGTCTCAGTTCAATCCGAACTTTACTACGTGATCGTAATACTGTAGGTATGATTCCCCCGTGATCATACCCTTCGACAATCACGTCTAAAAGACAAAATTATGAGTCGAACATATTATCCAAAAAGTCAAAACTAGTAAATGTGCATTTTAAGCTAATTGAACTTTAAACTATCAAAAATCAAATATTTTGACATCATATCAATTTGTATGAATTCATATAACATATTTTGACATGCTCAGCTCATCATACTTAGTTAGAACTCAATTCTATATCGAAAGTCAATCAATTTAACATTTTTTTTGCCTTTCGAATCTGACCCGTTTGGTCAACCTTAGGATCTAACCAAGCCCAACAATATGACCATAGTATTATATAGAATAACCCTCTAAGGTTATACTTTATGGTCATATCATTCGATGGGTTAAATGACGAATCAACTATGAATACTTTAAAAATGTCAAAAATGCCCTTTTGGCACAAAATGGTTTTAAAACTTACATAAGCTATATTTTACACCAAGACTGATCATATAACCTAAATAAACTTGTTTTGACGTGTGAGAGTCGTCATAAGACCCTTTCGACCATCCGAACCCATGTTTACGCATACGGCTAGTTAATTAGCGAAACTATTTCCAATCAGAATGTTTGGTTTAAACAACCATGCTACATGAGATCCCATGCTCATATGGTTATAAACCACATTCTATTCACTCTTTCGCCAAACCCGTAGTATGCGCATTTAATCAACTTTCGACGAAAACTTCCTATTTGGACAGATTCTGTGTTGCTACTTTAACCAAGCATAACTTGTTTAAAACTTAACCAAACAAAGTAGATTCTTATATTTTGAGAAAGTACACTAAAATACGATTTCAAAAATGTATGATACATCAACAAACACCTTTGTTTGGACCTTTAAATGTCTAAAATCAAACCGAAGGTAAAAACTAGACAATTTTTAAAGATCAATATTTTGACCACTTCCCGAGTTCCAAAAAGAAAAACTATCTAAACAAAAGTTGTATAGAACACTTTGATTCAACAGACTAGAATTTTTTATAATCTTTCGACAACGTTTACTATTTTTAACGTATTTTACAAAAAATAACACAGAAGGCTGCCAAAATTCCTACCTTCTAAAAACATCTAGCTTCTTCAATTAATGTATTTTACAAAAATAACACAGAAGGCTGCCAATATTCATGTCTTCCAAAAACATCAAACTTCTTCAAAGTTATAATGTTTCCATACCCACATTCATCCACAAACATTAACACAACAAGAGCTTAACGAACGAATCCTTATTTTATGAAAATACTTGAGCTTCGCAGGCACGTGTAGGATCATCATCTAAGCAACCTGTGAGTACATAGTTCCCATTTTTCTTAAACCTTTGGGGTGATTAATATGTGTTAAACTATTTTTTCAAATCTACATATTTACTATGCATGGCTCATGTGAGGACATAGTTCCCCTCTTTTATGTTTTCAAATGTTTTGGGGTGATTCATATGTGCCTATTACTGTTTTCAACATTTCAAAACAATAAATATAGTTTATTACATAGTATACTTTCCATTGTATGAAACCTGATGGTGCGTTGAACTCGACTATGGTATATTCATTAACTTTGATCAAGCCAACCGGTAGTAAGTTATAGTGCTATAGGATTGACAATCTCATTCCCGCTTCCTAGTTCTATTTGGAAGTTTACTCTGGGAATGACCGAAACTTTGAAATCCAAATTGATATACCCTTTTTTGGGATTATTTGATATTCCACAAGGCTTGAATGTATTTGCCAACAAACCACACTCGTTTTATACTAGACAAAACAAATTTATTTATACAAGACAAAGACAATTTGGCTTTTTATACAAGACAAAGACAATTTGGTTTTTATACAAAACAAAGACAATTTGGTTTTATACAAGGAAAGACATGCGGTTTACAAAACAACAAGTACAATTGGTTTATCCAAAGTCACAAATGGTTTTCAAATATATAAACAATACAAAATATTATTTTAACCAACTGTTTTTTTCAGACGATTTTTCACAAGGAACGATTTTGTCAAGATCTAAGGCTACAAAAATTTATTTATAATATCAACTCTTGTAGTTGGGTAAACATATTTCAATATAAATCCATAGCCATGAATTTGACCACAAAACCTATGTCACTGACCAACTTTATTGTTGACAGTCTTTTTTCACATATGTTTCAGGTATCGACATTTCAAGTATGCTATACATAGGAACATACTCGGGACTTAGATGGCTTCTAAATCTAAAAAAAATTACTTGTATTCCTTTGTGTTCGCAAAACAATGTAATCAGTGTAATGAAACTTAACACCATGTGTTGTGAGCAATTCGGAATGGACATGTGATGTGGATTTCAGTAATAAAGTATTAAATTTTGGTGTCAATGTTCTAGTTTATATGCATGCTTGACCTTCTTTGAATCTTTATCATATGTTTCACTTGCGTTCTTGTGGATGTCTTTCTTGTATGAATGCTTGTTAGGTCGTGGACTATGTGTTAACAACTAGTTTACGATTAATAGTATACGATTTCCCGTGGAAACTATGATTAGGGTTTGATTAAGATTGAGTGTTCTACCAATATTCAATAGCCATGAGGTGAAAGGTTGTTGGTTGAGTAATTAGGTTTCTAGGTCGGATTCTTCGTGAGAAGATCCCTAGTTCACGGTCTCTGTCTGCTAGCTAAGTTAGAATATAAACCATAGTTTCCCAAGATTTTCGTGTCGTGAGGTAGAGTGTCTAAGGATTCTTTGTTATCACACTAATAGAGCTTGTGAATGACTCCTTAAAACCGATAGCTAAACATCTTAGTAGGTTGCCATAGTTCCAAAACCGATATAACATGTTTTGCAGGTGTAGGGTTCAGACTTAGGTAGTGTGTTTTCCTGTTAGTGCATATTGTGTGTGCCTACCACTATACGAATAGGCTAGATAGAGCGTATGTTTAATATTGTATAGTTGAGAGTGAGATACAAACATATGACACTTTCAAGAGGACAATACCTTTTGAGAGGATGAGTGCTCATCCGCACGAATGAAGACTCATCCGCACGGATCAGTCATTTGCTCCAAATGGTCATCCGCTCCAAAGCTCATGTTTATAAATAAGAAAGTTATGTGTTTGAAGTTCATAAGTTTGGGGAACGGCGGAGAAACCTTGGATTTCTCTCCAGCTTGTAAATGATGTATCCTCTTTCGGTATTAATGGAAACTTTCTACTTTTGATTATTCTTAAGAAATTTCTACCAAACTAGCTTTATCTTATCAAAACTTTCATCTAATCAGATCCTAACAGTGGTATCAGAGCTACGGTACCAATTCAATCAATCAAACCGTTGATTGAATCATATACGCTCATAATTTTGGGTTTTTAGATGTAGAACATCAAATTGAAGGTCAATTAGTCGATGGAATTTGAAATTGAAGACATCATTACATTAAGAATTGATTTTCGTTCATGTTTGTGAAGGATTCATCATCAAATTTGAAGAAATGAAGTTTTTGGATAAAAAGAAGTTGAACAATAACGTTCAAGCAAATGAGCCAATTTCTAGCGAATGAGCTAGTTTCGAGCGAATGAGCCAGTTTCGAGCAAATGAGCTAGCGTTCGAGCAAATATCCGAGTCTTCGTATAAGTGGTTTAGCAGGATTAACATCAAAGGAGTGATGCATCAGTATTGTCAATACTTAAAGATGTCAGAGAGCTATCAAGATATTAGATACACAATAGCTCTGTGATAATCTAAAGTTTCAGAATATTTGGTCTTCGGGCAAATGAGTTGTTTTTTGGACTAACCACTGGGGAATGATGATGTTTGTTGATTAACTGTTGTTGGGACTAACGGAGAAGGATATGTATTTGCTATCGTGACTAAAGAGGAAGAATATGAATTTGATTGTTGAAGAATGTTTCTTCGATCAAAGTGTGTTACTAGATGATTTGTCATCCGATGTAGATTTGCTGATTTTGGAGATTACCATTTACACTGATCAGCCATTAAGTTGAGCATAAAGTTGATTACGGAAGACGGAATTTTAGAATTTCATGGGTATTCACAGACTTGAAGTTTACCAATGTGGTGTACGAAGTTTCTATCAATTGCCAATTGGGTTTTTGAAGAATAAGATATTGAACTATGAGTGTTTAAAGATTAAGAGTTTGATGTATGAGAGGTAAATCAAAAATCAAATGCGGATGTAGTGAAAGTCGAAATAGAGAAGCTATATTGTGACATTTCAAGTGGGTGATTATTTGTGAAGGTTGTAGTTAAGCAAATTCGAGGAGGTCAGTAACTGTACAAATATAGGCCTAAAGTATGGATTCATTTCAGGGGGAATATATTGGATATAATGCATACCCAAATCATCATTCAAGGGGGAATTAATTAAAGATATTAATATGCTTGATTGAAGTTACAGAATATTCAAACAGGACTTTTATATTTGAAGATGAAGACTCGATAGTTGACGTACATGGGGGAAACTATTAGTGCATATTGTGTGTGTCCACCACTGTACGAATAGGCTAAATAGAGCATGTGTTGAATATTGTATAGTTGAGAGTAATATACGAAGATATGGCACTTTCGAGAGGACGACACCTTTGGAGAGTACCATCTTTGGAGAGGACGAATGCTCATCCACTCCAAAGCTCATGTCGATAAATAGAAAGTCATGTGTTCGAAGTTCATAAGTTTGGGGAACAGCTGGAGAGACCTCAGATTTCTCTCCAGTTTGTAAAATGATGTATACTCTTTCGGTATCAATGGAAACTTTCTACTTTTGATTATTCTTCCGAAATTTCTACCGAACTAGCTTTATCTTATCAAGACTTCCATCTAATTGGATCCTAATATTTCCATCATCTGATCACATCTCAATCTTAGTTCCTATGTTTAGTCAGTTTTAGTTTATGTAGTTTATTTTAGTAGTTTGTTAGAATACCCCCGAATCAACAAAACATTTAAGTTAAGTCAGTTTAGTAATTAGTTAGTCAAGTCTAGTAAACGTAATTAGAGAGTCTCTTGGGTTCGATACTCAGACTTACTTAGGCTATACTACATTGACCGGTATACTTGTCGGTTGTGTGGTCTAGGTTTTAGAGAGTCTGCTTTTATAAATTTAAAACCTAGTGTGTCTAGTTTAGGTTAAAATTAGTTAGTTTTTAATTGACCACTTCATGCACATTAAGTTTTTGGTGCCGTTTTTGAGGACTCTTGGCGATTTCGTTTATTAGATTTGATTATATCTTCTTGCTATATTTGTGCTATTGTCTTTTTGTTTTTGTTTTAAGTTTTTTAGTCATGTTTAGAGTCTTCTCACTTGTTTTGTGTATGTGTTTGCAGTGAATACCCCATACGCATTCACAAGGACCGCCACCACCACTCGTTATTCCAAAGCTTAATCTTAAGTTCGAGGTTAATACTTCTTCATCTTCAGCCCCTTCTGACTCTACTCCACCATCTACACCACCCGCACCACCTAATACACCTCACCCATGTCCTATCATCGTCGATAACCGTAGGACCATCCATCAACAAGCCACCCAGGGTTTCACTGGTGTGAACTCTCACATTACCGTGCCACCCATCACCAATGAAAACTCATGGAACATTCCCTCGTACATCGTGACTCCTATAGCTAATTCTTGTCAATTCCGTGGTTGTGATGATGAGGATGCATCCACTCACATCGCCCGCCTGACCCGCATTAATGGTACTTTCAAGCTTCAAGGTGCCACAGATGATTCAATATACCTTCAATTGTTCCCATTCACCTTGGTTGGACGAGCTGTTACTTGGATCGATTCTCAGCGTGCTGGTACATTTATAGCATGGGCAACCCTTTGTGAAGGATTTTTGAACAAATACTTCCAACTAGCCAAAGCTTCTAGGCTTAGAGACCAAATCCACTCATTCCAGATGGAACCTGACAAGCCGTATTAGCTTACATGGGAACTATTTCAAAACTTACTTGCTCGATGTTCCCAGCGTGGTTATCTGACCGGGAACTTTTATAAATATATAACAACGGTCTCACCTAGACTAGAGCTCGGTTTGATACTTCTGTAGGAGTCCACCTTATGAAAAAAAACTATGGTTGAATGCAATGACATGTTTGAGAGCTTTGCTCACTCTGAGTACGAACAACAGTCTACAAACAGGAATTCAATTGCTGTCACTAGTACAACTTTGTCTACACGAGGCATACACCAAGTCACATTGGATACTAGTGTGGTTGCTTCGTTGGAAAACCTAACCTAAGAGATGAAAGAGATTAAGTGTAAAGGTAGATAAATGTGAGATGTGTCAGGGAGGTCACTGTACTCTTTAGTGTCGATTAATGAAGCAAGAGTAGTAGAGTCTGTAGGAGGTTAGAATCTGTTTGGAAGTTCTTAGAACTCCGGTTGGGGAAATCAAAATTCCAACTTCCTATCTTCTGGTCATCCCCCTGATTTCCAACAGAACCAAAATTACAACAAGGGGCATGGTTGCTTTAATGGTCAGCATGCGGGTAGTGATCAAGCAGTTGGGGGTAGTGGGTTGGAAAAGATGGAGAGTTTGTTGTCTTAGTTAGTGGTCAAAGATCAGAAAACACAACAAACCTTAGCCGAACACGATATTCTTTAGAAAAACCAACAAGTGACATTTATAGACCTTCAAAGAATTGTAGGGAATATAGTTAAAAAGTTAGATGAGAGAGCCCCGAGACAGTTTTTAGGTAGCATCGAAACAAACCCGAATGCCCATGTCAAAGCCATTACCACTAGGTCGGGTAGAGATCTAGAGAGTGTTGAATCACCGATTCAGGTAGAGGAGGAAGGAGAACCATTTGAATTAGAGTTAGAGACACCTCCGCTAGATAAAGTTGTTAGGAAGCCGGTTGAGTTTGTTAGACCGAGTTTGGAGATAAACTTAAGTTGTGAGTGATAGGCGAGAGTCGGTTTTTGCAGTTGATGTTAGTGAAGTGGGGGGTAGAGAGCGAGAGGTGAGTTTAGAGAGGAATTATTACGATTATCAGAGTATGAAGAGATTAGTGGGTTTGATCTGGAGGGTGACTTAGAAATTTTAGAGGCCTTGCTTGAAGGTACACTGTCTATGGTGATTGAGCTTGAGTGTAAGGATGAGAGGGTTATGAGAGTTGAAGATGAGACGTTGAGTTTATATAGTCCTAGTTTTGAGGTTGAGAAAAAGCCCAACTGGGGGGGATAGTTTTGTGGATGAGTTAGAGATAGAGATAAAAGGGTTTGAGAATAGATTAGGTTTCGTTAAAAAGATTAAGTGTGAGGAGAATTTAGTTGTTGATGAGTCGCATTTTAAGTATCCTACACTCGGTTTCAGTTTTGTTGAGAAAGAACGTGAGGGTTTGCAAGAAACGGGAAGTAGTTTGAATGCTAGTGCTAGAGCCCGTAAGGTTGGATACAGAGGTGAGCTGGATCCACATGATCCTCCGTAAGTATTTGAAAGTTTAGAGAATAGGGGTAGTGTCTGGTTTGGTAGAGTTTGTAGAGTTTGAGTCGTAGGTCGTAGGTTTTAAGTTTTTGATGGTTTTGGTAGATTTTTTGGTTTTTGTTTTGTTTTTATGTCTTTTTCTAGGTAACTGTATCCATGATGAAGTTTAAAATGCAAAGAAACAGAGTTTGATGCATTTTCTCGTGAAAAATTTGGTTTGGAATGAATTTGGAACGAAGTTGGACGAGAATGTGAAATTTTCTAAGGCATTGGCGCTATAAAATTCAAGAAACCTTATGTGAAAAAGGGCTCCTCGCATTGCGCGAGGGACAAATATATACATGGCTGCGTGACGGGTGAACGGAATAAAGTAAATGGAGTCAAAGGTCAAGGTCGCGTCACGCGACCAACTAACAAGATCTCACCGCGGGACTCGACGAGGATGTTTTTCTTCCTGGTTTGTTTCGTTGTCCGCTTTGCTCAGTTTCTTGTGTTTGGTTTGTATACGGTACGTATTTTTTGTATTGTGAGTCTTTATTTTTGTACCATGGGTCTAACTTAGCGTTTTTGAGTCGGTCTTTTGTGTCGAGTCGGTATTGCTTTGGTTTTTGTTTTTGTTTTTCTTTTTGTGTAGGTTTGGATAGAGCCACCCGTACTGAATTACCATTCGCCTGATTTTGGAGCTGTTCATCATTTGTTAAGTTCAACCGAGGATTTCAATTTGTCAGAGCCGATCGCAAATGGAATGCTATACGATCGAGTTGGATTGGACTAGAGTTTTTGGAGCTTACCTAAGTCCTTTCCACTTTTGCCCTTGTTCTTTTTATTGTTATTTATTTTAGTCTTTTGAGTCAGTCTCCATCCTACATTGAGGGAAATGGAGAGTTTAAGTATGGGGATGGGAAACTACCATTTGAGTCTGTACTCTGAGTCTTTTGAGTAAAAAAAAAATTTGAAATTCAAAAAATAAAAAAATTGAAAATGTCCCTGGTTTAGAAGCCCACATTTATTAAAAATATGGAAGATGATAGATAAAATTAGGTGTCTGATTTTCAAATAATTATAATATGAGAGATAATAGTCGAAAGCGTGTCTGATTTGAGATGTGTGGGTAGGTCTAGCCAGTTATAGGTTTCTTTTGAGCTAAATACTTAATAATGTTAGGATACTTGTGGGTACTCATCTAGGAGAAACAGGGGAACCGAAACCGCCGATAATAGTATAAGAAATGTCGTTATAAGTTAAACTGTTAGAATTTTTTATCAAAAAATTACGTTAAATTAAATAAATGAGCTAGATAAAATGACGAGGCCTATGAAATCTCCCTTTGGGATGGTGACTCTGATCAAGAATCTCTCTAGGTAAAGTTAAGAAAAAAAGATAAATTACCGAAGCTCAAGTTGTCATTACTTGGATAGTGACTCAGGTTTAGACAACATCTGGGTTAGGTATAAATATGTCTAGTCATCATGTGAAAAAAGAGAGAACAATTTTGATGTTACATTCTTTTAGTTTTGGCATAATACAGTTAGGAGATAGTCCAGTGACTGTTCCTGTTGTTTCATAAGCTTGAGGCAGGATTAGGCAGAACTGTAACTTCCGAAGTGTGAGACCCTAGGTTGACTATTTGTACTTGAATTAAATAAACATTATAAGGGCTTGGAAACTGGTATTGGGTTTAAGTTAATCGTACACTAGCAATCAGGTTAACACATTAGTAAATTTTAATGAAGTAATATAATTGTTGAAACCGGATGTAAACGTGATTATGATTCCATATGCATAATTCTTTTCAGGGACGAAAAAAAGAGTAAGTGGGGATATTTTATATAATACAAATTACATCTATTTTTGTGTATAGTTTGTATTATATTTTGATTCGTTTTGTGTCGTTTTATCTATAGTTTTGTATATTATCGAGTCTTATGTTTATTGTAGGGTTCCAAAGGAGAAAAGAGCTGAAAACAAGTTAACACGGAAGAAACCAAGCCTCCGGACTAGTCGTATGTGATTGGGAGGACCACGAGAGCGGAAAACGAAGAAAAGAGCCTGGTCGCGTCATGTAGCCAGGAGAAGGGATACTCGCCGCATGACGTGACGAGCCAAAAGTCAATGTCGGTCAAAACACATGCTTGCATCGCGCGAGCATAAGAAGAATCCCCCCCCCCCCCGCGGTAGGGTTGAAAAACGTGAAATTCTGATTAGGGTTACTGGATTAATTATGAATGTTATAAATACAAATTAAACCTAAGAAGTCATCATCTTGGTAAACCCTAGATGAGCTAGAGCAAGAAAAATGTGATTGTGGTGATCAAGATGCATAAAGTTGAAGACTTTGAGGCACAAGATTGAAGAACTTTCGGGTTTTACCATTCCGTGTCTTCATCCTTTGTTTCTTATCATGTCTAAGATAGTTTGATTATTGTTCTTGATTTCATGACAATGTTAGGCTAGTTTTATTATCACAGTCTAGGTCATATAATGAATACGCTTGTTTGATTTTGTTTCTATTCCGTTTTGGACGTGTTATGTGGATTTAAGTTATAAGGTATTCAATTTTGGTGTCAATATTTTAGTGTATATGCATGCTTGATATTTTTTGAATCTTCATCATATGTTACACTTGCTTTCTTGTGGATCTCTTTCATGTATGAATGCTTGTTAGGTTGTGGACTGTGTGCTAGCGGCTAGTTTAAAGTTAATAGTTTATAATTTCCCCTTGAAATTGTGATTAGGGTTTGATTAGGATTGAGTGTTCTACCAATCTTCAATAGCCGTGAATTAAGAGGTTGTTGGCTAGTCTCGAGTGATAAAGTTTCTAAGTCAGATTCTTCGTGAGAAGATCCCCTAGTTCACGGTCTCTGTTTGCAAGCTAAGTTAGAATATAAACCATAGTTTCCCAAGATTTTCGTGCCGTCAGATATAGTTTCTAAGGGTACATTGTTATCACGCTAGGAGAGCCTGTGAAGGAGTCCTTTAAATAAGTAATTAAACAACCTAGTAGGTACGATAGGTGTTTTCTTAAGAAGGGTCGAGGGTCCTGTTCGGTTATCCTTTAGATTTAGTATATGAAGATCCCGATTTCAACATTAGTTCGAAAACCGAGTCAAAAAAGAAACAAGTCCTTAGTTCCATCCCATTATCAACATTTTTACATCATCTAAATACGACACCATCTTGACTGTTAATGCACCCATCCATAACGAGACTTTGCAAAAGTTCTTGGGAAATTCCAGTTTTTCTATTATGAGATAAAAAGACCTTTATTATAATCTCCAAAATTGATAGTGTCGACATCCAAATAACCCCTTAAAAGGTTTCCACCACATTCAAGCTCAACGATGAGATAGGTACGGAATCTTTCTCAAAAATGGATCTTCACACTGAGTTCCATGAAAGGGGTATGATGCACATCTGGTGGGAGCCACAATTTTTCAAACCACACTTCCCACCAAGAATGCAGTTTTTGTTTCCATACCATGCTGATATGTCTCTCAGTGAAAACTACTTCCTTTAATCAAATACCTTTAAAAACTCAATACTTGGAGTATGCTATTTAATAAAATTTAAATTATAATCTTTCCCAAACATTGTTCATAGATTTGGTGGGAATGTGAAGGTCATTAAGAAAGACTCTACTAAAGCCTTTCTCATGTATCTCAGGCTTTTAAGCTTTTATCTTCAAAAGATCTTGGCAAAAACATTTTTGAAAAGGGTGAAACCCTGCAAATGAAAAGCCTTTGAGATGAGACATTTACTCGCATGATGAGTAATAAAGAGTCAAGAAAATTTTGAAGAACAAAATGTTTTGGAAAATGTTGAAACATTTGTTGCTGAGCCACTACTCCTGGTGACCGCAATGTGCAACCCAACACTGTGGAACACACACTAGTTATCCCCACAGAAACCACTCCTATTCCAAAAGTTAAATACACCAGAAGGGTATCTCTAGAGGATGAGATGCTAGAGAGACCTGTTGTAACACAAATGCAACTTGAAACATCTGTTTGTACTTCCTTCTAACAGATGCAAACATCACAACACAACCAAATTACTAACATATCCTCATAAGATGATAGCGTTGTAAGCACACGGGAACCAAACAATGAGTTAGTGTTACACGGTTAAAACCTATTGTTTAATCATTTTGAAACTTTAGGTTTTACATAAATTTGAATTTCGAATAGTATACTTTGATTGGATATGTGTTTGGTAGGTCTAACGGAGTTTAAAGAGCTATTCGGGAGCTTTACGGAACATTAGGAAGCGAGCAGGACCAATCTGACATGCAAAACGAATAAAATAGGTAACCAAGGCTAGAGGAGGTGACGGTGACGACCGAAGGACGCGTCTCCGACGACCTGCGTCGCCCAAAAATGCCCGGGGATAGTAGCAGACCGTGTCGGCCAAAATGTTGCATCAGATGAGGGCATCGCCGACGCCCTCTGGGTTTGTTTAGCGCTGGATTTTGTTTATTATGTTTTTTGACCAAAACAGAGGGGATAAAACAGGGGTTACGGGTTTTTGGACATACAACTCAGAGGGGGGACCAAGAAGGGGAGAGATGACCTCTCTCCACATCTCATCCATCCTAACCCTAATAACCTTCATAGTCCATTCAAATCTCCAGTTCATGGCAAGGGTTCATGTTCATCATCCGGTGCTCAAGTTTCTTCGATCATGAGCAATTAATCACCTAGGGTTTCACTAAGGTGTAGACCTTGTAATATTTTAGGGTTTCAACATTTTATTTATGATTTAATTTGTGACTAGTTGTGTTTAACCTTTTGAACCTTGTAGTAATTATCTTGCATTTGTATTGGATTCATGAATTGTCGAATGAGATATGAAATTTGACTTTGTGAAATGAATATGTTCAATCATGCGTTGCTATAGGTTAGGATTTACATATTTTTTGTAACGAAGTGCGGTTCGTTTTCTATGATATTTTATAGCTCTTGGCATGTATGCCACGTAACACTAAATCCGTTATAATCAAATGAAACTAACTTAAGTCTAACGTGTAGAAACCCTAGGTCTTCAGTTGTCGAACAAGGTATGACCCCTGTTTCTAAATTATTATTTTTACTCATTATAGTTAATTGTTTTTGATAATTATTCAAAGCAGCATAAAGACAAGTACCAAACTTCATAATTGTTGCTTGTACACTAGATGCGTAAATAGTTTAGACAATCAAACAACACATGCAATACCTACCACGTGCTCTTCGGGGATATGATACCCGACTAACCCTAGCTAGCTAGGTTAATTTGGGTTTTTGAATGATCGGGACGAAACGGTCTATGAAAATGGCGTCGTTTCCGGGAGCTAGTGTGTTTAGTATTACATTGCTTGTTCGATTTGTTTATTTTTTGTTTCAGTCTTTTAATTTTATTCCTTTAACTATTTGATTTTATTTTGGGTAGTCGAGTTTTGTCTTTACAAGTACATGTTTTGCAAACACCTTGTTTCACCATGAATTAGGTAGATGAAACACCTTGTTTCACCATGAATTAGTATTACATTGCTTGTTCGATTTGTTTATTTTTTTGTTTCAGTCTTTTAATTTTATTCCTTTAACTATTTGATTTTATTTTGGGTAGTCGAGTTTTGTCTTTACAGGTACATGTTTTGCAAACACCTTGTTTCACCATGAATTAGGTAGATGATGACCCATGTGTGTGTTGTGGGAACCGAGACCATCTATTTCATGGATGCATATTGTTAAAAGAGAAAGTTCAAGCATACAAGGAACATGAAGACTACCTGATCGGAAGTTACGGATATGGGAAAGGGAATAATGAAGATCTCAATGGTCCATCCTCTTAGTATCCATACGTTAAACCACCGCCACCACCAAATTATCTAGAATACTACTATTCAGAGATGGATTACCAATATGAGCAAGAGCGGGATTATAACAACAATGAACCCGAAATGCCCACATTTCTCAAGTTACCGGGAGGGGTATGATGACTACTATCATGAATACCCTCAATCAACGTACGAGGAGCCTGAAGATTCAGTAACCTTTAATCTTGATGCAATCATGGACATGATGGTAGAAATGAAAAAGAAAGACGAGTTAAGAGATAAATCATTTTAGGCTTTGGTTATTAAGGTTGGTTAACTATCTGAGGAGGTGGCCTAATTTAGACGAGACCAAGAAATGTTGACTAATGGTACCATAGTTAATGGTGATATGGTGGAAAAGGTTATAGATCTTCTGGAGCAAGAAAACGAATGTTTGAACTGAACTAAAGTCATAACACCGGAAGATGAGTCATAGCCGAAAGAAGCCCAAGTTCATCCCTACCCTTTACCCATGTTTATTACTCCAACCAACAAAGTTGGAGTTGAGGGCCGTGTTTGTAAGGTGGCGTAGCAAGATATTGGACTATTTGTTAAGAAACGACCCCAAAGTTGTGCTAACTACCTAGTTTACGTTGGAAACTCAGTAGGCAATGGTCACTTAGACCACAATGAGAAGCAAATCAGGTATGATTGTTGTATATTTTGTATTTTATTTGATTTATTTTTATTTTATCTGTTTTCTTAGATAAATGAAGGTTGTGGGTGTGTTGCCTATATAACCTTCACTAGACCTACTCGACCTTCTGAGCTATCGGGGGTTTAAAGGGCTTGCATGCATACGCTAAATGCCGTCGTGATTCCGACAAAAGTGAGTTAGGATTGTTGTTGTTGTAAATTATTTTCCACAAAATCGAAGTTGACTAACGAATGACTTGGTAAATCTTTCATAAAAATAGTAAAACTGGATTATCTAATGGGTTTTTATTTTTTGTGAGAAGTTCGCTTCTACACGAGTGTTGAGACTTGTAGGTACATCTATATTTGTCGTTGGATGGCCGTTTGCATTAAAAGATTGAGGAGCACATGAAGAATTGTCTACCCAAGTGCTTAGGTTTCTTGTATTTAACTTTGATTACTTAGTTAGTTGAATAAATGGATTGTATATTGTAAATTTTTAACCAAGGTGGAATTTTGGGAGAATAGTCGTGTCACATCCCTTGCATTTTGAAAATCCTTCATCCAAAATACTACACATTAAGAATAATGTTAACCTCAAGTGTGAGGATGGGGAGAAAAAGTTTTAGATCTTAACCTTCATTTTAACACTACACATTGAGGACAATGTTAACCTCAAGTGTGGGGATGGGGGAAAATATCGAATTTTTTTTTTCCAAAATGTCCTTTAAGAGATTTAAAAAGCATGATTAACTAAGTCAATGAGGGATTGCACCACCCATTTGGTCTTTTGTCATGGCCAAGTTCCGAAAATTAGCATGATGGGTATTCATTGTGTGTTTTTAATAGATAATTGCGGGTGGTTATTTCGGAATAGTCCGTCTAAGAAGTTAGTCATGTATGCACGTCACATACCATACCCTTTCCATGTGAGAGTTTGAGCCACTTACACACATTACATATATATGTTTCTTTGTTTGAGTGTGCCATTAGTTCACATATTGCAGAACTTGCAACTTTGGATGCGTTTAAGACCACAGACCAATTACAAGCAAAAGAATGATAAAGGCATTAGGATAAACCTTTTAGTGTTAAACCATTTTATATCTTACCTTCCTCGAAATTAACCCCTTAGTCGCCAACTTTGAGTTTAAACCTTTTGTTTGACCAACCCATTTAGCCTTTAACCCACTAAACCTTTTTGTTTTAAACTCGAGTGATGAAAATTCGATTATAGGTTTTTTGGTTGTAAGTATTTGTTAGTATTGTTTTGCAAAAAAAAAAAAAGAAAGTCCGAAAATACAATGAAAACTAGTGGAAAATCATTATGGAAAGCTCAAAAAGATGCGTTAGTCGTTCATTGAATAAAAGGCAAGTTTGTACCTTATAGTTGATGTTTATTAGTTTAGTTGTTCTGTAATAAAAATTGAATTTTCCTCGCCTTAGCCACTTTTAAATATCTCATTCCATAGCATTCGCCTAGCACCGTTACAACCCGTAAAAGACCTTTTAACTTGTGCTTCGTTTTTGTATAAATTGGTGGAAAATGATTGAGTTACAAGCATATGTGGATATGTTTGTTAATCAGTTTGAGCTATCACTATAAAATACTAGTGTATTATTGCTAATTATAAAAACCGATTGGAGAGAACATTGTGAAGGATGTACATGGTGTGCTAGTTTTTAAGGGTGGATTAATTTTGGGTAACCATTTTATATTCTAAGAGTGAAAAATCTACTTAACCATCGAACTACTTTTGAAATGTTAAAATTGTGAATCGGGTATGACATTAGACCTTGACGTGAATTTTGACAATGGGAAGTTTGTCCATTTGTTCGACCCACATGAAAGTGAAAAACATATTTTCTTGATGGCAAGAAAAGACAAGTGTTGAGATGTGATACACGGTTGAAAACCCGTTGTTTAATAATTTTAAAGTTTATGTTATACATGAATTTGAGTTTCGAATAGTCTACTTTGATTATATATGTGTTTTGCAGATCTAACAGAGTTTAAGGAGCTACTCGGGAGCTTTATGGAACATCGGGAAGCAATGGGACCAAGCAGACACACGGAAGAAAGAAAATAGGACACCAAGGTTGATGGAGGCGTTGGTAACGGCCTACGGACATGTTGCCGATGCCCTGTCTCCCCATCGCCGACGCCCTTTGATTAGTTTAGCGCTGGATTTCATTTTTTTATGTTTTTTGACCAAAAATTGAGGGGATAAAAATAGGGGTTACGGGTTTTTGGACATACAACTTAGAGGGGGGACCAAGAAGGGGAGGGATGACCTCTCTCCACATCTCATCCATCCTAACCCTAATAGCCTTCTTAGTCCATTTCAAATCTCCAGTTCATGGCAAGGGTTCTTGTTCATCATCCGGTGCTCAAGTTTCTTCGATCATGAGCAATTAATCACCTAGGGTTTCACCAAGGTGTAGACTTTGTAAGATTTTAGGGTTTCAACATTTTATTTATGATTTAACTTGTGACTAGTTGTGTTTAACCTTTTGAACCTTGTAGTAATTGTCTTGCATTTGTATTGGATTCATGAATTGTCGAATGAGATATGAAATTTGACTTCGTGAAATGAATATGTTAAATTATGCGTTTCTATAGGTTAGGATTAACATGTTCTTGGTATCGAAGTGCAGTGCGGTGTGTTGTCTATGACGTTGATAACTCTTGGTACCTAACATGTAACACTTAATTCCGTTAATAATCAAATGCAAGTAAATTAAGTCTAATGTGTAGAAACCCTAGGTCTTGTAGTTGTCAAACCAGGGATGACCCTTGTTTCTAAATTATTATTTTTGCTCATTTTAGTTAATCATTTTTTATAATTATTCTAAGCAACAAAAAGACAAGTAGCAAACTTCATATTTATTTAGAACTTCGTAATTGCTTTGTACACTTGATGGGTAAACAGTTTAGACAATCAAACAACTTGTGCAATCCTGACCACATGCTCTTCATGGATACGATACTCAAATTACCCTAGCTAGCTAGGTTAATTTGGGTTTTTGACTGATCAGGACGACATCGTCTGTTAGTTAGATGATTCACTTGAATATCTATTCTCAAGCCCTTCTCCCGGGGCTAATTCTCTTTCCACTCCATCACCCACAAATATACTTACTTTCATCAAACCATTACCTGATGCAACTGAAGCAGCTGACTTGCTTAAAACTAGTTCCTCTCATCCACTCATCCTTGAGAGTATACTCCAGCAAGTGACTAGTGCAAGTCCAGAGCTCATTGTAAGTCCCAAATCAGATTCGGACACAGTGGTTGATCGTTATCACCCAAACAATTATAGATTAGTTGTTTGAATGTGTAAAAGTTAAGAAAACAAAAAGATGAAGATGAAAATTCTTGTATGGATCAAACAACAAGTGTTGTATATGGAATCCCAAAGGATATAATCACTGAATGCACCTGGATATTTCAGATTAAGCACAAGAACAACAATCACAACACAAGAGCAATCACCAAAATCTGTCCAAGAACCTTTGACTAGGGTTTCATTGATCAGCATATATATACACCATGACTACCCAGTGTATTTATTAAATCGCTAGGACTTTAAATACGCCGCTACAGGTACAATTACCAAAAATTACACTTTTAGCCCTTCTAGTTTTACTAAATATTACAATCAAGCTACAAACTATTAAACTCAAGTATCAACGGTCTCAAAACGACCTAACAATATCCCATCTAGACCATTTCATACTTGAGAGTCTTCATTCTTCATTCTGAGCTTCAGGGCTTGCAGCAGCATCTTGATCATTTCTTGGTGGTGCAGATTGGTTAAGAGTAGCTTCACTGGTTGTTGGTTGGACCTTCATATTGACTTCATATGTGGATGAAGTCGGAGGTGGTGGAATAACTTGAACATCTGAATCAGAGGATGGATCTTTGGGTTGTGGAGAGATTGATTGCGGCTCAACAGCTTTCTTATTTCTAGATTCATCTTTTTTCCTTTTGTGTGTCGATTCTGAGCATAATCTCCATCATTTCTACCTTTCGTGCCCTTGCTCGCTCGACGGCTCTCTCAAACAACATCCCTTCCTCCAAGTACTCATTTCCTGCGGCAACATGTATCTTGTTTCCTAAAGAATGTTCAGATCAGAAAGACAGAACATGAATACATCCATCGGATCCAGAATGCGGATATATTCGTTAGAGTTGGTTCTGATAACTGCTTCACCAGTTTTACCATCATAGAACCATTTCTTAAAGTTGGTGAGTGTCACAGGTTGTTCTGGAGGAGGTTTCACCCTTGTCACCACTTTTGCTGGATTGATTACCCACGTTACTCTTCCTTATCCTGTAATTAGGTTGGTGGTTTTTGATACTCGTCTTCTCGGGCGCTTGGGTTTAAACATTGTGAATCCATGCGCGCATTCTCGTAGGAAGAGTCTTTCGAAATCTGCTTCCAATGTTGTTATTCATAGGATTTATCATTTCCAGTTTTCCCAATTCATGAACGTCCAAAGGTGGTAGACTTTGCATGTCAGGGCCCATTCGGAAGTGTTGGATTACACCGCCCCTTTGCTTTACTATGAAAATCCCTTTCAGGTTATAGTACTTCCACCCAATGATTTTGTCAGTAACTGCAGTTTACTCAACGGCGACCACTTGGTAGAAGTCGGGCAGCTTTTTGTTTTCCTTTTTGAACCATTCAGGGTGTTGAGGAGCCACTTCCTCACCTCCATCAGTTTCATACCCTTGTAGTCGTCCAAAATATCTTCCTTACTCAGCCTCATTGGATCTCTAGAATTATCTCCGAGACTTAGCACTTTTCAAACTTTTTCTTCTGTCATATTCACCTGCTTGTTTAGAACCGTTGCTGTGACAGTTTCCATTCCGTTTATCGTGTTAACTTTTGTGGTTCTCCAAAACTCTTCTATGTGTATTCGATAGATTATCGGATTCGCTTGAACAACATTGCTTCTCTTGCTTCTTGATAGCCAATCAATCACGTCCTCAAAATCTTCTTCTGGCGAAACTAGTGTGTTTGGTTGATTGTGCATCTTTGTTCCATCCCATCCTATTTGTTTCGCCCCATTTTCTGAAACACGGAAACCAGCTAAATGAGATTTGGGTTCCGAAACGTAACTGTAAAGTTAGATTTATATTTACAAAAATACTGAAAATTAAATTAAATTAAAATAAAAAAATTACACTATTAAAAGCGTAGATAAGTCATTAAATATTTACGCCGGCAACTTTTAGATCGTTGATATATATACATATCCTATTCAATTGTGTCGGTTATATAGGGTTATTTATGCTGACTATGGGTCGCGTAATTAAATACGCCGCCTCTTTCAAAAACTTGAAGTAATCTTCAATTCTAAGAAATCCAAACCAAACATGCTCGAAAATTTTAAACTTTCTCGAAAAACGTGCCCCTCCTTTTTTTAACTAAAATTTGTGAAAAAAATTAAAATATGTTTAAGAAAATCAGAATTTTGCAATTTGGACACCGAAATTCATTTTTCGAACTAAGGGACCTCCTTTTTCACAACATTCTTGTGTTTGAAACTTCATGACATTCCTGCAAAAGATCATACTGGCAACACTTGTCAGTTTGTTATTTCAAAAAAATTTGGATAATCAAGGCACAAGAAAAACTGTTAGTATGTTTGTCCTCTTAAAATCCATGCATCCTTCTTTCAACATGCTTTCAGTGAGCGTTTTATCATGTTGTGGTAATATTGCTAAGAATTGCAATGGCCCCCACTCAAGCTAGAAAGTTAGAATGTTGAGCCCGTGAGTCCCACGTTAGGGCATACCCCTGCGATCAAGGTATGCACAAAGATTCCTCATAGCAGGTGAGTATATATACTTCATTCGTTTTGAATTTCAACGATCGACAGTTGATCATCAGGTCAGTACTTTTGTACAACAGAGAGACCAATGTCTAATGAGGGCTAAGGCAAATACCATAGCGGTTAAGCACTTGAATGTTTCTCAATGAGAGCTTCATCTGTGTAGGGTTTTGGCCACATTGGCTCTTTTGTAAAGATATCATAATTGTGTCTAGGTCAGCATATATTTGGATGCAGCAGAAGAGCTATTATGATATCCCCGAATAATTAGTCAATATAAAGAACCGAAATCTCGGACTTTGGCAATCTATCAACGCAAGATTTAAGACTATTAAGCCATATGCCGCAACGTGTTACCCGCAAGTTGCACAACATTGTCAGTATCCAGAATTCTTGTGTAAGTATTAACTTTCGTCGCCTACTCGCAGTTTACTTGATGGTATTGCTGAATCTACTGACACGTTGTTGCTTAGCACCTCGATCGATTTTCCTTGTTTAAATCTTGATTTTCCATTTTTTTTGTTTTAAGAACAAACAAAGTGTCAGCAGTTTTCTATCATTTCTTAAGCAGGTGTCAATTGAAAGATCAAATCGCAAAAATATGCTTATTTTCTAGAAATCTTCCCCCCTAAAATTTGATTTTCGAAAGTCCAGTGCTTTTTAATGTTGCAGAAAATCCTTTTGTTGGGCACAGTATTAAAAGACGTGTTTATTATCAAAAGGCTGATTTTTTTACAGCTTTGAAGACTCAAATCATTTCCACTGAAGGAAATTGACCATTTCCAACCAGGTTACCAACTTGTTGAAATGGGTTTTGTCGAAGCTTTCGTGAAACTATCAGCTTTCTGTTGCATAGTATCCACATGCACCAGTTGAATGTACCCTTTCTCATACGCATCTCTGATCACATGAATGTGAATTTCGATGGCTTTGTTCTGGAGTGGTGGATAGGATTCTTCACAAATCTTAGACACGCCTCGTTGTCGATGAATATTGGAGTCTTCATAATGTTGATTCTGTAATCCAGCAACTGATTTTGTATCCAAAGAACTTGTGAGCAGCAACTGTAAGCTGCCTTATATTCGGCTTGAGCGGTAGATGTAGAAACTGTTGTCTGCTTCTTGCTTTGCCACAATATGAGACGATTTCCTAAGAATTGACAGCCTCTGGAGACGGGCTTTCTGTCAACATTGCAACCTGCATGATCACTATCAGAATAAGCAATTAAATCAAAATTATTGTCTTTAGGATACCATAGTCCGAGTTTGGGAGTTCCTTCAGATAGCGAAAAATTCGTTTGACAGCAGCTTTATGAGATTCTTTTGAATTCGTCTGAAATCGTGCACAAGAGGCAAACAACCCACATAATGTCAGGCCTACTTGCGGTCAGATACATCAACGAGCCTATCATCGAGCGATAGAAGGACTTGTCACTAGTTTTCCTTGAAGATCAAATGTGAGTTTTGTCTGAGCTGCAAATGGTATGCTGGCGGTTTTTGCATTCGTTCATGTTGTACTTTGCAAGAATATCCCTGATGTGTTTCGCTTGATGAATGAGAATATCGTCTTCTCTCTGCTTCACCTCTAATCCCAAGAAAATGTGAGTTCTCCCATCATGCTCATTTCGAATTTAGCCTTCATAACTTTCTCGAACTCCTTGTATATGGCCTCGTCAGTTTGACCCAAAAATAATATCGTCTACATAGATTTGCACCAGCATCACATTATCTCCGATCCTCTTCGGGAAGAGAGTCATTTCGATTTTACCTCTTGTGTACCCACATTCCAAAAAGATATGTCGACAAAGTCTCATACCAGGCTCGAGGAGCTTGATGAAGACCGTAGAGTGCTTTGTCAAGCTTATAGTATCGTGCAGGAAAGTGTGGGTCTTCGAAACCCGGAGGTTGGCAAATGTAAACTTCTTCCTTCACCTTCCCATTTAGAAACGCACTCTTTACATCCATCTGAAACACCTTGAAGTTTTTGTACGAAGCATAGGCTAAGAATATTATAATAGCTTCCAAGCGTGCTACCGGAGCAAAAACTTCCTCATAATCAATTCCTTCCTCCTGTCAGAAGCCTTGAACTACCAATCTTTCTTTGTTCTTGATGACTACACCACGATCGTCCATTTTGTTACGAAATACCTACTTGGTGCCAATGGGATACTTTCCATCTGGTAGATCAATTAGTTCCCAAACTTTTAGCTTATGAATCTCAGATAACTCTTCTTGCATTGTTTGCACCTAGCTAGAATCTTGAATGGCTTCCAATGTCTCTTAGTCCGGACTGCGAAAGAAAAGCTGCATACAATCCAGTGTTGATGGTATGTGTTTGTCCACGAGTTCAAACTCCATCTTCCACGAAACCAATGACATTCTCAATTGGATGATTTCGATTTGTCTTGTATCCTGCATTGGTTGAGTCTCAATTTGTTGAGGTAGATTGGAGAAGTGTTCGTCAACGTAGGTAATAGGAGGTTTGTCTTCTTTAGGTGGTTCATCCACAATCGGCTGTGAAGAAGAAGCGTCGCATGCAGATGCATTCTCAGTCGAAGTGTCGCCATTAACTTCGTCAACAGGAAGGATTGGATCGGCAGAGACTGGGGTGAAACGAGTTGTAAAAGGAGTGAAGCCAATGTCTGAAGGAGCCAACAATGGCTCTATTGGGGTATTTTCAGCAAGTTCGGTTTCAGTGAGTGGTTCATCAATGTCGAAAGTGTTGAATACAACGTCTACATCATAAAACCAGTTTGGAGAACATCCAGTGTTGGTGGAATTTCCTTCTTGAAAGTCGACGTAGTATGATTCAATCACCATCTTGGTTCGTTTGTTGTAAACTCAAGACGCCTTTTGAGAAGATGAGTAGCCCATGAAGTAGAACACATCACCGAATACTTCAAACTTCATGAGATAGTCTTCAGTGCTGAGGAGTGTACAGGAACATCCGAACGGTCTAAAGAAATCTATCAGAGGCTTCCTTTTAAAAAGAAGTTCATAGGCTATTTTTCCATGAGGTTTAACGATGAGAACTCTATTCCAAACATAACATGCTGTGTTAACTGCTTCTGCCCAGAAAATGATAGGAAGCTTGGAGTCCACGAGCATAGTTCGAGCAGCTTCAATGAGTGTTCTATTCTTCCATTCTATTATGCCATTCTTCTGAGGAGTTCTGGATGCACTGTACTGAAGGCGTATTCCCATTTCTTCATAGAAGGAGATAAACGTTTGATTTTTGAATTCCGATCCGTTGTCACTTCTGACAGATTTGACCCTCAGCTTGATCATGTTTTCAATCATGGGAATGAAACTCTTGAGAGTGGATGCTATTTTGCTTTTGGCTTGATGAAAATATGCCCCTGAAAAACGGGAGAAATCAATTGTAATCACCAAGCAATAGGATCTTTTACCTAAACTTTTAACACTTATGGGGTCGAAGAGATCCATGTACAGTATTGCAATGGAGCAGATATCGTATTCACTGCTTTGGATTTGTGCGGCTTTTTGTGTTGCTTGTCTTGGGCGCACGCGATACATTTTTCTGAAAATGGAAATTATTTTATAGGCAATCCTCTTACTAAATTTAATTTGGAAAGCTTATTCATATTTTTGAAGTTCACATGCCCAAACCGCCTATCCTAAAGCAGTGATTCCAACTCTGACGCTTTTGAGATAAGACACGTCATATGCTCCTTGGATTTAGCATTTTTCATATTAAGAACGTAGGTGTTGTTTTAACGTGGAGCTGTGAGCATAATCATTTCGGCAGGAACGGAATATTCGGGTTTGAGGAATAAGCATTCCATATCGTTGAACAGCACGGAAATTCCTTTGTCGCAGACTTGTGATATGCTCATGAGATTGTAACATAATCCTGGAACATAATTCCCATTCTCTAATGTAAGTGCTTCAGATACGACGTCACCCATTCCAAAAATTTTTCCTCCCTTTTCATCTCTAACAAAGGATACAAAATCGCCTTCGATGACTCGAAAGTTCTTCAGTAGATCTTTCAAACCGGTCATATGCCTCGAGCATCCACTGTCAACATACCAAATATATTCCATGAGCATTCGAAGCCATTTTTGTAGTTTATTCTGTTATATAACAACAAACACAAATATGTACACGTTAGTTAATTTTTGGAACCCAGACTTGCTTCAAGTTTGATCTATCATGATTTGAACAGTAATATTTCTTTTCATTTCCAAAAACAAGTTGTATTTACTATGCATTTTAATGATTTCTTGAGATTATCAAATTGATCAGTGAAACTTTTGACAAGATCTTGTTTAGGTTTAGAAAATTTCTTGCTCTTGCAATGTTTCGCAGTATGTCCTAAATGACCACAGCGAAAGCATTGCTTGCAATTTGATCTTTTCTTCTTTGTAGACACGGCGTGTGAAGATGATGTATGTGATGAGAGTCTAGAGCTGCTTGAAGCGTTATCTGATGATGCAGCATAGCTTGAACTTTTGACTTTCTTCACTTTCTTGTTAAGACGATTTCATCCTCAACTCCGTCTTCACTGATCTCACCATCTGATGACGAGATTGATTCTTGATTTTCACTTAGCGTTTCTTCATCACTTTCTGATGTTGTCGTACTCGAGTCATCAGTATTGCTGACTTGAGTTGAATCTTTATCAGTCTCTAATGTACCTGTACATGATGGAACAAACATGGGAATTTCCTCTATAAGGAACTTTTCGAATATGTTTTTCTTCAATTCTAGGACAAATATAGGAGATTCAAGCACAATATTTTCATCATTAAAAATAGAATTTAAGTCATGACTTTCAACCATGGCATGCACTGGGTTGTGAGTCTTAAATGTAGACACATCGCCATTACAGTCATCCTGAATATTAAATTTAGCCATACAACCATTACAGTCATCCATCCTAGTCAAACTATTATAGTTATCCCGAATAGAAGTACCGTTTTTCTTGTTACATTTCCAGGCAAACCAGTTAACTGTAGAATAACTGTCGCCTGAGTAACCAATTCCTATTTTCGATCCTCCACAGTCATTATCCTCATCGCACACATCTTCTTTACGCTTACACATATCTGCATTACTTTCAGAAATGTTAGTATTGTTTTCATTTTTGTAAAAGGTATTTTGAGCCAACATATCATGTTTATCGATTAAGTCATTCTTAGGATGAGGAGATGGCATAGGTACATAGGTTTTGCTGTGCGAAGGAGGAAAGATTTTTCTTTCATTTCCGAGCTTATCCTTGTATCCAATTTTATCCTTCACGAATGTCGATCGTTGGCAATTTTCATTATCAACCAGTGCCTTTTGAGTAACTTTCCATTTATCAATTGTGATTTGCAATTTGTTATTCTCGTTTTGAGATTTTTATAATCTTTCGATTAGATCATTTATGATAAAATCTTTTTTAAAACGAATTCTTTCAATGTGTGCATCTCAGCCAAAGTTGAGTTCTACTTTCTCTGATATGCAACTTCGTTTTCTTTCAATTCCTGGTTAAATTTCAAAACCTTTTCTTTTTTTCTAATCAGGTCACGGTTGAGTGATTTGTAATATGCCACGATGTTCAAACATGGTTGGGAGCACATTTTTGCTTTAAATTCATACGGTATGTTGTTTACCAAATCCTTATCCTCTATGTCTTTTGCAGACTCTGCTTTCATGGCGGCTGCAGAAGTTCCAGCTTTCTCACTCTTGTGGTCGCTGATTGCTCCTTGGACTATCTTTTTCGATTCAGTCTTTTCAGCCTCCTGCTTTCCCTTTTCTGAAGTTGGTTCAGTAGGAGTGATTATGCTTTTCAAACCTTTATCGCCTTTTGGAATTCTTGTAGTTTGCTTCTCAACACAGTTTGATGAGGATGAGACAGATTCAGTAGAGATTTTTGCCATGAGTGCTTTGTTGACTTCTTCTTTTACCTCAGCTATTTCTTCTACCCAGTCGTAGTCTTCCACCACTAAAGCTTTTATGTTATTATCAGCAACATTATCACTCCCTTCGATAGCTATTGGCCTTCTTGTCGGAACGAGTTCAACATTTTCATTTTTCAGTAGTGGCACTCCCTCTTGAAGTGACCCATATTCTTGCAGTTGTAGCATCTCAGCTAGGACTTGTCAAAACCAGCTTTTCCCAGTGCAAGTCTCTTTCCTGTTTTGTCTTGAAACTTATTTAATCGCAGGGTGATCATCGCCATTTGCCACTTCAAGTCCATTTCCTCCATATCATCCGGATCTACCTGATACATGTCTTCAGCAGTGAGAAAATCTCTTTTTAGCTTACCTGACATGAGAGCTTCGTAGCTACTCAGGAAGGTGTTAAACAAAGCAACATGTTCGGTGGATATCTTGAGTGCTTGAGCATCACCGACCACATTAGTTTTCTCGTTAGACGATGAGGCCTTTGAAGAGCTTACGGAAGCGTTAGGGTAAGATGCGATAGCACTTTGAGGATTTGAACAACAGGAGGTTATGGGGCAAGGAATACCATATTTTTGGGAACAAAAGTTGCAGCAACAGATTGAGGAAATTTCTAAGAGTATCCTGCTTGGTTCATTTCTCTCTTGAGTACATCAATTTCAAAGGCTTTCAGAGTGCTGATCAATTGTGAAAGTGTGACAGGAGTAGTGTTGGTCAAGAAGGTTCTTTTGATCATCATACACTGCAGGCTCCATTCTTTTAGGAGAGAGTCCAAAAGCTTCTTTATGGAGGCATAGTTTGCAACAGGATTGCCCACTTTCTTCATTTTTGTTAGCACTCCCAAAAATCGACTGACATGATCTGACAAGCTTTCACAACGAACACTCCCGAACATGTCGTATTCTTTCTGAACTATATCTCTGTTGTTATCCATAAACTCTTTGTTCCCTTCATAGTGATCAATAAGAGCCAACCACATTTCATGAGCTGAAGTGTATTCTGTCTACTTCAGTGAATGAGCCCTACGATCGCGTTGAATGAGAGTTGTGTCTTCTTCAGTGAATGTTGAAGGGTCTTCGTTGATTGTTCGAACATCATCGCGAATTATCATAGGAACGTGTGGTCCCATTGTGACAGACATCCATTGAGTATAGTCGGTATACTCAAAGAACGCTTTGATTCGATTCTTCCAACTACTGAAGTCTTCAGATCCTTTCAACTTGGGAGGTCTCATAGCCGTTCCTGTCTCCAGTTCGGCTTGGGCTATTGGATTAAGCTGATTGAGTGACATTTTGGTTGATTTCGAGTCTGAAAACGTGATATGGAATTAAATACTCCAGAATAAGAGTGACCAGTAAGTAAATACGCTGCAATTGACAAATACGTTGGTGAAGCTTGGCTGCGAGATCCGGTGACAATAGCTAAATCCGCTTGAACACAAAAAACAAATGTGAGTTTGGTTGCGCCGATCACCGTGATAAAATCGCTGAGGATCTTTATCACTGACTTCGAAGTCACCTTCGGTTAATTACGCTGACACTATTTCGCTGGAAATCAACGAATCCGCTGGTGTTAGGCCGGCGTATTTGTTAATCACGCGATCTTCAAGTTAAAACCACTATATTCAAAAATATCTACGCTGCCTTCAAAGTTAAATACGCTCAGCAGGGTTTAAGTACGAACAAAAACCCTCTAATCACCCAAAAACGACTCAAAATCCATGTTTCTTTGTACCAAAAAGACCTAAATGTTTACCAAAACACTCATTAACAACCCAATGATTAAACACACCAGATCAAGCCATTTTAAGTCCAAAAATTTGAAAAACTTTGGAACTTTGAAAACTTTTGAAAAACCTTCAAAACTTGAAGAATCTTAACAAAAAATTAAACAATCAAGAGCACAATGGCTCTGATACCAAATTGTAAGTCCCAAATCAGATTCGGATCACAGTGGTTGATCGTTATAACCCAAATAACTATAGATTAGTTGTTTGAATGTGTAAAAGTTAAGAAAACCAAAAGATGAAGATGAAGATTCTTGATGGATCAAACAACAACTATTGTATATGGAATCTCAAAGGATATAATCACTGAATGCACCTGGATATTTCAGATTAAGCACAAGAACAACAATCACAACACAAGAGCAATCACCAAATCTGTCCAAGAACCTTTGACTAGGGTTTCATTGATCACATATATACACACTCTGACTACCCAATGTATTTATTAAATCGCTAGGACTTTAAATACGCCGCTACAGGTACAATTACCAAAAATTACACTTTTAGCCCTTCTAGTTTTAATAACTATTACAATCAAGCTACAAACTATTAAACTCAAGTATCAATAGTCTCAAAATGTCCTAACACTCATTGCTAACCCACAAGAAGAGGAGGGTATACCACTTTTGGCACAAGTGACACTTGTAGGGTTTTCAAGTGAAGCATCCACTACAGCTATAGTGACTACAGTCTCACAGTTAGACATTGGTTATATAGCTAAGACTTCATTGATGGCAACAATTTGTTGAGTCTACAATGGTATGCTCATTAATAATTAGAAGTCCCCAGAATGAAGAACAAGGGGCATTTGGTTCAAAACCAACTACAACTACCTCTGGTAGGAATTCAGATGATCCTATTAACTTAAGTGATAGATTAATATACCAAGAATTGATGGGGAAGGTTACCAAGATAGACTCTTCAGTTGACGAAATCAAATAAATGCTGAAAACCTTAGTACAAAACTTAAGAACTCCACCAAAAAATGTAGAGATTGCTAAAGAGACATAGATGCATGCTCACATGTATCTTTGTAAGTCCCTAAACATATTCGGATCGCAAAGGTTTGATTGTTATCACCCAAACAACTATAGATTAGTTGTTTGAATGTGTAAAAGTTAAGAAAAACCAAAACATGAAGATGAAGATTCTTGTATGGATCAAACAACAAGTGTTGTATATGGAATCCCAAAAGATATAATCACTGAATACCTGGATGTTTGGATTTAGCACAAGAACAACAATCACAACAATCACAACACAAGAGAAATCACCAAAACGTGTCCAAGAACCTTGTACTAGGGTTTTCCATTGATCACCAATATATACACACTGACTACCCAGCGTAGTTATTAAATACACTGGGACTTTAAATACTGGGCTACAGGTACAAGTACCAAGAATTACACTTTTAGCCCTTCTAGTTTTACTAACTATTACAATCAAGCTACAAACTATATAACTCAAGTATCAACGGACTCAAAACGTCCTAACAATATCCACTTTAGACCATTGCATACTTGAGAGTCTTCATTCTTCGTTCTGAGCTTCAGGGCTATCGGCAGCATCTTTATCATTTCCTGATGGTGCAAATTGGTTAAGAATAGCTTCACTGGTTGTTGGTTGGACCTCCATGGTGACTTCATATGTGGATCAAGTCGGAGGTGGTGGAATAACTTGAACATCTGAATCAGAGGATGGATCTTTGGGTTGTGGAGAGGAGGGTTGTGGAGAGGATGATTGCGGTTCAGCAGCTTTCTTCTTTCTAGACTCATCTTTTTCTTTTTGTGTGTCGATTTTGAGCGTAATTTACATCATTTCTATCTTTTGTGCCCTTGCTTGCTCGACGGCTCTCTGAAACAGCATCCCTTCCTCCAGGTACTCATTTCCAGCGGCAACATGTATCTTGTTTCCATAAAGAATG
The DNA here is from genome assembly GCA_947069175.1 of Scalesia atractyloides. Taxonomy (NCBI): domain Eukaryota; kingdom Viridiplantae; phylum Streptophyta; class Magnoliopsida; order Asterales; family Asteraceae; genus Scalesia; species Scalesia atractyloides. The sequence continues at coordinate 37,608,894 of CAMTDV010000008.1, read as the reverse complement.
TTCAGGTTAGAAAGGCAGAACATGAACACATCCATCGGATCCAGAATGCGGATATCTTCGTTAGAGTTGGATCTAATAACTGCTCACCTATTTTACCATCGTAAAACCATTTTTTAAAATTGGTAAGAGTCACAGGTTGTTCTAGAGGAAGTTGACCCTTGTCACCACTTTGGCTGGATTGATTACTCATGTCACTTTTCCTTTTCCTATGACTGGGTCTTTGGTTGTATTTTATACGCGTCTTCTTGGGTGCTGAGGTTTGAAAACTGTGAATCCATGCACGCATTCTCTAAGAATCAATCTTTCAAGGTCGCCACCAATGCTGTTGTTGGTAGGATTTATCATATCATGCTTGCTCAAGTCTCGAATATCCCATGTGGTTAGACTCTGCATGTCATTTCCATTTCTAAAGTATTGGATCACACCTCCTCTTCATTTCACAACAAACCACCCAGTCAGATTGCAATATTTCCAGCTGATGATTCGGTCGGTGACCTCTGTTTTCTCAACCGTTATGACCTGATAGAAGTCTAGCATTTTTGCCCTTTCCTTATTGAACCACTCACGATGTTGAGGCTCAAACTCATCTCCTCTGTCAGTTTCATACATCACCACCTCCTCCAAACCCCACTCAAGGAATTTTTCTGGCATTTCGATCCTATCAACCTCTTCCTCTTCGCTATCTCCATCAAAACTTACATCAACAGCAGAATCGAGTCGTTTCCTTTTCTTTTCTGCTATTTCAGCCTTGCGTTTCTCTTCTTTTTCTCTGAAAATTCAAAATTGAAGATATCTTCACTTGTGTATTTTGGTTTTTGATTTGCTGAAGCATACAGATCCTGCACCATCTTGTGTAATTTATCTAATCCATCTTGTTAAAACTTTATAAACTCAGATTGCTTGGAGACGTAGGAGTGCAATTCTTTATTCTTCTTTCTCCACTCTTTCAGCTTCTCGTTAAGCACATAGGTATCATTGACCTGATTCTTTAACAAGCAAAATTCCTTTGTAGGAAACAATCTAATTTCTTTTGATAAGCGATCGTACAGGTCTTGAAACGGTCGAGGTCTTGAAGGAACTCTTTGAGGAGGAGCTTGAACAGTTGAGGAGGGCTTGGGTGGAACATCTTTGGAAGATCCCTCTCCTGTTTTCTGTTTCTTTTGTGCAGGGGACTTGCTTAGAGTGAGGTATGAGGGATCAGTTAGTAGCCCTTCTACAAAACGATCTATGATGTCACCACAACGGGTGTCTCTGACTCAGTCATCTCTCTCATTTTCATCCGTCGTTCTCGTTTTTCTGCCTCTTCGACAGCATGAATAGCCTGCATTCATTTGATCTCCTCTCTTGTTGACCCAGCATGAATGTTGTCACCAATAATCCGCTCTGGATTTGAGGAGTCTTTCTTGCTTTTCTTCTTAGAGGGTTCTCCTTCATCCACTTTCTTCCCTTTGTCTTTTCGTTTACGTATTAGTGGTGTTTCCTCCTCAACTTCTGCTTCTTCCTCTTCAGCAGCATGTTTTTCTTGTCTTTCTCGAGCTTGCCTTACCCCTTCCCGGTATTTGTTGTATGCAGCAAGAACTGTTGGAAGCCTTTCTTCTCTATACATCTAGTTATGTTGCATTACCCATTCTTTTGTTTTTAGCTCCGTAATTTGTCTTCCTTTGGGAAGCTGAAACTGGTATAAATTTCAATCATGTGGCAAGTTCTTGTGTTGATCGTCAATGAGCAGTTGTATGAATCTTGGATACATGGCCCATGCACCTTTATTTACGTTGTCGACCATGCAGTAGAAGATTATGCCTGATATGTTAAATGGCTGGTTGGTACATAGATTCAGTATTGCCGCAGACCATTCCAGATTTAGACCGTTCTTCCCACCTTTTCTGTGACAGATGCTCATGCAAAATGTGTGTAGATGAATCTCCAATCCTTTGTAAGACCTGTCTTCTTTATCTCATCCTTACCTCGAAAATCACCTACATAGTTCATTCCACAGAATCCTTCCAGGATTGCCTCTTTACTCAGCTTTATTGGGTCACTAGAATTGTCTCCGAGGCTGAGGACTATTTGTATTCACTCTTTAGTCACCATTATCTCTTTGTTGCATACTGTTGTTGTGATATGCTTGACTTGGTTTAATGTTCTCATTCTTGCGGTTCTCCAAAAGTCTTCTATGTGAATGCAGTAGATCTTCGGATTTGCTTGAACAACATAACTTATTTTGCTTCTTGACAGTCAGTCCATTACATCTTCAAAATCAGGCTCTGGTGGAACTAGTGTAATTTGCTGATCGTGTTTCCTCGTACCATCCCAGATCATTTGTTGAGCCATTCTGAAACATGAAAACGAGCCAAGTTAGATCCATGTTTCGAAACATACTTTTTGTTAGATAAAATATTTACCATACAAACTAAAAATAATATATATACACACACACAGATATATATATATATATATATATATATATATATATATGTTAGGTCCTAGAAGTGTGAGACTGGAGTATCAAATATACGCAACAGTCTATGGTGGTTAACTGGGTTAGTTTATATTAGGTTTGGACCTTTATAGGTCATTTGGGCATGCCATAGTCCATGTGGGCCAGGCAAGCCCATAGACAAGCCCATGGGGGCAAGCCTTACCCTAGGTATATAAGCTAAGCTTATTCATTTCTAGGGTTAAGACTTTTGGGATTTCTCTAGAGAGAGCCTCCATCTTGTACCAGACGGTTTTGCTTGTTCAAGTAATAGAATCATGTGCAAGGTGTTAAAGTTGATTCGTGTTGTTCTTCATCTTTTCGGTTTTTTTGAAGACCACCAAGTTTGGATTCCGCCTATCCTTGGTGATTGTGTGATATCGTTGATAGATCCGGATTATCGGGACTTACAAGTGGTATCAGAGCCTATTGAACCTATTTTCTAGGCTCAGATCTGATATCACACTGATTCTGTTCGGTTTTTGCTGAAAAATAAGCATTTCGGATCAACATTCAAGCATTTCGAATCAACAATCAAGCATTCGGATCAACATTCAAGCATTCCGGATCAACATTCAAGGATTTCAGATAAATTCTTTGAATTTCGGATTGATTTCGGATTAGTCTGTTATATTTCAGATTCGAAATTGTTGAAGATCCCGAAGAACAAGAAGAAGATCATCCATCTAGGATTGATTCCGGACAACTGTTCATCGGAATTTCGGAATATTGTTGATTTCGGATTGCATCTCCGATTGCATCTCGGATTTGGGAAGTATTTCGGATTGAAACAGTGCATCTCGGACACCATCTCGGATCACTGTTCCCACTTACCATCTCGGATCACTGTTCTGAATTCGGTACTGTTCCGAATTCGGTATTGTTCCGAGTTGTACCCTTAAAGGTAGAAAGTTAACCAGCTGACGTAACCGGAGTTAAACGTTTTCGCACACAGAACTTGATCCATAGAAAATCTGGACAAACCGGTTGCACGGTTAGACTCGTGTGATTTTTAGGAAAAAAAAACAGTTTTCGGATACCTTTTATCGTGTTTACAAGTACGGTTTCGATTATCCGAAGATGTTTACAGCCCAAGCTCAGCACTCGAACATAGTTTTCAGTCCAACACAAAATCAAAACCCGAGCCTGCGAGATGAAGTGAAGGAAAAGCTGAATGAGTTTATCGGAAACTACAATGTTTGTCCGGTTGCTGACTGTGTGATGCGTTTGCTTGAACGTGGGTGGCGAAAAGAGGAAGTAAGAGATGAGTTGAATAGTGTTTTGGGAGATGACAAAGACTCCTTTGTATCATGGTTGTGGGATCGTTTATAATTAAACCAAGATCTCGAAGATCTATACGCTAAATGAACAGAGTCTAGTCCTGAAGAAGTGTCCGAACAGAAACCTCAAGCCCAGCAAGCAACAATCAACAGCACAGCACCCCAAACTCTACCTCAAGCCCAAATTCACGCTGACAAACCAGGCTCGCACATTGACATAGTCAACTACCTTTTGTGCACTGAACCTTACAAGAATAGGGTTGCTAAACTCAGGGCACTTTCCGAAATGGCTGATGAGTACAACAATGCAATGGCTCAGTGCATCAGCCTTCGAGAAAGTAACAAGTTACTCACAGAAAAGGTTGAAGCACAAAAGAAAGACATAACTCAGCTCCACCTGGACGTAAATCAACAGAAATGTTGGGTCCATGATTACAAAACCAGATTAGATTCAAAAACCATGTAATGCGAATTGGTAAGAGTTGAGCTGGGACTTCTTACTGGAAAATATCAACAAAACGAAGCTAATATAAAGAAGTTCGATACATCCAGCAAGCTTGTTCAAGACGTGTGCAATGTGCAACTAGCATATAAGGCGAACAAGGGAAGGGTTTGGAATTCAATCAGGTTAACCCACCGTATAATCACAACTACACGACAATGCCTGAAATCGACGAAGATATTGAGAAAGCACAACATATGGTGTACGTCAAACCCAGTGATTATTCGTCAAACACACGGGAACCATCTGGTGTTGTTGACTCTTCTAATGAGTTAGCTGATGAAGAGAGAGCTGACGTGAACAAGGCTCCAAGTGCGCAAACTGAAAAATCTGAACCTTCTGCTTCTGATTAACTGGTTCAGAGCAAGTTAAAAGAGCAAAAACGAGCAAATCGGAGACGAAGAAAGCAGAAATCCACACGTCAAGGACAATCACGCTCTCCAAAATCATCAGTGGGCAGCAATAGCCCTCAAAAGGCTAGTGTTGTGAAAAAATCTTTTGTTTAGCCGGTCTTTAATGGAAAATGTGAAAAATATGCTTTTGACCGTGCTAGCAAAGCTTTTGGAAAGGTTGGGGAGATTTCTGAACAAGACTTGCAGTCCAAACAAAAGAAGAAGAATCCAAAGAAATCTCCACAACAGAAGAAGGCCCTTGCAAACAACAAGTACAAATATCCAAATTCATTTTCGCCTGCAAGAAATGTGCAAGGAAATCAAGCATAGAAGGGATAAGTTCATCCTTCAGGCCTGCAAGAGCAAATCAAGCTGATCAGAATGCTTTACATGTGAAGAGACAAACGTACTTCAATTGCGGCATTCCTGGTCACATCGCTCGAAATTGCACATAGTCCCCATGTTCTGTATCATGTTCAAAATAAGAAGGTTACACCTAAGAATAACAATCATTCGGAGCAAATGAAGGTATCATCACCTAAGGCAATGAAGAATGTGAATACCAAGGTTAAACCATCTGATGGGGATTGGAATCTTGCCAAAAACAAACGCAAGGCTGTTCAGAAACAAAAACCTGTTTCTTAAATGACTAAACCTGAAACAGCCAAAGTGCTTATTCAAAGGCAACAACCACGTTTGTTAAAACGAAACAGATTTAGAAACCCAAATCCAAAGCGGCAGCAACATCACCAATCCTCGAAATAAAAAGGGACTTGTGTCTGAAAGAAGTGTCTTATTTTGATGTTTCAAGGAAACCCAGGACCACGATGGCCTGGGTCCCACTATCTTACTAATCATCTTATTTTTCAGGAACAGCTAAGGAGGAGTTGTTGACAATCTCTAAAATGTTGATAGCGGTTGTTCCAGGGACATATCGGATAGCATCTTGCTATTGCAAAAAGCTCAAATTTTTATTATGAGTGAGATTTTCCTTTAGAGGAGATGAGGTAAGAAAAGATCAGTGAAAAGGTACAAACTTAAATTTCATGCTTTCATTTTGAAATTGATTAGTCTTTAATCTAGTGACGGAACGGTTAAGCAAAAAAAACAAAAATATTTTCCTTTTCCTTTCATTTAAAACTTTGTGCATATATTTTCTTTATTAGGTAAATTTGTGCATAAAGTATGATACACAAATTTAGGGGGGAGGAGGGCGATATATGTATATATTCATTGTTTGAGGGGGAGAAAATCCGAAAAATACAAAAATATTTGAAAAACTAAATAAAAATACAAAAGGTCTTTTTTGCATCAAATGGGAAATGAAATGAATATTCGTGATAAAGGGTGTGACTGACACATGTAAGGTGTCATAGCTGAAAAGACTAGGATCTAATGTAATATGTTGATAGGCTTAACGCTCAAAGTGATTATAAGATACTAAGTGAATAAACATAACGAACTATGTCTTGTGGGTAACATACCATTGGCGTTTGATTTCATGGTCTTAAATCTTGCGTTGATAGATAGCCAACATCTGAAGTTTCGGGTCTTTATGCTGTTGAGTCATCCGGGGATATCTTGGCTGCCTTTCTGTTGCATCCAGATTGTATGCAGACCTAGGCACAGTCAGGATAATCTTTAAAAGAGCCAAAATAGAAGGGCCAAAACCTTAAAAGAAAAGAAATCTCATCATGAGAGAATTCCATGTGCTTAAAATATCAAACATACCATATAAGGTATTTGCCTAACCCTCATCAGATATTATTGGTCACTCTGCTGTATGAAAGTACTGACCTATTCACCAATAGTCTGATGTTGTAAAGATAAAGGATGATCTCAGTATACTCACCTGCTATGAGGAATCGTTGTTCTTACCTTGATCGCCAGGGTATGTCATGGTATGGGGCGCACGAGTATTAGAGTATAATACTACCTTAAGCATATCACGAAGTTGAAAAATGAAAGTTGAACGTTAAAGTTTAAGTGGACAAACATATTGGCAATCACTTAGACCAGTCTGAATAAGTTTTCACTGAAAAGTGTTCCTTAGTCCACTTGAAAACGATTTTGATCCCATTGTAATTTTATAGTTGTAACTATTGATTTAGTTTCTTTGTTTATTTGTGTTTCTATTTATATTCTTATATTTTAAAATTAAAAAAAAATTCCAAAAATCCAAAAAGAGAGTGCTTTATTTGTTTTATTAAAAATTATTAACCGTTCTTGAAGATTTGGCTAGTCATCAAAGGATGAAAGAAATTTGAATTTCGATCCAGGTACAAGTACCTGGATGTACCAAGTGTTCATGCAGTACTCTCCCTGTTGCATAAGAATGTTTGCTTATAAATTTCTGAGAATTGTACAGATCTTGATTTAGATCAAGAAACAGGGGTTGCTGAAAATTAAGATGTTGTTACTTGCCGACAAAGCATGAAGCATCACAACAGCAAAGTGTACCTGAGTCAGAAGAACCAGATGCCAGTCATCGTCTAACAGTGATATTACATTTGAAGAAGTACCTGAGGACCTGCTTGCTTGAAAGAGCATGGTTGAAGAAGAAAAGACCTGTTGAGGTTCCTCCTCTCACATTCTTTTTGACAAATATTTCAAGCAAAGCTTATCAAGATCGTGATATGAAGCTAACCAAATGAGCTGAAGAAAGAGACCCAGTGCTGAGAGTTTGTTGAAGTATGAGGTCCAAAAAGTATGAGACTGACTTCCACAACACTTACATCATAGCGGCAACCAAAGTCTCTGTTGAAGACGTTGCTGAATTTATGCTATCAAGACAATTTGATGCATCAGTCTAGAGGGAGATTGTTAGGTCCTAGAAGTGTGAGACTGAAGTATCAAATATACGCAACAGTCTATGGTAGTTGACTGGGTTAGTTTGTATTAGGTTTGGACCTTTATAGGTCATTTGGGCATGCCATACGCCATTTGGGCCAGGCAAGCCCATGGGGGCAAGCCTTACCCTAGGTATATAAGCTAAGATTATTCATTTCTAGGGTTAAGGCTTTTGGGATTTCTCTAGAGAGAGCCTCCATCTTGTACCAGACGGTTTTGCTTGTTCAAGTAATAGAATCGTGTGCAAGGTGTTAAAGTTGATTCGTGTTGTTCTTCATCTTTTATGTTTTCTTGAAGATCACCAAGTTTGGATTCCACCCATCCTAGGTGATTGTGTGATATCGTTGATAGATCCAGATTATCGGGACTTACAATATATATAAATACAAATACACAGATAAAAACGCTAGATTTGGTGTTAAATACGCAGCTGCTATAAATATTTGCGCTGGTATATCCGCTGCTAAATGCGCCGGTAACATGAGTTATATACACCGGGCATGTGATACCTATGAGCTAAGCAAAATAATATATACGTTGGTTGTAACTTATTTATGCTGATAGTAGGTCGTTGATTTAAGTCTTGTTTCGAGATAATGGTCAGTGTAGATTTTTATCTACACTGGTTTGACCAGTGAATTTGTCAAATACGCCGATTGCTTGAACTCGCGTTCAAGAGTTAAATGCGCGATCTATTGATCAATGAGTATTACGCTGCCTTCATAATAAATACGCCATATTCAAGTTAAATGCGCTGGATTTAAATATTTCTTGATAAACCCTTTCAAAACCTTTGAACACCGATTGAACAAAACTCATTGATTGTTTATGCCTAGTACACGTATTCTGTAAACATGGCCATTCAATAATCGACTCGAAAACATGAAACACATACCAATATCAGCTGCAAAGAAATCGGCTTTAATGTTTTGAAGAAGATTTAAATGAGTGTTTGAAAGTGGGTTTTTGAGAGTTGTTGAAGAAGATGACTAAAAATGAAGCATGTACAGATCTGATATATATCTATACTAAAAGAACTTCCAGCGTATTTATTAATTACGCTGGAAGGATAATTACGCCGAAAGGATAATTACGCCGCTTCAGTTACTTTTGAGGTTTCTTCAAGGTTAAGAAGTCCAAACCAAATACGCTCGAAAATCTTAACCTTTTTTGAAAAATGTGCCCTTTTTAGCTAATAATAGTGCAAAAGCCGAAATAAGTTTAAGAAAAACACAAATTTGCCATTTGGACCCCGAAAATCATTTTTAGAGCCACAAAGCTTCCTTTTTCAAAATTTTCTTTTGATCCAAACCCCGTGACTTTCCTGCAAAAGATCATACTGGCAACACTTGTTAGTTTGTAATTAGAAGATTTTGAATAATCAAGGCACAAGAAAAACTGTCAGTATGTTTTTTCCCTTAAATCCATGCACCCTTCTTTCAATTAGCTTTCGGTGAGTGTTTTATCATTTTGTGGTAATATTGACAAGAATTGTGTTGGACCCCACTCAAGCTAGATAGTTAGAATGTTCTACCTGTGAGTCCCACGTCAGGACATACCCCCGCGATCAAGGTATGCACAAATATTCCTCATAGCGGGTGAGTATATTGACTTCATTCGTTTTGAAATTCAACGATAGACAATTGATCATCAAGTCAATACTTTCGTACAACAGAGAGACCAATGCCTAACGAGGGCTAAGGTAAATACCAAAGATGGTATAATTTGTGCACTAGAATGACTCTTAATGAGAGCTTCATCTATGTAAGTTTTGTCCACATTGGCTTTTGAAAGAGATATCATAAATGTGTCTAGGTCAGCATATATCTAGATGCAGCAGAATAGCAATTATGATATCCCCGAATGATTAGTTAACATAAAGATCCGAAATCTCAGACTTTGGCAATCTATCAATGCAAGATTTAAGACCATTAAGCCATATGCTGCAACGTGTTACCGCAACTTACACAACATTGTGGATATCCAGAATTCTTGTGTAAGCATTAATTTTTGTCGCCTAATCGCAGTTTACTCAATGGTGTTACTGAATCTACTAACACGTCGTTGCTTGGCATCCTGATTTTCTTTGCTTAACATCTTGATTTTTCATTGTTTTTCTGTTTTAAGAACAAACAAAGTTCCAATAGTTTTCTATCATTTCTTAAGCAGGTGTCAATCAAAAGATCAAATCGTCAAAAATATGCTCATTTTCTGGAAATCTTCCCCCCTAAAATTTGATTTTCGAAAGTCCAGTGCTTGAAAATAAAATTTTAATGTTGCAGAAAATCTTTTTGTTGGGCACAATTTTAAGAGACTTATTTATTATGAAAAGGCATTTTTTATAAAGACACAAATTATTTCAACTTAAGGAAATTTATCATTTCCAACCAGGTTACCAACTGGTGGAAACGGGTTTTGTCGAAGGCTTTCATGAAAATATATGCTTTCTGTTGCGTAGTATCCACAGGCACCACTTGAATGTATCCTTTCTCGTACACATCTCTGATCGCATGAATGCAAATTTTGATGTTTTTTGTTCTGGAGTGGTGGATAGGATTTTTAATTCCTAGAGACACGCCTCGTTGTCAATGAATATCGGGGTCTTCATGATGTTGATCCCGTAATCCAACAACTGATTTTGTATCCAAAGAGCTTATGAGTAGCAACTGTAAGCCGACGTATATTAAGCTTGAGCAGTAGATGTGGAAAATGTTGTCTGCTTCTTGCTTTGCCACGATATGAGACGATTTCGTAAGAATCGACAGCCTACTGAAACTGACTTTCTGTCAAACTTACAACCTGCATGATCACTGTCAGAATAAGCAATTAAATCAAAAATACTATCTTTAGGATACCACAGTCTGAGCTTGGGTGTTCCTTTCAGATAGCGAAAAATTCGTTTGACAGCAGCTTCATGAGATTCTTTTGGATTAGTCTGAAATCGTGCACATGTGCTAATAACCCACATTGTGTGAAGCCTACTTGCGGTTAGATACATCAACGAGCCTATCATAGAGCGATAGAAGGACTTGTTCACTGGTTTTCCTTGAAGATCAGATGTGAGTTCTGTCTAAGCTGTAAATGGTGTGCTGGCAGTTTTGCAGTCGTTCATGCTATACTTTGCGAGAATATCCCTGATGTACTTTGCTTCATGAATGAGGATACCGTCTTTCTCTGCTTCACCTCCAATCTCAAGAAAAATGTGAGTTCTCCCATCATGCTCATTTCAAACTTTGACTTCATAACCTTCTCGAACTCCTTGCATTGGGCCTCATCGTTTGACCCAAAAATAATATCGTCTACATAGATCTGAACAAGCATCACATTATCTCCGATCCTTTTCGTGAAGAGAGTCATATCGATTTTACCTCTTGTGTACCCACATTCCAAATGATATGTCGACGAAGTTTCATACCAGGCTCGAGGAGCTTGATGAAGACCATAGAGAGCTTTGTCAAGCTTATAGTGTCGTGAGGAAAGTATGGATCTTCAAATCCCAGAGGCTGGCAAACATAGACTTTTCTTCCTTCACCTTCCCATATAGAAACGCACTCTTTACATCCATCTAAAACACCTTGAAGTTTTTGTATGAATCATGTGCTAAGAATATTCTAATTGCTTCCAAACGTGCTACCAGAGCAAAAACTTCCTCATAATCAATCCCTTCCTCCTGCCGAAAGCCTTGAACTACCAATCTTGCCTTGTTCTTGATGACTACACACGATCATCCATTTTGTTACGGAATAACCACTTCGTGCCAATTGGATACTTTCCATCTGGCAGATCAACGAGTTCCCAAACTTTGAGCTTAAGAAATTGAGATAACTCTTCCTGCATAGCATGCACCTAGCTAGAATCTTGAATAGCTTCTTCAATGTCACTTGGCACGAACTATGAAAGAAAAACAGCATACAATCCATTATTGATGGTATATGTCTGTCCACGAGTTCGAATGCCATCTTCCACAGGACCAATGACATTTTCAATGTGATGATTTTGATTTGTCTTGTAACCTGTGTTGGTGTGGGTCTCAATTTGTTGAGGTAGATTGGTGAAGTGTTCGTCGACGTAGATAATTGGAGGTTTGTCTTCTTTAGTTGGTTCATCCACAATAGGCTGTGAATAAGAAGCATCACATGCAGATGCATTCTCAGCCGAAGTGTCACAATTAGCTTCGTCAACAGGAAGGATTGGATTGGCAGAGACTAGGGTGAATCGAGTTGTAAAAGGAGTGAAGCCAATTTCTGAAGGATCAAAAAATGGTTCTATTGGGGTTGTTTCTGCAGGTTTGGTTTTAGTGAGTGGTTCATCAATGTCGAAAGTGTTGAAAACAACGTCTACATCATAAAACCAGTTTGGAGAATTTCCAGTGTTGGTGGAGTTTCCTTCTTGAAAGTCGACATAGTATGATTCAATCACCATCTTGGTTTGTTTGTTGTAGACTCGATACGCCTTCTGAGAAGATGAGTAACCCATGGAGTAGCACACATCACCAACTGCTTCAAACTTGATAAGATTTCTTCAGTGTTGAGGAGTGTACAGGAACATCCAAACAGTATAAAGAAATCTATCAGAGGCTTCCTTTTGAAAAGAAGTTCATAGGCTATTTTTCCATGAGGTTTAACGATGACAACTCGATTCAAAACATAGCATGCTGTGTTGACTGCTTTTGCCCAAAAGATGATAGGAAGCTTGGAGTCTATGAGCATAGTTCGAGTAACTTCAATGAGTGTTCTATTCTTCCGTTCTGCTACGCCGTTTTGCTGAGGAGTTCTGGCCGCACTGTATTGAAGGCGTATTCCCTTTTCTTTGAAGAAGGAGATAAACGTTTGATTTTTTAATTCCGATCCATTTTCACTTCGGACTGATTTGACCTTTAGCTTGATCACATTTTCAATCATGAGAATGAAGTTCTTGAGAGTGGAGGCAGTCTTGCTTTTGGCTTCAAGAAAGTATACCCATGAAAATTGGGAGAAATCATCTGTATTTACCCAGCAATAGGATCTTTTAGCTAGACTTTTCACACTAATAGGACCGAAAAGATCCATATGCAGTAATTGCAATGGAGCGGATATCGTATTCACCGCTTTGGATTGTGTGGCTTTTGTGTTGCTAGCCTTGGTCGCACGCGATACATTTTTCTGAAAATGGAAACTCTTTTATAGGTAAACCTCTTACTAAATTTAACTTGGAAAGTTTATTCATATTTTTGAAGTTCACATGCCCCAACCACCTATGCCAAAGCAGTGATTCCGATTCTGACGCTTTTGAGATTAGACACGTCATATGCTCATTGGATTTTGCATTTTTCATATTAAGAACATAGGTGTTGTTTAGACGAGGAGCTGTGAGCATAATCATTTCGGCAGGAACAGAGTATTCGGTCTTGAGAAATAGGCATTCCACGTCGTTGAACAACACTAAAATTCCTTTCATAGACTTGTGATACGCTCATGAGATGGTAACACAATTCTGGTACATCATTGACGTTCTCCAATGTAAGAGCTTTAGATACGATGTCTCCCATTCCAACAATTTTCCCTCCCTTTTCATCTCTAGCAAAACATACGAAATCGCCATCTATGACTTGAAAGTTCTTCATGAGTTCCTTCAAACCGGTCATATGCCTTGAGCATCCACTGTCCACATGCCAAATGTATTGCATGAGCATTCGAAGCCATTTTGGCAATTTATTCTGTTACACAACAACAAACAAGAATATATATAAGTTAGTTAGTTTTCGAAACCCAGACTTGCTTCAAGTTTAATCTATTGTGATTTTAAACGAGAGTTTTTCTTTTCTTTTCCAAAAAGCTTGTGAATTTACTATGCAATTGACTGATTTTCTAAAATTATCAAATTGCTCGGTGAAACGTTTTACAACATCATGTTTAGGTTTAGAGAATTTCTTGCTTTTTCAATGTTTCACAGTATGTCCTAAATGACCACAGTGAAAGCAATGTTTGCAATTTGCTCTTTTCTTTTTGGTGGACGCCGCGTGTGAAGATGATGTATGTGATGAAAGTTTAGAGCTGCTTGAAGGGTTATCTAATGATGCAGCATACCTTGAACTTCTTATTTTCTTCACTTTCTTATCAAGACGATCTTCATTCTTAATGCAATGTTCATCTATCTCGCTATTTGATGACGAAGCTGATTCTTGATTTCACTTGAATCAGATTCCTGATCTTCGATTGACGTATCTTCACCAGTTTCTAAAGTTGTTGTGCTCAAGTCTTCACTGTTGCTGACTTGTGTTGATTCTTCATCAGACTCTGATGTACCTGTACATGATGAAACAAACTCGGGAATTTCCTCTTTAAGGAACTTTCCAAATTTGTTTTTCTTCAATTCTGGAACAAATACAGGAGATTCAAGCACAACGTTTTCATCATTAAAAGCATAATTTAGGTCATGAGTTTCAACCACTATATTCATGTGGTTGCGAGTGTTAAATGTAGGCACATGGCCATTACAGTCATCCTGAATATTAAATTTAGGTACACAGCCATTACAGTCATCCATCCTAGTCAAACTATTACAGTTATCACGAATAGAAGTACTGTTTTTCTTGTTACATTTCCAAGAAAACCAGTTAACTGTGACATAACTGTCGCCTAAGTATCCAATTCCTATGTTCGATCCTCGACAGTCATCATCCTCATCGCACATATGTTCTTTATGCTTAAACATATCTGTATTACTTTCAGAAATGTTAGTATTATTTTCATTTTTGTAAAAGATATTTTGAGCAAACAGATCATGTTTATCAATTAAGTCATTATTAGGATGAGGTGATGGCATAGGTACATAGTTTTTGCTGTGCGGAGGAGGAAAGATTTTTCTTTCGTTTTCGAGCTTATCCTTGTATCGAATCCCATCCTTCACGAATGTCGGTCGTTAGCAATTTTCAATATCAACCAGTGCCTTTTGACTAACTTTCTATTTATCAATTGTGATTTGCAATTTATTATTTTCATTTTGAGATTTTTCTAATTTTTCAGTTAGAACATTAATGATAAAATCTTTTCTAAAAACGAATTCCTTTAATGTCTGCATTTCAGCCAAACTTGAGTTCAACTTTCTCTGATATGCAGGTTCGTTTTCTTTCATTTATATGTTAAATTTCAAAACCTTTTCTTTTTCTTGAATCAGATCACGGTTGAGTGATTTGTAATGTGCCACGACGTTCAAACATGGTTGGGAGCATAGTTTTGCTTTAGATTTGTATGATATGTTGTTTACCAAATCCTTATCCTCTTTGTCTTTTGCAGATTCGGCTTTCATGGCGGCTACAGAAGTTCCAACTTTCTCATTCATGATGTTGCTAGTTGCTCCTTGGACTGTCTTCTTTGATTCAGTCTTCTCAGCTTGCTTCTTTCAATTTTCAGTAGATGGTTCAGTAGGAGCTATTATGCTTTTCAAACCTTTATCCTTGGGAATTTTTGCAGCTTGCTTCTCAACGCAGTTTGATGAAGACAAGACAGATGTGGTAGAGATTTTAGCCATGAGAGCTTTCTTGACTTCTTCCTTTGCCTCATCTATTTCTTCTGTCCAGTCATAATCTTTCACCACTAATGCCTTTGGGGTGTTATCAGCAACATTCTCACTACCCTCGATAGCTATTGGCCTTCTTGTCAGAACAACTTCAGCATTTTCGTTTTTCAACAATGGGCACTCTCTCTTGAAGTGACCCAGATTCTTGCAGTTGTAGCATCTTAGCTTGGACTTGTCGAAATCGGCTTTTCCCAGTGCTAGTCTCTGTCCCGTTTTGTCTTGAAACTTCTTTAATTACGCTGACACTATTTCGCTGGAAATCAACATATCCGCTAGTGTAATGCCGACGTATTTATTAATTTCGCAATCTTCAAGTTAAAATAGCTATATTCAAATTTATCTACACTGACTTCAATATTAAATACGCATAGCAGTGTTTAAATACAAACAAAAACCCTCTAATCACCCAAAAACGACTCAAAATCCATGTTCTTTGTAACAAAATGACCCAAATGTTTACCAAAACACTGATTAACAACAACCCAATGAGTAAACACACCAGATCAAGCCATTTTAACTCCAAAAATTTGAAAAACCTTGAAACTTTGAAAACTTTTGAAAAACCTTCAAAACTTGAAGAATCTTAACAAAAACTCAAACAATCAAGAGCACAAAGGCTCTGATATAAAATTGTGAGTCCCAAAATAGATTCGGATCACAGTGGTTTGATTGTTATCACCCAAACAACTATAGATTAGTTGTTTGAATGTGTAAAGTTAAGAAAACCAAAAGATGATGATGAAGATTCTTGTATGGATCAAACAACACGTGTTGTATATGGAATCCCAAAAGATATAATCAATGAATGCACCTGGATGTTCGGATTTAGCACAAGAACAACAATCACAACACAAGAGAAATCACCAAAACTTGTCCAAGAACCTTGGACTAGGGTTTTCCATTGATCACCAATATAAACACATGGACTACCCAGCGTATTAATTAAATACGCTGGGACTTTAACTACGCAGCTACAGGTACAAGTACCAAGAATTACACTTTAGCCCTTCTAGTTTTACTAATTATTACAATCAAGCTACAAACTATATAACTCAAGTATCAACGGTCTCAAAACGTTCTAACAATCTTTAACTTCAAAAGCAATCTACGGATGTCACTCACAATATGTATATGGAGTTTAACAGAAATATAGTTAATGCCAGGTACAAAGATACCCAAGCAGAGATAAAGGTCATCAAAGATCATCTTCTTCAAACAACATGCATTGTTCCAAAACCCATGTATCCTGCAGATGATGCCAAAAAGGGGGAGAATGAAAAAGGCAAGAAACTACCTCCTCAAATAAAGAAAGCTCAAAAGAAGACTGGTTTATCTGTAGCCAAAAAGGAAAAGGAGGATGCCTTAGAATAGGAAAAAAGGAGAGATACAAGAGAAGCCAAGAATGCATAAGCAATACAAGAAAAGCTTGAAAAAAGATAGAGTTGAAAAGAACCTGGGTACATCAACAAATGCATCTACAAGAAGACAGCCTGCAAGAAAAACAAAAAGCAATGTTACATCAGTTTCTCAAAGCTCTGCCACAATAACCACTGTTACAACAACCATTGTTCCATCATCTCAAACCACTAATCCTTTACCATCTCAAACCACTGCTCACACTATCCAAAGATCTGTTGTCACTACAAAAGTGCAAACATATGTTACAACCACAACGACACTTACAACCATTCCTGAGCCAATCAAACCAATCTCACAGAAAACACCAACAGGTTATCTAAAAGAAAACCACCAACACATACTCCATCACCACCTCCAAAAGCACCAACACCTTACACCAAGGGACAAAGAGCAAAATTGATTATCCAAGATGATGATGAAGAAACCCCCAAGCCTTACCCATCAGAAACACATTGTCACTACCAACAGCGACCAACCAACTCACAATCACTTCAAAATCTATTCTCACATCACTACCACCATCAATCCCATCAACGTCATTACCTTAAACACCCTCTGGAGATAACCACCGTATTATTAGAAATAAAGTCATTCTGCTTCACATCTGATGCAAGCCAACTCACTTTCCCATCTCTCCAAAACTTTCCAAAGCACACAAATGTCAAAGAATATTTGGAGCTAAAGTTGAAATAAGCAGAAAATATAGGTGTTGAGAGAAGCAAAGGAAAGGATAACAATGAGGCACAACTAATCTTATTTGAAGAGTTCCAAAAAGTGAATGCATAAAGATTATGAAAAGATGTTTGCAATAATCTTACTCATGCTCCTATCACTGATCCTGCTCTAAAAAGGACATTGAGAGAAGATCATTTAATTCATATAAAGAAGACAAAGCCATACAAAGCAACTAGGGCTTAACTTTTAGGATGGTCAACTGAATCCTTATTAGATGAAATTCTAAGGATTGAAAAGTTGATCATGGATCCTCAACTCAAACCTACACCTCCAAACTTGAAAGTAAGAAAAAGGCCAAATGACTAAGAGGCCCTGCAGTTGAAGAGGATGAAGGAAGAGATAGTTACTGCCAACTTTGGAACAATGAGATCAATGGCCAAATGGGATGAACCAATAATCATTGAGAACTACAAAAAAGCTTGAATCCTAAAAGAGAAAGATCATACAATCCCAAGAAACCCTATTTATGATCAAGCTTATTTCCCAATTAAAACACTGTTTGATCGTTCTTAACTTCCATCCCCAATGAATATCTCATCAGCTGTAAGAAGCTACCTAAAAAGGCAAAAAGAGATATCTGAGGAAGATATGAAGATGCATCAAGACTATTACAAAAAAGAAGGCATCAGAAATGAGCTTATGAGGAGGTATGGTCCCAAATGACCATACCCTTGACCAAATTTTACAAGGATAACCTCGCGCGCAATGGGCAATGGTGCGCCTTCCTTGGATACAATAGGTCATACAATGAACCTTGCGCACTCAGCGCAACGGTGAATTAGACCAGCATATATAGGTCACATAATGAACCTTGCGCACTCAATGCAACAGTGAATTAGACCAACAACAATAGGTCATACAATGAACCTTGCGCACTCAATGCAACGACGAATTAGACCAACAACAATAGGTCATACAATGAACCTTGCGCAATCATCACAACGGTGAATTAGACCAATACAATTAAGTCACACAACGAGCCTTGTGTACTCGCCACAACGGCAAGTTAGACTTACGCGCGCAGGTTACTAAACCCTGCGCACAACAACATTCCTCTGAGCTGTGAATCCCAAAACCTTGCAAGGACAAGACACACATGAGAAGCGCCTCATAGTCTTGGAACAAAAGGATATACCCCAGACACCCTACGCTGGCGGGAAAAACCTTGACAGCCTCGCAGAAGGGGTAAGCACTAAGAGATGTTGACCATACCTTAGGGTACGAAATGGCAGAACTGTGACCAAAGGTTACTTGGCAGGTTGCGTGTGACAGTGCCCATGACCAATGAGGCAGACGTCAGACCATACACCAACCACGTCTCTGCCAGTGATTATTCCACTTTCTCCACTTTCGGCTGGCAACAGGCCTGACACCAGAAACGGCTGCCTTTACACGTGGCACCACTCAACATCTGACAAAGCACACCTCTCGACAGTGGACATTAATTCTCCTGCAGGGAGCATTTAATGTTTGACGCAGAAGGACAAAAGGATGTCTTTGGCTGTATGGGTCGGGCCCAAGGCCCACCAGCACTTCTCCTGAACATACCTTTTTCAGCTATAAATAAGTATCGGATCTCCAGGTAAAGGAACACGTTACAACACACACACACTTACGCTTATACTTGCACTCACTTGCTTACCATCCCAAGATACTTATTCTCACTCCGGAGTGTGGTCATGGAGAAAACCACCCTTTTCCTCGTGGCGAGACTAACGGCGTTGCTAGTTTTATATATCAGCTGGAGTGAGCTTACACCCCAAAAAGTGAAGTGAGAGGGTAACCTTTTATGCAGAAACACCCTGGTTGTGACATATATATCACCATATATCACTAGGTTCAACTGGTGCTTCTTCAGCTTATGTATGGTCATCCAGACACAAACCCTACAGATCCAATTGAAAAATCTTGGGCATGCAACCTTCACCAAACTCATCAAAAATAACTTTGGCCAGGAAATCCAGAAAACTCCAAATTCTGATAAGCCATGAATTGACTCTACTTAGAGCTAATGGAGAAATGCAAAAGATCTCCATGAATAGTTCTTATGGTCTAAGGATTTAAAATCTGCAAGACGTACTGGGTCTTGAACTTGAAAGGACCCAGAAGTTTACCTCTCACAAAAATTTGAATTACAATTAAAAATGGCTATTAAAGAGAAGTTGACAAGGAATAAAAGCTGATCTGGTAAGATTGAGTTTTGGCATCATAATAGGGGGAGATAAACAAGAAATAAACAAGCTATTATGTTCATCTCCTCCCAAAGATAGTGAATCTTGAACACTAACATAGCATCTGTTTGAGGAAATCAAAGATCTGTTGAAGGCAAGAAAGTGTTGTTGAAGAAGAAGAAGAAAAATATGTTCAAGGCCAAAGCCCTGTTGAAGACTAACACTGCTAAAGAATGCCAAACATCTGTTAAGGCCTAAACAGATGTTTTGTAATAGCAAACTAAGGTTTAAAGAATAGATGTTTCAATGTAACAGTGTATGTTTAAACAATTGTTAGATATCTTAGAACATATGTTAGGTTCTACCAGATGTTTCTAACATCTGTGGAATCTTATCTGTTAGAAATGTTAGATGTCATTATTAGGGTGATATCAGACTTGATTGCCAACAGATTTTAGTACCTGTATAAATAGATCTCACATGTTAGAGATCTAGTTATCACCATACATCCTTTTGTACGAACAGAAAGATGTGTGGTCCGGCTGAGGGGGGATTGTGTAATCATACTTGTAATTTGTAATCATTTTGATTATTGAATAGAAAACATTATGATAACTTTAAGTTTGTGTGTTCATTGAATTCCACCGCAACTCATCTTATCGTTCTCATTTATGCTTCATTTTATTCATCTAACACTTCATTTATTCACACACAAAAACACACTAACTAAACTCAAATCCTACCAAAGGTACAACATGTTGATCCTTAGTTTGTTGATCATGTTTTAGTGCTTATTTGATTGTCAAACCTCAATGGATTTCAATTCAAAAGTTGTAACTTATTTATTTATGTATTATGAATTTACAACATACTCATGTATTGATTAGTTGTACCTTTGGTTAATTGAGTGTTATGTGTATGTGGGTGTTGTACCTAGGCATTATGGGTTTGTACATATCTTTTCCTGATGGGAGCTTCATCAGGCCTGTATATGAGTTGTACCAAAGACAGTGATAGATGGATATAAAGGCTATGATTTTGCTCAGTATTTGGAGTATTTGGCCTGACATTTTTTAAAGCACCCATGTCGTAGCTTTACGCTTTGTTAGTCGTTTGTCCTTTCTGGCGTTATGCATAAGGCATGTTGTAAATTGATAAGATATAAATATGTTGTAAATGGCTATGATATGTATAATTTGGGTTTCTTTAACTGAGAAGGCTTATAAAAGCAACCGGTTAACCCAAGATTTCTGAGCGTATCATAAATTAGTGATCTTTAACATTTTTTTTTACTTTTTATTAATCGTTTATAATTTGTATTCAGGTTGACGATGACAAATTGCTTGTTAAGATATATGATGACTAAATGTGAATCAAAAAAGCGCACAAACACAGTAATGTACATGAGCCTTTTTGTATTGAGTACCCTTACACTTTTCGTTATTCTTATTGACATTACTTGGTTATAAAATAAGGTTAATTTGTATGTGAATATTCAACGATAACATTAATGTTTCGAACAACTGAAACACATAAATGTGATTGAATCAGATCGTAGGATAAGGGCCAAACTAAACGAGCAGGCTAGCAAAATCTACGATAAACAAGCGGAATTGCAAATCACGATAGACGCGCTTTATGCGTGTTACGTTGTTCTTAATAATGTTGATAAGAATTAGTAGGTTAACCTATATAACTATCTTAAAACGTTGATTGTACATTTTGTATACCTTGTATTAACAATCAACGTTATTACCTATTGTGTTTTGTTAAACACTTAGTTTCCCTGTATTAAAACTATATCGTCTACTAAAAGTAATAGCTGGAATGAGGCGTGGGTATCACCTAGTTATATAAAACTTACCACCTTACGTTTAATCTTAATATATTTAAAGTGAATGTGCATAAAAAAGAAATATAATGGAAAAGGAAAATGAAAAAGAACAATCCAACAACCTACAATTTGTCGGTTTGCAATACATCGCATTCAATTTCAGTGATGGCGTTCCGGAAGCATATGGTTGGGCATATTATCAAATTATATTATCAACGGACCACCTTATTCATATTTCTATATTTCAATGTTTTCATAGTTGGGCATCTTATCAAATTATTTTATCAATCAATGCACTGGTCACAACGATCATACATTTTAAATATCGAATCACGTCATATATAATTTCAAAACACAAAACATATAAAACTAACTTAAAACAAAACGTGCACTTTATCTTTTAATGTATTTGCAAATAACAAAGTATGGTGTCTATAATAATTTATATGTGAAATCTTAAATAGAAAATAATCAGTATGATATTCATTTTGATTTAAAAGTCTTTTTACGTTTTAAAAGTATTTTATTATGTATCAACTAATTATACTTTTGTAGATAAAAATACATAATTTTGTTTTATATAAACAAACCATCTGTTTTACGTAAATGACGAGATAAAGTGACCACTGACCATATTTTTTGTCGCATTTGAAAAAAATAGATTTTGATTATGAATTTTTTGCTAGGCTAAAATATTAATATTGAGAAGACAGATAATGGAGTTACTACAGGAAAACTTGATTTATACAAAATAAACATAAAGTTCCCTGATTAATAACTATTTTTAACAGGAAATTTGGATAACTGAAAACCCACTAGGGTATAATTGTATCACCAGCAAAACTACCCGATTATATCCATCTCCACTAGTTAATAATGCAACGCCTATACACCAATTCAATAGAAAACCTAATAATTCTGAGAAAAAACCTTTTACAGGAATTGAATGATTATTTAACTTTTATTCTTAAAATCACAATAACTATGATATAAACAATCAATTAAGAACAGACAGTGATATCGAGTATAATTAGTTAGATTTAAACTTTTAACAATAATATATATCAGGTTACACATGTAATTTATTTTTTCTTAAATAATATGCACTGTTTTAAAAATTATAAAAATACGTAGTCATGTTAATTTATGTTGTGTATATTTCATTCATTCCATGGGTTACTGAGATCTAAGTTGCATCCATATTCCAAAATGAAGTATTTTTCTTGACGTCACGAGATAGTGGATCGAAGATTCACTTGTCAATAAAACTTTTATGGGGAGAATAAAAGTTAAATATTACACTTTATTTATTACAGAAAAAACTAAATCTTAAGTAGTTACGAATTCGGCATTTTCATTTTCACTTTTCCAATATGCTGATTTACTTATATTTTTAGCATAATATATCGTAATAATTCTGTCACATGCAAAACATGGATAAAAATATAATTTACACAAAATATAGAATTAATATTTATTGGAAAGGTGGTGGAAGTAGCTATTTGGTCAAAATTAGCGTGCTCCACATCCAATTAGCTATTCCCGTACAAATACCTTGTTCCTCTTGTAGAATTATTCAGATCGTAGAGAGAGAGAGTGTTGGTGTGTGCGTTTTTTCTGCAAACACTTCATCTCTAGTAAGTTAATAATTCATACTTAATCTTCTATGCATTATTAGATCGGTTCGTTTTTCGATATTTGTTTTTGTTTATGCTGTAGCAGATCGATCTATCAATGGCGTCAGTTCAGAAAACTTTTGTGTTTGATGAAGTCGCTAAGCATAATAAGATTGATGACTGCTGGATTATCATATCCGGAAAGGTTAGATGGTCTCTGTTTTGACTAATTTTGCAACTTCATGTGGTTCACATGCTTATATGCGTTATTTTGATAGTTATTATATGTTCAGATAACTACTTGTTTACATAGTAATGATGGGTGTATTTTAAAAAATGTTAACTAGAAAAGAGTAATTGTTAACCTTAATTCATTGCTTATCTAGTTAGCATAGTTCCTGTGGTTCACAAACTTATATTATTCTTTATGTCGTAATTTGAATCATTGACGTTTGATTTTGAGGTTTTGTATGATGTATCATAAATCAGATGTTCAATTTTCGCGATTTAAACCTACTTGTTTACGGCTATTAGTGATGTGTGTAATTTAAAGAATTGTGGCTATTAGTGATGTGTGTAATTTAAAGAATTGTGACAAGAAAGAAAGTAATCATTAACCCTAATTCAATGTTTGTTTTCGGATAAAAGAACTATAGTAAACAAATTGACTTTCAAAATTACATATTCAACCGTTAAGAAATATACAAGCCCAGAAAGAGTTAATCAAGAAATCCAAACAGAATTTGCGAAGACGGTTAAAGGCTTAGGGCTTAGCCTGTACAAAACTCATGATGAGGTATAAAGGGGTCCACATAATAGCTAATTGGATTGAAACATGTCTAAAAAGCGCGTGAAAACCGGCAGCTAGGATTTAGCCTCCCGCTTTTAGCTGCTGGCTAATTTTGCCCCCCACTTTTTTTTCATTCGTCGGGTGATTTAGCATGTGAGTTGCGGACTATCAAAACCAGAATGTTGTGCTGTTCATTAACAAAGTTGTTATGTACAATTTTGTTTGTTTGAATATTAAAACCTGATCATTCTTTCTCTATTCACTACCGTACACCATTGCCTAACGTATTGATGAACAAAAACTATATCAGGTTTATAATGTAACCCCGTTTATGGATGATCATCCCGGAGGTGGTGAAGTTATGCGGAAAGCAACAGGTAAAATTTGTGTTTATTCATATATGGGTTATTTTTTAAAGGATATTGTGCTCATTTTTTTTAATTCTGAGTTAGGTAGCAACTTATTTGTCTTAGAGTTTACAAAACTAAAGTAATTGAAGTTGCCGCCTGAGATAGCTACTTTATCTCTATCAAAAGTTGAAGTCTCTATCTCAGATAGCGACTTCATATTTAAAAAAAAAAAACTGAAGTTGTTATCTCATGTGGCTTACTCAACTATGACCAAATCCTAGAACAATAGCATGATATATCTTCGACTCCACCACACCCCAGAATTTAAAACAAAAAAATGTCCTGTACAATTTTCCGACTAGAGAACAAATCAGGATCATCATTTTAAGCTAACTTTTACCGCGTGTGATGAATTGTTACAGGCAAAGATGCGACAATCGATTTTGGTGATGTTGGACACAGTGTTGCAGCTAACGAAATGATGGGAAAATATTGTATTGGCGAGTTTGACCAATCAACTATTCCCGCAAAACGATCATACATGTCATCTACCACCGATAAGATCAATGATTTAAAGTCTCCAAAGTTCATCATCAAGGTACTACTTGTTGGAATCATGGCTGCTGCATTGAGAGTATTGTTAGTCTCATTCTAATTTGTTTTAACCAAAGCGGTTATGTTTACGAATTTCAAAAGATTATTGGTTGTTTATGAGCATCTATTCAAGATATGTCAATGGTTTTTGGTTATATTTGTTTGGCACCTATCTGTCTATATATATATATATATATATATAATGATCCATTCATGTTCTTACACCTTTTATTTTTGTTCACCTCACTTTTATTGATGTTTTGTAAACCGGTCTCTAGTTTGCTATGGGTTAGCTACAGTATTTCTATTGCAATTTTGTCTTAAAAACATAGAAATAAATCAATAGCAAAAGTTCCATCGCTTATATAACGAGTAATGACATCCTGTTTTTTATGTTGAACTCGTCACAATGTAATGCCGTAGTAAAAATACCCATACTAAATAGCGATGACATGATTTGCTACGCACTAAGTGGTGTTGTGAAGATTTGTCCACCCAAATTGGTCGCTTGTGATTAAGATATCTCTAGCTTCAAATTACGAATTAAGTGCGTATGCCAGAACTAGTGGGAGATTTTTGACCTTTTGACATACCATATACATATACATATTAAAATTAAATAGATGCATCTAACCTTGTTTTGTCTTATATTTGACCTACAACTTAAACTTACTATCAATAATAAAGGGCATTTAAAACATAACATTTCTATTGTTACCCCAACTGAAAAGGATACAAATTCCTATAGATACAAAAAGTAGATGTAAAAGCCTGAAATAATTCATAAGTGTGAAGGGACAAGGACCTTGAGTATTGAAAGGGAGTTCTCCCTATTATTCCATAATGGTGTATTTCCTTTTTTGTCTCCACTCCAATTTGGGAGAGATATCCCGCTGTTGCTTCCTGCAACTGGAACCGATGGTGTTTCTGCATGTGGATGCCACATTAGCTTCCACCTCCGTTACCATGCTGCTTTCACACTAATGATCCACATGAAGGTTTTGCTGGCAACACAAAGGGTGTAGACTCAAAAGCACATAGTTTGATTACCCACGATTGGACGTTGAGAATGATTTTATGTTAACAAAATATTCTATTGTATATGAAACTTTTTGTTCAAGGTTCTTATGGCTATACGGTTCAATGCATAGTTTACTAATCAAACTTTATCAAATGATCGGCAAATCCTTGCCCCTAACCCGGCCTTCCACTATATCAAAACTCGGTGAGCCCCAATTTTGTTAAAATATATAGCTAAAATTATCATGTTATTATAATTAATGTAATTTCGTGCGACACATGTTCATGTCAACCAACTACCAAAATTGGTATCCTTGTATGTAAAATGATGGCCCTCCCTATTAGTTTGAGGGTTCAAGTCCTACGATGATCGTGGCGGAGATTTAGGTATAATTAGATTGTTATTAAAGAAAGAAAGTGTAGACCAACTTTCATAACCTCTAATCAAGAAAAGTCTGTTTTGTATCATGTTTGTAAGAAAAAGCTACAATTATTTTTAGGTTATCAACCAGGATTACTTCTTGGGCTTGAGAAAGTTGCTTTTGTTATAAACTATTTGTGATTAATACATAGTTAAAATCATACAAAAAGTATGATATAGTAAATGTCTTGGCTATAGAAGAATTATAAACTTTTCACAAACTTAATCACGGGTTGTAAACGTATAATAAAAGTTATAAACTTATTGATTGTTTATGATCCGTGTTTATAAATTACTTCGTATTAGAAATTTAATGATTAATAAAACAATTGAAATAAGTTCTTGCCTGGAAGATTATCATGATTATAAAATATATTTGGGTTATATACAAAATTAAATTACCTTCAAAAGCATCACAACGTTTTCTTAACACACTAGTTTGCCATTCCATTAATAAATTCCATCTAATAAGTAGCTACATTATGCATACATATAATTAATCTCTTATTACATTTGCTACAACCAACATCCACCCTCCCAAGTCCAACTTCTTCATTCTTGCTCTATATCTAAGCCAAAAATATGTTGTTTCCCTCCGAATCTCCAATCACCTTTCCCATTGACCTATTGTCTCCCCTAAATATTGTTGTTTCTATGCAGCGAAACTTTCCACAGAGTCGGTTAACTGGCCCTTAAGGCCATTGTGATGGTTATCTTTTTTCGTTATATTGCTCTGTTATTCCCTTGTGTTTTTTTCATAATTTGTTATGTTGTCTGTGTTTTTTGGTTGCGCGTCTTTTGCTACTTATACCTTGAAAGGTTCAGTGCTGCAGTCACTTAGCCTTAAGAGTATTGTTAACAAGAAGACACATCGCCTATCCTATTTATAACACTTACTTGGTGTTTTTTGGTTCGTAAGCCATTGTTAAAGCTTAAGGAACATTTGATGTAGGCTGTTCAAACCCGTCTATGAGACATTGTAAGTCCCGTGTAACGGATCAAACAGGTATCGCTATCCTAATCAATTGCGAAAATTATGATCAGGATGAAGAACAACTTGAATAACTTGAATATAATAACTTGCATACACCAGAAGATGTCAGATACAAGTTTTTGTGATCAACTCTCTAACCCCTATCAAGTGACCTAACACCTCTATTTATAGACATGACAAAGCCCAAAAATACAACCCTAGGCCCACTTGGCACTAGAAAGCCCAAACTAACCCAAAAGCACAAAATACAATATAAATGAATAAACCTTTAAGCTCCAAGCCCAACAATCTCCCCCTAGGTTTCTTCATTTATCCTTCGGTGCCGCATCAACTCCCAAACGTCCAGCAATAATTCCAGCAACTGCAGCCGTCCACTCTTTGGCACACGCCTCAGATAGCTCAGCAGTACGTATTTGATGAGAAGCCAAAACTTGTAAATCTTCATCATGGAAGCTAACCAGATCCACCACATCATTCACCCTAAAAGCTTCTCTTTCGTCACAATCGCAACACTTCCGACCTTTGGATCGTATAACCAGAAGTTAAAATTCTTCAAAATTCCCTTTGGAAAGGTACGAGCAACAGGAATCACCAATTCTTTATCTGTAGGAGGCCACATCACAGATTTGAATCGTTTGCCTGTATTTGCATCACGAACTCCTTTGGCTGCTCTCAGATACGGTTCGGCGGTCTTCATACTCTTAAAACCAGTCCTAACCTCTCGTTCAAGCTTTTTAAAGAACCTCCAACCTGGTCCACGCTCTGTCGTATCGTCGTCAGTGTATGGAGCTCTTAACAGATCTGTCAGTGCGACCTTAGTCCAAGTCTCAAACTGCGACTCTTTTGAGTAATATTCTCTCGTTCCGTGACGTACAATAATCCACATGTTCTTGATATGATCATACATCCAACTCAGCACTTTAGACTTGTTTCCCACCTTACTGTAATAACTCGACCCCAACTCCATTACGTATCTACCAGACTGATTGGTAGGATCTTCGAGCTGGAAGTTTTCGTCCAGAGGATTCACGTTCACATTCTTCATCAATACCATTTGCTTCTTCTTCCTCGGATCTGCAGTGCGTTTCTGACTAGCAGTGAACTTCTTGCGTGGATCATTCAAGTAATCATCTATACCAGCTTGACGTTCAGCTGCTAATTGCTCAGCCGCCAACCTCTGCTCTTCGGTTTCTTCAGCCATACGCTGCTGTGCTGCACGATGACGGGTTTCAACATTCATGGGATCATCTTTCGGATCGCTAAACTATCTGCCAAACTTGTTCTCTAACTTGCCCCTTAAATCGAAAACAATAGTCATCAGCATCGTCATATCCCCCTGCCGCTGTTCGATAGTTTGTTCTCGAACATCCAAACGATTCTGCAGAGAGGCAATTTGCGCATCCTTTAACATGGCCTCCTGTTCTAGTACAACAACCTGTTTCTTTAACTCAACGACATCAACCTCAGTATCATCATCATCACTGTCTAAACCCCCAAACTCAAATGCCCGCTTCTCATATCTGCGCATATAATCGTCAGCAATATCATCAGAATGACCAGCACCACTACCACCCGCTTCTGAACCAGCTGCACCTGATGAACTACCTCCAAATTCCATCATATGTAATGTTGTGGCAACAGGAATCGATACAACTGTGGACTGTGTAATGATAGGAACAGTTTGCTGTGTGGAAATAACAGGCGAGTCAATCACCGAGGTACAAGCAACAGATTCAGCAATAATAACCTCAGCAGCATTGCTCTCGACATAAGTAGATGTAATCAACTTAGAAGTAGCAACTGTAACAGCAACTGGGGGCTCAGATGTACTAGCTGAAATGCTCGGCTCAGTTCTGCGTCTTTTGATCAACGAAACTTCATCTTCTTCGTCTTCGACATCTTCATCAGGCTGAACAGTAGTAGCAACAACAGATGGAATGCAAGCGGGGATCACCCTGTTTCTCTTGAATATCCTTTAATTGAGCGATCAAAGCAGCTAGATTTTCAGACGATAGCTCTGGTAGTCCAGGAGTCAACGTAGCATTGAAAGCATCAAGATCATCCAGAAAGGCTTGTCCAACATCATCCTCATCTTCTGTAACCAAATCCTCGACTTCTATCACTTTTTCCTTTTCCTGTATATCATGCTCCTCAGCTACAATCGCATTTACTGGAGGAGGAGGAGGTGGTGGAGCATGCAGACCTATAACTTCAGAAAACTTGCCAAACTTCTTCGAGGGAACCTACCTACAAACACTGTCTTCGAGGTAGAATGGTTCTTCTTCATAGTTGCAAAAATGGTAGGCCCCATTGGCTTCATGTTCAGTAAATTTGCGTCTGTAGCATCCTTTGCTAAATCGGGGTAACGAACATCGAGAATCAGCTGGATAAACCGTGGATATAACAGAAACATCCGTTTCTTGGACTGCTCTAATATTTTCCTCATATTTTTGAAGACATAACCAGAGTAGTTATACTTCCAGTCCATAACTAATAAAACGATCGCAGAAGTCTGAGCCTGATTAGGCTGATCCAGTCCACCTTTGTTCTCCGACACACATTGCATAAACATATGTATAAGTAGTCTCCAGTATGCCGGAAACATCTTCTTTAGCAATGGCGGATAAGAACCTTCATAGCCCATCTCCATGAGTACCGACAGCACCTTTTCCTTGACATATGTGGTTAGATCACTATAGGTATCTGTCAACTACAGCACCTCCCTCACACAAGCCTAATTAACTACAATCTCATTCCCCTGAATCTGTGATCGTATGAAAGGTCTACCATCTTCACCTCTCGGCTGTATCCGCGCCCTTTTCCAAAACGAGTGAACCAAATCTCTGTATATCATGGGATTTGCACGAAGGGCGTAGGCAATCCGACAACTGTTAAGCCCCACAATCATTGCCTAAAACTCCTGAAAATACTCAGCTGGTGGATCTGAAAGATAACCAGCCTGATTGTGAAACTGTTCTTCAACCAGCATCACGGCATCGAAAGCTTCTTCCACCATGTCTGTTAAAAATTAACCGAGTTAAAAATCAACTAACAGAAGCAAACTGGTTAAACTTACTTAACTGAGTTAACCATGTTAACTGAGTTAGCTGAGTTACCAGAGTTAACACTAACTAGACAGGTCAGCATAAGTCAAGGTTCAAATTAAAGCCAGTTTAAAGTTAAGGGGTTCAACAATTTAAAAAGTCCAAACTTAGAATGAATCCAGAACACTCTTATCAATCCGATTATGTATCTCGGCTAAACATGCATCCCGGATGAAGATTAATCCGAAATGATATCCGAGTTCATCATTTCGGATGAATATCCATCCGAAATGAACACTATTATCAATCCGAAATGCTAATTCTTTGAAGATCAATCCGGAATGCACATGTACCTGATCCGGAATGGGCAGTCCGAAATATTCAATTCGAGAGAGAATCAGAGAGGAAAAATAGTAACTCGGATTTTGAATAATCAAGAACAGAGATGTCAATATAGATTTTCTGAAATAGGCTTGGGCCTGATATTTGAATCCGGATTGGGCTTGTGACAGGCCCAATCCGGAACAGTAACACATTGGGCTTGTTCAAATTGATTTAAATGGGCCATTCCGGACAAGTCCAATCCGAAACAGTAATTCTTGGCCCAATTGAGCCCAATTCGGAACAGTAACCTTAATTTTAATTTTAGTCTTAAAAACCCATTTCATCAGTCTGGCTCAAATCCCAAAGTACACTGGGCTAGTCTAATATCTCTTGACAGAAAACCATCCCACCAAAATTCATCCAGTAAACTAACCAAGCATCCAAGCATCACAAGGAGAACTTATTAAAAACAGACATAAACAATTAACACAGCATTGCTAAGGGATCAAATCGTTTCAAACGATGACTAAAGAACATTTTTCGATATTAGCATGGTTCAGTTGGTCTAAGCGATTGTCAATATACTTGTCCACTTAAATCCAAAACTCAACCCTTGTAGATTAGACTTTATGATATGCTTAAGGTAATTTTATACTAAGATTCTCGTGTGTCTCATACCATGACATACCCCCGCGATCAAGGTAAGCACAACGGTTCATCGTAGCAGGTGAGTATACCGGGGTCATCCTTTGTTTTACAACATCAGGCTATTGGTGAACAGGTCAGTACTTCCGTATAGCAGAGAGACCAATAGTGACTGATGAGGGTTAGGCAAATACCTTATGAGGTACGTAAGAACTTAGACAGAAACTTTTGTTCTCTTAGGTTTTGGCCTTTCCATTTTGGCTCTTTTATAAAGATATCCTGACTGTGCCTAGGTCTGCATATAATCTGGATGCAACATAAGGGCAGTCAAGATATCCCCGGATGACTCAGCAGCATAAAGACCTGAAACCTTAGATGTTGGCTATCTATCAACGTAAGATTTAAGACCATAAAATCATACCTATAGTAAGTGACCCACTGAGTACAAAGTTTGTTATGTTTATATCATTTGACTTTTCCCATCCGGTTGAGTTTTAGACCTACCGACACATCATTTTCGATCCAAATCTTTTCCACTTCTATACCTTACATGTGTTAGTCAATCATTTTATCACGAATATTCATTTCATTTCCCATTCATTGCAAAATCTCAACATTTTTTTTAACTTGAACTTTTTCTCCCCCTAAATTTGTGCATAGGAATATGAACAAATTTATGAAGCAACGAAAAGAAATAAAAAACAGTAAATTAATACGAAGATAGTAGATGCCTAGGAAGGAAACCGAATCATTTTGAGAAGATCCATCAGCACTTGAAAACTTGCGTTGCTAACGGGTTTTGTAAATAAATCCGTCACATTTGCATCAGTGTGGATTTGCTCAAGCTTTACGAGACCCTTTTCATAGCAATCACATATAAAATGAACGTTAATGTTAATGTGCTTGGTTTTGGAGTGGAAAACAGGGTTTTTAACTATTTGGATTGCGGCATCATTATCATATTAAATCGTGGTGTTTAGATAAGTCAAACCGTAATCCGCAAGCTGATGTTGCATCCATAAAACCTGGGAGCAGCAAGCAGATGCTGCGACATATTCTGCCTCTGTAGTGGAAAGCAAAATCGTCTGCTGCTTCTTGCATTGCCATGAAATTCGGCAGTCTCCCAGAAATTGGCAACCAGCCGACGTTGAGCGCATGTCCCTATCTGTACCTCCTAGATTACTGTCAGAGAAAGAAAATAGTTCAAATTTAGAATTTTTAGGATACCAGAGGCCTAGAGATGGAGCCCCTTTGAGGTACCTAAAAATTCGTTTAACAGGATGTAAATGAGAAAGTTTAGGAGTAGCCTGATAACGAGCACACTGGCAGACGGCAAACATGATATATAGCCGACTAGCAGTGAGATACATGAGTGATCCAATCATAGAGCGATACATGGTAGGATTAACAGGCGTTCCTTCAGCATCTTCATTTAACAGAGGTCGTTCAGCTATAGGTGAAGCCATTGGCTTAGAATATGTAAGCTTGAATTTGGCAAGAACGTCATGTACGTATATTCCTTGATGAATGAGTATACCCTGTGGGCTCTGACAAACTTGAAGTCCTAAAAACATGGTCATCTCTCCCAATGAGCTCATCTCAAATTTCTTCTTCATGATGTCTTCGAACTCGCGGCACAAACCATCATTGGTGGAACCAAAAATAATATCATCAACGTAGATTTGGACAAGAATAATGTCCTTATCAACATGTTTGATAAACAGAGTTTGGTCAATAGTTCCACGGGTGTAGTCATGAGTAAGCATATGCTCCGTAAGAGTAGCGTACCATGCGCGAGGTGCTTGATGCAACCCGTACAAGGCTTTATCTAATTTATAGGCATAATCTGGCTTGTCAGGATCAGTAAAGCCCGATGGTTGTGTCACGTATATTTCCTCTTTCACCTTGCCGTAGAGAAACGCAGTCTTGACATCCATTTGATAGACAGTAAAGTCCATATAAGATGCGTATGCCAAGAAGATACGTATAGCTTCCAAATGCGCGACAGGTGCATAGACCTCATCATAATCCAGTCCGTCAATCTGTCGAAACCCTTGGACCACCAGTCTAGCTTTATTTCGAACAATACTCCAGTGTCATCCTGCTTGTTGCGGAAAACCCAGCGAGTTCCAAGAGCACGCTTTCCCTGAGGTAGCTTCACCAATTGCCAAACTCCAAGTTTTTAAAATGATTGAGTTCTTCGTGCATGGCATCCACCCAGCCTGATTCCTGCAAGGCAACATCAATACTTTTAGATTCAATTTGGGAAATAAAGCAAGAATAGAGACATGTATTGATATCCCCAGATTGACTTCGTGTGCAAACAGCAGCGTTTACAGGACCAGTGATATTCTCAATGGGGTGATCACGCTATAAACGTTGTGGTATTGGTGTAGCAGGAACCAAAACATCGGTTGGCAAGTTGGTGACACTAGCTGAAGCAACTCCAGATGCCTCCCCCTCAACCGAGGCACTTGTAGATGTATGTGGTGAAGAATCCACCGCACAATCCAGGGGAGTAGGCTCGGGAAACAAGGAGGAGCCCAAGACATCAGAAGGGAGTCCTTCATCTGCCATAGGTGGCTCTGGAGGAGAAACCACATCCTCAGTAAGATTAGGCTGAACAGGCGAAGAGATAGTTGGGGCTTGAGATTTGAAACTGTGGTGGAGGATGGCGAGACAGTGTCATTGAATCTAGGAGGATCTACACTTAGCTGCTTTAGTGTCTCATTTAGCATGGTAGCGTCAGCGTCATCGTCGGAAGGAATGGGCACTGTTGGAGGGAAAAACGTCGAACTATTTCCTGTATACATATTAGAAGACACATCAAAATGATTAAATAAGGTAGAGTAGTCATACAACCAATTAGGACCAATGCGTTTGTCCTTGAGATTTTCCTCCAGCCAACCCACATTGTAGGTTTCAACCACCATCTTCTTGATCTTGTTATAAATGCGATATGTCGTATTTTTAGAATAACCAACGAAAATGCAAGGATCTTCGCGTGCTTCGAACTTTCCTTTAGCATCCATGAGCAGGAGTACACAAGGACATCCAAATTTGCGGAAATGCTTGACCGAAGGTTTGCGACCTTCAACCACTTCGTATGGAGTCTTCATGTGGCGTTTGTTAATCAGGGCATGATTTTGAATATAGCATGCAGTGTTGATTGCTTTGGCCTAAAAGATGAGAAGTAGCTCGGATTCAACAAGCATAGTTCGTGCCGCCTCGATGAGTGTGCGATTTTTACGTTCTGCAACCCCGTTTTACTGTGGGGTTCTGGCTGCACTGAACTGTCTGTCAATTCCCTTGGAGGAGCAGAAAGAGTTTAAGGTAAGATTCTTAAACTCTGTCCCATTGTCACACCGAATAGCCTTTACCTTCGAACTTGTCTGGTTTTTCATAAGCGTGACAAATTGTTTCACTATCTCAGCGGTTTCACTTTTATGTGTAAGAAAGAAAACCCAGGTGAATCGAGAGTAGTCATCAATAATAACCAGACAGTAAGCCTTCCCTCCAATGCTGTGAATGTCTGTTGGACCGAAGAGATCCATGTGGAGCAGTTCTAAGACCTGAGAAGTGGAGGGTATGGCTTTGGTTTTATGCGGTTGACGGTGTTGTTTCCCACGAGCACATGATTCACATTTTTCGATCTGCATGAAGTCACGAACTGGTAGATCTCTGACCAAACCACCTTTAGCGAGGCGATTTAAATTCTTCATGTTGATGTGACCCAGTATGCAATGCCATAGTATGGCGTCATGTTCGGCTGTCGAAGAAAAAAGGCATGTGAGCTTGTCAGAAGAAGCCTGGTTCATATTAATGACGTAGGCGTTTTCTTTTCTTGCAGCTTTCAGAAGAATCCAATCATCTAGAATGATTAAACATGGTTTTAGTACATAACATCCTTTCTTTGTGAAGAGAACATCCAGATGATTATCGCAGAGTTGAGACACACTCAACAGACTATGCTTCAATTCTGGTACATAGTTGACATTCTTAAAACTCAGGGCTCCATTGCAAACAGTTCCTCTCATCGTGATTTTCCCGGTTTCTCCACCTGCGAAGGAAACAAACCCGCCATTGAAAAAATGAATGTCATTCAACTGCGAGATGTCTCCTGTCATGTGCCTGGAACAGCCGCTATTAATATACCATAATCGAACAAGAGCGCGCCAGAGCTGTTTCTGCACATTTCAACAGGTTTAGTTAGAAACGGGAACCCAGGCCATAGAAGATCTGGGTTTGCCTTTTGCATCAACATAAGTAACCTCACGAAAGATCAAATTAGTTGAGGACGAGGTTGATGATGCTTTTGATTTACTAGACAAGGGGTGAGTAGACTGATTCTTAGCCACTGACTTAGGCCTCCAGGTCACCGAATCAGACCTCTGCACATTCCTACGAGTGCTAGAGGGATTCTGGGAAACCGAGGGTCTCAAGGGTTTAACATTTTGTTTCTTGGCCAAGTTCCAGTCTTGATCAGAAGACTTAGCCACAAATCAAGCCTTATATCGGCAATTAGGCATAGCCTTCTGATGTCTGGAGTACAAAGTATGGAAAGAGGTAAAGGTCCTTTGACAGTTTCGAGCAATGTGCCTGGGAGATCCACAGTTGAAACAGGTCTGCCTCTTTTGGAAGAAAACAGTCCATTCAGCTTGGGAAATTCTGGGCAATTTGTCGATCAGTTTCTTGCTGGCGTTTACAGACGGCTGTTGCACGGTTTTTGGCTTGGCGGTGTCCTGCGTACAACCATCAGTACACTTGTTAGATTTGTGATTTGAATTGCAGGATTTTGAACATGAAGAAACGGGCAACTGCTGAGTTAATTCCTCAGTTTGATGAGAGGACTTAACGGTTGCCTTTGCATTGTTTGAAGACGCTTCTTTGGTTTTCTTCTTTTTAGATCGGCGTGTTCTTTTCTTTTTAGGCTTATTCTTCAAATAACGCTTTGTGATAGATTCTGTAGAGGACACGAGTGACTCTACAGGAACATCATGTTTAGAAATTTTAGCAGATGATGATGGAACCTCGCAATTTAGAGAAATTTTAGGTTTTGATTCACTATCAGATGTAAAGGTTTCATTTGAATCAAATTTAGATTACTCATTTACTTTCATTTCCGAATCAGTCCCTTGTATTGAGTCGCCCAAATCTTCTAGAATAAGGTCACCATCAACAATTACAGAAACAGTTGGTTGGTCATCGTTAACACTGTCATTCCTATGAGATGCATCAAAAGATGCGGCCTCTGAAGGTGAACATTCGATATCCTCTGCTGAAGATGAACTTTCGGTATCCTCAGCTGAAGATGAACACTCGGTATCCTCAGCTGAAGATGAACATTTGGTATCCTTAGCTGAAGCTGATGAGGCCGAGTCATCTGTTGATGTAGATCCTGCAGCTAAATTCATTTTCTCATCACACAAGTTGTTACAGCTATTATCATCATTCAAAACATCAGTATCAGAATTTAAACTGTCTAAATGTTCAACACAACCAACACTGTTTGAGCATGTAAATTGTTCAGCAAGAAAGTGATTTAAAATGTCAAAGGCAGGTTTATAAAAAGCATAATCATCAGCTGAATTGTCTGAATGAATATTCAAACATTCTTCCTCATCATCCTGTGTGATGTCCTCAACTAAAATTTCTTCTACACATGAATTAGACACATTAGTATCGTTCACAAATTTACTTTGAGCATTAGAAGATTCCTTTTCATTAAGTTTTGTAGAGGATGTGGGTGATTTTGCCTCAGGCACTTCTGTCTCCAATTCCATCGTACTCTCAGATGGACGATTACTAGTGTGATGTAGAAGCCACAAACACATCATCCTTCTTGAGTTCAGTGGGTTTGGAGAACTTAGGGTAATAGGGCGTCCACGATTTAGATAAATAATCTGACGGTTTACCATACATCATTTTTCAGCATTTTCGGTTTCTTCCTCAGTTTCGGGCATTCTAGTGTAGTTATGATTATATGGTGGAGGTGCCCTATTGTACCCAAGACCCTTAGTGAAATTCTTTTGATAATTAAGCTGGAGGTCACATAAGTCCTTGACTAATTTGCTGGAAGTTTCAAATTTCTTAATATTTATTTCATTTTCATGAAGCTTCCCTGTCAAGGATTTCAGCTTGGCTAAGGCTGCTTGAAGTTCTACATCCTTTTCAGCTAATTTTAGCTTGTAGTCGTAGACCCAACATTGTTGTTGGTTTAAGTCTAGCTTTAGCTGAGCCACATCTTGTTTCTGCACTTCGACCTTCTCCATAAGAAGCTTGTTCTTATGTTTAAAGGCGATGTTCTGTGACACAGCTTGTTGATATTCAGCCACAAGAGTTGAATTGTGGGCGCGCATTTGAGATAATTTAAACCGACAACTATTAGAACAAAGTATTCGATTTACCATTTCTGAAAGATCGGGTGTCTCAGTTGTCTGCGCCATCATGCAGTGGTTGCTGTTTTTGGATAGATTCAAGGTTTCCATTTGAGCTGCAGCAATTGTCTAGTTGAAGCCCTCATGTTGTTGGGCCACAAGTGATGTGGACTTCCCGCCTGAGCTGCCAGATGGACTCGTAGTTGACTTGGAAGGAGAGACGGGAACCAACTGTCTGTCACTGCTCTGTATATCGGCGACCCTGGATGATACATACCCTGATGGTGGCTTCTTGCATTCCCTAGCGAAATTGCCTGGTTCATGACATCGGTAGCACCTGAGTTTGTCCTTTGTGAGACCAGTCTTCAGGTTGGACAAAGGTTGCCTTCCATACTTTTTCTGAAATTTGTTGACCCGAAAAGCAGCCATTGCTAAGTTCCAGGAGACATCGATCTCATCCAGGTCTTCCTCCATGATTTGATCAACTTCTGTTGGCAGAATAGATGGAGGGGTTAGATCGCCTGCCAGGAAGGCGTTCAAGCTCTTGATCATTGATGCAGCAATTGCCAGCTTCTCTTCGTTCTCCTTAGTGAGAAACGCAGAGTTGGGCGCGGGTTGTGCAGAGCCAGGGACAGGTGCGCCTGTTTGAGGAATATCGCCTTGTTGCACGGTTTGAGTAGTTGCAGGACTGAAAACCGCGTTAGGTTACTGAGCATGGAACTTTGTATGGACTTGAGCCGCTGAGACCATTGTAGGATTTGGAGATTGAAACCCAGACACGTACTGAGTGTTTGAGGCGTGACAATAGGACTGTACACCACATTTGATCCACCGGGTGCTTGTTCAGTTCCTTGTAGAGGACTATAGACGAGATTCTGTGAAAGTTGCGTTCTGACCTGTTATCCCTACGGCCATCAGACTGCTCTGATGATTGATCTCCCTTTGTTTTTTAACAATTTCACATGATTTGATAGTAGCTATCATCTCAGTGAAAGTGACGTCCTTCAGGTTCTTTGTCTTTTTTATCATGCCCACGTCTACATCCCAACTTTTGGGCAGTGAATTCAACAATTATCGGTTCATGGCGCTGTTTGTGAGGGTGATCTCGGCTGAAATCATCTGGGAAACCAGTTTGACATAACGGCATATATGATTTTCGATGGTTTCCCCATATATGTGATTGAACGAGCTGAATTGCTGATTCAGCTGGTTCACCCTACTCGCTTTCATGTCAGCGTTTCCCTCGTAGAGGTTTTGCAACTCACTCCAAACCTCTTTAGCATTTTTACAGTTCCTGACCGCGATAGAGATATCGGGTCCTAGAGCCATGGTTAGTGTTGCAGAAGCCTTCTCATCTTCTTCTATGATTTTGACGTCCTCAGGAGTCCATAAGTGCATAGGCTTGGGAATTTTCATTTCAGGATCTTGCTCTGTGCTATACACTATGGTTCTTGGACCATTCATGATGCATCTCCACGCGCCAGGTTCCTTTCCCTTGCAATACTGTTCAAAGCGGAACTTCCACTCGTAATATTCATCACCGTATAACAAACGCAACACTTTGGTGGAAGTGCCAATCACCTGATCCAGCTCTTGGTGGAGGGCTAAAGTTTGCGACTGCACGGCTGCCAGTGTGGCATTGGTCAGGTCCTG
The DNA here is from genome assembly GCA_947069175.1 of Scalesia atractyloides. Taxonomy (NCBI): domain Eukaryota; kingdom Viridiplantae; phylum Streptophyta; class Magnoliopsida; order Asterales; family Asteraceae; genus Scalesia; species Scalesia atractyloides. The sequence continues at coordinate 37,569,850 of CAMTDV010000008.1, read as the reverse complement.
TGCGGTCATGAATCCAACCATTGAGACTAAATTAACTAAAATTTTACCAAATTTGATTTAAAGTTTAATTAATTTAAGTGATTCTAATGAACAATGCTCAATCCAAAACAGTCAACTATGCAGTCAATATGGTCAACCCGGAAGATTTTTCCGAAATGGCAATCTAGAAGTCAACGAAGGTCAAACTGGATGAAATATCCAAAATAAGCAATCCGGAAATAGGAATTCGTAATGAAGAATCCGGATTTAAGAATCCGATTTGAAGATCCGAAAAGAAAAGTCCGAGAAGAAATCTGAAACAAAAGACAGAAATGCAGATCCGAAATAAAAATCCGAAAAGCAAATCCGGAATAAACAGCTCTGAAATGAAATCCGAAAGCAAGAATCCGGAACAAAAAATCTGAAATGCCTGACTTATCTTCTATAAATCTGGAACAGTGGCCCAATCTGTAATAGTGTCTCCGCCTTTTATGCAACCGAATTCCGGAATTCAAGGAATTCAAAAAACTGCAACAGTAACTCGGATCACAATCCGGAATAAAGCAACAGTCAGGGATCAATCTGGAATAGATGATCTCCTTCGTGTTCTTCGGAATCCGGAACAGTATCAAATCCGAATTATGAAGACCTTCTTCGTGTTCTTCGGAATCTGGAACAGTGTCAAATCCAAAATCTACAGAGCTTCTTCGAGTTCTTCGGAACAGTACCCGTCGTCAATGAACAGCAATCCGGAATGTCAGATATCGATCTAAACAACAGCAATAAACTTCAAAAACTTCTTCAATCAGCAATACCCGGAGCCTGTATTAGAACAGCAGGCTCTGATACCAATTGTAAGTCCCGTGTAACGGATCAAACAGGTATCGCTATCCTAATCAATTACGGAAATTATGATCAGGATGAAGAACAACTTGAATAACTTGAATATAATAACTTACATACACCAGAAGATGTCAGATACAAGTTTTTGTGATCAACTCTCTAACCCCTATCAAGTGACCTAACACCTCTATTTATAGACACGACAAAGCCCAAAAATACAACCCTAGGCCCACTTGGCACTAGGAAGCCCAAACTTACCCAAAAATACAATATAAATGAATAAACCTTTAAGCTTCAAGCCCAACAGACATGTTTTTGAAAAGTTTGCTAGGTCTCATGGAGTTGTATTGATTTAGGAACTCACCCCTTATATAGACCCATTAATCCTCAAACCTATTGAGCGATGTGGCTTGGGAGCTCATGGCCCCTGACATGGAGTTTTTTGCTAGGTTCTCAACTTGATTATAGGATAGAAAGACGAATTTGCTAAAAAAACTTCATCATTCATTCAATAAAATTTTTTTGTTACACAGAGAGATTAGAACAACTCTCGAAATACATTCTAAGATATTTTGGCTAAACATGGAACCTTTTAAGGTTTTTGTTGTACGAGTGACAGGGAAGCTTTTTACCTTGGGCGTCGGCCAGTTTGTACGACCCTCCTTTTTGGGCTTCAAGGATGGTGTATAGCCCTTCCCACTTTGGGACAAGTTTTCCTTGATTTTCTTTCTTACTTGCTTCATTGTTACGGAGCACAAGGTCTCCAGGTTTGAACCATTCGTGCTTCACCCGTGTGTTGTAATAAGACTCCATCTTTTGTTTGTACTTAGCTTCTTGCACAGCGGCTTGATCGCGAATTTCTTCGAGGAGTTCCAACTTCAACATGGTCTCTGTTTTGTTTGATTCGGGGTCTATGTTGAGCATTCACCGTGTTGGAACTCCTATTTCCATTGGGATTACAGCTTCTGATCCAAACACTAGACTGTAGGGTGTTTTCTTATGACTTGTCTTCTCGGTTGTTCAGATTGCCCATGAGACATTAGGCAATTCTTCGAGCCAGTTGTTGTTGTATCTTCCCAATCGGGTTTTAATACCTTCAACAATGCTTCGATTTGTTCTTTCAACCTGGCCATTTGATTGTGGATAAGCAAACCGAGCAAAATACTTGAGTTATCCTGAACTCTTTGCACCAAGAGCTAAAGGCTTCTCGGCAAACTGTTTTCCGTTGTCAGTTACTAGTACCCCTGGAAGCCCAAACCGACAGATTATGTTTTCCCAAATGAAATCAGTGACCTGTTTTCCCAAAATTTTGGCTAATGGTTTTACTTCTGGCCACTTGGTGAAGTAGTCAACGGCTACCAGCAAGAATTTGACTCCTCCCTTGGCCGGTGGGAATGGACCAACGATGTCCATGCCCCATTTGTGGATTGGCCAAGCTGAGGAGATGTGGACAAGGTCATGCTTGGGGCTTTTGGTTACTGGGGCATGCAACTGATAAGCTTCACATTTCTTCAGCTGTTCAGTGGTGTCATGATGCATGGAAGGCCAAAAGTATCTAAGGTTCATCAACTTTGCAACTATCGACCTTGGGCCATAGTGGGCTCCACATATTCCTTCGTGAACCTCCTTTATCAAATATTAGCTTTGTTCTAGGCCAACACATTGGAGTAATGGTGCAAGGTAACCCTTTTTTAAAGGACTTCTCTTGTAGCACATACTATCTTGAATTGATACGATCCCTTTCAGCCTTCGCCTGATCATTTGGTAATTCACCCTTTTCAGGAATTTGATCAAAGGGGTCATCTAATTTGGCCCTTCTTCGGTGATTACGTCTTGCACTTCAAGTTCTTGGATGGATGGTGTCTTTAGTACCTAAACTAATACTTTGGTGAGGTGAGCAAATGTGAGAGATGCAAGCTTGCTTAGTGCATCAACCTTCTTGTTTTATGATCTTGGAACTTATTTGATGGTACATGATTGGAATGTATTCATGAGTTCCTTTGCTTTCTCCCTGTACTTCTTCATGTTAGGTTCCTTGGCTATGTAACTATCATTTACTTGGTTTGAAACAAGTAAAGAGTCTGTGAAGACTTGAAGCTTTTAGACATCTATCTTTTTGGCTAGCTTGAGTCCGGCAATGAGTGCTTCATACTTAGCTTCGTTATTGGTTGTCTGAAATTCAAGCCGGAGAGCATATGTAAACTCTAAGTTTTCGGGATTGATTAGCACTAAGCCGGCCCCTGACCCTTCAAGGCTGGAAGCTCCATCGGTAAAAAGCTTCCAGGTATCCGAGTCAGATGGTTCAGCTATGGTTGTGTTAACTTCGTTGATGTTTCTTTTGGAATTTTCACAATGAAATCAGCCAAGATTTAGGCTTTTACAGCCTTTCTTGGAATGTAGGTAATGTTGTGTTCACCTAATTCCACGGCCCATTTGGCTAATCGCCTGGAAGTTTCAGGTTTTTTAAGCACACTTTTTATGGGTTGGTCAGTGACCACTTATATTGGGTGTGCTTGAAAGTACCTTCGAAGCCTTCTGACTGTTTTTATCAGGGCTAGAACCAGTTAATGGGGGGTACTTGGTCTCTGCCAATTTTAAAGTTTTGATGAAGAAGTAAATGGGTACCTGAGCTTTGTTTCATTCAATGGTTAGGACCGCGCTGATAGCTTCCTCAACAACCGAAAGATAGACAGAGATTAGTTCCCCGTTTCTGGAGTGGCAATATCTTGGAGTGAAGCCTGGTGTTGCTTCATTTGGTTGAAAGCTTCCTTTGCCTCTTCTGTCCATCCGAAGTCTTTTTTATTTGTGCACCCTTGAAGGGTTTTGAAGAAAGGAGGGGACTTTTTTGCTAGTTTGGACGTGAAGTGCTTCAAGGCTGCAAGCTTTCCGTTCAAGCTTTCTACCTCTTTCTTGGTTTGTGGGGACTTTGTGTCGAGGATAGCTTTAACCTTGTTAGGATTAGCTTTTATGCTTTGTTTTCCTACTATGTTTCCCAAGAACTTGCCTTCTTCGAATCCAAATGAGCACTTCACAGGATTAAGCTTCATGTTGATCTTTCTTAGGTTCCGGAAAGTTTCTTGTATATCATCAAGCATTTGATCTTCAAATTTACTTTTGATCACCAAATCATCAACGTAGGCTTCCATGTTTTTGCCTATTTGTTCGGCAACGCTTTATCCACTAAATGTTGATAAGCAGCCCCTGCATTTTTTAAACCAAAAGGCATTTTTTGGTAACAAAAGATACCTTTGTTGGTAGAATGTCGTTTTCTCTTCGTCTTCTTGTTTCATTTGAATCTGATGGTAGCCTTTATAGGCATCAAGAAAGCATTTGAGAGGGAAGCTTGTGAGCGAATCGACCTTTAGGTCGAATTCTGGTAATGCATAACAACCCTTTGGGCATGCTTTATTTAGGTCTTTGAAGTCAATGCACATTCTCCAGGATCCATCCGGTTTACGGACCATTACCGGGTTAGCTATCCAAGAATGATAGTTGACTTCTTGGAGGATTCCAGCTTGAACAATCCCTTCAACCTCCTGACAAGCTGCAAGGCTTCTATCTGGGGCTACGCTTCTCTTTTGCTGGACAACAGGTTTTACATCATATGGAATATTGAGCTCATGCTCAGCAATACTTTGGGGGATTCATGTCATGTCTTCGGGACACCATGCAAAGATGTCCATATTGTGCAGGAGCAGCTTCTTGAGATGAGAGAGGGTTTCTTCGGTAAGGTTGGTATTTACCCTTATCCTTTGTTGAGGATATTTCGGGTTAATGATCCATCCTTGTTTATCATCCTCGTTATCCTTTGAACTCTCTCCTTCAACCAAGAAAGCTTCTTGTGTTGGTTGAAGGGTTGCTATCCCTCATTCAGTAGGGAATTTCATGGTGCCTTGGCCAACTGAACCGCCATTCCAAACGCACTTTGCCCTGGCCTTCCTATGATAACATCATAGTTGGAGGGAATGTTGATCACTACAAAGGTAAGTGATTTGGTTCTTTCCATTTTTCCTTCACTGAAACAGACATTAAGGGATAGTTGGCCCAAAGGCTTGATGGGTATGTCGGCGATACCTTTAATGGAGGATTCAGATGGTTGAAGCCTTGAACGTTCGTCACTGTTGAGACGACTGAAGCATTTTTCAAACATAATATATGTCGCTGCTCCGGTGTCAATGTAAGCTTTGTGCGTCTTGAGTGTTCCCAACATAGCTTCCACCACCAGGGTTTTGATAACAAGTCCCCTTCGGGTGGTGGGAAGCAGACGCATTGTCGCTCCCAAGCCTCCAAGCGTGATCGTTTGTGGGAGGCCTTTCCATCAACATCCACCATGTTCACTTCTTTGCTTTTTCCTTCAGCCATCTTGTCCCTTACCCCTTTTACTAAGTGGGCTAGTTCCCCGGACTTGACAGTCTCCTCAATTCTTTCCTTGAGTTGAAAGCAATTGTTCTTATGGTGACCTTTCTCTTCATGAAACTCACAGTATTGGAGTTCTCGTTTCTCTTACTTTTCGGCAAAGGTCGAGGAGGTCGGAAGCTATGTTTTACTTCTTCAGTGGCCAAGATTTCTTGTGGGATCGTGGTCAAAGCTGTGAAGTTTATGTTCTTTTCTCGGCTTAGAGGGTTCCGACCTTCAGGCCTTCTTGAGTCTGAACCTTTGAACCCGTTTGTCATAAGGACCATAGTTTCCTTTTTTTCTATTGGGACTGTTGCTTCACCAACTAGGAGCTCTTTTCCTTTGTTCTTTAATGTCAACAGCTTCCTCTCCCCAAATGTGAGCTTCAGCCCTTTCTAGGGCCTCTTCAAGGGTTTTGGGTAGGAATTTGTGAAATCTCTTGTGAGATATTTGGAGGTGATGGCATTCATGAATCCTGCCACCCTCATTTTTTCATAAGCATCCACGTAGGTTAACCCTTATTTCTTGTATCTTTCGATGAATTCTCTAAGACTTTCGTCATCTCGTTGCTTTATTTGGAAGATAACTGTAGCATCTTTGACATACCTCTGTTGTTGTGAAAAGTTGGCTAAAAAACCTTTGTTTAAATCATCCAAGGTTCGAATGCTTTTGTCAGGTAGGTCATTGAATAATATCCTAGCGGACCCTAGAAGGGTTTGCATGAACATGAGGCAGCATTCAGCGTTGGACCATTTTTCGACCCTGGCTACTCCAGTAAAGATTTGGAGGTGGTCTTCTGGATCTTCAGTTCCGTCATATGTTCTTATATGAGATGGCATTTTGATCCGGTTTGAGAATCATAGTCAGCAATTTGTTGAGAAAAACAAGATAAATTGCTGGGCTTGTAGGGTTTAGCAAGATCTTCTTCTGTTCTGGAGGCCGGATTATTGTTTGAGGTTTCTTGGTGAGTGGATAGCACTTGATTGATGAAGTGTTGCCAAGGAACTGTGCCATCATCTGTGTCATCAACTGAGGAATTATGTCACACCCCGGATTTCCAACCCAAATCCATACACCGGTGGGCCCGGGTAGGGAGTATCGTGACGTCAGTTGATAATCATCATAGTCAATTAAACATGGCACAGCGAAAGTCTTGGAGTAAAATTACTATTACAAACCAAATGTTCGAAATACAAAATAATATACAGGCTCGTAATAGAAGATCCACAGGTGGATCATAAATTGTACATGGAAAGAATATAAAACAGACTTTGGGTAGATCTAGGATTTGCAAGATCCTCTATCACTACAAATCACTTCCAGCCAATTTTGGTATTGTACCTGCAAGCTCAGTCTTTTGAAAATACGTCAGCTTTCGCTGGTAAATACACTCAACTGACTCATTTTGAAAACATTTCAAAAATTTTGTAAGTGCATATCAGCAAAAGATCTTTTTATAACTTGGGAAAATTGACCGTCCAACCTTGTTAACATATTTACATGTTTGTCCATACATACAGGGATTAGTACGGAGACCGAGACATGATTAACGTACACACCACTTTGGACTCACGAAGGAGTCAATTCCTCAAAACCTTATGGGAATACATTATTAAGCGTCTATCGGGTGTATGACTACACCCGCGCTAGGGTCGTGGCCATTTCTACTGTAATGAGCCAAGGATATCCAGGACACCGTAGTTAACCCCCGATGTTTAAGTTATCAAACAAAACTGATTAAAACAGAATATACGGATTTACTAGCCATAATCCGGCATTCGATTGATCCCATTTCCGACCAAGCAGTAATAATTTACCGTAACCCAAGCCCGTATAGGGGAAATAAGTCGAGAGTATTTACCTGAGCTAGTCTTCTTTAATTTTAATAACTCAGCCGTACACAAAAGTACTAAGTGCAGATAGCATTTACTGGCAAGTCTCTAGTCTGGGTTATGGCATAAACTAACCAATTAAATACTAACGGTCTTATTTAAGTCATAGACTTAGACCGACTAGCGTACTTGATCAAAACGTATGACGCTAGATTAAACGATGATTTGATAGAATGTAGTTTAATCCCAACAAGTACCTTGACTTGTATAATATGGATAAACTATAAACATTCTGGATTCTGAGACTTAACTGACAAGGTTAAACCCGTTTCGGTTAATTTCCATAAACTAGTTATACATACTTAACCGTACTCATATCAGCGATATCGGGTAACCGGATAAGTCATGGACAAGTTCTATATGCCATTATATTTTAAATAAGTTGTAATATCAGTAGGATATCAACTTATATGGGGCGTTTTGGTAATTTCATACCGTATAAAAGGAACATGAATATAATTTAGTGTTATAACTATAATCATTATGGAAAAATATTTTATTTATGATATAATATCATTAGGATATTAGTTATACGTGTAATTTATCTTTTATCACCAAACTATGCACGGGGGGGGGGGGCATTTTGGTTATTTTACACATAGTTTATCAATTATTTGGGATTCAGAGTTCATATCATGTACCTACTATAAATATGTTTAAAATATGTTTTAAAATCAGTAGGTAGCAAGTCTTGATCAATTGATATGGTTCAAAACCATATTATGCGCCGAAACGGCGCTTATGTCGTAAAATGATGTGTTATTGTCTTTCGAAAACTGATGTTAAAGTCAGATTAAAATTTTTTAGATATACTATTAAATATAATATATCAGTAGGTAAATGATTTACCTTAAAAAGATTTGATTAAAACCATTTTATGAGCCACAAGGGCTAAATCGTCATTTATCGACATAATTTAAGGACCTGCTTGTAAACTCAGTTTAAAATCTGATTTAACATGCCAAATAATCCTAATATAATATTACATCAGTAGAAAACTTATTTTCAAGTTCATTATCATTAAAACCTGATTTTATACAAAAAGGGATTTTTGTCAAAAATGGCATAATTGCGGAACTTGCGCATAAACTCGGATTCTGATTATGATCAAGTAATATAACCTCAAAGGGTTATACTATATTATATACGATCATAATGCAACTTTAGATTAGTATGTACTAATAATCGGGTCAGAATCGAAAGTCAAAGCAGAAGTCAAACTTCACGACTTTTGGTTGCGAACCGACCCTAGAACTGAAATTGACGAGCCTAACATGTTCTTGCATGTTCTAATAATTATTACAAACTTGTTGAAGTGTCAAAATAGGTTTCATAACATATATAAGATCACTTTATGATTTTTCCGAAAAATGGTATGTTTGACTTTTTAATATCATAACTTTGACCTGTCAATTGGTCTAGCAAACGTGATCTTCAGGAGGTGCCCTTTATAGGGACTAACACCTACCTTATTATGATCACTTAACCATGTTCGTTACGAACAATGGCTGGACCATAATGGTCTTAATAAAAAGTCAAAGCGTTTTTCATAAAACGATTGACTTTTGGCTATAAAAGCCTATAAACGAAAATGCAAGAGCAAGGAATACTTACAAGAGGTTCCTAGAATGCAAGAGAACTAAGTTGGATGCTCCTTTCAGTTAGGAACTTCCAGAGGAGGGAGATAGAGTTGAAAATGAGAAAGGTGCAAGTTCAAATGGTGAACTTGGACACCTATTTATAGTTGGAGAACTCAAAGGATGTGATGCCAGGTGTTTAGGAGTGTAAGAGGAAGCTTACAAGTGTCCCAAAACGTGGCATAGCTGTTTGGGAAGCCATGGTTTCGAGAAAATGGTTTTTTGGCATTTTTGTTTGGAGGCCAAGGAAACTTTCTACAGACACATGCCTCTTGCGCCCCGCGAGAGGCCAGGCCTTAGCCCCTCGCACCCCGCGAGCGCCCTATGTCAGATTTCAAGTTTTGTCACATTTAGCCCCTCAACTTATTAAACCCCTTTTTAACCTTCTAAAACACCTTTGTAGCATATTTAGCCCTCCGTAGCCAATTTTTGGCATACCCGGGATTATGCCTGGACACTGTTGAGCTCTCGGTTCGTTAAAAGGTCACTCAGAGGTATAAATTAACATGTTGACACTTTTAATCCCTCCATTATCCAACTTTCACATATTTACAGAATTAAACCCTCTCGTCCAATAAATGGCACGTATGAGAGTTAGGACTTCGCAAAGGATCACCCAAAGGCTTATTATAAGCATGTTGACTCCGATGTCACTCAGAGGCTGGGCATGTTGACATATCAGTCACTCAGAGGCCAAGTTTTAAGCATGTTGACATATCAGTCACTCAGAGGCTAATGATTTATGCATGTTGACATCGGACCTTCACTCAGAGGCTCAGTTTAAGCTTGTTGACGCCTTTAGTCCTTATTGGTCTTTAATAGACAATATTTAAAATACAACACGTGTCACTATACTATTGGACTCAATTTTACAGGGTATTACATCCTCACCATCTTAAAAGAAATCTTGACCTCGAGATTTTATTCAAAAAGATGGGAGTACTTTTGGCGCATTGTGGACTCAACCTCCCATGTATACTCGGGACATCTAAAGGCATCCCACTTAACCTTTACTATAGGTATCATTTTCCGTCGGAGCTTCTTAACCTGTCGATCCTCGATCAAAATTGGTTTCTCAACGAACCTCAGGTTTTCATCAATTTGCACATCTTTGTGCGACAATGCTAGAGACTCATCGGCTAGATATTTCTTAAGGTTACTGATGTGGACCACATCATGGATTCCACTAAGCTCCTCTGGCAATCTGAACTTATAAGCTACAGTTCCGACACATTTGATTATCTCAAATGGTCCAATATATCTTGGGCTCAACTTGCCTTTCTTTCCGAAGCGCATCACACCTTTCCAGGGTGATACTTTTAACATGAGTTTGTCCCCTACTTGGAACTTAAGAGGTTTACGCCTCTTGTCAGCATAGCTCTTCTGCCTATCCCTGGCAGCTTTGAGGCTATCACGGATTTGCACAATCTTTTCCGTGGTCTCCAAGACAATCTCTGGTCCTGATAGTTGGGCTTCCCCAACTTCTGCCCAGCACACGGGCGTTCTACACTTTTTCCCATACAAGGCCTCAAAAGGAGCAGTCTTGATGCTCGTATGATAACTATTATTGTAGGAGAATTCTTAGGGGTAAGTGGTCATCCCAACTTCCACCTAAATCAATCACACATGCCCGGAGCATGCCTTCCAGTGTTTGAATAGTATGCTCACTTTGTCCATCCGTCTGCGGGTGGTAAGCCGTACTAAAGTTTAATCGTGTGCCTAAAGATTGTTGGAAACTTTTCCAAAAGTGAGAGGCATATCTAGTATCTCTATCAGATACAATAGATACCGGCACACTGTGTAGGGACACAATCTTGTCCACATACAACTTAGCCAATCTGTCTAAATTATACGTTTCTTTGATTGGCAAGAAATGAGCTGACTTAGTCAGTCTATCTACAATGACCCAAATCGTGTCGTTTCCACTTTTGGTCTTAGGTAACTTGGTAACCAAATCCATAGTTACCATTTCCCATTTTCAAGTGGGAATCTCAAGCTGTTGTAAAAGTCCTGACGGTTTTTGGTGTTCAGCTTTAACTTGCGAACACGTCAGACACTAAGCTACATAAGTGGCTATGGATTTCTTCAAACCCATCCACCAATAATTCTTCTTCAAATCTTAATACATTTTGTCACCTCCCGGGTGAACTGAGTATCTTGAATTGTGCGCTTCTTGGAGGATTAGATCTCTAAGTCCTCCAAGGATTGGAACCCAAATTCTATCATTAAATCTAAGGATTCCATCCTTTCCAGGCGTTAACTGATTGACAGTTCCGCCCATTCCTTCATTAGGAGCATTAGCCTCTAATAGAGCTTGCTTTTGCGCATCTAATAGCTTCTCATTTAAGCTATTTCTGAGCTCAATGCTCTTGGAGTTAATCCTTGTAGGTTTAATCCGTTCCTTGTGACTTAAGGCATCAGCAACTACATTTGCTTTGCCTGGATGGTAGGGAATCTCGCAATCATAATCATTAAGCATTTCCATCCATCGGCGTTGTCGCATGTTCAATTCCTGCTGATTGAACAGATGCTGGAGACTTTTATGGTCTGTGTATATAATACACTTTGTGCCATATAAGTAATGTCTCCATAACTTTAGTGCGAATACAATGGCACCCAATTCCAAATCGTGGGTGGTGTAATTCCCTTCGTGCACCTTTAACTGTCGTGATGCATAGACAATCACCTTTCCTTTTTGCATTAGCACACAGCCCATGCCGGTGTGCAAAGCATCACAGTAAACAACAAAGTCTTCAATACCCTCAGGTAGAGATAACACAGGAGCATTGCTCAATTTGTGTTTCAGAGTCTCAAAAGATTCTTGTTGTTTTGGACCCCAATTATACTTAACATTCTTACGGGTCAAGGTAGTTAAAGGAGTGGCTATTCTTGAGAAGGTCTCAATGAACCTCCTGTAGTATCCAGCCAATCCTAGGAAACTACGAATCTCCGATGGGGTCTTGGGCACTTCCCAATTCATTATGGCCTCTATTTTGGCGGGATCCACTTGGATACCACGCTCACTTACCATATGTCCAAGAAACTGGACTTCTCTAAGCTAAAATTCACACTTAGAGAACTTAGTATAAAGCTTCTCTTGCCTTAGAAGTTCTAAGATGCACCGAAGATGTTTCTCGTGATCAACTTGATTGCGAGAATAGATAAGTATGTCGTCTATGAAGAAAATGACAAACTTATCCAAATACGGTTTGCAGACTCTATTCATGAGGTCCATGAATGTTGCAGGTGCATTGTGAGCCCAAAAGGCATCACCAAGAATTCAAAATGAACGTATTGGGTCCTGAAGGCAGTCTTAGGAACATCTTCACTTCTAACCTTCAGCTGATGATATCCAGATCTTAAATCAATCTTGGAGAAACAAGTTGCCCCTTGAAGTTGGTCAAATAAGTCATCGATCCTGGGCAATGGATATCGGTTCTTGATTGTTATCTTATTTAGTTCATGATAATCAATGCACATCCGCATTGATCCGTCTTTCTTCTTAACAAAGAGGATAGGAGCTCCCCAAGGTGAGGAACCAGGCTGTATAAAGCCTTTCTCTAAGAGTTCATCTAATTATGTCCTCAACTCCTTCATTTTCGTTGGTGCTAAGCGGTATGGAGCTCTAGCTATGGGTGCTGATCCAAGTATGATGTCAATTCTAAACTCCACTTGCCTGTCTGGAGGTTGGCCTGGTAGTTCTTCAGGAAAGACATCGGAATACTCTAAAATAATGGGGAGGTCTTCTATGTTTGGCTTAGGCTCATTGATAGTCACTTGTGCCATGTAAATGACACAATCTCTCCCCAAACACTTGGATGATTTAAATAACGACACCTTGTCTGGCAATCCATAGTGTGAATCTCCAGGGATGGTGATCATTTCACCAGATGGGGTTTTAATTTCGATGAGTTTCTTATTTCAGGCGCGGGGTTGGTTATGGGATAACCAATCCATGCCTAAAACTACATCGAATCCTGCCAATTTCATTGGCAAAAGAGCGATGGGGATAGAATGATTCTTAATGGATATAGAGAATCCATCAAGAACGGAAGATGCTATTTCTAACGTTCCATCAGCAAGTTCTACTTCATATGTTATATCTAGAGTTCTTATGGGCAAGTTTAATAGTTTACTAAACTTATGGTCAACAAATGATTTATCCGCACCCGAATCGAAAAGAACTCTAGAGTAAATATTGTTAATGAGGAATGTAATTGATATGACGTTATTATCATTAACAGCCTCTCTTGCAGTCATCTGAAAAGCACGAGTGTTCCCCTTTTTAGCCTCTCCTGGCTTTGCATCATTGTTTTTGGGGTTCTTGGGGCAATTGAACGTAATATGCCCTTTTTCATTGCATTAGTAGCAAACTGCATCCTTAAGATCCTTGCAATCTAGGGTCTTATGCCCTTTTCTTTTGTAGATACCACAGGGTTTGGTTTGTGAATTTATACTACACTGTCCCCAATGCCTATATTTACAGTTCTTGCACAGAGGTTTGTGATTAGACACGTGCTGGTTCTTTTTGAACCCAAAATTCCCTTTCTTTTTGAATCTTTGGGAGTTATTATCCTCCTGCTTCCTCTTTCCGTCAGTTTCAATCCTTACTGACTTTTGTCTTACCAAATCAAGGGTGAGGGAAAGAGAAAGGTCCACAGCAGACCTATAGGTACTAGGCTGAGCAACCTTTACCATGCCCTTTATTTCGGGCGCCAACCCATTTATAAAATGCGCAATGCGTTTGGATTCGGGGGTGATCAAATAGGAAACTAACCTAGATAGGGAGTTAAAGTCAGAAACGTAATTCCGACAATCTAGGTTCTTCATTGAAAGAGACAAAAAGTTTGTCTCTAATTTCTCCACCTCATGGGGTAGGCAGTAAGTTTCCTTAACAAGGTCCACAAACTTGGACCATCCCAAATTATAAAGGTGTACTTTACCTGTGGACTGGATCATAGCCTTCCACCAGATTAGGGTATCGCCCTTAAAGGATTGTGATACATATTTGACCACATCCTTATCAGCACAGCCGCTGATATCCACTATTGTCTCCATCTCCTCAAGCCACTTCAAGGCTTCTACAGCTCTTTTCTCCACGTTAAAGTCTCAGGGCTTGCATGAGACGAAATACTTATAGGTACATCCGTCTCTAGCAGAACGGGAACTATCAACAAAATCTATTTTGTTTGGTTCACTCTTCGCATTCAAAGAGTGAACGGAGCTCTCCTTATGAGCCGAGGATGGGGTAATCGATAATGGTCTAGAGCGAGTAGCACTCGACTCTCTAAGCTTTTCTATGGCCTTTCCCATGGCTTTTTCGACAGCCGCATCAATGCGAGCTTGAAAATTATCATTATCGATATCTCTGTTTTCGGCTTTGTTAGAATCAACATTCTGGTGGCTACTTGGTGCCTCATTTGAGTTAGCCATCCCTTGAGCTTTGGTTCTATACACCAATAAAAATTTCCTTAGCCATGGTACAACAACCATGTTGTCTTTAAACATTGGATATAACAATCCAAAGCCTACTTAAGCTAGTGTGAATATCATCACAACTCTTAGGCTTAACATATCTATATGTGGCCTAGGTCTTAATAGGACCATCATAGGCAAATTACAATCTGGACGTAGTCCATATATTATTGGACAGTGGATGGTAATGTCACAAATGTCATTGTCATAATTGACAATTATATAGTTCATAGACTTGTCACTAATGGACATAATAATTGGGCACATTGGCTAGTCACATTGGACATAATATATATAGCATATCAGCCTGTCACTTAGGACATAATACATATGGCATATCAGCCTGTCACCTTGGACATAAATTGGGCACCTTGGCCTACATCATAACAGATGTAAATTTATGGCATATTAGCCTGTCACATTGGACATAAATTGGGCACATTGGCCTACATCATAATAGATGTAAATTCATGGCATATCAGCCTGTCACATTGGACATAAATTGGGCACATTGGCCTACATCATAACAGATGTAAATTCATGGCATATCAGCCTGTCACATTGGACATAAACTGGGCACATTGGCCTACATCATAACAAATGTAATTCATGGCATATCAGCTTGTCACATTGGACATAAATTGGGCACATTGGCCTACTTATAACAGATGCAATTCATTGCATATCAGCCTGTCACATTGGGCATAAATTGGGCACATTATCCTACATCATAACAGATGTAATTCATAGCATATCAGCCTGTCACATTGATGGCTAGTGTGGTTCCTCAAGTCACACTACCAGGAGTATGAACATTTCTTAATGTTAACATAAGAGTACCTTAATGATTGATTAATGGTCCCGGTCACCTTCGACCTTAACGACCTTGGAGGTTTGGACCTAATCCCCACCTCTGGATAGAAGGATAACTTCCCTTAACTATCCAGATAGAAAACCCCTTCGTACTTAACTATCATTTCTTGGCCAAATATGTGGTTTATGCCACTTGGCATAATCAATCTATTAAGGTCTTTTGGAATTATATCGCAGAGCATAAATTTCGAGTAAAATCGAGACGCTCGTTTTGAAGAGGATTAATACATATATATATAATTCCAAAATACTTCATTAAATTCCAAATTAGAAATTACAATACTAGAAAAATGAAATAAATTGTCCATGCAAGAACTTTAAAGAAATAAAAATGTCCACGCAGAGACTAAAGAAATAACAATGTCCTCGTAGGGACTGCATATAATTAGAAGAGACTTCACTCGGCCTTCTTTCCCTTGACCAACTTGGAGAGTTCTTGAAGAACTTGTTTCTCTTCTTCTCCGTTTTCTCCGCTTGTTGTTGCATTTCTTTCATCTGTTCCAAGGCCTCATTAATGGCCTCAAGTGGCGGCGGAGGTTGTGGTTGTGGTGGATATCCAGTCGTTGGATAAACAGGTGGGAAAGGAGACGGGTAAAGTGCGGTGTGCATAACTGCTTGCATATAGGGGTCTTGCGACCATGCTTGATAGTATACTTGTGTAGACGGGTTAAAAGGATCATATCCAGGCATATCTGGATATGTGGGGATTGGGTTACTATAACCCGATGGTGGTGGTTCAACCGTAGGTGTTGGTGTTAGTTTCACCACAGGTGAAGTGTTAGAGGGTCCATCCATTTGTGGGTCCTCTTGAATTGTGGGGTAGGAATTGGGCAGAGGTGGCAGCGATCCTGACCTTTGTCCTGCGGGTACCGACATACGTGCTCCACACTTCCTTCTTGGTGGTTCAGGTGGTGGTTGAGGTTGGTCCACCGGTTCCATGTGGACGTCTTCTTATATAGGAGGTGGTTGAGAGTGATGGGAAGGAGTGTTGGCAAAGGTAAATTGGTTCCAATATTGGTCCCACTCACTAGGACCTTGGTAAGGCGATCCGGCATAAGAGTTCGAATCGCTTGAAATTTCTATAGGATGCGTATTCGATCCCGCCGGCGGCATCTCCGGGTCGGAGTCCTCGTCCATAAGGTTTGGTTGGTCCAACTGATTTTGATCGGCTGGAGGTGTGTTAAAGTAGTGGTTAGGGTTAAATTCTTCATGATAAGAGTGTGAATGGGAATGGTGAGAATGGTGTGAATGATAAGAATGGTGAGAGTGGTAAGAATTTTGGGAATATGGGGGCGAGTGTCTATGAGAGACAGAGTGTCTCGCTAGTTGTCAAGGAGACGAATCTCCTGATTCTTGGTAGGAATCTGAGTTATGAGGTTGAGAAGGGATGTGCCCCGATGGTCCTCCCCTCATTGGACCTTTCCCTCTTCCACTTTGTCCTCTCACTCTTGGCGGCATTTTCCTGTTAAAATCAATTCAAAACAATACTAATAACTTAATAATGAAATGAGTAATCCTCGGTCAATGCCTAGACTCGGAAGTCTAAGGAATGTGCTCATGTAAGTTTGAGATTAAACATAAGAAGGTTAGTGTTTAATTCTCTCAAACGTTGGATTTGATACCAACATTGTCACACCCCGGATTTCCAACCCAAATCCATACACCAATGGGCCCGGGTGGGGAGTACCATGACGTCAGTTGATAATCATCATAGTCAATTAAACATGGCACAGTGGAAGTCTTGGAGTAAAATTACTATTACAAACCAAATGTTCGAAATACGAAATAATATACAGGCTCGTGATAGAAGATCCACAGGCGGATCATAAATTGTACATGGAAAGAATATAAAACATACTTTAGGAAGATTAGGATTTGCAAGATCCTCTATCACTACCGAGCACTTCCAGCCTATTTTCGTATTGTACCTGCAAGCTCAATCTTTTGAAAATACGTCAGCTTTCGAAGTTGACGAGCCGAACATGTTCTTGCATGTTCTAATAATTATTACCAACTTGTTTAAGTGTCAAAATAGGTTTCATAACCTATATAAGATCAATTTATGATTTTTTCGAAAAATGGTCTGTTTGACTTTTTAATATCATAACTTTGACCCGTCAATTGGTCTAGCAAACGTGATCTTCAGGAGGTGCCCTTTATAGGGACTAACACCTACCTTATTACGATCACTTAACCATGTCCGTTACGAACAATGGCTGGACCATAATGGTCTTAACCGAAAGTCAAAGCGTTTCCCGTAAAACGCTTGACTTTTGGCTATAAAACCCTATAAACGAAAATGCAAGAGCAAGGAACACTTACAAGAGGTTCCTAGAATGCAAGAGAACTAAGTTGGATGCTCCTTTCAGTTAGAAACTTCCAGAGGAGGGAGATAGAGTTGAAAATGAGAAAGGTGCAAGTTCAAATGGTGAACTTGGACACCTATTTATAGTTAGAGAACTCAAAGGAGGTGATGCCAGGTGTTTAGGAGTGTAAGAGGAAGCTTACAAGTGTCCCAAAAAGTGGCATAGCTATTTGGGAAGCCATGGTTTCGAGAGAAAAATGGTTTATTGGCATTTTTGTTTGGAGGCCAAGGAAACTTTCTGCAGACACAGGCCTCTCGCGCCCCGCGAGAGGCCAGGCCTTAGCCCCTCGCACCCCACGAGCGCCCCATGTCAGATTTCAAATTTTGTCACATTTAGCCCCTCAACTTATTAAACCCCTTTTTAACCTTCTAAAACACCTTTTTAGCATATTTAGCCCTCCGTAGCCAATCTTTGGCATACCCAGGATTATGCCTGGACATTGTTGAGCTCTCGGTTCGTTAAAAGGTCACTCAGAGGTGTAAATTAACATGTTGACACTTTTAATCCCTTCATTATCCAACTTTCACATATTTACAGAATTGAACCCTCTCGTCCAATAAATGGCACGTATGAGAGTTAGGACTTCGCAAAGGATCACCCAGAGGCTTATTATAAGCATGTTGACTTCGATGTCACTCAGAGGCTGGGCATGTTGACATATCAGTCACTCAGAGGCCAAGTTTTAAGCATGTTGACATATCAGTCACTTAGAGGCTAATGATTTATGCATGTTAACATCGGACCTTCACTCAGAGGCTCAGTTTGAGCATGTTGACGCCTTTAGTCCTTATTAGTCTTTAATAGACTATATTTAAAATACAACATGTGTCACTATACTATTGGACACAATTTTACAGGGTGTTACAAATTAGGTCGAAGCCTTGAAGGCTTTCGGGTGTAGCCCTGTAATTTGTTACCGTGGGAGCACTCATGGCCGCACTTCGAGCCAGGGGTAAGCTGCCTTGGCTTGTTCCCATGTAGTGGCAAGAAGAGGGGGAACACTTGAAGTTGGTGATTGTAATAATTGCTCGAAAGTGGTTTCATGCCCAAGAGGTGTGCCGGTCACAGCGAGTTGGGAAGTGAATAAGGGAAAATCAGTTGGAATCGGCCTTCCAAAAGCATAAGGGCTTAGGTTAACCGTTTGGTACGTCACACTTGGAGCAGCTTCAAAGTGAGAGGCAGTTGTACGTGAGCTAGTGAAAGGAAGAGGTGGGGGCTGGGTGACAACGAAGGTTCAGACTCGTCGTAGTCCAATCTTATCCTTACCCCCCTTTTCCCTCTCTTGGCTCACATGTTAATTGAGAAGAGACATCAGTTGCAAAAAGTTTCGAGCTACTCCCTTGGTTGTCAATTCGATGCATTCTGGTGTACTTATAACACCAACTTGAGGAGAGGGAACCCCCGAGCGAGAAGGGGTCGGTGTCTAAAAAGAGGAAAACTCCGGGAATATGATTCCCGTTGGAATGCCTCCCGGAGTAGAAAACGGTGTGGATGCAGCCGACGATGTTTGGCCGACATTAGGTGTTGGAGTCCATGATACTTGGTTAACTTCATCGGGAGACTCGCTTTAAGACATGGTGAACTTGATGAAAATGGAGCTACACTACTGGTCTTTCAAGAAAAGTAAGCGGCGTAGCCACGGTGGGTGCCAACTTGTTGCTACAACAAATATAAGACCAAAGATAGTGACTGGACTGGTTAGGCAAAAGGATTCAAGGGTTTCAGTTTGCCCAACGTAGGTCGTGAGGTCCCCCTACGTTAGGTGTTGGAGTCCATGATACTTGGTTAACTTCACCGAGAGACTCGCTTTCAGACATGTTGAACTTGATGAAAATGGAGCTACACTACTGGTCTTTCAAGAAAAGTAAGTGGTGTAGCTCACGGTGGGCGCCAACTTGTTGCTACAACAAATATAAGACCAAAGATAGTGACTGGACTGGTTAGTCAAAAGGGTTCAAGGGTTTTGGTTTGCCCAACGTAGGTCGTGAGGTCCCCCCGACGTTTGCAACACGTGGAGATAGATCACTGTTGTTAGTTGTTCACTTTTGGATTCTGGATTGAGAAGTGTTCAACCCAGAATGTTAATATCATATGTGATGATGTAGCGTTAAATGAAGAATAGAACAAGCATAAAGCAAATTCTAGAGAGTAGAATTAAGATTAGAGATCAAGAGTGACCTGCGCTGATCTTGTGTGTTCCTCTTGAATGACAAGAGGTTGTGCTTTATGGGAAGGGATTCTCTATAAGAAGAAACCTTTGACTAGTGATCCCTGGTTGCAGTGGTGAGCTTGCCCTTTTTGGTAGGTTGAAGGGTTTGGACCTGCGGGTAAAAGAGTGTGCTATTGTACATGCTCTGTTGTGGCTGTGCAGGAGAGTATACACGTAAAGTGTTAATGTGACTGGGCACTGTTCTCATTCTTTTTGCTGTTCATGACAGTTGTCGATTTTGAACCTTTTGCCTTTCAACCCTTTAAGCTATATTGTGTCAAAGTCATTTTATTGAGCTTGAGCTACCCACGTCATCAACAACCATGGTGACTAGTTGGTATCGCCTACAAGGGCTGTTACATGGAGCGGCGATCTCCGAAATTCGACCGGCGTGACAATGGTTCAAACAGATTCACAAGAGTGTGAGTCAAACTTGCGAGATTAGTAGAGAAGCAATCCAGTCATTTAAGAATACAATGATGTTTATCAGTTACCCAAAACGTTTCATACTCGTCTAATCATAAAGATGGCTCGCAAGTTACGGAAATATTGAAGGTCGTATTTATTTTACGAGGAAGATGATGTGCAGATTTAATTATGAAGCTTAAAGTCCATGCTTTCAAAACAAACCTTCGGATGATAAGCAACTTACGAAATGGCCCCTTTCTTGTTTAGTTTTAAATTTAACCACCTTAAACTATATAAAATAAGATAATATCTTTATAATAATTAACAAAAGATATTCTATTATTATCTCTGTTTTTGTAACTAAATAAAAATAGAGTATTTGTGTAACTAGATGGAAATGAAAAACGAATATAAGGACGGGTCGAGTCACAAATATCGGTAGGCTACGAATGGCCCAGATCTAATTAAACTAGTACGTATCTATAGTAAAAAAACATAAAATAAATATAAAAAACCTCTCATTTTTCATTTATTTTCACTAGGATCCAGTTTACAAAACGAGTCGGGTTCTATCATCCGTTTTTTGATGGGTGTTATAGAGAAACCCTCAAAGGGTCTCAAACTTTTGTCATGTACTCAAGAGAACAAGTACTTACGCAAAGAGTACTTTGCCTTTCTAGCCCATAATGTGAAAAATAAGGACAAGGGAAAAAGTATAAGTGATGTTCCAGTCGTTTGCGATTTTCCCGACGTATTCCCCGAAGATCTACCTTGTCCTCTTTCTTCTCGTATTGTTGACTTTCCCATTGACCTCATACCCGGCGCTACACCCGTTGCAAAATCTACATACCGTCTCACACCTTCGGGGATACAAGAGCTATTGAGCCAACTTCAAGAGCTACTTGATAAAGGCTTCATACGCCCTAGCACTTCTCCATGGTCGCTCCGGGCCTCTTCGTCAAAAAGAAAGATGGATCATTTTGAATGTGCATCGATTATCGTGAGCTTAACAAACTCATCTTCAAAAACCGTTACCTCCTTTCTCTTATCGACGACCTCTTCGATCAACTCCAAGGCGCAACATGTTTTCCAAAATCGATCTTCCTTTGGGTTACCAAAAACTTCTAGTCCTCGAAGAGAACATTCCAAAAACCGCGTTTCGTACTACGAGTTCGTAGTCATGTCTTTCGATTTAACCAATGCACTCGTGGTCTTCATGGATTTGATGAATCGAGTGTGTAAGTTATACTTGAACCGCTTTGTGATCGCATTCATAGACGATATTCTCGTCTATTCTTAAAAAGCCAAACACGAGCGACACTTGCGTCTAATCTTTGAACTTCCACGTGCCGCACAACTATATGCCAAATTCTTCAAGTGTGAATTTTGGCTAAAGTAAGGTCAATTCCTTGGTCACGTTGTGAATGAGAAAGGCATTCACGTGGATCCCGCTAAGATCGAAGCCGTCAAGAATTGGCTTGCAACAAAATCTCTATCTGAAATGCTTTCATTCCTTGGATTGGTCGGTTACTACCGCCGATTCATCTCCAACTTTTCAAAAATCGCCGAAGTGCTCACTTCGTTGACTAAAAAAGATAAACCCTTTGTTTGGGGTTCCAAACAAGAAGAATCTTTCCATACTCTCAAGGACTTGCTTTGCAATGCTCCTATTCTCGCTCTTCCCGATGGTAATGACGATTTCATTGTGTATTGCAATGCGTCTAATGAAGGTCTCGGTTGTGTTCTTATGCAACGAGACAAGGCTATCGCTTACGACTTGAGACAACTAAAATACACGAGAAGAACTACACTACCCACAACCTTGAACTTGGTGCGGTTGTTTTTACGTCAAAGATTTGGCGACACTACCTTTACGGTACTAAGTGTGTGGTCTTCACCAACCATAAGAGCTTACAACATATCTTTAACCAAAAAGAGATCAACATCCTTCAATGACGATGGGTAGAGTTGCTCAATGACTATGATTGAGATTTGCTACCTCCTTAGTAAGGCGAATATCGTGGCCGATACCCTTAGTCGAAAAACTCATGTAAAGAGTATTTGTTGCTTCCAAATCCTAAACGACATTCAAGACCGCATTCGCGACGCACAATACTCATCTGTCAATGAGGATAACTTATACAACAAGATGAACTGTGGTGCTGAAAGCCAGCTCTCATCCAAATCCAACGGAGTTCTATACTATCTTAATTGCATCTAAATTCTAAACCATGACAAGCTCCATGACCTCTTGATGAAAGAGGCACACAAATCTCGATACTCTATTCATCCTAGTGCCGGCAAGATGTACCGAGACCTTCGTATGTCTTATTAGTGGCCTGGTTTGAAGAAAGACATCGCAACTATGTGTCCAAATGTCTCACTTGTTCCAAGGTGAGACCCGAACATCAACGTCCTTCAGGCTTACTCGAACAACCAGAAATTCCTATCTGGAAATGGGAGAGTATAGCAATGGACTTCATCATCAAACTTCCTCGAACTTCATCCGGTCTTGATAGCATTTGGGTAATCATTGATCGTCTAACCAAATCCACTCACTTCCTCCCCATTCGTGATGATTATCGAGTTGAGAAATTAGCTTCTATCTACACCAATGAAGTCATTTATCGTCATGGTATCTCCGTTGACATCTTTTTAACCGAGATGGTCATTTCACCTCGCGTCTTTGGCAAACCTTTCAAACCGCTCTTAGTACTCAACTCAATCTTAGTACGGCATTTCATCCTCAATCGGATGGTTAAACCGAACGTACTATCCAAACTCTCGAGGACATGCTTCGTTCGTGCATAATCGATTTTGGTGGCAATTGGGATATACACTTACCTTTGGTAGAATTCCTGTACAACAACAGTTGTCCCGCTAGCATTCAAATGGGTCCATTCGAAGCCTTGTATGGTCGGAAGTGTCGTTCGCCTATTTGTTTGCACGAGATTGGAGACGCACAAATCACCAGTCCCGAGCTTATACAAGAGAAGACAGACAAGATCTTGCAAATGCGAGACAATCTACTCAAGGCTAGAAGTCGACAAAAGAGTTACGCCAACAAAAGACACAAACCCTTGGAATTTAACGTTGGTGATCATGTACTCCTCAAGGTATCCCCTTGGAAGGGAGTCGTTCGTTTTGGTAAGAAAGGCAAACTCACTCCTCGCTTCGTAGGTCCTTTCAAGATCCTTGAAAGGATTGATAGGGTAGCGTACTGACTGGATTTACCTCAAGAGTTCAACAACGTTCATCCGATGTTTCATGTATCAACCTCAAGAAGTGCTTAGCCGAAGAAGGACTTCTAGTCCCACTTGATGATTTACAAATCAACGAGTCCTTACACTTTGTCGAAAAGCCAGTCGAAATCATGGACCGAGAAACCAAGCAGCTTAGGCTCAGTCGAATTCCAATAGTCAAGATTCGATGGGAAGGAAAACAGGGCGCTAAATTTACTTGGGAACTTGAGATGATATGAAGACCATGTAACCGCATCTATTCACCGAGTCTTCCTCTTGATTAAATTTCGGTATGAAATTTCCTAAAGTAGGCGAGACTGTAATGCTTCGCCTTTTCGTGCTATCCTTATCTAGAAAGTGTATTCGAACTTCTATTTTTAGAAACTTGTAATTGTATCATATTCGTATTTTATTTCCATCTTGTAATCCGAGGCTTAGATCATAATGGAATTCACTTTTATATATTTATACATGCGACATACTGGTGTTTTACGATACAAACTCAAATACTTGTTTATACGGGAAAACCGATACTTGAAATACTTGAAATGTCAATTATACATGCATTATACTCATACACTACTCTAATATACTCGAGATACCTAAAACTGGACTAATATACGAGAAAAACGTCTCAACGTAACCCAACCCACCTCCTCTAGGCCGAAGACACACGAAGGCAAACATAAAAGCTCACCTTCGCGTGCCTTCCTGCCCATACGAAAGAGGATTTACCTTCTTGACACACGAAACACACACAACAGGCACCTTCGTGCCTTCTTGTCACACAACCACACGAAGGCTCACCTTCATGGCCTTCATGCCATGTGAAGGTGGCCTTCGTGTAAAACACAATCGCCTTCGAATGGAGATGTCTTCGCATGGAGATGTCTGCACACAGGTAATTTTGGAAAAATCTTCACAGTAAGTATTTTAAACTCCTATTTCAACTTTCTTCCAACTCCTAACTACCAGCAACTTCATTAACTACCTAAACCCTAATCTCATCTTATAAATAGGAGCCTCCATACTTCTAAACACTTTCCACTCACCTAAATCACTCTCAAGATCTCTAATTCTCTCAAGTTCTTCAAGTGAGACAAAATACTTCCAAGTATTATCAGTGAGTTTTCACTCACTTTTCTTCTCATTTCTTCTTTCTTTCTTCTCCTAAACTACTTGGATAACCTCTAGAAAGTTTTCCACAAGTTTGCCATGGCAACTAAGGTGGAACCTCACCATATTTAAGGTCCAAAGTAGTGTTATATTTCTGTTGTAATTTGTGTTCTTGTTACTTGTCTATTTTGCTTAAAACTGGGTAAAATCTTGTACCCACCAAGCTCCCAACTAAGCTCATAGTTGTAGGTTTGTGCTGTGTTTGATTTCCACAAGAAACAAGACTTGAAACTTCTTTAAAATTCTGCTCAAAAGTTCCAAGTAACTCTAAAGTGTTGACACCATCCAAGATTCACCATCTTCAATATGGATGAACTTGTGTTTCGGTATAAGGTGTGAACCATGGAAGCCTTGGCTCTCCAGTCTTGTTACACCACCTCACTTATTCATACTTTTATATATTAGATTCAAACATTAATTTGTAAAGTAATTTCCATTAAAGAGACAAGGACTCAACACATCCCCAAACACTTTCCATGTTTGGGATGCACGCATCTAGCTTCCTCTCTTGGTTGTTTTAAGGCTTAGAAGTTTATGTATTTTTATGCTTTTGTACATATTCATGACCAACTGAAATCATCAATAAGTTGATGATTTTTGTACTTTGGTGAATCATATAATGAGGTTAAATGGATGAAATTCATCCTACAACCTTGGATGACCATTCTCATGGTACTTTACTTTTCGTTTATTCATATTATACGTTAACGCTAAATCCTAATCCAATCCATTAATCAAATCCGAACTCACACACCCCCGTTTCCCTTTAGGGTAACTTCGGTGCTCCAAACTCAACGACTCATCCGACTCACTTACGTGGAAACTCTATGCAAACTATGAGTATACATGACCCCTTTTAAATTTTAGATACTTTTGGGGTGCAATACATATAACTTATTAAATTTGCACAATCACATACGAACATGCTTGACACAAATAAACAATCCTTTATACATGCTTAATACGTGATGCTTAGAAATTCATACATGCTAGAAGCCATTCTTGAAAGTCGAGGAAACGGCGGGTTTAGATGGAAGTTTGGACGGAATATTACTAATTCGCTAGAATGTTATTAAGAATGGAGTAGAAGCAAAAGTCTAATGATTCATTCATACCGAAAGAGCATACATCATTTACAAGTTGGAGAAATTGGAAGCATTTTCCCTCTAGGATTTTCAAAACTTATCTAACAAATGAACACACAACACTATATATAGTAGCTTACCTTCGTACGAAGATAGTTACCTTCGTACGAATGTGAACTAGCTTACCTTCGTACGAATGTGGTTACCTTTGTATGAAGGTGATCTTTTCCTCACCATCATGTCATGTGTTTGTTTTTCTCACTAACTTATACAATATTCAACACACACTCTATCTAGCCTAATTCACAGAGTGACGGGCATAATATGCACCAACAATTTCCCCCTTGGACGTCACTGTCGAAGCTTGATCTTGATCTTGAAATATGTGAGATGTGTTTAAATATTCTGCAACTTCAATCAGGCATCTTGAAATCTTCAGATAATTCCCCGTTGATTGATGATTCGTGCTCACATTATCTTCATTATGCATAAATTCCCCCTAGAATGAATCTTCGGGTCTTTGTTTGCACGATTCCCGACCTCCTTTGATGTGCTTAACTATAATCTCACGAATAATCACCAACTTAGAAACTAATCGATGCAGCATCTCTGTTTCTACATTAACCAGATACGCATTCGGTTTTAGCGCACTCCTATCTTCAAAAACCCAACCGGCAACTGATAGAAACTTCGAATCACCACACCGGTAAACTTCAAGTTTGTGAATACCCGCAAAAATCTGTAATCCCGTTTTCCGTAATCACTTTTCAGCACACTCCCAAAAGATAGATCAGTAAAACGGGAATCTCTGTAATCAGCAAATCTTCATCGGATTAATAAATCATCTGGTAACACATTCAGATCTGAGAAACATTCTTTCACGATCAGAATTACATTCTTCCTCTTTAGTCACGATAACAGATATATAGTCTTCTCTGTTAGTTTTGGCAGCAACTTAATCAACAAGTCATTCCTTGACGGTTAGTCTGAAAAACGATTACTCTACTCGAAGATTAAACATTCTGACACACTGTCGTGTATCTAATATCTTGAAAACTCTCTGATATCTTTTAAGTACCGACAATACAGTTGCATTTCCTGACGCTAATCCTGCTAACCGGCTTGACAAAGACCCGGGACTCAAACCCTAAGACGTCAATCTGGTCACCATTTGAAGAATCCGAAATTCCTATGATCTTAGACTCACGAATCCAAAATCCTATGTATCCCTGGACAATCTGAAGTCAAAACCACCCGAATACTGTTGCATGTCACGAATTTCAAAAATGCCGGAATTTCAATATATTCTCTAAGCAAATTTAGTTCTCTCTGTTCTCTGAAGCTCACTATGCAGAAAATGTGTCATTTTGATCCACAAAAGTTAGTTTACAGCAAAGGTGGACTTTACATTTAGGCCCATTAATAGTCACTATACCAAAAGATCACCATTATTCTTAGGTATTCCTAAGTATCCCATCATCTTCAAGCCTTTGTGATTGTATCATCAAATCTATTCTCTGAAGCTCTCGACGGTGTCTCTGAACAACCCGAATTTGTCGTTAAAATCTCCAAAAATATTTCAATCACCAAAATTTTTTCTAGACACTTGCCTCATCGCCACGATCCAAAAATGCCTTTTTCTTATGGCATTTTGGGTTACTATAACTTACTTTCGTGCGAAGGTAATTACCTTTGTACGAAGATGTTACTTCGTACAAACGTGGTACCTTCGTTCGAATGAATCTGATTACAGTTTTCGTTCCAAAATCTTTATTTCTTTGAATTTCATGATAATTCTTCGACAGATATGGCCGAGATTCATTTCTAAACAATATTATGGTTTCAATTTTAATTTTTGTCCGTGGATTGTCTGTTTATTTGCTGATTTACGTCTAAAAACCCTCAAAAGTCCATAAGTCCATAATTCATGAGCTTTAGATGATTCAATGAACTGTTAGATCAATTGAATTGGTACCGTAGCTCTGATACTAAATTATACTCCAGGAAACGGTGGGTTTGGACGGAGGTGATCTTTTCCTTACCATCATGTCATGTGTTCATTTTTCTCACTAATCTATACAATATTCAACACACATATACATTCTATCTAGCCTAATTCACATAGTGACGAACATAATATGCACCAACAATTCTTACACTATTCTTGTCATTAACTTTCATATGAGCCTACCTTAACATATATAGTGCTATAGGAGTAGCACATCTCCTGTATTCTTGTAGTCATGTTAAGTTATACAAAAACGGTACGCTAGTGGAATCTTTGGGTTGACACTTATATGATGCATGCTAGTGTTGTATTGATAAGCCTTAGTATACGATTATGCCATGTGGATTTGTTTAAACTTTGATACTTATGTTAGTGCTTCAAACTTGTATAGTCGCCAATGTTTTATGTGTTGACATGTACTTTAATATGTATTGCAGGATCTTGATGACGTTACGTTGAAAGAAATCTAGTAGGATGATTAGAAACGCACTTTAAATTTTGTTTATGTATTGTACTTTGTTTCCTTGTTACAAGATATTGTATTTTGCTTCCAAACATTGTATTTCCGATTTAGAAATGAAATGAAATTTTGATCATTAAATACTTGTCACAAATAGTCGCTGTGAAGTCTCTTACAATCTCGCTTTCATCTTATTTCGATGTTTCCACCATCGGTAGGGGTGTGGCAATTATAGCCCGAAATATGGGGGATATATGAACTATAAAAACTATAAAATATACTAATTAACCAACTCATACAAACTATAAAAATATACCTCAACTTTATTATACTTTAGTTTTAGAGTAAAGTAACATTTTGGTCCCTTTGGTTTGGGCAGTTTTGCTAGTATAGTCCAAAGGTTTTATTTATCGCTTGTGGGTACAAAAAGTTTTCACTCTTGTCATTTTAGTCCAACTTACTTAACTCCATCTATGTTCCTCAGTTATTTAGGGGCTTTTTGTCATTTTGTATTTTCATTTGTTAAATAACTAAATTGAAATGCCTTATAACAACTTTGGGGACCATTCTGTTCAATTCATGAAAGGCTTTAAAAGGGTTATAAAACTCCAACTTAATTTTAAGCATAACATTAAACTACAGGGGTTCTTGTGTAAATTCCTTTTAAAATCAGCTTCCCAACCAGCAATGACCTCGTTACTTTTCCGATCCACGTCCGGCGAAGTTCCGGCAATTCGGTTCCGTTTCGTTTCACTGAATAAATGAGATTAAACGTGTAATATCGTTTTTAGATATGTTTCTTGGTAACCAGAGCATTTTAAGAGCAAACAATTGACCAGTTAACTTGTTTTAATGTTACCGGCGTAACCGAATCTTAAAAGTCCGGTTTAATCGTGAAGCGTTGTAATGGGCACAAATTAAACATCCAGAGTGTTTGCGAGACCTTTACAAACACATTAACGCTTTTATTTTCTTCCCAAATCTGTCCCGAGCGCTCATTGATCCCTCATCGGAAACTCTACCTCCGATCGTACCCGTTCTTTTTCGAATCATCATCTTCGGAGATAATTTTATTTGCTTTCCCATCAGAATTATATATTGATTAAAAGCCCTCTATAATTTCATAGTATTAGTATCTATGATGATTTAATTTTTGATCGAATCGGATTAGGGTTCATGTGATGTTCAGATTGGGAATTATGTCCGATATTAGTTAGTTGTTAAATAAAATAATATCTTGTATTCTTTAACAAATTGGATATGGCGTAGCGGTTAATAGGTTTCTTTGATAATGGGTGAACTTTTGAGTTTTATTTTTTTAAAAGATTTGTTTCACATCAATTTAGTTATTTAATACATGAAAACACAAAATGACAAAAATAACCCTTTACTAACTGTGGATCATGGATGGAGTTAAGTCGGTTAGACTATAATGGCAATGATGAAACCTTTTTGAACTCACATGCGATAAATAAAACCTTTGTAGTATACTGGTAATACTGTCCAAACCAGGGGAACCATTTTAGCATTTTACTCTTAGTTGTAAATACTCGGGCTAGGTAAGTAGTTTCTCGACTTTAGCCTCTAAGCCTTACGTTAACATGGTAAAACTAAACATCTAAAAATAATTATTTACATGATTAAAATACATATGAGTTTCACTATATTTGAAAGGAGGGATAGAATTAAATAAAAATTGATTTTGCCTAACTACGTTAAAAAAAACATTTTGAGCTTTTATCAAATAAATGAATAAGATCAAAGTATAAAATTTAGAGAGGTGAAAGGGTATATTTGGAATAGTCACTTATGTTGGCTTTTTATTTAATATTTTCCAATTTTTATAAACGTTCATAAATTGTACACTAAAATCAAATACTATTTTTATCTTTAAATTCCGCCCCATATTGCTATATAAAATGACAAGTAAAAACACAAAAATTGTTTGTATTTTTGTATTATATAATTTTTGTGCAGGATTTTTTGTATTGATTTTTGTACAGGATTTTTTGTAATAAGTTTTTTTTTTTTTGCGACGGATGTTTTGTGTTGTATTTTGTGAAAACAAATGGGTGAGAGTTTTTGTTTTAGGACCAAAATACCCTTTAATCTTACTTATAAGATGTGTCAAATGTCATCTCTATAATTATTCTTAGCCAACTTATGTAAAACCCACTTTTTAAGGGATCTTTCTCTTTAAAAGGATTAATTTAAGCCTTTATGTATTAACTAAATTTTTGTTATAGGCCATGCGTTGCAGCAGTGATGGCTTAGTTGTTTATAGTTGGTGACATGCTATGTGATGTCTTAACCATATGAAAATGTGTGTTTTGACGTATCCGATCTACCTTAGTGTAACTTATATAAACATTGTAGTTACAGTGTATGATGATGACTTTAATGTATGGTGACTACACGTGACATTATGTGTTTTTGACTTTCTACACACATTATGTTCGTGACATTAACGCTATTAGAAATAGATAAAAAAGACGCATTATGTTCGTGACATTAACTTTATTAGACATAGATAAAAAAAGAGAGTATGTCTTGGTTGTTGTGGTGTAAAGTTCTAAAAGTAATTTAGACAACGGTATAAAGTCACTAAAGTAATTTAGACATTAACGTTGTTAGGCACAGATAAAAAATAGGTATAATAATATATCACACGTTATGGTGTAAGGTTGTTAAAGTAATTAAAACAAAATAAAATAAGGTGTCATGTTATTAAGCCGCGGGGTGTGGGGCGTTGATTGGGGCGGGGATGCCAAGCAACGCTGGCTAAGCCACATTAGGCCAACGTTGGCCACGAAGTTGCCCCAACATAGGTTTAACGCCTGGCGTGGGGCCGAGGGGGGGGAGGTGAGGTGGCTGGCTTGGATTGGCTGGGAAGAGATGACCGTTTGGGCTAGCCGCTGGGGATGACGGTTATGGTAGGTAAATCAAATTTAAAAAAATAATTTCAAATTTTAACCTATAAATACTCATCTCAAACTATATATTTTTTTTCACATTTATCTTCTTCAACCCCAACCAAACACAAATATCAAAACTTCAACCAAACTCACACCATGAAACAAAAATGGTGCACTGGACCGAGGAGGAGAAGATAGCGCTAGTGACGTCAATTGTTGACGCACAAGGAACCCTACAACGTGGTCAAACCGCGTATTGGGGACGGGTGTTTCAGCAATACTAACAACACGTCGGGAACGCACGTCACAACTTAAACACGTGTCAACATAAGTGACGTGAGCTCAAACTGAAGTTGGATCAATTTAAAGTTTGCTTCGACCGTGTCCCTGCGGGCAACTAGACTCACGACGATCGGGACGAGATCGCTAAGATCGAGTATAGACACGACGCGAATTTGGATTTTCGGTGAGTTCCCTACTTTAATATCTACCATACTCTGTAATATTTTTTTCTTTTTTAGGAATTATTATGTAATTTTTTTAGGATTTATTAAGTAGTTTTTTTAATTTTTTAGGATTTAATAATTAGGTTTTTTTTTTATTTTTAGGATTTTATGTAAAAGTTTTTTAGATTAATATAAGTTTGTATTTTATTATATAATGTCAACTATATAAAAAATTCCACATGTCACTCCACGCCTGCCTGGTCATGCCGCTTCCACACCCCCATTTTTTTGGGGTGGACTGGTGGAGTCCACACTCGTCACGTGTCGAGCAATGCCCCCAACTCAAGCCCCTCACACCCCGCGGTCTAAGTAGAACAGGTTGGCGGATCAAAGTTGTCAATTAGCAAAAGTTTGAAGTGAATGTATATCTTACTTAAAAATAAAGGTCAATAGTGTTTCATGTCAAAAGTTTAAGGGTGTAAAAGGAAAAAATCAATACTTTTAAAATGAAGTAAAAGCTTAGGGGTTAGAATTATCATCTGTGAAAGTTGAGAGGGTTCGTTTGTCGGTGAGAAATCCACTGACCTTTCATTTTAAGTGTATATAGATAATGTTAAAAGAAAAGACCGCTGATACAAATCTATATGACACCCACGCCACAAATGAGATTTGAACATACAACCATGTCTGCTCCAACCGTGTTTTATACATCATCCCGCATAAAAAAATGATTTTTGTGATTCGCTCGTGTAACTCCTCCCATATAAACTTATGACGGCTTGGAGTTCACATTATTTTCCTACACCTTTACTATGCTTTTACTATCCTATATTCGTTTTTGTTGTTTGTTTCAAAATTACGTATTGTATTATACTAGTAGGAAACCCACGCGATTCAATGGTATCAGCAACAATTTACAGCATACTGCGTGATGCAGCCTGCTCTAAGGATCCCCGCTGTCATGATTCGGATAAATGTTGCAGATTGACCATGATCAAACCAAAATGTATACAAACATGGTCATGCTCCATAAAAACAATGATATGATAGTGATGACTGTTGTTGCCCCGTTGAAGCCAATTTTTTACCTAAATTTTTACACAAGTAAACTAATTAAAACCTCTATTAACTAACTTGCAAAATACAAAGCGTTTTGCACGTTAGTGTTTACAAATTACTACAATAGCAAAGCTACAAATTCAAACCATTAAATCAGAAAATAGGCTAAATATCCGCTTTTTTCCTAAGTTAATATGTTTAAAAGCACAATCATAAATTCGTACCGTCAGTAACAGCCACCACCACATACGGCGCTGCTGGAAACGCCACCAAACCACCTATGCTATAGGGACCCTAGGTCACTCAAGTTCATAAGCTTCAAGAAAAAAATGATCTGGTAAAAATAAAACACATAAAGACTAATCGGAAGTTTTGAACTCGTCAGAAACTGATACATAGCCGGAAAACAGATCAGGAAGGTTGGATCTTACCTTAACGCCACTGATCTACACGAAGAGATAAAATGCAAGTGACAACGTTTTACAAGGATCTAGTCAAAACCCTAGCTGCCATCGCCGAAAACGGGGCTAGGGATTCTGAGTATCATGGTTATCACCAGCTTACCTTTAAAACTGGTCTTCACTGTTGTTTGGCACGCAATCCGTCATTTACTGTCGCTGGGA
This sequence comes from Scalesia atractyloides, assembly GCA_947069175.1. Lineage (NCBI taxonomy): Eukaryota > Viridiplantae > Streptophyta > Magnoliopsida > Asterales > Asteraceae > Scalesia > Scalesia atractyloides. The sequence goes on along the minus strand of CAMTDV010000008.1, from coordinate 37,536,759 downwards.
GTGGCCATGAATCTCCTGGGCTGTGAAAGAAGAGATAAAGGGGTGTTTGGGAACGAGAAAATGAAATGGAACAGGTCAGTATTTCACATAAAATGAGTAGGAATTCAAAATTTGGGGGTGTTGAGATTTTATCATGCTTTTATAGGTGTATGTTATTACACTTAACAACCTGTAAAACTTTAAAATTAAGAGATATGAGTAAAAGAAATTTACATAATTTGACGGGAAACATAGCCACTGCCAGGGTGTGCGTGGTTCGATTATTATCTTCAACCGGAACTGAAACCCAAATTATTGGTTAATCTATTTTATTAACCAGTCGGTTCTCAGTTAATTAGTTTGGTTTATTTTGTTAGATTAGCAGTTTTTGGTTAGGTTCATCAAATTTTAATTATTAGTCAAAACTAAACTTAAGCTAAAACTTTGGCTTAGAAATATATGAATTTGATGTATAAATACACGAATTTGATATTTACGTAAATGAAATGGAAGTATAAATAAATTAAATGGAGCTCTATACTATGAAATGCATGAATCGGAGATATAAAAGCTAGAAATATATAAAATATGAATCGTTGATTCGGTTCGGTTAATTTTGGTTAAATGAGGGTACACAAAAATCGATAAGCGTTTTTTGGTTAATTTGGTTTTAGTTAATCAATTTTTAGTAAATTCAGTTTTTGGTTGATTTTGGTTCGGTTTCGTCTGTTTTTCGATTCGGTTTCAATTATTCCTCACCTCAGACATTGTTAATCATGTAGCATATCAATATTTTGAAGAAGCACCGGTTGAACCTAGTGATATATGGAGATATACAAGTTACAACCAGGGTGTCTCTTCATAAAAGGTTACCCCCTCACTTCACTTTTTGGGTTGCAAGCTCGCTCCAACTGATCTGCAAAACTAGCAGCGTCGTTAGTCTCGCCACGGGGAAAATGGTGGTTTTCTCCGTGACCACACTTTGGCGTGAGAATACGTATCTGGGATGGTAAGCAAGTAATAAGTGAGAGCTTATGTGTATGGTGTATAGTATTGTAAGTGTGTAAGTGTGTCCTTTTACCTGGAGATCCGATACTTATTTATAGCCAAGAAGGCATGTTCAGGAGAAGTGCTAGTGGGCCTTGGGCCCGGCCCATACAGCCAGAGACATCCTTTTTGTCCCTCTGCGTCAGACATTAAATGCTCCCTGCAGGAGAATTAATGTTCACTATCGGGAGGTATGCTTTGTCAGATGTTGAGTGGTGCCACGTGTAAAGGCAACCGTCTCTGGTGTTAGGCATGTTGCCAGCCGAAAATGGAGAAAGTGGAACAGTCACTGACAGATACGTGGTTGGTGTATGGTCTGAAGTCTGCCTCACTGACAATGGGCCCTGTCACACGCAACCTGCCAAGTGACTTTTGGTCACAGTTTGTCATTTCGTACCCTAAGGTATGGTACCCCTTCTGCGAGGCTGTCAAGGTTTTTACCCTCCAGCGCAGGGTGTCAGGGATACCTCCTTTTGTCCTAAGACTATGAGGCGCTTCTCATGTGTGTCTTGTCCTTGCAAGGTTTTGGGATTCGCAGCTCAGAGGAATGTTGTTGTGCGTAGGGTCTAGTATCCTGTGCGCGTGATTCTAACTTGCTGTGGTGGCGAGTACACAAGGCTCGTTGTGTGACTTTATTGCATTGGTCTAATTCACCATTGTACTGAGTGCGCAAGGTTTATTGTGTGACCTATTGTGGTTGTTGGTCTAATTCACTATTGCGCTGAGTGCGCAAGGTTCATTGAGTGACCTACTGGATCTAAGGAAGGCGCACCATTGCACATTGCGCGCGAGGTTATCCTTGTAAAAATTTGGTTAATGGTATGGTCATTTGGGACGATACCTCCTCAAGTCCCCCCAATCCAGTGCTGCTCCTACGCGCATGTTGTAAGGTGGGAGGAGTGCTAGACTAGAAGAGTTATTGCCTACGCTGTTAATGGGGTGGCGAAAATTTTTGTTAAGTGTTGAGAGGAAATGTTTGTGTGAAGGAAGCTTTTTGTCTTCAACTCTTGGAATTTGAAAATCTGATCTTCTAACGTTGAAGGTGGTTTGGTGAGAAAAAGTGGGAGTTGAAATGACGTATGATAGTTGTAGCGTGCAGTCTGCCGCTTCGTCTGCCATTCATTTAATGGGTTGGCAGAGAGCGTGTTGGCTACGCGCGCACGTTAATTGTCACCATCCACTTGCTCGCCACGCGTCCGTCTATGATTGGTTGCCATTACCACGTCTGAGACACGTTCTCCAAGAGCATTAAATGTGAGCGCTATAAATAGGGGTGCTACGGTAGGGTTTTCTTCATTCGTTCACACTTCTTCAAAAAATTTTCTCTGTGTCTTGTTGAGTTCTTCAGCCTTTCAAAAAAAATTTTTAAAAGATTTCTTTTATTTCTTCGTCTTTGATGGCAACCAAAAAATTTTCTCTGTGTCTGGTGCCCTTGCTCCGCCTCCTTTGCCGGCTTGTAAGTTGAGCCGGCAGGCGTTCGAGGAGATTCTGTCCAGCTTCCGATTTCCTCCCACTTGGGACGCCCGGTTGCTAACGGAAGGTGAGACGGTCGCCAATGCTCCGGTGGGCTATATCACCTTATTTTCTGACTTCTTTGGTGAGGGGAACTTCCGGTTGCCCGCCACCAAGTTTTTCTTAGAAGTGCTGCAGTACTATGGATTCCACCTTTCCCAGTTAAATCTGATGGGAATGGTGAGAATCAGGCACTTTGAGTTTCTTTGCCAATCGTCTGGGGTTGTTCCCACCGTCGACCGGTTCCGTATTTTTTTACCAACTCCATTGCTCAATGGGGTTTTATTCTTTCCAGCATCGTGCGCAGGCACGGAAAATTTTGCTTTCTCTCCCAAGTCCTTCCATGATTGGAAGGCAAAATTCTTTTTTGTAAAATCCGGTGTTATACCGGCGCGTATGGTGTTTCGGGGGCCTGAAGAGATTCCGGCAGAGACCCTTCCAATACAAGTGCTTGACGCCTGGTATTGTGACTTGAAAGAGATTCTGGCAATTAAGTTTTCGGAGAGGGTCTGGTGGCGGCGGGGATGAGCCTGGTGTGAGGACCTGACCGCCGGTCTCGACCAGTGTATTTTGAGGGCAATCGCAGTAAACATTCTTATTCTCTTGTTTCTTCCTTGATTATGAGTTGTGTATTTGCTCATCATGCGTGTGTTTTGCTTGCAGGAGGCCTGTTGTTCTTGGCCGCTTCCAGAGGAAGGAAGGGCGGATGGAGAAGCTTCCTTTGAAGACGGATGAGCCTACCTGGTACGCGCAGGTCCTGGACAATTTTGCCCTAATCAAGGACGCGGACCTAGAGGCCCCTGCGCCACCAACTGGTGAGTCTTTACTGTTTGCTTGCGCACCTTTGCAAGTGACTTATTTGTTGTCCTTTTTTAAATGCAGGCGCTCTGATTGATTTGGGCATTGGCCCAGATCACAAGAAAAAGAGACGCGCGGGGTCAAGCGTGGTGGTGGGTAGGGAGGCAACTCAACCCGGGGCAGGCCCTCACAAAGGTAAGCGTGTTATCACTGACAAGTGGAAAACTTATGTGGTCATCTCTGACTCATGGGAGGGTCTCGAACCTGTAGGTGTAAAGAGGGCTGCACCAAAGCAGGCGGTCGCTACTACCGCCATACCTGTTAGCCCGGAGGAGGCTGAAGAGGTCCCAGAAGTGCCTCTGAAGTGGAAAAGGTGCCCGAAGGAGAATCTCTACGCGCAATCCCCTAAGAGGTTGCACGGAGACATTTTGGAAGCGGGCATATTTGGGATCACTAACTTCTAGAATATCCCTTTGTAAGTCTTTATACCCCTTGATATTTTCTTCTGTTTTTATGTTGTATGTAACTAACCCTTATTGTTGTACAGTGGGGGATGAGCTGGTTTTGTTGATTCCGGCCCAAGCGCTGGGGAAGCTGAATCCCCGATGACCCAGGCCGGTGGTCAAGGAGAAAATTCTGCTGCTGGGGCAGAAGAACCGGTTGGTGTGAGGGAGGGGCCTCACGTGGAGGTGGAAGGTCGTGGTATGGGTACTAATGTCGGTTCCTCGGTTTTGGAAACTCCGCGTGTTACATTGACGCAACCACAGCAGGATATTGAAGAACCTGTGGTTGTTGTTGAGGAATCGCGGGTGGATCTTGGGAACCTAGGGTGGAAGTGGAAGAATCGGGGTTCGTTGTCCGAGAACCCGTTGTGGCGGGGGAAGAACGCGCGCATCTGGGTGGCGCGGTTAATGCTGGTGAGGCGGGGCCATCGGGAGCGGCGTCCGCCGAAGAGGTTCAGGCTGGTGCTCCACATGGACATGTGGAGGAACCGTTACCTGGGGGCGGCGCATGATCTGCCGCCCTTGGTTTGTCTCCCATTCGCCCGGATGAGACTCCGGGGGATATTATTACAGGTCATTTTCTTCTACTCAAGCTGAAGAGATCCACAATCCTGTGTGGAAGTTGGAGAAAGGAGATGACTTTTCTCACTGGCCGGCGTGCCGAGAGTTTTTTAAAGGAGCTTTCCCCTCGGCGGAGGTACGTTTGCTTTCTGATCGTGAAGAAGAAGAGACGTATGATACGTACCTCCAAGTAGCTGCCAGGTCCGCCTCGGTGACCTACAAGATTGTTCGTGAATGGCGGGTCTGGTGAAAGAAAAGAAAAATCTTGAGGCTTCTCAAGAGACCCTTGGTAAGGAGCGAGCCCAAGTGGCTGCGCGTGAAGCTGCGGTGCTAGCAAGGGAGACTGCCTTCTCCGATAATCAGCGAATTGAAGGGTGGTCTGTGCAAGGGTGGAAGAACCGGGCCGAAGCCTCGGAAGCCAAACTTGCTGAGGAACGCAAGTTGTGGAAAGAGGCTTGCGAGAGGGATAACAGGGAGAAGAAATCCCTGAGGGATGAGCTGGCCCAGCTGCGCTCTGATGTTGCGCGCGTGCGAAAGGAGAAGAAGGCGGCGGCTGCCTCGGCTGCACAAGCCAGTGTGCAACGCGAGCACAGCGAGCAGAAAGAGGTACCCCCTTTTCTTTGTTTCATTCTTTGTTGATAAGTCTAAGTTATGTTGCTAACCTTGCTGAAATCAAGCAGGTCGAAGCTTCTGCTGCTTTAGCGAGCGCTAAGAAAGATCTCCAAGAGCGTCGGTGCAGAATGCTGAACTCGTCCGTAGGCTGCAGTTGGCGGAGGCGAACGTGGAAACGGGAGAGAAAAAATTGGAGGATTCTAAGAACTCCCGCGCCATCTCCGAATCGTTGGTGTAATCGCTCACCAACAACATGCAGTGGCTTCAACAGCATGGCATTGGCCATGTGAGTGTCTTCACTTGTTATTTTTCTGACTTTTATGGATGGGTCTGATCTTTCCTTTGTATTTGCAGATTGCTAATTCAATTGTCAACTCCGCGGATTTGGATGGTGTAGTGGCTAAGCTGGTGGCTGCCGCGCGCCATGATGGGCATGCGCAAGGCTATGCTGAGTGTGCGCAACAAGTCACTCATGCCTTGGATACTCCATGGGATTCTAGCCATGCCTCCACTCACAGAATTAACACTGGAGCTGTCTTCGAGAAGGCGCAGCAGGGGTATAATTGCCTTGAAATCCCTGCCTTGGAGTTGGTAAGCGAGGCGCTTACCCATGATGACTTCGTCGACCGCTTGAAGGATATCTTCCCCGAAGACACTGAAGTCGCTGCTGAAGACGAAGACTAGTGTAGGATCCTTGATGTAATATTCTTGTAGGATCATTGTTTGCCCCACGCATGACGCGGTTATGTACCTACTTTCCTTTCTCTTAAAGTAATGTTTCTTTTATGTTACAATAATTTCATGAACTGGACTAAATTTGTGTAAGTATAGCGAATGGAACTGGTAATGAACTCGCGCCTGGGTATCAGCTCTTGTGCGTGCTGCGTAAGTAGTGATTTATGTGTTTACGAGTCATTGTGTACCAAGTTGTTTTTGCGTATACTCAAAGTGGTTCCACGCATTTGTAGCGCTACATTAAGATAAAAAAGAATGAAGTAACTCGTATCTATATTACATAATTGAGCGCAAGGGCCGCATTTTGAAATAGACAAGGGAATATGAACTTGGAGGTTTACATGTAGCACCGTCTTAGTTGCTGCGCATTCCAGGTCCTAGGGATGCTTGTTCCATCTAAGCGCGTAAGGGTGTATGCGTCTTTTCCCATGACTTCATGAATAACATAAGGACCTTCCCACTTGGGTGCTTTTTTTCCAGGACGTTCGGCGTTAGATGCCTCATTATCGCGTAGAACAAAGTCACCTGGTAAGAAGGTGCATATGCGGACTCCCGCGTTGTAGTATTTCTCTAGTTTGGACTTGTATTTTGCTTCATTGATGGCAGCGTTTTCACGCCTTTCTTCCAGCAAGTCCAAGTCTAGCCTGCGCTCCTCCTCGTTGTTTTGTTTTTACGCAGCTAACATGCGCGGTGATGGGAGGCCTATTTCTTCAGGAATTACTGCCTCCGTCCCATACACAAGGCTGAAGGGAGTTTCGCCCGTGTTGGTTTTAGGCATGGTTCGATGAGCCCATAAGATGCTTGGCAACTCATCTACCCAACCTCTGCCCGTTGTTCCCAACTTTGTCTTGATTCCTTCAACTATGCTTTTGTTGATCCTTTCCACTTGGCCGTTCCCTAGGGGATGTGCGACCGAAGTGAAAACGTGTTCGATATGCATCTCTTTCATCCATTGCTGCAGTTCTTCGGCTGCGAAATTGGGGCCGTTATCGCTGACTATGCGCAGGGGTAACCCGAAACGGCATATGATGTGTTCCCAAATGAACTTTCGCACTACAATTCTATGGTGGATGCGAGAGGTTTGGCTTCTACCCATTTGGTGAAATAATCGACTGCAACGATTATGAATTTCACCGCTCCTGGAGCGTCTAGGAATGGTCCCACCATATTGATTGCCCATTGTTGAAAGGGCCACGTTGTTGTTACCGGAATCAAGGGATTCTTGGGGCGCAGTGTCTTTGGAGCATGGTGCTGGCATGATGCGCATTTCCGCAATGTTTTAATCGCATCAAGGTGCATGTCAGGCCAATAATATCCGGCGTTCATGATCTTTGCAACGACCATGCGCGGGCCGGCGTGAATTCCGCATAACCTTCGTGTATTTCGCGGATTAAGTACTTGGCGTCTTGCGCGTCAACGCAGCGGAGAAGCGGCCCAAGGTATGACTTCCGATATAAGATACTGTCGGCCATTTCATAGTTGAGTGCCTTGTTCTGGACCTTCCTTGCTTCCGCTTTGTTTTCAGGGAGGCTCCCATGTTGCAAGAACATGATGATGGGAGACATCCAGGATGGATTTCCCACTTCTATGATGTTGACTTGTCGCAAAGGAACAGAAGGGTTTTTTAGTACCTCAATGCGCACCTCGCGCGCAAGGTGCTTGAAGCTTGTAGCGGCTAGCTTGCTGAGAGCGTCAACATGTTTGTTCTCGCTTCGGTTAACATGGGTTATCTTGAAATATTGGAATTTGGTTATTAAGGCTTGCGCCTGTTCTAGATATAAGGCCATTACCTCGCCCTTTGCGTCAAACAGGCCATTGACCTGCCTGGCGACTAGGAGTGAGTCGACGTGGGCTTCCAAATTCTACGCACCCATCTTGATTACTAGCTGAAGACCTGCCAGGAACGCTTCGTACTGAGCTTCATTATTTGTGCTTTTAAAATCCAACCTGATGGCATAGGTGAATTCTTGATCATCGGGGCTTATTAGGCAAAGACCTGCCCCTGCGCCATCGTCGTTGGATGCACCATCAGTGTGAAGTATCCATGCGCGGTTATCCGTAACCGGCGCTGGATTCTGTACCTCTTCACACTCCTGCGCTTTATTTTGTGGGACTTTCGCGATAAGATCGGACAATATCTGGCCTTTTATTGTCGGTCGTGGCTTATACACAACATTGTATCCGCCAAGCTCGATCGCCCATTTTGCTAGGCGACCGGAGATATCCGGTTTTGACAAAATTTGGCCTAGATGGTAGTTCGAGAGAACTGTTATTTCGTGGCCTGAAAAATATCAGCGCAGCCACTGAGATGCATGGACTAAAGCTAGAGCAAGCTTTTCCATCATGGGATACCGAGTCTCTGGGTCCGTAAGCATCTTGCTAATGTAGTAGATCGGAGTCTGAACTCCTGCGCGCTCTACTAGCAGGACTGCTCCCAGAGCGAGATATCTGATGCGGAAAAGTAAAGTATCAGTGGCTCGTTCTTCTGCGGCGCGGTGAGCGTTGGTAGCTGAATCAAGCATTCTTCATTTGGCTGAAGGCTTTCTCCGCATCCGGAGTCCACTGAAACTTGTTCTTTTTCACAAAATTCCATAGAGTACTGATGAATGGGAAGGACTTCATCGCGTGGTTGGCCAAGAACCTGTTCAGCGCAGCCAACCGCCCTGCCAACTGTTGCTTTTCTTTGATAGTTGAGGGTGATGGCATACGCTGAATCGCTTCCACTTTATCAGGATTGACTTTGAAGCCATCGCGCGTAACGATGAATCCAAAGAATTTGCCTTCCTCCATTCCAAAAGAGCACTTGCTGGGGTTCAGCTTCAGATTTGACTTGCGCAAGGAGGCAAACGTTTTTTGGATGTTTGCCAACATCTTCCCCTCATCCGAGCTCATGATGACTAGGTCATCAATGTATACTTCCACGATTTCACCGATGTCATCCCCAAAGACATGGTCCATTAATCGTTGGTAGGTGACTCCTGCGTTGCGCAGTCCGAAGGGCATTTTTGTGTAGCAATAAATGCCCTTGTCTGTTCGGAAAGCGGTCTGATCTTCATCTTCTTTTTTTTTCATTTGGATCTGGTGGTAGCCCTTGTAGCAATCAAGGAAACATTTCCACCTGAATGAAGCAAGAAAGTCCACCTTTTTGTCGATTTCCGGCAAGGCGTAGCAGTCCTTGGGACATGCCTTGTTGAGATCTTTGAAATCGACGCACATACGCCAATTGCCGTTGGACTTTTGGACCATGACTGGTTGGCTACCCATGTCTGATAGCGCACTTCTCGGATGATTCCTGCTTGAAGAAGCTCCGTGACTTGCTCGTTCAGAGCGCGTCTTTTCGGGCCCAAAGCTGAGCTTCTTCTGAACGATAGGCTGAACTGAAGGGAAAGTGTGCAGTGCATGCTCAGCTATTTCCCTTGGCACCCCTGTCATATCCGCCGGTGACCATGCAAAAATATCAGAGTTTTGAAACAACAGCTGTTTCAACCGCGTCTTGACTGCGGGGGTCATGGCGGGTCCGAAGAGCACGGTTTGTTCCGGGCACTTGTTGTTAAGTACCCACTTTTCTGGCTCACCTTCGGAAGATGGATTGGGTTGCTTTATTAGTGGTTCCTTGTCCACAAACATGATTTCCTTCCTTGAATACATGATAGCCACTCCAGTTTTTATGGGAAAACCGCAAGCGGCATGAGGGATGGAAGTAATCATGCTGAAATCTCGTTGGGCGCGCCGTCCTAATAGTACGTCATGGCGCAAGGTTGCGGGCATGACCATGAAATTGACCTGGACGGTGCGAGTGTGGCGCCCATCAGAGAGAGTGACCGGGAAAGAAATCTATCCCAAAGGGAAAACAGCCTCATTGTAGAAACCAGTGAGTGGGAAATCCACCGGCTCTAGGCGTGCTTTGTCCTCCGAGTCAAGTTGCTGGAAGCACTGTTCATATATAATATCCATAGTGCTCCCAGGGTCTATGAACATGTAGTCGGTGCGGTAGTGACCAAAAGTGCCAGTTATCACTACCGGTCGGTCTTCTTGTGGACCCCCGGGGACGACGGGGAAGATGACCTGATGCTCTCGCCAGTGAGATGTGCAGCTCTTCTGGTGGTTACGCTTGTACGAAGGACCACCCTGAACCATACGAACAGCCTTCATTTTTTGTTACTCGGACCCTCGCCGCCTCGAGTAATTTGGCGCACCTCCTTGCGCATGTTTTGTAGTAAGTGGGTGAGCTTCCCACTTTTGAGTGCCTTCTTAATCTCCATGCGCAGGGAGATGCAATTGTCGGTTGTGTGCCCGGTGTCTTTGTGATAATCGCAGAAGAGGTTGGGGTCTTGACCCTTCTTGTTGCGCATCGGCGGTGGTTGTTTGAATTGGTGGTCTTCTGTACTGAGGACCTCAGCCAGTGTCTTCGTCAGTGGGGTCCACTGGCGATCGCGATTTTCTTGTTTTATTGCTAGTTGGGTGGCAAGCTTATTGATGGTCGCGCGGGCGTCGACTGGTGTGTGGGGAGGGTTCTGGCTGTGGTCCCTCCACCCTTTATTCTTTTTCCCAAAACTTCTGTTCAAGTCTTGGGGACGATGGTGAGGTAGGGGAGGCCTAGTGTTGTTGAGATTGCGCTCTGTTTGCGCGTAGACCTTCGCCGCCGCCATAAGTTTCTCTCAGCTCTTGGAATTTTGTGAAAAAGACGCAAGTGATCATCCGGGTCCGTCAACCCGTTATATTTTCCGACGTTCGAGGGCAACTTTGCACGCTCCAACGGTGCGAGAGCTATCTCCTTGATGAACTTGAAGTGCACGGTGGGTCCGCCGGTCGGTAAATCAAGTTGTAATCATGCTCGGCCTCCGGGTTATAACCGCCGCGTGGAGCGGATCTGTATGCCGCATGATTCTTGGGTATCCGGTAAAAACGCTAGCGCTATCACCTTCAACGTAGGTTCTGTCTTCCTTACGCTGGGTGTACCGGTTCCCTTGAGGACGCGGGCCCAGCCGTGAGTGGACAGATACTCGTCTGAGAGAGGGAGACTCCGGTTTAGGCGGAGGCTGTGTGTACTCCGTCTCCTGTGGATGGAGACTATATGGTACGCTCGCCCCTGCTGGCGAGTCGTAACTAAGAATCCTCGGTGCAGGCGAAGCGTGCACCTGAACGGCGGGCTGTACTGGGACAGCAGGGGTGTTTGTCTGCGCACAGAGCTGCGCATAGACGGCGTTCAGGGCCGTCTGAGACTTTATGAACCATGACATCGGTGTTTCAACCGGAGGTAAGATCGACGTGATTGGGACAAAGAGAGTCTCTAGCTGGGCTCCGGGGGTGGCTGGGATGTTTATTCGGCCAGAGCCGTGTTGAGCTCCAGTATCCTTGGAAGAGTCTTCCCTCACTTGACCGTCGATACGAGAGGCGTGAACTGGGTTCTTGCCTTCTCCTCGAGGGTCTCGTGGGGTAGTTAATGGAAAATCAGCCATAAGGTGATGAGGCTTGGAAAGATGAATAATGGGAGGTTGGGAACTAGAAATAGCGGATGGCGCCATGACCATACCTCCTCAATGTTTTTATTAAAAAACCTATAGCAATACTATACTTAAATTAAAGAGATAAACTACTCGTTTTAATAGTGGCATTTAAAAAAAATTAACGTATGAAAAAGTTATGATCGTTTAAAATATAGGGTCGTTAGTTTTTTATAAGAGAATAAAACGTAACTTGTAATTAGTTAACCAAGATTTGGTTAAAGATATGAGAATTAAAATGTAATTAAGATGAGAGGTTAAAGTGTATTAGTGTTTGAAAAACTAAATTACCTTCAAGTTTTTTTGAAGACGAATTTCTTACTTCTTGTGTGACTTGAACCTATGACCACACACTTAAGTAATATATTAAAAGACTTTGTCTTGCTCTTAAACCCCCAACCCCAATGATATCTTAGCGTTGTATTAATTTGTACTTTATACATTAAAGCAAAAAATGTATTAATTTGTAGTTTATACATTAAAGCAAAAAAATCTGAACTTTCAGATATTTTAAATGTGCTTTTAAAATGCATTATATATAATATAAATTAACTAATAATTTTTTATATAAATTTGTTCGGCTCCAAATCATATTTTTGCCTTTTCTTTACAGACTTCATATCTTATTGAATAATTTTTTACTAAGCTGTTATAATAAAATCATTAAGTAAAGATAAAGATTATTTCATGTTAGGCTATTTCAAATAAATAATTTCCATTTCCTTTAAATTATATAGAGTAAAATGTTACTTTCCTCCCGATTTTAGCGACTTTCGTCGATAAAATGACATTTTCATTAAAAAAAATAAATCTTGTCATTTTCATCCCCGATAGTCAAATTTTGATAGACGGAAGTCACAATAATTTGCTAAACTGAAGGATCAAAATGACGATAAAACGCAAACGTGAAGGACTCAAATGCACAAAAATATCATTTTGGATGAATAAGCAAAACTGAGTAAACGTTAGTTACCATTTTGGCATTTTACTCAATTATATATGCACACAATTCAATTTATATTTATATATACTACATTTTGTATTGAGGGGAATAGTGCTGGCAGCTGTTTGACATTTTCCCATTAGTCTAGCAAAATTACGATTTTTTTCCTTTGAATTTACAGTTTTCCCATTTATTTTTTTCTTCTCCTAGTTAAATTATGGTTTTTCACTCCGCTCAAATTATAATTTTGCATTGGTTTTGATTTTTTTCTATCAAATTACGATTTTGCCCATAGTGTAAAACTGCAGACATGTCATTGTTATAGTGTTTTCCACAAAACTATGATATTGTTTTGTTTTATTTGGTTGGCTCGGTGTAATTTTTATTCGTACCAAGCGGCTGCCTGGCACAAGCTCATTTGTCATGAAAAATTACAATTTTCCCTAGTTTAAAATTATACTTTTTCTAGCGTTTTAGTTTTATTTTAGCAAAAGTATGGTAATGTTTTGTTTTAATTGGTTGACTCGATGTAATTTTTTTGAGATCGTGTTACTCGTAGTATGTACAAATAATCAAAACACATATGTATATATCATGAGAGAGAAATATTCGGATTAGTGTCCCGCAATGAAGGCGGGGCAAAAATACTAGTTAAACATATTCGCAATGTAGTGACAAATCGCCCTTTGGTCAAAATGTGCTGCGAAACTGTTGACGTATGAAAGAAATATCCAGGCTCCTTTGTTGGCTTCCATCTATTAAGAGGGTGTTTGGGTTAGCTTATTTCGAAAGAACTTATTACTTATTGACTTATTAAAATTTAATAAATTGTTTTTATAGTATTTGGGTTAGCTTATTTTTAATCTCAGTTTGTTTACACAGTACCAGTACTTTTAATGGCGTTAGATCATAAAACTTTCGTGTTTGATGAAGTCGCTAAGCACAACAAAGCTGATGATTGCTGGCTTATCATCTCCGGGAAGGTCCGATGTTTTTTTCTATCTGATTCTAATATGATTAATTTGCATAGTTTTTGTGGTTCATGGTTTTATTGTTTTGTAATTGAAATATAAATCAATAACGTTTGACTTTGAGATTTTGTGCCTTGTTAAATTCGACGTTAGTGATAATAGTAAATTCAATAGGCTACAATACTAAAAGGGTAAAATGTCATTTTATAGAATTTTACATACATTCTAATAAAAGTTAATGTTAGAGCCTAAACATATTACATATTAAAAACCATAGACGTCAAATTTGTTACTTTAAAAGTTAGATCTCGGGCGTGTTATTTTATCAAACCACAAAGACCATTCATGTGATTAACTATTTTTGATATTGTGTGTTGTTCACTAACTAGAACTGCACCGGTATGTTGGGAGGAAGCTGGCTATGCAACAAGTTTGGTACTTTGGTTGAGTACTGATAAATTGTTACTTCTAATGTGAGCTGACTTCTAATGTGAGCTGACTGGTTATAGGTTGAACCGGTTAAACCAATAAGCCGGATGATGGTTCGACAGGATTGTCAAACTTTTATTATTTCTTTTCATACCAAAATCTCATTTAGTTATTCATTTATAAGCCAGACTCCATATTCTGTTTAGTTTATACTAATTATTTTTAACGTTACAGATCTAAAACAAAAGATAAAACTAGTTCAATAACATAGTGCATATATAAATTATAAATAAGCCGTCATCCGGTTTTTGAGTATTGGATTAATTATAAACTATTTTAATTACTATACTTAGAGTAATTTTGAATCTAGAGGAAGAATGCGATAGACGATGAAATTGGTTTTTCCTTCCTCTCTCAAAACAAAACAAAAGAATGCAAGACAAAACAGACACATCATATATATATATATATATATATATATATATATATATATATATATATATATATATATATATATATATATATATGCTAACTACACATCCTTTGGCATTACCTGCTACCATACTAATAATAAACTACATTAATACTACTTTAATATGTTGATGATTAGCATTGTTAAAAAACCTAAACAAAATGTATCAGGTTTATGATGTAACCTTGTTTATGGATAATCATCCTGGAGGTGGCGAAGTTTGGCTAAGAGCAACCAGTATGTTTTCCCCATCACTTATGTAAAGAAAGTTGATTTTAGTTAGTTGGTTAGACTATGTGCTGTGGGGGGTTCCATTGAGGCGTTATCTGAAAAGAGGGTTGCTACGTAGGTACAATTTTTTACCCTTCACACAACTAAGATGTGTGGGCTTTAGTTGGAGCTTTTTGTGAAATGTGATGTTGAGTTGAGATTGTTTTAAATTATTGGTTTATATATTAATCATTAATAAAAAAAGAAAACAAAAAACTTACCCAACTCCACCCCCTTGACTTATGCCAAGCCCTCTCTAGCACCCCTCTGTGGTAGCGTTGTGTCACTGTTCGCGCCCCACGCCCTGCTGAGATGGCATGGTTGGCGCCTACAATAGATAGTCTTACCCTTAGTTAGCTGGTTAATGAGTTGGTTCATTGTTTTATTACTATAACACACGGTTAGGAATCATATAACGATAAGCAATTAATAATAATATTTTCCCACTTTACTTTTTCTCTCCAAAGTTTAGTTTAGGTTATATTTTCTCTAACTTCAACCCGAGGGTGGATCAAAACTAGCTTTTAAGCCAACTTTTTAACGTTTGTGACGCAGGCAAAGACGCAACAGTTGATTTTAGTGATGTCGATCATAGTGATATAGCTAAAGGAAAGATGGAAAAGTATTACATTGGCGAGATTGACCATTCAACTATTCCCGTGAAACATTCCAATTCGAAACACACTTTGATTATCAAGGTATTACTTATTGGAATTATGGCTGCTGCATTGGGAATACTATTTGCAGTCCTCTAAGGAAATGGTTATTAATAGAATACTTGTGCATTTTATGTATTCATTAAATCAAGTAACATTTTTCTTAAGATTTAGTATTTAGTTTACATAAGTGAATTAAACCGTTTTGATTATATGTTACTTGAATTTTACATATATATTTGTGGGTAAACTAAACGAGCTTTCGGAGATCATTGGTTAGGTTTATCCACGACAATATATATTCTTCACTCGCCAATGGGTATGCTATAATTATACCCATACATGAACATAACATAAAATTCATTGATCTGGGTTAATTTCAGGTTGATCCTCAACACAAGTTTACTAAACGGGCCCTGGTAGGTCGGGTCGACCATGCGGGCTCTTGGATCAACCTTTTTATTTTTCTAAATTTTTAAAATACACATTGTATGGATTAAGTTGAACTATTTGAGTATTTATATGACAAAATTAAAGATATAACTAGTTTTTTACATCGTGCGTTGCGGCGAAACTGAGCAAATGATAATGTAAAACAAACGTGATTTGAAAATAAAGTATGTTGTTTAGAAAGCAAACCATTATAACGGTTTAGTTTAGCATCATATTGTTTTATGATATCAAATAAATACTTTGTTTTGAATACAACTTCATTTTTAACAAAACTTATAACGGAATGCCGAGTGAAAAAATCAAACACAACTATGTACTTAGGTTTTTAGGAAAAAAATCATAAACGTAAATTATTAAAGAAGTATCAAATTGATTGATAAATTAATACATGTTCTAAAAAAGAAAAAAATATTCAAAAATGGTAAAGGAAATATATGGTTTTTAAAAAGGATAAAAACATTAATAATATGTTACTAAAAGTATATATAATAGCAAATTACTATAATATATTAAATAAAAAAATAAATAAAAATTATATATTATTATAAAAATAAACTTATTATTTATGTTGCTTCGTTAACAATATATATATATATATATATATATATATATAAAACAGCAATGAACATCAAGTTTTATGGTTTAAACAAAATTCTTCTAAAGTTTTGTATACAATTATCTTTCAAGATGTAAATTTATTATATTAGTGTGTTAATATGTAAAATAAAATGGATAAAAAAACGAGCCGTGTGTGTGTCTACCTACGAGTACATACATCATGGTCGGGTTCATATGTTTAAAACGGTTTTTGAATTCATATGGGTCAAACCTTCTAACGTGCGAACGTAACCCATTAAATTCCTACAATTTACCCACCCACAACGGGCAAGTGTGAGTGAGTCAATTCTCCATTTTACAAAGTAATTAAGCAAAAATCATAATGCCTTCAAAATTATACATATTCCAATAGTCTAATGCAGATACAACTATTCTACAAATGTGGGCATCAAAATTGCTACCCTGTATGGTATCCATGCAAAGACAAAATAAGTATCGTTGTGGGTGACTGGGTGGGCCACATAATAAAAAAAAAACTTAAAATCCTCAAATAACCGTAACAACTAAATTATATATTGTTAACTGAGTTAATAATTATTTTTTTCACTAGGTTACATGTAAATAATTTATAAACTTCTAAATATTTTGTGTATACAACATATCAGATTTAAACTTTTGAAGATGCATATTTTATGCTTTTTTAAAAAATTTATTTTTGGTGTGCTGGTAAAGATAGCTTTTGTTTATCTATGAAAGGGATGATTCCAATCTTGCAATGTGTAGCAGGGGCGGTTTAATTCTTTTGGCGAAGTGCAATTTTTTTAATCTTTGTTTTATATATTGGCAATACCCATCAGGAAATATTATTAGGATATCACAAATTGAAATTGTAAGTTGCAGAAAACTCGTATGGAGAAGTTGAAGTATAATTAGGCCAAATATAGATAACATTCATTTAAAATGTTAAGCCTGACAGTGTGATTCCATGTACACTGGTTCAAATAGGTAATGGATTAATATATCCAAAGTTTATAGCCTATATGGTTATTAATACCATAGCTAATATAAAATTTAATTTGGTATACAATACCCAAACCTCAGAGATGACTAACTCAGATGAGGCGCAAAGTAATCGCCGTAATAATAGTGCTGACAAAGCTGAAAATATAGCCATCAATAATGATGATTTCCAAGCTCGCATTGATGCAGCTGTAGGAAAAACTATGAAAAAAGCCATGGAGAAATTTAAGGAAGTGAGCGCTACTCGCTCCAAACCTTTATCTATTCCACCATCATCAGCTCGAAAGGAGAGCTCTGCTCACTCTTCAAATGCGAAGAGTGAACCAAAGATACTGGAATTTAATGATATGACATTCGGTTGCGAACCGACTTTAGGACTGAAATTGATGAATCGAACATGTTCCCACATGTTCTAATAATTATTACAAACTTTTTAAGTGTCAAAAACATATTTATAACATATATAAACTCAGATTATGATTTTTATGAAATCTGACCCGTTTGACTTTTTAAAATAATAACTTTGACCCGTCAATTGACCTACTAAACGTGATCCTTAGGAGGTGCCCTTTTAAGGGATTAACACCTACCTAATTGCGATCACTTAGCCATGTTCGTTTCACACAATGGCTGGACCATAATGGTCTTAACCGAAAGTCAAGTCATTTGTCGAAAATGCTTGACTTGTGGCTATTAAAAGCCTATAAAAAGAAAAGAGCAGAAATGGAACACTTACAAATGATCCAAAGGAAACTTAGAACTCAAAGGGAAGCTCCTATATGGTCAGGAACTTCCAAGAGTGTAATAGAGAGGAGAAGATGTGAATGAGCAAAGAATGAGGTGAACTAGTGGGCTATTTATAGTGCAAGAAGGTGTGTGAAGATGAAGCCAGGTGTTAGAGGTGTTCTAGGATCATCACAAGTGTCTAGCAAGGTGTCAAGAGCTGCAAGAGTGTGGCAATTTGCAGGAGAGGTGGCATCTTTACAGAATTTAGGGTTTCGACACTTTTAGTCCCTCAAATTTAGTTTTGTGGATTGTCATGAATTGTCCCTTGACTTATATTCAATGACATAATGATGCAACTTGGTCTTTTCATTCAACACGAGATGTATTGAAGAAGAGTACGAACAACCGAACGTTAACGGGTGTCACACTAGGTGTTCTTACGAGATGCACCAAAGATGTTTCTCGTGATCAACTTGATTACGAGAGTAGATAAGTATGTCGTCAATGAAGACAATGACAAACTTATCTAGGTACGGCTAGCAAACTCTATTCATGAGATCCATTAATACTGTAGGTGCATTTGTGAGCCCAAAAGGCATCACTAGGAATTCAAAATGACCATATCGGGTCCTGAAGGTAGTTTTAGAAACATCTTCACTTCTAACCTTCAGCTGGTGATATCCAGAAATAACTAGCCCCTTGAAGTTGGTCGAATAAATCGTCGATACTGGGCAGAGGATATCTATTCTTGATTGTTAACTTATTCAGCTCTCGGTAGTCAATGCACATTCGCATTGAACCGTCTTTCTTCTTTACAAACAGAATAAGAGCTCCCCAAGGTGAGTAACTAGGCTGAATAAAGCCTTTTTCTAAAAGTTCATCTAATTACATCCTCAATTCCTTCATTTCCGTCGGTGCTAACCGATACGGAGCTCTAGCAACAGGTGCTGCTCCTGGTAGGATATCAATCCTAAACTCCACTTGCCTATATAGAGGTAGACCTGGTAATTCTTCTGGGAAAACATCGGTATACTCTGAGAAACTGGAAGGTCTTGGATATCGGGTTTAGGCTCATTTATGGTCACTTGTGCCATGTAGATGACACAACCTTTCTCTAGACACTTGGATGCCTTAAATAACGACACTTTGTCTGGCAATCCATAGTGTGAATCTCCAAAGATGGTGAGCATTTCACCAGATGAAGTTTTAATTTCGATGAGTTTCTTATCATAGGTAATGCGGGTTTGGTTATGAGATAACCAATCCATGCCTAAGACTACATCGAACCCCGCCAATTTCATTGGCAGCAGAGAGATAGGAATAGAATGATTCTTAATGGATATAAAACATCCATCAAAAATAGAAGACGCTGTTTCTCAGGTTCCGTTAGCAAGTTCTACTTCGTAAGTTATGTCTAGAGTTCTTATGGGTAAGTTTAATAGTTTGCTAAACTTATGGTCCACAAAAGACTTATCTGCACCCGAATCAAACAAAACTCTAGCATATACGTCATTTATGAGGAATGTACCTGTTATGACGTTGTTGTCATTAACAGCTTCTCTAGCATTCATCTGAAAGGCACGAGCATTTCATTTCTTGGCCTCTCCAGGCTTCGCATTATTACTCTTAAGATTCTTAGGGCAGTTAGTCTTAATATGCCCTTTTCATTGCAGTCGTAGCAGACTGCATCCTTAAGATCCTTGCATTCTAGGGTCTTATGCCCTTTTCTTTTACAGATACCACAGGGCTTAGCCTGTGGATCAAAATTACACTGTCCCCAGTGTCTCCGGTTGCAGGTCTTACATGTCGGTGTCACACCCGACTTATCTTGGTTCTTTTTGAACCCAAATCTCCCCTTATTCATCTTATTAAATCTTTGGGAGTTACCATCCTCTCTCTTCCTCTTCCCGTCAGTCTCAATCTTGACTGACTTTTGTATCATCAAGGTGAGTGAGAGAGATAGGTCAACAACAGACCTATAAGTAGTAGGCCGAGTAACCTTCACCATGCCTTTTATCTCAGGCGCTAACCCATTTATAAAACGCGCGTTGCGTTTGGGTTCAGGTAAAATCAGATAAGATACTAATCTGGATAAGGAATTAAAGTCGGTAACATACTTTCGACAGTCCAGATTTTTCATTGTAAGAGTCAGAAAATCTGTCTCTATATTCTCAACCTCATGAGGTGGGCAGTACGTTTCTTTAACAAGGTCCGCAAACTTGGTCCATCCCAAGTTGTACAGGTGTACTTTTCCTGTTGACTGGACCATGGCCTTCCACCATATTAGGGTATCGCCCTTGAAGGATTGGGATACAAACTTCATCACATCCTTATCAGAACAACCGCTGATATCTACAATAGTTTCCATCTCATCGAGCCATCTCAAAGATTCTATAGACAAAACTTTTTCTCCATTAAAATCTCGGGGCTTGCAGGAGATAAAGTATTTATAGGTACATCCGTCTTTAGAAGAACGGACCCCTGTTAATAGTATCATAACAGTCAACATCAATGAAAAAACAAAGTTGGTATGTAAATATCAAAAAATATTTACTAAAGTGGTGGTTCTTAAACTATTTACTAAAATGGTGTTCCTTGTTTATTTTGTATATTTACATTTTTTAACCAAATATTAAACTAATCTTTATCATCGAATCAAATGCTTATACTCCTTTAGCAAACTAACATATTAAATGAGATGATATTTCCTAGTTTTATATCAAAATTAAGAAAAAGAATATGTACAGATAACAACTTAACTTTTTTTTTAACAGCAACTTTCATTAACCAACACAAAGCCGCAACACTCCTTCAACAAGAAGCTAAAGGAGCTGGGCAAACCAACACACAACAAAAAAGATTACAACACAAAACCTTTCCACTTATCCCACTCAATCGCCATACTTTTAGCTCTATTCCTCACCCAGATAATACTATACAACATAACCTCACCAATAAATTTTCGCCACGCTGACCTGTTTGTTGTCGAAGATGAATTCGTTACGAGCTTTCTAAAGGCACCAACACGCCACTTCCACAATCGTTTGCACTGCCTTTTTCCTCAACCTATTTCCTGTAGAAAGCTTATGAATCACCAAAATATCTTTAAAAGAAGCTGCAAAATACGAGGGAAACCCGCACCACAACCCAATCTTCTGCCACAGAATATAAGCGATTCTGCTACCTGAAAAAATGCGATTTACTGATTCACTCGCTTCAGCGCATAGGCTACATCTATTCGGCCCTTCAGCAATATTTCTTCTAACCATCGCGTCCATTGTTGGAAGACTATCACACAAAGCCCTCCAATAGAAAATATTGACTTTTAAAGGCAACCAAGCGTTCCACTCGATACTGGGAAGAACATCCAATTGACCCGCTAACACCTTCTTTACGATCGTCTTTTAAATTCCAGCTCCATCTATCCTTATCTGGTTTCATTTCCACTTGATACAAGTCCATAATGATGTTAAAAAGCTCAGCCGCTTCTATTTCCCCCACAATATTACTTTTCCAATTCCAGTTAATTCCTCGTTGACCATCTCTACCAATAATACATCTGTCAGCCACTTTGCACCTTTTATCAGCCTCAAATTTGAACAAATTAGGATAAACTTCCATGAGACGTCTATCGTGAAGCCAATTATCCATCCAAAATCTAATTGCTTTCCCGTCTCCCAAAATTCCTTTAATAGCAACTTTCAAAGAAGACATTAGCAAACTTGAGACAATTATCCTGTTTTGCTATAGTCGCCCAAGAACTATTAAAAACTTTATTATATGGAATCACCGGCCAAATTTTAGACGTGTGATGAATTGAATCTATAACTCTTCTCCACAGTTTCCCTTCTTCTCCTTTACATCGCCATCACCAACGGGATAAAAGTGCCAAGTTTGACACTTTCTTCTCTTCGCCTCTAGATAGTTGATTACCTTCGTCGAGGCTTTATAAAGCGAAAAGTAGTAATATGGAAGGCATTCATTATTTACTTAAACAGTTATATTATTCCTATTATTTTCCTAACCACATGTATATAATAATTTTCTTTTATATATTTAGAAAACGAAACAGCATAATGTATTAATCCAACTCATCACACCCGTTCAGCTTTTAATCGGATACTAATGTCGAGTATTGCCTTAATTTTTTATTAAATCGAATTATGTGATGTTATAAGATGATGTATCGCACACAATATTATGGCGTTAATGTTTTGGTTTTAAAAAAACAAAACAAGACTTATATGTTTTTTAGTGAAGAAATAAAATTTGTGACGAGAGGGTTAAATGGCACTCTAATATATATTACAGAAGTTAAATATTTGGTTAAAAAAGAAAAGATTAATACGAAATAACAAGAAACACCATTTTATGAAATAGCTTTTAAGAAACATCATTTTAGTAAGTATTTATTCCGCCAATACTATTTTGAGATAAAAACTCATGATTTACTTGCCGTTCAATATAAAGTTTAACCATTTAAGTTAAGTAATATTTAATCATTTACTATATTTAAACATTATCTGTTTTTTCTTATTTTTTTGTTAATTTATCTTTTATATAATATTAGATTTTTTTAAACAACAAATCTTACATACTCTTAAATTAAATCAAACAAATCCTAATCTACTTCTTACTTGTGATTGAACCCAATACCTTCCACTAATAGGGAAGAGCCTACCTGGTGAGCTAGCTCCACTTAAATTTACTTATTAGTAATTTTTAAATTTTTTTTGAAGATATTTTTATTACTAGCTATATACATCTATGCTCCTTAATAACATTTAAAGTTTATAAAAAAATAATTTGATAACCTTCTTGTGTGTGTTTGGTATACCCATTTGTAATGTATGTTTTAGAATATAAAAATAAAATTATATCTGAATCATGTAACTAAATAGTTTTCGTTCTTTTACTTTATTAAAGAGTAACACTCTATTATAGAGTATGAATATGAAGAGTTGAATAAGGATTTTGATTTCAAAAATAATTTCATTACACACGTATCTATACCATAGAATACATCAATTATATCTTATCTCAAAACATTATTATTATAATTTTCAAATCTTACTAACTAGTTATATTTTTTTTTTCAACACATGTAATACTTAGGTCTGTAATACAATAATTATATATATATATTAAGGCCCATTTTTACTAACCACCCAGGTCCCCTAAAGGATCTCGAATTCTAAGACCTAAGTTAGAAAAAATTAAGGACCATTTTTACTAGCCGATCAGGCTCTTTTATTCTGCCCCAGGTAAAAAAAAAATCGGATAACCCTTAATTATTTTTCTAGATCCGCCACTTATATGTATGCATACGTGTATTTAGAACAATTTATTTTTCCATTCAAAGAAAAAAAGTCAATAATTAGATTTATGTCCAATTTGAAGATCACTAATTATTTTTCAGTCTATAAAAGCACTTAGTTGTAATTAAAAAGTGTGTACCACTCTGCACATAAAACCCAATTACGATAATTAAAATAATGACAAGCTTTATCAGCTTTCATAATCTCTCATGTAATATGGTCTTGTGTTTGAACTATATGTCTTGAAAAATAATGTTTTTTAATAACTGACGCATCATATGCGTTTTGCTTTATGGGTATGTTGAAACCAAATTTTGCCTCAAAAGACATTATATGTTGGGTCTACTAAGTTTGATTTGCTAATTGCATTACAAATCCATTTACTACTCACAGAGAGACAACAGAACACATACAACTAATGACTTTTTCAATACCATAACGACGACGACGACAATGATAATAATACAAAACCCAACCCAGGCCTTTGCATAATCATGTCCTTCACCGTGGTGCAGTGGCGGATTTAACCCAAAAATTCAGGGATATCTCCATTTTTTTTGGATCACGGATATCCTTTGTATAAAACCGAAAAAAATAAAATTTCTACGCTACGGAATCGGGGTTAAAGGGTAGCCCGTGCTATCCCTCCAGTACACTAAATCCGCCCCTACCGTGGTGGGTGCCATAGATAAGCATTCGCCACGCCCGAACAATATATAGGACCATGGGTCATGGTTATCCTTCAAGGCATGTGGTGTAGTCATCATGCGTATCACACGCCCCGAAGGTGGGGGGCGGTACAAAGGAGGGGCATGCGTTGCCATCAGAGTTTGGCGATCTGAAGCAAGTAGCAAAACGTGAAGGTCTTGGCGGGCTTGAGTTATTTGAATCTAGTGACACGCCAGCCATTAAACCTGCAGCCCAGGCTTGACACTCATCTTGAAGACCTTGTTACAAAGAAGCCCGAGATATATATTTCTGAAGTTATCAACGCAGAACTCCGGGAATCGTTACTTGCTCTAGTCGGATTAATGGGCGGTATCTACTTGAAAACTTTACCTCTTATACCCTCTAACAATACAGAAATCAAGTTCTTTTTCAAGATTGAAAACACAAACGGTATCAAAAGATTTGTTATGGATAGTTCCAGTCTAAGAAGTCTCGGAGACCTAATGTTTCATGTGAAAATCGCTAACCGATACCTATCATAAAGTATAGTTTCTTACCTCGTGCAACTCCTTTGCCATTAGAGTTAGACTTGTCAAATGCCACAATGGCACTTTACTATCGGTAATGATCCAATATGTGTCAAACCGAATCAGAAGTGTTTTTAGTATTCTTTATCTTTTACTGTAGCTTGTAATCCGGAATCATTGGTTTGTGATTCTAGTTGGTGCAACATCAGCTTGTGATGCCGAGGGGCTTGTCCCCTCCTTTGTCCATTCTCCTCGATCGCTCGTGTGCTTTGTCCATTATTCTATTCCAACTTTTCCACATTAGTGCCTCACATCTATGACACATAATCTAAGTGTATAAGTCTTATTTATTCAAGCTCAGCTCAACCAATGAAGTAAACACAATTCCAAACACCTAACTACACAAGCCTCAATTCGAACTATAATCAATGTAAGTTTGAAAGATCAATTTGACCATATGTTTATCACCATTTCATAAACACCCAAAAAGATTTTAGTGCCACTAGTTAATATAATTATATTCAGCATCAAGACTTTGAATTATGCATTTGCATAATTCACTTATAACATAAATAAAATTTACTCAACCAATATCATTTACAATCACAAGTTAACAATCATAACACTTTCTAGCCAATTTAATACATTACAACAAATGAACAATCTTTGCCTTCGGATCTCTTTCAACAAACACATCCGAAACAACAATTGTGATTTTATTAATTACACAACAAATAAAAAAACCGCCTTTACTTCAGATACAAGAATATTAGATTCCTTGATAATGGATATTTGCTTACTCACTGTTACCAGCTTTATATAACTACAAAAACACAAGATTACATGTCATGCATCTATATATAAAATAAAAACATAAATATGTAAAAAGCTTACCTTTCGCACTTGTATTTGTTGTTCCCACTCGATTTTATAAAAAGTTTCCTTGAATCTTAGTATGTGAAAGGGAAAGGGTGACATTTGACAAAATGTGGGAAAAACATATAAAAAGTAAGCAACAAATGTGTGATGAAGATACTCACCTTTAATCGCCCATTTAATTTTTCGCCTCTCGAGTGTCATTAGCAATGTTCCTATAAAATCACATGATAAACAAATCAGTTAATCCAATTACATTTAAGAGTAAACATTAAAACTCTTTCAAGAAATTGATTGCAAGTATTTTCGGTTAAATTAACATTTATTGTTTTTGGTTTGTTAAGACTTGGATACTATGAACATGTTTACTGGATGTACTTGTTTTGACTAGCTTTTACTTAATTTTTGAACACAAGTGACTAAACTTTTCATGTTACCTAATCTTTTATAATGATTGTTAGCTTATAAACTATTTTCAGTTTGGATAATCAATGACTTGGCTAATGTTTTGGTAAAAAAGTGTTTTAATTAGGTTTTTTTCATGTATATGCATGTTTGATATATGATGTTATTGCATGTTCCACTTGATTCAAGTTAATTGATTGTGTAATAATTGATCTAGGGTTTAGTGATTTTCATAGACATTGTGTTTTTTTATACAATCTTGTGGTTACTGGATGTAGTAAACCCTAAGAACAAGTAATTTAACTATTTGGTAATTTAGCATTCTACCATCTTAGATGTTGGTATGTCTAGGTTTATAGATATTCAGGACCATGGTTTGCACGAGACTGAGCCACCGCTACCATATCTATATAGTTAGCATCCTGTACTAGAAATCTGTTAGAACTACCACCTTTAGATCCCCTACACATCCTGATGTATTGTTTCTAGTGTGACCGAGTGGATATCCAGTTTTAGTTTGCCTTAAGACTTGTTTAGAGACTGAGAGGTGATCTGAATCCAAGACCAGTGAGTTCACAGAGTTCCCCATATACCAGATTGAGTCATGTTTTGAGAGTGATTTGACATCTAGTTTAGGTCTGGATAGTGTATTTTAAGATCCCTGTAGCTAAATCCTAATTATCCAATCCCGTGAGCTGTGTGCGAGTTAACATGATTCTTGCCTAGGTACTTGCTTTCTCATCATCTGATTTCACGTATAATTGTTGTTTGATTACTTGTTTATGTGATTTGTATTCTTAATTAGCTTTAATAGTTAATAAAATTAATCATTCACTAAACATCATTAGACTAGAACTCTTTAGAGGTTCTGTATCGAGAGTTGCTACATTGTGTCCTTGGATTGATCCCGGTCTTACTGACTTGACTACATAACGACCAATACACTTGCCGATTGTGTGTAATTGAGTCACTACATTGTGTCCTTGGATTAAACATTCTACACATCAGCAAGCGATTTATATAAACTATTCTTTTTTAAATGACGATTAATTTTATAGCCATAAACATAGAAAAAATATAGTATTAAAATAATAGAATTACATGTCGTAATAGCTAACCGATGGTTGTTTAGGATGCATTAGATGGTTTTCTCTTTTTATATTTTTGAGCAACAGATGATTGTTTAGGAAGCATAATTTCTAAAAATCAAATTCGAAAGTCAAAACCATCACTCAATTCTATATTATTATCTAACAGTTACTTAATGCTTTCTTTAACAATTAACAAATACTCAATTTTAATTTCTAAGTCTAACAATCAACAACACACCGAATTTAGGGCTCAACATCCAACAACAACACATCCAATTTAGGGCCCCACATTTAAAAGAAAAAAACACACACCCAATTTAAGGTTCAACATTTAATAAAACATCAAATTTAGGGCACAATTAACAATTATAAATAAGGGCAAAATTATGTGAATCAAGAAAGTGGAAAAATACCTTGATTGGGGTTTGGTGGTCGTCGACGTCAATTCCGGAACCAAACAACGACGAAAACAACAACGTTGAGTTCCTTTTTTTCTCTTTTTACTTTTTATTATTAGTTAGATTAGATATGGATCAAAATAGATTATTAGTCCCAATAAGTTATAAGATATTAGATATGGATCAAATAAGATTTTTTGTGTCCAAAAAGTTATTAGATTAAAATTTTATATAGAGGGTCCATTAAAGTTCTCTGTTTCACTTTTATATATATATATATATATATATATATATATATATATATATATATATATATATAATTAGCCCTCGAAATTTTCGGGCCTTGGCCAGGAGTGCGACTCATTCACCCCCTAGGCAGACTCTAAGTGATACAGTTCATTAGGACTATCACCTGATTAAATATCGCTATTTAAAATTTTGGGAAACGAAGTGGATTATATTGACACAAAGCGGAAGCTACTAAAGAACAAAGAGCAACTCTTAAATAAAAGTTGGTAAATTTTGAAATTATAAAACTGAAATACAAATCCTGAAGTGAAGTTAAGTGCATAAATTGACATGTAAATTTCTCCAATCAAAAGATTTACACATTTTAGGTTAAAAATGGCAATAACAGAAATTTGCAAAATTTGAGGAAAATTCTTTATTTACGAAATCAGGGCCTTAGATCAAGCACTTTGGGTTTGACAACTAAGTCAACCCACTAGAGGTGTTTGCCACGTGATTTGGGCTCATCGATACCATATCACCAGCTGGTTGTAATGTTTCGTACTTTTGTATTTTGTAATTTTAGAACTTGTAATTCATATTTCATTTCTACATTTGTAATCCGAGACTTCGATCATAAATGGTAATTCACATCTTTATACATACATATTATATTCATACTTAATTGTTATAAAATCGATCGTCAAATACATGTCTACGTGTGAAACCAAGGCATACTATACATTCGTAGTATCATTCATACATGCATCATATCTATACCATACTTGGATACACTTTGAATACCTAGAAATAAGTTAAAATACAACTTTACGACATAAAATAACACAAAAACCAAGTGCAGGGGCTGAAAGGGAACAAAACCAAAAGTTTTGTAAAACAATCCCATCGCGCCACGTGACGGGAGAGTCTTTGCCTCTCGTGTGGCCCGAGGAAGCATATCCACAGCTGGTTGTTCCCAGCTCGCGGGCTGGTCACATTTCTCCACCTTTTTCACCCCCAATCACATCTTAAACCCATTTATGACTAACCCTAATCAACCCTATTATAAATAGGAGCCTCCATACACTCCTAAACACTTTCCAAACATTCTAAACACTTCCAAAGAATCAATCTGGCTCAAATTCTTCAAGTTTTTGGCATATTGCTCTTGTGTTCAAAACAATGAGTTTAAACACCTTTCTTCCATATTTCTTCATGTTTTCTTACTTCAATCTCCTTGGACAACCTCTAAGGATGTTACCCAATGTTCACCAAGGTGGTACATTACCAAACTTGAGGTCCAAAGTCAGATTTACTTTTTGTTTTATAAAACTTTTACAACTTGTTCTTGTTACTTGTTTATCTTGTGGAAATCTTGCATCATCCTTGTTCCCAACTAAACTCATGTTATGGGGCTTGTGTTATGATAAATTTCCAGAAGATTAGAGGTTCATAACCTCAATTACTTGCTCTACAAAGTGTTGAATCCAACCAAGCCTTCAACCTCGAAAGCTGAAAGACTTGTGTTTTGGTTAGGTGTGAACAATGGAAATCTTGGTTCTCTAACTTAGATTCCACCACTCACTTGTTACTCAGCAAATTAATTAATTCATTCCTTAAGTCACCAAACAACTTTCAAGAAAACAAAGTGAACAAACTACACCAAGTCTTGAAACACTATCCATGTTTGAAATGCATTCGTCTAGTTTACTCACTTGGTTATCTTGGTGAATTAGGAGATTTTATTTTATTCATATTCATGAACAACCGGAACCATCAATTAAATTGATAATTTTCTGCTTTGGTGAATCCATATATTGAGGTTAAATGGATGGAATTCATCCTACCTCCTTGCATGACCATTATATGGTACTATATGATACTATATGACGATTATATATATATATATATATATATATATGTATATATATATATATATCCAAAACCAAATCATAACACCAACCAAACTCATGATTGAATGTTATGCATTATGGTGAACATTATCTTGGATTAAGATTTCTCATGCTTGGACTTCCAATGGGCGAAATAGTGCCCATGAAAAACACATAAACATGATGTCCAATTTTAGTATTTTAACAATATAACTTTTATGAAATTTCATACTAAGTTACAATTCCGCATACGATTTCCTAATCCAAACCATCATTCTCACACTCCTTGTTTATCCTTGAAGGCTAACTCGGCGTTCCCAAACTCTCAAACACATCAACTCACTTACGTGAAACTTCTACGCAGAGTATACATGACCCTATTTATTTAATACACTTTGGGTGCAATATATAAAAATTACCAAACTCACACTTACACAATCAATCACATGATTCAATCAACTAATCCATTTGTACATGCTAATGCTATATATTTTAGGATACTTACATGCTAGAAGCCATTCTTGTACAATACTCGTCATTAACTTCATGAGTCAACCTTAACATGCATAGCACTATAGGAGTAGCACACCGCCCTTAGAAAGGGTCTATGTTAAGTTATTCAATCAAACAGTCTTATTCACTTTGGTGACAAGATTACGCAACATGGACACAATTGGTTTGACATCTATGTTGTAACATCTGTCGTAAAACCCGCACCATTTTGTAATCAAGTATATATTATAATCTTTGTTTTGAATTTATGTTAATCGTTTATTGGATTTCGGTATGTTAAAAATATAAATAATAATAAAGATAATAAAAAGTAATAAATAATATATAAACATACTAAAAGTACTAAAAGGAGAGTGTAATCACATTTAAAAATAATGTGCTGTCCGCGGGAATCGAACCCGGGTCGCACAAGTAATCACACACTCAACACACCACTGAAGCACCCACACAACATCTGATTTAACCCATCCAGATAATCTTTTAAACCATTCCTACTCAAGTTTCCTTCTTGAAATGTCCCGCCTGTAACAGTCGCGGCTAATTCGACAAATCAATTAAGTTACCGTT
Organism: Scalesia atractyloides; assembly: GCA_947069175.1. NCBI lineage: Eukaryota > Viridiplantae > Streptophyta > Magnoliopsida > Asterales > Asteraceae > Scalesia > Scalesia atractyloides. The sequence goes on along the minus strand of CAMTDV010000008.1, from coordinate 37,506,526 downwards.
TTTCTTTGTAATTAACCGTTGAAAACGTGTCTAATCGTACATCTAGACTCAATCACCGAGTCCACACATCCAATTTCGATCCGCAAATCATGCGCCCGTGATTTATTTGGCCAAAACAGAAACGCAATTCAAGCTGTTGTCCTCATCTATAAATAGCAGCTCTAAAATTCATGTAGAACGCACATACACTCACTCTAAACTCTCTGAAAGCCTCTGATCTTCAAGAACTATTCGCCGGAAAATTCTACTTTTCGTTAGAATCTTCATCAGAGAAATTTAACGATATTCGTTGGTACATCCTTACCCTATTTTATTTTATTCTTATTAATGACTCATGTAATCAGTAGAAATGATCGAATGAATTTGCTAAACAAATCCAATCTTGTCGGGTTTATCAGTTTATGTTTTTTTGAAATAAAGAAGACGAAGTGAGTCCGTGTTTAAATGAAATTAAAAATGGTATATACACCGGGTTAGACACACAGTCCAGTGGTTGGACTATGTGCATATAAGGTCGAAGTCCCGGGTTCGAACCATGTTCATGTTCCATGCGCTTAATTAAAACAAAATTTTTTAAAAACTAAATTATAAAAGGTGACAGTAAGCATTTAAAAGAAATAAAAATTTGTTATATAACGGCTTAGACACACAGCCCAGTTGGTAGGGCTGTGTGCACAAGTAAACAATGAGACCGGGTTCGAGCTTTGTATGTGTCTGATTCGCTGAAATATCACCCCTTTTTATAAAAACCTTTTTTATGAAACATGTTAACAAGTGTATAAATATAATTAAAAACCAGTTTACTCCGAGTTAGACACGTAGCTCAGTTGGTTGAGTTGCGTGCACGTAAACGAGAGGTCACGAGTTCGATTCCCACACGCTGCGTATCCGACCGGTTTGATGCGATTTTGTCCGATTAATTCAGTGGAAAACATTTTTTTTAATTGCTTAAACCTTTAATTATTTTCCCCAAGAATATATTATTTTATAATCAATTAAATTCTATTTACAAATCAAAATATATATAGTAATCATAAAACAATTTAAATAGTTTCACAAATAACAAGCTAATTAAAAATACTAATTTAACCAAAAGAATATATATTTATCTCAATTATTATGTGAATATTTAGGTTAGCCTTGTCGTCGCTTGGTATCTAAATCGTGCGCAATCTTCATTAAATCTTAATCGCACCCACTATGAGTGAATCTTAAAACTCCCCTTTTATGTCATGCTTTTGGGGTGTATCATGTGTCGCTTTTGTTTATCTCACTATTTCAAATCTCGTGCTATTACCATTATGTGATCTAACGTGATATGTGATATTGTTATTTGTTGTTATTTTGTGTTTATATTTCTCATTACAGTCAAGCTCTCACATTAGGCCCACTTGTTCCCCATTACTTACGGGTGGAGCGTGGCGTTGCCTAATATAGAAGATCGGCTCCGTTTGATTGAGCCTCGATCTTGCAGCATATCGCTTATCGTGCTCACATGTACATTACTAGTTGATTGTGTGGTTTGTGATTAGATTACATATACGTTTTTCATATTTGGTTAACGCACATTTTATTGTAATATTAAACATATCATTTTTGTTAATGATTAAATGGGATTCCTTCGCCAACTTATGTTGACCCAAAACTTTATTTTTACACATGATACAGGTGAGCAGGTTTGAAGCGTGGATCACATAGGACATTGGCCTTAGAAGAAAATAAAATTGTTATTTGCAAGTTTGTTCGGAACATTGTTGTGTTTGTATAGATTGGAATGTTTTATTGAAATTTGAAATAATAAATATGAAACTTTTATAATAGTAAATGTCATGAGCTTTGATGAAAACCCGATTATGCCACGACTACCATATCCGCTCCGAACAGGTGTGACAGATTGGTATCAGAGCGAGTGATTATAGGGATATAGGATAGGTTATTAGACCCTTATAGCCTATACTATAGTCAATTAGAATTTAATTCCTTACGTGTTAAGTTGGTTATATGCAAACTTATGACATGTACTTGTTTTACATTTCTCTCACACACAATTACATGCAAGCACTCTAATTGCTATATGATTTTGTGTGACATTCAATGTGTTATAAATATTGTTAATATAACATGCACATATATATACGCATATATTATCGTCATAACGCACGTCTTGACTCTCACATATTTAAACCTTTTTCTTGTTTTTTTTATTTGTGATATTTTCATTTTTCGATCTCATCAAAGTGAGTTCTACGACGGACATGTAGTAACTGGAAGGGTACAAGTACCGGTAGTCGAAACGTCCTGTCTAGGATTGGCATTCGTATAAATCCAAAGAAACGGACAAGTTTGCCTACCTGGGGACTAACGATGAGAGTACGAAGGACCTATTAGGCCAAAGCATGGCACACCAAACGTCATGAACCCCACTTTGAGTTGTCACTGTGTCTACACCAGGACACCTTCCGACCTTACACCTCACAATTATTATTTTTTTTACGATTTTCATTCAGGTGGTGCGAGTGTTAACAGGCCAAAACAAATGTGAACCCTACAAAGCCCAATAGTCATGGGGGCCCACATGACTATCTAGGCTAAGTTTGGGGGACATATGGGGGCCCAAACATGAGCAAAGCCCAAGACATCCTATGGATGTAATAGATTTTATTTTCTCATTTAGTTGTGAATGTTTAATTTTATTTCTAAACTCTATGCAACACACATGACACCTATACGCCAAACTTATAATTTACGTATTTCCTATAGATGTCTGCTAGGCACTCTCGTGGAGCTAGGAGATCAGGAAAATCCGGGGAGTGCATGGCTGCTCAGATAGCCCAACAAATGGCCGCCGTGATTCCCGATATTGTAATTCAAGTTCAACAAGCCATCGCCGCTAACCCAGTCAACCCAATCAACCAAGGGGAACTAAATGCTGCTAACCCTCCCACAAACACCACCAAGTGCACTTACAAGCACTTCAACTCATGTGACCCTCCAAAGTATGAGGAACTGAAGGGGTCACTACTCTCCTTCGATGGTTTGAAGAGATGGAGAGTACCTTTCTCAATTGTGACTGTCCCAATGACCATAAGGTTCGTTATGCTACTGGTCGCTTATATAGGGTAGCACTCACTTGGTGGAATGCTGAAAAGGGTAGGAGAGGCGCTGAAGCCGCAGTAGCCCTAACTTGGGAAGAACTTCGATAACTCATGACAAGACGCTTCTTCCGAAGAAGAGAAATTAAAAAGCTGGAGGATGAGTTCTATTTCTTTAAGCAGAAAGAGGGAGATCACATAACCTACAACAAGAGGTTTCTCGAGTTGAACCAAATGGTTCCAAATTTGTTCACTCCTTTCTACCGCTTGATCGAGCATTACATTCGGGGTCTTCCTTCAGAGATTCAGGACTCCGTAATGAGTACTGTTCCTGCAACTCTGGAAGCAGCAATGGAGCTAGCTATTGAGCTCACCGAAAAGCACATCAAGAAATGGGGATTTTAAGGATGAGAAGGAAAAGGACAAAACACCGACCGAAACCCCCAACCCAACTCAAGCCGGATCCTCTTCTCGATTCACTAGCAAAAGAAAGCAAAATGGGAAAAAATTTGCTCACTCAAACCAGTCAGCCAACCCCATAAAACCAACCCATTTCAGCCGCACCAATCACCCAAGTTGCTCCCCCTACCGCTCCATTCAAGAAGCAATACACAGGACCTCACCTAAAGTGCAATCGATGCCAATACCATCACCCTCTTGAGAACCCATGTCTCCACTACACAGGATGTGGCTGTGTAGGCCATACAATCCAAACATTCCGTTCACTTCAAAGATAAGCTCGCAACCAACCTCAAGCCCAACCTAACAACCAAATGGTGGGCCAAGTGCCTTACCCACAACCACTAATGTTACCACCTGCACAACCTTTAGCTCAACCCTTCTACCAACCTAATTACCCTATGATGCCACACGTCAGAGCTTGTTTTAATTGCGGTGATCCAACACATTTTTGCAACACCTTCCCGCGATTAGTAAACATCATCAATGCACAGGCCCAAGCTAACCCTGTGAAACAAGCCAATCAAGCCAATCCGCCAGCAAGAGGAAGTGCTTTTAACATCAACGGTAATAAGGCTAGAGCGGATAACAACGTGGTCAACGGTACGTTTCTCATTAATGATAGCTATGCATCTATTCTTTTTGACACTGGCGCGGATAAGAGTTTTGTGTCCCTAGAGTTCGAATCTATTCTTGGTTTACCTCGTGTTAGTCTAGTCGAATCATTTACAGTGGAAGTAGCAGATGGTGTACCTATTATGTTGGATTCTATCATTCGCGACTGCACTCTTACTCTTAATGATCAAGATTTTCCAATTAATCTTATCCCCATGAAATTGGAAAGCTTCAACGTCATTATTGGTATGGACTAGCTCAGTCAGCATCATCCCGAAGTTGTTTGTTTATGAAAAATTCATTCGAATTCTACTCGCCGACGGCCAAACTCTTCGTATTTTTGGTGAAACTCCATCCAAAGGACTCAAGTTGATGTCATGTCTTCAAGCCTGAAAGTATCTTCGCAAGGATTACATAGCATTCTTAGCCCACATCGTCAAGAAAGAAAGCAAGGTGAAGAAACTCGAAGATATTCCGATGAGATTTTCCTCAAGTCTTTCCAAACGATGCCTCAGGACTTCCTCCTATACGAGAAGTCGAATTTCGAATCGATCTTGTACCTGGTGCCACTCCAGTTGCAAAATCCCCATATCGATTAGCCCCATCTGAAATGCAAGAGTTAGCTAGTCAGCTGCAAGAGCTGACTGACAAAGGGTTCATACGCCCTAGCTCATCACCTTGGGGTGCGCCGGTACTTTTCGTCAAGAAGAAAGATGGAACTTTTCGAATGTGCATCGATTATCGAGAGCTCAACAAGCTGACCATCAAGAATCCTATCCTTTACCTCGCATTGATGACCTTCTAGACCAACTTCAGGGTGCCACCTGTTTCTCAAAAATCGATCTTCGTTATGGCTATCATCAACTTAGAGTACGTAAAGAAGACATTCCAAAGACTGCCTTTCGAACTCGCTATGGTCACTACGAATTCATGGTCATGCCTTTTGGGTTGACCAATGCTCCCACCGTTTTCATGGATCTAATGAATAGGGTGTGCAAACCCTACCTCGACCGCTTCGTCATTGTTTTTATCCATGATATTCTTATTTATTCCAAGACTAAGTCCAATCATGAGTGACATCTTCGACTTATCTTAACACTTTTGAATACTGAAAAGCTTTACGCTAAGTTTTCAAAGTGTGAATTCTGGTTAAAAGAAGTTCAATTCCTTGGTCACGTTGTCAACGACAAAGGAATTCATGTCGACCCTGCAAAGATCAAAGTAGTGCAAGAATGGCAGGCTCCACGCACTCCTACTGAAGTTAGATCATTCCTCGGCTTAGCAGGTTATTATCAACATTTTATCGCCAATTTCTCCCGCATTCTCTTACCGCTCACAGCCTTGACTCATAAGGGCAAGCCCTTCGATTGGGGGCCCAAACAGGAAGAGGCTTTCCAAACCTTGAAACAGAGACTTTGTGATGCACCTATTCTCACTCTCCCTGACGGTTGTGAAGACTTGGGGGTCTATTGTGACGCATCAGGGCGGGGACTAGGGTGTGTCTTAATGCAAATAGGAAAGGTGATAGCTATGCCTCAAGGCAACTCAAAGTCCATGAGAAGAACTATATCGCTCACAACCTAGAACTCGGAGCAGTCGTGTTCGCTCTAAAGATATGGAGATATTATCTCTATGGTACAAAGTGTGAGATTTACACTGATCACAAGAGCCTTCAACATATCTTCAATTAGAAAGAGTTAAACATGAGGCAACGACGATGGGTCGAACTCTTAAATGATTATGATTGCAAAATTCGTTATCATCCTGGTAAAGCCAATGTCGTAGCAGATGCTCTTAGTCGAAGAGAATATGCTAACTCCATCCACCTATTGTGTTCTCAAATCGTAACTGACCTTCAGAGACGCATTCGCGAAGCACGGCATACTTCTGTTAAGGAAAATGATTTGCGAGACGAGTTATCTTGTGGAGTTGAAACTAAGTTGGAATCAAAATCTGACGGCATTTTTCACTATCTAAATCGTATTTGGGTACCTAATCTTGACAATCTTGGTACATTTCTCATGAATGAGGCCCACAGAACACGATACTCCATACATCCGGGTGCTGATAAGATGTATCAAGATCTACGATACTCTTACTGGTGGCCTGGAACGAAGAAGGATATCGCCATTTTTGTCTCCAAGTGCCTCACGTTTTGAAAGTTAAAGCCGAGCATCAAAGACCCTTGAGCTTACTTGTTCAACCCGAAATACCCGTTAGGAAGTGGGAAAACATAACCGTGGATTTTATTACCGGGTTACCTCGCACCTCTAGTGGGCATGATATGGTTTGGGTTATTGTCGATCGCCTTACTAAATCCGCTCATTTCATTCCGATCCGCGAAGATTACAAAAACGAGAAGTTAGCTCGTATCTACTCGATGAAATTGTAAGTCGACATGATGTGCCTTTGAGTATCATCTCGGATCGAGATGGGCATTTTACTTCGCGAACATGGCAAGCCGTGCAATCAGCATTAGACACTCACTTAGACCTTAGCACCGCCTTTCATCCTCATATGGATGGTCAATCTGAGCGCACCATACAGACTCTTGAAGACATGCTACGATCTTGTGTTATCAACTTCGAGGGCAATTGGGATATTCATCTACCTTTAGTCGAATTCTTATACAATAATAGTTTCCACTCGATCATCGGTATGGCTCCTTTTGAAGCACTATACGATCATAAGTGCCGATTGCCTGTATGTTGGCTCGAAATCGGCGAAGCACATATCACTGGACCGGAATTAATCCAAGAAACAACCGATAAGATTCTTCAAATCTGCAACAATCTTCTAGTAGCTCAGAGTCGTCAAAGAGTTACGCTGACAAACGACGAAAGCCGCTCGAGTTTTGTGTTGGCGATCAAGTACCTTTGAGAGTATCACCATGTAAGGGAGTTGTTCGATTTGGAAAAAAAGACAAGCTAGCACCTCGCTATGTTGGACCATTTAAAATACTCGAGAGAATTGGTCCTGTAGCCTACAAGCTTGACCTACCTGAAGAACTCAGCAAGATCCATCCAACGTTCCATGTTTCTAACTTGAAAAAGTGCCTTGCCGACGAAAATCTTCATATACTGCTAGAAGATATTCAAATTGACGAGTCAATGCATTTTGTAGAGCGACCTGTAGAAATTATGGACTTCGGTGAGAAACGTTTAATACAAAGTCGAATTCCGATAGTCAGGGTGCGTTGAGAGTCAAAATGAGGACCCGAGTTCACTTGGGAACGTGAAGACTCAATGCGTGAAAAATACCCTCACAAGACAAACCTACTACTAAAATTTCGGGACGAAATTTTTAAAAGTAGGGGATGCTCTAACATCTGTCGTAAAACGGGTTCTAAAACCCACACCATTTTGTAACCAAGTATATATTATAATCTTTTGTTTTGAATTTATGTTAATCGTTTAATGGATTTCGGTATGTTAAAAATATAAATAATAATAAAGATAATAAAAGTAATAAATAATAATAAATAATATATAAACATATTAAAAGTACTAAAAGGAGAGTATAAACAAAAATTTGAAAATAATGTGCTGACCGCGGGAATCGAACCCGGGTCGCACAAGTAATCACACACTCAACACACCACTGAAGCACCCACACAACATCTGATTTAACCCATCCAGATAATCTTTTAAACCATTCCTACTCAAGTTTCCTTCTTGAAATGTCCCGCCTGTAACAGTCGCGGCTAATCCGACAAATCAATTAAGTTACCGTTTTTCTTTGTAATTACCGTTGAAAACATGTCTAATCATACATCTAGACTCAATCACCGAATCCACACATCCAATTTCGATCCGCAAATCATGCGCCCATGATTGATTTAACCGAAACAGGAATGCAATTCAAGCTGCTGTCCTCATCTATAAATAGCAGCTCTAAAATTCATGTAGAACGCACATACGCTCACTCTAAACTCTCTGAAAGCCTCTGATCTTCAAGAACTATTCGCCGGAAAATTCTACTTTTCGCCGGAATCTTCATCGGAGAAATTTAGCGATATTCGTTGGTACATCCTTACCCTATTTTATTTTATTCTTATTAATCACTTATGTAATCAGTAGAAATGATCGAATGAATTTGCTAAACAAATCCAATCTTGTCGGTTTATAAGTTTATGTTTTTTTGAAATAAAGAAGCCGAAGTGAGTCCGTGTTTAAATGAAATTAAAAATGGTATATACACCGGGTTAGACACACAGTCCAGTGGTTGGACTATGTGCATATAAGGTTAAAGTCCCGGGTTCGAACCATGTTCATGTTCCATGCGCTGAATTAAAACAAACTTTTTTAAAAACTAAATTATAAAAGGTGACAGTAAGCATTTAAAAGAAATAAAAATCTGTTATATAATAGGTTAGACACACAGCCCCGTTGGTAGGGCTGTGTGTACACGTAAACAATGAGATCGGGTTCGAGCTTTGTATGTGTCTGATTCGCTGAAATATCACCCCTTTTTATAAAAACCTTTTTTCTGAAACATGCTAACAAGTGTATAAATATAATTAAAAACAAGTTTACTCCGGGTTAGACACGTAGCTCAGTTGGTCGAGCTGCGTGCACGTAAACGAGAGGTCACGAGTGCGATTCCCACACGTTGCGTATTCGGCCGGTTTAATGCGATTTAGTACGATTAATTCAGTGGAAAACATTTTTTTAATTACTTAAACCTTTAATTATTGTCCCCAAAAATATATTATTTTATAATCAATTAAATTCTATTTACAAATCAAAATATATATTAATCATAAAACAATTTAAATAGTTTCACAAATAACAAGATAATTAAAAATACTAAATTTAACCAAAAGAATATATATTTATCTCAATTATTATGTGAATATTTAGGTTAGCCTTGTCCTCACTTGGTATCTCAATCGTGCACAATCCTCATCAAATCTTAATCGCACCCACTATGAGTGAATCTTAAAACTCCCTTTTTATGTCATGCTTTTGGGGTGTATCTGTTGTCACTTTTGTTTATCTCACTATTTCAAATCTCGTGCAATTACCATTATGTGATCTAATATGCTATATGGTATTTTTGTTTGTTGTTATTTGTGTTTATATTTCTCATTACAGTCAAGCTCTCACATTAGGCCCATTTGTTCCCCGTTACTTACGGGTGGAGCATCGCGTTGCCTAATATATAAGATCGGCTTATTTTTATTGAGCCTTGATCTCGCAGCACATCGCTTATCGTGCTCACATGTACATTACTAGTTGATTGTGTGGTTTGTGATTTAGATTACATATACTTTTTCATATTTGGTTAATGCATATTTTACTAAAATATTGAACATATCATTTTTCTTAATGATTAAATGGGATTCCCTCGCCAACTTATATTGACCCAAAACTTTATTTTTGCACATGATACAGGTGAACAGGTTTGAAGCGTGGATCACATAGGACATGGGCCTTTGAAGAAAATAAAATTGTTATTTGCAAGTTTGTTCGGAACATTGTTGTGTTTGTATGGATTGGAATGTTTTATTGAAATTCAAAATAATAAATATGAAACTTTTATAATAGTAAATGTCATGAGCTTTCATGAAAACCCAATCATGCCCTGACTACCATATCCGCTGCAGGTCAGGGTGTGACATATGTGTTGCATGCTAGTTTATGTATCTTATGCTTTAGGATACGTTTTATGCCATGTTTGGATTGAGTCAAATTTCTATACATATGCTAGTAGATAAACTGGTATGCTCACCAATACTTTATGTGTTGACCGTTACTCTAATATATATTGTAGGAAATTGATGATGAGACGTTTCAAGAAATCTATTAGGGTTGACTTAGATACACACTATTTAAATTTACGTATTTCCTTGTCATGTTGTATTTCCGGTTATTGTATTTCCACGTTGAGACATTGTTCTACTTTTAGTTATCAATGAAATTTGAATTATTAAATTATTGTTATTTATAGCAAGTTATGACATTTTGTGTGACAATTGGCAAAATTCCGGTAATTCTGTACAACTTGAACAAATATTACATTTTCTATTTACCGCACAACTTGATTTAAATTATAATTGAAGTCTTATAAGTCTAGGAATTTAACCAAATCATAGTTTGGTATGATAATGAATTCGTCACAATCACGAACATGTAAAACCATATGCTAGACGGATGATAAGACACGAACACAAAATAAATATCAGTACTGGTTACAGTACAGTATGATATTACAGAATTAAGACATATGATATGTCTGCACTGTTATACCATAAAATTTTATTTAACCAAATTGTCCAAGTCTGCAGCAAAATGCAGCATTCTGCAGCACAAAACAACAAATGCCCGAAAATCCAAAAATAAATATTTTTAGCTAAAGAATAATAACGGGTGTTAGAAATAGTATAAAACCTATATATAAATCTTATAATTTAAAGCTATACGGTTTGTTCAATAAAAACCTAACAACAAAGCCGGTACCGGAACTGAACTGAAAATGACAAATTTATTAGTCTGAAGAGCTAGAATAATTAACGAGACAATAAATATTGTACTAGAACTATTGTGTAAATAAAATTTATAAGTAACAAAATATATCAGTATTTTACCCGGTAGAAGACCCAAATTAACTTTATCAACCGAACAACGAAACAATAAGACTAGTGAGTTATTTTGCATATTATAACTTCACTTTAAAGTTTTGGGGCATTAATTTTTATAAAAACTTATATATATAATTATTAAAGTTTATAAAATTGCATATTACTTATAAAAAAAATATAACACCAACCCCCCCCCCCCAACACCTCACGGCTATAATGGGGCATTTCCCATGCCACTTAAGTCTTGTATTGTGTTGGCTTAATATGGATATGGTTTAGTGGCTTATGTGTTGTAAGAACATAATCACAACACTAAACCATTACCATTCCTTCATTTCTTTCATTCTCTCAAAACTCAACACTTCTACTTCCATTTTCCTTCATAAAAATCGGCCAAGACACCACCATATTCACCTTCACTTTTTAAAAACCAAACACAAAGAAATCAAGCTTGCATGAAGACCTTAAGATGATCTAAAGAGTTTGCAAAGATTAGGAGCTCACTTTGAAGATTGGAACTCTTGATCAACCCATTTTCTTCATCTTTTAGATCATCCCTAACCTTGTGTTAGTAGTAAGATCTTTAAACCTCATGTTATACTTTATATTTTATAAAAGTACACAAGATCATCTTAAAACATATTCAAAAACCCACTTGAAAATCACTAATAAATCTATGATCACTAATATAATTATGTGGTTTTCTTGATGATTATGGATGATCTTGAATTTGTCATAAACTAGTAAACTTGAATCTTGTAAATTTATGAATAAAAAGATGATCTAAACACATGCATGTTTAGATTAGCAAGATTCATTAACAAAAATAGTCAGGAACATGAGTTTATATTTTAAAGATGATCATACAAGTTATAGATTACTAAATAAAAGTTATGATTTAAATATTTTGTTTAAAAGTGATAATAAAGTTTCCATTTTAAAAAAGTTTAAAATTATAATAAGTTCATGACATTTTTGTTAATACATTTGTATAATATATGTGATTTGATGATGATATGAGTTAGAATAATTATTTAAACATGTTTATATAAACATGGAAAAACTTATATTTAAAGGAAACTATGGCAAACTTTTTATAAAATTAATCTTGATTAAGATATGATTAAACTAAAGATTTTGTGATTAAAAGTGATTAGGAACTTTAATCATGTTTAGATAAAGGTTTGGATAAAAAAAGTTAAGAATATAATTACTTATGTTTACTTAAACTAAAAAGGATATATATATATATATATAGGGTAAGGATCTGGAGTGAACAACATTATAAGAGTGAACTGATCTAAACCATTAATTTCCATCATCTTAAGGTTTTGACTAGTGGCATGATTGTAATTATTGAGTTTTGTTTTTTCTTTTAAATTTAATTAAAAAGGGTAATTATGTAATTACCTAATGGGAAGATTTTTAAAATCCGGAAACATTAAAAGTTTCCATATCTAGCGCCAGTTATTCGCACCTCCAAATTCGCTTATACACATGTGTACTATATATTATAAACTGGAAGTCTACAATAAAGTTGCACCAACGATTTATAGTAAATGCAGTATATTATACACATGTGTACTGTATGGTATCAACTGGAAGTTTGGATCAAAGATGAATACTCTCATGTAAGAATGCAGTAACTTAACATTATACACATGTGTACTGTATGGTATCAACTGGAAGTTTACAGCAAAGTTGCATCCCCTTATATAATAATGAATCATCTTAACAGTATATACATGCGTATTAAATGGTATCAACTGTACATTTACAACGAAACTACATCCTGATATATAATAATGCATATACTACATACTATACAGTACACATGTGTATAATGTACTGAATGGTAACAACTGGACGTTTACAACAAAACTGCATAATCACAAATAAAACCGTATCTTGCAAATATGTGTATAATGATCTTCGAAAACAGTTTATTAGCAAACGAATTTGATCTGATAAATTGCAAATACGTATAATCATCAAGTGATCTACGAAAAAATTAGAAAGATTGTAAATACCTAAAATGTAGGGATTTTGTAACCGGATATATTATTAAAAAGAAAAGATTTAAATGTAGATAAATGGAAAAATACGATCCTAACCTTGTCACATAAAAAGGAAATCAATGGCTAATATGAGTTCACACAGTTTACTATAAAGATATTGTTCACAAATGATCCTATATATATATATATATATATATATGATAAAAATATATATTTTGAAATCACCTAATATGTGTACATGTATTTTTGTATAAAAAAACTATATATTTTGATCATGTTGAATCAAATATAAAAATATATAAATGTTCAATTTTTGATAAAATATAATATCGGACAATTCGGAAAACTTGGACAATTCAAACAAAATAAAATATATGGTATAAACGAAACAAATGACAAAGGGGAAACGAATAAAATAATCGACGCGAACATAACGGTAAAAACAAACAAATCAACCGTTACACTTTATATTTACTAGGATTTATAAAAATTTAACTTATATACTAATAGTTTTTACAAAATTTTTTTATAAGTTATAAACATTTACCGGTAAGTATTTTAAAAATTTGGATTAAGCCCAACTAAACTAATAATTTGGACTAAGCCCATTTTTATAAAAATTATAATGGGCTAAACCAACTTTTTAAAAATACGTGGACTAGCCCATTTATATAAATTAGTTTGGGCTAGGCCCACTTATATAAAAAATCAAACTATTGGGCTAATCCCACTTTTATAAAAATTTACATGGGCTAAACTCACTTATATAAAAGTTAACTTTGGGCTAAGCCCACTTTTATAAAGAAAGAAATTGGGCTAATCCATTTCTATAAAAACTAACTTTGGGCTAAAGCCCACTTTTATAAAACTAAACTTGAGCTAATCAAATTTTTATAAACTATATTAGGCTAGGCCCAATCTTTCATTTTCACTTGGGCTAGACCAACTTTTACAAACCAATTGGGCTTAACTCACTTTAAACAAAACTAGGATTGGGCTCGGCCCACATACATAAAATAAATTGGGCTAGGCCCACATACATGAAACAAATTGGGCTAGGCCCACACATAGTAAGAAATTTGGGCTAGTCCCATACTTACAAAAGCTTTTGGGCTAGGCTCATATGTAATAAATTATTAGATTGAGTTATTTACAATTAAATTATGGACTAGGTCATTTACATGTAATCAATATATATATATATATGTATATATATATATGTATATGTATACCAACAATTACAAGTATAAAATTCAAGATAAAATACTTGTACGAAAAACGAACGAAAGCCTAAGTGTCTAATAGATTAGAACACTTGTAGGTCGAGAAACGAACAAAGTTTCAAGAATCAAATAGAGATTTGCACGGAACGCAAATCAGTGAGTTCATGTTTTCCCTTTTATTTTAACGTTTTTATGGTTTTTAAACGTGCGGGGATATATAGATGTTACATTTAGTATAGCTGGGAAATGAAAATATTTAGATCACATGTGAATAAGGCTCAAGCATTGGCACCATTAATGAATAACAGGAACCTAGGAACAAGGGGATAGATCTATTGGGTTTGGGCGAGCCCCACTCTATTACAGCAATAATAACAGATCGTATTAGAGTGCTTTTGTGTCTAAAACAAGTGTCTCTGACACAATAAATCATCAAGGGTTGGTTGCCACCTTATTTGGCATACAGATTAGTGTCCTTGCAACACACTAATGATCTTACAAGTTTCATTAAGCTATATTAAACGAATTTATTATTTCAAATATTTTTGAAGATTCATTTGATACGAAAATTTATAACATGAATTCACCAGCTTTTGTTGATGTCGTTTTCAAAACTAACATGTATTACATGAAACTAGTGGACGGCCTTCGTGGAAAAACATGTTCGTATGTTGTGCAGTCAAGACGTTATGTTTCATCTAGACTTTTGTTGTTATGTTTTATAAACTTATGTTGAAGTTTAAGTAATGACGCTAAACTTGTAGTATGTTTTAAAGACAAAAGTTATTATGTAAATTTTGTGTTAAATAAAAATATGGATGAATGTTTTGTTATGTAATACAATTGTCGTTTACTTTGTTGAATGCAACAATTGCCGCTCTGGCCACACCTCGCGACACACTTTTGCTTCATCAAAAACCGGGTGTGATAGACCTGGTATCAGAGCTTCAATTGTAGTCAACTAAGATTCTTTCGAGTCTGGTCTACAATTTCAAAATGGTCCTTTTATAAAAGTCGTAAATTGTTTACGATAAATAATGCAAGGACATTATACGAGATAGTCATAAATTGTTTACGATAAATAATGCAAGGACATTCTTACGAAGGTCCACTAGAACTAAACGATAAATAATGCAAGGACATTATACGAGATAGTCTTTGAGGATTAGACACGATAACAGTAAGATGAATCAGCATGATACATGACATGACATACATTGAAACTGAAATACAATTGCCCAAAAATTTATTATAAGTTGTTCACATATATGAGTCGTACGAATTATTTTGTCAGGACCATGTCTTTCGACTCCGACACCGATTCTATGGGATATGCTTCGAACGCCGATCATATACCATCAGATGATCCTGCCCCACCTGTTATCATCGTCATCTCCGATGACGAGCTTTCGGATAATGAGTGGATGAACATCGATTTCCAGCTTTTTGCCTTACCTAAGCCTGATCATGCCGATATTACTTTAAAGGATGATTTATTGGCTGTACCTCATTTTCATGAGATAGTCATATTCAGTCACCCTGAGGGTGAACATGTTGTTGCCTATGTCGCCATACCACTTAATGTGGTAGATCTGTTTGATGATGTGGTCGATGAGGACGGACACCCCGTACCTCCTATTGTTAATGTTGAGGATGATGTCATTCCAGTTATACATGTTGAGCATGTTGACGATGACCTTGGCATTGGTGAGGATTTTGACATTGCCATGTTATACGTAGCCCAGCCAGAGGCTACAGTTATTGACATTATATCGTCTGCACCTTCCACACCTCTGACCCTATCACCTATGCCTTCACCGATACCGTTGTACCACCATCTTCAGATATCTTACCAACGCATGTTGATACCATTTTACCAATCACATTCTACACCGATCATTTATCTGAGTCGGCACCACCATTGCATCCTTTGGGGGATGTCATACACCACACCGATCACCTGATACATCACCCTTCTGTTGGACCATCCCATTCTACTCTTGGTAGTACTTCTCAGTCCCTGATCATGCATCTCCTTATCCTTTTACTGGATCTATTTCTACTACTGCTACACTGACATTCAGTTCTTACCCAGACCCGTTTACTGCAAGTCCGTCACATGTTCCATACAGTCAGTCTATGACTGAGTATCCTCCTTTTATTCTGATCCCCACTACTGGAAGTCTGTCCCATCCCCCACCACATATGCATAGTACTGTTACATACCTTTCACCTTATATTATTGTTTCACATGACCAGCCACCTCTGGGCATGAGCCCATCCGACCCGTATCACCCGAACCATTTGCCACTCACCACCACTGAGTACAGACTCACCTCTACCGAGATACAGCTCAGTTTTTGTTTTGACGATTTGATGAACTTAATGCTCAACTTTCTGCTATTCGAGCATCTTAGAGTGCTCCATCATCATCATCCCAGCCACCACTACCCACATCATCACCTCCACCACCACCATCCCTATTTGTACCATCACTTACATCATCCCATGCAACCTCTTCATCACTTGAGAGGCTCATTAGTGCCATCGAGGAGGAGATGACGTACTTCTGCGGCGTAATCCGCGCATCTGCACCCCCACCTCCACCGTCAGTCTAGTTTGGTATGTAATTAGGTTTTGGAGGTAAAACATGTATCAGGATAGTAGAAGATTGAAGGATTTTGAAGGTATATATAAGTTAACATGAAGTCTCTAAAGATGCAATGCGAAGAAATATCTACTTTTGTTTATATATTGTATATAACTTGTATGTCGGATGATGAAACTCCGAATTATATTTTTGTACTTCGCAAAAATGATGTAACAAGTTGACAGTATATATATTTGAAAGTTGATTATCCTTCTTTTATAAGGCATTGTTGATTATTCATTATATTTGTGTCATGACGATATTTATATGGATATCTCACATGAGAGATAATTTGATTTATGTGACCTATATATATATATATATATATATATTATTGCCATATTTTTATTCTATTTGGTCCACGAATGACATTATCTATCTGAAATATTTTTATAGTTTCATCTATATGATTTTACAAATGAAGATCATGGCACCAAGAAGAAGGAGCATACATCAACTCCAAACTCCCCTACCCACTTCTCAAGTTGAACTTGATGCTTTATTGAATCAACGCATTGCGGATGCAATTGCTCAACATGAAGCAAATCACACCAATTTGAGGAATGAAGATAGGGCTCAAGCCCCACCAATAACAACAGATCCTACGAATGGTTGATTACTCATAACCTTACAAGAAATTTTCATTAATATTTTATTTGCAAAATAAATATTTTTGACTGTTAGGTCCTAGAACTGTGAGACTGAAGCATCAAATATACCCAACGGTTTATGGTAGCTAACTGGGCTTAACTGGGTTAGTTTGTATTAGGTTTGGACCTTGAATAGGTTATTTGGGCATGCCATAGGCCATGTGGGCCAGGCAAGCCCAAGGGAAGCCCATGAGGGGCATGGGCAAACCCTAGGTATAAATAGGATATTATGTCATTTCTAGGGTTAAGTTTTGGAGTAGACTATTAGGTTTTCTCTAGAGAACCTCCATCTTGTACTAGACGGTTTTGCTTGTTCAAGTAATAGCATCGTGTGCAAGGTGTTAAAGTGAATTCGTATTGTTCTTCATTGTTTCGGTTTTCTTGAATCATCACCAAGTTTGGATTCTGCCCATCCTTGGTGATTGTGTGATATGAGTGTTAGATCCGGATTACCGTGACTTTCAAGTGGTATCAGAGCTTGTTGAACCTGTTTTCGAGGCTCAGATCTGATATTACACGATTCTGTTCGGTTTCTGCTGAAGAACACGAAGAACACGAAGAAGATTCAAGCATTTCGGAACATTCAAGGATTTCAGATTTTCTGGTTGTATTTCGGATTGATTTTGGATTAATCTGCTGCATTTCGGATTTTCTGGTTGCATTTCGGATTGATTTCGGATTTTCTTCAAGGATTTCGGATAATCTTCAATAACTTTGGATTCGTAACTGTTCCGAATTCGGATAGACTTTCATTCCGGATCACTGTTCCGGATTCTCACTGTTGCTTTGTATCTGATAGCATTCCGGATTACTGTTCCGGATTCTCACTGTTGCTGTGCATCTGATAGCATTCCAGACTGAAACTGTGAGTCTCGGATTTCATCTCAGATACTGTTCTGAATCACCATCTTGGATTAGCATCTCGGATCACTGTTTGAGATTCCATCTCGGATTGTTAATCCAAGTTACTGTTCCGAATTTGGTATTGTTCCGAGTTGTACCCAAAAAGGTGGAAAGTTAACCAGCTGACATAACCGGAGTTAAACGTTTTCATGCACAGAATTTGATCCACAGACAATCGTAACAAACCGGTTGCACGGTTAGACTCGTGTGTTTTTTAGGGCAAAAAAAGGCACGAAAATTCCTAAAATCACTATCGGACATTATATATCGTTGGATTCGTATCATCGAGACGAGTCTAACGGTACATTTTGGTAAAAACAGTTTTCGGACATTTTTTATCATGTTTACCGGTCTGGTTTCGATTATCCGAAGATGTTTGTAGCCCAAGCTCAGCACTCGAACATAGCTCTCAGTCCAGCACAAATCAAAACCCGAGCCTACGGGATGAAGTGAACGAAAAGCTGAATGCGTTTATCGGAGACTACATCCGATTGCTGACTATGTGATGCGATTGCTTGACTGTGGAAGGCAAAAAGAGGATGTAAGGAATGATTTGAATAGCTTTTTGGGTGATGACAAAGACTCTTTTGTATCTTGGTTATGGGATCGTTTACAATCAAACCAAGATCTACAAGAGCTATATGCTAAATTAACAGAGTATCATCCTAAAGAAGTGTCCAAACAGATTTCAATAGCCCAGCAAGCAGCAATCAGCAGCCTAGCACCCCAAACTCAACCTCAAGCCCAAACTAACGCTGACAAATCTAGCTCGTCCATTGACACAGTCAACTATCTTTTGTGCACTGAACCTTGCAGGAATAGGGTTGCTCAACTCAGGGCTCTTAATTCCAAAATGACTGATGAATATAACAATGCAATGGCTCAGTGCAACAGCCTTCGAGAAAGCAACAAGTTACTCAAAGAAAAGGTTGAAGCACAAAAGAAAGATATAGCTCAGTTCCACCTGGACGTAAATCAACAGAAATGTTGGGTCCATGATTACAAAACCATATTAGAATCAAAAACCATGGAATGCGACTTGGTAAGAGTTGAGCTGGGACTTCTTACTGGAAAATATCAACAAAACGAAGTGAATATAAAGAAGTTTGATACATCCAGTAAGTTTGTTCAGGACGTGTGCAATGTGCAGCTGGCATATAAGGCGAACAAGGGGAAGGGTTTGGGATTCAATCAGGTTGCCCCACCGTATAATCACAACTACACAACAATACCTGAAACCGACGAAGATATTCAGAAAGCACAACATGTGGTGTATGATAAACCCAGTGATTATACGCCAGACGTACGGGAACCATCTGCTGCTGTTAACTCTTCAAATGAGTCAGCTGATGAAGAGACAGTTGATGTGAACAAGGCTCCAAGTGCGCAATCTGAACAATCTGAACCTTCTGCTACTGATGAAAAGGTTCAGAGCAAGCTTAAAGAGCAGAAAAGAGCAAATCGGAGACGAAGAAAGCAGAAGTCCAAACGTCAAGGACAATCAAGCTCTCCAAAATCATCAGTGGGAAGCAATAGCCCTCAAAAGGCTGGTGCTGTGAAAAATGTTTTTGTTAAGCCGGTCTTTAATGGCAAATGCAAGAACTATGCTTTTGACCGTGCCAGCAAAGCTTTTGGAAAGGTTGGGGAGATTTCTAAACAAGACTTGCAGTCTAAACAAAAGAAGAAGAATCCAAGGAAATCTCCACAACAGAAGAAGGCCCTTGCAAACGACAAGTACAGACATCCAAATTTATCTTCGTCTGCAAGAAATGTGCAAGGATATCAAACACAGAAGGGATCAGTTCATCCTTCAAGGCCTGCACGAACAAATCAAGCCGATCAGAATGCTTTACATGTGAAAAGACAAACGTTCTTCAATTGTGGCATTCCTGGTCACATTGCTCGAAAATGTACACCATGTTCCGTGTCATGCTAAAAATCAGAAGGTTACACCAAAGAATAACAACCATTCCAAGCCGATGAAGGTATCATCACCTAAGGCAATGAAGAATGTGAGTCCCAAGGTTAAACCATCTGATAGGGATTGGAATGTTGCCAAAAACAAACGCAAGGCTTTTCAGAAACAAAAATCTGTTTCTAAAATGACTAAACCTGAAACAGCCAAAGTAGCTCAATCAAAGGCAACTACCACGTTTGTTAAAATGAAACAGATTTGGAAACCCAAACCCAAATCCAACTCAGCAGCAACATCAGCAATTTTCGAAACAAAAGGGGACTTGTGTCTTAAAGAAGTGTCTTATTTTTATGCTTCAGGGAAACCCAGGACCACGATGGCCTGGGTCCCACTGTCTTACTAATCTCCTTATTTTTCAGGAACAACCAAGGAGGAGCTGTTGACAATCTCTGGAATGTTGTTAGCGGTTGTTCCAGGGACATGAAGGGTAACATCTCACTGTTGCAAAAAGGTTCAAATTTTTACGATTGTTATGTTTCCTTTGGAGGAGATGAGGTAAGAAAAGATCAGCGAAAAGGTACGATTTAAATTTCGTGCTTTAATGTTGAAATTGATTAGTTTTTAATCTAATGACGGAACGGTTAAGCAAAAATAACAAAAATATTTTCCTTTTCATTTCGTTTAAAACTTTGTGCATATGTTTTCTTTATTAGGTAAATTTGTGCATAATGTATGATGCATAAATTTATGGGGAAGAGGGTGATATATGTATATATGTATTGTTTGAGTGGGAGAAAATTAGAAAAATACAAAAACATTATTTGAAAAACAGAAAAATACAAAAATAAAATGTCATGGGAAATGAAATGAATATTCGTGATAAAGGGCATGACTGACACATGTAAGGTGTCGTAGCTGAAAAGACTAGGATCTAATGTGATGTGTCGGGGCTTAACGCTCAAAGTGATTAAAAGATACTAAGTGGTATAAACAAAACAAACTATGTATCTTGTGTGTAACATACCATCGGCGTATGATTTTATGGTCTTAAATCTTGTGTTGATAGATAGCCAACATCTGAGGTTTCGGGTCTTTATACTGTTGAGTCATCCGGGGATATCTTGGCTGCCCTTCTGTTGCATCCAGACTATATGCAGACCTAGGCATAGTCGGAATATCCTTATAAGAGCCAAATCAAAAGGGCCAAAATCTTAAAAGAAAGGAAATCTCATCATGAGAAAATTCCATGAATTCAAACATACCAAATAAGGTATTTGCCTCCATGAATTCAAACATACCAAATAAGGTATTTGCCTAACCCTCAATAGATACTATTGGTCTCTCTGCTGTACGGAAGTACTGAGCTGTTCACCAATAGTCTGACGTTGTAAAAATAAAGGATGGTCTCAGTATACTCACCTGCTACGATGAATCGTTGTGCTTACCTTGATCGTGGGGGTATGTCATGGTGTAGGACGCACGAATATTATAGTATAATACTACCTTAAACATATCACGAAGTTGAAAAATGAAAGTTAAGCGTTTAAGTTTAAATGGACAAACATATTGGCAATCATTTAGACCAGTCAAAATAAGTTCGTAATGAAAAGTGTTCCTTGGTCCGCCTGAAAACGATTTTGATCCCATTGCAATATGTATGCTTGTAACTATTGAATTAGTTTCTTTGTTTATTTGTGCTTCTGTCTATATTCTTATATTTAAAAATTAAAAAAAGTAAAAAATAGAAAATTCAAAAATCCAAAAATAGAGTGCTTTATTTGTTTATTAAAAATCATTACTAACCGTTCTTGAAGATTTGACTAATCATCAAAGGATGAAACAAATTTGAATTTTGATCTGAGTACAAGTACTTAGATGTACCAGGTGTTCATGCGGGTACTCTCTATGTTGCATAAGAATGTTTGCTTATAAATTTCTAAGAATTGTGCAGATCTTGATTTAGATCAAGAAACAGGGGTTGCTGAAATTGAGATGATGTTAGTTTCCGACAAAGCATGAAGCATCACAATAGCAAAGTGTACCTGAGTCAGAAGAATAAGAGTCCAGTCATCGTCTGGCAGTGATAGTAAATTTGAAGAAGTACCCGAGAACATGCTTGCTTGAAAGAGAAAGATTGTAGAAGAAAAGAGCTGCTGAGATTCCTCCTTTCGCATTCTTTTTGACAAAGATGTTTCAAGCAAAGCTGATCGAGATCCTGATATGAGGCTAACCACAAGAGCAGAAGAAAGAAACCCGATGCTGAGAGTTCGTTGAAGAGCGAGGTCATAAAAGTATGAGACTGACTTCCACAACACTTGCAGCATAGCGACAACCATAGACTCCGTCGAGGACGTTGTTGAATTAAGGCTATAAAGACAATTTGATGCATCAGTCTACGGGGAGATTGTTAGGTCCTAGAAGTGTGAGACTGAAGCATCAAATACACGCAACAGTTTATGGTAGCTAACTGGACTTAACAGGGTTAGTTTGTATTGGGTTTGGACCTTGAATAGGTCATTTGGGCATGCCATAGGCCATGTGGGCTAGGCAAGCCCAAGAGAAGCCCATGAGGGGCATGGGCAAACCCTAGGTTTAAATAGGATATTATGTCATTTCTAGGGTTAAGTTTTTGGGGTAGACTATTAGGTTTTTTCTAGAGAACCTCCATCTTGTACTAGACGGTTTTGCTTGTTCAAGTAATAGAATCGTGTGCAAGGTGTTAAAGTGAATTAGTATTGTTCTTCATCGTTTCGGTTTTCTTAAATCATCACCAAGTTTGGATTCCGCTCATCCTTGGTGATTGTGTGATATCAGTGTTAGATCCGGTTTACCGGGACTTACACTGACAATTTCGAGAACCAACATTTCAGGATGCACATATAAGAAATTTTTTGATTGCAAACCATTGAACTTTTATGGCACAGGCGGAGCTGTAACATTTGTTCGATGGACCGAAAAGATGGATTCTGTAATCCGCATGAGTAATTGTTCCCCTAACCAAATTGTATTGTATGTTTCGGGATTGTTAATTGATGAAGCTTTATCATGGTGGAAGCTGCAAGTACAAACATTAGGAGATGTAGCAGCATACGCTATCAATTGGGAAAGACTGAAGGAAGTGATGCGTGAGAAGTATTGTTCAAGGGCAAAACTACAAAAGTTGGAAACAGAGTTTTGGAATCTAGCAATGGTCGGATCTGACATCTATGGCTATACTTAGCAATTTCACGACCTCTCACGAGTCATTCCATATATGGTAACCCCCAATTCAAACATATCGAACAATACAGTTGGGGATTAGCTCCGGAAATCCAAGTATGGTTACTTCGTCACCTCCAGCAACCATCACCGAGGCAATCGCGATTGCAGTAAGCCTTACCGAAGAAGCGTTAAGAATGAATAAGTTTTCAAGAAAGAATGTGGAGATGCCCAAGGAGACACATGAAGAATCAACCTCACATGGGAATAAGAGTGTGACATCCCGGTTTTTCAGATATCTTAAACACACTACTTCACGGTTATTCATTCCTACGCTAAATTGATTCGGAGATTTAATTTACACGCTCGAAATAATTACGCTAACTTTGTGAACTTATCAAGTGAACTACGTGCTATGTGTATTAAACGTTTATAAGTTCGGTGAGTTATTATGTTATGTTTCGATTTCGTGATTTTTAGTTATAAAAATATATATATAGTAAATATATAGACGAATCGAACCGAGCCGCGAAACGAGTCGACCTCATTTCCTTGCGACTCAAGGGACTAACCAAAACTTGAGGTTCAAGTTATAGACCCAAACCGCCCCACCTAAGCCCTTTGCGGCCGCCAGGACCAAACCGCAAACCCTTTTCCTTTTCTTTTCTTTCTTGCACTATATAAAGACATATATGCATGAGTTAAGTTTCAAAAAAAAAAAAAAAACACACACACACACAAACCCTAGCTCCAAAGACCGACGGCAGCCTTCTCCTCATTCCCTCTCTCGGTCGCGATCCCCTTGATTACCCGAATCGATTTCCAATCTCGTTCCCGGTGCGTTAATCCTCATTGTTAAAGGTTAGGGTTTGTCATTGTTTTGCAAAGTCATATTAGGGTTATAAACTCTTGATCATGCTTGTATGTAATGGTAGAATCATTATTATGAAAGTGTATGATGTTAGTTCGATAAATTATGCGAGTTTGCGATTATGATGATTAGTTGGAATCAACAATCATTAGGCTGCGTTTTGTGATAAAAACCATATATTATGATTAGGGTTTGCATGAGTATGATGTACATGATGATATATGATTGATAAATCTGTTCTTGATCGTTTATATTTCTCGATTGTTTAAGCGTGTTATATTGCGATAAAATGTTGAAATCAGGATGCTGAATGGTGTTTACAGCCAACTTCAACTGGCTGTAACTTGGTTATTATTTATCGAAAAACGGATTTTCTGAAGCCTAAAACGTATATTTTTGAAAAACGCTTCTAATGGCGCTGGATTCATATTTTTCTGAGGACGTTTGATATTTTTAAGTGGCCAATTAAGTGCAGTAACTGAAGCTGTGAAAATTCTGAAAATTTGTTAGTTGTTTATCGAGTCGGATCTCATAATCTGTAGAGAGTCGAATCACGAAAATTGTACAGCAACTGGAGATGGAAATTTCCGGGAAACTCCCACTGGAATTTTGTCAATTGGATGAACGGTGATTTTTAAATAAATTCTCCCGTGGACTGCAGTCAGAAAGCGACGAATCTGACTGCAGTCTAGTATATTAATAATTATGAATAATTAGTAAAGTGTTAGGACTTGAATGATTTTCATAAAATTCTATAGTTTAGTTATCACCTTCTGTAAAAAAATTGGAATTTTTGAAACGTTGGAACTATTTTATAAAAATCCTCGAAAACAGCCTAATTATGAGTATACAAGCTGAAAATTGATAACTTGCGAATGTGTGTACCAATGTGTTGCATGGATTGAATTGTGTTCATGATCACTATGTTGGTATGATGATACTTGCATGCATGATTGGGTTTTAGGATTTTGTTATTGTGTGTACCGCATTGTGTGTTAGCTATGTGTAGGGTTTGTATTGATGTGATTCACACACTAACTTTAAATCAATTGACATGTTAGGACGCAATTAACGGTCCCATCATTTGCTACTTCTGTGTTACACTAACCGAGCAACTAAAGGTGAGTTCACGGCCCCTAATTTTATCCGGTTTTAAACAACAGGGGGGAGAAACATGTATACACTCTACAACTCTATCTCTTTACGTTATACGAAATTAACGTCATTAAACTATTCGGTAACTAAGTTAATGTTAATGTACGTTATGGTCACTAAGCAGCTATATCACACAAGTCCTCGACAAACTCTCGGATCGTTAGTATTGGGTTAGATAGCGGGGAAATTATAAGTAGTACTACTGGGCCCGACAAGCCCCACCCGAGCTAGTCACGCTAGCTGACCGGGTATGGTCAACGGGTGAATAATTTGGCCTAACTTCGCCATGGTCAGTGATAGGCCTGGCAACACGGAGGCACAACAGTCAGCTTCGATCGCGAACACTTACGTGACATAACTTTAGGCTAGCTACCTACATGTTACCATTGAACTTAATTACGAATCAACAATATTATTCCGGGTTAGGGATAATGGAACCAACAACATTGTTATTCCGGGTTAGGAATAATGGAACATTGATATTATTCCGGGTAAGGAATAATGGAACCATCAGTATTATTCCGGGTTGGGAATAATGGAACTAAGTCGTTATCCCGGGTTAGGGATAACGGGGGAAACAAACTTATAACCGAACTAATGAACATATAAAAACTTGTGAACTCACTCTTCTTTAATGTTGACACTTGTTTCTTTACATGTTTCTCAGGACGCTAGGAGCTCTAGGTGCACTCACTTGCATTGATCAAGACATCTTTTTATCGAGTCTCATTTACGAATATTGTTTGAGTTTTTCTTTAGTTTTGGCGTTCGTGTTGGCGCCCGTTCCTTTACTTTACTTTAATGCTTCCGCTCAAATTTAAAAACTAATGCTTCCGCTAAACATTGAACCAAACTAAGACAATCTAAAATTAACTATGAATGGTTAAACAAATTATTTTGGAAAACGTATTAACAAATCATACAGAGTCGTTCGACGTTACTAGTGTCTCAGATTCTGGTTTGTTCACACGCCTCACGGTAAAACTCCGCAAGTGGAAATTGAGGGTGTGACAGATTGGTATCAGAGCCTCTAGCTATAGAGAACCAGGTTTGCATTAAAAGTAGACCTAAACTATAGCTGATCACACGACACTAGACTTAGTTTGGCACTGAACTGTTATATCTTGTTATGTGTTGTACCACAACTGTGTTATGTAAAATATGAATGCATAATTGAAATGAATGCAACTCATAACTAACTACACAACCCAACAGGCAATGTCATCATCATCATCATCCGACAAACTTTTGCAACCAAGGGCGCCGGAGAAGGCACCTATGGTGGAACCCTCACCACCTCATGGCGTGGAGACACGCTCATCTGTTAGAAAAAGGCTCGCTCTAGGAGAGGAGTCGTCCTCACGCCCGACCATCGCTATGCCGGTCGAACCGGTTAACTCGTTAGAAGTAGGGAACGACCAACTTAGAGATATGAAAAGAAAGCAACAAGAACAACTAGAGAGAATGCATGAAACCATCCTAGCACAGGGATGGATGATACGACAATTAACAGGTAAGACTGGATCGCTCGAGGAAGAGCAACATGAGGGTAAGATAGCTCGTAACACTTTAGCTAGAGATCTTCGTGCTGAGCAGCTAAGGGCTGACTGGCTCGAAACAGAGTTCTTGAGTCTAGCTGGAGAATTCAAGAAGTAGAACAGAATCAGGCACCTGTACCAGTACCTGCACCAGCACCGGCCCCTCCAGTGCCGGTAGAGGAAGAAGAGGAGGATCCCGTGGAGGATCCAGAGGAGGATCCAGAAGAGGATCCAGAGGAGGATCCGGAGGAAGACCCAGCTATAGAAGCTGGAAACGCCGCGGAGGATGACGGCAACGATAGCGATTTGGGGGATGGAGACATAGAAGACTGACACGTCTCGCTTATTCCATTTGCTTTCCTTCTGTCTATTTATTTTCCTACTTATGTTTAAACTTGAGAATATAGTAAACTGATATGTTTGGTTGGCATTTTGTAAGACGTTGAAATTTTATTTAATCGAATATTTCTTTTGACTGTTTAATTTATTTGGGTTGACATAATTTGAGGAATTATTTAAGTATGAATAGGATAACTATATTGGATATATAGACTTATCGGTGTGTGTTTATGTTGTCTTACGAAGATCTAAAATGGCAACTGGACGTCGCGGAAACCTCAACATAACGCCCGAAGAATTAGCCGCAATGCTCCAAGAACACGTGAATGCTGCTCTAGCAGGTGTTCAAAACCAACCAGCAGGTAACCATTATTAAATTTTCATGGGAAAATCTAATAGTTGGGCTAGTAGAATTTCTCGCTGACTACCTGTCCTCTGTCAGCAGGAGGGGGTCTTAACCCCTACAAGATGTTTCTCGATGCGAAGCCGAGCAAATTCACGGGTGCAGAAGGACCTATAGTGTAACACCCCAACCGATGGCGGAAACATCGGGATGAGACGAAAACGAGATTGCTCATTGCTCACAACATTATTAAGTGACAATAACTAATTAAACCATATTTCATTTCATAAGAATTGTCAAATACATCAATGTAACAAAACAAAGAACAATACAACATTTGCAAAGTCATAACAAAATTGATACATCGACATTAAACCTAACGTCTAATTTGTATCTAGTCCTTGCTATATTGTTTTCATAGCATCATCTCCTTCAACCTGTAACATGTTTTAAAATAATGTCAATGCGAAAGCAAAGGCGAGTACACAAGTTTAGGCATAGCATACGTATACGAATAAGCTTTAACAATCCTCATGGCAACCAAATATATACAAGAGCAATATCAAGGAATGCAATACTAATAATCAAACCCTTAACGCAATCACGATGTTTTAACACGACCTCACGAATAACACGATGGAGGTGGATGCGTGAATTCCTATAGCGCTAAGCATGTCAAACGAAGGCTAAAAATAGTTAATGACTAAAGCATAGCAATACGAATATCCAAGACAAGCATCAAGTATAAGATTCAAGCTTTCATGAATATGGGATCGTTTGTGTGTTTCATAAAGTTTAAGTGTTCGTGATTTTGTATATGGAAACATGTTACACCCGAAAAGTGTTATAAACAAAGTGGGTCGAGGGTACTCACGGTTTTGCTAAGTCTTTTCTACACTTGACAACCCGTGAAGACGTTGGTTCGAGGATGACAACGAATTATCCTACAAGAGGAAACAAGGCGTATGAGTATAGAGTTTCAACGGGAGATTAGGAGTATTCGAGCATGATAAAAAAAATATGTTTGATAAAGTATTATGATACGAAAGTATTCACTAAGATGTAACACTCGTTCTTGACACTATAGTAACTCTTACGAGTTTGGGTGTGATTTCATAGGTTCGGGGCCTATTAGAATCGTGACAAGGAATTACATACTTTTATGTTAAACTTAATAACTTGATAGGTGATTATAAGTTCATTATCAAGGTTTCGGTTTTAGAATTATAATATAGTTATATATATATCATTATAATCATGTAGGAGGTGGGAGGATGAACCATCCACTTTGTAACCTCTAGTGTCATGTATGTCAAGTATGAGGTGGGAGGTTAAACCATCCACTTTGAACCTCGGATTATGTTCACCACTACACCAGTTACCATTCGTAAAAAGGAGGGTACAAGAACTATATACTATACAAGAATGTAAAGACAAGAATGATGAGGTGTCATCTAGATACCAAGTAGCCAAGTATTCAACAACCCGACGAGCACACGAGGACAATCGTCAACAGCTTTGTGGGGTTGTGACACTTTAAGTCTAGCAAACTATCTTGGGATCTTGATGAAAAATCATCAAGTGATGTGTGGTCTCAAGTTAGAATAGCCCAAGCTTCCTTGGTGGACACACATGAACAAGTTTAAGAACTTGCATCACTTGTGAGCTCAATGCTCTTCAAAAACAGGAAGTTCAGGGTGTTAAAACAGCCCTTAGTTCATGTTAACAAGCTTGGTTAGGCTTTACTAATCATAAGCTTGATTGTAAGCACAAGAACACAATTAAAACACAAGTTTGATAAAAGTTTAGACAAAACAGAAAGTTTGTGGACATTTTGGGGCATTTCCAGGTCTGGATTCTCCATGGAGAAACCTAGGAATTCAACCCAAAGTTTATCCAAGCAAGTAGGAAAAAGAATGGAGTGATTTCATTAAGAAATGAGTGAGTTACACTCACTTTAGTAAGAGGTATACAATCTGCTCAAAAATCTGATGTTGCAAGGATCTTGAGGTGATTTGAGAGTGATTTGAGAGAGATTAAAGTGTAAAAATGCTTGGATTAGAGGTGGGTTTTATAGGGGAAGGATTAGGGTTAGTTAGGTGGGGTTTAAGTGGGTAATTAATGGTAAAAGTTCAAAAAATTAACCAAAAACCCGCCCAAATGGTTGCTGTCCGCGCTTGTTGCCTTTCAGCTCGACCGGGAACAAAGCATATAAGGCTTTTGTTCCCGGGTTACTTCAGATTGATGGCGAGTGGCGGAGTGGTTAAGGCGCTGCATGTTGAACCGGAGGTCCCGGGTTCGAGTCCCGCGGATCCGGTTTTGTTTGATTATTATTATTTCTTTTTATTTTTAATCAAAACTCAATAATTCAGTTTCACAATTGGCAGGAAAGACCCCTGAAGTTCAAGAATCCAATAATTACACTTTAAACCTTGGACTTTATTAAAGAAGATATATATTAACATTTAAATTCAAAATGTTATATATATATATATATATATATATATAAAATTAGCATTTTAATTTTTTTGTAAAAAGAAATTAATTAATTTTATTAACTAATTTAATTAATTAATTTAATTAATTATCTAATTAATTTAATTAATTAACTTAATAAATGAATAGGTAATTATATTTTCGTAACGAATTTAGTTTAACGATTACAAGTTTCACATTTAAGTCTCAATTACGCATACATACCATGTTTGCAAGTTACGTTTACGATTGAGAGTACCGCGAATATGTTTACATGTTTAAAGTATGAACAAGTATAAGTGTAACAGGACTATGATTAACATAATATGGGTAAAATACGAGTTTCTCATTACAATCCAAGTCTCGGTTTACAATATTTACAACGAAAGACGAATACAAGATACAATGCTTACTAAAAATAGAAGTACGATACAAGGTTTCCAAATATAGAAAGTATAGAAACGCGGAGCGTTACAGTCTCCCCTCCTTTAGGAAATTTTGTCCCGAAATTTAGGAAGATGTAACGAAGAGATATGGATACTTAGTCTTCATATCACTTTCAAGTTCCCAAGTGAATTCGGCGCCACGTTTACCTTCCCATCGAACCTTGACAATGGGAATACGACTGCGCCTCAGTTGCTTGGTTCCTCGGTCCATGATTTCGACCGGTTTTTCCACAAAGTGCAAAGTATCGTTGATCTGAAGATCTTCGAGTGGAACTTGAAGTCCTTCTTCGGCTAGACACTTCTTCAAATTCGAAACATGAAACACAGGATGAACATTGCTGAGCGTTTGAGGTAGATCCAGTCGATACGCTACCTTGCCTATCCTTTCGAGAATCTTGAAAGGACCCACATAGCGAGGAGCGAGTTTGCCTTTCTTACCAAAACGAACAACACCTTTCCAAGGTGCAACCTTGAGAAGTACGTGGTCACCTATGTTGAATTCCAAAGGTTTGCGTCTTCTATCAGCATAGCTCTTTTGTCGGCTTCGAGCTTTGAGCAAGTTGTCACGAATCTGTAGGATCTTGTCCGTCGTCTCTTGTATAAGTTCTGGACCGGTGAGTTGTACGTCTCCGATCTCGTGCCAACAAATAGGCGAACGGCATTTACGACCATTCAGTGCTTCAAATGGAGCCATTTGAATACTTGCGTGATAGCTGTTGTTGTATGAGAATTCTACCAAGGGTAAGTGTGAATCCCAGTTGCCGCCAAAATCGATTACGCATGATCGAAGCATATCCTTTAGAGTTTGGATAGTACGCTCGGTCTGACCGTCAGATTGAGGATGAAAAGCGGTGCTAAGATTCAAACGAGTGCCAAGGGTGGATTGGAAAGTTTGCCAAAGGCGAGAAGTGAAACGAGCATCACGATCAGAAATAATATCAAGAGGAGTACCGTGACGACTAATTATTTCACTTGTGTAGATACGAGCCAATTTCTCGACCTTGTAATCTTCACGAATGGCGAGGAAGTGTGCGAATTTGGTCAAACGATCGATGATGACCCAAATGCTGTCGTGACCAGACGAGGTACGAGGCAATTTTGTGATGAAATCCATGGCTATGCTCTCCCATTTCCACACCGGAATTTCTGGTTGTTCGAGCAAACTGGAGGGACGTTGATGTTCTGGCTTGACTTTGGAACACGTAAGGCATTTGGAGACGTAGAGAGCGATATCACGTTTCATTCCAGGCCACCAATAGGATGCGCGCAAGTCATGATACATCTTATCAGCTACAGGATGAACGGAGTATCGGGATTTGTGGGCTTCGTCCATCAAAGTAGTCCGAAGATTGAGACGATCGGGAATCCAAATGCGACTATGGTAGTAAAGAATACCATCAGGCTTAGCTTCGAGTGGGTTTTCGATTCCACAATTTAACTCGTTATCGAGGTTACCCTCGTTCATGACGGCAAATTGTGCTTGTCGAATCAACTCATTGAGTTTTCCCACGATTTGGTAGCAACGAGCACTCTTGACATGAGTCTTACGACTAAGTGCATCGGCCACGACATTCGCCTTACCAGGGTGGTAGCGGATATCGCAGTCATAGTCGTTTAACAATTCTACCCAACGACGTTGACGCATGTTGAGTTCCTTTTGATCAAAGATGTGTTGGAGGCTCTTATGGTCAGTAAAGACCGTACACTTTGTACCATAAAGGTAGTGTCGCCAAATCTTTAATGCAAAAACAACTGCACCAAGTTCAAGGTCGTGAGTAGTATAGTTTTTCTCATGAATTTTGAGTTGTCTCGACGAGTAAGCGATTACTTTGTCCCGTTGCATGAGAACGCAACCAAGACCCTGGTTAGAGGCATCGCAATACACGACGAAATCGTCGTTCCCACCGGGGAGAGTGAGAATAGGAGCATTACAAAGCATGTCCTTGAGCGTTTGGAAAGATTCTTCTTGTTCGGGACCCCAAACAAAAGGTTTATCTTTTTGAGTCAACGAAGTCAAAGGAACGGCAATCTTCGAGAAGTTCGAGATGAAACGGCGATAATACCCAGCTAGGCCAAGAAACGAACGAATTTCAGAGGGCGACTTAGGTGCAATCCAATTCTTCACAGCTTCTATCTTTGCAGGGTCAACACGAATACCAAGTTCATTGATGGTGTGACCTAAGAATTGAACCTCTTTTAGCCAAAATTCACACTTGGAGAATTTGGCATAAAGACGTTCGGTTTGTAAAAGTTGAAGAATAAGACGCAAATGTTGTCCATGTTCTTCTTTCGTCTTATGGTAGATTAGGATATCGTCGATGAATACAATGACGAAATGATCGAGAAAAGGCTTACACACACGGTTCATAAGATCCATAAACACTGCAGGAGCGTTGGTCAAACCAAAAGGCATGACCACGAACTCGTAGTGTCCATAACGTGTGCGAAATGCGGTTTTGGGTACATCTTCCTCGAAAACCCGAAGTTGATGATAGCCAGAACGGAGATCAACCTTTGAAAAGCACTTCGCCCCTTGCAATTGATCGAAGAGATCGTCAATACGAGGAAGTGGGTATCGGTTTTTGACTGTAAGTTTATTGAGCTCACGATAATCAATGCACATCCGAAAAGACCCATCTTTCTTCTTGATGAACAACACGGGAGCGCCCCAAGGGGAAGTACTAGGGCGTATAAAGCCTTTATCAAGAAGCTCTTGAAGTTGGCTTGATAGCTCTTGCATCTCCGAGGGTGCTAAACGATAGGGAGCCTTCGCAACAGGAGTTGCGCCAGGAATGAGGTCAATATGAAAATCGACAGCTCGAGGAGGCGGAGGACCAGGGAGATCC
The DNA here is from genome assembly GCA_947069175.1 of Scalesia atractyloides. Lineage (NCBI taxonomy): Eukaryota > Viridiplantae > Streptophyta > Magnoliopsida > Asterales > Asteraceae > Scalesia > Scalesia atractyloides. Next base: position 37,473,207 of record CAMTDV010000008.1, on the reverse strand, counting down.
TCGGGGAAAACAGAAGGGAACTCACAAACGATAGGAACATCACTTATGCTAGGACCTTTGTCTTTCTTTTCCACAACGTGGGCGAGAAAGGCAAAGTACTCCTTACGCAAGTACTTGTTCGCTTTGATGCATGACATAAGCTTGAGACCCTTAGAAGGTTTCTCACCATAGACGTGTAAAGAGTCACCTTGAGGTAGGGGAAGACGAATGAATTTCTCAGAACAAACGACTTCAGCATGAACTCGCTTAAGCCAGTCCACGCCTACTATGACGTCAAAGCTACCCATTTGCATAGGTATGAGGTCGATGGAAAACTTATGATCGTTTAAGATTAGGGAGCAACCAGAAAGAATAGAGTCAACGGAGATGGTCTTACCATTAGCGACTTCGACAGCAAAAGGATTAGGCATTTTAGTTCGTTCGCACTTAAGCAAGGGTTCAAATTCAATGGATACAAAACTTCTATCCGCGCCAGTATCAAACAGACAAGTAGCATAGATATGGTTCACAAGGAACGTACCAGTGATGACGTCATTCGAACTTTGGGCTTGAGCTGAGGTGAGAACAAAAGCTCGTCCTTTCGCAGGTTCGGTTTGTTGTTGCTGTTGGTTGTTGGTGCGTTTCGGGCAAACGTTGGCGAAATGGTTAGGATCGCCACAATTGTAGTAGGTTCGACCAGGTGTAGCTTGGGTTTGGCGGTTTGGGTTAGGATTGGGTAAAAGGGCTTGGGTTTGCTGGTTCTGGGGTAGGCGATAGTAGTTGGAGAGGTGTCCCAACCTATTACAGTTGGCACATTTTTGGCATGAGGTGCCAACAGGGTGATGGTAGTTGCAAGTGGTACACTTGGGGTGAGAGCCAATGTAACCTTGTCCAGGTTGGTTGGTGTTTTGGGTAGGCGGAGTGACGACAACATTGTTTTGAGAAGAAGCCTTCCGCTTCTTGTTCTTGTTGTGGGGCTTCTTGGCTGGAGGGGTAGGTGATTCGGTGGTGTTGGCTATGGCTTGGTGCGCATGCTTCGTAGGGACCTTGTCGTAGGCCCCCTGAAGGATGCAGTTATGGTTGAGTTGGAGGGTTATGGCATAGGCTTCCTCGAGGGTTTTCGGGTTGGCTGCGGCTACATGGTTCATGATCACCGGTGAGAGGCAACGGATGAGCTTGGCGATTGACTTGGGAACAGTATCGACTTGCCCAGGGCAAATGATACTTAACTGTTTAAAGCGCGCAATCAATCCTTCAGCGTCGCTCCCCTGTTGTGTGAGATTCCAGAACTCGTTTTCAAGTTTCTGGGTCTCATGGGGAGGACAGAATTGCTCCTTCATGAGCTCCTTAAGCTCTTCCCAAGTCATCGCATGGGCTGCTTCGTTTCCACGCGTGTTTCGTTCGGTGGTCCACCACTCGAGGGCTCTCTTGCGGAAGCCCCCGGTGGCATTAAGGGTTCGGAGTTCCTCAGGGCAGCCGCCCTGAAGGAAGATAAGCTCCACTGAATCAAACCAATTGATCATGGCGGTAACACCGTCCATGCCAGTGAATTCCACTGGTTTATAAGCCATGAAATGCTTGAATTGGTATGATGGTTTGGGGGTATCAGGTTTGGAATCAGCGGATGATTTAGGTGTGGCTTCGGCGTGTATGGTGTGGATTTGGCTAACAATGTCGGGTATGATCTTAGCCAATTGCCCGGCCATTTGCTCCGAAACGAGCCCAATCAGTTCTTGCTTCGATATCGAGTCCTCGTTGTTGGATTCCTTCTGGGAATCCGTCTTCTTGGACTTCTTGAGGCGGTTTAACGAGTTACGGAAAGGAGGCATCTAGAGGTTGTAAACAAGACAAAAGCATGAGACTTGATTGTAATAAAGAAAATAGGTTTTGCATGCATGAGTATTAATAAAATTCACATAAGTCTCACATAAGAAACATGTGTTCATCAAGTATGGTTCACATGGTTTGCATGAGTTCAACAAGTATAACATGTATACTCACGTATGAATACAAAAAAGAGTATAAATTTAGTTTGTTCACGAGGATTAGTATTGTTTTTGATTGCGATAAACGTGCGAGTGTGTAACGGTTTGAAATGAACGAGGTAACAAGTATCAAAACACATAAAATTTGAGTCACATAAAAAGAATAGGCTCGTAAAACATGGGAATGATTCGGGTAGAGAATTGTCGACAATTCCAAAGTGAATCGAAGATCTTTTCGAATTAGAGAAACGTGCTTTGGCTATAGGTAAAATGCTCTCATCGAGAAGCGACTAACGACATTTTACCCTTCCAGTTACTACACGTCTCTAACCGATCGGAAAAATCGAGACTTTGGCGAGAGCGAAAATCAAGGAATGGTACTTAATCGACAAGGTGCGGGTTTCACCCCTAACTTGACGATTTCGTACCCTAAGTGTGGTTGGTACTTACCAAACGAAGAGCAAATTTCGATTCGTTGGTAAGGGTCCACTAGAGTTTTGAGTTGGAAATTTTCCATCAAGGTTTGGATTTCACTCCTAACTCGATGGCATAATTGCGTTCAAAAAGAATAAGTATAGCGGATTGAGAGTTGTTCACCAAATTGCGGTTTTCACACCTATTTTAGTGAAGTCGTCTCGTTTATATTACGAGTGTCTTCAAGCGTCCAAACGTGTATTGTGTAAAAGTGTCTTAGGAAGACACCATGTATATGTATTAAGACCAAAAGGAAAGAGAGAAGCAAAGTAGGAAGCATAAAGTTTTAAGCATAATCAAGAATGGTCACAACGGGTACTTAGAACTATAGACTAGGTCGAACATGGCAATTCTACCTAATTCCCTATAGTTATGGCTCTGATACCAATCTGTAACACCCCAACCGATGGCGGAAACATCGGGATGAGACGAAAACGAGATTGCTCATTGCTCACAACATTATTAAGTGACAATAATTAATTAAACCATATTTCATTTCATAAGAATTGTCAAATACATCAATGTAACAAAACAAAGAACAATACAACATTTGCAAAGTCATAACAAAATTGATACATCGACATTAAACCTAACGTCTAATTTGTATCTAGTCCTTGCTATATTGTTTTCATAGCATCATCTCCTTCAACCTGTAACATGTTTTAAAATAATGTCAATGCGAAAGCAAAGGCGAGTACACAAGTTTAGGCATAGCATACGTATACGAATAAGTTTAAACAATCCTCATGGCAACCAAATCTATACAAGAGCAATATCAAGGCATGCAATACTAATAATCAAACCCTTAACGCAATCACGATGTTTTAACATGACCTCACGAATAACACGATGGAGGTGGATGCGTGAATTCCTATAGCGCTAAGCATGTCAAACGAAGGCTAAAAATAGTTAATGACTAAAGCATAGCAATACGAATATCCAAGACAAGCATCAAGTATAAGATTCAAGCTTTCATGTATATGGGATCGTTTGTGTGTTTCATAAAGTTTAAGTGTTCGTGATTTTGTATATGGAAACATGTTACACCCGAAAAGTGTTATAAACAAAGTGGGTCGAGTGTACTCACGGTTTTGCTAAGTCTTTTCTACACTTGACAACCCGTGAAGACGTTGGTTCGAGGATGACGCCGAATTATCCTACAAAAGGAAACGAGGCGTATGAGTATAGAGTTTCAACGGGAGATTAGGAGTATTCGAGCATGATAAAAAAATATGTTTGATAAAGTATTATGATACGAAAGTATTCACTAAGATGTAACACTCGTTCTTGACACTATAGTAACTCTTACGAGTTTGGGTGTGATTTCATAGGTTCGGGGCCTATTAGAATCGTGACAAGGAATTACATACTTTTATGTTAAACTTAATAACTTGATAGGTGATTATAAGTTCATTATCAAGGTTTCGGTTTTAGAATTATAATATAGTTATATTATATATCATTATAATCATGTAGGAGGTGGGAGGATGAACCATCCACTTTGTAACCTCTAGTGTCATGTATGTCAAGTATGAGGTGGGAGGTTAAACCATCCACTTTGAACCTCGGATTATGTTCACCACTACACAAGTTACCATTGGTAACAAGGAGGGTACAAGAACTATATACTATACAAGAATGTAAAGACAAGAATGATAAGGTGTCATCTAGATACAAAGTAGCCAAGTATTCAACAACCCGACGAGCACACGAGGACAATCGTCATGGGCTTTGTGGGGTTGTGACACTTTAAGTCTAGCAAACTATCTTGGGATCTTGATGAAAAATCATCAAGTGATGTGTGGTCTCAAGTTAGGATAGCCCAAGCTTCCTTGGTGGACACACATGAACAAGTTTAAGAACTTGCATCACTTATGAGCTCAATGCTCTTCAAAAACAGGAAGTTTAGGGTGTTAAAACAGCCCTTAGTTCATGTTAACAAGCTTGGTTAGGCTTTACTAATCATAAGCTTGATTGTAAGCACAAGAACACAATTAAAACACAAGTTTGATAATAGTTTAGACAAAACAGAAAGTTTGTGGACATTTTGGGGCATTTCCAGGTCTGGATTCTCCATGGAGAAACCTAGGAATTCAACCCAAAGTTTATCCAAGCAAGTAGGAAAAAAGAATGGAGTGATTTCATTAAGAAATGAGTGAGTTACACTCACTTTAGTAAGAGGTATACTATCTGCTCGAAAATCTGATGTTGCAAGGATCTTGAGGTGTTTTGAGAGTGATTTGAGAGAGATTAAAGTGTAAAAATGCTTGGATCAGAGGTGGGTTTTATAGGGGAAGGATTAGGGTTAGTTAGGTGGGGTTTAAGTGGGTAATTAATGGTAAAAAGTTCAAAAAATTAACCAAAAACCCGCCCAAATGGTTGCTGTTCCCGCTTGTTGCCTTTCAGCTCGACCGGGAACAAAGCATATAAGGCTTTTGTTCCCGGGTTACTTCAGATTGATGGCGAGTGGCGGAGTGGTTAAGGCGCTGCATGTTGAACCGGAGGTCCCGGGTTCGAGTCCCGCAGATCCGGTTTTGTTTGATTATTATTATTTTCTTTTTATTTTTAATCAAAACTCAATAATTCAGTTTCACAATTGGCAGGAAAGGCCCCTGAAGTTCAAGAATCCAATAATTACACTTTAAACCTTAGACTTTATTAAAGAAGATATATATTAACATTTAAATTCAAAATGTTATATATATATATATATATATATATATATATATATATATATTAGCATTTTAATTTTTTTGTAAAAAGAAATTAATTAATTTTATTAACTAATTTAATTAATTAATTTAATTAATTAATTAATTAATTAACTTAATAAATGAATAGGTAATTATATTTTCGTAACGAATTTAGTTTAACGATTACAAGTTTCACATTTAAGTCTCGATTACGCATACATACCATGTTTGCAAGTTACGTTTACGATTGAGAGTACCGCGAATATGTTTACATGTTTAAAGTATGAACAAGTATAAGTGTAACAGGACTATGATTAACATAATATGGGTAAAATACGAGTTTCTCATTACAATCCAAGTCTCGGTTTACAATATTTACAACGAAAGACGAATACAAGATACAATGCTTACTAAAAATAGAAGTACGATACAAGGTTTCCAAATATAGAAAGTACAGAAACGCGGAGCGTTACATATAGGACTGGTCCGCTGGATTGAAAAGTCCAAATCGGTGTTCGAAATTTGCAATTGTCTGGAGGCCAACAAGGTCAAGTATGCTGCCTCAACGTTGGAGGATGGGGCACTAACTTGGTGGAATGCACAAGTCCAAACGCGTGGACTTATTGCTGCAAATGCAATGGCCTGGGCTGAGTTTAAGGCCCTAATTAAAGAGGAGTACTGTTCACGAGACAGGGTTCAATAGTTGGAGCAAACATTATGGAACCACAAGATGGTGGGATCTGAAATTGAAGCATACACAGCGAAACATCATGCCTGGTATTTCTATGTCCCGATCTGGCCAACACCGTGGTGAAACGACTCGAGTTTTACCTTGGGGGTCTGGTCCCCGAGATCCAGGGTATGGTAATGGCTAGCAACCCTGCGACTGAGCATCAAGCAATCAGGTTGGCGCACAAACTCACTAATAAGGCGGTGGAACAAAAGAAGTTGCCATCTCGGGGTACGACTGAAGTTGCCCCTGATAATAAAAGAAAGTTTGAAGACTCGTCTGCTCGACAGTCTTCGTCAGCCCAGTCACAGCAAGGGAACCAGAAACGGTTCAATAATTTCAACAATCACCGGGGTCACAATAATCAGCCCGCCAACAACAACCAGAACATAAGCGGCTATGTAGGTCGAAAGCAGCAGTGTAATCGCTGTAACCTTCATCATCACGGCCCTTGTGCCATAAATCGCTGCCAACGATGTGGCAAAGTGGGACACGTGGCAAAGGATTGTCGCGGGGAAGTCATGTCCCGACAAAATCAAAATCAACACCAGGGTCAGCAGCAGGGTATTAACCGGGGGTGCTATCAGTGTGGTAGCACTGCCACTTCAAACGAGACTGCCCACAGCTTCGTAACAACAACAACAATGGTGGGAACAACAACAACCACAACCACAATAACAACAACAATAACAACAAAAACAATGGAAATGGTGGCACAGGAGGTGCCAAAGGGCGTGCATTTACGCTGGGCCGCGGAGAGGCCAGAAACGACTCGAACGTGGTCACCGGTAAGTTTCCCCTTAATGAACAGTTTGCTACTGTGCTTTTTGATACGGGTGCGGATAGGAGTTTTATATCTGAGTCTTTTAGGAAGAACCTAAATCTCACGCCCAAACCCCTAGAGACCCCTTACGTCATAGAACTAGCCGATGGTAAATCTGTAGATGTGACCCATATAGTATCCGGCTGTCAACTCAAACTCGCGGGTCACACCTTTACCATTGATCTGATGACAACTACTCTGGGTAGTTTTGACGTGGTAGCCGGAATGGACTGGCTATCCGACGTCTGAGCCGAAGTTCTCTGTTTCGAGAAAGCTATCCGTATTCCACTCTCTAACGACGAAATCTTGACGGTGCAAGGCGAGAAGGCAGGCGCCGTCACAAACATCATCTCTTACATGCAAGCACAGAAGTATCTTCGGAGGAAGAACTCCTCTGCCTTTCTCGTTCTGGTCACCGAACAGCCTAAGGACGAGAAGCGTATAGAAGATATCCCCGTCGTCCGTGATTTTTCCGATGTATTTCCAGAGGAGTTATCTGGTCTTCCACCACATCGACAAGTAGAATTTGAAATTGAATTGGCGAACCATGCAACTCCCATAGCCAAGGCCCCATACCGCCTAGCTCCAGCCGAGCTGCAAGAGCTGTCTACCCAACTTCTAGAATTGTTAGAAAAAGGATTTATCCGACCCAGTACTTCGCCATGGGGAGCTCCGGTCCTTTTTGTCAAGAAGAAGGACGGGACCTTCCGCATGTGCATTGACTACAGGGAACTCAATAAGGATACTGTCAAGAACCGATACCCATTACCTCGCATCGACGATCTCTTCGACCAACTTCAAGGGTCAAGCTACTACTCCAAGATTGATCTACGGTCCGGTTATCACCAGTTACGCGTCAGGGAGGAGGATATCGCTAAGACGGCATTTCGTACTCGGTATGGCCATTATGAGTTTTTGGTCATGCCCTTCGGTCTCACCAACGCACCCGCGGTGTTCATGGACCTCATGAACCGTGTGTGTAAACCATATCTCGACAAGTTTGTCATTGTGTTCATCGATGACATACTCATCTACTCTAAAGGTGAAGCTGAACATGCTGCACATCTACGATTACTGCTGGAATTGCTTCAACAGGAGAAACTATATGCCAAGCTTTCAAAGTGTGATTTCTAGATTCGGGAAGTTCAGTTCCTCGGGCATATCGTGAATGAAAAGGGTATCCACGTCGACCCCGCCAAGGTTGAAGCTATCAAAAACTGGGAAGCACCCAGGACACCGACGGAGATCCGCCAATTTTTGGGTTTGGCTGGCTACTACAGACGTTTTATCGAGGGATTTTCAAAGATCGCGCAACCGCTTACCACCCTCACCCAGAAAGGCACCAAGTATGCTTGGGGTGACAAGGAGGAAGTGGCATTTCAATTGCTGAAGCAGAAGCTTTGCAGTGCACCCATTCTGTCCTTGCCGGAAAGGACATATGATTTTGTAGTATATTGTGATGCTTCCATTCAAGGATTGGGATGCGTACTCATGCAACGTGATAAGGTCATCGTGTATGCATCCCGAAAATTGAAGGTTCACGAGAAAAACTACACAACACATGACCTGGAATTGGGAGCAGTGGTGTTTGCGCTTAAGATTTGGAGACACTACCTATATGGAACAAAGTGCACAATCTATACAGATCACAAGAGCCTCCAACACATCTTTGACCAAAAGGAGTTGAACATGCGACAGCGTCGCTGGGTCGAACTCTTGAGCGATTATGAATGTGCCATTCGGTATCACCCGGGTAAAGCTAACGTGGTAGCTGATGCCCTCAGTAGGAAGGAGCACTTGAAACCTCGTCGGGTACGAGCACTACAGTTCACCATTCATTCGGGGTTACCCGAACAGATACGCGACGCACAGTCGAATCGGTGGGAAAAATGGAACGCGATTGGGAAGTAAAACCCAATGGAGCCCGATATTTCATGAATCGTATATGGGTACCTCTCTACGGAGACCTCAGAAAGCTAGTCATGGACGAAGCTCACAAATCCCGATATTCTGTCCATCCTGGTTCGGATAAGATGTATCAAGACCTTAAAGCTGCGTACTGGTGGCCCAACATGAAAGCTGATATAGCCACCTACGTGAGCAAGTGTTTGACTTGTGCGAAAGTCAAGGTAGAGTATCAAAAGCCATCGGGGCTACTCCAACAACCTGAGATCCTGGTGTGGAAATGGGATCAGATCTCGATGGACTTCATCACTAAACTCCCGCGAACTTTGGGTGGTTACGATACCATCTGGGTGATTGTGGATCGTTTAACTAAGTCCGCACACTTTCTAGCGATTAAAGAAACAGATAAGATGGATAAGTTGACTCGCATCTACATTAAGGAAGTAGTTTCTCGGCACGGAGTGCCAACGTCCATCATCTCAGACAGAGATGCTCGTTTCACGTCCAACTTTTGGCAGTCACTTCAGAAAGCGTTGGGTACACGCTTAGATATGAGCACAGCTTATCACCCCCAGACTGATGGTCAAAGCGAAAGGACTATACAGACCTTGGAAGACATGCTTAGGGCATGCGTGGTAGACTTCGGGAATAGTTGGGAAATCCATCTGCCTTTAGTGGAATTCTCGTATAACAATAGTTACCGTACGAGTATATCGGCGGCACCGTTTGAAGCATTATACGGTCGTAAATGTAGATCACCGGTCTGTTGGGCAGAAGTCGGTGACAGTCAACTCACAGGCCCTGAGTTGATACTTGAGGCTACTGAAAAGATTGTACAAACCAGAAACCGCATGGCGGCGGCACGAGATCGACAGAAAAGCTACGCTGATCAACGACGCAAACCGCTCGAATTTCAAGTAGGCGACCGCGTACTACTGAAGGTGTCACCCTGGAAGGGTGTAATCCGTTTTGGGAAACGAGGAAAACTAAACCCACGATATGTAGGCCCGTTTGTGATCTTGAAACGTATCGGACCCGTAGCTTATCAATTATACCTTCCTGCCGAACTCAGTGGAGTTCACAGTGTTTTTCACGTGTCAAATCTGAAGAAGTGTCTATCAGATGAAACCCTAATCATTCCATTGGATGAGATTCAAGTGGATGAACAACTGCACTTTATGGAACAACCTATCGAGATCATGGATCGTGAGATCAAGACTCGAAGGCACAGCAAGATTCCGATCGTCAAGGTTCGTTGGGACTCTAAGCGTGGACCGGAGTTCACGTGGGAAAGAGAGGACCAAATGAAAAGAAAATACCCACACCTTTTTGCAGCTGAGCAGCAAGCTAACGATACCACCAACTAAATTTTCGGGACGAAAATTCTCTCAACATGGGGATGATGTGACAACCTGGGAATTTCTTGTAATTTCTTGTACCATTGTTAACGAACTAAATCTTTGTGTGTGGCACTCTAAACCTGTACGTTGCATTCTAAACCGCGTTTACTCAATTTTCGGGACGAAAATTCTTTCAACATGGGGATAATGTGACATCCCGGTTTTTCAGATATCTTAAACGCACTACTTCACGGTTATTCATTCCTACGCTAAATTGATTCGGAGATTTAATTTACACGCTCGAAATAATTACGCTAACTTTGTGAACTTATCAAGTGAACTACGTGCTATGTGTATTAAACGTTTATAAGTTCGGTGAGTTATTATGTTATGTTTCGATTTCGTGATTTTTAGTTATAAAAATATATATATAGTAAATATATAGACAAATCGAACCGAGCCGCGAAACGCGTCGACCTCATTTCCTTGCTACTCAAGGGACTAACCAAAACTTGAGGTTCAAGTTATAGACCCAAACCGCCCCACCCAAGCCCTTTGCGGCCGCAAGGACCAAACCGCAAACCCTTTTCCTTTTCTTTTCTTTCTTGCACTATATAAAGACATATATGCATGAGTTAAGTTTCAAAAGAAAACACACACACACACACACACAAACCCTAGCTCCAAAGACCGACGGCAGCCTTCTCCTCATTCCCTCTCTCGGTCGCGATCCCCTTGATTACCCGAATCGATTTCCAATCTCATTCCCGGTGCGTTAATCCTCATTGTTAAAGGTTAGGGTTTGTCATTGTTTTGCAAAGTCATATTAGGGTTATAAACTCTTGATCATGCTTGTATGTAATGGTAGAATCATTATTATGAAAGTGTATGATGTTAGTTCGATAAATTATGCGAGTTTGCGATTATGATGATTAGTTGGAATCAAGAATCATTAGTCTGCGTTTTGTGATAAAAACCATATATTATGATTAGGGTTTGCATGAGTATGATGTACATGATGATATATGATTGATAAATCTGTTCTTGATCGTTTATATTTAACGTCTCGATTGTTTAAGCGTGTTATATTGCGATAAAATGTTGAAATCTGGATGCTGAATGGTGTTTACAGCCAACTTCAACTGGCTGTAACTTGGTTATTATTTATTGAAAAACGGACTTTCTGAAGCCTAAAATGTATATTTTTGAAAAACGCTTCTAATGGCGCTGGATTCATATTTTTCTGAGGACGTTTGATATTTTTAAGTGGCCAATTAAGTGCAGTAACTGAAGCTGTGAAAATTCTGAAAATTTGTTAGTTGTTTATCGAGTCGGATCTCATAATCTGTAGAGAGTCGAATCACGAAAATTGTACAGCAACTGGAGATGGAAATTTCCGGGAAACTCCCACTGGAATTTTGTCAATTGGATGAACGGTGATTTTTAAATAAATTCTCCCGTGGACTGCAGTCAGAAAGCGACGAATCTGACTGCAGTCTAGTATATTAATAATTATGAATAATTAGTAAAGTGTTAGGACTTGAATGATTTTCATAAAATTCTATAGTTTAGTTGTCACCTTCTGTAAAAAAATTGGAATTTTTGAAACGTTGGAACTATTTTATAAAAATCCTCGAAAACAGCCTAATTATGAGTATACAAGCTGAAAATTGATAACTTGCGAATGTGTGTACCAAAGTGTTGCATGGATTGAATTGTGTTCATGATCACTATGTTGGTATGATGATACTTGCATGCATGATTGGGTTTTAGGATTTTGTTATTGTGTGTACCGCATCGTGTGTTAGCTATGTGTAGGGTTTGTATTGGTGTGATTCACACACTAACTTTAAATCATTGACTTGTTAGGACGCAATTAACGGTCCCATCATTTGCTACTTCTGTGTTACACTAACCGAGCAACTAATGGTGAGTTCACGGCCCCTAATTTTATCCGGTTTTAAACAACAGGGGGGAGAAACATGTATACACTCTACAACTCTATCTCTTTACGTTATACGAAATTAACGTCATTAAACTATTCGGTAAATAAGTTAATGTTAATGTACGTTATGGTCACTAAGAAGCTATATCACACAAGTCCTCGACAAACTCTCGGAGCGGGGAAATTATAAGTAGTACAACTGGGCCCGACAAGCCCCACCCGAGCTAGTCGCGCTAGCCGACCGGGTATGGTCAACGGTGTGAATAATTTGGCCTAACTTCGCCATGGTCAGTGATAGGCCTGGCAACACGGAGGCACAACAGTCAGCTTCGATCGCGAACACTTACGTGACATAACTTTAGGCTAGCTACCTACATGTTAACATTGAACTTAATTACGAATCAACAATATTATTCCGGGTTAGTGATAATGGAACCAACAACATTGTTATTCCGGGTTAGGAATAATGGAACATCAATATTATTCCGCGTAAGGAATAATGGAACCATCAGTGTTATTCCGGGTTGGGAATAATGAAACTAAGTCGTTATCCCGGGTTAGGGATAACGGGGGAAACAAACTTATAACCGAACTAATGAACATATAAAAACCTGTGAACTCACTCTTCTTTAATGTTGACACTTGTTTCTTTACATGTTTCTCAGGACGCTAGGAGCTCTAGGTGCACTCACTTGCATTGATCAAGACATCTTTTTATCGAGTCTCATTTACGAATATTGTTTGAGTTTTTCTTTAGTTTTGGCGTTCGTGTTGGCGCCCGTTCCTTTACTTTACTTTAATGCTTCCGCTCAACTTTAAAAACTAATGATTCCGCTAAACATTGAAACCAAACTAAGACAATCTAAAGTTAACTATGAATGGTTAAACAAATGATTTTGGAAAACATATTAACAAATCATATAGAGTCGTTCGACGTTACTAGTGTCTCAGATTCTGGTTTGTTCACACACCTCGCGGTAAAACCCGCAAGTGGAAATTGAGGGTGTGACAAAGAGGAAGTTTACTCATTTCAAGAAAGGTTCCCGACCGAATAACAAGAAGAAGGAAACCCCCACAACAAAAAGGAACAAAGCATTCGTGGCGACAGCAGAGACAGAACTGAGAGGTTATACAAGAAATTCACCTAAGTGTAAGAGGTGCAAGTATCATCGTTATGGTGGATGCCGAACCACCAAATGTGATAAGTGCGGGAAATTGGGACACCGCACCGAAAATTTCTGGAGTAATAACAAAGGAAATAGAAATGAAGGCATGAAAGAAGGAGGCTATGGAAATGGAAACTAACGAGGAAGGAACTAAGGTTTTATGGTTGCGGTGAACTGGGCCACTTTAGAAAGAATTGCCCAAAGGAGAACAAAGGCCACGGGCGAGCCTTTGTAATAGGAGCTTATGAGGCACGTCAAGATCCAAATGTGATCACTGGTACATTCCCTGTCAATAATCATTTCGAATCTATTTTATTTGATACTGGCGCCGATTTTAGTTTCATATCTTTAGAGTTAAAGATATACTTGAACTAAATTCAAATAAATAAGATATTTCATTCACTATCGAACTAGCAAATGGAAAGATAATTGAATCTGATGAAATTATTAAAGGATGTTCTTTAGAGTTAGGTGGACAAAAATTCAACATCGATTTATTACCCATCCAGTTAGGTAGTTTTGATGTTGTAATCGGTATGGATTGGTTATCCAATAACCAAACTGAAGTCGTGTGTTGTGACAAAATTATTCGAATTCCTCTTCCTAATAATGAAACGCTTCTTATACATGGCGAGAAGAGCGAAACGCCATTACGAATTATTTCTTGTATGAAAGCTCAAAAGTGCTTGCAAACAAGATGTATAGCATTATTAGCAACGTTGTTGACAAGAAATCCAAGGAGACAAAATTTGAGGAGATCCCTGTTGTGAAGGAATTCCCTGAAGTCTTCCCAGAGGACTTGCAAGGAATACCACCACAACGACAAGTCGAATTCCGCATAGACTTGATTCCAGGAGCTGCACCTATAGCGAAATCCCCTTACCGATTAGCTCCTTTGGAAATGCAAGAGTTGTCCACACAACTTCAATAGTTGTTAGACAAAGGTTTTATTAGACCAAGTTTCTCACCTTGGGGAGCTCCAGTTCTATTCGTAAAGAAGAAAGATGGAAGCTTTAGAATGTTTATAGATTATCGAGAATTGAACAAACTCACGATCAAGAATCGGTATCCATTACCGAGGATCGATGATCTGTTCGATCAACTTCAAGGATCAAGTTTTTACTCGAAGATTGACTTATGGTCAGGATACCATCAACTTAGAGTGCAGGAAGAAAGTATTCCAAAGACAGCATTCCGAACCCGTTATAGCCACTACGAATTCCTTGTTATGCCATTTGGTTTAACAAATGCACCAGCGGTGTTCATGGATTTAATAAACCGTTGTGTGCAAGCCTTACCTTGATAAATTTGTGATAGTATTTATTGATGACATATTGATATATTCACGAAATAAGAAGGATCACGAACATCATCTTAGGACCATTCTTGAGTTGTTAAGGAAGGAGAAATTGTATGCAAAATTCTCTAAGTGCGAATTTTGGCTTTGTGAAGTCCAATTCCTCGGACATGTAGTCAACGAGAAAGGCATACATGTCGATCCATAAAAAATAGAAGCCATTAAGAATTGGAACGCACCTAAGACACCCACCGAAGTACACCAAATTTTGGGATTGGTGGGTTATTATCGAAGGTTCATTGAGAATTTCTTAAAGATTGCTCAACCACTAACCTCCCTAACTCAGAAAGATAAGAAGTTCGATTGGGGAGAAAAGCAAGAAAAAGCTTTTCAATTACTAAAGGATAAACTTTGTGATGCACCAATTTTATCACTTCCGGACGACATAGATAACTTTGTAGTTTATTGTGATGTTTCACATCAAGGATTAGGATTCGTGTTAATGCAACGAGAGAAAGTTATTGCACACGCATCACGCCAATTATAAGTTCACGAAAAGAACTATACCATACATGACCTAGAGCTAGGTGCACTGGTATTTGCGTTAAAAATTTGGCGTCATTATCTTTACGGCACCAAGTGCACAATCTTTACCGATCACAAAAGTCTTCACACATATATTTAACCAGAAAGAGTTAAGTATGCGCCAAAGACGTTGACTATGAATGTGAAATTAAATACCATCCGGGCAAGGCGAATGTTGTCGCGGATGCACTAAGTCAAAAGGAACGAGTGAAACCCCACCCTGTACGATCATTAAGACTCACCATTCACAATAATCTTACCTCAAGAATTCACGACGCTCAACAGGAAGCTGTGAAGAGCAAAAATTTTAAAAAAGAGATGCTTAGAGGTACGGGAAAAAATTTAGAACCAAATGAGAACGGAGCTTTTTGCATTTTGCAAACAGATTTGGATTCCTCTTTGTGGTAATTTGCGAAACCTAATTCTAGATGAAGCCCATAAGTACAAATATTAAATACATCTTGGAGCGGATAAAATGTGTGATGATCTTAAAGAATTCTATTGGTGTCCTAATCTCAAAAGAGATATTGCAACTTATGTTGGAAAATGACTAACATGTGCAAAAATTAAGGCCGAACACCAAACACCTTCAGGATTGTTACCACAACCTGAAATGCCCACTTGGAAATGGGAACAAATTTCTATGGATTTCATAACAAAATTACCCAGGACTTCTCGCGGTCACGACATGATTTGGGTAATTGTCGACCGACTAACTAAATCAGCTTACTTTTTGCCGGTACGTGCGAAAGATAAAACCGAGAAGTTAGCCGAACTCTATCTTAAAGAGATTGTGACAAGACATGGAGTGCCTGTTTCTGTAATCTCTGATTGAGATGGTCGTTTCATATCAAGAATTTGGCAATCTTTTCAAAAGGCTTCTGGATCTCGCTTATATCTAAGTACGAGCTTTCATCCCCAAACAGATGGCCAAAGTGAACGTACAATTCAAACCATAGAATATATGCTTCGTGCTTGTGTGATTGACTTAGGCAGAAATTGGGATACTCACTTGCCTTTAGCGGATTTCTCATATAACAACAGTTATCACACGAGTATTCAAGCTGCTCAATTTGAAGCATTATACGGACGTAAATGTCGATCTCCGCTATGTTGGGCGGAAATAGGTGATAAACAAATGATAGGTCTAGAATTAATTCAAGAAACTATGAATAAATATTTAAAATCCGATACCGTATTAAGCAGCTCAGGATAGACAGAAAAGTTACGTGGATAAACGCCGCAAACCATTATCCTTTGAGATTGGAGACAAAGTGCTATTAAAGGTCTCGCCTTGGAGAGGCGTAGTTAGATTCGGGAAGCAAGGAAAACTTAGCCCGAGGTACATAGGACCATATGAAATCTTGGAAAAGATTGGAACAGTCACAAATAAACTGAAATTGCCTGAAACACTTAGTAACATTCATGAAATTTTTCATGTGTCAAATCTTAAAAAGTGCCTTTCAGACGAATCACTTATCATTCCCATGGATGAAATTCATATAGACGACAAACTCCATTTCATCGAAGAACCTGTCGAGGTTTTAGAAATTCATATAGACGACAAACTCCATTTCATCGAAGAACCTGTCGAGGTTTTAGATTTGAAAGTTCAGAAAACAAAGAGGAGTCGTATCAAACTAGTCAAAGTCCATTGGAACTCAAAGCGCGAACCTGAGTTCACTTGGGAATGGAAAGACGAAATCAAAAGAAAGTACCCCCACCTGTTCGAAAAATCCTACGCAAAGTATGACATGACTTAAAGTTTGGGACAAAATTTTCTTGAACAAGGGGAGAATGTGACAATTGGCAAAATTCCGGTAATTCTGTACAACTTGAACAACTATTACATTGTCTATTTACCGCATGAAGGGGTATGGTCCCAAAAACCTTGCGCCAATCAAGGAAACCATACCCATTAATAAGGAAAACTTTGCGCAGACTTCTTTGCCAAAATAAGATTTATTAGAACTCTGCGCCAAATATCCAAGAGAGGAAAGCATCATTTAACTACCTTGCGCGGGCTCGCGCAAGGTTCAAAGTTAACCTTGACACTCTCTTTGGATAAATGCTTAATTTAACTACCCTGCGCGGGCTCACGCAAGGTTCAAAGTTAACCTTGAACACTCTCGTTTGATAATGCTTCATTTAACTAACTTGCGCGGGCTCGAGCAAGGTTCAAAGTTAACCTTGAACATTCTTGTTTGATAATGCTTCATTTAACTACCTTGTGCGGGCTCGCGCAAAGTTCAAAGTTAACCTTGAACATTCTTGTTTGATAATGCTCCATGCACAAACCTTGCGCAAATATTTATATCAAAGCAAGCATCCACCAAACGTTGCGCTAAGCAGCAAGGAGAAGAAGGAAGATCAGTTAACTAACTTGCGCTTCTCACGCAAGGAAACAGTAAATCCTGAGAAACTTTCCCTTAGCAAAATCCTTGACTTGGTGCAGAAGCAAAGGGAATATTTTCTGTTGTAACAGAATGTACACGTGGCGAATAATAGATGGGTAACAGCTGTGAAACCTTCTAGAAGCCATTAACACCCAATCGTTCAAGCATCTTTTCGGTTATAACCAATTGCCACATGGCAGCATCTGGACGGCTGAGGAAGATCACGGTGATGGCATGCTCACATTTATAAGATGTAGTGATCTCATGTTGACACGTGGCACCTCCCTAACCGCTGATGAGCTCACGATCCATGTGCACTAACGGATTGCCAACAAATGTTAAAGGAATAACAAAAGATTCCGTTAAAGTTAACAATCTCTCTTGTTGGCGCCAAACACCGGCTATAAATAAGTAACTTGGAGTTCAAGGAAAGGTATTCACTCTCAACTACTCTCTCACTTACAATACTTACTTCCGACTACCTGTACTTATTCTCACGCCGGAGGATGGTCACGGAGAGAACCTCCCTTCTCCCGTGGCGAGCTAACGGTGTTCTGTTTTGCAGGATCAGTCAGAATATTGTTCTATTCATCATCCATCATGAAACCAAACGGAGGGTTAACCCTTTTATGTAGAGCCCATTCCATAGATCTACTTTGACTCCAGTCTAGTTGATCTAGGGTTTCTTCATTGGCGCCCACTGATTTCGATTCTCTCACCTTTCATTTTGTTTCACTTAGATCTACAGCGTCATGGCTGACGGATCATCTTTTCAGGGTCCTCGATCAGGGATTCGACGCGTTGTTGTCGGACCTCAGGTCGACGGACAAATAGTTGAGGATTCTTCCAGCGAAGCTAATGCTCAGTATGATCCTAATCATGCGAGTATTCCTGTAACGCCGGCGGCCCCTCAGGTTGATGTTACGTCGATTTTACCACCAGGAGAGACTCCATTATCGTGGTTAATCAAATCTCAAGCGACTCTAAACGCTATGTATGCTCAGTTATGTGCCCAAACCGGAACTCCAGCTTTTCAAGCTCCGGTTGACGCTCCTCAGGTCCGTGCTTTGCCGACACCTCGAGTTTTGAGTTATAATACTCAAAGTCATGCTCGTTCCCTTTCGCGCATGCCTGAAGATGGAACAAAAATGTATTCTAAAACCAGGAATGATCCTTTTCATTCTGGTAATAGAAGGCAAGAAGACAACGTTCAGCGTCGTGCATCTGTCCACTCTCGTTTGGGCCCGCGGTCTTCACAGAAACGGGACACCCAACACGATGAGCTCGATAGAGCCTATAAGGAAGGGGATAGTGCAAGTATTTTTAATCGAATATCTGCAGATCATGCTAATTATAGGCCAAAAGTACGCGTAGTATACAATCCAGAAGCTGAGCATGATTACAATTTGGTGTATCACCCAACCAAAGCAGCTGAACAATCAAAGTTTACCAGAGAGAGCACTGGCTCCATTGGAGCGAACGAAATTACCATCCAACGTTGGAAAGTTTAACGGTTTGACCGATCCTGATGATCACATGCGCCTATTTACCGGTGCAGGGTTACTTGGGTGCTGGACATTGCCAATGTGGTGTCACCTATTTGTACAGACCCTTACCGGCGCTGCGCGCCTTTGGTTTGATAATTTGCCGGCAGGTAAACTTTCCTCTTGGAACGACTTAAAAGAGAAATTTCTTACACACTTTAGCCAGCAACGGCGATACGTGCGTGACTCCTCTGATGTAATGAACATCTGGCGGAGGGATGATGAAAGCCTCAAAGATTATATAACGCGTTACAACAAAGAGGTGTTGGAGATTGGAGATGTCCATGAAGACCTTATACGCGCGCAGTTTAAGTATGCGGTAAGGTGCGATGAAATGATTAAAGTGTTGTCTGGTACAACTGGACTTCCAAAAAATTGGGATAAACTCATGGCGGCAGCCAAGGTCTACGCCCAGACTGAGCACAACTTAAGTTCTAACCGGTCACCTCTGCCTCAGAATCATCCGCAAGACTTGAGTAGAGGTAGTCGCAAGAATTCGTATTCTCCTTATTAACCAATTGATGCGCGAGCAACAATCAACAAGATAACAACTCAAAAAGCGATTAAGCAGGAGAATAGGGAACGTCAGTGGACTCCCTTAACGAAATCTCCGGCTGAGGTTCTCAGCACTGATAATTATCAGTTTAAACAGCCGCAACCAATGAAAAACAAAAAAGGGCAAGACCCAAATTTGTTCTGTGACTATCATAGAGACACATGCCACACAACAGATAACTGCATCAGTCAGCGCAAATCCAATCTAAACCTTTATCATGTCTACCTGCCATGTTTGCCATACTCGGCTCCTCTCTATTCTCCATGTTCGCAACAGGTTGTTGGGTTTTGTTTCCACCAAACAACTTTACAAAACTCTTGTATTGCTCCTCTGTCAAGCCCGAAATGGGCAATACGCCTACAAATTCAGTCTCGACCATAGCAGCCCTGGCTTGGGCTTCTCCTTTTCATTCTTTCCCTTTCCAGGAAACCAATCCGGATATCCGATCCTCTTGAAACACCCATCTCGCACATGTCCATCCTTCCCGCAAAAGGTACAATGTTAGTTCTTGTCGCTCGACGAATTCTTTTCGGTCTTTTGCCATCCTTTCTCTGGTTGGTTCCTGTTTCCTTCACGTTTTCCTGTGTACGAGGCTTGAAAAGCTGAAGCATCTTAGGCAGTTCTTTTAGTTGTGTTGATGAAGCGTTGTTGTTCATCATCCGCTACTAAGTGATACACAGTACTAAGGCTTGGAGTCGGCTTCATGGCTAAGATTTGTGTCTTAATAACTCCGAACTGATCATCGAGCCCCAACAGGAATTCATAAACTCTCTCTTTCTCCTTCAATTCTTCGAGCCTTTTTCCAAGTCCACACGTGCAACCATCGCATGTACAGCGAGGCGTTGGTAAAACGGATTCCATCTCATCCCACAAGCTTCGCAGCTTTGTGAAATAAGCGGAAACTGTTAACCCGCGTCGAGTGCCGGCCAAGGATTGCTTTAGTTCATACGCCTTGGGAGCACTTTCTTTCCCAAAACGTTCCTGTAAATCCTTCCAGATTTCGGTCGCTGTCTTCGCATATTTTACGCTGCCACTGATTTCTTTATCCATCGCAGTCGTTAGCCATCCCTTGATCATCGCGTCACAACACATCCATGGCATATGTTGGGCAGAATCCATACTTGGTTTCTTGAGCGTGCCATCGACAAATCCTGTCTTGTTCTTTGCGAACAGGAAGTTCAACATCTCCGCAGCCCAATCGCTGTAGTTTTTGTCGGTAAGGAGGTCATTTACGTGTAGTTGTTTAGGATAATCGGAAGCGTGTAGGTAAAAGGGAGATGTATGATCAATAACCTCCCCATCGGTTTTGGTTTCTGAGGTTTTATCTCCGGCCATTGGAATAACCGGCTGTGTTTTGTTAGAGTTGGGATCGGTATCGCTCTGATACCATAGAGGAATTGATATTCAAGGACAATTGTTATTCATATGTAAAACGTCAACATGCAACATGCATATATAAAAAAAACTAGGAAAGGAAATAAAATCAACCAGTAATAAACTTCCAAAAATATGGGAGTAGAATATGTGGAAAGAAATATGCGAGAATATATGGACGCGAATAAATGATTTCCAATAAAATACCACATTAACGAAAAGAAACTAAAAAATGGATATGCACATGTGTATGAAATATGCATTTAGTTAATTATTACAATTAATCTAAACTCATTATTAGATGGCTTGTTGCCTAACTATATCTGGATGTGAAGATAAGTTTTTTCTTTGTTTAGGAGTAAAACTAGAAGGGTGTGTAAATTAGGAATAGTCCATCCATGCTTTCTTCTTAGGATTCTGTTTTTGTATTGGTTACTTCCCAAAACAACAATCATGGCAATTTCTGATCTCTATATTTGATGAGGAGAGAGTTGGTATAGTCTAAACTAATCTGGACAAGTTACATAAGAGAAAAAATGGTAAAAAACACCTAAACTTTAAACGAACGTAACTTAGGGTAGGATTAGAGTTATGGGCCCCACAATTAGTGTCGCACCCCAAACACGGGGAAAACATCAAAATGAGATGAAATAGATTGTTCAAAATGTCACACCCCAATTTTCGATGTAGCGAAAGCGTGTCGCGAGGTGTGGCCAGAGCAGCAATTGTTGCATTCAACCAAGTAAACGACAATTGTATTACATTAATAAACGTTCATCCATACTTTTTATTTAACACAAAATTTACATAATAAATTTTGTCTTAAAAATATACTACAAGTTTAACATCATTACTTAAAATTCAACATAGGTTTATAAAACATAACAACAAAAGTCTAGATGAAACTTGTAATTGTTGTTTTTCTTTGTTTGTATATATATATATATATAATATATATATATATATATAATATATATATATATATAATATATATTCCGTGCATATATATATATATTTTTTCTTTTTAGATTGATTACATGTAAATGGACCTAGTCCATAATTTATTTGTAAATAACTCAATCTAATAATTTATTATATATGGGCCTAGCCCAAAAGCTTTTGTAAGTATAGGCCTAGCCCAATTTTCTTACTATGTGTGGGCCTAGCCTAATTTGTTTCATGTATGTGGGCCTAGCCCAATTTAATTCGTGTATGTGGGCCTAGCCCAGTCCTAATTTTGTTTAAAGTGAGTTAAGCTCAATTGGTTTGTAAAAGTGGGTCTAACCCAAGTTAAAATGAAAGATTAGGCCTAGCCCAATATAGTTTATAAAAATTTAATTAGCCCAAGTTTAGTTTTATAAAAGTGGGCTTTAGCCCAAAGTTAGTTTTTACAGAAATGGATTAGCCCAATTTATTTCTTTATAAAAGTGGGCTTGGCCCAAAGTTAACTTTAATATAAGTGAGTTTAGCCCATGTAAATTTTATAAAAGTGGGCTTAGCTCAATAGTTTGATTTTTTATACAAGTGGGCCTAGCCCAAACTAATTTATATAAATGAGCTAGTCCATGTATTTTATAAAAATTGTTTAGCCCATTATAATTTTTATGAAAATGGGCTTAGTCCAAATTATTAGTTTATGTAGGTCCACCTGCGGATGGTGTTAAACCTGTTCCTTGTTCATATAACACACACAAGTGCGGAATCCAAGTGTGCATGCAACCAAAGCAAAGTAAAGAACACGGGGCAACCAAAGATTCACTATCTTGATTAATGATTGAGAACAAGTACAAACATATACACACAATGCTCGTATGACTCAAACAAACTTGTTGTGTTCTTGTGTCTTCGTCTTCACCAGAAATGCTGACTGAGAGATTCCACCAAAAGATCAGTTCGTTAGCAGAAAGACTCAAAGGCTAAACCTCACTAAGAGGTGCATGTCTGCTTATACAGTGTCCATGCTGGTCATCCGTACAAAATTGCTTCTACGGAGCAACTAGTTTTCGTACGAAGCAACTAGTTTTCGTACGAAGCAGCCAACTTCGTACGAAGCAACGACGTACACAAGACTCAACTGTATGCACACATGCAACTGATTAACACAGACAAGCTAAGATATCGTACTAGATCAAGATAGAAGGATATCTTAATCTGTTCGACATGACCAAACTTATACAGACACTTGAGCAAAGACCGTGCAATTACAACTGTAACTAAGAACAAGCGACAGACACAAAAGTGTATCAACAAACTCCCCCTTGGATGTTGCTTGGTCTTCGGTCTTTGGTCATTGGTCATTGGTCTCCATATGTTGGTCTTCACATTGAATGGTTTGGAGTATCAACAAATTCCCCGTGAAGATCTGCTATCCATTGATCGATCTGCTATCCAATGATTAGAGCATCAGGTCTTCGAACTTCTAAGAAACTTCAAAACTTTCTTGTTTCCTCTTCTGACTTGTCAAATTTCTTCGTTGCTGGTCTTTGTTCATGTTCTTTTTGTATCAATCTGTACTCATAAAATAAATATAATTAGAACACAAATTTATCAGGGAATACACACGAAAAACTTATCATAATTTCTTCGTATGATCGTATTCCCTGAACGAGATACACACACTCGTTATGAATTCCAGCAGCTGATTTGAGAAAAACAAGTGACCAAGTCAATTAAATGACTAGGTTCATTTGTATGAGATACACACACTAAGACGAATTTTAGATTTTGGTTTTCTTTGATGAGTTACTTGTTGCAAGATATTACTTTATGAAGTTGTGAAATCAAACAAATGGTTTTCTGGTGTATCTTGGTAGAAAACTTTCAAGTCTCAATTTTGGCTAACTTTCAAAAGTAATATTTAAAAGCAACTAAATAAACTAAACTTTGAAATCAAATATTTATAGATAAACTATATATCAATTGAACAATCTTTTTCGAGTTTCAAGGTAAAGGAATCATACCAGCTTTTTAATCTTTGTCAAAAACGATATTTTGGTTTAAACTTCAAATTAAATAGATAAGTATTCAACTATGATTATCGGTATTGTTGTCCACGTAAGCTCAAACTTATCAGAAGTAATCATGATTAGGAGATATGATTAAGATATGAATTATACTTACTAGCCGGTGTTCAACCACATCACGACACATTCCCGTATCAAGATATGTACGAGAGAAAATCTTACCGGTGAGTATACTGCTTTATCATCTGTTTTGACGTATATGAATGATGTGAGATACTCACTTATTTTTGATTGAAAACAAGCCCTTTGTGATTTAATCACTTATTGATGAGGAACTTGATTTTCATATGCATTAGGGCACAGGAGTAAGTCCGTGAACATGTTAGTACCATCGTACCGACAGAGAGACGAACTTAGCTCCCGCATAAAGCTGTGATATTTTATCACTTAATTTGGGGATGTGATATTTTTATCAATTATTTGATAGTCGTATGCAGTATGTACACATATGTGTGATATCATGGAAGTTCTAGACTTGCGTCACCGTTATATTTCGGCAAAAAATTCAACCATGATTACATGTAAATGGACCTAGTCCATAAATTATTTGTACATAACTCAATCTAAATAATTTATTATATATGGGCCTAGCCCAATTTTCTTACTATGTGTGGGCCTAGCCTAATTTTCTTACTATGTGTGGGCCTAGCCTAATTTGTTTCATGTATGTGGGCCTAGCCCAATTTATTTCATGTATGTGGGCCCTGCCCAATCCTAATTTTGTTTAAAGTGAGTTAAGCCCAATTGGTTTGTAAAAGTGGGTCTAACCCAAGTTAAAATGAAAGATTGGGCCTAGCCCAATATAGTTTATAAAAATTTGATTAGCTCAAGTTTAGTTTTATAAAAGTGGGCTTTAGCCCAAAGTTAGTTTTTACAGAAATGGATTAGCCCAATTTATTTCTTTATAAAAGTGGGCTTGGCCCAAAGTTAACTTTAATATAAGTGAGTTTAGCCCATGTAAATTTTTATAAAAGTGGGCTTAGCTCAATAGTTTGATTTTTTATACAAGTGGGCCTAGCCCAAACTAATTTATATAAATGAGCTAGTCCATGTATTTTATAAAAATTGGTTTAGCCCATTATAATTTTTATGAAAATGGGCTTAGTCCAAATTATTAGTTTAGTTAGGCTTAATCCAATTTTTTAAAATACTTACTAGTAAATGTTTATAACTTATAAAAAATTATTTGTAAAATGTCACCCCTCGAATTTCCAACCAAACACCGGTGGGCCCGGGTGGGGAATATTGTGACGTAAGTTGATATCATCATAGTCAATTAACACAGCACCGCGGAAGTCTTGGAGATTAAATTACTATTACAAACAAAAAATGTTCGAAGTTCGAAAATAATATACAGACGACTTGTAATGAAAGATCCACAGACGGATCGTAAAATATACAAAAATATGTAACAGAATTTTGGGCAGATCTAAGGATCTGCAAGATCCTCTTATATCACTACCAAACAGCTTCCAACCTATTTCGTATTTTACCTGCAACTTAGTCTTTTAAAAATACGTCAGCTTTTGCTGGTAAATACACTTAACTGACTCGTTTTGAAAACATTTCAAAAATTGATTTAAGTACACAAGGCTCGAAAAATCTTTTTTAACTTGGGAAAGTTATGTTTATAACCTTGTTAATAGATTCACATGTTTGTCAATACATATTGGGCCCAGTACAGAGACCGAGACATGATTAACTGACACACCACTTATGAACCCACGAAGGAGTTATCCCCAACTTGTGGATAAAAATATTTTAGCATTCGTATCTGTCGGGTGTATGCTTACACCCCGTGCTTTGGTCGTGGCCATTAGTAACTTAAATGAGCCGAGGATATCCAGGACACGGTCGTTAACCCTCAATATTTAAGTTATCAAACAAAACTG
Source organism: Scalesia atractyloides (assembly GCA_947069175.1). Classification (NCBI taxonomy): domain Eukaryota; kingdom Viridiplantae; phylum Streptophyta; class Magnoliopsida; order Asterales; family Asteraceae; genus Scalesia; species Scalesia atractyloides. The sequence continues at coordinate 37,447,500 of CAMTDV010000008.1, read as the reverse complement.
ATCAAAACAGAATATGCGTATTTACTAGCCACAATCTGGCATCGATTGATCCCATTTCCGACCAAGCGGTAATAATTTACCGTAACCCAAGCCCGTATAGGGAAAATAAGTCAAGAGTATTTACCTAAGTTAGCACTTGATTTAAATGCAAATTTATATTATCTCAACAGTTTAATCAATTAGATAAGTGCAGATAGCATTTACTGGAAGGCTTTAGTCTGGAATATGGCATAGTTTTAAAACGAAACTACGCCTTATAAGGCGTTTTGGTTATTTATATGACGTGAAAAGGAGACTTGCATATATTTTGATGTTATGATCATAGATATTTTGGAAAAATACTTAGTTTGTGATATAAGATCAGTAAGATAGCACACATAAGTGTGATTTGTGGTTTAAGACCGAACTATGCACCGAAAGGGCATATTGCTCATTTAAAAGCATAGTTTACGATATTATACTAAAATTAGTTTATGATCAGAATATTAACATCATAATATGTTAATACATTAACATATCAGTAGGTAATTCATTTGCAAGTTCATTGTTGATTAAAACCTTGTTTTATGTAAAAATGGCATTTTAGTCAAAATTGACATTTTAGCGGCACTAGAGCATAAACTCAGATTATGATTATCATCAAGTAATATAACCTCAGAGGGTTATGCTACATTGTATTACGATCATAATGTGATCATAATTCAGAAGTTAACTAATCTAAGTCAGGTCAGAATCGAAAGTTAAAGCAGAAGTCAAACTTCACGACTTTCGGTTGCAAACCGACCCTAGGACTGAAATTGGTGGATCGAACAGGTTTCCACATGTTCTAATAATTATTACCAACTTGTTTAAGTGTCAAAAACATGTTTATAACATATATAAACTCATATAGGGATTGGTCTAGTAAACGTGATCTTTATGAGGTGCCTTTATAGGGATTAACACCTACCTTATTACGATCACTTAGCCATGTTCGTTATGAACAATGGCTGGACCATAGTGGTTTTAACTGAAAGTCAAAGCGTTTTCCGTAAACGCTTGACTTTTGGCTATAAAAAGCCTATAAACGAAAATGCAAGAGAAAGGAACACTTACAAGTGATCCGTGGATGAAATAGAACTAAGTTGGATGCTCCTTTCAGTTACGAACTTTCAGAGGAGGGAGATAGAGTGATTTATGAGAAAGATACAAGTTAAAGTGAAGAACCAATGTCCTATTTATAGTTGGAGAGCTTGAAGGAGGTGATGCCAGGTATTAGCAGGTGTTAGAGGGTGTCTACAAGTGTCCTAAAACGTGACATAGCAGTTTGGAAGCCCATGGTTTCAAATTGAATGGGTTTTGGCAGCTTGTGTGGTTGCCAAGCAAATTTTTCTACAATAGACCTCTTCTGGCGTCCCGCGAGAGACCAGACCTTGTCTCTCGCGGCCTGCGAGCGGCCAATAAAATCTTTCGAAATTGCCACATTCAGCCCCTTAACTTATTAAACTTCTGAAACACATTTATAAGCATAATTAGCCCTCCGTAGCTAATATTTGTCGTACCCGGGTGTATGCCCGGACATTGTCAAGCTCTCGGTTCGTTAAAAGGTCACTTAGAGGTATAAATTAACATGTTGACACTTTTAACCCCTCCATCGTCCAACTTTTATATATTTACACAAATAATCCCTCATCCAATAAGTGGCTCATATGAGAGTTAAGACTTCGTAAAGGGTCACTCAGAGGCTTAGTTTGAGCATGTTGACACCTTTAGTCCTTATTAGACTTAATACAAAAGTGATGACACGTGTCGCTATATTATTGGACACAATTTTACGAGGTGTTATAGTAAAAACTATTAGTTATAAGTTAAATTTTTATAAATCTAGTAAATATAAAGTGTAACGGTTGATTTGTTCATTTTGACCGTTATGTTCGCGTTGACCATTTTATTTGTTTCGTCTTTGTCGTTTGTTTCGTTTATACCATAAACTTTATCTCGTCCGAATTGTCCAAGTTGTCCGAATTGTCCGATATATTATTTTATCAAAAGTTGAACAGTTATATATTTTTGTATTTATATTTCTCCTTTTTAATTTAAATACACATAAGTAATTATATTCTTAACTTTTTTTATCCAAACCTTTATTTAAACATGATTGAAGTTCCTAATCACTTTTAATCACTAAATATTAAGTTTAATCATATCTTAATCAAGATTAATTTTATTAAAATTGTGCCATAATTTCCTTTAAAATATAAGTTTTCCCATGTTTATATAAACATGTTAAATAATTATTCTAACTCAAATCATCATCAAATCACATATATTATACAAATCTATTAACAAAAATGTCATAAACTTGTTATAGTTTTAAACTTTCTTAAAATGGAAACTTTATTATCACTTTTAAATCAAAAAATTTTAAATCATAACTTTTATTTAGTAATCTATAACTTGTATGATCATCTTTAAAATATATAATCATGTTCATGACTATTTTTGTTAATGAATCTTGCTAATCTAAACATGCATGTGTTTCGATCATCTTTTTATTCATAAATTTGCAAGATTCAAGTTTACTAGTTTATGACAAATTCAAGATCATCCATAATCATCAAGAAAATCACATAATTATATTAGTGATCATAGATTTATTAGTGTTTTTCAAGTGGGTTTTTGAATATGTTTTAAGATGATCTTGTGTATTTTTATCAAATATAAAGTATAAGATGAGGTTTAAAGATCTTACTACTAGCACAAGGCTAGGGATGATCTAAAAGATGAAGAAAATGGGTTGATCAAGAGTTCCAATCTTCAAAGTGAGCTCCTAATCTTTGCAAACTCTTTAGATCATCTTAAGGTCTTCATGCAAGCTTGATTTCTTTGTGTTTGGTTTTTAAAAAGTGAAGGTGAATATGGAAGTAGAAGTGTTGAGTTTTGAGAGAATGAAAGAAATGAATGAATGGTAATGATTTAGTGTTGTGACTATGTTCTTACAACACATAAGCCACTAAACCATATCCACATTAAGCCAACACAACACAAGACTTAAGTGGGGGGGGGGGGGGTGGGTAGATTTATATTTTTTATAAGTAATATGTAATTTTATAAACTTTAATAATTATATATATAAGTTTTTATAAAAATTAATGCCCCAAAACTTTAAAGAAAACTTTTAATATGCCAAAATAACTCACTAGTCTTATTGTTTCGTTGTTCGATTGATAAAGTTAGTTCGGGTCTTGTACCGAGTAAAATACTGATATATTGTGTTACTTATAAATTTTAGAGTAAATTGCACAAAACGTCCTTTATGTTTTCTCAAACTTGCAGGTTCCAGCCTTAATGTTTAAAACTTGCCAAAAACAACCTTTACGTTTATTTTTGTTGCCGGTTCAGTCCTTTATTACTAACCCAGTTAATTATCTCAGTTTATTTCCCTCACATGCCTAACATGTGAGGTTATATTCGTCATTTTGTTTCCTCTTCTTATAAAACCCTCAAAAAACACATCATCAAAACTAAAAACCCGTTGTTCACCGACCTGTACACAACCTCCTTCGATGACTTATCCCGTAATCTCCGACTACAATGTATTAAACCCATATCTGAGCCAACAGCCAAGCGGACCGACCACCATCTTCAACCCAGACAAACCCATCACCATCTGAACCACCAACCAACATGCCACCATCAGAACCCTAGTTGTCGTCGTCATCAAAACAAGCGGCTAGAGGCCACCACCTCCACCTACGACACCACCCCTCCTCTGCCACCACCTCCACCTCCGACACCACCTCCTCTGCCACCACCTCCACCTCCGACAAAACCCCCAAAATCCCCAAATAACTCCGCCACCACCATCTTCAACTGCCACCACCACCACCGCCACCTGATACATCACCACCGTAGAGAGAGAGAGAGAAAGAAGAGAGAGAGATCGTAGAGAGAGAGATCGGTGAGAGAGAGAGACCGTATAGAGAAAGAGGGAGCGTCAGGAGACGTGGCGGTGGTGGGTTTTGATGGTGGTGGTGTGATGGCGGTGGTGGGTTTGATGTTCTTCATCTTCAAACAAAACCCCCAAATCGAACGACAACGGTGGTGGTGGGTTTGATGTTCTTCATCTCCGCCACGACCTCCACCCCCACATCTCCGTCACCACCTCCACAGACCTGCATAAGAGGGAAAGAAGAGAGAGAGAGTGAAAAAAGAGAGAGATTGGCGGTGGTGGGTTTGATGTTCTTCATCTTCAAACAAAACCCCCAAATCGAACGACGACGGCGGTGGTGGGTTTGATTTTCTTTATCTCCGCCACCACCTCCACCCCCACATCTCCGCCACCACCTCCACAGACCTGCATAAGAGGGAAAGAAGAGAGAGATCGGCGGTGGTGGGTTTGATGTTCTTCATCTTCAAACAAAACCCCCAAATCGAACGACGACGATGGTGGTGGGTTTTGATGTTCTTGGCGGTGGTGGAACAACGAAGGCGGTGGTGGTGGTTGCGACGGGGGTGGGTTCTTGGAGTGGGGCTAGGGTTTGCGGTGGTGCTTGGCTTCACGGCAGGATACAGGGGGCGGTGGTGCTTGACGGTGGTTGTTGGTTGTGGTGGTGGCAGGTCGACGGTGGTAGATGAGGTGGTGGCGGTGTGTGGTGGTGGTGGTAGATGAAGGCAGAGAGAGAGATGAATGGTCTGTGTGTGTTTGTGTGTGAGTAAGAGAAGAGAAGGGTTTTTGTAGAAAAAAACAAACCTAAAATGACAAATATACCCTCACATGTTAGGCATGTGAGGGAATTAAACTAGGATAATTAACTTGGTTAGTCAGAAAGGACTGAACCTGCAACAAAAATAAACGTAGAGGTTGTTTTTGGCAAGTTTTAAACATTAAGGCTGGAACCTGCAAGTTTGAGGAAACATAAAGGATGTTTTGTGAAATTTACTCTAAATTTTATCTACACAATAGTTCTAGTACAATATCTATTGTCCCGTTAATTAATCTAGCTCTTCAGACTAATATATTTGTCATTTTGAGTTCAGTTCCAGTACCGGCTTTGTTGTCAGGTTTTTACTAAACAAACCGTATAGCTTTAAATAAAAAGATTTATATATGGGTTTTATACTATTTCTAACACCCGTTATTATTCTTTAGCTAAAAATATTTATTTTTGGATTTTCGGGCATTTGCTGTTTTGTGCTGCAGAATGCTGCAGACTTGGACAATTTGGTGTTTTAAATAAAATTTTATGGTATAACAGTGCAGGCATATCATATGTCTTAATTCTGTAATATGAGACTGTACCGTAACCAGTACTGATATTTATTTCATGTTCGTGTCTTGTCATCCGTCTAGGATATGGTTTTACATGTTCGTGATTGTGACGAATTCATTATCATACCAAACTATGATTTGGTTAATTCCTAGACTTGTCAGACTTAAAATATAATTTAAGTCAATTTGTGTGGTGAAGAAACCCTAGATCAACTAGACCGGAATCAAAGTAGATCTATGGAATGGGCTCTGCATAAAAGGGTTAACCCTCCGTTTGGTTTCACGATGGATGATGAATAGAACAATATTCCGGCTGATCCTGCAAAAGAGAACACCGTTAGCTCGCCACAGGGAAAAGGGGGGTTCTCTCCGTGACCACCCTCCAGAGTGAGAATAAGTACAGGTAGTCGGAAGTAAGTATGTAAGTGAGAGAGTAGTTGAGAGTGAATACCTTTCCTTGAACTCCAAGTTACTTATTTATAGCCGGTGTTTGGCGCCAACAAGAGAGATTGTTAACTTTATTGGAATCTTTTGTTATTCCTTTAACATTTGTTGGCAGTTCGTTAGTGCACACGGATCGTGAGCTCATCAGCGGTTAGGGAGGTGCCACGTGTCAACATGAGATCACTACATCTTATAAATGTGAGCATGTCATCACTGTGATCTTCCTCAGCCATCCAGATGCTGCCATGTGGCAATTGGTTATAACTGAAAAGATGCTTGCACGATTGGGTGTGAATGGCTTCTAGAAGGTTTCACAACTGTTACCTATCTATTATTCGCCACGTGTACATTCTGTTACAACAGAAAAGATTCCCTTTGCTTCTCCACCAAGTCAAGGATTTTGCTAAGGGAAAGTTTCTTAGGATTTACTGTTTGCTTGCGTGAGAAGCGCAAGTTAGTTAACTGATCTTCCTTCTTCTCCTTGCTGCTTAGCGTAACGTTTGGTGGATGCTTGCTTTGATATAAATATGTATGCAAGGTTTGTGCATGGAGCATTATCAAGCAAGAATGTTCAAGGTTAACTTTGAACCTTGCGCGAGTCGGCGCAAGGTAGTTAAATGAAGCATTATCAAACAAGAACGTTCAAGGTTAACTTTGAACCTTGCGCGAGCCCGCGCAAGGTAGTTAAATGAAACATTATCAAATGAGAGTGTTCAAGGTTAACTTTGAACCTTGCGCGAGCCCGCGCAAGGTAGTTAAATGAAGCATTTATCTAAAGAGAGTGTTCAAGGTTAACTTTGAACCTTGCGCGAGCCCACGCAAGGTAGTTAAATGACGCTTTTCTCTCTTGGATATTTTGCGCAGAGTTCTAGTAAATCTTATTTTGGCAAAGAAGTCTGTACACAGTTTTCTTAGAAGTTATTAATGGGTATGATTTCCTTGATTGGCGCAAGGTTTTTGGGACCATACCCCTTCAAGTCCCCCAGTCCAGTGTTGCTCCTATGTAAGAATAAAAAGTAGGTGGAGCACTGGACATAAGATAAATGTGCTGCGCTAGGTAAGGACTAGCTTTTCGTTGCTTTATGCATCTTGATGACGTGTCGTAGGTGAATTTTGAAAAGTATTTGAATTTCAAATATACTTAGACACGTTTCACTTATCTGGATGGTGTAGTTGGTGACGACGCACGTTCTTGAGACGTGGTGGTACTGTTGACAGGCTGTCAAGAGTACATGTCTTACCGTATTTAATGCTTTTCGGCGACATTCGCGCACGTGGGGTGGTTACTGTTCCCCACTCGCCCTAGCGGTTACCTGGGGATACGTGACGGTCGCAAAGTCGCTGCAGTCAAAACGTGCATTAATTGCGGTTAGTATATAAAGGGATCAACGATCCATTTACTTCCTCACCCAATTATAACTTGAGAGAAATTTGTGTTCAAAAATTCCGACGACCTTCAAAGTTTTCTAAGTTTTCTTCAAAGTTCGAGTTATGGCCACCGGTGCAAGTTCTGTTGAGATGTCGTCGTCAAGTTTGCCACCGCTAAAGTGGTCAAAGAAAGATTTCGATAATCTTGCCAACAATTTCCTTTTCGCTCCGTCCTGGAAAGCGTTTTTTCCGGTGGCGGATGCCACGGCGGCTGATGCGCCGGCATGCTACATTAAATTATTTTACGATTATTTTGCCGAAGGGAACTTCCGGCTGCCGGTGACCCATTTCTTGCTGGAAATTCTTGGTTTTTACAAGATTCACATTTCTCAGTTGAGCCCGATGGGAATGGTGAGGATCCGGCATTTTGAGTTCGTTTGCCGATCGATGCAGATCATGCCGTCGGTCGAGAAGTTTAGAGTTTTCTACCAGCTGCACTGCTCGTTGGGTTTTTATTCGTTCCAACAGCGTGTGCAAGCCAAACGATTGCTGTTGGTGCCGCCGAAGTCCTACCACGACTGGAAGCAGAAGTTCTTCTTTATCAAGGCGACGATGATCCCGATGAAGATGACATTCCGGGCTGGTGATGAGATCGAGCTGGAGACCATTCCCATACCTGCCGACGAGGTATGGTATCAAGATATTAAAGATGTGCCCAATATTTTTTTGCCGGAGAGGGCCCTTATCGCTGCCGGGATGAATATTTTTTGGAAGAAGGAACGCCGGGAAAAACCGGTGTATACAGAAGATGGAACTGGTTTGTAACCCTTTAACTTCTTAGCAAATATTTCAATAGATCTGTACTGATGCAAAAATGTTTGTTATGTAGTTGCGCCTCTCTACTTGGTGTCTTTCAAGAGAGAGAAGAGGAAAATGGCCGTCGTGCCTATTGTTGATAGTGAGGACACTTGGTTCTCACAAATCTTGGGGAACTTTGAGTTGCCCAAGCTGGAGGATCTGGAGGCGCAACCATATTCGAAGACTGGTAAATAAGTCCTTACAAAGGCTAAGTTGATATTGGAGTATTACTCTTGAACATTTTTTCTAAGTAATATTGCAATATAACTAATGGCGCAACTTTTGCTCAATATGATTGATTATGTAGGTGATTTGCTAAACTTGGGCGTAGGCCCTGATTCGAAGAAGAAGAAGAAGAAACCAACTGCTGCTGCAGCTAACCCAGAGCAAAAAACCAAGCCATCAGCTGCTGCGAAAGCTGAGGGCAAGAAAGGTACGCTTCCCGTATCTGACTCTTGGTGCAATTATGTGGTGGTGTCAGACTCACTGGAGGGTCTTGCACCTGTAGGTTTGAAGAAACGAAGCCAGAACCCGTTGACACCTCATCTCTTCCTGCTACGAACCCAGATGATCCTTTGGAAGTACCTTCTAGCCCGGAAGAGGCGTTGAAGCGCACTTCTAAGAAGAGGAAGGAGGCGGAGACTAAAACTCCTGCGCCAACCAAAGTTGCGCGCCCGCTCATTGGTAAGAAGGGCAATCTGGATGCCTTTGAAAAGAAGTTCTCACCTGGTACGTTTAGTTTGTTGCACATTTCTGTCATAAAAGTTGTGCAGAATCTTATACTTGGTATTTGTTAATATGTTTTGCAGAGAAAATGGTGAAGGTTGCGCCGGCCATCTCATCTGCTATACCATCGCTGCGCAGGCCTGAGAACGTTGAAGAGGGAGATGCGGGGCAAGAAACTCCTGTTCTTGATGCCGACCCCATCGTCCTGGAAAATATTGAGAAAGTGGCTCCAGAAGAAGAGCCCAAAAATTTTGATGCTGAGAATCCTACTTGCGAGCAGGTTAAAGATACGGCTACAGATGTTTGGGAACCGTCAAAGTTGATATCCAAGGGATCCGGACCTTCAACATAAAGCGAAGGCTTTATGTTTGTTGAGGATTCGGAGGAGTCGCCTATTCGCCCAGAGGAGACGTCTGGGGACTATTATTATCACTCTTATTCTGAGAGGCGGGCCTCTGCGATTCATCAGCCCGTGTGGAAAGTTAAGCAGGGTGATGTTTTCACTGATTGGCACTCCTAAAGGGAGTGGTACAAGGGCATCTCCCGCCGGCGGATGTGAAGCGCCATGAAGAAAAAGACCACGAGGCTACCTACGAGTCATATTTGCAAGAGTCTGCCCTTGCCTCTTCCACCATAAACAGGATTGTGCGCGAATGGCGCAACATGAACAAATAGTGGGATGAGTTGAGCTTGAGAAGGTAAAGGCCAAACTTGAGAAGGAGAAGACGTTGAAAATGCTCGTCGATTTTGAGGCGGAAAAGGCCCAGTTTGAGAAAGAGAAGAAGACTGAAGAGTGGGCTGCGCTATCGTGGAAGCGCAAGTGTGAGGCCTCTGCTACGCAATATGCGGACGAGCGCAAGCGCTTTGTGGAGGCTTGTGATCGTGATAACAAAGAAAAAATTTCTCTGCCCAATGAAATTGAGAAACTCAAGAAAGAGAAAGCTGTGGCAGTTGCGGCAGCAGAAGAGGCACGCTCACACAGAGAAAGGAGCGAGCAGAATGAGGTATCAAGCAAAATGACTCTCCTTCTTAAGAATAAAAAAATTGATGATCTAACTACTATGTTATTTGACCAGGCATGGCTGCAAGATGAGGTTGATAGTTTGAAAAAAGATATCAACCTTCACCGAACAGAAAAGGCCGAGTTGATCCGCCATTTGACTGAAGGCGAACAAAAAATTAACGACACGGAGGTCTCTCGCGCTACAGCAGAAAACCTCACCGAATCCCTCATGAACCAGCTTACTTGGCTGCGGGAGTACGGGATTGTGGAGGTAATATTCCCTTTTCTTTATACATGTCTGGTTTGATTGTCGCAACATATACTGATTGTATTTGTATACAGATTGCAAATGCCATCCTTAACTCTACGGAGTTGGATGAGAGAGTGGCAGAATTGATGATCGCGGCGCGCAATGACGGGCATGCCGAGGGCTATAGAGCGCGTACTTTGCACGTGGCCCATGCGCTGAAGACCGAATGGGATACAAGCCGTGCTGCCACGCATGGGCTAAATACTGCCGCCATTTATTCTGCTGTCAAAGAAAAATATGATCAATTGAAAATTCCGATTATGGACCTTGTGGATGCCGCGCTGCAGCAAGACGACTTTGTTGATAAACTAAAGGAGATCTTTTCTTCAACAGAGAAGCAGGCAGGAACCAAATCCATAGAATACGAAATTTGTAATTTTTTACTTTGTGATAACTTGTAACGTTGCGCTACTGCGCAAGTATTGTGGGTATGAATATAATATATTTCAGCTCTACAATGTTTGCATGGGACCAATTACTTGTGTAGGATAGACAAATGAACAGTTTCTTTTCTCATGTGTGAGCGTAAGTATTAAGTTAGCTTGTGGCTCATGAGTTTGTGTTTTTGTTTATCCAAAGGAATTGCATGCATTTGTAAATGAACATATTCCAGACTGTAAGTAGTGGCAGAGTATTTTAGTTATACTGATAAAGCGCAAAACTATGGCTGCCACTAAGATCACATAACAATATAAAGTAAGCAGTCTCGTTACGCAACGCTCAGAAGTTGCTTAGAGGACTGAGATTACATATAACACCGGCTTAGTTGTTGGGCGTTCCAGGTTCGAGGAACGCTAGACCCGTCCATACGCTTCAGAGTGTACGCGCCTTTTTCCAATACTTCATGTATCACGTACGGACCTTCCCATCGTGGGGATAACTTCCCCGGTTTTTCGGCATTCGATGCTTCATTATCACGAAGAACAAATTCACCAGGCGAAAAGGAACAGATGCGCACCCTTTTGTTGTAATACTTTTCAAGCTGGGACTTGTATTTAGCTTCACGAATCGTTGCATTTTCTCGTCGTTCTTCCAATAAGTCAAGGTCGATGCGCCTTTGTTCTTCGTTATCTTGTTTTTCCAAAGCTAGCATTCTTGGAGATGGTAACCCAATTTCAGCAGGAACCACAGCTTCCGTGCCGTACACAAGGCTAAAAGGAGTTTCTCCAGTGCTAGTCTTGGGCATAGTTTGGTGTGCCCACAAGATGCTAGGCAATTCGTCAACCCACCACCGCCGTGCCGTGCCAAGGTGGGCCTTGATACCGTCGACCAATTGTTTGTTTATGCTTTCAACTTGACCATTGGCTTGTGGGTGTGCAACAGAAGCGAAAACATGTTGGATTCCCATTTCGGTCATCCATGTTTGCAACTCTTCAGCCATTAAATTTGTACCGTTGTCTGTAATAATGCGCATGGGCAGACCAAAACGGCAAATAATGTATTCCCAGATGAATTTGCGAATTACCATCGCTGTAGTAGAAGCTAAAGGTTTGGCTTCAACCCATTTAGTGAAGTAATCGACCGCAACAATGATAAACTTTACTACGCCAGGCGCATCCGGAAATGGTCTCACTAAATCAAGGGCCCATTGTTGAAATGGCCAAGTTGTTGTGACGGGTACCAAAGGATTCTTTAGGCGCAATGTTTTAGGGGCATGCCTTTGGCAGGACATGCATTTGCGCAAGATCTCCACCGCGTCAACGTACATTCCGGGCCAGTAATACCCTGCGCTTTTCACTTTGGCTACTACCATGCGCGGCCCAGAATGTATACCGCATAGCCCCTCATGAACCTCCCTGGTCAGGTATTGCGCATCATGTTTGTTAACGCAGCGGAGTGAAGGACCCATGTAAGAGCGTCGGTAAAGAATATCGTCAATCATTTAATAATTGAGGGATTTGCATCGTAACTTACGTGCTTGCACTTTATCTTCTGGTAAAGAACCATGTAACAAATACATCATTATTGGAGACATCCATGATGGATCTCCTACTTCGACCATTGTTACTTGTCTGAGGGGAACTGATGGATTACTTAAAACCTCGATGCGAACTTCCTTAGCCAAATGTTTGAAACTAGTTGCTGCGAGTTTACTTAAAGCATCAGCATGTTTGTTTTCACTTCGCTTGACGTGTGTGACTTTAAATTGTTGAAACTGTGTTATAAGAGCCTTGGCTTGCGCCAAGTATAAAGCCATGGTATCTCCCTTTGCATCGTACGTTCCAATTACTTGCTCAGCAACTAGTAATGAATCAACATGGGCTTCTAAATTTGTTGCGCCCATTTTGATAGCGAGGCTTAAGCCTGCTAGGAAAGCTTCATATTCGGCCTCGTTGTTGGTGCTTTTAAAATCCAACCGAATTGCATATGTGAATTCTGCTCCATCTGGACTCATTAATCGAAGACCTGCTCCAGCCCCATCACTGTTTGATGCGCCATCTGTAAACAATGTCCAGGCTCTGTTGTCGACGACTGGGACTGGATTTTGGATTGCTTGGCATTCTTCAAGCTTATCAGCAGGAATTTCAGCGATAGAATCTGCCAAAACTTGGCCTTTGATAGCTGGTCTAGGTTTATAACAGATGTTATAACCTCCCAATTCTATTGCCCATTTCGCAAGTCGTCTAGAAACGTCTGGTTTGGCCAGGACTTGGCCAATGTGAAAATTTGTTGAAACTGTAATAACATGTCCTGAAAAGTATCTTCGCAGCCTGCGCGAAGTCTGGACCAATGCTAAAAGTAATTTCTCCATGATTGTATACCTTGTCTCTGGATCGTTCAACATCTTGCTGATATAATAAATTGGAGACTGGACCCCTTCGCGTTCTATCAACAAGACAGCACCTACCGCTACCTTAGATGCAGCAAGATATAAGACCATGGGTTCTTTTTCTCGAGGAGCAGTAAGTGTGGGAAGTTGAACTAAACAATCTTTCATCTATTGGAAAGCTTGATCAGCTTCAGGAGTCCATGCGCTCTTCGTACAATTGTGCAAGGTTCGAATAAATGGATAAGATTTTGCAGCATGATTGGCGAGGAAGCGGTTTAGTGCAGCTAACCTTCCAGCCAAACATTGAATCTCTTTGATGGTAGTAGGAGAAGACATTTTTTGTATTGCCACGACCTTCTCGGGATTAACTTTGAAACCGTCTTTGGTGATGATGAAACTCAAAAATTTGCCCTTCTCCATGCGGAAGGAGCATTTGCTGGGATTTAACTTTAGATTTACCTCTCGCAGAGAATCAAAAGTCCGTTGGATGTTGTCTAGCATAGTGTCTTCTGAATTACTCATAACGACCAAATCATCAATGTAGACTTCCACAGTTTTCCCGTTGTCATCTCCAAACACTGTATCCATCAATCTTTGATAAGTAGCTCCCACATTGCGGAGACCAAAATGCATCTTGGAATAACAAAAAATGCCCTTCTCCGTGCGAAAAGCGGTTTTATCTTCGTCCTCTTTTTTCATCAAGACTTGATGATAACCTTTATAACAGTCTAGAAAACATTTCCAGTGAAAGGAAGCTAATGAGTCAACCTTTTTGTCAATCTCAGGAAGAGAATAACAATCTTTCGGACACTCCTAGTTTAGATCATTAAAATCTACGCACATTCGCCATCCGCCATTATATTTCTTTACCATGACTGGGTTTGCCATCCAGGTCTGGTATTTGACTTCGCACAGAATACCAACATTTAACAACTCGGTGACTTGTTCGTTCATTGCCTCTGTCTTTTCTGACCCGAGGCTGCGCTTTTTCTGCACAACTGGTTCTGCTGATTGAAATACACTCAGGCAATGTTCCACAACGTCGCGCGCGACACCAACCATGTCGGCAGGTGTCCAGGCGAAAATGTCTTTGTTGCGAAACAACAGTAGTTTAAGCTTTGCCCGAATTTCAATACTGACTGCAGGCCCTAATAAGATTGTCTGCTCAGGGTACTTATTATTGAGTACCCACTTTTCTGGTTCATTGCTTGGCAATGTCTTGCCAGCCTTCATGACTGGTTCCTCAATTGACATGATTTCTTGCCGTGCATAAAGTATAGCTACACCATTTGGTGTCGGAAAACCACAAGCAGCATGCGGAGCGGAGGTAATCATACTAAAATCACGTTGCGCGCGGGTCCCAATAGTACATCGTGACGGGAATTTGCCGGCATCACCATGAAGTTGACGTTACTCGTTCGAGAACACCCCCCATCAGATAAAGTAACAGGAAAGAGGATTTGTCCTAGAGGAAAGACAGCCTCATTGCAGAACCCAGTTAATGGAAAATCAACTGGTTCCAAGTGTGCCTTATCCTCAGGATCTAGTTGCTTGAAGCACTGCTCATACATGATATCCATGGAACTACCCGGATCTATAAACATATAGTCTGTTTGGTAGTGCGCAAATATACCGGTGATAACTACTGGCCGGTCTTCTTGAGGACCTCCTGGAACGATAGGAAAAATGACTTGCTGTTTGCGCCAAGTGTTGTTTTGAAAATGTTGTAGGCTACGCTTGCGCGATGATCCACCTTGAATCATGGAAACGTGTTGTTTCATTTTCTTGTTGCTAGGCCCTTCGTTCTCGCGCGTAATCTGCTTAATCTCTTTGCGCACATTCTGGACTAGATGTGTAAGCTTCCCACTTTTTAATGCTTTTTCAATCTCCGTAACATCCGTCAAAAAACGGATTTACCAAACCCGCTCCGTTTATTAACCGAACAATCAGTTAAAAATTTTGTTGCGTATTTAATGCCCAAATTAATTTTAAACGATACATAATTAATAAGTATATTGGAATATATAATTTATTTTTGAAAATGTATTAAAAATAATGAAATAAAAATAAAAGGCTTCTGCCGGGTTTCGAACCCGGGTCAGCCAGCCATTCAGCACAGCCTTAACACTTAACCATCCAACCACTGCGCCACTTATGTTTCTTGTTAAATATTGGAAACAATTAATACATAAAATAAATCTCGAATTCAAAAACCGACGCGCCCAATCTCAGTTGTCGGAAATCCCGACGATTTCGCCGAGATTGGACGGTTTCTTCAGTTTTAACGTAAACATTAACTACTACATAGGTTATAACCGACGCCTGAACCCGCGACGCAAGTCATAACCGCCGGAAAATTTCTATCGACGAATCAAGTCGGGCCAAATACGTCGATGTCCTGCCCTCTAAATACCCCCTCTAACCTTTGTTAGCTTTTTCGCTCACAATCACACTTTTTCCCGACGTAATTCCACTCGCCGGAGAACTTCTGCAACTCGCCGAAAAACCGAACCTTTCACCTCTGTGCCTTACTGAACCCCCAGAGCTCATACCGAAGCCACCCACATTCATCTCAAGCTCGTTGAAGACTCTCTGCCGCAAGACACACGTCGCCGGAATAATCTGCTGTCACCGGAGTTTCGCCGGCGAAACAGAGGAGCCACTGTTCGGTATACCTTACGCTTAATCTTTCATTCTTCTTATTTATCTCACCTGTAATTAACCGCAACACACTAAAAGAACATGATTTAATTGACGAACCAGTCGGACTTTAGTTCTGGTTAAGTCCAACGAAGAAGACGAAGTTTCAGTTGTCTATATGTATAATTAAAATCAAGATATAACTCGGGTTAGACACACAGTCCAGCGGTGGACTGTGTGCACATAAAACACGCTTACGTCCCGAGTTCGATACTTGTCCCACGCATGCTCGCCTTAATAAAAATGTTCCTTTTTATTACTGAACCGGATTCATTTCATATAGATGTTAAGTTTAATAAAAACCGGAATAATAACCAAGATAGACACACAGTCCAGTGGTGGACAGTGTGAACGTTTAATCACACGTCACGAGTTCGAGTCCAGTCTACCGCACCGATCCGGACAATTATCAAACTTTTTATATAAGACAGAAATGAAATAATGTAGTTTGTATGTAAGTATAATAAAAATCAGATTATATAACAAGTTAGACACACAGTCCAGCGGTGGACTGTGTGTTAACCCAAACCACAGGTCCCGGGTTCGAGACCTGTGGAGAACACCGGTTCGATACATTAAAATCGTTTTTAAAAATAAATGATTTTCGGTTTAATTCAATAAGTATATAAATATAATTAAAAATAGAAATATTTCAGGTTAGACACGTAGCTCAGTTGGTAGAGCTGCGTGCACGCGAACGGGAGGTCTCGGGTTCGAGCCTCACCCGCGCACACAATTACACAGTCTGACCGGTCAACAAGTCACCGGTCAACAAGTCAACGGTCAACGGTCGCAAAAAAAGTCAATATTTTTTATTATTTTTATTTATTTATTTTAATTAAAAATCAATTAAAAATACTTAAAAATAATATTTTTAAGGTTAGAAA
The DNA here is from genome assembly GCA_947069175.1 of Scalesia atractyloides. NCBI lineage: Eukaryota > Viridiplantae > Streptophyta > Magnoliopsida > Asterales > Asteraceae > Scalesia > Scalesia atractyloides. Next base: position 37,431,183 of record CAMTDV010000008.1, on the reverse strand, counting down.
ATAGCCTTAAACTCACAAAAATACACCCAACAATCCTACTAAAATTGACTAATAAAATCCGCATACTTACCGAACCATTATGCCATTATCTAGGTTAGTTTCACTCGTGGTTAAAACCAACTTCGTGCGCATTCAACATCATCAACCGAACGCACCCAATGTGAGTGAATCTTACAACTCCCCTTTTTAATTACACGTTTTGGGGTGTGTCATGTGTCACCAAAATTAACTCGTTTATTTAAACTTATGCCATACCATATTGTGATCTAAACTTAGATTGTATATATTGTTTGTAGTTATGTATTTCATATTATCAAGTTATATGCAATTCATTCATTAGGCCCATCAGTTCCTCGTGGGAGACGAGTTGAGCAACGCGTGCCTCAAAACAAATCCATTATTGTTCGTGTGTGTATTATTTAGTTTATATTGTTTGTAGTTATGTATTTCATATTGTCAAGTTTATTCAAATCATTCATTAGGCCCATCAGTTCCTCGTGGGAGACGAGTTGAGCAACGCGTGCCTCAAAACGATCCATTCTTGTTCATGTGTGCATTATTTAATATTAAATGATTGGTGAATAAGTTTACATCTATTTTTACTCATGTGTGGTTGTGCACTTTATTTTATAATCAATTAAATAAACTTGTTCAAATGTTTTTCATAGGATTCACTCGCCAACTTTTTGTTGATCCAAAAACCATTTTTACACATGATACAGGTGAACAGGATGAAGCAAGGAAAACATAGGAAATGCCTTAGAAGAAAACAATGAAGCCTAGATTGATGTTTGGGACATGATGTAATTATGATTGTATATTCCCTTTAAAATTGTATTAATGAATATGAAACGTTATAATAAATGTCATGAGCCTTGATGATAACCCAATCATGCCCCGATCACCTTTTCCGCTGGGGGTCGGGGTGTGACAGATTGGTATCAGAGCCATGACTATAGGGATATAGGATAGGTTATTAGACCCTTAGAGCCTATACTATAGTTGACTAGATTTTAATTATTCATGTGGTTACATGCGAACTTATGATATTTATTTGTTTCATATTTGTTTGTACTTACAGTCAAACATACATACTTACATACACATTCATCATACATATTTCAATGTTCATATATTCAAATCATCTTCATACTTATGTTATTCAAAGATTTTGTCGCAATTTTCAAATCTCATCAAAGTAAGTTCTGCGACGGGCATGTAGTAACTGGAAGGGTACAAGTATCGGTAGTCGGAACGTCCTGTCTAGGTTGGCATTCGTATAAATCCAATATAACGGACCAGTTTGCCTACCTGGGGACTAACGATGAGAGTACGAAGGACCTATTAGGCCAAAGCATGCCACACCAAACGTCGTTTGAACTAACCCCACTTTGAGGTGTCACCGTGTCTATACCTGGACACATTCCGAATATCATACGTTATATACATATTTCTCGATTTTCTCCGGGTTTTAGTGTACGTAACCAGGCTAACACATGCGAACCATATGAAAAACCCGGTATTCATGGGGGCCCACATGATTACGAAGGTGAAGTATGGCGGCATGCAAGGCCCAATGACGAGCAAAGCCCAAGACATCCTATGGATGTAGTAGATTTATTTTTCTATATTTATTTTATGAATGTTCACTCCTAAGTGCGACCCATGATCCCAAAAACATCCAACTCATACTCTTGACATGTATTCCTTGTAGATGTCTTCTAGCCTCGCCCGTAGGAAGACGAGAGTAGGAAAAGCCCGCGAGCGCATGGCTGCTTTAATCGCTCAACAAATGGCTGCCGTAATACCCAACATTGTAATCCAAGTCCAACAAGCACTTACCGCTAATCCTGTCAATCAAGAAGATCAACACGTTATCAACCCTCCCCCAAATACCACTAAATGCACCTACAAGCATTTCAAATCATGCGACCCTCCAAAATACGAAGGGACTGAAGGTGTCACCGCTCTCCTCCATTGGTTTGAAGAAATGGAGAACACTTTTCTAAGTTACGATTGCCCCGATGATCGCAAAGTGCGATATGCTACTGGTCGTTTATATGGAATAGCACTTACTTGGTGGAATACAGAGAAGGCCAAACGAGGCGTTGACGGTGCTATGACTTTGACTTGGGAAGAGTTGAAGGAAATCATGACAAGACGGTTTTGCCCAAGGAGCGAAATCAAGAAATTAGAAGATGAGTTCTATTCGTTGAAGCAAAAGGAAGGCGACCAAACCTCTTACAACAAAAGATTTCTCGAGTTAAATCAAATGGTTCCCAACTTGTTCACTCCCCTCTACCGTTTGATCGAGCACTACATCCGAGGTCTTCCGTCAAAAATTCAAGACTCGGTAATAAGTACCACGCCTGCAACTTTGGAAGCAGCAATGGAGTTTGCTACAGAGCTCACCGAGAACCGAATCCGAAATAAAGACTTCAAGGAGGAGAAGAAGAAGGATAAAGCATCAACTGAAACTTCAAACTCCACCCAAACCGAATCCCCTTCTCAACCCATTTCTAAGAGAAAAAGAGACGGGCAACTTTTCGCTACTATCCAACGTAATCAACCAATTTCACACGCCATACCCATCCAAGCTATCCCAATCACTCAAGTAGCACCCAACTCAACTTACCCAAATAAGAAACCATATCTTGGACCTCACCCTCGATGTAACACCTGTTTTTATCACCATCCCCTTACCTTACCTTGTCGACTATGTGCAAATTGTGGACGCTATGGTCATTTGAGCAAGGTTTGCCGCACCCTTCAAAACCAAACCTCACCCCCTACTCAAAATATGATCCAAACATATCAGCAACCTCAATACCCCATGTTACCTTTTGTTCGAGCTTGTTTCAATTGTGGCGACCCTACCCACTATAGAAACACGTGCCCTCGATTGGTTAACATCATAAACACTCAAGCTCAATCAAACCCAGTTAACCAAGTAAATCAAGAAAACCCAATCACTAGGCCACCAGCAAGAGGAAGAGTTTTCAACATCAACACCAATCCTGCTGAAGATAATGTCGGCCCAAGCGAAACCACCCAACTAGTCCTCTTCACCGAAAATCAAGATTCAACTCCAATCGTTTAGTTTTATGTTTTTCTTTATGTTTTAGAATCACATAGAACCAATCATAACTTAAGGATAAAGCCAATGAGAATTTGACAAGAATATGGTGGATACGCCGCTGGTACTTCCTATATATAAGTATTCTTGTCAAAGGATCGGAGGCATTATCGGGCGGTTATGAGAGGTTCCATGTATAAACTGTTTGTGTGATTATTGTTTAGATTAAATTTATTATTTTCAGTACATGCAATACGATCGGCTCCGTTTGATTGAGCCTTGATCGCACAGACATTTTTCATTTTCAGTACATGCAATACGATCGGCTCCGTTTGATTGAGCCTTGATCGCACAAACATTTTTCATTTCAGTACATGCAATACGATCTTGTGGTTGTTGTGTTTGTTTTAGAGTCACATAGAACTAATCATAACTTGCGGATAAAGTCAATGAAAATTTGACAAGAATATGGTGGATACGCCGCTGGTACTTCCTATATATAAGTATTCTTGTCAAAGGATCGGAGGCATTATCAGGCGGTTATGAGAGGTTCCATGTATAAACTGTTTGTGTGATTATTGTTTAGATTAAATTTATTATTTTCAGTACATGCAATACGATCGGCTCCGTTTGATTGAGCCTTGATCGCACAGACATTTTTCATTTTCAGTACATGCAATACGATCGGCTCCGTTTGATTGAGCCTTGATCGCACAGACATTTTTCATTTCAGTACATGCAATACGATCTTGTGGTTGTTGTGTTTGTTTTAGAGTCACATAGAACTAATCATAACTTGCGGATAAAGTCAATGAAAATTTGACAAGAATATGGTGGATACGCCGCTGGTACTTCCTATATATAAGTATTCTTGTCAGAGGATCGGAGGCATTATCAGGCGGTTATGAGAGGTTCCATGTAGGATTTAGTATGTTTTGGTCAAAGTTTGTTCGTCATACATTTCAGCGTATTTCAATTTCATCATTTAAAGAAGTTGAGCTATGTCTCACTTCCACAATGACTAACCTCTCCATCACAGCAAACGAGAGAGGTACTGTCACCATTCAAACATGTATGCTATCAGAATGTGGACTCGAATATTGGTTGTTGTATTTATTTATGTTCTAGAGTTACATCATAGAACCAATCATAACTCACTGATAAAACCAATGAAAATTTGACAAGAATATGGTGGATACGCCGCTGGTACTTCCTATATATAAGTATTCTTGTCAAAGGATCAGAGGCATTGTCAGGCGGTTATGAGAAGTTCTATGTAGGATTTAGTAATTTCTTGGTACATTGGTTGTGGCATTTATTTATGTTTAGAGTCACATCATAGAACCAATCATAACTTACTAATAAAACCAATGAAAATTTGACAAGAATATGGTTGATACGCCGCTGGTACTTCCTATATATAAGTATTCTTGTCAAAGGATCAGAGGCATTGTTAGACGGTTATGAGAAGTTCCATGTAGGTTGTAGTATTAGAAATTTTGTTTTAGGATATAACCCTATCCTTCCAAACATATCAAAACTCTTACGCATGATATCATATTTAGTAAATCAACTCTGCTTATCAATATTTTTACAGTAGGCAACAAAAAGCGATTCCCGTAACAGGGTACTTAACCCTTACAAGGGACGTTACCGCCTCAAACAAAAACTTAAACTCTTACTCTTTTTCTAAGTATGTAACTGTCAAACTAAACATCATCATTTTTAGACAAATATATCACTATTTAAATTTCGGGACGAAATTTCTAAAAAGCAGGGGATACTGTAACATCCGTCAAAAAACGGATTTACCAAACCCGCTCCGTTTATTAACCGAACAATCAGTTAAAAATTTTGTTGCGTATTTAATGCCCAAATTAATTTTAAACGATACATAATTAATAAGTATATTGGAATATATAATTTATTTTTGAAAATGTATTAAAAATAATGAAATAAAAATAAAAGGCTTCTGCCGGGTTTCGAACCCGGGTCAGCCAGCCATTCAGCACAGCCTTAACACTTAACCATCCAACCACTGCGCCACTTATGTTTCTTGTTAAATATTGGAAACAATTAATACATAAAATAAATCTCGAATTCAAAAACCGACGCGCCCAATCGCAGTCGTCGGAAATCCCGACGATTTCGCCGAGATTGGACGGTTTCTTCAGTTTTAACGTAAACATTAACTACTACATTGGTTATAACCGACGCCTGAACCCGCGACGCAAGTCATAACAGCCGGAAATTTTCTAACCGACGAATCAAGTCGGAAAACGGGCCAAATACGTCGATGTCCTGCCCTATAAATACCCCCTCTAACCTTTGTTAGCTTTTTCGCTCACAATCACACTTTTTCCCGACGTAATTCCACTCGCCGGAGAACTTCTGCAACTCGTCGGAAAACCGAACCTTTCACCTCTGTGCCTTACTGAACCCCCAGAGCTCATACCGAAGCCACCCACATTCATCTCAAGCTCGTTGAAGACTCTCTGCCGCAAGACACACGTCGCCGGAATAATCTGCTGTCACCGGAGTTTCGCCGGCGAAACAGAGGAGCCACTGTTCGGTATACCTTACGCTTAATCTTTCATTCTTCTTATTTATCTCACCTGTAATTAACCGCAACACACTAAAAGAACATGATTTAATCGACGAACCAGTCGGACTTTAGTTCTGGTTAAGTCCAACGAAGAAGACGAAGTTTCAGTTGTCTATATGTATAATTAAAATCAAGATATAACTCGGGTTAGACACACAGTCCAGCGGTGGACTGTGTGCACATAAAACACGCTTACGTCCCGAGTTCGATACTTGTCCCACGCATGCTCGCCTTAATAAAAATGTTCCTTTTTATTACTGAACCGGATTCATTTCATATAGATGTTAAGTTTAATAAAAACCGGAATACTAACCAAGATAGACACACAGTCCAGTGGTGGACAGTGTGAACGTTTAATCACACGTCACGAGTTCGAGTCCAGTCTACCGTACCGATCCGGACAATTATCAAACTTTTTATATAAGACAAAAATGAAATAATGTAGTTTGTATATAAGTATAATAAAAATCAGATTATATAACAAGTTAGACACACAGTCCAGCGGTGGACTGTGTGTTCACCCAAACCACAGGTCCCGGGTTCGAGACCTGTGGAGAACACCGGTTCGATACATTAAAATCGTTTTTAAAAATAAATGATTTTCGGTTTAATTCAATTAGTATATAAATATAATTAAAAACAGAAATATTTCAGGTTAGACACGTAGCTCAGTTGGTAGAGCTGCGTGCACGCGAACGGGAGGTCTCGGGTTCGAGCCTCACCCGGCGCACACAATTACACAGTCTGACCGGTCAACAAGTCAACGGTCAACGGTCGCAAAAAAAGTCAACATTTTTTATTATTTTTATTTATTTATTTTAATTAAAAATCAATTAAAAATACTTAAAAATAACATTTTTAAGGTTAGAAAATAGCCTTAAACTCACAAAAATACACCCAACAATCCTACTAAAATTGACTAATAAAATCCGCATACTTACCGAACCATTATGCCATTATCTAGGTTAGTTTCACTCGTGGTTAAAACCAACTTCGTGCGCATTCAACATCATCAACCGAACGCACCCAATGTGAGTGAATCTTACAACTCCCCTTTTTAATTACACGTTTTGGGGTGTGTCATGTGTCACCAAAATTAACTCGTTTATTTAAACTTGTGCCATACCATATTGTGATCTAAACTTAGATTGTATATATTGTTTGTAGTTATGTATTTCATATTATCAAGTTATATGCAATTCATTCATTAGGCCCATCAGTTCCTCGTGGGAGACGAGTTGAGCAACGCGTGCCTCAAAACAAATCCATTATTGTTCGTGTGTGTATTATTTAGTTTATATTGTTTGTAGTTATGTATTTCATATTGTCAAGTTTATGCAAATCATTCATTAGGCCCATCAGTTCCTCGTGGGAGACGAGTTGAGCAACGCGTGCCTCAAAACGATCCATTCTTGTTCATGTGTGCATTATTTAATATTAAATGATTGGTGAATAAGTTTACATCTATTTTTACTCATGTGTGGTTGTGCACTTTATTTTATAATCAATTAAATAAACTTGTTCAAATGTTTTTCATAGGATTCACTCAGCAACTTTTGTGTGATCCAAAAACCATTTTTACACATGATACAGGTGAACAGGATGAAGCAAGGAAAACATAGGAAATGCCTTAGAAGAAAACAATGAAGCCTAGATTGATGTTTAGGACATGATGTAATTATGATTGTATATTCCCTTTAAAATTGTATTAATGAATATGAAACGTTATAATAAATGTCATGAGCTTTGATGATAACCCAATCATGCCCCGATCACCTTTTCTGCTGCGGGTCGGGGTGTGACAGGATTGTTGATTCGGGTGCAACCGAGCACATCACATGTCACGAAAACGCGCTTGAAAATTTGATTGTTGACACCTTTGAAAAGCCGGTCACCATTCTGAATGGCGAAGCCATTCCTGTAAAAGGGAAAGGCGACTTTGTGTTCGAGAATGGACTGAATGTTGGAGGGGTCCTTTGTGTGCCTAATTTTACATCCAATCTATTATCTGTTCACAAGTTAACTAAAGAATACCATTGTGCCGTGACATTTTTTCCGGATTTCTTTGTTTTACAGGCCTTGAGGACGGGGAGCTTGATTGGATCAGGGAGCTGTCGTGAAGGCCTATATCGAATGGGGGGATACGTGAAGAAAGGAGGGCAATGGTGGTGACAATTGAATCATGGCATAAAAGACTTGGGCATCCTTCAAACGTTAAGTTATAACATATTAACTTTCTCAAAGGTGTTTATTTAAGTTTTAAAGACAAAGTTTGCGATTCTTGTAATAAAGTGAAACTTACTCGTTCACCGTTTTCGGTTAGTTTTATTAAAACAAGTGAATGTTTTGAATTGATCCATTGTGACATTTGGGGAAAGTATAGGAGACCGTCACTTACGGGGGCTAGTTATTTCCTCACCATAGTCAATGACTATAGTAGAGCTGTGTGGATTTATTTACTCAAACATAAGTATGAAGCCAGTACTTACTTAATTGATTTTTGTAAAAAGGTCAAAACTCAATTTGGAAAACATGTTAAAGAATTAGGTGTGACAATGGTGGTGAGTTCATATCTAATCACATGCAACAATTTATAGTGAGGAAGACATTATGTTAGAAACGACTTGTCCACACACCCCTGAACAAAACGGGGTTCTGGAACGAAAACATAAGCATCTTTTAGAGATTGCTAGAGCCTTACGGTTTGAAGCTAGCCTTCCCATGATTTTTTGGGGAGAGTGGTGTTTAACTGCCGCTTACATAGTAAATCGGTTGCCATCTAAAGCTGTGAGTAACAAACCCGTATGAAATTTTGTTAGGCCGAGTTCCAGAATATGATCACATGCGGGTGTTTGGTTGCTTGGCCTACTATAGGAACACTGAAACAAATGGGCATAAATTTGAACCAAGGGGAAAGGCTGGTGTGTTTTTGGGCTATCCCTACGGAAAACGGGGATATAAAATTTATGATCTCGAGCAAAGGAGAGTTTTCGTGACGAGGGATGTAAGATTTGCAGAAGATGCATTTCCCTTTCTAAAATTGAACCAACTATACTAAGCTGAGAACCGGAAATTTTTGAACACACAAATTCTATCACCCAATGCCATGAATGCCCTCATGCAACCGAAAATATGGGGACATGGGAGTTAATGAACCTTTAAATGAGACAAATGATGATGTTGAAATAAATCCTACTACTCCTGACACCCCACGTGATCATGTTGAGGAAGATAGTAACCCAAACATGCAAAACATGCAAGATATTGAAAATGAAATGGTTCAACTTGGTAATTTGACTGAAGAGGAGTTTACGGCTCAAGTTGAACAGAAGAAGGAAGGCAAAGAAGGCATAGAACTATACCTAAATATCTTAGCGATTATGACGTGAGGCTCCCCCATTCGATTAACCAAACGCAGCCCGACTCCGATCAAGGCTCCTCCACGGTACACCCTTTATCTCATTTTGTGTCATATAAGAATTTTTCTAACACTCATAAGGCTTTTTTGTCGGCCATCAAAACTCATGATAGCCCAAAACATTTCAACAAGCAGCTTGCAAGGAAGAATGGAAAGAAGCTTTGAAGAAAGAAATTCAAGCCCTTGAGCAAAATGAAACATGGACCCTCGAAACTTTACCGAAAGGAAAAAGAACCATCGATTCCAAATGGGTGTATAAGGTAAAGTTCAAACCAAATGGATATGTCGAGAGGTACAAGGCGAGGCTTGTGGCAAAGGGCTTCACACAGTTGGAGGGCGTCGATTACCATGACACTTTTGCACCTGTGGCTAAGTTAGTAACCGTAAGAACTCTTCTCGCAATTGCAGTTAAACGAGGGTGGAAAATTCAGCAACTCGACGTTAATAATGCCTTTTTACACGGAGATTTAGAAGAGGAGGTTTATATGAAGATACCTCAAGGCTTCACTAGAAAAGAGGAAACAAGAGTTTGCAAGCTCAAAAAGTCCATTTATGGTCTAAAACAAGCTTTTCGAAATTGCTATCGCAAACTCACACACTTTCTAACTACACTTGGGTACAAGCAGTCAAAGGCAGACCATTCTTTATTTCTTTACAATGATGGTAGCACATTTGTGGGAATTCTCATATATGTAGATGATATAATCATTGTGGGTAATGATGAGACATGGATGGAAGAAACAAAGCTTCGCCTCGACAAAGAATTGATCTTGGCACTTTGAAGTATTTTCTAGGCATCGATGTAACATTCGTCGAAAAACGGGTTTCAAAACCCGCTTCGTTTATCAATCAAATATTCAGTTATAAATTTCGTTGCGTATTTGTGGTTCATACTAATTTTAAACAATACATAATTAATAAATAAATTAGAATTTAAAAACCATAATTTATATTTAATTATAAATAATGAATAAAAAAAATAAATGGAGACGCCGGGTTTCGAACCCGGGTCACCCACAAACCCAAACACACAACACACCACTCCGCCGCACACTGCTATTGTGATAATCAAGGAAATAAATAAGACTTATAATAAAACCCGAAAGTCAAATCCGGTAATCAGCGCGCCCAGACTAGTCATCACCGGAAAAATCGGCAATCCGCGATTCTTGCCATTTTCCTTTTGACTAAAACACGATAACCGACTTCGGCATCGGTTATAACCGATGTCTAACCATCAATTTCGGTCATAACCGCCGGAAAGTCTTTAATCGCGAATCAAGACTCAATTCAAACACAATTCATCCAGTTCTTCACTATAAATACCCACTCAATCTTCTGGATATCCTTTCGCTCAGAACCGTGCACTTTTTCGAAGCTTTAGCTCGTCGCCGGAGAATTTCAATTTCGCCGGAACTTCGCCGGAATCGATCGTCAGAAAATCGTATTCATTCATCAGTCGGTATAACTGTCTAAACTTCTCTGCTATCTCTTAATTTATACTTTAATCGTTCAAATCAATAATCAAAACTGTTAAAACAGTTCATACCGCCGGAAAGTCCGTTCACCGTCGGAAGTTCGATCGGAGATAGGAATCTTTCTTCAAATCGGTAAAACTACCTTAAATCTTTCTTTGTTATGCTGTTACTATGTTAATATTCTAACACAGTTAACCAAAATGGCATAACTTGGTTAGCAGTTGGGGATCGGGTTTTGGGTAATTTATGCGAAGAAGATGAAGTTATTGTCAGTACATATGAGTAATTAAAAACGGATATTTCATCAGGTTAGACACACAGTCCAGTGGTGGACTGTGTGCAATTATAACATTCAAGTCCCCAGTTCGATTCATGTACGTATCCGGTTCCCGCAATAACAAAACATTTTTCTTTTAAATGTAACAGAACACCCCTCAGATAGTACTTAAGGTTAATATAAATCTTAATTTAATTGGGTTAGACACCCAGCCCAGTTGGTTGGGCTGGGTGCAAATCAAAGCAATGGTCACGGGTTCGATGCGGGTTATACGCACCGGTTCTGCAGATTTTAAAACCTTTTTAAAATAACTAATTTCTGAAATATTCTAGTTAGTATATAAATATAATTAAATCTGAGTTTATTTCGGGTTAGACACGTAGCTCAGTTGGTAGAGCTGCGTGCACGTATACGAGAGGTCCCGAGTTTGAACCTCACTCAGCGCATATAAAAACACAGTCTGACCGGTCAAGACCCGGTCAACGGTCAACGGTCAAAAAAGTCAATTTTTTTATTTCTTTTTTTTATTTATTTAATTAGAAAATTATTTAAAAATACTTAAAAATAAGATTATTAAGGTTAGAAAATTTCCTTAAACTCACAAAAATAAATCTAAAAATCCCATTTAAGAGCACTAATTAAAAATATTAATCTCAACCAAAATTTATTTATTTATCGAATCATTTTGTTATTATTTAGGTTAGTTCTTCCCTCGTCAATCGAATCATAAATTCGTGCGCCTTCATCATCATCAAAGAACGCACCCATTGTGAGTGAATATCTACCAATTCCCCGTTTTAATCATGTTTTGGGGTGTATCATGTGTCGTATAATTCTTTTAATATATTTAAACACTTGTGCATACATCATATCCGTGATCAAATGTGTATCAATTATTGTGTGGATTATATGTAGTTGGATTTATCATTTTCAGCGCACGCATATCATTAGGCCCATCAGTTCCCCGTGGGAGACGGGTTGAGCATCAGGTGCCTCATAAGATCGGCTCCGTTTGATTGAGCATTGATCTCACATTCATCATCATTCATATCATATACTCATCCAAAGTGGTTTGTGTTTGTTTAACTATATATGTTTGCTCACATGTGATTATTGCATAATTTTTCTTATTAAATAAAAACAGAAATTAGTAACAATGTTTTATCAAGGTTCACTCGCCAACTTTTGTTGACCCAAAATATCCCCCGTTTTACACATGATACATGTGATCCAGCTGAGACAAGAACCACGTAGGAAGGCCTAGAAGAATAAACAAGTTTAAGATTTGGAATAATTATGTAGTTTCATTTTCTTGTAACTGTATGAATTTTGTTATGGATAATTGAGTTGTAATTTGAATTTAATAAATATGAAACATTTTAGTAAACATCATGAGCTTTGGTGATAACCCAATTATGCCCCGACTCTTATTCCGCTGCGGGTCGGGGTGTGACAATCGAAGTTGCAAAAACGTCGGAAGGCTTGGTACTTAGTCAACGAAAATATACTTTAGACATTCTTGAAGATAGCGGGATGTTGGGGTGTCGCCCCAGTTCATTTCCCATGGAACCTTAGTGGAAACTCGACAAATGTGAAGAAGAAGAAAAGGTAGATGGACTGCAATATCGGCGTCTAATGGGGCGGCTGCTTAACTTACAAGCCACGCGACCGGACATTACCTACTCCATGAACATACTTAGTCAGTTTGTTGGAGATCCTAGAAAACCTCACATGGATGCCGCGATTCGAATTCTTCGTTACTTAAAGGCTACTGTTGGGCAAGGAATTCTTTTGCCAAAAGAAGGCGGAGTAAACCTAGCGGCTTATAGTGATTCAGATTGGCTCGGATGTCCATTTAGTAGAAGGTCCAGAACAGGGTACTTGTTGTTGGGTTCTGCACCAATTTCTTGGAAATCGAAGAAACAGTCAGATGTATCACGATCCTCTGCAGAAGCTGAATACCGTGCCATGGGTACATGTGTTAGTGAAATATTGTGGGTTCGATGGTTGTTGATCGAATTAGACACTCCTCAAGGGAATCCTACACAGTTATTTTGTGATAATCAAGCTACACGTGAGATAGCAAACAATCCTGTTTTTCACGAGCGAACAAAACATGTTGAAATGGAGTGTTATTTCGTTCGTGAACGTGTTGAATAGAAAATGATCACTCCAATGGCTATCTATTCCAAGTGCCAAGTCTCCGACCTGTTGACCAAGCCGCTCGGGTCGCCATTGCTTCGGACATTGCTAGTCATGTTGGGCGTTCGAAATCTACTCGCACCAACTTGAGGGGGAGTATAGGAAATCATTTATTCACGTCCATATATTCTCGCATATTTCTTTCCACATATTCTACTCCCATATTTTGAGAAGTTTATTACTGGTTGATTTTATTTCCTTTCCTAGTTTTTTCTATATATGCATGTTGCATGTTGACGTTTTACATATGAATAACAATTGTCCTTGAATATCAATTCCTTTATATTTTGAAGTTTTACGTCTACATACACGTGTGCATATACCGCACATAAGCGTAATTAAGCATATTTTTTTCTTTTTTATGTACGATAGAGTCGAGTGATCGAGTGTAGTGAGAGAAATAAACCAATCTTCTAATTACATCCTTCTATTTAATATGGATTTGTTAATTTGTGAATTACAACATTCGAAAAATTAGTTCTTTGGTATATATAAATATATTATTAATAACTAACGTCAATTTTGAAACATGAATTAAATAAAGGAAGTACGGATTGTAATTTGGGCGAGAGGATGAAGATTTGGTCGTTGGTACAACCACCGTGAATATGTGAAAACGAAACCAGAGAGCTATAGTTCACAAATTTAAAAAGCATAAAAAGATTCAGAAATGTTGTGCGCTTAGTTTATTGGTCTTGAAGCTAAAGATTTAAAACGAACTATACATAAAATTGGTAAGCCATAAAATAATTATATATGAATCTAAAGTAAGAGTTTTTTTTATTTATATTCAATTTTTATAAACAAGTTTGATGAGTTATGTTTTAGCGTTTTAAAGAAAGAGAAATGTGACAGATGTGAAAACGGCTGGAAAAAAATATAATACAAGTGTTACTAATATTTGTGGTGTCAAATAGCCTATTTCCTAAGTTTTAATCCCATTACAATTGACTAAACACTATTAATATAAGGCCTTAAATTTCAGAGATGGGCCGCTACCACCTCTATATGACTTATAATATTTTTATTCGTTTAAATAATATTATTATTCGTATCATTTATTTAATTTTTAAGCCTTACTAAGATAAATTTAATTGTATTAGTAATAATGTAAAAAAGTCTTTGTATGTCTTAACTAATTTTTTAGTCTATTAGACCATGCGTAAAGGGGAGTTAAAACCCCATCCACACCACGCAATGTCTGTGTACATCGTGTCATTGCACAAAAAATAAAATAAAATCCTTCCCTACGTGGTTTAAATCGCGAGCTAATTTCACTGAAACCCGTACTAGTAGCCCTTCCCCATTATCTCTCTCTTTACTACTGTTTTTTTTAAATAATAATTAGGTATGATTAACTAAAGGAGCTTGAATCATTACATCCTTTGTGGTTAAATACGGTCATGCTCACGTAGCGTTCACATAGTGAAAACGCCAAAAAAGGCTCAAATCACTACACATAGTCTTAAATGAGTGTGTAAACGGCTGCGTTATCGATTATTATCTAGCTAAGGGGATCACTAAGACTTGAAATTAGAAAGAATAAAAGATGGTATTTGAGAAAATTGATATTGGGTCTGATATTATAAGGCAAGACAAATCGTATATAAAATAATTTTTTTCACTATAATATTTAACAAACTTTAAATAGTTTTGATAAACATGTGTGGGTTACATGTAACATTTTAGGTTATATACGTACAATGAATTTTTTTTTTCAAAGTATAAGTTACATAAAATTCTGAAAAAATTACAGTATTTTAGTGTAATAAACCTGCCCTCTTTGAAACTGACATAAATGTAGGGGTTAACCAACTTTAATTTAGAAGAGATATACATCTAAAGACTGAGTTTAGATTGCGAATATTTTTACAAATTCAAGCTTAGATTATGAGTATTTTTAAGCTTGAGTTTACATTATAAATGCTTTTTTAAACCCAAGCTTATTTTGGATTCAACTTATTTATTATTTAATTATTTTATATACATATATACATACATATATATATATATATATATATATACATTTATAATTATCGGTTTTATATAAGATAATATATGTAATTTAGTTATTTTGTCATAACGCATATTATTACAATATTTTGTTCTTTCCTTTTCTTTTTTTTTACAATATCATTACTTTGTTTATTATTCTATCATTATCTATTGTATATACTAAATAAAAGTTACAACATTTATAAAAAATAATGACTCCAAGATTGATATATGTCAAGGTGAAGTTCAAGCTTGTTTATTAATTAAGTGAGCTCAAATAAGGCACACAAACTCTTAACTCGTTTAAACTCGACCTGAATTAAACATTTAGCAAGTTAATCTCAAGTAGTTCACAAGCGAATCGGCTTGTTTATACCCTGCATAAACCAACTGTTTATCAATATATCAATAAATATGCTAATAAAGGCCAAAATAACGGCATAAATATTTAAATTGTGAATAATTTCAATGTTATATGTGTTCTCTTTAATCTGATTAGGGAGAGGTCCCCGTCTTCTCCAATATGTTTCGGGATAAATAGCCAAACTCCTTTCATGACATTGTAATCTAACTTCATTCGTCCCTCCATCATCGGTAAGTAGATTGATACCTCCTAGTTCTACTATATCTTGTTTGATCAATATCTTTTTTTATTTGTTATTACATTACTTTTAATCTGGTTTTTTTTGTATGCAGAAGCAGATATATAATTAATGGCTTCCGAACAGAAAACTTTCAGGTTTGACGAGGTATCTAAGCACAACCAATGCGATGATATATGGTTGATTGTATCTGGAAAGGTTAGTTGTTTCCCTATTTAAGGTTCAAGCGCTGTTTAATAAGATACAAACATGTTTCTCTCTCCTACTATATCTTTAAAGCACTACGTATAAATATTTATATGATTTTTACATTTCTCTACTTTAATTATGTTCTGTAATGAAGGCACCCCTAACTAACCAGTTTCACAAGTGTGCTTAGGGAAACTGCTTATCTATGTATGAATAAAATTAGAAGTTTGAAACTATTAGTTCCAAACTGCTTATTGTAAAAAAAAGAAGAAGAAGAGCGTATATACGTATGCATTAATGAACATAAAGTGTATCAGGTTTATGATGTAAGCAAGTTTTTGCTCGAACACCCCGGAGGTGCTGAAGCTATGATAGCGGCAACTAGTACATTTTGTCCATGACTCCAACTTGATCGGCGAATCAAAATCACAATTTGGGCTAAAATTTTATTATTGCAGACAAAGATGCGACGAGTGATTTTGAGGAGGCTGGACATAACGATGAAACTAGAAAAATGATGCGCAAATTTTGTGTCGGTAAGATCGATGAATCAACTCTTCCATCAAGACGCCGACACAATGTATCTACAGCTAATAAGATCTCTAGTTTAGTCCCGACTCCAGAACTCATGGTCAAGATACTAAAGTTTCTTGTGCCATTCATGGTATTGGGCTTGACTTTCACAGTCTTACAATAAAGAAAAATGCTAGATTTTATGTTGTTTACTTGATAAAAATGTCTGCTTGATTTAACGTACTTTTTATTTTTAATTTATGTGCATTCTAATTGAAGAGTTCAAGATATGCTTGATTCCCTTCTTTCTTTCTTTTTATTGATTTGTGTTTTCATTATTGATAGATGACCAACTAACCACTTGACTAGATAC
This sequence comes from Scalesia atractyloides, assembly GCA_947069175.1. Lineage (NCBI taxonomy): Eukaryota > Viridiplantae > Streptophyta > Magnoliopsida > Asterales > Asteraceae > Scalesia > Scalesia atractyloides. The sequence goes on along the minus strand of CAMTDV010000008.1, from coordinate 37,414,455 downwards.
ACGTAATTTGGTAAATTAGAATTTATCCTAATATTCCTCTTCAAACTGATTATTGAATGTAAAGTCTCAAAGTAACAAAATTACCATGCAACTTGTAAAGAACCAAACAAAAATGGACGTCAATGAACTTGCATATATTTACATTATAATTTCTTAATGATCTCATAATGGTACTCTCAATCTCTCATCTTTTCTCCCTTCAGTTAAATAATTTAATTTGTTAATTTGTACACATAGCTATATAGCTACATTATAATTTCTTTATCCAGTTAAATGATTGGTTAATTTTAACATATATATATATATATATATACACACACACAGAAATGGGATCGGGAGAAAACGCCTAAAAGTGTGAAAACGGTAAGAACGATTTTCAGCCATAAGATCTTTGTGATTTGTGGCTAAGATGATGCGATGACATTTTCGTAAATAATGAGAACTTTAGAACTAACAAGAGTGATAAAATTGAAAGATACAAACAAAGGTGCACATGCTAATCACATGTCATTTCCCCACATCATATTTAAACGCCAATAACCTTTTTATACATGTTTATTTTTCCACCATAAAACTCAGCGTTTTTTTTAGCTTTCCAACAAATATACTATTGATATATTTTTTTGAAAAAATATGAACTGAGTTTTTTATGCCGTTTTGAACTTTGTTATTTTATGGCGTTTTGAACTTTTTTTATGGCGTTTCCAACTGGGTTTTCATGTTTTTTTCTTCTGAAATGGGTGTTTTATGACGTTTTCAATTGGGTATTTTCATGGCGTTTTGCTGAACTGGGTGTTTTATGGCATTTTTATTTGAACACACAGTTCATGTCATTTTTTTATTTCAAAAGTATAGCAATGGTATACTCGTTGGAAAGATAATAAAACACTCGATTTTATGGTATAATTTAAAAAAAATAATCATGTATAAAAAGTTATGGGAGTTTAAAAAATAAGATGGAATATGCATGTGACTTGCATGTGGATGGTCTTTGGCATGTGAGTAGCATGTGCATAGACTTTTTGACAATATCACCCTTAGTGTAAATTAGCACAAACGCCACATGTCAACACCAAAATCGTTCTCACCGTTTTAGGCGTTTTCCCCAAATCTCACCCCTGTATACACACATTATTAAAGAATGTTCATAGCACTTATGTATATAATCAAAAAATGCTCAGATAATCAGTTTCTTCAAATGTACATATATGTACTATATCAAACCCTTTTCAAAACAAAATTCGATTTCTTCAATTTGCGTATAGTTAGGTCTAAATTTGAGAATGATGTTATCAATATTAGGCGACCATAGTGAAACTTGACGACTTTGTTGATTTCGTGGATTGTCGACTTTAGGTATTGTATATATGTGTGTTAGCGACTTTAATAGTTTTCCAATAAGGTGCGTCTTAACTTGGAGTACAAGGCTATAAAAAGAAGACTAGATATCATTTGTAGGTGTTGGTCATTATGTGAGGACCACCCCGGGGTAGCTCAACCAGGTGGATGATTGTTATGCTCCCCTGGGGTGGATGATTGTTATGCATTTGTTATGGTTCACATGAATGTGTTTTTCTAGTCTTCGGTGATCTTTTAGGTGGCAGCTATTGACGTTAAGGGAGGAGCTATGTTTCGATGAATCAAGGGGTGGCGTACGGTGGAGGATGGTCGTGGCTAAAAGGCGATGGAAGGTAGGGCACTTTCCTGCTAGGGTTTCACGGGTCGTTACATGACCTAATCCAGTAGGGCCCCATCTGATGATTACCAGGTGTTAGAAATTATGGACAAGGTTTCATAGTGTTATTGTGTTGCATGATTGGTCCCTATACAAAATGGACTTAACCTTGGACTTGGTAATTTCTCTTGCGGTGGTATAATTGTCAGAAGTTTAGGCCAATAGTCTATTAGGGTCACCTACATTACTGGATTTCAAATGAATTGTTAATTAAGCTTCAAAACCAAATTTTACTACAATGCATTATGGGTTGGTATGAACATTTTTTTTGCTGAGATTTAATTTGTGGATGGCGACATTGAAAGACTTTGCACTTATTGAACGAATGTCCGAATGTCCATAAGATTTTGGATTTTTTTTGGATTATATTCATTGTTATTGTCTTTTAACATTTATAATTGGCGACTTTAAAGGTGGATAGAATTCAAATTGTTGCCGACTTTCATAGTGGATTAGGAGCTAGAAACATATTTCGACCAAGTTGAAGATCTTTGCAATGAAGTTGATTATTCAATTTTGATCATTATTGGCTGTGTAGATTGGTGACCTTAGGTGTTGATGCATATTCTGTGTGTCCACCACTGTGCGAATAGACTAGATAGAGTGTGTGTGTTGAATATTGTATAGTTTAGCGAACACATGACACGTTGGTGATGAGGAGATCACCTTCGTACGAAGGTAGCTTAGTCCGCACCAAAATCTCATGTTTATATATAGTGTTGTGTGTTCATAGTTTGATAAGTTTTGGAGTTCCCAAAGAGGAAATGCTAGAGATGTATGCTCTTTCGGTATAAATGAATCATTAGATTTCCGCTTCTACTCCGTTCTTATTAACATTCTACCGAATTAGGTCTATTCTACCCAAACTTTCATCGAAACCCATCGGTTCCTAGACTATCAAGTCGTATCAGAGCTATGGTACTGATTTAATTGATCTAATAGTTTATTGAATCGCCTACGCTCGTGAATTATGGACTTTTGAAGGGTATTAGACGTAAATCATCAAATAAACGGACAATCCATATTAAAATTGAAACCATAGGATTGTTTAGAAATGAACTTTAACCTAGTATGTGAAAGAATCATCATGAAATTCGTAGTAACAAAGATTTTGGATTGAAAAAAACTGAATAAAATTACCTCCGCACGAGGTACTACTTCGCACGAAGGTAACTAATCTTCGCACGAAGGTAAGTTATCCTCGTACGAAGGTAAGTTACCCTCGTACAAAGGTAACTCAAAATGCCTAAACAGGCATATTTTTATCGTAGCGATGAGACAGGTGTCTGGAAGAAATTTGGTGATAGAATTTTTTTCGAGATTTTAACGACAAATATGGGCTGTTTGGGGACACCGTCGAGGGCTTCAGAGAACAAATTTGATGACACAGTCATAGAGAGGTGAAAATAATGGGGTAGTCACGGATACATATGCAAAATGGTGATTATTTGGTATAGTCACTATGAATGGGCCTAAACGAAAAATCCGCATTGATGAAAAACTGGCTTTTGTGGACTAAATTGACATATTTTTCGCATTAGTAAAGTTTTTCAGTGAAAAGAGATAACTGAATTTGGTCAATTTGAGGGGGAAATTTAGTTTTATGTTTTAGAGAGGTCGGAATTTGCAAAAATGAGGGGGAATAAAAATTTCATAGAATTCCGTGCAATAGTATTCGGGTGGTTCAGACTTTAGATTATCCAGGGGTGCATAAGATTTGGATTCGTTAGTTCATGATCATAGGAAGTTAAGAATTTTCATATTGTGACCAGATTGATGTCTTGGGGTTTGAGTCATGTGGTCTTCGTCAAATCGGTTAGTAGGATATAGTCTAAAATGTCAAAATGGTTAATCTTCAAGCAGAGGAATTGTTTTTTGGACTAACTGCCGGGAAATGATGATGTTTGTTGATTAAGTTGTTGTCGGGACTAACAGAAAAGACTAAACATCTGCTATTGTGACTGAAGATGAAGAATGTGATTCTGATTGTGAAAGAATGTTTCTGAGATCTGAATGTGTTACCAGATGATATGTTATCCGATTAAGATTTGTTGATTGAAAAGATTACCGTTTTGCTGATCAATCATTCAGGAGTGCGCTTAAAAGTAATTACATAAAATTAGATTTCAGACTAAACAGACTTGAAGTTTACCCGTGTGGTGATTCGAAGTTTCTTTCAATTACCGGTTGGGTTTTTGAGGATCGAGTTGAGTGGGCTAAAACCGAACATGATGTGGTTAATGTAGAAACTGAGATGCTGCATTGATTAGTTTTGAGTTGATGATTATTCGTGAAGATTACAGTTAAGCAAATCAGAGGAGGTCGGGAACCGTGCAAACAAAGACCTGAAGATTTATTCCAGGGGGAATTTATTGAAGAAATTGCAAACCCGAATCATCAATCAAGGGGGAATTTGTTGATGCGTTCTACACATTGACAAATTCCTGATTGAAGTTGCAGAATATTCAAACACAACTCTCATATTTCAAGATCAAGATTTGACAGTGACGTACAAGGGGGAAATTGTTGATGCATATTCCGTGTGTCCGCCACTATGCGAATAGGCTAGATAGAGCGTGTGGTGAATATTGTATAGTTTAACGAACACATGACACATTGGTGAGGAGGAGTTCACCTTCGTACGAAGGTAACCAAGTTCACCTTGGTACGAAGGTAGCTTAGTCCGCACCAAAATCTCATGACTATGTATAGTCTTGTGTGTTCATAGTTTGATAAGTTTTGGAGTTCCATAAGGGAAATTCTCAATTTCTCTAGCTTGTAAAGATGTATACTCTTTCGGAATGAATGAATCATTTGAGTTCCGCTTCTACTCCGTTCTTAATAACATTATACCAAATTAGGTCTATTATACCCAAACTTCCATATAAACTTGTCGGTTCCTGGACTATCATTAGGTATTATATTCATGTGTTTTAGAGACTTCAGTGGTTTTCCAACAAGGTTTGAATTGACTTGGAAAACAAGACTCAAGAGGGCATAAAAAGTGTAATACCCCTAAACTTGATGTAATTATTATGAAGTTGAGAAATCTGAAATTCATATTTCATATATTATCTAACGAGTAAGATGACGACTTAAGACATGAAGCAACTAGATGAGTATTTAGTATTACTAGTGTGGTGCTCATGGGGTTGTTGCGGGAAAAACACAAAATATTTTGTTTGTTGGGCATGAAGTCTCCTGCCTCTGAAACCAAAATTTATGTTTAAGGGAGTTTTGAAACCATTCGATCTTGTTATTGGTGGCTATTTGGTTTGGTTTTTTCAGTTATCCATCAAACCAAAACCTTTGGCTCCGGCTAAAATATTTTGGGCTTTTTATTAAGAAATTGAAATTGTTGGAATCGAGGGAGTGTAATGTGTGTTTTTGATTAAATAGTTTGAACAAATATAGAAATCCAAGATAAACAGTTAATACAAACACATCATCATCAACACCGTTAAATTTTGGGAATGATTGCATAATGATTTCATTCAATCAAATATTTAAAATACAATCAAAAGTACAGAGTGTACTCCCCCTCACCAAGTGATCTCACTCTCTCTCACTAAGTTCTTATACCTTTTGGCTCTTAGTGTTTACTGTTACATTGAGGGTAAAGAATAATATGTTGATGTAGAATGTCTATCGCCCACGTCTTTGGTCATGTCGAATATGTAATAGGGCTTGAATGTTAGTTTATTTGAATTGTATAAGTTTCACTTTGTACGAAGGTAGCTTGTTACCTTCGTACGAAGATAAGCTATCTTTGTATGAAGTGAGGCTCTATCCTCAGATGGAGTGGGTTATCTATAAATAGATGTGCTAGGGTCTTCAGTCTTTTGCTGTTTTGTTGACTGATACGCTGAAGCCCTGTAAGATTTCTCTCAGGATTGTAAAACTTGATCTAAATTAATGAAATATAAAACAATAAATCTTGAACTTATCACTAGTATAACATGAATTCTGCGCATATTGAACTAGGTAAACAAATTAGGACCTGAGCTTATTGGATGAGCAGATTCTCATAAGTGGTATCAGAGCTTTGAGGGCTAATTTGAAGACATTTGATCAAGATTCTACTTCTCTTCTACTCATTTTTTTTCATATTTTTATCATTTCCAAGAGATTGAACGGACAAATGGATTGATCTTTTCTAGGACTACTTAAAATTGACTAATAACAAACCCTTGAAAGAATTAGACCTTAAATCAACTGGAATCATGATAAAAATGTCAAAAAAAGTGAAACTTTAAAACTTGCCTTTGCACGATCTTAAAAGTCACTCCGCACGAAGATAATTTTATCTTCGCACGAAGTGAAAATTTGCTGTTAAATCCTGAAAGTTACCTTCACACGAAGTTAAAACTAACTCCGTACAAAGTGAAACTCTTGCAAATTTTAGACTTTATCTTTGCATGAAGATTGATCTAAAATTGGCATTTTTACTTCGCACAAAGAGGACTTTAATTGTTTTTATGATTACTTCGTTCTAGGGTAACTTTGCACCAAGTCTACTTCGCACCAAGCAAGTTTTCAACAAATTTTCGCGATAAAATGGAAAACGAATTCTTCAATGCATTTGCAACGTCAGCAGCCTCAACAATTGTAGCAGCTCAAGACATAAATCTTGAAAATGAAATGGGGACGATGACAGAACCCCCGAAGCTTATGTACTTAGAAGATTACTTTGGATGGAACCATAGATTATCAATTGGCTACAAGCAAACTACTTCGATTGCTGGTACGCCATTGAGGAAAAATATGCAGCACCGGTTGGTGAAAACGGGCTCAAAAAAACATTAACCCAGTTTACAGTGCAAGAGAAAGATAAATTCATCAGAGAAAATAAAATGATGAATATTTTACAATAAGCCATCAAAGAAGACATATTCAATCTCTTACAACATGATGGTGATGGTCAATCGGTTTGGAATGCTCTGAAGGTGAAATTCCAAGGAAGCACCCAAATGATCAAGGGCAAAAAGGCGTTGTTAAAGAAAGAGTTTGATATCTTCAATCTACTGAAAGGTGAAACAATGAAGCAGTTGATCGAAATATATTGTCACTTGGTGGTAGAGATGAAAACACTGGGAATTCAGAAGGAAAATGAAGAGTTAATGGATAAATTAGCTGATTCATTGCCTGAAGGAGAATGGTCAATCTATCTTACAATCTTGAAGAATAGCTCAGAATATGGTATCATCAATTTATCAAGATTCATCGAGAAACTGGAAGGACACGAGCTCGAGATGCAGAAAATGGCTAAAACTAAAGGTTCACATATTTAGCAAGATGTGAATCTATACTACAAGGGAAGTCTAGCTGCCAATACTCAAAGTCCTAATATACACACTACTTTCAGTATAGATACTTCTTCAAAGTAGTCATCTGGTAGTGGTTTTCAGTCATGTCCGACCTTTGATCCTAATTCACCTCAAACACCGCAATCTTCACAAAACTCGAAAAATTTTCAAAATAGCTAGAGCAGCCAGACCAGCTCAAAAAAAAAAAGAATTCTACAATGCAACATTGCCGTGAATCTAGAGAATGCTCAAGGTTTCATAGAAAATACTGCAAAACAACACATGGCACTGCTTACATCTGTTCTAAAATCATATGAAAGTTTGGTAGCCGGAAAAATTGGAAATCCTAACATAACAAAAGAAGATTATGATCAAATTGATTCGGAAGAGTTGGAATTAATCGATATCAAATGGTGCATGGCAAGTATTGTTCGAAGAGCCCAAAGGTTCATGGAGATCACGGGTAGAAACCGTTTGGGTGGACCGGTTGGAAAACTTGGATTTGATAAGTCAAAGGTCATGTGCTTTAAATGTCGAGAGAAAGGACATTTCAAAAGAGAATGTCCGAATTGCAAAGTCAATGGAAATCAAAATCCATTCGGAGATGACTACTACAGAAAAGCAATCTATCACAAAATATCACCACCTCAGACTACTTCAAGAATGATTCAAATCGAGGATGGTTCGTCAAGTTCCAAGGACAAAGCTCTTGTTGTTTCACAGGAGGACGAATGTTTTAATTGGAACAACTATATTACAAAGCTAGAAAGCATTGCATTGTTGGCAGAGATTAGAGAAGAACCAGAACCAGTTGAAGAAGAATATGCTGAGGCGACCTTCAATGAAGCTCTAATTGAAGAATACTATTCTCCTAAGGAATATATTTTACATAGTTCATTTAAAAATTTCGTACCACCTGACATGTATAAATCTTTTGTAGGCTTCTTTGAACCAAATTATGCTATGCGCTATGAAGAAGAGCCAAAGCCAGAAGTTGAAGAAATAATCGATGTGAGCAAAGAGATGACTGTTGAGAATCTAACTGAGATCGCAAACAAAGCAATGATGGCGAACTTGAAAGAGGTAGTTTCTGAACAAGTTCCAAAGAGGGTAAATGAGTCGGTCAGAGAAGATGGTAAGGTTCAGGTGATCGAAATCGAAAAACATTGCATGAAATGCTTAGAGCCTTGCAAGGAATGTTCTAAAACGGATGATAAATATAAACAACTAAAAAGCTTTCTGATAACTTGACAAGTGAATATTAAGAAACAAAAGAAGCATACAATAAGCTGAGCAAAACTATTAAACAGTTCGAACAAGCATGTCAAGAAGACAATGCTACACTTTCTATGCTAAAAACAACGGTTATGGATAAACAAATGGCTATAAATATTCACCTTAATACAATCGCTAAGCTAAAAAGTGAATTAAAATCAATGCGAATTGAAACAGAAAGAGTCAACAAGTTGTTGATCAGTTACTCAACTTCTTCGTATGTGATTGATCATATTCTTCCCAAACAATCAAAAAAATTAAAAAGGAAGAAAACGATACTGTTTCTCAAGATAAAGGTATGAGTTATAAACAAGTTCCACCCTCGGTGTGGGAGAGTTATTCCAAGAGAAAACCTGATGGGGGTGGAAAAGGCGTTCAATTTAAAACTTAAAACTGAAACAACAGATAGGCTGCCTGAAAATCTCAATGTAATTTACACCAAATCTGATAATGAGTGTGAGTCAGATATGGTCAAGAATGTAGTAGAAAATGGTTTGGGAAGTGAAAGTGAGAGCACAGAATTTGAGAGTGCTAAGTCCAACTTGGAGAAAACGAGTTCAAGTTCACCTTCTAAAAATGAAGAAAGTTTCATAAGAATTATCTTCAGAAATCAGAATCCAGTTTGAATGATGATCCTAATATAGTTGCATATAAATTGAAAGGATCTGACAAACTATATGATGATCATGAATTTTTGATTCAGAATGTAAATCTTGAAAAAGCTGAACAAGTGTTTAAATTGGTATAAGTGAGTTTGTCTAAGCTTAAAAATCTGAACGCATCTTACTATTCCAACCAAAACGTTCTTACCATAACAATAAAAAAATTACCCTGAGATCAAAAAGTTGGGATATGTTAAGAGATATAACGATAGATTTCGAAAACCAAATTTCTCAAAGAATATATACTTTGTTTTCGGAACAAGCTCAAAGAGTGAGAAGGAAAGTTTGCCTAAGTCATAGTCAAACAATGAGTTTTATGCTGAAGAGAAGTGTCGTGAATAGGTTCAGAGATCCTCTGTTGGAAACGACAGTGGGATATGCTTGAAATGCAACCAAGTCAGGCATATCGCAAGATGATGTCCCTAGACCAACTCTAACCCTGTTTATAATGTCAAGAAATCTCTAGAAGATGTGAATCACAAATCCCCAAAGTGTATTCCTACAAAAGTTTTGAAAAGAAACAACAAATCTAACAATGTGAAACCAACAAATTCTAATGTTTCAAACGATGAAGTAGGTGACTCATCGAGCAAAAATGAACAAAAAGATTCGAAATTTTATCCTAAACAAGCATTTTAAAAACAACAAACTTGGGTGGTTGAATCAAAACCATCTTCTAAAGAAGTGAAAACAACTGTTTCAATCATGACAAATAAAAAGGTTAAGGTTGAACATAATGTTGAAATCAAGAAAGAAAATGTTTGTGAACCAAAATTGAAAAGCCCAAACCCACCCAAGACCGTCAAGGCTTAGGTCTCGCTATAAAAATAATTTTTTAATTGCATGTGCAAGGGCTTCTGAGATCAATAATTTCCAAGTGGATTATGGATACTAGAGCTTCTCGGCACATGATGGGAATGTTGGCCTTGCTCTATGATGTCAAATTAATCCGTAGAGGCTACATTGGGTTCGAGTGAAATCAATGAGGAAGGATAGTCGGTGAGGGGATTCTAACAAACAATGTGGTGTCTTTCGATAAATTCAACTACATAGCAGAGTTAGAGAACAACTTGTTGAGTATCTCAAAGGTTTGTGATAAATGACACACTTCACAGATAAGAGTGTTTAATTCTAAGACCGAGATTTAACATACCTGAGGAATGGATCCTGATGCGTCTTCCCGAGAGAATGATTTATATGTCCTAGATATGAGCATTGTCACACCCCGACCCGCAGCGGAAAAGGTGATCGGGGCATGATTGGGTTTTCATCAAAGCTCATGACATTTATTATAACGTTTCATATTTATTATGACAATTTTAAAGAAGATCACACAATCATATCATACAAGTTCAACATGTCCTATACATTTTTCTAGGCTTCATTATTTTTCTTCTAAGGCACTTTCCTATGTTTTCCTTGCTTCATCCTGTTCACCTGTATCATGTGTAAAAATGGTTTTTGGATCAACAAAAAGTTGGCGAGTGAACCTTGTTAGAAAACATTTATTATTTATTTCTTGTTGTATTTAATATGGAAAATTGTGCAATATTCCTATATGAACAAACGTAAATAAACATACAATAACAAACAATTAGCATACAATAACCACCCAATAGCATACCATAACAAACAACAACATACAATAACATACAATAACATATGAACTTGCATGAATATATAACATGAATGAAACTGTATATGTTGGCAACGTCACGTTCACGCTCATAATGTAATGGGAACTGACGGCCTATGATGAATGTCTGTACTGAAAATGATAAATGTCTGTGCGATCAAGGCTCAATCAAACGGAGCCGATCGTATGTTGGCAACGCCAGGTTCACGCTCATAATGTAATGGGGAACTGCTCAACGCTCATAATGTAATGGGGAGCGGCGGCCTATGATATTGCATGTCCTGAAATAATAAATTAAATCTAAACAATAACCACACAAACAGTTGATACAAGCTGAGTACACATTTGTTCATGATATGATGTATGCACAATGATTTAAATATAATAAATGATAAGACACATGATACACCCCAAAAACATGATTAAAACGGGGAATTTGTAGAGATTCACTCACCTTGGGTGCGTTCGGTGAATGATGTTGAATGCGCATGAGTTTAGAGGATTGATCGACCAGGAAAAACTAACCTAATTAATAACGAAAAAATAATGTAAATAAATGGATTTTATTAACAATTTTAATAGTATTTTTGGATATATTTTTGTGAGTTTAAGGCTATTTTCTAACTTTAAAAATGTTATTTTTAAGTATTTTTAATTGATTTTTTGATTTAAATAAATAAATAAAAATAATAAAAATATGTTGACTTTTAACCGTTGACCATAAGCGTTGACTGTTTGACCGGTTTTATTGTGTGTATGTATTCACCGGGCAGGACTCGAACCCGAGACCTCCCGTACGCGTGCACGCAGCTCTACCAACTAAGCTACGTGTCTAACCCGAAATATTTCTGTTTTTAATTATATTTATACACTAATTAAGTTAATCCGAAAATCACTTATTTTAAAATAAAGATTTAATGTATCGACTCGGTGCTCTCCATAGGTCTCGAACCCGGGACCTGTGGTTTAGTTTGGCACACAGTCCACCGCTGGACTGTGTGTCTAACTTGGTAAATAATCTAATTTTTATTATACTTAACATCTTACTGAGTTAACCTGGTTCGGTTTCTAAAAAAAACATTTTTATTACAGAGGTTAAGGTTGTGATAGGAATCGAACTCGCGTCGTGTGCATATTGTTTGCACACAGTCCACCGCTGGACTGTGTGTCTAACCCGTTCATAATATCGATATTTATTAGTCTTATAACATACACAACTTCGTCTTCTTCGTTCAAAACACAGACATCGGTTAACTAACTGTTACTTGATTAATTCGGTTAATGAATAAGATGAACAATTGAAAAGTATTGAACCGAAGAGTTTGGGGAAAGAAAGTACCGAACAGATCGTCTTCTTCAGAAAATCCGGCGAAGATCGTCGGCTCTGTTTTGGTGACCTTCGGCTGTTAGAATCAATTAACAGTTTGGAGGGATTAGATGTGAAATTGAACTACTGAGTAACGATTATCAGTAGGTTTAAAATGATCATACCGTTTAACAGCAAGTTTCTGGAATTTCAGAAATTTTCCGGCGAAAACAGGAAAATCCGGCAATGTCATCTGGGGTTGATTCTGAGTGATGGAGTGGTGTTAGAATTTGTCTAATAATGGAATGAAACAGAAAAATCAAGGTAATTACCGTGCAGATGAAAGTCTCGGTTTTCCGGCGACTTGCAGAGAACTCCGGCGAGTGAAATTTCTTGCGACAGAGATTCTTCAGAGGTTTAAGGTGAGTGTGGGTGATGTCAGTATAAGCTCTAAGATCTTATTTTAGTGTAAGAAGAAAGGATGGATTGAACTCGGATTTCCGGCAAAAATTTCCGGTTAATTTACAGAGAATTCCGGCGACTTGTGGCGAAGTTTTCTGAGCAAAAATGGAGAGTGCAGGTTGGATAGATTCGTGAGCTTAACTGATGAACAAAGTATAATCTCGGATTTGAATTGTATTTTCGGTTTCGAATAGAAATTTAAGGTAATGAATGAAATTGATTAAGTTTTTCGGTTATAACCGATATGGCTGTTAATGTAAATGTTATGACTAAAAGAAACGGCAACGTTTAACGAATTTGTTGGGATTTTCGGCGTCAGCGGATTTGGGCGCGCTGTGTAATTGGGTTTGTTTTCCAGATTCATTTTATGTATTAATTGTTTCAATATGTTAACAAACATCACAAGTGGCGGAGCGGTTGGAAGGATGTGAGTTAATACTTTGCATGATTCTCGGCTGACCCGGGTTCGAAACCCGGCATCAGTATTATATTTTTATTTCATTATTTTTAATACATTTTCAAATATAAATTTTATATTCTAATATAATTATTAATTATGTATCGTTTAAAATTAATTTGAGCATTAAATATGCAACGAAATTTTTAACTGGTTGTTCGGTTAATAAACGAAGCGGGTTTGGTAAATCCGGTTTTTGACGGTGTTACAGTATCCCCTAATTTTTAGAAATTTCGTCCCGAAATTTAAGTAATGACATATTTGTCTAAAAAGGATGGTGTTTAATTTGACAGTTACATACTTAGAAAGAAGTAAGAGTTTAAATTTCGTTTGAGGCGGTAACGTTCCTTGTAAGGGTTGAGTACCCTGCTCCAGGAATCGCTTTTTGATGCCTAAGATAATGAATATTGATAAACAGAGTTGATTGACTAAATATGATTTCATGCGCAAGAGTTTTGATATGTTTGGAAAGATAAGGTTATATCCTAAAACAAAACTTCTACTACTAAAACCTACATGGAACTTCTCATAACCGCCTGACAATGCCTCTGATCCTTTGGTAAGAATACTTATATATAGGAAGTACCAACGGCGTATCCACCATATTCTCGTCAAATTTTCATTGGTTTTATCAGTAAGTTATGATTGGTTCTATGATGTGACTCTAGGACATAAATAAACACAACAACCAATATCTGAGTCCTAATTCTGATAGCATACATGTTTGAATGGTGACAGTTCGTATCTCGTTTGTTATGATGGAGAGGTTAGTTTATGTAAAAATAGAACACAATCCAATTTCTTTAAATAATGAGATGATATGAATGCTAAATCAGTGAGTATAACACAAACTTCAACCAAGACAATACTAAATCCTACATGGAACTTCTCATAACCGCCTGATAATGCCTCTGATCCTTTGACAAGAATACTTATATATAGGAAGTACCAGCGGCGTATCCACCATATTCTCGTCAAATTTTCATTGGTTTTATCAGTAAGTTATGATTAGTCCTATGTGACTCTAAAACATAAACAAACACAACAACCAAAGCTTGAGTCTTAATTCTGATAGTATACATGTTTGAATGATGACAGTACCTCTCTCGTTTGTTATGATGGAGATGTTAGTCTATGTAGAAGTGAGACACAGCTCAACTTCTTTAAATGATGACACTGTGATATGTCGTGAGGTATGATGATATGAATGTTAAATCAATGAGTATATATAAAAAAAACAAAACTGAAATAGTAATTCGCATTAAGATCCTTGGATAAGTTTCCAATTTATAACTGGGATACGGGAAATTGAGATAACATAAAGAAAAACGTAAAAACTAAGCGGTTGGAGTTAAATCTTGATTTTTGGTGAAGGGGAATAGCTGGGTGGTTTCGTTTGGGCCGTCATTATCTTCAATAGGATTGACGTTGATGTTGAAAACTCTTCCTCTTGCTGGTGGCCTAGTGCTTAGGTTTCCTTGATTTACTTGGTTAACTGGGTTTGCTTGAGCTTGGGCGTTTATGATGTTAACCAATCGAGGGCACGTGTTTCTAAAGTGGGTAGGGTCGCCACAATTGAAACAAGCTCGAACATATGGGAACATGGGATATTGGGGTTGTTGATATGTTTGGATCATGTTTTGAGTAGGGGTGAGATTTGGTTTTGAGGGGTGCGGCAAACCTTGCTCAAATGACCATAGCGTCCACAATTCGCACATAGTCGACAAGGTAAGGTAGATGGATGGTGATAAAAACAGGTGTTACATTGAGGGTGAGGTCCAAGGTAAGGTTTCTTATTTGGGTAAGTTGAGTTGGGTGCTACTTGAGTGATTGGGATAGCTTGGAGGGGTACGGCTTGTGAGGCTGGTTGATTACGTTGGGTGACAGCGAAAAGTTGCCCATCTCGCTTTCTCTTGGAAATGGGTTGAGAAGGGGATTCGGTTTGGGTGGAGTTTGAGGTTTCAGTCGATGCTTTATCCTTCTTCTTCCCCTCCTTGAAGTATTTGTTCCGGATGCGGTTCTCGGTGAGCTCTGTAGCTAACTCCATTGCTGCTTCCAAGGTTGCAGGTGTGGTACTTATTACAGAGTCTTGAATCTTTAAAGGAAGACCTCGAATGTAGTGCTCGATCAAACGGTAGAGGGGAGTGAACAAGTTGGGAACCATTTGATTTAACTCGAGGAATCTTTTGTTGTACGTGGTGTGGTCGCCTTCCTTTTGTTTCAACGAATAGAACTCATCCTATAATTTCTTGATTTCGCTCCTTGGGCAAAATCGTCTTGTCATGATTTCCTTCAATTCATCCCAAGTTAAAGTCATAGCATCTTCAACACCTCGTTTGGCCTTCTCTGTATTCCACCAAGTAAGTGCTATTCCAAGTAAACGACCGGTAGCATATCGCACTTTGCGATCATCGGGACAATCGCAATTTAGAAAAGTGTTCTCCATTTCTTCAAACCAATGGAGGAGAGCGGTGACACCTTCAGTCCCTTCGTATTTTGGAGGGTCGCAGGATTTGAAATGCTTGTAGGTGCATTTAGTGATATTTGGGGGAGAGTTGATAACATTTTGATCTTCTTGGGTGACGGAATTAGCGGTAAGGGCTTGTTGGACTTGAATTACAATGTTGGGTATTACGGCAGCCATTTGTTGAGCGATTTGGGCAGCCATGCACTCGCGGGCTTTTCCTGATCTCATCTTCCTACGAGCGAGGCTAGAAGACATCTACAAGGAATACATATGAAGAGTATGAGTTGGATGTTTTTGGGATCATGTGTCGTATTTAGGAATGAACATTCATAAAATAAACATAGCATAATAAATCTACTACATCCATAGGATGTCTTGGGCTTTGCTCGTAATTGGGCCTTGCATGCCGCCATACTTCACCTTCGTAATCATGTGGGCCCCCATGATTACCGGGTTTTTCATATGGTTCGCATGTGTTAGCCTGGTTACATACACTAAAACCCGGAGAAAATCGAGAAATATGTATGTAACGTAAATGTATCCAGGTGTGGACACGGTGACACCTCAAAGTGGGGTTAGTTCAAACGACGTTTGGTGTGGCATGCTTTGGCCTAATAGGTCATTCGTACTCTCATCGTTAGTCCCCAGGTAGGCAAACTGGTCCGTTGTATTGGATTTATACGAATGCCAACCTAGACAGGATGTTCCGACTACCGGTACTTGTACCTTACAGTTACTACATGCCTGTCGCAGAACTCACTTTGATGAGATTTGAAAAATGAAAAATGTGACAGAATTTTGAATAACAGAAATATGAAGATGATTTGAATATGTGAGCATTGAAATATGTATGATGAATGTGTATGTAATCAAGTATGTTTGTCTGTATGTATATTTCGCTATGTATCACAAAATATAGTATCGAAAGTATTTGCATGCATTTGTGTATGAAATAAATATGAAAGAAATAAACATCATGAGTTTGCATATAACCGCATAAACAATTAAAATCTACTCAACTATAGTATAGGCTCTAAGGGTCTAATAACCTATCCTATATCCCTATAGTCAAAAGCTCTGATACCAATCTGTCACACCCCGACCCGCAACAGAAAAGGTGATCGGGGCATGATTGGGTTTTCATCAAAGCTCATGACATTTATTATAACGTTTCATATTTATTATCACAATTTTAAAGAAGATCACACAATCATATCATACAAGTTCAACATGTCCAATACATTTTTCTAGGCTTCATTATTTTTCTTCTAAGGCACTTTCCTATGTTTTCCTTGCTTCATCCTGTTCACCTGTATCATGTGTAAAAATGGTTTTTGGATTAACAAAAAGTTGGCGAGTGAACCTTGTTAGAAAACATTTATTATTTATTTCTTGTTGTATTTAATATGGAAAAATTGTGCAATATTCCTATATGAACAAACGTAAATAAACATACAATAACAAACAATTAGCATACAATAACCACCCAATAGCATACCATAACAAACAACAACAAACAATAACATACAATAACATATGAACTTGCATGAATATATAACATGAATGAAACTGTATATGTTGGCAACGTCACGTTCACGCTCATAATGTAATGGGGAACTGACGGCCTATGATGAATGTCTGTACTGAAAATGATAAATGTCTGTGCGATCAAGGCTCAATCAAACAGAGCCGATCGTATGTTGGCAACGCCAGGTTCACGCTCATAATGTAATGGGGAACTGCTCAACGCTCATAATGTAATGGGGAGCGGCGGCCTATGATATTGCATGTACTGAAAATAATAAATTAAATCTAAACAATAACCACACAAACAGTTGATACAAGCTGAGTACACATTTGTTCATGATATGATGTATGCACAATGATTTAAATATAATAAATGATAAGACACATGATACACCCCAAAAACGTGATTAAAACGGGGAATTTGTAGAGATTCACTCACCTTGGGTGCGTTCGGTGAATGATGTTGAATGCGCACGAGTTTAGAGGATTGATCGACCAGGAAAAACTAACATAATTAATAACGAAAAAATAATGTAAATAAATGGATTTTATTAACAATTTTAGTATTTTTGGATATATTTTTGTGAGTTTAAGGCTATTTTCTAACTTTAAAATGTTATTTTTAAGTATTTTTAATTGATTTTTAATTTAAATAAATAAATAAAAATAATAAAAATATGCTGACTTTTGACCGTTGACCATAAGCGTTGACTGTTTGACCGGTTTTATTGTGTGTATGTATGCACCGGGCAGGACTCGAACCCGAGACCTCCCGTACGCGTGCACGCAGCTCTACCAACTGAGCTACGTGTCTAACCCGAAATATTTCTGTTTTTAATTATATTTATACACTAATTAAGTTAATCCGAAAATCACTTATTTTAAAATAAAGATTTAATGTATCGACTCGGTGCTCTCCACAGGTCTCGAACCCGGGACCTGTGGTTTAGTTTGGCACACAGTCCACCGCTGGATTGTGTGTCTAACTTGGTAAATAATCTGATTTTTATTATACTTAACATCTTACTGAGTTAACCCGGTTCGGTTTCTAAAAAAACATTTTTATTACAGAGGTTAAGGTTGTGATAGGAATCGAACTCGCGTCGTGTGCATATTGTTTGCACACAGTCCACCGCTGGACTGTGTATCTAACCCGCTCATAATATCGATTTTAATTAGTCTTATAACATACACAACTTCGTCTTCTTCGTTCAAAACACAGACATCGGTTAACTAACTGTTACTTGATTAATTCGGTTAATGAATAAGATGAACAATTGAAAAGTATTGAACCGAAGAGTTTGGGGAAAGAAAGTACCGAACAGATCGTCTTCTTCAGAAAATCCGGCGAAGATCGTCGACTCTGTTTTGGTGACCTTCGACTATTAGAATCAATTAACAGTTTGGAGGGATTAGATGTGAAATTGAACTACTGAGTAACGATTATCAGTAGGTTTAAAAATGATCATACCGTTTAACAGCAAGTTTCTGGAATTTCAGAAATTTTTCGGCGAAAACAGGAAAATCTCGTCTGGGGTTGATTCTGAGTGATGGAGTGGTGTTAGAATTTGTCTAATAATGGAAAACAGAAAAATCTTGGTAATTACCGTGCAAATGAAAGTCTCAGTTTTCCGGCGACTTGCAGAGAACTCCGGCGAGTGAAATTTCTTGCGACAGAGATTCTTGAGAGGTTTAAGGTGAGTGTGGGTGATGTCAGTATAAGCTCTAAGATCTTATTTTAGTGTAAGAAGAAAGGATGGATTGAACTCGGTTTTCCGGCGAAAATTTCCAGTTAATTTACAGAGAATTCCGGCGACTTGCGGCGAAGTTTTCTGAGCAAAAATGGAGAGTGCAGGTTGGATAGATTCGTGAGCTTAACTGATGAACAAAGTATAATCCCGGATTTGAATTGTATTTTCGGTTTCGAATAGAAATTTAAGGTAATGAATGAAATTGATTAAGTTTTTCGGTTATAACCGATATGGCTGTTAATGTAAATGTTATGACTAAAAGAAACGGCAACGTTTAACGAATTTGTCGGGATTTCCGGCGTCAGCGGATTTGGGCGCGCTGTGTAACTGGGTTTGTTTTCCAGATTCATTTTATGTATTAATTGTTTCAATATTTTAACAAACATCACAAGTGGCGGAGCGGTTGGAAGGATGTGAGTTAATACTTTGCATGATTCTCGGCTGACCCGGGTTCGAAACCCGGCGTCAGTATTATATTTTTATTTCATTATTTTTAATACATTTTCAAATATAAATTTTATATTCTAATATACTTATTAATTATGTATCGTTTAAAATTAATTTGAGCATTAAATACGAAACGAAATTTTTAACTGGTTGTTCGGTTAATAAACAAAGCGGGTTTGGTAAATCCGGTTTTTGACGGATGTTACAAGCATTGCGCCAACCACGACGAAATCTACACAATGTTTCGTATCCAAAGCAACAGAAAAAGAATTGATCATGTGGCATAGAAAAATGTGGCACATTCATCTCAGGAAGATGAATTTCTTAGTTCATAACAATCTAGTTAAATGAGTAAATTTAAAGAGTTTTCACTTGAGTGATGACTGTTTAAGCTACAAAAAGGGCAAACAGCATAAAAAGTCGCATCCGAGGAAGCTCCTGAATTCAATCAAACTTCCACTAGAGAGACTACACATGGATCTCTTTGGACCTGTCAACGTTTGAAGTATTTCAGGGGATCTGCATTGTCTCGTTGCGACTGACGACTACTCAAGATTTTCGTGCGTGATGTTCTTAAAGAGCAAAGATGAAACGTTTGAAAATTAGATGATTTTGTTCCGAAAATTGGAGAGCCTGTATCACTTACCGGTTTGACGCATAAGAAGTGACAACGGTACAAAGTTCAATAACAATCAGATGTTAGAGTTCTACAATGACAAAGGAATTTTGCCTGAATTTAGTGCACCTTATACTCCATAGCAAAATGGTGAAGCTGAACGCAAAAACAGAACCTGATAGAGAGAACAAGAACCATGCTTGTTGATTCGAAATTGCCAGTCAGTTTTTGGAGCGAAGCATCTGCATGCTATACACTGAACAAAGTTTTGACAGTCAAGCCACATAAGACGTGTTTCGAGCTTCTTAATCGGCGAAAGCCACATCTGAAGTTTTTAGAACCGTTTGGGTCACCATGTACCGTAATTGATGCTAATGGCAAATTCAGGGCTAAATCATTGGAGGGGTTTTTCGTGGGATATGCTAGTCCACTTCTCAGAGTATATTTACCTAATATAAATCAGGTTATTGAAGCTTAGAATGTAGATTGTCAAAGATATACGTCTCCAACATAGAATCCATGAGATGCTTGGTTGTTCAACTATGAAAGTCTCTTGGATTCCTTTGAGCTTCCAGATGGACCAACAGAGGAGGAACTTTTGGTTCTTTATCAGCAACAACAAGCGTCATCACAAGAACAAGTTCTGAGACCAGTCGTTACTACTCAAACACCTGTTGGTACTCATGATGTTGAAGCTAGTCCAAGTACTCAACATCCAGGATCTCAGATTGCAGGAACAAGTGATCCCATTGCAAACCAAGAGATAGATGAACCAGCTCCCACATTCGATCAAAGTGACGATTCTGATTCTGATGCTGAACCGACATATGATAACGATGGATCTACTTCCAATGATGGTGCAGAACAGATTCAAAGTTTATCAAACAATCAAGCTGGTCCAAGTGCTTAGAATGAAGCATCTACAAGTAATTATGTTACTAATAAAAATATCACAAATCTAGAACACGAAGTGAGCATTCCGAACGAAGTTATGCCGAGGACTTTGTCATACCACCCATCAGAAAATATCATTGGAGAGTTGCCAAATGGATTCAAAATGCGAAATCAGATCAATAAGGATCTTAGTTGTTTTTATTCTAAATTTTCACCTGTACAAGATACTATCTCATATAGTTGTTTTATTTCATAGGTTGAACCGAAAACATACAAAGAAGCTCTTACTGAGGAAAGTTGGGTCAGTGCGATGTAAGAAGATTTGTTGCAATTCGAGAAACTTGGAGTTTGGAAGCTTGTTGATCTACTGGATGACCACAAGAAGATTAGTACAAAGTGGGTCTTAAGTTTAAACGTGATGATAGAGGAGTGATTGTACGCAATAAAGCTCGACTCGTTGTTTAGAGATTGCATTAACAAGAGGGAATTGACTATACAGAGGTCTATGCTCCTGTCGCAAGATTAGAAGCTATCCGCATTTTCATGGTGTTTGCGTCATGGAATGGTTTCAAGGTGTACCAATTAGATGTAAAGTCTGCATTCCTCTACGGAAAAGTGAAGTAGGCGGTGTGTGTCGGCCAACCACCTGGGTTTGTCAATCCGATACACAAAGAAAAGGTTTATCTACTAGAAATGGCATTACACAGTTTACACCAGGCCCCAAGAGTCTGGTACGAGACGTTTTCTCAACATCTTCTGGAAAATGGTTTCACTAAAGGAAAAGTAGACAATACCCTCTTCACACGGGAAGCTGAAGGACACATCCTAATTGTGCAAATTTATGTGGATGACATTATATTTGGTTCAACCAACGATGTGCTGTGTAAAGACTTCGAGAAAGTCATGCAAAAGAAATTCGAGATAAGTTCTATGGGGGAGATGAAGTTCTTGTGACTTAAGGTCGATCAGTTGCCTGATGGAATCTTCATTCATCAGACGAAGTATGTGCATGATGTTTTGGAGAAATTCAATATGTCGGAATCATTACCATTATCTTACCCATTAGCTCTCAATCACGGCACTGGACCAGATGAGAAAGGAGTGAAGCTTGATGAGACCTTATATCGATCAATGATTGGATCATTAATCTACCTCACATCATCAAGGCCGGACATCATGTATCTGACATGCCTCTTCAACCGATATTAGTCAAATCCACGAGTGTCACACATGATGATCGTCAAATGATTTCTATGATATTTGAAGGTTTGCCCAAGCATCGTCCTGTGGTATCCACGAAACGACAATTTCAACCTTGCTGGATATTCGGACTCTGATTTTGGCTGTTGCAAACTAAATGCTAAATCTACAACTACTGGTTGCTAGTTCTTTGGCACACGATTAGTAATGTGGCAACGCAAGAAGTAAACCATGATCGCTCTCTCTACTTGCGAAGTAGAATACATTTCAGCTTCAAGTTGTTCCCAAATCTTATGGATACAACAACAGATGAGAGACTATGGATTGTAGTTCCTTGATACGCCTATATATGTAGATAACAAGGCTGCCATTAACATAACTAAAAATCCAATTCAACACTCTAAAACTAAACATATTGAGATTCGACACCATTTTATTCATGATTGCTACGAGAAAAAGTTGGTTCAAATAGAAAAGATCCATACTGATGAATAAAAAGCCGATTTTTACACTAACCTTTTGATCAAGCTAAATTCAAATATCTTTTAAAACTCAACGGGATGAAAAAAATGTCATCGGGGGCGGAGGGATTTAGAGGTTGAATTCGAGATGGATGACGAGTTGATGTAATCCTCATCGGTTTCTCAAATTTTTAGTTTTAAAATTTTCTTTCTTTAAAAAACAAAATTCCAAAAATATGTTTTTTATTTTGATCGAGATAAAATAAAAATGATTCGTTGAGACAGGGGGAGCAAAAGGATCCTATTCACGAAGCAAAGCAGTCAGGAATCCTCAAAGTTGTTACACCTATAGCAGTTGTTCTTGATTTGCCACAACCCAAAGTTTTCTAGTTAGAACATGGTGTTGAAGAGAGGGAGAAATTGTAGTGAAAAATACAAAAACATATAAAAATTTGAAAATGTACAAAATCATGAAAAAGACAAAAAAGTTTTCGTGTAAAAAGAGGAAATCATAGTACATCAGTGGACTATCACATCACAGCATGCTAAAGAAATGTAATATCAAATTTTTAAAAAGGTCTTACTGATGATGTGCAAGTAGGCTTCGTACATTCAGTAGATTGTTTCTGAGATATAAACATAAAGAAAAACTTCTTAATTAGTGGGTTAACATCTCTCGGATATATGGTCTTAGTACACCGAAATTTCGTTTGAGAGATTGCCAGATTATGAGATACTAGGTCTTTATAGATAATTGATGTCTAAGCTATTATACAAGTTCTTTTGATTTTGCATCAACAATGGCCTAGAACTTGTAGAATACTTTCGCTTTAAAAACCCAAAACTTCAGCATATTGAAAGTATTGAAAACCCAAAATTGTAGCATATTGAAAGTATCGAAAGATCTGACAATTGCAGTACAAAAGATTCCAAATATGGAACACCACATTTAAGTCGAGCCTTCATCTCTTTGTCTGACGGTGGTACTACCTGAGCTCTCAAGGTCTCGCACAACCTAGATACAGATATCAGTTAGATATATTCACATGTAAGATGAAATCCATGGAATCCTAATAGGGAGTATATTCTGAGGTTAGAAACACTATTAAATCCAGTTCTAAGATATCTAATTAACGTATCTCGGAGCAATTGAGAAAGGTGTACAGGTTTAAGTGGATTAGTATACTGACAATCTAAGTGAATCTGTTTAGAACATAAAGTTTTCAAGATCAACGGTACTAGTGACTTGTCTCAAAAAATGATATGATCCTCTAACACAAACTCACAAAAAATGTCTGAAAATATGTTTGTACATAGCTATTACTTTTCATTTCAGAGAAACCCAAAAAGATATTCAGTGTGTTTTAGTATAAACTTTGGAAAAATAAAAAAGATTTTATTTTCATCTTAGTTTCGACTGATGGTGATGGAAACAGATCTTTAGTATCCAAAGTTTCTGAATGCTGAGAAAAATCCAGAGGACAATGGGGTGGGAGCTTAATCTGAAATGAGAAAAAGTTTTCAAATGATTAAAAGTTCATTAATATGAAACTTAATATTGTATGAAAATATCAGTTTGTTCATAAAGTGTACAACCAAGGTCATTAACTTCGACTTGGTAGAGAAATCAGTTAACCAGGGTCATTAACTTGGACTTGGTGAACTGAGTGGGTGGTTAAAATTTGTAAAATTGAACGAGATGTTGAAAATTTGAAAGTGAAGAGTTCACTACGCATAAAGTGGAAGTATATTCCGCACGAAGTAAACAATTCACTTCGTACGAAGTGAAAATTGTGTCCTATATATATCCACTTCGCACGAAGTTAATCATATTCACTGTTCAAAGTTTCTCTATACGATATGATATTTTGTAAAGCAAACGATGAAGTGCTGCCAAAAATTTCATCGTAGTGGTTGATTGGCACACCACTAACAATGGTGACGGAAGAAATTTGAATCAATTGAACTTAATTTATTGATTTAGGCTATTCGGACGTTTAAACTTAGATCTAGAATGATTTAACAGACCAAAATTCAAATTGAACATAGATCTAGGTTAATCGGCACTTGTAGTACATCAATTTCATAAAAATTGTCAAAAAATTATGATGCGTTCTTAACAGTCACTTCGCACGAAGAAAAAACCCACTTCGCACGAAGTAAAAGTGAAATGATCAAAATGGTAAATGTTTAACTTTGCATGAAGTGAAATTCACTTTGTACGAAGGATGTCTCTTCTTTCAAATCGACTTCCCACGAAGTAAAGATTAAAATGTTAAATTCAACTTCATACAACGTAAAACTGGTTTTTGGTAAAGTGTTTGGTTGCTATCTTCATACGAAGTAGAATTGTCCGCTTCGTAGATGCACCTTCGTACAAAGATTTTTGACACATTTTCATCTAATTGTTTGTTTGTTTTTGCAGGAAAAGAAGTCAAACTTCGAACCCTCACACAACATCTGTTGAGTATTGGATGATACGATCTAGTAATGGAACCTTTTAAGGAGATATTGGAGTTTATGGGTCGACTGCCAGTAAAGAAAGCGTTAACTGACCAACATAAAGCTTATAGATCTCACATACATAGATTTTGGACAAGTTCATACTAGATCCACAAGCGATTCAGTCGTTTGTCGGAATAGGAAATAAGGATAAAGAAGTGTTGATTATAGAATCATTGATACGTAGAGTTCTAGATTTCAAAGATAAAGATGATGATCTGACAATGTATTCTAAAAGAATGGGCTAAGGGTTGCTTTTATCGCATGGATTATAAAGGGATGGTGAATGCTCCTAACTTCAACAAGGCTTTTCTGGTGAGGACGTATAAATTATTTGTTCATTTAGTTATTCACGCTTATAGTCACAGAAAATGAGGATTTGATGCGCTTGCAGACTATCAAATATGCATGATAGCTGCTCTTACTCTAAACCGGCCCTACAACTTCACAAGAGTGATTTTTGAGCAGATGAACGGAAATATTACAAAGGAAAGATTCTTGTAGTATCCAAGGTTTATTCAGATGATGCTAGACGACCAATTTCAAAACCTTGAGAAGAACAAATCAGATGAGTTGAAGTTAGAACACATGTCCGATCTTTCTCTAATCCGTCTTAACCAATATTTGAAGCAAACAATTGAACCTGCTAGTAAGAAGTTCTTTGGCGCAATAAAAGATAAAGATTATAAAGCACCGGACAAAGATAAATGGAGAAATGAAGAAAACAATTCTGACAACGATGAAGAGGAATGTTTGGAAGATAAATTCCTAAAAGGGGCTTCTATTACAAAAAAGAGGAGAAGAAGACAACTCCTAAGAAGCAGATTACTCAACGAAAACGAGCAACAAAGAAAGCCGCTAATTTATTGATTAATGAAGATACAAAAAAGGAGGAAGTACATGTTGAAGTTGACATGAATATCGAAATAAAAGTGTTTTCTGATACTTCTGGCCAAGATAAAGAGGATGAAGCTAGTTCTGAAGAAAGTATTGACTATGAAGCTAGAGCAGCTGGCTGAAAAAGCAGAACAAAGAAAAAGAAAGGCAGTAGGTGATGACAATGAATCTTATGTGCCTTCAGAACGAGAAGAAGTAATTCAAAGACCAACTAACAACGTAAAGTGTATTAAAAGCAAACCAACATACATTCACAAAAAGACAACAGGGTCTCCAACTTCTAAAAGGTCAAGGCGTAGATATTTGAAAACATCAACTATAGAGGCTAGTTCAATGAGTCAAGATAAGTGGACACCTGAGATCGAAACTGTGATTGAAAACATCATTCAGGATCAAGTACTACCTACTTCACCACAAAGACCACCATCTCCTTAAATTCAACAATCAACACCACCACATCCACCATCACCACCTAAGCAAACAACTCCAAATAAACAACACCTCTTGTATAACAACGATCAACACCACAGTCAGCTAGACGTCAATCACACCCTATGGGTCCTACAACTTTTGATGATGATTTTCATTTTGCTGGATTCGAATGTGATTTCTTCAATGATGAGAAGATTCAAAATCTGGATAATAGAGTGAAACAACTTGAAGCTGAGAATGTGCAGTTAGTCTCGATGCTTATGAATGTTATTGTTGAGAATGAGAGACTTCATAGAGTGGTGCAAGATCGCGAAGTTGAAAAACAGTGAAGAAGTTTGATGTCTATACAAAGTGCTTCAGAAGAGATTTAATATAAATGTCAATGCTGAATACGATTTGATCGAGATAGAAGAAGCAAAGGCTAGGGTGCTGAAAGAGCCAGAAAGGCAGAAGTAGTTGTTGTAGCTGCAGGCAAAGGAAAAGAAAAGATAGATGCTATTCCAATGGTTACGCCTGTTCAACAAGAGCCTGAGTTGACATATCAAAGTTTGTGTTGATTGGATCGGTTATTGATGTTCCTTACATTGCTGAAAAGACTAAGAAGCCGATAGAGATAATGTGTTGTTTGATGCTGAGAAAGAGCAAGAAGATGATGATGGTGATGATGATGAAAATTATGATGGTGATGATAATACAGAAGGTGATGGAGTGAAAGATGGTGATGACAAAGGTGACGACAACGAATATAATCAAGGAGGAACAGGGTTGGTAGTTTAGGCTAAGATGAACGATTCGTTTGATAATGATGCCTATTTGGATAACAAAGCAAATAAGGAGGAGGATGCACAAAGAAAAGGGGGTAACAAGGATCTTGTTCACGATACAGAGCATTCAGAAATCCTCACAGATGTTACTCTTGTAATGGCTATTCCTGAATTGCCCCAACCCAAAGTATTCTATCTGGAGATGGTGTGGAAGAGGGAGGGGGTTCGTTCACAACTACATCAAGGAGGAAATAGCCAAGATGTTAGGGGTTGATGAGAATTCTTTTGAGTTTGATCTTGAGGAGGAGCTGAACAAGATAAGTGCCTTAAAGCAAGCAGATTATGTTTATCAGTATGTGAAGGATGCTGATGATTATGATAGGGTTGTCGTGGAGGATGATTCTGATGACGAAACTGTTAAATACACTTGTGAAGGAATAGATAACTTCCTACCCTTTCAAGAAATGTTTTCTGAAATAACAGATGATTTGTTGAAGAGGAAAGTTGAAGAAACTATCAAAGATGGTAATGTTCGAAGGCGACTAACTAAAGAAGAAATTCTTGAAGCTAAGAAGACATGTTCAAAGAGTTGCCTAAAGAACGTAAATTCAGACGATCACTGGCTTTCTTCACAAGAGATCAAGACAAATCTTTAGGAGATGTCTTGAGCTGGGGTTGGATTCTAGAGTTGAATGTGTATACAGTCAAACGGGAGTTTGGAGTTTAGTATTTCAGATATTTATGTGATATCCATACTTTAGCGTGGTGGGATGTTGAGGAGCTATGCCAACAAAATCTATTAACTATCAATGAAATTTAATGATCAAAGATTGTGGAATTTGATAAAATATGAAGTTGCACACAGATTTCATAATTGGATGCCTCATATTCCAAAGAAGTTAACCAAGATTGATCCAGTGACTAAAGAGAGATGTAACATTGATTGTTAAACGACCACTCACTATGAAGAACATGTCGTTGTTAGAGATTAAACAAGATTTTCATGAATTCTTTAAGTGGTGGCAATATAACATTGAAACAGGTGAAGTAGTGATAGTACTGAAGGCTGAAGGGTTATGAAGGACTATCAGGATACTAGACCCGATGTGGTTAGTGAACTGCTCAGAAAAAGATGTTGAATGTTTTTTCTACAACAAGATTTGATACGAGGCTAAGGAGAAAGTTCAAGCTATGCAATACCAAGGTTTGATTAATGTATGTTATGCACACGGTATTAACTCAGGCAAGATGTGGAGATCGAAATGACGTGAACTGGAAAGAGTTGAATTTATAAAGTTGTTACATAAAGAAGAACATATTGATGAAGTTACAAAGAAAGCATTTGTCAGAAGATTTAAATTCTTGAAATGGGCTCAGCGACTGATCAAACACCAATACCTAGCGAAGAGCGTCGGAAGCCAAGAAAGAACTTTTTCGGAAGATAAAAGATTAACATTTTGAAGATTTTTGAAATTTTGAAGAATGACCAAGACTGCGGCAATATCCAAGGGGGAGTTTGTTGAAGCAGAATGTCTATCGCCTATGTCTTTAGGTCATGTCGAGTATGTAATAAGGCTTGAATGTTAGTTTATTTGAATTGTATGTTTAACTTCGCATGAAGTGAAGTTTCACTTCATATGAAAGTAGCGGGTTACCTTCGTATGAAGTGAGGCTCTATCCTTGCACAGAGTGGGTTATCTATAAATAGATGTGTTAGGGTCTTGAGTCTGTAGCTGTTTTGTTGACTAATACGACGAAGCCCTGTCAGATTTCTCTCAGGATTGTAAACATTGATCTAAATTAATGAAATATAGAGAGTAAACAGTAAATCTTGAACTTGTCACTAGTTTAACATGAATTCCGCGCATATTGAACTAGGTAAACAAATTAGCACCTGAGCTTATTGGATGAGCATATCCTCACACAATATATATAGGAGGAGAGAACTGCTGATGACGTCACCATGAAACCGGCCCTTAACAACCTAATTAATAAGGTAACTGCCAACAATTAATAAAATTGTTTGATAGTTATAAATGCGCTATTACATAGAACTACAATGACTTGTTGACTTGATCTTCTGGTCTTTAGTCTTGACTTTTGTTGACTTGACTCTTGACTAGTTGACCAACACTTTGACAATCCAACACTTGTACTTTTGTTCTTTATTCTTTGAGACAACATTTCTGTTCTAGCACTTTTGGTGGTTGTTTTGTGAAGCTTTCATGGGGAAACTTCTGGACCAAAGTTTGTACTTCAACTTATTCCATAAGGCAGGGAAGATGGTTTACTTCGGGTTTTGACTTTCATTGTCAGCAGATCTTACATAAGCCAACAATCTCCCTCTGATCTGCTGATGCCAAAACCACTCTTATTTGGCATGTCTTTTATTCTTTTATTTAATGGAGCCCTACAGTCTTAGTCTTTCCTTGATCATGCCTTTGACTCCAAGTTCAAGATTCAGAGCTTTATCATCATCATCAACATCTCTTTCCACTTCAAGATCAAGAATGACTTTTATATCTTCAAGGCTCAGACTTTGGATTACATACCCATCCACCTGGGTTCTAGAGCCATCCTCTCTAAAGGTCTCCACATCAATCGAGTACTTCATTGCTTTCCATGTCACAATATTTGGGTTATGGAGATTGTGAGGCAAGTCTAAGACTTCAGTGGAAGCCACTAATTGAAGTGATAGATCTTGTGGATCTTCTTCTAGAGATTCATCTATTGCAACTGTGTAGGTACCAGCAACTATGTCTTGGGCTGTTTTGAACACGTGGGTAATTTAACTGTCTCAGAATTCCAATTGGTGTGAACATGAAGTTAACAAAGAATTGGAGAGCGATGGTAGTGAAGGTGCAATGTAAACTATCATCGTGGAAGGCAAAAACATTATCATTTGCGGGTCGGGTGACATTGGCGAAAGTAGTCTTGGGGAGCATGGCGTCATAATATCTCTCGCTATTTTCGGCACCTAAAACTATCATGAAGAAAATCAAAGGTTTAAGGAGGGATTTTGTTTGAGGTATAAGAGAAAATGCTAATAAGATGAGGTGGATTAGATGGGATATGATGACCAAACCAAAGAATAAAGGGGGCTCGAGATTGGAATGATGTCAGTTTCAACATAGCGATGAGGTTGAAATGGTAATGGCGATACAAAGATAACCCGACTCAATTGTGGGCTTTAGTAATTTATTCTATCCATAAAATAAATTCGACGTGAAACTGATACATGCTATGAAATCGATCCCAGGAGTTTGGAATGACATTGGTACGGTGGATGGGACTCTTCCAATACACGATATCAATATTGATAAGAATTTGAAAGTGAAAGTTACTAATGGGATAAAAGTGCGCTTCTAGAAGGATTATTTGCTATATAACGATTCTTTATATAAGAGGTTCCCGGATCTCTTCAAACTTGCAAAAGACAAAGACGAGATGGTGGATAACGTATCTGATTGAAGTGGGCTCGAAACTGTGTTGGAAGTGGGACAAGACTAGAGGCCCAAGTACTAGGGTGGAATGGGAACATCTGGGTCAATCATCGGATCTTCTAAACACGGTTAGTATTAACAAGAATAAAATGGATATGTGGAGCTGGAGTAACAATTATGGGGTTGGCTTCTCAACTAAAGGGATGAGATCCGAATTAGCGATGGCTGCAAACAATGCCGAGATAGAATATCTGTTCAACTGGAACATATGGGCTCTCCTAAAGAGTAATTACCTTCTTTATAGGGTTTTAAAAGGTAAAGTGGCGGCTAAAAAAAGTTTGAAAGAGAGAGGTATAAAGTTGTAGGATACTTATTGTGAAAGATGCGGGTATGGAACGGAATATGCGGATCATGTGTTCATCAATGTATTTGGGCTTGAAGTATGTGGTGGCAACTTGCGGTTTGGATGCGTATAGCCCCTCCTATTAGTTTAAGCAGTTTAAATGAGGTGGTGAAAGAGATGACTAGCAACATAGGTTCGTCAAGATGGAAGAGAATCGTATACACGGTTATTTTGGATGTAATAAGATCTGTCGACCTAATAAAATAAGATGCCTTTCTTTAGATTACTCATCGCTCGAAATACCGAAGCCAGATTAGGATAAGTGGGTCGAGTTTAATGTTTCGGATATTCTGTAATTGTGTTTTTGCTTTCGTCTGTCTTTTCCTTTGTATTGTTTTTCAATCCCTTGCTGGCTCTATTTATATATATATAAATAGTGTGATGCCGTTCAAAAAAAACAGTAAAAACAAATACTAGCCTGATTTCTTTTACCGCACCAATAATATACAACACAAATATTACTGAAAAGCATGGAACAATTTTCAGGAAAAGTATAAATATTTAATCTACATCATGATAAAAAGAATATATATATATATATATATATATATATATGTGTGTGTGTGTGTGTGTGTTTCGTGTCGGGGTCAAACTCATGACCTTGGCCGGTGCAAAGCTTTACCAGAATGAACAACCCACCAGAGCAGGTTACAACGTTTGATCAAATCTGTTTCGTAATTAGTTTTAAACTCTTTCAGCGATAACCCGTCTTCCCCGTATCAGATTCATACCGAAACCCTAGTTCCTTATGTTCAAAAATTAAACATGTAATTCATAGTAAGACTGTAAATAGACATGTGGCTTTTGTTCCCTAACTCATGATGAATGAAAAGCACAAAAAACACTTACGGATTGCGAAGTTCTAAATGGATTCGAGAGTTCTGGCGAGAAGTTTTACAATAGTGAGCGTAGGAACGAAGAACAGTGGAACTAGCGGTGTATTCATCAACCGGACGAACATATGGGAAGATGGGGCGGGGGTTTCGGTTGTTTTGTTTCAAAAAGTTTTGTGTTGTGACGGCTATAGTCCCTGGAGTTCTAAGTATTTACAATTTAATTAAAACCTTTAAGGTCTATTATAATAGTATTTAGGAAAGCTTACCATAATGCCTCGTGCAATTTGTGAGTCTTATAAGAATATTAATAATATAAATAAAACCTATAAAATAAACTTGTTATCCACATTATTTAGAAATTTAGTAAAACTTGTTCTAATTTAAGAATCTTTTATATTATCTAAGTTAAGTAATTTGTTTAATATATTAAATCCTTTTAGAAAAGTCAAACATAATTCAAAACATACATATATAATTTTTCTTTTTCTATTAAAAAAACATTAAACTACAAGTAATAGAAATTCAGGTTATAATTAATTATTTAAGTGAATAATTAAATTAATAAATAGATAAATTTCAATATTATATTTCATGAAAATTTTCGGTTTACAAAAGATTTGGATCCAAGTTTTAAAAGGATCGAATTTCGGAGCTCCGTTTTTTTTTTTATGTTACAATTAAAGGGCCCTTAAGGCTAAACAAAACTTACACTTTGGCTTTATGAGGACTTATTTTGACACTCAATATAAGGAAATCATGATAGCCATCAAATATCAAATAGCTCAATTTGCACATTCATATCAGGTGTTGCTCCACCTGCTCCCAGGTTTCATCCCAAAGATGATGATGCCAAAATAAAGGGGAGAATGTTATGGTTCCTGCTAAAAAAGAGTTGTACGGATTATTTTGCCAAGATCATGTCTTCCGATTCCGACACCGATTCTACGGGATATGCCTCGAACACCGATTACATACCACTAGATGACCCTGCCCCATCTGTCATCATCATCTCCGATGACGAGCTCTCGGACGATGAATGGATGAATATCGAATTTTAGCCTTTCGCCCTACCAGAGCCCAATCATGCTGACATTTCTTTAGAGGATAATGTACTGGCTATACCCCACTTTCATGAGATGGTCATTTATGGTCACCCTGAGGGTGAACATGTTGTTGCTTATGTCGTTGTACTACTTAATGTGGTAGATCCATTAGACGATGTTATCGATGGGGACGGTCACCCCATACCTCCTATTGTCGATGCTGAGGACGATGTTATTCCGGTCATACATGTCACACATGTTGATGACAACCTCGGTATTGGTGAGGACTTTGACATTGTTATGTTAGAGGTAGCCCAGCCGGAGGCCACAGTAGTTGACATCACATCGTCTACACCCTCTACACTATCACCCGTGCTTTCACCCGACACCGCTTTACCACCATTTTCAGGTACCTTACCAACATTTGTTGATCCTGTTTTACCAGGCGCACTTCTCCCTGACCATTCATCTGAGTTCTACCACCACTACCTTCATCAGGAGATGTTACACATCCTTTTGATCACCCTATGCCTCACTTCTCCACTGGACATGCACACTATACTATGAGGAGTACTTCCCAGTATATTGACCAAGTACCCCCTCATCCTTTTGATGGTTCATATTCTACCACTATTACACCAACTTTACGCTCATATCATGACCTGTTTGCTGCCGGGCCATCACACATTCCCTATAACCATCGTATGATGGGGTCTTCTACTTATGTTCCGCCTCTCACTGCTGGAGATCTGTTTCATTCCACCCTGATCATGCATAGTAACGTTACTTACCCTTCTCCTTATTTCACTGATTCTTATGTTCAGCCGCCACCAGGCATGAGCCCGTCAGATCCATATCATCCGAGTCATATGCCACTCACTACTGCTGAGTACAGACTCACCTCCACCGAGATACAGCTTGGTATCTTGTTTGACCGTTTCCATGAGCTTAGTGTTTAGATGTCTACTCTTCGAGCACCTCCGAGTGTTCCCCAGTCATCCTCCTCTCAACCATCTTTACCCACATCATCCCCTCCATCACTACCACCCTACCGACATCTCCACCACCA
The DNA here is from genome assembly GCA_947069175.1 of Scalesia atractyloides. NCBI lineage: Eukaryota > Viridiplantae > Streptophyta > Magnoliopsida > Asterales > Asteraceae > Scalesia > Scalesia atractyloides. Next base: position 37,380,864 of record CAMTDV010000008.1, on the reverse strand, counting down.
CCATCCCCATTAGTTCCATCACTTACATCATCCCATGCCACCTCTTTATCACTTGAGAGGGGCATTAGTGCCATGGAGGAGGAGATGGCGTACTTCTGCGGTGTGATCTACCCATCTGCACCCCCACCCCCTACGTCTATCTGGTATGGTATGTGATTGAGTTTTGGAGGTAGTACCCGTACCAGGTTAGTAGAAGATTGAAGGATTTTGAAGATATATATAAGTCAACTTGATGACTTTGAAGATGCAATGCAAAGAAAGTATCCACTTTTGTTTATGTATTGTATATAACTTGTATGTCAGAGTGATAAAACTACGAATTACTTTTGTTCTTCACAAAAATGATGTAACAAGTTGACAATATATATATTTGAAAGTTGATTATCTTTCTTTTATCATGCATTATTGATTATTCATTATGTTTGTGTCATGGCGATATTTGTATGGATATCTCACATGAGAGATGATTCGATCTTTTTGACCTATATATATATATACACGATATATTTTATTCTATTTGGTCAATGAATGACAATATTTATTTGAAATATTTGTCTAATTTCTTCTATATGATTTTACATATGAAGATCATGGCACCAAGAAGAAGGTGCATACATCAACTCCAAACTCCCCTACCCACTTCTCAAGTTGAACTTGATGCTTTGTTGAATCAACGCATTGCGGATGCGTTTGCTCAACATGAAGCAAATCACACAAATTTGGGAATGAAGCTAGGGCTCAAGCCCCACCAACAACATCAAATCCTATGAAAGGTTGGTTACATTAACCTTACAAGAAATTTTCATTAATATTTTATTTGCAAAATAAATATTTCTGACAATTTCGAGCCAACATTTCAGGATGCACATATAAGCCTTTTTTAGATTGCAAACCATTAAACTTTGACGGCACAGGCGGAGCTGTAGCATTTGTTCGATGGACCGAAAAGACGGATTCTGTAATCCGCAAGAGTAACTGTTCCCCTAACGGGAATTTTCATTGACGAAGCTTTGTCATGGTGAAATCTGCAAATACAAACGTTAGGAGATGAAACAGCATACGCTATCACTTGGGAAAGACTGAAGGAAATGATGTGAGAGAAGTATTATTCAAGGGCTCAACTACAAAAATTGGAAACAAAGTTTTGGAATCTAGCGATGGTTGGATCTAATATCTATGGCTATGCTCAGCGATTTCATGATCTCTCACGGGTCGTTCCATATATGGTAACCCCCGAATTCAAACATATCGAACGATACATTTGGGGATTAGCTCCGGAAATCTAAAGTATGGTTACATCGTCGCATCCAGCAACTATCACCAAGGCAATCACGATTGCAGTAAGCCTTACCGAAGAAGCGGTAAGAATGAATAAGTTTTCGAGAATGAGTACAAAGATGCCCAACGAGACACATGTAGAATCAACCTCACACGGGAATAAGAGAAAGTTCACTCATTTCAAAAAGGGTTCCCGACCGGGTAACAAGAAGAAGGAAATTCCCACAGCAAAAAGGTATAAAGCATTCATGGCGACAACAGAGAAAGAACCGAGAAGTTATACAGGAAATGCACCTAAGTGCAACAAGTGTAATTATCATCATTATGGTGGATGCTGAACCACCAAATGTGATAAGTGTGGGAAGTTGGGATACCGCACCGAAAATTGTTGGAGTAACAACAAGGGAAATAGGAATGAAGGCAAGAAAGAAGGAGGCTATGGAAATGGCAACGAGCGAGGAAGGAACCAAAGTTGCTATGGTTGCGGTGAACTTGACCACTTTAGAAAGAATTGCCTAAAGGAGATCAAAGGCCACGGGCGAGCCATTGTAATAGGAGCTCATGAGGCACGTTAGGATCCAAATGTGATCACTGGTACGTTCCCTGTCAATAATCATTTCGCATCTATTTTATTTGATGCTGACGCAGATTTTAGTTTCATATCTTTAGAGTTTAAGGATATACTTGAACTAAATTCAAATAAATTAGATATTCCATTCACTATCGAATTAGCGAATGGAAAGACAATTGAATCTGATGAGATTATTAAAGGATGTTCTTGGAGTTAGGTGGACAAGAATTCAACATCGATTTATTACCCATCCAGTTAGGTAGTTTTGATGTTGTAATTGGTATGCATTGGTTATCCAATAACCAAGCCGAAGTCATGTGTTGAGACAAAATTATTCGCATTCCTCTTCCTAATAATGAAATACTTCTTATACATGGCGAGAAGAGCTAAACGCCATTACAAATTATTTCTTGTATGAAAGCCCAAAAGTGCTTGCGAAAAGGATGTATAGCATTCTTAGCACATGTTGCTGACAAGAAATCCAAGGAGTCAAAACTTGAGGAGATCCCTGTTGTAAAGGAATTCCCTGAAGTCTTCCCAGAGGACTTGCCAGGAATACCACCACAACGACAAGTTGAATTCCGCATAGACTTGATTCCAGGAGCTACACCTATAGCGAAATCCCCTTACCGATTAGCTCCTTCGGAAATGCAAGAGTTGTCCACACAGCTTCAAGAGTTGTTGGACAAAGGTTTCATTACACCAAGCTTCTCACCTTGGGGAGCTTCAGTTCTATTCGTAAAGAAGAAAGATGGAAGCTTTAGAATGTGTATAGATTATCAAGAATTGAACAAAATCATGATCAAGAATTGGTATCCGTTACCGAGGATCGATGATTTGTTTGATCAACTTCAATGATCAAGTTTTTACTCGAAGATTGACTTAAGGTCGGGATACCATCAGCTTAGAGTGCAGGAAGAAAGTATTCCATAGACAACATTCCAAACCTGTTACGGTCACTACGAGTTCTTTGTTATGCCATTTGGTCTAACAAATGCACCGGCGGTGTTCATGGACTTAATGAACCATGTGTGCAAGCCTTACCTTGATAAATTCATGATAGTATTTATTGATGACATATTGATATATTCACGAAATAAGAAGGATCACGAACATCGTCTTAGGACCATTCTTGAGTTGTTAAAGAAGGAGAAACAGTATGCAAAATTCTCTAAGTGCGAATTTTGGCTTCGTCAAGTCCAATTTCTCGGACATGTAGTCAACGAAAAGGTATACATGTCGATCCATCAAAAATAGAAGCCATTAAGAATTGGAACGCACCTAAGACACCCACCGAAGTACGCCAATGTTTGGGATTTGCTGGTTATTATCTAAGATTCATTGAAAATTTCTCGAAGATCGCTCAATCACTAAGCTCCCTAACTCCAAAAGATAAGAAGTTCGATTGGGGAGAAAAATAAGAAAAAGCTTCTCAATTACTTAAGGATAAACTTTGTGATGCGCCGATTTTATCACTTCCGGACGGCATAGATGATTTGTAGTTTATTGTGACGCTTCACATCAAGGTTTAGGATGCGTATTAATGTAACGAGAGAAAGTTATTGCATACACATCTCGCCAATTAAAAGTTCACGAAAAGAACTATACCACACATGACCTAGAGCCAGGTGCAATAGTATTTGCGTTAAAAATTTGGCATCATTATCTTTACGGCACCAAGTGCACAATCTTTACTGATCACAAAAGTCTTCAACATATATTTAACTAGAAAGAGTTAAATATGCGCCAAAGACGTTGGCTTGAATTGTTGAAAGACTATGATTGTGAAATTAAATACCATCCGAGCTAGGCGAACATTGTCGCGGATGCCCTAAGTCAAAGGAATGAGTGAAGCCCCTTCGTGTACAATCATTAAGACTCACCATTCACAATAACCTTACCTCTCGAATTCACGATGCTCAACAGGAAGCCCTGAAGAGCGGAAATTTTAAAGCAGAGATGCTTATAGGTATGGAAAACCATTTAGAACCAAATGAGAACGGAGCTTTGTACTTCGCAAACCGAATTTGGGTTCCTCTTTTTGGTAATGTACGAAACCTAATTCTAGATGAAGCCCATAAGTCCAATATTCGATCCATCCCGAAGTGGATAAAATGTACTGCGAGCTTAAAGAATTCTATTGGTGGCCTAATCTCAAAGGAGATAGTGCAACTTATGTTGGAAATGTGTAACATGTGCAAAAATTAAGGCCGAATATCAAAAACCTTCAGGATTGTTACAACAACCTGTAATTCCCACTTGGAAATGGGAACAAGTTTCTATGGATTTCATAACAAAATTACCAAGGACCTCTCGCGGTCATGACATGATTTGGGTAATTATCGAACGACTAACCAAATCAGCTCACTTCTTGCTGGTACGTGAGAAAGATAAAACCGAGAAGTTAGCCGAACTTTATCTTAAAGAGATTGTGGCAAGACATGGAGTGCCTGTTTCCGTAATCTCTGATCGAGATGGTCGTTTCATATCAAGAATTTGGCAATCATTTCAAAAGACTTTTGGATCTCGCTTAGATCTAAGTACGACCTTTCATCCCCAAACAGATGGCCAAAGTGAACGCACCATTCAAAACTTAGAAGATATGTTTCGTGCTTGTGTGATTGACTTAGGCGGATATTGGGATACACACTTGCCTTTATTGGAATTCTCATATAACAACCGTTATCACACGAGTGTTCAAGCCGCTCCATTTGAAGCGTTATACGGACGTAAGTGTCGATCTCCTCTAAATTGGGCGAAATGGGCGACAAACAAATGATAGGTCCAAAATTAATTCAAGAAACTATCGATAAAATATTTAAAATCCGAGACCGTATTAAAGCAGCTTAGGATAGACAGAAAAGATATGTGGATAAACGCCGCAAACCATTATCCTTTGAAATTGGAGACAAAGTGCTATTAAAGGTCTCGCCTTGGAAAGGCGTAGTTAGATTCGGGAAGCAAGGAAAACTTAGCCCGAGGTACATAGGACCATATGAAATCTTGGAAAAGATTAGAACAGCCGCATATAAGCTGAAATTTCCTGAAACACTTAGTAACGTTCACGACATTTTTCACGTGTCCAACCTTAGAAAGTGTCTTTCAGACGAGTCACTTACTATTCCCACGGACGAAATTTGTATTGACGACAAACTCCATTTCATCGAAGAACCTGTTGAAGTTTTAGATTTGAAAGTTCAGAAAACAAGGAAGAGTCGTATCAACCTAGTCAAAGTCCATCGAAGAACTCAAAGCGCGGACCTGAGTTCACTTGGGAACGGGAAGACGAAATCAAAAGAAAGTACCCCCACCTGTTCGAGAAATCCTACGCAAAGGATGACACGACTTAAATTTCTAGACGGAATTTAATGAACAAGGGGAGAATGTGACAATCGGCAAAATTCTGGTAATTCTGTACAACTGAAAAACAATTACACTATCAATTTATCGCTCAACACGACTTAAATTATAGTTTTATGTCTTAAAAGTCTAGGAATTCAACAAAATCATAGCTTGGTATGATAATGAATTTGTCATAATCACGAACATATAAAACCATATCCTAGATGGATGACAAATACGCAAACACGCGATAAATATCAGTACTGGTTGCGGTATATTCTAATATGACAAAAATAAGACATAAGATACGTCTGAACTGTTATACCATGAAAATTTTATTTAAAACACCAAATTGTCCAAGTCTGTAACAAAATACAGCATTCCGCAGCAGAAAACAGCAAATGTCCAAAAACCCAAAAATAAATATTTTTTAGTTAAAAATAATAACGGGAAAATAATATAAAACACATATATAAATCCTATTGTTATAGCTATGAAGCTTGTTTAGTAAAACCCTGACGACAAAACCGTACAGGAACTGAACTCAAAATAACAAATTTATTAGTCTGGAGAGCTAGATTAATAAGCTGGACAATAATATTAGTACTAGAGCTATTGTGTAAATAAAATTATATAGGTAACACAATATGTCAGTATTTTACCCGGTACAAGACTCGAACCAAATTTAAACAATAAGTCTAGTAAGTTATTTTTGCATATTATAACATCACTTTAAAGTGTTGGGCCATTAGATTTTATAAAAAAAAATTATATATAAAAACATTAAAGTTTATAAAATTTACAAGTTTTATACAAAAATAAATAAAACCCAAACCACCCCCACCTCACGGCGGTATGGTGTGTAAACCACCATACCACTAATCTTTCATGATGTGTTGGCTAATTGTGAGGATAGTTAGTGGTGTAATGAGGTGTAAGAACCAAAAACCAACAAAAAACCAAATCACTTCCAATTCCTTTCATTTTCAAACATCAAAACACAACAACACTTCCATTTTGCTCTCTAAAAATCGGCAAAACACCACCACTACCACCTTCAACTTTTAAAAAATTCAAAACTCAAAAAAATTCAAGCTTGCATGAAGATCCAAGGATAATCTAGGATGTTTGCAAGGATTAGGAGGCATACTTGGAAGCTTGGAAACTTTTGATCAACACTTCTCTACATCTTTTAACATCACTTTGATCATCCCTAGCCAAGTGCCAGTAGTAAGCTCCATAACTTGATCTTATACTTTACGTTTCATGTAAATGTACAAGATCATCTTGAAAATTATTTAAAAAACTCACTTGAAAAACACTAATAAAACTATAATCACTAACATAATTATGTGGTTTTCTTGTTGGTTATGGATGAACTTGAATTTGTCATAAACTAGTAAACTTGAATCTTGCATTTTTATGATAATCTAAACATATGCATGTTTAGATTAGCAAGATTCATTAACAAAAAATTGTTATGAACATGATTTTATATTTTAAAATGATCATATTTAATATAAAATTATAGATGACTAAATAAAGGTTATGATCTAGAAATTTTGTTAAAAAGTAATTATAAAGTTTCTATTTTTGAAAAGATCATAAAAATGAAGTTGTTTTTAGAAGTGTTATGAACACATCTTTATATTTAAAAATAACTTTATGAAACATGTAAAGCATAGATTTTATATAAAATTCATAATCCAAAAATTTGGATGAAAAACATAAATAAATTTTCCATTTTGAGAAAGTATTAAACTATAACAACTTTTGACATTTTGTTAATATATTAGTATAATACTTGTGATTTGATAATTAGAAAAGTGATTTAAAACATATTCATATAAACATGGGAAAGCTCATATTTTAAAGGAAACTATGGCAAAAGTTTTATAAAATTATTCTTGATTAAGATATGGTTAAACTAAAGATTTTGTGATTAAAAGTGATTAGGGATTATAATATTGTTTAAACAAAAGTTTAGGTGAAAAAGTTTAAGATATAATCACATAAGTTTTTTCTTAAACTAAAAGAAAATAAATATATAAATTTAGATAAAAGTATATATTTTGAAAGCACCAAATATGTATAATATATTTTTGTATAAATATTATATATTTAGATCTTAAAGGACTAGAACAATTCATGCAAAATAAAATATATGGTATAAAACGACAAAGAAGAAACGAATAAAATGGTCGACGCAAACATAGCGGTCAAAATGAACAAATCAACCATCACAGTTTATACTTACTAGGACTTATAAAAATTTAAGTCATATCTAGTAATTTTTACAAAGAAATTTTTATAAGTTATAACATTTACTTGTAAATATTTTAAACTTGGATTAAGCCCTACTAAACAAATTGTTTGGGCTAAGCCCATTTTCATAAAATTGTATTAGGCTAAACCCATTTTTATAAAAATATATGGACTAGCCCATTTCTATAAATTAATTTGGGCTAGGCCCAGTTGTATAAAATCAAACTTGGGCTAAGCCCACTTTTATACAATTAACTTTGGGCTAAGCCCACATTTATAAAACTAAATTGGGCTAATCCATTGCTATAAACTATTTTGGGCTAGGCCCAATCTTTCATTTTTAACTGGGGCTAGGCCCACTTTTTACAAACCAATTGGGCTAGGCCACTTTTTACAAACCAATTGGGCTTGACCCACTTTAAATAAAAACAAGTTGAGCTAGGCCCACATAAATGAAATGAATTGGGCTAGGCTCACACACATGAAATGATTTGGGTTAGGTCCACTCTCATGAAACGAATTGGGCTAGGCCCATACATAGTAAGCAAATTGGGCTAGGCCCATACTTACAAAACCTATTGGGCTAGGCCCGAATGTAATAACTTTTAGATTGAACTTTTACATTTAAATTATGGGCTAGGTCCATTTACATGTAATCAATCTAGAATACATATATGAAAGATATATATGTATACCAACAAAGAAAACCCAACAAATACAAGTATAAAAATCAAGATGAGATACATGTATGAAAATCGAACAAAAGCCTAAGTGTCCTATGAGATTAGAACACTTGTAGGTCGAGAAAGAATGAACTATCGTAAATTAAATAGAGATTTGCACGGAACGCAAATATGTGAGTTCATGTTTCCCCTTTTATTTAAACGTTTTAATGGTTTTTAAATGTGCGGGTATGTATACAAGTTACATTTAGCATAACTTGGAAATGAAAATATTTAGATCACATGTGGATAGGGCTCAAGTATTTGGACCATTGATGAATAACAAGTACCGAGGAACAAGGGGATAGATCTATTGGGTTTGGGCGAGCCCCACTCTATTACGACAACAATAACAGATCGTATTAGAGTGCTTTTGTGTCTAAAGCGAGTGTCTCAGACATAATAAAGTGTCAAGGTTTGGTTGCCACCTTATTCAGCTTACAGATTAGTGTCCTTGCAACACACTAATGATCTTACAAGTTTCATTAAGTTATACTAAAAAAAATTTTCATTTCAATTTTTTTTTTAAGATTCATTTGATACGAAAAATTTATAACATGAATTCACCAACTTCTGTGACGTCGTTTTCAAAACTAACATGTATTACAGGAAACTAGTGGACTGCTTTGGGGGAAAACATGTTCGTATGTTATGAAGTCAAGATATTAGATTTCATTCAGTCTTTTGTTATTGTGTTTGTACATTCGTGTTTGAATTTTAAACAATGTTGTTAAATTTGTGGTATGTTTCAAAACAAAAGGTTGTATGTAAACCTTGTGTTAAATTAAGTGTATGGATGAGCATTTTACAACGTATTACAATTGTCGTTTACTTGGTTGAATGCAACGATTGCCACTCTGGCCACACCTCGCGACGCTTCCGCTACATCGAAAATCGGGGTGTGACACTTTTTATCTTTCACAAAAAGCCTAAATTACCCCGGACATCATTCTTCCACGTTTTTCATGCTTCTAAGACTTAAAATAACCGCATTCATACCCTCATATCCTTCTAATACTCAACCCAAGATCAAACCATCTACCACAATCACGCCATGTTACTTTCTATATTTTGACCCGTTCACTTCTACCGTGTAATTCCAAACATAGATGACTACCTACGACTTACCACATCAATACTTACCTTGGTACTTGTCCTGACCCATAGCTTCTTATGTCATTCTATAAATACAACATATCAAACTTCATTTATAAATAAGAAATGATTCCGAAAAATCACTTATCTTAAGCGTCCGTATATGTGCTTGCTTCATTGTTTCCTCTTGACCCGTTAGCCACTAACGCTTGAGTCACTTTACAAGATCTCAATCCATACATGTCATTACGTTTATTACACGGTTAGCATCTGTGAGCATACACACAAACATTCCTTTTCTTTTCATTCATACATTACTTGACTTTTGTTAGTTAATTACCGCATATATAAGATATATACTATTAGTCACCTCATGCCAAATCCACAAAACTCGATCATCATCATACACAACGTATCAATCATCTAATACATAGCACATTAACTTTCTATTCTAATACGTGTCCAAAAGCCAATTCATGATATTCATACATTGTTGACTTTCAAAAGTCAACTGCCATACTTATGTATTTCCAAATTAAGAACATGAATCCATCTTAAAATGGTGGACAACACTATTCACATCATACGCATTCCATGGTCATATTATATGACATATACACCTACATGGTCACCTAGTTATATACATATACTCAAACATAAGCCGTTCCATCCACACTAGCATTTTCGTTACTTCATAACTAACACCAACATCATTCGAATTTACTCTTTTCTAGGATTCTATCACTCAAGCATATAACACAACTCCTAAAACATACTTTTACCCAATCATACATTACTATATTCATACATGGATTTCATCAAGAACATGTTCCACATGATATTTTGCTATCATATACATTATTCCCACATTCTCTACACACTCCTCTATTACTTGAATACAATTTCACATATTATTATCATTTAGACATTATACTAGCATCTAAGCACAGTGTACAAACCGTTCATGCATTTCTTCCTACATACCACTTTCATTCACCAACATAATTAAACATCAAGAAATTTCCATATCATACTCAACCTAACTAACAAGAACTAATCACATGCAACATACTACATCAATTTTGAACAAGGATTGGACATGGTTGATACACCCATGTGGCCACTTTCACTAACCCAAGTGGGTTTCACCTTTAAACATCAAATTACTCATAACCATGCATTGCTCATGTCTTACATGGTGATTCTAACTTATATTCATGCTAAATTTCATGGATTGATCAATAACCCACTTCATACAAAATCACCAAATCTAGATTACAACTTACCATATGTTTGTTAGGGCTAGATCATCAAGAAAACGGGTTCATACATTAGGTTAGGCTGAAATCCTTCTTCAATTTGGACTAATAGCATCAATTTGAGTCTCCCTTTTTCTTTTTTCTAGTGTGTGTCGACACACACACTTCACACACTATCAAAATGCAGAATTTTGGCTACTAATTTTTCTTTTGTTGGTCACCTTCACAAACTTTCCAAAGATGCCATATTTGGCCCTTATACTTTCCCTCATTCTTTTCGTTTAATCATTCGTATTAACTAGGTTAATCAACCTAGTGGTTTCACACTATGAATCTAGTAAATGCCATGTTGTTAAAACATTTGATTTTGGGGCGTTACAAGTCCACCCCCCTTAAAAAAGGGTTCGTCCCCAAAACCTTTCTCATTCCTACTGGACCAATACTACTCTCACTTTTTCATCCATTCATTCTCGATGCGCACTACAACATGAATACATTTTGGACCTTGGCAAAAGTTTTATTCATGCATAAACATGATTGTACGCATGGTCCCTACATTCTTAAATTAAGTAAATTACTTTCATAATCACATAAAAGTCATAATCTGATCTATTGCTCTTATTAGTGTCGTTTTCATTGTATAATGCTAGTTCCTAGCAAACATCATCACTAGTGGTTCATTCATTGAATTCATTCAAAATGCATACTGTTGCAAGAATGTACTCACGGTCATACCAAGGTTTATGCTCGCACAAACCTAAATATACGAGTTGTTCCTTCCTTCCTGATTAAGCATAATACATTTATACATATACTGATCATAAAAGATTGATTTTTTCCCATTTACTCATATATCATATACGATGTTTCTTTTTTGTTCACCATGAGCAAACCCCAACATCCCATTACTAACGTTCCTTCTAATTACTTTTATATTCATACGAGGGGTCAACATATCATCATACGCATATTATAAACATTCATGTATCTACTGATACTACAACAAAACTACCCTTTCATACTTATTCGTACTCGACACGAGAATTAGGTATCATTTTACTATTGCCATCATTACTTGTACCATGCCTACCCTTAAGTTAGCCTCAAATCATCTCATTCATATCACTTTATTATTAGCTCCATTCACGCACTGCTTACCCTACTTAGCAAGTATGTTGCGCGAGTGCATCGTGCGAGCGTTTAACCAATACCCTAAATTTTTACTTAAGGATTTTGGAAATTTCCTCGTAATGACATAATTTTCTTCTATATTACCCATTAAAAGCTAAACATTCAATATACCAATTCTTACTCATAATCACGAGCTAAACATTTTACTAATCTTGATTTCATTACATAAACAAATGGTCTGGGGACCCGAATCGGCCATATTCTTCATGAGTTCTTGCAACACCTGGATTGATCGCATCCATTTATTTGTTGAGCTTTCGCCTATGCACATCCTTTCAACAATGTCTTGTTCAGATGATCATGGCCAACATGCCCAGCATCAAAGTTAGCATTTTCTGACGGTACTTGCCATTAATACATTCTCTTCAAATACTTATTATACTCGGTGTTTAAGCACCTACCATTCTTTCTTAAATTTTGTACATGTATGCTGTAACATATCACACATACCATTTCTTTCATACAATCCTTCCATTTCGCCAACCTTTTGCAGTTTGACTTTTTCAAGGTCAAACTAGCACTTCTACCTATCGTATATGTATTGAAGTACACGTTTGTACTCCTTCCAAATCAAGTATACTCACAAGACATTATTTTAGGCTTTTTTTGAAAGTTTTCTTTTCTTGTAAATTACATAAATCATTCATCCGAATCCTAGCCCATCATTCATTTTGACTCTCACGAGTCGACCACTATGATGCCTATCATGTAATTTATTTAATACTTCTTTCTTACAGCTAAAATTTTCTTGCTACTACAATAGATTTCGTCGGTGATACTTAATGAATTAAGTACTTCATGCTATTTTACTATTACTTGCTTTCTAGTTAACAACCTCAACTTCATTTAGCTTTTCAGAAAGCCAATCTATTAATGCATTCTTATTTTTGTTTTATCAATCAGTTATAACATATCTCTCACATGTTCATTCATGCACTTACACATACATATACATTATGTTAGTCTAGCGATATGATTAACCCCACAGTCCTACTATCACCGCTTACTCACTATGTTTATACTTACCTTATTTGGGGAGAGAGGTGATATTCCTCTTTTATCATCACTCGACTCTTATTTGTTGACGAACCCGGACCTTCATTTTCACTTGTTTTGGTCATACTTACTTAAGGATTTCAGTCTTTTTATTCGTAAAAAGTTTGATCCATATTATTTACGTATTCAAACTTTTCATTCTTACCTAAGTTTGATCCGTACTAGCTTACGGATTCAAACTTTTCATTCCTACCTTTCATTCTTATAACTTTGATCCGTACTAGCTTACGGATTCAAACTTTTCATTCCTACCTTTCTTTCTTATAAGTATGATCCGTACTAGCTTACAGATTCAAACTTTTCTCTCTTACCTTTCATTCTTATAAGTTTGATCCGTACTAGCTTACGGATTTAAACTTTTCATTCTTACTTTGCATTCTTTTATGTTTGAATCCGTCTATGGATTCTCATTCATACTTTTCATTCTTTTATGTCTGAATCCGTCTATGGATTCAAACCTTTCATTCTTACTCGGCTGCTCCGTGTTTACTTATGGATGCATACCTTTTCTTCCTACTATTCATTCAACATAAAGTGCTCCCAAGTTTCTTGGGAGTCTTACCCCTCCTTTCCCATACGACCACTTACTTCCCAATCCTTCCAAACATACATGTGATGATTATCATGGTCTCACGAGTGTCATATGCTTCTTGCGCACTTGCAAGGTGTGAAATCCATATACTAGTTTTGTGCCTTCATGTAATCATCACCTTATGCCCGAAGAAGTGGCTTTCAGTTCGTACAACATCTTTAAATCCATACCAAGACAATATCATTGTCTTTCGTTTGAAAACTAAACCCCCTGTTTAAATCCGGATCCCGCCAAAGCAAAATCAACGTCATTCTCATTAATCCTATCTCGGTTGATTATCCTAATACCGGTACCCATACTTATTAAAATTGTTTACCTGGGATGCGATAGTACAATTTCATGGTTTTTCGCTTGCTCTAGATTGCATCCTTGGATCGTCCTTCTTATTTATCCAAGCTTACCTTACATATACCACACAGTTAGTTTCTTCATATAAATGTACATTTACATGCTTCTATTTGTTTTTACCTTTGGTTTTATCGAGTCTCGGATTGTACCGTCATAAGAGCACACAAGTTTGAGTTCAAGTACTTTCCTATTTATACTTGGTTTTACTCGAACCAGGGCTCTGGTACCAACTTTAAACACCCTAACACGTTCTAGCCGAAAAGACGCAGCGAAAATACGTACCATAAATTTCTTTCTTTATAAAGTTCCTTTATACTTGAAAACCATAAAAAATTTTCTTTAGATGAATTACATCATTTATCCTTTATTAATGTATCAAATATAACATACTAATACAAATTATATGACTACCCATTCCGTACAATCCATGTATCTTTAACTCGATCTTCAATCACTTGTCCTTCATAATGTTGATCCATAATTTTGTACAACCTACACTCACCGCATACATTCGCATCATTAGTACACATTATATACATATATATATATAAACATTTCATCTCGATGTCAAATGTTTGCTGAGACAACAAGAATATACTTGCATTACCTTTCATTCTCAAAGGCAACCTTGTTAGCATTGCTAATACTTGTGTATTTAACACCATACATACTTACAAGTTACATATGACAATTCGCACATTTGAATACCTATGGTTCAATAACGCACATACATCTTATCTAATCCAAAGGATTCCATCTACTGAAATGCATTTAGATCTATACGTACATGCCCACCCACTTATTTCATTCCCACACATACTTTCCTACACATCCCATTCTTACTCGTACCTCTTGATCACTTTTTAATGACTTTCGGGTACATTTCGGTATCTTAAAAATGAGCTCTATGCTCACTCGTACCTCATAAACCATTTGGTAAGGTTGGAGTACAATATGGAAGTTTAACGGGACTTGGAAAAGGTATACGGGGTTAGAAATCAAAGAAAACAGAGAGAACAACAATGCTGGCTGGAACCCCGCCGTAACCTATGGCCCTCAGCCGTAGGTTACGGCATCTTGCTGCTGTTTACCCTTTTCTGCTTGGCTGTAAGCTACGGCTGACCTTTGCCGTAGCTTACAGTGGGTAATTCCTTTTTCCCTTTTTATCTTTCACAAAAAGCCTAAAGGACCCTGAACTTCATTCTTCCACGTTTTTCATGCTTCTAAGACTTAAAATAACCATATTCATACCCTATTATCCTTCTAATACTTAACCCCAAGATCAAACCAACTACCACACTCACGCCATGTTACTTTCGATATTTTGACCCGTTCACTTCTACCGTGTAATTCCAAACATAAATAACCAGCTTCGACTTACCACAACAATACTTACCTTGGTACTTTTCCTTACCCATAGCTTCTTACATGATTCTATAAATACAACATATTAAACTTCATTTATAATTAAGAAATGATTCCGGAAAATCACTCACCTTAAGCGTCCTTATTCGTGCTTGCTTCATTGTTTCCTCTTAGCCCATTAGCCATTCACGCTTGAGTCACTTGACAAGATCTCTGTACTTACATGTCATTACGTTCATTACATGGTTAGTATATGTTAGCATACACACAACATTCATTTTCTTTCCATTCATACATTCCCGGACTTTCGTTAGTGAATTTCCGCATATATAAGATATATACTATTAGTCAGCTCATTCCAAATCCACACAACTCGATCATCATCATACACAACGCATCAATCATCTAATACATAGCACATTAACTTTCTATTCTAACAACTGTGTCCAAAAGCCAATTCATGATATTCATACATTATTGACTTTCAAAAGTCAACTGGCATACTTATATATTTACAAATTAAGAACATGAATCCATCTTAAAATAGTGGACAATAGTATTCACATCATACGCATTTTGTGCTCATATTATATGACATATACACCTACATGGTCACCTAGTTATATACACATACTCATATATAATCCGTTCCATCCACACTAGCATTTTCATTAACATCATAACTAACAGCAACATCATTCGAATTTACTCTTTTCTAGGATTCTCATACGCTCCACATCTACTTCTTAAATCAGAATTAATATGATCAAACAATTCACAATTGTGCATTACATCACTCAAGCATATAACACAACTCTTAAAACATACTTGTACCCAATCACACATGATTATATTCATACATGGATTTCATCAAGAACATGTTCCACATGATCTTTTGCTATCATACATTATTCCCACATTCTTTACACACTTCTATATTAATTGAATACAATTTCACATCTTATTGTCATTTAGAATTTCATCAAACACCTTGTGTGCATACTACTATCGAAGCACAATGTACAACCCCTTCATGCATTTCTTCTGACTTACCATTTTCATTAGCCAACACAAGTAAACATCAAGAAATTTCCATATCACCTAACTAACAAGAACTAATCACATGCAACATACTACATCAATTTTGAAAAATGATTGGACAAGGGTGATACACCCATGTCGGCACTTTCACTAACCCAAGTGGGTTTCACCTTTAAACATCAAATTACTCGTAATCATACATTGCTCATGTCCCACATGGTGATTCTAACTTATATTCATGCTAATTCATGGATTGATAAAAAACCTACTTCATACAAAATCACCAAATCAAAGATTACAACTTACCATATATATGTTAGGGCTAGATCATCAAGAAAATGGGTTCATGCATTAGGTTAGGCTGAAATCCTTCTTCAATTTGGACTAATTGCATTAATTTGAGTCTCCCCTTTTCCTTCTTCTAGTGTGTGTCGACACACACACACACACACATATACATACTTCAAACACTATCAAAATGCAGAATTTTGGCTACTAATTTTCCTTTCGTTGGCCACCTTCACAAATTTTCAAAAGATGCCATATTTGGCACTTATACTTTCCCTTATTCTTTTTCATTTAAGCATTCATATTAACTAGGTTAATCCACCTAGTTAATTCATTTCACACTATGAATCTAGTAAATGTCATGTTTGTTAAAATATTGAATTTTGGGGCGTGACATGCCATTCTTCAAATAGGGAATGGACATTGTAGGTCCCTTACCCAAAGCCCCATGATAAGTAAAATATTTGTAGCTATGGATTACTTCACAAAGTGGCATGAAGAACCATTGGCCAAAATCACCGGAAAAATCATCACCTCCGTGTGGGAAAACCTTGTATGGAGGTTCAGGCTTCCTGGAGAGATAGTAAAAGACAATGGCAAGAACTTTGCCGAGAAGCCATTCAACTCATGGTGCAAGGAGCTAGAAATCAAACAAGTTTTTAGCTCTATGGCTTATCCCCAATAAAATGGCTAGGTGGAAAGAATGAATCAAAGCATCATTAAAGGCCTAAAAACAAGATTGGGAAGATACAAAAAGCATTGGGTAGAAGAGCTCCCAAGTGTCCTTTGGGCCACACGAACCATGGGGAAAACAAGCCACCAAAAGACCCCATATCGCTTAGTCTATAGTTCTGAAGCTGTTATCCTAGCTGAAGTAGGGGTAACCACATGGCGAAGCACCCGAAGAAACAAAAGAAAAAACAACAATGAGATACTATTTAACCTAAAACTGCTCGAAGAAGCTCGTGAAGTAGACTTCATAAGGGAATCTAGGTACAAACAAAAGGCCGAAGGTTATTACAATGCAAGAGTAAAAAAAGAAACCTTCAAACCCAGTGACCTCGTGCTATCAAACAACATGGAAAGAAAGCAAGAAAACATAGGGAAACTTGGCGTTAAATGGGAAGGCCCTTATGTCATACACGAAGCTCACAAAGGAGGCTCATACAAGCTTGACACCACAGAGGGTTAAAAGATCTTAAGGCATTGGAATGACAAACACTTGACACGTTTATTATCTAGAATGTCAGCCAAAAATGTATCACGAATGCCATGTAATTGGTAATCTGAACTTAATGAAATATCCATAGCATTTTTTGTTAAAAAAATTTGTTGTTCTATCCTGAGTGTGCGCTACTCCTAAACAAGCTCCATGAGATCCGATGTTATATTTACTGATGAAAAAAAGGTTGAACTCATAGGCCATATCGCTCAGTAGAGAACAAGGCGCTATACCTTCATACATAATGGTTGAGTGCCTAAAACAATACTACTCCATGGATAGAAAATACTAACATAAAATAAATATAATTCCATGAAAGAGGGGTTGCACCTCACACCAAACCTGTTGTATAAGCACTAAGGCAGAAACAACAAGCTTATGAAACATATACCATGCAAAGAGTTATAATACATGGACTGAGAAAGAAATATGACAAAGTAATTCATTGGTTCTTTTCTAACATAATTGAGACAATATTACTACAACATCTGGTTTCGATTTGGAAGTTAAGACATTTCAAACATAGATAGAAAAAGAAAGTAAACAAAACACACATATATAAAAAGCATAAGGAAGATAACACCCTCGCAAGGGTGGCTTCTATTCTATTGAAATTTTAAAAAAAAGTTCCTACATAAATGCCTCTAAGAGGCTACAACCATCATAAAAGCCTTTGAAAAGGCTACAACAGCCGAAAAAGATAATTTCTAAAAGAACAACAGAATAAGGGATCAAGCATCAAGGGAGCAAGAACCTCCCACTTCACCACCACATCCACCTTCACCATGCAAGTCGGAGTTCTTCAAATCTAGGTCGGAATAGAGGCCATAAGGGTAAGAGTCATGACCAGGGTCTTTGGAGGTGGGGAAGTAATCTCAATCATCACAAAAGACACATGAGCAACATCAATAGGTGTTGTCGTGTAGGCAATGCTAGAGGCTCCTTACTCATCTTAGCCTTCTTTGTAGTAGGCCCCTAATCATCCTTCTCATTACTTGCCTTAAAGAGCATTCTCTTCGTTGAAGGTATGGAGAAAACCCTCTCACACAATTGCTTCTTCAAACCCTGAGGCTCCAATTCTCCAACATAAATACGGGTTGATCGGAAAAATGAGAAAGAGTGTCCACATATGGGAAGGACATAAGTTACCCTTAAGCTTCACCCTTCGTAGGAACATTAAAACCGGAAACTAAGCCCGTGTGCCTACCATGTGCCATAACCTTTTAGTATATACCAGTAATAGGCGCATTAAACTCTGGGCTGTGAAGATGATACCTGATTGCATGATGAATCCCACGCTTAACAACTCATTTCTTTTCCTCAGTTAACACATCCACTTGTTGGCTCAGCTCTTTCATAACTGCCTCATTGGTAACCTTCTCTTTCTTAAACCTTCCCCGCTCTAGACCAAACTCATTCCTCTCCTTAGCAAGTTTCTCCTGAAAATATTATAATTGCTTAGAGTGATTTTCAAGCTTCTTTATATACTAATCCACCTTAGTATGAGAGATGGCAAGCTGTTGAATTAGGTCTTCCTCCTTAGCCTTTAAAGAAACATCCTCTTGCCTTGATGCTTTAAGATCAGCTTCACTCTTTTGATAGGAGACCTTACCATCCCTCGAGTCATGCAACAAATCATTCTACCTTTAAATCCCACCAGGGATAGCCATCACTAAATGAGAATCATGAATAATAATCTTCCTCGTGATTTCTTCATCAACAACCTTCTCTAGGGATTACTTCTAGGTAGGAGTAGCAAGGTTCATCAATATGTCCTGAAAACTTGAACCATCCTTGGTAGTGTTAGTAGGACGAATCTTCCAATGTGGAACAATTATCTCCAAGTCAGCATCATAAGCTTCATTCATAACAACCTTCTCGATCAAGGAATTTCCCTTGTCAACCACACTCGTAGCCTCCTACTACACAATCTTTGAAGCTTTAACCCCAATACAATTCTCTAAACGCTCCTTAAATTGAGAAGCCCCAATCATAACATCTTTCCCCACTACCTTCTTAGTTTAGACCTAATATAATTGTGACCCTTCTTTCCACCAATAGTCCTTTTCTTCTCATCCAGCTTCTTATGAATAGACTCTATGCTAACCCGCCCAGGGTAGCATGTTAGAGCTTTTAAGATTGTTGGTACTTGGTTTTATTAGGTTTTGGATTGTTTTGCTTTAGTTTATAGTGTTCTAGAAAGTTCATGGGCTAAATGTAACATCCAAAATCGGGAATTTCATTAACTTATGAAAATCTAAGTTAGAATTGGATGGAAAGAAGTGCAAATGTAATTCTAAAATAGTTTTGTAATAGTTTTATTTAATCTAGTGGAAACACCTGTCGAGGTTGTAAAATTCCTTTCGAGTGTAGTTGTAAAATAATATTTTATTAATTGCTTGGAATTAGTAATTGAGGAAGATAACTTGTTGCGTAATAGTATATTTGAACGGCTTGTATTTTAGTAATATGAGCTGAGAAATA
The DNA here is from genome assembly GCA_947069175.1 of Scalesia atractyloides. Taxonomy (NCBI): domain Eukaryota; kingdom Viridiplantae; phylum Streptophyta; class Magnoliopsida; order Asterales; family Asteraceae; genus Scalesia; species Scalesia atractyloides. The sequence goes on along the minus strand of CAMTDV010000008.1, from coordinate 37,360,745 downwards.
TGACGGGTTTGCTTCAGGGAAATATCGTTACCGCATCTTGTGACTCACCAAACTTAAATGGGCATTGTTGTAAGAATCAAACTTTAGGGTGTATATTGCAATTAGGCAATAGTTGAATGTATAAAAAGTCATATTCAGGCTCATTTGTTACAAACAATGGCTGGAGTTAGAGAGAGAAATGCATGGAACTAGAGAGAGAAAGAAAGTGGTGATTCAATGGTGGTTCGATTGCGGTTTGCGTCGGCCGGTGGTGGCCGGAGTTGCGGGTCTCAACCCGAAACTATTTCTAGATGACACGAATGCAATGGTAAGCTCCATTTGCTCATAAATCCTAAGTTGAAGTTGTTTATAAATGTCGAAAAGTTAGATTCGTTAATTTGATTTCTGTTTTTATTTTATGTGGTCTAAAAGAAATGGTTGTTACCGGAAAACCGACCATTGGATTGATCCCAAATTTTTACAGTAGCTTCTTGACATACAGATTTAACATCCAACGGTTGGAACTACGAAATATATCCTGGAAGTATGAGTTTTACAGCAACTGTTTGGTTTTCGGTACAAAAAATGTAGTTGTAAAGAATGAGTTATTCCAAGAGATTCGACCGTTTGTTTAAGCTGAAATTTTGTTAGTAGCTTCCTATGACATGGGTCATAAATCCTACTAGAGGAAATTTTGATCAGATGTTGGTAAGTGTGGTTTTGACACTAATCAGTTTGTAATAGTTTGTTTGTGCGAAAATTAGGAACTTGATTGCGTTGCATGGATGTTCTAATGGAGTTGTATATGCAATCCGATACCGGAAAACATTTGTGAAGCAAAATTGTTGGTGCATAATGTCTATCGCCTACTTCTAGGATATATCGGTTGTGTAAATAGGGCTTAAATTTGTCATAGTTTATATATTATATATGGCTCGTACGAGTGACTGTTATGGCTCGTACGAGTGGCATCTTGTCACTCGTACGAGGCACCACTCGCACGAGCCACCAACCTCACTCCTTGTGCGAGCCATGTTGGCCTATATATAGTGGAGCTTGAGTGTTGTGTTGAAATCAGTTGGTGTGTGACTATGGCGAAACCCTGTACAGTTGTTTGCTCGTTTGTAACTTTCACGTTTATTAATATACGAAGTAAAGACGTTTAAGCAGCATACTTGATTTTTTTTGTTTGTCTAACTCTCTAGGAATGAATTCCGTATCTGTTAGCTGAGTCGAATAGGTCCAATGCTCATAGAGGAAAGCAAGTCCCCTCTCTTAAGTGGTATCAGAGCCTTGAGGCCTGATTTGAGGACAAACATCAAGTTTTAGCAAACAACCAACAAATTTCAGCAGTTGCAAATCCGGATTTAACCATTGAAGATTTTCTATATCTACTCTTTCTTCATACATACTTCAGATCTAGATGACTTCATGGACGAATTGGACTTGGATTTTACTATACCATGTTAAAATCAACTCTAACAAATCGCTGAAACTTACAGATCTAAAATCGAACAAAATCATGACAAAATTGTAGAAAACATCCGTTTGTTGACTTGAGGTACTCGTACGAGCAGAAGGACAACTCGTACGAATGGCCATCCATACGATTTAGCCACTCGTACGAACAAGAAAACAAGTTTTCTTAAAATTTTCTTAAAAATTTCAAGTTCCAAAATAGTCATTCGTACGAGCAAGTGTTTCGCACAAAGAGTCACTCATACGAGTAACTCTTTCTCTCACACGAGTAACTTGCTCGCACGAGTTACCTGACTCGCACGAGTATTAAGTCACTCGCACGAAGGACATTTTGAGGATTTTTCTTACTTTCGTGTTTTCCATAAATCATCTCTAATCAGTGTTGTCAAAAATTTGTGTTTCTAAAAATTACAGATTTAATGGAAGAAGAGTTTTTCAACGCGTTTGCTGCTTCAGCTGTTACGACTACCGCAACACAGAACATGAATCTAGAAAACGAAATGGGAACCATGACGAAACCTCCAAAGCTCATGAACTTAGAAGATTGTGACAGTTGGAGTGAGAGATTCATAAACTGGGTACAAGCTAATCATTTCAGATGTTGGTTTGCCATCGAGTCAAAGTACACAGCACCTACAGGTGAGAATGGTATTCAGAAAACACTGGCTCAGCTAACGGATATAGGGAGAGAAAAGTTTACCAATGAAAAGAAGATGATGAACATATTGCAAAAGGTAGTAAAAGAAGATATCCTGGCACTTCTTCAACATGATGATGACGCTCAGTCTCTGTGGAATTCTTCAAGACTGAAGTTTCAAGGAAGTTCTCAACTTCGAAAAGGAAGAAAGGCGCTGCTAAGCAAGGAGTTCGATATTTTCGATATGATGAAAGGTGAGACAGTAAAGAAACTGATCGAATGGTATTGTCACTTGGTGGTTCAGATGAAACGAATGGAGATTTTTAAAACGAATGAAGAACTGGTTGATAAACTGGTTGATTCTTTACAAGAAGGAGAGTGGACGACTTATCTAACTATTCTGAAAAACGGCACGGAATACAGTAACTTCACATTGCCAAGATTTATTGAAAGATTAGAAGGTCACAAACTAGAAATGCAGAAAATGGCAAAGAACAAAGGCACTCACTTGTAACAAGATGTGAATCTATACTACAAAAGTAGTTTTGCTGGTAACATACAAAGTCCCAAGGTTCAAACCGCCTTTAGCGCCAACAATACTACAAGTCCACCATGAAACCAGTCGAGTGGGTTTCAGTTGTTTTCATCATGTAACCCTGTTTCTCCTCAAGGTCCTCAATCTTCACAAAGTTCAAGTAATCCTCAGAATGGTCAAAACAGTCCACCAAATTCAAACCATCGAATTCTTCAATACAACATTGCTATGAATCTTGAAAATGCACATGATTTCAATGAACACACGGCCAAACAACACATGGCCTTGCTTGCATCAGTTCTCAAATCATACGAAAGTCTGGTAGCCGGAAGGATTGGGAATCCTGATATGACCAAAGAAGTTTAAATGGTGTAAGGCGTCAATAGTCCGTAGAGCTCAACGCTTTATCAAAATCATAGGAAGAGATAGTCTGAGAGGTCTTGATGGAAAACTCGGTTTTGATAAGGCTAAAATTACATGCTTCAAGTGCAGAGAAAAAGGGACATTTCAAGAGAGAGTGCCCAAACAGAGAAGTCAAAAGAAATCAGAATCCATTTGCAGATGATTGTTACAAAAGAGCCATATATCATCGACCCCAACCTCAGACAAGGTCAGTGTAGATCAAAGATGGTCTATCAAACTCAGAGGATAAGGCTTTGGTTGTTACCCAAGACGATGAAGGGTTCAACTGGAATAAATACATTACAAAGAATGAAAGCATCGCACTGGTAGCTGAGATATTTGAAGAACCAGAACAGGCAGAAGAAGAAATTGCTGAGGCATCCTTTGACGAAGCACCAGAAGAATATTACAACACATCATCAGAGGAAGAAGAACTCTTAAATAGTGCATTTAAACATCTGTTTCCTTCTGACATTCTTAAAACTTTTGCAAGTTATTTAGACTCAAGCTATCAACCACCTTGTGAAGAAGAGAAAACGTCTGAAATGGAGGAGATGATCGATGTCACCAACGAATTGACTTTGGAGAATCTAACTGACATAGCCGAGAAAGCTCTAATGGCTAACATGAATGAGGTAGTTACTAAGGAAGCTCAGGAAGCTAGAGTCTAATCGGTAAATTTGTCAGTAAATGAGTCTGTAAAAGAGACACCTTGCATGAAGTGCAAAGAGCCATGCATTGAGTGTGTCGAAAAAGAAAAAAGATACAAAGAGCTGAAAGGTCATGCAGATAATTTGTCATGTGATTATAATGCAACAAAAGAAGCTTATGACAATTAAGCAAAACAATAAACAAATTGAACAAATGATCAGAGAAAATGACAAGACACTTTCGATTCTCAAGGCGACTGTAATGGACAAACAAATGGCCATCAATATTAATTTAAATACAATTGCCGAGCTAAAAAATGAACTGGAAAAAATGAAAATCGAAATTGAATTGGTTAACAAGTTGTTAATAAGTTATTCTACCAGTTCGTACCTCATTGATCACATTCTTCCAAAAATTGAAAGCAAGGAAGACAATAATATTCATGAACACAAAGGTCTAAGTTATGATCGTGTTCCACCGCCCTTGTGGAATAGCTATGCAAGAAAGAAACCATAAGGGGTGGAAAAGGCGCTCAATTTAAAATTGAAACTGACAAAACTGACTGTGAATCTGAAGTGGTAGAAACTGTGGTCGAAAATGTTTTGGAGTATGAGTCTCAAACTGAGAAAAAAAACGAGCTGCCTGTGAACATTGATGTAACATACACCAAATCAGATAATGACTGTGAATCTGAAGTGGTAAAAACTGTGGTCGAGAATGTTTTGGAGTATGAGTCTAACAAATCTGAACTGGATGTTGTATCATCAGAAAATAGTTTAAACAATGATCCAAATGTAGTCGTGTACAAAATGAACGGATCTGATAAACTATATTCCGATGAGGATTTCCCAATTCAGAATGTTAATCTTGATCGACTTGATAAGTTGTTCAAGCTAGTTGAAGTCAGACATTCCGATTTAGAAAAATGAGATGCATCATTTTATTCTAAATCAAAATGTGTCTACAAAAACCACCATCAGAAGGATAGGGACTATCCTGAAAACAGGAGAGCAGGTTTGGCTTTTCAAAAGCAAAGAAAGAACGACAAGTTTCAAAAGTTCAACTTTGCAAAGAAAATTGATTTTGTCTATGGGACAAATACTGAAAAAGAAAAAGAGAGCATTGGTAAAAAAACCAATGATGAATTTAAGAAGGAAAAGGAGAGTAGAAAACAGGATTTGGATTCCTCTGTTAGAAATGACAGCAGAACGTGCTACAAATATAACAATGTCAGGCATATTGCACGACAATGTTCTCAAAGAAATCCAAAACCTATTTCCAACTCAAGTAGATCTACAAAATATGTGAAGCAAAAAAGCACCCAAGTTTGTACCAAAACAAATTCTGAAAAGAAATAATGAATCCAATACCAGAAAGGAAGCTACATCCTCTGAACCGGTTGCTGATGAAGTTGTCACAAATCTGCAAGGTCAAGTAGACGTTCCAAGCGAAGTGATGCCAAGGACACAATCTTACCATCCGTCGAAGAATATTATTGGCAACTTACAAATCATAGTGAAAACTCGAAATCAGATAAATAAGGATCAAAGTTGCTTTTATACAAATGTTGCTCCACTACAAACCAGACTTTCTTCCAATTGTTTTGTTTCGTAGGTTGAACTAGGAAACTGGAAAGACGCTATCAAAAAAGAAAGCTGGGTGGATGCAATGCAGGAAGAGTCGCTTCAATTCCAGAAACATGGAGTCTGGAAGCTTGTTGACCTACCAGATTATCATAAAAAGATTAACACTCATTGGATCTTCAAATGCAAGAGAGATGATAGAGGTATTGTGGTTAGAAACAAAGCTCGGCTCGTGGTCCAAGGCTTCCATCAGCAAGAAGGGATAGAGTACAATGAATTCTACGCCCCTGTTGCACGTCTTGAGGCTATTCGTATTTTCTTGGCCTTTGAATCGTGGAAATGTTTCAAGGTGTACCAGTTGGATGTGAAGTTTGCATTCCTTTACGGAAAGGTAAACGAGGAGGTGTACGTGGGCCAACCACCGAGGTTTGTTGATCCAATACACAAGGATAAGGTCTATCTACTGAACAAAGCGTTATACAAACTGCACCAGGCCCCGAGAGCCTGGTACGAGATGCTCTCCAAGCATCTTCTGGGAAATGGTTTCTCCAGGGCACAGTAGACAGTACCCTCTTTACCAAGGAAGTGGATGGACATCTGATTATCGTATAAATCTATGTAGATGATATCATCTTTGGATCGGCAAATGATAAGTTGTGTAAAGACTTTGAAGAAGTCATGAAACAGAAGTTCGAAATGAGTGCTATGCAGGAGATGAAGTTTTTCTTAGGACCTCAGGTTGCACAGTTACCTGATCGCACCTTCATTCACCAAACAAAGTATGTTCATGACGTGTTAGAGAAATTTGACATGACATGAACTAAGCCAACATCAACTCCATTAGCCACAAAACACATCATTTGTCCAGACGTTCATGGAGACAAAGTCGATGAAACATTACATCGCTCCATGATCTGATTCTTGATGTATCTCATAGCTTCAAAACCTGATATCATGTATCCTACATGCTTGTGCGCCCGTTATCAGTCTAATCTAATAGATTCATGCTTGTTAGCCATCAAAAGAATCATGGACTACTTAAAAGGATGTCCAAGCACCGGCTTGTGGATCCTCGACATGACGACTTCAATCTCGTGGGTTATTCAGATTCTGATTTCGGTTGTTGTAAGCTTAATGCCAAATCTACAATGGCTGGTTGCCAGTTCTTCGGAACCCATTTGGTAATGTGGCAGTGCAAGAAATAGACCTCAGTCGCTCTCTTTACATGTGAAGCTGAATACGTTTCAACCTCCAGCTGTTGTTCCCAGATACTCAGGATACAACAGCAGACGAGAGACTTTTGACTGCAATTTCTTGACACGCCCATATATGTAGATAACAAGGCGGCTATTGATATCACTAAAAACCCAGTTCAACACTCACGCACTAAACACTTAGAAATTCAACACCACTTTATTCGTAACTGTTATGAGAAAAAGTTGGTTAGAATTGAAAAAATCCACACGGATGACCAAAAAGCAGATTTTTACACCATAGCTTTTGATAGATCAAGATTTAAAAATCTTTTGAAATTTAATGGTTTAAAAAATCTGACATCAGGGGATGGAAATGAGGTTGAATTCGAGGATGACGAGGACTTAACGTGATTCTCATAGGTATGACATAAGTTTTTATGTAAATATTTTTCTTGCTTTCTTAAAAACTAAAAACCAAAAAAATGTTTTTGATTTTAGGGGGAAAAAGTTGTGAAAATACAAAAACAATAAAAAAGGAAAAAAAGAGTTTTTGTGAAAAAGAGGGAATCATATTTCATCAGCCGACTATCACAGTATGCTAAAGAAATGGAATGATTTAATCAGATAATTAAACAAGTCTTACTAATGATGTGCCAATAGGCTTCACACGTTCATAAATTGTTCTTCAAGATATAAACTTAAAAGAAAAACTGAGTGATTTATGGGTAGACATCTCTTGGATATATGGACTTATTACTCTGAAATTTCGTTTGAGAGAATGCCAGATTCTGTGATACTAGGTCTTTATAGTTAATTGATATCTGGGGTATCCAAGTTTTGATTTTGCGTCGGCAATGACCTAGAACTTGTATAATACTTTGCGCATTATCCACCTCCAAAAGCTGCATAAATATGAATATATGTCTTAAAAACATACGACATCTGCAGTTTAAAAGATTCCTAAATGGAACACCACCTAAAGTGGAGCCTTCATCTCTTTCTATGTATGGAAATACTAACCTGAGCTCTCAATGTCTTGTAATTCTCCCAATTTACAGATATTAGTTAGATATATTCACATGTGAGATGAAACTCTGGGAATCTTGATACGGGAGTATATTCTAAGATGGGAAACACAGTTACCTCATGTTCCTTAAAATTATGTAACATATCTTGAAACAATTGAGAAACGTATAGAGGTTTAAGTGGATTAGTATATTGGCAATCTAAGTAAATCTGTTTAAGACCTTAAAGTTATTACCAAGATCAACGGTAGTGCTGATTTATCTAAATAACTGATGGGATCCTCTAACACAAAACTCACAAAAATATGTCTGTAAATACATCTTTATTTACTTTATCTTTCTTTTCAGAAAACCCAAAAAGATTTTCAGGTTTCTTTTAGCAAAACTTTGAAAAACACAAAAATATTTAATTTCTATCTTAGTTTTTAGTCTACCGATGATGAAAACACCTTTAGTCCAAGTCAAAGCGACAGTTGTTGAAGGATAGCTGAAGATCATGGACTGGGAGCTAATCTAAAAAGAAAATATCCTAAAACGTCAAAAAGTTCATTAACTTGAAACTTTAAAATTTTAAGAGAAAATCTGTTTTGGGCAATCAACGGTCAACCAAGGTCATTAACTTGGACTTGGTAGGCAAATAGGTTAACCGGGATCATTAGCTTGGACTCGGTCAACTGAGTGGGAAGTAAAAACAGATACTTTTATAAGAATCAAAAAGAAAAACAAGTGAAAGGAACTGGCTCGTACGAGTGATTGTATGACTCGTATGAGTGATAAAAGGCCTTATTCGGACGAGACATCACTCGTATAAATGACTTGGTGAGTATAAAAGGGGCTTTCACTAGCACAAGTCACATATGTGACTGTGCGATTGAGAAAACTCTCTGTGTGATCGAGTTCCTACTTCACATTCTCTTGATCATATCACGTATCTTTGACTTCGAGGAGGTTGATTTGCACACCTTTTTCGGCGGGAAAGGTACTAATTCAAGTTTTGAGCCGTTATAGACCGAAATTGGACCATAAGGACATAAAACATAGATTTAGGATAATTGGACCAATAAAATATAAAATTGAACTCAAATTCATACAAATCGGCCCTTTTAGCCTCTAAATCCATCATTCAGTTTGTGAAAATTTACACGTATTAAGTTCGGTTTTAAAAGGTGTTATTTTATGCGATTCATAACTCGTACGAATTGTCGCTCGTACGAGTAAGCTTTTTAAAAGTCAAATTATTATCATCACTCGTATGAGTGATCGTTCATACAAGCCTGTACTTAATGTTTTAAAAAACTCTTTGACTCGTGCGAGGCACCACTCGTACGAGTGAGTCCGTTCAAACCTAAAACTGTTAAATATCAATTATAACTCGTATGAAGAGTGACTGGTACGAATGGGTTTTTGTCCAGACTTGAATATTTGTCTTAGTGATTATCTGCCTTGTATGAATGGTGACTCGTACGAGTGTCAAAGATTTGAAATTTTAAAATTCTTTAAGTGTTTGAAATGTTTGTGTATGCAGATCAAGAAGTCTTCGTTCTCGCCATTCGACAACATCTATTGTTTATTAGATGAGAACAATCCAGAGATCGCAGCGTATAGAGAAGTGCTAGATTTTTTAAGCCGACTGCCAATTACCAAGGCTCTTACTGACAGACACACGACTTACCGATCAGACGTCGAATATTTTTGGGATGCCGCGGAATACAGTGAGGAAGAGAATGCTATTTTATCTGCAGTAAGGATTGATAACGAGGATATTGAAGTCAAAATCACTGAAGACTTGATCAGAACGGTGTTAGGGTTCAAAGTTAGAGAAGAAGACCCTACTGGATATCCGAAATACATGGTCAAGGGGTGCTTCTATAGAATGGGATATACATGATTCATCAACACAACACCTTTTTAAGAAGGGAAATCTTAGTGCTCCTTTTTTATATATCGCACACTGTATTATACACGCCCTAAGTCACAGAAAGGGTGTTTTCGATGATTTGATTGATTACCAGATGTGAATGATTACCGCACTTAACCTCAATCTGCCGTACAACTTCTCAAGGCTCATATTTATGCAGATGGTACAAAATATTCAGCAAGAAAAATTCCTTCAGTGTCCGAGGTTTGTGCAAATGCTACTAGATCATCTTCACCACAATCTGTAGAAAAGAAAAGAAGATATTCTCAGAATCGAACATATGGATGTGTCTACTTTGAAAAAGATGAATCTTCACTTAAAGACCTTCCCAAATGCCAAGCCTGTTTTTGGGGCTATTACAGATAAAGACTATGTGGCACCGCCCAAGGGGAAGTGGAGAAAGGAGGACAATGGGGATGAGGCTGAAGAGATTGAAGCGTTGGATGGTTTTGTATCGAAGACAAGCGTGTGGTTCACAAAAGAGGATAAGGGGGGGTAAGGGGACAAAACAAAAACAAGCTGCCACATCTTCCTCAGCTGCCCCTCAGCAAAAGAAATGTGCATCTGCTGGCACAAGTTTGATTGATGTGCCAGAGCCTGAAGAGAATGTTGAGATCGTTGTAGCTAATATAGAGCAACAGGCGTTTGGCGGTGAAGTCGGTAGAGATAAAGAGGCACCCTCCTCTAGTATTGATGAAGAGGATAGGATTGTCGGAGAAAAGGAAAGAGCCAAAGAAAAAGAGTAAGAATGTTTGGCTGAAGAACAACGAAAGGCTGAGGAGAGGAAATAAAAGAGACAGGAGAAGACGACACTACTTATGTACCATATGAGTCTGATAGCGACACTCTTGTTCTCAAGACATCAAAGAGGCTACATCAAAACGTTTGAAGCGGCCAACGGCTCAAAAAAAAGACTCTTGAAAGCTCGATCTAAGCGTAAGTTGTAGAAGAAAGCTGATGAAGCACCGAATGTTGAGCCTACTCGACAAACGTCACCATCACCACAACCACCTCCACAACCATCACCACAACCACCACCACAACCCACCCCTCAACCTAAGCCAACTCAATCTCAACCCTAATTTTCAATAGGCTCCAGACTAGAAGATCAATTTGACTTTGATTTTGGAGATATTCCTGGGGGCGAAGAACTCACGGTAGATATGTTCAATGACTTATGGATTGCAGAGTTAGAAAATCAAGTCATGCTGAATAGCGTTAAGATTGTTGAGTTGCAGGAGCATAAAATGAAAGACCGAGGAAGCGAATGGCAGAATATGACGAAGAACGCCTCGAAATCAAAGACAGATGAGCTTGTTCCAGAAAATACTTAAAAAAGCTCGGGATTAATCTTGCTGCAGAAATCGATGAGATTGAGAGGGAAGAGCAAGGGAAAGGGTGGCAGAGCATGAACGTATTGCTAAAGAACTATCTGACGCTCAAGGTAAGGGGAAAGAAAAGGTTGGAGAGGAGCTTGTGAAAGAAAAAGCTGCACCAGAAGCTGAATCTGCGCCAGTATCTTCTGTGATAGTTGTGTATATGCAAACGATGAATTTTGTGTTGATAGGAAAACCGAGAGATATGGATATTGACATGTCAAATCATTCTGCGAAACATCAGGAATTGCTAAAGAAAAGAAAGATGTTGAAGGAGATTGATGAAGAGATAGATTCTTTTGCTGAAAATCTTGAGGAAGAGTTTGAAGACTTAGACGAAACAGATGATGCATCAAAGAAAAAGTATGATAGTGATAGAAAGGATGATTATAGTGATATGGGTGGTTCGGGAATTCTTGTAACGGAATCTGTTTTGAATGATGATATTGAAAATTATGTGTACTTGGATGATTCGGCCAACCAACTTAATGATGAACAAGGTCAGCGGGAGTCGTATGATGGTTCGAAGGATTCTCAGTAGGCAAGAATTCTCACAGTGACTGATATGTCAACTGCACCTGTCGTGCCTAAACCAAGGATTCTTTACTTGGAACATGATGTGGAAGAAGGTGAGTATATCCACAATTACACGAAAGAAGATGTTGTGAGAATGTTAGGTATGGATGAAGAAACTTTTGAATTTGACTTTGAAGATGAGCTAAACGACATCAGTGCTTTCCAGCTGGAAGATTATCTCTTCGAACACTTTTCTGAAGCACATGATTAAGATATCCAATGACGATGAGACTACAAATGTTGCCGTTGAGGGTACAGATGACTTCCCAACCTTTAGTGAAATGTTCACAGCCGAAAGCGATGATTTGTTGAAACGTAAAGTTAAAGAGGCTAAGAAGCAAGGAACGGTGCCTAAACGATTATCCAAAGAGGAGATAGCCGAGATGAGGAAACTGTGGTTTAAGGAGCTACCAGAGGAGCGTCCCCTAGCATTCTTCACATGTGACACTTGAGCGATATAAAGACCTTGCCGTTCTGGGATATCAAAGAATTGGTGCAGACGAAGATGATTATTCTAAAGATGAAATTTCATGACCAGCGGCTATGGAAACTGATAAAGCTTGAAGTAACTCATGGTTTTAACCACTAGAAGCCACATATCCCCAAAAGAGTCATGAAGATAGATCCAGTTACGAAAGAGAAGGATGTGATGTTGATTGTTAAGAGGCCTCGAGTAATGAAGAACATGCCTCTGATTAAAATGGAGCAAGATTTCTACAAGATATTCAAATGATGTCTAACGATATACATTTAGGAACAATTCATGGAGAAAGCTGGAAGAGAAGGAGCAACGGAAGAATGAGAAGAATGTTGAAAGAATTGCTGAGAGAGCTAGGATTGTAGCTCTGAGAAGTTTTCTGTTTGGCAATACTACAATCGGCCTCCTCCTACAGACCAAACGCCGATATCTTCTGAGTAGCGTTGCAGGCCACCGAAACATTTGTTTGGACGATAAAGGTCAAACGATTTTCGAAGATTTTTGAAGAAATTTTTGAAGACTATCCAAGACTGCGACAACATCCAAGGGGGAGTTTGTTGGTGCATAATGTCTATCGCCTACGTCTAGGATATGTCTAGGGCTTAGATTTGTCATAGTTTATATATTATATATGGCTCCTACGAGTGACTGTTATGGCTCGTACGAGTGTCATCTTGTAACTCGTACGAGGCACCATTCGCACGAGCCAACAACCTCACTCCTTGTGGCCTATATATAGTGGAGCTTGAGTGTTGTGTTGAAATCAGTTCGTGTATGACTACGACGAAGCCTTGTCTAGTTGTTTACTCGTATGTAACTTTCAAGTTTATTAGTATACGAAGTAAGGGCGTTTAAGTAGCATACTTGATTGTTTGTTTGTCTAACTCGCTAGCAATGAATTCTGCCTCAGTTAGATGAGTCGAATCGTTCTGATGCTCATGGAGGAGAGCCAACCCCCTCTCACAAAACTGAACAAAACTACATACGTGGATCTTGTTACATGTCGGCTACAAGAAAATCTGAGTACATGATCCATACAAAGAAGGCAATGAAAGCTTGGGAGTTAACGGGACAAGATTGACAATAGCAATAACATATTTTCCTACGGGCAAAGGTGAGTGGTTTATATCCACTTTGGTATGTATTATTTTGGTTTCTTTTAGGTTATGAGCACATAATATTGATTATTCGATTATATATGTAGAAAGTCCATGTTGTTTATTGATTTTAAAGATCGCATAGGTCCTTTCTCAATACCGGAAGTATTATAACTATGTAGTATTTCATTGGTCATATGGATCAAATACTCTTGAAGCGTAGAAATGTTAAATGGTTACTTACGGACTTCGTTGGATAGATTAGTAGAATCATTCTTGATTGGCACGATTGTGTAAGTTGTTTGTATTAGTACTTGTATGTTAGAATAAGAGTTTAGCATAAATTGTTTGCGTATGTGGTTAAGAATATGGTATTTAACTTATTAAAGTATGGGCATGAGTAATGCACGGTTTGTGTTTTTAATGAATGTAGCTATGAATTCTGACTCTTGGATTGCTACGAGGGATTTACAAGCATAGGTAAGTGGGAGGAGATAATGTTCAAGAAGATTTGAATGTAGTTGACGAACTAGTCAAGAGTTTGATTTCTTTTTTTTTTAACCATGGAAGTAAGTATCTGACATTAAATGTTAGTACAGGTATAAACCTTTGAATTATTATTTTATGGTGTATTACTGAATGTACTTCAGTGCGAGTAGAAACCCTCAGTTAGTTTTGCTAATTTTCATCAGGTTTGCAGGTCTTGAAATTGATTTGGAGATAGAGGATCGGGTCTGAAGATTTGATCGTACGTGAACGACATAGACAAATGATTTATAAACTAGCTAACCAATACCACATAAAATGAAAGAATTGTAACACATATATATTCTTCAAAAGGTTTTAGTTGGAAAGTATATTGTTTTTGTGTATTAGTAAACACAATTTTTTTGGGACTGTCTTTCCGCAACTAATTAGATAGCTAAGTCTTGTTTTCAAACTAGGGTGTTACACTAAAAGTGAAATTTATGTAATGTAAGCCAGACATGGCGTATTTGTGTTTCTGGCATATTTATTGACAGTCAGTGTGTATATATATGAAGCTAATGGAAAACCCTAGTCCAAGGTTCTTGGACAAGTTTTGATGATTTCTCTTGTGTTTTGATTCATGTTCTTATGCTAAATTCGAATATCTAGGTGCTTATAGTGTGTATATCATTTGGGATTACATAAATAACTTGTTGTTTAATCCATACAAGAATCTTCATCTTCATCTTCATCTTTTGGTTTTTCTTAACTTGTACATATTCAAACACTTAATCAATAGGTGCTTAAGTGTTAATAATCAAACCACTATGATCCGGATCATATTTGGGATTCACAATTGGTATCAGAGCGTTTGTGCTCTAAATTGTTTGAGTTTTTTCGTAGATTCTTCAAGTTTTGAAGGTTTTTCAAAAGTTTAGAAGTTTCAAGGATTTTCAAATTTTTGTACTTAAATGGCTTGATTTGATGTGATTAATCATTAGGTTGTTGTTAATCAGTGTTTTGGTGAACATTTGGGTCATTTTGGTACAAAGAAACATGGTTTTTGAGTCATTTTTGAGTGATTAGAGGGTTTTTGTTCGTGTCTAAACCCTGTTTGGCGTATTTAAACTTGAAGTCAGTGGAGATAAATTTGAATATAACGTTTGACTTGAAGATCGCGTAATTGACAAATACGCCGACAACACACCAGCATAGTTGTTGAATCTCAGCAAAATAGTGTCAGCGTATTTAATCGAAGGTGACTTCAAAGTTAGTGATAAAGATCCACAACGATTTATCACGATGATTGACGTACTTAGCCAAACTCATCTGTGTTTTGTTTGTGTTAGCTGATTTAGTTATTGTTGTCGGTCCAAGAACTCAAGAACCATCAGCGTAATTGTTGAAACGCAACGTATATGCCTATTGCAAGCGTATTAACCCTAACCAGCGTAATTGTACACTGAACATTAATAAACTAGCGTATTTAACCTCTAATCAGCAATTTGAACTTAAAATCAAACCAAAATGTCACTTAATCAACTGAACCCAATCGCACAAGCCGAACTTGAAACTGGAACTGCAACTAGGTCTCCGAAGTTGAAAGGATCTGAAGAACAGAATCAAGGCATTCTTTGAGTACACAGATTATACTCAATGGACGTCTGTCACCATTGGACCTCATGTTCCCATGGTGATGTGTGATGACGTTCGTACAATTAACGAGGATCCCTCAACTTTCACTGAAGAAGATAGGACATTGTTTCAATGTGACCGCCATGCTCATGCTGTTAACAATGGCTCTATCAAAGGATGACAACAACCTGTTTGATGAATACACCTCAACTCATGAATTATGGTTGGCATTTATTGATCACTATGACGACAACCAAGAACTGATGGATAACAAGAGAGATATGGTTCAGAAAGAATATGATATGTTTGGAAGTGTTCTAGGTGAAAGTTTGTCAGATCATATCAGTCATTTTCTAAATATTTTAACAAAAATGATGAAAGTTGGTAATCCCGTTGCCAACTATGCTTCAATTAAGAAACTTTTGGACTCTCTTCCAAAAGAATGGAGCTTACAATGCATGATAATTAAAAAAACTTTCTTAACCAGTACAACTCCAGTCACTCTTTTAGATCTGATCAACACTCTAAAGGTATTTGAAACGGTCGTGCTTAAGAGAGAGATTAATCAAACAGGATACTCACAAAAATCTACTCAATTCGCTTCTGTTTTATGCCCAAGAACATGGCATTCCTTGCCCCCACAACCTCCGGTGGTTCAAGTTCTCAAAGTGCCAACGCATCTTACTTTAGCGTTTCCGCAAACTCTTCAAAGGTTCCACAATCTAACGAGAAGACTACCATGGTTGGTGATACTCAAGCACTCAATATATCCACTTAACATGTTGGACTGTTTAACACCTTCATGAGTAGTTATGAAGCTCTTATGTTAGGAGAGCTGAAACAAGATTTCCTTTCTGCTGAAGATATGTACCAAGTGGACCCAGATGATATGGAGGAAATGGAACTAAAATGGCAAATGGCAATGATCACCTTAAGGTTGAAGAAGTTTCAAGACAAGACAGGAAAGAGGTTGTTACTCGGAAAGGCTGGTTTTGACAAGTCCAAGTTGCGATGCTACAACTGCAAGAATTTGGGTCACTTCAAAAGAGATTGTCCGTTATTGAAGAATGAAAATGCTGATGCATATCCAGCTAGAAGGGCAATCGCTATTGAAGGAAATGAGAATGCTGCTAACACTCCAAAGGCTCTAGTGATGGAAGACTATGATTGGGTGGATGAGATTGCTGAAGCAAAGGAGGAAGCCAACAAAGCTTTGATGGCAAAAATATCCAGTGAATCAAAGGAAGTTGACAAGGCTCCAATAACCAAGATAGCCATTAAATCGACTCCACGTCCTTCAAACTTTCTCAGCAACAAAAATGCAGGTATTCCAAAGGGAGAAACGTCTGCTGACAATGTACTGAAAAGCATCGTAAAATCAACCAAGCTGGAAGTTGACAAAGGGAAGAAAGAGGATGAAACATTGAAGTCAAAAGAGAAGAGTCAAGAGGATAGCAACAGTCAAAGAAGGAAAAAGATCAAGCTCCTTTAGCAGCAATGAAAGCTAAATCCGCCAAAGTAAAAGAGGAGAAAGACTTGGTAAACAGCATACGCTACGAATTTAAAGCTAAATTGTGCTGAAAACCTTGTATCAACGTCGTGGCTCACTATAAATTGATTAACCGTGACCTAATTAGAGAAAAAAGTTATGAGTTTCACAAATTAACAAAGAGCTAAAACTGAATGAAGCTGCATATCAGGGAAAGTTGACTCAACTTTGGCTGAAATGCAAACTTTAAAAGAGTTCGTTTTTAAAAAAAAATCATTATAAATGATTTAACTACAAAACTGGAGAAATTTGAAATTGAGAACCCTAAATTGCCACTCACTATTGACAAATGGAATGTTAGCAAAAAGGTACTGGTTGATATCAAAAATTGCCAACGACCGACATACGTGAAAGATGTCATTGGGCACAAATATAAGCTTGGGAATAGAAGAAGAATCTCTCCACCTCCTCACAGCAAAAACTATGTACCCATGCCAACTCCTCATCCAGAAAATGATTAACTGATAAAATGATCTAATTGCTCAAAGTGTCGATTGTGAAAACAACAAAAATATTAGCGTTTCTGTAAGCAATGCAGATGCAATTGAGCGTGAGTAGGATGTTTGCGCTGAGGAATGTGGAGGCACAAAAATAGGGATATGGTATTGAGGCGACAATTACACTATGGTTAACTGGTCTTGGAACTGTGGTAAAACAAACAAGACTTTTATTCGGGATGAATGTAATAATTTAACTAGGATGGATGATTGTATTAAACATATCTAAATATTTGGGATGACTGCAATAGGCATGTGCCTAAACCTATGACCCGCAACCATGAGCATGTAGTGGATGCGTTGATTTGAAATCCGCTTTTTGTGATGAAAATGTTGTGGTTGAACCTCCTGTGTTTGTTCAGGAATTGAAACAAAACAAATTCGGCAAATTCCTTATAGAGGAATTTCCCGAGTTTGTTCCATCTTGGATAGGTATGTCAGAGTCTGATAAAGAATCAAATCAAGACAGTAGCTGTGAAGACTCAAACACAACAACTTCAGAAAGCAAAGAAGAAAGCTCGAGTAAAGATCAAGGTTCAGATAATTCAAGTGAAAGTCAAGAATCAACTTCTTTAATAAACAGTGAGATGGATGAAGAGTGCACTTAGGATGAGAGTCGTCTTGACAAGAAAATGAAGAAAATCAGAAGTTCAAGTCTCAATGCATCTTCATCAGACAAAGCTTCATACAACTCAAGACACTCATCGCATAATCATCTTTCAATGCATCATCCTCCAAGAAGAAAAAGAACCGTTGCATTAAATGTTTTCGTTGTGGTCATTTAGGACATACAACGAAACATTGTAAAAGCAAGAAATTTTCTAAACCAGACAAAATTTGTCAAACGTTTTACAGAGAAATTTTGATAATTTTAAGAAATCAGTCAAAAGTTTAGTTAATACATGTTTTAGGAAAAGAAAAGAAGACATTTCCATCCAAAATCACGACAGATTAAAAATGTGACTCTCAAAACAGATTCGGATCACAGTGGTTTGATTGTTATCACCGAAACAACTATAGATTTGGTGTTTGAATGTGTAGAAGTTAAGAAAAACCAAAAGATGAAGATTCTTGTATGAATTAAACAACAAGTGTTGTATATAGAATCCCAAATGATATAATCACTGAATGCACCTGGATGTTGGGATTAAGCACAAGAAACAACAATAACAACACCAAGAAATCACCAAAACTTGTCCAAGAACCTTGGACTAGGGTTACCATTGATCAACATATATATACATTTTGACTTCCCAATGTATTTATTAAATACACTGGGACATTAAATAAGCCACTACTGGTACAAGTATCAGAAGTTACACTTTTGGCCCTTCTAGTTTTACTAACTATTACAAACAAGCTATGAACTTTGAAACTCAAGTATCAACGGTCTCAAAATGTTCTAACAATATCCCCCCTAGACCGTTGCATACTTGAGAGTCTTCATTCTTTGTTCTAAGCTTCAGGGCTTGCCGCAGCGTCTTGGTCTTTTCTCGATGATGCAGATTGGTTAAAAGTAGCTTCACTGGTTGTGGTTGGGCCTCCATAGTGACTTCATATGTGGATGAAGACGGAGGTTGGGGAATAACTTGAACGTCTGAATCAGAGAATGGATCTTTGCGTTGTTGAGAGGATGAATTTGGCTTAGCAGCTTTCTTCTTTCTAGATCAATCTTTTTTCTTTTTGCATGTCGATTCTGAGCATAATCTCCATCATATCTATCTTCGAGCTTGTGCTCGCTCGACAGCTCTCTGAAACAGCATGCCTTCCTCCAGGTATTCGTTTCCTGCTCCAACATGTATCTTGTTTCCATAAAGAATGTTCAGATCAGAAAGACAAAACATGAAAACATCCATTGGATCCAGAATACGGATATCTTTGTTAGAGTTGGATCTGATAACTGCTTCACTAGTTTCACCGTCATAAAACCATTTCTTAAAGTTCGTGAGAGTCACAGGTTGTTCCGGAGGAAGTTTCACCCTTGTCACCACGTTTGCTGGATTGATTACCCAAGTTACTTTTCCTTTTCCCGTAAATGGGTCTTTTGTTGTTTTTGATACACGCCTTTTTCGGCGTTGAGGTTTGAAAATTGTGAATCCACGCATCCATTCTCTAAGAATCAATCTTTCAAGGTCGCCACAAATGCTGCTGTTTGTGGGATTTATCAAATCGTGCTTGCCTAATTCTCGAAAATCCCAAGTGGGTAGACTCTACATATCATTTCCATTTTGGAAATACTGGATCACACCTCCCTTCGTTTCACCATAAACCACCCGGTCAGATTTCAATATTTCCAGCTAATGATTCTGTCTGTGACTTATTTTTTCTCAACTGTTATAACCTGATTGAATTATGGCATTTTTGCTCTTTCTTTCTTGAACCACTCAGGATGTTGAGGCTCAAACTCATCTCCCCCATTAGTTTCATATATCGCCTCATCCACCAAACCCCACTCAAGAAATTTTTTTGGCATTTCTATCCTATCAACCTCTTCCTCTTCACTTCTCCATCATAACTTACATCAACAGCAGAATCGAGACGTTTCTTTTTCTTTTCTGCTATTTCAGCCTTGCGTTTCTGTTCTCTTTCTCTGAAACTGTCGAAATTAAAGATGTCTTCACTTGTGTATTTTGGTTTTCAATTTGTTGCGGCGTACAGATCTTGCACCAACTCGTGCAATTCTCCAACCCATCTTGTTGAAACTTTATAAATTTAGATTGTTTAGAAACGTAGGAGTCCATCTTTTAGCTTCTCTTTAAGAACATTGGTATCATTGACCTGATTCTTAACAAGCAAAATTCTTTTGCAGGAAACAATCCGATTTCTTTGGATAAGCGATCGTACAGGTCTTGAAACGGTCGAGGTCTTGAATGAACTCTTTGAGGAGGAGGTTGAACAGTTAAGGAGGGCTTGGGTGGAACATCCCTGGAAGATCCCTCACCTGTTTTTCGTTTCTTGGGTGCGGGCGACTTGCTTGGAGTGGTCTCTAAGGGATCGGTTATCAGCCCTTCTACAAAACGATCTAACTGCTCCTCTTCTAATGTCACCACAACGGGTGTCTCTGATTCAGTTATCTCTCTCCTTTCATTCTTCGTTCTTGCTTTTCTGCTTCTGCGACAACATGAATGGCTTGCATTCTTTTAATCTCCTCTCTTGTTGATCCAGCACGAATGTTGTCACCCATAATTTGCTCTGGGTTTGAGGAGTCTTTCTTGCTCTTCTTCTTAGAGGGTTCTCCTTCAACCACTTTCTTCCCTTTGTCTTTTCATTTACGTTTAAGTGGTATTTCCTCCTCAACTTCGGCTTCTTCTACTTCAGAAGCAGTTTTGTCTTGTCCTTCTTTACCCTACCTACCTTCTCCCGGTATTTGTTGTATGCAGCAAGAACTATTGGAAGTTTTTCTTCTCTATACATCCAATTATACAGCATTACCCATTCTTTTGTTTTTAGTTTCATGATTTGTCTTCCTTTGGGAAGCTGAAACTGGTATAAATCTCCATCATGCGGCAAGTTCTTGTGTTGATCGTCAATGAGCAGTTGTACGAATCTTGGGTACATGGCCCATGCGCCTTTGTTTACGTTGTCGACCATGCAGTAAAAGATTAGACCTGAGATGTTAAATGGTTGATTGGTACATAGATTTAGCATTGTCGCAGACCATTCCAGATTTAGACCATCGTACCCGCCTTTCCTGTGACAGATGCTCATGCAAAATGTGTGTAAGATAAACCTCTAATCCTTTGTAAGACCTATCTTCTTTATCTCGTTCTTGCTTCGAAAATCACCTACATAGTTCATTCCATGGAATCCCTCAAGAAGTGCTTCTTTAGTCAGCTTTATTGGGTCACTGGAACTGTCTCCTAGGCTGAGAACTTTTCGAATTCGCTCTTCTATCACCTTTATCTCTTTGTTGCGTATTGTTGTGGTGATATGCTTAACTTGGTTCAATGTTCTCACTCTTGCGTTCTCCAAAATTCTTCTATGTGAATACAGTAGATCTTTGGAGTAGCTTGAACAGCATAACTTATTTTGCTTCTTGACAGCTAGTCCATTAAATCTTCAAAATCAGGCTCTGGAGGAATTAGTGTAATTGGCTGATTGTGTTTCCTCGTGCCATCCAAGACCATTTGTTGAGCCATTCTGAAACATGAAAACGAGCCAAGTTAGATAAAATATTTACAATATAAACCAAAAACAAAGATAAAACAACAAATTAAAATTAAAATATTAATAATAATAATAATAATATATACATAAATACGCATGTAAAACGCTAACTATTTGAGTTAAATATGCAGTACTATAGCTATTGCGCTGGCAAGTCCGTTACTAAATGCGCTGGTAAAATCAAGTATTTAACCGGACATGCGACTTAGGTACACGAGGCCGAATGATATATACGCCGGTAGTGCTTATTTACGCTGATAATGTGTCCCGTATTTAAGTCTTGTCTTGAGAAAGTAGTCAGCGTAGATGCTTATCTACGCTGATTGCCGACGTATTTGTCAAATACGCCAGTTGCTTGAACTCGCGTTCAAGACTTAAATCCGTGATCACTTGTCTTCCACGTAGATACGCCACATTCATCTTAAATACGATGAATTCATAACAATTATGCTAACATCATAAATTTCTTGATTAACCCATAAACAAAACTTTGAACACTGATTCAATCATTCTTATTGATTGTATCAGTTTTGTACGAGATTTCAGATGATTCATCAATAAACAATCAATATACAAACAAAGAAATCATACCAAAATCAACCAATAGAAAATCGGCTCTTATGTTTTTGAAAGGATTTGAATGTGAGTGTTTTTGAAAGTGCGTTTTGTGGTGAAGATGACCAAAGATGAAGCATGTTCAGATCTAATCTACATATATACTGAATTATCTTCCAGCGTATTTGATAAATACGTTGGAATGATAATTACGCCGCGTAGGTTGAAGAATAAGGTTTCTTCAAAGTTAAGAAGTTCAAAACCAAACAGGCTCGAAAATCTTAAACTTTCTCGAAAAATGTGCCCCAATTTAGTTAAAATTAGTGCAAAAACCTAAAATAAGTTTAAGAAAAACATAAATTTGCAATTTGAACCCCAAAAATCATTTTTAGAGCCACAAAGCTTCCTTTTTCGCATATTTCTTTTTGATTCAGATCTTGTGACTTTCCTGCAAAAATTTCATATTGGCAACACTTTGTCATTTTGTAATGTAATAGAAAATATTGAAGAATCAAAGCACAAGAAAAACTATCGGTATGTTTGTCCCCTTAAATCCATACACCCTTCTTTCAACTTGCTTTCGGAGAGCGTTTTATCATGTTGTGGTAATATTGACAAGAATTGCAATGGACCCCACTCAGGCAAGACAGTTTGAATGTGGAGCCTGTGAGTCCCACGTCAGGACATACCCCGCGATCAAGGTATACACATAGATTCCTCATAGCGGGTGAGTATATAGACTTCATTCGTTTTGAATTTGAACGATAGACAATTGATCATCAGGTCAGTACTTTTGTATAGCAGAGAGACCATTGTCTAACGAGGGCTAAGAAAAATACCTTAGACGGTACGATTTAAGTATATGAATGATTATCAATGAGAACTTCATCTGTGTAGGGTTTTGGCCACATTGGCTCTTTTGTAAAGATAT
The DNA here is from genome assembly GCA_947069175.1 of Scalesia atractyloides. Taxonomy (NCBI): domain Eukaryota; kingdom Viridiplantae; phylum Streptophyta; class Magnoliopsida; order Asterales; family Asteraceae; genus Scalesia; species Scalesia atractyloides. Next base: position 37,338,011 of record CAMTDV010000008.1, on the reverse strand, counting down.
CATAATTGTGTCTAGGTCAGCATATATCTGGATGCAGCAGAAGAGCAATTATGATATCCCCAAATGATTACCCCATATAAAGACCCAAACTCTCAGACTTTGGCAATCTATCAACACAAGATTTAAGACCACTAAGCCATATGCCGCAACGTGTTACCCGCAAGTTGCATAACATTATGGATATCCAGAATTCTTGTGTAAGCATTAACTTTTGTCGCCTACTCGTAGTTTACTCGATGATATTGTTGAATCTACTGACATGTTGTTGCTTGGCACCTCAATCGATTTTCTTTGTTTAACATCTTGATTTTCCATTCTGTTGCTGTTTTAAGAACAAACAAAGTGTCAACAGTTTTCTATCATTTCTTAAGCAGGTGTTAATCGAAAGATCAAATCTTCAAAAATATGCTTATTTTCTGGAGAACTTCCCCCCTTAAAATTTGATTTTCGAAAGTCCAGTGCTTGAAAATGAAATTATAAAGTTGCAGAACATCTTTTTGTTGGGCACATTTGTAAGATATTTATTATGAAAAGGCAGATTTTTTTAAATGGTTATGAAGACTCAAATCATTTCCACTCAAGGAAATTGACCATTTCCAAGTAGGTTACCAACTGGTTGAAACGGGTTTTGTCGAAGGCTTTCGTGAAAATATCAGCTTTTTGTTGCAAAGTATCCATATGCACCACTTGAATATATCCTTTCTTGTACGCATCTCTAATCACATGAATGCGAATTTCGATGTGCTTTGTTCTGGAGTGGTGGATAGGATTCTTCACAATTCCTAGACACACCTCGTTGTCGATGAATATTGGAGTCTTCATGATTTTGATTACGTAATCCAGTAACTGATTTTGTATCCAAAGAACTTGTGAGCAGCAATTGTAAGCTTCCATATATTTGGCTTGAGCAATAGATGTGGAAACTGTTGTCTGCTTCTTGCTTTGCCACGATATGAGACGATTTTCTAAGATTGACAACCTCCGGAGTCGGACTTTCTATCAACCTTGCAACCTGCATGATCACTGTTAGAATAAGAAATTAAATCAAAATTACTATCTTTAGGATACCACAATCCGAGCTTGGGTGTTCCTTTCAGATAGCGAAAAATTTGTTTGACAGTAGCTTCATGATATTCTTTTAGATTCGTCTGAAATGGTGCACAAAGGAAAACAGCCCACATAATCTCAGGCCTACTTGTGGTCAAATACATCAATGAGCCTATCATCAAATGATAGAAGGACTTATTCATTGGCTTTCCTTGAAGATCAGATGTGAGTTCTGTCTGAGCTGCAAATGGTGTACTGGTGGTTTTGTTGTCATTCATGCTATACTTTGCGAGAATATCCCTGATGTATTTTGCTTGATGAATGAGGATACCGTCTTCTCTTTGCTTCACCTCCAATCCCAAGAAAAATATGAGTTCTTCCATTATGCTCATTTCGAACTTTGCCTTCATAACCTTCTCGAACTCTTTGCATAGGGCCGTCGGTTAACCCAAAAATAATATCTTCTACATAGATCTGCACCAGCATCACATTATCTCCGATTCTTTTCGTGAAGAGAGTCATATCGATTTTACCTCTTGTGTATCCACATTCCAAAAGATATGTCGACAAAGTCTCATACCAGGCTCGAGGAGCTAGATGAAGACCATAAAGAGCTTTGTCAAGCTTATAGTATCGTGTAGGAAAGTGTGGATCTTCAAATCCCTGAGGCTGGCAAACATAGATTTCTTCCTTCACCTTCCCATATAGAAACGCACTCTTTACATCCATCTGAAACACCTTCGAATTTTGTACGAAGCATATGCTAAGAATATTCTAATAGCTTCCAAACGTGCTACCGGAGCAAAAACTTCCTCATAATCAATCCCTTCCTTTTCTTGAAAGCCTTGAACTACCAATCTTGCCTTGTTCTTGATGACTACACCAAGATCATCCATATTGTTATGAAATACCCACTTGGTGCCAATGGGATACTTTCCGTTTGGTAGATCAACGAGTTCCTAGACTTTGAGCTTACAAAACTGAGATAACTCTTCCTGCATAGCATGCACCCAGCTAGAATCTTGAATGGCTTCTTCAATGTCAATTGGTACGGCCTGCGAAAGAAAAGCTGCATACAATCCAGTGTTGATGGTATATGTTTGTCCGCGAGTTCGAACTCCATCTTCCACGTGACCAATGACATTCTCAATGGGATAACTTTGATTTGTCTTGTAACCTGCGTTGGTGTGGGTCTCAGTTTGTTGAGGTAGATTAGTGAAGTGTTCGTCGACGTAGATAATTGGATGTTCGTCTTCTTTAGTTGGTTCATCCACAATCGTCTATAAGGAAGAAGCATCACAAGCAGATGCATTCTCAGCTGAAGTGTCGCCATCAGCTTCATCAACAGGAAGGATTGGAGCGGCTGAGACTGGGGTGAATCGAGTTGTAAAAGGAGTGAAACCAATGTCTGAAGGATCAAACAATGGCACTATTGGGGTTGTTTTTGCAGGTTCGGTTTCAGTGAGTGGTTCATCAATGTCGAAAGTGTTGAAAACAACGTCTACATCATAAAACCAGTTTGGGGAACTTCTAATGTTGGTGGAGTTTCCTTCTTCGAAGTCGACGTAGTATGATTCAATCAGTAACTTGGTTCGTTTGTGTAAACTCGATACGCTTTTGAGAAGATGAGTAATCCATGAAGTTGCACACATCATCAACTGCTTCAAACTTGATAAGATTGTCTTCAGTATTGAGGAGTGTACAGGAATATCCAAACGGTCTAAAGAAATCTATCAGAGGCTTTCTTTTGAAAAGAAGTTCATAGGTTGTTTTTTTCATGAGGTTTAACAATGAGAACTCAATTCAAAACATAGCATGTTGTGTTGACTGCTTCTGCCTAGAAGATGATAGGAAGCTTGGAGTCTATGAGCATAGTTCGAGGAGCTTCAGTGAGTGTTCTATTCTTCTGTTCTGCTACGCCATTCTGTTGAGGAATGGATGCACTGTACTTAAGGCGTATTCCCTTTTCTTCACAGAAGGAGATAAACATTTGATTTTTGAATTCGGATCCGTTGTCACTTCTTATAGATTTGACCTTCTGCTTGATCACGTTTTCAATCATAGGAATGAAGTTCTTGAGAGTGGAGGTTGTCCCGTTTTTGGCTTCAAGAAAATATACCCACGAAAAACGGGAGAAATCATCTGTAATCACCAAGCAATAAGACCTTTTAGCTAAACTTTTAACACTAATAGGACCGAAAAGATCCATGTGCAGTAATTGCAATGGAGCAAATATCGTATTCACTGCTTTGGATTTGTGTGGCTTTTTGTGTTGCTTGCCTTGGGCGCATGCGATACATTTTTCTGAAATTGGAAATTCTTTTATAGGCAATCCTCTTACTAAATTTAATTTGGAAAGTTTATCCATATTTTTGAAATTCACATGCCCCAACCGCCTATGCCAAAGCAGTGATTCCGACTCTAAAGCTAATGAGATTAGACACGTCATATGCTCATTGGATTTAGCATTTTTCATATTGAGGACGTAGGTGTTGCTTTGACGAGGAGCTGTGAGCATAATCATTTTGGCAGGAACGGGGTATTCATGCTTGAGGAATAAGCATCCCACGTCGTTGAACAGCACTAAAATTCCTTTGTCGCAGACTTGTGATACGCTCATGAGATTGTAACATAATTCTTGAACATAATTTACGTTCTCCAATGTAAGTGCTTCAAATACAACATCACCTATTCCAATAATTTCCCTCCCTTTTTCATCTCCAGCAAAAGATACAAAATCGCCATCGATGACTCAAAATTTCTTCAAGAGTTCCTTCAATCCGGTCATATGCCTCAAGCATCCACTGTCAACATGCCAAATATATTACAGGAGCATTCGAAGCCATTTTTGTAGTTTATTTTGTTACGCAACAACAAACACAAATATGTATAAGTTAGTTAGTTTTCGGAACCCAGACTTGCTTCAAGTTTAATCTATCATGATAAGAATATTTTCTTTTCTTTTCCAAAAACAAGTTGAATTCACTATCCATTTTACTGAGTTCTTGAGATTAACAAATTGATTAGTGAAACTTTTGACAAAATCTTTTTTAGGTTTAGAAAATTTCTTGCTCTTAAAATATTTCGCAGTATATCCTAAATGACCACAGCGAAAGCATTGCTTGTAATCTGACCTTTTCTTTTTGGTGGACACCGCGTGTGAAGATGATGTATGTGATGAGAGTCTAGAGTTGCTTGAAGAGTTATCTGATGATGCAGCATAGCTTGAACTTTTAACTTTCTTCACTTTCTTGTCAAGATGATTTTCATCCTCAATGCCGTCTTCACTGATCTCACTATCTGATGATGAGATTGATTCTTGATTTTCACTTGACGTTTCTTCATCACTTTCTGAAGTTGTTGTGCTCGAGTCATCACTATTGCTGACTTGAGTTGAATCTTTATCAGACTCTAATGTACCTGTACATGATGGAACCAACTAAGGAATTTCCTCTGTAAGGAACTTTCCAAATATGTTCTTCTTCAATTATGGGACAAATACAGGAGATTCAAGCACAACATTTTCAACATTAAATAACAGAATTTAGGTCATGACTTTCATCCACGGCATGCACTTGGTTGTGAGTCTGAAATGTAGGCACATTGCCATTATAGTCATCCTGAATATTAAATTTAGGCATACAGCCATTACAGTCATCCATCCTAGTCAAACTATTAAAGTTATCCCAAATAGAAGTACTGTTTTTCTTGTTACAATTCTAGGCAAACCAGTTAACTGTAGAATAACTGCCGCCTGAGTAACCAATTCCTATTTTTGATCCTCCACAGTCATCATCCTCATCGCACACATCTTCTTTACTCTTACACAAATCCGCATTACTTTCAGAAATGTTAGTATTATTTTCATTTTTGTAAAAGACATATTGAGCCAACATATCATGTTTATCAGTTAAGTCATTTTTAGGATGAGGAGATGGCATATGTACATAGTTTTTGCTGTGCAGAGGAGGAAAGATGTTTCTTTCATTCCGAGCTTATCCTCGTATCCAATTCCATACTTCACGAATGTCGGTCATTGGCAATTTTCAATATCAACCAGTGCCTTTTGACTAACTTTCCCTTTATCAATTGTGATTTGCAATTTGTTATTTTCATTTTGAGATTTTTCTAATCTTTCAGTTAAATCATTTATGATAAAATCTTTTCTAAAAATGAATTTTTATAATGTCTGCATCTCAGCCAAAGTTGAGTTCAACTTTCTCTGATATGTAGCTTCATTTTCTTTCAATTCTTGGTTAAATTTCAAAACCTTTTCTTTTTCTCTGATCAGGTCACCGTCAAGTGATTTGTAATGTGCCACAGTGTTCAAACATGGTTGGGAGCATAGTTTTGCTTTAAAATCATACAGTATGTTGTTTACCAAATCCTTATCCTCATTTTCTTTTGCAGACTCTGCTTTCATGGCGGCTGTAGAAGTTCCAGCTTTCTCACTAGTGTTATCTCTTGTTTCTCCTTGTATTGTCTTTTTCGATTCAGTCTTCTCAGCCTCCTTCTTTCCTTTTTCTGAAATTGGTTCAGTAGGAGCGATTATGCTTTTTCAAAACTTTGTCGCCCTTGGGAATTCTTGCAGCTTGCTTCTCAACGCAGTTTGATGAAGATGAGACAGGTGCAGTAGAGATTTTAGCCATGAGTGCTTTGTTGACTTCTTCTTTTGCCTCAGCTATTTCTTCTGCCCTGTCATAATCTTCCACCACCAATGCTTTTAGGTTGTTATCAACAACGTTTTCACTCCCCTCAATAGCTATTGGCCTTCTTGTGGGAACAATTTCAGCATTTTCGTTTTTCAACAGTGGGCACTCTCTCTTGAAGTGACCCAGATTCTTGCAGTTGTAACATCTTAGCTTTGACTTGTTGAAATCGGCTTTTCCTAGTGCCAGTCTCTTTCCTATTTGTCTTGAAACTTCTTTAGTCGCAGGGTAATCATTGCCATTTGCCACTTCAAGTCCATTTCCTCCATATCATCTGGATCTACCTGATACATGTCTTTAGCAGTGAGAAAATCCCTTTTTAGCTCACCTGACATAAGAGCTTCATAGCTACTCAGGAAGGTGTTAAACAATGCAACATGTTCGGTGGATATCTTAAGTGCTTGAGCATCACCGGCCACAGTAGTCTTATCGTTTGATGGTGGAGCCTTTGTAGAGCTTGCGAACGCGTTTGGGTAAGATGCAGTAGCACTTTGAATATTTGAACCACAGGAGGTTATGGGGCAAGGAATGCCATATTTTTGGGAACAGAAGCAGCAGCAGCAGATTGAGTAAATTTCTGAGAGTATCCTGCTTCATTTCTCTCTTGAGTACATCCATTTCAAAGGCCTTCAGAGTATTGATCAGTTCTGAAAGAGTGACAAGAGTAGTGCTGGTCAAGAAGGTTCTTTGATCATCATACATTGCAGGCTCCATTCTTTTGGAAGAGAGTCCAAAAGTTTCTTGATGGAGGCATAGTTTGCAACAGGATTGCCAACTTTCTTCATTTTTGTTAGCACGCCCAAAAATCGACTAATATGATCTAACAAGCTTTCACCACGAACACTCCCGAACATATCATATTCTTTCTGAACCCTATCTCTCTTATTACCCATCAACTCTTCGTTCCCTTCATAGTGATCATAAGGGCCAACTCAAGTATCAATGGTCTCAAAATGTTCTAACAAAAAATGAAACAAGTCTGGGTTCTAAAATCTAATTAACTTGTATATATTCCTAGTTTGTGGTTGTATAACAGAATAAACTACACAAATGGTTTCGAATGCTCATGGAATATATCTGGCATGTGGACAGTAAGTGCTCAAGGAATATGACTGGATTAAGGAACTATTGAAGAACTTCCGATTTATCGACGACGACTTTGTATCTTTTGCCGGAGATGAAAAGGGAGGAAAGATTGTTGGAATTGGAGACTTAGTTTCTGAAGCACTTATGTTAGAAAAAATTAACTATGTACCAGAGTTGTGTTACAATCTCATGAGTGTATCATAAGTCTGTGATAAAGGAATATCTGTGTTGTTCAACGACGTGGAATATCTCTTTCTCAAGCCCGAATACTCCAGCCCTGCCGAGATGATTATGTTCACAGCTCCTTGTCAAAACAACACCTACGTCCTCAATATGAAAAACGCCAAAACCAATGAGCAAATGACGTGTTTGATGTCCAAGGTGTCAGAATCGGAATCACTGCTTTGTCATAGGCGCTTGGGGCATGTGATAAACTTTCTAAATTAAACTTAGTAAGAGGTTTAGCGATAAAAGAATTTTTGTTTTTAGAAAAGTCCAATAATATAGTCCAATAATATGCTGAAACACCTCGTAAAAATCATGTCCAATAATATAGTGACACGTTTCATTACTTTTATAATAAGTCTATTAAGGACTAACAAGGACTAAAGGTGTCAACATGCTCAAACTAAGCCTCTGAGTGACCCTCTGGTGTCAACATGCGTAAACAGAGCCTCTGAGTGACCATTAGTGTCAACATGCTAGCATTGAGCCTCTGAGTAACCATTAGTGTCAACATGTTTACATTAAGCCTTTGAGTGACCATTAGTGTCAACATGCTTAAACTTAGCCTCTAAGTGACCCTTTAGTGGCACACTAAGCCTTTGAGTGACCCTTTACGAAGTCCTAACTCTCATATGAGCCACCTGTTGGACAAGAGGGATTAATTATGTAAATATGTAAAAGTTGGACAATCGAGGGGTTAAAAGTGTCAACATGTTAATTTATACCTCTGAGTGACCTTTTAACGAACCGAGAGCTTGACAATGTCCGGGCAAACTCCTGGGTACGCCAAATGTTGGTTACTGAGGGCTAATTATCCTTATAAAGATGTTTTAGAGGTTTAATAAGTTCAGGGGCTAAATGTGACAAAGTCTTGAAGTCTCCATGGGGCGACCACTTACCCTAATAGAATTATCCTATAATAATAGTTATCATACGAGCATCAAGGCTGCTCCTTTTGAAGCCTTGTATAAGCATAATTAGCCCTCCGTAACCATGTCGAACGCCGGTGTATTGGGCAGAAGTTGGGAAGCCCAACTATCAGGACCAGAGATTGTACTGGAGACCACGGATAAGATTGTACAAATCCGTGATAGACTCAAAGCTGCCCGTGATAGGCAGAAAAACTATGCTGACAAGAGGCGTAAACCTCTTAAGTTCCAAATAGGGGAAAAAGTCATGCTAAAAGTATCACCTTGGAAATGTGTAATGCGATTTGGAAAGAAGGGCAAGTTAAGCCCAAGATATATTGGACCATTCAAGATAATCGAATGTGTTGGCGCTGTAGCTTATAAGCTTAAGCTGCTAGAGGAGATTAGTGGGATTCATGATGTATTCCACATCTGTAATCTTAAGAAATGTCTAGCCGATGAGTCGCTAGCAATGTCACATCATGATGTGCAAATCGATGAAAACCTGAGGTTCGTTGAGAAACCAATTTCGGTCGAGGATACCTATAGAAAAAGATACCTATAGTAAAGGTTAAGTGGGATGCCCTTCGAGGCCCTGAATATACATGGGAGGTTGAGTCCACTATGCGACAAAAATACCCCCATCTTTTTGAATAAAATCTCGAGGTCGAGATTCCTTTTAAGGGGGTGAGGATGTATACCTCATAAAAATCGTGTCCAATAATATAGGGACACGTGTCATTACTTCTATAAAAAGTCTACTAAGGACTAACAAGGACTAAAGGTGCCAACATGCTCAAACTAAGCCTCTGAGGGACCCTCTTGTGTCAACATGTGTAAACCGAGCCTCTAAGTGACCATTAGTGTCAACATGCTTACATTAAGCCTAGTGACCATTAGTGTCAACATGTTACATTGAGCCCTTAAGTGACCATTAGTGTCAACATGCTTAAACTTAGCCTCTGAGTGACCCTTTAGCGTCAACATGCTCACACTGAGCCTCTGAGTGACCCTTAACAAAGTCCGAACTCTCATATGAGCCACTAGTTGGACGAGAGGGATTAATTATGTAGATATGTAAAAGTTGGACAATGGAGGGGTTAAAAGTGTCAACATGTTAATTTATACCTCTGAGTGACATTTTAACAAACCGAGAACTTGACATGTCCGAGCATACTCCCGGGTACGCCAAATTTTGGTTACATAGGGCTAATTATGCTTATAAAGGTGTTTTAGAGGTTTAATAAGTTGAGGGGTTAAATGTGACAAAGTCTGAAAGTCTCTCGCGGGGCCCTAGAGGCCTGTATCTGCAGAATTTTCGCTTGGCCTCCACACATGTTGCCAAAAACCATTTGATTCGAAACCATGGACTTCCAAACTGCTATGCCACGTTTTAGGACACTTGTAGGCTTCCTCTAACACTCCCTAACACCTGGCATCACCTCCTTCAAGCTCCTCAACCATAAATAGGTGCATTGGTTCACCATTTAAACTTGCACCTTTCTCATTTTTCATTCTATCTCCCTCCCTGGAAGTTCCTAACTGGAAGGAGCATCCAACTTAGTTCTATTTCATCCTAGGAATCACTTGTAAGCCTTTCTCTTGCATTTTCGTTTATAGGCTTTTATAGCTAAAAGTCAAGCGTTTACGGAAAACGCCTTAACTTTCGGTTAAGACCATTATCGTCCAGCCATTATTCGTAACAAACATGGCTAAGTGATTGTAATAAGGTAGGTGTTAGTCCCTATTAAGGGCACCTCCTAAAGATCACGTTTGCAAGACCAATTAACGGGTCAAAGTTTTAATATTAAAAAGTCAAATAGGCCAATTTTCAAAAATACTATAATCTGAGTTTATATATGTTATGAAACATGTTTTGCCACTTAAACAAGTTGGTAACAATTATAAGAATATGTGAAAACATGTTCGACTCATCAATTTCAGTTCTAGGGTCGGTTCGCAACCGAAAGTTGCAAAGTTTGACTTCTGCTTTGACCTTCGATTCTGACCTGATTTAGATTAGTTCCAAGGTTGTATTATGATCATAATATAATGTAGCATAACCCCCTAAGGTTATATTACATGATCATAATCTGAATCAGAGTTTATGCACAAGTTCCGTTATTATGCCAATTCTGACTAAAATGCCCTTTTTACATAAAATAAGGTTTTAATCAATGACGAACTTGAAAAGGAATTTCCTACTGATGTAATATCATAGGTAAAATTATTTGGGATGTTAAATCAGTTTGTATACTGAGTTTACATACAAGTTCTTGCATTATGTCGATAAATGACGATTAAGACCTTCTGGCGCATAAAATGGTTTTAATCGTATTTTTATACCAAACATTTTTTTATATACTAATGTGTTATATTAAATAACATATCTAAAACACATAAACCTGGTCTTAGAATCAGTTTTCATAGACTTCGAACAAATCATCATTTTCGACATAAACGCCTTTTCGGTGCATGGTATGGTTTTAAACCATATTATCAACCAAGACTTGTTACCTACTGATTTTTAAAACTTATTTAAAATATTTTTACATTAGATACATGATATAAACTCAGAATCCCAACTAAATTATAAAACTATGTGTAAAATGACTAAAATGCCCATACGGTGCATAGTTTGGTCATAAATGATAAATTACACATATGATCAATATCTTACTGATATTATGTCTAAATAAATTATTTTTCCAGAATACTTATGATCATAACATCAAAATACACTCAAGTTTCTTTTATACGGTATATAATTACCAAAACGCCCTTATGGGGCATAGTTTCATTTTAAACCTTAACGGCCATGTAAGTTGATATCCTACTGATATTACAACTTATTTAAAGTATAATGGCATATAGAACTTGTTCATGACTCATCCGGTTACCCGATATCACTTATATGTGCACGGTTAAATATATGTAACTAGTTTACAGAAATTAACCGAAACGGGTTTAACCTTATCATTTTAGTCTCAAAATCCAAAATGCTTATGGTTTACCCATATTATACAAGTCATAGTACTTGTTGGGTTTGAACTACATTCTATCCGGTCATCGCTTAATCTAGCGTATTATACCGTTTTGATCCTGTACGCTAGTCGGTCTGAGTCTATGACTTAAATTAAGACCGATAGCATTATAATTTTTTAGCTTATGCCATAATCCAGACTAGAGCCTCCCAGTAAATGTTATCTATACTTTTTTCATTTTGAATACGGCTGATATATTAAATCTTGCATTTTAAATCAAGACTAGCTCAGGTAAATACTCTTGACTTATTTTCCCTATACGGGCTTGGGTTACGGTAAATTATTACCGCTTGGTCGGAAATGGGATCAATCGAATGCCAGATTGTGGCTAGTAAATCCGCATATTCCGTTTTAATCAGTTTTGTTTGATAACTTAAACATTGGGGGTTAACGACCGTGTCCTGGATATCCTCGGCTCATTACATTAGTTAATGGCCACGACCAAAGCGCGGGGTGTAGGCATACACCTGACAGATGCTCATGCTAAATTATTTTTACCCACTAGTTGGGGATAACTCCTTCGTGGGTTCATAAGTGGTGTGTACGTCCATCATATATCGGTCTCTGATGCATGGACAAACATGTAAAGCTGTTAACAAGGTTACAAGGCTGACTTTCCCAAGTTATAAAATATTTTTTATGCCCTGTGCACTTAAATCCATTTTTTAAATATTTTCAAAATGAGTTAGTCGGGTGTATTTACCAGCGAAAGCTAACGTATTTTCAAAAGACTAAGATGCAGGTACAATACGAAATAGGCTGAGAGCTGCTTGGTAGTGATATAAGATGATCATGCAAATCCTTAGATCTGCCCAATGTCTCTTATAAAAATTTTGTACATTTTTATGATCCGCATGTGGATCTTTCATTACAAGCCGTCTGCATATTATTTTTCATACTTTGAACATTTGGTTTCTAATAGCAATTTAAACTCCAAGACTTCCGTTGTGCTGTTCTTAATTGACTATGATGATATCAACTTACGTCACGATATTCCCCACCCGGGCCCACCGGTGTTTGGTTCAAAATACGGGATGTGATTGGTTGTATCAGAGCCAACGTTTGAGAGAATTAAACACTAGCCTTATTGGGTTTAATCTCAAACTTACACAAAAGTACATTCCTTAGACTTCCGAGTCTAGGTTTTGACCTAGGATTACTCATCTCATTATTAAGTGAATATTATTGTTTTGACTTGATTTTATCAGGAAAATGCCGCCAAGAGTACTAGGAAGAGGTAAAGGACCTATGAAGGGAGGACCATCTGGACATATCCCTTCACAACCCCATCACTCGAATCCTTATGAGGATTCAGGGGATTCCTAGCCACTAGCAAGACAATCTCCTACTCATACACAAAACTCATACCACTCTTACCATTCTCACCAATCACACCATTCTCATCACTCTCATCATTCATATCATGATGAGTTTAACCCTAACCACTACTTCAACACACCCCAGCTGATCAGAATCAGTTGGATCAACCACAACCTCCACCCCCTCTTGAGGCCATCAATGAGGCCTTAGCACGAATGAAAGAAATGCAACAACAAGCGGAGTAGACGGAGAAGAAGATGAATAAGTTTTTCAAGAAGCTCTCCAAATTGGTGAAGGGAAAAAGGATGAGTGAAGTCTCTTCTATTATTATGTTATTTCTTTAGTCCCGCATGGACATTGTTATTTCATTAGTACCTGTGTGGACAAGTTATTTCTTTTAAGTCCTTGCATGGACAATTAGCTTTATTTAATTATTTCTAGTCTTATAATTTCTTATTGACATTTAATGAAGTATTTTGGAATTATATATACATATATATGTATATACATATACATATGTATATATATGTATGTATATATATATACATATGTATGTATATATGTGTGTGTGTGTGTGTACTCATCCTCTTCAAGCGATCGTCTCGATTTTACTCGAAATTTGTGATCACCCATATAATTCCAAAAGATTTTAATGGTTTTGACTAGCCAAATGGCACAGACCATATTAATTGGATAGCTTATAAATGATAGTTAAGGATTAATAGCCTTCTATCATGATAGTTAAGGAAGAATTATCATTCTATCATGAGGTGGTGGACTATGTTCAAGCCTCCAGGTCGTTAATGTCAATGCGACCATGACTATTAATCGACCATTAAGATACTCTCGTTAACAATCTAGTAATGTTAATATTCCTGGTAGTGTGACTTGAGGAACCCACACTAACCGTCTAGGTAATGGACTATGTCCTAAACCTTATATAGCCTATGTGATCAAATTTGATCCCGGCTAATATCATCAATGCGATGATAATAATTTTAAACACCCTTTAGTGATGTAGTGTCTACGGACCATAATTAAACATCCATTAGTGATGATTTGCCTCCGAGCAATATTATATTGTCAATTAAGACATGACAGTTGTGGTTAATATAACCCTCTGCCCAAAATTATGTCCATTAATGACCGGACAATGTGCCGTATTTTTATGTCCATTAGTGACAGGCCAATGTGCCATATTTTTGTATCCATTAGTGACAAGCCTATGACCCATAATTTTAATGTCCTTCGTGACAAGCCTATGAGCTATTTATAATTGTCTTATGACAATGGCAGTTGTGACGATAAAAGTCCACTGTCTAAAGTATATATGGACTATGTCCAAATTGTAATTTGTCTTTGATGGTCCTTTTGAAACCTAGGCCAAATATATATAACATTTATAGAAATGTTAAGCCTAAGAGTTGTGATTATATTCACACTAGTTTACTTAGGCAATATGGTTATTAATGCCATTTTTTAAAGCCAATATGGTTATTAATGCCATGGCTAAGAGAAGTTTAATTTGGTGTTTAGAACCAAAGCTTCAAGAATGCTAAATCGGACGAGGCACAAAGTAGCCACCGAGATATTAACTCTAACAATGCCGAAAACATAGCCATTAATAATGATGATTTCCAAGCTCGCATAGATGCAGCTGTTGGAAAGGCCATGGAAAATTTTAAAGAAGTGAGAGCTACTCGCTCCAAACCCTTATCAATTCCACTACCATCAGCTCGTAAGGAGAGCTATAGAGCTCTTCAAATGAGAAGAGTGAACCAAAGAAATTAGAATTTAATGAAAGGTCTCGTTCTTCTAAATACGTATGTACCTATAAATACTTCGTCTCCTGTAAGCCCCGAGATTTTAGTGGAGAAAAGGGAACAGTAGAAGCCTTGAAATGGCTTGATAAAATGGAGACAATAGTGGATATCAATGGTTGTGCTGATAAGGATGTGGTAAAGTATGTATCATAGTCCTTCAAGGGTGATGCCCTAATTTGGTGGAAGGCAATGGTCCAATCAACAGGTAAAGTACACCTGTACAACTTGGGATGGTTCAAGTTTGTTGACATTGTCAAGGAAACATACTGCCCACCTCATGAGGTGGAGAAGATAGGGTCAGACTTTCTGACGCTTATAATGAAAAATATGGACTGTCGGATCTATGTTTCTGACTTTAACTCCCTATCCAGATTAGTCTCCTATCTAATTACTCCTAAACCCAAACGCATTATGCGTTTCATTAATGGGTTAGAGCTTGAAATTAAGGACATGGTAAAGGCTGCTCAGCCTAGTACCTATAGGTCTACTGTTGACCTATCTTTATCTCTCACCTTAGACTTGGTGAGGCAAAAGTCAGTTAGAACTGAGACTAACGGAAAAAGGAAACGGGAGGATGATAACTCCCAAAGGCTCAAAAATAAAGAAAATTTTGGGTTCAAGAAGAACAAGCACAGGTCTGATGGTAGAACTCTGTGCAAGACCTGTAACCGCAGGCATTGAGGGCAATGCAATGCTGACCCACAGATTAAACCCTGTGGTATTTGCAAAAGAAAAGGGCATAAGACCCTAGAATGTAAAGAATCTTAAGGAAGCAGTGTGTTATGGCTGTAATTTGAGAAGGGGCATATTAAGCCTAATTGCCCTAAGAAACCCAGAGGTAATGATACAAAGCCTGGAGAGGCTAAGAAAGCAAATGCTCGCGCCTTTCAGATGAACGCTAGAGAGGTTGTTAATGACAACAATGTCATAACAGGTACATTCCTCATTAATGATGTATATGCTAGAGTTCTTTTTGATTCGTGTGCAGATAAGTCTTTTGTAGACCATAAGTTTAGTGCACTATTAAACTTACCCATAAGAGCTCAAGACATAATTTATGAGGTAGAACTTGCTGACGGAACTTTAGAAACTGCATCTTCCATTTTTGATGGATGTTTTATATCCATTAAGAATCATTCTATTCCTATCTCTCTTTTGCCAATGAAATTGGCAGGGTTCGATGTAGTCTTAGG
Organism: Scalesia atractyloides; assembly: GCA_947069175.1. Lineage (NCBI taxonomy): Eukaryota > Viridiplantae > Streptophyta > Magnoliopsida > Asterales > Asteraceae > Scalesia > Scalesia atractyloides. The sequence continues at coordinate 37,322,656 of CAMTDV010000008.1, read as the reverse complement.
CATGGGTTGGTTATCTCATAACCAAGCCCGCATTGCCTGTGATAAGAAACTCATTGAAATTAAACCCCATCTGGTGAAATGATCACCATCTTTGGAGATTCGCACTATGGATTGCAAGACAAGGTGTCATTATTCATGGCATACAAGTGTTTGGGGAAAAGTTGTGTCATTTACCTGGCACAAGTAACTACCAATGAGCCTAAGCCAAAGATTGAAGACCTTTCGATCATCTCGGAATATTCCAATGTCTTTCCTGAAGAATTACCAGGTTTACCTCCAGACAGGCAAGTAGAGTTTAGGATTGACATCCTACCAGGATCAGCACCTGTTGCTAGAGCTCCGTATTGGTTAGCACCGATGGAAATGAAGGAATTAAGAGTACAATTGGATGAACGTTTAGAGAAAGGCTTTATTCAGCCTAGTTCCTCACCTTGGGGAGCTCCTATCCTTTTCGTTAAGAAAAAGGACAGTTTAATGCGGATGTGCATTGATTACCGTGAACTAAATAAGATAACGATCAAGAATCGTTATCCACTGCTCGGGATTGATGATTTATTTGATCAACTTCAAGGTGCTAGTTACTTCTCTAAGATTGATTTGAGATCAGGGTACCATCAACTGAAGCATAGAAGTGAGGATGTTCCTAAGAGTGCCTTCAGGACCCGTTATGGTTATTATGAATTCCTAGTGATGCCTTTTGGGCTCACAAATGCACCTGCAGCATTCATGGATCTCATGAATAGAGTCTGCAAGCCATATTTAGACAAATTTGTCATTGTCTTCTTAGACGACATACTTATCTACTCTTGTAATCAAGTTGATCACGAGAAACATCTTCGGTGCATCTTAGAACTGCTAAGACAAGAGAAGCTTTCTGCTAAGTTCTCTAAGTGCGAATTTTGGCTTAGAGAAGTCCAATTTCTTGGACATGTTGTAAGTGAGCATGGTATCCAAGTGGATCCCACTAAGATTGAAGCCATAATGAATTGGGAAGTACCCAGAACTCCATAATAGATTCGTAGTTTCTTAGGATTAGACGGTTATTATTGGGGGTTCATTGAGAACTTTTCAAAGATAGCCACTCTTTAACTACCTTGACCCATTAGAATGTCAAGTTTGACTGGGGTCCAAAACAACAAGAATCTTTTGATGTCCTAAAACACAAGTTGAGCAACGCTCCTGTATTATCTCTACCTGAGGGTATTGAGGATTTTCTCGTTTATTGTGATGCCTCGCACACTGGCATGGGTTGTGTGCTAATGCAAAAAGGCAAAGTAAATGCTTATGCATCACGACAATTAAAGCTGCACGAAAGGAATTACACCACCCATGACTTAGAATTGGGTGCTGTTGTATTTTCACTTAAGTTGTGGAGACATTACTTATATGGCACAAAGTGTATTATATACACTGACCATAAAAGTCTCCAACATTTGTTCAATCAAAAGGATTTGAACATGCAACAGCACCGCTGGATGGAAACACTTAATGATTATGATTGCGAAATTCACTATCATCCCGGCAAGGAAAATGTCGTTGCTGACGCCTTAAGTCGCAGGAAAGAGCTAAGCCTATAAAGATTAATGCCAAGAACATTGAGCTTAGAAATAGCTTGAATGAAAAGCTATTAGATATATAAAGGCAAGCCCTATTAGAGGCTAATGTTCCTAATGAAGGATTAGGCGGATCTGTTGATCAGTTAATACCTAGAAAAGATGGAATCCTTAGATTTAATGGAAGAAATTGGGTTCCAATCTTTGGAGGACTTAGAGATCTAATTCTCCAAGAAGCGCACAATACGAGATACTCAGTACACCGAGGTAGTGAAAAGATGTATCAAGATTTGAAAAGAAATTATTGGTGGATGGGTTTGAAGAAATCCATAGCCACTTATGTAGCTAAGTGTCTGGCGTGTTCGCAAGTTAAAGCTGAACATCAAAAACCGTCAAGACTTCTACAAGAACTTGAAATTCCCGCTTGGAAATGGAAATGGTAACAATGGATTTGATTACCAAGTTACCAAAGACCAAAAGTGGTAATGACACTATTTGGGTCATTGTGGATAGGCTGACTAAGTCATCGCATTTCTTGCCAATTAAAGAGACTTATAATTCTGATAAATTGGCTAAGTTGTATGTGGACAAGATTGTGTCCCTACATGGTGTGCCGGTATCTATTGTATTTGATAGAGATACTAGATATACATCTCACTTTTGGAAGTTTCCAACAATCTTTATGCACAAGAGTACACTTTAGTACGGCTTACCACCCATAGATGGATGGACAAAGTGAGCGTACTATTCAGACTTTGGAAGACATGCTTAGAGCATGTGTGATTGATTTAGGTGGAATTTGGGATGACCACTTACCCCTAATAGAATTCTTCTATAATAATAGTTATCATACGAGCATCAAGGCTGCTCCTTTTGAGGCCTTGTATGGGAGAAAATGTCGAGCGCCCGTGTGTTGGGCAGAAGTTGGGGAAGCCCAACTATCAGGACCAGAGATTGTCCTGGAGACCATAGATAAGATTGTACAAATCCGTTATATACTCAAAGCTGCCCGTGATAGGCAGAAAAGCTATGCTGACAAGAGGCGTAAACCTCTTAAGTTCCAAATAGGGGAAAAAGTCATGCTAAAAGTATCACCTTGGAAAGGTGTAATGCGATTTGGAAAGAAGGGCGAGTTAAGCCCAATATATATTGGACCATTCGAGATAATCGAATGTGTCAGCGTTGTATCTTATAAGCTTAAGCTGCCAGAGGAGCTTAGTGGGGTTCATGATGTATTCCACATCTGTAATCTTAAGAAATGTCTAGCCGATGAGTCGCTTGCAATGTCACATCATGATGTGCAAATCGATGAAAACCTGAGGTTCGTTGAGAAACCAATTTCGATCGAGGATCCACAGGTTAAGAAGCTCTGAAAGAAAAAGATACCTATAGTAAAGGATGAGTGGGATGCCCTTCGAGGCCCTGAATATACGTGGGAGGTTGAGTCCACTATGCGACAAAAATACCCCTATCTATTTAAATAAAATCTCGAGGTCGAGATTTCTTTTAAGGGGGTGAGGATGTAATACCTCGTAAAAATCATGTCCAATAATATAGTGACACGTGTCATTACTTTTATAATAAGTCTATTAAGGACTAACAAGGAATAAAGGTGTCAAAATGCTCAAACTAAGCCTCTCAGTGACCCTCTGGTGTCAACATGCGTAAACAGAGCCTCTGAGTGATCATTAGTGTCAACATGCTTACATTGAGCCTATGAGTGACCATTAGTGCAAACATGCTTACACTAAACCTCTGAGTGACCATTAGTGTCAACGTGCTTAAACTTAGCCTCTGAGTGACCCTTTAGCATCAACATGCTTACACAGAGCCTCTGAGTGACCCTTTACGAAGTCCTAACTCTCATATGAGCCACTTGTTGGACGAAAGGGATTACAATGGAGGGGTTAAAAGTGTCAACATGTTAATTTATACCTCGAAGTGACCTTTTAACAAACCGAGAGCTTGACATGTCTGGGCATACTCTCGGACACGCCAAATGTTGGTTACGGAGGGCTAATTATGCTTATAAAGGTGTTTTAGAGGTTTAATAAGTTGAGGGGCTAAATGTGACAAAGTCTGAAAGTCTCCATGGGATGCTCGCGGACCGTGAGAGACATGGTCTAGTGTCTCGCGGGGTGCTAGAGGCCTATATCTGCAGAATTTTTGCTTGGCCTCCACACATGTTGCCAAAAACCATTTGATTCGAAACCATGGACTTCCAAACTGCTATGCCACGTTTTAAGACACTTGTAGGCTTCCTCTAACACACCCTAACACCTGGCATCACCTCCTTCAAGCTCCCCAACTATAAATAGGTGCATTGGTTCACCATATGAACTTGCACCTTTCTCATTTTTAATTCTATCTCCCTCCTCTGGAAGTTCCTAACTGAAAGGAGCATCCAAATTAGTTCTATTTCATCCTAGGAATCACTTGTAAGTGTTCCTTTCTCTTGCATTTTTGTTTATAGGCTTTTACAGCCAAAGTCAAGCGTTTACAAAAAAACGCCTTGACTTTCGGTTAACACCATTATGGTCCATCCATTGTTTGTAAAGAACATGGCAAAGTGATTATAATAAGGTAGGTGTTAATCCCTATTAAGGACTCCTCCTAAAGATCACGTTTGCTAGACCAATTGACGGGTTAAAATTTTAATATTAAAAAGTCAAACAGGCCAGTTTTCAAAAATACTATAATCTGAGTTTATATATGTTATGAAACATGTTTTGCCACCTAAACAAGTTGGTAATAATTATAAGAACATGTGAAAACATGTTCAACTCGTCAATTTCAGTTCTAGGGTCGGTTCGTAATCGAAACTCGCAAATTTTTTACTTCTGCTTTGACCTTCGATTCTGACCCGATTTAGACTAGTTAGCTACTGATCCAAGGTTGCATTATGATTGTAATATAATGTATCATAACCCCTAACGTTATATTACATGATCATAATCTATATCTAAGTTTATGCACAAGTTCCGTTATTATGCCAATTTTGACTAAAATGCCCTTTTTACATAAAATAAGGTTTTAATCAATAATGAACTTGAAAAGGAATTTCCTACTAATGTAATATCATAAGTAAGATTATTTGGGATGTTAAATCAGTTTATATATTGAGTTTACATACAAGTCCTTGCATTATGTCGATAAATGACGATTATGCCCTTATGCACATAAAATGGTTTTAATCATATTTTTATACCAAACCTTTTTTATCAACTGATGTGTTATATTAAATAACATATCTAAAACACATAAACCTGGTCTTAGAATCAGTTTTCATAGACTTTGCACAAATCATCATTTTTCGACATAAACGCCTTTTCGGCGCATGGTATGATTTTTAACCATATTTATCAACCAATACTTGTTGCCTACTGATTTTTAAAATTATATAAAATATTTTTATAGTAGGTACATGATATAAACTCAGAATCCCAAATAAATTATAAAACTATGTATAAAATAACCAAAATGCCCCTACGGTGCAGAGTTCGGTCAAAAATGATAAATTACACATATGATCAATATCTTACTGATATTATATCATAAATAAATTATTTTTCTAGAATACTTATGATCATAACATCAAAATACCCTCAAGTTTCTTTTATACGGTATATAATTACCAAAACACCCTTATGAGGCATAGTTTCATTTTAAAACCTTAACGGGCATGTAAGTTAATATCCTACTGATATTACAACTTATTTAAAGTATAATGGCATATAGAACTTGTTCATGACTCGTCCGGTTACCCGATATCGCTTATATGCGCACGGTTAAGTATATGTAACTAGTTTACGGTAATTAACCGAAACGCGTTTAACCTTATCATTTTAGTCTCAAAATCCAGAATGCTTATGGTTTACCCATATTATACAAGTCATAGTAATTGTTGGGTTTAAACTACATTCTATCAGGTCATCACTTAATCTAGCCTATTATATCGTTTTAATCCTATACGCTAGTCGGTCTAAGTCTATGACTTAAATTAAGACTGATAGCATTTTAATTGGTTAGCTTATGCCATAATCCAGACTAGAGCCTCCCAGTAAATGCTATCTACACTTATTTCATTTTGAATACGGCTGAGATATTAAATCTTGCATTTTAAATCAAGACTAGCTCAGGTAAATATTCTTAACTTATTTTCCCTATACGAGCGTGGGTTACGGTAAATTATTACCGCTTGGTCGGAATGGGATCAATCGAATACCGGACTGTGGCTAGTAAATCTGCATATTCCGTTTTAATCAGTTTTGTTTGATAACTTAAACATTGGGGGTTAACGACTGTTTCCTGGATATCCTCGACTCATTACATTAGTTAATGGCCATGACCAAAGCGAGGGGTGTAGGCATACACCTGACAGATGCTCATGCTAAATTATTTTTACCCACTAGTTGGGGATAACTCCTTCATGGGTTCATAAGTGGTGTGTACGTTAATCATGTCTCGGTCTCTGTATTGGGCCCCATATGTATGGACAAACATGTAAAGGTGTTAACAAGGTTACAAGGCTGACTTTCCCAAGTTATAAAAGATTTTTCGTGCCCTGTTCACTTAAATCCATTTTTTAATATGTTCAAAACGAGTCAGTCTGGTGTATTTACCAGCGAAAGCTGACCTATTTTCAAAAGACTAAGATGCAGGTACAATACGAAATAGGCTAGAAGCTTCTTGGTAGTGATATAAGAGTATCTTGCAAATCCTTATGTGGATCTTTCATTACAAGCTGTCTAGCTTGAGTGGAGGCCATTGCAGTTTTTGTCAATATTACCATAACATGATAAAACACTCACTAAAAGCATGTTGAAAGAAGGATGCATAAATTTAAGAGGACACACATACTGACAGTTTTTCTTGTGCCTCGATTAATCAAAGCTTAAAATAATAAACTGCCAAGTGTTGCTGGTATGATATTTTTGCAGGAACGTCAAGGAGTTTCAAACAAATGAAAATTGCAAAAAAGGATAATCTCTGGAGTCGAGAAACATATTTCGGTGTCCAAATTGAAAATCTTTGCTAAAAACAGCACCTTTTTCAAGAAAGTTTGAAATTTTCGAGCGTATTTGGATGCGATTTCTTTGATTTGAAGAATCCCTTCAAATAAATAGAGGCGGCGTATTTAACTTCCAACGTAATTATTAATTACGTTGGAATATGTATATATATATATATATATCCGTTTTGTTCCTAAAACAAAAGTTTTTAAATCATCTTCTTCTTCAACACTTAAACTTCTGAAACACCCTATTAACACAAAACTGATCCAAAATATGGGTGTCGTTTGTTCAAGATCATCAAGGTACGGGTAAATCCGTTCTTGAATAATATAAAAAATGTCGTATAGATGGACCAGTTCAAGCGATTAAGATTTATTGTTGAGAAATCATATTAGTTTGATTTAAGGGGTTTATCAAGAAAATTATGAAGATGGCGTAATTGGTTTGAATACAGTTGTTTTAACTTGAGCCGATGGGTCACGTATTTAAGTCTCGAACGCGAGTTCGAGCAACCGACGTACTTGACAAGTACGCCAGTAAATCAGAGTAGATACATATCTACGCTAATTAAGAACTTGTGCTCTAACTCTACTACGCGGTTGGTTGACAACGTAAATAACAAGCAATTTTATCCAAGATCAGTAAATATTATCGCGTATTTAACCTCTCTGGCTGGCGTAAATAATGTTAAAACCGGTGCTTAATGTTGATCAGAAATCATGTCAACACTTTTAATAGCGTATTTAGGCATTTTCATTTTATTTTATTTTGTAAATAGAAATCTAACCTAGATAGTTAAGTTTTGGAACCCAGATCTCACTTGGATCGTTTTCATGCTCTTAGGATGGTGAAAGAAATAGCTTGGGACAAAACAGTGAAATATAATCAGCCATGCAAAATACAGCCACCGCCAAAAGATTTTGAAGATGTGGCAGATTGGATAAATTGAAGCAAAATCGGTTATGCTGTCCAAGCAGATCCAAAAATATACACTATTCACATCGAAGAATTCTAGAAGACAGCAAAAGTCAAGACCGTCAACAATGTTAAGAGGATTACAACAACCATTTGAAACAAGGAAGTCATTGTAACAGAGTCTGGCACACATTAAGGAGGTTACGACGGGTTAAATTTGGAACGGTCAGCTGCTATGCTAAATCTATGCACCAAACAACCATTTAACATTTATGGCCTGATCTTCTACTTTATGGTTGATAACGCAAACTCAAAAACATGGGGCATGTACCCTCGATTTGTACAGCTTCCTATCAATGAACAGTATTCCAAACTCCCACATGATGAAAGCATGTACAGATTTTAGTTGCCAGCAAGTCGACAGATTACAAAACTGAAAACAAATGAGTGGGTGATGCTTCACCATTCGATGTATCGAAATGAAAGACTTCCATCAGTGAAAGCTGCATACGAAAAGTATTGGCAAGGTGTTAAAAGAAAGAAACAAACAAACATTGAAGAGGAAGAAAATGATGATGATGAAGAAGAGGAACAATTAGTCAGAAAGAAGAAAGGAAAACAGCCTGCGAAAGATGGAGGGTCTTCCAAGAAAAAGAAAGATACCCCGAATCCAAAACGTTTAGTGGGTTATAGTATTCGTGCCAGCAGCATAAGAGAGCACATTCAGAACTTACAAGTTATACACGAAGCTGAAGAACAAGAAAAGAGAGAAACGAAAAGAAAAAGGCGTGAAATGACAGAATCCAAGACTCCTGTAACAGTGACTTCCGAACAAGAACAGATGGATGAATTCGTTGAGCAACTATTGGTAGCTCCTAATGAAGAGAATCTAAGTAAATCACCCCCACTAAAAGGAAGAAAACGGGGGAAGGTTCTTCTAGAGACGTACCACCAAAACCAACTCCAATCACACAATCTCAGCAAGCTCCACACAGATCGCATCCTTTCCAAGAACTCTATGATAAGCTGTCTCAAGATATTGGAACGGGTCCTACAAAACAAATATGTATCCTAAAGCATCAAGTGGACGATACAAATGTGCTACGTGAGAAGCTGAAAGAACAAAGAAGAGAAACAAGTAACTTCATGCCTATGTGACAGAACAAACAAGATTTCTAAGCTTTCAACAAGATGGTATGGAGAAGATGTACAGAATGATCAAAGAGCTATGTGCTAAGGAAGAAATACAACCAATGTTCTCAGTCACAGACATCTTCGACTATGTAAAGTTTAAGGTAGAGGAAGATAAATGAAAAGCCGAAGAAGCCTAGAAAAAGAAAAGACGATTAGAAGCGGCTGTAAACTTCAACGAAGAAGATGAAAGTAAGGAAGAGGAGGTGGATCAAGATGAGATGCCGGCACGATTTGACGAGTGGGGATTGGAGGAAGAGGTTCTGTATGAAACAGAAGACGGTGATGAGGTGACCGTGCAACATCCTGAATAGTTTAAAAAGGAAAGAGAAAAGCTCCCAGATTTTTATCAAGTAGTCATTTTTGAAAAGACATAAGTCACCGACAAGATAAACAGCTGGAAGTACTGCAACTTAAAAGGGATGTTCATTGTAAAGAGACGTGGTGGAGTCATTCAATACTTTAAAACTCGAATCGACATGAAAAGCCTTCCTTGTTGGGATATCCTTGAGCTCGAAAAAATAGATATGATCAATCCAGACAATAGTAGCATCGATGATGATTTTGAAAGGCTAGTTTTGAGAGAATGCAATCGTGGATTCACGGTTTTTAAGCCCCAATGCCCTCACAGAAGAGTTTCAAGGACAACCAAGGATCCCATCACCGGTAAAGGCAAAGTCACATGGGTCATCGACCCTCCTAAAGTTGTGAAGAGAATTAAGATCCCTCCAGAGATTCTAGTGACGCTCACCAATTTAAAGAAATGGTTCTATCACGGTAAAACTGGTGAAGCGGTCATTAGATCTAACTCAAATGAAGATATTCGCATTCTGGATCCAATGGATGTCTTTATGTTCTGCGTGATCGATTTAAATGTTCTTTATGAAGATTAATGTCAGTGCTGGAAACGAGTACAAGGAAGAAGGCATGCTATTTCAAATGGCGGTAGAATGAGCGAGGGAATGCAAGATATAAATGATGGATATTTTGAACATAATTGAAAGCAAAAGGAGAAAGAGGAAACGAAGAAAAAGAAAAGCAAAGAAAAAAAGAAGCAAAAATCTCCAGTAAAAAAACAAAAACTTCCATCGCCAGATCCTGTTGCATCAGAATCTCAACCTCCGACCTCATCCACATATGAGGCCACTACGGAGGATCCACTAGTCATTAGTGAAGCTGTTATCAATCAACCACCAAGTACGCAGTGATCTAGGGGATATTGTTAGAGCTTTTGATACCGTTGGTACTTGGTTTTATTAGGTTTTGGATTTTGTTGCTTTAGTTTATAGTGTTCTAGAAAGTTCAGGGGCTAAAAGTGAAATTTATGTAATGTAAGCCAGACATGGCATATTTTTGTTTCTGGCGTATTTATTAAATACGCTAGACAGTCATTGTGTATATATATGAAGCTAATGGAAAACCCTAGTCCAAGGTTCTTGGACAAGTTTAAGTTTTGGTGATATTTCTTGTGTTGTGATGCATGTTCTTGTGCTAAATCTGAATATCCGGGTGCTTTTAGTGTGCGTATCATTTGGGATTACATAAACAACACTTGTTGTTTGATCCCTACAAGAATCTTCATCTTTTGGTTTTTCTTAACTTCTACATATTCAAACAGTTAATCAATAGGTGTTTGAGTGTTAACAATCAAACCACTATGATCCGGATAGTATTTGGGACTCACATAGCAAAAGTATCTTCCATCTTAGAAATATGAACACCACTTTGTGTCGTCTTCGCCATAACCAAATCAACACATGTCAACGTTGCTATTAGATTTGCATCACTCTCCTCCTCACTATCAAGCAAAATAGTATCAGTGGACTAAGACACTTGACTAGACACAATTGCCCTAGTCAACCTCCAAGGGGCAAGAGGACTTTCTGAATTCGGAGCCTCCATGATGGGATGTGTCACTATGCTTGTAAAATCTCTGAAGAAATGAACATGCTCGGTCTAGATGCAATTGCCCTAGTCAACCTCCTTCGGTACCATTTTAGCATCAGACAGTTCATCAAGCAGTAAGAAATCTAAGGCACTCATTTCTACAAAAACATATGAGAATGAAAAACTTGAAAACAATCAAAATAAACTACAAATGGGACATACCCGTTCCATCACCAACCAAGGGTGGCTCGGAAGACGAATCAGACCAGTTAGCACTAATGCCTAGCAAAACAAGAATTCCTCTTTAAGCTCATTAGGTTCAAGCTCCTTCTCATTCAAAGAAGAGTCAAACTTACGCCGGAAAGTGGTAAAAGGAACCAAAGCACTAGACACACAAAAAAAAACATTCCTTCCAAGTAGTAGTAAACCCAGCCGTCCTAGAAACCAACCTCTTTGCACACTGAGTTTTCTCTGTGATAAACCAACTCCCATTGGACAAGACAAAAAAAGCAATGAGACATTTTATGTAAAGATTCATAACTAAGATACCTACACGTAATTTCAAAAATGCACGATTCCAGTAACCCAATGGGAGCTAACTGACTGAAAGACAGGTGATAATAATTAAGAACCTCCAAGAAGAAGTTCGAAAAAGGGTAACGAAGGTTAGATTGCTCTAATATGCGAGTATAAAGAACGATCTTACCTTTAGGATATTTTCTCACCAGAACTTTCTCATCAGGGGCTATAGGACTCAAAGACTGATCAATACCATGATCAGAACAAAACTGATCAACGTCGGCTTGATACAACTTCGAAAATTAAATAGAAATATGATTTTCGAGTTAGCAGCCTTGACAAAATACAACCTAGAAGGTGGAAGGACGACCCCATTTATAGAAGTATGAAATCTCCAGAAAAAGTCCAGGACTTTGTGAAAAAACTAAAAAGAAAAATGCATAATGAAGGCAGTTACACGGTTATAAAGAGTATTTAAGTTTGAATTTGAATCCCCACAAATCTTACGGGCAGGTGGAAGGATGGGATTAACCACTGGCCAGCTGGAAGCCTAGGGTAATAATACCCTACCCTGCTACAAATGTCCCATCAGTCAAATCGAAGTCGTCCAATGCAAGTGGCATGTGCAATTAACAACCATAAGGTGCAAGGGGATAAATGACAAAAGGCAACAATATTTGTACAATGCTTTTCGTACATAAACCACCTCCAGCTGGTAGTTTCTCATATAAAGCTTCTAGCTCACAGCTTAGCATGAAAAATGCTTCTAGCTAAAAGCTTCATGGAGTACATAATGAAGAACAAGCCTTACAAAGCAACAAGAGTCTAATTCTCTGAATGGTCAACAAAAGGCCTTTTATAAGAAATCTTGAGGATTGAGAAGTTAAAACTCAATCTGATATCAAACCCACTCCTTCCAACAGGGGAGAAGGCAAAAAGCCTGTTGGCAAAAGGCACTCCAATTAAAGAGAAGGAAGGAGGAGATGGTAGAAGTCAAATTTGGCTCAATGCAATCAATGACCAGATGGGATGAGCCAACAATAAAAAGAAAATTACAAGAAACTTGAAGCGTCTAGAGTAAAAGATCCCTCTGTCACCAAAAGGCCAAACTATGAAGAAATAGACTTTCCAATCAGATCTCTGATGGATCCCTTGGAGCTTCCAACTACATAGAATATCTCTAGAGCTATAAAAAGTTACCAAAAAAGGCAAAAAGAGATGTCTACAAAAGACATAAAGATGTAAGAAGATGAACTAATAAAAGAAGGGAGTAGGAATGAATTGATATATGGGCATCCAGATGCAAAGCTAGAAGATCTGCGTGGTCAAGTCTTGGGAAAACAAGTTCCCTCAACTCATCAAATAAAATCTACCCCATGAAATCCATCTAGCTCTAAAATTCTAATATGGGCATCTGATAGGAAAAGCCATAAATTGACAATATGGGAAAGTGAAAAAGATCTCAATGAACAGTGCCTTTGGGCTTAATGATGCAGATCTGCAAGACTTAATAAGTCTCCCATTTGAAAAGGATCCAGATGACTCTCTCTCTCTCTCTCTCTCTCTCTCTTTATAAAATTTGAGCAACAATTCAAAGCCCAAATCAGAGAGAAGTTGATGAGAAATAAAGTTTATCTAATAAGCATCTGTTTTGGCATCATCTGTTCTAGGGGGAGATTGTTGGACTTAAAAAAGAAAAATGATATTCAAAAACCAAAACATGGCCACTCGATTAAGAAATAAACAATAGGTGAAGCGATCTCCTCCCGAAGATAGTGAATCTTGAACTCGAGTTAAGGGTGTGTTTAACGACATCCAAAGATATGTTTGAGCCTTGGAACCACTATTGAAGAAGAAGAAGAACGTTCAAGGCCAAAACTCTGTTGAAGCAAAAAACAGATCATGAAGACCAAACATTTGTTATGGCCAAACAGATGTTTGATACAATCTAACAGCAGGTTGAAGAACATAGGTTTTCTCTATGTAACAGTATTTAGATTAGAACAGACTTTTCATGTAACTGAACAAATGTTAGATCTCCGCAGATGTTATGTTTACTAACATCTTTGGAATCTGTTCTGTTAGGAATTTTAGATGTCACTATCAGGGTGATGTAAGTTGATTGCAAACGAACCTTTGTACTTAGTATAAATAGATCTCACCTGTTAGAGATCCATTTATCACTTTATCACAGTCTCTTTCGTACGAATAGATTTGTGGATGATCAGGCTAAGATGGAGATTGTAAAATAATTGAACTGTAATTGTAATTATGGGATTTCAATATTAAATGGTTTTTGATATATCTTCCAGCTTCTGTGTTTAATATATTTTTTTGCAATTTAAAAATTGTTTGTTATTAACTTGATTAAATTCACAAGTTTGATAAACTCATATCCTACAGGGATTTTCTAGTTTAAATGATAAAACGACTTAAATGTCTAAATATAAATACAATTCGTATTTATATATAATAGTAATAATATTACAAAGTTGTATGAGTTCGAATAAAAAGATATTATATATCTTGCACTAAAAATAAATATATGACATCTCCAAGTTTGTTTGCTAATATATTGTATTCATTAAAACTAAACATATGTATATCAAGATTGATTAACAATTCCATAATTAACGATTTAGTCTAAATGTATAGTTTTGCAAAGTTAAGTTTTGGCTACAGATATAATATAAATATTTCATCTATTTAGCGGCAATATATATATATATATATATATATATATAGTGTGACATAAAATACTTATCTTAATCAAACAAATATATTAATATATGAGACTAAATTCAGTGACAAAAATATATATTTGTTAATGATTTCGTCTAAGGCATAAATATATATATATATTGATTGTCCAATTTGTCCCAAAAGTATAATTATGTCTAATTTAATCATTTTAACTGATTTGTTTATAAACCAAACTTAAATTGATTAAACCTAAAGTCCAAAGTCCGAATATCATGTCTAATTTGTCTAAGGCTAAAGACACCGATTTCTACCAATTTTATATAATTTGCATAAAATATAAGTTAATATATACAAATAAATTAGTAAAAAATATATCTAAGGATTTTCTAATTAGTATTCTGAAATTCAAGAATTATATGAATCTAACATATTTAACAAGAACTTATAGCATGACAATTCTAGCATAATTATAAGAAAGAGCACTAGATTGTGACAAATTAAATTCTATAAAAATAAGCTAACTGTTTAATATAAATATTACTGAAATTGCATCATATTATAAATCTAGGAACATCATAGAATAAGTTAATTGATATAGCTCTATAAAATATAGAAATCCCTATATGCTTATGAACCCTATAATTCATGAAATCTAATTAAACAACAATTGTCGTCTATCAATAGAAATTGATAGGGGGCTTTTGTAAAGAATAAAAAATGAAAGGAAAATGACTCAAAAATTACCTCAAATGGATTAGAATTATGTTCGAATTGGTTTAAAGAAGATTTGAGCCCTAGAATCTTGTTCTTCAAAGTTAGTAGAGAATTGGAACCACTGTTCAAGAAGAAACAACATCTGTTGAAGGCTAAAGTCTGTTGAAGTCAATGGTCTGACGAAGAAGACCAAACATCTTTCTGGACAAATAGATGTTTGGATAATTGCAAAAGAGGATAGTCTAAACAGTGGTTTCCCAATATGACAATATTTATCTTTTAACATTGTTTAGACTAGTTAGAACAAATGTTAGGATTTGCAGAGATGTTTGCAACATCTATGAAATCTTTTATGTTAGAAATGTTATATATCACTATTAGGGTGATGTCAGCAAATCACTAAACAGAGCTTTCATACTTAGTATAAATAGATCACACATATTAGTCAACTTTTGTAAAACATCTATCAAATATTTCCTGTTAGGGATCTTTTCTGTTTAGACTATTTATCACACACACATCATCTTTTCTCTTGTACGAACATATTTGTTACGTGATTGGCTGTGGGGGAGTTTGTAGAGTTAACTATTGTAAAACATATTGTAATCATTGAATTATATGTCAAAAGCAATTGTTGATGATGACTTTCTTCTTGTGAGTTATATTGTAATTAATCAATATTTGTTTACAAGTATCAAACTCAGACCTAACAATTGGTATCAGAGCTTGGTCACGTTAAACTCGATTTCACAATCAATTTAACATACAAAGATCAGCTCTACAAAGATCCAATACTGTTCGTAGCTTAGGGTTGTATAGTGAAGAACTAGTAAGTGTCTTTCAGATACTCTGTTTTTCTGATAAAGAACAAGAGAAAATGGCACAAAATGATCCACACAACATCGGCTTCAGTAATAAACCACCTATACTAGTTAGATCTGAATTTAACATTTGGCAACGTAGGATGGGACATATACTTGCTCAGCAAAATACAGGGTGTTGGAAGTCTGTTGTCTTTGGACCACATATTCCAACGGTACCAAATGCCAAGAACCCAAATGTATTTGAGCCAAAGAAGCCGAAGAATTGTTCCGAGCAAGATTATCAAAAATTTGAGCTAGATTCAGTATCGTGGCTATGGCTTTGTCGAATGCTATCTATGTTGGCATGTTGCATTGTAACATTAAGTTGTGGGATGCACTGAAGGAGTGATTTAGTGGAACGGAGGATGTTATCAAGAACACTCGAGAATTCCTTAACCAGCAATATGAAACCTTCACTCATGTCAAACGGGAGACCTCGACTTAGCAATTTGAACATTTTGCTAGAACATGTGACTGTAGCGTCCTACGAATTTAGACGGAAGTTTGGATAAGATAAGACTAATTTGGTAGAAATCTCGTAAGAATAACCATAGGTAGAAGCTTCCAGTCTATACCGAAAGAGTATACATCATTGACAGGCTAGAGAGAGCATCAAGCAATCTGTCCATTGGAAACCCCAAAACTTAAATACTCCATGCGCATGAGCCTCTATTTATAGGAAAACCTCATGAGCATGAGGCTCATGCGTTATTATGAGCCCTCAACCGCACGTATGACTCAACAGTGCGTATGAGTGTTTTCCTTATCTTCTAAACACTCAATTAGCATATTGAGGATACACAAAATATGCACCAACAGATTTTCATGTTTAATTAGTGAACTAAATTTGGTTAATAAAGATTTTCTAAAACAACTTTAAGTAACCGATTTCTAAGATTTCTACCTGAAAAATTGGACACTATTGCTATAGTGATGAGAACAACCCTAGATTTCAAGGATATGAGCCTGACTCAGTTACATAGAAAGCTCCTGACATTTGAAGGGAGCTTGTCCAAAAGAAAAGGCTATAGGAAACTAGAAAGGTGTCTGAGAGTTATGTTTTTGGTAACACAACACTTTAGAGTCAGGAAGGATCATCAACTGGAATGGGAAATGATCAGAGTTTTGATCATCATATTGATATATCTACTGGAACTAACTCTCATCAACTTTCCACAAGTTATGCTTTTGTAGCAAACGAGGATACTCATGTCACTCATAATCTATCGTCTGTACTCAATGATCTTAAGCATATAGACCTAACTGACCTCTATGATCTTAACAATGTTTACAAAAGGATTGGTAGGACTTACCCAAGGTTGAGTGGAAGGTCGAAAGTGGGGTTGGAAAAATTAAGGATTAAATATTTTAAGTGTAATAGGTTAGGACATTTTGCTAGAGAATGCAAAAGTCAAACAAGTAACTCTGCACCAATGATACATATCCTAATCAATTGTCTCAACCTAATACGTAACAGCAACTTTATTTCCAAAATATCACTGGACCAAATGTGCAAAACACAGCTCACTTTGCACTAAACTTGAATCCTGTTCCAGTGCACTATGTTCATGCACCACAAGTCCCTCAGGTTCAGTATGTTCCGATGCCAGTTGCTCATGTTCATGTTCATGCACCACAACCTGCTCCTTCTTCTACACAATAGAGCCTAGTCAAAAAGCTTCTTGTGGCTATATTTACTAGAGCAGCTTGCCAGAAAACTTAACATATGAAAATTTTGCTTTAATAGCAAATGATTGTGATGATCATGAAATGTTATGATCTGAGTTTGATTGTTGTGAAAGTTAAGATGAAAATAATGAAAGAAGATAAAACAAAGATGAAATATACAGCGGAATAATTAACTTTTCAATCACAACAATGAAGATATTGCTTTCATCAACATGCTTTTATAAATTTAATTGATTCACGTATGCATGAAGAATTACAAATCCCCCTCAACCTAATCACTCTCTTTTTGTTTGTACAAAAATGTCAAGATGGAAAGTGATGAATAGAACAGTACATGCACTATTCTATTTATAGTACAAACGAAACATCTGAATAATCTAAGCTAATGACACCTAGACAGCAACATCTAACAGCCTAACAAACTCCTAACATATGCTATGGCCTAAGCACTGTTACATTGAAAATAGATGTAAACTCTATTGTTCATCATCTGTTGAGAATCCTCTGTTGAGCTTTATCATCTGTTAATCCACAGCAAATCTTAGCTTCATCAAACTTTAGTCTTCATCAGTAGAGGTTGTCTTTGGCAGACCTTTGGCTTTAAGCAGAGATAGTCTTCAACAAATCTTGTGAGCAGACTTTGGCCTTGGTAGAATTTGAAGTAGCAGATGTTGAGTCTTTGCCTTTAGGAGAAGAAGATCTTCAAAGCACTGGTATTTGTAATCAGAGAGATTATTTTGGCTTTCCAATCATCTATTCTTTTGTGGGGTCCACTAGATCCAACATGAAAACTTATGTTTTATAGCTATTAAGCATGTTTTAGGTGAAGAGCATCTAGTTCAAACCGTTGTTGGTGAAGGAATTGTTGGTGAGTCTCCAGAAAGCCTTGGTCAAACATCTGGTGACCAAGAGCATGCACAAAGGACGGATGAAGAAAATCCCAAAAGCTCCACTTATTATATCAGTGTGGATCAAGTTGAATAGGCTGCTTATAAGGTATCACCTCAAACTCTTAAAGAGTTGTGTTATGAAATATGCATCATAGCTTTTGCTAATATAAAAGAGATGAATGAAAACCTAATAAAATAGGTACAAATCAGTGAAAGAATTATGGAAGAATTGAAAAGAGATTCTAAAACAATAATTGTTGAAAAAGACCTTGAGATATGTAGTCTGAAACATGAGCCATCAATAACCAAGGACCAACTCCAATCAATGATAGAAAAATATCAAAGTTGTAAAAAGGAGTTGGAATCTACATAAATCACATGCGAAAGGTGTGTGGAGTCCTACAATGGTTATGAGATGCTCTTAGAAAAACAAAAAAAGAGCAATGTGAAGTTTGGTGTTGGTTTAGAAAATATGACCAAGAACAAGAAAGCAATACTTCCATTGACTCTAAGATGGTTGAAGTTATACCAACCATATCAACAAGTGAAGAAATCAAGATCACTAAATCTAGTGGCAAGAAAATAACTCTTAAAAAGCCACTAAGTTCCATTCAATCTGAAAAACAAAAGTATGAGTTTAAACCTACTTAGTCAGATGAATGTGATGTTCTTGAGAATTTAAGACCAGTTGATTTCACAAACCTAAATGGTCTTGACCCACCCAAGATAAAAATTGTTCATGTTACTAACTCTCAAACAAATGTAATAACATGTGTATCTAAAAAGAGAGAAAAGAGTAAAAGGAAACATAAGATTCCAGCTATGTTGTGTGAGTTCTATGGAAAAACAAATCACTTGGCAAAAGATTGTTTCAAGTTAAAAGCCTATGATTTAATAGAGGCAACAAAATCTATGAATCCACTATTGGGTGCACCATTTGTTGAAAACTCAACCATTTCACTCAAATATGCTCTTTTCTTAAACCATATGATATAAATCAAAATATATCAAGAAAGAAAATAAGTTTCAAAAGGGACGATGGCCATTTCAACAGGGATCAAGCATCAGTTTCCCAAAGAGTTGAGTCTTGTCAATCATTTGACCATAAAATTTGAACCGACATCCTACAAAAAGATTGGTCAAACATTTGTAGCACCAAAACCCACTCCCTAGAAACTATGGGCAAGCACCATGCACTAGGGTACCTTACAGGTATGCAGAACCTATGCACCAGCCCCAAAAGCCAAGGGCAAACAAACATCCACATGGGTACAACTATCTCATTGGGAATGGTCAACCACCGGTTGACTCAAATGTGTAAGCACTTGCAGAAGGTCAAAAACAACTGTTGGAAATAGTGAAAAAACTTCTTGTCACAAATGACCTATCACAGGAGTCATTGTAGTGGCAGATAACACCAAATCCAAAGAAGATAACGCTTTAGATGATTGGCAAGATTGACCCATTCACCACCATCTGCAGGGAACTACTGTTGGTAATTTAAAAGTGTAGACAAAGGTTACCCTTGCAACTATCTTTATCCAAAAAAAAAAGAAAGAAAATTGGTTTAAAAATTCACCAAAAGGTTCTTTACAACATACAAATGTTGTTTTAAAATCGGAAAATCAATAATATGTTTTAAAAATCAAGAAAAGATTGTTAAAAATCAACAACATCAAAACTTTGTTCAAAAAAGTAAAACGTTATTTTCAATGGTTCAAAAGTCTGTTTAAACGTGGTTAACCACTGATTAAGACAAAAGAACCATTGATTCACCAACCAATGTTTGATTTCAAAATTCAAACTGACCCACTATTTCATCAAAACTAACCATTGTTTTTCACTAGAAACTCTATTTAACCCAACAGAGGTTTCAAACATTGCTTCCCACCCATCTGTTGACTAAAAGTTAAATAGATGTTCAAACCACTATTGGTGCACAATGTCTATTGCCTACGTCTAGGATATGTCGGTCATGTAAATAGGGCTTATATTTGTCAAAAGATATGTTTATTTAGTTTGTTAGATGGCTCGTACGAGTGAGCCTTTGTGCCTCGTACGAGTGAGACTTTGTCACTCGTACGAAGCACCACTCGTACGAATCAGTAACCACTCTCCTTGTGCGAGCCATGTTGGCCTATATATAATGGACCTTGGGTGTTGTGTCCAGAGTTGTTAGTGTCTGACTTAGGCGAAGCCCTGTCCGTTTGTTTACGCGTCTATAACTTTCCACGTTTATTAATAGA
Source organism: Scalesia atractyloides (assembly GCA_947069175.1). NCBI lineage: Eukaryota > Viridiplantae > Streptophyta > Magnoliopsida > Asterales > Asteraceae > Scalesia > Scalesia atractyloides. The sequence goes on along the minus strand of CAMTDV010000008.1, from coordinate 37,302,471 downwards.
AGAAGTAACGACGTTTAAGCAACATACTTGATTGTTCGTTTGTCAAACTCTCTAGCAATGAATTCCGCCTCTGTTAGTTGCGTCAAGTCGGTCCAGTGCTCACGGGGAGAGCCGATCCCCTTTCACAACCACTGTTTTGGTTACTCAAAAGTCTGTTGAAACATCTGTTGCTAAGCTCACTCCTCTTGGTGACCATGGTGCACAACCCAACATTGTGGAACCTACACCAGACATTTCCACACAAACCACCTCCATTACTATCCCCAAATCAAAAAAGAAAACAAAAAATAAAGGATCTCTAGAGTTGAGATGCCATAGATACATGCTGTAACACAAATGCAGCTAACATCTGTTGTTACTTCCTCACAACAGATGCAAACATCTCCACCTATCCAAACTCCTCATTCATCCCCATAAAAGGAGAGTGTTGTAAGCACATGGGACACAAATCAAGGGGGAGATATTTCACTTGAATATCTCTACTCAAGCCCCTCTCTGAGGGCTGCTTCTCTTTCCACTCCACCACCCACTAAAACTGTTTACTCCTTACTTCAAAAATTGCTTGATTCAATTAATACAACTGACTTGCACATACCTAGTTCCTCTCAACAACAAATCATATAGAGTATACTTCACCAAGTGACTAGGGCAAGTTCAGGGATCATTGCTATCCCACAAGCAGAGGAGGCATCACCTCCCGTGTCTTAAAAGACACAGGAAGGTATTTCAAGTGGGGCAGCTACTACAACTATAGAGACAACAGTCTCACAATTGGACAATGGTTACATTATTAAGACCCCTTGAAGGCAACAACTATTGAGACAATAGTCTCTTTACCAGTTAGAAGTCCCTAGTAACAAGAAAAAGGGACACCTAGTTCAAAACTAGATACAACCACCTCAGGTGGGAATTCAGATGATCCTATTAACTTAGGTTATGGATTAAAATATCCTGAATTGACGGAGATAGTCACCAAATTGGAAACATCTATTACAGAGATCAAGGACATGATGAAACTTTTGGTTCAAAACTCTAGATTTCCACCATCGAATGCATAAATTGCAAAAGAAATGTGGGATCATGTTCAACCATACCTACACCTTCAAACAATGGATGCTAAGTACAAAGATACTCAGGCAAAAGTTAAAGCCATTAAAGACTTTATCTTTGAAAACATTTAAAAATTTCTCAATAGCCTGAAATATGAAGATGCCAAATCGGGGGAGAAAGAATACATTAGGAAGTTCCCACCCCATGTCAAAAAGGCAAGAAAAAGGCTTGACATTGTTGCACTCGAAAGGGCAAGAAAAGAAGAAATTGCCAAAGAAGTAGAAAAGCAAATGAAAAGGGATACAAGGGAAGCAAACATGCAGATAATAGTGTAGGAAATTATTGAAAGAAAACATATTCAAGATAACCAAGGTTCTTCAACAGAGGTTACAAAGAGCACTGTTGCACTTATCCAAACCACTGCCACCCCTATCATTACTCAAACCACTGCTCCCATTGTTCAAACATTTGTTGACACTACAAAACTGACAACAAAGGTTACAACTACGCAACCACCACCACCACCACCATCTCACAAGTCTCCAAAAGGACTTCTTAAAAGAAAACCAACAACACTACCTCCACAACAACCATAAAAAACACACACACCTCAAACCAGAACCAGGAGAACTAAATTCATTGTCCAAGATGATGATGATGAAACTCCTGATGCATATCCTATCAAAACAATCACCACTACTACATCTCAACCATCCACCACCATAACCACTGCACTCACCATTATATCACCACCCACAAAACCTCCACTTGACCCATTAGAGTTAGAAAATGTGTCACAAGAGATATAATCTTTCTATTCCACAACTGACATCATCCAACTTCCCTTTCCATCTCTTAAAAGATATCAAAATCCTAAAAATATACAAGAGTACCTAGAACTAAAAGTTAAAGAGGCTGAAAAGATAGTTGCTTTTAAACGCAAAAGGGAAAAGTGATAAGGAGGCTTAGCAAATCATGTCTGTAGAATTCACTAAACTAAACAGACTTAAAGACTTTGCAAAAGATGTTAGCCAAAAGGCTTCAAGGACCAGTTTCTAACCTCAAAAAGGAACTAAGGAAAAACTATCTGGAGTTTATCATGAAGAAGAAGCCTTATAGAGCTTCAAGAGCTCAATTCTCTGGTTGGACTATAGAAGCCCTTCTGGAAGAAATAATAAGGATTGAGATGTTAAAGCTCAATCCAGACATCAAGCCCACTCCTCCCAACTAGGCTGCAGAAAGAAAACATGTTCGTCAAAAGGCAAGTGAACTCAGAAGAATGAAGGAGGAGGTGGTTGCTGTAAAGTATGGATCTATACAATCCATGGCTAGACGGGATGGGCCAACAATCAGAGAAAACTACAAAAAGCTCAGTCCCTAAAGAGCCTTACTATGAAGACTTACCTATCTGTTCCAAGGCAACCACATCTGAACTTCCATCTGCAAAACACGTCTCTTCAATGGTCAGAAGCCATCTCAAAAGACAGAAGGATATGTCAGTAGAAGATGTAAAAAGATATGAAGATGATCTTAGAAAGGAAGGGATAAAAAATGTGATAATGTATGGGTATCCTGATGCCAATCTAGCAGAACTGTTAGGGCAACTCTTGGGAATGCATATTCCCTCACCTCTTCCAATAACATCACTCCTAGTAACCCCATCTGCCTATAGAGTTAAGAAATGATCCTCAGACAAAGCCAACCATGAATTGACAATAGTCAGGGTAAATGGGGAAGTGAAATAGACTTCAAGGAATAGTGTGATAAGCCTAAAAATTGAAGATCTGCAAGATCTACTGAATCTTCCACTCGAAAGGGATGCTGATGACTTACTTTCATAAATATTTGAAAAGTAATTTAAAGCACAAATCAGAAGTAAGTTGAAGAGAAATAAAGATTGATCTAATAAAATCTGTTTTGGCATCATCTGTTCTAGGGGAGATTACTGGACCTACAGAAGAATAAATGATATCCAAAAGCCAAAACATGATCCATTGATCAAGAAATAAACAAAAGATTGAACCAGTCTCTCCACAAAGATAGTGAATCTTGAACACCTAATCAAAACATCTGTTGAAGACAAAGTAAACATCTATTCAAGCCTTGGAACCATTGTTCAAGAAGAAACAACATTTGTTGAAGGCTAAAGTCTGTTGAAGCCCAAGGTCTGATGAAAGAAGACCAAACAAATGTCTAGCCAAACAGATGTTTGGATCTTTGCAACAGAGGATAGTCTAGACAATGGTTTCCCAATGTAATAGTATTTATCTTGTAACAGTGTTTAGACTAGTTAGAACAGATGTTAGGATTTGCACAGATGTTTGCAACGTCCGTGGAATCTTTTCTGTTAGGAATGTTAGATGTCACTATTAGGGTGATGTCAACCAATCACTTAATAGAGTTTTCATACTTAGTATAAATAGATCACACCTGTTAGTGATCTATTTATCACACACGTCACCTTTTCTCTTGTACAAAGAGATTTGTTACATGATCGGCTGAGGGGGAGTCTGTAAAGTCAACTTTTGTAAAACATACTGTAATCATTTAATTATAGTGGAAAAGCAATCGTTGATGATGTCTTTTTACTTGTGAATGATATTGTTATTAATCAATATTTGTTTACAAGTATCAAACTCATAACTAACAATTTTTAAGAAGATGTTTTTTGATTTTTCAAAAATAACATCTTCATCTTTTTATTTAGAGGACTGAGAAGTACTTTCAGTCTCTATTTAACATCCCAATTCTAGAGATCAACCTTTCAAAGTAGATGTGCGCGATGCTTTTCTGAGCACATCTACTAATTGATCTTCAGTTGGAATATGATGAAGTTAAATCAATCCCCTTTCGTAATAATTTCTTACAAAGTGATGACAAATGTTAGTGTGCATTGTTTTTAATGTGACACAAGGTTCTTGATAATGTTTTCAGCTACTTGACTGTCCAAAATTAATGGTGTCTTTAGAGCAGTTATACCAAAATCAAGCAATTGTTTTGAAGCCACAGGTGTTGTCTAGTTCAACTTGCAGTAGCTATGTACTCTGCCTCTGCTATAGAATTAGAGACTGTTGTTTTCTTTTTGCTCTTCCATGAGATCAACGCATTTCCTAGGAATTGGCAGCCTCTGGATGTTGACTTCCTTGTTTTGTGGCAACCAGCAAAGTCACTATCTGAAAACCTAGAAGCTCACTATTACCATTACCTGGTTACCAAGTGTGGGTCCACCTTTGAGGTATCTAAATATCCTTTCTACAACTACAAAATTTGACTTTCTATGTGATTCTTGATATCTTGCACAGACACAAGTTCCAAACATAATATTAGGCCTTGATGTAGTTAAGTACATGAAAGACCCAATCATACATATGTAAAGTGTATGATCTATCAAGTCATCTTTTTCATCAGATATGAATGGTTTTGATGTACTCATGGGGGTAGCACATGGTTTACAATCATTCATGTCAAACATTTTCAAAATATATTTGACATATTTATTTTGGTGAATGAAAGTATCATTTTCAAGTTGTACTTGGAAACCAAGAAAACACTGTAAAGCCCCCAATGCACTCATTTCAAATTGAGCTGTCATCAATTTTCTAAAATTATCACATAGTTTATCACATGTGGATCCAAATATGATATTATCCACATAGATTTGTACAATTAACAGATCTTTCCCTTCCCATTTTAGAAAAAGAGTTTTTATCAATTTTACATCTTTTAAATTTGTTGGATAGAGAAAGTAGATAATGTATCATACCAGGCTCTTGGTTCTTGTTTCTATCCATACAGAACTTTGTTTAGCTTGTAGACATAATCAAGATAGAATGTATCTTCAAATCCAAGTGATTGACACACATAGACCTCTTCTTGGATTTTTCCATAGAGAAAATCACACTTTATATCCAACTGATACACCTTCAAGTTGATGTTTATGTTTTTTTATGGTGGTTGTGGAGGTAGTGTTGTTGGTTTTCTTTTAAAAAGACCTTTTCAAGACTTGTGAGACGGTGGTGGTGGTGGTTGAGTAGTTGTAACCTCTATGGTAACTTTTGTAGTTTCCATAGATGTTTGAACAATGGGAGCAATTGTTTGAGTGATGACAGGTGTGACAGTGGTTTGGATAAGTGCAATAGTGCTTTTTGGAACCTCTGTTGGAACCTCTGTTGAAGGACCTTCGTTATCTTGCTAGATGAAATAGTAAGGATTTGAAAGTTGATTTTATTCCTCCGTATCACCCCTTCACCCCTAAATTGGAAAGATGCAAAAAGCTAAATAACAAAAGGGCACTTAAGATTATGAGAATGAAGGAAGAACTAGTTGCTACAAAAATGGGCACCATGAAGACTTTATCTAAATGGAATGAGAACTACAAACACATGGAAATTCAAAGAGAAAGGGATCCCTTATTGCCAAAAAAAAGTAAGAGTACGAGCAACTATACTTTCCCATCAAAACTTTGGTTAAACCTGCTGAGTTCCCATTAGCTAGAAACATAGCAAGAAATGTAAGGAATTTCTTAAAAGGAAACTTGAACAAAAGAAGGATACCTGGAAAGAAGACCTAGTTGACATCATCATGAGAAGACCAGAGTCTCCAAACTCATCAGTAATAACTCTGGTCCTAACAATCCTTTTGGTCATAAAATTCTAAAATCAAAGTCAAACAAAGACACCTATGAATTGACTCTGCTCAGGGTTAGTGGGAGGTGGAAAAGAACTCAATGAAAAGTGCTTCTCGGCTAAAAATTGAAGATCTGCAAGACTTGATAAGTCTGCCACAGGAGAGGGACCTAGAAGACATTGTTTTTCTTGACTTTGAATTACAATTCAAAGGTCAGATAAGAGAACAGTTGATGAGAAAAAAGATTGATCAAATAAACGTTTGTTTTGGCGTCATCTATTGATGAGAGAAAAGATTGATTAAAAGAATAAATGATATCCAAAAGCTAAGACATGACACAAAAATCAAGAAATAAACAGTTGATGAAGCAATTCTCTCCCCAAGTATAGTGAATCTTGAACACCTAATCAGAACATCTGTTAAAGACAATGCAAACATCTGTTCAAGCTTTGAAACCGTTGTTTTAGTAAAAGAAAGACAAAATAATATTCTAGTTTGTGGGTTTTAGATGTGTTATCAGGCTGAAGTTATGGTAGTTTATGACTTTGTATGTTTATATTTTATAATATTTTCATTTACGTTTATATTTTGTAAAAGAAAGAAAAAGATACTATTTTGTTTTTTAAATAAATAAAAAATAGAGTATTAATATGGTTTGTTGAATATTAAAAAAACGGATATAAAAACAAATCGCGTCACAAGTACGGATAATTCATGAGTTTAACAGTTGTAACTCTATACTCTATGGTCAAACCTTAGACCTAGTGCATCCCAACTTATAGAAATAATTAACAAAAAATTATTAATTGTGGATACTAGGCATATTTAATTTATGATACAATTTAATCTACAAGATCTTCAATCTCAATTGACATGTTCTCAATTTAGCTAAATCTTTTGACATTACTATTTGACCTTTCACAAGTAATGCATACTCGAATCGATTTATTCATAACTAAATGGGGCAATACTGTCTCGAATGACTACTACAACATTCAAGGTTTACATACCTCAGATCCAGTTATACAAATTGAAAGTAAATATCAGGTCCAAAAATGACAAATTACATAATAATTGTACATAATTTCAAAATTTTCTAATGTAATAAACCAACTTGTGGTCAATTTGAAAACTTTCTGGTTCCAAGGATGAAACAAACTTAACAAAATTCCTCAATAAGCATGTAACTTCTAAATATGAAGTTTTGCTAACAATTCAAGTTCATATGCAACAATCATATTTGTAGAACAATGAATGATATGATTTTAGAGTAAGTACCTTTTTAAGTTACAAACGGTTTTTGTAATCTGAACAAAATATGGATATTTGCAAAGCAAAACAAATTCTACATCTATGCTATTCCACACTTAAAAATTGATTCGTTGAGTAAATCGAGCATGTTTCTTGTCATCTTAACATGATCAACATAATAAATAGATACAAATTATTGATGTTGTCATAAATAGTTAGTAAGTTGTAGATGTTCTCTTATAAGATTTATCCAAAATAAAAAAATAAATAAAACAGATCACATCAAAGTATTAGAAGAAGTTTTATTGGAACACAGTTAACACATGATAATCTCACCGTAGTTTGGAAGGATCGGTAAGGAAAATGGCTGTTGTATAGATGAAATCGCTAGAAGATGAAGTAGATTTGGATTTGGATTAGGGATAAGAACGGCGTGGGAAGGAGGTTAGGGCTGTTGAAAAATAGAACAATAAAGGGATAAAGATCCATTTTGGAGAGGATCCTCATGAAATGGAATTTTCAGGTCATGGAGTTGATTATCATGTGTCTCCTAATAGAATAGTATAGATTTATCACATAACTATAATATATTGTATTAATTTGGTCGTATTAGTAATAAAAAGTATTACAAATCTATTATCCAACCCTCTATATAAAAATATCCTAATTTATATATTGTAGAGAAGAAAATATAAAAGTGTGAGAAGGATAAGAAATATTTTGGAGGTGACACGTGTCTCTTTTTATTTTGGTAGTTTAAATATATAAGCGTATTTAATTAATAAAATCTAATCATGGAATGAATATATGCAACCGTTTTTTGGAAGTTATTGTAGGGATTTTCGAATTTGAAGGCATACATCTTATAAAAAAAAATAACATCCTAACTTATAAAAACACCACAGCATGTATATTGAAGACATACATCTTATAAAGAATAAAAATATAACAGAAAAAATACCCTAACTCATAAAAACACCACAACATGTATATTTAAGGCAAAACACCACAACATGTATATTGAAGGCACACATCTTATAAAGAACACCCTAACATCGAATATAACAGAAGTAACACCCTAATAAATCAACTTCAAAACACAATACTTTAATCAGAATCAACACATTAATAATACCCTAAATATGACATCAGTCAACATTTTAATCAGAATCAAATAAATAACACCCTAAATATATAAAAACAGAAATAACACCCTAACTCTTTGAAGGCAACAGAAACCTACTGAAGACACCAGAAACCACAGCAATGCAAGGACTTTTGTCCTCGCATTAAATATAACGCGAATAACACCTTAACTCATAAAAACACCACCACATGCATATTGAAGGCATACATCTTACGAAGAACAAAAAAATAACATAAATAACACCCTACAATTAAAATACAATTATATGAACATAGAAAAAACACCATAGACTAAACATCCAAACGAGACGTAATTTTTTTCTCTACATAAATATATCAATATGGTACTCATATTAAAGATAAAAAAACATTCGTTATTATGGAGTAATTTTTGTAAAAAAGAGTTACGTATAAAAAGTTATTGACGTTTAAAAACGAGGGGGTGAACTTGCATGTGCATTAATGTTAGTTTCTTAATTTAAAAAAATTAAATTTACCTTTATACCCTTAATATTGAAAATTAATTAGTTTAATAGTCAACACTATTTACAAGATTGCCATCAATATCTCAACAATTAGATTAAATATCTAATGGTTTGGATTCTTTCTTATCCTTCTCACTTTTATATTTTCTTACAATAACCTCACCCTATATGATGGTTTAAATTCTTTTTTACCCTTCTCATAAAAAGCATTTTTTTTACAATAACCTCACCCTATATAGGGTGAGGTTAAGGTTATTGTAAAAAAATGCTTTTTGTGAGAAGGGTAAAAAAGAATTTAAACCATTAGATCTTTAATCTAATGGTTGAGATCTTAATGACAATCTTGTAAAGGGTGAGGTTATTGTAAAAAAAATGCTTTTTATGAGAAGGGTAAAAAAGAATTTAAACCATTAGATCTTTAATCTAATGGTTGAGATCTTAATGACAATCTTGTAAATAGTTTCTACCATTAAAATAATTAATTTTCTAAGGTTAAGGGTATAAAGGTAAATTTAACATTTTTAAGTTTAGAAAGCCACATGCAATGCACATGTAAGTTCCCCCATTTTTTAAACGTCAATAACATTTTATACGTAACTCTTTTTAAAAAAATTACACTATAATAACGAGTGTTTTTATCTTTAATATGAGTATCATATTGTTATACATATGTAGAGAATAAAAATTCCGTTTCGATTGGATGTTTTTGTCCATGGTGATTTTACAGTAAAACACCATAAACATAAAAATAAGACACCATAGCATTGCAAATAATAAGCTGCTACCAGAAATATATAACACTTTAACACAATATAACACTATACATCTATCATAGACCTATTACAGAATACATAACACTATAATTTTTACAGGATCCTCTATATATATATATATATATATATATATATATATACGGGAAGGTTCATTTGAGAAGAAATTTAATGCAAGAAGAAAAAGAAGAAAAGATATAATGATAATACATTAAATAGTTTATAACTCCTCTCATTAATTATGTTCTCTCTTATTAATAAAGCAATAACATTTTATCATACAAATTTTAAAATTCATCCTACACATGTCTTACATACCCTATACACATGTAAATTTACTCTACACATTTCAAAATTTATCCTACACATATTAAAATTTATCCTACACGTGTCGAAAATTTTGTAAGAATAAAAAGAATAACTTTTAAACCAATAGAAATTCTCCATTTACTTCATTTAATGTTATGAAAAATAGCATATAGTTAAATCTATAATTGTCATTAATTAGCTGTAACTCATTTTTTTAATATACTTTTTCAAGATAAAATAATTTATGGTGAATGACAATTTTCGACATGTGTAGGATAAATTTTAGTATGTGTAGAGTAAATTTACATGTGTGTAGGGTAAATTCCGATAAATATAAGATATATGCAGGTTAAATTTTGAAATGTGTAGGATATAATGTTTTTGTTTTATTAATGAGAGATAACATAATTAATGAGAGGAGTTATAAACTATTTAATGTTTTACCATTATACTCTTCCTTCTTTTTCTTTTTACATAAAATTTCTTCTTAAATGAACTTTATATATATATATATATATTCATATCTATATTTATATCTTCTATACTATATAATAAATGAATCTTTTTGGACAAGTCTCATTTTCTGATGCCTCTTTAACCTTATTTTCCTGTATTTTTCTTTTATTAAATAATATAATTTAGTCATGATTTTTCGCTTTTCTTTCCTATTAAATAATAATTTTAAATCATAATTTTTCGTTTCTCTCTCATTAATTCAATATTTCATTTTGTCAACTATTTTCTTTGTTTTTTCTTTTTATTAATAACTACCTAGTAATATTTCATTAATTTGAATATCTAACTAGTTAATGAGTATATAACAATCTTACATATGGAAGAAAATGATATCTCCACATGATGCTTATCTATCTAGTTGGTGTTTATTAGTGGGACTCTTTAGTACCTTATGACATTATCAATAATATCACAATGTTGTGTATACCCAACGAACTTCCAGTTACGCAACCAAACAACACTCTTGAGCATCATAGATTGTAAAAATCGTTCCTAGACTCTAATTAGTCGCTACTTAATCGCTATGGTCGAATCCGGTCATAATCGGTCAATTAATCACTAGATGGTCAACAACGGTCGAATCCGGTCATAATCGGCAAAAAATCGATGGCAGTCTAGCGATTATTGTCAAATTCTGGTCAAACTAGTAAATTTTGACGATGAATCCTATCTACTTCAAAATATGGATAGAAGAAAGTGTTATAACATGTTTAACCAAAAAAATACATACAAAAATGTGTGTCTATACTTAGAAAAATGAAAATTACATATAAAATCTCAATCTGATTAATCACTGTTAATTCCAATTAATCATTAGTCGGTACTCCACGAATCAACTAGCACCTAACGATTCTTTAAAATATTAAACACAAGTAAGTAACTAGCATATTAAATCAACCATGCACAGTTCAAATTCAACCTTCTAATACTCAATGTTATGTTTCGTAATACAAATGAATAAATCTAATCGTCTAAGCATGGGGACATGCTCCATAAATCCACATTAAACTTAATAAATTTATTTATTAATTAATTTAAGTTATGGGATATTAACTTTGTAGATTATTCAAATGTTTCATTAAGTGATTTTTATTATTTGCTATTAATTATAGTATGTCAACTCATACATTTCTGATTCTATTACTAAACTACACAATTTTTATGTATTATGGGGTTGAATCTCACCACTTGAAAAAGCAAAACCTTATTTCTCATTTTGTTACCATTAGGCCAAGTCCTTTTAGTTATTATATATATATATATATATATGTGTGTGTGTGTGTGTGCGCGCTTGCGCGCGCGTGCTTGCGCGCACGTGTGATGTTAATTGAGAAACGCTAAAAAATTGGGGAACCGGAGAACACTTTTAAAAATTTAACTTAACATGTTAAAATCAAATTTTTTTTTTTTTGGTGCTTTTTCTTATAAATATTTGTAAAATCATTTTTAATAAAAAATTCAAAAACTAAAAATATAGAAAAGCAGTTAAAAAAGGCTTAATTTTTTTTTACAAATATGATTTTTATTGAAATAGTTTCTACCCATTTATATAAGGAAAAGCGCTGAAAAAAATAAAAAAAATTGATTTTTAACATGTTAAGTTAATTTTATAAGATATATTTTTTTAACTGTTTTAAAACATTTTTTTATATTTAATCCTATTATCTTGTGATTTCAAAATTTTAACAAGATTTCATATCAATATTAATCAAAAAATAACTAGTTCGATAACTTTTTTGTTTCTTTCAATAATTCCTTTCATCAGGCCCTCGAAAAGTGACCATCATTAATAATTCATAATTCCTTTCATCAGGCCCTTGAAAAGTTGCCTATTCACGCAACAAATGATCGCGATTCCATTATATTGATTTAGAGAAGGTTTAACAACATATTTTTTATTCTTGAATTGAATATTCAAAGTCTTTTTTTATCCATGGTTGTTGTTCATGAGGTTACAAATCTTGTGTGTTTCTGTATTATAATGGCGTTTTTTGAATCGGCAGTGCAGGTGGTGATTGGTAACCCCTAGCGGCGACGAGAGTGGTGAACATCGATCTTGAAACTCTTATTCTTCGTTTCTTTGATCATCCAATCATCGGGTTTCTTCATCATCAATCGCTAGCCATACGTGATTGTTTTTATACACATATGTGTATAGTTGTAGTTGTTGTTAAGTGACTGTTTTACACACACACACACATATATCTATATATATATATATAGTGCATGTATGTTTTGGGTAGACACACAGTTTTTGTGTTAATCGTTGATACACATGTGTATACTTGTTTGATTTTAATTAATTTCATAATTTTATATGAATCTACTCGTTTGCATGCATAGTATACTAAAGATGTTGTTAATATACACATATATAACCATTTCTGAATATAATACGCAGATATATAAAAACTTGTACACATGTGTATAAACTAACAATTGTGTATTTTGTATAAACTGATAGTTTGTACATGTGTATAAACTAACATTTGTGTATCTTGTATAAACTGATACTAGCGAGAGTGTATATATGTGTATAAACTAACAAATGTGTATCTTGTATAAACGGAAACTAGCGAGATTTTAGGATTTTGATTATATTGTTTAAACAATGCAATTTACAATGATGAAAATACCCTCCTGTCATTTATTTTAAAGGGAAATTCTAACATTATAATTACATTGTTGCCATTGGTAAAAAAAACTCTAGATCTTCTAAATGAACTATCGGGATTTGTTTACTTGGTTTACAAATACAATAGTGTTCACTCTATAATATATATATATATATATATATATATATATATATATATATATATATAAGGGATGGGTAAAGATGAGAACTATATTGAGTTGTGAGAACCGTAAGAACTAAGCCATCAAAAAGATTTTTTCGAATTTTTACTCAAAAGTCATAAAAAGATAACTTGTTTCAGCAAAAAAATGTCGCATACCCACATTTACATGAGGCGTAAATAATATATATCTTCATGCATAATTTATGCCAGCGTGTAATGTATCAGTCAAAGCTACCGACTCGACAATTTTTTTTTACTTTTTTTTACAAATATGTTTATAATATTTCTATCCACCTTTATGCAAAAAAATATTGGCCCAACTCACGCGAAAACAAAAAGTTCTCATGGTTCTTACACTTATGGTGGTTCTCATTTGAAACGAGCCATATATATATATATATATATATATATATATATATATATATATATATATATATATGTATTAGGCTTTTTAAATTATTATTATCAAGGCAGTTAGCTTAACGAATGTTTTGTATTCATAAAAATTCCAAAGAACTCCAAACACATATTCTTTCTCTAACAAGGAATTGCCGTGGTAGTTAGTACGATAAAATATCGAAAGCTAGTTGTCGCTTCATTTATCATATAGTAGTCAAAGTCAAAGTATTTTAACTTTAAAATCGTCATAGACATATAACAAAAAGAGTTAAACTCTGTTTTAATTTTTATGATTTATTTAAAATATCTATTTTAATGCAAAAAGTTTTTTATAGTTTTTTAATCTAATAGTTTGATTTTCTTATCAATTTATATCCAGTCTACTAACTTTATTCAAATTTTTTTTTTAAATTTCTTGTGAAATAACCAAAATACCCTTAGCTCTTTTTTGGTTATTTCTCAAGAATTAAAAAGAAATTAGATGGAGTTAATGGATTTGATGTAAATTGATAAGAAAACCAAACTATTAGATTAAAAAAGTCCAAAAAAATCTTTTGGACTGAAATAGATACTTTTAGCAAACCACAAGGACTAAAATAGTATTTAACTCTTAACAAAAATAAAATAATACCAATTTCTCACCCGGTTTCCCCACGGTCTAGCCGGATCGGTTAGGTAAAGAGTTAATACCCACCCCATTTCCTCATTTCCTTCGCGTATAATTGTTAGGATCTGACTTTGAATTGTTGTGAAAGTTTAAAGATGGAAAGTAATAAATGAAGATAAATCAAAGATAAATGCAGCGGAAATGTAAACTTTGATTCACAACAATTGGAAGAATGTTTTCATTGAAAATGCTTTTGTAATATTAATCACAGATGCATGCAATTACAAACTCCCCCTCAGCCTAAGAAAACTCTAATTTGTTCGTACATAATGTGTAGAAGTGATGGATAAAACAGTAAAGACATTGTTCTATTTATAGTACATTACAAACCTCTGAACATCTTTGGCTGACGTCACTATAAAAGTGACATTTAACAAACTAAACAAACTCTAAACATTGTTATACCTAAACACTGTTACATTAAAATACAATATAAACTCTGATGATAACAACTATTGAGATATTCTCTGTTGGGCTTCATCTTTTGTTAGTCTTCAGCATACTTTATTTTAACAGACTTTATCTTCATCAGAGGTTCTCATCAGAAGAACTTTGCTTCAACAGCCTTTAAGCTTCATCAGAGTTTCTCTCTAGCAGACTTTAGTTTCTAGCAGAGCTTTGTCTCTTAACAGATCTTGTGAACAGTCTTTAAGTATCAACAGAGTTTAGAGCAGCAGATCTTTATTAGTGATCAGATGTTTTAGATTGTTTTGATTTTCAATCATCTGTTCTTTTATATGTTCAATAGATCCAACAATAATTAAAGTTAAATACCCCACTAGTAATTTACACATTCTCCCTCAAGGCATGTTAAATACCCCACCCCCTATATCCTTGAAATTTTGCACTCTTTCTCAATACTATTGTTTTGTTTGCAATTTGATATTGTACTCTTTGGTTTCTTGGATCTTGATCATGGGTGTAGGAGAACGTTTCTTGATGTTCCATAATCAAGAACATCAACATGGGATGAAAAAAGATGATCATAAGATGAACATACCAAAAGGGTGTACGACAGTGATGGTGGGACATGAAGATGAAGAACAAAAGAGGTTCATAATCCCGGTGACGTACGTTGTTCATGGAGCTCTTGAATAAGGAAGCTGATCAAGATGAGTATGAGTTTCACCAGCAAGGTCCAATTAACATCCATTGTCATGTTCAAGATTTCTATAATATTCAAGGCATGATTCATCAATATCACCATAATCATCATCATCGTCATATTTACTGTTTATAATATTGATCTTTATAGTTGTATCCTTAATTCTGTAACCTTGGCAATTGTGGGTATAATTCTTTACTAGAACAGATGATGCCAAAACTTTTCTTTATTGTTGATCTTTATTTCTCATCAGCATCTCCCTTATCTGTCCTTTGAATTGTAATTCAAAGTCTAGGGAAACCATGTCATCAAAATCCCTTTGACGTTCAAGGTTTATCAGATCGGAGGTCAGATGCATCCAAACCTTATGCATCCTCCATAGTAAGCTTTTGAACTTTACCATTTGATCTGAGCAAGGTCAATTCGTGGGTGTCTGAGAATGACTTCCACTTTAGAATTTTTGGACAAAATGGTTTTTGTGGGTGAAAAGTTATTCTTGATGAGTTTGGCGATTGAGGTCTGCTAACAAGGTTTGAGATAATTTCTTTAAGCTTATCACTTCAAGCATTTGTATGGTAAAGCAATTGATTTTCGATTCCCTCTTATATGTGCTCTTCAAACCTCAGCTCATCATTCTCATCCATCTACTTCTGCCTTTTTACTTGGTTTAAGGCAAGTGTGGGTAAGACAGTGGTTGAAGTATGCTTTTTGGAGGCTTGGGTTTGTTAAAGGATTGTTGTTGGTCGATATGCTGGCTTTCTTGGAACTAAAGGATCTTTCTTTCTAAGCTCTTCAAGTCTTTTGTAGGTATCAACTACCCTAGACTCTGACCATCTTGCAACAGACCTTGATGAGCCACAGTTTGTAGCAACTAGCTCAGCTTTCATCCTTTTAATCTTCAAGGCATGATTTTGATCAACCGGTTTAGTCTTTTTCCAATCAGGTGGAATTGGGTTGTGTAATGGATCCTTGAGCATAGCCTAAATTCTATCAATTTCTTCTTTAAGCTCATTTGCAGAACAATCCTTGAATTGTGCTCTTGTTGCTTTGTATGCTTTGTGTTGCATAATGTGGTCAAGATAATCTTGTTTCAGTTCTTCATTTAGCTCAACATTTATAGGCCTTTCTGACATAGACTTCTCATCTCTTTGGCAAAGTCTTCAATCTTTCTTACTTTGCTTAGTTCATAAGACGAAATGCCTTCAGTAGTCCTGTCATCTTTCCCTTTGCTCTTCTCTTTGGCAATATTCTCAGCCTGTCTAGCCTTCAACTTTAGATATTCATCTAAATTTCTTGGCTTTCTATAAACAAAGAGAGATGGAAAGTCAAGTTTTGTATTATCCTCTACTGTGAAGAATGATTTAATTTCTTTTCGCACAACCATTAGTTCCAGTGGATGATTGGTAGCAAAAGGTATGATGGATGGTGGTTGATAAATGGTTGGAAGTGAAGTGGTTTTAGGTGAAGATAATGAGGATAGTGATGAAGTGATAGGTTTTGATGACAAAGGAATTGGTGATGCAATCCCTTCATCATCATCTTCAACAATAGAAGTTTTTCTTTTGCGTTGGAATTTGACTTGTAAGGTGTTCGCAATGGAATTCTTGGTTGTGTGGATAATGGTTGGGTTAAAGTGGGAAATGTAATCATGGCAGAGGTTTAATTAACATCTGTTGGAACATCTGCTGGCACATCAGCTGTACTAACATCTGTTGGTGATGAAGATGATTTCTTTGGTGAGGTTTTTTGTATCTTTTGAGGTGGTGGTGGTGTTGGTTTTGTTGGAGTAGAGGATATACTTGTTGTATGCATGGAAGTGGTTTTAGAAGAGGTGGTTATTGGCTGTCTGGCTTTTCTTGTTGACTTTCTTCTTTTTGAAGTGCCAATGTCTTCTTTTTCCATCTGCTTGGCCTTTTCTTTTTCAATTAGTTTAGAAGATTTAGCTTCAAGTGTATCTTGCCTTTTCTGCTTTTCTGTGGAAATTTCTTCTGCTTGTTTGTTCAGGGTCTCATCAATCCCTTATTGAACACCAGCATCTGATGACACAACAGAAGTTTGATTTGCAGCAATGGTTGTAACAAACCCTGGCTTTTGTTGCACCTTTGAGTCTGGCTGAAACTTTCTCAGTTTATCACTCTCCCCCTTTTTGGCATCATCCTCTACTTTTTCATGAAGAACTATTGTAGGGGCAGAGCCAGTGATCTTTACCAAATGTTCTTTAATGGCCTTGATGTCAGCTTGAGTATCTTTGTATCTAGCCTCAACCATATTTCTGATAAGCTTCATGTGAGTTTCATAGTGAATGTCAGCTAAATTTCTTTGAGCTATAATGATTGGTTGCACAGATTTCCGTAGCTCATTGGTAATTTAATGTGTTGTTGGTTGGCTTTGAGAATTTTGTAACTTCTGCTTCATCATATCTTTCATTTCAGTTATTGAAGACTCCATTGATGTCATTCTCTCCGTTAATTCTTTGTATCTCATTCATCACCTAATTTAATAGGATCATCTGAATTCTTACCAAAGGTAGTTGTACTTGGATCATCAACAGGAGGAATCTCCATGTTATCAGACCCAAATGCCCCCTTTGTCTTGGTACTAGGGACTTCCAACTGGAGCAGAGGTTACAATTGTAGCCTCAACAGTTGTTGCTTTTAAGGAAGTCTTATGTATGTAACCACTGTACAACTGAAACACTATTGTGTCATCAGTTGTAGTGGCTGTTTCACTTAAATTACTACCAAGAGTTACTTGTAACTCATGGGGTGTAACCTTCTCAGTTGTTTCCGGGTTAGCAAAAAGATTTAACTTAGACTTAGTCACATGTGGAGGTGAACTCTCATGAATAGGTGATTGAGAGGAACTGATTTGTGTCTGAGTTATCTCAATTGAACGAAATAGAGGTATGATAGTTGTGGAGTAGAAAGAGAATGTGCCCTGGGAGAGGGGCCTAAAACAAAGATTCAATTGAATCATCTGCTTCATAATGTGGGATCCCTGTGCTTACAACCGATTCCTTTTATGAGGAAGCCGGAGGAATTTGGATTTTAGGTGGAGATCGTTCCAACTGTTGTGAGGAAGTAACAACAATGGTTTCAAGTGGCTTTTGTGCTACCACAAGGTTATCCTCTGGGATCTCATCTTCCAAAGGTGCCTTTTTTATAAATTTTTGTTTTGGTGGGCTTTTTGGATTTGGATGGTTTCTTTTTGGATTTTTCTGGTGTGGGTTTCACAACACCGGTTGTGGTGTCATGATCACTAGGAGTAGTAGGCTCAGCAACAGAGGTTTGAGCTTGAGATGTGGACTCATCCAAAATTTTCTCATCTCCCTTTGCTTTTGTTTTGGAAACCTTTGACTCCATACTTTTTCATTCTTGTAAAGGTTTCAGTAGTAAGACTTTTCATCTCAAAGACAACTCCCTATTTAAAATCTTTTTCTGGAAGTTTCTTTTGTATATAATAGTTTAAAAGCCTTGGATATAAAAGAAAAGCTTTATTTTTTGAAATTTTATTATAATTTACCACCAAGTCAATAAACAATACCTGGGATAAATTAAAATCAGATTTTGTTAAAATAGCATATCCCAGAAATTGAATATTTTGTGGAATCTCGTTAAATGAGGTGGTCTTTGCTGAACGACAGGTAAGTAAGGTATGAAAAAGAAATGCAGGAAAGTTTGGTTTGAAAATGTTAACACCAGATAACTAACCCTCATACCCACGTT
The DNA here is from genome assembly GCA_947069175.1 of Scalesia atractyloides. NCBI lineage: Eukaryota > Viridiplantae > Streptophyta > Magnoliopsida > Asterales > Asteraceae > Scalesia > Scalesia atractyloides. The sequence goes on along the minus strand of CAMTDV010000008.1, from coordinate 37,283,624 downwards.
CTATGAACTCAGCATGTAATTCCTGCTTGCCAAAAGACGTTTTACCTTCTAGGTCATTTAGACCAAAAGTTGTGGAAATTGAGGATGGGGAAATTTGGACAAGGTTTCTCCGACCTTGGAAGTGATAGCATATGGCTTCTTCTTTTGAGATTCAACGTTAGCATTTGCCCAGAACCACCCAGAGTGTATCCACATAGATTGGTGTGTTTGCAACCATGATGTCTTTGTATTTTGATGATGTGAGAACATTAGTTATTGAATGGAATGAAGTATTAGTATCGGTTTTCTCGAAGGTGGGGAGGTAGTTGTGTGGGAGTTTGATGTTGAGAGCCATGACCGGAGATGGAAGTGAGGAGTAATGAAGAATATGAGAGTAATGAAAATCGCTTTAGAGAAGTTTGATTTCGAGACGGCAAGTGAAAAGTCTGTTTGGATAGAAAGTGATATATAATGGAAAAAGTGAATGGTGACGTGACAACGGTTTTAAAGATCTGATGGCTAATTATCAGTCCATGTGTAACCTCTGATGGATAATGGATAACAGTTGTTAGGGAAACCGTTGCTGAGAACCAGCAGTGGTTGAGAACAATGGTGATTTTACTCTATCATAGGATAGATATCAATGGATAAGGCAAAACAGTGGGTTAGCCTAAATAGTGGATGGGAACAGTGGATAGGATAACAAAGGTTACATTTAGCAGTGGATAGACATTTAAGCCAAACAGAGGTTTGGAAACCGTGGTTTAAAACAGATTTTTAGGACTTTTGAAATTTTCAATTTTAGTTATTTTAAAGAATGGAATTTTTATTTTCTGAAAACAATTTAATGCTTTTTATTCATGGAAAACAAAAATTTAGCTTTTAATCCATGTTAAGCATGCCAATTCTGGAGATTAAGTTTTCAAAAGTAGATGTATCTAAAGCCTTTGTTAGAACATCTGCTAGCTAATCCTTAGTTGGAACATGATGCAGAGAAATCAAACTTTTTCATAGAAATCCCTCACAAAGTGATGTCTGATGTCAATGTACTTGGTTGTTGAATGTGAAACTAGATTTTTAATGATGTTTTCAGCTGCTTGACTATCCAACACCAGAGGAGTCTTTAGAGCAATTACACCAAAATCCGGTAATTGATTTTGAAGCCATAGAAGTTGAGCAGTGCAACTTGTAGCAGTAATATACTCAACCTCAGCTGTGGATGAGGAAACTGCAGCTTGCTTTTTTGCTTTGCCAAGAAACTAAGCAATTGCCTAGAAATTGACAACCTCCTAAAGTTGACTTCCTTATGGCATGGCGTCCAGCAAAATCACTATCTGAGTAACCTGAAAGCTCAATATTCCCTTTAGCAAGATACCAGATATCAAGTATGGGAGCACCTCTTATGTATCTGAATATCATTTTCACAGCAATAATATTTGACTTCTTAGGTGCTGAATGGGATCTGGCACAGACACATGTAGCAAACATGATATCTGGCCTAGATGCAGTTAGGTACAATAAAGACCCAATCATGCTTCTATAAAGAGTTTGATCAACCAAGTCATCTTTGTCAACAATAGTGACCAACTTAGATGCAGCCATGGGTGTACTACATGGTTTACAATCATTCATATCAAATAAGGTAAGTAGTTCTTTAACATACTTACTCTGATGAATGAAAGTACCATTTTGCAATTTCTTAACTTGAAGACCAAGAAAGCATTGGAGTTCACCTATATCACTCATTTCAAACTCTGCTGCCATGAGTTCTATAAACTCTTCACACATACCATTGCATGTGGATCCAAAAATGATGTCATCCACATAAATTTGGACAAGCATCAAATCCTTTCCTCTCCATTTTAAAAACAATGTTTTATCAATTTTACCTCTTGTAAAGCCTATGGATAAGAAAAAGGTGGAAAGAGTTTCATACCAAGTCTAGGTGCTTGTTTCAAGCCATATAAAACTGTTAGGATCTGAGTTTGAATCTGTTATGAAAGTTCTAAAAATGAAAGATGAAAGACAATAAATCAAATGTAAATGCAGCGGAATGATGAACTTTAATTCATAACAGTTGAGAGATTGTTTTTCATTATCATGCTTTTAGTGATTGTAATCACATGCATATAAATCACAATCTCCCCCTCATCCTAAGTGTTAGTTCCTAGAAGTGTGAGACTGACGCATCAAATATACGCAACAGTCTATGGTAGTTAACTGGGGTTAAATGGGTTAGTTTTTGTTAGGTTTGGACCTTTATAGGTCATTTGGGCATGCCATAGGCCATGTGGGCCAGGCAAGCCGTTAGGGTTATGCCTTACCCTAGGTATATAAGCTAAGCTTATGTTATTTATAGGGTTAAGTTTTGGGGTAGACTATTAGGTTTTCTCTAGAGAACCTCCATCTTGTACCAGACGGTTTTGCTTGTTCAAGTAATAGAATCGTGTGCAAGGTGTTAAAGTGAATTCGTTATTGTTCTTCATCATTTCAGTTTTTCTTGAAGATCATCAAGTTTGGATTCCGTCCATCCTTGGTGATTATGTGATATCAGTGTTAGATCCGGATTAACAGGACTTACAAGTGGTATCAGAGCCTCTTGAACCTGTTTTCCAGGCTCAGATATGATATTACAAGATTCTGTTGAGTTTCAGCTGAAAGACACGAAAAACACAAAGAACACGAAGAACACGAAGAAGATTCAAGCATTTCGGATCAACATTCAAGGATTTCGGATTTTCAGGTTGCATTTCGGATTGATTTTCGGATTAATCTGCTGCATGTCGGATAAAAAATCTTGAATTTCTGATAGATTTCGGATAAATCTTCAAGGATTTTGGATTTTCTTCAAGGATTTCAGATAATCTTCAAGGATTTCGGATAATCTTCAAAGATTCCGGATTCGTAACTGTTCCGAATTCGGATAGACTTTCATTCCGGATTACTGTTCCGGATTCTCACTGTTGCTGTGTATTTGATAGTATTCCGGATTACTGTTCCGGATTCTCACTGTTGCTGTGTATCTGATAGTATACAGGATTACTGTTCCGGATTCTCATTCCGGGCTGAAACAGTGCATCTCGGATTCCATCTCGGATACTATTCCGAATCACCATCTCGGATTAGCATCTCAGATCACTGTTTGAGATTTTATCTCGGATTGTTAATCCGAGTTACTGTTCCGAATTTGGTATTGTTCCGAGTTGTACCCAAAAAGGTGGAAAGTTAACCAGCTGACGCAACCGGAGTTAAACGTTTTTGTGCACAGAATTTGATCCAAAGACAATCTTAACAAACCGGTTGCACGGTTAGACTCGTGTGTTTGTTAGGGCAAAAAAAAAGTTTTCACAGTTAGACTCGTGTGATTTTTAAGGCACGAAAATTCCTAAAATCACCATCGGATAGTATATGTCATTGGAATCGTATCGCCGAGACGAGTCTAATGGTACATTTTCGTAAAAACAGTTTTCGAACATTTTTTTCGTGTTTACCGGTCCGGTTTTGATTATCCGAAGATGTTTACAGCCCAAGCTCAGCCCTCGAACATAGCCCTTAGTCCAACACAAAATCAAAACCCGAGCCTACGGGATGAAGTGAAGAAAAAGCTGAATGAGTTTATCGATGACTACAATGTTGATCCGATTGCTAAGTATGTTATGCGTTTGCTTGAACATGGGAGGCGAAAAGAGGAAGTAAGAGATGAGTTGGATAACATTCTAGGAGATGACAAAGACTCCTTTGTATCTTAGTTATGGGATTGTTTACAATCAAACCATGATCTCCAAGATCTATACGCTAAATCAACAACGTCTCATCCTGAGGAAGTGTCCGAACAGCAATCAACAGCCTAACAAGCAGCAATCAGCAGCCCAGCGCCCCAAACTGACCTCAAGCCCAAACTAACGCTGACAAATCAAGCTCGCCCATTGACACAGTCAACTATCTTTTGTGCACTGAACCTTGCAGGAATAGGGTTGCTCAACTCAGGGCTCTTAATTCCAAAATGACAGATGAATACAACAATGCAATGGCTCAGTGCATCAGCCTTCGAGAAAGCAACAAGTTAATCAAAGAAAAGGTTGAAGCTCAAAAGAAAGACATAGCTCAGCTCCACCTGGACGTAAATCAACAACAATGTTGGGTCCATGATTAGAAAACCATATTAGATTCAAAAACCATGGAATGCGACTTGGCAAGAGTTGAGCTGGGACTTCTTACTGGAAAATATCATCAAACGAAGTTAATATAAAGAAGTTTGATACATCCAGCAAGCTTGTTCAAGACGTGTGCAATGTGCAGCTGGCATATAAGGGAACAAAGTAAAGGGTTTGGGATTCAATCAGGTTGCCCTACCGTATAATCACAACTACACAACAATGCCTGAAACCGATGGAGATTTTGAGAAATCAAAGCATATGGTGTATGGCAAACCCAGTGATTATACGTCAGACACACGGAAACCATCTGGTGCTGTTGACTCTTCTAATGAGTCAGCTGATGAAGAGAGAGCTGACGTGAACAAGGCTCCAAGTGCGAAAACTGAGCAATCTGAACCTTCTGCTACTGATGAAAGGGTTCAGAGCAAGCTAAAAGAGTAGAAAAGAGCAAATCGGAGACAAAGAAAGCAGAAGTCCAAACGTCACGGACAATCAACCTCTCCAAAATCATCAGTGGGCAACAATAGCCCTCAAAAGGCTAGTGTTGTGAAAAATGCTTTTGTTAAGCCGATATTTAATGGCAAATGCAAAAAAATATGCTTTTGACCGTGCTAGCAAAGCTTTTGGAAAGGTTGGGGAGATTTCTGAACAAGACTTGCAGTCTAAACAAAAGAAGAAGAATCCAAAGAATTCTCCACAACAGAAGAAGGCCCTTGCAAACGACAAGTACAAACATCCAAATTCATCTTCGTCTGCAAGAAACGTGCAAGGAAATCAAGCACATAAGGGATTAGTTCATCCTTCACGGCCTGCAAGAGCAAATCAAGCTGATCAGAATGTTTTATATGTGAAGAGACAAACGTGCTTCAATTGCGGCATTCCTGGTCACATTGCTCGAAACTGTACACGTGGTCCCCATGTTTCGTGTCATGCTAAAAATCAGAAGGTTACACCAAAGAATAACAATCATTTCAAGCCGATGAAGGTATCATCACCTAAGGCAATGAAGAATGTGAATTCCAAGGTTAAACCATCTGATGGGGATTGAAATGTTGCCAAAAACAAACGCAAGGTTGTTCAGAAACAAAAATCTGTTTCTAAAATGACTATACCTGAAACAGCCAAAGTAGCTCAATCAAAGGCAACTACCGCGTTTGTTAAATGAAACAGATTTGGAAATCCAAACCCAAATCCAAATCAGCAGCAACATCACCAATCCTTGAAACAAAAGGGGACTTGTGTCTTAAAGAAGTGTCTTATTTTGATGCTTCAGGGAAACCTAGGACCACGATGGTCTGGGTCCCACTGTCTTACTAATCTCCTTATTTTTTCAGGAACAACCAAGGAGGAGCTGTTGACAATCTCTGGAATGTTGGTAGCGGTTGTTCCTGGAACATGAAGGATAACATCTCACTGTTACAAAAAGGTTCAAATTTTTACGATTGTGATGTTTCCTTTGGAGGAGATGAGGTAAGAAGAAATCAGCGAAAAGGTACAAATTTGAATTTCGTGCTTTAATTTTGAAATTGATTAGTTTTTAATCTAATGACGGAATGGTTAAGCAAAAACAACAAAAATATTTTTCTTTTCCTTTTGTTTAAAACTTTGCGCATATGTTTTCTTTATTAGGTAAATTTGTGCATAAAGTATGATGCACAAATTTAGGGGGAAGAGGGCGATATATGTATATATGTATTGTTTGAGGGGGAGAAAATTAGAAAAATACAAAAACATTATTTGAAAAATAGAAAAATACAAAAATAAAAAGTCATGGGAAATGAAATGAATATTCGTGATAAAGGGCGTGACTGACACATGTAAGGTGTCGTAGCTGAAAAGACTAGGATCTAATGTGATATGTCGGTAGGCTTAACGCTCAAAGTGATTAAAAGATACTAAGTGATATAAACATAACGAACTATGTATCTTGTGGGTAACATACCATCGTCATATGATTTTATGGTCTTAAATCCTGCGTTGATAGATAGTCAACGTCTGAGGTTTCAGATCTTTATGTTGTGAGTTATCCGGGGATATCTTGGTTGCCCTTCTGTTGCATCCAGATTATATGCAGACCTAGGCACAGTCAGGATATTCTTAAAAGAGCCAAAATAAAAAGGCCAAAACCTTAAAAGAAATGAAATCTCATCACGAGAAAATTCCATGTGTTTCAAAAGTCAAACATACCATATAAGGTATATGCCTAACCCTCGTTAGATACTATTGGTCACTCTGCTGTACGGAAGTACTGGTCTGTTCATCAATAGTCTGACGTTGTAAAAGATAAAGGATGATCTCAGTATACTCACCTGCTACGATGAATCGTTGTGCTTACCTTGATTGCGGGGGTATGTTATGGTATGGGACAAACATAGAAATAGTATAAAACCCATATATAAATCTTATTATTTAAAGCTAAACGGTTTGTTCAGTAAAAACCTGACAACAAAGCCGGTACCAGAACTGAACTCAAAATGAAAAAATTATTAGTCTGAAGAGCTAGATTAATTAACGGGACAATAAAAATTGTACTAGAATTATTATGAATATAAAACTTTATAAGTTACACAATATATCAGTATATTGCCCGGTACAAGACCTGAACCAACTTTATCAACCGAACAACAAAACAACAAGACTAATAAATTATTTTGGCCTACTATAACATCACTTTAATGTATTGAGGCATTAGTTTTTATAAAAACTTATATGTAAATTTATTAAAGTTTATCAAAGTTATAAAAATTATATATTATTTATAAAAAAAAATAAGTAAACCAACCCCCTCCCCCACTACCTCACGGCAACATGGTGTCTTCCACCATGCCACTTAACCTCTTAATTTGTGTAGGAAAAACATAAGTATAGTTAGTGGCACATGAGTTGTAAGAACCTAAACATAACACCACAAACTCAAAACCATTTCCTTTCATTCTTTCATTACCAAAACACCTTCAACAACACATTTCTTCTTCTTCCATTTTTGCTCCAAAAATCGGCTAAGGGCTCATCCATATCATCTTCAACTTTTAAAAACCAAACACAAAGAAATCAAGCTTGCATGAAGATCTAAAGTGTTTGCAAATATTAGGAGCTCACTTTGGAAGCTTGGAACACTTGATCAATCCATTTTCTTCATCTCTTAGATCATCCCTAGCCTTGTGCTAGTAGTAAGATCCTTATACCTAGTCTTATACTTTATATTTTATAAAATCTAACAAGTTCATCATAAAAATTATATAAAAACCCACTTGAAAAACACTAATAAATCTAAGATCACTAACATAATCATGTGATTTTCTTGATAAATTTTGATGATCTTGAACTTGTTATGAACTAGTAAACTTGAATCTTGTAAAATTATGAATAAAAAGATGATCTAAACACATGCATGTTTAGATTAGCAAGATTCATTAACAAAATATGTCATGAACATAATCTCATATTTAAATATGATTATACATGTATTAGATCATTAAATAAAAATTATGATTTAGAAATTTTGTATAAAAGTTATAATAAAGTTTCTATATTAAGAAAGATTAAAAATTATAACAAGTTCATGACATTTTATTAATACATTTATATAAAAATTATGATTAATGATGATTTGAGTTAGTTTAGTTACTTAAAACATGTTTAAAAAACATGGAAAACTTATATTTTTAAAGGAAACTATGGCAAAATTTTTATAAAAATTTAATCTTGATTAAGATATGATTAAACTAAAGATTTGGTGGTTAAAAGTGATTAGGAACTTTAATCATGTTTAGATAAAGGATTTGGATAAAAAGTTAAGAATATAATTACTTATATTTTCTTAAACTAAAAATGAGATAAATATATATTTTTAATAAAATATATATTTTAAACCACCTTATATGTGCACATATATTTTTGTATAAAAATATGTTTAAGTGTTCAACTTTTGACAACATAATATATATTGGACAATTTGGACAAACTCGGACAATTCGGATAAAATAAAATATATGGTATAAACGAAACAAATGAAAAAGACGAAACGAATAAAATAGTCGACGCGAACCTAACGGTCAAAACAAACACATAAACCGACACACTTTATATTTACTAGAACTTTTAAATATATATATAACTTATAGTTTTTATAAATAAATTTTTATAAGTTATAAGAAATACTAGTAAATATTTTTGGATAAGTCCAACTAAACAATTATTAGACTAAGCCCATTTTTATAAAAACTATATTGGGCTAAAACTATTTTTATAAAAATATATGGACTAGCCCACTTTCATAAAATTAACTTTGGGCTAAGGTCCACTTGTATAAAAATCAAACTTGGGCTAAGCCCACTTTTATAAAATCAAACTTTAGGCTAAGGCCTACTTTTATAAAAATAAACTTTGGGCTAAGCCCACTTTTATAAAAGTTTACATGGGCTAGACCTATTTAAATAAAAGATAACTTTGGGCTAAAGCCCACTTTTATAAAACTAAACTTGGGTTAATTAAACTTTTATAAACCAATTGGGCTTAACCTACTAAACAAACAAAATTAGGTTGGGCTAGGCCCACATACATGAAACGAATTGGGCTAGGCCCACACAAAGTAAGCAAGTTTGGGCTAGGCCCATACTTACAAAAGCTTTTGGGCTAGGCCCATATGTAATGAATTATTAAATTGAGTTATTTACAATTAAATTATGGACTAGGTCTATTTAATCAATTTAGCATATACATATATATATATATATATATATATATATATATGTATATCAACAAAGAAAAACCAACAAATACAAGTACGAAATTCAAGATAAAATACTTGTACGAAAAACAAAACGAAAGCCTAAGTGTCTAATTGATTAGAACACTTGTAGGTCGAAAAACGAACGAAGTATCAGGAATCGAATAGAGATTTGTACGGAACGCAAATCAGTGAGTTCATGTTTCCCCTTTATTTTAACGTTTTTATGGTTTCAAACGTGCGAGGATGTATACATGTTACAATTAATATCGCTGGGAAAATAATAATATTTATATCACATGTGAATAAGGCTCAAGCATTGAGGCCATTAATGAAAGATAAGTACCAAGGAACAAGGGGATAGATCTATTGGGTTTAGGCGAGCCCCAATCTAATACGGCAATAATAACATATCGTATTAGAGTGCTTTTGTGTTTAAAACGAGTGTCTCAGACACATAATAAATCGTCAAGGTTTGGTTGCCACCTTATTCGGCATACAGATTAGTGTCCTTGCAACACATAATGATCTTTCAAGTTTCATTAAGCTATATTAAACAGGTTTATTTCAAATGTTTTCGATAATTCATTTGATATAAAAATTTATAACATGAATTCACAAACTTTTGTTGACATTGTTTTCAAAACTAACATGTAATACAGGAAACTAGTGGATGGCCTTCGGGGGAAAATCTTGTTCGTTTGTTGTGAAGTAAAGATGTTATGTTTCATCCAGTCTTTGTTTTTATGTTTTATAAACTTATGTCTAAATTTTAAATAATGTTGTTAAACCTGTGGTTTGTTTTAAAGACAAAAGTTTATATGTGAATTATGGTTAAATAAAAAGTATGGATGAATGTTTTGTAATGTAATACAATTGTCGTTTACTTGGTTGAATGCAACGATTGCCGCTCTGGTCACACCTCGCGACACGCTTCCGCTACATCGAAAATAGGGGTATGACAATATAAAAATACGTTTATTTTAGACCACATCAATACTCCATACTTGAATTGTGTGGTGCACACCATGTGTCAGACTAGTTGCTTAATGTTAATTTAGAAATGGATGTATACTAAACGTATCATGTGGACTTATTAGTAAAGGATGATGTTGAGATTATGTTAAATTGTTAACTTTAAATGTGATTGTCAATTGTAAGATCATGAAAGCATTAGTATGTGTTGAATTGATTATATATGTGTGTATGTATGTGTGTGTGTGTATGTATGTATGTATGTATGTATGTAATTGATCATGAGGTTATATGTGTTAGACATCGAGTATAAATGCATATAGTGCCATTAATATGGTCTACTATAATCAATATGGATGCAGATTTATAAATTGAAAGTTATAGGCTAAGAATGTTGACTTTCTGAAAGTCAACAAGGTATGGATAACATGATTAGGCTTCCAAACACAATTGTAGAAGTAGAGAAATCATGTGATATGTACAAAATCATATAAGTGTAATGTATGATGATAATTGAGTTGTGTGGATGCGAAACAAGTTGACTATTAATCTATGTCTTATGTATGTGGTAAATGGCTAATGAAAGTCAGGTAATGTATGAATGGAAAGAAATGAATATCTGTATGAATGAACATGTATGCAACCATAATGCGAATTTGATGACATGAAAAGATAGGAGTTATGTCAAGATGGATTCAAACATGGAAGGCTAATGGGTCAAGAGGAGGCAAGAAAGCTTGCATGAACATGGCAGGCTTAAGGTAAGTGATTCCCAGACTCACTTCTTAGCAAATACAGATAAAGTCTTGTATTCATGAGTATTGGAAATTATGCAAAAATGTATAAATAATGGTAACTACCAAGGTAAGTATTCTTGTAGTGGGTTATATGTAGTTGTCTATGTTTGAAACTACGTGGTAGAAGCAAACGGGTAAAAATTTAGAAAGTAAGGTAATAAGTATAGATTTTGGTTAAGGGGATATGGGTTAAGTGTTAGAATGATTTGGAGGCATGGAAAAATGTTATTTTAGGATTTGGGACGTTTGGGATGCGTGAGCGGGGGTCGAAATGGCGAAAAAGACCAAAATCCAGGCGCAAACCAGCAGGGGGCGTTGCCGACACCGCCAGCCTAGTCTACGCCTAGACTTGTTGTCTACCATCCTGTCGACATCGGTAGTCCTAGTTTCTTTGTTTCCTTCGATCCCGAACCCTGTAGACCCATTCCGAAGCCCAGTTAAACTTCCAATATGCACCCCAAGCTTACCTAATAGTTGAGTGAGGTATGGTTGAGTATGGAACTTGTGTTTAAGCTCCCAAAATGTACCCAAAACTTACTAAAGAGTTTAATTAAGGTATGGATAAGAAGAGAAGTTGTATACGAGTATATATGTGAATGAAATAAGTATGTATGCATGTATGTATGTATGGATTTTATTGTGTGTTAGTATACGGAAACCATAGATGAGTAGATTAGAATGAATACGTACGTAGGTTTATATGTTTGTGGCTAGGATTTGTATCTTGAATGTGTTAGAATGTAAAATGCATGTAAGAGTTAGACATAAAGATATGTATGTATGCATTGGAATTTAATATACGAATGAATGGGACTTGTACATATGTATACATGGGTTTTAATATGCACGAGTATTAACGGTTCTAACCATGTTACTTTGAGAATATAGTGAAGGTGTAGGGGAGTTATTGTTGGCCTTTGAAGGCTCGTCGTTGGCATAATGATTGAATTCGGAAGGATAATCGAATGGATCATCACACATTGGAAGAATGTGTTATGCCGTTTAAATTATACATGTTTTAAATTATGTATGATATCACCGATTACTAATGATAAGGATGTATACAGTGACTGAGGAGCAAGTTGGTTGAAGATCTAGTCGGAGCATAGATTATACGGGAGAGTTTTGTCACGTAATTTTGTAAACATGTGTTAAATTGATCTCCTAAATACAAATGGAAGATGTAAATATTTTAAAGGAGTCATCTTTAAGTGGTTTTCGAGTATGTTAGAATGTTTATGATAAAAAATTAGGTTTGCATTTCTGTTGCATGTTTTCACTTAAAATAGTTTAGAGATTTACATAAAACAACGTAAAAATAAAAGAGTAATCGTATCATATTTAGTTGTGAAACTAATTTGTTCATAGATTTTCATTATGATTTTAATTTTGAATTTCTTTAATGTTTCTAATATATGATGAGGGGTTCTAGTTACAAGTGGGAGGAAAACAATTCCAATGTGATTAAAGGGATTCTCATTGAAATTCAATTTTGATTTTATTTCTTCTTTTTAATTTAATAATAATAATTACTAAAATACCCTTAAAACTACTAATTCCATAACTATTAACGAGTCGCTTATGTGTAATCAATACCCTCCATTGATTAAAAAATTAAGGATTATAATATGTTCGTACCGTTTTCACAATTGAAACTGTTTGTATAGGATCCTAACTATGTCAACTAAAAAGCACATCTAGTTATTTTTTTATTGTTTGTAGTCTTAACTGGTATAATTTAATTTATATCTTAAAACTAATATTACTGTAACGAATTTTAAGCATACCAAGACTTATGCATACTTGCTTTTTACGAGGCACATTCAATACAAAACCATTTTTAAGTAGAGATTTGCATTAATTATATTTGATATTTGTACGTAGTAGAGAAATTGTGAGAGAGAAAGTATGCATAGATATTTTTACCGTTTACAAAATCAAATTTTTAAGTAGATAATTATGTTAACCGTATAAGATTATAGTAAATAATGCATAATAGAGATATTGTGATAGAGAAAGTGAGACGATCATCCAGATTATATGACCGCATTCTATATTATAGTTAAAGTAATATATTAGATGTATATATAGTTATCATCATTAGGTGTAATATTAATTGATCGTTTATAATTATACACTTAGAAGCTAAAAGAAAACAAGTAACATGTCATTAGGGATGGGTATTTTTAATTGAAACCTAATAATGTACAAATATCGTACCAGCACCATATCATATTGGTACCAATGGAACATATATGGTACGTTATTTGCTTTTGAATTTAGTTCAATTTTGGTATCGATATCATACTAGCACCATATCATACTGGTACCAATGGAACATATACACTATGTTATTTGCTTTTGAATTTAGTTCAGTTTTGGTATCAGTAGTATTGTTGCAAAAGTCGCTAGGCGCTCCCTAGTAGAAGTTGAGAGTTATCACACCCCAACCAATAGCGGAAACATCGAGCCAAGATGTAATAGATTGCTCAAAGACATTATAACACTAAATTGCGATATATATTAAGATTCAAAGTTTCATTTCCATATAATCGAATAACACATCAAGTTGTTCAAAAAGGAAAATACAACAATTAGGAATTTCGTACCTAAAAACATAAAAATGCATAAGTAAATTAGGTGAGTATCTAAATTCGACCCTAAGTAGTTTCTTGTGATAGCATCATCAAACATTTCCTGCAACATGTATAAAATATCCATCAACATAAAACTATGCCAGTGAGCATACTAGTTTGGTTACATATCATAAGTAAGAATGAGTCTCAAATTCTCATGTTTATAGCATACTAAATTATGTATCATACTAGCATGCCATAGCTAAAAATTAATCCAAAGTTTGACACTAGCTTAACCTTATCAGCGAAGCAAATAAGGCTATAAAGAATAACTTAACAATGACCCACAAAACGGGTGGTGTGCTAATCCTATAATGCTATACATGTTAAGGGAGACTTGCAAAAGTTAATGATAGATAACTACGCATAAGATTAACCTAGCATGTTGATATGTTAAAAGCGGTCTATAAAAATTAGCTAATTTTAACCCTAAACTAGACACTCTAAGTTTTAAATTTATAAACTAAGACTCTCTAAAACCTAGACCACACAACCGGCAAGTGTGATCAATTTAGTATAGCCTAAGCAAGTCCAAGTATCGAACCCACGAGACTTTCTAATTACTTTTACTAGACTCTAACTAGATTGACGCTGGCACGGACATGACACTAATTGTTTTTATGTTTGATAGGGGGGGGTTTCTAAAAATCCTAAATTGCAACTAAATTAAAGTAATTAACTAAAACAGACTTAAACGCGACTGAAACTAGGGTTGAACTCAGTGATGACAAATGACTACCTAGGTTAGACTCCCAAATGTTATCGTACGACTTTCTATCGGATGCTAATGTGTTATGGAACCGGGATCTTCAAATGCTAAACGCTAAGAGGAACCGAACAGGACTCCCGACCCTTCTCGGGAAGACACCTATGGAACTCTACAGGATTGTTATGACCACCAGTTAACTAGACTCCCTTACGGTTATCTAATCATCTAGGAAAGTGCCCTAAAGTAACTAACTACCTCATAGTGGAAAGTCTAAGGCAACTATGGAACTTGATTTGGTTTAACAGACAATGATTCGGCAAGACAACTAAAACAGGCTTCTTACAAAGACCCAATCCTAGCAATTTACCAACCCAAACCTATTAATAATCTAGCACCTCACAGTGACTAAAATTAGTAGAATATCCAAACTTACTTAAATCATGAAAACTGTTTCTATAGTTTATTGGGCAATTCACCATAAGATTACTCAAACCCATACGGAACCGATAATCAACATAAACTCATTATATAAAGACATTCATCAGAATCTATGTGAAACAAACAATCAATCAGTAAGCATGTAAAGATACGCATACACACAAAATCATAAAACCAAAGTCATTTACTTTTCAGGATAAATCCATAAACATCACTAACATCTAATAAAAATCCAAACTTTAACTATTTTTTCATCACAACCTAAGTAGTTTAAGGCCTTTAGCCAAGAAACATGATTTCAAGTATCAAAAATAGAAGTTTCAAACAAGGAATTCATCAATACACGTAAGAAAACTAAGAAACAAGATAAACCGGGAAGACAAAACCCATTAAATCTTCAATCTCTTGACTCAGACTCCTACAAAATGATTTATGAGCTTCCTTGCCTTCAATTCCATGCTAAAACAGTTGCTAAATTGGCCCGAAACTTTCCCAATTCGTCTAGGGTTGTCAAGGATTGATTAGGGTTAAGTATGGGGCTTAAATATGAAGTTTTACACACTGATCAGCCAACATGCCGCGCCCCACGAGCAATATAGTCCATCTCCTCGTAGGTGGCGAGAGGCTCACGTACTGAGAATACGGTTTTGGCCATAACTTCTTCTTTTTAACTCCGTTTTCTTCACCGTTTTCACCTACGGGTTCGTGAATCAATTCCCTATCTTCTCACATTATCAAATATCCAATTTCATTTCATTATAATCCTTCAGTAAGCCCAAACCTCTTCCCAAGTGCTCGTTTCTTCAACGTTTCAGTTCGTTTTCACTCCCGGGACTCTGCAAAGCACATAAGACACGATAATATGCAAAACCATAGATAAAATGACATTAAACAACTCAAATTATTATACAAACTATACATGGAAACAAATGTAATTTGCATTACATCACATGTATTCACATTTAGCATAACAAACAAACATGTTTAAGGATTGAGTGTTTGCATAAGTTTGTTTGTGTGTGTGTATGGGTATTTAGTATGGATACATGTTGCAACCCAAATAGTGTTTAGAGCGTAAAAGAGTCTAGTATCAACTCACGGTTTTGCAAAGAAAGTCCTCAATACGCGAGCGAGCGAGTTTGAGGGATGGAACACCAATGTCACCCTAAAACGGTAAACAAAGGTGTATGAGTATATGGACTTGAAAATTGGAAAGTAAACGAAACTTTACGTGTATGAAAATAAATAAAACATATCACGCTTAGACGCTTATTTGGACACTATTATTAGTATGTGTTTTTCATGAGTGTTAAACACTCATTAGACATCCAAATAAGGAATCCAAGACTAGGACATTTTCTACCTTAACATATAACATTCAACCATGGATTGGTTGATATTATGGTTTCGTTTTGAAGTAAGTATTGTATATATAAAGTATTACGCATATAGTCAAGTATTTGTCAAGCATTAGAAGTAGGGTAATCCACTAACCTCAAAAGTTTCACCATTGCACAAAATCACGAACATAGTTGATGATTCAGATGGTCAAGATACAAGGAAAAGAAATGCATAAATAAACTTTCTATTTGCTAAGTAACTAAGTGAGAGATGGTGGACGTTTTAGTAGTAGATACAAGGTCCTCAACAACACCATTCATACCTTAACACGAGTCTTTCAACATTACGTGTTTAGAGACTTGGTGTAGTTTCACTCACATAGTTGCTTATGGTTACTTAGTGGCTTACAAGGGTAAGAAATGGAGGTATATGAACCTCAAGTTTCTGGAATCTAACCTTAACACAAGTCTTTTAGCATGGAAGTTTTTGGTGACTTGGTTAGGTATGCAAAAGTTTCAAAAACAAAGTTAAGACAACAAGTATAACAAATTTTATTAAAAACCCCAAATTAGACCTCAAAAATGGTGGTTTACCATACTTCTTTACCTTGGTAAACAAGTGGTAATACTCTTAGTGGCTTTTCAAGTGTAGGGAAGAAGAAACCAAGTAAGAAAATGCAAGGAGAAAGCCCAAAACTCACTGTTTTGGTTCTTGAACTTTCTACCCAAAGTGGAAGAACTTGAAGATTATAGTGTGTTAGAGAGTGATTTAGAAGTGGTGAAAGTGTTTAGGAAGTGGTAGAGGATGATTTTATTAGTGGGATAAATGGTTGGGGCTTTAAAGAAGGTAGTTTGGAGTTAGGCGGAGGAAAAATTCAAAATAACACATAAATTCGTGTATTATGCTATCATATGGACCCCTTGCAGACTGCAAGGTGGTTTATACAGTCCATAAGGACCCTCAAAAAATGAAAAAAAAAATCATTTTAGTCATTGGAGTTGTGTTGTTTGTCATTTTATGCCGCAAACTCAATGTTAATCATGTTTTTAGGTATTTAAGGTGTATGCAATATCAAATAACATTTCAAAGACAATAAAATCTCTATGACTTGGTTTTAAATAAAAAATATGTATTCATGGTTGTTTACGTGTTATGCAAGATTACTTATGCGAAAAGAAGATATAGAATATAATTTCTATTACGATAAAGTCTCGAATTACAAAGGGTGTAAGAGAAAATATGAATGACAATAGAAATAGAAAAGAGTGAAATATACGAAACATTACAAGAGAACTCGGGCCTCGGAAACCTACATTGTAACGAGTACTCGGCCTTCAAGACTTCGTTTTACCACCATGATCGGTATTATGCGCTGCGATACTGGTTCAAGACTTTTAACAGTACCATACTATACCTGCCGACCAAACACATCCGATACAACATTCAATTTTGGTTATAACTAAATTTTATATCGACACTATGCGATACGGTACTAGTTTAGATTGGGTATGAGTATTGATTTCACCAAATAAACCCCATAGGTTAAAGCCCACCAATCCCTCAAGGCTGAAGTCACTCATTGTTGGGCATTGGGGCTTATTTGGTGAGCCCAAGTCCACTTGCCTTATCCCATACATACATACAAAAAAAAAAGAATACGATAGAAGAAAGAAGAACTGACGAGACTCAACGGATGGCGACGGAGACGAAGTTGTTGCAGGAACTATTGTTGTACGCAGCAAGCGCCGCCCTCAGTTGTCTGGTACTGTTCGCTGGACTGAAACACCTTGATCCGAATCGAGAAGCTTCTAAAAAAGCCCTAGAACAGAAGAAACAAATCTCTAAGCGATTAGGTCGCCCTCTTAGTCATACCAACCCCTACGAGGTATCATATTATTATCCCGTTTTTATACACATATAACCGCATAATATCATATTATTACGTTTTAAGTTTGATTTAAATGCAATCATAATTGTTCTTGTCTTCGTGATTGGTTCCAAATTCGGGTTATGCTGGTGTTAGTTTACTAGATATTGAAAATATTGAATGGAGGTGAGATGTTAAGAACAATCTAGGGTCTAGGATGTTGGATTTATTGCTTTTACGAAGAACATAAAGCAGAGGTTAATCTCTGAATGCTCACAGGCATTTAAAGTCGGTAGTTACTGAATATTTGAACATGTAAGGCTTTTGGTTGCAAACAAACCATTAATTCTGCTAAAATCCAGAACAACTTCATGATTTTGTGTCCAAAATCAGCTAAAGTGACATCACCAGCTTTGATTTTATTTTTCTTGCAACTTATGGTAGCTTGTTTTCTGTGGTTTGGCGGTTTAATAGTTCGAAACTTTGAAATATCTAGTTATGTATGATTTTGAATTAAAATAATTGGGCCAAACTGCCAAAGTGAATCTTTAAACCATCAAGCTGGCCGAAATTAAACCATCCAAGTGTTGCTGATACATTAGATACAACGGACTTGTACATATACATTAAAATGACAAATAAAAAGCTATCCTTGGTAATAAAATGTTGTTTGGATGCTAATTTTGGTAATAAAGTATAAGTTGGATTCATTTTTTCACCTAACTTAAGAGTTGTTTATGTTTCCTGCAGTTCCCAATTTGTATAGTATTTTCTAATGTATGATGCATAACAGGATGTGATTGCATGCAATGTGATAAATCCTGATCATATTGATGTGGAATTTAATTCCATTGGAGGACTTGAAGCCATCAAGCAATCACTGTATGAATTGGTCATTTTACCTCTGCGTAGGCCTGAGCTTTTTTCATATGGGAAGTTACTTGGGCCCCAAAAAGGTGTTTTGTTGTATGGCCCACCTGGTACAGGGAAGACTATGCTTTCAAAAGCTATTGCTAAAGAGTCCGGGGCTGTTTTTATCAACGTCAGAATATCAGATTTGATGAGTAAATGGTTTGGAGATGCACAAAAACTCGGTTAGTGTTTGGCGTTTATTGTTTTTATAATAAAATGTGTAGATCGTTCCTGTAGGGCTTTAGTGGACATACAAACATTCAAATTATGTTTGGGTTTATTAGTGCAAATGTAAGATGCTTTTGCTATGTATGCATTTTAAAGGTGTCAGGTAGGTGGCAGTTTCAACCACTTTGCTTATGAATGGGTAGACTTGAGTAATGTTTTATCTCAAATAGGTCATTTAAATAAAATGAAATAGGAGATGGTCCAACAAGGTCAAACTTACCATCTTTTAATGCATCCTTCTAAATCACTTTATTCAAATAGTTCAACTATCTAAAGAAAAGTACATGAAAAATGGGCAAAAACTTGCTACCCATTTTGACTTGTTACCCAACCCACATGACCCGCCAATCTGGCCACTTCTAGTGACATGTATAGACTTTGATATGGAAATCATATAGTAGATTCTTACATGGTTTTAAGCTAATGCGTTCAATCTCCATTGGAACTTAACTAAAGAAGAAAGTTTGATTTGAGAAATGGTGAATATTGAAAAAGGAGCGTTATTTGGATAAGAGTTTTTCATAATTGATCAAAATGATATGAACTGTTTTTATAATTGATCAATACGAATAGCATGTGATTTTTTCTTCTATGCTCAGCGTCCCTCTCGTTGCTTTTAGAGAACGTAATGGATAGAATGGCAATTGTAGTAGATAACCAAGGATTTAACAGCTACCTTGATATATCTTGATTAAAAAAATGAGTGAATCTGTAAGCCCAAATTGTTTCACACTGGAATTTGTGTTTCACTTTGAAAGGCATAGAAAAAAAGAAGAGAACTTATTTGTAATAGTGCACAAGATACCTTTTCAATATTTTAAGCTTTCACAAAGTACTCACATGTGGTAATGATTGATTATTGCAGTTGCTGCTGTATTTAGTTTGGCATACAAGCTCCAACCTGCTATAATATTTATTGACGAGGTCGATAGTTTTCTTGGTCAACGGCGCACGTCAGACCATGAAGCATTAACCAATATGAAGACTGAGTTTATGCAATTATGGGATGGTTTTACCACAGATCGTAAGTATTATTTTATGTTCTTTTTAAAAAGAGCCTCAATATCTGTCTTTAACCTTATTCTTTTTGGTAGTCTCAATCCTTTGTAGCCCTTTAGGCATGTAGTTTTTTTGGTTAAATGTGTGAAGTGAACTTGTGGTTTATGTAGAGAATGCTAGAGTGATGGTGCTTGCTGCAACTAATCGTCCTTCAGAGCTTGATGAAGCAATACTGAGACGACTTCCACAGGCATTTGAGATTGGAATACCAGACCGCAAAGAAAGGGCTGACATTTTGAAGGTGATTTTGAAAGGCGAGAGAGTAGCGGAAGACATTGATCTCAACTCCATAGCTGCATTATGTGAAGGTTATACTGGCTCGGATCTCTTAGAGCTTTGCAAGCAAGCTGCCTATTTTCCCATTAGGGATTTATTAGATGATGAGAAGAAGGGGAAGTCATCACTTGTGAGTCTCTCTCTCTCTCCCTCCCTCCTCTCATTTGCTCTCAATAAAGGTGACAGTTTGACAGGACTTAAATTATGAATTTGCCTAAGATTTTTATGGTAAAAATTACTAATTACTAATAAATAGTATTAAGCCCCCCCCGTTGCGGCAGGGGGCGTAAAACCATTCCAAGTAGCACCAATGCCACACCATCGCCAATCCAACACCGGAAAAGCTCCTATAAAAAAGAAATAAAATCGAACGAAAGTAGACGTAAAAACGTTGAACTACGCATATGAAACATAAACATAGAAAACAATAACTAAGTCGATTTAGGACTTGCATATTGCAGCGTGGCTGTTAAACGGGAAAAAAAATATGCCTAAAAAATGCTGAAACACACATGCACATTGCGGAGTCTTAACTCTCAAAATTTAGACTGAAACGTAAAACGGAAATTTTGTGAAAGATGAAAAGTAAAGGGACCAAAGTTGAAAGTGAAAAAGTGTTAGGGTTAAATTTTAAAAGATGTAAAAGAAATGGGGATAAAAGTAACAAAGATTAAAGATGAAAATAAATCCAAAAGTAGGTATATATAATATTCATAATTGTTCTATCTAGGTCACTCTAGCTTCATATTGTTCCATTGTTGATGAAAATTTTTATTGGATGAGTGACCTAAATGAAAAAGTTATGAAATTTTGTTACTATTTAGCATCTTTATTGGAAGCTTTGTAAATAAACTTGAAAAAAGCCCACCAATCAATAATCAAGTTCCAGAAGTACTCTATTTTGTGTTGCAAATTTTTTCACAGTTGTTAAATGATGTGAAATTGACCCAAATGGAACAATTATGAAACATGGTTACTATTGAGTAACATATTCCCTATATCATTTTATCTCTTAACAAATTAACCGGTCATGTGAAATGAAATCAGGTTAGCTAAAAGGGAAACGGGTCAGAGGAGTTAAAATTCACTCAAATCGCATTTTTAATGCACAATACCTCCTAAATAAACTTGATAAATAAAAATAACTCTTTAGATTCAGATCAACCTGATCCGACGCATACAAAAGTTTACATATTTTTACCGGACTGTGACCTATTATCTGACCATTTTGCCACATTTAGTTGTGAGTAGTGAACCTTGTTCTTCTTTATTGGAGAGGATTTTGTTTTGTAAAATAAAGAACCGTAGACTTAAAACAAAAAAAACTGATTTTGATATGTTCACTGGATCAGCTACCAAGACCGTTATCACAAGCAGATCTGGAGAAAGTTGTGGTGAAATCCAAAAAGACGAGGGTAGCAGCAAGGGAGTACAGTGGTTTGAGCTCACAATCAGAGGTATGGTCAGTGCCAAGGGAAACAACAGATGATTATCAGGTTCAAGCTGCCATCAATGAGCTCTCAAAGATTGTTGCTTCCCAGATTATAAACATTAGATCAGATAATCAAGATCCTCAAGATTAGATCAGATATTCAAGATTGCATCTGGCAATTTTGACTAGTTTTTTTTTTTTAAATAATGATATACAGTAGTCTCATGTGAAACTGAATGGGCGTTTTAATCATTTAACTATAGTCTCCTGTATATTTATTCTAGAAAAGCTGTCCTGTTGACATCCGTTTAATTTTTTTTTTTCCACTGGTAGGGTTTACGTATAACAAGGAAATGCAATGTTATTTAATTATGTGATATTTCAGTATGTAACATGTGTTGGTTGTAAAAAAACATTTTGTTTTACTTCTTTACAATAGATGCGCGTATATCTATAATTTTGTTAAACAATTGATTTGAATTATTTAATAACTAAAATATTATTGTTCTTTTACTAAAGTTAAAAACACTTAATATTAAATTATAAATAATCGTAAGTACAAAAAATGAACTTTTTATTAATTTTTTTTATCAGAATGATACCTTTCATCCCCACCTACCACTAATCTCTCACCAAAAACCTGGAAAAAAGAAAACTTGCGTAGCACGAGAACAGGTACGGGACTGGGATACGGAGACGATACGGATACAGAGAACGACAAAACTCAAATATCCAAGATACATGTACAACAAAGGCACGGGCAAAAAAAATATAAAAAATAAAAATATATTAAACAAAGTCCAAAAAAGATATAAAAATAACAAACTTAACTATATAAATTTAATACTAAATTAAAGAAAGTAATGAATAAAAGTTGAAATTAATTACACGGCGATATGTCAACAAATATTATTTTGAATTACTTTTGAATTGGGCCAAATTTTTTTTTTCCAGTTTTGAATTACATTAATTTTTAGTCATCTTCACCAAAGACCTAATAACCGCCCCGTAAAATTCAGAACTGTCCCTGAACTCACCAAAGAAAAACATCATGGTCACCTTACCTTTTTTTGGCTTATTCTCTTCCATTTTCCCTAGGAAACGTCCCCGAAACGTGTAGTCATCGTCCCCATTTCCTCGGAAACGTTTAGGCAACGCAACCATGGCGTTTCCGTCCCCAAACGTTTCCTACTCCATGCTTCTTGGCGTCCCCGTGCTTCTTAGAAAAAACCATCACCACCTCCAAAAATAGAACCTGCAAAAACTATGTATGTATGAAAGTCGTCTTTCTCCTAAACCTCCCGCAAATCCTTAAAGAGAGATAAACTAAAAGAGAGATAAAGAGGGGGGGGGAGAGAAGAAAAGAAGGTGGTTCGGGTGAGACGAGGAGGAATCCATGATGGCACTGAAACATTTTCGGGCGGCATATTGTTGCCAATCACACTGTTCCATGTGGACACGCCCCAGATCCTTTCCGTTTCTGACACTCATTAGCCTAAGAGCCGTAGCAATAATTTATTATTGATTTTATCTGCATTAGTTACCTGACTGTAGAGGACTATCCTAAAAGTTGGGTCTAGCCCAATGGTTTATGGGTCCAAAGGTATAAAAGCCCATGGAAGACCCTGAATGTCAACTATATAAAGGAGGCTTCACCTTCAATGAAAAGGCTCATCTCTTTCTCTCTCTCTCTCTCTACGCTAATCATACTTTCACTTACACTTAATGATTAAGCTCATCAATGGTGAACTGACTACTGACTTAAGCATCATAGGGTGGTCCAGATACCTCAGTCTCTGACCGCTTCTAACGAGTTTTCTCGGTTTTGTAGGTTTGGATGGATACGGATAAAACGAGGTGTGGTTAGATGATCCTCCCAGATTTTCATTCACCTGTGGAAATACAATCAGAAACAAGATGACCTAGATTTGTTTCTTCATTGGTGCCTATTGTGGGCTTGAACCTAACTATATTTATTCCCCCGGTGGATATGTCAGCAGGTAGGCAAGGGATACACATAGAAATCCTGCTTCATTCTCTGGGATAGGTCCTAGCAGTGGATCAATGTCCCCTTGTAGAACCAATCCAGGTTTCACGACATCCGTAACAACATCAATATATTCTTCCTTCTTTGGGTAGGTCCTAGCACCTCTGCACCACCCTTCGTACAAATTTCATCCACATGCCACATTTATACTACCCTATCTGCCATGTTGGGTGGACCCTTCGGGTTCCACAGATAACTTTGCTGGTTTCTCACAACCTTCATCAATGGTTGGTCCGGAGATAGTTTGTGAAGAACGACAACATGTAATGGCCGCTTTTGAACAATGGGCGTAAGTGTACAGGTTGTCTGATGTACGAGCACAATTGAACTTCAACAAAAATTCCCCGCCTACCACGGCACTATGCATGTGAACACATGGGTTCATAACACAACTAGTCCTTCGGTGTATACGTCAATAGTTGAGCAAGGGGTACACATAGAAATTCATGATAAGACAGATGATGCCATATGCAACGCATCGGAGGACATCACTAAACTAATTAGGCCAGATATTTAATTAAGAGATCTATATTCATGCCCAGCATCGCCCAAGCGAAGTTTCCTAGTAAACGAAAATGCCTTCTACGGTCAGAAAGTACTACGACAATTCTGATCCTAACGACCACCTGAACATCTTCTAGCAGCTGGAAAAATAGAGCGTTGGATCCTACCGATGAGGTGTCACATATTTGTTGTAACACTAGTAGGTTCAGCGAGACTTTGGTATGATAGTCTCCCAATGAGGGGAAATCGATGACTTCAAAGAGCTTATTGATAAGTTTAATTAACTTCATTTTAGTCAGCAGCGAAGGCATTTAAAGGATGTGGGTAATATCATGTACATACATAGAATAGATAACTAATCAATGGAGGATTACATTAAACGGTGTAACCAGGAAGCTTTACAAATTGATAGGGTAAGAGAGGATATCATGAAGTTGGGATTCACAAAAGGCGCAAGGTCGGATGAAGTTATAAGGTGTCATAATGGTATGCCCAAAACCTAGAATAGTGTTATGGCTATGGAGTGAGTAAAAGTGTTTGCGTGAACCGAGAAAACAATCTCCAACAACAAAGTTTTGGAGAAGCCAGATCAACGACATGATGCGAACAAACAGGGTGACAAAAAAAGAAATCGCGGGAACTCCTCATGGTCTCGGCCTCAATCATTGGGTCCGCTTTCATTCTCCAAGCAAGAAACCCCCACTCAGCATCACCTTTATCCATGAAATGACCGATGTCTTACACATGATTTGTTTCTTCACTTACCATAAATTTTTCATCATTTAGGTTGTGTGTTGTGGTTTTGGTTAGGGAATCAAGGATGTGTCACAT
Organism: Scalesia atractyloides; assembly: GCA_947069175.1. Classification (NCBI taxonomy): domain Eukaryota; kingdom Viridiplantae; phylum Streptophyta; class Magnoliopsida; order Asterales; family Asteraceae; genus Scalesia; species Scalesia atractyloides. The sequence continues at coordinate 37,258,707 of CAMTDV010000008.1, read as the reverse complement.
TGAATCGGGAGGAGTGGGAACACCACTCCCTTCCCTCTCCGCAAGAATTTTCGTGGTGCACAAGACCACCATCCCGATCATCTCGTGTGAAAAAACTAGCAAAATGTTAGATCCGTAGAGCCTAATCATAGTTAATTATACAAATTACGTGCATTTAGACTTAATTATGAATTAATTGAGTCCAGGAAGTCTAGCAATGTCTGGGAATGCATGAATATTTGCATTTAACACAATCGTGTTCGCCGTGTCGCGTTACGATGAAATCAATTTTAACAAACATTGGTGGATTATCCGGCTAACAAACTAATGTCATAACCGTTCCAATATGCCTGGAATGTTAAACCACTGACATTATTTCATGTTCGATGAAAACAATAGATAGAAACTTATATGAAATAAGTATAGATCCTAAGTGCCCGATAAAACACGCAAGCATTATTTTTGGTCCATTTTTAGCGACGGACTTATAGTTTTCACCAAACGACTACAAACACAGGATCGATAAGTGACAATGATTAACACTTAGTGCTATTAAGAACTATTAGACATTGTAAATATGTCTGTATAATAATTACCGATTATTAATGCGTAAATGACTGTTAATTGGTTTATAAGCACAACTAAGGGATAGTTTAGCATGAAATCACCATCTAGGCATGATCTAGTGAACTAGTTAACCTCATTTAGTGTTCTAATGCTAGATTACGCTCCTAATCACCATAATTAGTCTTAACAACTAAAATATCTTTAAACTTTATCCATGGAAGATCTAATTAGCCAATATAAAATCATCAACCCAATCCTCCCACCCTACCCCCATCATTTACGGCCCAAGAAGGGGGAGGGGGCACCTCTCTTCACCTTGCTTGCTTGCTTGAAGTGTTGATTATTAGGGCATGGCTCATGTTGACTAAGTAGGGTGATGTATGAAAGGATAAAAAGGAACACAACACTTAGGAACTTGTCATTTTTTTACACTCAACAAAAGAAACAACAACAAACATTCTTTCTTTCCCTTTCTCTTACCTACGGCCTCCCCACCTCCCTTCTATTCTTTTATTTTCAAACTTCAAACAACCATTCCAAGGGTTTCCAAGACTAATACAAGGTGCTACAAGGTGTCAAGTCACATAAGGAAGGTTGTTCTTACACACTTGTGAAGTTTTCTCTTTTATTTTCTGCAAAGATTGTTCTCCCCTAGCCTAGTGCTAGTAGTAAGCTCTTTGTTCTTACTCTTAAGTTTGATTTAGTTTAGAAGTTCAAGGATTCACCAAGAAACTTGTTAAGACACTTGAAGGGTCTTAAAAGAAACACAATATACTTTAAGTAATGTTGGTGATTTGTGATGATCTTGAAGTTGATTATGCTAGTATACTTGTTTAGACTCATGATATGGTGATTAAAAGTGCTTTCATGTTTACTAAGTGTAGAAGTGGATTGAACTTGTTTAAGAAGAAAGATGATCATGGAAATTGTTCTTGAATATTTTAGGTTTTATATAATTTTTATTTCCATGGATCTTTTAAAAAGTATAGAAATGTTGTTGATGATGATGGGATAATGATCTAGGGTTATCATGTTAAAAGTTATAAAGTTAATAAGTTTAAGATAAGATAATATATGGTAAATTAAGGTTTAGAAAAACATTGGATATATATATATATATATATATATATATTCGTAAAAATGTGGATATATGTATATACCTTCTTGACATACGTTATATAAGAAATGAGATTTAGGACAGATACACAAGGTTATGTGGAAAAACGGGTTTTTAAAGCCTAGGGGTATTTCCGGTATAAATACATTATTTGGACAAAATCTGGGTTTTCGCTAAAACGGTAAAAATACAGATATGTGGACATAGTTTGGGTGAAAAATATATATTACAAACCTATTTTAAAATATATATATATATTTTCGAAGTAATTATGAAAGTATATATTTTTCCGTGTCATTATATAATGTATATATATTTTCGAACCGATTGCAAAAATATAATATTTTCTAAGTGGTCATAAGAATATATCTTTCTAAAATATATTTTCCGGAAAACCAACAAACTTTTAAGTGTGAAATGGTTAAAGGATAAATCTATAAATTTTACATAAATGTGCCTATATATATCTTAACATGCTTAGTAAATACAAGTATATATGTATATATATACACGGAAATTAAACAAGGCGTTCATGACAACAAACTGGTTTTCGGTGAATAAACATAACTAATAGGAATACTGCATTTTAATAATCCTAACTATTCATTGTTGGCCACCAACAATACCAACTTCAAAAATAACCATTAGAAGTCCCAACTATTGGCCTCCAATGGACCTTGATTAATAGAACCCTAATGTCGTTAGTCTACGATCGCCGAAAAACCGTTTTTGGCTACATAAAGGTTCCTAAAGATCCGATCTAAGGTCACAAAGAGGTTTCGGACAAAAATGTTGAGTTTTCTGGCCAAAAGGTTGAGTTTTCCGGCCAAAAGGAGTTTTCCGACGACTTCAATAATTGGGTTTTTACTAGAAAAAGGTTCCTAAAGGTTTGTAATAAGGTTACAAAGAGGTTTGGGATGAAAAGGTTGAGTTTTCTAGCCAAAAAAGTTTTTTCAGGCGACTGAGACTAACGACGTTAGGGTTCTGTTAGCCAGGATCCATTGGAGGCCAATATGTTAATAGTTGGGACTGTCAATAGTTATTTTTGAATTCAGGATTGTTGGGGGCCAACGGTGAATAGTTGAGATTATTAAAATCAAATATTCCTAAATAATATTAACGATATTATTTTTACTACTTATCGGACATGCAGGAAGTTTATTTATGATTAGTAGAGAATAAAATATTCTTGGTTATGGTCAAACTACCAATTTGTGGAATGATATTTCACGAGATAAAAATAATGTATTTTGACGTAAAAATATGTACTTTTATAGATCAGAATAATCGTGTGCCGACACGGATTCATACAAAGGGCAGTCCCCGGATACAATACAAATAAGTGTATGTATATATGTGTGATATTATACATGTATGAACATTCAGATAATCACCAACCAACATGTCATAGTGAACAAGATATTTGGAAACAAAAATTACATTAAGTCTTACCAAGAATTGGTGAAAGACTTGTACACAAAACATACAAAGTTAGGCCTTAGTGTCCTATTAAATTAGGACACTTGTAGGTCAGAAACATTACATCGGACATTCGGATTTGCTAGTTGCACGGAACGCAAATTGTACCAAATGTGGTAACAAAGGTCATAACTGTAGAAGCTGCAAAGGCCAAGGAGGTGCTGCCAACCCGCTCAACAACTAGTTTCACAAAACTCAACACAGGGTGCACCACAACCTATTCAAGGCTGATGTTTATGCAGTTCATTTCATGTTTCTCTGCTTTAAGACAATGTTTGTTTGTATGGTGTGTTTTTAAGACAATGTTGGCTTGTATGTTTTCATGATAATGTTGGTTTATATTTTAAGACAACGTATGTTTGGTATGTTATAAAATAGTTGACTACAGAAAGTCAAAGAAAGTCACAATGAGTTTGATGTTTGGAAACAATTGACTACACAAATTCAAAGATGATAACAAGCATTTTGATGTTTGTAAGTCCCAAATTCACTACGGATCACAATGTTTGTAATTGATAAACACACAAAAACCTATTGATTAGGTGTTTGAGTGATAAAAGTAAGAAAAGAAAGTAGAAGATGAAGAATCTTGATGATGTGTGTGAATCAACAAATTTGGATTTGAAATCCCATGATGTTTGTTACTGATTTAGAGCCTGGATATTACTGATTTGATGCACAAAACACAACAAAAATCATAATAAACACACACCTAGTCCAAGAAACTTGGAATGCTAGGTTATGGGAGATTTCTATATATAATACGGCTACCCTGCGATAATTATAATTACACAGGGTAATTAATTACGCTGCTTCTGATACAAACTTACTAAAAAACCTTACAATTTCACCCCTTTAACTATCTAGCTATTACAAAAAGTCCTTAAACATTAAACTCGAATACCAACGGTCCCAAAATGTTCTAACAATATCCCCCTAGACTGTTGCGTATTTGAGAGTCTTAATTCTTTGTTTTGGACCTTGGGGCTTGCTGAGGAGTCTTCTGCATCTTTCGGTTTTGAGGTTTGAGTGACATCAGCTTCACAAGTTTATTGCGGGTTCTCCTTAGTGACTTCATATGTGGATGAAGTCGGAGGTGATATTTCTTGAATGTCTGATTCACATGAAGGATCCTTGTCTTTTGGAGCAGATGATTGAGGTGCAGCTGATTTCTCAACTTCTTTCTTCTTTCAAGCTTCGTCACGCTCCTCCTGTTCTTCAATTCGAAATAGGATCTCCATCATCATAGTCTCTCTTTCTTGTGCCCTTTCTACAACTCGTTGAAAGAGCATCCCTTCTTCCAGATATTCATTTCCAGCTCCCACGTTAATGTTGTGCCAATAGAGAATGTTTAGGTCAGATAAGCAAAACATAAACACATCCATTGGATCAAAGATTCTGATGTCTTCGTTATTGTTTAATCTGATAACAACCTTGCCAGTTTTTCCATCATAAAACAATTTCTTGAAATTAGTAAGCATAACCGGCTGTTCTAGAGGTATCTTCACTCTGATGACGACCTTTGTTGGATTGATGACCCATTTTTCCTTTGCCTGTGATTGGGTCTTTTGTTTTGTGGACACCTTTTGCCTTGGTCTTCTAGGCTTGAAAATCGTTAAACCTCTTATGCATTCACGTAGCAGGAGTCTTTTGAATTCTAACCCAATTTTGCTGTTAGTTGGATTTATCATTTCTAGCATACCCAGCTCATGTGTCACACCCCGACCCGCAGCGGAATAAGAGTCGGGGCATAATTGGGTTATCACCAAAGCTCATGATATTTACTAATATGTTTCATATTTATTAAAGTCAAAATTATATTCTCAATAATCCAAACATGTCCATACAAATACAAAGAAAAATATCCAAACTAAACAATCCAAGCTCTAAACCAGTTTATTCTTCTAAGCCAATCCTATGTGTTTCTTGTTGCAGCTGGTTCACCTGTATCATGTGTAAAAATGGGGGTTTTTGGGTCAACATAAGTTGGCGAGTGAACCTTGTTAGATAAACATTTATTATTGATTTATTGTTATTTTTATCAAGGAAAAATTGTGCAATTGTCATATGTGAGCAAATGTAAATAATCAAACAATAGCAAATAACAACCACAAACTATAACATACAATAACATACAATAGCATATGAACTTGCATGAATATATAACATGAATGAAACTGTATATGTTGGCAACGTCACGTTCACGCTCATAATGTAATGGGGAACGGACGGCCTATGATGAATGTCTGTGCGATCAAGGCTCAATCAAACGGAGCCGATCGTATGTTGGCAACGCCAGGTTCACGCTCATAATGTAATGGGGAACTGCTCAACGCTCATAATGTAATGGGGAGTGGCGGCCTATGAAATTGCATGTACTGAAAATAATAAATTAAATCTAAACAATAACCACACAACAATTGATACAAGCTGAATACACATTTGTTCATGATATGATGTATGCACAATGATTTAAATATAATAATTGGTAAGACACATGATACACCCCAAAAACGTGATTAAAAACGGGGAATTTTGTAGAGATTCACTCACATTGGGTGCGTTCGGTTGGAGATGATGAGATGCGCACGAGTTGGAAGGATTGAACAACGAGAATTAACTAACCTAAATAATAACGGAAAGTATAGTTAATGAGTGGATTTTATTAATAATTTTAATAGGATTTTTAGATATATTTTTGTGGGTTTAAGGCTATTTCCTATCTTTAAAAACATTATTTTTAAGTATTTTTAATTGATTTTTGAATTAAATTAAATAAATAAAAATATAAAAATATGTTGACTTTTGCGTTGACCATTGACCGTTGACCGTTTGACCGGTTCTATTGTGTACATGTATGCGCCGGGCAGGACTCGAACCCGAGACCTCCCGTTCGCGTGCACGCAGCTCCACCAACTGAGCTACGTGTCTAACCCGAAATAATTCCGTTTTTAATTATATTTATATACTAACTCAGTTTATTCAAAATTCTTTTATTTTCAAAAAATGTTTTAAATCATCGAACCGGTGCTGTCAACAGGTCTCGAACCCGGGACCTGTGCTTTAACGTTACTCACAGTCCACCGCTGGACTGTGTGTCTAACTTGGTTAATATACAGATTTTTATTATACTTAACATCTAATTACGAAAAGGATCCGGTTCATTTAGAAAAAGAACATTTTAATTACAGAGGGTGTGTGTGTATCAAGGATCGAACTTGCGACGTGTGATATGTATGTGCACACAGTCCACCGCTGGACTGTGTGTCTAACCCGAGATAATATCCAAATTATAATAAACTTATAATCAACCTACTTCGTCTTCTTCGTTACCGAATTACAGTTTACGATTTCTCTGTTGTTTCTTGTTTAATTCAATTGACAAACATTCAATAGACTAATATGAAATGGCAGAGACGATTTTTAGAAGTAAACATACCAGAGAACGATTTATCTCAGAATTCCGGCAAGTCGTCGGCTCAGTTTTTCCGGATTTCGACTGAACGAATAAATTAACAGTTTTGATTAGCTAAGTGAGGAATTGAAGTATTAAACAAGAGTTATCAGAAGGTTTGAATGTCTATACCGTTTTACAGCTGAAGATAAGGATTTTCAGAAGTTTTCCGGCGAGCGGGAATTACCCGATAACGACGTCTGAAATTGATTCCGATTGAAGGGTTTGAGTTAGCAATAGCTTAATAATTGATAGACAACGAAAGAATTGAGAGACTTACTGATTTGATGGAAAACACGGTTTTCCGGCGAAAGTCCGGTGAGTTCAAATAGCTTCTCCGGCGGACTGAAAGTTGTGCGAAAATGCAATTGAAGGTTGGCAGAGTGTGTTTGGGTCGCGAGAGAGGACAAAGATTGAAGTAATTCAGGAATTGAAAGTTTTCGGTTATTAAAACCGATTCACTCTAGAATTCAAGTTCATTCAAAGCAAAATTGATTGGAGTTGTCGGTGTAGCGGTTATAATCAGTAAACCGCGAACAATCAAACGTCTTTGGACGTTTGGTGACCGATTTCGGTTACAGTTGGCGTAACCAGCTTGATTTACGGTTGACTATAAAACTTAATTGTTTCCTAGAACTTACAGAAAACATCAAGTGGCGGAGTGGTTGTATGTGTGTGATAAGACTTTGAGATTAAACCCGGCTGACCCGGGTTCGAGTCCCGGCAGCCTAATTTTCTTTTTAATTATTTTATTTTTACTTTTTATCAATTATAACTTTTATATTCTAATTTGTTTATTAATTATGCATCATAAAAAAATAAAATGGACATAAATACGCAACGAAACATTTATAACTTGATATTCGATTATAAACGGAGCGGGTTTGGAAAACCCGTTTTTGACAAATGTTACAGTATCCCCTACTTTTTGGAATTTCGTCCCGAAATTTAAGTAGTAGTAGTAGGAAAAAGATGCGGGTATTTTTCGCGCATTGAGGCTTCACGTTCCCAAGTAAACTCAGGTCCTCGTTTCGACTCCCAGCGTACCCTAACAATTGAAATGCGACTTCGTCGAAGACGATTTTCTCCGAAGTCCATGATCTCAACTGGTCTTTCAACAAAATGCATAGATTCATCAATTTGAATATCTTCCAGAGGAATATGGAGGTTCTCATCAGCGAGGCACTTCTTCAAGTTTGATACGTGGAATGTGGGATGAATCCTGTTGAGTTCTTCTGGTAGATCAAGCTTGTATGCTACAGGTCCTACTCTTTCGAGTATCTTGAAAGGTCCTACGTAGCGTGGTGCTAGCTTGCCTTTTTTACCAAAACGAACTACTCCCTTCACGGTGATACTTTTAAAAGTACATGATCGCCAATGTTAAACTCCAAAGGCTTCCGTCGTTTATCTGCATAACTCTTTTGACGACTTTGAGCCGCTAGAAGATTGTTTTGAATTTGATGGATCTTGTCTGTGGTTTCTTGAATTAATTCTGGACCAGTGATTTGAGCTTCCCCAATTTCGTGCCAACATACTGGAGATCGGCACTTACGACCATATAAAGCTTCAAAAGGTGCCATGTCGATGCTTGAATGATAGCTGTTGTTGTATGAAAATTCAACTAATGGTAGATGAGCGTCCCAATTTCCCTTGAAGTCTATGACACATGCTCGAAGCATATCTTCAAGAGTTTGAATGGTGCGTTCAGATTGTCCATCAGTTTGAGGATGATAAGCGGTACTGAGATCTAATCGTGTACCCAAAGCGGCTTGTACTGCTTGCCATGTTCGTGAAGTGAAACGACCATCACGATCTGAAATAATGCTTAACGGTACACCATGACAGCTTACGATTTCGCTGATATAAATACGAGCTAGCTTTTCGTTCTTGAAATCTTCGCGGATAGGAATAAAGTGAGCTGATTTTGTAAGACGATCAATGATTACCCATATAGTGTCATACCCACCAGAAGTGCGAGGTAACCCGGTAATGAAGTCCATGGTTATGTTTTCCCACTTCCATACAGGTATTCCAGGTTGGACCAAAAGTCCTGAGGGTCTTTGGTGTTCAGCTTTCACCTTGGAACATGTAAGGCACTTGGAAACAAAAACAGCAATATCCTTTTTCATTCCAGGCCACCAATAGGTGTATCGAAGGTCTTGATACATCTTATCGGCTCCTGGGTGTATAGAGTATCGTGTTTTGTGAGCCTCATTCATAAGAAATTCACGAAGGTTGTTGTGGTCAGGAATCCATATGCGATCTAGATAGTACAGAATACCGTCAGATTTAGTTTCAATTTTAAGTTTAGCTCCACAGGACAGCTCCTTTCGTACGTCGTCTTCCGTTACTGAAACATGTTGGGCTTCTCGAATTTGATCTTTAATGTCAGTTATGATTTGCGAACATAGAAGATGAATGGAGTTCGCATAACCCTTTCGACTGAGTGCATCAGCCACCACATTTGCTTTGCCAGGGTGGTACCGAATTTCACAGTCGTAGTCATTTATAAGCTCGACCCATCTTCGTTGCCTCATGTTTAACTCCTTTTGATTGAAGATATGTTGAAGACTCTTGTGGTCAGTGTATATTTCACACTTAGTACCGTAGAGATAATGTCTCCATATCTTAAGAGCGAACACAACGGCTCCAAGTTCTAGGTCATGGGTGGTGTAGTTCTTCTGATGAGTCTTGAGTTGTCTCGAAGCATAAGCTATAACCTTTCCTCTTTGCATTAGAACACAGCCTAGTCCTTGCCCTGACGCGTCGCAATAAACCACGAAGTCATCACAACCTTCAGGAAGAGTGAGGATTGGTGCATCACAGAGTTTTTGTTTAAGGGTTTGGAAGGCTTCTTCTTGTTTGGGTCCCCATATGAAGGGTTTTCCCTTATGAGTTAAAGCTGTGAGTGGTACAGCAATGCGAGAGAAGTTTGAAATGAAACGGCGATAATAACCAGCCAAACCAAGGAATGATCTTACTTCAGTTAGTGTACGTGGCGCTTGCCATTCTTGTACCGCTTTGATCTTTGAGGGGTCGACATGTATTCCCTTGTCATTGACTACATGTCCAAGGAATTGTACCTCTTTTAACCAGAATTCGCATTTGGAGAATTTGGCGTAAAGCTTTTCATTCTCTAGGAGTGTAAGGATGAGTCGAAGATGCCGTTCATGATCAGACTTAGACTTTGAATAAATGAGAATGTCGTCGATGAAGACTATAACAAAACGATCGAGATAAGGTTTGCAGACTCTGTTCATTAGATCCATGAAGACAGCTGGAGCGTTGGTTAAACCAAATGGCATGACCATGAATTCATAATGACCATAACGAGTTCGAAAAGTGGTCTTTGGGACGTCTTCTTCATGTACTCTAAGTTGATGATAACCAGATCGAAGGTCGATTTTTGAAAAACAGCTGGCGCCTTGAAGTTGGTCAAGAAGATCATCAATGCGAGGTAATGGATAGCGATTCTTGATTGTTAACTTGTTGAGTTCTCTGTAGTCGATGCAAATGCGAAACGATCCATCTTTCTTCTTCACAAAAAGGACAGGTGCACCCCAAGGCGAGGAGCTAGGACGTATGAATCCTTTGTCAGTCAACTCTTGCAATTGACTGGCTAGCTCTTGCATTTCAGAGGAGGCTAACCTATAAGGAGACTTTGCAACTGGTGTAGCACCAGGTATAAGATCAATGCAAAATTCGACTTCTCTCACTAGAGGAAGTCCTGAAATGTCGTTAGGAAAAACTTGCGGGAAATCTTTTACTACTGGGATGTCTTCGAGTTTCTTCTCCATGTTTCCCTTTTTGAGGACATGGGTTAAAAATGCGACATAATTATTGCGAAGATATTTTTGGGCTTGAAGACAGGACATTAATCTGAGCCCTTTCGATGGGGTTTCTCCAAAGATTCGTAGAGTCTGACCGTTTGGAAGAGGAATGCGTATAAACTTCTCGCGGCATACAACTTCAGCCTGATGTTGGCTGAGCCAGTCCATACCAATTATAATATCAAAGCTTCCCAACTTCATAGGAATGAGGTCAACTGGAAAATCGTGGTCGTTTAAGGTGAGAGTACAGTTGCGTATAATAGAGTTTAATGAGACCGGTTTCCCGTCAGCAACTTCTACTGTTATGGATTCCATGAGCTTATCACGATTTTGGTTTAGGATGGGTTCAAACTCTAAAGACACAAAACTTTTATACGCGCCAGTATCAAACAACATGGATGCATAACTACCATTGATAAGGAACGTACCTTTAACCACATTGCTGTCATCTCTAGCCTGATTAGCGTTGATGTTGAAAGCTCTTCCTCTTGCAGGTGGAGGAGCTTGGTTAGCTTGATTCACCGGATTGGCTTGGGCTTGAGCATGAATAATGTTCACCAACCTTGGACAAGTGTTTCTAAAGTAACTTGGGTCTCCACAATTGTAGCAAGCCCGCATAGGATGTACCATGGGATAGTTGGGTTGGTAGTATGATTGGGCTAAATGTTGGGTAGGTGGTAGTAGTAGGGGTTGTTGGGCTTGACCCATTATTTGTTGGTGGGTTTGGGTTGAAGGCTGGTGGCGGTTCGTTCACTGAGGTATGCGACAGGTTTGAACAGTATGACCTGCGCGACCACAGCCGGTGCAATGTTGGCAGGGATGATCAGGAAAATGGTGGTATTGGCAACGGTTGCATTTTGGTAATGGGCCAGAGTATGGTCTTTTGTATGGTGCAGGTGAAGGGGCAACTTGGGTAATGGGTGCAGCAGGGATAGGGAAATTGGTTTGTGTGACAGCGAAGTTTCTGGTGTTACGCTTCCTCTTGTTAGCAAACTTAGAGGAGGAGGTGGAATGGTTTGAAGTTTAGCCCTCAACGGGGGCTTTCTTTTTCTCTTCTTTAAACTTACCGTTGCGAATTCGATTCTCGGTCAGTTCAGTAGCTAGTTCCATAGCAGCTTCAAGTGTTGCTGGTGAAGTGCTGAGAACTGAATCTTGAATTTTCGAGGGGAGACCTCGAATATAATGCTCGATTAAGCGGTAAACTGGGGTGAACAAGTTAGGGACCATTTGGTTCAACTCTAAGAACCTCTTGTTGTAGGAAGTATGATCTCCCTCCTTTTGCTTCAAAGAATGAAATTCGTCCTCCAACTTTTTAATCTCACTCCTAGGACAGAATCGCCTCGTCATGATTTCCCTTAACTCCTCCCACGTTAAGGCCATAGCATCTTCAATTCCCCTCTTACCCTTTTCAGTATTCCACCAGGTAAGAGCTACCCCAAATAATCTCCCGGTCGCGTATCGAACCTTGCGATCATCGGGACAATCGCAGTTGAGGAAGGTGTTTTCCATTTCCTCAAACCAGTGGAGGAGAGCAGTGACACCTTCGGTCCCTTCAAATTTAGGAGGATCGCAAGACTTGAAATGTTTATATGAGCACTTTTTGGTAGGCGGGTTGCCGATGTCCTGGTTTTCTTGCTGAGGAGGATTAGTGGGATTTGTGGCGAGAGCTTGTTGTACTTGAACCACAATGTCAGGAAGCACCGCGGCCATTTGTTTTGCGATTTGAGTGGCCAAGCGTTCGTGAGACCTTCCTGATCTTTTACCCCCTCGTTGTTGTCTAGCCGACATCTACAGGAACATACATAAGAAGATTGTGAGTTTATGGAGTCTTTTTAGGTGTCATGTGTCTTAAAGAAAATGAAAATAACATAAATATCAATAATGCAACTACATCCATAGGATGTCTTAGGTTTGCTCATGTTGGGCCTCAAATGTCCCCCATACCTTCACCTGTATAGTCATGTGGGCCCCATGTCTATTGGCTTGGTAGGATTCACATTAGTATTGGCGATTTAACACTCGCATCACCCGAATGAAAACCACAAAATATGTTTACAAGATGTATGGTCGGAATGTGTCCAGGTGTAGACACAATGACAACTCAAAGTGGGGTTATCTCACACGACGTTTGATATAGCATGCTTTGACCTAATAGGTACTTCGTACTCTCATCGTTAGTCCCCAGGTAGGCAAACTGGTCCTTTATTTTGGATTTTTACGAATGCCAGCCTAGACAGGACGTTCCGACTACCGGTACTTGTACCCTTCCAGTTACTACACGCCCGTCATGAGAACTCACTTTGATGTGATTTGAAAATACAAAAATCATTGTAAAAACAATCATGAAAATGATGTGATGTGTGCTTTCATTGATATGATATGTTATGAGAATATGATTCATGATAGGCATTATATACTAATATGTACTTATGAACATGCTTGCATAACATTGAATGTAACACTAAACATAAAACATATAAACATCATGAATTTTGCATGTAACACACAAAAATCTTAAAAATTTCTAATCAACTATAGTATAGGCTCTAAGGGTCTAATAACCTATCCTATATCCCTATAAACCTGGCTCTGATACCAATCTGTCACACCCCAACCCGCAGCGGAATAAGAGTCAGGGCATAATTGGGTTATCACCAAAGCTCATGATATTTACTAATATGTTTCATATTTATTAAAGTCAAAATTACATTCTTAATAATCCAAACATGTCCATACAAATACAAAGAAAAATAGCCAAACTGAACAATCCAAGCTCTAAACCAGTTTATTCTTCTAAGCCAATCGTATGTGTTTCTTGCTGCAGCTGGTTCACCTGTATCATGTGTAAAAATGGGGGTTTTTGGGTCAACATAAGTTGGCGAATGAACCTTGTTAGATAAACATTTATTATTGATTTATTGTTATTTTTATCAAGGAAAAATTGTGCAATTGTCATATGTGAGCAAATGTAAATAATCAAACAATAGCAAATAACAACCACAAACTATAACATACAATAACATACAATAGCATATGAACTTGCATGAATATATAACATGAATGAAACTGTATATGTTGGCAACGTCACGTTCACGCTCATAATGAAATGGGGAGCAGACGGCCTATGATGAATGTCTGTGCGATCAAGACTCAATCAAACGGAGCCGATCGTATGTTGGCAACGCCAGGTTCACACTCATAATGTAATGGGGAACTGCTCAACGCTCATAATGTAATGGGCAGCGGCGGCCTATGAAATTGCATGTACTGAAAATAATAAATTAAATCTAAACAATAACCACACAACAATTGATACAAGCTGAATACACATTTGTTCATGATATGATGTATGCACAATGATTTAAATATAATAATTGGTAAGACACATGATACACCCCAAAACGTGATTAAAAACGGGGAATTTTGTAGAGATTCACTCACATTGGGTGCGTTCGGTTGGAGATGATGAGATTTGCACGAGTTGGAAGGATTGAACAACGAGAATTAACTAACCTAAATAATAACGGAAAGTATAGTTAATGAGTGGATTTTATTAATAATTTTAATAGGATTTTTAGATATATTTTTGTGGGTTTAAGGCTATTTCCTATCTTTAAAAACATTATTTTTAAATATTTTTAATTGATTTTTGAATTAAATTAAATAAATAAAAATATAAAAATATGTTGACTTTTGCGTTGACCGTTGATCGTTTGACTGTTTGACCGGTTCTATTGTGTACATGTATGCGCCGGGCAGGACTCGAACCCGAGACCTCCCGTTCGCGTGCACGCAGCTCTACCAACTGAGCTACGTGTCTAACCCGAAATAATTCCGTTTTTAATTATATTTATATACTAACTCAGTTTATTCAAAATTCTTTTATTTTCAAAAAATGTTTTAAATCATCGAACCGGTGCTGTCAACAGGTCTCGAACCCGGGACCTGTGCTTTAACGTTACACACAGTCCACTGCTGGACTGTGTGTCTAACTTGGTTAATTTACAGATTTTTATTATACTTAACATCTAATTACGAAAAGGATCCGGTTCATTTAGAAAAAGAACATTTTAATTACAGAGGGTGTGTGTGTATCAAGGATCGAACTCGCGACGTGTGATATGTATGTGCACACAGTCCACCGCTGGACTGTGTGTCTAACCCGAGATAATATCCAAATTATAATAAACTTATAATCAACCTACTTCGTCTTCTTCGTTACCGAATTAAAGTTTACGATTTTTCTATTGTTTCTTGTTTAATTCAATTGACAAACATTCAATAGACTAATATGAAATGGCAGAGACGACTTTAGAAGTAAACATACCAGAGAACGATTTATCTCAGAATTCCGGCAAGTCGTCGGCTCTGTTTTTACGGATTTCGACTGAACGAATAAATTAACAGTTTTGATTAGCTAAGTGAGGAATTGAAGTATTAAACAAGAGTTATCAGAAGGTTTGAATGTCTATACCGTTTTACAGCTGAAGATAAGGATTTTCAGAAGTTTTCCGGCGAGCGGGAATTACCCGATAACGACGTCTGAAATTGATTCCGATTGAAGGGTTTGAGTTAGCAATAGCTTAACAATTGATAGACAACGAAAGAATTGAGAGACTTACTGATTTGATGGAAAACACAGTTTTCCGGCGAAAGTCCGGTGAGTTCAAATAGCTTCTCCGGCGGACTGAAAGTTGTGCGAAAATGCAATTGAAGGTTGGCAGAGTGTGTTCGGGTCACGAGAGAGGACAAAGATTGAAGTAATTCAGGAATTGAAAGTTTTCGGTTATTAAAACCGATTCACTCTAGAATTCAAGTTCATTCAAAGCAAAATTGATTGGAGTTGTCGGTGTAGCGGTTATAATCGGTAAACCGCGAACAATCAAACGTCTTTGGACGTTTGGTGACCGATTTCGGTTACAGTTGGCGTAACCAGCTTGATTTTCGATTGAATATAAAACTTAATTGTTTCCTAGAACTTACAGAAAACATCAAGTGGCGGAGTGGTTGTATGTGTGTGTGATAAGACTTTGAGATTAAACCCGGCTGACCCGGGTTCGAGTCACGGCAGCCTAATTTTCTTTTTAATTATTTTATTTTTACTTTTTATCAATTATAACTTTTATATTCTAATTTTTTTATTAATTATGCATCATAAAAAAAATAAAATGGACATAAATACGCAACGAAACATTTATAAATTGATATTCGATTACAAACGGAGCGGGTTTGGAAAACCCGTTTTTGACAAATGTTACATCATGAGCATCCCACATTGGTAAAGTTTGCGTGCCAAGACTAGTTCAAAAGTACTGAATCACCCGACTTTTCTTTTCACGATGAACATTCCTTTAAAATCGAAGTACTTCCATCCAATGATTCTATCGGTCACATCTGTCTTTTCAATTGTTATAACTTGATAGAAATCTAGAATTTTCTCCCATTCTTTCTTAAACCATTCGGTGTGTTCTAGGGCAACTTCTTTTCCTGCATTGGTATCATACATCACATCCTCCTCGAGCCCCCACTCAACAAACTTGGAGGGCATTTCATATCTATCCACCTCCTTCTTTTCAATGTCTCCGTCATCTTCATCAACCATTGCTAATTCAAGTTTCTTTTTCTTCTTTCTTAAACTTGTCGAAGTTGAACAAGTCTTCAACATTGTATTTTAGTTCTAGGTTTGCGGTGGCGGACAATTATTGTAGTATGTCATATATCTTGATCATTCTTGAGTTTTGAAATCTTAGAAAGTTTGTTTGCTCTGCTACAAATCCATGCATATCTCTGTTTTTCTTCTTCAAATATTTGAATTTATCATTTAGCACATTGGTGTCATTGACCTGGTTCTTTAAAAGACAGAATTCTTTGGCAAGATATGAACCGATTTCTTTGGATAAATTGTTCAATAGCTCCTAAAATTAGTTCTTTGTGTTGAGTAAGATTTTGAAAAAGATAACATAGTTGAATACAAAAAAAGATTATATACTTTTGATCACCCATCGCCCAACGTATTGATAAATACGTTGGGAAATTATTTACCCCACCCTTACATTAAGGATAAGGTTTGGATTTTGAAATCTTTCAACGAAACGTTAGTTAAATATGCTTGAAAATTTCTAATTTTCTCGAAAAGTGTGCCCGTCTTTGGGGAAATCCATGCAAAAACAAAAAATAATTTTGAGAAAAATAAAAATTGGACAATCTGGACACATGAATTTATTTTTCAACCGAGGGATCCTTTTTTACTATTTCTTTTTGTTTGATGCTTCTTGACTTTCCTACAAAAGATCATACCGGTAACACTTGTCAATTTCTTATATTATTTTTGTTTTTGACCAATCGAGGCACAAGAAAAACTATCATTATATTTGTCCCTTTAAATCTATGCATCCTTCTTTTAACATGCTTTCAGTCAGAATTTTATCATGTTGTGGTAATATTGACAAAAATGTCAATGGACCCCACTCGAGCTAGGAAAATAGAATACTATGCTTGTGAGTCCCACATCAGGACATACCCCTGCGATCAAGGTCTGCTCAAAGCTTCCTCATAATGGATGAATATATTGATTTCATTTATTTGAAAGTTACAAAGTCAGGACATTGGTGAACAAGTATGCACTTTCGTACAATCAAAGCGAGCAATGTTGATCTGACTAGGATTAGGCAGATACCTCATTGTGGTACGATTACTTTTGAATGACTCATTTAGGTGAGCTTCTTCATTTGCAGGGTTTTTGGCCTCTTTGGCTCTTTTTAAAATATCATAATGTGTCTAGGTCTGCATACATCTATATGTAACAGAAAAGCGACTATGATATCCCCGAATGATTAATCAACATAAAGACCCGGAATCGTAGACTTTGGCAATCTATCAACGCAAGATTTAAGACCATTAATCTATATGCCGCAACGTGTTACCCACAAGATACACAATAATGGGTATCCAGAATTTTTATGTGATCTTTTATCTTTGTCGCCTAATCGTGGTTTAGTTGTAGATGTTGCTGAATCTACTAACACATCGTTGCTTGGTACCCCGATTCTACTTGCTTTTTTGTTTCAAAGGTAGACAAAGTATTAGCAGTTTTCTATTATTTCTTTCATAACCAGGTGTCAAGAAGAGATCAATTTTTAGTTTTTTTTTTTTTAAATTTTATAGTTTTCTTCCCCCCTAAAATTTTTATGTTCAAATGTCCAGTATCCGAAAAATAAATTTTAACATTTAGAAAATGTTTTTGATGGGCACGACTTCAAGAGATATGTTTATTATAGAAAACTTTTTTTAAGAAATAAAAGATAGAGTATTAATGTATTGCAAAATACATCTATTATCATGTATAGTTTGTACAATTTTCATTTCGTTTATTTCGATTTTTAGGTAGATATAGTTTCTTTTGATAGTGTTTTTGTTTGTAGGTCCCGGTTGCTGAAAAGTTGAAGAAAACGCTTAAAATCTGCTGGAAAAGAGTTAGCCGCGAAAATCGGGTCGTGTCGTAGATGAACGGGAAAGAAAATTTAGAATTCTGTGAAAAAAGTACAAGTCACGCTATGCGATCGTGAAGGGATTAGACCGTCATGCTATGCGACAAGGGTTTAAATCGAGACAATTTTGTTGTTGTTATTGGATTCCTGCTGAAAACATATATAAACATCATTATCATGCACAAAGTAACCTAGTTACGAACCAGCAGCAACTTGGGTGAAAATTGGACATCTTTTGGAGCGTTTTTGAGAGCTTGAAGCAACCGGTTGAAGTTTGGAAACTTAGGAAATCATCTGGGTCATTGTCATACTATTCGGGTGTCTTTATTCTTCATTTCTTACTTGATTATGTTTCTAGTTATTAAAGATACTTCTTATGTGATTTGTTCGATGACTATGATTGGCTAGATCTTTTATACTACCTAGATTGGATGATTGGTTTGTAAAGTTTTGATTTTAATTATGGATATTTAGTTATTTATGGATTATTTGCGAAAGTAGTCGAGTCGGTTATTGTTTTGATGTATATGCATGCTTAAAAGTGTTTGAATATTGTTTATCGCTTCGTGTGAGTCATGGTGGATCTTTCACATAATAGGTTCATGCTAGATTATGATATTATTTTGTAATCTTTAAGGTTAATTGGCCAATTCATCTTAGAAGCGGTAATCGGTAATTAAATAAGTTTTAGTGTTCTACTAATCTCAATAGCTGTGAGGTGTGAGGTTATTGTTAGGTCTAAATTATTAAATTGCTAGTTAGGAGCTTCGTGAGGAGTCTAAACTAGTTTACCGTTTGACCGTTGTCTAACAAGTCTAATCAAGAACCCAAGTCTATCCTAGGTTTATAGCCTGTGAGGGAGTAAGTCAAATTAGGGTACTTTTGTAAACCACTTAGATAGCCTGTGAGGGAGTCTAGACCAACCGATGTTCGTAACAACCTCTAGAGTGCCATAGTGTCTTCCTGACAAGGGTCGGGGTTCTTGTTTGGTATTTCGACAGGTTTAGGATTAGAAGATTCCGGTTCCATAATAACTAATATCCTAAAAATATCCTTACTAATGCAAACCAGGATTCCAGTCTAGGTAGTTGTGAGTTTAGTTTGTGCATAGTTAATTTAGTTAATTAATTTTAATTAATCTACAATTCTTAGGATATTTAGAAACGCCCCCCCCCCAAAAAAAAAAGAACATAAAAACGGTTAGTGGCGTGTCAGTGTCAGTCTAGATAGAGTCGTTAGCGTAGTTAAATAGAGTCTTGTGGGTTTGATATTCGGACTTACTTAGCTTTACTAAAGACGACGGATTCACTTGCCGGTTAGTAGTTTAGTCGAGTTTAGAGAGTATAGAGTATTACTTAGTGTCTAGTTTAGGTTAATTTAGTTTGTTTTTATTAAACTACTTTTAGCACATCAAGTATATACAAACGGTGATGTAGAGAAAGTTTATTTCTATTCAAGGAAATTGATCATTTCCAACCAGATTACCAACTGGTTGAAACGAGTTTTATCAAAGGCTTTGTAAAGATGTCAGTTTTCTGTTGCTTAGTATCCACTGGCACCACTTGAATATATCCGTTTCATACGCATCGCGAACCGCATGAATTCGGATTTTGATATGATTTGTTTTTGGGTGGTGGATTGGATTCTTCAAATTCCAAGACCCTCGCTTCATTATCGATCAATATCAGAGTCTTTATAATGTTGATTCCGTAATCCAACAATTGATTTTGTATCTAGAGAACTTGTGAGTAGCAATTGTAGGTTGTCATGTATTCAGCTTGATTAGTCGAGGTGGACACGATTGTCTGTTTTTTTACATTGCCACGAGATGAGACGATTTCAGAAGAACTGGCAACCTCCTAAAACAGGCTTTCTGTCGACTTTGTAACCTGCATGGTCACTGTAAGAATAAGCAATAAGATCAAAATTACTATCTTTAGGATACCAAAGACCAAGCTTTGGTGTTCCTTTCAGGTAGCAGAAGATTCGTTTGATCACGGTTTCATAAGATTTCTTTGGGTAATTTGAAAACGAGCGGAGACCACATAATGTCAGGCCTTCTTGCAGGTAGATACATCAAAGAGCCTATCATGGAGCGATAGAATGACTTGTTTACTGGTTTCCCTTGAAGATCAGGTGTATGTTCGGTTTGAGATGCAAATGGTGTGCTTGCTGTTTTACAGCCACACATGTTGTATTTTCCAAGAATATCCCTGATGCACTTTGCTTGATGAATTACGATACCGCATTCTTTATGCTTCACTTCCAATCCTAAGAAAAACGTGAGCTCGCTCATCATGCTCATCTTGAACTTTGCCTTTATCACTGTTTTAAACTCCTTGAAGATTCTTTCATTTGTTGACCCAAAGATGATATCGTCCACGTAAAGTGAACCAGCATTACATCGTCTCCGATTCGTGTGGTGAAGAGAGACATATCAACTCTACCTCTTGTGTAACCACATTCCAATAAATACGTGGACAAAGTCGCATACCAAGCTCGTGGAGCCTGGTGAAGACCGTAGAGAGCTTTGTCCAACTTGAAATAATGTTTGGGAAAGTGTGGATCTTCAAAACCAGGAGGTTATTAGACATACACTTCTTTTTTCACCTTCTCGTAAAGAAACACTCTCTTCACATCCATTTGATACACCTTGAAGGTTTTGTATGATGCATAAGCCAAAAAGATTCTAATGGATTCCAATCTCGCAACCGATGTAACAATTTCTTCATAGTCTATCCCTTCCTGTTGAATGAAACCTTGAACCATCAATCTTGCCTTGTTCTTGGTAACCAGACCTCAATCATCCATCTTGTTACGAAACACCCATTTCGTGCCAATTGGATACTTGCCATCAGGCAGGTCAACGAGTTCCCACACTTTAAGCTTATAAAACTGAGACAGTTCCTCTTGCATTGCCTGCACCCAACTTGAGTCCTGAATCACATCTTCTATATCATTAGGTATAAACCGGTGTTCGTAATAGCCTCTAGAGTGCCATAGTGTCTTCCTGACAAGGGTCGGGGGTCTTGTTCGGTATTTCGACAGGTTTAGGATTAGAAGATCCCGGTTCATAATAACTAATATCCTAATAATATCCTTACTAATGCAAACCAGGATTCCAGTCTAGGTAGTTGTTTCCACCATCTGAGTAAAACCCGAGTTTAGTTCGTGCTTAGTTAATTTAGTTAATTAATTTTAATTAATCTACAATTCTTAGGATATTTAGAAACGCCCCCCCCCCCCCCAAAAAAAAGAATATAAAAATGGTTAGTGGTGTGTAAGTGTCAGTCTAGATAGAGTCGTTAGCGTAGTTAAATAGAGTCTTGTGGTTTGATATTCGGACTTACTTAGCTTTACTAAAGTCGACCGATTCACTTGCCGGTTAGTAGTTTAGTCGAGTTTAGAGAGTATAGAGTATTACTTAGTGTCTAGTTTAGGTTAATTTAGTTTGTTTTTATTAAACTACTTTTAGCACATCAAGTATATACAAACGGTGACGTAGAGAAAGTTTATTTCTATTCAAGGAAATTGATCATTTCCAACCAGATTACCAACTGGATGAAACGAGTTTTATCAAAGGCTTTGTAAAGATGTCAGTTTTCTGTTGCTTAGTATCCACTGGCACCACTTGAATGTATCCGTTTTCATACGCATCCCGAACCGCATGAATTCGGATTTTGATATGTTTTGTTTTCGGGTGGTGGATTGGATTCTTCAAATTCCAAGACCCTCGCTTCATTATCGATCAATATCAGAGTCTTCATAATGTTGATTCCGTAATCCAGCAATTGATTTTGTATCTAAAGAACTTGTGAGTAGCAATTGTAGGTTGTCATGTATTCAGCTTGATTAGTCAAGGTGGACACAATTGTCTGTTTTTTTACATTGCCACGAGATGAGACGATTCCGGAAGAACTGGCAACCTCCTAAAACAGGCATTCTGTCAACTTTGCAACCTGCATGGTCACTGTCAGAATAAGCAATAAGATCAAAATTACTATCTTTAGGATACCAAAGACCGAGCTTTGGTGTTCCTTTCAGGTAGCAGAAGATTCGTTTGATCACGGTTTCATAAGATTTCTTTGGGTACTATGAAAACGAGCGGAGACCACATAATGTCAAGCCTTCTTGCAAGTAGATACATCAAAGAGCCTATCATGGAGCGATAGAATGACTTGTTTACTAGTTTTCCTTGAAGATCAGGTGTATATTCGGTTTGAGATGCAAATGGTGTGCTTGCTGTTTTACAGCCACACATGTTGTATTTTCCAAGAATATCCCTGATGTACTTTGCTTGATGAATTACGAAACCGCATTCTCTATGCTTCACTTCCAATCCCAAGAAAAACGTGAGCTCGCTCATCATGCTCATCTCGAACTTTGCCTTTATCACTGTTTCGAACTCCTTGAAGATTCTTTCATTTGTTGACCCAAAGATGATATCGTCCACGTAAATTTGAACCAGCATTACATCGTCTCTGATTCGTGTGGTGAAGAGAGACATATCAACTCTATCTCTTGTACCCACATTCCAATAAATACGTGCACAAAGTCGCATACCAAGCTCGTGGAGCCTGGTGAAGACCGTAGAGAGCTTTGTCCAACTTGAAATAATGTTTGGGAAAGTGTGGATCTTCAAAACCAGGAGGTTAATAGACATACACTTCTTTTTTCACCTTCTCATAAAGAAACACACTCTTCACATCCATTTGATACACCTTGAAGGTTTTGTATGATGCATAAGCCAAAAAGATTCTAATGGCTTCCAATCTCACAACCGATGTCACAATTTCTTCATAGTCTATCCCTTCCTGTTGAATGAAACCTTGAACCATCAATATTGCCTTGTTCTTGATAACCAGACCTCAATCATCCATCTTGTTACGAAACACCCATTTTGTGCCAATTGGATACTTGCCATTAGGCAGGTCAACGAGTTCCCACACTTTAAGCTTATAAAACTGAGATAGTTTCTCTTGCATTGCCTACACCCAACTTGAGTCCTGAATAGCATCTTCTATATCATTAGGTATAAACTGAGACAAAAAGGCAGCATACAATCCTTGATTATTAACATGTGTTTGACCACGAGTTCACACACCGTCTTTGATAGATCCAATGACATTTTCAAGAGGATTATTGCGATTGGTTTTATAGTCTGCATTGGGTTGAGTTTAAATTTGTTGGGTTAGATTGGTGAGGTGTTCCTCAAGGTATAGAACTGATGGTTCCTCATCTTGAATCGGATCATCTACATTCGTCTGTGAAGAAGAAGCATTGTTTAAAGATGCATTTTCAGCCGAAGTGTCACCATTAATTTCATCTAGAGGAATGATTAAGTCAGCGGAAAAGGGCGTCAAATCAGGTGGTAAATGGAGTGAGTCTGATATCTAACATATCAAATAGTGGTTTGGTTTGAGTGTTTTCTATAGCTTTAGGTTCAGAAACGGTTTCGAGAATGTTGAAGGTGTTAAACACAACATCTACATCATAAAACCAATCAGGAGAACTTCTAGTGTTGGCATAGTTTCCTTCTTGAAAATCGATGTAGTATAATTCAAGAACCATCTTGGTTCTTTTGTTGTAGACTATATATGCCTTCTGAGTAGATGAATATCCCATAAAGTATCATTCATCACCAACAGCTTCGACCTTGATTAGATTATCTTGAGTGTTGAGAAGAGTGCATGAGCAGCCAAACAGTATGAAGAAATATATCAATGGCTTTCGCTTGAAAAGAAGTTCATAAGTGGTTTTCCCATGAGGTTTAACTATTAGAACTCAATTCAATACGTAGCATGTTGTGTTGACTACCTTGGCCCAAAAGATAATTGGTAACTTGGAATCTACAAGTCTTGTTCGAGCAGCTTCGATGAGTGTCCAATTCTTTTTTCTACAACACCATTTTGATGAGGAGTTCTTATGGCACTATACTGAAGGCAAATCCCTTTTCTTCACAGAACGAGATAAATGCTTGGTTCTTGAATTCTGTATTGTTATCACTTCTGATAGATTTAACCTTCAGTTTGATGACGTTCTCGATTATAGGAATAAAAGTCCTCAGTATGTTAGTGGTTTCGTTCTTAGCTTCAAGAAAATAGACCCATGAAAATCGAGAAAAATCATGTGTCACCAAGCAATAAGAACTTTTAGCTAAACTTTTAAAGCTAATAGGACCAAAAAGATCCATATGCATCAGTTGCAATGGAGAAGTAATCGTGTTCATGCTTTGGACTTGTATGGCTTTTATGTTGCTTGCCTTGGACACATGCAATACATTATTCTGAAAAAGGAAACTCTTTAATTGGTAAACCTCTTACTAAATTTAATTTTGAAACTTTATTCGTATTGTTTAAATTCACATGCCCTGTTCATTTGTGCCAAAGCATTGGTTCCAATTCTAATGCCTCAGAAATTAAACAGGTCATATGTTTTGTTAGCTTGGCATTTTTCATGTTTGGAACATATGTATTATTTTGATGGGGTGCTTTGAGCATGATCAACTCAGGAGGAACTAAGTAGTCAGGCTTGATAAATCTACATTCTGCATCATTTTTCATGTTTGTCACACTTGTGATACGCTCATAAGATTGTAGCACAATTCTGGGACATAGTTAACATCTTCTATAGTAATTGTATCTAAAACAACGTCTCCAAGTCCAACTATCTTTCCTCCTTTTTCATCTCTGGAAAATGATACAAATTCACCATCGATTAATCGGAAGTTTGTGAGAAGATCCTTCAAACCCGTCATGTGCCTTGAGCACTCACTGTCTACATGCCAAATGTATCCCATTAATATCCGAAGCCATTGTTGCATTTTATTCTTGTTACAACAACAACAACAACAACAACAACAAGAAAATATTTACATGTTAGTTGATGATAGGAACCCGAACTTGTTTGATTTTTAATTTATCATGATTTTCCTTGATAATATTATCTTTTCTTTTCCAAAAGCAAGTTGTTTTAATAAAATTTCAAATGAATCTCTTAAAGCCGTCGAATTTTTCTGTAATATATTAGCGAAATTTTGATTTGGTTTTGGGAAACTTCTTGTTTTTGCAATGTTTTGCAATGTTTTTCTATATGACCACAGCGAAAGCATTTGGTGCAATGTGTCTTTTTCTTCTTAGAGGTTGAAGCGTTGGAAGATGATGTATGTGATAAGAGTCTTGAGCTGTATGATGTGATGAGTCGAAGTTCAACTCTTAAGTTTCTTCATTTTCTTGTTAAGACAACTCACATCCCCTATGCACTCTTCATCATCTTCACTGTCTTCAGAGAAGTTGGATCTTAAATCCTCACTTGAGCTTTCTTCACTCTTCTCTGAAGTCGTCGTACTTAAGTCTTCGCTGCTGCTTTCTTCTCTTGAATCTTTGTCCGAGTCTGACGTACCTGCATGAGATGGAACAAATTCTAGAATTTCCTAAGTGAGGAACTTTCCGGATCTGTTTTGTTTTAATTCTTGAACAAATACAGGAGGTTAACACACAACATTATCATCATAGAAAGCATAGTATAAATCAAAGCATTCAGCCACTACATTTTCATGGTCTTTGGTCAAAGGTTTAGGCTTAGGCCTCATACAGTCATCCCGAATAGTCAAACTAGGTTTAATACAGTCATCCATCCTAGTTAGATAATTATTACATTCATCACTAATAAAAGTTTTGTTTAATATGTCACAGTTCTAGGTGAACTAGTTAATAGTGGTGTAACTATCGCCTGAATACCCTATTCCTATTTTCTTGCCAGCACAATCACCATCGCACACATCCTCCTCAGGCTCAATCACGTTTGCATTTCTTTCAAAATCGTTAGTATTTCTATATTTTTCAAGAATTTTTTTGAGCAATTAAATCATTTTTATTGATTAAATCGTTATCAAGATGGGAAGTGGGCATGGGTACATAGTTTTTGTTGTGAGGAGGAGGAAACATTTTTCTTTCGTTTCTGTTACACTCACTCATAGGTGGAAGCGCACGGTGTGAACTTGATCAGTTTTCATTGCATACGATGTAAGTAAACAAGCTATATGAATAAAAGTACGATGTTCATCCATTCAACATAATTAAAAGATACAAGTTATGAATTGTTTGTAAATAAAAGACAACACACGTTATAATGTTTTACAAAAGTGACTTGATTCAAAATGAAGTTTTAAACACAAAGGCTTTGCATCCTATATCTCACTCAAAGATGAGATATATGGATCAAACCCTTTAAAACGGATGACATCGCCAACTTGATAGCCAAAATCTTCGTGATAACCAAATGCGCCAAGATTTACTTAATTCCCTGAAATACATGTAAGTTTAAAACGTCAACAAAAGTTGGTGAATTCATGTGTTTTGAGTTCGTATCAAATGAATCTTAAAAACATTTGAAAATTATTTATATAAAAGTGTGGTATGTAAAGCGTCAATGAACTTGTTGACCATTAATGTTTTGTAAGGACATTAATATGTGTGACGATTTAACACGGATTCACAATCGGCCGAGACAACAAAACCACTACATGCGGCCCCACAAAAACCCATGAGTGGGGCTCTCCTGTACTTGATAGACCTACTCCTCTTGTTCCTTGGTCTTATAAAATATTAGTGACACTTAAGTTTCACCATATTCACACATGATCTAGTTGTTTCATTCCTTAGCTTAACCATACCATCGCAACATGTATTTCCCCCGAGAGTTGTAAAACCAAAAAGGTTTAAAAGAAATGGGGGACATGAACTCACTGTATTGTGTCCGTATAAAATGAGTGCTAGCAAGCGGGGTATCCAAATGCCCAAGTCAACCTACAATTTTTCTAACTCATTAGACACTTAGGTCTCTACTAGACTGTGTACGCATTGCTCATCTTGAACGTTTTTAAGTTTGTATTCGTTGTTTATTTGGAACCCTTGTGTATTTTAAATATGTTGCCATTTGTTTCATATGTTTGTTTTTAGCATATATATATATATATATATATATATATATATATATATTATATATATATATATATATATATATATATATATATATATATTGAATTCATAATTTGTACGAACGGGCCTCGCCCTGCGTGAGTCTTCATGCTTCGCACGAGTGTAAGTGGGCCTAGCCCATAAGTGTCTTTGTGACTCGCACAAGTAGTAATAGGCCTAGCCCATAAGTGTCTTTGTGACTCGCACGAGTAGTAATAGGCCTAGCCCATATGTGTCTCTGTGTCTCGCACGGTGTAAGTGGGCCTAACCCATGAGTGTCTTTGTGCCTCGCGCAAGTAAGAATGGGCCTAGCCCATTTGAGTCTTCGTGTCTCACATGGTGTAAGTTCGTTATGAGTTATATATATTCTTCAAATATATATTAAGGATAGTGAACCTCATTCACATGTATGAGTATGTTCGGTTTAGCTATGTAAATTTGTTCCACAAATATATATGTATATCTTTTCTAGATATATTAGTTAAAAATATTTATTTTTAACATCGTATTACAATCGTTGTACATGTATAATGTCCTTTGTATTCTACACTTCAACAAGTGTATTTGTGTACATTACTATGTACTTGAGTATTTATACGTATACGTATACGTATACCATGTATATACTTTACTTGTATATTTTATTGTTGGTATTTATGTCGTATTTTTACGTATTTATGAACATGTACATTTCTTGTATTCTTGCCATTTCACCAAGTGTATGAGTGTACGTATTTTATACGTATTAGTATATTTGTATACTTATATATTTACACTTAGTGATTATTTATTTTATACTCTCCGGAATTTAAGAGTATTGAAATATATATTATCTAAGGTCTAAAATATATTATTTCTAGAGTTCGTCGTAGGAGTCGTTAATATATGTTATGGTATCGAGAATGCCCAAGTGCCGTCAGTGATATGTACATGCTCCTTGTCGTGACGATATGGTGACCGTTGTCGATGACGACGTATTTAATTTATTACCGAATTTATATTATATTTCGTGCCGGTTTCGGATATATATTATTTTGCCAATATATATATTTATGTAACGGGTTGTCCAATATCCGTTTTGTCCGTTGTCCGCGTGCGGGGATATAACGTAAGTTTGTTCATATATATCTTTCCATATGCACTTTTATACTTGTTCATCTCCAAGTATTTGGAGGTTTTCATGTGTGGTGTATTTGTATTTAGTTAGTATTTTTCTAACTTCTAATAAATACACACAAGTACTTATACACACAAGATGGAGTATTCTAAGTGTGTGTATATATATATATATACTTTCATTCTAAAATATATATATTTATAATTTTCATTTTAACTTATGAAAATATACATAAGTGTTTAAGAAAATTACTTAAGAGTTTAAGACTTAAACAATTCCATCAAGATTTGCCTAATCATTATAAAGTTCATTAATCATGTTTAGTCATGTTAATCACCTTTTAATCACAATTAGAATTTTAGAAAATTTCGCCATATTTTTTCCTAAACTATGACGATTTCCACATTTTCAAAACGTATTTTAAACTGTGTTTAAATCACAAAAAATCATGATCAACTCAAATCAAGTTCAATAACCAACTTTGCATGTATGTTATAAACATATTCACCTTCATTTTCCCATAAGCTTATATATATATATAAATATATATATATATATATTATATATATATATATATATATATATATATATATATATATATATATATATATATATATATATATATATTTAACAAAGCTTCTAAGAATAAAATCACTTTATATATTTTAACAAGACCATTAAAACTAACATTATTCTCATGATCTTTAACCTTGTTCACCCATGTAAACAAACTTGTTTAGGCTTCTTTTTAAGATCATCATAATATAAATCATGACTTAATTTCCTTGTAAAGTTATATTTGTCAAAAAACCTTATCAAGTTTAGTGTTTAAGCTCTTAGATCATGAAGATGATGATCTTGTTAGATCTAAACATCTTGATGATGTTTAGATCATTTTTAGCCATGCTCATACAAGATCATAGTATTATACAACCTACTTTAAAATAATCACCAAGCTCATTCCAACTAGTTTAAGCTTTGTTTTTAAAGGAGTTCAAGATGATCAAGTTGTACATTAGCATTCTACATAACACAGGAAGCATTATAATGAGGTTAAGTGGTCTTACAACTTAGCACAAAGTTAGAGAATCAATCTAATGAAGAAGATGAATATGTGGAAGGCTCCAAATGCAAAGCAAGACTCCTAGTGTGCATCCATAGCTTGTAACACCTTTAGATCTTCATGAAAATGGGTGTACATTATAATTTAGTGTTTAAGTGAGGAAAATGGTGGAGATGGGTGTGCTCTTTGGAGCCGTGAACAAGAAGAGGGGAGAGAGATGTTTTGTGAGTTGTTTGAATAAGGTAATGTGTGGTAAGATGTGAAATGGTGGAAGGTTGTATTATTCAAGTAATCTTATAAGTCAAGATCATATCCTCCATGCATACTCCTTCATCATCAACACTAGTTTGTAGGTTGTGCTTGTGGGACCCACATGAGGGGGCTAAAGTGTAAGTATTTATAAAATAAACTTCATAAAATACAACATGTGATCATTTCTTAAATCTAGATATTTTGGTCATTAATAAAAGTCTTGCATCATTAATGTAGTTAATGATGTTTAGGGTGTCAAATGAAGTCTAACTAGTTCATCAGACTAGTTAACTAGGCGTTAGGATGATAAAAATATCACTATTTAATTCGTGGCTCGAAACCGGACAACATGTGAAAGGTGTGTCATGATACCAGAAGCGATGCCTTTGATATTCCATTTACATCCTCGGGTTTATTTAGGATCATTAACATCGTTTACAAGCTTCATTGACATTTCAAATGCTAAATTTTATGTTGCGGACAAGTATAATTGTTACATTTTAGTGCGGATCGGACAATTTAATAGTTTTGGTGCTTTCCAGAAAGTTAAAGTATGTTGCAATTCATGCCCCTAAATAGGGTTTTTATTCACGTATTTGTGATTATACGCTTGTCATATCATTAATTAGTCATTTCAGACAGTTTTCAGAACTTCCTGGCATGAATAGTGTGTTCAGGTGAATAGTGATTTCAACATTTTTTGCCAACATATTAGGACATAATTAATCGTTTTCTTACGACGCGACGAAAGTAACAATAGCAATTGTCAAGTTTATACATATCCCACCATTTCTAGACTTGTGTGACCTAATCAGGCACAAATTAAGTCACAAATGAACGCAACTAAACGTATAATTAGTTGTTAAGTTGTACATAATTATCAAGAAATTTTGCCGGTTGTCACAGTTTCCAAATTAATCTTTGTACCCAATGTCGCCCTTTACATATGTCGATCGTTGGCAATCTTTAATATCTTACAGACGTTCCATTTATCAATTATCATTTGCAATTTGTTGTTCTCATTTTTAGGTTTTTCTAATTTTTTAGTTAAGTCATTTATGAGAAAATCTTTTATTAAAATAAATTCTTTTAATGTTGTATTTCAGTTAAAGTTGAGTTCATCTTTCTCTGATATACTGCTTTGTTTTGTTTTAGTTCTTTGTTAAATTGTAAAAACCTTTTAAGGTTGATAGATTTATAATGAGTCACGACATTGACACATGGTTGTGAGCATAGCTTGACTTTGAACTCATAAGGAATGCTATTTACCAAGTCCTTCTCCTCCTTTTCTTTGCTGGATTCCACTTTCATGGCACCTCTTCAGGAACTTGCTCTTTCTTTTTCTTGCCACTGCTGCCAGCTGCTTGAACCTTCTTCTTTTACTCGGCTTTTCCAACTTCTTCCTTTCCTTTGTCAACTGAAGGTTTGGTACTATTGGATATGCTCTTCAGCCCTTTGTCCACAAATTCATGTCCCATGGGAATACCTGCATTTTGTTGCTAAGAAAATTTGACAAAAGTGGAGCCGATCCAGTTGAAATCTTTGCCATAAGAGCTCGGTTAACGTTGATCTTTGCTTCAGCAATCTCCCAGTCCAATCATAATCTTCTACGACCAAAGTATTCGCATTATTGGTTGCAGCATTTTCACTTCCTTCAATAGCAATCGGCCTTCTCATTGGAGAACCTTCAATGTTCTCATTCTTGAGAAAGTGGATAATCTCTTTTGAAGTGCCCGAGGTTCTTGCAGTTGTAATTGTAAGTCCCGAAAACAGAATCTCAAGATATCACATGTAGCTTGATTGGTGGCAGAATCACACAAACAAGCTATGAATCAAGATAGAAAAATAAGATGAAATATACAAATCTTGGAATTTGTCTAATACAAGTATGAGAGAACCACTAAAAAGCCACTAACCCTAATACAACATTATCTATTTATACTAGAGGGTTAGTGCACCATTAACCTAAAACCCTAAGGCCTAAAAGCCTTCCCCAAGCCCATAAATACAATGTAGCCCACACCACTAATGTAACTAATGCATAAACCTTATTAGGGCTTAACAATCTCCCCCTAGGTTTACTGTATTATTGTTGCTTGCTGCTTCAGGATCTGCCAGCTCTGCTGCTAAATAAAGGACATGGATTTGCATAAAGTTTGTTGTTGATCACATTTGCTACAACACTAGTCTAGGATTTTGCAAAAACTTCATATTTATCGTTTGTGTGAATTTGATGTTGACCCAAGATCTTGATATCTTCCTCGTGAAAACTAATAAGCTCCAACATGTTAGCCAATCGAAATGCCTTTTCTTTAGTTACAATTACAGCCTCTGCCATCCTTGGATCGTAAGCCTAGTAGCAGAAGTTCTTTAGCACTCCTTTTTTAAATTTAGGGGCAGCTGAAATCACTTTCTATTTATCGGTTAGAGGTAAGATGACTGATTGCATGCATTTGTGTGTATGTGGATCATGGATACCAGGATTCTTCTTGAGATAAGATTCGGCTATTTTCATAGTAGGAAAGTCGTGAGTTACTTCATGCTCAAGCTTGGAGTGAAATGCCCATCCAGGACCACGTTGATTCAGATCTGAATCATAATAAGGAGCTCTCAATAGACTTTTCATATTGATCTTGGTCCATGATTCAAATTACGACTGCTTTGCATAATACTCCCTGTGGCCACTTTCCCTCGTCACCAACGACAACTTCCTATCATGATCATATCTCCAGCATTTGACTTCAGATTTGTTGCCGACCTTGTCATATAAGCTTGATCCTATTTCCATCACATATCGATCGGACACCTTTGTTGGATCCTTGAGCTGAAAGTTTTCATCAAGTGGATTCAGATCTTGGTTTTTCATGATGAGCATCTGTTTTTTGCTTGGCTTCTTCTGAGTCTGCTTTCTTTTCTTTGTCTGTTCTGCAGCTAGGTAGGCATTCAAACCAACTTCTCTTTCAGCATCAGCTGCTACTTTCTCTTCTACAGTTTGCTCATGATGTGCAACGTTCAGTGGATCATCCTCTTTATCAGCAAAATCTTTTCCAAACCTTTTCTGCAGCTTGGCCTTTAATTCATAGATCTCTGCCATCGGTAAGCTCATGTCGCCCTGAAGTTGTTCGATTGCTTGATCTCTGAAAGTTACTTGATTCTGCAGGGATGATATTTGAGCATCCTTTAAAGCAGCATCTTGTTCCAGAATGATAACTCTTCGTTGTAGCTTTTTTACATTCACATCTTCATCATCATCGCTGTCTGATTGCTCTACAAACTTCATTTTCTCTGTAGCCATTCGCATTGCCGCTTCATCTTGTTCAGACATCCCTCCACTAGAATTGCCTGCTTCTAAATGAACTCCACTTGAGCTATCTTGATGTGATCCAATGGCAACGAAGTCAGGAATGTGTGTTTCTCTGTCAGCAGTTATGAGTTAAAGGGCATCTTGAGTGATTGGTTTAAGGATGACATTTGAGCTTGTGGGCTTGGGGTCAATGGGATTTCTGGTTCAGTTCTCTGTCTTTTACTGGATTCTTACTCTTGAATAGGATCATCTTCTGTCTATGTTTCTTCAGTAGGAACGATTTTGGGAGGAGGGACCCCTGAATCGCCCTGTATTTATGCAAGAAGAGCAACAAGATTCTCTACACTCATCAGATTCAGTTCTTTGACGGATTCTTCAGCTTTCTCTAACTCAACATGCTCCAACTCATCTTCGTTCTCTTCGTCTATCACAAGATCTTACCTTCAAGTTCTTGTTTCTTTGCAGCATTGATGATTTGAATATCATGTTCTTCGGCAACTATGGCATTTACTGGTTTTGATGCAGGCATGACTTCTTTGAACTTTCCATGTTTCTCCAGAACATACTTTCCAGTAAACTTTAGCCTTGTTATATCCCGTTTCTTGCAGGTGGCTTCAAAGCAACTGGAACCCATTGGCTTTATATTAAGAAAGTTATCGCTCTTCACTAGATCTGGATATTTTTCATCGAGAATCATTTGAATAAATCTTGGGTAAAGTAGGAAGACCTTCTTCTTGGGATTCTCCAACATGTTCTTCATATTGTCAAAAATAAATGCGGAGTAGTTGTAATCCCAGTTGTTTACCAGGGCTACTAGTGCAGTTGATTGTGTTTGGTTAAGCTGATCCAGTCCACCTTTGTTTTCTTATATGCATTGTTGGAAGATGTGAATGAGACATCTCCAAGACGATGAAAACTTCTTCTTTAATACAGTCAGATAAGCGCCTTCGGAGCTTATGCATCTCAACGCTTTGAGTACATTATCTTTATCAAAACCGGTTAGATAATGTTCTTGATCTCTGGTCTTTAACACTTCTCGTATAACCGTCTCTGAAACAACAATATCCCTTTTCTGGATCTTCGACTCGATAGTTGCTCCGCCTTTCTTAACTTTGGCGTTTATCCAAGAATCTTGAAACATGTCCCCGTCAATCATAGGATTCATCTTTAATGCGTGAGTGAGGCGGCAGGAGTTCAGGCCAACGATTAGTGAATGAAACATATTGTAATACTTTGCTGGAGAATCAGATAAGTAACATGCTTGATTATTGTAACATCCGTCAAAAAACGGGTTTTCCAAACCCGTTTCGTTTATTAATCGAATAATCAGCTTCAAATTTTCGTTGCTCATTTAATGCTTATTTTAATTTTAAACAATACATAACTAATAAACATTTTAGAAAATGGAAATTAAAATTGTTAAAAAATAAAAATAAAGTAACTAAAAATAAAAATGGGCTGCCGGGTTTCGAACCCGGGTCAGCCGGAAGATTTAACCATCAAACATTTAACCACTCCGCCACTTGCTGTTTGTTGTGTAAACAAGGAAACAATAAAACTTAACTCTACCCGTGAATCATCCGTTTGCGCCAAAACTGAAACCGTTCATCGGCTCTCAACGGTTCAGACTGTTGAGTGTTCGATATTACTGATTATAACCGATAAACCCACGTTCTTAATCAATTCAGTCTTTATTGAACTTGAATTCATATGATTTTCGGGTTTAATAACCGAAATCATTTACTTCCTGATTTTCACCGGCAATATCATCATCTCGCAACTCAAAAACACTTACAGAACCTCCAATTTCACTTTCGCTCTATTTTCAGTTCGTCGGAAATGTTTTCTGAAATCACCGGACTTTCGCCGGAAAACCGTGACACTCATCAAAACGGTAAATTTCTCAATTCTTTCATCTTCTATCTATTGTTAGACTTTTACTAACTCAAACCCTTCAATCAGAATCGGTCCCAGACGACGATACCGGATAATCTGCAATCGCCGGAAAACTTCTGAAAATTTCTAAATCACGCTGTGAATCGGTATAAGCATCTAAACTCTCTGATAACTCTTGTTTAGTCATTCAATTTCACAATTAGTAATCAAAACTGTTAATTGGTCCGCTCAGACGGAGTTCATAAAACAGAGCCGACGACTTTGCCGGAGTTCTGAGAAAAGTCATCATTCCGGTACGTTTATTCCCAAAACCTTCCCTATCCATTTCATTTTAATCAGTCATATGTCCGTCAATCGAATTAAACAAGAACAGTAGAATAAATCGTTGTCTGTGCGTTAACGAAGAAGATGAAGTTTAGACTGTGTATATTTAATATAAATCGGGTTATATCTCGGGTTAGACACACAGTCCAGCGGTGGACTGTGTGCATTTGAAACATAGAGATACCGGGTTCGAGTCTGTCCTTGTTCCGATTCGTCACAATATTCAGACTTTTTATAAAACCCAAATACGGAAACTTCCAGTTAGTATATAAATGAAATAAAACAAGTATTTTAACCAGGTTAGACACACAGTCCAGCGGTGGACTGTGTGCAACGTTAAACAACAGGACCCGGGTTCGAGACCTGTTATGCACACCGGTTCTATATAATTAAAATCCTTTTTAAAATAAATGAATTTTGAATAAATTAAATAGTATATAAATATAATTAAAAACAGAAACATTTCGGGTTAGACACGTAGCTCAGTTGGTAGAGCTGCGTGCACGCGTACGGGAGGTCTCGGGTTCGAGCCTCACCCAGCGCATACATACACACGTCCGAACCGGTCAACAGTCAACAGTCATGGTCAATGGTCAACGGTCAACCCCAAAAAAAAAGTCAACATTTTTATATATTTTTTATTTATTTATTTAATTTAAAAATCAATTAAAAATACTTAAAAATAATATTTTTAAAGTTAGAAAATGACCTTAAACTCACAAAAATATATCTAAAAATCCAATTAAAATTGTTAATAAAATCCACTTATTTACCGTACCTTTTCGTTATTATTTAGATTAGTTATTCCTCGTCGATCAACCCTCTAAACTCGTGCGCATTCAACATCATCAAACGAACACACCCAATGTGAGTGAATCTCTACAAATTCCCCGTTTTGATCACGTTTTTGGGGTGTATCATGTGCCTTATTATTTACTACATTTAAACACTTGTGCATCCATCATATCCATGATCAAATGTGTATTCAATATGTATCAATTGTTTGTGTGGTTAATGTTTAGATTAAATTTATCATTTTCAGTACATACATCATCATAGGCCGCCGCTTCCCATTACCTATGAGCGTGAGCCGTTCCCCATTACCTATGAGCGTGAACGAGGCGTTGCCAACGTACGATCGGCTCCGTTTGATTGAGTCTTGATCGCACATACATCATCATAGGCCGTCCGTTCCCCATTACCTATGAGCGTGAACGTGACGTTGCCAACATATACATTATCATTCATGTTATATACTCATGCAAGGTGGTTTGTTATTGTTATTGTTATTGTTATTGTTATTGTTATTGTTATTGTTATTGTTATTGTTATTGTTATTGTTATTGTTATTGTTATTGTTATTGTTATTGTTATTGTTATTGTTATTGTTATTGTTATTGTTATTGTATGTTTAATTACGTTTGCTCACATATGATTATTGCACAATTTTTCCATATTAATTATAACAAGAAATCAATAATAAATGTTTTCTAACAAGGTTCACTCGCCAACTTTTGTTGACCCAAAAACCCCCATTTTTACACATTATACAGGTGATCCAGTTGCAGCAAGAAACATATAGGATGGCTTAGAAGAATAAATCGGTTTAGACTTTGGATTGTTTATGTAGTTACTTTTCTTTGTAATTGTATGAACTTGTTTGGAATATTGAGGATGTAATTTTGAATTTAATAAATATGAAACATATTAGTAAACATCATGAGCTTTGGTGATAATCCAATTATGCCCCGACTCTTATTCCGCTGCGGGTCGGGGTGTGACAGATTGGTATCAGAGCCATGACTATAGGGATATAGGATAGGTTATTAGACCCTTAGAGCCTATACTATAGTTGATTAGAATTTTTAAATTGTTTGTGTGTTACATGCAAAATTCATGATGTTTATATGCTTTATGTTTATTGTTACATTCAATGTTATGCAAGCTTGTTCATAAGTACATATTATTATACAATGCCTATCATGAATCATATTCTCATAACATATCATATCCATGAGAGCACACACCACACAATTTCCATGACTTTTGCAACGATTTTTGTATTTTCAAATCACATCAAAGTGAGTTCTCATGACGGGCATGTAGTAACTGGAAGGGTACAAGTACCGGTAGTCGGAACGTCCTGTCTAGGCTTGGCATTCGTATAAATCCAAAATAAAGGACCAGTTTGCCTACCTGGGGACTAACGATGAGAGTACGAAGGACCTATTAGGCCAAAGCATGCTATACCAAACGTCGTGTGAGCTAACCCCACTTTGAGTTGTCATTGTGTCTACACCTGGACACCCTCCGACCATACATCTCGCAAACATATTTCATGGTTTTCATTCGGGCGATGCGAGTGTTAAACCGCCAATACCAATGTGAATCCTACTAAGCCAATAGCCATGGGGGCCCACATGACTATACAGGCGATGGTATGGGGGACATTAGAGGCCCAAACATGAGCAAACCCAAGACATCCATGGATGTAGTTGCATTATTGATGTTTATGTTATTTTTATTTTTTATTTTTTATGACACATGACACCTACAAAGATTCCTTAAACTCACAATCTTCTTATGTATGTTCCTGTAGATGTCGGCTAGGCAGCAACGTGGGGTAGAAGGTCAGGAAGGTCAAACGAACGCTTGGCCACCCAAATCGCAAAACAAATGGCCGCGGTGCTTCCTGACATCGTAGGTCAAGTCCAACAAGCTCTCGCCGCAAATCCCATCAATCCTCCACATCAAGAAGACCAGAACGTCGACAACCCTCCCTCCAAAAAGTGTTCATACAAACACTTCAAGTCTTGCGATCCCCCGAAATTTGAAGGGACCGAAGGTGTCACTGCTCTCCTCCACTGGTTTGAGGAAATGGAAAACACCTTCCTTAATTGCGATTGTCCCGAGGATCGCAAGGTACGTTACGCAACCGGGAGACTATTTGGAGTAGCTCTTACCTGGTGGAATACTGAAAAAGGTAAGAGAGGAATCGAAGATGCAATGGCCTTAACGTGGGAGGAGTTAAGGGAAATCATTACGAGACGTTTCTGTCAAAGAAGCGAGATCAAAAAGTTAGAGGATGAATTTCACTCGTTGAAGCAAAAGGAGGGAGATCATACTTCCTACAACAAGAGGTTTTTAGAGTTGAACCAAATGGTCCCTAACTTGTTCACCCCAGTATACCGCTTAGTCGAACACTATATTCGAGGCCTTCCCTCGAAAATTCAAGACTCAGTTCTAAGCACTTCGCCTGCAACACTTGAAGCTGCTATGGAACTAGCTACCGAGCTTACCGAGAATCGTATTCGTAACGGCAAATTTAAGGACGAGAAAAAGAAAGCCCCCATTGAGGGCCAAACTTCAAACTATTCCACCTCCTCCTCAAAGTTTGCTAATAAGAGGAAACAAAACACCAGAAACTTTGCTGTCACACAAACAAATTTCCCCATCCCTGCTGCACCCATCACTCAAGTTGCCCCCTCACCTGCACCATATAAAAAGCCATACTCCGGCCCATACCCAAAATGCAACCGTTGCCAATACCATCACTTTCCTGATCAACCCTGCCAACATTGTACCGGCTGTGGCCGCGCAGGTCACACCATTCAAACCTGTCGCATACTTCAGCGAACGAACGGCCATCAGTCCTCAACCCAAACCCACCATCAGATAGTGGGTCAAGCCCAACAACCTTTACTCCTACCACCTGCCCAACATGTAGCCCAATCCTACTACCAACCCAACTATCCCATGGTGCAACCTATGCGGGCTTGTTACAACTGTGGAGACCCGAACCACTTCAGGAACACCTGTCCCCGCGTAGTGAATATTATCCATGCCCAAGCTCAAGCTAATCCAGTAAACCAGGCTAATCAAGCTCCTCCACCTGGAAGAGGAAGAGCTTTCAACATCAACGCTAATCAAGCTAGGGCTGACAACAATGTGGTTAACGGTACGTTTCTCATCAATGGTAGTTATGCATCCATGTTATTTGATACTGGCGCGGATAAGAGTTTTGTGTCCTTAGAATTTGAACCCATCCTCAACCAAACTCGAGATAAACTCATGGAATCCATAACGGTAGAAGTTGCTGACGGAAAACCGGTCTCATTAAACTCTATTATACGCAATTGTACTCTCACTCTAAACGATCACGATTTTCCAGTTGACCTCATTCCTATGAAGTTGGGAAGTTTCGACATTATAATTGGTATGGACTGGCTCAGCCAACATCATGCTGAAGTTGTATGCCGCGAAAAGTTTATACGCATTCCTCTTACAAACGGTCAGACTCTACGAATCTTTGGAGAAACCCCTTCGAAAGAGCTCAAATTAATGTCCTGTCTTCAAGCCCGAAAATATCTCCGCAAGAATTATGTCGCATTCCTAACTCATGTCGTCAAAAAGGGAACCAAGGAGAAGAAACTCGAAGACATCCCAGTAGTAAAAGATTTTACGCAAGTTTTTTCTGACGACATTTCAGGACTTCCTCCCGTGAGAGAAGTCGAATTCCGCATTGATCTTATACCTGGAGCTACACTAGTTGCAAAATCTCCTTATAGGTTAGCCCCATCCGAAATGCAAGAGCTAGCCAGTCAATTGCAAGAGCTGACTGACAAAGGATTCATACGTCCTAGCTCATCGCCTTGGGGTGCACCTGTCCTTTTTGTGAAGAAGAAAGATGGAACGTTTCGCATGTGTATCGACTACAGAGAACTCAACAAGTTAACAGTTAAGAATCGCTACCCATTACCTCGCATCGATGATCTTCTTGACCAACTTCAAGGCGCCAGCTGTTTTTCAAAAATCGACCTTCGTTCTGGTTATCATCAACTCAGAGTACATGAAGAAGACGTCCCAAAGACCGCCTTCCAAACTCGTTATGGTCATTATGAATTCATGGTCATGCCATTTGGCTTAACCAACACCCCAGCTGTCTTCATGGATCTAATGAACAGAGTCTGCAAACCTTATCTCGACCGTTTTGTTATAGTCTTCATCGATGACATCCTCATCTACTCAAAGTCTAAGTCTGATCATGAACGACACCTTCGACTCATCCTTACACTCTTAGGGAATGAAAAGCTCTATGCCAAATTCTCCAAATGCGAATTCTGGTTAAAAGAGGTACAATTCCTTGGACATGTCGTCAATGACAAGGGAATACATGTCGACCCTTCAAAGATCAAAGCAGTGCAAGAATGGCAAGCGCCACGTACACCAACCGAAGTAAGATTATTCCTTGGTTTGGCTGGTTATTATCACCGTTTCATTGAAAATTTCTCCCGCATCGCTGTACCACTCACGACTTGAACACATAAAGGAAAACCCTTCATATGGGGACCCAAACAAGAAGAAGCCTTCCAAACCCTTAAACAAAAACTCTGTGACGCACCTATCCTCACACTTCCTGAAGGTTGTGATGACTTTGTGGTTTATTGCGACGCGTCAGGGTAAGGACTAGGCTGTGTTCTAATGCAAAGGGGGAATGTGATAGCTTATGCTTCTAGACAACTCAAAACTCATGAGAAGAACTACACCACCCACGACCTAGAACTTGGTGCCGTTGTGTTCGCTCTTAAGATATGGAGACATTACCTCTACGGTACCAAGTGTGAAATATACACTGACCACAAGAGCCTCCAACATATCTTCAACCAAAAGGAGTTAAACATGAGGCAACGGAGATGGATCGA
Source organism: Scalesia atractyloides (assembly GCA_947069175.1). NCBI lineage: Eukaryota > Viridiplantae > Streptophyta > Magnoliopsida > Asterales > Asteraceae > Scalesia > Scalesia atractyloides. The sequence goes on along the minus strand of CAMTDV010000008.1, from coordinate 37,218,158 downwards.
ACTTCTTAATGACTACGACTGTGAAATTCGGTATCATCCTGGCAAGGCAAATGTGGTGGCCGATGCACTCAGTAGAAAGGGTTATGCGAACTCCATTCGTCTTCTATGTTCGCAAATCATAACAGACATCAAAGATCAAATCCGAGAAGCCCAACATGTTTCAGTAACGGAAAACGACGTACGCAAGGAGCTGTCTTGTGGAGCTGAACTTAAAATTGAAACTAAATCCGACGGTGTTCTGTACTATCTAGATCGCATATGGATTCCTGACCACAATAACCTTCGTGATTTCCTTATGAATGAGGCGCACAAAACACGATATTCTATACACCCAGGAGCCGACAAGATGTATCAAGATCTTCGATACACCTACTGGTGGCCTGGCATGAAAAAGGATATCGCTGTTTTCGTTTCCAAGTGCCTTACATGTTCCAAAGTAAAAGCTGAACATCCAAGACCCTCAGGACTTCTAGTTCAACCTGAAATACCTGTGTGGAAGTGGGAAAACATAACCATGGACTTCATTACCGGGTTACCTCGCACCTCCAGTGGGTATGACACTATATGGGTAATCATTGATCGTCTTACAAAATCTGCTCACTTCATTCCGATTCGCGAGGACTTCAAGAATGAGAAGTTAGCTCGTATCTACAACAGCGAGATCGTAAGCCGTCATACCGTTAAGCATTATTTCAGATCGTGATGGTCGTTTCACTTCACGAACATGGCAAGCCGTACAAGCCGCTTTGGGTACACGATTAGACCTCAGTACCGCTTATCATCCTCAAACTGATGGACAATCTGAACGCACCATCCAAACTCTTGAAGATATGCTTCGAGCATGTGTCATAGACTTCAAGGGAAATTGGGATGCTCATCTACCATTAGTTGAATTTTCGTACAACAACAGCTATCATTCAAGTATCGGCATGGCACCTTTCGAAGCTTTATATGGTCGTAAGTGCCGATCTCCAGTATGTTGGCACGAAATTGGAGAAGCTCAAATCACCGGTCCAGAACTAATTCAAGAAACAACAGACAAGATCCATCAAATTCGAAACAATCTTCTAGCGGCACAAAGTCGTCAAAAGAGTTATGCAGACAAACGATGAAAGCCTTTGGAGTTTAACATTGGTGATCATGTACTTTTAAAAGTATCACCGTGGAAGGGAGTAGTTCGTTTTGGCCAGAAGGGCAAGCTAGCACCACGCTACGTAGGACCTTTCAAGATACTCGAAAGAGTAGGACCTGTAGCATACAAGCTTGATCTACCAGAAGAACTCAACAGAATTCACCCCACATTCCACGTATCAAACTTAAAGAAGTGTCTCGGCGATGAAAACGTCCATATTCCCCTAGAAGATATTCAGATCGATGAATCTATGCACTTCATTGAAAGACCAGTAGAGATCATGGACTTCGGAGAAAAACGTTTAAGACGGAGTCGTATTCCAATTGTTAGGGTACGCTGGGAGTCAAAACGGGGACCTGAGTTTACTTGGGAACGTGAAGACTCAATGTGCGAAAAATACCCGCATCTTTTTCCTGTTACCACTACTACTTAAATTTCGGGACGAAATTTCTAAAAGTAGGGGATACTGTAACATCCGTCGAAAAACGGGTTTTCCAAACCCGTTTCGTTTATTAATCGAATAATCAGCTTCAAATTTTCGTTGCTCATTTAATGCTTATTTTAATTTTAAACAATACATAACTAATAAACATTTTAGAAAATGGAAATTAAAATTGTTAAAAAATAAAAATAAAGTAACTAAAAATAAAAATGGGCTGCCGGGTTTCGAACCCGGGTCAGCCGGAAGATTTAACCATCATACATTTAACCACTCCGCCACTTGCTGTTTTGTTGTGTAATCAAGGAAACAATAAAACTTAACTCTACCCGTGAATCATCCGTTTGCGCCAAAACTGAAACCGTTCATCGGCTCTCAACGGTTCAGACTGTTGAGTGTTCGATATTACTGATTATAACCGATAAACCCACGTTCTTAATCAATTCGGTCTTTATTGAACTTGAATTCATATGATTTTCGGGTTTAATAACCGAAATCATTTACTTCCTGATTTTCACCGGCAATCTCATCATCTCGCGACTCAAAAACACTTACAGAACCTCCAATTTCACTTTCGCTCTATTTTCAGTTCGTCGGAAACGTTTTCTGAAATCGCCGGACTTTCGCCGGAAAACCGTGACACTCATCAAAACGGTAAATTTCTCAATTTTCTTCATCTTCTATCTATTGTTAGACTTTTACTAACTCAAACCCTTCAATCAAAATCGGTCCCAGACGATGATACCGGATAATCTGCAATCGCCGGAAAACTTCTGAAAATTTCTAAATCACGCTGTGAATCGGTATGAGCATCTAAACTCTCTGATAACTCTTGTTTAGTCATTCAATTTCACAATTAGTTAATCAAAACTGTTAATTGGTCCGCTCAGACGGAGTTCATAAAACAGAGCCGACGACTTTGCCGGAGTTCTGAGAAAAGTCATCATTCCAGTACGTTTATTCCCAAAACCTTCCCTATCCATTTCATTTTAATCAGTCATATGTCCGTCAATCGAATTAAACAAGAACAGTAGAATAAATCGTTGTCTGTGTTGTTAACGAAGAAGATGAAGTTTAGACTGTGTATATATTTAATATAAATCGGGTTATATCTCGGGTTAGACACACAGTCCAGCGGTGGACTGTGTGCATTTGAAACATAGAGATACCGGGTTCGAGTCTGTCCTTGTTCTGATTCGTCACAATATTCAGACTTTTTATAAAACCCAAATACGGAAACTTCCAGTTAGTATATAAATGAAATAAAACAAGTATTTTAACCAGGTTAGACACACAGTCCAGCGGTGGACTGTGTGCAACGTTAAACAACAGGTCCCGGGTTCGAGACCTGTTATGCACACCGGTTCTATATAATTAAAATCCTTTTTAAAATAAATGAATTTTGAATAAATTAAATAGTATATAAATATAATTAAAAACAGAAATATTTCGGGTTAGACACGTAGCTCAGTTGGTAGAGCTGCGTGCACGCGTACGGGAGGTCTCGGGTTCGAGCCTCACCCAGCGCATACATACACACGTCCGAACCGGTCAACAGTCAACAGTCATGGTCAATGGTCAACGGTCAACCCCCAAAAAAAGTCAACATTTTTATATATTTTTATTTATTTATTTAATTTAAAAATCAATTAAAAATACTTAAAAATAATATTTTTAAAGTTAGAAAATGACCTTAAACTCACAAAAATATATCTAAAAATCCAATTAAAATTGTTAATAAAATCCACTTATTTACCGTACCTTTTCGTTATTATTTAGATTAGTTATTCCTCGTCGATCAACCCTCTAAACTCGTGCGCATTCAACATCATCAAACGAACGCACCCAATGTGAGTGAATCTCTACAAATTCCCCGTTTTGATCACGTTTTTGGGGTGTATCATGTGTCTTATTATTTACTACATTTAAACACTTGTGCATCCATCATATCCATGATCAAATGTGTATTCAATATGTATCAACTGTTTGTGTGGTTAATGTTTAGATTAAATTTATCATTTTCAGTACATACATCATCATAGGCCGCCGCTCCCCCTTACCTATGAGCGTGAGCCGTTCCCCATTACCTATGAGCGTGAACGAGGCGTTGCCAACATATGATCGGCTCCATTTGATTGAGCCTTGATCGCACATACATCATCATAGGCCGTCCGTTCCCCATTACCTATGAGCGTGAACGTGACGTTGCCAACATATACATTATCATTCATGTTATATACTCATGCAAGGTGGTTTGTTATTGTTATTGTTATTGTTATTGTTATTGTATGTTTAATTACGTTTGCTCACATATGATTATTGCACAATTTTTCCATATTAATTATAACAAGAAATCAATAATAAATGTTTTCTAACAAGGTTCACTCGCCAACTTTTGTTGACCCAAAAACCCCCATTTTTACACATGATACAGGTGATCCAGTTGCAGCAAGAAACATATAGGATGGCTTAGAAGAATAAATCGGTTCAGACTTTGGATTGTTTATGTAGTTACTTTTCTTTGTAATTGTATGAACTTGTTTGGAATATTGAGGATGTAATTTTGAATTTAATAAATATGAAACATATTAGTAAACATCATGAGCTTTGGTGATAACCCAATTATGCCCCGACTCTTATTCCGCTGCGGGTCGGGGTGTGACAATTATGAAAGTCCTCGACCTCAAGCTTTCATTTTTCTATATTTTCTTCACCATTTTTTGCACTTTGAACAAAAATATCAAGCTTTGTAGCAAAAATTAACTTAATTGACCCTTTTCACCGTTTGATCCTAAATCCAAAGGTTCAAAGAGCCAATAAGTCAACGGGTTCAAATAAAAGGGGTCAAACAGTACATGGGTTAATTTTGAACCAGTCAACTAACAAAGGTTCAAAACAGATTGAACCAGTTAACATGATTTAGATGGACTTGGTCAAAAGGGTCTCGGATGAACAGGGGTTCATATGCAACACGGATGACCACTTGTTAGTCATCCGAGATGACCTGGCATCACGGATGATGATGTCAGATCTTGGATGATTTTCTGAGATGCATAGGAACTCATCCGAGACGCATATGAGTTCATCCAAGATGCATGTAGTCTATCTGAGATTCATCCGAGATCCATTCGAGATGCAAGGGAGATGTATAACCTACAAAATGTCCTAGATGCCCGAGAGAATTATCCGAGATGAGTCAATGGTTCGAAATGACTCGATATAATTCAAAGTGGGCCTTTTATAGACTCGAGATGGGCCCATCCGAGATGTTGGGTTGGGCCCATTTTGGAATAGTGATTGTTTGGCCCATTTCGGATAAGTCTGAGATGAATTGATATATTTAAGAAGGGTGGGCCCATCCAAAATAGGTGAGCCCAATCGAAATAGTTAATTTCAATTTGTGGGCCCTATACTTATTTTGAACAGTAACGACTTTTTGTCAAAATCCGCGATCCAACCAGTCGAGCAAGCATTAATATAATAATAGAATAATAATAAAATAATAATAATAATAAAATAATGAAGAGAGGGGAGTTGTCACGGATCAAACCGTTGTCGAATTGACTAAGGAACACTTTTCAGCATTTGCCTAATCAGACAGATCCATGTGATTGCCAATATATTTGTCCTTTTAAACTTATCGCGTCAGTCTTTAATTTTAACTTCTTGACTTGATGACGTCCGTGTATTCCATAACATGACATACCTCCGCGATCAAGGTAAGCGCAACCGTTCATCGTAACGGGTGAGTATACTGAGATCATCCTTCAATTTTACAACGTCAGACTTGTTGGTGAACAAGTGAGTACATCGTACTGCAAAGTGACCAATCAACATATAACAAGGGTTAGGCATTATACCTTATACGGTATTTTTGACTTTTCAAGTACATGGAATTTTCTCGTGATGAGATTTCCTTTCTGTTAAGGTTTTGGCCTTCGATTTTGGCTCTTTAAAGGATATCCTGATTGTGCCTAGGTCTGCATGTATCCAGATGCAACAGAAAGGCAACCCTTATATCCCGGATGATTCATTAGTATAAACACCCAAAACCTCAGATGTTGGCTATCTATCAACGCAAGATTTAATACCATAAAATCATACGCCGATGATAAGTTACCCACATGATGTATAGCTTGCAGTGTTTGTCACTTGATACTTGTTTCTTTTTGCCTCTGAACGATAAGCCTATCAACATATCGCAGTGGATCTTTGCATTTTCAGCTTCGGTACCTTACATGTGTTAATCAGATTCTTAGTATGAAAATTTATTTCACTTCCCAGCATGTGTTTCTCCCCCTCAACCAAATATTTCTCCCCCTAAATTTGTGCAAAAGTAGAATACTTTATGCGCAAATTTATTTATGTAGTTATTTATTTCTTAGGGAATGGTTTTTACAGTACTCAGTCGGTGAAACGCATCATTTTCAAAAGGTCCGCAAGCACCTTAAATCTCGAGTTGCTGACAGGTTTTGTGAAAACATCCACCGTAGTGGCATCAGTGTGGATATGTTCAAGCTTAATTAAACCTCTGTCATAGCAATCTAGAATGAAATGAACTTTGATATTAATGTGCTTGATTTTGGAGTGAAAAACAGGGTTTTTGATGATTTGGATAGCGGCATCGTTATCATAGTAGATAGTAGTGTCATGATAAGTCAAACCATAATTCTCGAGCTGATGTTGCATCCAAATAACCTGAGAACAGCAGGCAGATGCTGCAACATATTCTTCTTCTATAGTTGATAGAGACACTATTTGTTGCTTCTTACACTGCCAGGAGATAAGCCTGTCTCCCAAGAATTGACATCCAGCCGATGTAGACTTCATATCCCTATCCGTACTCCAAGGTTACTGTCAGAAAAGGCAAAAAAATCAAAGTTCGAATCTCTAGGATACCAGAGTCCCAGTTTTGGAGCTCCCTTAAGGTATCTAAAAATTCGTTTAACAGCAGTGAGATGAGAAAGTTTAGAATTAGCCTGATATCGAGCACACTGGAAAACAACAAACATAATATCCAGCCGACTTGCTGTTAAGTACATCAACGAACCAATCATAGATCGGTACATTGTCTAATTGACCGGGCTTCCTTCATCATCCTCATTCAGCAAGGGTCGTTCTGCAATGGGGAGTCCATACGCTTAGTATTTGTCATGTCGAATTTTGCAAGAACGTCCTGAATGTATTTTCCTTGATAAATCAAGATCCCTTGACTGCTTTGACGAACTTGCAAGCCTAGGAACATAGTCATTTCTCCCACTGAGCTCATTTCGAACTTCTTCTTCATCACCTCCTCGAACTCTATGCATAGATCTTCATTGGTTGACTCGAAAAGGATGTCGTCGACATAGATCTGAACAAGGATGAGATCCTTACCAACGTGTTTAATGAATAGCATTTGATCTATCACCCCTCGGGTATATCCATGTGCAAACAGATGCTCTGTTAAGGTTAGCTTTATCTAACTTGTAGGCATAGCCTTGCTTCTTTGAAATAACAAACCAGGGGTTGAGCGACATAAATCTGCTCCTTGACCTTCCCGTACAGAAACTTCGTCTTGACATCCATCTGATAAACAGTGAAACCCATATAGGATGCATATGCCAAGAAAATACGTATGGCTTCCAAATGAGCTACTGGTGCGTACACCTCATCATAATCAAGACCTTCAGTTTGTTTAAATCCCTGGACCACCAACCGAGCTTTGTTTCTCACAATCACGTCGGTATCGTCTTGTTTGTTTCTATATACCCAGTGAGTACCAAGAGCACGCTTTCCTTCTAGCAGTTTCACCAGTTTCCATACTCCCTGCTTTAAGAATTGATTGAGCTCTTCATGCATTGCATCAACCCATCTATGTTCCTCCAAAGCAACATCAATGCTCTTAGGCTCAATCTGTGAGATGAAACATGAATATAAACTTGTGTTAATGGTTCCTGATCTACTACAGGTATGAACACAAGCAGTTACTAGGCCAATAACGTTTGTAATCAGATGGCTTTTCTGAACACGCTGTGGGATTGCTATAGCAGATGCCTGCAAGTTTGATTGCAGATTAGAAAAGCTTCCTGACACTATCCCTGTCTCACCTGCTCATAGGTGGAAGCGCGCGGTGTGATCTGATTGATTCTCATTGCATACAACATAAGTGACCATACTAAATGAATAAAACAAACTCCAAATGCAATTACTGAAATTGTTTCAAAACGCAACATAGGTTAGGTATATCGATTACAAACCAAAATGCAAGTTTTTAAAATAATAAGGCTTTGACCCTTATATCACCGCAAGGAGGCGGTATATAACGGGCAAACCTTTCAAAAGATGGCAATGGAGACTTGGTACTTGTTTTCTTGAATGAAACTCCTTGCATAGATCCACTAATTACCTGAAATACATGTTAAGTTGAAATCAACAAAAGTTGGCGAGTTCATGTGAACTGTATGTGTTGAATCCATAAAAATGCATGAGGTATTTTTATCAAAACCCGGTATGTAAAGCGTCAATGAAATCATGATCAGTAATGTTTTGCAAGGACAATAATATGTGTGACGACATAGGAAGCATCCAAACCTAGACGATTTCTGTCGATTAACCTCGACTGGGATGACAAATGCACTCTTCCATGTGGGTCCATGACCAAGAGTGGGGCTCACCATCACCCGCTAGATCTAACCTTTGTACCATGGTCTTAAACAATATAAATGGTGCTTAAGTTCCACCCTATTCGCACATGATCTAAGTTGTTTCATTCCCTATCTTATCATACAATTGTACATGTATACCCCCCGATAGTTGTAAAACAGTAAAACATTTAAGATGAAAAGGGGGACATGAACTCACTGGATTGCAATCTGCTTTCACTGTTTAACCAAATACTTTTCCTTGGGTTCGTGTCACAGCCTACAAACGCGTTAGGTTTTGTTAGACACTTCAGCCTTTGTAATGATTCATGTTCGTGTTTCTTGTCTTAAGTATTTATTATGTCTTGTTCGGTGTTTTTGTTCCGATTAGATGTATTCTCGATGTATGATGCCCACTGAGATGCGTTTTCGGTGTACGATGTCAGCTGAGGTATATTTCGGTGTATGATGTCAGCTGCAATGTATCTTTGGTGCATGATGTCAATATATATATTTTGTCAAATATATATATATATATATATATATATATATATATATATATCCTTGCATCTCAAGTGTTGCATGCACGGGCCTAGCCCGTTAGCCTCCGTGCCTCGCACGAGTAAGATGTATATGTTTCATGACTTCTCATAGTCGGGTTCCACCCTTTTGCCTCGACGATGCCATCGTCGGATATGTTCCATATATAATTCTTCTTAATTATATATAATTCCAAGTTCGATGTGTTAGTTAAAATATTATATTTTAACTTGTATTATTTGTATGCACCACTTTATATATCATTTAGTAATTGCGATGTGTTTTTAAAAAAAATAATCTATTTTAACATGTCTTGATATATAATTATTCATGTGCATGGGTTTATGGTTTGCATAACCAAATGTTGTATTTGTTAGGTATTATACTTACGCATCTTCCCAAGTATAGATATACTTGTATTGTGAGTATTTGTGTATTCATGTTCGTATTTCCATGGTTGTGTATAATACTTGTATAATGGTATTTTCATTAAGTCTTAGGGGTATTGTTGACATATCTTTGTACGTATAGGAATACGTACTTTCTTGTATTTATTTCCCCCACTTTTATGTACACTTAAAATATACAATTTTTAAGATATATCCCAACTAATATATGTATATTATGCTTGGTAAGTGTATGTATCCCCAAAATAATATATACCTTTAAGATTAATTCTAGAAAAAAATTATATTTTTAGTTTCCACCAAAGCAATATATTTTTAGGAGGTTTATGAAATATATATTTCTATACACTTCAAAAATAATATATTTTTAGCATCCACGAAAGTATGATATATTTTATATACTTGTAAAGAAATATATATTTTGTCACTTGTTCGGTTTTGAAAGTAATATTTACCAAGCTTCGATATATTATATATTTTTAGTCTGTAATTCTTTATATCGTCCGATTGTCCAATATGTCCGTATTTGTCTCCATGTATGGTTATGGATATGTATATATATTTTTGTAATTCTTTGTTTCCCACTTATTATTTTATTTGTTTGTGTATATTATTTTCAAGTTCCTAACTTTATATATATATATAACTAATACAAACAATATACACATAACTTGTGATTCTTATGATCACAAAATATATATTTTTCCAAAAATATATATTTATATCCATTTTTATTTTTAGAAAAACCATGACTTCTTGGACTTATATTTTATACAAAAATATGAGGATTTTTATGTTTATGGCCTTTAAACAAGTTTACTTGTAAGAACTTGGTAAACATATATATTTCTAAGTGTTTAAATTTTATAAAACTTTTGCCATAGTCTCCCCAAGATTTAGGAGGTTTCCCATGTTTTAAAACATGAGTTTAAGCTTTCAAAACTCATCAATTTATTCCTATTAATCTCAACAAGTACAATATATCCATTTTTAGGTTATGATGAACTTGAAAGTTAACCAAAATATGTAGTCTTCTAACTTTGTGTTTAAGATGTTCATCCATCCTTAAAAATGGGTTTAGTTACTAATATTTACTTACTTTGTGAAAAATCATTTTTAACAACTTGTTTACATATATTTTTAAAAACATCACAAATCACTTTAATCACTATTACAAGTACATCCATTATGTTAAAACATGTTCATCAACACTTTTATCATTTTTAACAACTTGATCATACAACATTTTAAGAACATGATAAATCATTTTATCCACTTGAAAGAGTCCATTTATTATGTATAACAAGTTCATCATTTCTTTGATCATGGATCTTGTAAGATCCATGTGTATACTTGTTAGATTTATACTTCTAGCAATTATACATATGATGGATATCATCCATAGTACAAAATAAACAATTACATCTTCATTATATGTTCATATTCTTTAGATAAAGTTACTAGTTCATGTGTTCATCTTTTAAAGGTGATACTTTTTTTGGTGACATAACTTATATATTAACAATATACTAGGAACAAGACATCAAATGAAAGATTAGAAGGCTCACAACTAGCTCTTGTGGCTAGGGAAGTGGCAAGATGAACAAGATGAAGCAAAGATGGTGGATAATAGCTCCTCAAGTTGTTCCTTGCACTTCCAAGTCTTGAACCTTCCTTAGAATGTCTTGAATCACCCTTGACTATGCTTGAAATGGCTTGCAATAATTTGAAAATGGTGGCTCTTGAGAGCCCCTTAGAGACCGTAGGTTGTGGTGGTATTAGAAGGGAGTGAAGTTTAAATTTTTAGACGGAGATAATTGTGATGAGTTATGTTAGGATAAGGTTTGTATATAACACCATGCAAGTTCTCCTTCCACTAAATATTGCTATTACCCACTAATCCTTCATCCAACATGACTAGACAACATAGGGGTTAATGGGCCCCCCATGTTGACCGTAAAATGCAAGGGGGTGGGCATTTGTTGGGTAGTAATTGTTATTTAGGTTATTATTTAGTTAATTTAGGAATTAATAATTAAAATTAAATGTTATTATGTATTTAGTAGTTTTTGAGAGGTTTAGAGTGTTATGAAGTTAAATTAGTAATAATATACTAAACAATGTTAAGTAGTTTATGTTTTATGTCTAGTTCGTGTTCGGTTGCTTAACGTGTGCTAGATTCGTTAACGGGTCCTTAAACGGAGGTTTAAGTAACTTGTAGGGATTTTAGGATTTTCAAGCAAAACAATGTGTTTCATGATTTTAACTAGTTGTATGATGTTAAAATATTGTTAACTAGTTCATATGATGTGTCAGATTGTGTTCCGGTGTTTGTTTCGTTGTCGGTTCGTTAAAACGTTAACTTTCAAGACTTGTATGATAAGATATGTTTTTGTGCCAATTTGATACTTTCAATATCTTTTAAGCAGTGTATGATGTTTAACACTATTTCTGCATATTACATAAGCTTGTGGATGCTGTATTTTGCTAAATTTTGATGAATTGTTGTTTAGTGTATATTTCGGACAGTTTTCAGTGCATGTATAGTTTCTGGAAAGTGTTAGCATTAATCCTTGCTTTCCCACATGGATTCTAATATACTGTTTGCGTTGGACTCCCGTCTAAGTCCTAAATCTGCTGTTTAACTGCGTACTAACACTGTGCTGCCACAGCTAGTCTACTAGTTGTTTCCGACACACTGTTTTAAACTGTTTTTGAACGGTAACCACTAAACAAATAATATGCATCAAGTAATGTATTCAGTGAGCTTTCTAGATGTATGCCATGCAATTCATGCAGTTTAGACGTTCAAAACACATAATTGTACCATATAATTAACTGTTTAAGTATACGGAATTACCTGAAAGTGACAGTTATCATAATCTCGATTACTCCCCCTCATTTGATGTAGCAGCAGTGTTGATCACCAGTGGATAGATAGTGCAATCTGACAGAATCGGCTCCGGAAACAATGAAGCTCCTTGAATGTTTGTATTTGAAGGACTAGCAACAGTTTGTTGTGTGGAGGGTTCATTGTTGTGAGCTGCATCATCATGAGTAGCTGTTGTTATTCGTTCAGGAACCGGCTCCTGAATTGGTGAAGAATGATGCGGTGTAGTAGTAGCTTCATTAAATCCTGGTGGATCTACAGTAAGCTTCTTGAAAGCATCTTGAATAGGACCAACATCATCTTCGGTTATGATGGGAATAGGTATCACTGTACTTGAGACATCTACAGTAACAATCGCATCAGAAAGAATATTAAAGGACTTAAACAAGGAGGAATAATCATATAACCAATCAGGTCTAATTCGTGTGTTTTTGGGATTTTTTTCCAACCAATCCACGTAGTACGTCTCAACGATTTGCTTCTTGATTTTGTTGTAGACTCGATATGTGGTATTTTTTAGCATAGCCAATGAAATAGCATGGATCACCTCTTGCTTTGAATTTACCTTTGGCATCCTTGGTTAGGAGAACACAAGAACACCCAAAAGTGCGAAAATGTTGTATAGCGAGTTTCTGTCCTTCAACTATCTCATACGGTGTCTTCATGTGACGTTTGTTGATTAGCGTATGATTTTGAACATAGCAGGCGATGTTCATTGCTTCTGCCCAAAAGATCAATGGAAGGCTAGAATCTATCAGTATTGTACGAGTAGCTTCAATGAGAGTTCGATTTCGTCTTTCAGCAACTCCGTTTTGTTGAGGAGTTTGACCTGCACTGTATTGATGATCAATTCCTTTAAAGCACATAAATTATTTAGTTTAGTATTCTTGAACTCTGTCCCATTGTCGTAGCATATAATTTTCACTCACTCATTTGTTTGGTTTTCCATGAGAGTGACAAATTTCTTTATCAGACCTGTAGTTTCACTCTTCTGTTCCAAGAAAAACACCCAAGTGAAGCGATAAAAATCATCAGTGATAGCTAAGAAATAAGCCTTTCCTCCAATACTTAGAACATTTACAGGACCCAAAAGATCAATGTGAAGAAGTTCCAGAACTTTACATGTCTTGTGTACGAGCTTGGGCTTATGAGGCTTACGATGCTGCTTCTTACGAGCACATGATTCGCATTTTTCGATCTGCATAAAATCTCTTATTGGTAAGTTTCTGACTAGACCTCCTTTTGCCAGTCGATTAAGATTCTTCATGTTTAGATGGCCAAGTCGTCGATGCCACAGCATTGCATCATGTTCAGCAATTTTAGAAAACTAACAGATAACGTAATCAGTGGGGGCTTTGTTCATATCGGTCACGTAGGCATCTCCCGGCGTTTAGCTTTAATCAGATACCAATCCTTTAGTATGAAAATCCCGGGTTTCACACCACGTAACCACCTTTTGTGAAGAGAACTTCTAATCCATTGTCGCACATTTGGGATATGCTAAGAAGACTGTGTTTCGTTCAGTAACATAATTTACAACAGAGAAGCTGAGGACCCCATTTCTAACCGTGCCTTTCATGGTAATTCTTCCCGTTTCTCCACCTACAAAGGTGACAAATCCGCCATCAAAGATTTTGATAACGTTCAACTGCGAGATGTTCCCAGTCATGTGCCTGGAACAACCACTCTCGATAAGCCAAAGTCTAACAGCCACCCTCCATAGTTGTTCCTACACACATAGTGGGATTAGTGAGAAACTGGAACCCAGACCATATTCGATCTGGGTTGATAATTACACTTAATTCGCAAAACCTCACGAAAGATCGCATGACTTTTAGTTGAATTCAAAATTTTGGAAGAAGAGGTTGTAGAGTTTGACGATGGAGAACACTGGGACTGAGATCTAGCCAGAATTTTAGGTCTCCAGACTTTTGAATCATTTTTGTTTGAAATAGCTTTAGTTGATGTTGCGTTTAATTTCTTGGGTTGATTTTGGAAACCATTTGTGTTTGAAAACTTTTGACTGTTTTTCTTTGGTAGATTCTAGTCTCCATCAAAGGGCTTTGCATGAGTGAATTGATGTCGATGGTGCGAAGCTGTCTGATGTTTGGTGTTCCTGGATTGGTAAGACACGAGGGGACGATGAACACAGTTTCTAGCTATGCGCCCTGGAATTCCATAATTGAAGCAAGTTTGTCTTTGTGAGAAAAAGACTTTTAGTTCTGCTTGTGTTATTCTGGGGAGCTGATTGGATCTCTTCTTTCCACTAGGTGCTGATTTCTTGTGTGCATATTTACTCTTGGATGAAACCTACTTACAATCATCAGCACAAGAGTGAGTATCGATAGTTTTGCCCTTCAACTTTGGTTTAGTTGGTTTTTGAAATGGGTTTTTCTTCTGATTCTGCGGGCTTAGTTTCATTTGAAACCTTTTCTTCAGAAACTAAGTTTTCGGAGACAATTTCATCAGTTTCTTTGGAAATTGTTTCATTTGACACTAAGCTTTCAGAATAAATGGATTCTGGGTTACCAGATGATGAGCAAACTTCCTCAATAATTTGATCATCACAAACACCTTGCTCATTATCTGATGAGTCAGAATCTACCGCTTAATCCACAGATTTATCGGACAACTTTTGTTCATCAATAATTTCATTCACACAATCCATCACAACAATATTTTCAATTTCACAATTTTCAGAGAGATCTGAAGTATCAATTGAGGTTTCAGGAAAACTGGAACAGTTTTCTAAATCACTCGAAATGGATTCCTCAGACTCCTCTAGTAAAACAGTTAAGTCACAATCAGAATCAAAAACCACATCATTCAAATTTTCAGTTTCAACAACTCTAGAAAAACCCCGAGTCTCAAAAACCATGGACTGAACAAAGTTTCAAACGTAATTATCATGTTTATCACACAAAGAAACATCTTAATCATCAGCATCAATTGGATGTGGTTCATCATCCACTTTTGACCGCTCCTCGACTATCACGAACTTTGCACATACACAAAAACAGTTAACATTGTTTACAGAATCAGAGGTAGAAGCCGTTTCATGTGGTTCCTCGAATGGAGTTTTTATCGACTCCTTTTCAGGTTTTAAATTTTCAACTGATTCATTTAAGCATTCTTGATTAATGTCTTTAACAAAACTCACGGGTTTTTGAAAATCAGTGGGTCGGGCGTTCTTTGGTTTAAAAGGTTCCCAAGGAATATAGTCGCTTGGTTTGCCATACATCATTTTATCATAATTTTTTAATTCTTGCTCAGTAATGGGCATTCTTGAGTAATTATGATTATATGGCGGAGGAATTTGTGTATAACCCAACCCTTTGCCCTTGTTTTCTTTAAATGCAAGCTGTATATTACATAGATTACAAACCGTGTCACTAGAAATATCAAATTTCTTAATGTTTAACTCATTTTGTTGATACTTTCCAGTGAGAAGTTCTAGCTCAGCTCTCACGGAGTCGCACTCCATTGTTTTTTAATTTAGTCTGTTTTTGTAATCATGGACCCAACATTTCTGTTGATTGACATCCAAGTAGAGTTGAGCTACGTCCTTTAGCACATCAAATCTTTTCATAGAGAATTTTATTGTTCTCTCGAAGACCAATGTACTTAGACATGGCACAGTTGTAATTGCTAATTAGAGCAAAATTATGTGCTCTCATTTGTGCAATTTTATTTCTACAGTGTTCGGAACATAAAAGAGAGTTTACCGTTTCAGAGAGAGTTTTGGGTTCCTCAGTCATTGCCATCAAGCTTTGGTGCACAGTTTCTCCAACTTCCGAGATCTTGAGAGACTCCACTTATGCTGCAGCATCCACCCAGCTGAAACCTCGTTGTTCTTGAGCCATCAGTGCCTTTCCAGCTCTAGTGCCTCCTTGGCTAGCTGAAGTTGAAGTTGTTGCTGAAGTTTGAGCTTGAGAGACAGGGACCATGGCTCTCTCTGAATTCCTAGCAGCAGCAGCCCGAGTCACTTAATATCCCACTAGTATTTTCTTACAATCCCAGGCGAAATGTCCCAGTTCATGACATTTGCAACACCTTAGTTTGTCCTTCACCGATCCAGTTCGAATATTTGACATCGGGCGACGACCATATCTCTTTTGAAACTTCTCTTCTCGAAAAGTTGCCATAGCCAAATTCCAGGAAGCATCAAGTTCTTCAATGTCTTCTTCAACCACCCGATTTATTTCTGTAGCAAAAACAGATGGGGGCAAAAGGTCACCGGCAAGGAAATCATTTAGACTATTGAGCATGGACGTTGCGAGAGCCAAATTTTCTTCATTCTAAAGCAAGATTTTCAGCAGAAGGTGTAGATGAGACGTTTTGGGATGGTGACGGGACCAAAGGACTGTAAACCACATTTGTGTACTAAGGATGTTGCTGAGTAGTAGCAGAAGCAGCTGTGTTGTTTGGAAGTGACATGTCATAGACGTAGTTTGTCTTTTGGAATTGTAGATGTGCTTGGGTCATCGGGCTTGAAAAGAACATTTGGGTTACTGTTTGTCATGGGGCTGAAAACAAGATTAGGATGACTTTGAGACATCAAAGCAGTGTCAGAACTTGACATCCATGCAGGAATCATAGAGTTCTTATGATTCAGCTCTCTCTGCTGATTATCAATCTCACATGACTTGATGGTAGCGATCAGCTGGTGAGTGTGACTTCATTTATATTGGTGAGTGCGCTCAATCATTGAGACATCAGAATACCAGCTTTTCGGTAACGAATTCTGGAGTTGACGATTCATCCCACTGTTGGTAGTAGAGATGACAACACTGATCATCTGTGCAACTAGCTTGACGAATCTCCAGATTAGGTTCTCCATAGTTTCCCCGTAAATGAGATTAAACGAACTGAACTACTGGTTGAACATGTTTACCCTGCTAGCCTTCGTGTTAGTGTTTCCTTCATATAGATTCTTAAGCACATCCCAAACCTCTTTTGCATTCGTGTAGTTTCTAACAACAATTGTGATGTCCAGACCAAGAGCCATAGTAAGATTTGCCATTGCCTTATCATCATCGTCTTTGATATTATGATCATCATCCGTCCACAGATTTTGAAGCTTCGAAATCTGGCTGAGAGGATCATCTTCAGTAGCGTACATAATGGTACGAGGACCATTCTGAATGTACCTCCAAACCTAGGCTATTTAGCCTTACAGTATTGCTCAAAACACCAAGTCTAGTCAAAGTAATCGTCTCCATACATCAACCTTGGGATTTTTGTTGACGTGCTGATGATTTGATCAAGTTCCTAATGCAATGCTAGAGTCTGAGACTGAATAGCAGCAAAGGTAGCGTTGGCGAGGTCCGCAGCAGTCAAAACATCGTTCGGGTTCATCATTTTTAGTTTTACCAAATAGTAATTAATTATATTTTAATTAAGGTGACAAGTCCAAAGGTTCAATCCGAAATGGTCAACAAAATTCAACTCGAAACAGTCAATTCGGAACAGTAACAGTCAACTCGAATAGTCGATTCGGAGTAGTAACTTGAATAGTATCTCGGACTCGGAACAGTGATCTATCCGAGATACTTGATGAGATGATTATTAGAGATGTTTGATGATGATCCGAGATGCTTAATGATGATCCGAGATGGGTTCAAGATGCAAGTATTTTATTTGAGATGTGTTCGAGTTCTTCAAGATATTATCCGAGATGATCCGAGATACAAACAAGACACCAGAAATCTCCAAAACAGTAGCAGATCAGAACAACGGCTATCCGAAATAATGTGATATCAGATCTGAGCCTAGAAATAGGTGCAAAGAGGCTCTGATACCAACTGTAAGTCCCAAAACCCAGATCTCACAATATCACACATAGCATGATTGGTGGCGGAATCACACAAACAAGCTATGAATCAAGATAGAAGAAATAAGATGAAATAGATAAAGATCAACTTGCATACAAATCTTGGAATTTGTCTAATACAAGTATGAGAGAACCACCAAAAAGCCACTAACCCTAATACAACATTATCTATTTATACTAGAGCATTAACCTAAATCCCTAAGGCCCAAAAGCCTTCCCCAAGCCCATAAATACAATGTAGCCCACACCTAATGTAACTAGTGCATAAACCTTATTAGAGCCTAACAGTAACAACGGAGCTTAGATTTATCGAAACTAGATTTCTTAAGTGACAACCTTTTTCCCGTTTTGTCTTGAATTTTCTAGAGCCTTAGAGTGATCATTGCCATTTTCCACTTCAAGACCATTTCCTCCATATCTTCGGCGGTAAAAACTTCCCTTTTCAGTTCTCCAGCCATAAGCACTTCATAGCTGCTCAGAAAGATGTTAAATAGAGCAACATGTTTAGTAGAGATCTTGAGAGCTTGAGCATCACCGACCACAGTAACTTTTTCACTAGATTGTGGAGCCTTTGCAGAGTTTGCATAAGCATTGTTAAAGTTCGGATGCATTTGCAACTTGTGAGCTTGAACCACCAGAGGTATTGGGGCAAGAAATGCCATGCTCTTGGGAGCTGCAACAGATGGGACTAATTTCTTAGAGTATCCAACTTGGTTCATTTTTCTTTTGGTGACATCCATTTCAAAATATTTTAGGGTGTTGATCAGATCTAATAGCGTGGTTGGATTGTGATTGTTCAAGAAGTCTCGTTTGATCATCATACATTAAAAGCTCCATTCTTTTGGAAGTGAGTCCAAAAGCTTCTTGATTGAAGCATGATTAGCACCAGCCTTCTTCATTTTTGTCATTATGTTTAAGAATCAACTGATGCGGTCTGACAAGCTTTCTCCACGGATACTTCCAAACATGTCTTATTCTTTCTACACCATGTGCGGTAGTGTATTCCTCAAACATGTTGCAATCATCGGTTAATTAGGCCATTGTTAGAGCGGCGTGAGCCTGGCGGTCACGTTGGATCAATGTCTTATCTTCATCGGCGTAGGTTGATGGTTCATCATTGATTACACGAATCTCATCATTGACTGTCATAGGAACATGGGGTCCGACAGTAACAGAAATCCTTTAAGTATAGTTCGTATACTCAAAGAACGATTTGATTTGGTTTTTCCAACTCCCAAAGTCGGTGGATCAATTCAATTTCGAGGACGAGTTGCAGTTCTGGTTTATAGTTCAGCTTCAGCAATTGGACACAGTTGATTAATCGACATTTTGATTTGATTTTAGTTTCAAATTGTTAACAACAGGTTAAATACGCAGCTTTTAGTGATAATAGGCACAATTATGCAGCAAATACGTAGTTTTAATGGTACTAGGCACAATTATGTAGAAATTACGCAACTTAGTCGTATCTAGTAAGTTGAAGGGCAATTACGCGGTGCAAACAAATGTGTTGGTTGTGTGACCTGGTTTCTTAGACCGATGTAAATAATAAATGCACAGACTGCACTGATTAGAATAATGACCTTAGCAAAAATGCCGAAAACCGTGAAAAATCGCAGGAGATTTGTATCACTGACCCTGAAGTCACCTTCGGATAATTACGCAATGAGAACAAATAAGCAATATTCAACAAATATGCATGTTTATCAACATTGTTTCAATAAATACGTCCAGAGGGGTTTTAAGAACAAAAAAACCCCTCTAATCACTCCAAAAAAAAACCCAAAAACCATGGTATTTTGTATCAAGATGAACGAAAACAAACCCAAACACTGATTAACAACAACCTTTTCATTAAAGACTCTAAATCAAGCCATTTTTACCAAAAACTTTTGAAAAAACCTTGAAAATTTTGAAAAACCTTCTAAACTTTGAAAATCTCAACAAATATCAATCAATACCAAATTATAAGTTGTAAATTCACTACGGATTAGAGTGTTGGTGATTAGGTGTTTGAGTGATAAAAGTAAGAAAACAAAGTAGAAGATGAAGAATCTTGATGATGTGTGTGAATCAACCAATGTTTTGGAATCCCATGATGTTTGTTACTGATTTAGGGCCTAGATATTACTGAATTGATGCACAAAACACAAGAACAATCATAATAAACACACACCTAGTCCAAAAAACTTGGA
Organism: Scalesia atractyloides; assembly: GCA_947069175.1. Classification (NCBI taxonomy): domain Eukaryota; kingdom Viridiplantae; phylum Streptophyta; class Magnoliopsida; order Asterales; family Asteraceae; genus Scalesia; species Scalesia atractyloides. Next base: position 37,198,099 of record CAMTDV010000008.1, on the reverse strand, counting down.
ATGCTAGGTTGTGGGAGATTTCTATATATAATACGGCTACCCTGCATAATTATAATTACGAAGGGTAATTAATTACGCCGCTTATGATACAAACTTACTACAAAACCTTAAAATTTCACCCCTTTGACTATCTAGCTACTACAAAAAGTCCTTAAAATATTAAACTCGAATACCAACAATCTCAAAACGTTCTAACAATGTTTGGTTTGCTATTCAACCAACCAATGTTGGTTTGGTTTCCATACAATGATTGTCATTGACAAGTTTGACTGAAGAAAGTCAACATAAAATATAAAATGGGTCAAAATACAACATTAATGGTACCAAAGTTACCCATTTGTAGGCTAATACATTACTAGTCATAATCCCACCATTACATAACAAGTTTCATTACATAAGACAATTCTAAATATAATAATCATCACAACACAAATCATTTCTAATGGCAATCATCGTTGAACCATTCATGATCTGACTCATGCTCGCCTTCATACGGATAATGAAACCACAAGCTATCACTTTATTTCGGTTTATCGTTGTCCCAGGCCTCTTTTAATACATCATTGTCAATTTCCAACTCCTGCTAGTTTACATGTCCCCCTTGCACATCTCCTTCAAACTGGTTGATTTCATCCCTGTTAAGCAATTTCAGCAACTCTTCTCCAGGCATGTTCAGCTCCCTCACAAGATTATCTTCAACCACTTCTTTGTCTTCTACCTTTCCCAGTGGTTCATCGCAGAATATAATCACATGCTTACAAGAATGTTATCAAAATAATAAACATTTTAGTCATAATTCTCACTAGCATTATCAACATTATGGACGCATTATCAACATAATGGACGCATTACAACCATGAACATAAATGGCATAGCATAAAACATCAAACCCATTACATCAAATTCATTACAATACAAGCAGCAACCAAATCAAATGATAATAACATACACGATAAACAACAACAAACTGACTAAGAAACCAATCTTCCAAAATGTGATTTGCTAGCTTGGGACTTGAGCATTTCGTCTTTCTTGTCGGTATTCCATAACAAAGTAGGAACTACACTTTCACATCTGCCACATATGGGATCATCAGCCCATCTTATGAAACCACATAGCGTCAGCTGTTCAACATACAATTTGATCAATTCCAAGACTCATCACACGCACAATTCACATAAAGTGTCCACACACAAACAACTCAAACTGATCGCACACTCAAATCACTTCACTATCAACCATGGAATTAAAGTAAAATGGACTAACTTACATAACATAGGAATTGACGTTCAAAATTAGCTTTACTATGGGACAGTTTCGTGGTTGTCACACTGATGTGGTGTGAAACACACATCTTTTCCCTTGTATTTTGCATATTATTTTAGTTAATTTGTATTTGTTTTTGTATGTTTTTGGCTTTAAATTACTTGTATGTGGTTTTATAGGTGTTCGTGTGCAAATGGAGCAAAATATGAGCTAAAACATTGAAGAAACGAGCACATAGGAGAATGTTTGTGCTTAGTGAAGGATTCTCATGGAATGGAAATGGATATCTAAGAATATGAGATGATAGAGAAATGAATTACGAAGACATAGGCAAAAATGGTGAAGAAAACGAAGTTGAAAGGAAGAAGTTATGAAGAAAACTGTTTTCCAGATTCTGATGTGCGTCGCATCGCGTGGCAGATAACCCTGATACGTGTTTCGCAACGCAAGAGAGGGTCATATCAGCATGGAAAACTTGATTTTTCACCATATTAAGCTCCCAATTAACCCTAATACGAAGAGAACTTATCCCAGATTAATTTTAGAGGTTCCATAAGTGATTTTGGGTGGAAAGAAGGTGTCGAGATCGATTTTGACATTGTGGGTTCGTGATTTTCACTTTAGAAAATAGGTGGTTTGTTATTTATTTTTAACTTTATGTTTTTTTATACGTTTGGAGGTGTTTACTTTATGTTGATGAACTTGTTTATGTTTTTACAATGATTGTTGGCTAAACTCCTAGTCGCTACCTAGGTTATGATGATCATCATGTTTGACTACTTTTTTCTTTTGGCTTTGGAACTTATGTTTATGGATTAATGAGGATTTAAAAGACTTGGTTTTTATGATCTGATGTATACACGTATCTATACTTGTTTAATGCATGATTAAAACTCCACATGTTTCCTTGTGAATGTTTTTCAGCTATAGGTTCATGTTAGATCAATTACTATGTGTTCTTTTATTATTATATGGTTTGCTAGACGTAGTAACCCATAGGAGTAATAATTGTGAATTGAGTAGGTCTACGTATTCAACCAATCTTAATAGTTGTGAGGTGAGAGATTGTCGGTTTGTCTTGAGTGTTAGATTGCTAGGGATAGAGCGTTTGTGAGAAGATCTCCCTATTTTACTTCCTATTCCTCACTTATCGAGTCTGATCAGGATTCCCGTAGCCTTGCACTTTTAGTGTATTGAGACTTTCACGCTGTGATATGGACCTATTCTGGCGGATACTTCATCATTAGAGTTGGAAAGCGCATGAGAGAATCCAGAAAACCGTCATTTTTAACAACTTTTAGGTTACACCTTGAGAAAGGTCGAAGGTCCTAGATTATCCTTTGAGTTTAGTATCACAAGATCCCGGTCCCACAATAGTTCCATTACCGATAGAAGCTTATCATAGATGTGTAAGATTCTGACCTAGGTAGTGTTTTTCCATCATTTGATCTCGTCTCTTAGTCAGCTTTGTTAATCTTTAATAAATTGCATTTAGATTTTATAAGCCCCCTTGAAACATAAGAACAGTTAACTCGAGTAAGTTTACATACGTAATCGAGTCTAGTATACGTTTTCAATAAAGTCTCATGTGTTTGATACTCGGACTTCTTAGGCTGTACTACATTGATTGGTACACTTTCCGGTTGTGTGGTATACGTTTAGAGAGTCTTAGTTTATAAATTTAGAACTTAGAGTGTCTAGGTTAGGTTTAAATTAGTTAGTTTTAATTAAACCACTTTGAACACATCACGCATTGAGCAAACACCTTTCGACGAACTCCCATTAGAAACGTCATTAATCGGAGAGCTTTGTTTCATCGTTGAAGAGCACGAGTACTGCGACATTGTGCTTGATGATCGATATGGAGTAAGGAATCGATTTGCAGCCATCACTTCCAATTAGGATTCGTAATGGTGGTTGGAGAAAACGGGGTGATGATTTAATAAAGTAGATAAGTGTATAAAGGTAATTTCAACCTTTTTAACGGTCAAATAATAGTTAACTAACATCTGAGGGCAGGGTGGGAAGAAATACCCACCTCAGGGTTTCATCTGCCAAAAGTGGAAGGTAGGTTTCATCTAGCAATTTAGACCAACCCACGGGTGGAAATTGCACTTTACTCTAAACTATATAGATTAGAGTTACAAACTTTAGAAACAAGTTAACCCGGTATATAGAAACTTGCCAAAAATACCACTAATATTAGGGTCTGTCAAATTAGGGCCGACTACTCTTTCCCAACAATCTCTCACTTGGAGGCTTTGACAATCTTCAGACTACGCTCTGTCTAGACATGCCTTTTTTGTAATCTTCCTAACCAGCAGTTGCAACAACCTTCTCAATAGTTAACTTGAAAGCACGTAGAAGCTACGTAAAGCTTCAACTCATGCTTCACGACCTTTCCTACTAGTGACCAATTCTTCCTTTCCCTGCCTGCTCCCACTATAAGACGTCTGTCATTCTGCTGGCATCTAAAACATTACAAGAAGCTACACTTGTAACGTTTCGCAATTTTGTATTTTCCTTATTTAGAAAGTTGTATTTTTATCTTTTTTTTTTTAGAAACTTGTAATCATGACGCATTCGTATTTCATTTCCAACTCTTGTAATCCGAGACTTTGATCAGGATGGAAATTCATTTTATACATATACATGTTACATACTTGTGTTATACGCAACCAATCGTCGAATACATGTTTATACACAAAAACTCAAAATACTTAGAAATATCAATCATACATGCATTACATTCATATAATACTTTGATACACTTGGAATACCTAAATCGGGCTAAAATACAAGTTTACGGCTTAAAATAATGAAATTACAAAGTACAAGGGCCAAAGTGTAACAAAACAAAACTTTTCCAGACAGCACTCCCCGGCGCGACGCGGGAAAAACCCAGACAACCCCCGCGATGCGCGAGAGAGGTCAATTTGCAGCAGTCTGTTTCCAGCTCACGGGTTGCTCCATTTTTGTCACCTTTTTTTACCAACAATCACCTCCTAACTCATTTAACTCTAACCAAATCAACCCAATTATAAATAGGAGCCTCCATACACTCCTAAAGACTTTCAAACACCTAATCTACTCTCAAACTCTCTAAATCTCTCAAGAAATTCTACATTTTGGGCAGAAAACACCTAGTGTTCTAAGTGAGTTTTCACTCACTTTTCTTCACATTTCTTCTTCCTTTCTCCTTCCAAACTACTTGGACAATCTCTAGGAAAGTTTCCACAAGCTTACCATGGCAAACTAAGGTGGAACCTCACTAGATTTGAGATCCAAAGTAGTGTTAAAATTCTGTTTTGACTATACTTTTACTTACACATTCCTTAAACATATTTAACTTGTACAATCTTGCACCAACGTTGCTTCTAACCAAACCTATGGTTATGGAGCTTGAGTATGGTTGATTATTATAATTTTAGAGGTTCAAGCACCACCTAAACTTTTTGTTTTGACAAGATTTTAAATAACCTACAAGTGTTGAGACCATCTTAGCTCACCATCTTCAATATGATGAGACTTGTGTTTTGGTGAATGTGTGAACGATGGAAGCTTTGGCTCTCCAACTTTGTTCCACTACCTTGTTGATTTGTTATCTTCATACCACTAAATCTCGAATAATTTCCAACAAAGGGACAAGGTTACATCACATCCCCAAACACTTTCCATGTTTGGGATGCACACATCTAGCTAGCTAACTTGGTTGATTAAAGATTTTGTAGGTTTAAATTCTTATAATTTTCATATTCATGACCAACCGAAATCATCAACAAAGTTGATGATTTTGTGCTTTGGTGAATCATATAATGAGGTTAAATGGATGGAATTCACATTACCTCCTTGCATGACCATTCACATGGTACCTTAATTTAGATTCGTATACGTTAACTTTTAATTTCAAAATCTAGTCCTTTAAACAAAAACCGCAACTCACACACCTTCGTTTCCCTCTTAGGGTAACTTCAGTGTTCCTAAACTCAAGACTCGTCACACTAAGTGGAATTACTTTGCAAACTGTGAGTATGAATGACCCTATTTCTGTTTTTTATCACTTTTGGTGCATATATTACCACATAAGAACTCACACAAACACACATATGCAAATACCTAATTCATACAAACGAATCCGTTATACATGCTTTATACGTTTATACTTAGAAATACATGCATGCTAGAAGCCATTCTTGCAGTATACTTTGTCAATAACTTCGTGTGAGCCTACCTTAAAATGTATAGCGCTATAGGAGTAGCAGACCTCCTTTGTTGAGTCTATGTTAAGTAATCATACAAATGGTCATGTCGTTGCGAAGACAAGATTAAGCTAGTGGAATCTTTGGGTTGACACGCATGTGATGCATGCTAGTTCATGATATGTTATGCCTCAGTATACGTTTTTGCCATGTGGTTCTTGTTAAAATACTTTTATACATATACTAGTACGCTAAACTTTTATGCTCACCAATGCTTTTGTGTTGACATGTTACTTTAATTATATTGCAGGAGCTTGATGTTGATGAGTTGAAAAGAAATCTAATAGGATGGACTAGAAACACACTTGGATTAAATTTATGTTTTGTCATTTAACTTGTCATGCTCTAAATGTTTTTTTATTTTATTTTATTTTTTTGAAACAATGTAATTCCCCTTTATCATGAAATGAAAAATCGTTATTTTAAATACTTGTCACAATTAGCCAGTATAAAGTCTCTTGCAATCTCGTTTTCATCTCACTCTGATATTTCCGACAACGGTTAGAGTGTGACAACACTCTCCTCGACAAGCAAAATTGTAAGGACTTTCTCACACGGTGGACCTAGAGCTGCAACCGAAACACATTTCTTAACTATCCCTCCACTGTTAAGAACTGAAATCTAGCCATGACGAGTTAATTATAAAGTATCAATTAAACAAAAGAGTAAATTATTGTTTTGGCCCGTGTGGTGTAGCTAATTTGACCCTATTAGCCTAAAAGGAATCTTTTAACAAATATGACCCGCAATGTTGCATTTTATAATGGTTTTGGCCCCTAACATTAACTTTCATTTTTATGCAGTTAAGTGTAAGGGTAATTAGGTCATTATATACCTTAGAGGCTGTTTTTGATAATTACAAAGTTCTTTTAATATCTTAGAGATTTATAATGAAATTACTCAAGTTTTTTTATTATTACTGCATTATTTCCACAACTAGTATTTAACAAAATATGTTTTAAATATACAAATAAATATGCATTTTCATTATGTTGATGCACTTTATGTCCATCACTGTGCGAATAGGCTAGATAGAGCGTGAGTTGAATATTGTATAGATTAGATACGAACACACGACCAAGTACGAACGTGAGAGGAGCAAAAGTGTCACTTCGTACGAAGTGGTCACTTCGTATAAAGCTAACTCACCTCGTACGAGGTGGTCACCACTTCGTACGAGGTGCTCATGTTTATATATATGTGTTGTGTGTTCGTTGTTTTGTAAGTTTTGGAAGTTCCCAGTGGGGAAACGCTGACGGAATCTCTCTAGGAATTCCGCCATCCAGAAAAGATTTATACTCTTTCGGTATGAATGAATGAATGCTTCCGTTGATTCTGTTTCTACTCCTTTCTTAATAACATTCTACTGAATCGGTACTATCATACGCCCAAACTTCTGTCTAGAACCGCCATCACAGGGACCTACAACTGGTAGCAGAGCTACAGTACCGATTCAATTGATCTAACAGTCGATTGAATCACCTACGCTCATGAATTATGGAGGTTTGGAGGTTTTAGACGTAAATTATCAAATAAAGTAACAATCCACGGACAAAACATAAAACTGAAACCATAGGATTGTTAGAAAATGATTTTCGACCAGATCTGTGGAAAAATCATCTTGAAATTCAAAGAAATAAAGATTCTAAATCGAAAAAAGGTGATCAGACTCGCTTGTACGAAGTGTGTCGCCTCGTACAAAGTGATGACCCACCTCGTACGAAGTGTGATGTGCCTAAAAAAATTGAAAAATTTTGTTCATCGTATTGCGAGACGAGTATCTAGAAAAAAAATTTGGTGTAGAAATTTTTTCAAGATTTTAACGACCGATACGGGATGTTCGGGGACACTTTCTGGGCTTCAAGAGTATAGATTTGATGATACGGTCACAAAATGTTGAAGATATTGGGGTAGTCATGGATACCTATGCAAAAGGTTTATCTTCTAGTAGAGTGACTATTAATGGGCCTTAACGTTAAATCCACTTTTGATGAAAACTGATTTTTCTAGATTTAAGGAGGAATTTCAGTGAAAAAAATTGGTACGATCAGAATTGCAAAAATGAGGGGGAATAAAAATTTTCACGTATATATGTTAAGATTCCGGTATTTTTGAAATTCGTGACGCTGCAATAGTATTCGCGTGGTTTCGACTGCAGATTATCTGGAGAATGAAAAGTGTTTTGGATTTTTATATACGAAATCAAAGTGAGTTTGAGAACACCGAAGATACCCTAAGATGGAAACGGAGGTGTGTGAGTTGCGGATTTGATTAATTTGATTGGATTTGAAATTTAGAAGGTGATTTATAAGTCATAGTAAAATGTAAAATAAGGTACCATGAAAATGGTCATGCAAGAAGGTTGGATGATTAGCATCCATTAAACCTCATTATATGATTTACCGAAGCACAAAATCATCAACTTTGTTGATGATTTTGGTTGGTCATGAATGTCAAAATAATAAGAACTTAAACCTACTAAACCTACAAACAACCAAGTAAGCTAGCTAGATGCGTGTATCCCAAACATGGAGAGTGTTTGGGGACGTGATGTAGCCTGGTCCTTTTATTGGAAATTGTTTGAGATTTAGTGGTATGAAATCTAAACTAACACATCAACAAGTGAGGTAGTAGAACATAGTTGGAAAGCCAAGGCTTCCATGGTTCACACTTTCACCAAAACACAAGTTTCATCATATTGAAAATGATAGACTTGGATGGTCTCAACACTTGTAGTTGTTTAAAACCTTGTAAAAAAAGAAAGTTTGGGAGGTGTTTAGACCTCTGAACTTATGAGAATCAACCATACTCAAGCCCATAACCATAGATTTGATTAGAAGCATGGTAGGTGCAAGATTCTCACAAGTTGTATCAGTTTATGAAAAGTTGTCACACCTTGATTTCCCGGTGGGCCTGGACTTGTGGTAAATAACAAATTGATACAGATACACAAATAACCGAAAGTGTATAAAAGATCCACAGGTGGATCGGATAAATTACCAAAATGATTATGTAAACAGACTACTAGGCTTCATGCATGGAGTTGCAAATTCCACTTAAGCATTTATTGGACAGCTTCTAGCCTATGTAAGTACTTTGCAATTTACGCTTAGTCTTTTAAAGATATGTCAGTTTACACTACTGGTAAATACAAATTTGTCGGTAAATACAAATAACCGACACATTTTGAAAATATTCAAAATCATTTGATGTACACAATGGTACATATATTTTCATAAATAACTTGGTATAAATTATTTCTCATGTTATCAGTTTTACATGCTTGTTAATACACATAGGGCCCGGAAACTATGTCGGGATCATGATTAACCAACACACCACTTTAAAACACTTATTTGGGTAAACCCATATTGGGTTATAAAAATATTTTATTATAGCATTAGCATCTGTCAGGTGCATGCCTACAACCCGTGCTTAGGTCGTCGTCATTTGCAATTAAATGAGCCAAGGATATCCATGACACGGTCATATTAACCCCCAATGTTTAAGTTATCAAGCAATACGAATTAAAACGGATTATTTGGATTCCCAACACATAGGTAATTGATCCCATACCCGACCATGCGATGATAATATTGCGAATCCCAAGCCCGTATAGAGAAAATAGGTTAAGAGTATATACCTGACTTAAATCTTACAATCCAAGATATATATAAGCACAATAGTTCAAAGAAAATGACAAGGGTGCAATTTACTGGACCCCCTAGTTTGTAATAAATGGTATTATAACCAATTAGAATGTTAACGGATCCTATTTAAGTCATAGACGTGGACCGGTTAACTATAATATAAAGAAAACGGTATTGTACGCTAGATTAAGCGGTGCCCGGATAGAATGTAGTTTAAACCCTCACAAGTACTAAGACTTGTATTATATGGGTAAAAAAAATACATTCTGGAATTTATACGGATTTGAAGGATTTTGACCCAATTCGATTAACTTACGTAACTAAGTTATATTAGTCAAGCATATGCGCATAGGCGGTATCGGGTGATCGGATGAGTCAATGTAAAGTTCATTATGCCAAAACATGATTATTATGTTACCACATCAGGAGGTATTACATTTTATATGTTCATCATCGTTTAAAACCAATTTATGCGCCAAAAGGGCATTTTCGACATTTTTATGGCATAACACATGAACTTGCATAAAACCCGACAACTTATTATGATCAAATAGTACAACCTCATAGGGTTATCCTATACACTATTATGATCATAATGCAACTTCAAATTAGTAGCTAGGTTGACTAAATCGGGTCAGAATCGTAAGTCAAAGCAAAAGTCAAACTGCTAGACTTTCGGTTGCGAACCGGGCTATAAACTGGAAAATGATGGGTTGAACATGCTTAGACATGTTCTTATATTATTTACCAACTGATGTAGTGTCAAAAATATGTGTTTAAACGTTTATAAGTTCATTTTATATGTTTTCTGAAAAACGGTGTTTTGACTTTTAATTAAACATAATTTTGACCTGTCATTTGACCAATTTAACGTGATCTTCAGGAGGTGTCCTGTAAAGGGTTTATCACCTACCTTGTTACGATCACGTAGCCATGTTCAATTCGAACAATGGTTGGACCATAATGGTCTTAACCGAAAGTCAAAGCAAAAGCCAATTTGCTTGACTTTCGGCTAAATACTTAGACTATAAATGAAATGAACTAAGAAGGAACACTTACAAGTGTTCTAGGATTTAAGTTTTAACTCAGAGGAGGCTCCCTTTTGATCAGGAACAACTCCAATAGCAGATAGAGAAGGAAGATTTGAAATGAGCAAGAAATTAAGGAGCACAAGTGTGCTATTTATAGTTGTAAAGATGATGTCGGATCAAGACATGTGTTAAGGGATGTTCTAGTATGTTAGTAGGTGTCTAGTGATGCGTCAAGACCAGGGAAAGTGTGGCAGTTTGTGAGAGCATTGGCAGCATTGCAGACTACCTTGGGCGGCAAACAAACTGCCAGCTGTAGACCCTTACGGTCCGTAAGGGTCTTGGGCTTACGGTCCGTAAGGGTCTTGGGCTTACGGTCCGTAAGGACCTCAGCGCACATGGTTTTCAGATGGCTTACGGTCCATAAGCCTCAAAGTATGTTAATAACAGTATTTTATTAACTTTACGGTCCGTAAGCTATTAAGCTTTACTCCGTAATTGTCACTCAGAGGCCAAACTTTGGCATGTCGACATATTTAGTCCCTTCACATCCAATCTTTCACCATTTTATACAATTAGTCCCTCTCAACCAAATTATTAGGTATATATGAGAGTTGATTGGACACGTGTTGCCATAGGATTCAATAAAAATTTCCGAGATGTTACATCCTCACCCCCTTAAAAGAAATCTCGTCCTCGAGATTTTTATTCAAAAGGATAGGGGTACTTTTGTCGCATATTAGACTCAACCTCCCATGTATAATCGGGGCCACGATGGGCATTCCATTTGACTTTCACGATAGCTTTTTAACCTGTCGATCCTCGATCGAAATTGGTTTCTCAATGAACCTCAGGTATTCATTAATCTACACATCATGGTGCGACATTGCTAGCAACTCACCGGCTAGACATTTCTTTAAATTGCATATGTGAAGCACATCATGGATTCCACTGAGTTCCTCAGGCAGCTTAAGTCTATAAGCCACGGAACCGACACATTCGATTATCTCGAATGGTCTAATGTATCTCGGGCTCAACTTGTCCTTCTTTCCAATCTCATCATACCTTTCCAGGGTGATAATTTTAATACAACTTTGTCCCCAATTTGGAACTTAAGAGGTTTACGCATCAATCAGCATAGCTCTTCTATCGATCACGGGCAGCCTTGAGCCTATCACGGATCTAAACAATCTTTTCCGTGATCTCCAGGACTATCTCATATCATGATAGTTGGGCTTCCCCAACTTCAGCACAACAGACGGGCGTTCTGTACTTTATCCCATACAAGGCTTCAAATGGAGCAGCCTTAATGCTAGTATGATAACTATTATGGTAGGAGAATTCAATTAGGCGTAGATGATCATCCCAACTACCTCCTAAATCAATCATCCATGCTCTCAGCATGTCTTCCAATGTCTGGATGGTACGTTCACTTTGTCCATCAGTCTGTGAATGGTAAGTCGTACTGAAATTTAATCTCCTAGCCAATGATTATTGGAAACTTTTCCAAAAGTGAGATGTATATCTAGTATCTTTATCAGATACAATAGATACGGGCACTCCACGCAAAGACACTATCTCGTCCACATATAATTTGGCGGCCAATTTGTCGGAACTGTAAGTCTCATTGATTGGCAGAAAATGTGTTGATTTAGTCAGTCTATCGACAATTACCCAAATCGTGTCATTGCCACGTTTGGTCTTCGGTAATTTGGTAATCAAGTCCATAGTTACCATCTCCCATTTCCATATGGGGATTTCATGCTATTGTAGCAGTCCAGACGGTTTCTGATGTTTGACTTTAACTTGCGAACATGTTAGACATTTAGCTACATAAGTGGCTATGGATTTCTTCAAACCCATCCACCAATAATTCTTTTTCAAATCTTGGTACATTTTGTCTCCCCAGAATGTACCGAATATTTGGAATTATGAGTTTTCTAGAGAATCAGATCTTTGAATCCTCCAAAAATGGGAACTCATGTGTTAACTAATCAACAGTTCCACCTAATCTTTCATTGGAAGCATTTGCTTCTAATAAGGCTTGTTTTTAAGCATCTAGCAGCTTCTCAGTCAAGCTAGTGCGCAGCTCAACGCTTTTGGCGTTAATCCTGATAAGTTTAACCCTGTCTTTGCGACTCAAAGCGTCAGCAACCATATTTGCCTTACCGGGATGGTAAGAATCTCGCAATCTTAATCGTATAATGTCTCCATCCAACGACGTTGTCGCATATTCAAATCTTTCTGATTAAACAGATGCTTGAGACTTTTATGGTCAGTGTATATAATACACTCTGTGTCGTATGAATAGTGTCTCCACAACTTAAATACAAATACAACAGCACCCAATTCCAAATCATGGGTGGTGTAATTCTTTTCATGCACTTTGAGTTGTTGTGATGCATATGCAATCACTTTGCCTCTTTGCATGAGTACACAACCCAAACCTGTGTGCGAGGCATCATTGTAAACAATGAAGTCTTCAATCCCCTTAGATTGGGTTAAGACAGGAGCATTGCTTAATTTATGTTTTAGAATCTCAAAGGATTCTTTTTGTTTGGGACCTCAGTCAAACTTGACATTCTTACGGGTCAGGGTAGTCAAAGGAGTGGCAATTCGAGAAAAAATTCTCAATGAACCTTTTATAATAATCGGTCAGTCCTAAGAAACTACGAATCTTAGATGGAATCTTGGTTGCCTCCCAATTTCATAATATCTTCAATCTTAGCGGGATCCACTTGGATACCATGTTCACTGATCAGATGTCCAAAAAAATAGATCTCTCTGAGCCAAAACTCGCACTTAGAGGACTTTGCCTAAAGCTTCTCTTGCTTTAGCAATTCAAGAATGCTACTGAGATGTTTCTCATGTTCATTCTGATTATGAGAATAGATTAGTATTTCGTCTATAAAGATGATGACAAACTTATGGAAATACGGCTTGCAGACTCTATTCATGAGATCTATGAATGTTGTAGGTGCGTTAGTGAGCCCAAAAGGCATCACTAAGAATTCATAGTGGCCGTATCTGGTTCTGAAAGCCGTCTTTGGAACATCCTCGTTCCAAACTTTCAGTTGATGATAACCAAATCTCAAATCTATCTTCGAGAAATAACTAGCTCCTTGTAGTTGGTCGAACAGATCATCGATCCTTGGCAATGGATAACGATTCTTGATCGTTATCTTGTTCAGATCACGGTAATCAATGCACATACACACTGAACTGTCTTTCTTCTTGACGAATAGGCTGACTAAAGCCTTTCTCTAATAGCTCATTCAATTGCGCCTTCAGCTCCTTCATCTCGGTGGGTGCTAAGCGGTAAGGGGCTCTAGCTATAGGAGCAAATCCTTGCAAGATGTCGATCCTAAACTCAACTTGTCTCTACGGGGGTAGACTAGGTAAATCTTCAGGAATTTACATCTCGATACTCCGAAATGATAGGTATATCTTTGATTTTTGGTTTTGACTCATCAATAGTCACCTGTGCCATGTAGATGAGACATCCTCTCTTCAAACACTTGGACGCCTTAAGCAATGACACTTTCTCAGGCAAACCATAGTGTAGATCTCCATGAATGGTGAGTCCTTCATCGGATGGAGAATTAATCTCGATAAGTTTCTCATCGCAGGCAATACGGACTTGGTTATGAGCTAACCAATCCATGTCTAAGACTATATCGAACCCTGCCAAATCCATTGGCAAAAGACTTACAGGAATAGAATGATTCTTAGTAGATATAACGCATGCATCAAGAATAGTAGAAGCGGTTTTTTTTACTACCGGCAGCCATCTCGACCTCATAAGTAATAACTGAAGGTCTTAGGGGTAGGTTTAAAAGTTTATTAAACTTATGATCAACAAAGCTCTTATCAGCTCCAGAATTCAACAGAACTCTAGCAAATACATCATTTACGAGAAACATACCCGTAATGACGTTCGTGTCAATAACTGCTTCTCTTGCAGTTAGCTAGAAAGCTCTAGCGTTGGTCTTCTTTGCCTCCCCAGGTTTAACGAACCCTTAGCAGTGCATTTAGGGCAGTTGGTTTTTATGTGGCCTTTTTCACCGCATCTGAAGCATACAACATTCTTTAAGTCCCTACATTCATGGGACTGATGACTAGTCTTCTTGCAGATACCACACTTCTTAGGTTTTTGATCTATCCGACACTGTCCCTAGTGTCGTATCCCACAAGTCTTACAACAGGTCTTTCATCCGACCTCTGCTGGTTCTTATGGAACCCAAATTTGCCCTTCTTGGATTTTTGGAAGTGATCATCATCACACTTCCTTTTCCCGTCAATCTCAGTCTTAACTGACTTTAACCTCACTTCGTCCTAAGTGAGTGAAAGAGATAGATCCACAGCAGATCTAAAAGTAGCGTGCTTGGATGCTTTAACCATACCCTTGATCTCTGGTGCTAACCGACCAATAAATCGCGCAATGCACTAAGACTCGGGAGTTATCAGATAAGGAACTAATCTGGATAATGAATTGTAGTCGGACACATATTTCCAACAATCCAGATTCTTCATAATGAGAGTCAAGAAATCAGACTCCAATTTCTCCACTTCATGAGGACGACAATAAGTCTCCTTGATCAGGTCCACAAACTTGGACCACTTCATATTATACAGGGACATTTTCCCTGTAGATTGGATCATGGTTTTCCACCATGTTAGGGCATCGCCCTTAAATGACTGAGATACATACTTCACAAATCCTTATCAGCACATCCGTTGATATCAACAACTGTCTTCATCTCATCGAGCCACTTCATGGCATCGATGGCTCCCTTCTCCACTATGAAATCTCGGGGTTTGCAAGATACAAAATATTTGTAAGTGCACCTGTCTTTAATAGACCGGGTTTTCTACTTGGCAACTTGCTTAAACTCACTCCTCTCATTTGAGGAGTAATGTGAGCTCTCAGATTTATGTGTGGAAGGATGTGGAATTGACTGGGACTTCGGATGGGTCGAACCCGATCCTTCAAAATTGGCCATGTAATTTTCTATGGCTTTGCCTACCTCAGCGGCAATCAGGGCTTGTACGTTATTTTCTTCGCCCTCGCGAGCATCGTGTCTATCATTAGCACGCCCGCTATTGGCATTTACAGAATTCTGGTTTGCCATATATATAAACTTTGGACTACAAGCCAAAATAATTTATTGCTCTATGCAGTGTATATAGTAAATGGTCATCGAATTTGATTACTTTGAAATTTTATCAGTCATGGTTTTAATGAACCATATAGGCTATAAGGTTTGGATATATATATATATATGTATATATATATACATATATATATATCCTCAACCTTTTGGGCCAGTGTGCACATAGTCACAACTGCCTAAATATGATTTAACATTTCATTGAGTGTTAAATGAAATAAATCAAATATATTTAGCCGCGATCTCATTGGACCATTAAAGGCTATGAGGCTTGGACATAGTCCACCACCTTGATGGTTAGTGTGATTCCTCATTGCAACACTGCCATTTATCATATAGGCTTCGTCATATGGCTAACCATTAAGAAGGTCTTATCGAAATATTGAGCAGATCGATAAAGTTCGAATAAAATCGAGACGAACGCTATAAAAGGATAATATGAATAAAATAACCTTAAAATTATCATTTTGAAATAGGAAATGTTACAATGCTTGTCCTCGAAAGGGACTTTAAAAGAAATGATATGCCCATGCAGGGACTTTGAAAGGAAATAACATATCCACGCAAGGACTTTTGAAGTTTTAAAATACAATGATATGTCCAACATGGACTTTTGGAATACAATAAAAGATAAATAACAAATCATCATTCATCCTTCTTTCCCTTGATTATCGTGGAAAGATTCTTGAAGATCTTGCTTATTCTCCTTTCGTTCTTTTCAGCCTGATGCTGACTCTGTTTCGCTCACTCCAAGGCTTGATTAATAGCCTCGAGTTGTTGCAGTGGTTGTGGTTGAGGAGCAATAGGATCCTTGTACCCATAATTGGGATATACAATATTTAGATAAGCGGGAGGAAATGGTGATGGATAAAGTGCATTATGAACAACCGCCTAAAGATAGGAGTCGTATGATGGAGCTGGATAATTATAATCCATAGATGCTGCAGAATATGAAGTATCATATCTGGTCATATCTAGATATCTAGGAATAGAGTTATCAAAACCCAAAGGTGGTTGTTGAGATGGTTCAACAACCGGTTCAGTATAAGAGGGTCCGCCCATTTGTGGGTCCTCTGGCATAGTAGGATAAGTTGGAGGCAAAGGTGGAAGCGAACCCGACCATTGCCCCGCATGTACCGACATACATGCACCACGAGGCTTCCTCGGTTGTGGTGATGGTTGCAGTTTCTCTGCGGGCTCCATTGGCTCGTACTCTTGTGGAAGTACTTGCGTTTGTGGAGGTGGATAAGGAGGTATGTTAACAAAGGTAAATTGATTAAAATCCCATTCATTGGGGCCCTAGTATGGAGATCCTGCATAGGATGCCGTGTCACTTGACAATTCAATCTGATGCATATAGGATCCTGATGGCGGCATTTCCGGGTCAAAATCACCGTCCGATTGGTTTTTTTGATTTAGTTGGTTTTGGCTAACAGGTGGTGTGTTTATAAACTGGTTAGGGTCAAAAGAGTCATGATGAGAATGGTGTGAGTGGTGAGAGTGAGATGAATGGTTTGAATGATTAGAGTGGGAGGAATGGTGTGAAATAGAATGTCTCGCAGGCTGCAACGAGTGAGACTCGTTCGAGTATTGTGGGTGGTCCAAACTATGGGACTGTGATGGCATTTATCTAGATGGTCCTCCCCGCATTGTACCTTTTCCTTGTACTCAAATTCTTGGCGCATATCACCTATTAAATATAAAAAACAATAGCAATAACTTAATATGGATATGAGTGATCCTAGGTCAATGCCTAGACTCGAGAAAATCTAAGTATTATGGTATTGTGATATTTGAGATTAAACATAAAAGGCTAGTGCTTAATTTACTCAAATGTTTGCTTTGACACTAACTTGTCACACCCTGATTTCCCAGTGGGCCCGGACTTGGGGTAAATGACAAATTGATATAGATACACAAATAACACAGCGGAAAATGTCCAAATATTCAAATATAATACAGACCGAAAGTGTATAAAAGATCCACAGGCGGATTGGATAAATAACCAAAAAGATTATTTAAACAGACTACTAGGTTTCATGCATGGAGTTGCGAATTCCACTTAAGCATTTACCGGGCAGCTTCCAGCTTATTTACTTACTTTGCAACCTACACTTAGTCTTTTGAAAATACGTCAGTTTACACTGGTAAATACAAATAAATGACACATTTTGAAAATATTTCAAAATCACTTTAAATACACAATGGTACATATATTTTCATAAATAACTTGGGATAAACTATTTCTCATGTTATCAGTTTTACATGCTTGTCAATACATATAGGGCCTGGAAACTATGTCGGGATCATGATTAACCGCCACACCACTTTAATACCCTTATTGGGTAAACCCGTATTGGGTTATAAAAATATTTTATTATAACATTAGCATCTGCCAGGTGTATGCCTACACCCCGTGCTTAGGTCGTGGCCATTTGCAATTAAATGAGTCGAGGATATCCAGGACAAGGTCATATTAACCCCCCAATGTTTAAGTTATCAAGCAATATGAATTAAAATGAATTATTTGGATTCCCCCCAGATAGGTCATTGATCCCATACCCGACCATGCGGTAATAATATACCCTATCCTAAGCCCGTATAGGAAAAACAGGTTAAAAGTATTTACCTAACTTAAAACTTACAATCCAAGATATATATAAGCACAGTCGTTCAAACAAAATGATAAGTAAGGTTGCAATTTAATGGACGCCCTAGCCTAGAATGAATGGTATAATAACCAATCAGGATTTAACGGGTCCTATTCAAGTAATAGACTTAGACCGGTTAACTATATAAAGAAAATGGTACGGTATGCTAGATCAAACGGTGACCGGATAGAATGTAGTTTAACCCTCACAAGTAGCAAGACTTGTATAATATGAGTAAACAATAATACATTCTTGAATTGATAACAATTTGAAGGATTTTGACCCAATTCGGTTAACTTACGTAAACTAAATTACATTAGTCAACCGTACGTGCATAGGCGGTATTGGGTGATCGGATGAGTCAATGTTAAGTTCATTATGCCAAAACATGATTATTACGTTACCACATCAGTAGATATTACATTTTATATGTTCATCATCGTTTAAAACCAATTTATGCGCCAAAAGGGCATTTTCGGCATTTTTATGGCATAACACATGAACTTGCATAAAACCCGACAACTGGTTATGATCAAATAGTACAACCTCAAGGTTTATCTTATACATAATTATGATCATAATGCAACTTCAAATCAGTAGCTAGGTTGATAAATCGGGTCAGAATTGAAAGTCAAACCAGAAGTCAAACTGCTAGACTTTCAGTTGCGAACCGGGCTATAAACAGGAAATGACGGGTTGAACATGCTTAGACATGTTCTAATATTATTTACCAACTGATATAGTGTCAAAAAATATATGTTTAAACATTTATAGGTTCATTTTATATGTTTTCCAAAAAATGGTGTTTTGACTTTTAATTAAACATAATTTTGACCGTCATTTGACCAATTTAATGCGATCTTCAGGAGGTGTCCTCTTAAGGGTTTATCACCTACCTTGTTACGATCACGTAGCCATGTTCGATTCGAACAATGGTTGGACCATAATGGTCTTAACCGAACGTCAAAGCAAAAGTCCATTTGCTTGACTTTCGGCTAAATACTTAGCCTATAAATGAAATGAACTAAGAAGGAACATTTACAAGGGTTCTAGGATTTAATTTTTAACTCAGAGGAGGCTCCCTTTTGATCAGGAACAACTCCAATAGCATATAGAGAAGAAAGATTTGAAATGAGCAATTAATTAAGGAGCACAAAGGTGTTATTTATAGTTGTAAAGATGATGTCGTATCAAGACATGTGTTAAAGGGATGTTCTAGGATGTTAGCAAGTGTCCAGTGATGTGTCCAGACCAGGGAAAGTGTGGCATTTCACGAGAATAGTGGCAGCATTGTAGACTACCTTGGGCAGCAAACAAACTGCCTGCTGCAGACCCCTTAAAGGTCTTGGGCTTACGATCCCTAAGGACCTCAGCGCACATGGTTTTCAAATGTCTTCCGGTCCATAAGCCTCAAAGTTTTGCGGTCCGTAACTGTCTGTTAGTAACAATATTTTATTAACTTTACGGTCCGTAAGCTATTAAGCTTTACGGTCCATAAGCTATTAAGCTTTACGGTCCGTAAGCTATTAAGCTTTACGGTCCGTAAGAGTCACTCAAAGGCCAAACTTTGGCATATTAACATATTTAGTCCCTCCACATTTAATCTTCCACCATTTTATGCAATTAGTCCATCTCGTCCAAATTATTAGGCATATTTGAGAGTTGATTGGACACATGTTGCCATAGGATTCGATAAAAGTTTCTGAGGTGTTACAAAAGTTTATAAATGATAACATCAAAGAAGTGAAGAACATGAAGAAAAGTGAGATGGAAGCTCACTTTTGAACTTAAGTAGAATCTGCCAAAACTTGATATTTCAGTTGATTATAAAGTGTTTTAAGAGTGTTTGAGGGTTTGGAAAAGTGAAATGGATGTGTAGGAGGCTTGGTTATATAGTGGTTTATTAGAGTTAGAGTTTAAATGAGGTTGGAAGGTGATTGGGGAAAAAAGGAGGTAAGAAAGGTGACCAACCCATAGCCAAGAAACTACTCCCTGCGGATTAAGCCTGCTCGCGCCCCGCGGCAACCAAGGGGTTACTTGCCCGCGGGACACGGCGTGCTCCTTTCACCGCCCAAGTTTGGTTTTTCACACGTAGGTCCCTAAACTTCTATATGTTTATCATTTTATGCCCAACGTTTTATGTTTTAACATGTTTTCGAGTAGGAAACTTGTTTGCAAATATGTGGCGAATATCTGCACGTATAAATGATAACTCAAGCGTATAATAAATCTTGGTTTGCATGTAAATGTGTATCAAATATTGATTGTGTATAAGCATAGGTACAACAAACATAAGTATAACAATGAATTTCCATTATGATCAATGTCTCGGATTAGAAGTTTGGAAGTGATACACGAATGCATTACAAATACAAGTTTTCAAAGATAGAAATGTGTGTACACGTGCCTAAATAAGGAAAGTACATAAATGCGAAGCGTTAAAGAACACCCACCACCACCATCCCACCTCCACCGAACACCCACCACCAGGGGTGCTTAACGGTTGTATTCGCTGGTTGGCGAGTTCAACCCGACTCGAACCCGAAAATCGTATCATACATATGAACCCGAAGATGACCCAAATATTTGCGAGTTGACCGAAACACGACCTCTTCAACCTGATTTTTATTATTATTTTTTTGGCAAATTAATATATTAAAAGTAAAATTTACTAAAAAAACACAAATGTATATAACACAATTACAATTTAATTGTAAAATCTTATTTCAATATCTCTTTATAAGTTACAATCATGGATAAAATACACAGAGGCCGATCTAACCCATATTTGTGGGTTCCTAGGAACCCATTAGGTTTGAAAAAAATAGAAAAAATTAGTGAGAATCGTGTATGATTTGAAAAAAAAATAGTTACGAAGCGTTAAGAACACCCACCACCATCCCACCTCCACCGAACACCCACCACCAGGGGTGCTTAACGGGTTTTATTCGCTGGTTGGCGAGTTCAACCCGACTCGAACCCAAAAATCGTATCATACATATGAACCCGAACATGACCCAAATATTCGCGAGTTGACCGAAACACGACCTCTTCAACCTGATTTTTATTATTATTTTTTTGGCAAATTAATGTATTAAAAGTAAAATTTACTAAAAAAACACAAATGTATATAACACAATTACAATTTAATTGTAAAATCTTATTTCAATATCTCTTTATAAGTTAGAATCATGGCATAAAATACACAGAGGCCGATCTAACCCATATTTGTGGGTTCCTAGGAACCCATTAGGTTTGAAAAAAATAGAAAACAATTAGTGAGAATCGTGTATGATTTGAAAAAAAATAGTGAGACTAACCAAAAAGAACCCCTTTGAAAAAATTAGTGAGAACAGTGTATGATTTGAAAAAAATAGTGAGATTAACCAAAAAGAACCCATTGGAAAAATTCATGAATTCACCAAATACACACCCAATTTAATTTATGATATAAAACATATAGTATAAAAATATAATACAATATAAATGGGTTGACTTGAACCATATGCATTTAGCTAAACAGGTTCGCGGGTTCAACCTAAAACTGATCCGAACCTATTTACACTAAACGCAAACCCGCGATTTCGTGTTAGGCTCGTTTCGTGTCAGAAGTTCACACCCCTACCCACGACCACCATCTCCCCTCCACCACCGAACATCCACCACCACCACTATATTATCTCCACCGAACACCCACCACCAAGAAACATCCACCACCACACCAACCGCCGTCATTGCAACCCTTACCACCACCGCACCAGGCGCAACTCACCACTGCCATTGTTGTCGGAAAACAAACCCACCACCACACCGTGCACATTTACTGGAAAAACAAACCCACCACCACACCGCGTGCCTTCACCGGAAAAACGAACCCACCACTAGTTGGAACTCACCACTGCCATTATTGCCGGAAAAACGAACCCACCACCACAACACCCGCCTTCACCGGAAAAACGAAACCACCACCAGCCGCAATTCACCACCGCCATTGTTGTCGTAAACCACCACACCACCCCGCTGCCCAGCTATGGTTTGCCACCACATCACCAATCCGTCGAAGTGGCTCTGCCGCCCACGGTGGTGGCCGACGATTAATAGAGAGAGAGATGAGAAGGAGTATGGATGAGGTTTGGTTTGGTAGTAGGGTTTTTGAGAGAGATGGGAGAGGAAGAAGAAGAAGATGATAGGTGGGCCCATCTATTTTTTTAATTGTTTAAGGGTAATCTAGTAATTTTACACACACTTAACTGAGAAATTTAACATAGGTTAGTCATAAGGATCACCCAAGTATATTATTGAAGTTTTGAAACCAACTCTAAAAAAAGTACAAACCATAAAAACTAACCAGGCGATCAACTATTAGAAAATCAATATATAAATTTGAGAGGACACTCTTTATCCTTTATAATTTTTAATATATTTTAAAAAGTGGTTGTAAGTAGAAAATAGAGAAAAAGTAATAATAAAAATATTATTTAATTAAAAGAGAGAGAGAAAAGATAATTTTTAATGTAATATAGAATAAAAAATATGAGTTAGATGTGAATGCTCTAAGACTATGATAGACATACTATTCATGCATAATAATTAATTATTTTTATGAATACTTGTTTTGCAGTATATTGTATTTTATATAAGTCATAAATTTTTATAAATAATTAATTAGATCAATATTTACAGCATTTATATTGGCATTCTATCTATATTTATATAATTACATTAGAAATTATTGTTTTTATCTCTTTTTATAATAAAATATTATTTTTTATACTTTTATCATTAAATTTTCTGTCTCATTTACTCACAACCACTTTTAAAAATATTAGAAAAGCATTTTCTCTCTCATTTAATCATAACCACTTTTAAAAATATTAAAAAATTACAAACGATGAATAACGTTTTCTTCAAATATACTGATAAATAGCTACATTTTCTATCTTATCTACCCAGAATCATTCTATATAATATAGATAACGAATTATATAAACTATAGTTTTTTATATACTAATTTTAAATTATATATTTTTACAACTTCATCACCAATTTGTTTACATGTTTATCATAAATAAACTAATATAATAGAGTTAGAGATTATTTGTATTGCATTGATATGTTATAATAACAAATAAATAACTAGTAGCATATCCGTCTAATGGAGGGGTTTTTAGTCTCCTAGTGACAAGTTTTTAATTACACTTACACGGGGCTTGTTACATGCTCTAGATATGGAGCTTGTTTCTAGGTACACAGGAAAGAAATAGGATGGCCTGTGTATCACCAGTAGCAAAAGAATTCAGTCAAGTAGATACCCCAATGAAATTCAATACTATGATCATTAAAACACGACAGATGAACGTACATGTTTATGAGCACTATATTTGAGACAGCAAGAGCAAAAAGTGCACTATGCTTTTCAATGCAGTATCATCCTAAGGAATCAACAATAACCTAATAAGATTCAATGTAGCAACATCATAAGGAACAACAATAAGTTAAAAATAATACACCTCAAAAAAAGAAGAAAATCGTAAAATGTCTAACCTCAAAAAAACAAATGATTAACAAAAAAAAATAAATAAATACAAGTCCTAACTTCTCACTCTCTTCCATCAGTACCCACAGGATCCACTACAATGGTGCATGGTTCATATGAATGTATCTTGCCATCCAAATACCTTTAGCCCCTTGAGACCTGATAATAGGGCAAAGCAGTAAATTACTATCATAGACCAACAAACAGAACCAAGACACAATAAATACATGCATGCCCCTATAATCATCGATCAAATACCTTGGGAGTTAAGACCAGTCCATTCGACGGGTCAGTTGGGCGGATGTCATGGGGCCCACCTTTCTAGTCCATTGCAACCATGGGCGGTGGTTGTAGTACCCCAACTCTGAATGAAAGACGTTGAACGATGGCTGTCCACCAACTGAGAGACAATATATGTACAAGAAAAGAGACCATATATGTACAAGAAAAGAGACAATTGTAACACATAAATAGTGTAAATAACTTTCTATTTTTTAAAATCGAACCACTGCTTTTTCAGTTGTTTTCTCACTTTAAATGGTTGGGATTCAAGCTGGTAGAAGATATAAAAAAGCTATCTTTCTTGCGACTCATGCATTGCTAAAATTAGGTGTGCAGAAATAAGTGTCAGTCTTGAGTACCTTCACAATGAGCATATCATGTTTTAAGCTAACCAAATAAATAGAATACCCTTCAAATTGAGTCATATGATATGTAATTAACCTAATTTTTAGAACTACATATAGCAATGAGAGCTTATAACAAAAAATGTCAAAAGAGATGTGAAACAAATGACTCACAATTGTCTCAGAAAAGTTGACATAAGCCTGTTTTTTGCATATCTAGCCATTCAAACACTGGTGCCCACTGAGCTTTAGGGGCAGAAAATTTTCATGCATGCACCAAAAATCAATCTGACAGTCTGTTTATGAAGTAGATATGAAAGAGTTCTTGTGTGCCAATGATTCCACCTGATTCAAATACCCATCCACCTTTTGAATATATTACAAAGAAACATTATGTGTATTTTAACAGCCACCTAAAATAAATGAAATAAATGTGGAAATGATAGAATCTTGTGTACCAAATAGTCATCAGGACATAGTATAGGCGAAAAATCGTATTCTCTACAACGAAAACCACAGCCATATATGATTTTCTTCGTTGCTTGATTACAGCCACATGTGACAGTTCCATAGGACATGAAAACAATTAGTTAAAATATTGACCCGGATCATGATATACACAGAGGCAGTAAGAAACTTACGTTAGCATCGGAAACACCATACGCTTCATCTTCAGGCTTCACTATTATTGTCGCCACTGCTTCCTGTTCAAATTCCGTTTCTCCATTAATTTCACCAGTTCTTTTAAAAGTAAAGTAAAATATCATAGATCTATTAAAAATCACACAATTGTAAAAATATTTAATCCTTTAAGAACCGAGTCAAATAGTCATCAATTGATAATATCATCATACACAATATTGGTAATAACATAACCCATTACTAAGAACTAAGGATATAAAGGATATAAAATTCATACCAAAAGGTACCTCAGGTATCGGATCTAGAATTCCCATTGTACAAATCGTGATACAATTTCAATTCAAGATTCCAATCGAGAGAGTTCGTGGTTGTTCTTCTTTGCATCCAGGGCCGGCTCAAGAGGGAGTGAAATAAGAGAGCGTTTTAGGCCTCCACTTCCCTAGGCCCCAAATTCTTAAGAAAACATAATATATTTAGGTGATTTTGGCTTTAAAGTTGACATTGAGGTTAATGATATATAACTATGTATACACAGAGATGGTATATGAATCATAGGATCAAAAGTAATTAGGTTTTCTTTATTTTTTTACGAAAAGGGCCTCAATTTTGTTATGCGCTTCAGGCCTACAATATTTTGAGCCGGCCCTGTTTGTATCAGTCAAAACCTGCCATCAATGACTTTATATAAAAGCCCAAAATCTAGGTTAAAAGGTTGCACTCATTTCAAGCAAACACAAGCCATATATAATAATCGATTGAAGCAACATAAATGAATCACCTGAAAGTGGAGCCCGACGTTACTGGCGGAGTTGAAGAGATCGCCGCCCCTCCTTCGCAGACAAATTCAGCCCTGCTCATCGTTATATAAAAGCAAAATAATCTGCAGGTACCACTACCCATTTTTTAGGAATTGGGTTGGTTAAACCCACTACTCCACATTAATTTTCAAAAAACTGTATTTGTAGGTAAACTCTGTAGTAATTAATGTAGAAACATCACGAAGTGATCATTCAACTCAACATAGCAACTTTTCAGCCAAGATATCAGTTAACTGTAATCATACTTGTCTACATTTGATTTTCTAACAGCAACAATTCACTTTATTACCTGAGCCAGAGAAATGATTTCACTGCAAACAACATACTCTCATTTCAAGACCTGCGAACATAATTTACTAATTTTCAATTATCACAATAACTATTTGAACTTGAATAAAAATTAAAGAGACGAGCAATGGAAAAAGTAAGCCAAATCAAAGGTCATACTTGATACCAAAGACCACTAACTGTTTTCCCCCGAAAGCGTTTGAGTTGGTCGTGAACTCGAACATACATTCCTCTCCTGAATTGAAAAGAGAAAAAGAAACACAATTAGTGTTGAAATTCTAATGAGACTACATTGCACCATCTTTAATTTTGATCATTGAAGATATGGTAGTGTACATGATTGATTCCATCTCCTATGTGTCAACATGATCATGAACCCTAAAACATCATATCAGCACAAAATGGTGTTTAAAGTACATTCCATATACTATTTGGTGACATGAAATCAAAGAAGATTTAAAAATACAAATTTCAGGACTATTGCACTTCCTATCTAATCAACAAAAGTCCACTCCTTTGTACTCTTTCATCTACTGTTTTGCAAGCACATCAAACCATCTGATACAACTGTTTGTGCCTAACAATTTAGTGTACACGTAGAACATTCTACTAAACAAAAGAGATAAACTTGTACCTCACTTTTTTTTTCATATACTCCATGTACCCATCTTCAAATGTGTCTTCCATTAAAGGCTAAACTCTTATTTCGTCTTCTGATCATATTACATGAAGCAAACCGCAACAATGAAAATCTAGCTGAGTGGTGGATGGAGTACAATGAAAAACCTCCACGTTCGTGCTGATATATACCAAAAAAAAAATCCATAAGCAAAGACACATCAAAATAAATCTGAAATGAAAACCCATCTCATTCGCATAATCAAGAAAATGAAGAGGATGATAGCATATTGATGATGAACAACACATCGAAGAAAATCATATGACCAGAACGTGAATTACCTATAGTGAAGCCTAAAGAAACTCGTGAAATACCGATAGAGATGATGAACATATGATTTTGGGGTTCCGATTAAAGATGATATTACAGATTAGAGATGATGAACTGATGATTTTAGGTATCGATTTGCTTCACTGAACTAATAGGGTATCAATCCCCTACCTCCATACCAAATCCCCAACTCAATAAACACGCTGAACATTAGAAACTTGGTTTGATAACTGTTTTCAGACGTGGGATACTAAAATGTAGGAGATTACCTTATTTTAAGGTAACCTGCAATTGACTGGAGAGAGACAGCGGAACTGCCCTGAACTGCCGATTAGGGTTCAGATGTGATTTTGATTTTGTAGCAAGTGAGGCAGTTCAAGAATAGGATATTAAGGAAGGGCAAAGAGCAGAAGATGGTAGTGGAATTGGAGGTTAAGGGACTATGGCGATTCTTTACAGGAAGACTGAGACGTGAGAGAAACCTGAACGTGTACATTATAAATCGGAAACTACCGTAATTCAGGAGAGAGAGTGCTCAACCTCCAAAAACTGCCATTTTTTTCAGTTATTTTCTTGAGTTTACACGGTCAAGATTTAGTCTTAAACAAATCTAAGGGTCATGATTGTCCAAAAAGTTGGTTAGAATGTACGCTCTCTATATAATATATAATATAATGTGAACATGAAATAGCTATTAACAAAATTTGAATTTGAATTTGAAACAATAAAGAAAATATAGTGATTAACAAATAAGGGTTTTTGAGTACACCTAAAACCTTAGAAGTAGAATGAATATATTCTTTCATCTTATAAACGTTTTGTACGTTTACCTTTGCATATAAATTATTTTAGGTTTTTTAAATTGTTACACATGACTATTGTTTAGATCTTGATTTGAATATTACATCATGCTACGACATTTCTACTTCCAACCGGTTGGTGGATGTACAGTGTACTAGATGACAATGATATTTATATTTTTCAAAGTTTGTCATACAATTTTATAAGAAATGATTAATATTGGTGTGCATAAACTTGGTGTTAGTAGTGATCAAAGTGGACGTTTCGTGATGATATCTGAGCAGATAAGTAGATACGGGAGGTGATTCGAGTATCATTTATTCCTTTTTTTAAATCATCAGACACAAAGGATTAGTAGTGATTATGTTATCGTTTATATCACGCCCATATATACGAGATAGCATGGACATAACCATAACTATATAACACACAAAAACAACTACTTTTATGATTTTCCATTAATAAAATTAGTTTCAGATACCAATATAATTAAATTAGTTTTAAATACGAATATTAATTATTCATAAGAATATCATTAAGACTGTGGAGTGTGAAAAAACCCTACCCCAACATCCACATCACCATCTTTACTTACACATCACCTCCATATCATCATCTTCCCCTCTATCTCCATCAAGGGAAATGGTTCCCTCACACCCTTTTGATTTTCCTCCAATCAACAAACAACACTAGCAAAAATGATCGGGGAGATCGAAGGGAATTCCTCGTCAACACCGAAGAAGGGTCGAGGGTAGGGGTGTTCTTCGGGTTATTTTTTTGGGTTTCGAGTTTTTTTACTAGGAAAAAGTGACCCGATAACCAACCCATTTAAAGTTCGGGTTTGGGTTATTCGGGTTAGTTCGGGTCAGGTTGTTTGGTTTTCAGGTTAGATGTAAAATGAAAAAAAGAATGTTTTTTTTTCACAAAATATCATCAATATATCATGTTGTTCAAATAATATCATCACAATTCAAACATCATTTAACAATATGGTATGATAATATTAAAAGTCTGAAAACTTAATGTTTCAAATACAAAACACCCCAATCAAATTGAATCTATAAAAAAAGACAACTAATGTTTTGGTTTTTATTCGGGTTTCAAGTTTCGGGTTGTTCGGGTTTTTTGTTGGGAAAAAGTGACCTGATAACCGACCCATTTAAGGTTCGGGTTGGTCGGAATTGGGTTCTTCGGATTTGGTTTTTTCGGTTACTCGCTAATTCGGATTTGAATGACTTCGAATTCGGATTGGTTTTTGGGTTTCGGATAAAAATAAACAACCCTAGTCGGGGGGGAGGGGGTGGTGCTCCCCGACGGGATAACCTGCCACCTCACCTCCCCGATGTCCCCCGATGTCACACCCTACCGTCTAAGGAAACGGAAACGTATCTATTAGCAATTCTTAGTTGAGGGGCTAAAGTGTGTGTTTAATTATTAAGTGGCAATATTGACTATTCACATATAATCCAAGGACTGATTTTGTAACTTCCTCTAACAAATTCACAAGATAAATTATAAATATACAAAATTTGTTGGTATATGCTTTATACTTTTTAACTAACAGAAACGAGAGGAAACATACAAAAAGATTAGGAAGAGTCAATACAATAATGAAAATATTTGTTTGGTAAGATCATAATTTATTAAAACTACAAGGCATGAAAGTGACATGAACTATTTTAATGTTTTGTTGACTAGTTTAATGAGATGTTGAAATGTTTGAACTTTGACCATAAAAGAAAGGATCAATTTTGGACAAAATTTTAAAAGTCCATAGTTTTGACCCACTTCAATATCCGTCCGCATTCGAGTGCATTGTTTTCTTTGTTCAAAGCTGGGGACATTTTACTAATGCTTTTAATATTTCTTAATTGCAAGAATCTGCCATGGATAAACTTACAAAACCTGTTAATACCATTTTTTAACGGAAAATTTGAATTATTGACGAACTATTAGAGCATCATCGTACCATCAGCGAAACCACCCAATCATACCTATCACCACTAGACAATAATGTCTATACACCAATTCAGGGAAAACTCAATAAATCGGGGAAACCCCTCTTGTGGGAATTGAACCAAAGACCTAATGGGCCTAAGCGTTATCTCACCCAAAAAATATCACTATGATATGATGACATGGGTATATATATATATATATATATATATGGGAAGGTTCATTTGAGAAAAATTTAAAGTGAGAAGAAAAAGAAGAAATGACATAATGGTAAAACATTAAATAGTTTATAACTCATCTCATTAATTATCTTATCTTTCATTAATAAAGCAAAAACATTTTATCCTACACATTTCAAAATTTATCCTACATATGTCTTACATTTACCGGAATTTACCCTACACACATGTAAATTTACCCTACACATTCAAAATTTATCCTACACATACTAAAATTTATTATACACATATTGAAAATTGTCATACACCATAAATTATTTTTATCTTGAAATAATATATGAAAAAAATGAGTTACAAGTTTAATTAATTAGCTAATTAATGACAATTATAGATTTACCTATATGCCATTTTTTATAATATTAAATACACACATTAAATGAAGAAAATTTATCCTACTCATAGTATATGAAAAAAATGAGTTACAAGTTTAATTAATTAGCTAATTGATGACAATTATAGATTTACCTATATGCCCTTTTTCATAATATTAAATGCACACATTAAATGAAGTAAATGGACAATTTTTATTTGTTTAAAAGTTATTCTTTTTATTCTTACAAAATTTTTCTTCTCATTTGAACTCTCCACTATATATATATATATATATATATATATATATATGGAAAGGTTCATTTAAGAAGAAATTTAATGTGAGAAAAAAAGAAAAAAGGGCATAATGGTAAAACAATAAATAGTTTATAACTCCTCTCATTAATTATGTTATCTCTCATTAATAAAACAAAAACATTTTGTACTACATATTTCAAAATTTATCCTACATATGTCTTACATTTACCGGAATTTACCTTACACATATGTAAATTTACCCTGCACATTTTAAAATTTATCCTACACATACTAAAATTTATCCTACATATGTCGAAAATTGTCCTACACCATAAATTATTTTATCTTGAAAGAGTATATAAAAAAATGAGTTACAAGTTTAATTAATTAGCTAATTAATGATAATCATAGAGTTACCTACATGCCCTTTTTCATAATATTAAATACACACATTAAATGAAGTTAATGGATAATTTCTATTGGTTTAAAAGTTATTTTTTTATTCTTACAAAATTTTTCTTCTCATTTGAATTATCCACTATATATATATATATATATATATATATATTGTGAAGTTACTTTACAAAGTGTGTTTTTCTACAAAGTGTAGGAAGTGATCTTAACCATTGAATGAATGTGTTTGATGGTTGAGATCATCTTGATGACATTTTAGTAATATGTGTGTCTTAAAAATAGAATTATTTAATTAATTGGGGGTACATGTGTCATTTAGCTTGTTTTAAATAAGTAAATAATTGTCATACCATAAACCTATTCACCTATTTTGCAAGTTTCCATCTCTCTCCCTTTCTCTCTCTCCCTACCTTTGCGAAGAAACACAACGTCAAGAGACTATATCAAGAATCATACAATATAACACATTAGAAATAAATCCATGAAAACACATTGTGGATCATACAATATAACAAATCATGAAGAAATCCAAAAATTATAAAATAAAACGTCAAGAAAACACAAAAAAACATGTCATTTGTGAATGATAACTTGTATAACACATCGTGAATTAACCTATAACTCGTAAAACACATCGTCAAGAAATTATAAAAACACCTCCTTCCTAAAAAACACAACGTCACTAATTACAAATCAATCTCTTTCCTAAAAATATAAACTGCTATAACACATTGTGAATTAACTTGTAACTGGTAAAGCACATCGTAAAGAGATTTGTAATGAACGATTGTAATTGGTAAAACACATAATCAAGAAAAAAAAATTTGTACAGGATTCGTTTACAAGCAAAAAACGAAAGCTATAACACATTGTGATGAACCTGTATTCGTTAAAACACAATCAACCATTGTACATCACCATTTATTTGATCCACAAGTTCAACTGATGAAAACAAGAAAAAAAAAACAAATGAAATATGCATCATAAATCAATCTTCCTAGTTTAAAGTAATTGCATATTTTTGAATTGATTTGAGACATCTTATTTCTTTAATATTTTTTTTGTTTAAAAGATAAATCTTTCATAAATAACTTAATTAGTGGATTACCTTTATGCCCTTTAGTAAAAAATACATAAATGTCATATGTCACAAGGAGAACACTTCCTACACTTTGTAGGAAAAGTAGGCTTTGTAGCCAACTCCTAATATATATATATATATATATATATATATATATATATATATATATATATAAAACACCAGTGTACTAATCTTAGCCCTTGATTATCAATACACAAGTCTATACACAAATGTAAATCAATGGTAATGATTTGATGATGAAAATACACTGGTGTATTTTACGATTTGATGATTCAAATCAATAGCTAGGATTTGTTCACTCAGTTCACAAATACACTAGTTTCACTCTATAACCTCACTTTATATATATATATATATATATATATATATATATATATATATATATATATATATATATATATATATATATAGGGGAATGTTTAAATGAGAACACCTATTTTTTTGTGAGAACCATGAGAACAAATCTCAACCACTCATTTATATCTCTTATGTTTTTAATGAAAATGATAAATTGGTAATTATACAATCCCCTTCTCCAATATTAGGCAACATCAATTCTTATATTATTCACACTCCATGCTCAAATATCATAAATTAGGGTTATTCACACCTCCACGCTTGAAGATATTAGATTATGGTTCATTCACACTTGATTTTTATTGGTGTTTGTATTATTCATTTGATTCTAAATCAACTTCAGTGATTCACTATGTGATCTTCAACCATTCCAACTGCAAATATCTTCAACCATTCATTCTTTGAACATAATGATTTGTTTTGATTTCTATGTTGAATTCAAGATCTGATAATGCTTAACCTCATGAAAGTAAACCTAATTCTTAATTTCTATGAAGTTCGCAACTGGGTGAAGATTGCACTTCTTATCGAATTGAAGTTAGGTGTTATAATTATCTAGCTCGTCAGGTACACTTTATTTTTAATGCACTGATTTGAGAATTGGAATCTTGTAATTGTTGTTTTCGATGAATTATGGCAAACATAGTAGAATTTTTCTAATGTTTATTGAAGATGTAAATTGTGAAGGACTATAATGTGCTGTAAATATTGGTTATAATTTTACGAGAAAATAAATAATATTTGTTGTTGTTTGGGTGTTATTTGGTTTGCTGGTGAATCATGGGAAGTCTGTTTCTAATGAAATTTTATTCATTTTTATTATCAAACGACTCGAAGCTAGAGAACCAAAAGACGAATCAGGATTTATGATTGACGGTTTTCCTCAGACGATAAGATACGTTGTATCTTCTGCCAACTATAACAATCCAACAATGAAGCTTGAGTATTGTAAACTATATGAAACTGGTAATGCCCATAAACCAAATTAATTAGCTTTCATGTTCAACATATTTTTTTAATTTTCTTCATCAATTAGACGCAAGCTATTATGTACACAATCACTACATGTTCCTTTCTATTCTTAATTTCCTTCTAATAAGTTGTCCTAGCTTTTCACTGCATTCAGATAATCAATCTGTAACTGTTTCTATAAATGTCATATGTTTTGACCCGCTAACCAACCCATTTTAAACATATTTACAAGATACACAAATTGTTACCCAACTCACTCGCTAATATTATTTTATTTATGATAGGGTGGTGTAGGCATTGCTAGGGATGTTTGATACCGAAGAGGAGATGCCCGTACTTGTGACGTTGCAGCAAGGCGACTAACAAGGTCAAAACGAGGACCAACTTTGAGATACCAATGATGTTCCCATTGTATATATCACTAACAACAAAGGAAAAAAGAGGAAATCTGATGACTGTAGTAGAAGCGTTAGCAATAAGATGAAGCCTAGCGATACCACAAATCAATGAAGTTATTATAACGATGTAGAAGTTGATTTGAATTTTGATAGTCTTTTGAAAATAAAAGCTCAAACTATTTGTATGCTTTATTAATTCAATATAATTATAATTTACGTTTTATGTTTGTTCTTGTAACATCCGTCAAAAACGGATTTACCAAACCCGCTCCGTTTATCAACCGAACAGTCAGTCAAAATTTTCGTTGCGAATTAAATGCCCGAAATAATTTTAAACGATCCGTAATCAATTATTATGCGGGGATATATATTTAGTTTTTGAAAAACTGATAAAA
Source organism: Scalesia atractyloides (assembly GCA_947069175.1). Classification (NCBI taxonomy): domain Eukaryota; kingdom Viridiplantae; phylum Streptophyta; class Magnoliopsida; order Asterales; family Asteraceae; genus Scalesia; species Scalesia atractyloides. Next base: position 37,164,014 of record CAMTDV010000008.1, on the reverse strand, counting down.
ATAACAAAATAAAAATGTTTTAATCATGCCGGGTTTCGAACTCGGGTCTGTACCGGTTCAAACCAAACGCTTATCCCTCAGCCAAACAACCGCTCCGCCGCTTTGATTTTATGGTAATAACAAGAATCAATTAATTCAAATATTCAAGTTCAGAAGTCAAAATTCAGTAATTTGCGCCCAAATTAGCAGTCGTCGGAAATCCCGACGACTTCGCCGTTTAATTACGATTTCGCTCAAAATAACCGTAGAATTAACTCTCACAACGGTTATAACCGACGTCTGAACCCGCGACATCAGCTGTAACCGCCGGAGAACGGCTGACTTCGAATTGAGACCGAATTCAGACCCCATTCATCTCAATACTACCCTATAAATACACCCTCAACTCGCCAGAAACCTTTCACACTCAAATCGCACCTTTTCTCGGCAAAAACTCACTCGCCGGAAATTTTTATTACTTCGCCGGAAAACCGTATCAGTAATCTCTGAGCTTACTGAACCCCCTAAGCTTTCACCGAAGTCACCCACAACCTTTGTAACCTTTCGGAAGACTCTCTGCTGCAAGAGACTCGTCGCCGGAAGAACTTGCTGCCACCGGAGTTCTGCCGGAAAACAGAGGAGAAACAGCCGGTACATCTCACGCCTAATTCCTTCCCTTTTTACTTTTATCTCGACTGTAATTGATCATAAAACACTAAAGAAACTTGAATCAACATTCAAATCCGTCAGTCGTCACTTCCGGTGAAAACCAGTGAAGAAGACGACGTTACGGTAATGGTTAAGTATAATTAAAATCAAGATAATTACCGGGTTAGACACACAGTCCAGCGGTGGACTGTGTGCACTTTTAACGCTAAGGTCACGAGTTCGAGTATTGTTCCTCACACGCTGCCTTAATAAAAATCCCTTTTTTCGCAAAACTGAACCGGAGTGTTTTGGGTATATGTTAAGTATAATGATAACCGAGTTTATAACCAAGTGAGACACACAGTCCAGCGGTGGACTATGTGTACGCTAACCCACAGGTCCCGGGTTCGAGACCTGTGGAGCGCACCGGTTCGCTAGATTAATTCGTTTTTAAAATAAAGGAATTCTGTTTAAAATCTAATTAATATATATATATATAATTAAAATCGGATATATAACGGGTTAGACACGTAGCTCAGTTGGTAGAGCTGCGTGCACGCGTACGGGAGGTCTCGGGTTCGAGCCTCACCCAACGCACAATAATATGCCTTCGAACCGGTCAACGTTAGTCAAAGACAACGGTCAAAAGTCTACTGTAGCAAAAATAAAATATTTTTTTTATTATTTTTTATTTAATTATTTTTATTTAAAAATCAATTAAAAATACTTAAAAATAACATTTTTAAGGTTAGAAAATAGCCTCAAACTCACAAAAATACACCCAACAATCCTACTAAAATAGATTGATAAAACCCGTTTACTTACCAAACCATAATGCGATTTATCTAGGTTAATTTCACTCGTGGTTAACACCATTTCGCGTGCATTCAACCTCATCAACCGAACGCACCCAATGTGAGTGAATTCTTACAAACTCCCCTTTTTATTCATGTTTTGGGGTGTATCATGTGTCGCTTAAACTAATTCTCTTATGCAAATTCGTGCTATACCATTTTATGAACTAAATTAGAATGTAACTATTATTGGTTGTGATGTATTACATATTGTCAAAGTTGTATGCAAATTATTTAGGCCCATCAGTTCCTCGTGGGAGACGAGAACAACGCGTGCCTTAAAACTCATTTCATTAGGCCCATCAGTTCCTCGTGGGAGACGAGAACAACGCGTGCCTCAAAACTCATACATTAGGCCCATCAGTTCGTAAGAACAACACGTGCCTCAAAACTCATACATTAGGCCCATCAGTTCGTAAGAACAACGCGTGCCTCAAAACTCATTCATTAGGCCCATCAGTTCCTCGTGGGAGACGAGTCGAACAACGCGTGCCTCAAAACAATTATTTGGTGTTTGTGTGTTCAATATTCAATATTATGTGTTGTGTGAATAAATTTACATCTACATTTACTCATATGTGGTATGCACCTTATTTATAATCAATTGGATAAACTTGTTCAAATGTTTTCCATAGGATTCACTCGCCAACATTATGTTGATCCAAAAACCTTTTTACACATGATACAGGTAAACAGGTTGAAGCAAGGAAAACATAGGATATGCCTTAGAAGAGAACCAAGAAGCTTAGATTGATAGATAGAACATGTTGTATCATTTATTGTAAATTTCCATTAAAGTGTATTAATGAATATGAAACATATAATAAATGTCATGAGCTTTGATGATAACCCAATTATGCCCCGATCACCTTTTCCGCTGCGGGTCGGGGTGTGACGGTTCTGTTGGTGGCTTTTTCTTTTCTATATTTTATCATCACTAATCCAATATTAATATATGAATGGTTTGTTTCATTTTGTGTCTATTCAAATTTATGTATGTCTAACAGTTGATTGTACATATGTGTAAGTCTTTAGATTACACATGTGTAACATGTGTAAGTGTGTGTTTTACATATATGTAAACATTATGTATTATTATGAATTATGTCTTACACATGTGTAAACTGTTCACTGTCAAATATTTGTGTATTTTTTACATATGTGAAGCTGAATTACACATGTGTAAATTTGTTTCTTGTCAGATATTTGTTTCTGGTTTACAGATGTTTAGCTGAATTACACATGTGTAAATTGTTGTTTTACAGATGTTTAGCTGAATTACACATGTGTAAATTGTTGTTTTACATATTTTTAGCTGAATTACACATGTGTAAACTGTTCACTATCACTAATTTGGTTATGATGTAACACATTTTCAGATAGTTACACATGTATAAACTGTTCCGTGGTCACTTATATTTTTTATGCTTTACACATTTTCAGCTCATTTACACATGTTTAAACTATTCCATGTCAATTAAATGTTTCTGATTTACACATTTGCAGTTCATTTACACATGTGTAAACTGTGAATTAAACAATATAGTATGTTATGTATAATGGGATGACACCCCGGTAAATTTTATTGATAACAAAAGATATTTACAACCTACAAGTATTAGGGCTTCCTGAGATATACCTCAAGGAAGACACCAACCCCAAACCATTAGCTATGGTCTAAAAATTAGAACCTAAAAGGCCCCAACCATTAGCTAAACTAGAAATGAAAATAACCTATTCTAGACTTAAAGCTACACCTGGCCCAAGTACAACATAAAAATAAATCTATACAATAAAGTTTCAAACAAGCTAAACCTTCCAAAAAAACAATCAAACACGACCAAAACATTTAAACAACATCTAAAGCATAACATCTGAGAGTTCATCTTGAACTTCCCAAAAACCTTGAAGTCGACCAAGCAGCAAAACCATTCTCATTCCTCAACCTGCCCAAACTTCAAACAACCATACACCAAAGAATATCAGCAACAAACACCAAACCCAACCTGATTTACATATGTGTAAACCTTCATATATATAATTTACACATGTGTAAACCTTCATATGTATGTTTATTTTTTGAAAGTATTATGATTTACAAACGTGTAAACCTTCATATGTATAATTTACACATGTGTAAACCTTCATATTTATGATTATTTTTTTTAAAAGTATTATGATTTACACATGTGTAAACCATCATATATATAATTTACACATGTGTAAAAACATATGGAAATCCCCAGGCGGAAATGCGATACCAACACAATTCTCGAGTTGATCGCATCGTCAATCTGCATTAAACTCATGCACATTTTTTATCAATAGACAAAAAGTAACAATAACATGTAGTTAAAAACAATTCATCAACTTATAATTCAAAAAACTCAGTTGACCCATGAACATAAGACACCATCTCTATACTTAAATCAACCCCACTCTTTTGTTGTGAAGCTTTGTTCAATGAGAAATTAATTTTCTCACCAGCTAAAATCCTTTACCATCAATCACAATTCCTTTCGGTTTACACCTACATGGCATTAATCATTCAAGTCATTCCTCAACTTTGCTACTTATGGTCCCGTTACCCCTTCCCAACAACACAAGATTAGAAAAAGCTATTCACTAACAATTTACCACATCAGAGTTACAAAAGTAGATTAGACATAGCTCACTAATGCATTATGTTGTATAATGACAACATAGTACCACAATTTCCACAACAATGTCAATTTTACACATGTGTAAGTTGTTCATTTTCACAATCCAAAATTAAAAGGAAAGACTCTGCAATACATGTAAGTAAATGAAAAACCCTAAGCAATATCAACATCAACAAAACATCAACAATAGAACAATGAATCAGTGATAATAGACGTTGCATGAGTTCCAAAAAAGTTAATCGATACTAATAGATAATGATATGATAACGTGATCGGAACTCCATCAATTCTCCCAACATACGTAACTAAAAATCACATTAATGTCCAACCAAACCTAACAATTTCATATTCTAATTTAGTCACAGAAACCCAAATTCTCCTAATTCTCCATATACATGACTAAATTCACATCAATATCCAAACAACCCTAACAATTTCAGACCCAAATTTAATCATAGAAATCCTAGTTCCACCAATTCAACATATAGAAAACTAAAAAGTACATCAAGTCCAAAAAAATTAACAATTTCACACTTAACTAACAAAAACCTAATAATCATACTTCACACCATCAATCAGATCCAAATCATAACAAAAGTCAGTACTGGAATAAGATGAGCAAAAAGTGAATAGATTTAGAGATTAACTCTAGATTCTTCAAGTCAAGTAGCAGTCAAACCTTCTTCTCGATGGTGGATGTAGGTACCTGCATCGGTAGACAACAGTTATGTGAACGACTTCAAAGTTGAAGAACAATCAGAGAATCGAAAATCGTATGGTACTAGCATCGACTTTAGGTCTGGTTATCTGCAGCGTCATCTAATTTAGGTTTAGTTATCTCCGGCATCGGCCTTGTCTCCGGTGTCGGCCTTGTCTCCAATGTCGATTTTGTGATTACGTAAGGAAGAAACTGGTTATGAGATGGAAGATTGAAAGTGTTTTTGAATTGTATGTTTATAATGATGCCCCTTCTAGTCTTTTCTTTTATATCCCTTTCTCATTTAAACCCTTTTTAATCTTAGCCCTTAATTTAGGATGATCTATGGATGAAAATTGTTTCTAGTGTTCTCACAAAAATCTTTGTTCTCAAGATAATCCTCCCTATATATATATATATATATATATATATATATATATATATATGGGAAGGTTTAAATGAGAAATCTAATTTTTGTGAGAACCATGAGAACAAATCTCAGTCACTCATCTTTATCCCTTGTGTTTTAATGAAAAGGTTAATTTGGTAATTATACACTGCCCTTCTCCATATAAACTCAACATCATTAGAACACAAATAAATGAAGTCACGCTCTTACCAGATAATGAAATCACCATCCTTTTCTTCAACAATTTCTTCGATTGTTCGATTTCTTCAACGATTTCCGGGCTTATAAAATCTTCAATCGGCTTTGAATCAATATTCATCGATTTCTCTGTGATTTGCAGGTATTAAACCAGTTTTCAATAATTGTTAATTCAATTATGTTCTTCAATGATTGTTGATTTTGTTACATGTTCAATTTCAATTTTCAATGATTGTTGATTTTGTTTCATATATTCCAAGATTTCAATTTGAATATATGGATGTTACATGTATTCCATGATTTCTATTCATATGGTTCTTCAAAATTTGCCCTAATTTGTTTATGTTTAGTGAATTGCATTTATGGTTTGTCTTAAAACTTTTTTGAGTAATAGTGATTTTACAAGTAATTTTAGCTCTATATATTTCTTTATATTGTACAGATTTGTGTAGTTTCTTGTATAATGTAATATCAGTATCAGTGTTTATTTTTTGAATTGCATGTGCTTTGATGTTTTATCATTGGTTTATTGACTTCCTATTTTGTTTTACACATGTGCAATTGCTTATTTCTTTCTTTACAAATACAAACAATTGGGGCTCATGTGGTTGTTTAAGATCTTGAAACCAAATATGTGTAATAGTATCTTGTTTAGAGTTACACATGTGTAACTGTTAATGGCTTGCATTCCATCATGTTCAGATGTACACATGAGTATGTGGTTCTTGGAACATTTTCTTGAAGCACACGGTAAGTGTTTGTGTATTACACAAGTTTAAGTGTTTATGTTTTACACATGTGTAAGTTTCTGTTTTACATGTGTAAGTGTTTGTTTTGCACATGTGCAAGTGTTTCTTTTTTATACATGCGTAAGTGTTTCCGTTTTACCCATGTGTAAGTTTCTATTTTACACGTTAAGTGTTTGCTTTAAACATGTGTATGTGTTTATGTTTTACACATGTGTAAATTTATGTGTGTGGCATACTATGTATAAATTCTCAGGTAAACAACCAAAGCTAGTGTTAACTGAACAAGACGCAACAATGAAACAAGTCATAGCTATAAACTGATGAAGATGGTAATTGTGATGAACAAAGTCATAGTGATGAAGATAATGATGGTGAATGAAGTTTTTTTGTCTATTTATTTCTCTAGTTTTTTTTTTGAATAAGGTATTTATGCACTATATATATTAAATATGTAGCATTTTGTTGAATTTGAACTTTTGTTTTGATGTAGTATTTTATGGTTTTTATTTTTATTATTTCAATGTTTTAAATATTATTATGTGTCTGTTTTACAGATGTGTATGACATTAAATTTTTTTAACTTCACTTAGGGCTGCAATTAAGAAGGGCAACTCAGTTATGGAACCTCAAATTCAGGTTCTGGTTATACCCCTAGACTGGTTGAATACTTAAAGGATGATTTTGTATACTTTTTTTTTCGTACTTAATAAATTATTGGCTTTTTATGTAGATTCTTTTTCCTGGGAGTAATAATGATACAAGGGTAGTGGCCTTTTCATGGTGTTTGCACTGTTGGTCAAAGCTGAGGTAAAAGCAATGGCTTTTGTGGTTGTCGTTGACTTTGCTGGTTTTCCTACTTTGACCCAATTCTTGATAAAGCTATTGATAAACAAGAAGATTTTCATGAGTTTTAGGTCTAATAAACATTAAAGCTACTGAGATGAGCAGCTGCTTGTCTTTGTGGTTGTGTCTCTGTGTTTAGTGTCTATTCTTGCAGCCATGTATCTGTTTCCTATGTAGGTGTCTACCAATTTGGTTACGTTTCATGACTCCACTGCTTCCAGCTTTCCTTTTAGATAAGATAATTGAGACGTGTTTATGTCAGAAAAACATCATATCACAATGCAAGTAGTTGACATGCATATTTTTATTTTTAAATTACTATATTTATGATTGATAATTTCCCATTTGTATGTTCGGATTTTTATTTTTAAATTACTATATTTGTGACTTAAATTACTATGTTTGTGACTGATATTTTCTTAATAGTGTGTTTCTTAATTTTTTAAAGGTTTGCAAGGCTAATGGCATAGACCACACACCGATGCTACGAATAAAAAACCTAACAAGATTGATAAACTCACATTAAAAGAATACCACGTTGTAAATTGTCGTCGTCGCGGCATCGCGCGGGTATCCTACTAGTATTATTATGTGTATGTTCTACACATATGTAAGTGTTTGTTTTACACATGTGTAAGTTTTTGTTTTACACATGGGTAAATTGTTCACTATGATTTTTTTTATTTATGATTTACACATTTTCAAGGGCATTAGACATGTGTATATTTGTTCCATGTTAGCTATTTGTTTATGCTTTACACATTTTCTACTGAATTACACATGTGTAAATTATTCCCTGTCACTAATTTGGTTCGGTTTTACACATTTTCAGGTCAATTACACATGTGTAAATTGTTCCATGGTCACTTAATTGTTTATGTTTTACACAATTTTAGCTAACACATGTGTAAGTTGTGAATTAAACAAGATAGTATCTTATTTAAAGGAGGACGACACCTCGGTAAATTTATTGATAACAAAAAATATTTATAACCTACGGGCATTGGGCTTCCCGGGATATACCCTAAGGAGGATACCAACCCTAAACCATTAGCTATGGTCAAATAACAAGGCCTCGACCATGAGCTAAACTAGAAATATAAAAACAACCTATTCTAGACACCAAAAAAACCAACGGCTACTCCATCTGGATGCAGCTTGTGGCACAGATAGTAATCTAACTGAAGTTTATCATAATACGGAATATCAGCATGTGAAAGATGCCTTGAATATGCGAAGTCATCGTCCAAGTCATCACCCCTGATGTCAATAAAACACAAGTAAATCATGAATTTAACAAAAACATCATACTAAATTGTAGAAAGGTATGCACTGCCAATATGATCAAGCAATCAAAATGTAAAAACAAAAAAACATCTTCATGCAGAACTCAGATCGACTAGGAGAATAATTTCCTACATCAACTTGTTGCTCAACGTTCTATGTTACCACTGACTTGTGCTCATCTAAATTTGATTCAATTACTAAAGATTGATAATGATTAGGATGTTGTTCAAAACAGCTGACTGCATATGTAAAATTTTGCAACTAGTGTCAACAGCACCACTGGATTTGGTGTTGATGTAACTAGTAGCAGACGATGAAGTGCTGAGATCTAGGTTGATGTCCTGGATCTATGATAAGCTAAGCCACCTTTTTGCCATTGCTTGAAACAGTAATTATAGACTCTTATATTCGCTTGCAACATTTAAATCACTAGATGATGCCGCGGGGATTGAATTTTGAGTACACTTGGCATAGAAAACACGACCACAAAATTTGCAGTTATGTCTGCGGTTGAACAAAGTAAACTGTGAATCACACTCATAGCATACCCTACAACTCTGATTGGGCATCCAAAAGTACCTCGACACGTTAACTAGCTCAGAGTCAGACAGCTGAGGGACCCCCCAAATTCAATACTAACTAAGATGTGCAAACATCTTATTTACACATGTGTAAATTGCTTAAGCACTCAAATTCAATATTAACTAAGACGATTTACACATGTGTAAACATATTACTTACACATGTGTAAACATATTACTTACACATGTGTACACATCTTATTTACACATGTGTAAATTGCTAAATCACTCGAATTCAATATTAACTAAGATGATTTACACATGTGTAAACCATAATATATTAAATTTAGTTATATATTTTTTGTATAACATACCTTCACATGTTGCAACTAATTGGAGTTTCTTTGGCTGTTTTTCCATAACCGTGTCCAACATCTGTTTCTTTTTTCTTTTTTGTTGTTCACCACTCCTTGATGCTTCTATTAAAACAATAGAAGGTAGTTAAACAATATGTACAAACAACTTATTTATACATGTGTAATTTTCTTATTACACAAATGTAATAGTAACGAAGATGATTTACACATGTGTAAATAGGGGTGAGCATAAGTAGGTCCGACCCGACTAGAACCCGATAACCGAACCGAATAGTACTCGAAATCGACCCTAATAGAGTAATTCGGGTATTTGTTCGGTTCCTATACTTCTAGTATATCGGGTATCGGGCCCGTTCAGGGTCGGGAACTAATAAGAACCGATATAAACTACTTGGACCGATTAATTAATGTACAAACTAAAGTGGGCCGAAGCCTAACAACATAAGTTAACCTAAACAACTATTAATAACTTTCATCTATCAGATACCTAAACAGCTATTAATATCAAATATATATCAGATTTAAATGCACAGTTCGATCAAAACACATGATTCTTCAATAAATCTTCAATAAATTTCATCACTTTTGCAAGTTTTGCTGCTCCACGACTCACGAGGTACATGATTTCTGACACATAAAAGAACATGCATGCAGAATCCATATATAAAAACTAAATAATATAACGGGTACGTGTACGCAGCTTATTCGTAGACCGGTATACAGCCTATTCGCAGCTGGTGTGCAACTTATTTGCAGCCTGTTCACAGCCGGTACGCAACTTATTCGCAGCCGGTACGTAGGCCTGTTCGCAGCCGGTCAGCAAGCCTGTTCACGGCCGGTCTGAGTTGTCAAACATGCTATGTTTGTAGATAAGTTATGTGGCAATATTAACTCCCTTGACTATCTATTTATTAACGTTATTTTTCTTATTGTTTGAATGTAGATGGATTCCATGAATGTCAAGAATGTATCAAGTGACGACTCTCAGAGAAGAGGAAAGAGGAAGATACAAAATGTTGAAAAAGATTTGGGTGAGGACGCTCCTAAAAATTTGAGAAGGCGTTTAACAAATACGATAACTATTAGGTTCGGGTAATGACCTGATGTTTACTTGGAACCGAGTTTGATAGGAACCGGAACCGACCATATATATAGGGTATTATTTCGGCTATCGATTTATAAGGTGTTCGGTTATCGGGTCGGGTCGGTTACTCATCGGGTCGGGTCAGTTATTAACAAATGCTCACGCCTATGTGTAAACAACTTATCTACACATGCGTAAGTTTCTTAATAACACAAATTCAATATTAACTAAGATGATTTACACATCTGTAAATATCTAACTTTAACATGTCTTTTATGATCTATAATTTACACATATTTAAACCTACATATGTTTGTTTAAATTTATTTAATAATAAATACCTTCACATTATATTTATACAGAGATGTTAGATATAGTGCTTTTAGAATTTCAATAACTAATTCAGTATAGAACAACATAATACAACAATCAGATATACTGGATTTTAGAAAATCACCTCCTATCAAAAACAACATATTTCTAACTAGAGAGGAAACCTGGTGGCTTGTACTTATTCCTACTAAAATAACCAGCTAAGTATTATATAAACATCCCAACCAAAACACATTCACTAGTGTATATCAATAGTGTGTTGTACAAGTATGCTATCTCAATTCAACACATTTCTAGCTAACAAGATGACTAAGAGAGTAAGTGACAAGTTGCTAGGTAGACTTCTGAATCATATGCTCGTTAGGGGTCAATTAAGTGAATAATAAAAACACACACTTGCTCTGTTAAGATCCATTCCACAAAAATACAACCAACACCAGAAGACATAAATATGCAAATGCCTATAGAGCAAAAGAATAGTGAAACTGTAAACCCTAAATCTTTAAAGCTATATGTCATTCGAATCACAATAATCACTCCAAATAATATCAATTTTGAATCTAAAAATAACAATCAGACATTTATACGAATAATGAAGTTTCTATTACAAAGATTCAGTCAAATAAACAATAGGGGAAGTAGATATCAGAGATATCGAAGAACAGAGATTATAATTTTCACCTTGAACGGCTGAATTGATCGAATAATTAATCAAATCATAGCGAATACAGTTAAATCACACAACAGAATTGAAGAACTCAGTTTAATCGAGACTCATCGGAGGTTTTTCCTCATGAATTTTAAAATTGAAGGGCTTTTTAAACACAGATCGATTGATGGCATGGTTTTTGATACTAGTCATGCGTATTAAGTGAAGGAGTTTTTCTGGAGGTTTTTGTTTTTGAGCTTTGATAATAATACCCTTTTAGTCTTTTAATTTAGGTTTCCTCCTCATTTTAATCCATCTAATCTTAGCCCTTAATTTAGAATGATCTATGAATGAAAATTGTTCCTAGTCTTCTCATAAAAATCTTCGTTCTCAAGATAACCCTCCATATATATATATATATATATATATATATATATATATATAATATAGGGAGAGGATTATGAGAGAACTGCATATAAATATATATATATATATATATATATATAATATAGGGAGAGGATCATGAGAAACTACATATAAATGAGAAAACTAAAAAACCTAAAAAACATGCCAATTTTTTTTACAACTTTTTATAAAAATTCGCTACTTTTTATGTATAAAAAACTTTTTTTTCAAAAAAAAAAACCTGTACTGCGAATGTGCATTATATGTATATGCTGCACATATGCATTATATGCTTAGAGTTAGCTTTTGAGTTTAATTAAGCTTTTAGGGTTAGGTATTTGGAGGTTTAGGATTAGGTTTTTGGTGTGGGGGGAGGGAGTGCCAGTGGGGGGGGGGGGTTAGGCTTTTGTGGGGTGGGGAGTTTAGGTTTTTTTGGGTGTCGATGGGGGTGGGTAGGTGGTTTAGGCTCTTTCATATTATTGCAGTACAATTTTTTTTTGAAAAAAAAGTTTTTTTATATATTAAATTAGCGATTTTTAATAAAAAAATAAAAAATTGGTATGTTTTTTAGGCTTTTTAGTTAGTTTTTTGGTTTTCTCATTTAAAGTAGTTTTTTCATGATCTATCCCCTAGTATTAATTCATAACATCTTTTTTTTTGAACAGCAAATTTGGTTCACTGACTGACCACTACAGTATCTTCGTGCCACTAGGGGAACCACCCGATCATATCCATCTTCACGAGGCATAATGCCTATACACCAATTTAGGAGAAAACCCAATAAATATGAGGAAAAAACCTCATTATGGGAATCGAACCAAAGACCTATTGGTCCCAAATTTTATCCCAACCCCAAGATGATTTTTGTTTTTTTTTCTTTTTTTGGGTTTTATTATGTTTACCTTAACTTTTAACACTAAACTTATAGCCCCTTAACATTTCAAAAACTTTGTAAAATGTTATTTTTACTCCCTAGAGTTTTACATGCTTTATTTTGTGTACGCGTCGGTATAATACAATTTGGTTTACGCTTCGACGTAAATTTTTTCTTGGGTTCTGTCAGACCAAATATAATATGTTTTCGTCCATATTTTTATGTATGTCTTCAGTTGATCACTTCGTGTTATAAATTTATGTTTTTATTTTACGTTTTACCCAGTTTTGGTCGTCCGGTTAGCACGATTTTACATCCCTCCACCCTATACTGGTAACATGGTTTTATGTCCCCACCCTACAATGCGAGGGCTTAAGAGTAGTGTTAACTAATGAATCTTATAAAACTAGTTGAATTCCCACAGGCGTTGCAGCGAGAATTCGGTTTGTATCAATTTAGTTCGCTAAAGTATCGGTATGGTACTGACACACGGCATAGCAATCGAAAGAGAAAACAAAAAAAAAAATTAGGATCGTGATATGCCCAAAAGGATAGAGACATGTGTTTACATCGATAAAAACTATGAAGAAATTCCGGTAACGGTTCCGGCAATGTTGTCATTGGTACCGATGTTGTTTGTCTTAATCAATTCGGTTCGCCATGTCACCAATAACTACACTCAATATATCTTACGATACCAAAGTAAAAGCTTTATTTTGAGTTTGGTCGTCCACGCTCAGTGTGAAGCAACACATTGAATGATTCTTGTTTACAACACTCTCTTAGGCTTTTTATTTGTTCCTATATTTTACATACAAATTGCTCAATTATAGTATTTTGTTTTGTGTTTTTGTTTGAAGTAAAATACATGATCTAGAGTAAAAAAAAACAAATATGTTCACTGTTTGGAGTAAAAATTATATTATATTATAATCTAAAGTGAAAAGAATATAATATAATGACCGATTGGAGTAAAAATATATATCAAAACTGAAATAAATATTATAACTGTTCATCCTGTCTTTCCAAATAAATAAATAAAAATAAAATATAACAACGCAATTTGTGTTGGACAGGTGATTATTAAGAGGGTTAAAGTTAAAAGTAGAAAGTTAGTAGAAGTAAAATTCAAATTTGAGACCTATGATGGATGGAATAAAATGTGGGCACCTACTTGAAGGTTTATTATTATTATTTTTTTTTTCTGTTTTGGTTTTTGATAATCAAATCAAACTAGTCGGTCCAACGCAAATAACCTGGAATCGTCGATTTCAATGATTCAGTCATAGGCTAATGGACCACCTGGCACAAATAAAGTGATCATTTTTGGGTAAACTAGATAGTACCCGCGTAAAACCGATCTTGCCTTTTTTTCATTATCGATAATAGATTTTGAAACTAAATCAACACAAGAGCAACTGGACCATATCAACTTTTGACCAGATTTTAACATATTAATTTTATATTGGAGTTAATATTCATACACTCATTCTTTCTATTTTTCGATATACATAGATATATATATATATGACGAGAGATAAAGTGAAAAGTAATGTGAAAATAAAATTACATAGATATATATATATAAAGAGAGATAAAGTTATGTGAAAATAAAATTTAGGGGTGTAAGAATAATAAAATCCTTTTATATGTTTTATTGTAAAAAAAATGTTTCTTTTCAAGAATTGATTGATATGAAAGCTATTCAAGTTAGATACTTTTACGAATTAATGGACTACATTTCACAAATTAAGAGGAATTTATTGCATGCATCATCAACAACAAATATCAGAACCAAAGTTCGAAAATCATATGCTTTAAATTCGCTTGCTATAACATGAATAAAATTTCATAAACTATAAAAAGGTAACAAAAGGACCATTGTACATTTAAATGGCTATGTGAACTTTACACTGAATAAATAAAAACAAAGAAACATACTAAAATACCGAAACCTCATGTCGAGAGTTTTCATCATCTACGAACTCCTTCTTATGATGTTTCGGCTTCAATAGCCCATAAAGTTTTTTAAACTCTTTTACCGTTGGAATACTATCCCCATGAAACGATCGTGTTCCACGTGATTCCTCAACCGTCCTAGCGGAACCACTATACATCAATCTTGGTGGTAACCCACCATGACCCAACAACCCCGAAGGCACTGACCGTGCACCACCAACCGAAACACTATGCGTCAGTCTGAAAGGTTCATCTTTATTATTATTATTATTATTATTATTGTTATTATTATTATTAGTCACGTCCACCGGTTTTGCATCAGTGTGAGTATTCGACTTCAATGCAGTAATGACGGTTTTAATCGCTCGAGTGGGTGACCCTCGGTTAAACATCATGATCTCACCTATCTCAGCCGGGCTCAAACTCGCACCACTTTGGAAAATCTCTTCAACTTGTGGGAAAAGCTTGTGCTCTTTCAACCCCAAATGACTATTAGCAAGTGTTTTGAAGGCGGGAAAATCACATAACGGAAACTGCACGTGTACATCTATTCTTCCAGGCCTTAGAACCGTTGGATCAACTTGTTCCTTATTACTAACCGTAAAAACCATCACGCGTTCTTCACCGCAAGATGAAACAAGCCCGTCCATAAAATTCAAAATTCCAGATATTTTCACTTTCTCCACAAGATACCGATCCAGATCTTCAACAACGATCACCGATCGTCTCGTTGTTTGCAACAGAAGCACTTTCAAATCTGAATCGTCTGCAACTTTCGACAGGTCAACGTCGTAGATATCGTAGCGTAAAAACTTCGCCATTCCGGCGATGAAGCTCGATTTTCCGGTGCCGGAAGGACCGTAAAGTAAGTAACTCCGTTTCCATACACGTCCGAGACGGTGATAATACTGTTCGGATTTCAAAAACGATTCTAAATCCGATTTTATTTTGTTTTTCAGATCCGAATCGATCACCGACGTATCGATCGTTGCTGGATGACTGAACGGAACGGTTATCCACCGGCGGTTTTCCGGTGAAGTCACGGCGTTGATGTGCAGCTGGATTTGTTGCGTTTTCTGCTCGGTGACGTTGTGAATGTGTTGAAGATACGAAGAGAGGATTCTTCGTTTCTCTTTACGTCTGATTTTCAACAGTAAACAATCGGTTTCGAACGTCCAGAAGATTCGCGAACCGAGGTACGTATCGGGAAACTTTTGATTTGCAGAGTCGATTATTAGGTTAATCTCGTTAGGTTTGTTATTACCTGAGAGTAGATTAAGGAGATCGGAATCTTCAGCTGACGGTAATGAGTTAAGATAGATGAGAACTTTGCGATACACTTGATTTTCCTGCATTTGTTGGTTGAATTTAGGAATTTTGTAGATCTGGTGCTGGTGAAAACATTCTTCTAAGTCTCTCCACTTGTTTTGCAACAAGTGTCCTACTGCTGTTCTTGATAATACTCTAGGGATTAGCCAGAAACCAATGATGAACATCACAAACACAACTAAAGTTGTGAGAATCATGATTAAGATTTAAGAACAGCCTAGGGGGACTGCTAGTAACACCGGCTATTGACAGTGGTCGTTTCAGATGAAGGTTTAAGGAAGAAAAGTTGAAGTGAACGATAGAGTTGGGAGAATATACTTTTAAAAGTGAATTTATAGGATTATGATGATATGATTTGAAGATGGGAAGTTTCAAAGGGTCAAGAAAAAGAGATGATTATTAAATTGGTTAAACATGTGAAGGAGATTACAGTAGTCAAGAAAGGGGGGTGTGAGGAAGAGAATGAATTTGGTGGCGGAATATTTGATTGGGTCTATGAATGTGTGCTTGTGTCACGTTTGTGCTAATTTGTTTCTACTCAACTTAACTAACCTTTACGTGTCTAACTTTAATATTTAATGATAATGATATTATTTAACACAATGAGAAAGGTACCTAACCTTTATCCAGTCGAGGGAAACAAGGGTGAATACCCTCAAGTTAAGTAATAAATTAATTTGTGAACTTCTAGGATGTTGTCCTTGTGAACTATTGGGATCCATAAGAGGTCACTTTGCATGCAAAAAGTAAATCATATAAAGAATACAAGGGAACGCTTATAGTGAAGTGTATCTTTCACACGCTTATATATATGTTACTGGCGTCAGGGGTGAATCTAGGCGTTTTGAGGTTTTCGGAAATCCCTTGGTTTGAAAAAAAATAGTGAAAACTTTGTATTATTTAAAAAAAATTAATGAAAATCTAATAAAACAAACTCTATAAAAAAATTTTAGATCAGTCATTGTAGGGGCAGATGTAGTATATTGTGAGGGTAGCACCTGCTACACCTCAACTTTTTATGCGAAGTGCAAATTTTTTTTTATTTTTATGCTTTTTGTATTACGCTACCCTAGAAATTAAAATATGTTACTCCTAAGATCTTATAAAGCCCAACATTTTTATTATCTCAAAGTTTTATTAAAAGCCCGCTACATAATTTATAAGTTAAAAGCCCAATTAACATATAGATTAAAACCCAAATACTAGTCATCATCGATTTTTGAAGGGGAAAAGTGCTGAATGTGAACACATCGACCACAACAGGCAACACCATGCACCTCCATTGTTACTAGGGGTGCAAACGAGTCGAGTCCGAGCTCGACCAGGCTAGAGCTCGATTAAATTATGAGAGCTCGAGCTTGGCTCAGTTCGAGCTTTGTTTTCAAATCTCGAGTTCGGCTTGGTTATCATCTATTAAATATTATGTTAAATAAAAAAATATAAATATTAGAGTCATTTAGGCTCGCAAGCTCGATAAGTGAAGCTCGGCTCGTTTATCATCTAAACAAGCCTATTCGTAGGTTTAGGCCAAGCTTGTAAACAAGTTTAAATAAGCTTGGCTTCTCGGCTCGTTTAATAGACAACTTTATATAAAGGGTACATGTTACTAAATATTAATAAAAATTAATATTACACTAAGGCTCGACAAACCTGACGAGCTTCACGTGCCAGGCTCGAGCTTGAGCTTGATAAACAAACGAGCTTTATTTTAGGCTTAAGCTTGGCTCGGGCTTGATAAGACTCGGCTCGTTTCGAGTTTTTTGTTCGAGTAGCTTGCGAGCCGTTTTTTGGCCATTGGGGCTCTAGCTCGTTTATTTTAGGCTTAAGCTCGGCTTGGGCTCTAGCTCGTTTGCACCTGTTTTCAAGCTTTTTATTATCGTGTTTTTATATTTTTCGTTTACATTATATGAAGTACGGAAAAAAAAATTGAACGTTACATATGAGTTTTTGGTCTAAATCCGCCACTAAATGGTGTAACTATATCGATCGTATAATCAAATCAGAAACTAGCTACATAATTAGTCTAGTTGAATTGAATTTATATATAAATTGTAATGTCTAAATATAAGGCAAATATCATAAAAAAATAAACATATTATTATTATTTATTTTTTTCATAAAAGTCTCGTAACATTTTTTTTCCTTAGAAAACCAACCCAAAAAGTTAGATGATAAAATAATTTATGGACTTTAGAAAACCAACCCAAAAAGTTAGATAATAAAATAATTTATGGACTTCTAGGATATTGTCCTTGTGAACTATTGCGATTCATAAGAGGTCACTTTGCATGCAAAAAGTAAATCATATAAAATAATGAAACCTAAATTAAAAAAAAAACCTATTGTTAAATAGTGGAGTTTATGCTGGACACATTTATATATTTTGTATTGTTTTCGCAATGGTATCGGATCGCATAGTCGAATCAGAAAAAAAGCTACATAACTAATCAGTTAGTTTTATACGTAAATGTAATGTCTAAATTTAAAGGCAAATACTATAAAAGCAACTGTTTTTTTTTTCTTGTAAAAGTCTCATAACTTTTCTTTTCACTTAAACATCCAATATGTTTTATATATTTTTTTTCGTAAAATGCCATTCACAATTTGTTGTACATTAAATTCCCTTTACGTGTAATTTGTACAAAAGTGTGAATTTTCTTTTACTTACTAATATCATGTAACGAAAGAATTGAGCTAAATTAATATTTTAAATTGGAGACGTAGTAATCAAAAGTGAAAACTTGTATGATTTGAAAAAATGATAGTAAAATTATATCAAAAGAAACCCCATTGTTGGGGCAGATGTAGTATATTGTGAGAGTAACATATGCTATCCTTCAACTTTTCTGGTGAAGTGTAAGGCTTGAGCTCGGGCTTGATAAACAAACTAGCTTTATTTTAGGGTCAAGCTTGGCCCGGGCTTGATAAGGCTCGGCTCGTTTCGTGCTTTTTTAAAGCAGATTGCGAGCCTTTTTCTTGGTCTAGATCCGCCACTCGGGCTCAAGCTCATTTGTTTTAGGCTTAAGCTCAGCTCGGGCTCTAGCTTGTTTCACACGTTTTCAAGCTTTTTATTATCATGATTTATTATATTTATTTACATTGTATGAAGTACGCTAAAGAAAATTGAACGTTACTCATGAAATTTTGACCTAGATCCACTATTGGGTGGTGTAACTATACTGGATCATATAGTCAAATCAGAAACTAGCTACGTAATCAGACTAGTTAAATTTCTATGTAAATTGTAATGCCTAAATTTAAGGGCAAATATTATAAAAAAAAACCAACATATTTTATAACCCAAAATTTGATAATAAAATAATTTATGGACTTCTAGGATATTGCCCTTGTGAACTATTGCGATTCATAAGAGGTCGCTTCGCATGTAAAAGTAAATCATATAAAATAATGGAAACTTAAATTAAAAAACTATTGTTAAATAGTGGAGTGTATGCTACACACATTTATATATTTTGTATTGTTTTCGCAATGGTATCAGATTGTATAGTCGAATAAGGAACTAACTACATAATTAGTTTAGTTAGTTTTATATGTAAATCTAATGTCTAAATTTAAAGGCAAATACCATAAAAATCAACTGTTTTTTTTATAAAAGTCTTGTAACATATTTTTCACTTAAACCTCCAATATATTTTTATATTTTTTTCATAAAATTCCACTCACAATTTGTTCTACATTAAATTCTCTTTACATGTTAAATTTGAACAAAATATGAATTTTCTTTTACTTATTAATATTAAATAGCAAAAGAATTAAGATTAATTAATGTTTTAAATTAGAGACATAGTAATCCAAACTCTATTCAATATTTGTCTTTTCTTTTTAATTTATTTTTATTTAATAAGTTAATAATAATTATTCAAAAACAATATAATTCATAAGCGTAAATTACTTAATTCAAACCAAAAAAAACTAAAAACGAATAAAAATAGTTTGTATAACTATACAATCATTAAAAAATTAAAAAGTTATAAACAAATGATTTTTTTCGCAATATAATGTAATCTGCTAATAACTTTCTAAAAGTTTAACATGTTTAAGAAACTTTTATAATAAAAATACAGGAATATGTTAGTTTTATGTGCAAAAATATTGTTAATGAACTTTTACAAGAAAAACATGTTAGTGTAGAATGTCTATAACCTATGTCTTAGGGTTATGTCATAATGTAACAAGGCTTAAAGTGTTAGATTTTATTGCGTTTTGTATTTAATCTGGTCACTCCGTATGAGGTGCACCTCGCACGAGATGACCACCTCCACCCTTGTGCGTATTGAGCTTTCTATAGATAGAAGCTCAAGGGTGTTGAGTCTTTAGTTGTTTTTCTGATCAAGTGGCGAAGCCCAGTCAGTTTTGCGTCTGTATTCTTCAACGTTTATCAATATAAAGAAGCAGAAGCATTTAAATGGTAGATCTGATCCCTGTCAATTTACTAATGATGAATTCCGCGCACGTTAGTTAAGTTCAAGTCCGATCCGGTGCTTTAGGAGGAAAGTCGATCCTCCAACAAGTGGTATCAGCCTGGAGGCCTGATTTGAAGATAATCAATCAAGTTTCAGCCATTGAAGATCTCTATATCTACTCTTTCTTGTCACATTTATCAGACCTGGACAAATTCATGAACGAATTGGACTAAGAATTCTAGTATAACACGTTAAAATCAGTTTAAACAAACCCCTGAAACTTTCACACCTAAAATTAACCGAATTCATGTCGAAAATTGCGAAAAACGCGAATATGTGAGAACACCTCGTTCAAAAGTGACCAGAGCAACTCGTACGAGGAGGCTAGACACCTCGTACGAAGTGCACGTCGCACAAAACAAGTTTTTAGTAATCATAGTGTCACCTCGCATGAAGCGTACACCACCTTGTACGCAGTGCATAGCAACTCGTACGAAGTGTCTTTTTAGCATTTTTCAAAACTTGTGTACCATTCGCACGAAGCGACACCTCGCACCAAACCAGTGTTTAACAAATTTTTCGATAAAGTGGAAGAAGAATTTTACAACGCATTCACAACAACAACCGACATAACAACCGCCGCAACCCAAAATATAAGAAAATGAAATGGGAACTATGGCCAAGCCACCTAAACTTATGTATCTCGAATATTATAAGGGATGGCACAAACGCTTCACCAACTGGGCGCAAGCGAATTATCTCGAGAACTGGTATGCCAAGAAGAGGATTATGCTACTCCGGTTGGAGAAACGGGTCTTGAAAAGGTGTTGATGCAATACACCGAGCAAGAGAAGGATCTGTTTAAACGGGGGAAGAAGAAGATGAACATACTACAACTGGGCATTAAAGAAGAAATACTCACTTTACTGCAACATGATAACACTTCTCAATCCTTATGGAACGCCCTCAAAGTCAAGTTCCAAGGCAATAGACAGATGATCAAGAGCAAACAGTCGCTGCTATAGAAAGAATTTGATATTTTTCATCTGTTAAAGGGAGAAACATTGAAACAGCTCATCGAAAGATACTGTCATCTGGTCATAGAAATGAAACGTCTGGGTATTAACAAAGAAAACGAAGATTTAGTAGAGAAGTTAGCAGATGCTCTGCCAGAAGGCGGAATAGTCGACATATCTTACTATTATCAAGAATGGTCCAGATTACTGCAGCAGTACCATGATCTTAGCTAAGTTCATCGAAAAGCTCGAACTCATGAACTAGAGCTACAAAAAATGGCAAAATCAAAAGGGTCAAATGCATAGCAAGATGTTAACTTGTACTACAAGGGAAGTCCAATCGCAAACGTTCAAAGTCCAAAGATACAAACGACTTTCAGTGCCAACAATGCGGTAAATGTCCAAAATCAATCATGTAGCAATACTGGTTTCACTTCATTCCAAAGCTATGAACCAAATTCTCCATCTACCCCACAATCTGTCCAAAGCTCCAATAACTTCAACAACTACCAACACAACCAGTCTAACCCTACTCAAAGAGTTCTTTAGTGTAACATTGCGGTCAATTTAGAAAATACACAGAACTTCAATGAGCAAACGGCTGCACAACACATGGCTCTACTCGCCTCAGTACTTGAATCTTATGAGAGCCTGGTGGCCTATAAGATCGGGATTCCAAACATGATCAAAGAGGATTACGATCAAATCGACCCCAAAGAATTAGAGCTGATTGACATCAAATGGTGCATAGCAAGTATAGTTAGAAGAGCTCAGCGTTTCTTGGAAATTACTGGACGTAACAGTTTAGGAGGTTTAGACAGAAAGTTGGGTTTCGATAAGTCGAAAGTGACTTGTTTTAAATGCCGAGAAAAAGGGCATTTCAAGAGAGAATGCCCAAACAGAGAAGTACAGGGTAATCATAATCCTTTAGGAGAAGATTACTACAAAAAAGAGATATATCATAAAGCTTCTCATCCTCAAACAACTACTAGAATGGTGCAAATTGAATATGGACCATCAAATTCAAAGAACAAAGCTCTAGTTGTTGCTCAAGAAGATGAGGGATTTAATTGGAACAAGTACATCTCAAAGAATGAGTTGCTGAAATCATAGAAGAACCTGTATTTGATGAAGTGGCTGAGGAGAGTCAGAATGAAGAAAGTGAGAAAGTTTTTGACGAAATGCTTGATCAAAGTGTTGAAGAATGCTGTGATGCACTCTACTATGATCGTTGTGCCAAGGAAGACATGAGTCATCATGCAATTAAATCTATGATTCCTTATGATGTTTATAATTCTTTTGCAGGTTTCTTTGGAGGAAATTCAAGCCAAATCCAAGATGTACCAACATCAGAAGATTCCAAGAAGCTAGTAGAAGAAATTATCGATGTAACGAAGGAAATGAATGCGGAAAATCTGAAACAGATGGCCACAACAAAGCAATGATGGCTAACCTGCATGAGATAGTTCCTGAACAGAGTAATGATAGAATGAAAGAGTCAGTTGATGAGTCGATAAAAGAGATCAAGGTTGTGATAAAAGAAGTTAAGAAACCAGGCACAAAATGCCTAGAGCCGTGCAAGGAATGTTTAGAAAAGGACCTAAAATTTAACGAATTAAAGAAACACACTGATAACGTGACAAGTGACTTTCGAAACATGAAAGTTGCTTATGATAAACTAAGCAAATCAATCAAACAATTTCAGGAAGTCAGTAGAGAGGACATGGCTCTAAAATCGATGTTAAAAGCTATTGTAATGGACAAACAAATGGCAATTAATATGCACATAGATACCATTGCTAAGCTAAAAACAGAACTCAAAGCCATAAAAATTTAGTCTGAACGAGTCAACAAGTTGTTGATTAGTTACTCAACATCTTCCTATGTGATTGATTATATTATTCCTCAACAACTTGAGAAAACCAAACAGGAAGAAAATGAACCTGAAAAACAAAGCAAATGGCATGGTTATAATCAATGTCCACCCCCAATGTGGAACAAAGATGGTAATAAATATCCAGATTGGGTGGAAAGGCGCTTAATCTAAATCTGAAAACTGAACAAAAGAAAGATGAGCTGCCTTAAAACATTGACATAACCTATGAATGCCAATCAGATGTTGTGAAATCAGTGATCGAAAATGTGTTAGGAAATGAATCTGACAACACTGATTTTGAAAGTGCTAAGTTGAATCTTGAAAAATCTGAGTCAAGTTCACATTCTGAAAATGAAGAAAGTTTTTTTAAGAATTATATTTCATCATTAGAAAGCAGTTTAAGTGATGATCCAAATATGGTGGTTTACAAAATGATTGGATCGGATAAACTGCATTCAGATGAAGAATTCCCAATTCAGAATGTTAACCTTGATCGTGTTGATAAATTTTTTAAGCTAGTTGAAGTCAATCATTCTGATCTTGAAAAGTAAGACGCTTCATTCTATTCCAAACCAAAAAGATTTTACAATAACTACTATCAGAAGGGTAGGGATTATCCTGAAAACAAGAGGAAGGGTTTGGGATACGAAAGAAGGAGAAATGACAAAAGGTTTCGAAAACCAAACTATAAAAAGAAAATTGAGTTTGTTTTTGGAACAAGCACTGTGAATGAAAAAGAAAGTTTGGGTAAACAATCCAATGAAGAATTTAAGAAGGAAAAAGAACTCTGTGAACAAGCCTTGGATTCCTCTGTTGGAAACGATAATAGGACATGCTACAAATGTAACAAAGTTGGGCATATTGTACGACAATGTTCGCAAAACAATCCAAACCAGTTCATTGTGTGAGAAAGACTATAGAAGATGTAAAACAAAAGGCTCCTGAGTTTCTGCCAACACAAATCCTAAAACGAAACAACGAATCCACAAAAAAATGTGAAGCCAACAATTGCAAATTTTCAAACTTTGAAGTTGGAGAATCATCGACTACAAACGAACTGAAGGATTCAAAATTTTATCCAAAAAGGACATATTCAAAGGCACAAACTTGGGTGGTTAAATCCAAACCATCTTCTGCAATTAAGAAAACAACCACTGTGCCAACCAAAGAGAAAGATAAAATTGATTTAAACGTTAGACAGAAGGTTGAAATCAAAATTACAAAATTTGATGTTCCAAACCCACCCAAGACCGAGAAGGCTTGGGATTCACTGTTTAAGTAATTACTTATTTACATGTGTAGGGGCTCCCGAGTTCAGTCATTTCAAAGTGGATAATGGACAGCGGAGCTTTTTGACACATGACATGAATGCTAGCCTCATTATATGATGTAAAAGCTATTCGTGGAGGCTATGTAGGGTTTGTTGGATCGCAAGGAGGTCGTATAGTTGGTGAAGGTATTCTCACAAATGATGTGGTATCTTTTGATAAGGTCAACTACATCGCAGAATTAGCAAACAATTTGCTGAGCATTTCGCAGATTTGCGATAAGAAGTTCACAACTCAGTTCAATGATAAAGAATGCCTCATTTTAAAACCAGGGTTCAAGATTCCTGAAAAGTGGATCCTCATGCGCGCTCCATGAGAAAATGATCTCTATGTCCTTGACATGAGCGTTGCATCCACTACTTTGAAAACCGGTCAATGTTTTGTTACCAAGGCAACAGAAAAAGAATCGGCTTATGGGATCGAAAGATGGGGCAGATCCACGTTCGAAAATGAACAACCTGGTTCACAACAATCCAGTGGAAGGAGTTAAGTCAAAAGTTTTCGTTTGAATGATGATTGTCTAAGTTGCAAGAAGGGAAGCAGTGCAAGAAATCTCACCCAAGGAAGCTTCTAAATTCAATCAAACTACCACTGGAAAGGCTGCATATGGATCTATTTGGGACAGTTAATGTTCGAAGTATATCTGGTGATCTATACTGCATCGTTGTGACCGATGACTATTCAAGGTTCTCATGGGTTCTATTTCTGGAGAGTAAAGACGAAACTTTTGGAAATCTTATGATCCTCTTCAGAAAGTTGGAGAACTTGTACCATTTGCTAATAAGAAGAATACACAGTGACAATGGTACGGAGTATAAAAACAACAAGATGCTCGAATTCTGCTACGCTAAAAGTATTCTTCACGAATTCAGCCCCCCCTATACTCCTCAGCAAAATGGAGTCGCTGAACGTAAGAATCGTAATCTCATCGAAACTGCACGCACGATGCTTGCCGATTCAAAGTTACCAATAAGTTTTTGGAGCGAAGTCGTTGCCTCTGCATGTTACACATTAAATAGGGTTTTAACAGTAAAGGAACACAAGAAAACTTGCTTCGAGCTGCTTAATCAATGAAAGCCTAACTTGAAATTTATGGAACCGTTTAGATCTCCATGTACGGTCATTGACCCAGATGGCAAATTCGGTGCTAGATCTTTGGAAGGATTCTTCGTGGGATACGCTAGTACTCAGAAAAGAGTTTATCTGCCGAGCTTAAACCATGTTATCCTAGCTGGGAATGTTGATTGTCAAAGAAATACATCTCCAACGCAAAAGTCTGGTGATCCCTGGATGTTTAATTACGAGAGTCTGTGGAATTCATTTGACCTGTTGGAAGAACCAACAGTTGAAGAACTATTGTTATATCAACAACATTAAGCGTCGAATCAAGACCAAGTTTCTAGACCGTTGGTGATTTCACAACCTCAAAACAATACAAGTACATCTGAAGTAGGTCCGAGTAATTCTCAACCAAAACCTGCCACTGAACCTGTCGTCGAACCAGCTGTAAACAACACAGCACCCTCTTTCGATTAGTCCGAAGATTCGGATTCTGATGAAGAGCCTACGCATGACAATGCGGTATCCAACTCAGATGAAGTGTTAGAACAACTTCAAAGTCTGTTACACAATCAAGCTGGTGAATCAAGTGCTAGGAATGATGTTGCTACTTCAGAACAGGTTGCTGAACAGAATGTTACAAATCTTGAAAGCTAAGTGAATGTCTCTAATGAAGTGATGCCCAGAACTTATTCATACCATCCGTCAGAGAATATCATCAGAGATTTGCAACCAGGAGTTAAAACGTGAAATCAGATCAATAAGGATCTAAGTTGCTTTTACACTAAAGTTGCACCACTACAAGATACTATTCTTTACAGTTGTTTCATTTCACAGGTTGAACTAAAGACTTGGAAGGAAACTCTTCAGGAAGAAAGCTAGGTCGAAGCTATGCAGGAAGAGTTGTTACAATTTGAAAAGCTTGGAGTTTGGAAGCTTGTTGATCTACCGGATGACAACAAGAAAATCAATACACGATGGGTTCAAGTGGAAGCGAGATGATAGAGGGATAGTGGTCAGAAACAAAGCTCGGCTCGTAGTCCAAGGTTTTCATCAGCAAGAGGGAATAGACTACACTCAGGTCTATGCTCCTGTCGCACGTTTGGAAGCTATCCGCATAATCCTGGCCTTCACGTCATGGAAAGGGTTTAAAGTGTACCAGTTGGATGTGAAATCCACCTTTATGTATGGAAAGTTAAAGAGGAAGTGTATAACCACCGGGGTTTGTCGACCCAATACACAAGGATAAGGTTTACCTACTTGATAAGGCGCTCTACGGTTTACGCCAGGCTTCGAGAGCTTGGTACGAGACGCTTTCTAAATATCTTCTGGAGAACGGCTTCACTAGAGGAACAATAGACAGTACCCTCTTTACCAGAGAAGTGGATGGGCATCTGATCATGGTACAAATCTATGTGGACTATATCATATTTGGATCGACAAATGAATCGCTGTGTAAAGATTTTGAAGAAGTCATGAAAAAGAAATTCGAGATGAGTGCAATGGGGGGAAATGAAGTTCTTTTTGGACTTCAGGTCGATCAGTTGCCTGATGGGATCTTTATCCTTCAGACAAAGTATGTTCACGATGTGTTGGAGAAATTTGACATGACAGGAACATCAGCAACATCAAATCCATTGGCTACAAATCACGACATTCATCCAGATCCTGACGGAGTTAAAGTTGACGAAACATTATATCGCTCCATGATCGGTTCATTGATGTATCTTACAGCTTCTAGGCCGGACATCATGTATCCGACATGCTTTTGCGCCCGATATCAGTTTAATCCTAGAGATTCACACTTGCTGATCGTCAAAAGGATAATGCGCTATCTAAAGGGATCCCCAAGCACCGGCTTGTGCTATCTACGTGACGACAACTTCAATCTTGCGGGATATTCTGATTCTGATTTCGGTTGCTACAAGCTAAACGCCAAATCTACCACGGCTGGTTGCCAGTTCTTCAAAACTCTTTTGGTAACATGGTAGTGCAAGAAACAAACCGCGGTCGCTCTCTCTACATGTGAAGCTGAATACGTTTCAGCATCTAGTTGTTGTTCCCAGATACTGTGGATACAAAAATAGATGAGACACTTCAGACTGCAATTTCTTGACACGCCAATATACGTTGATTACAAGGCAGCCATTGATATCACAAAGAATATGGTTCAACACTCTAAAACTAAACATATAGAAATTCGACACCACTTTATCCGTCATTGCTACGAGAAAAAGTTGGTGCGAATTGAAAAAATTCACATTGATAACCAAAAAGCAGATTTTTAAACCAAAGCTTTTGATAGAGCAAGATTAAGAAATCTTTTGACATTAAACGGTTACGAAATCTGACATCAGGGGATGAAATTGAGGTTGAATTCGAGGATGACGAGGACTTAACATGATCCTCATCGTTGTGTCATATTCATAGTGTTAAATATTTTCTTTCTTTATAAAAACAAAAATCCAAAAATATGTTTTTGATTTTAGGGAGAGAAAGTTGTGGAGAATACAAAACATTAAAAAATCCAAATTTTTTTAAAAAATATATAAAAAGACAAAAAGAGTTTTCGTGTAAAAAGAGGAAATGATAGTACATCAGTGGACTATCACAGTACGCTAAAGAAATGTAATGTTAAAAAGTGGCTAAACAGGTCTTTCTAATGATGTGCTAGTAGTCTTTGCACATTAAGTAAATTGCTTTCAAGATATAAATTTAAAAGAAAAACTGATTAATCTGTGGTTTAACATATCTCGGATATATGGACTTGGTACTCTTAAATTTCGTTTGAGAGAATGGCAGATTCTGAGATACTAGGTCTTTATATTTAATTGATATATGAGGTATTATACGAGTTCTTCTTATTTTGCATCAGCAATGGCCTAGGACTTGTATAATACTTTTCGCATTTACACCCCGAAGCTGCATCAAAAGATTAAAGTATCAAAAATATCAAAAAATACGACAATTGAAGTATAAAAAAGATTCCAAATATGGAACACCACCTTTAAGTCGAGCCTTCATCTCTTTCTCTGTACGGAAGTACTAACCTGAGCTCTCAAGGTCTCGCACTACCCCCTTACAATATCAGTTAGGTATATTCACCTGTGAGAAGAAATCCAGGGAATCTTGATACGGGAGTATATTCTGAGGTGGGAAACACAGTTAATTCATGTTCCTAAATATTACCTAACATATCTTGAAACAGTTGAGAAATGTGTAGAGGTTAAATGGATCAGTATACTGACAATCTAAGTAAATATGTTTAGAACTTTAAGTTTGATCAAAGATCAACGGTACTGGTGATATGTCTTAAAAACTGATATGATCCTGTAACACAAACTCATAAAAATATGTCTGTAAATATGTTTGTACAGTATTTAAGTTTCTTTTCAGAAAAACCCAAAAAGTTTTTTAGTGTGTTTTAGCATAAACTTTGGAAAATACAAAAAGATTTTATTTCTATCTTAGCTTTAACCACCGATGATGTAAAACCGATCTTCTAAGTCTAAAGCGACAGTTACTGAAGGAAAGCTGAAGGATTATGGGTTAGGAGCTAATCTGGAAAAGAGAAAATGTTCTGAAACGTTAAGAAGTTCATTAATTTGAAACTTGAAATTTTCAAAAAACATCGGTTTGGTCACAAAGTGGTCAACCAAGGCCATTAACTTGGACTTGGTAGGCAAATTAGTTAACTGGGGTCATTAACTTGGACTTGGTCAACTGAGTGGGTCGTCAAAAGTGATAAAATACGAAAATTTTGAAAAATTCAAAGGTATGGTGCACACCTCGTACGAGTTGGTGTCCACCTCATACGAGTTGGGCACATCACACAAACCAGAAACCAACTCGTACGGAGTGGCCCCCTCTTTATAAATAGTTAACAACAAGTTATCATTTCCTGTTAGTGCGAGTTGAGGGCAGGCGTTGCAGTTCCAGAAGGTTATTAATGTTTGTTATGAGAATGACATTAATTCAGGTAAAGTCTGAAACACGGAATGGAGAAAGCTTGAGGATAAAGAGCAACGGAAGAAGGATAAGAATGAAGCGAGACTTGCTGAGAAGGTGAGGCAAGCGTCGCTGAGAAGATTCTAGTTTGGGAACACCTACAACAGACCTTCTCTCACAGATCAAACGCCTATTGCATCTAAGGAGCGTCGAAGACCGAGGAAACATTTCTTTGGGCGTTAACTGTCAAAGATTTTGAAGACTGACAAAGACTGCGACAATATCCAAGGGGGAGTCTGTTAGTGCAGAATATCTATAGCCTACGTCTTAGGGTTATTTCATAATGTAACATGGCTTAAAATGTTAGATTTTAATGCATTTTGTATGTAATATGGTCACTCCGTACGAAGTGTTACACGCCTTGTACGAAGTGGAACATGTCACTTCGTACGAGGTGCACCTCGCACGAGATGACCACCTCCACCCTTGCGCGAGTTGAGCTTGTCTATAAATAGGAGCTCAAGGGTGTTGAGTCCTTAGCTGTTTTTCTGATCAAGTGGCGAAGCCCTGTCAGTTTTGCGTCTGTATTCTTCAGCGTTTATCAATATAAAGTAGCAGAAGCATTTAAACGGTAGATCTGATCATTGTCAACTTACTAATGATGAATTCCACACGCGTTAGTTAAGTTCAAGTCCGGTCTGGTGCTTTCAGAGGAAAATCGATCTTCCCACAAAACAGATGTGTTGGTTATTTATGTGTAAAAAAGTTGTTAAGAGACTTTCACGAGAAAAATAGAAAATATATTTAATTATTATTATGATATTTGCCTTAAATTTTACTGGACGTGGCTAGATTTCATTTTTTTAAACGTCAATTACTTTCATGTTTTATATGTAGTTTAGAGTAAATTACTGTTTGGCCTCAGTGTTTTAGCCAGTTTAACCCTTTCATACTAAAAAGAAATCTTTTGACATATCAGGCCTTGAGGTTGCATTTTATAACGGTTTTGGCCATTGACACTAACTTTGTTACTTTTTTGTAGTTAAGTGTAGGGGGCTATTTATAACCCTTAAGGGTAGTTTTTGATGATTACAATGTTTTTTAGTATTTAAGAGATTATTAACGCAAATTTTCAAGTTTTTTTATTATTTTGTTATTTTCACGATTATTATATAACAAAATGTGTTTTAAATATACAAATAATATGTTTGTTAATCGTTTGTTTTTTAAAAACTTCGTTTTTAAAATCATTTGTCTTTTAACCTGTTTTTTAAATCGTCTATCATTTTTTAAATTATTCCTTTTTAAACCATTTGTTCATTAAAATCGTTCTTTTAAAGTCGTTTGTCTTTTCAATTTTTTAAACAGTTCATTTATACTGTTCTTTTTTAAAATCTTGTTTTAAAATTTTTAAACCAAATTTTTTTTAGTCGTTGATTTTTAAAAGCATTTCTTTTAAACCGTTACTTCTAAGACCGATTTTGAAATTGTGCATTTTTTTGAAGTTTTGTATTCAATTTATTTATCGTCGTTGGGGAAAACAAATTTAAAAAATGAACGCTTTTAAAAATAGAAGGAATTTAAAAACGATCGATTTTAAACGAATGAGTAGTTTAAAAAATGAAGATTTAAAAAAACGACATTAATAAAAAACAAAACCTAAAAAAGTAAGTTAACAAGTGTAAGGTTTTAAAAAACACACGAATTTAATAGACGAAAGGTTAAAAAATAAAGATTTATGAGAAA
Organism: Scalesia atractyloides; assembly: GCA_947069175.1. Taxonomy (NCBI): domain Eukaryota; kingdom Viridiplantae; phylum Streptophyta; class Magnoliopsida; order Asterales; family Asteraceae; genus Scalesia; species Scalesia atractyloides. Next base: position 37,132,759 of record CAMTDV010000008.1, on the reverse strand, counting down.
ACAAACGGTTCAAAGAAATGAAAGATTTGAGAAAGATAAACTATTCTAAAAAATATTTTTAACACGACGTATAAAAAACAAACCGTTAATGTGTAGGTTCCGGTGACGACGGTTCTAGACAGAAGTTTGGGCATATGATAGTACCGATTCGGTAGAACGTTATAAAGAAAGGAGTGAAACAAAATCAGCGGAAGCATTCATTCCTTTATACCGAAAGAGTATACATCTTGTCTGGATGGTGGAATTCCTGGAGAGATTCCGCCAGCGTTTTGTCACACCCTGGTCGTAGCGGAAGCGCAAACGTGTGACTATGAGGTAATCATTGCATATAATCATGTAAACAAGTGTAATTCAACAACGATGCCATACTGATATTAATTTACAACCGACGTTTACAAGTTTCCAAAAGTAAAATCATAGTTTTCAATGGTTTCACATCGTCCTCACAAATATAGTTTGAAATACATTACACCATCATAAAAGATTGTTTTCATCATAAAGAATGTTGAGGTTTTGACTCCTATACCCATACAAGGTTGGGATATAAGAGGTAAATCCTCCAAAAGGTGGCATTCGTTGTCATGGCATTTCCCATACCCCGAAATGTTTCACCAGCTCAAGTCTTGCGTCCTGAAATACATGTAATTTTAAAAAAGTCAACAAAAGTCGGCGAGTTCATGTAGTTATTGTTTTCCTTATAAAATGGCATGCTTGTAATCCAGTAATGAAATCTGAGTATGTTATTAGCATTCATGGAGTTTAAGGATCTATCAGTGTGTCGCGAGCACCCTGACATATGTGCCATAAGTAAGCAACTAAACCGAGACAACTTTGACATTATTGGGATCACAAAAGCACTCCTAAGGGTAATCAACCAAGAGTGGAGCGTGCCTCAAACTCAATAGATCTATATCTTTTGCACCTTGGTCACTAAGTGATTAACGGCTACTATTTTCATCATCCTACTTATGCACATTTGATCGTGTTATCATTTAAACCCATAGCTAAGATAGTGTTTGTTATGACATGTATTCCCCCTTGTTGGTTTTAAAACAAAACTTTGAAATAATTGAAAAGAGGGACATGAATTCATAGTTTTGCGTTCCGTAAGTTGTAATTATTTGAATTCGGGTGTCCGTACACGTGTGTAACCTACATGTGTATTAACTTCATTAGACACCTAGGTCTCGTTGGACCTCGTACAAGTTGTTCATCTTGAATTCTTGTTGTGTATATATTTATCATATTAGAACAACTTTAATGTTATTATAGTGTTGGTAGTTCGTTTGTTCGATTATTATTTATATACATATATTTCACAAATATAAATATATATACACACATATATTGTCATTATTCGATCGTGTGTGAACGGGCTTCGCCCTTCACATGTCCTCATGCCTTGCACGCGTGTCATTGGGCCTAACCCATGTCATGTATGTCATTGAGCCTAGCCCATGTTTTTATGTGATTAGGCCTAGCCCATGAAATTATGTGATTGGGCCTAGCCCATGAAATTATGTCATTGGGCCTAACCCATGAAATTATGTGATTGGGCCTAGCTCATAAAATTATGTGATTGGGCCTAGCCCATGTATTTCATGTCTTTGGGCTTAGTTCATGTTATATGTGATTTATGTATTTGGGCCTTGCCACTGTCTTTTATATAATGGGCCTAGCCCAACTTAACTTCATGAGTCCATAATTTTTATAATCTTACACTTGGAAATTTTTACTATGTTTAGACTTTTAAGTATCTTCATCTACTTAGATGAAGTCACTTAGTAATTTTTATACATCTTAACTTTCCGGATTTTTGTCATCGTTAATATATATATATTTGTTAAGTGTAAAATATATGATTTTAGACGTGTCGTCGTTGTCGTTTAATATATATATTTCCGCGTCGAAAGTCGCCCAAGTGTCGTAGTAGCTCCTCGTGATGGCGATATATTCGTTGATCGACGGTGAAACGACGTATTATATAAGTATGATCATTGTCCAAATAGTCCGCTCGTCCGATCATTTGTTTCAAGAATTGCTTAAAAGTGTATGTGTTCATGCAATTTCTACTTGGTAACTTTCAAGGATTTGGTGTATTGTATTAGTTGGGTATTTTTTATCGCATACCCTAGACTTTCTAGATACATACACATGTATTTTACACATTCAATTATGATGGTGACAAAGTATATACATATATTTTTATTCCAAAAAATATATATACATGTGTAATAAATAATACTCATTTTTAACTTATAGAAATATATTTATAAGTATTTGTTAAGTCCTTGGAAGATTAGGGTTTAACCCTTGTCATTAAAACTTCCTTAATGACGGTTTAGGTCGCTAATTGCGTTTAGACCCATTAATTACACTTTAATCGCGATTAGTTTTTTAGAAAATTTCGTCATAGTTTTCCCTAAACTATGGCGTTTTCCACGTTTCAAAAACGCATTTAAACCACTTTTCAATTTCCCAAATCATCACTAATTCATCAATCTTATTAAAACTCATGTTTCAAGTAGTATGCATATAACTTGTCTTCATCATTTCATGACTTAATCATGTATTTTTATACTTTAAGTCTCTAAAATTTCATATCTTTTAAGATTATCAAAACACCAAGATTTTTATAGACAACTCTTATGACCATTTTTATATAGCTTTGTTTTATATAAAAATTAACTTTACTATCTTTCAAGTCTCATAAGATATCACACATTTTAGAAACAATATGAAGACTACATATATTCAAAGCTCATGAACTTGAAGATGATGATCTTACATGACTTAAACATATACTTGTTTAAATCACATTTTTAAGCTTATTATAGTAAGATCATCACTCTTGTATAATACTACAACAAATAAACAACTTGATCATCATAAATCACATATCTTTATCTTGTTATTTTTGTTATATATTAGGGTTTTTAAGCTTTGTTTCTTTAATGATCAAGATGATTAACTTGTACATTTAATAATCTACATTTATAAGAACTTGAAAACATAAACAAGTGAACTTACAACTAGCACTAGGCTAGGGTAGATCAAGAACAAGATGGTGATAGGAAGATGAAGATTAAGATGGTGATAAAGCTCCAAAGAAAGCTCTAATGCTCCTCCATGCTTGCAAACCCCATAGATGACCTTGTGATGGTTAGAAAATGTGTGTAATGTGGTGTTTAGTGGTGGTTGTATGGTGGTTCAGGGTGGTGTAGGTGAGCCGAAAATGGGAAGGAGTTGAGAGGTGTTTGTGTATTTTTTTGTGAAAATAATAATGTTGAAGTGTGAGGACGATTATATAAACTTCTAGTCAAGACCACATCTCCTCGCCATATTTAATCTTCATGTTTTCAACACAAATCAAGTGGGTGGGGGCCCACTTGAATCCACCAACATGAGGGGGGGGGGGGCTAAGTGTAAAATTATTTTGTGACATGTGCTAATTTATTAGATATTTAGGTGTTTAAACTAAGTATGATAATTAGGGGTTGGTCTTGCATCATTAGATAGTAATTAGGGTTTAGGATGTTAAGTAACGTTAATCCCTTGACTAGTTGGTATTAGTTTTTGGATGGTAAAAATACCACTAGTTCGCTCATCGGTTAGATACCGGTCGATATACGAAGGTTATTTATTAGTACCGGAAGCTTTGGTTTTTGTTTACCATAAGCACTAAGGCGTTTATTTAGGATACTTCCGATACCAAAATATAGTTAACTAGTTCACTAGTCGAGTGGATGTTGAGTTTAGGTGGTAGTAACGCTTTCCGTTTCATTATTCGCTCAATGACGATACTTATATATTTTACCGCCGAATATTTCCGGAAGTTGTATTTCCGCAACCTCAATATGTTTGAAGGCATTTCGGATCTCAAATGAAGCTTAACTAGTTCTCTAGATTAATGTATGAGGCTATCGGGTATTGAAACTTTCGTCGGTTCGACAATCAGTCGTTTTCCGGTCAAGTTGTGTACTGCTTGTCGTAATACCAGAAACAATGTCTTTTACGTATTTTTGATATCCTCATATTGTTTTAAGGTGTTTGTCATTGTTCTGTTATAACTCTGGAGTCCCGGAAATGCCGAACTAATGTCGCGGACGAATTGAACTTGTTACCTTTTTAGTCGAAACGGACAATTTTGTAAGTTAGGCGTTGCACCGGAAAGTTATGTATTATTGCAAGATGTGTTCCCACATTAGTGTTTTCGTGTATATATGGACTCAGTTATGTCATTAGTATACCGTTATTCATCGTTCTGTTTCGTTTCAGCGGTTTTACTGACATGAATAGTGTAACCGCGAATAGTGCGTTTAACACTTTCTACCAACACTTTTAGGACATAGTTGGATTTGTTTCGCGTCGTAACAGGAACCAATATATGTTATGGCATGATTCACTTGTCCTAACACTTGTGATATGAGGTACGACTCAGTTACGTAATCAAATTAGGATAAAATGCATGAGATTTTGTACTAAAAATAGTGATTAGATTGTAAGGAATTACAAGTTATTTGCCATTTGTCACATGTTTCCCCAATGGAAACTTCGAAAACTTACAAAAACAATGAACACACAACACACATATATATAGAGACATGAGCACCTCGTACGAAGTTAGCATACTGCTTCGTACGACGTGTTGACCACCTCGTATGAGGTGAGTTAGTTTTGTACGAAGTGACCACTTCATACGAAGTGACACTTTTGCTCATCTCATGTTCGTACTTGGGTCGCGAGTTCGTATCTAGTCTATGCAATATTCAATACACGCTCTATCTAGCCTATTCGCATAGTGACAGACATAAAGTGTATCAACAATTTCCCCCTTGGACGTCACTGTCGAAGCTTGATCTTGAATTATGATAGTTGTGTTTGAATATTCTGCAACTTCAATCAGGTATCTGTCGATGTTGTAGAACGCGTCAACAAATTCCGCCTTGATTGATGATCCGAGTTTGCATTATCAACATTAAAGCACAAATTCCCGCTAAAATTAATTCCTCCAGTAATTAATCTTCAGTTCTTTGGTTGCACGGTTCCCGACCTCCTCAGATTTGATTAATCAACGAATTTTCTCGAATAACCACCAACTTGAAACTCATCAAGCAGCTTCTCTGTTTCAACTTTAACCATATCCGTTTCTGGTTTTAGCGTACTCCTCCTATGCTCGATCCCTTGATCTTCTAAAACCCAACAGGCAATTGATAGAAACTTCGAATTACCACACTGGCAAACTTCAAATCTGTGAATGCCTGGGAAAATATGAAATCCCGATTTCCATAATCACAATTGATCAACAAATCGGTAATCTTCTCAATCAGCAAGTCTTCATCTGAAAAACTATCTGTCAATACGCAGTAACCTTTTCTTCTTCGTTCAAGATCAGTAATGTAATCTTCGTCTTTCATAACAATCTCAAATGTATAGTCTATTTCGTGAGCAACCGGTACATTGCTTTGTCTGTAAAACCCGTATATCATGAATTGCAAGTATATAGCCTTCCTCGTCAGTCCCAACGCAATTGAATCAACAAAACATCATCATTTCCTCGCGGTTAGTCCGGAAAACAATTCATCTGCGTTGAAGATTTGAATTGGATACTTTGGTCTATCACAGAGCTATCCCATGAACACTCTCTGATAACTACTCGTACCACTTAGTAGTCGTGTGTGCTAACCGGCTTATACGAGGACTCAGGCATCAACGTGACCACGACTACAGAATCCTATAAACAACTCCTCCAAGACTCAGTTATGCAACCCCACATTTATGTAAAGTAGACATTAACTCGTCAAACTCACTTACGCGGGAATTACTGCGCAAACCGTGAGTATACCTCGATCCTATTTTCCATTTTACACACTTTGGTGCAACATGTACACATTATTACAAATCACATATCACGATTAAATTTGTTTACATACACACTCTATCCATTTAAAAACATGATACTTGTTATATTCTTGTTATCACATTTTTAGGTTATACTTGTGTTTCATATGCCTATTAACTTTGCAAGCCTACCTTAACAATTATAGCGCTATAGGATTAACATACCACCCATATTCTTGTGATATTGTTAAGTAAACTATTTTACTGCCTTGTCGTTTCGACGACAAGGATTCGCACGGTTGCGGTATATTTTGGTTTGACTTATAGTTAACACATGCTAGTATGCTAAATAACAATGTATGCAAATTACCATGTTGGATATGAGATAACTTTTAGACATTATTATGCTACGTATCCAAACTTGTATACTCGCCAACTATTGTTGTTGATTTTATTTTAATACATGTTGCAGGAAACTAGTTGATGACGAACAAAGAATGTACTTAGGGTGGATTACACACATAGAATTTTAAACTTATGTATTTGTTTCATGATGTTATGTTTACTTGTTCCATGCTGTACTTTCCTTTCCAAACCGATGTATTTTCCATTTTAGTACAAGTGAAATTCGAATTACTTAATTAGTGTCACAATTAGCAAGTTATAATATCTCAAGCAATCATGTTTTCGTCTCACTCTTATGTTTCCGTCATCGGTTGGGGTGTGACATGTTTGCTTGTGGTGGTGAGATGGTGGTGGTGGTGCTTGTAGTGGAGGTGGAGATGGTTGGGGTAGAAGAAGAAGTGGGGGGTGGGGGGGGGGGGGGTTGCGACCTATAAAGATTTGTTATTTAAATTAAACAATTTTTTTTTATTTTTTCTTAATAAGTAAGGGTACTTTAGTTATTTAAAAAATAAATAATAAGAAAACTTAACAGAATTTAGTGATAAGGATCACCCCAGTGAAAAAATTGCAACCACTGAGATTACCTATGTAATTATTAAAGTCTCGGGACCAGTTCTGTAAAAATTGCAAACCACATAGGCCAAGGCTTTTACTCATTTTCTAGTGCTAGTCGTGAGATCGATCGACACAAACCTGATGAGAAAATCATGTCACATGTAAAAAATATATAGACACAAACCTGATAAGAAAATTTTGTCACATGTAAAAATATGTAGACGACGTGTGCAACGTATCAAAACATGTAAACTGTCGGTTCACATCAAATTGTCGGCTAAACATTTTCATTGTTTAGTTCGCTTTCGTATATTTACTTTTTATATGTGTTGACTAAACATTTTTTTATTTCAAAACTATAATTATGTTGTTTTTATTTTTTTTTATTTATACCTTTTTGGGATAATATAAATAGAGAGAACACGAGTTTCTACGTTTTTAAAACATACTTAGTCAGAATTGTTCGTTACTTACACATATTAGTCATTACACATGAATACTCATTGCACATTAACTACCCAGTCAGAATTGTTCTAGATAAAGAGTTAAATACTCATATAGCCTCCATATATATTCTTAATTTATAAATTTTATCAACAATTTCAACCTATTCAAAGTCTAAGTTGTAGTAGTCATCATGTGAATTGAGGCGGTTTATATCTAACGACCTTCATTTGATATTTATAATTAAGGGAGGTTAACACGATAATAACAATGATTCTCGAGTGGTTACTAAAGTAGTAAAGTTAAACTTTTTGTGTTTTTCTAATCAATCATTTCTTATTAGGTGTTTAAATATTGTAAAGTTTCTATAGATATTACATGGATGAAACATGCATGATTCTCAGTTACTGATATACCGATTATTTTCAAATATGAAGGAAGTAAAAGTGAAATAATTTTATTTACTTGATAATAACCAAATTTAATTAATTGTTCAATTTAAGTCAAATTAAAATAGCAATCAAAATTCAAATATGTTTCATTTAAGTAATTAGTTTTTTTTTAAGTTAATATTTATAAAAAAAAAGTTGACAAGATTCAAACACATAATGAAATCAGAATAATTGAGAAACATTGTTACTTATTAGGTTAAATTTTCTTTGTGCATTTTTAAAAGAATTATTTTAGATTAAGTTTTAATCATTCTTGTTTAAAGAAGGTAATACTTCTACGAAACAATACTTTAACTTCCAAATCCACATTTATCTGATTCGATTGACACTAAATAGAATCAAATTTAATTAAACACTCTCTAAAAATGCATAAGGATATGTGTGAGTATGGTTGCCAACATCATTGTGTCTAAGGAGCTCAAGGGCATAGGGCACATTTTTGTGTTTTTTTTCCAACTATCATATATAGCCATTTCAATCCTGTGGGTGGTTAAGGTATAAACCATATTTATCAGGTAAACCTTAAGAACAGATCCTAGCACTTAAAACAAGTTAAATTAGCACATACTAAAACGATATATACATAAAAGTAGTACTTTTAAATTATATTAGAACATGAAAATTAATCATGATAATTGATTTTAACATATATGTGAATGGTATCGGCACTTTTCTTTATCAGCACATTGAAAACAAAAAGAATATCCAAATAAAGAGAATTAATTGCCTGTTAGCATAATTATAGAGAATTTAATATAATTGATATTATTTAGGTTATTATTTTACCATTTCTCTATAATTAGTTGGATGCTACATGACACATTTTAAATAGTTCTTACATTTTGTGTACGAAATATGGTTTGTATTTGATCTTAACACCCTCAACCTCAATACCACATATTATATAAAGCTCCAATAAAACCACACAAACTGAATAGAATCTCTGACAACTCAGCTTCCTTGCGTCTGTCACCCCCGCCATTGGCAACCATGCCTCACTAACCACTTGCGTGAGCAGATCTTAACCGTTACCTTAAAATTAAATGACAACCAGACTGTCATCGAACCGATAATCGAGATTAACCGAAGGTTATGGTTATAGTCATTTAGGGTTGATAATGAGGGCAAGTTTGGGGAATCCCGATTATAAGATCTTGTATCATATCCGACACAAAACACGTCGTGTATCAGGTTTACACATTTGTTTATTAAAAAGATATGTTATGTATAAGCGACCAAAACCCATCAGGTTTCCATCAAGAAACAAAATAAAGGTAACAGGAAGATACATATAACATGCACCATGTATAGAACTACATAGAAATTCTCAACATAACAATGAAATTCGTAATATGCTTACAAGTGGATGGTGGGGAAGATAGAGACGTTGTCCTCTTAGGAGATCATGTGCATTTTGAATGTTAATATTGAGTGCAAGTTAGAATAGAAGAAGTGGGAATTGGGTACTAGAATGCGAGTGACGATTCAGAGTCTCTCTCTCTTTATGATATTATGTGTTTTGGTACACTACTTTGAATACAATTTCCCTTTCATCTATCATACCATCCATAATACAATACCATTACCTCCTACCATCCATAATACAATACCATTACCAATATGTATAATATTTTCACTTTATGCACATGGACATCAACACCCTTCATACCATCCAAACAACATATTACATCATAAAGTGACAAATATAACCAAACCATCAACCACTAGACATAACTAAACAAAAAGCATGTATCTAAGACTACTTTATCATTCAAAATCACAAACTTTTTGTACCAAACACGTTATAAAATGATTATACATAATGATGCACATGTGCATTTTTAATATTGGTAATTAAAAAGTAGTGTATTTCGGATGACAGTGTAAATGAAAGTGCAATTATCAACTATTGGTAATGTACTACGAAATTTGTCAAAGAAATGATACATCGGCACATGTGCATCGATAATTGTTACTCGAATTTTTTAGGGACGAAATATAGTGATTTTTAAAAAAATATTAAAAAAATGTGTGTTTTTTAGATTTTTTAGGTATTTTTTGTGTTCACATTGTTTCTCGCAATAAAGGTGGTTCTCGCATGAACCTACCCTATATACATAGGGTTATGATTTGGAGATAACGCTCTAAATTGAAAACGGTGAGAACGGTTCCCTCGTCCATTGGATCAAAACAATCTATGGACTAAAACAAAGCGGTGGCGTTTATGAAAATATCAATCATTTACATCATGGCGCAGGGTTCATTAAGGGTAAATAGGTAATGGTGCCTCTTAGAAAAGAATTCAAACAACATCGAAACCTATAACTTCCCACAAAACGTCCCCAAATTCTGTGGAAAAGCAAAAACCCTAGATACTTTATCGTGTCTGAAGATTAATCACGACCCAAGAGTAGAAAAATCAAAGGTGAGTTAGATGTTGTGTGGTCTTCAAAGTTATTTGATGTAATTGGCATTTTGATTTCAATAATTTATGTACAAATTCGACTAGAATTAAGTCCACAAAGTAAAAAACGCGAGTTTATGATTTCTATGAACGTTTTACATGTATAATTTGAGTTTAGATGTGTAAACGCCATATAAAGTATAACTTTGAAATATCTTTAAAGTGTGAATACCAACTAATGTTGTGATTTATCGTACAAATTTTGAATGCCAAATGAGTTTTAAAAATGCCAACTATGGACCTTTTACATTCATCATAACTATAGAGGTTATGATGTATTGTACAAATTTTGAACGCCAAATGTGTTATGAAAACGCCAACTATGGACCTTTAAAACACCATATGTGTATATCTTTAAAATATCTTTAAACTATGAAGGCCAACTAAACTTATGATGTATTGTACAAATTTTGAACGCCAAGTGTGTTATTAAAACGCCAACTATGGAAGTTGCTGAACGCCATAATACCATTGAAGTGCATGCAAACGTCACATACCTCTAAAACAACATTTTTCTTTTTCTCCTATTTTAGGCAATGATGGGTTGAAAGTGAAATTAAAGGCGCATACTGAAAGGGGCGAAAACGCCAAGAAGAGAAAGGCTACAAATCATGAAGTTGAGAGTCAGGAAGAACATTTTTATCAGTTCAATGGTTCTAGAGTTTTATTAAGAGTGTCTCCTTCAAACTTGACTGGCTAGTTTATAAATTTTAATGCAAATCAATATAAGCTGTATAGAACATGGGATTTAGTGTTGCCTTAAAAATGAAAATAGACAGTATCCCAACAATGCTTGGCTATTGGCTGGTGCTAAGTTACAAAGAAAGAACAAACAATTTAAATGCTGGCAACCATACGATTCATATCAACGCATAATTGATGCACTCTTTAACGGGTATACCAAGTGGAAACGTGTTCGTGATGGCAAACAGATCGTCAAAGACGGACCTGATGGGACTTACAAAGATTGTAGCATACCATTTAAGATGAGCAAATAAGATTTACCATTATTGGCGACACTCGGGATGATATTGGTTGGAGTGTCGTCTACCTTATCGTCGGTTCATAGTTAACCTGGTTAATCAGACGTCACTTTGGGTTGTATCACAAGTGACTTGTGACGACAACACACATGACGTCACTCGTGAAGTGACACAAGTTGACCTAACCTTGTGTCTATAAATAGTTGTAAGTTCATTTCACTAGGTTCAACTTTGGGAATCTTGTTTACACCTTATGTGTTTGTTTATGCAGAAATAGCAAAGTCGGTTTCATTGTATGCATTTCTCGACTATCTAATCAAAGCCTCGTGTTATTATTTATCTTCTTCTACTTTGTTCTTAAACCCTTTTGAGCTTTCAATCACTTTCGGGTCAAACGATCAAAGTAATTGACATTTCAGATCTAATTAGTGTTGAGAAACATCATTAGTATTGTTATTTCTTGGATTTTGAACTTTTAATTTGGTACCAGAGCCAAGATGCACTTGATTGTTCAATTTTTTTGGGTTTTTAAAAAGCTTCAAAAAGTTTACAAAATTTCATAATTCGGATGTGAAAAACTGTTATAAAAATGTTTACAAAGTGTTTTGTTACTATTTTTGATCAACTGGTAGTGTTAGTGAACTGATTTGTATGTAGTTCTTGAAAAAAGGGGTGTTCTATCTTTGAAGTTCTAGACACTGAACTTGAATTTGGAGACACTATGCTTGAATTTGGTGACACTCATTTTATTAAGAATAAGATGACATTAATAATCTTTTTAGGCTACACTATAACTTTAACACAAACAACACTTTTGAACCAGCACTCAGGCGACACTCCTGTGTTTTCTTCATCACAGGCGACTCTGCTAACTTACGTTGGCAAACTTGTGTTCTCGGGATCGTTTCCGGTGAAGCACAAGTCTTAGGATGCTTCTAGTGGCGCTTAGTATAATTCTCGACAATATATGTCTGTATTTATCTTCCAGGCAAAACTTAAAACTCTCTAACATTAACCTGTTGTAAGTTTTGTGTTTTATCCAATGGAAATCAACCAGTCAATCTCGAAGTAACCTGAACTCAATTCCACCTCCAGAATACCTAAGCTTAAACTTAGAGATGATTTTGTGAACTTGAAAGGGAAAATGAAAGCGTTCTGTTACTTTACCGATGCTAATCTCTGGACGTCTATCATCGTTGGACCTCATCAACCGATTACAGGAAGTCCAAACCAACTCGTAATCAATCTTGATCCATCCGCATATTCAAATGAAGACAAAACTCTGCTTGCACGAGACAACAAAGCCTATGGTGTTATTTGTATGGCAATCTCTGATGAGCTGATAACATGTTCGAAGGATGTTGGAGTGCTCATGAGTTGTGGACTACTTCATGTGAACACTTTGAAGGAAATGATGAACTCAAGGAAGGAAGACATGATATTGTTCAAAAGGAATGTGACACTTTTGGGAGTGTCAAGGGAGAGAGTCTATCTACTCACGTTGATCGTTTTATACGAGTGGTAAATCGTTTGAAGAATGTTGGAGTCGTTGTAACCCACACTGAGCAAATCAAGAAATGTCTTGATTCACTTCCTCATCAAAAGGCAGAACATCAATGCTAGGTCATCTATCAACAATTTGATTAATACTCTGAAAGCATTCGAGATGGATAAGCAAAAAAGATAGATGAACCAAACAAGCTATTCAAAATCTCTAGTCAATTACACCATCCAATTATTCAAGAACGATCAATCAAGTAAATGTGGGAAGTGTACCTACCGAAGTTCTTCCGTTAAGCTCACCTATTGATGTCACTCAATCAAGTCACAACAAACAGCTGACTCAAGGATCCTCCAGTGGAAACCCTCAAGCTCCCGGTCAAGTCCACACTGATCATATGGCACTCTTTGGAATGTTTGTCGACAGTTACGAAGCTCTATTGGCAGATCTAAAGAATGGGAATTTCACTAAAGAAGACCTGATGCAAGTTGATCCAGATGATCTTGAAGAGATGGATCTAAACTGGCAAATGGTTATGTTAATTATAAGAGCTAGTCGTTTTATGGAAAAGACGGGTAGAAATCATGTTGCTTCAAGATCTGTCGGATTCTGTCGACAAATCAAAGCTGAGATGCTACAACTGCAAACAGTTAGGATATTTCAAGAAAGAGTTTCTTCATCTGATTAATCAAAATGTTCGTCAAAGTCACATTGTTGCTATCACTGAAGAACCCAACACTGAAAACACAGAACATGAGAACGTAAAGAAAGCTCTTGTTGTTCAAGATTTCGAATGGACCAATGAGATCAAGGATGCTGAAGAGAAGAAATGCAAAGCTTTGATGACTAAAATTACTCCTCTTGACAAATATAATAGCAAGTCAAAAATAGGAGTTGGACTAGGTCTAGTGAATGATTGGGTCGAATAAAAATTAGAATGCAGGTGTCTAGGATGAGAACCGTGAAGAGAAGAAAGTCAAGAAAGTTATGGAAAAAGCGCTGACAGCTGAGGATGAACCATGTACTTGTTTAGCCAAAGGAAGAGCTATTGCGGAAGGAATGTCGCTGAAGGTAATGGATAAATTAGGTACTAACTATTGTGTGAAACATGTTAAAAGTATGTATGACTATAATGTGACTCTCATTAGAAATAATGAGTCTACATTAAGAATCAACAATGAACTAAAAAGAAATGAGCTTAAGTATAAGATCAAACTAGACGACAATCTAGAAGAAATTAAGGCTGTCAAAAGATTGGACTATGGTAAAAATGCCTAGATTAATGACCTAACCGAAAAACTAACAATGTCTAGAAATGAAACTGCTAAACTACAAATCATAATAAACAAGTGGAAGGTTAGCGAAAACGTTTTTCAACAAATAGAAAACATTCAACAACCAAGTCGTGTAAACCATGGAGTTGGTTATAAATACATATTTGGTATTGATCGAATGCCCTATATTCCACCTCTAATGAACAATTATAATCCTATACCTACTCCACACCCTATGAATGATCTTATTAACACTAATGATTCTAATCTAGATTTTGTATGTTTAAATTATGAGGAGTCTGGTCCAATGATTGAGAATGTGGAAGCTGTGGTGGAAGAAAGTATTGTCGGTTTAGGATTTAATGGTTTTTGTAATAATTTGAAAGATAATGATTTGAACTTTAGCCGGACTGATTCAATCAAGTCACAAGTCTGAGAGTGTCTGTAATGAACACATGAGTATGTTGTTTAATGTTTTGAACTTGAATGATTTTGTATATTTGTTCCATCTTTAGAAAAAAATAGATTTAAAAGGTACCTAAATGAAGAAATTCCTGAGTTCAGAATAAGAAGAGATGAAGATTCAAAATATCTAGAGACTTCATCAACTATCAACATGACTCAGAGGAAAGAAGATGAAGATATCATCTCAAAACCAAGCACATATCATGGTTGGAAGACTTAAGTAATGAAGAATCAGATGATAAAAGTAGACTCGAACTCAAGAGAGAGAAACCCTCAAAAAGCAAGATCAATTCAAGGGGAAGACCATTCAACAATCACAATCTCAATTCTCAAATTCTCAGACTTCCACATATAGAAGATCCAACCATTCTAGACATATATATTGCTTTAAATGTGGAATCAAGGGACATGTGATTAGAAACTGTAAAGAAGAAAACAAAATTGAACAACCCTTTACGTTTAAGAACATGAGTAATCATAATTATAATCGTAATCAACCAGATAACGGTTTTGCAAAACTAAATAACATTAAAAAAATCCATGAAACATATTTAAAAAAAACTTGTTTATGGGCAGAAAAACAAAGTACAAAAGCTGAAAATCATGATAGACCTAAGTTTACTCCTACTTGTGTATCGATTTCTCATTAAGTTTTTTGACAGAGTTTATCGAGAAGAACTATTTGCAGCCGTTGGTATGTAGATAGTTGATGCTCTCGTCATATGACCTGGCTGAAGGAGCTCTTATCTAATTTCAAGAACTTTAATCGAGGATTCGTGGGATTCGCTGGTGATGAAAAGGGAGGAAATATAACTGGTCGTGGAAATGTTGTGCATGGAGATCTCACTCTTGAAGATGTGAACCAGAATTGTGTTTCAATCTTCTCTCTGTATCCCAAGTATGTGATAAGAAGATGATAGTTTTATTCAATGAAACCAAATGTCTTTTCATTTTTCCTGAGCTCGAGGTCCCTGGAGATCTTATTCTGATGAAGGCTACCAAAGAAAACAACAACTACATCTTGAAGCTTGATGAATCTTTCAAAACAAATGCATTAACTTGTCTTTCCTTTCAAAGAAATCAGATTCTGTAGCATTATTATGGTATAGACGTCTTGGGCATGTGAACTTCAAGAACATCAATCGCCTGGTTAAGCAAAGTCTTGTTCGTTGCCTTCCTTACAAAGATTTTAATTTCTCCGAGAAATGCATGGCGTCTGCCAAAGGAAAGCAACACAAGAAGCCAAAGGGCAGAGAAATGAAAAGTGATTATTCTCAAAATTGATAATTGGTCATTTGAATTACATGGGAAAGATATAAATAAAGACGTAAATTCGAAATGGGAAACAAAAGGCCATAGGCCAAACACAAGCCCAAAAACAAAATGCATAAAACACTGAAAAAACATAAGTGTCTGTAACTCCCACTAGAATGCTTTTTATGGCCAACACTTGGACAAGGCCCTTTCGAGTCCTTGCCACAATGTACTCCTCATTTCAAGCTTCGATTTGACTGGTCAAACGCGTAAAACAGAGACCCATAGCCAAAGTTATGGCCATTTTCGTAAATCACCCTTGGTAGCGCGATCATGGGCCTCTAGAAATGCCATGGCTTGATCTTCTACACTTGGGCATGCATCAATTATTATGGCATAGATGTCTTAGGCAAGTGAACTTCAAGAACATCAATCACCTAGTGAAGTAAAGTCTTGTTCGTGGCCTTCCTTACAAAGATTGTAATTTCTTCGAGAAATTCATGGCGTGTGCCAAAGGAAAGCAACACAAGAAGCCTCATAAATCCAAACTTGAAAACTCAATTGATACTCCTCTTCAAAAGATTCATATGGATTTATTTGGTCATGTGAATGTTAAAAGCATTATCAAAAGTTCATATTGCCTGGTCATTACAGATGATTTCTCGCGATATTCTTGGGTATTCTTTCTTTCTATGTAGCGCGAAACAGTGGAGTTAGTTAAAGATTTCATTACTAGGATTGAGAATATCCTAAAGAAGAAAGTTATCACCATCCGGTGTGACAATGGTTTTGAATTCAGAAATGCAGATCTTAACTCTTTTTTTGTGAAGACAAAGGTATTCAAAGACAGATTAGCGCAGCTAGAACTACTCAACAAAATGGTGTTGCAGAACGTAAGAACAAAACACTGATCAAAACTACAAGGACCATGTTCATTGATTCGAAACTTCCTATCATTTTCTTGGTTGAAGCCATCACCACTGCATGTTATGTTCTCAATTGAGCTCTTATGGTGAAAGCTAAAAGGAAAACTGCATACGAGCAGATATTTAAAAGAAAACCTCTAATAAACTATTTAAAGCCTTTTGGTTGTTCATGTACTTTGTTGAACCCTTCTGATATTCTTAACAAGTTTGCAGATGTAGGTGACAAATGCTTCTTTGTCAGATATGATGTAATGTAAATTACACATGTTTCCATGTATGGTCTGTGTAATAATTTGAGTCATTTTGTGTAGTTTTATCATTGGTTTTGTATATTATCATGTCTTGTGTGCTTTGCTGGATCTCGGAAGTGAAAACGAGTTGAAACGTTAAAGAAACGAGCATATAAGATAGGGTTTGGGCTTCGTGAAGGATTCTCATGGAATGGAAATGGATATTTAAGAAGATAAGATGATATAGAATTGAATTACAAATTTGTAGGCGAAAAGGGTGAAGAAAATGGAGTTGAAACGAGAAAGTTATGGACGAAACAGTTTTGTCAGTTTGCAAGCTGGTTGCTTCACGCGACCTAGAGAGACCTAAGGAGCTCGCTCGACGCGATGTGAAGATCAACGCGTAAAACTCCATAATTTGACCCTATTTAAGCCCATAATTAACACTAATCAATCCCTAGATAACCCTAGACGATTTGAGAGCTTTTTGGACGAAAATTAGAGATCTTTTGGAGCATATTGAGCAAGACAAAGCATCAGTTGAAGGTGAAGACTTGGGAACATGGCTCATCTGTTACGTATCCAGGTTTACTTGTTCTCTTGTTTATTGCTTTAATTATGTTTTGCTACTTGTGTGATTGATTTCTTAAAGATGTTAGGCTAAACCTTTATGAACTACCTAGGTTAATGATGAACATTTGTTAAAGTTGCGATTTTTATCTAGATTATGAACTTGTTTATGGATTTTATATTAGAGTAAAGACTTGTTTGCTACTATTCGATGTGTTTGCGAGTCTAAACTTGTTTGATTCATGTTTATCGCGTCACATGTTCCTTGTTGAATGTCGTTCATATAATAGGTTCATGTTAGATCATTAACTGTGTGTTCTTGATATTTTGTCGTTATTTGGCCAATATACCACAGTAGTGATATCCGTGAAATGAGAAGGTCTAGATGTTCTACTAATCTCAATAACTGTGAGGTGCGAGATTGTTGGTATGTCTAGGTTGGTAAATTGCTAGGTTTAGGTGCTTTGTGAGGAGCCCGATTTAGTTACCTTTCCAATTCTTGCTTATCAAGTGATGTAGCTTTCGTGGGCTAATCAAAAGTCTTTATTTTAACTTACTTACCCGTACTAGTATTGGTATTTAAGTTGTGGGCTGATAAAAAACAAGTATATTTAAGACTTAAATACCTATACTAGTACGGGTAAGTAAGGTCGTCTCCATAGGGAATATGTGGTTAATGTTTAGCAAGATTATCTAATTAATTAACTAAGAAAAGAGTTTTAGATTAAGAAGAAGTAACCCCACCTAGAATCCCAATTGCAAGTTTAACACAAAACTCCATTCAATTATTTAAACACCACATAGACATTATGAATTTGAATAGTGATTAGGGACAATTTTTAATAATCACCGTACGACCTAATGATCCGTTATGATATACCAACTACCCACATAATTACCAAGCCGCTAACGATGCAAGAAATCGCCAATACGTTTGATAAAAGACAAACATTTTCGAATATAAATAACGTTTATCAAATCCAAGCACGAGTGATCGAGAAATATCAGTTGTAACAATCATAAAAAAACAGAGTATTTATATAAAAACCTAACAATCATTCATTCGGGGGAAGTCATAAAACGTTTAGAAAAAAAGGTAACCTCCAAGTTTCATATTCTAGATTTACACAAAAGTTAGTTCACTCAGTTGATTGGCCACCACATTGACATGGTGCTGAAAAGTCGGTTAATTTAAGTGGTAATAAAAAGTAGGTCTTTGTCATCAAATCTTTTACAGTTCAATTACCCTATTTGCTAGTGTGAGTGATGTGTTTACGAGCGTGGGTGATTTTTAGATATATAAAGTACTTTTCACTCGTTAATTCATGCTTTAAATTTATAAAACACGATATGCAACTATCACTCTCTACAACACGCTAGGGTAAGTGTACCCATCGTTGAAGTGATGGTAAGATACCGAGGTCGTCCAAAGGACACAAGAGCTTTTAATACGAGAATAAAGTCGACGTTTAACCTAAACAAATTTTTAGAAAAGGTTTTTGATGTGATGGAGTGTGAGTATAATTTTTGGATGTATTGTAAGTACTTTTCACTCGTTTATTCAAGTTTTGAATTTATAAAAACACGATATGCAACTATCACTCTCTACAACACGCTAGGGCAAGTGCGCCCATCGTTGGCGTAGTATAGTGATGGTAAGATACTGAGGTCGTCCAAGGACACAAGAGCTTTTAATACCGGAATAAAGTCGACTTCTAACTTAAACAAATTTTTAGAAAAGGTTTTTGATGTGATGGAGTGTGAGTATAATTTTTGGATATATTGTAAGTACTTTCACTAGTTTATTCAAGCTTTAAATTTATAAAAACACGATATGCAACTATCACTCTCTACAACACGCTAGGGCAAGTGCGCCCATCGTTGGCGTAGTATATTGATGGTAAGATACCGAGGTCGTCCAAGGACAGAAGAGCTTTTAATATTGGAATATCGTCGACGTCTAATCTAATCAATTTTTAGGAAAGGTTTTTGATAAAATAAAAATAAAGAGATAACTAACAAAAATAGAGGAAACAAATAGACAAGATAAAATCATTTGGTTCCGACTTGTTATTTACGTATCATTTGATGATTTCCGCACTTCGGGTTTTTTTAAGAGAGTATCTTAGTTAAAGTGGCATGTCCCTCTTTTGGAGGCAATGTTACCCTCAGCCATATTGGTCTGAGTCAGCAGGGGTACAGTCCCGCAAGGCCGGAATATTGAAAGATAATTAAGTAAGTATTAATGCAAAATGTGGCATGTCCCTCATTTGGAGGCAACACTACCCTCTTTGGTCTGAGTCAGCAAGGATATAGTCCCGCAAGACCGGTTTAAAGTTTTAATAGTAATTTGTTTATAAGGAATTCAAGCCGTTCTTACTTCCCTTGATTTGATGCTATCTGCCTCAAAGGAAGTCCTAATAAGCTTGAATCAAGTCCCCGCATGATCTACACACTAAACGAGGCAAGAACTTTACCCATACCACCCTTCTAATCCCCTTCCAGGCAGTTAACGCGCTTTATATAGACCGTAAAGACACGAATGAATGAATCAACAAAACATAAAGGATGATAGAATAAATTTCACTTTCAATATAAAAAACTAGTTATTAAAGTCATTAATACACACCCAAATAAAAAGTTAACCAAAGCTAGGAAATCAAAAGTAATACATAAATAACTTGTATTCACCAAGTGATGTAAGAGATTAGCCAAGCATGGCCTTTGTTTGACAATAACTCTTACTTGTCACACCTGCTCATAGGCGGAAGCACAAAGTGTGATCTGATTGATTCTCATTGCATACAATATAAGTGAACATACTAAATGAATAAAACATACTCCAAATGCCATAGCCACAATTGTTTCAAACACAATACCATGTTTAGAATACCGTTTACAATCCTTCAAATGAAAATAAGTTGTCAATTGTTACACATCAAAATGCAAGTTTTAAGATGTTAAGGCGTTGGCCATTATATCACCATAAGGAGGCACTATATAACAAACAAACCCTTCAAAAGGGTGCCATGGAGTCTTGACACTTGCTTTCTTAAAATGAATCGCTGCATGGTCCACTAGTTGCTTGAAATGCATGTTAAGTTGAAAAAGTCAACAAAAGTTGGCGAGTTCATGTGTTTTAGTTGCATCAAATGAATCATTGAAGTAAGTTGTATTTGTATAAAAACCCCGGTATACAAAAGTGATAAGGAAAACGTTGATCATTAATGTTTCTCAATGACATTAATATGTGTGCTGACATAGGAAGCAATCTAACCCTTGACAATTTATGTGTCGATTACACTCGACTGTGACACAAAAGCACTCTTCTGTGTGGGTCTAATAACCAAGAGTGGGGCTCGCCAAAACTCGATAGATCTAACCTTTTGTTCTGCGGTCTAACATGATTAATGGTGCTTAAGTACCACCCTATTCGCACATGATCTAAGTTGCATTTCTAAGTTGTATTTCCTTGCTTAGCTTATGATACCGTTGTACATGTATTTCCCCGATAGTTGTAAAATTGAAAAGCGTTTAAAATGAAAAGGGGACATGAACTCACTGAATTGCGTTCCGTAAATTGTGTGTAAAATCACAGATGATCTTCCGGTCTCGTAACATAACCTACAAGTGTCCTAAATTCTGTTAGACACTTAGGCCTATGTATTTTGTGTACAAGTCTTCCATCTTGAGTATGTTTTAAGACCCACATTAGTTGTATGGAATTGTTGTCTATTTGTTTTTGATGAATACTTCATAAGTTGTTATATATATATTTCACCAAATATATATCCTTGTATTTTGTGAGTTGTATGAACGGGCCTAGCCCTCTTGTCTTCGTGCCTTGCATGAGTAAGATGTACGTGTCCCCGACACCTCGTAATCGGGTCTCACACGTTTGTCTCGACGATGTCGTTAGCGGATATATCTTATATTCTTAAAATATATTTACTTGTTTATCGTGATTCTCAATCACCATCTAAGTGTGTATATATATATATATCCCAATAAATATATATAATTCCAAGTTCGATAGATGTTAAAAATAATATATTTTTAACTTATTCTTGAATACGTATACTTATACGTTCTCAAGTATCCTTGTCTTAGATGCCTTTGACCAAGTCAAAGTAGGTGTATAGTTGTATTTATTTCCCAAAAATAAATATGAATGATTTGTAAAATAATATTTTAAATATTTTTTGTAGTATAAGTATACTTGCAAGAACTTTAACCATACCACCCTTCTAACCCCCTTCCAAGCAGTTAACACGCTTTATATAGATCGTAAAGATACGAATGAGTGAATCAACGAACATGAAGGATAATAGAATAAAATCCACTTTTGATATAAAAACTAGTTATTAAAGTCACTAACACATAACCAATTAATAAGTTAACCAAAGCTAGGAAATCAAAAGTAATATATAAACAACTTGTATTCACCAAGTGATGTAAGAGATTAGCAAAACATGACCTTTGTTTGACAAAAAAACTTTTATGATTAATCTTGGATTCCGAGACTATTACACACACTTTAGGATGGATGAGGATGACTATGGTGGATGATGGTGGTATTATGGTGGTGGAGTTGTAGCATGTGTGAGAGAAATGGTTTGCCAAGGGATGAGTTGAAATGAAACCAAACATCCCTATTTATAGCTGGATACAGATCCTTCACATGGCCCCGTGCCCTATGGGCACGATCCCGTGCATTACTTTTTCTCTGTCTTCATTTAATGAGTATGTCAGATCGTCTGCTACACGACCCCTTGTGTCAACGTCACGACCCCGTGGTTATTGTACATGCTGTACTATCCCAGATATGCAAATCTGGAAGTTGACCACGACCCGTGTCCAAGGGACAAGGCCCCGTGTCTTTTGTTTGCATCTGTTTGTCTTCATCTGATCTGTAATCTTGAAGGGGCACGACCCCGTGCTGGACTTCTGATTTGTTGTTTTTGGTATTGGGGTGAAGCTTGGAGGGTTGGTATAGTGTGTCATCTCGTTTTCTATACTTATGCTAGTTTTTGTCGTTAATTTATTCCTTTTGTACAATTAAGCTCTTTTAATCATGAAAATCAAAAGTATACAAAGAAATACACTTTTCCCAACATTAGTTATAAAAAGGGTTGATTGTATACCGTATTTGATACAATTTATATGTTGTATTTGACGCATATCAATGACTTAACCTACTTTATATCACCCAACAAACTACTAGGTTTTGTCATTGACCGAGCAAGTTGTAAAGCAAAAACTTAAAATATATGCAAATAGTTTAAATAAACCAATACATCAAATTGTTTATATAACGTTGTCAATGTAAAAAACAAATAAACTAACAGAAGTATCAAATCTTATGAACTCTTCACTTGGAAAAAGCCACAAATTAGTCGTGGATGGTGCTTGTTATCTTGAATCCCGTGCTTAGCCGCCAAGAGGCAGCTACCTTCTCTGTTCGTCCAATCTCCTTAAACAGTCATCTGCCAATGATGTCTCCCATTTGCGTCACCTTCCTTTTTATTTTTATTACCTTCATCGATTCTTATTAGCTTATCGATCAAATAGCCCAATCGATTGGCCAACTGATTTTCTTTTGTTTGTTACAAGTCCAAAATCCAACTTATTTAATCCTTTATTTATCTCGATTCTTTCGTTAGATGCTGCTTTTATTTTTTTATTTTTTTTTCATAATCCTGATAATAAATTCCATATCCACATATATTTGCAAGTTAAGCACTAATGCTTTGTTGATCCATAAATCACTTCCTACACATCCAACGAAACATGTAGCCTTTTATAATTTGAACTTTTAATTATCAAAACCCTTGTAGTTTAAATCATTTGGGTTATCATTTATGATGCTTAAATTTGGTGTTAAATTTGACTTGATGATAGTTTTAGCTCTTTTTATCCGCAGCCCACAAAATATAAAGATTGATTAAAATAAATATGTTTTGTTCTAATATCGATGCATTTTTATTCTAATTAGAATAAAATGGAGTATAAAATGCACCGATCATCAAGTCGAATCATATTTCCAAGTTATCCTTCATTTTCACGTCATGAGATAGATTGTCGAATAAGAGTACTTTATTAGAATAGTTAGATAACCGTAAGGGAGTAAAAACAAACCCGTAATTTAACAGCCTATTAGATTTCCATAGGTGTCATCTCAAGAATGGTCGAGGGTCCTGTTCGGTTTCTCAATAGGTTTAGTACTTTACAATCCTGGTTCCATAACAATTCATGACGGTAGGGATGTGCTCGGTACCGGTACCGCTATCGAAAATACCGTTACCGAATTTTGCCAAATATGGGTACCGTACCGAAAACGTTTGGTACAGTACGTTACAGTATTGTACCGGTATTCAAGGGTAAAATTCAGTAAAATACCGGTACCGTAGCAATACCAAAAGTACCGGTACCGAAAACGCCAAATAGTGGGTACCGATTCGGTACTGGAAAAATTCGGTATGGGAAATTCTGTACCAGGTTCGATACCTGTACCAACTACCATATGCTCATCCCTAGTGTCCGGTAGAAAGATAACTTATAACACATGGGATTCCAACATAGGTAGTTCTTTTATCATTATCTAAGTTAAATCCAAGTTCCAAGTCACGTTCTAGTTCGGGTAAATTAGTTAGTTTTTAATTGATTGCAATTTTAACATATTAGAGACCCCCCCAATCAACAAAACACATAAGTAGAGTTAGTCTTAGATAAGTTAGTCGAGTCTAGTATTCGTAATTAGAAAGTCTCATGGGTTCGATTCTCAAACTTGCTTTAGCTACACTACTTTGATAATTATACTCGCCAGTTGTGTGGTTTAAGTTTTAGAGAGTCTCAGTTTTATAAATTTTAAATTTGTTAGTTTTAATTGATCACTTTGAGCACATCAAGGTTTTAGCGCCGTTGTCGGGGACTCTTGACGATTGTGTTTATTAGCTTTGATTAAATCTTCTTGTAAAATCCGTGCTATTTGTGTTTTGTCTTGAGTCGTAGGAGTCTAAATACTCGTGTCTCTTTGCTTTCCTATTTTAGAGTCTTATAAGTTGTATCTTGAATCTTCTCACTTGCTTTGTGTTTGTGTTTGCAGTGAATGCCCCATATGCTTTCACAACGACCATCAGCATCGCCACCGCTCATTATTCCAAAGCTTTCGGATCTAAAGATCGAGGTTAGTACTTCTTCATCTTCAGTCCCTTCTGACTCTACTCCACCATCTACACCACCCACACCACCTAATACACCACATCCACATCCACAAATGGCTGAACGTAGGACCACCCACCAACAATCTACTAAGGGGTTCACCGGTATGAACTCTCCCATTACTGTTCCACCCGTAGTTAATGAAAACTCATGGCAAATCCCCTCATAAATTATGACTACCATCACGAACTCATGTCAGTTTCATGGTCGTGATGACGAGGATGCACCCGCACACATAGCCCGCCTTACTCGCATCATAGATACATTTAAGCTTCAAGGTGCAACCAATGATTCCATCTTTATCCAGCTTTTCCCTTTCTCGCTAGCGGGATGGGATGGCACTTGGCTCGACTCGCAACCTGCGGGAACTTTCACTACTTGGGTGGCCTTCGTTATGGGTTTCTCAATAAAGTATTCCCGCTTGCTAAGGTGTCTCGCCTTCGTGACTACATCCATTCATTTCACATGGAACCAGAAAAGTCTTACTACCTTGCTTGAGAGCGATTCCAAAATTTACTCGCCGATGTTCCCAACACAGTTTATCTAACTGGGCACTTGTAGATAAATTCTACAATGTTCTAACCTACTTGACCAAAGCTCGGTTTGACACTTCTGAAGGAGGCCACCTTATGGGAAAGAAAACTGTGGCTGAATGCAATGACATGTTTGAGAGTTTTGCACATTCTGAGTACGAACAGAGGTCAGCAAACAGGACTTCCACTCCTGTCACTAGTACTACCTCATCTACACGAGGCATTCACCAAGTCACATTGGATACTAGTGTGGTCGTTGCTTTGGAAAACCTAACCCGCGTGATGAGAGGGATCAAGTCTAAGGTAGATAAGTGTGAATTATGTCGGGGAGGGCGTGGTACTTTAGAGTGTCCATTGATGAAGCAAGAGCATGTAGAGTTTGTAGGAGGTCAAGGTCAGTTTGGAAGTTCTTATAACTCCTATTGGAGAAACCAAAATTCCAACTTCCGATCTTTCGGTCATTTTGTTTCCAAAAGAACCAAAATTATAACCAGGGGCAAGGTCACTTTAGTGGTGAGAATTTGGGTAGTGATTAGTCAGTTAGGGGTAGTGGGTTGGAAAAGATTGAGAATTTGTTGTCTTGGTTTGTGGTCAAGGATCAGAAACCCAAAAAACCTTAGCCGAACACGATATTCTTCTGAAAAACCAACAATCGACATTTTAACCTTCAAAGAACTATAGGGGACATAGCTAAAAAGTTAGATGATAGAGCCCATAGTCACTTTCCTGGTAGCACCCAAACGAACCAAATTCCCGTGTCAAAGCTATTACTACTAGGTCGGGTCGAAAGTTAGGAAAGATTGAAAAAGCCCTGGTTCAAGTAGAGGAAGAGGAATCGGTGGATGAAGAGTTAAAATTAGAGGCACCCCCTCTAGATAAAGTTGATAGGAAATTGGTTGAGTTTGTTAGACTGAGTGCGGAGATAGATCATTCTCATGTCTCGTATCCTACATGCCTCAAGCATAAAAATATGCTAAGGAATACGAGCACTTTCTTGATATGTTTAGACAACTCAAGATTAATCTTCCGTTTATAGAAGCCCTTCAGCATATGCCTAAGTATGGTGAGTTTTTTAAAGATATCTTGAACGGGAAAGGTAGATTAGGAGAACTTTCAAACATCCCCTTAACGACCGACTATTCAGCTTTGGTAATGAATAAGCTACCGGAGAAGCTCACGGATGCGCGTATCTTCACGATCCCGTGTCTGTTTGGTATAGAACTTTAAAGCCACACGTTATCGGACCTTGGTGATTGTAAAATTTAATGCCTTATTCACTTTACGAAATTTTAGGCCTAGGTGAACTTGTCCCGACCCGCATGACGCTATCTTTAGCTTATAAATCTGTTCAGTATCCGCGGGGCATAGTGTCACACCCTGATTTCCCGGGTGGGCCCGGACTTTGGGTTTATTTGAGACAAGTTGATATAGATATTCACAATTAACACATCAGAAATCTGGAATTATAAAATACTATTACAAATAACAAATGTCCGAATGTTCAAATTTAATACAGACCGGAAGTTTATAAAAGATCCATAGGCGGATTGGATAAATAACCAAGATGATTATGTAATAGACTAATAGGCTTCATGCATGGAGTTGCAAATTTCACTTAACCATTTACCGGGCAGCTTCCAGCCTATTTACATACTTTGCAACCTTCGCTTAGTCTTTTGAAGATACGTCGGTTTACACTGGTAAATACAAATAACCGACACATTTTGAAAATATTTCAAAATCATTTTAGTTACACAATGGTACATATATTTTCATAAATAACTTGGGATAACTATTTCTTATGTTATCAGTTTTACATGCTTTTCAATACATATAGGGCTCGGAAACTATGCCGGGAACATGATTAACCGAGACAACACTTTAATACCCTTATTGAGTAACCCGTATTGGGTTATAAAAATATTTTATTATAGCATTAGCATCTGCCAGGTGTATGCCTATAACCCGTGCTTAGGTCGTGGCCATATGCAATTAAATGAGTCGATGATATCCAGGACACAGTCGTATTAACCCTAATGTTTAAGTTATCAACCAATACGAATTAAAACGGGTTATTTGGATTCCCGAAACATAGGTCATTGATCCCGTACCCGACCATGTAGTAATAATATACCGTATCCCAAGCCCGTATAGGAAAAGAGGTTAAGAGTATTTACCTGGCTTAAGTCTTACAATCCAAGGCAATATATATATATATATATATATATATATATTGCCTTGGATATATATATATCCAACCCTAAACCCTAAACCCTATATATATATATATATATGCACAACCATTCAAACAAAATGACAAGTAAGGTTACAATTTACTGGATTCCCTAGTCTAGAATGGATGGTATAGTAACCAATTAGAATGTTAACGGGTCTTATTCAATTCATAGACTTGGACAGATAATTATAACATAAAGAAAACGATACGGTACGCTAGATTAAGGGATAGAATGTAGTTTAAACCCTCACAAGTGCTAAGACTTGTATAATATGGGTAAACAGTAATACATTCTAATTATGAATGAAATTGAAGGAGTTTAACCCAATTCGGTTAACTTACATAAACTAAGTTACATAAGTCAACCGTACGCGCATAGGCGGTATCGGGTGATCGGATGAGTCCATAACAATTTCATTATGCCAAAACATGTTTATTAAGTTACCGCATCAGTAGGTATTACATTTTGTATGTACATTATGGTTTATAGCCTATTTTATGCACAAAAGGGCAAAATTGGCATTTTTATGGCATAATGTATGAATTTGTATAAAACCTGAAAATTGATTATGATCACATAGTATAAAGTTGGAGAGTTATCCTATACATATATACGATCATAATGCAACTTCAAAACAGTAGCTAACTTAGCTAAATCAGGTCAGAATCAAAAGTCAAAGCAGAAGTCAAACTGCTAGACTTTCGGTTGCGAACAAGACTATAAACTGGAAATGACAGGCTGAATATGTTTAGATATGCTCTAATATTGTTTACCAATTGATATAGTGTTAAAATATGTGTTTAAACGTTTATGAGTTCATTAACGTGATTTTCAGGAGGTGCCTCACAGGGGATTATCACCTACCTTAATATGATCATGTAGCCATGTTCAATTTGAACATTGGCTTGACCATAATGGTCATAACCAACAGTCAAAGCAAAAGTCAATTTGCTTGACTTACTTAGTCTAGAAAATGAAAGAGCTATGAAGGAATACTTACTAGTATTCCAGAAGAAAGATTTAACTCAAAGGATGCTCCTTTTTTGATCAGGAACAACTCCAATTAGGGGATAGGGGAGAAAGTATGAAATGAGCAAAGAACTTGGTTGAACAAGCTTGCTATTTATACTTGAAAGGAATGCATTGGATCAAGACATTTGTCAAGGGTGTTTCCAAGATGTTAGTAGGTGTTTATGAGGTGTAAGAACCGGGTAGAAGGTGGCACAATGCGAGAAAGGTGGCACAAGGGGCAGAATGCCTTGGCCTCCAAACAAAATTCTTCTAGTACCAAGTCTTACGGACGTAAGGACCTTAAGCTTACAATTCTTAAGCCTTATTATGCGCCCATGGTTTTGAATTACTTACGATCCGTAAGACATAGGTCTTGCGGTCCGTAAGGGACTGTAGTAACAATATCAATAACTGCCGTAAAGCGTTTGCCTTGCGGTCCGTAAGGGTCACTCAGAGGCCAAAATTTGGCATGCTGACACATTTGACCCCTCCACGACTAATTTCCACAATTTTACACATATAGTCCCTCTCGTCCAAATATCTTAGCATATTTGAGAGTTGATTGGACATGTGTTGCCATCTAATTCGATACAAATTTCCAAGGTGTTACACATAGTAGAAAACATACTTGTAAAGGTTGATAGATTTGTGTTTCCCATGGACTTTGTAGTTTTAGACATGGAAGCCGATGAGAATGTTCCTCTAATCTTAGGTAGACCTTTCCTTTGCACCGCCAAAGCTTTAATCGATGTCTTCAAAGGCACCATTACCCTTAGGTTAGAAGAGGAAACCATCACGTTTGAGGTGTCTAAGTCTACGACAGTCGTGACTAATAGGAAGGAGTAGGTGTTTTCTGTTGGTGGTTTTGATGGTGAGACTGAAGAGCGAGAGTTGAGTTTAGAGGAGGAATTTGGGGGGAGTTAGTAGGATTGCCCGTTTATGAAGAGACTAGAGTGTTTGATCTGGAAGGTGATCTTGCTATTTTAGAAGCCTTACTAGAGGTTACACCATCTACGGTGATAGGACCTGAGTGTAAGGATACGAGTAGTAGGGGAGTTGATGAGGAGGTTATGAACTTAGATTGTCCTAGTTTTGAGGTTGAGGAAAATCCCAAGTGTGGGGATAGTTGCGGTTGAGCTAGAAAGAGAAGTGAAATGGTTTGAGAGTAGGTGAAACGGTATGAAAAAGCCTAAGTGTGGGGAGAATGTGTTTGTTTTCAACTCATAGTTTAAGTTTCCAACACTCAGGTTTAGTTTTGTGGAAAAAGTAGGTGAGAGTTTGCAAAGAATGGGAATAGTTTGAATGCTTGTGCTAGAGCCCGTAAGGTTGGATATGGAGGTGAGCTGGATCTACTTAATCCTTGGTAAGTATTTAAAAGTTTATAGAATAGGGTTAGTGAAGAAACACTGGCTGAACCGAGGAATATCCGGGGATATCAGGGTTATGGCTCAGAGTCTCTGCATAAAAGGTTATCTCTCGTTTGTTTATTGGAATGGTCTTGCTTCAAGCTCACTGGAAAACTAGAAACGTCGTTAGCCTCGTCACGAGAGAAAAAGGGGGAGATCTTTCTCCGTGACCACACTCCGGCGTGAGAATAAGTATTGGGGATTGCAAGTAATAAGCAAGTAACAAGTAATTAGTGAGTGAGCTCAAAAACATGTGTGTTACCTTGTGGTGTGATCCTTATTTTATAGCCGAAGAGAGGTGTGTAGGAGATGGGCTGATGGGCCTTGGGCCTGGAACTGACAACCAGGAATATCCATTCTGTCTCCTATGCGTCAACCATTAATGGCCTCTTGCAGGAGGTGCGCTTGGCGCATGGTGAATGGTGCCACGTGTCCTGGCAGTTGTCCGTGTTGTTAGACCTATCATCAGCCGGTAGTGTAGATCATGTGACAGTCGCTGGCGTGAGATGGTTGATGCCACGTGTACGTCCTTGCGTACTTT
This sequence comes from Scalesia atractyloides, assembly GCA_947069175.1. Lineage (NCBI taxonomy): Eukaryota > Viridiplantae > Streptophyta > Magnoliopsida > Asterales > Asteraceae > Scalesia > Scalesia atractyloides. Next base: position 37,102,446 of record CAMTDV010000008.1, on the reverse strand, counting down.
CTGCCCTCTGCATGAGTGTTCATCATGCGACGTGGTCTGACACAACCTGCCGAGCGGTTATTGGGTCACAGCTCTGCTACTTTGTACCCTTGTACTTGGTCAATGCCTCTTTGCGCTTTTTCCTTCTGCATGGCTTTATCAGTGCTTTCAGGCCAGCACGGGCTTGTAGGGATTAGGTCCTTTTGTTCTCAAGACTATGAATTGCTCTCATCTTAGTCTTGACCTTGTGCAAGGTTTTAGGAATTTGCGGCTAGAGGTTTGATCTATCAGCTGTAACACAATGTAAAAATCGTGTCCAATATTATAGTGACACGTGTTGTATTTTTATATATAGTCTATTAAAGACTAATAAGGACTAAAAGTGACAACATGCTCAAACTGAGCCTCTGAATGACTTTCTAATGTCAACATGCATAAACCTAGCCTCTGAACGACCATTAGTGTCGTCATGCATAAAAACATAGCCTCTGAACAACCATTAGTGTCGTTATGCATAAACTCGGCCTCTGAGTGACCGTTATGTCAACATGCCTAGCCTCTGAGTGACATCAGAGTCAACATGCTTATACTGAGCCTCTGAGTGATCCTCTACGTAGTCCTAACTCTCATATGTCCTGTTTGTTGGACGAGAGTGATTAAATCCAATAATATATGAAAGTTGGATAATGGAGGGATTAAAAGTGTCAAAATGTTAATTTATACCTCTGAGTGACCTTGTAAGCTTCCTCATACACCCCTAAACACCTGGCTTCACCTCCTTTGAGTTCTCCAACTATAAATAGGTTCTTAAGTTCACCATTCCAACTTGCACCTTTCTCATTTAATCACTCTTCTCCCTCCTCTGGAAGTTACTAGCTAAAAGGAGCATCTAACTTAGTTCTCTTGCATTCTAGGAACCTCCTGTAAGTGTTCCTTGCCCTTGCATTTTCGTTTATAGGCTTTTATAGCCAAAAGTAAAGTGTTTTACAGAAAATGATTTGACTTTCAGTTAGGACCATTATGGTCCAGCCATTGTTCGAAATGAACGTGGCTAAGTGATCATAATAAGGTAGGTGTTAATCCCTATAAAGGGCACATCCTGAAGATCACGTTTGCTAGACCAATTGACGGGTCAAAGTTATGATATTAAAAAGTCAAACATGCCATTTTTCGGAAAAATCATAAAATGATCTTATATATGTTATGAAACCTGTTTTGACATTTAAACAAGTTGGTAATAATTATTAGAACATGTAAGAACATGTTCGGCTCGTCAATTTCAGATCTGGGGTTGGTTCGCAACCGAAAGTCGCGAAGTTTGACTTCTGCTTTGACTTTCGATTCTGACCCGATTTAGATTAGTTACCTACTGATCTAAAGTTGTATTATAATCGTAAAACACAACCCTCTGAGGTTATATTACATGTTCATAATCAAAATCCAAGTTTATGCGCAAGTTCCGTAATTATGCCACCTTTGACCAAAATGTCATTTTTGCATAAAATAAGGTTTTAAATAGTAATGAACTTGAAAATGAGTTTCCGATTGATATAATATTATAAGTAGGATTATTTGGGATGTTAAACCAAGTTATAAACTGAGTTTTCAAGCAAGTCCTTAAACTATGTCGATAAATGGCGATTTTAGCCCTTGTGGCTCATAAAATAATTTTAATCAAATCTTTTCAAGGTAGATCTTTTACCTACTGATATGTTATAATGAATAACATATCTAAGACATTTTAATCTGAACTTAACATCAGTTTTCGTGAAAATCGCATAAGGACGCCATTTACGACATAAGCGCCATTTAAGCGCATAGTATGGTTTTAAACCATATTATTGACCTAGACTTGATACCTACTGATTTTAAAACTTATTTTAAACATATTTACAGTAGGTACATGTTATAAACTCAGAATTCCAAATAATTTATAAACTATGTGTAAAATGACCAAAATGCCCCTTCAGTGCATAGTTTGGTCATAAAAGATAAATTACACATATAAATGGTATTCTACTGATATTATATCATAAATAAATTATTTTTCCAGAATAATTTTAATTATAAACTTAATTATATTCAAGTTCCTTTTACACGGTATATAATTATCGAAATGCCCTTATGAGGCATAGTTTCGTTTTAAAACCTTAACAGGCATACAAGTTGATATCCTACTGAAACCTTAACTTATTTAAAGTATAACGGCATATAGAACTTGTCCATGAATTATCCGGTTACCCGATATCGCTTTTATGCGTACGGTTAAGTATATATAACTATTTTACGAAAATTAACCGAAACGGGTTTAACCTTGTCATTTAAGTTTCAAAATCCAGAATGTTTATAGTTTACCCATATTATACAAGTCAAGTACTTGTCGGGATTAAACTACATTCTATCCGATCTCGTTTAATCAAGCGTTATACGTAATGATCATATACACTATTCGGTTTATAAGACCGTTAGTATTTAATTGGCTAGCTTATGCCATAATCTAGACTAGAGCCTTCCCAGTAAATGCTATCTGCACTTGGTACTTTTGTATACGGCTGAGTTATTTAAAAATAAAAGAAGAAGACTAGCTCAGGTAAATACTCTCGACTTATTTTCCCTATATGGGCTTGGGATACGGTAAATTATTATCGCTTGGTCCAAAATGGGGTCAATCGAATGCCCGTTTGTGGCTAGTAAACCGCATATTTTGTTTTAATCAGTTTTGTTTAATAACTTAAACATCAAGGGTTAAATTACCGTGTCCTGGATATCCTCGGCTCAATACATTAGTTATTGGCCACGACCTTAGCACGAGGTGTAGGCATACAGCTGTCAGATGCTCATATGAAAATTACCCAAGACGTTGGGCATAACTCCTTCATGAGTTTGTAAGTGGTGTGTTTTTAATCATGTCTCGGTTTCTGTCCCAGGCCCTGTATTTATTGACAAACATGTGAATCTGATACAAGGTTGCAAGGTCAACTTTCCCAAGTTAATAAAAGATTTTGTGCTGTTTTGCACTTAGAAACCATTTTAAAGTTTTCAAAATGAGTCAGTTGGGTGTATTTACCAGCGTAAGCTGACGTATCGTCCAAAGGCTAAACTGAAGGTACAATACAAAATAGGCCGGAAACTGCTCGGTAGTGAATAAGAGGATCTTGCAAATCCTTAGATCTGCCCTAAAGTCTGTTTTATATTCTTTCTTGTACATTTAAATGATCCGCCTGTGGATCTTCTATTACGAGCCTGTATATTATTTTGTATTTTCGAACATTTGGTTTGTAATAGTAATTTTACTCCAAGGCTTCCACTGTGCCGTGTTTAATTGACCATGATGATTATCAACTGACGTCACGATACTCCCCACCGGGCCCACCGGTGTATGGATTTCGGGTTGGAAATCCAGGGTGTGACATGTTGGTATCAGAGCCAATGTTTGAGAGAAATAAACACTATCCTTCTTGTGTTTAATCTCAAACTTACATGAGCACATTCCTTAGACTTTCGAGTCTTGGCATTTACCTAAGATTACTCATTTTCATTATTAAGTTATTAGTATTGTTTTTGAATTGACAGGAAAATGCCGCCACGTGTACGAGGACAAAGTGGGAGAGGAAAAGGTCCAATGAGGGGAGGACCATCGGGGCGTATTCCCCCTCAACCTCATAACTCAGATGCTTACCAAGAATCAGGAGATTCATCTCCTTGGCAACTAGCGAGACGCTCTGTCTCTAATAGACACTCACCCTCACATTCCCAAAATTCTTACCACTCTCACCACTCCTATCATTCACACCATACCCATCATTCCCATTCACACTCTTACCATGAAGAATTTAACCCCAACTACTACTTTAACACACCTCCAACCGATCAAAATAAGTTGGACCAGCCATACCCTATGGACGAGGACTCCGACCCGGAGATGCCGCCGTCGGGATCAAATATGCATCCCATTGAAATTTCAAGCGATTCAAACTCATATGCCGGATCACCCTACCAAGGTCCTAATGAGTGGGACCAATATTGGAATCAATTCACCTTTGCCCACACTCCTTCTCACCACTCTCAACCACCTCCTGTTCAAGAAGATGTCCACATGGAACCGGTGGATCAACCTCAACCACCAGCTGAACCACCAAGAAGGAAACGTGGTGCACGTATGTCAGTACGTGCTGGACAAAGGTCGGGATCGCTACCACCTTTGCCCAATTCCTACCCTACAATTAAAGAGGACCCACAAATGGGTGGACCCTCTAATGTTTCACCTATAGTGGAATCAACACCAACACCTGCTGTTCAACCACCACCAACGGGTTATACTAACCCAATCACCATATATCCAGACACGTCTGGGTATGATCCTTTTAATCCGTCTACACCGATAGACTCTCAAGCATGGTCGCAAGACCCCTACATGCAAGCGGTTATGCACAATGCACTTTACCAGTCTCCTTTCCCACCTACTTATCCACCGACTGGATATCCAACTTATGGGTACCAGTATCCGGTTATGCCACAACCACAACCTCCGCCGCCACTTGAGGCCATTAATGAGGCCTTGGAAAGAATGAAAGAAATGCAGCAGCAGGCGGATAAAACGGAGAAGAAGACAAATAAGTTCTTCAAGAAACTCTCCAAGTTGGTCAATGAAAAAAAGGACGAGTAAAGTCCCTTCTATTTTATGTAGTCCCTGCGTGGACATTGTTATTTCTTTTAGTCCCTACGTGGACAAGTTATTTCTTTTAGTCCTTACATGGACAATCAGTTTCCTTATTTATTTCAAGTATTGTACTTTCTAATTATCATTTAATGAAATATTTTGGAATTATATATATGTACTTATCCTCTTCAAGCGATCGTCTCGATTTTACTCGAATTTTTTATCAGCTATATAATTCCAAAAGATCTTAATGGTTTTGATTTGCCGAGTGGCACAGACCACATATTTGGCCAAATATATAAATGATAGTTAAGAACGGAAGGGTCTTCTATCATGATAGTTAAGGGAAGTTATCCTTCTATCTAGAGGTGGGTGACTAAGTTCAAGCCTCCAAGTCATTAAGGTCAATGCGACCGGGACTATTAATCAACCATTAAGGTCCTCTTATGTTAACATTCAAGTAATGTTCATACTCATGGTAGTGTGACTTGAGGAATCACGCTAACCTTCAAGGTAATGGACTATGTCCTAACCTTATATAGCCCATGTGATCTATTTGATCCAGGCTAAATATCACCAGTGCGGTGATGAATAAAACATCCATTTGTGATGTATTACCCTTTCAGGTTATAATTTATTTTATATAGCCCATGTGATCTATTTGATCCCGGCTAAATATCACCAGTGCGGTGATGAATAAAACATCCATTAGTGATGTATTACCCTTTCGGGTTATAATTTATTTTATATAGCCCATGTGATCTATTTGATCCCGGTTAATATCACAAGTGCGGTGATGAATAAAACATCCATTAGTGATGTATTACCCTTTTGGGTTATAATTTATTTTATATAGCCCATGTGATCTATTTGATCCCGGCTAAATATCACCAGTACGGTGATGAATAAAACATCCATTAGTGATGTATTACCCTTTCGAGTTATGATTAATTTTATATAGCCTATGTGATCAATCTGATCCCGGCTAATATCACCAAGGCGGTGATAAATAAGACATCCATTAGTGATGTATTGCCCTTATGGCTATGATTAATTTTATATATAGCCTATGTGATCGATTGGATCCCGGCTAATATCATCAGTGCGATGATAAATAAAACATCCATTAATGATGTAGTGCCTATGTGCCTTATTTTATGTCCATTAGTGACAGACCTATGTGCCATATTTTATGTCCATTTGTGACAGGCTTATATGCCATGTTTTAAATGTCCTTTATGACAAGCCTATGTGTTATACAATTGTCAAATATGACAAAAACAGTTGTGACATTACGATCCACTGTCTAGTAATATATGGACCTTGTCCAAATTGTAATTTGCCTTTGATGGTCCTATTAAAACCTAGGCCAAATATAGATACTGTAAGACTAAGAGTTGTGATGTTATTCACACTAGCATGATTAGGCGATGGATTTTTATATCCAATGTTTAAAGCCAATACGGTTGAAATACCGTGGCTAAGGCAAATTTTATTTGGTATGTAGAACCAAAGATTCAAAGAATGGCTAATTCTAATGAGGCACAAAATAGCTAGCGGGACGTTGAACCCAGCGATGCCGAAAATAGAAATATTGATGATAATGGTTTCCAAGCTCGCATCAATGCGGCTGTAGAAAGGGCCATGGGTAAGGCCACAGAAAAACTAAGAGAGTCGAGTGCTACTCGCTCTAGACCACTGTCGGTTACCCCATCGTCAGCTCATAAAGAGAGCTCTGTTCATTCATCAAATGCGAAGAGTGAACCTAAGAGGATAGACTATGCTGATAGGTCCCGTTCCTCTAAGGACGAATGCACCTACAAGTACTTTGTCTCCTGTAAACCCCGAGACTTTAATGGGGAAAAAGGAGCTGTGGAAGCCCTAAAGTGGCTGCACGAAATGGCAACCATCATAGACATCAACAACTGTGCTGATAAGGATGTGGTCAAGTATGTATCACAATCTTTCAAGGGCGATGCCCTAATATGGTGGAAAGCCATGATTCAGTCTACAGGTAAAGTATACATGTATAATCTGGGATGGTCCAAATTTGTGGATCTTATTAAGGAAACTTACTGCCCACCACATGAGGTGGAGAAATTAGAAACCGACTTCTTGTCTCTATTAATGAAAAACCTAGACTGTCGGAAGTATGTTTCCGATTTCAATTCCCTATCTAGGTTAGTTTCCTATTTAATTACCCCGGAGCCCAAACGCATTGCACGTTTTATTAATGGGTTAGCGCCCGAGATTAAGGGCATGGTAAAGGCTGCTCAACCTACTACCTATAGGTCTGCTGTAGACCCATCTCTCTCTCTCACCCTTAATCTTGTAAGGCAAAAATCAATTAAGCCTGAAACTGACGGAAAAAAGAAAAGAGAGGAAGACAACTCCCAAAGATTTAATAAGAAAAATAAAGGGAGATTCGGATTCAAAGGGAACCAAGGCAAGTCGGCTGTAATGCCATTTTGTAAAGCTTGCAACCGCAGACACTGGGGACATGTAATTCTGATTCACAAGCTAGACCTTGTGGTATTTGTAAAAGGAGAGGGCATAAAACCCTAGATTGTAAAGATCTTAAGGATGCTGTATGTTAAATCTGAAATGAAAAAGGGCACATCGCAACTAACTACCCTAAGAATTCAAGGAATAATAATCCAAAGCCTGGAGAATCCAAGATGGGGAACACACGTGCTTTTCGACTGACTGCTAAGGAAGCTGTTAATGACAATAACGTCATAACAGGTACTTTCCCCATTAATGACATTTATGCTAGAGTTCTTTTCGATTCGGGTGCAGATAAATCATTTGTTGATCATAAGTTTAGTAAACTGTTAAATTTACCCATAAGAACTCTAGATAAAACTTATGAGATAGAACTTGCCAATGGAACCTTAGAAACTACTTCTTCCATTCTTGATGGATGCTCCATATCCATTAAGAATCATTCCATCCCTATCTCTCTTTTGCCAATGAAATTGGCAGGGTTCGATGTTGTCTTAGGTATGGATTGGCTATCTTATAACGAAGCCAGTATTTCCTGCGATAAAAAGCTCATCGAAATTAAAACCCCATCTGGTGAAATGATCACCATCTCCAAAGACTCACACTATGGACTGCCAGACAAGGTGTCATTATTTAAGGCATCCAAGTGTTTGAGAAGAGGCTTTGTCATCTACATGGCACAAGTCACCATAAATGAACCAAAGCCGAACCTTGAAGATCAACCAGTTATCTCGGAGTATCCCGATGTTTTCCCTGAAGAATTACCAGGCCTACCTCCGGACAGACAAGTGGAGTTCAGAATTGACATCATACCAGGATCAGCACCCGTAGCTAGAGTTCCATATAGACTAGCTCTAACCGAAATGAATGAGTTAAGAGTTCAATTGGATGAACTCTTGGAGAAAGGCTTTATTCAGCCTAGTTCCTCGCCTTGGGGAGCTCCTATTCTCTTTGTAAAGAAGAAAGACGGTTTGATGCGAATGTGCATCGATTACCGAGATCTAAACAAATTAACAATTAAGAATAGATATCCTCTGCCCCAGATCGATGATTTATTTGACCAACTTCAAGGGGCTAGTTACTTCTCCAAGATCGATCTGAGGTCTGGATATCACCAGCTGAAGGTTAGAAGTGAAGATGTTCCTAAAACTGCCTTCAGGACCCGATATGGTCACTTTGAATTCTTAGTTATGCCTTTTGGGCTCACAAATGCACCAACAGTGTTCATGGATCTCATGAATAGAGTCTTCAAACCGTATTTGGATAAGTTTGTCATTTTCTTCATAGACGATATACTTATCTATTCTCGTAATCAAGCTGATCACGAGAAACATCTTTGGTGCATCCCAGAATTATTAAGGCAGGAGAAACTTTATGCAAAGTTCTCTAAATGTGAATTTTGGCTTAGAGAAGTCCAATTCCTTGGACATATGGTAAGTGAGCGTGGTATCCAAGTGGATCCCGCCAAAATTGAGGCCATCATCAATTGGGAAGTACCCAAAACTCCATCTGAAATTCGTAGTTTCTTAGGACTGGCTGGTTATTATAGAAGGTTTATTGAGAACTTCTCAAGAATAGCCACTCCTTTGACTACCCTGACCTGTAAAAATGTTAAGTTCGTGTGGGGTCCAAAACAACAAGAATCTTTTGAGAGTCTAAAACATAAGTTGAGCAACGCTCCTGTGTCATCTCAACCTAAGGGTATCTAGAATTTTGTTGTTTATTGTGATGCATCACACACCGGTATGGGCTGTGTGCTAATGAAAAATGGCAAGGTAATTGCCTATGCATCACGACAATTAAAGGTGCATGAAAGGAATTACACCACCCATGATTTAGAATTGGGTGCCGTTGTATTTGCACTAAAGCTATGGAGACATTACTTGTATGGTACGAAGTATATTATATACATTGACCATAAGAGTCCCCAACACATGTTCAATCAGAAAGAATTGAACATGCGACAATGCCGTTGGATGGAAACTCTTAATGATTATGATTGCGAGATTTGCTACCATCCCGGCAAGGCAAATGTAGTTGCCGATGCCTTAAGTCGCAAAGAAAGAGTTAAACCTGTTAGGATTAACGCCAAGAGCATTGAGCTCAGAAATAGCTTAAGTGAGAAGCTATTAGATGCGCAAAAGCAAGCCTTCTTAGAGACTAATGCTCCTAAGGAAGGATTAGGCGGAACTATTGATCAATTAACGCCTGGAAAGGATGGAATCCTAATATTTAATGATAGAATTTGGGTTCCGATCTTTGGAGGACTTAGAGATCTAATCCTCCAAGAAGCGCATAGTTCAAGATACTCAGTTCACCCAGGTGGTGACAAGATGTATCAAGATCTAAGGAAGAATTATTGGTGGATGGGTTTGAAGAAATCCATAGCCACTTATGTAGCTAAGTGTCTGACGTGTAAGAAAGTTAAGGCCGAACATCAGAAGCCGTCAGGACTTCTACAACAGCTTGAAATTCCCACTTGGAAATGAGAAATGGTAACTATGGACTTGATTACCAAGTTACCCAAGACCAAAAGTGGAAATGACACTATCTGGGTCATTGTGGATAGACTGACTTAGTCAGCTCATTTCTTGCCAATAAAGGAAACGTATAGTTCTGACAAATTTGCTAAGTTGTACGTGGACAAGATTGTGTCCCTACACGGTGTGCCATTAACTATTGTATCCGATAGAGATACTAGATACACATCTCATTTTTGGAAAAGTTTCCAACAATCGTTAGGCACACGATTAAACTTTAATACGACTTACCATCCGCAGACTGATGGTCAAAATGAGCGTACTATCCAGACACTGGAAGACATGCTTAGGGCATGTGTGATTGATTTAGGTGGAAGTTGGGATGACCACTTACCCCTAATAGAATTCTCCTACAATAACAGTTATCATACGAGCATCAAGGCTGCTCCTTTTGAGGCCTTGTATGGGAGAAAATGTAGAACACCCGTGTGTTGGGCAGAAGTTGGGGAAGCCCAACTATCAGGACCTGAGATTGTCCTAGAGACAACGGAAAAGATTGTGCAAATCCGTGATCGTCTCAAAGCTGCCAGGGATAGGCAGAAGAGTTATGCTGACAAGAGGCGTAAACCTCTTAAGTTACAAGTAGGGGACAAGGTCATGCTGAAAATATCACCCTGGAAAGGTGTGATGCGTTTTGGAAAGAAGGGCAAGTTGAGCCCAAGATACATAGGACCCTTCGAGATAATCGAATGTGTCGGCACTGTAGCTTATAAGGTCAGGTTGCTAGAGGAGCTTAGTGGAATTCATGATGTATTCCACATATCTAACCTTAAGAAATGTCTAGCCAATGAGTCGCTAGCAATATCACACGGGGATTTGCAAATTGATAAAAACCTGAGGTTCATTGAGAAACCAATTTCGATCGAGGATCGACAGGTTAAGAAGCTCCGAAGAAAAATGATACCTATAGTAAAGGTTAAGTGGGACGCTTTTAGAGTTCCGAGTATACGTGGGAGGTCAAGTCCACTATGCGATAAAAGTACCCACATCTTTTTGACTAAAATCTCGAGATCGAGATTTCTTTTAAGGGGGTGAGGATGTAACACCCTGTAAAAATGGTGTCCAATATTATAGTGGCACGTGTTGTATTTTTATATATAGTATATTAAAGACTAATAAGGACTAAAAGTGACAACATGCTCAAACCGAGCCTCTGAATGACTTTCTGATGTCAACATGCATAAACCTAGCCTCTGAACGACCATTAGTGTCGTCATGCATAAAAACGTAGCCTCTGAATGACCATTAGTGTCGTTATGCATAAACTCGGCCTCTGAGTGACCGTTATGTCAACATGCCTAGCCTCTGAGTGACATCCGAGTCAACATGCTTATACTGAGTGATCCTCTACGTAGTCCTAACTCTCACATGTCCTGTTTGTTGGACGAGAGTGATTAAATCCAATAATATATGAAAGTTGGATAATGGAGGGATTAAAAATGTCAACATGTTAATTTATACCTCTAAGTGACCTTTTAACGAACCGAGGGCTCGATAATTTATGGGCATAATCTCGGGTATGCCAAGTATTGGCTACGAAGGGCTAAAGGTGCCAAAAAGGTATTTAAAAAGGTTTTTAGAAGCATTTTTAAAGTTAAGGGGGCTAAAGTGTCAAACTTTGAAACTGGCCACGGTGTTGGTGCATGATGTCTATTGCCTACGTCTAGGATATATTTGTAATGTTTATAAAGTTTACAAGTTAATGTTTAATTGAGAAAATGTAAAGTTTATTTGTTTGTTCACTGTGATTCGCACGAAACAGAAGCATGTTTCGTACGAGTGAGTCACTCGTACGAAATACTATTTCGTACAAAACATAGATGTTTGTTTTTGGCACACACTTCGGTACGAGTCATGTCGACCTATTAATAGAGAAGTGTTGTGTTAGAGCTTAGTACGAATTTGTCAATTAGTACGGCGAAGCTCTGTCAGTTTGTTTACTAGCGTCTGTAACCAAAACGTCAATAATACATCAGAAGCAGTTAAACAGTAAGTTCTATCTTGTTTGTCATGTCTACCTCTCTAGCAATGAATTCCGCCTCTGCTAGTTGAGTGAGATCAGGTCGATTGATCATTTCGGGAGCTCGATCCCCATTCACAAGTGGTATCAGAGCCATGAGATCTGATCTACAGATAGACAACAAGTAGTTAATGTTCAGACTTGGAGATATCTTCATCTTCATCATTTTTCTGACCTTTGCTGGATTTTGGAAAAATTTCGGATGAATTCGTGGACAAAATGGACTAGAATTTTAGTAATTCAAGCTAATCTTCAATCTAATCAATCCATACCATAATTCGGACATAAAATTGAACTAAATCATGTTGAAATCAATAAAATTTGGTCAGGTTGAAGTTTGAATCAGTTTTGTACGAGTTTCACACGAATAAGTTGTTTTGATTTCGGTACGAACCAGCTTAAAATTTCATACGGATCTGTTAAAATTTCATAAAATCTTACAATTTTTCAGATTTTCAACTTGTTTCGTATAAAATGACTTGATTCGTACAAAATTTTACTCATTAAAAAAACACATGTTTCGTACAAAATGACTTGATTCGTACGAAATCATAGTTTTTGTGAAAAAAATTATATTGTACAAAAATCTTATTTCGTGCAAAATATTTGTTATTTGTTTCGTACGAAACTTTTTGACCGCACAAAAATCTGTCTAATCTGATCAATTTGTTTTCGAGAAGTGTGTTCTAACTTTTTACAGGAAAAATGTATGAGGAATTTTACAATGCGTTCGCAACATCGGTTGTTACCACTGCACCTCAGAACATCAATTTAGAGAATGAAATGGGAACAATGACGAAACCTCCAAAGCTTATGAATCTGGAAGATTTTGATAGTTGGAGTGAGAGGTTTATGAACTGGGTTCAAGCTAACCATTTTACTTGCTGGTTTGCAATCGAGGCAAAATATATCGCACCCGTTGGCGAAAACGGGCTTGAAAAGACCCTTGCTCAATTCTCTGATGTTGAACGAGAAAGAATTATCAACGAAAAGAAAATGATGAACATTCTTCAGCAATCGATTAAAGAAGACATCTTGGCTTTACTGCAACATGATGATGATGTACAATCTTTGTGGAATGCTCTTCGACTCAAATTTCAAGGCAGTGCTCAACTCCGCAAAAGTAAAAGGGCATTATTAAGCAAAGAGTTTGACGTATTCACATTGATCAAAGGAGAAACGGTTAAGCAGCTGATTGAGCAATACTGTCATCTGGTGATTCATATGAAGAGAATGGGATTTGTAAAGACAAATGAAGACCTTGTTGATAAGCTAGCTGATTCTCTGCCACAAGGTGAATGGTCGACTTACTTAACCATTTTGAAGAATGGAGTTGAATACAGCAATTTCTCGTTGCGTCGCTTTATCGAAAGATTGGAAGGTCATGAATTGGAGATGCAAAAGATGGCTAAAAACAAGACTGTTCAAATGCAACAAGTGTTAATCTTTATTTCAAAAACAGTTCTGTTACTCAAATCCAAGCACCAAACATTCAAACCAGTGCATATAGTTCACCAAGCACACCTCCAACTCAGTGAAGTGGTTTCCAATCATTCCCAACAGTCGGTCCAAATACTCCTTCAAGTCAACAATCTTCATTGGGATCAAATCAATCTCAGAACAATCAAACCACTTCATCATCCAATTCAAGTCAAAGAGTTTTGCAATGCAACATCCCCGTTGACTTTCCGAATGCGCAAAATTTTGACGAAAAGACAGCAAAACAACATATGTCTCTACTTGCTTCAGTTCTTGAGTCATATGACAGTCTTGTTGCTGGAAAGATTGGAAATTCTGAAATGACTCGTGAAGACTACGATCAAATTGATCGAGTTGAAATGAAATTGATAGATACAAAATGGTGCATGGCTTCGATCGTTCAACGAGCACAAAGATTTATGGAAATCACTAGTAAAGAAAATTTGAGAGGATTGGATGGGAAACTTGGATTTGATAAATCCAAAGTTACTTGTTTCAAGTGTCGGGAGAATGGTCACTTTAAAAGAGAATCTTCAAATCGAGAGGTTCAAGGAAATCATAATCCTTTCACTGATGACTATTACAAAAGAGCGATCTATCACCGACCGCAACCAAGAACAAGAATCGTGCCAATTGAAGATAAGCAACCTGAAACTAAAGATAAGGCTTTGGTTGTTACACAAGAAGACGAAGGGTTTATTTGGAATAAGTTTATTTCGAAAGGAGAAAGTTTGGCATTGGTGGCTGAAATTATTGAGGAACCGGAAGAAGAATCGGAGGCATCCTTTGATGAAGGACCTAAGGATGACGATTATTATTATCATACTTCATCAGAGGAAGAGGAGTGGTCCATTCAAACATCTTTTGCCTAATGATGTTTTAAAAACTTTTGCAGGATATTTCACCTACTCAACATTTAACAGATGAAAAGCAAAAGAAACCGGTTAAAGATGTCAAAGTGGATGAGAAAAAGGAATTGCTGAAAGAAGACATCATTAAAGCATGCATGGTGAATGGAATTGAGGTAAACAAGTCATCTGATAATGAAAAATCTTGTTCAAAGTGTGATGAATCATGTGGTGAGTGTCTTGTAAAGGACAAAAGATTTGCTGAATTGCAAAGTTTAACAGATAATTTGTCAAGCGATACAAAACCACAAAGGAAGCTTATGACAAATTGAGTGCGTCTGTTAAAAAATATAATAAAGCACTCAAAGAAAATGACGCAACACTTATGATGCTTAAAGCAACAGTGATGGATAAACAAATGGCAATTAATATTCATATAAACACTATTGCTGAGCTCAAAAGTGAGCTTGAGAAAATGAGAATTGAAACCGAATGAGTTAACAAATTGTTAATTAGTTATTCAACAAGCTCATACGTCTTAGATCACATTTTACCAAAAATCAAAAATACTGAAGAATCTAAAAATGGTGAAATAAAAAGTGGTAGTTATGATCGAGTTCCTCCACCCATGTGGAACAGTTATGCTTGCAAAAATCCATCTGGGGTGGAAAAGGCGCTAAATCTGAAATTGAAAACCGAACAGCTGTCTGAGGATATCGATTTAACTTACACTAAAAATGATGGTGAATGTGACTCTGAGGTGATAAATAATGTGGTTGACAAAGTGTTAAAAAATGAAGCTGAAGTGGCCGAGTCTGAAAAATCTGAGAATTCAAAGTCTGATGATATATCAGAAAATAGTTTAAATGATGATCCCAATGTCATAGTTTATAAAATGAAAGGGTCTGATAAACTATTTTCAGATGAGGATTTTCCAATCAGGAATGTGAAAAGAGGTTGTGTAGATAAAATGTTCAAGAAGATGGAGGTAAGTCATGATGATTTAGATAAACATGATGCATCTTTCTATTCTAAATCAAAAACTGACAACCGACCCACTATCAGAAAAATAGAGATTATCCAAAAAATAAACGGGCAGGGTTGGGTTTCCATATGCAACATAAAACCAACAGGTCCCAAAAATTGAATTTACAAAGAAAATCAATTTTGTATTTGGGACAACAACCGAGAAGGAAAAGGAGGTCATCGCAACTCAATCAAATGATGATTTTCTTAAAGAAAAAGAGAAACAAAAACAGAAACAGGTTTTGGACACCTCTGTTCATAAGGATAGCAGGACATGCTTTAAATGCAAGAGAGTTGGACATATCGCACGATATTGTTCACAAGAAAGTTCAAAACCAGTTTCTTCTCCGAAAAAGTTCACTAAGGATGAAAAGCAAAAAGCACCCATGTTTATGCCAAAACAAATTCTTAAAAGAAAGACTGAATCTCATCAAAATGTTAAATCAATTATTCAACCTCAATCTAAGTTTGAAATTGGTGAAACATCACACAAAATCAACAAAAAGATCAAAATTTTATGTTAAAAGGGCTAAATCACAAACACGGAAATGGGTTGCTAAAATTGTTAAAACCAAATCATCCAAGGTTGAACCTAAACCTGATGTTCCAAAGAAATTGAGCTTTAAAAGATTGAAAAGAACAAAGTGGGTCCAAAGTTCGACATTCCAAACCCACCCAAGACCAAACAGGCTTGGGTCTCTTTGTTTAAATGAATTTTGTTAATCCTGTGTCCAGGAGCTCCAACGTTCGATATTGTCAAAATGGATCATGGATAGTGGAGCGTCTCGTCACATGACAAGAGTGCTTGTGCTGCTCAATGATGTTAGAGCTATTCGAGGAGGATATGTAGGATTTGCTGGAACACAGGGAGGTAGGATTGTTGGAGAAGGGATTCTCTCGAACGGAGTTGTATCGTTTGATAAACTGAACTATATCGCCGAACTTGAGAACAATCTGCTTAGTATCTCGCAAATTTGTGACAAGAAGTTCACGACACATTTCAATGATAAAGAATGTCTAATTCTAAAACCCGGTTTCAAGATTCCAGAAGAATGGATTTTGATGCGAGCTCTGCGAGAAAATGATTTATATGTCCCTGACATGAGCATCGCTTCTACCACGTCAAAGAAAGTTCAATGCTTTGTTTCCAAAGCTACCGAGAAAGAGTCAATTTTATGGCATAGAAAAATGGGGCACATTCATCTTCGAAAGATGAATTTTCTTGTGCATAACGACTTAGTGGAGGGTATCAATTTGAAAAGTTTTCATCTATCAGACGATTGTCTTAGCTGCAAAAAAGGGAAGCAGCATAAGAAATCACACCCGAGAAAACTGTTGAATTCGATAAAGCTACCACTAGAAAGATTACACATGGATCTCTTTGGACCAGTCACTCAAAAGCATTTCTGGAGATCTATTCTGTCTTGTCGTTACAGATGATTATTCTCGATTTTCATGGGTGTTCTTTCTGGAGAGTAAGGATGAAACGTTTGAAACTCTTATGATTCTTTTCAGAAAACTCGAGAATTTATATCATTTGCCCATTAAGAGAATTCGCAGTGATAATGGAACAGAGTTTAAGAACAACAAGATGCAAGAGTTCTGCAATGAAAAGGGGATTCTTCATGAATTCAGCGCTCCCTATACTCCACAACAAAACGGAGTAGCTGAATGAAAGAATTGCACGTTGATAGAAACTGCTATAACAATGTTAGCTGATTCGAAATTACCGATCAGTTTTTGGAGTGAAGGAGTAGCATCAGCATGCTATACCCTAAATCGTGTGTTGACGATTAAGCCTCACAAAAAGACATGTTTCGAGTTACTGAATCAACGAAAGCCTAACTTAGCATTTTTGGAACCTTTTGGATCACCGTGTATCGTCTTGGACCCGGCTGGTAAATTTGGAGCCAAATCTTTGGAGGGTTTCTTTGTTGCTTACGCTACTCCTCAAAAACATGTTTTCTTGCCGAGTCTGAACAAGGTAGTTCTAGCGCAGCACGTAGATTGTCAAAGATATACAACGCCTACGCAGAAGCCTGGGGATCCGTGGCCGTTTAACTATGATGGATTGTGGGATTCGTTTGATCTACCAGATGTGCCAACTGAAGAAGAATTTGTTATGTTATTTCAACAACATCAGTTATCTAATCAAGAACAAGTTCCTCGACCTTTGGTGATTTCTACATCATTACCAGTTAACACGTCTGATATTGGTCAAAGCTCTTCTGGTCTAAATCCGGTTCCTAATACAAATGTCGATGCTGCTGAATCATCTGCCCAGCCAAATATAGATGCTGACTCTGATCGGGAACCAACTTTCAACGATGGAGGATCCAGTTCTGATGAAGGATCTGAACAGATTGAAAGCTTTATGAAACAACAGGCTGATCAGTCTAATGCTAGGAATAAAGCTTCTTCATTTGTACCGGTTGTCAATGAAAATCTCACAAATTTGCAACTACAAGTAGATGTTCCAACCGAAGTGATACCAAGGACACGTTCGTATCATCCATCAGAGAACATCAGAGGCAGCTTACAATATGGAGTGCAAACTCGCAATCAGATTAATAAAGATCTAAGCTATTTTTATACTAGTATTACTCCACTTCGAGTCCGATTTTCTCATAGTTGTTTTGTTTCTCAGGTTGAACTGGGAAACTGGAAACACGCGTTAAAAGAAGAAAGTTGGGTGGATGCAATGCAAGAAGAGTTACTCCAATTCCAGAAACTCGGAGTCTGGACGCTTGTAGACCTGCCAGATCATCACAAAAAGATTAACACAAGAAGGGTCTTCAAGTGTAAAAGAGACGATCAAGGGGTCGTGGTGTGCAACAAAGCTCGACTTGTGGTTCAAGGTTTTCATCAGCAAGAAGGGATAGATTATACTGAAGTCTATGCCCCAGTTGCACGTCTTGAAGCAATTCGCATATTCTTGGCCTTTGCCTCATGGAAATGGTTCAAGGTGTACCAATTGGATGTTAAATATGCTTTCCTTTACGGAAAAGTGAAAGAGGAGGTGTACGTTGGCCAACCACCGGGGTTCATTGATCCAGTACACAAAGATAAAGTTTACCTCTTGAATAAAGCCTTATATGGTTTTCATCAAGCCCCGAGAGCTTGGTATGAAACATTATCGGGCCATCTTTTGGATAATGGCTTTATCAGGGGAACAATAGATTCAACCCTCTTCACAAAGGAAGTCGATGGGCATCTAATTATAATACAGGTATATGTGGATGATATTATCTTTGGATCGACAAATGACAAGTTGTGTAAAGACTTTGAAGAAGTCATGAAGCGCAAATTTGAAATGAGCGCAATGGGGGGATGAAGTTCTTTCTAGGACTTCAGGTTGACCAGTTGCCTGATGGTATTTTCATTCATCAGACAAAATATGTTCATGACATATTGGAGAAATTCAATATGATAGGAGCTAAACCAGCATCGACCCCGTTAGCTCCAAATCACGGCTTTTGTCCAGATCTTACCGGAGAAAAAGTTGATGAAACTTTATATCGCTCCATGATTGGATCCTTGATGTATCTTACTGCTTCTCGACCAGATATCATGTATCCAACGTGCCTGTGCTCCCGTTATCAGTCTAATCCAAAAGAGTCACACCTGCTTATCGTTAAAAGCATAATGAGATATCTAAAGGGTTTTCCAAGCACCGGCTTGTGGTACCCTAGACATGATGATTTTAATCTTGCAGGTTACTCGGATTCTGATTTGGATGCTGCAAACTTAAATGGTTAAAAAAATATGATCTCAGGGGATGTATTTGAGGTTGAGTTTGAGGATGATGACGACTTGATGTGAATTTGTCATCGGTTAAACGTTTTCTGTACATTCTTTCTTATAGTTTCTTAAAAAATCCAAAAATATGTTTTTGATTTTAGGGGGAGAACATTTGAGGAAAATACAAAATCATTTAAAAAATCCAAAAAGAGTTTTGTGTAAAAAGAGTGATCATAGTAAATAAAAAACGATAGTCACAGTATGCTAAAGAATTGTATTGTTTTAAAGTAATTAGGCAAGTCTTACTATGGATATGCCAATAGACTTCACTCGTTCAGTAAATTACATTTAAGATATAAACCTAAAAACACAAAACTGATTAACTTGTGGGTTAACATCTCTCGGATATATGGACTTAGTACTCCGAAATTTCGTTTGAAAGAATGCCAGATTCTGCGATACTAGGTCTTTATATTTGATTGATATCTGGGGTATTATTCGAGTTCTTCTGATTTTGCGGAAGCAATGGCCTAGAACTCATATAATACTTTCGCATTATTTCCCCGAAAGCTGCAGGAAAAATGATTATGTCTTAAGCAATTATGACATTTGCAGTATAAAAGATTCCTTAATGGAACACCACCTAAAGACGAGCCTTCATCTCTTTGTCTGTACGGTAGTACTAACCTGAGCTCTCAAGGTCTCGCATTCACCCTATATACAGATCTCAAATCGATATATTCACCTGTAAAATGACATTCTGGGAATCTCGATACGGGAGTATATTCTGAGATGGGAAACACAGTTATTTCATGATTCTATTAATAACTTAACATATCTTGAAACAGTTGAGAAACGAGAAGTGGTTTAAATGGACAAATATATTGGCAATCTAGGTAAATTTGTTTAAAAGCTTAAAAGGTGTTTCTAGACTAATGGTACTGATGACATATATGAATGCTTGAAATGATCCTCTGAAAAACACAAAATTCACAAAAATGTTATTATTCATTAAAAAAATTTCTTAAAAACTCAAAAAGATTTTCAGTTTTCTTAGCTTGATAGTTTTATGTTTTGTTTAGCGATGATAAAAAACATTGATTGTTGGATTCATAGCCACATCTTGCTGATGAAAGCTTGAAATCATGGGTTGGGAGCTAATTTTTAGCAAAAAGGTTAATCAAATGGTCAAGAAAGTTCATTAATTTGAAACTTTATACGTTAAAATAAATCTGTTTGGTCAAACATGGTCAACTAAGGTCATCAACTTGGACTTGGAAGGCAAATTGAATAACCAGGGTCATTAACTTGGACTTGGTTAGCCAAGTGGATTTTTGAAACAGATAAAATTACTGTTAAAATGAATGAAAAATACAAAAATAAAATTGAAATTGGAAAGTTTAAGTTTTTTAGTTTTGAATCATACAAAATCAAAATTCATGCGAAAAGAGACGTTTTTGTACGAAACAAGAGTTAACATTTTGTGCGATTCATACTGATTTCGTACGAAACATGGTGAGTATAAATACTCTTTGGTTAGAAATGAAGTTTCTATTCTTTATGCACTGTTGAGCGACTCAGAGTGAATTTTGTGCGATTCGACTCTAAAAACTTCATTTCTTGGTTCTTGTATTTGTTATTCACATTGTTGTGGTTGATTTGCACACCTCTTACAATGGGCAAGGTAATTTCATCAAGATCTCACTGTTATAATGTCAAAATTTCGTACGATTCGGACTAAAACTTAGATCTAGGGAAATTGGACCGGTAAAACTTAAAATTGATCACAAAATCGTTAAAATCAGCTCTAATAACCTGAAAATCAACTATCAATTTGCTAAAAACAAAAAGTTTTAGGTTCGGATTATACTTGGACAAATTTTGGGACGATGATGAATTTGGTACGACTGAACTGTTTCGCACGAAATAAAATTTTGAAAAAAATGATTAAGTGCAGAATTTTTGTACGAAGCAAGTGAATCAGAATGTCATGAATTTCAAATTTCAAGTTTTGATTAAAATAAATGTTTCGTACGAAACACAGTTTTTTTTACGAAACAGAGAGAAATTTTTAAAATGTTCAAAATTTGTTGATGAAGTGAATGTTTTTGTACGAAACATAGGTTTTTGTACGAAACATAGGTTTTTGTACGAAACAAGAGATAGAAAATTTGAAAGTTTAAAACTTTTGATCAAAATAGTGTTTTCGTACAAAACAAAGGGTTTAGTATGAATCAGTGAAGAACGTTTTTGAATGTTTGAAATTTTCTAATGGTTGATTGCTATTTTCTTGTACAGGCCAAGAGATCCGGATTTTCTCCAATGCATAACATATGTTGTATCACAGACGCATCAATCCCAGAGATAGCTGCGTATAGAAGTATCTTGGATTTTCTTACAAGGATTAAAGTGACGAAAGCGATAACAGATAGACACATGGCATATTTGTCACATGTGGAATATTTCTGGAATGCTGCGGAATATAGTATTGACGACAATGCCATTATATCAGCAGTAAAGATTAACGATGTGGATATTCAAGTGAAGATTACTGAAGGGTTGATTCGGAAAGTGTTGGAGTTTAAGGATAACAAGGATGATCCCAGAGATAGCAGCGTATAGAACTATCTTGGATTTTCTTACAAGGATTAAAGTGACGAAAGCGATAACAGATAGACACACGGCATATTTGTCACATGTGGAATATTTCTGGAATGCTACGGAATATAGTATTGATGACAATGCCATTATATCAGCAGTAAAGATTAACGATGTGGATATTCAAGTGAAGATTACTGAAGGGTTGATTCGGAAAGTGTTGGTGTTTAAGGATAACAAGGATGATCCCAGAGATAGCAACGTATAGAAGTATCTTAGATTTTCTTACAAGGATTAGAGTGACGAAAGCGATAACAGATAGACACACGGCATATTTGTCACATGTGGAATATTTCTGGAATGCTACGGAATATAGTATTGACGAAATTGCCATTATATCAGCAGTAAAGATTAACGATGTGGATATTCAATTGAAGATTACTGAAGGGTTGATTCGGAAAGTGTTGGAGTTTAAGGATAACAAGGATGATCCAACATGCTTTACTGAACATATGGTTAAAGGATGTTTTTATAGGATGGGATATACAGGATTTGTGAATTCTGCTCCGTACAAGAAAGGAAATCTAAGTGCGCCGTTCAGATATCTTGCACACGTTATTATTCATGGAATGGGTCACAGGAAGGGTGGTTTTGATGACTTGGTGGATTATCAGATGTGCATGATTACTGCGCTAGTACTGAATCTTCCCTATAACTTTTCAAAAGTTATATATACTCAGATGATCCAAAACATTCAGAAGGAAAGATTTTTGCAGTATCCAAGATTTATACAGATGATGTTAGACTATTTACATCCGGACTTAAAGAAATCTCCAGACGATGTTCTTAAACTTGAGCATATGGATGTTCAATCATTACGAAAGATGAATGTGCATTTGAAGTCTGCTCCTGTTGCTAAACCGATGTTTGGTGCTATTCTGAATAAAGATTATATTTCACCCGCACCTGGTAAGTGGAGGAAGGATGATAGCGGTGACGATGAAGAGGAAGTTAAATCATTATCGTTGTTTGTGGCAAAGAGAAGTCCGTGGTTTGTAAAAGACGGAAATAAAGGTGGAAAAGCTACATACAAAGGGAGAAAGAGGAAAATTGCATCTACTGCTGAAAGTTCAGGGTTGAGGGATGAACCTGAAGTTGAAGAAACAGTTGAAAAGATGGCAGAAGAGATAGAACGTCAGGCTTTCAGAGCTGACAAGGCAGCTGAAGAAGTACTATCATCTAGTACTGATTCAGAAGATAGAAGAGCAGGAGAGAAGAAAAGAGCAGTGAAATTAGCAAAGAAACGTCAAGATGAGCTGAAACGCAAAGCTGAAGAGTGAAAGAGAAAAGCGACAGGCGAAGACGACACAACTTATGTTCCGTCTGAATCTGATCCTGAATCAGCATTTCATACTCCGGTCAAGAAAATGCAAAGAAGGATGAAACGATCTGCAGCTCGTATATCTCCGACTGTTAATCCAACCGAAGTTGTTGCTGAACAGAATACTGAAGAAAATGTGGAGGAACAAACACAAAATATTCAATCTCCACTACGTCATATGCATCCAGAGCCAAGTCAGCAACGAGTTGAACCAGAAATACCTCTGCAATAATCATCAGTTCATGAGCCAGAACAAGAACAACAACCAACACGCAACAACCTGAGTCAGAACCCGTTCAACAATCAATGCCTGATCCTGAACCAGTCCAGCAACCAGCGCCACAATAGTCAGCTCAACAAAAGTCTCACCCATCTCATGTTCAACAATCTCGTCCTACACCATAGTCGTTTAATTCACAAGCATTTTTTGACGAGATTAATTTAGACGATCTACCAGGAGGAGATGAGTTTTGTTTTGATGATCCTAGAATTGATGATTTGCAAAAACAGGTGACAGTGAATGTTGTGCGCATATCTGGATTACAAGAGTAGATAAACTTGTTAACAGCTGAGAAGTTTGAAATGCTTGAAAGAATTGGAGGATTAATTGTTGATAAGCAGCAACTAGAAGCGATGATGGCAAGTATTATTTCTGAAAATGAAAGATTACGTTTGCGAATGACAGAATATGAAGAAGAACGGTTGAGAAATAATCGTAGAATGGATGTGTTTGAGAAGATTCTTGAAAACAAGTTTGGTTTGAGTATATCTGCAGCGATGGATGAAATTGAACGTGCAGAAGCTAGGGAAAGAGTTGCAGAACGAGAATGATTGGCTAAACAACAATCTAATGCGTTAGGGAAAGGAAAAGGTAAGATAGTTGAGGATTCCGTGACTGAAGAAGCTGTGCCAGAAGCTGAATCTGGGCCAGTACAACGTTGGGATATTGTAGTATATGAAGAACCGAAGAATTTTATTCTGATTGGAAAGCCTATTGATGTGGATATAGCTTTTCTTGATATTTCACAAAGACATCGAGATTGGTTGATGAAGAGAAAGACAAGAAAAGACAGTAAAGAAATGGCTGAAGAAACAGAAAAAGATGCAGAAGCAGAGGATACTGAAGATGTTGATGTTGATGATCAAGATTCCAGTAGTTCGGATGGTAATGATGGTGATAATGTGGGAGGATCAGGTATTCATGTAATAGATTCAAATGTTAATGAATTAGTTGATCTTTCCGAGTATTTTGATGATTCTGCAAACCAAACTGCTGAAGAGGAAAGGATGAACAAATCTGATGCGACAGTAGGTGCTCAGCAGGCAGGAATTTTCACAGAGAATGTTACATCTTCTGTTCCTGTCGTGCAAAAGCCATTTGTATTATATCTTGAGCATGATATTGAGGAAGGGGAGTTTATTCATAGTTATTCAAAAGAAGAGATAGCAGAAATGCTCGGAATTAGCGAAGAGAAGTTCGATTTTTATTTTGAAGACGAACTAAATGAGAAAGATATTTTCGAACCGAATGCTTTTGTTTTTGAAGATATAGAGGATGCAAACGTATATGATAACGTTGTTGTGGAAAGTGATTCTGATGAAGATGCTAATGATGTCGTTCAGGGTACAGAAGATTTCCCAACGTTTATCGATTTATTTACAACAGAAAGCTCTGAGGTATTACAAAGGAAAGTATCGGAAGCTGTAAAAGAAGGAATAATTCCTGAGAAGATGTCTACAACTGAAATTATGGAACAAAAGAAGAAATGGTTTCGGAAGAGTTCAGCTGAGCGAAAGTTTAAAAGACCCCTAGCATTTTTCACCAGAGATGCTGATATTTCTTTAGGGGATATTTTGAGTTGGGGTTGGATTGAAGAACTAAATGTTTATGTGATTAAAAGAGAATTTGGTATCAATACTTTCGATATCTGCGCGACATCAAAACACTGCCTTATTGGGACATAAAGGAACTTGTGCGAACCAAGATGATAAATCTAAAGATGAAGTTCCATGATCAAAAGTTGTGGAGATTGATCAAGTTTGAAGCTAAGCATGGTTTTGTTCACTGGAAACCACATTATCCACGTCGCATTGTTAAAGAAGATCCAGTGACAAAGGAGAAAGATATTACTTTGATTGTGAAGAAACCATGGGTGTTGAAGAACATGCTGTTAATAAAAACGGAACAAGATTTTTATACGATCTTCAAGTGCTGGCATTATGATTCGAATACAGGTGAGGATGTTATATGTGTGCACCCAGATGAAGATTCGTGGAAGATTACAGAGGAATTAACCGAAGTCGTCATAGCACACAAAAGAATATATGGGCTGTGGCGAGGCATTCGAGTACTAGACCCCATGTGGCTAGTAAATTGTTCGAAGAAAGACATAGAATGTTTATTTTATAGCAAGATAAGTTTTGAAGAAAAGGATCAGGAGCAAGCATTTCAAAAGATCGTGAATGTGTGCTTTACGAATGATATTCATTCTGGATCGGATTGGAAAACAACCTGGAGAAAGCTTAAGAAGAAGGAGTTAAAGAAAATAGAAGAAAAAAAAGCTCGGATTGCTGAACGTTCAAGAATAGCATCGTTAAGGAGCTTTCAGTTTTTGAAGCGACGTCCTCTGACTGATCAAACGCCAATTGCTTCTGAGGAACGTCGAAAGCCGGTAAAGAGGTTCTTTGGGCGTTAAAGTCAAATCAAATTGAAGATTTTGATGATTATCCAGACTGCGGCAACATCCAAGGGGGAGTTTGTTGGTGCATAATGTCTATTGCCTACGTCTAGGATATATCTGTAATGTTTATAAAGTTTACAAGTTAATGTTTAATTGAGAAAATGTAAAGTTTATTTGTTTGTTCACTGTGATTCACACGAAACAGAAGCATGTTTCGTACAATTGAGTCACTCGTACGAAATACTATTTCGTACGAAACATAGATGTTTGTTTTTGGCACACACTTCGGTACGAGTCATGTCGACCTATAAATAGGGAAGTGTTGTGTTAGAGCTTAGTACGGATTTGTCAATTAGTACGGCGAAGCTCTGTCAGTTTGTTTACTTGCGTCTGTAACCTGAATGTCATTAATACATCAGAAGCAGTTAAACAGTAAGTTCTATCTTGTTTGTCATGTCTACCTCTCTAGCAATGAATTCCGCCTCTGCTAGTTGAGTGAGATCAGGTCAATTGCTCATTTCGGGAGCTCGATACCCGTTCACACATGGGGCGGTCGCGGGCCACGAGAGACCTGGCCTGGGTCTTTCACGGGCGCGAGAAAGGGTCTGCTGCAGAAAGTTGTTTGGCAGCCAAGCAAAACTCCACCAAACCATTAAATCGAAACCATGGCTTCCCAAACTGCCATGCCACGTTTTAGGACACTTGTAAGCTTCCTCTTACACCCCAAAACACCTGGCTTCACCTCCTTTGAGTTCTCCAACTATAAATAGGTGCTTAAGTTCACCATTCCAACTTGCACCTTTCTCATTTATTCACTCTTCTCCCTACTCTGGAAGTTTCTAGTAGAAAGGAGCATCCAACTTAGTTCTCTTGCATTCTAGGAACCTCTTGTAAGTGTTCCTTGCCCTTGCATTTTCGTTTATAGGCTTTTATAGCCAAAAGTCAAGTGTTTTGCGGAAAACGCTTTGGCTTTCGGTTAAGATCATTATGGTCCAGCCATTGTTCTAAATGAACATGGCTAAGTGATCATAATAAGGTAGATGTTAATCCCTATAAAGGGCACCTCCTGAAGATCACGTTTGCTAGACCAATTGACGGGTCAAAGTTATGATATTAAAAAGTCAAACATGCCATTTTTCGGAAAAATCATAAAATGATCTTATATTTGTTAGGAAACCTGTTTTGACACTTAAACAAGTTGTTAATAATTATTAGAACATGTAAGAACATATTCGGCTCGTCTATTTCAGTTCTAGGGTCGGTTCGCAACTGAAAGTCGTGAAATTTGACTTCTATTTTGACTTTCGATTCTGACCCGATTTAGATTAGTTACCTAATGATCTATAGTTGTATTATGATCATAAAGTAATGGTGCATAACCCTCTGAGGTTATATTACATGATCATAATCAGAATCCAAGTTTATGCGCAAGTTCCGTAATTACGCCACCTTTGACCAAAATGCCATTTTTGCATAAAATAAGGTTTTAAATAGTAATGAACTTGAAAATAAGTTTCCTACTGATATAATATTATAAGTAGGATTATTTGGGATGTTAAACCAAGTTATAAACTGAGTTTTCAAGCAAGTCCTTAAACTATGTCGATAAATGGCGATTTTAGCCCTTGTGGCTCATAAAATAGTTTTAATCAAATCTTTTCAAGGTAAATATTTTACCTAATGATATGTTATATTAAATAACATATCTAAGACATTTTAATCTGAACTTAACATCAGTTTTCGTGAAAATCGCATAAGGACGCCATTTTACGACATAAGCGCCATTTAAGCGCATAGTATGGTTTAAAACCATATTATTGACCAAGACTTTATACCTACTGATTTTAAAACTTATTTTAAACATATTTACAGTAGGTACATGCTATAAACTCAGAATCACAAATAATTTATAAACTATGTGTAAAATGACCAAAATGCCCCTTCGGTGCATAGTTTGGTCATAAAAGATAAATTACACATATAAATGGTATCCTACTGATATTATATCATAAAAAATTATTTTTCCAGAATATTTTTAATTATAAACTTAAATTATATTTAAGTTCCTTTTATACGGTATATAATTACCGAAATGCCCTTATGAGGCATAGTTTCGTTTTAAAACCTTAACAGGCATACAGGTTGATATCCTACTGAAACCTTAACTTATTTAAAGTATAACGGCATATAGAACTTGTCCATGACTTATTTGGTTACCCGATATCGCTTTTATGCATACGGTTAAGTATATATAACTATTTTATGAAAATTAACCGAAACGGGTTTAACCTTGTTGTTTAAGTTTCAAAATCCAGAATGTTTATAGTTTACCCATATTATACAAGTCAAGTACTTGTCGGGACTAAACTACATTCTATCTGATCATCGTTTAATCAAGCGTTATACGTAATGATCATATACACTATTCGGTTTATAAGACCGTTAGTATTTAATTGGCTAGCTTATGCCATAATCCAGACTAGAGCCTTCCCGGTAAATGTTATCTGCACTTGGTACTTTTGTATACGGCTGAGTTATTTAAAAATAAAAGAAGAAGACTAGCTCAGGTAAATACTCTCGACTTATTTTCCCTATATGGGTTTGGGATATGGTAAATTATTACCGCTTGGTCCAAAATGGGGTCAATCGAATGCCCGTTTGTGGCTAGTAAACCGCATATTTCGTTTGGTCAGTTTTGTTTGATAACTTAAACATCGGGGGTTAAATTACCGTGTCCTGGATATCCTCGGCTCAATACATTAGTTATTGGCCACAACCTTAGCACGAGGTGTAGGCATACACCTGTCAGATGCTCATATGCAAATTACCCAAGACGTTGGGGATAACTCCTTCGTGAGTTCTTAAGTGGTGTGTATTTAATCATGTCTCGGTTTCTGTCCCGGGCCCTGTATGTATTGACAAACATGTGATCTGATACAAGGTTGCAAGGTCAACTTTCCCAAGTTAATAAAAGATTTTGTGCCATTTTGCACTTAGAAACCATTTTAAAGTTTTCAAAATGAGTCAGTTGGGTGTATTTACCAGCGTAAGCTGATGTATCGTCAAAAGGCTATACTGCAGGTACAATACGAAATAGGCCGGAAGCTGCTCGGTAGTGAATAAGAGGATCTTGCAAATCCTTAGATCTGCCCTAAAGTCTGTTTTATATTGTTTCTTGTACATTTAAGTGATCCGCCTGTGGATCTTCTATTATGAGCCTTTATATTATTTTGTATTTTCTAACATTCGGTTTGTAATAGAAATTTTACTCCAAGACTTTCGTTGTGCCGTGTTTAATTGACCATGATGATTATCAACTGACGTCACGATACTCCCCACCCATGCCCACCGGTGTATGGATTTCGGATTGGAAATCGGGGGTGTGACATCATCATAGGGTCAGGGACCTGCGCTTCCAGGTTTAACTTGCCGTTGCGAAGGGTGCGCAAGGTTTGTTAGGCAACCTGCTGGTTTCAAGAATGGCGCACCATTGCACGTTGCGCGCAAGGTTATCCTTGTGATCTTTTGTCGTTATGAGGGTATGGTGCCTTGCGCAGACGTAGAGTTTTGGGACCGTACCCCTTCAAGTCCCCTAGTCCAGTGGTGCTCCTATGCGCATGTTGGCAAGTAGGTGGAGTGCTGACTATAAGAATTCATAAATGCGCGCTTATTTCAATGGCAAGAATTCAGTAAGGGACGAAGAAAACCTTTGTGTGGGGGAAATCTTTGCTCATGATCATGTCTTTGAAATTTGAACTTTCGTCATGCTGATGTTGCAAGCGAGTTGGTGAGAAAAAAGGTGAGTCGAAAGTGACTTTTGACAGCTGCAGCATGCTGTCAACAGTGCACCTTCTTTTTCATTAATGAATGGCAGAGAATGTACTAGCCACGCGCGCGTAGTGACCGTCAGTTATCCAGTTGCCCTCCATGTGTCAGACTCGGATTGGTTGTTTGGTCTGCCGAGGCGTCACGCTTCCCCATCGCATTAAATGCAATGGGTATAAATAGACGGATCTCTTAGGGTTAGAACTCACGCTTTCAAATATTCTTCTTGCTTTTCTTCTGAATTCTTCTCTTGAAATATTGTTCTCTCTTCTTTCTCTCTCGCGATTGATATGGCGACCCGTGGTCCAGAAAGTGCTTCTGCTAGTGAGGCTTCTACATCGTTGGTGGTGTTGAAGTGGACTCTAGCCAGTTTCCAATGGCTGGCCTCCGGATTCCAGTTCCCAAAGGACTGGGATGCCCGTATCCTTCTGAGGGTGATACCGCCGTCGACGCTCCTGCCGGCTATATCACCTTATTCTTTGATTTTTTCGCCGACAGCAACTTCCGGTTGCCGGCGAAGAAATTTTTTCTTGATGTTTTTGACCACTACCACTTCCACATCTCCCAACTCAATCCAATGGGGATTGTGAGAATAAAACATTTTGAGTTTTTATGCTGATCCATGGGTATTCACCCAACCGTTAACCGGTTCAGGGTGTTCTACCAGTTAAACTGCTCCCTGGGTTTCTACTCCTTACAGCACAGGATCAAGGTGAAGAAGATTTTGCACTCTCCGCCGGAGTCTTACCATGATTGGAAAAAAATTTTTACATAAAGGCTGGCGTTATTCCCCACCGTATGCACTTCCGGGGGGCGTAGGATATTCCAGTTGAGACATCCTCGATACCAACGAGGAGTCTTGGTACCAGGAGATAAAGGAGAACCCGGCGGTTCAGTTGCCGGAAAGTGCGCTAGTGGCTGCAGGTACGAGCCTTCTTTGGAAGCCCAATCACCGGAAGAAGTTGGTCTATATGGAGGAGGATAAGAGTAAGTACCCTTGTTTCATTCTTCCATTATTTCTTTGTTTCTCCTTGTGCGCGGACTAAAATTGTGCGCGCTTTTGTAGGGGTGGCGCTTTATATAGCGGCCTTTCAGAGGGAGAGGTGGCGGATGGAGAATGTCCCCTCGGCCCAAAGGAGTTAACGTGGTACGTGCAGATCCTTGGAAATTTTGAACTACCAAGGAGCGCAGACTTAGCGGCCCCTGCGCCTGAGAGTGGTAAGCCTTCATAGTTTAATTGTATATCTTCTAAGATTTCTTACTATGATGCGGCATGATGAAGGTGCGTTGATGAACTTGGGCGTTGGCTTGGATTCCAAGAAAAAGAAACGCGCGGGGCCAAGCGTTGTTTTGTGAAGAAGCCGTCGCAGCCCCGGGTAGACCCGCCCAAAGGTACGTCTTTTGTGCCAGACACTTGGAATGACTATGTAGTAGTCTCTGATTCCTTGGAGGATCTTGCGCCTGTAGGTCTGAGGAAGCCGAAGCCGGAGCCACAGGAGATGGCAGAGATTCTGTTTGACAACCCGGATGACCCCATCGACATGAAGTCAAGCCCTGAGCCTCTCAAGCGGAAGAGGGCTCCTTCGAAGGGTGATACTGCCGTGCAGCCTCCAAGAAGGCTGTGTGGAAGAAAATCATAGGGAAACGCGGGAATCTAGATGCGCTTGCCGCTAAACTTTCCCCGAGTAAACACTTTTGACTGTGTTTTATTTTTCTTCTTGCTTCACTTGTTTAACTGTCCATTATTCTGTAAGGAAAGGTGAGACACCTTTTGTCACCCCGATCGCTCCGGCCAGGCCCGTTGAGATATCTATGCCACCACCCGTGTTCGAGACGACGCAAGCATCCAGTGTGAGGGGTGGTGAGACCAGCACCGGCGCGGCGGAGGTACAGGTGGACGTAGAGGACGTGGTGCCTAAAGAGGAGGTGGCGGAAGAGGTGGTTGAAGGTGTTGAAGAAGTGGTGGTTGGTGGTGAACAGGTGGAAGGTGGTGAAGAGGTACCTCAGGGGGTTCACGCAGCAGAGCCAGCGCCCGGGGGTGAAGCCGGGGGATCTGGGGGGCGCCCTTCTGATGAAGGGTCCCTTATCCGCCCGGACGAAACCTCAGGTGACTATTACTACAGGTCATATTCTGATGGTCGCGCTGCGGAGATCCACTCCCCGTGTGGAAGTTGAGGCAGGGAGATAAGTTTAGTCACTGGCAGGCATGTCGTGAGTGGTTTTAGGGTGCCTTCCCCCCCAGCGAAGGTGCATGCGCGCAGAACAGAGCTATGAGCAAACCTATCGCGCGCACCTCCAATAAGCTTCTAGCTCCGCCTCCAACATGCATAAGATCATAAGGGAGTGGCGGAGCAGGCATCGGGACCAAGAGAGGTTCGAGGCTGCCAAGAAAGAGATGGTCCATGAGCGAGCCCAAGTGGCTGCGCAAAAATTAGAGCTGGAGGCTCAGAAGGCTAAATTTGCCGAAGCCTAGCGGACCGAAGAGTGGTCCATGTTGGGGTGGAAGAAGAAGGCGGAAGGCTCCGCTGCCACACTTGCGGAGGAGTGCAAGTTATGGAGGGAGGCCTATGAGAGGGACAATAACGAGAAAAAGTCATTAAGGGATGAGCTTGTGAGCCTGTGTGCTGAGGCTGCACGTTTGAAGAAGGAGAAAAAGGCGCCAAGGAGGCACGGTCGCACCGTGAACGAAGCGAGTAGAAAGAGGTAAAAACTGCTGCCCTTTATTTTATTTGATCAAGAGTTGTTTAGACTAACCTTGTTATTGCATGATCAGGTTGAGGCTTGCGCAGCACTAGAGAATGCTAAGAAAGATCTCCAAGCTGCCTCAGTCGAAAAAGCCGAACTGCAACGCAGGCACTTGGAGGATCTGGAGAATCTACGCTTGGCGGAGGCAAAGGTGGGCGCGAAGTGGAGAAATTGGAAAATTCTGAGGCGGCCCGCGCCACCGCTGAGAGTCTGCTGGAGCCCCTGACGAACAACATGCTGTGGATGCAACAACATGGAGTTGTCAATGTAAGTTCTCCGTTATTATTTTGATCACTTTATCTTGATTCTCATTCTATTTTCCTTGCATTGTGCAGATCACAACTTTATCTTGAACTTGGTAGAGTTGGACAAGTGAGAGTACAATCGTCTTCAACTACCGGTGATGGATCTTGTGAGAGAGGTGCTCCAGCATGACGATTATGTAGATCGCTTAAAAGACATATTTCAAGATGTTGCGGAAGTTGAAGAGAGTGAAGGGTAGGATAGTGTTGAATGCTTGTATGTTTATGTTGTTCTTGGATGTAATTGTACGCTGTGCTTGATGGTTGTACTATTCTTGTGATATGAAATGAATTTTTATCTGAAGTTATAATATTTGTGTGAACATAACAACTTTGTGTAGGTAGAGCGAATAAAACTGGTAATGAACTCGTGTATGAATGTCACATCTCATGCGCATACAATATGTAGTGAATTTTGTTCATGAGTCATGTTGTACCATGGTGTTTTCGCGTATAGCCAAAGTGGTTTCACACATTTGTAACAAAATATGTAGATAATTAAAACCATGCATTGATGTCTTGTATTTACATTAAGTCGTAAGATCCATGTACAGAATAGACAATAGGATCATAGGTTTTGCTAGTTTACTGCGCGAATATTGATGATTTGTGAAGCCTAAGACTTGAACAAGCTTAGGCTACATGTAGCACCGCCTTAGCTGTTGCGCATTCCTAGGAATGTTTGTGCCGTCCAAACGTTTGAGGGTGTATGCACCCTTTCCTAGGACTTCTTGGATTATGTAAGGGCCTTCCCACTTGGGCACGAGTTTTCCTGGACTTTCAGCATTGGACGCTTCATTGTCTCTCAAAACAAAATTGCCAGGTAGGAAGGTACAAATGCGGACTCGCGCATTGTAGTATTTCTCGAGCTTGGACTTGTATTTTGCTTCGTTGATTGTGGCGTTTTCACACCTTTCTACCAGGAGGTCCAAGTCGAGTCTGCGCTCTTCTTCATTATTCTGGTTCCGCATAGCCAGCATGCGTAGTGATGGGAGGCCTATTTCAGCAGGAATCACAGCCTCCGTCCCGTAAACCAGGCTGAACGGTGTTTCGCCAGTGCTGGTTTTTGGCATGGTTCGACGAGCCCAAAGGATACTTGGCAACTCATCTACCCAACCTCTCCGCGTCGTCCCTTGTCTTGTCTTGATCCCTTCAACTATACTTTTGTTAATGTTTTCCACTTGGTCGTTTCCTTGTGGATGCGCGACCGAAGTGAACACTTGTTCGATATGCATTTCTTTCATCCACCGTTGTAGTTCTTCAACAGAAAAATTGGGGCCGTTATAACTGACAATGCGCAAGGGTAACCCAAAGTGACAAATGATGTGCTCCTAAATGAATTTGTGAACTATCGTTGCTGTGGTGGATGCAAGGGGCTTTGCTCCGACCCACTTGGTAAAGTAATCGACGGTGACGATTATGAACTTTATGGCACCTGGGGCATCAGGGAAAGGTCCCACCATATCGATTTCCCATTGTTGAAAGGGTCATGATGTTATCACTGGATCAAGGGATTTTTGGGGCGCAACGTCTTAGGCGCTTTTCGTTGACATGATGCACATTTGCACAGCGTTTCGACTACATCTAAGTGCATGTCGAGCCAATAATAGCCAGCATTTATGATCTTTGCCACTACCATGCGCGGATGTAACACCTCGTAAAAATCGTGTCCAATAGTATAATGACACATGTTGTATTTTAAACTTAGTCTATTAAAGACTAATAAGGACTAAAGGTGTCAACATGATCAAACTGAGCCTCTGAGTGACTGGCCAATGTCAACATGCATAAATAACAGCCTCTGAGTGACTGATATGTCAACATGCTTAAATCCTTAGCCTCTGAGTGACTGATATGTCAACATGCTTAAAACTTGGCCTCTAAGTGACTGATATGTCAACATGCCCAGCCTCTGAGTTATATTGGAGTCAACATACTTATAATGAGCCTCTGAGTAATCCTTTACGAAGTCCTAACTCTAATACGTGCCATTTAATGGACGAGAGGGTTCAATTATGTAAATATGTAAAAGTTGGATAATGGAGGGAATAAAAGTGTCAACATGTTAATTTATACCTCTGAGTGACCTTTTAACGAACCGAGAGCTCGACAATGTCCGGGCATAATCCCGGGTATGCCAAGTATTGGCTACGGGAGGGCTAAATATGCCAAAAGGGTGTTTTAGAAGGTCTTTGGAGGGTTTAATAGTTAAGGGGCTGAATGTGACAAAATTGGAAAACTGACATGGGGCGCTCGCGGGGTGCGAGAGGCAAGGTTTGTGACTCTCGCGGGGCGCGAGAGGCCTGTATCTGTAGAATGTTTGCTTGGCCTCCACACATAAGTGCCAAAAACCATTTTCTCGAAACTATGGCTTCCCAAACAGCTATGCCATGTTTTGGGACACTTGTAAGCTTCCTCTTACACCCCTTAACACCTGCATCACATCCTTTGAGTTCTACAACTATAAATAGGTGTCCAAGTTCACCATTTGAACTTGCACCTTTCTTATTCATAACTCTTCTCCCTCCTCTAGAAGTTCTTAACTGAAAGGAGCATCCAACTTAGTTCTCTTGCATTCTAGGAACCTCTTGTAAGTGTTCATTCCTTGTGCATTTCCGTTTATAGGCTTTTATAGCCAAAAGTCAAGCGTTTTACGGAAAACGCTTTGACTTTCGGTTAAGACCATTATGGTCTAGCCATTTTTCGTAAAGAATATGGCTAAGTAATCGTAATAAGGTAGGTTTTAGTCCCTATAAAGGGCACCTCCTGAAGATCACATTTGCTAGACCAATTAACGGGTCAAAGTTATGATATTAAAAAGTCAAACAGGCCATTTTTCGGAAAAATCATAAATTGATCTTATATATGTTATGAAACTTGTTTTGACACTTAAACAAGTTGGTAATAATTATTAGAACATGTAAGAACATGTTCGACTCGTCAATTTCAGTTCTAGGGTCGGTTCGCAACCGAAAGTCGCAAAGTTTGACTTCTGCTTTGACTTTCGATTCTGACCCGATTTAGATTAGTTAGCTACTGATCTAAAGTTGCATTATGATCGTAATATAATGTAGCATAACCCTCTGAGTTTATATTACATGATCATAATCAGAATCTGAGTTTATGCGCAAGTTCTATAATTATGCCATTTGTAACTAAAATGCCCTTTTTGCATAAATTAAGGTTTTAATGATAATGAACTTGAAAATAAGTTTCCTACTAATATAATATTATAACTAGGATTATTTGGGATGTCAAACCAGATTATAAACTGAGTTTACAAGCAGGTCCTTGAATTATGTTGGTAAATGACGATTGAGCCCTTGTGGTTCATAAAATGGTTTTAATCAAATCTTTTCAAGGTAAATCTTTTACCTACTGATAGGTAATATTAAATAACATATCTAAGACATTTAATATAACCTTAACATCAGTTTTCATTAAACATCGTATAAAACGTCATTTTACGACATAAGCGCCGTTTCGGCGCATAGTATGGTTTTAAACCATATTATTTGACCAAGACTTGTTACCTACTGATTTTAAAACTTATTAAAACTTATTTACAGTAGTTACATGTTATAAACTCATAATCTCAAATAACTAATAAACTTTGTGTAAAATGACCAAAATGTCCCTTCGGTGCATAGTTTGGTCATAAAAGATAATTTGTACATATAATTGACATCCTACTGATATTATATCATAAATAAATCATTTTTTCTAGAACACTTATGGTTATAACATTAAGTTATAATCAAGTTCCTTTTTATACGATATGAAATTACGAAAATGCCCTTATAAGGCATAATTTCATTTTAAAATCTTAAAGGGCATATAAGTTGATATCCTACTGATATTACAACTTATTTAAAATATAATGGCATATAGAACTTGTCCATGACTTATCTGGTTACCCGATATCGCTTATGCATATGGTTAAGTATATGTAACTAGTTTACGAAAACTTAACCGAAACGGGTTTAACCTTATTATTTTAATCTCAAAATCCAGAATGATAATTGTTTACCCATATTATGCAAGTCAAAGTACTTGTCAGGTTTAAACTACATTCTATCCAAACATCGTTTAATCAAGCGTTATACGTTTTGATCATGTACACTACTCGGTCTAAGTTATGACTTAAATAAAGACGTATTTAATTGGTTAGCTTATGCCATAATCCAGACTAGAGCCTTGCAGGTAAATGCTATCTACACTTAGTACTTTTGTATACGACTGAGTTATTGAAATTAAATGAAAACTAGCTCAGGTAAATACTCTTGACTTATTTTCCCAATACGGGCTTGGGATACGGTAAATTATTACCGCTTGGTCAGAAATGGGATAAATCAAATGCCGGATTGGGGCTAGTAAATCCGCATATTCCGTTTTAATCAGTTTTGTTTGATAACTTAAACATCGGGGGTTAAATTACCGTGTCCTTGATATCCTCGGCTTATTACATTAGATAATGGCCACGACCTTAGCGTGGGGTGTAGACATACACCTGACAGACGCTAAATTGCAAATTACCTAAGACGTTGGGGATAACTCCTCTGTGATTCTAAGTGGTGTGTATTTAATCATGTCTCGGTCTCTGTACTGGGCCCTGTATGTATGGACAAACATGTGAATCTGTTAACAAGGTTACAAAGTAACTTTCCCAAGTTATAAAATATTTGTGCCTTGTGCACTTAAATCTAATTTCTAAAATGTTTTCAAAATGAGTCAGTCGGGTGTATTTACCAGTGAAAGCTGACGTATCGTCCAAAGACTGCTCGGTAGTGACTAAGAGGATCTTGCAAATCCTTAGATCTGCCCTAAAGTCTGTTTTATATTCTTTTGGTACATTTTATGATCCGCCTGTTGATCTTCTATTACGAGCCTGTATATTATTTTGTATTTCAAACATTTGGTTTGTAATAGTAATTTTACTTCAAGACTTCTGCTGTGCCGTGTTTAATTGACTATGATGTTATCAACTGACGTCACGATACTCCCCACCCAGGCCCACCGGTGTATGGATTTGGGATAGGAAATCCGGGGTGTGACAGGTTGGTATCAGAGCCAAGGTTTGAGAGAATTAAACACTAACCTTTTGTGTTTAATCTCAAACTTACACGAGCACATTCCTTAGACTTCCGAGTCTAGGCATTGACCTAGGACTACTCATTTCATTATTAAGTTATTAGTATTGTTTTTGAATTGATTTTTTACAGGAAAATGCCGCAACGTGTACGAGGAAGAGGAAAAGAACCCATGAGGGGAGGACCATCAGGACACATCCCTTCACATCCCCATCACCCGAACCCCTATGAGGA
Source organism: Scalesia atractyloides (assembly GCA_947069175.1). Taxonomy (NCBI): domain Eukaryota; kingdom Viridiplantae; phylum Streptophyta; class Magnoliopsida; order Asterales; family Asteraceae; genus Scalesia; species Scalesia atractyloides. The sequence continues at coordinate 37,064,792 of CAMTDV010000008.1, read as the reverse complement.
CTCAGGAGATTCATGGCCATTTGCCCAACATTCGCCTACCCACACTCAAAGTTCTTACCACTCGTACCATTTGCACCACTCTCACCACTCCCATCACTCTCATCATTCTTACCAGGATGAGTTTAATCCAAACCAATACTTTAACACACCCCCAGCTGATCAGAATCAGTTGGATCAACCAAACCCCATGGACGAGGACTCCGACGCAGAGATGGCACGATCGGGATCGCACACGCATCCCATAGAAATTTCAAGCGATTCGAACTCTTTTGCCTGATTGCCTTACCAAGGTCCTAATGAGTGGGACCAATATTGGAACCAATTTACCTTCGCCAATACTCCTTCCCATCACTCCCAACCACCTCCCGTGCAAGAAGATGTGCACATGGAACCGATGGAACAACCTCAATCGCCACCGAGACCGTGAAGGAGGAAAAGAGGAGCACGTATGTCGGTACGTGCGGGCCAACAGTCGGGTTCGCTACCACCTTTGCCCAAACCTTACCCAACCATTCAAGAGGACCCACAAATGGGTGGACCCTCTAACACCTCACCTATGGTGGAACCAACCCCAACACCTACAGTTCAACCAACACCATTGGGTTATAGTAACCCAATCCCCACATATCCAGACACATCTGGATATGGTCCTTTTAACCCGTCTACACCAGTAGACTATTAAGCATGGTCGTATGACCCTTACATGCAAGCGGTGATGCATAACACACTTTATCCGTCTCCTTTCCCACCTTCTTATCCACCGACTGGATATCCAACTTATGGGTACCAGTATCCAGTTATGCCACAACCACAACCTCCGCCACCACTTGAGGCCATTAACGAAGCCTTAGAAAGAATGAAAGAAATGCAACAACAAGCGGAGAAAACGGAGAAGAAGACGAACAAGTTCTTCAAGAAACTCTCCAAACTAGTTAATGGAAAGAAGGACAAGTGAAATCTCTGCTAATATATGTTAGTCCCTGTGAGGACATTGTTTTTTCTTTAGTCCCTGCGTGGACATTTTGTTTTCAGTAGTCCTTGCATGGACAATTTATTTCTTTCTAGTATTGTAACTTCTATTGAAATTTAATGAAGTATTTTGGAATTATATATATATATATATATGTATTCATTCTCTTCAAACGAGCGTCTCGATTTTACTCGAAATTATGCTCTGTGATATAATTCCAAAAAGATCTTAATGGTTTTGATTAGCCAAGTGGAACAGACCACATATTTGGCCAATTTATAAATGATAGTTAAGTACGAAGGGGTCTTCTATCATGATAGTTAAGGGAGTTATCCTTCTATCCAGAGGTGGTGAACTTAAGTTCAAGCCTCCAAGTCATTAAGGTCAATGCGACTGGGACTATTAATCAACCATTAAGGTTCTCTTATGTTAACATTCAAGTAATGTTAATACTCATGGTAGTGTGACTTGAGGAATCACACTAGCCTTCAAGGTAAAGGACTATGTCCTTACCTTATATAGCCTAAATGATCAAAATTGATCCCGGCTAATATCATCAATGCGATGATTAAACATCCATTAGTGATGTATTGCCCTTGGGGCTATGATTAAACATCCATTAGTGATGTATTGCCCTTAGGGCTATGATTAAACATCCATTAGTGATGTATTGCCCTTGGGGCTATAATTAAACATCCATTAGTGATGTATTGCCCTTGGGGCTATGATTAAACATCCATTAGTGCAGGCCTATGTGCCATATTTTTATGTCTATTAGTGACAGGCCTATGTGCCATATTTTATGTCCATTAGTGAAAGGCCTATGTGCCATATTTTATGTCCTTCGTGACAAGCTTAAGAGCTAAATATAATTGTCAATTACGACAATGACAGTTTTGATAACGCGATCCACTGTCTAATAATATATGGACTACGTCCAGATTGTAATTTGCCTATGATGGTCCGACCTAGGCCAAATATAGATATGTTAAGCCTAAGAGTTGTGATGTTATTCACACTAGCTTAAGTAGGCTTTGGATTGTTATATTCACTGTATAAAGCCAATATGGTTGATATACCATGTCTAAATGAAGTTTTATTGGTATATAGAACCAAAGCTCAAAAGATGGACAACTCAAATGAGGCGTAAAGTAGCCACCGAGATATTGACTCAAACAAGGCCGTAAACAGAGATACTGATAATAATAATTTTCAAGCTCGCGTTGATGCGGCTGTTGAAAAGACTATGCGAAAGGCTATAGAAAAGCTTAGAGAGTCAAGTGCTACTCGCTCTAGACCATTATCGATTACCCCATCCTTAGCTCATAAGGAGAGCTCCGTTCACTCTTCGAATGCGAAGAGTGAACCAAAGAAAACAGATTTTGCTGAAAGGTCCCGTTCTATTAAAGACGGATGTACCTATAAGTATTTCGTATCCTACAAGCCCCGAGACTTTAATGGCGAAAAAGGAGCTGTGGAAGCCCTAAAGTGGCTAGACGAGATGGAAACAATCGTAGATATCAGCAGCTGAGCTGATAAGGATGTGGTCAAGTATGTATCACAGTCCTTTAAGGGCGATGCCTTAATCTGGTGGAAAGCCATGATCCAGTCTACTTGTAAAGTACACCTGTATAATTTGGGATGGTCTAAGTTTGTAGACCTTGTTAAGGAAACTTACTGCCCACCACATGAGGTGGAGAAACTAGAGACAGACTTTTTGTCTCTTTCAATGAAAAACCTAGATTGTCGGAAGTACGTTTCTGACTTTAACTCCCTATCTAGGTTAGTTTCCTATCTGATCACCCCTGAAACCAAACGCATTGCGCGTTTTATCAATGGGTTAGCTCCTGAAATTAAGGGTATGGTAAAAGCTGCTCAGCCTAGTTTATAGGTCCGCTGTTGACCTGTCCCTATCCCTCACCCTTGATCTAGTGAGGCAAAAGTTAGTTAAGTCTGAAACTGATGGGAAAAGAAAGAGAGAAGATCACAACTCCCAAAGGTTTAATAAGAAGAATAAAGGGAGATTTGGGTTCAAAAGGAACCAAGACAAGTCGGCTGTGACGCCAACATGCAAGACTTGCAACCGCAGGCACTGGGGACAATGTAATTATGGTCCACCAACCAAACCCTATGGTATTTGTAAGAGAAAGGGGCATAAGACCCTAGAATGCAAAGATCTTAAGGATGTTGTTTGCTACATCTGCAATGAAAAATGGTGTATTAAGACTAACTGCCCTAAGATCCTTAAGAATAATAATGCAAAGCCTGGAGAGACTAAGAATGGGAATGCTCGAGCCTTTCAGATGACTGCAAGAGAGGCTGTTAATGACAACAATGTCATAATAGGTACATTCCTCATTAACAATATTTATGCTAGAGTTCTTTTCGATTCGGGTGCAGATAAATAATTTGTTGATCATAAGTTTAGTAAACTATTAAACTTACCCATAAGAACTCTAGATAAAACTTATGAGATAGAACTTGCTGATGGAAGTTTAGAAACAACATCTTCCATTCTTGATGGAGGTTTCATATCCATTAAGAATCATTCCATTCCTATCCCTCTTTTGCCAATGAAATTGGCGGGGTTCGATATAGTTTTAGGCATGGGTTGGTTATCTCGTAACCAAGCCCGCATTTCCTGTGATACGAAACTCATCGAAATTAAAACCCCATCTGGTGAAATGATCACCATCCCTGGAGACTCACACTATGGATTGTCAGACCAGGTGTCATTATTTAAGGCATCCAAGTGTTTGAGGAAAGGTTGTGTCATTTACATGGCACAAGTTAGTATTAATGAGCCTAAGCCGAATATTGAAGACATACCGGTTATCTCGGAGTATTCTGATGTTTTCCCCTAGGAATTACTAGGCCTACCTCCAGATAGGCAAGTGGAGTTTAGAATTGATATCCTGCCAGGATCAGCACCTGTTGCCAGAGCTCCATATAGGCTAGCACCAACAGAAATGAAGGAGTTGAGGGCTCAATTAGATGAACTCTTAGAGAAAGGCTTTATAAAGCCTAGTTCCTCGCCTTGGGGAGCTCCTATCCTCTTCGTTAAGAAGAAGGACGGTTCAATGCGGATGTGCATTGACTATCGAGAGCTAAACAAGTTAACAATCAAGAACCGTTGTCCATTGCCCAGGATCGACAATTTATTCGACCAACTTCAAGGGGCTACTTACTTCTCTAAGATTGATCTGAGATCCGGATATCACCAGCTGAAGGTTAGGAGTGAGGATGTTCCTAAGACAGCCTTCAGGACCCGATATGGTCATTTTGAATTCTTGGTGATGCCTTTTGGGCTCACAAATGCACCTGCAGCATTCATGGATCTCATGAATAGAGTCTGCAAGCCACAACTGGATAAGTTTGTCATTGTCTTCTTAGAAGACATACTTATTTATTCTCGTAATCAAGTTGATCATGAGAAACATCTTCGGTGCATCTTAGAGCTACTAAGACAAGAGAAGCTTTATGCTAAATTCTCTAAATGTGAGTTTTGGCTTAGAGAAGTCCAATTTCTTGGACACATGGTAAGTGAGCGTGGTATCCAAGTAGATCCTGCGAAAATTGAGGCCATAATGAATTGGGAAGTGCCCAAGACCCCAACGGAGATTCGTAGTTTCCTAGGATTGGCTGGATACGATAGGAGGTTCATTGAGAACTTTTCAAGAATAGCCACTCCTTTGACTACCCTGACCAAGCTGAGCAATGCTCCAGTGTTATCTCTAATAGAAGGTATCGAGGATTTTGTAGTTTATTATGATGCTTTGCACACCGGCATGGGCTGTGTGCTAATACAAAAAGGCAAAGTGGTTGCCTATGCATCGCGACAATTAAAGGTGCACGACAGAAATTACACCACCCATGATTTGGAATTGGGTGTCGTTGTATTTGCACTAAAGCTATGGAGGCATTACTTATATGGCACCAAGTGTATTATATACACAGGACATAAAAGTCTCCAGCATTTGTTCAATCAGAAAGAATTGAACATACGACAACGCCAATGGATGGAAACACTTAATGATTATGATTGCGAGATTCACTACCATCCAGGCAAGGCAAATGTAGTTGCTGATGCCTTAAGTCGCAAGGAACGTGTTAAACCTATAAGGATTAACGCCAAGAGCATTGAGCACAGAAATAGCTTAAGTGAGAAGCTATTAGATGCGCAAAAGAAAGCTCTATTACAAGCTAATGCTCCTAATGAAGGATTAGGCGGAACTGTTGATCAGTTAACGCCTGGAAAGGATGGAATCCTTAGATTTAATGATAGAATTTGGGTTCCAATCCTTGGAGGACTTAGAGATCTAATCCTCCAAGAAGCGCACAACACAAGATATTCAGTTCACCTAGGTGGTGATAAAATGTATCAAGATCTGAAGAAGAATTATTGGTGGATGGGTTTGAAGAAATCCATAGCCACTTATGTAGCTAAGTGTCTGACGTGTTCGCAAGTTAAGGCCGAACATCAGAAACTGTCAGGACTTCTACAACAATTGGAAATTCCCACATGGAAATGGGAAATGGTAACTATGGATTTGATTACCAAGTTACCCAAGACCAAAAGTGGAAACGACAGTATTTGGGTCATAGTGGATAGGCTGACCAAGTCAGCACACTTCTTGCCAATAAAGGAAACGTATAATTCAGATAAATTGGCTAAGTTATATGTGGACAAGATTGTGTCCCTACACGGTGTGCCGGTATCTATTGTATCTGATAGAGATACTAGATATACCTCTCACTTTTGGAAAAGTTTCCAACAATCTTTAGGCACAAGATTAAACTTTAGTACGGCTTACCATCCGCAGACTGATGGTCTAAGTGAGCGTACTATTCAAACATTGGAAGAAATGCTTAGGGCATGTGTGATTGATTTAGGTGGAAGTTGGGATGACCACTTACCCCTAATAGAATTCTCCTACATTAATAGTTATCATACAAGCATCAAGGTTGATCCTTTTGAGGCCTTGTATGGGAGAAAATGTAGAATGCCCGTGTGTTGGGCAGAAGTTGGGGAAGCCCAATTATCAGGACCGGAGATTTTCCTGGACACCACGGAAAAGATTGGGCAAATCCATGATCATCTCAAAGCTGCCAGGGATAGGCAGAAGAGCTATGCTGACAAGAGGCGTAAACCTCTTAAGTTCCAAGTAAGGGACAAAGTTATGCTAAAGGTATCACCGTGGAAAGGTGTGATGCGCTTCGGAAAGAAGGGCAAGTTAAGCCCAAGATATATAGGACCATTCGAGATAGTCGAATGTGTCGGCACGTAGCTTATAAGCTTAGATTGCCAGAGGAGCTAAATGGAATCCATGATGTGTTCCACATTAGTAATCTTAAGAAATGTCTAGCCGATGAGTCGCTAGCAACGTCACATAAGGATGTGCAAATTAATGAAAACCTGAGGTTCGTTGAGAAACCAATTTCGATCGAGGATTGACAGGTTAAGAAGCTCCAAAGGAAAATGATACCTATAGTAAAGGTTTAGTAGGACGCCTTTAGAGGTCCCGAATATTCATGGGAGGTTGAGTCCACTATGCGACAAAAGTACTCCCATCTTTTTGAATAAAAATCTCGAGGTCGAGATTTCTTTTAAAGGGGTGAGGATGTAACACATCGTAAAAATCGTGTCCAATAGTATAATGACACATGTTGTATTTTAAACTTAGTCTATTAAAGACTAATAAGGACTAAAGGTGTCAACATCCTCAAACTGAGACTCTGAGTGGCTGGCCGATGTCAACATGCATAAATAACAGCCTCTGAGTGACTGATATGTCAACATGCTTAAATCATTAGCCTCTGAGTGACTGATATGTCAACATGCTTAAAACTTGGCCTCTAAGTGACTGATATGTCAACATGCCCAGCCTCTGAGTGATATCGGAGTCAAAATACTTATAATGAGCCTCTAAGTGATCCTTTACGAAGTCCTAACTCTAAGACGTGCCATTTGATGGACAAGAGGGTTCAATTCTGTAAATATGTGAAAGTTGGATAATGGAGGGACTAAAAGTGTCAACATGTTAATTTATACCTCTGAGTGACCTTTTAACGAACCAAGAGCTCGACAATGTCCGGGCATAATCCCGGGTATGCCAAGTATTGGCTACGGAGGGCTAAATATGCCAAAAGGGTGTTTTAGAAGGTCTTTGGAGGGTTTAATAGTTGAGGGGCTAAATGTGACAAAATTGGAAATCTGACTTGGGGCGCGAGAGGCAAGGCTTGTGCCTCTTGCGGGGCGCGAGAGGCCCGTGTCTGCAGAAAGTTTGCTTGGCCTCCACACATAAGTGCAAAAAACCATTTTCTCAAAACCATGGCTTCCCAAACAGCTATGCCACGTTTTGGGACACTTGTAAGCTTCGTCTTACACCCCTTAATACCTGCATCACCTCCTTTGAGTTCTCCAACTATAAATAGGTACCCAAGTTCACCATTTGAACTTGCACATTTCTTATTCATAACTCTTCTCCCTCCTCTGGAAGTTCCTAACTGAAAGGAGAATCCAACTTCGTTCTCTTGCATTCTAGGAACCTCTTGTAAGCGTTCATTCCTTGTGCATTTTCGTTTATAGGCTTTTATAGCCAAAAGTCAAGCGTTACACGGAAAACGCTTTGACTTTCGGTTAAGACCATTATGGTCTAGCCATTTTTCGTAACGAACATGGCTAAGTAATTGTAATAAGGTAGGTTTTAGTCCCTATAAAGGGCACCTCCTGAAGATCACATTTGCTAGACCAATTGACGGGTCAAAGTTATGATATTAAAAAGTCAAACAGGCCATTTTTCGGAAAAATCATAAATTGATCTTATATATGTTATGAAACTTGTTTTGACACTTAAACAAGTTGGTAGTAATTATTAGAACATGTAAGAACATGTTCGACTCGTCAATTTCAGTTCTAGGGTCGGTTCGCTGTCGAAAGTCGCAAAGTTTGACTTTTGCTTTGACTTTCGATTCTGACCCGATTTAGATTAGTTAGCTACTGATCTTAAGTTTCTTTATGATCGTAATATAATGTAGCATAACCCTCTGAGGTTATATTACATGATCATAATCAGAATCTGAGTTTATGCGCAAGTTCCATAATTATGCCATTTTTTAACTAAAATACCCTTTTTTGCATAAATCAAGGTTTTAATGATAATGAACTTGAAAATAAGTTTCCTACTGATATAATATTATAAGTAGGATTATTTGGGATGTCAAACCAGATTATAAACTGATTTTACAAGCAGGTCCTTGAGTTATGTCGATAAATGACGATTTAGCCTTTGTGGCTCATAAAATGGTTTTAATCAAATATTTTCAAGGTAAATCTTTTATGTCACACCCCGGATTTCCAACCTAAATCCATACACCGGTGGGCCCGGGTGGGGAGTATTGTGACGTCAGTTGATAACATCATAGTCACTTAAACATGGCACAGAGGAAGTCTTGGAGTAAAATTACTATTACAAACCAAATGTTCAAAATAAAATAATATACAGGCTCGTAATAGAAGATCCACAGGAGGATCATAAAATGTACTAAGAAAGAATATAAAACAGACTTTAGGGCAGATCTAAGGATTTGCAAAATCCTCTTAATCACTATCGAGCAGCTTCCGGCCTATTTCGTATTGTACCTGCTATTTAGCCTTTGGACGATACTTCAACTTTCGCTGGTAAATACACTCAACTGACTCATTTTGAAAATATTTTAAAATGATTTTAAGTGCACAGTGCACAAAATATTTTATAACTTGGGAAAGTTACTTTGTAACCTTGTTAACAGATTCACATGTTTGTCCATACATACAGGGCCCAGTACAGACACCGAGACATGATTAAATACACACCACTTAGAACTCACAGAGGAGTTAACCCCAACGTCTTGGGTAATTTGCATTTGAGCGTCTGTCAGGTGTATGCCTACACCCCGCGCTAAGGTCGTGGCCATTAACTAATCTAATGAGCTGAGGATATTCAGGACACGTTAATTTAACCCCCGATGTTTAAGTTAGCAAACAAAACTGACTAAAATAGAATATGTGGATTTAATAGCCACAATCTGGCATTCGATTGATCTCATTTCTGACCAAGCGGTAATAGTTTACCGTATCCCAAGCCCGTATAGGGAAAATAAGTCGAGAGTATTTACCTGAGTTAGTCTTCTTTTAATTTCAATAGCTCAGCCGTATACAAAAGTACTTAATGCAGATAGCATTTACCGGCAAGGCTCTAGTCTGGATTATGGCATAAGCTAACTAATTAATACTAACGGTCTCTATTTAAGTCATAGACTTAGACCGAGTAGTGTACATGATCAAAACGTGTAACGCTTGATTAAAAGATGATTGGATAGAATGTAGTTTAAACCCGACAAGTACTTTGACTTGCATAATATGGGTAAACAATTAACATTCTGGATTTTGAGATTAAAATAATAAGGTTAAACCCGTTTTGGTTAAATTCCGTAATCTAGTTACGTATAACCAATCGTACGCTTATAAGAAATAATGGGTAACCGGATAAGTCATGGACAAGTTTTATATGCCATTATATTTTAAATAAGTTAAAATATCAGTAGGATATCAACTTATATGCCCGTTAAGGTTTTAAAACGAAACTACGCCTCATAAGGGCATTTCGGTAATTTCATACCGTATAAAAGAAACTTGAGTATAATTTAGTATTATAATTATAAATACTCTGAAAAATAAATTATTTATGATATAATATCAGTAGGATATCAATTATATGTGTAATGTATCTTTTATGACCAAACTATGCACCGAAGGGGCATTTTGGTCATTTTACACATAGTTTATAAATTATTTGGGATTCTGAGTTTATAACATGTCCCTACTGTAAATATGTTTAAAATAAGTTTTAAAATCAGTAGGTATCAAGTTTTGGTCAAATAATATGTTTTAAAACCATACTATGTGCCGAAACTGCGCCTATGTCGTCAAATAACGTTTTATGAGATGTTTAATGAAAACTAATGTTAAGGTCAGATTAAAATGTTTTAAATATGTTATTTAATATAACATATCAGTAGGTAAATGATTTACCTTGAAAAGATTTGATTAAAACCATTTTATGAGCCATAGTGGCTAAAATCGTCATTTATCGACATAGTTTAAGGACCTGCTTGAAAACTCAGTTTATAACTTGGTTTAACATTCCAAATAATCCTACTTATAATATTATATCAGTAGGAAACTTGTTTTAGAGTTCATTATCATTAAAACCTTGATTTATGCAAAAAGGGCATTTTAGTCAAAAATGGCATAATTATGGAACTTGCGTATAAACGTAGATTCTGATTATGATCATGTAATATAACCTCAGAGGGTTTTGCTACATTATATTACTATCACAATGCAACTTTAGATCAGTGGATAACTAATCAAAATCGGGTCAGAATCGAAAATCAAAGAAGAAGTCAAACTTCGTGACTTTCGGTTGCGAACCGACCCTAGAACTGAAATTGACGACCCGAACATGTTCATACATGTTCTAATAATTATTACCAACTTGTTTAAGTATCAAAACTGGTTTCATAATATATATAAGATCAATTTATAATTTTTCCGAAAAATGGCCTGTTTGACTTTTTAATATCATAACTTTGACCCGTCATTTGGTCTAGCAAACGTGATCTTCAAGAGGTGCCCTTTATAGGGATTAACACCTACCTTGATCACTTAGCTATGTTCATTTCGAACAATGGCTGGACCATAATGGTCTTAACCGAAAGTCAAAGCATTTTCCGTAAAATGCTTGACTTTTGGCTATAAAAGCCTATAAACGAAAATGCACAACGAATGAACACTTACCAATGATTCCTATGGTGCAAAAGAACTAGTTTGGATGCTCCTTTCAGCTAGGAACTTCAAGAGGAGGGAGAAGAGTGTATGAATGAGAAAGGTGCAAGTTGAAATGGTGAACTTAAGCACCTATTTATAGTTGGAGAACTCAAAGGAGGTGATGCCGGGTGTTTAGGGGTGTAAGAGGAAGCTTACAAGTGTCCCAAAATGTGGCATAGCTGTTTGAAAGACCATGGTTTCAAATTCATGGTTTTTGGAGCTTTGTTTGGAGACCAAGAAAAACTTTCTGCAGCAGAGGGCTTCTCGGGCCCCGCGAGAGACACAGGTCTGGTCTCTCGCGACCCGCGACCGGCCCTTGGCCAGTTTCAAGTTTTGACACTTTTAGCCCCTTAAATTTTAGAATCCTCTAAACCTTTCTAAAACACATTTTTGGCATATTTAGCCCTCCGTAGCCAATATTTGGCGTACCTGGGATTATGCCCGAACATTGTCGAGCTCTCGATTCGTTAACATGTTGACACTTTTAATCCCTTCAATATCCAACTTTCACATATATACTAAATTGAACCCTCTCGTCCAACCATTGGCACGTATGAGAGTTAGGACTCTACAAAGGATCACTCAGATGCTTATTATAAGCATGTTGACTCCGATGTCACTCAGAGGCCAAATTTCAAGCATGTTGACATATCAGTCATTCAGAGGCTAATGATTTAAGCATGTTGACATATGAGTCACTCAGAGGCTGTTATTTATGCATGTGGACATCGGACCGTCACTCAGAGGCTCCGTTTAAGCATGTTGACGCCTTTAGTCCTTATTGGTCTTTGATAGACTATATTTTAAAAGACAACTCGTGTCACTATATTATTGGACACGATTTTACAGGGTGTTACATCCTCACCTCCTTAAAAGAAATCTCGACTCGAGATTTTATTCAAAAAGATAGGGGTACTTTTGTCCGTAGTGGACTCAACCTCCCATGTATACTCAGGACCTCTAAAAGCGTCCCACTTAACCTTTACCATAGGTATCATCTTTCTTCGGAGCCTCTTAACCTGTCGATCCTCGATCGAAATTGGTTTCTCAACAAACCTCAGGTTTTCATCAATTTGCACATCCTTGTGTGACATTGCTAGCGACTCATCGGCTAGAAATTTCTTAAGATTTGATATGTGGAATACATCATGGATTCCACTAAGCTCCTCTGGCAACCTGAGCTTATAAGCTACAGTGCCGACGCATTCGATTATTTTGAATGGTCCTATATATCTTGGGCTTAACTTGCCCTTCTTTCCGAAGTGCATCACACCTTTCCAGGGTGATACCTTTAGCATGACTTTGTCCCCTATTTGGAACTTACGAGGTTTACGCCTCTTGTCAGCATAGCTCTTCTACCTATCCCTGGTAGCTTTGAGATGATCACGGATTTGCACAATCTTTTCCATGGTCTCCAGGACAATCTCTGGTCCTGATAGTTGGGCTTCTCCAACTTTTTCCCAACACACGGGCGTTCTAGACTTTCTCCCATATAAGGCCTCAAAAGGAGCAGCCATAATGCTAGTATGATAACTGTTATTGTAGGAGAATTCTATTAGGGGTAAGTGGTCATACCAACTTCCACCTAAATCGATCACACATGCCCTAAGCATTTCTTCCAATGTTTGAATAGTACGCTCACTTTGACCATCAGTCTGCGGATGGTAAGCCGTACTAAAATTTAATCGTGTGCCTAAAGATTGTTGGAAACTTTTCCAAAAGTGAGAGGTATATCTAGTATCTCTATCAGATACAATAGATACCGGCACACCGTGTAGGGACACAATCTTGTCCACATACAACTTAGCCAATTTATCTGAATTATACGTTTCCTTTATTGGCAAGAAGTGTGCTGACTTGGTCAGCATATCCACTATGACCCAAATACTGTCGTTTCCACTTTTGGTCTTGGGTAACTTGGTAATCACATCCATAGTTACCATTTCCCATTTCCATGTGGGAATTTCCAATTGTTGTAGAAGTCCTGACAGTTTCTGATGTTCGGCCTTAACTTGCGAACACGTCAGACACTTAGCTACATAAGTGGCTATGGATTTCTTCAAACCCATCCACCAATAATTCTTCTTCAGATCTTGATACATTTTATCACCACCTAGGTGAACTGAATATCTTGTGTTGTGCGCTTCTTGGAGGATTAGATCTCTAAGTCCTCCAAGGATTGGAACCCAAATTCTATCATTAAATCTAAGGATTCCATCTTTTCCAGGCGCTAACTGATCCACAGTTCCACCTAATCCTTCATTAGGAGCATTAGTTTCTGATAGAGCTTGCTTCTGCGCATCTAATAGCTTTTCACCTAAGCTATTAGTTCAATTCTCTTAGCGTTAATCCTTATAGGTTTAATCCGTTCCTTGCGACTTAAGGCATCAGCAACTACATTTGCCTTGCCTAGATGGTAGCGAATCTTGCAATCATAGTCATTAAGTGTTTCCATCCATCGGCATTGTCGCATGTTCAATTCTTTCTGATTGAATAGATACTGGAGACTTTTATGGTCTGTGTATATAATACACTTTGTGTTATACAAGTAATGTCTCCACAGTTTTAGTGCAAATACAACGGCACCCAATTCCAAATCGTGTGTGGTGTAATTCCTTTCGTGCACCTTTAACTGTCGTGATGCATAGGCAATCACTTTGTCTTTTTGCATTAGCACACTGCCCATGCCAGTGTGCGATGCATCACAGTAGACTACAAAATCTTCAACACCCTCTGGTAGGGATAACACAGGAGCATTGCTCAACTTGTGTTTAAGAACCTTAAAAGATTCATGGCTTTGGAACCCAATTATACTTAACATTCTTATGGGTCAAGGTAGTTAAAGGAGTGGCTATTCTTGAAAAGTTCTCAATGAACCTCCTGTAGTATCCAGCCAATCCTAGGAAACTACGAATTTCTGTTGGGGTCTTGGGTACTTCTCAATTCATTATGACCTCAATTTTGGCGGGATCCACTTGGATACCACGCTCACTTACCATATGTCCAAGAAATTGGACCTCTCTAAGCCAAACTCACACTTAGAGAATTTAGCATAAAGCTTTTCTTGCCTTAGTAGTTCTAAGATGCACCTAAGATGTTTCTCGTGATCAGCTTGATTACAAGAGTAGATAAGTATGTCGTCTATAAAGACAATGACAAACTTATCCAAATATGGCTTGCAGACTCTATTCATGAGATCCATGAATGCTGCTGGTGCATTGTGAGCCCAAAAGGCATCACCAAAAATTCAAAGTGACCATAGCGGGTCCTGAAGGCTGTTTTGGGAACATCCTCGTTCCTAACCTTCAATTGATGATATCCGGATATCAAATCAATCTTGGAGAAGTAACTAGCCCCTTGAAGTTGGTCGAATAAATCATCGATCCTGGGTAGAGGATATCTATTCTTGATTGTTAACTTGTTTAGTCCTCGGTAGTCGATGCACATTTGCATTAAACCGTCTTTCTTCTTTACAAAAAGGATAGGAGCTCCCCAAGGCGAGGAACTAGGTTGAATAAAGCCTTTCTCCAAGAGTTCGTCTAGTTGCATCCTCAACTCCTTCATTTCCGTTGGTGCTAGCCTATATGGAGCTCTAGTTATGGGTGCTGCCCCTGGTATAATATCAATCCTGAACTTACTTGCCTATTTGGAGCTAGGCCTGGTAATTCTTCTGGGAATACATCGGGATACTCTGAGATGACTGGGAGGTCTTCCATATTTGGCTTAGGCTAATTTATAGTGACTTGTGCCATGTAGATGACACAACCATTTCTCAAACACTTGGATGCCATAAATAATGACACCTTGTCTGGCAGTCCATAGTGTGAGTCTCCAGGGATGGTGATTATTTCACCAGATGGGGTTTTAATTTCGATGAGTTTCTTATCACAGGCGATGCGGGCTTGGTTATGAGATAACCAATCCATGCCTAAGACAACATCGAACCCTGTACAATTTCATTGGCAGAAGAGAGATAGGGGTGGAATGAGTTTTAATGGATATTGAGCATCCATCAAGAATGGAAGATGTTGTTTCTGAACTTCCATCAGCAAGTTCTATCTCATAAGTTTTATCTAGAGTTCTTAAGGGCAGGTTTAATAGTTTACTAAACTTATGATCAACAAAAGATCTATCTACACCCGAATCAAAAAGAACTCTAGCATAAATATTGTTAATGAGGAATGTACCTGTTATGACATTGTCGTCATTAACAGCCTCTCTTGCAGTTATTTGAAAGGCACGAGCATTCCCCTTCTTGGCCTCTCCAGGCTTTGCATTATGATTCTTAAGAACCTTAGGCAGATAGTCTTAATATGGCCTTTTTCATTGCAAACGTAGCAGGCAGTATCCTTAAGATCCTTACATTCTAGGGTCTTATGCCCTTTTCTTTTACAGATGCCATATGGTTTTGCCTGTGAACCAAAATTACACTGTCCCCAGTGTCTACGGTTGCAAGTTTTGCATGTTGGCATCACAGCCGTCTTGCCTTGGTTCCCTTTGAACCCAAATCTCCCTTTATTTTTCTTATTAAACTTATGGGAGTTGTCATCTTCCCTCTTCCTTTTTCCGTCAGTTTTAGACTTAACTGACTTTTGTCTCACTAGATCAAGGGTGAGGGAGAGAGATAGGTCAACAGCAGACCTATAGGTAGTAGGCTGAGCAGCCTTTACCATGCCCTTTATCTCGGGCGCTAACCCATTTATAAAATGCGCAATGTGTTTGGGCTCCGGGGTAATTAAATAGGAAACTAACCTAGATAGGGAATTGAAATTGGAAACTTATTTCCGACAATCTAGGTTTTTCATGGAAAGAGACAAAAAGTATGTCTCTAATTTCTCCAACTCATGGGATGGGCAGTATGTTTCCTTAACAAGGTCCACGAATTTGGACTACCCAAATTATACAGGTGTACTTTACCTATAGATTGGATCATGGCTTTCCACCAGATTAGGGCATCGCCCTTAAAGGACTGTGATACATACTTGACCACATCCTTATCAGCACAGTTGCTGATATCTACGATTGTCTCCATCTCGTCTATCCACTTTAGGGCCTTCACAGCTCCTTTTTCCCCATTAAAGTCTCAGGGCTTGTAGGAGACGAAATACTTATAGGTACATCCGTCTTTAACACCTTTCAGCAAAATCTATTTTCTTTGGTTCACTCTTCGCATTTGAAGTGTGAACTAAGCTCTCCTTATGAGCTGAAGAAGGTGGAATAGATAAGGGTCTGGATCGAGTGGCACTCGATTCCCTAAGCTTTTCTATGGCCTTTCCCATGGCCTTTTCAACAGCCGCATCAATGCAACCTTGGAAGTCGTCATTATTAATGGCTCTGTTTTTAGCATTATTAGATTCCATATTCCGGTGGCTACTTTGTGTCTCATTCGAGTTATCCATCTTTAAGCCTTGGGTTCTATACACCAATAAAGTTTCACTTAGCCATGGTATGTCAAACATAATGGTCTTAAAAACATTTGATATAACAATCCATTGCCTACTCTAGTGTGAATAACATCACAACTCTTAGGCTTAACATAACTATATTTGGCCTAGGTCTTAATAAGACCATCAAAGGCAAATTACAATTTGGACCTAGTCCATATATTATTGGACAGTGGATCGCATTGTCACAACTGTCATTGTCATAATTTGACTTTTTTTCTATTTAGCTCATAGGCTTCCCCCGAAGGACATAAAATTGGGCACATAGGCCTATCACTAATGGACATAAAATATGGCACATAAGCCTGTCACTAATGGACATAAAATATAGACAGGGGTTATATTAACCACAGCTGTCGTTGTCATTTTGACAATAATGGATGTTTAATCATAGCCCCAAGGGAAATACATCACTAATGGATGTTTTAATCATAGCCCCAAGGGTAATACATCACTAATGGATGTTTAATCATAGCCCCAAGGGCAATACATCACTAATGGATGTTTAATCATAGCCCCAAGGGCAATACATCACTAATGGATGTTTTAATCATAGCCCCAAGGGCAATACATCACCAATGGATGTTTTAATCATAGCCCCAAGGGTAATACATCACTAATGGATGTTTAATCATAGCCCCAAGGGCAATACATCACTAATGGATGTTTTAATCATAGCCCCAAGGGCAATGCATCACTAATGGATGTTTTAATCATAGCCCCAAGGGTAATATATCACTAATGGATGTTTAATCATAGCCCCAAGGGCAATACATCACTAATGGATGTTTAATCATAGCCACAAGGGCAATACATCACTAATGGATTTTATTATCATCGCATTGATGATATTAGCCGATCAATTTTAATCACATAGGCTATATAAGGTCAGGACATAGTCCTTTACCTTGAAGGCTAGTGTGATTCCTCAAGTCACACTACCAAGAATATTAACATTTCTGATTGTTAACGTAAGAGTACCTTAATGGTTGATTAATAGTCCCGGTCGCACTGACCTAACGACTTAGAGGCTTGAACTTAAGTCCACCACCTCTGAATAGAAGGATAACTTCCCTTAACTATCCTGATAGAATACCCTTTCGTACTTAACTATCATTTATAATTTGGCCAAATTTGTGGTCTGTGCTACTTGGCTAATCAAAACCATTAAGATCTGTTTGGAATTATATCGCGGAGCATAAATTTTGAGTAAAATCGAGACGCTCGTTTGAAGAGGATGAATACATATATATAATTTTCCAAAATACTTCATTAAATTCCAAATTAGAAATTACAATACTAGAAAATGAAATAAACTGTCCATGCAAGGACTTTAAAGAAATAAAAATGTCCACGCAGGGACTAAAGAAATAACAATGTCCTCGCCGGGACTACATATAAGAGACTTCACTCGTCCTTCTTTCCCTTGACCAACTTGGAGAGTTTCTTGAAGAACTTGTTTGTCTTCTTCTCCATTTTCTCCGCCTGCTGCTGCATTTCTTTCATTCGTTCCAAGCCCTCATTAATGGCCTCAAGTGGTGGTGGAGGTTGTGGCTGTGGTTGTGGCATAACCGGATACTGGTACCCATAAGTTGGATATCCGGTTGGTGGATAAAGGTGGGAAAGGGGACGGGTAAAGTGCATTGTGCATAACCGCCTGCATGTAGGGTCTTGCGACCATGCTTGATAGTCTACTGGTGTAGACAAGTTAAAAGGATCATATCCAGACGTGTCTGGGTATGTGGGAATTGGGTTAGTATAACCCGTTGGTGGTGGTTGAACCGTAGGTGTTGGTGTTGGTTCCACCATGGGTGAGGTGTTAGAGGGTCCACCCATTTGTGGGTCCTCTTGAATTGTGGGGTAGGAATTGGGCAAAGGTGGCAGCGATCCCGACCTTTGTCCTGCACGTTCCGACATACGTGCTCCGCGCTTCCTCCTTGGTGGTTCAAGTGGTGGTTGAGGTTGGTCCATCGGTTCCATGTGGACATTTTCTTGAACAGGAGGTGGTTGAGAGTGATGGGAAGGTGTTTTGACGAAGGTAAATTGGTTCAAGTATTGGTCCCACTCATTAGGACCTTGGTGGGGCGATCCGGCATAAGAGTTCGAATCGTTTGAAATTTCTATGGGATGCGTATTCGATCCCGACGGCGGCATCTACGGGTCGGAGTCCTCGTCCATAGGGTTTGGCTGGTCCAGCTGATTTTGATCGGCTGGAGGTATGTTAAAGTAGTAGTTAGGGTTAAATTCTTCATGATAAGAGTGTGAATGGGAATGATGAGAATGGTGTGAATAATAGGAGTGGTGAGAGTGGTAAGAATTTTAGGAATGTCAGGACGAGTGTCTATAAGAGACAGAATGTCTCGCTGGTTGCCAAGGAGATGAATTTCCTGATTCTTGGTAAGCATCTGAGTTGTGAGGTTGAGGGGGAATGCGCCCTGATGGTCCTCCCCTCATTGGACCTTTTCCTCTCCCACTGTGTCCTCGTACACGTGGCGGCATTTTCCTTTTAAAAATCAATTCAAAAACAATACTAATAACTTAATAATGAAATGAGTAAATCCTAGGTCAATGCCTACACTCGGAAGTCTAAGGAATGTGCTCGAGTAAGTTTGAGATTAAACACAAGAAGGATAGTGTTTAATTCTCTCAAACGTTGGCTCTGATACCAACCTATCCACCACGGATTTCCAACCTAAATCCATACACCGGTGGGCCCGGGTGGAGTATTGTGACGTCAGTTGATAACATCATAGTCAATTAAACACGGCACAACGGAAGTCTTGGAGTAAAATTACTATTACAAACCAAATGTTCAAAATAAAATAATATACAGGCTCGTAATAGAAGATCCACAGGAGGATCAAAAAATGTACTAAGAAAGAATATAAAACAGACTTTAGGGCAGATCTAAGGATTTGCAAGATCCTCTTAATCACTACCGAGCAGCTTCCAGCCTATTTCGTATTGTACCTGTAAATTTAGCCTTTGGACAATACGTCAGCTTTCGCTGGTAAATACACCCAACTGACTCATTTTGAAAATATTTTAAAATGATTTTAAGTGCACAGGGCACAACATCTTTTATAACTTGGGAAAGTTACTTTGTAACCTTGTTAACAGATTCACATGTTTGTCCATATATACAGGGCCCAGTACAGACATCGAAACATGATTAAATACACACCACTTAGAACTCACAGAGGAGTTATCCCCAACGTCTTGGGTAATTTGCATTTGAGCGTCTGTCAGGTGTATGCGTACACCTGCGCTAAGGTCGTGGCCATTAACTAATCTCATGAGCTGAGGATATTCAGGACACGTTAATTTAACCCCCGATGTTTAAGTTATCAAACAAAATTGATTAAAACTGAATATACGGATTTACTAGCCACAATTCGGCATTCGATTGATCCCATTTCTGACCAAGCGGTAATAGTTTACCGTATCCCAAGCCCGTATAGGGAAAATAAGTCGAGAGTATTTACCTGAGTTAGTCTTTCTTTAATTTCAATAACTCAGCCGTATACAAAAGTACTTAAGTGCGGATAGCATTTACCGACAAGGCTCTAGTCTGGATTATGGCACAAGCTAACCAATTAATACTAACGGTCTTTATTTAAGTCATAGACTTAGACCGAGTAGTGTACATGATCAAAACGTGTAACGCTTGATTAAACGATGATTGGATAGAATGTAGTTTAAACCCGACAAGTACTTTGACTTGCATAATATGGGTAAACAATTAACATTCTGGATTTTGAGATTAAAATAATAAGGTTAAACCCGTTTTGGTTAAATTCCGTAATCTAGTTACGTATAACCAATCGTACGCTTATAAGCGATAATGAGTAACCGGATAAGTCATGGACAAGTTTTATATGCCAATATATTTTAAATAAGTTAAAATATCAGTAGGATATCAACTTATATGCCCGTTAAGGTTTTAAAACAAAATTATGCCTCATAAGGGCATTTCAATAATTTCATACCGTATAAAAGAACTTGAGTATAATTTAATGTTATAATTATAAATATTCTGAAAAATAAATTATTTATGATATAATATCAGTAGGATATCAATTATATGTGTAATTTATCTTTTATGACCAAACTATGCACCGAAGGGGCATTTTGGTCATTTACACATAGTTTATAAATTATTTGGGATTCTGAGTTTATAACATGTACCTACTGTAAATATGTTTAGAATAAGTTTTAATATCAGTAGGTATCAAGTTTTGGTCAAAAATTTTGGTTTAAAACCATACTATGCTCCGAAACGGCGCTTATGTCGTTAAATAACGTTTTATGCGATGTTTAATGAAAACTAATGTTAAGTTCAGATTAAAATGTTTTAAATATATTATTTAATATAACATATCAGTAGGTAAATGATTTACCTTGAAAAGATTTCATTAAAACCATTTTATGAACCACAAGGGCTAAATCGTCATTTACCGACATAATTCAAGGACCTGCTTGTAAACTCAGTTTATAATCTAGTTTGACATCCCAAATAATCCTACTTATAATATTATATCACTAGGAAACTTATTTTCAAGTTCATTATCATTAAAACCTTGATTTATGCAAAAAGGGCATTTTAGTTAAAAATGGCATACTTATGGAACTTGCGCATAAACTCAGATTCTGATTATGATCATGTAATATAACCTCAGAGGGTTATGCTACATTATATTACGATCATAATGCAACTTTATTACGATTACTTAGCCATGTTCGTTTCAAACAATGGCTGGACCATAATGGTCTTAACCGAAAGTCAAAGCGTTTTCTGTAAAACGCTTGACTTTTGGCTATAAAAGTCTATAAACGAAAATACACAAGGAAGGAACACTTACCAGTGATTCCTAGGGTGAAAAAGAACTATGTTGGATGCTTCTTTCAGCTAGGAACTTCCAGAGGAGGGAGAAGAGTGTATGAATGAGAAAGGTGCAAGTTGAAATGGTGAACTTAAGCACCTATTTATTGTTGGAGAACTCAAAGGAGGTGATGCAAGGTGTTTAGGGGTGTAAGAGGAAGCTTACAAGTGTCCCAAAACGTGGCATAGATGTTTGGAAGACCATGGTTTCAAATTCATGGTTTTTGGAGCTTTGTTTGGAAGCCAAGAAAAACTTTCTGCAGCAGAGGGTTTCTTGCGCCCCACGAGAGACCCCGGCCTGGTCTCTCGCGGCCCGCGACCGCCCTATGGCCAGTTTCAATTTTGAACACTTTTAGCCCCTTAACTTTTAGAACCCTCTAAACCTTTCTAAAACACCTTTTTTAGCATATTTAGCCCTCCGTAGCCAATATTTGGCGTACCACGGATTATGCCCGAAATTGTCAAGCTTTCGGTTCGTTAAAAGGTCACTCAGAGGTATAAATTAACATGTTGACACTTTTAATCCCTCCAATATCCAACTTTCACATATATACTAAATTGAACCCTCTCGTCCAACCATTGGCACGTATGAGAGTTAGGACTCTGCAAAGGATCACTCAGAGGCTTATTATAAGCATGTTGACTCCGATGTCACTCAGATGCTGGGCATGTTGATATATCAGTCACTAAGAGGCCAAATTTCAAGCATGTTGACATATCAGTCATTCAGAGGCTAATGATTTAAGCATGTTAACATAGCGGTCACTCAGAGGCTGTTATTTATGCATGTGGACATCGGACCGTCACTCAGAGGCTCAGTTTGAGCATGTTGACGCCTTTAGTCCTTATTGGTCTTTAATATACTATATTTTAAAATACAACACGTGTCACTATATTATTGGACATGATTTTATAGGGTGTTACATTTTACCTACTGATAGGTTATATTAGATAACATATCTAAGACATTTTAATATGACCTTAACATCAGTTTTCATTAAGCATCGCATAAAACGTCATTTTACGACATAAGCGTCGTTTCGGCGCATAGTATGGTTTTAAACCATATTATTTGACCAACACTTGTTACCTACTGATTTTAAAACTTATTTTAAACATATTTACAGTAGGTACATATTATAAACTCAGAATCCCAAATAATTTATAAACTTTGTGTAAAATGACCAAAATGCCCCTTCGGTGCATAGTTTGGTCATAAAAGATAATTCATACATATAATTGACATCCTACTGATATTATATCATAAATAAATCATTTTTCCAGAACACTTATGGTTATAACATTAAGTTATAATCTAGTTCCTTATTATACGATATTAAATTACCAGAATGCCCTTATAAGGTATAATTTCATTTTAAAACCTTAATGGGCATATAAGTTGATATCCTACTGATATTACAACTTATATAAAATATAATGGCATATAGAACTTGTCCATGACTTATCCGGTTACCCGATATCGCTTATATGCATACGGTTAAGTATATATAACTAGTTTACGAAAACTTAACAAAAACGGGTTTAACCTTATCATTTTAATTTCAAAATCCAGAATGATAATTGTTTACCCATATTATGCAAGTCAAAGTACTTGTTGGGTTTAAACTACATTCTATCCAATCATCGTTTAATCAAGCGTTATACGTTTTGATCATGTACACTACTCGGTCTAAGTCTATGACTTAAATAAAGACCGTTAATATTTAATTGGTTAGCTTATACCATAATCCAGACTAGAGCCTTGCTAGTAAATGCTATCTGCACTTAGTACTTTTGTATACGGCTGAGTTATTGAAATTAAAAGAAGACTAGCTCAGGTAAATACTCTTGACTTATTTTCTCTATACGGGCTTGGGATACGGTAAATTATTACCACTTGGTAGGAAATGGGATCAATCGAATGCCGGATTGTGGCTAGTAAATCCGCATATTCCGTTTTAATCAGTTTTGTTTGATAACTTAAACATCGGGGGTTAAATTACCGTGTCCTGGATATCCTCCGCTCATTACATTAGATAATGGCCACGACCTTAGCGGCGGTGTGTAGGCATACACCTGACAGATGCTCAAATGCGAATTACCCAAGACGTTGGGGATAACTCCTCTGTGAGTTCTAAGTGGTGTGTATTTAATCATGTCTCGGTCTCTGTACCGGGCCCTGTATATATGGACAAACATGTGAATCTGTTAACAAAGTCACAAAGTAACTTTCCCAAGTTATAAAAAGATTTGTGCCTTGTGCACTTAAATCTAATTTCTAAAATGTTTTCAAAATGAGGCAGTCGGGTGTATTTGCCAACGAAAGCTGACGTATCGTCCAAAGACTAAGCTTGCAGGTACAATACGAAATAGGCCGGAAGCTGCTCGGTAGTGACTAAGAGGATCTTGCAAATCCTTAGATCTGCCCTAAAGTCTGTTTTATATTCTTTTTGTAGATTTTATGACCGCCTTTGGATCTTCTATTACCAGCCAGTATATTATTTTGTATTTCGAACATTTGGTTTGTAATAGTAATTTTACTCCAAGACTTCCGTTGTGTCGTGTTTAACTGACTATGATGTTATCAACTGATGTCACGATACTCCCCACCCGGGCCCACCAGTGTATGGATTTGGGATAAGAAATCCGGGGTGTGACAGCGGACCTGCAAGAATTCGCACAACCCTTCTTGTATTTCGCGGATCAAGTATTGTGCCTCTTGCGGGTCAACGCAGCGGAGGAGTGGTCTAAGGTATAACTTCAGTTAAAGGATTTTGTCTGCCATTTCGTAGTTTAGTGCCTTGTTCTGGACCTTTCTTGATTCCGCCTTGTTTTCTGGGAGGATCCCATATTGCAAGAACATGATGATGTGTGACATCCAAGAAGGACCATTTCTATAACGTTTACTTGATGCAACAGAACGGAAGGGTTCTTGAGCACCTCGATGCGCACTTCTCGCACGAGGTGCTTGAAGCTTGTAGCTGCCAGTTTGCGGAGTGCATCAGCATGTTTATTCTTGCTTCGTTTAATGTGGGTTATTTTGAAACTTTGGAATTTGGTTATTAAGGACTGCGCCTGCTCAAGATACAGGGCCATCGTTTGGCCCTTTGTGTCGTACAGGCCATTGATATGCCTTGCAACCAAAAGCGAATCGACGTGTGCTTCCAAATACCTAGCCCCCATTTTGATAGCTAACCAAAGGCCTGCCAGAAATGCTTCATACTCAGTTTCGTTATTCGTGCTTTTGAAGTCCAACCTGATGGTCTAGGTGAACTCCTAGTTATCAGGGCTTATTAGACGGAGACCTGTCCCTACGCCATCATCATTGGATGCGCCGTTAGTGTGAAGTATCCATGCGCGGTCGTCTGTGACAGGCACAGGATTCTGCTAGCTTCACACTCTTACACTTTATTGCTTGGCACTTCTGTAACAAAATCGGCTTGTATCTAGCCTTTGATAGCTGGTGTGGTTTGTACATGATATTGTATCCACCAAGCTCTATTGCCCACTTCGCCAGACGGCCAGATATGTTCGGTTTGTACAAAACTTGGCCTAAGTGATAGTTCGTGAGAACTGTTATCACATGGCCTAAAAAAATACCGACGCAGCCGGCGAGATGCGTGCACTAAATCTAGAGCAAGCTTTTCCATCATTGGATATCTTGTCTCCGGGTCAGTTAGCATCTGGCTTACGTAGTATATTGGAGTTTGGACTCCTGTGCATTCTACTAACAAGACTTCTCCTAGAGCAATATGTCACACCCCGACCCACAGCGGAATAAGAGTCGGGGCATAATTGGGTTATCACCAAAGCTCATGTTGTTTACTAAAATGTTTCATATTTATTAAATTGAAATTACAACTTAAATATCCAAATCAAAGTTCATACAATTACAAGGAAATGAAACTATGTAAATAATCCAAAGCTTAAACTGGTTTATTCTTCTAGGCCTTCCTATGTGTTTCTTGCCTCAGCTGGATCACCTGTATCATGTGTAAAACGGGGGATATTTTGAGTCAACAAAAGTTGGCGAGTGAACCTTGATAAAACATTGTTATTAATTTCTTGTGTTATTTAATATGGAAAATTTGTGCAATAATCACATGTGAGCAAACATATATAAGTAAACAAACACAAACCACTTTGAATGAGTATATGATATGAATGATGATGAATGTGAGATCAAGACTCAATCAAACGGAGCCGATCTTATGAGGCACCTGATGCTCAACCCGTCTCCCACGGGGAACTGATGGGCCTAATGATATGCGTGCACTGAAAATGATAAATCCAAACTACATATAATCCACACAACAATTGATACACATTTGATACACATTTGATCACGGATATGATGTATGCACAAGTGTTTAAATATAATAAAGAATTAAACGACACATGATACACCCCAAAATATGATTAAAACGGGGAATTGATAGAGATTCACTCACATTAGGTGCGTTCTTTGATGACGTTGGATGCGTACGAATTTTAGGATTTGATCGACGAGGGAAAACTAACCTAAAATAATAACGAAATGATTCGATAAATAAATCGATTTTATTTGAGATTAATACTTTTAATTCATACTCTTAATGGGATTTTTAGATTTATTTTTGTGAGTTTAAGGAAGCTTTCTAACTTTAAAAATCTTATTTTTAAGTATTTTTAAATAATTTTCTAATTAAATAAATAAATAAAAAGAAATAAAAAATTTGACTTTTTTTGACCGTTGACCGTTGACCGGTCGGACTGTATTTTTATATGCGCTGAGTGAGGTTCGAACTCGGGACCTCTCGTATGCGTGCACGCAGCTCTACCAACTGAGCTACGTGTCTAACCCGAAATATTCTCTGTTTTAATTATATTTATATACTAATTAATTTTAAACTTATTTTGTTTTTTATTAAAAATGATTTATATGGCCGAACCGGTTGCAGGGACCCGGAGTCGAACTCGGGTCCTTCGGTTCGAGTGCGCACAGCCCAACCAGTTGGGCTGTGTGTCAAATCTGTTTAACTTATGGATTATATTATTCTTATAAACATTCTGTGACTTGATCTGATTAAGTTTTAAAAATGTTGGTTTTGTTTCTGAAAGTCGGTAACGTGTGCGATTTGAACCCGGGACGTTTGTATTGTTTGTGCACATAGTCCATCGCTGGATTGTGTGTCTAACCCGTTCAAATATCCAGTTTTAATTATATTTAAACCTATACTCAACTTCATCTTCTTCGTTTACAAAAACACAGAACAGTGAAGTCCGACTGTTCTGTTTAAATCGATCATCAAGACTTATAATTGGTTGGAATGAAATAGATAAAGAAGATTATGGAATAAAATGTACCAAAACTGAATGTTTTCTCAGATTTCCGGCAAGAGTCGTTGGCTCTGATTGGTGACTTACGGCTGAGTGAATTGATTAACAGTTTTGATCAATGTGTTGTGCAATTAAGTTACTAAACAGGAGATATCAAGAGGGTTTAGATGATTGTACCGATCGACAATGAGACTTCGGATTTTCAGTGATTTTCCGGTGAGTGTGGGAATTTCCGGCAACGTTGTCTGAGACAGATTCTGGTTGAACGATTTAGGTTAATACATGCCGAATAATGGATTACAAACAAAAGAGTCGAGAATTTTACCGATTTGAAGTAAGTTTCGGTTTTCCGGTGAAAGTCCGGTGAATGCAGAATATCTCCGGCAACGTGTTTTGGGATGAATAAAGCTTCAGAAACGATCGTGGTTCTGAGCGAAAGGATTTCCAGAGTGTTCAAGTGGGTATTTGTAGTGGAAACAGGCTGAATTGGGTTTGAATTGGGTCAAGGTTCACGATTGGAGATTTCCGTCGGTTATGACGGAAATTGACTGCCGGCAACGGTTATAATCGACGTCGACATCAATTTGTGCGGTTCAGTCAAAAGGAATTTGGCCAAAATCGCGGATTGTCGGATTTTCAGGTGATTGCGAGTTCTGGCGCGTTGATTACCGGATTTGACTTTCAGTTTTATTATATATGTTATTCGGGTTAGTGTTTATCACAAAAACAGTGTGTGGCGGAGCGGTGTGTTGTGTGTTTTAGTTTGTGGGTGACCCGGGTTCGAAACCCGGCGTCTCCATATTTTTTTTAATTCATTATTTTTTTTGTTATTTAATAATTATGTTTTAAAATTCTAATATATATATTAATTATGTATTGTTTAAAATTCATCTGAGCAATAAATACGCAACGAAAAATTATAACTGAGTATTTGATTTATAAACGAAGCGGGTTTGGAAACCCGTTTTTCGATGAATGTTACATTATCCCCTACTTTTAGAAATTTCGTCCCGAAATTTAAGTAGTGGTAGCAGGAAAAAGATGCGGGTATTTTTCGCGCATTGAGTCTTCACGTTCCCAAGTAAACTCAGGTCCTCGTTTCGACTCCCAACGTACCCTGACAATTGGAATACGACTTCGTCTTAAACGCTTCTCTCCGAAGTCCATGATTTCTACTGGTCTTTCAATGAAGTGCATAGATTCAACGATCTGAATGTCTTCTCGAGGAATATGGAGGTTTTCATCGGCGAGGCACTTCTTCAAGTTTGATACGTGGAATGTGGGATGAATTCTGTTGAGCTCTTCTGGTAGGTCAAGCTTGTATGCTACAGGACCTACTCTTTCGAGTATCTTGAAAGGTCCTACGTAGCGTGGTGCTAGCTTGCCTTCTGGCCAAAACGAACCACTCCCTTCCACGGTGATACTTTTAAAAGTACTTGATCCCCAATGTCAAACTCCAAGGGCTTTCGTCGTTTGTCTGCATAACTCTTTTGACGACTTTGAGCTGCTAGAAGATTGTTTCAAATTTGAATGACCTTGTCGGTTGTTTCTTGAATTAACTCTGGACCGGTGATTTGTGATTCCCCAATTTCGTGCCAACATACTGGAGATCGGCACTTACGACCATATAAAGCTTCGAAAGGAGCCATGCCGATAGTTGAATGATAGCTATTGTTGTACGAAAATTCAACTAATGGTAGATGAGCTTCCCAATTCCCTTTGAAGTCTATGACACATGCTCGAAGCATGTCTTCAAGAGTTTGGATGGTGCGTTCCGATTGTCCATCAGTTTGAGGATGAAAAGCGGTACTGAGGTCTAATCGTGTACCCAAGGCGGTTTGTACGGCTCGCCATGTTCGTGAAGTGAAACGACCATCACGGTCTGAAATGATGCTTAAAGGTACACCATGACGGCTTACGATCTCGCTGATGTAGATACGAGCTAACTTCTCGTTTTTGAAGTCCTCGCGAATCGGTATGAAGTGAGCTGTAAGACGATCAATGATTACCCATCTGGTGTCATACCCACTGGAGGTGCGAGGTAACCCGGTAATGAAGTCCATGGTTATGTTTTCCCACTTCCATACAGGTATTTCAGGTTGGACTAGAAGTCCTGAAGGTCTTTGATGTTCAGCTTTTACTTTGGAACAGGTAAGGCACTTGGAAACAAAAACAGCGATATCTTTTTTCATGCCCGGCCACTAGTAGGTGTATCGTAGGTCTTGATACATCTTGTCGGCTCCTGGGTGTACAGAGTATCGTGTTTTGTGCGCCTCATTCATGAGGAAATCACGAAGGTTATCGCGATCGGGAATCCATATGCGATTTAAATAGTATAGAATACCGTTGGATTTGGTTTCGATTTTGAGTTCAGCTCCACATGACAGCTCATCGCGTACGTCATTTTCTGTTACAGAAACATGTTGAGCTGCTCGGATTCGATCTTTGATGTCGGTTATGATTTGCGAACAGAGAAGACGAATGGAGTTCGCATAACCTTTTCGACTGAGTGCATCAGCCACCACGTTTGCCTTGCCAGGATGATACCAAATTTCACAGTCGTAGTCGTTGAGAAGTTCGACCCATCTTCGTTGCCTCCTATTCAACTCCTTTTGGTTGAAGATATGTTGGAGACTTTTGTGATCAGTGTATATTTCACACTTGGTACCATAGAGGTAATGTCTCTATATCTTGAGAGCGAACACAACGGCTCCAAGTTCCAGGTCGTGGGTGGTGTAATTCTTCTCATGAACTTTGAGTTGCCTAGAAGCATAGGCTATCACTTTTCCTCTTTGCATTAATACACAGCCTAGCCCTTGCCCTGATGCGTCGCAATATACTACAAAGTCATCGCAACCTTCAGGGAGTGTGAGGATAGGTGCGTCACAAAGTTTTTGCTTTAGAGTTTGGAAGGCTTCTTCTTGTTTAGGTCCCCATATGAAGGGTTTTCCTTTATGAGTCAAAGCCGTGAGTGGTACAACAATACGGGAAAAATTGGCAATGAAGCGTCGATAGTAACCAGCCAAACAAAGAAATGACCTTACTTCGGTAGGGGTACGTGGCGCATGCCATTCTTGCACTGCCTTGATTTTTGAAGGATCAACATGAATTCCCTTGTTATTGACGACATGTCCAAGGAATTGTACTTCTCCTAACCAGAATTCACATTTTGAGAACTTAGCGTAGAGCTTTTCAGTCCTTAAAAGTGTAAGGATGAGTCGAAGGTGTCGCTCATGATCGGATTTAGACATGGATTAGATAAGAATATCGTCGATGAAGACTATGACGAAACGGTCGACGTAGGGTTTGCATACCCTATTCATTAGATCCATGAAGACAGCGGGGGCGTTGATTAAACCGAATGGCATGAGCATGAATTCGTAATGACCATAACGAGTCCGGAAAGCGGTCTTTGGGATATCTTCTTCATGTACTCTGAGTTGATGATAACCAGAACAAAGGTTGATTTTTGAAAAGCAGGTGGCGCCTTGAAGTTGGTCTAGGAGGTCATCGATGCGAGGTAGTGGATAGCGATAACAGTTAGCTTGTTGAGTTCTCTATAATCAATGCACATGCGAAACGTTCCATCTTTCTTCTTCACAAAAAGAACAGGTGCACCCCAAGGCGAGGAGCTAGGACGTATGAATCCTTTGTCAGTCAGCTCTTGCAGTTGACTGGCCAGCTCTTGCATTTCGGATGGGGCTAACCTATAAGGAGATTTTGCGACTGGTGTAGCGCCAGGTACAAGATCGATGCGGAATTCGACTTCTCTCACAGGAGGGAGTCCTGAGATGTCGTCAGGAAAGACTTGTGGGAATTCTTTCACAACTGGTATATCTTCGAGTTTCTTCTCCTTGTTTCCCTTTTTGACGACGTGAGTTAGGAATGCGACATAGTTCTTGCAGAGATATTTTCGGGCTTGAAGGCAGGACATTAATTTGAGTCCTTTCGAAGGGGTTTCTCCAAAAATACGTAGGGTCTGACCGTCTGCAAGAGGAATGCGAATGAACTTTTCACGGCATACTACTTCAGCGTGATGCTGGCTGAGCCAGTCCATACCGATTATAACATCGAAACTTCCCAACTTCATAGGAATGAGGTCAACTGGAAAATCGTGATCGTTTAGAGTGAGGGTACAATCGCGTATAATAGAATTTAATGAAACGGGCTTTCCGTCAGCAACTTCCACCGTTAGAGATTCCATGAGATTATCACGAGTTTGGTTGAGGATAGGTTCGAATTCTAAGGACACAAAACTCTTATCCGCGCCAATATCGATAACATGGATGCGTAACTACCATTGATGAGAAACGTACCGTTAACCACGTTGTTGTCAGCCCTAGCTTGGTTGGCATTGATGTTGAAAGCTCTTCCTCTGGCAGGTGGAGGAGCTTGGTTAGGTTGGTTTACTGGGTTCACTTGAGCTTGGGCATGGATGATGTTCACCAAGCGTGGACAAGTGTTCCTGAAGTGGTTTGGGTCTCCACAGTTGTAACAAGCTCGCATGGGTTGCATCATGGGGTAGTTGGGTTGGTAGTAGGATTGGGCTATGTGTTGTGCAGATGGTAGAAGTGAGGGTTGTTGGGCTTGACCCACTATCTGATGGTGGGTTTGGGTTGGGGGTTGATTGCGGTTCATTCGTTGCAGAGTGCGACAAGTTTGAATGGTGTGACCCGCACGGCCACATCTGGTGCAATGTTGGCAAAGAGTTTCGGGAGGGTGATGGTATTGACAACGGTTGCATTTTGGGTGTGGGCCGGTGTATGGCTTTTTAAATGGTGCAGTCGAAGGAGCAATTTGGGTGATTGGTGCAGCAGTGATAGGAAGGTTGGTTTGTGTGACAGCAAAATTCTTGCTGTTTCGTTTCCTCTTACCAGCAAACTTTGAGGAGGAGACTGAGTGGTTTGTAGTTGAGGTCTCTATCGGTGTTTTCTTCTTATCATCTTTAAATTTTCCGTTTCGGATGCGATTCTCAGTGAGTTCGGTAGCTAGTTCCATTGCGGATTCAAGTGTTGCAGGCGAAGTGCTTAGAACCGAGTCTTGAATTTTCGAGGGAAGACCTCGAATGTAATGTTCAACCAAGCGGTACACGGGGGTGAACAAATTTGGGATCATCTGATTTAGCTCGAGAAATCTTTTATTATAGGAAGTGTGATCTCCTTCCTTTTGTTTTAGTGAGTGGAATTCGTCTTCCAACTTTTTGATTTCGCTTCTTGGACAGAAGCGTCTTGTCATGAGTTCCCTTAACTCTTCCCAGGTTAAGGCCATGGCATCTTCAACTCCTCATTTACCCTTTTCCGTGTTCCACCAGGTAAGGGCTACCCCAAACAGTCTTCTTGTTGCATAACGTACCTTGCGATCCTCGGGACAATCGCAATTGAGGAAGGTGTTCTCCATTTCTTCAAACCAGTGAAGGAGAGCAGTAACACCTTCGGTCCCTTCATACTTTGGGGGATCGCAAGATTTGAAGTGTTTGTAGGAGCACTTTTTGGAGGGAGGGTTGGCGATGCTCTGGTCTTCTTGATTGGGAGGGTTGATGGGATTTGCGGTGAGGGCTTGTTGAACTTGAATCACGATGTCAGGAAGCACTGCGGCCATTTGTTTAGCAATTTGTGTGGCCAAGCGTTCGTTTGACCTTCCTGACTTTCTACCTCCACGTGGTTGCCTAGCCGACATCTACAGGAACATACATAGGAAGATTGTGAGTTTAAGAATTTTTCTAGGTGTCATGTGTCGTAAAAAGAATGAAAAATAACATAACTAACAATAATGCAACTACATCCATAGGATGTCTTGGGTTTGCTCATGTTTGGGCTTCCAATGTCCCCCATACCATCGCCTGTGTAGTCATGTGGGCCCCCATGACTATTGGGCTTGGTAGGATTCACATTGGTGTTGGCGGATTAACACTCGCATCACCCGAATGAAAACCGTAAAATATGATTGCGAGATGTATGGTAGGAGGGTGTCCAGGTGTAGACACAATGACAACTCAAAGCGGGGTTAGCTCACACGACGTTTGGTATAGCATGCTTTGGCCTAATAGGTCCTTCGTACTCTCATCGTTAGTCCCCAGGTAGGCAAACTGGTCCTTTATTTTGGATTTATACGAATGCCAAGCCTAGACAGGACGTTCCGACTACCGGTACTCGTACCCTTCCAGTTACTACATGCCCGTCATGAGAACTCACTTTGATGTGATTTGAAAATACAAAAATCATTGCAAAAATCATGGGAATTGTGAGGTGTGTGCTCTCATGGATATGATATGTTATGAGGATATGATATGTTATGAGGAGCATTGTATAATAACATGTATTTGTGAGCATGCTTGCATAACATTGAGTGTAAAAATAAACATAAAGCATATAAACATCATGAATTTTGTATGTAACGCATAAACAATTTAAAATTCTAACCAACTATAGTATAGGCTCTAAGGGTCTAATAACCTATCCTATATCCCTATAGTCATGGCTCTGATACCAATCTGTCACACACCGACCCGCAGCGGAATAAGAGTCGGGGCATAATTGGGTTATCACCAAAGCTCATGATGTAACATCCGTCAAAAAAACCGGATTTACCAAACCCGCTCCGTTTATTAACCGAACAATCAGTTAAAAATTTCGTTGCGTATTTAATGCCCAAATTAATTTTAAACGATACATAATTAATAAGTATATTGGAATATATAATTTATATTTGAAAAAGTATTAAAAATAGTGGTTTAAAAATAAAACAAGGCTGCCGGGTTTCGAACCCGGGTCAGCCGGGTCAATCTAGTCAACAACGACTTAACACACACACGCTCAACCACTCCGCCACTTGTGTTTCTTGTTCATTATTGGAAACAATTAATTCATAACATAAATCTCGAATTCAAAACCGACGCGCCCAATCGCAGTCGTCGGAAATCCCGACGATTTCGCCGAGATTGGACGGTTTCTTTTGTTTTAACCGACGCCTTAACTACTACATCGGTTATAACCGACGTCTGAACCCGCGACGCAAGTCATAACCGCCGGAAAACTTATTGACAGACGAATCAAGACGGAAAACGGACTAAATTCGCCGATGTCCTGCCCTATAAATACCCCCTCTAACCTCTGTTAGCTTTTTCGCTCACAATCACACTCTTTCCCGACGTAAATTCACTCGCTGGAGAATTTCTGTAACTCGCCGGAAAACCGAGCCTTTCACCTCTGAGCCTTACTGTACACCCAGAGCTCATACCGAAGCCACCCACACTCATCTCAAACTCCCTGAAGACCCTCTGCCGCAAGACACACGTCACCGGAATAACCTGCTGACATCGGAGCTTCGCCGGCGAAACAGAGGAGCCACTGTTCGGTATATCTTACACTTAATCTCTCGTTCTTTTTATTTATCGCACATGTAATTAATCACAACACACTAAGGAACATGATTAAAATCGTTGAACCAGTCAGACACCGATTCTGGTTAAGTCTAACGAAGAAGACGAAGTTTCAGTTGTATATATGTTTAATTAAAATCAAGATATATCTCGGGTTAGACATACAGTCCAGCGGTGGACTGTGTGCAAATAAAACACGCTTACGTCCCGAGTTCGATTCTTGTCCCACGCACACTCACCTTAATAAAAATGTTCTTTTTTTAACCGAACCGGATTCACTGCAATAGATGTTAAGTTTAATAAAAACCGGAATAATAACCAAGATAGACACACAGTCCAGTGGTGGACTGTGTGAACGTTTAAACCACATGTCACGAGTTCGAGTCCAGACTACCGCACCGGTCCGGACAATTATCAAACTTTTTATTTAAAGAAGAAACGAAATTATTTAGTTTGTA
Source organism: Scalesia atractyloides (assembly GCA_947069175.1). NCBI lineage: Eukaryota > Viridiplantae > Streptophyta > Magnoliopsida > Asterales > Asteraceae > Scalesia > Scalesia atractyloides. Next base: position 37,030,470 of record CAMTDV010000008.1, on the reverse strand, counting down.
TATAAGTATAATAAAAATCAGATTATTTAACAAGTTAGACACACAGTCCAGCGGTGGACTGTGTGTTAACCTAACCCACAGGTCCCGGGTTCGAGACCTGTGGAGAACACCGAGCGAGTCATTTAAATCGTTTTTGAAATAAATGATTTTCGGATTAATTCAATTAAGGTATAAATATAATTAAAAACAGAAATATTTCGGGTTAGACACGTAGCTCAGTTGGTAGAACTGCGTGCACGCGAACGGGAGGTCTCGGGTTCGAGCCTCACCCGGCGCACACATTTTCACAATAAAAATCGGTCAACAGGTCAACGGTCAACAAAGTCAACAGTCAAAAATCAATATTTTTTTATACTTTTATTTATTTATTTACATTAAAAATACTTAAAAATAACATTTTTAAGGTTAGAAAATAGCCTTAAACTCACAAAAATACATCCAACAATCCTACTAAAATTGATTAATAAAATCCGTTTACTTACCGAACCATTATGTCATTATCTAGGTTAGTTTCACTCGTGGTTAAAACCAACTTCGTGCGCATTCAACATCATCAACCGAACGCACCCAATGTGAGTGAATCTTACAACTCCCCTTTTTAATTACACGTTTTGGGGTGTGTCATGTGTCACTAAAATTAACTCGTTTATTTAAACTTGTGCCATACCATATTGTGATCTAAACTTAGATTGTATATATTGTTTGTAGTTATGTATTTCATATTGTCAAGTTATATGCAATTCATTCATTAGGCCCATCAGTTCCTCGTGGGAGACGAGTTGAGCAACGCGTGCCTCAAAACAAATCCATTATTGTTCGTGTGTGCATTATTTAATATTAAATGATTGGTGAATAAGTTTACATCTATTTTTACTCATGTGTGGTTGTGCACTTTATTTTATAATCAAATCAATAAACTTGTTCAAATGTTTTTCATAGGATTCACTCGCCAACTTTTTGTTGATCCAAAAACCATTTTTACACATGATACAGGTGAACAGGATGAAGTAAGGAAAAACATAGGAAATGCCTTAGAAGAAAACAATGAAGTCTAGAATGATGTTTAGGACATGATGTAATTATGATTGTATATTTCCCATTAAATTGTATTAATGAATATGAAACGTTATAATAAATGTCCTGAGCTTTGATGATAACCCAATTATGCCCCGATCACCTTTTCCGCTGCGGGTCGGGGTGTGACAGATTGGTATCAGAGCCATGACTATAGGGATATAGGATAGGTTATTAGACCCTTAGAGCCTATACTATAGTTGCCTAAATTTTAATTGTTTAGGTGGTTACATACAAACTTATGATATTTATTTGTTTCATATTTGTTTATACTTACAGTCAAACATACATACTTACATACACATTCATCATACATATTTCAATGTTCATATATTCAAATCATTTTCATACTTTCGTTATTCAAAGATTTTGTCGCAATTTTCAATTCCCATCAAAGTGAGTTCTGCGACGGGCATGTAGTAACTGGAAGGGTACAAGTACCGGTAGTCGGAACGTCCTGTCTAGGTTGGCATTCGTATAAATCCAATATAACAGACTAGTTTGCCTACCTGGGGACTAACGATGAGAGTACGAAGGACCTATTAGGCCAAAGCATGCCACACCAAACGTCGTTCGAACTAACCCCACTTTGAGGTGTCACCGTGTCCACACCTGGACACATTCCGAATATCATACGTTATATACATATTTCTCGATTTTCTCCGGGTTTTAGTGTACGTAACCAGGCTAACACATGCGAACCATATGAAAAACCCGGTATTCATGGGGCCCACGTGATTACGAAGGTGAAGTATGGCGGCATGCAAGGCCCAATGACGAGCAAAGCCCAAGACATCCTATGGATGTAGTAGATTTATTTTGTCTATATTTATTTTATGAATGTTCATTCCTAAGTACGACCCATGATCCCAAAAACATCCAACTCATACTCTTGATATGTATTCCTTGTAGATGTCTTCTAGCCTCGCCCGTAGGAAGATGAGAGCAGGAAAAGCCCGCGAGCGCATGGCTGCCCTAATCGCTCAACAAATGGCTGCCGTAATACCCAACATTGTAATTCAAGTCCAACAAGCCCTTACCGCTAATCCTGTCAACCAAGAAGATCAAAATGTTATCAACCCTCCCCCAAATACCATTAAATGCACCTACAAGCATTTCAAATCCTGCGACCCTCCAAAATACGAAGGGACTGAAGGTGTCACCGCTCTCCTCCATTGGTTTTAAGAAATGGAGAACACTTTTCTAAATTGCGATTGCCCCGATGATCGCAAAGTGCGATATGCTACCGGTCGTTTATATGGAATAGCACTTACTTGGTGGAATACAGAGATGGCCAAACGAGGCGTTAACGATGCTATGACTTTGACTTGGGAAGAGTTGAAGGAAATCATGACAAGACGGTTTTGCCCAAGGAGCGAAATTAAGAAATTAGAAGATGAGTTCTATTCGTTGAAGCAAAAGGAAGGCGACCACACCACCTACAACAAAAGATTCCTCGAGTTAAATCAAATGGTTCCCAACTTGTTCACTCCCCTCTACCGTTTGATCGAGCACTACATTCGAGGTCTTCCGTCAAAAATCCAAAACTCTGTAATAAGTACCACACCTGTAACCTTGGAAGCAGCAATGGAGTTAGCTACAGAGCTCACCGAAAACCGAATCCGGAACAAAGACTTCAAGGAGGAGAAGAAGAAGAAGGATAAGGCATCGACTGAAACTTCAAACTCCACCCAAACCGAATCCCCTTCTCAACCCACTTTTAAGAGAAAACGAGATGGGCAACTTTTCGCTGTCACACAACGTAATCAACCAATTTCACAAGCCATACCCATCCAAGCTATCCCAATCACTCAAATAGCACCCAACTCAACTTACCCAAATAAGAAACCATACCTTGGACCTCACCCTCGATGTAACACCTGTTTTTATCACCATCCCCTTACCTTACCTTACCTTGTCGACTATGTGCAAATTGTGGACGCTATGGTCATTTGAGCAAGGTTTGCCGCACCCCTCAAAACCAAATCTCTCCCCCTACTCAAAACATGATCCAAACCTATCAACAACCCCAATACCCCATGTTCCCATATGTTCGAGCTTGTTTCAATTGTGGCGACCCTACCCACTTTAGAAACACGTGCCCTCGATTGGTTAACATCATAAACGCTCAAGCTCAATCAAACCCAGTTAACCAAGTAAATCAAGAAAACCCAATCACTAGGCCACCAGCAAAAGGAAGAGTTTTCAACATCAACGCCAACCCTGTTGAAGATAATGACGGCCCAAACGAAACCACCCAACTAGTCCCCTTCACCGAAAATCAAGATTCAACTCCAACCGCTTAGTTTTTATATTTTTCTTTATGTTATCTCAATTTTCCCGTATCCCAGTTATAAATGGGAATCTTATCCAAGGATATTAATGCAAATTACTATCTCAGTTTGTTTATGTTTTAAAATCACATAGAACTAATCATAACTTGCGGATAAAGTCAATGAAAATTTGACAAGAGTATGGTGGATACGCCGCTGGTACTTCCTATATATAAGTATTCTTGTCAAAGGATCAGAGGCATTATCTGGCGGTTATGAGAAGTTCCGTGTAGAATTTAGTATTTTTTTGATTGAAGTTTGTTTTGTACTCACTGATTTAGCATTTATAGCATCTCATCATTTAAAGAAATTGGATTGAGTTCCATTTCTACATAGACTAACCTCTCCATCACAACAGACGAGAGAGGTACTGTCATCATTCAAACATGGATACTATCAGAATTAAGACTCAAGTTTTGGTTGTTGTGGTTGTTTTAGAGTCACATAGAACTAATCATAACTTGCGGATAAAGTCAATGAAAATTTGACAAGAATATGGTGGAAACGCCGCTGGTACTTCCTATATATAAGTATTCTTGTCAAAGGATCAGAGGCATTATCAGGCGGTTATGAGAAGTTCCATGTAGGATTTAGTATGTTTTGGTCGAAGTTTGTTCATCATACATTTCAGCGTATTTCAATTTCATCATTTAAAGAAGTTGAGCTATGTCTCACTTCCACAAGGACTAACCTCTCCATCACAACAAACGAGAGAGGTATTGTCATCATTCAAAACATGGATACTATCAGAATTAAGACTCAAGTGTTTGTTGTTGTGTTTGTTTTAGAGTCACATAGAACTAATCATAACTTGCGGATAAAGTTAATGAAAATTTGATAAGAATATGGTGGATACGCCGCTGGTACTTCCTATATATAAGTATTCTTGTCAAAGGATCAGAGGCATTATCAGGCGGTTATGAGAGGTTCCATGTAGGATTTAGTATTGTTTTGGTTGAAGTTTGTGTTATACTCCCTGATTTAGCATTCATATCATCTCATTATTTAAAGAAATTGGATTGTGTTCCATTTTCTACATAGACTAACCTCTCCATCATAACAAACGAGAGAGGTACTGTCATCATTCAAACATGTATACTATCAGAATTTAGACTCAAGCTGTGGTTGTTGTGTTGTTTATGTTTTAGAGTCACATAGAACTAATCATAATTTACTGATAAAACCAATGAAAATTTGACGAGAATATGGTGGATACGCCGCTGGTACTTCCTATATATAAGTATTCTCGTCAAATGATCAGAGGCATTATCAGGCGGTTATGAGAAGTTCCATGTAGGATTTAGTATTGTCTTGGTTGAAATTTGTGTTACATTCATATCATCTCGCCATTTAAAGAAATGGGATTGTGTTCTATTTCTACATAAACTAACCTCTCCATCATAACAAACGAGAGAGGAACTGTCACCATTCAAACATGTATGCTATCAGAATTTGGACTCAGATATTGGTTGTTGTGTTTATTTATGTTCTAGAGTTACATCATAGAACCAATCATAACTTACTGATAAAACCAATGAAAATTTGACAAGAATATGGTGGATACGCCGCTGGTACTTCCTATATATAAGTATTCTTGTCAAAGGATCAGAGACATTGTCAGGCGGTTATGAGAAGTTCTATGTAGGATTTAGTAATTTCTTGGTACATTGGTTGTGGCGTTTATTTATGTTCTAGAGTCACATCATAGAACCAATCATAACTTACTGATAAAACCAATGAAAATTTGACAAGAATATGGTGGATACGCCGCTGGTACTTCCTATATATAAGTATTCTTGTCAAAGGATCAGAGGCATTGTTAGACGGTTATGAGAAGTTCTATGTAGGTTGTAGTATTAGAAGTTTTGCTTTAGGATATAACCATATCTTCCCAAACATATCAAAACTCTTACGCATGAAATCATACTTAGTGAATCAACTCTGCTTATCAATATTTTTACCGTAGGCAACAAAAAGCGATTCCTGTAGCAGGGTACTCAACCCTTACAAGGAACGTTACCGCCTCGAACAAAAATTTAAACACTTACTCCTTTTCTAAGTATGTAACTGTCAAACTAAACACCATCCTTTTTAGACAAATATGTCACTACTTAAATTTCGGGACGAAATTTCAAAAAAAGCAGGGGATACTGTAACATCCGTAAAAAAACCGGATTTACCAAACCCGCTTCATTTTTTAACCGAACAATCAGTTAAAAAATTCGTTGCGTATTTAATGCCCAAATTAATTTTAAAGGATACATAATTAATAAGTATATTGGAATATATAATTTATATTTGAAAAAGTATTAAAAATAGTGGTTTAAAAATAAAACAAGGCTGCCGGGTTTCGAACCCGGGTCAGCCGGGTCAATCTGGTCAACAATGACTTAACACACACACGCTCAACCACTCCGCCACTTGTGTTTCTTGTTCATTATTGGAAACAATTAATTCATAACATAAATCTCGAATTCAAAACCGACGCGCCCAATCGCAGTCGTCGGAAATCCCGACGATTTCGCCGAGATTGGACGGTTTCTTTTGTTTTAACCGAAGCCTTAACTACTACATCGGTTATAACCGACGTCTGAACCCGCGACGCAAGTCATAACCGCCGGAAAACTTATTGACCGACGAATCAAGACGGAAAACGGACTAAATTCGTCGATGTCCTGCCCTATAAATACCCCCTCTAACCTCTGTTAGCTTTTTCGCTCACAATCACACTCTTTCCCGACGTAAATTCACTCGCCGGAGAATTTCTGTAACTCGCCGGAAAACCGAGCCTTTCACCTCTGAGCCTTACTGAACACCCAGAGCTCATACCGAAGCCACCCACACTCATCTCAAACTCCCTGAAGACCCTCTGCCGCAAGACACACGTCGCCGGAATAACCTGCTGACATCGGAGCTTCGCCGGCGAAACAGAGGAGCCACTGTTCGGTATATCTTACACTTAATCTCTCGTTCTTTTTATTTATCGCACATGTAATTAATCACAACACACTAAGGAACATGATTAAAATCGTTGAACCAGTCAGACACCGATTCTGGTTAAGTCTAACGAAGAAGACGAAGTTTCAGTTGTATATATGTTTAATCAAAATCAAGATGTATCTCGGGTTAGACACACAGTCCAGCGGTGGACTGTGTGCAAATAAAACACGCTTACGTCCAGAGTTCGATTCTTGTCCCACGCACACTCGCCTTAATAAAAATGTTCTTTTTTTTAACCGAACCGGATTCACTGCAATAGATGTTAAGTTTAATAAAAACCGGAATAATAACCAAGATAGACACACAGTCCAGTGGTGGACTGTGTGAACATTTAAACCACATGTCACGAGTTCGAGTCCAGACTACCGCACCGGTCCGGACAATTATCAAACTTTTTATTTAAAGCAGAAACGAAATTATTTAGTTTGTATATAAGTATAATAAAAATCAGATTATTTAACAAGTTAGACACACAGTCCAGCGGTGGACTGTGTGTTAACCTAACCCACAGGTCCCGGGTTCGAGACCTGTGGAGAACACCGAGCGAGTCATTTAAATCGTTTTTGAAATAAATGATTTTCGGATTAATTCAATTAAGGTATAAATATAATTAAAAACAGAAATATTTCGGGTTAGACACGTAGCTCAGTTGGTAGAGCTGCGTGCACGCGAACGGGAGGTCTCGGATTCGAGCCTCACCCGGCGCACACATTTGCACAATAAAATTCGGTCAACAGGTCAACGGTCAACAAAGTCAACAGTCAAAAATCAATATTTTTTTTATACTTTAATTATTTATTTACATTAAAAATACTTAAAAATAACATTTTTAAGGTTAGAAAATAGCCTTAAACTCACAAAAATACATCCAACAATCCTACTAAAATTGATTAATAAAATCCGTTTACTTACCGAACCATTATGCCATTATCTAGGTTAGTTTCACTCGTGGTTAAAACCAACTTCGTGCGCATTCAACATCATCAACCGAACGCACCCAATGTGAGTGAATCTTACAACTCCCCTTTTTAATTACACGTTTTGGGGTGTGTCATGTGTCACTAAAATTAACTCGTTTATTTAAACTTGTGCCATACCATATTGTGATCTAAACTTAGATTGTATATATTGTTTGTAGTTATGTATTTCATATTGTCAAGTTATATGCAATTCATTCATTAGGCCCATCAGTTCCTCGTGGGAGGCGAGTTGAGCAACGCGTGCCTCAAAACAAATCCATTATTGTTCGTGTGTGCATTATTTAATATTAAATGATTGGTGAATAAGTTTACATCTATTTTTACTCATGTGTGGTTGTGCACTTTATTTTATAATCAATTCAATAAACTTGTTCAAATGTTTTTCATAGGATTCACTCGCCAACTTTTTGTTGATCCAAAAACCATTTTTACACATGATACAGGTGAACAAGATGAAGCAAGGAAAAACATAGGAAATGCCTTAGAAGAAAACAATGAAGTCTAGAATGATGTTTAGGACATGATGTAATTATGATTGTATATTTCCCATTAAATTGTATTAATGAATATGAAACGTTATAATAAATGTTATGAGCTTTGATGATAACCCAATTATGCCCCGATCACCTTTTCCGCTGCGGGTCGGGGTGTGACACATGATGTTTACTAAAATGTTTCATATTTATTAAATTCAAATTACAACTTAAATATCCAAATCAAAGTTCATACAATTACAAGGAAATGAAACTATGTAAATAATCCAAAGCTTAAACTGGTTTATTCTTCTAGGCCTTCCTATGTGTTTCTTGCCTCAGCTGGATCACATGTATCATGTGTAAAACGGGGGATATTTTGGGTCAACAAAAGTTGGCGAGTGAACCTTGATAAAACATTGTTATTAATTTCTTGTTTTATTTAATATGGAAAATTTGTGCAATAATCACATGTGAGCAAACATATATAAGTAAACAAACACAAACCACTTTGAATGAGTATATGATATGAATGATGATAAATGTGAGATCAAGGCTCAATCAAACGGAGCCGATCTTATGAGGCACCGGATGCTCAACCCGTCTCTCACGGGGAACTGATGGGCCTAATGATATGCGTGCACTGAAAATGATAAATCCAAACTACATATAATCCACACAACAATTGATACACATTTGATACACATTTGATCACGGATATGATGTATGCACAAGTGTTTAACTATAATAAAGAATTAAACGACACATGATACACCCCAAAATATGATTAAAACGGGGAATTGATAGAGATTCACTCACATTGGGTGCGTTCTTTGATGACGTTGGATGCGCATGAATTTTCGGATTTGATCGACGAGGGAAAACTAACCTAAAATAATAACGAAATGATTCGGTAAATAAATGGATTTTATTTGAGATTAATACTTTTAATTCATACTCTTAATGGGATTTTTAGATTTATTTTTGTGAGTTTAAGGAAGCTTTCTAACTTTAAAAATCTTATTTTTAAGTATTTTTAAATAATTTTCTAATTTAAATAAATAAATAAAAAGAAATAAAAAATTTGACTTTTTTTGACCGTTGACCGTTGACCGGTCGGACTGTGTTTTTATATGCGCTGAGTGAGGTTCGAACTCGGGACCTCTCGTATGCGTGCACGCAGCTCTACCAACTGAGCTACGTGTCTAACCCGAAATATTCTCTGTTTTAATTATATTTATATACTAGTTAATTTTAAACTTATTTGGTTTTTTATTAAAAATGATTTATATGGCCGAACCGGTTGCAGGGACCCGGAGTCGAACTCGGGTCCTTTGGTTCGAGTGCGCACAGCCCAACCAGTTGGGCTGTGTGTCAAATCTGTTTAACTTATAGATTATATTATTCTTATAAACATTATGTGACTTGATCTGATTAAGTTTTAAAAATGTTGGTTTTATTTCTGAAAGTCGGTAACGTGTGCGATTCGAACCCGGGACGTGTGTATTGTTTGTGCACACAGTCCACCGCTGGACTGTGTGTCTAACCCGTTCGAATATCAAGTTTTAATTATATTTAAACCTATACTCGACTTCATCTTCTTCGTTTACAAAAACACAGAACAGTGAAGTCCGACTGTTCTGTTTAAATCGATCATCAAGACTTATAATTGGTTGGAATGAAATAGATAAAGAAGATTATGGAATAAAATGTACCAAAACAGAATGTTTTCTCAGATTTCCGGCAAGAGTCGTCGGCTCTGATTGGTGACTTCCGGCTGAGTGAATTGATTAACAGTTTTGATCAATGTGTTGTCCAATTAAGTTACTAAACAGGAGATATCAAGAGGGTTTAGATGATTGTACCGATCGACAGTGAGACTTTGGATTTTCAGTGATTTTCCGGTGAGTGTGGGAATTTCCGGCAACGTTGTCTGAGACAGATTCTGGTTGAACGATTTAGGTTAATACATGCCGAATAATGGATTACAAACAAAAGAGTTGAGAATTTTACCGATTTAAAGTAAGTCTCGGTTTTCCGGTGAAAGTCCGTCGAATGCAGAATATCTCCGGCGACGTGTTTTGGGATGAATAAAGCTTCGGAAACGATCGTGGTTCTGAGCGAAAGGATTTCCAGAGTGTTCAAGTGGGTATTTATAGTGGAAATAGGCTGAATTGGGTTTGAATTGGGTCAAGGTTTGCGATTGGAGATTTCCGTCGGTTATGACGGAAATTGACTGCCGGCAACGGTTATAACCGACGTCGACATGAATTTGTGTCGTTCAGTCAAAAGGAATTTGGCCAAAATCGCGGATTGCCGGATTTTCCGGTGATTGCGAGTTCTGGTGCGTTGATTACCGGATTTGACTTTCAGTTTTATTATATATGTTATTCGGGTTAGTGTTTATCACAAAAACAATATGTGGCGGAGCGGTGTGTTGTGTGTTTGAGTTTGTGGGTGACCCGGGTTCGAAACCCGGCGTCTCCATATTTTTTTTAATTCATTATTTTTTTTGTTATTTAATAATTATGTTTTAAAATTCTAATATATATTAATTATGTATTGTTTAAAATTCATCTGAGCAATAAATACGCAACGAAAAATTATAACTGAGTATTTGATTTATAAACGAAGCGGGTTTGGAAACCCGTTTTTCGACGAATGTTACACAATATCCGATGCAGAGAGGTACAGATTAGTGGCTCGTTCTTTTGCGATGCCGTGAGTGTAGGCAACTGATTAGGCATTCGTTCATTTGTTGGAAGGCTTTCTCCGCATCCGTAGTCCACTAAAACTTCTTTTGCTTTACACAATTCCTCAGGGTGCTGATGAATGGGAAGGATTTCATCGCGTTGTTGGCCAAGAACCTGTTCAGCGCAGCCAGTCGCCCCGCCAACCGTTGCATTTTCTTGATGGTCGATGGGAAGGCATACGCTGAATCGCTTCCACCTTCTCAAGATTGACTTTGAAACCGTCACGCGTTACGATGAATCCCAAAAATTTACCTTCTTCCATTCCAAACGAGCACTTCCTGGGGTTCAGCTTCAAGTTGGCCTTGCGCAAGGATGCGAAAGTTTTCTGAATGTTGATCAGCATCCTTTCCTCATCCAGGCTCATGAAGACTAGGTCGTCAATGTACACTTCCACTGATTCGCCAATGTCATCTCCGAAGACATGGTCCATCAAACGCTGGTAGGTGGCTCCCGCGTTGCGCAACCCAAAGGGCATCTTTGTGTAGCAAAAGATTCCCTTGTCCGTGCGGAATGCGATTTTGTCTTCATCCTCTTTCTTCATCTGAATCTGGTGGTAGCCTTTGTAGCAATCAAGAAAACATTTCCACCTAAATGAAGCGAGGGAGTCCACCTTTTTATCGATTTTGGGCAAAGAATAGCAGTTTTTTGGACATGCTTTGTTTAAGTCTTTGAAATCAACACACATGCGCCAACCACTGTTGTGCTTCTGGACCATGACTGGATTGGCTACCCATGTTTGGTAGCACACTTCTCCGAGGATGCCGGCTTGGAGGAGCTCTGAAACTTGCTCGTCCATTGCGCGAGTTTTTCAGGGCCAAAACTGCGCTTTTTCTGAACAACCGGCTCAACTGAAGGGAATGTGTGCAGCGCATGCTCTGCTATCTCTCTTGGAACCCTGTCATATCTGCTGGTGACCAGGCGAAGATGTCTAGATTGTGGAACAAGAGTTGTTTAAGTCACGCCTTGACTGCAGGGGTCATGGCGAGTCCTAACAACACTGTTTGTTCTGGGTACTTGTTGTTAAGTACCCATTTCTCCGGTTCAGCCTTCGGTACCTTCACCGGTGGTTCCTCTTCGATGGACACGACCTCCTTCGTCGAATACATGATGGCCACCCCGGTTTCTGTTGAAACCCGCAAGCAGCATGAGGAGTAGAGGTGATCATGTTGAACTCTCTTTGGGCGCGACGGCCTAGCAACACGTCATGGCGCGATGTTGCTGGCATTACCATGAAGTTGACGGAGACCGTGCTCGAGTGTCGTACAGAAGAAAGAGTTACCAGGAAAGAGATCTGACCCAGCGGAAAGACGGCTTCATTGCAAAAACCAGTCAATGGGAAATCGACCGGCTCCAAGCCCACCCTATCCTCTGGGTCCAACTATTGAAAGCATTGTTCACAGATAATCTCCATAGAGCTTCCGGGGTCTATGAACATGTAGTTGGTGTGATAATGGTCAAAGATGCCAGTTATCACAACCGGACGTTCCTCCTGTAGGCCCCCGGGAACTATGGGGAAGATGACCTTTTGTTCGCGCCAGTGTGGCATACAACTCTTCTGATGGCTACGCTTGCGTGCTGGCCACCCTGTATCATATGAACAAATGCTTGTTTCATCTTCTTGTTACTCGGGCCCTCTTCGCCGCGAGTAATCTGGCGCACCTCCTTGCGCACGTTTTGATGTAGGTGGGTGAGCTTCCCACTCTTCAGCGCCTTTTCGATTTCCGTGCGTAAGCTGATGCAGTTGTTGGCCTTGTTCCCTGTATCTTTATGATAATCGCAAAAAGGTTAGGGTCTTGACCTTTTTGTTTCTCATCGATGGTGGCTGCTTCAACTGCTGTGCTGAGCACCTCTACCGGAGTCTTCGTCAGCGGCGTCCACTGACGGTCACAATTATCTTGCTTGATTGCTCTTTGGGTAGCAATCTTATTTATCGTTGCGCGTGCATTGGTTGGGGAGTAGGAAGGGTTCTGGTTGGACTCCTTCCATCTCTTCTTGTTCTTCTTTCCAAAACTCCTACTCATGTCTTGCGGATGGTACTAAGGTATAGGAAGTCTGATGGAGTTTAGGTTTCGCTCCGTCTGCTCGTAGACCTTTGCTGCCGCCATTAGTTTCTCCCAGCTTTTTGGGAGGCCAGAAGTTCCTTACAAGACTTTTATCATCTCGTCGTAGCGGACAGCATATTAGAACTGTGCACGAATCAGGTCTTGGTGCACGTCACCAATTTCCAACACCCCTTGTTGTAGTGGGTGATGAAATCTTCCAGACTTCTTCAGATACTCATGACGTCAGAGGAAGTTATCTTTGAGATCGTTCCATGACGTAAGCTTACCCGTGGGTAAGTTGTCAAACCATAGGCGCGCAACGCCTGTAAGAGTTTGAACAAACAGGTGACACCACATGGGCAGCATCCAACCTCTGATTAGCGCCGCGCCAGTGAACAAGCGCATGTGGTCGTCTGGGTCTATCAACCCATTGAACTTTCCCACATTTGATGGTAGTTTCGCGCGTTCAAGTGGGGCTAACACGATCTCCTTTATAAACTTCGAGTGTTCGGCTGCTTCAGCCAGCCTGTAGGCCTGTACGCGGCGTGATCTTTACGCAGCCGGTGGAACACACTGGCGCTGTCACCCTTGCCATATGTAATATCTTCTTCACGATGGGTGTCCCGCCCTTCTAGAGGGCACGGGCCCAGCCGTGAATGAAAAGACACTCACCTATTAATATTTGACTCATATTTTGGCAGCGACTGAGAATACTCTGTTTCCCTGGTACGAAGGTGTAAGGGAACACTCGTTCCAGCCGGCGAGTCGTAGCTTAGTACTCGTGGAGAAGGCGAGGCATGCACGTGAGTTGTGGGCTGCTACGCTGGTGCAGCAGATGCATTAGTTTGCGCACAGAGTTGCGCATAAACGGAATTCAGGGCCGTTTGATATTTGATGTACCAAGACATCAGAGTTTCACCCGGGGGCAAAATTGATGTGATTGGTACAAAGGGAGTTTCCACTTGAATTCCGGGAGTTACCGAGATATTCACACGACCTGAGTCGTGGTGAACACCGGCATTTCCGAAAGAACCTTCTTCCACTTGTCCATCGGGTCAAGGAGCATGAACTGGGTTCTTGCCCTCGGCCTGAGGACCTCGTGGTACACTTGTTGGGATGTCAGTCATTTGAAAGTGAGAGTTTAGAAAAAATGAACAAGAGACAGATGTGCTAGTCAGAAAAAACCGGATGGCGCCAATGAAGAAACATTAGCTGAACCGAGGAATATCCGGGGATATCTGGATTATGGCTCAGAGTCTCTGTATAAAAGGTTATCTCTCGTTTGTTTATTGGAATGGTCTTGCTTCAAGCTCACTGCAAAACTAGAAACGTCGTTAGCCTCGTCACGAGAGAAAAAGGGGGAGGGTTTTCTCTGTAACCACAATCCGGCGTAAGAATAAGTATTGGGGGTTGCAAGTAATAATCAAGTAACAAGTAATTAGTGAGTGAGCTCAAAAACATATGTGTTACCTTGTGGTGTGATCATTATTTTATAGCCGAAGAGAGGTGTGTAGGAGATGGGCTGATGGGCTTTGGGCCTGGAACCGACAACCAGGAATATCCATTCTGTCTCCTCTGCGTCGACTGTTAATGGCCTCTGGCCGGAGGTACGCTTGGTGAATGGTGAATGGTGCCACGTGTCCTTGCAGTTGTCCGTGTTGTCAGACGTATCATCAGCCGGTAGTGGAGATCGTGTGACAGTCACTGGCGTGAGTTGGTTGATGCCACGTGTACGTCCTTGCGTACTTTTTGCCCTCTGCATGAGTGTTCATCATGCGACATGGTCTAGCACAACTTGCCGAGCGGTTATTGGGTCATAGCTCTGCCACTTTGTACCCTTGTACTTGGTCAATGCCTCTTTGCGCTTCTCCCTTCCACGTGGCTTTATCAGTGCTTTCAGGATAGCGCAGGCTTGTAGGGATTAGGTTCTGTTGTTCTCAAGACTATGAGTTGCTCTCATCTTATTGTCCTTGTGCAAGGTTTTAGGAATTTGCGACTAGAGGTTTGATCAATCAGCACAGGGTCAGGGACCTGCGCTTCAAGGTTTAACTTGCCGTTGCGCAGGGTGCGCAAGGTTTGTTAAGCAACCTGCTGGTTTCAAGAATGGTGCACCGTTGCACGTTGCGCTCAAGGTTATCCTTGTGATCTATTGTCGTTACGAGGGTCTAGTGCCTTGCGCAGACGCAAAGTTTTTGGGACCATACCCCTCTAGCTAGTCCCCGGTTTTGTAGAGTTTGAGTCATAGGTCGTAGTTTTCAGTCTTTTTTTCTAGTTTTCGGTTTGCGTTTTTGTGTTTTGAGTCTTTTTGCAAAGAAACGGCTTAGAAAGTGGCTTGGACAAGTTTGGATGTAACGCCCCAAAATCACAAATTTTAATTGACTAGTATGTTTCTTTGTGTGATGGCATAAAATAGAATAATCAAGCTGTTTAACTTAGTTAAATAGTTAGTTAAGTAACAAGAGAATGAAAATTAGTGTGATGATATAAGAATAACTAGAAGGACTAAAAGTGGGAAATTGACTTTAAGTTTCATATAAACTAGAAGGTTCAGTATGTGTGTGTGTGTGTTGAATATTGTATAGATTAGATACGAACACACGACCCAAGTGCGAACAAGAACTGACTCGTACGAGTGACAAGTGACTCGTACGAGTGACAATGTCGTTCGTACGAGTGATAAACATCTCACTCGTATAAACTGCTCACGCCTATGTATTGTGTGTTCACTGTTTGGAAGTTTTGGAAGCTCCCCAAGGGGAAACGCTGGCGGATTCTCTCCAGGAATTTCCGCTAGCCTGACAAGATGTATACTAACGAAGCTTTCACTGATTCTGTTTCTACTCCCTCTTTATAACATTCTACCGAATCGGTACTATCTTACGCCCAAACTTCCGTGTGGAACCGCCGTCACCGGGACTCACAAAAGTGGTATGTACGCCGAGTGTATGATAAAATATCTAAGTGAAGTTAGGATGTGAAATTGAATGAAATGGCTTGACATATATGAATGAAATATGTTAATGATGTAATTAGTAGAAAACTAACTTGAAGAATGTGCTATAAGTGGAACTCATATAAGAATAATGGTTGAATGTATGTTTTGGGTAAGATCATGCATTAGGAGCTTGTACGATGTGCTTGGATAGTGTGATGTTCATCTTGTATTTGATTGATTGTTAGTTGAAATCAAGAAGTGAAAGTGTACTATGTCTATAGCATATGGACTCACTAGCGACGAATGATGATGTGATTATATTGAATTGACTAACTTTGTATGTGGTTGTCAAATGTAGAATTATGAAAGCATTAGCATGTGTATAAATGAATTATGTGTACATTATATATGTGACTCGTACGAGTGATAAGCATCTCACTCGTACGAGTGATAATTGAGTTGCGAGAACGTGAAATAAGGCGGTTATTAGTACATGTATTATATATGCGATAGTTGACTAATGCAAGGCAAGAAATATATGAAGGAAAGTAATGAATGTTAGTATATACAATTATAAATGCTAACCATGATATAATTATGGTGACATGAACAAAAGTGGAGTCAAGCATGAAAGGCTAACGGGTCAAGAGGAGGCAAGGAAGCGGATGCGAATACGGACACATAAGGTAAGTGATTTCCGGAATCACTTCTTCTTTTATAAATGAAGATTATTATGTAGAATACAGGGAATCATGTAAGAAATTATGGGTAAGAATCAAGGTACGTATGGTTGTGGTAAGTTACAGGAAGTCATATATGTTCGGAACTCATGATAAAAGTGAACGGGTCAAAACGTAGAAAGTATGTGTCGGGTGTGGGTTTTTTGAATGATTATTAATCAGGAATCATGTAAGACTATTTAAGTAATCATAGTACTAAGACAAGTATTATTGTAAGTTGGCCGTAAATATAGTTACGTCAGAAATAACTTGGTACAATCGAATGGGTCAAAATCAAGAAAGTATGGTAGAAGTATAGATTTGACTATGAGGACATGAGGTTAAGTGTTTAAATGATTCGTGATATTAAAGGAGGATACGGGAAGCTTACAAAATGTTATGGGATGTTATGGGACATTTTGAGTCAGTTCGGGTTGGAACGGGAATAGGAAATGTGTTGTGTAAGTTTAAACAAGGAAAGACAGTGTCGGCAACACAGAGGGGGCATCACCGACGACCTCCCTAGCCATTGTCGATGCTGCCCCCTTCTCCTGACGCTCTAATCAACTGTCTACGCAATGAGGACCGACGTAACATTTCGGAAAGCATTGCCGACGCTCCTCACAAACTTGACAAGCTGTTTTTGTTAGTTATTCACACCGTGACTTTCGTATCTCCCAATACTTGTTCCGTAACCCTCAATGAACCCCAAAAAGTGAAAATAACTAATGGAGAGTTATGTGAATTTATTGAACTGTGATAATGATTTTCAGAGATAAATAAGTATGTAAGCATGTATGTGTATGACTAACTTATATTTTAATGGTGGAATCCCTGGGTAAGCATGAATAGAAGTAAGCATGCACATAGGTTCGTATGTATAAGACTTATTTATGTGGATGTTTGTGACTAGGATATGATAGTATATTTTTATGGGAATGTAAGTAGTATGTAAGGGCTTGTATATATGTATACACGACTTCAATACGTATGAGCATTAACGCTACTTATTATTGTCATGAGAATGAAATGAAAGTACAGGTTTACTATTGTTTACTTATGAAGATTGACGATTGAGATGCAAGATCATACACGGAAAGATAATCGAAAGGATCTTCATGAATAGAAAGATTATGGAGTGATCATTTAATTATGAATGTTTAATATTATGAATGATGTCACCAAATATTAATAATGCGGATGTATGTGGTGATTGTAGGTTGCACGGAATTATCATTACTATGGAATTTGAAGGGTTGAAGATCGAGTCCAAGAGCAAGGATTGTACAGGAATAGCAGTCTCAAAGCTTGTATTCATGTATTACATTTAACAAGTTAATCAATAATGAATGTTATAAATCATTCCAAGAAAGTGTCCAACATTTTATAAATGAACCTTCGAGTATGTTATATGGTCAATAAATAAAGAATTTTTTGTCGGTATTTCCGCTGCGTTTCTTATGGTCAAAACGTTTTAGGGTGTTTCAAGTTGGTATCAGAGCCATGGTTTGAGTGAAATCAAGTACAAGAAGGTAAGTACTTGAACTCAAACCTGTGTGCTCTTCTGATAAAGGACCCGTACAATCCAAGACTCGATCAAGATCCAAATGTGAAAATGAATGTAAGCACGTTTATATGTATTCATATAAAGAAACTAACTGAATTGTATATGCAAGGTAAGCTTAAGGGATTGAGGAGAATGATCCGAGAATGCGGTCTTGGATGAATACCTGAGCATGTAATAAGACAGATGGACCCCAGGTACACAATATTAATATATGTATTTATGGGTACCGGTGTTATAAGAAAAAGGGAAAATCTCCTTCATAAGGGTAAATATTAAACAAAAGACAATGATATTGTCTTAGTAAGGTTTTAAAGATGTTGCACGAACTGAAACCCACTTTTTTTTAGATATAAGGTGATGATTATATGAAGGAGCGAAACTAGTATGTGGATTGCGCGCCTGGCCAGTGCGCAAAAAGCATATGACCCTCGTAAGACCATAATAATCATCACCTTTTGTCCGATAGAGTTGGGAAGTAGTTTGACGTGTGGATGAAAAGAGTTATTAGACTCTCAAGAAATGGAGAGCAATCTATAAGAATGAAAATTTTTGAATCCATAAGTAAGTACGGATCAAACAAGTAAGAATGTATGCAGAGAATGGAAATGTTTATATCCATAAGTAAGTACGGATCAAACAAGTAAGAATGTACGTAGAGAATAAAAATGTTTGAATCCGTAAGTAAGTAGAGATCAAACAAGTAAGAATGTAAGCAAAGAATGAAAATGTTTGAATCCGTAAGTAAGTACGGATCAAACAACTAAGAATGTATGCAGAGAATGGAAATGTTCGAATCCGTAAGTAGGTACGGACCAAATAAGCAAACATTCCTTAAAGCGGATAATATTCAATTTATGTTTTAAATCTATATATATATATAAGCAAATATGTTGTATGCAAGAATGGTTAAAAGGACAAACGAGTCATGAGGGTTAAATGGTGATCGCCATTTGAACCTGGTATTTAATGTTTTGTTTTGTAAAGTTTTATGCTTATAGGTAAGCATAATGTATGGATATGCATTGCCGCAAATTGGAAAGAAATAAACATCGCAAGGTGCGAATAACTAGTCAATGGTTTTGGACTTGCGTCAGGTATGTATAAAAGATTATGCTTTCGGTAGGAGCTTATGGCTAAACTAGAAAGGGATGTGTTAAAATTGGGTAATAGATTAACCCAAATGAAATGTATCCAGCAATTTGGGTTGACGGTCATTTCAGTCTAATGTCTTACCGGAGGGTAAAATTTGAATATAAAGGTTTTCTAGCATAAACCAGTATAAAGGAAGTTGTGTTGAAAGATGTAATGAAATTTTGATAAATAGTAGGAGGCACGAGCTTGAATGTTGTTGGGCCTCTAACTAAAAGGTTTACACATTAGTGTTGCATTTGGGCTAAGTTTGGGAGATTGGGCTTCCTAGAGCCTTATGGGCCTAGGTTGTACTTAATGGGTTTAGTGACTAGTATAAATACATGTATTAGGGTTAATATTTTGGTTGCTAGTCAGTTTGTTATTCAAAACCTTGTATCAGACACCATTCGATGTATGCAAGTTGTTTAATCGAAGATCTTGTTTTTCTATTCATTCTAATCTTTATTTCCGCAATCGATTAGTCTTTGATACCGTGTTAGATCCAATTTCGGGACTTACAATTGGTATCAGAGCCTGTTGTTCGATACAGGCTCTCGGTATCACAGATCGAAGAACTGTTCAGAGTTGGAAGACGTGTTGTTGTTCATCCCGGATTGTTACTGTTGAAGACTGTTGCTGTTTTCATCTCTAACTGCTACTGTTCCGAAGAACACAAAGAAGGTTTGAGCATCTCAGATACGTTACTGTTGAGGATTCCGAAGAACACGAAGAAGATTCAAGTATTTCGGATACGGAACTGTTGAAGATCCCGAAGAACACGAGGAAGATCATCCATCTCGGATTGATCCCGGATTACTTTTCATCAACTTTCTCAACAACCTTATCTGGATTACTCGCATTCCGGATAAGGATCACTGTTGGAAATAATTTGTGTTTATCTGTTGCGGGAATTTCAGGATACTGTTGATTCCGGATAAGGACTCTCATTCCGGATAAGACCGTCATTCCGGATAAGACCATCATTCTGGATAAGACCACCATTCCGGATAAGACTATCATTTCAGATAAGACTTTTATTCCGGATCAAGTTTTCATTCCGGATCAGTTTCTCTATCACGGATCATCTCATCTCGGATTGGTATTCATCTCAGATATCATGCAACTCGGATCATCATTTATTTCGGATTTAATCTTCATTCCGGACTTATCACTCATCTCGGATTGGCACTTGTCTCTGATAGCTTTCCGGATTATAATTTCGGATACTCATCTCGGACTTATCTTGGAATCTCATTTCGGACTGGTCTTGGAATCTCATCTCGGACTCATCTCGGACTTGTTTTGGATTCTCATCCCGAACCACTGTTCATAATAAGAATTTAAAATTAACTATAATTTACTTGGTAATTTTTAATAAAGTTAATAATGAACAGTTATATGACAGCTCAGGACCTGACAAATGCTACCTTGGATGCATTGCAATCACAGACGCTAGCTCTTCATCAAGAGCTAGACCAAGTCATAGGCACTTCTACAAAGGTGCCTCATTTGCTATACGGAGATGAATATTATGAGTGGAAATTCAGGTTTGAGCAGTACTGCAAGGCCAAAGAACCTGGGGTTTGGAGATTTATTATGAACGGTCCTCGAACCATAGTTTACAGCACTTCTGAAGATCCAGACACAAAGATCCCTAAACCTAGTCACTTGTGGACTCCCGAAGATGTGAAAATAATCGAAGAGGATGAGAAAGCCTCAGCTGTTCTAACTATGGCACCCGGACCCAACATTTCCATAGCTGTCAGAAATTGCAAGACAGCTAAAGAAGTTTGGAGCGAATTGCAGAATCTTTATGAGAGAAATGCTGACATGAAGGTAAGCTGAGTTAATCAGCTGGATCAACAGTTCAACTCGTTTAACCGTATATATGGGAAACCATTGAGAACCAAATTAGAAGATATGTGAAGCTTGTCTCTCGGATGATTTTAGCCAAAATCTCTCTTACAAACCGTGCTATGAACAAACAGTTGTTAAATTCGTTGCCAAGAAGACAAAAAATCTGAACGATGTCACTCTCACAGAAATGATCACAACTATCAAATCATGTGAGATAGATAATAAGCAGAGAGACATCAATCATCAAAGAAATCTGATGGCGGCTGGTATTACAGGGCAAAACCCAAAATTTAATATCTCAGAATCTTGTTTACAGCCCTCTGCAAGGAAGCTCACACACACTAGGTAGCTCAAACTTGGTGTACACTCCTCTCGCCTCTTCAAAGAAGACCCAATATGTCTATGGTCTTCAGTCTCAGACTCCTGCAATGATTTCTGCGGCGCAGGTTTAGACTCAATATCATGCTCAGTATCCTAGCATGGTGTACATTCCTGTCATTGCTGCTACAGCTCAACAAGGCGGCATTCATCAAATTGTTGCTCCCACACCGGCTCCTCCTCCAGTTGTATCCAACTCTGCTTTTCTCACAAAACTCCATCTGTTCTCCCAACTGAAGTCGATCATATAATGGAGGAGGATTTGGACGTGTCTTGGAATCTTACAATGGCTGCTTTCCGTGTCAACAAATTTCAAAAGAAGTACGGGAGGCAACCATTGTCAAATCTGAAGAATGGGCTAGCAAAAGATAAGCTCAGGTGTTATAGATGTCATGAGCCAGGAAATAATGCAAGAAGCCGCCATCTGGATATGTCTCATCCAGAGTAGCAGACATACATAGCAGTGACAGACAGCTCGTGCCAGTCTCTCCTTCAAAGTCTACTACAAGTCCCTCAAGCAGCTCTGGCGGGAAATCAACAGCTTTGGTGGCACAACAGCATGAAGGATTCAACTGGGCAGATGCGGCAGCTCAGATGGAGACTCTGAATCTTTCCAAGAACAACAATCACTGCATGATGGCGTAGACAACTGAGACACCTGATCTTTCTGAAACGGTATGTTCAGATAGTTGTCGTTTTAAATTATCACAAATGTGCGCCCATAATTCAACTCTTGTAGCTGAATATCAACAAGCTGCATCACAGAACATCGCCCTTAAACATAAGAACAAGCTTCTTATGGAAAAGGTTGAAGCACAAAAACAAGACATAGCTCAACTAAAGCTTAACTTGAACTAACAGCAATGTTGGGTATACGACTATAAGCTAAAAATTAGCTGAAAAGGACGTAGAACTTCAAGCAGCCATAGCCAAGCTAAATTCTTTGACAGGAAAGTTTCAAGAAAATGAAATAAACATTAAAAAATTTTAACTTCCAGCAAGCGGGTCAAAGATTTGTGTGATCTGCAGCTTGAATATCAGAAAAAACTATACAAAAGGCGTTGGGTATAATAGGGCTCCCCCACCATATAATCATAACTACACATGAATACCTGATTCTGAGGCAAAACTAGAAAATATGATGTATGGTAAACCCTCAAATTATCTTTCAAAACCATGGAAGCCCTATTACCCAAAGTTCTCTAAGCCAACTGAAATCAAGAAGGAGGCTGTTTTCTTCACTACCACACCATTTTTGCAAGAATCTGGAGACAATCCCTCTTGTAGTTCAGATGGTTTGGAGAAAATGATGCCTAAAGAAGAGGCAGTAACACCACTTAAAGAATCAAAACGCAAAAATCCTCCTGAAACTGACTCAGTGAACGCTACTAATGCTTCTACTTCATGTGTAGAAGAAATATTAGTTGATGATATTACAGATGGTGATAAAGAAGAATGTCTGAATTCAAATTCGGACAATTCAGTTGCTGATTATGATTTTTATAAACATGCTTTTGACATTTTGAATCGTTTTCTTGCTGAACAATCTAAATTCTCAGACAATCTTGGTTGTGTTGATAATTTAGACGTTTTTAATTCTGGTTTTTCATCTAATGCATGTGATAACTCTTGTGATGAAAACATAACTTTTGCTACAGGTTCAGCGTCGACAGATAATTTGGTTTCCTCAGTTCCTACTGAAGAGACTTGAAGTTCTTCTCATTAAGTAATGTCTGTTGATGATATTCCTAGGGTTGACAATGAGGAAATCAACCAACCAACTGAATTTGTGATGAGTGACGCTGGCATAGTACTAGAAGAATCGGGCGAATCAGATTCTTCGAACGAAGAACGATGGACTAATTCTGAAATGACAGAAAATGAGCAATCTCCCCCTGCTGATTTAGATAAAAATTTTGAAACTGAATCTGAATCGGAATCTTAAACTTTTCAAAATATAGAGATTCCTCTTGCTACTAATGATCAAAGCTCATCTTCTGGCAGTTTAGAAAAGGATGTCCCTACTAAATCACTCGTCTCCTCTGAAGAATCCGCCAAGCAAAATGGTTTGAAAACTAATAAAAGGAAACGAAGAACACGTAGATCCAAAAAGAAGAAAACAAAACAGCCGCCTCAGTCTAATGAAAAGGCGACTGGTGATTCAGTTCTTCATTCTGAGAAATTGACTCAGTAGCCCCAAACTAAATCTGTTAAGCCACCAGCTGAACAGGAATCGGTTAAATTTGTGCCTAAGTCTACCAACTCCAAATTATCTAATTCAAATCATAAAATTTACAAGTGAGTTGATGGTTGTGAGCAGGCTACAGCCAAGACTAACACCTTGTGTAGGTCCCCTAATCTGTATGGATCGTCACAGGATCATCTATCCAATCTAGAGTGCGGAATCCCCTAGATCAGATTTCACAGAAAACCGAACAAGAAGACGAACATGAACAATCCATTTCAAACTGTCTTCTATTGATTATCTAACACAAGTGTTTACCATCAATTCAAGACTCTCTCTCAACTCTCTATGACGTAATTTGCTAATCTCCTGAGCAACTGATCCAACTGAACCAACTGAACAACCTTAACGCTAATGCAAAACTCTCTTTATATAGAGACAAGTTTGCAACTGGGTTAGGGTTTCACTACATGGGCTGCTATTGGGTCTAGGCCCAAATCGCCTACCATACACTATAAAGTGTCTGGATTAGCCCAATCACTTCTAATCAACTACTACAATACTAAACCCACTAACTATTTATCATTTTACTAATTACAAGATATCCAAAGACCAAATCTAAGCTATTGTCACAAATGTGCACCAACAAACCCCCCCTTGACAATAGCTTCATAAAACAATTTTGTCTTCAGTCTTCTTGCAATCTTCAACATCTTTGAAAATCGTTGGTCTTTGGATAGCTTCAGCTTTAATATCTTCTGTCAGCAACAGACTCCCCCTAAGCTGATGCATCCAATCACCAAATCTTCTAATCGTTAGCGTTTGAGTAAACTCTAGTTTAGCACTTGCATAGCAATCTTCAAAACTCTTCAACTCTATCTGCAATGTAGAAAAGAGGTTCTACCATGCATCCAAGCAAACTCCTCTTCACCAAACTTCACAGCAACATACTGCTACAATCTGTATACTATAAAACAAACATCTCGAGAAACCATAAGAATTTTTCAACGCCAGTTAACAAATTATTATTATTATTCAAGAGATAGTAAAATTGTATCACAGATTAAGTACTTCTCAATTCAAACCATACACTTAAAATTTTAAGCACACTGAACCTGCAAGATTTTAAATTTTTGAACTCATCTTCTAACACCGTCTCCCCCTATCGGTAACAACTCCTCCGTGAACAACCAATATCCGTACATTAAGAATTTACAAGAAAATGAAATCTTTTTGGATTTTTATGTTTTCTGAAAACAAATAAATAACAAAATAATAAACACTTTGTTTTTGTAAGAATCACCGGTAAGAAGATCATATCAGGAACATCAAACTGTTTTCACACTATTAGATAATTGTATATGTAATTTTCATGAAAAGCAGTTCAAGACGATTACCAGTATTGTTTATCCACTTAAACAAAAAACATAAACATTTCAAGTACCATTACTTAGTGATATGTTTAGATAATTTATGCTGATATACTAGTGTGTCCCACTTCAGGACATACCCCCACGATCAAGGTATGCACAAAGATTCCTTGTAGTAGGTGAGTATACCGAAATTCATCCTTTTCGATTTACAACGTTAGATAATTGGTGATCAGGTCAGTACTTTCGTACAGCAAAGAGACTGATATCCAACGAGGGTTAGGGAAAATACCAAATTTTGGTACGATTAATGTAATTTGCACATTTGAATGACTCTCTAGGAGAGCTTCTTCACTTTCTGGGATTTAGCATTTTAGCTATTTTAAGATATCCTGGTTGTGCCTAGGTTAGCATATATCTGGATGCGGCAGAAGGACAACCTTGATACCCCAGATGAAATTACGATATAAAGACCTAAAACCTCAGATTGGCAATCTATCAACGCAAGATTGAAGGTTATAAAACCATAGACCACTGATATGTTACCCACTCATACAAAGTTCGTTATGTTTATATCACTCAGGTAAGTTGATTATTTCATGCCTTTTGCCTACTGGTACATCATATGATGAAGCTGCTATCACACTTAAGCAATTTAATTTGAGTTTCAGTGTGACAGTCTAACTTGCTGATGTACTATCATTTCTTTTTTTCCACATAGTGAAAACTCATTTTTTATTTTTCTTTTTTTATGTTTTGAATTTTGAAAAACAGTAAATTATTTACAAAATTCTTATTGAAAACTGGTTATTCAGGATTCCTCATCCTGTTGAGTTCGACTAAATGCTTAAAACGAGCCCTGTCAAATGCTTTTGTGTAAAGATCTGTCACGTTATCTATCTAGTGTGTCGACTCGATGCAGTTCAATCAATTTCTTTTCAGCACAATCCCGTATAAAATGATGACGAATGTCAATATGTTTTGTGCCACTGTGTTTTACGGGATTGTTGGTGATTGAGATAGTGGCATTATTGTCTATCATAATAGGAGTACGAGTGAAATGTAAACCGTAATCACGCATCTGCTGTTGGATCCAAAGAACTTGAGAGCAACAGCTACCTGCAGCAATATATTCAGCTTCACACGTATAGGTAGACACGCCAGACTGTTTCTTACATTGCCATAACATAATCCTCCCTCTTAAAAATTGACAACCACCTGTGGTAGACCTTCTTGTTGATTTGCATCCTCTATATTCTGAATCAGTGAAAGCAACAAACTTCAAATCACTAGCAGCTGGATATCATAACCCAAGTTTAGATTTCCCCTTCAAGTATCGAAGAATCCGCTTCACCGCTTTCATATGTGACTCCTTTGGATTCGCTTGATATCTGGCACAAAGACACACTGCGAACATAATGTCTGGTCTTGAAGCAGTCAAGTACATCAGAGAACCAATCATTGCCCTGTATTAAGTTGGATCAACATCCTCCACACTCTCATGATCTGGACCAAGATTGTGAATCTCGCAAATAGGTGTGTTGAAAGTAGCGCAGTCCTCCATTTTGAAATGAGACAAAATGTCATACACGTACTTTGTCTGATGCATAAACATCCCATCCTTCTTCTGTTCAACCTGTAAACCCAGAAAGTAAGATAGTTCACCCATCACGCTCGTTTCAAACTTGCTCTTTATTACCTCCTCAAAATCATGACACATGTTCTCATCAGATGACCCAAAAATGATGTCATCCACGTATACTTGTACCAGCAAAAAGTCTTCCTTCTTCCTTTTAATGAAAAGTATACTGTCAATCTGACCTCTTTCAAAACCATTCTTTAACAAATGTGCTAACAGTGTCTCATACCAACCCCTAGGTGCCTGATGCAATCCATACAATGCCTTATCAAGTCGATAGACTTGATCTAGATAATCTGGATCAATAAACCCATCTGGTTGTGAGATATACACCACTTCTTGGACTTTCCCGTAAAGAAATGCACTCTTCACGTCAAGTTGGTAAACTTTGAAGCCCTTGAATGAAGCAAAAGCTAGGAACAAACGAATTGCCTCCAACCTTGCTACTAGTGCAAACACTTCATTGTAATCAATCCCTTCTTGCTGATTGAACCCTTTCACTACTAACCCAGCCTTATTCC
Source organism: Scalesia atractyloides (assembly GCA_947069175.1). Taxonomy (NCBI): domain Eukaryota; kingdom Viridiplantae; phylum Streptophyta; class Magnoliopsida; order Asterales; family Asteraceae; genus Scalesia; species Scalesia atractyloides. Next base: position 37,003,513 of record CAMTDV010000008.1, on the reverse strand, counting down.
TTATCACGATCCCTCGGTCGTCTTTCTTGCACTTAAACACCCACTTGGTGCATATTTCCTTCTCTCCTTCAGGAAAGTCAACTAGCTCCCAAACCTTCAACTTCTTAAACTGAGCTAGTTCCTCCTGCATAGCTTCAACCCAACAATTATCTTTTAGAGCCATGTGAACATTCTTCGGCTCCTCTTGGGCAATAAAGCAGCTATACAAACACTCATGAATCAACCCAGTCTTCTGAATCGAAGTAAACAAACTGGAACCTTCGAGCACACCTCTTCTTGTCTGAACACCTGCAGCAGCATCGCCAATGATGTTTTCAACTGGATGATCTCTGTTTACACGTGTGGTAGCAATGGTGTCAACAGCCAGATTATCTCCCAGATTAGATCCAACCTCCCCCTTAATGTTAGCAAATGGATTAGTGAAGTCCTCCCCCTGAGTAGGTTCAGACTCACTATCACTAGAGTCCTCTGGAACTGCACTGGAAGAAGTTTCTGGAGCATCTGTCATCGATATGCTCGATCTAGGCATGAAGTCACACTCTCCATCTTCACTGATCACAGTTTGAATCACTTGAGACTCATCTGCATTGGAAAAATCAGGAATATTAATGATTTAAAAAAGCTATCATAATCATATAATATAGCAGGACCACTCGTTAAAAAAGCTATCATAATCATATAATATCCCCCTGAATGTTAGAAAATGGATTAGTGAAGTCCTCCCCGTGAATAGGTTCAGACTCACTATCACTGGAGTCCTCTGGAACTGCATTGGAAGAAGTTTCTGGAGCATCTGTCATCGATATACTCGATCTAGGCATGAAGTCACACTCTCCATCTTCACTGATCACAGTTTGAATCACTTGAGACTCATCTGCATTGGAAAAATCAAGAATATTAAATGATTTAAAAAAGCTATCATAATCATATAATATAGCAGGACCACTTGTTGATTGTTGAGGTGAATAACTAGTGATTTCCATGTTAAACACAACCTCAATTTTACCAGTTTTTACATTAAAAACCCTTTTATTCGGTGTTCCATGCATATAGCCTAGAAAGTAACCCTCGTCAGCTACCTCACCGAATTTTTGCTTATCTTTATTTCGCACAATGGTGCAGGGTAATCCAGATGGTTCAAAGCCTTTTAAGTTTGGTTTTCGGTTAAACAATAGTTCGTGACATGTTTTATTAAATCGTTTAACTGTCAAAACTTTGTTTAGGACATAACAAGCTGTGTTCACAACTTCTCCCCATAAAAGAACTGGAAGCTTTGAATCAAAAAGCATAGTCCTAGCGGCTTCAATCAACGTCCTGTTTTTCCTCTCAGCGACTCCATTCTGTTGAGGTGTATAAGAAGCAGAATATTGATGTTCAATTCCCTTGCGAAGACAATAGAGATCCAGAATCTGATTCTTAAACTCCGTGCCATCATCACTCCTTATCCTCTTGATCCGTGCATCATGGACATTTTCCAATTCTGTAAAAAGATCTATCAGCATCTCCGCTGTCTCATCTTTTGTACCTAAAAGGAAACCCCATTAATGTCGTGAGTAATCATCTATGACAACTAAGCAATAGTACTTTCCACCTATGCTCCTTACATTCGCCGGACCGAATAGATCCATATGAAGTAATTCATAAGGGGCATCTATGGAATTTATTGTTTTAGACTTGTGAGGTTTCTTATGTGGTTTTCCCTTTTGAAATGGAAGACATTATCTTCCACGTGAAACCTCTGCATTGGCACCCCTTCCACTAAACCGTTTAAATAATATAATTCATTTTTATGTAGTGGATGTGGGCCATGCATCTGTGCCACAGCAATGACTCAGCCTCAGATGCTTTTGACAGTAAACACGCCACCACATTGGAAGAATCCTTAGCACCCATGTCCATGACATAAGTGTCGTTTCTTCTCAGCGCTCTCATCACTATCCAGTCATTTGGTATCACCAAACCAGGTTTCAACACCAAAGCTTCCTGCTTAGTAAAGTGGACAGAGTGACCCTTGTCGCAGACTTGAGACACGCTCATCAGATTGTGCTTCAGCTGCTCCACATAGTTTACTTTGTCCAATGTGATCTTCCTGTTGGTCACTTTTCCTCGACCTGTAATGTGCCCTCCTTTGGCACCTGCAAAATTTACATAACCTCCATCTATATTCTCAAATTTTGTCAACAGCCTCACATCCCCCATCATGTGCTTGGAGCAGCCACTATCAACATACCACAAGTTGATAATCCTCCTTAGCAGCTCCTGCACAACCCAACAAAATTAGTTAGATTGGGGGACCCAAGCCTTAATGGTCTTGGGTCTTCCAGATTCATCAACCACAGGAACATTCATCCAATATCCATCACACCTGACAGGAGTCTTGGATCTCAAACTTGTTGATGGAAATGGTTTTTTATTTCCACTAGGTCTCTGGTCCTGAGGTTTCCTAAACATGTTTGGACTTTGTGACCTTTGGAAATTTTGGTTTTGGTTCCATGAATTTTGATGATAATAATTTCTAAAGCCATTGTTATAAAATTTCGACTACCAACATTTTGATATCGAGTTGACCTTGACTTCTGAAATTACTTCATTGACCATTAAAGTTATTCATTCTTGGTGAACTACTTCTAGGTCTTTCATATCTGCCTGATGTAGATGCAGGCTGAAATCTTTGTTGATTTCTTTGAAAACGAGGAAGTTGGTGAGTTCCTTTTTCAGCCTTATCTACACCAACAGCAACACTCTGTTGCTTGGTAGCAGATATCTTTGGTGAGTTAGTAACCTTCTTCTCACCTTCACCATTTTTTTCTGGTGATTTTTCTCTCTGTCTCTCACTCACCTGTGCTCCATTCTTTTTGTTAGGACAGCAACTAGCTACATGTCCCTTGTCGTGACATTTGAAACACGATCTTCTAGCCGAAGACTTCTTAATTGAAGTCTCTGGTTTTGATTCATCAGGTGACGACGACAACGACAATGATGATGATGAACGCTTGTGTGGCATTGTCATCACCCTCCAGATGAACACTCCAATCATAAGAACCCTCTCTATCCGTAGAGATCAGGGCCTTTGATCCAGTGTTAGTTGGTGCGTTCCTGTTGCTTGAACCATGACCAGGAAAATCTTGAAAAGATGAGCTAGAACGAGATTCAAACTTAGGTCTTTGACACTCTCTAGCAAAATGTCCGTAATTTTGACAATTGTAACACTTCATTTTAGATTTTTCAAAACCTACGTTCTTTCTAACAAACTTTCTGCCAGTTCTGTTCATGAACCTCTTCACTCTTCTAGAGATCATGGCCATCTGCCATTGTAAATCCATCTCTTTTAGGTCATCAGGGTCAATCTAATCATAATCTTCATCAAACGTAGCAGGATCAGATATTCTTTGCTGAATGTATTTCTCGTATGAAGCAATGAAAGAAGCAAGCAAGGCCAGATGATCTTCAGCATCCTTGACACTTAGAGGCATAGATCTTGTAGTGTTGTTACAATTGCTAGCTTGTTGTCTCTTGGCCCCTGACGATCATCCTGAACTAGCTACAAAGCATACTGCACTGTCAGTATTTGTCACAATCTACTCATTTCACATGAGAGAAACACAGTTGCAGAATCACTTGAAGCATTGTTGGAAGATGAAGGTGTAACCCCTTTATAAATCCCCGGATCTTGAACCTGATCATATCCAGTTTCCTTCTTCTTCATGTTGAGCTCATAAGCTCTCAGTTTCCCAACAACTTCTTCCAAGTCTTTATCTTCATAGTCAGCTTCACCCTTTATCATCAAAGTATAAATATCCCACTTTGCAGGTAAAGCATCAAGCAACTTATCGTTTATCTCAACATCTGTGTATCCCTCTATGTCATAATTGTCCATTTCTGACATCAGGTGATAATATCTCATGAGAATATCTTCAAGGGACTCATTTCGCATGCCTTTAAAGATAGCAAATTGTTTCTTCAGCAAATCAACCTTATTCTTCTTCACATCAGGATTGCCCTCATATCTCTTCTCTAGGGCATCCCACATCTCCTTCGAAGTAGTATAACGCTTGAAAGTATGTTTGATGCCATCAGGTAACCACATCTTTATAGAAGCTAGGGCCTTCTTTTCAGACTCATACATTCTCTTCTCAGCCTCTGACATGTTCACATAGGCAGTGACACATTGTCTACCCTCAAAGTTATGTGTAGGGTTAATGTACCCATCATGAATATAGATCCACATCCGTGTGTCCTGATATTCAATGAACGACTGAAACCTATCCTTCCAAGTAAGATAATTTTCTACCTTCAACATTTTTGGAGGTTTGTTAGTCGTGCCTGCCTCATGCTCCATTCTCAACAATTCATTTAAGTTAGACATATTCGACATTTTTACCGAACCGGCTCGTTAAAAACGTTAAAAATTTGTCTGAAATGAGTAGTCACCAAATTATACCATTAGACTCGTCTCGACGATACGAACCCAATGATGTATAATGTCCGATTTTTTTGTCCTAAAAATCACACGAGTCTAACTGTGCAATCGGTTTGTCAATATTGTCTATGGATCAAATTCTATGTCTGAAAACGTTTAACTCTGGTTACGTCAGCTGATTAACTTTCCACCTTTTTGTATGCAACTCGGAACAGTACCGAATTCGGAACAGTAACTCGGATTAACAATCCGAGATGAAAACTTGAAACAGTGATCCGAGATGCCTATCCGAGATGATGATTCAGAACAGTGATCTGAGATGGTATCCGAGATGCACTGTTTCAATCCGAAATGGTTCCTTGTTTGTCCGAGATGCAACCGAGATGAATTGATCTGATCCGAGATGGACTGCTCTGATCCAAGATACAATCCGATATGGACTGTTCTGATCAGAGATGCAATTCTCTGATCCAAGATGCTTAGTCTTTGATCCGAAATGCAACTATGATGATCCGAAATGCCAAGTTTTATCCGAGATGCTTTGCTGTTTATCCGAAATAGCAGCAAAACCCTAGAACAGCCGTCAAAATTTCAAACCAGCTGTCAAAACAAGTCCAAAAACCCAACTTTTTCCGCAGAAACGATTCTGAAATAAGCAAAACCAAGAGCCGAAGGCTCTGATACCAATTGTGGTCCCCTAATCCGTATGGATCGTCACAGAATTGTCTATCCAATCTACAGTGCGGAATCCCCTAGATCAGATTTCACAGAAAACCAAACAAGAACACGAATAATCCCTTTCAAACTGTCTTCTATTGATTATCTAACACAAGTGTTTACCATCAATTCAAGACTCTCTCTCAACTCTCTATGAAGTAATTTGCTAATCTCCTGAGCAACTGATCCAACTGAACCAACTGAACAGCCTTAACCCTAATGCAAAACTCTCTTTATATAGAGACAAGTTTGCAACTGGGCTAGGGTTTCACTACATGGGCTGCTATTGGGTCTAGGCCCAAATCGCCTACCATACACTATAAAGTGTCTGGATTAGCCCAATCACTTCTAATCAACTACTACAATACTAAACCCACTAACTATTTATCATTTTACTAATTACAAGATATCCAAAGACCAAATCTAAGTTGTTGTCACAAATATGCACTAACACCTTGCACCAGCCGTCAGTACCAGCAAGCAAGAAACTGATAGACAAGTTGCCTAGAATTTCCCAGGATAAACGGACTGTTTTCTTCAAGAAGAGGCAGACCTGTTTCAACTACGGATTTCCCGGGCATATTGCACGAAATTGTCAAAATGCGTTTATGCCTTTCAACACCCTATTCTCGAAATATCAGAGAGCTATGCCTAATCGCCTACATCAGACTCGATTTACTACGGCTAAGCCCTCTGATCAAGACTGGAACATGGCCAAGAGACAAAATCACAAATCTCTAAGACCTTCAGGTTCTCTGAATCCTTCTAGCACTCTGAAAGTTGTGCAGAAGTCTGGCTGGCTAGTCTGGAGGCCTAAGATCTTGACGAAGATCCAGTCTTCTGTCCTAAAATCTGACAAACCAAAAGCATCATCGACCTCATCCTCAACTAATTTAATTTTTCGTGAGGTTACTTATGTTGATGCAAATGGTACACCCAGATCATCAATGGCTTGGGTTGTAGCTTCTAACTAAACTTGTTGAAATGTGTAGGAACAGCTTTGGAGGACTCTCGTCAAACTTTGGTATGTCGACAGTGGCTGTTCCAGGCACATGATAGGAGACATCTCGCAGTTGAATGACATTCAGTTTTTCGATGGAGATTTTGTCTCCTTCGCTGGCGGTGAAACGGGAAAGATAACTATGAGAGGAACGGTGTGCAATGGAGCTCTCAGTTTCAAGAACGTGAACTATGTTCCAGATTTGAAGCATAGTCTCTTGAGTGTGTCTCTGCTCTGTGATAATCATTTGGATGTTCTCTTTACTAAGAAAGGGTGTTATGTGTTGAAACCTGGCCTCATTATTCCGGATGAATGGATTCTTCTCAAAGCTGCACGTAAAGAAAATGCATATGTCATCGACATGAACAAAGCCCCAACCGACAAGCTTACCTGCCTGTTCTCGTCGACCACTGAGCACGATGAAATGTTATGGCACAGTAGACTAGGACATATCAACATGTAGAACTTAAACAGACTTGCAAAAGGTGGTTTAGTCAGAGATCTACCTGTTCGGGATTTTATGCTAATTGAAAAGTGTGGATCGTGTGCTCGTGGGAAACAACATCGAAGGCCACACAAGTCGAAACCCGCACCCTCCACGTCAAAAGTCTTAGAAGTGCTTCATATGGCTCTTTTTGGTACGACATATATTCTGAGCATTGGCGGGAAGGCATACTGTCTGGTTATCATTGAGGACTACTCTCAATTTACTTGGGTCTTCTTTCTGGCACAAAAGAGTGAAACCGCTGAGTTAGTCAAACAGTTCATCACCCTTATGGAAAACCAGGCAGACACCACCGTGAAGGCTATTCGATGTGATAATGGAACAGAGTTTAAGAATGCCACCTTGAATTCTTTTTGCTCCTCCAAGGGTATTGATCGACAGTTCAATGTAGCCAGAATTCCTCAACAGAACGGGGTTGCAGAACGCAGAAACAGTACATTCATTGAAGCTGCGTGTACTATGTTGGTCGAATCAGAACTACCTCTCATTTTCTGGGCAGAAGCAGTAAATACCGCTTGTTATATTCAGAATCACGCCCTAATCAACAAAAGGCACATGAAAACGCCGTATGAAGTGGTTGAAGGTCACAAACCTTTGGTTAAGCATTTCCGCAAGTTCGGATGCCCTTGTGTTCTTCTACTCATGGATGCTAAGGAAAATTTTGAATCACGTGGGGATCCATTCATCTTCGTCGGCTACTCTAAGAATACTTCCTATTGTGTCTATAACAAGATCAAGAAAATGGTAGTTGAAACCTACAATGTGGGTTGGCTGGAGGAAAATCCCAAGGACGCACGCATTGGTCCCGACTGGCTGTATAATTATTCCTCTTTGTTTAAATCTGTTGATGTCTCTTCTAATATGACTGCAGGTTCAGGCACAACTTCTGACCTCCCACCGATGCCTATCTTAACTTAGGATGATGAAGATACTGAACAGTTGCAAGAGTCTTTCAAGCAACTGAGTGTGGATCCACCTGGATTTGATGAAGCTTTTTCTATAACTCCACCAACATCGCAGAATCAGGAAACTGTTTCTGAACAGATTCCTCAGACGGGTTCCCCTAAAGTTGAGGTTCCAGACACAGAAACTCCTGTGGCAAATGAAGGAGCTACAACTCCTAATGTCTTAGGCTCATCTCTGTTTCCTGAGCCCACACCACCAGATTGTTCTGTTGATTCATCAGTTAACATTCCCACTTGTGCAACTAACAAGGGGGAGCCATCTGGAGTTGCATCACAGAGCTTTACAAACTTGCAGTCAGATCTCCAAGTTCCTGCTATGCCTATACCACAACATCTACAGCGCGATCATCCGATTGAAAAAGTTATTGATCCTGTTACTACTGCAGTTTGGAAGTCAATTAGGAGATATCAATACATGTCTTTACTCTTGTTTTATCTCACAAATTGAACCTAAAAGCATTGATGTCGCCTTGCAGGAATCGGGTTGGGTTGACGCTATGCATGAAGAACTCAATCAGTTTGAGAAACTTTGGGTATGGCAATTGGTGAAGCTTCCTCAGGGAAAACGTGCTCTTGGAACTCGTTGGGTATTTCGCAACAAACAGGATGACACTGGTGTGATTGTGAGGAACAAAGCTCGGCTGGTTGTTCAGGGTTTCCGCCAGATCGAGGGGCTAGCTTACGATGAAGTTTATGCACCAGTTGCTAGATTGGAAGCCATTCGCATTTTCTTGGCATATGCATCATACATGGACTTCACAATCTATCAAATGGGCGTCAAGATTGTGTTTCTTTACGTCACGGTGAAATAAGAAATATACGTGGCACAACCACCGGGTTTCACTGATCCTGATAAGCCAGACTATGCATACAAATTGGACAAAGCTTTGTATGGATTGCATCACACGCCTCGTGCGTGGTACGCAACCCTAACAGAGCATCTGCTTGCTCATGGATATACTCGGGGAACCATTGATCAAACTTTGTTCATCAAACTTGTTGACGAGGACATCATTCTTGTTCAAATTTACGTCGATGATATTATTTTTGGTTCTACAGATGATGGGTTGTGTCGGGAATTTGAAGAGGTCATGAAGAAGAAATTTGAGATGAGCTCATTGGGGGAGATGACTATGTTTTTGGGACTTCAAGTTAGTCAAAGTCCACACGGAATCATGATCCATCAAGGAAAATATGTCCATGACGTTCTTGCCAAATTCAAGCTTACAGATTCAAAGCCTATGGCCTCACATAGGTGAACGACCTTTGTTAAATGAAGACGCTGAAGGAACGTCTGTCAATCCAACCATGTACCGGTCTATGATTGGTTCACTCATGTATCTCACAACAAGGCGGCCAAACATCATGTTTGTCGTTTTCCAGTGTGCTCGATATCAGGCTACTCCTAAACTCTCTCATTTACATGTTGTTTAAAGAATCTTTAGATACCTCAAAGGAGCACCGTCACTGGGCCTCTGGTATCCTAAAAATTCTAAATTTGAACTGTATGCTTTCTCTAACAATAATCTTGGAGGTACAGACAGGGACATGCGCTCAACTTCAGTTGGATGCCAATTCTTGGGAGATAGATTAATCTCTTGGCAATGCAAGAAGCAGCAGACGATCTCGCTTTCTACAGTGGAAGCAGAATATGTCGCAGCATCCGCTTGCTGCGCCCAGGTTTTATGGATGCAACACCAGCTTGCGGATTACGTTTTGACTTATCTAAACACAACAATTTATTGTGATAATGATGCCGCTATCCAAATTGTCAAAAACCCTGTTTTTCACTCCAAAACCAAGCACATAAACATCAAGGTTCATTTTATTCGTGATTGCTATGAAAAGAGTCTCATTAAACTTGAGCAAATCCACACCGATGCAAACATTGCGGATTTGTTCATGAAACCCGTTAGCAACACGCGTTTTCAAGTGCTTGTGGATCTTCTCAAAATGATATGTTTTTCTAACTGAGCATCCTCCATATTTTCTGTTTAGTTTGTTTTTTTTCTTTTATTCTTGTTTGCCTCATTAATTTGTTCATATATATGCACAAATTTAGGGGGAGAAAAATCACAAAAATACAAAAACATTTGAAAAACTAGAAAAACTAGAAAAACACAAAAATATTAAAAGATTCAGAAAATGACAAAAAAATAGTTTCAAACAATTTTGCAATGATTGGGAAATGAAATAATTTCTCATAATAAAGGCTTTGGCTAACACGCGTAAGGTGTTGTAGCGGGAACGATCGAAAGGGATATGTTGATAGGCCTAGAGCTCAACCGGATAGTATAAACCAAATGATATAAACATAAAGAACTATATATCCAATGGGTCACACACTAGCGGCATATGATTTTATGGTCTTAAATATTGTGTTGATAGATAGTCAACGTTTGAAGTTTTGGGTCTTTATGCTGATGAGTCATCCGGGATATCAGGGCTGCCCTTCTGTTGCATCCAGATTATATGCAGACCTAGGCACGGTCAGGATATCCTTAAAAGAGCCAAAATAGAAGGGGCAAAACCTTAAAAGAAAGGAAATCTCATCATGAGAAAATTCCATGAATCCAAACATACCAAATAAGGTATTCGCCTAACCCTCATCAGATACTATTGGTCACTCTGCTGTACGAAAGTACTAACCTGTTCACCAATAGTCTGACGTTGTAAAAGATAAAGGATGATCTCAGTATACTCACATGCTACGATGAATCGTTATGCTTACCTTGATCACGGGGGTATGTCATGGAGTGGGACACACGGGTATCATCGTATAATACTGCCTTAAGCATATCCATAAAGCAAAAATTGGAAGGTTTAGCTTTACGTTTAAATGGACAAATATATTGGCAATTGCTTAGACCAGTCTGACCCAGCTCACACTGTTCCTTAGTCTGCTTAAAAACAATTTGATCCCATAGCAAGATTGTGTATATGATTTTGTTTAAATGCTTTATTAGTTTTGTATATTTGGTAAAGATTGGTTGGTTGCTTGGTTAGTTAAATTGTTGATTTTTGAGTTAATGATTTCTATCAAGGGGTATTGGACTGGCCTGCTGAGTTTTTGGAATTGGGCCAATCCAATAGAATGTTTAAAGTCCTGAAATTGAACAGCTTTATATTTTATTGTGGCACTGTTCCGGATTAGGCTTTTAAACCCATTCCGGATAGGCCCACTGACCAAATAGAATTCTCCTCCTCTGATTGTTTGGACCGGTCACTATTCCCGATTGGGCCCAAACAAGTTTGACCAAGCCCAATCCGGATTGTGTCTTAGATCTCGGATGACTGGATCTGGATTGACTTGGGCTCAAAAGTTCCAGGCCCAAGCCCATTCCGGAATAGCATATCAATGAATCAGAGTTTCATTTTGGATCATTCATTAAAATTTCCTTCCGAAATCCTATGATCATCATCCGGATTGATATTGTTCACATTCATCCGAATTTCATCCAAATTATATCCGAATTAGGTATAATGTGCTTCTTAATTATAAATATTAAGAGATAATCTTCAAATCTTCATGTTATCAAGCATCTCAGATGGCATCTCGGATGGCATTTTGGATAAATCTTCAAACAATTGGCATTCAGGATTTCATTCCGGATGAACATTCAACCGGAATGGTTGAACTCAGATTCCATTTCGGATGATGTTCATCTGGAATGGTGAAAGGTTCATCCGGATTCCTGTTGAACCTCTTTGATTCCGGATTCCAGTGTTTGAACCTTTTGAACTGTTTTTGACCCTCTGAAATGAATGTTGACCCTTAACACTGAACTTTTAAAATGAACTCCTTTCTTGGCCTGTCAAATTCATTAATGACTTCTTATGACCTGTCAGTCATTTGAGCTGTTTATTTTTATAACAGAAATGGCTGAAGAGGCTTTCGATGCGGTCATGTTGGTGGAAGAGCAGTTTCACAATCAAGTGGGTTATCTATCAGATCCACCAACAGAATTTTTCAAAGAGTTCAGATCGATGATGGTGGGTCTAAATGATTGCAGGATCGCATATGCACTTCGAGCAAATCAAGTTATATATCAAGACCTTGTACATACATTTTGGAAGCGAGCTAGATTTCATCTGAGAGGTGCTGATGGGAAGCTATACATTAGCTCATTGATGTAGGGAAAAGAGATTGTTGTGAATGAAGCGTGTATTCGAGAGGTGTTGAAGTTTACTGATGCTAAAGGTGATCCAACGTTATATACTAAGGAGAAGGTGATGCCTGTATTAGCAGAGATGAGCTACGAGGGAACTTATCCGCCTTTGCTGAAGAAAATGTTTCCAGCATATTGGACTATTGGTGCACATCTTTATGCAGTGTATATCAGAGAATAAAGGAGGATTGGATCAGCCGAATCAAACACAAACTTCTACGATAGTGTCTCTAGTGGTGGACTGGAAATATAACTTTTCTAGTTATATTTTTGAAAATATGAAGAAGCTGGGAGCAGTCAAAGAAGAAAATGTTTTTGCTGTATCCTCGGTTTATACAGTTGATTCTGGATGCACGGTACTCTGATCTGGCTAAAGATGCATCTAATGCCAACCTGTTAAATATGAAGCCGATGGGTCCAACTATTTTTGGGACAATGAAGAAAAATAGATCAACATCAAAGACTGTTTTGTTGGACGCATACCATTGAGGAAGTTTGGAAAGTTTTGCGAGGCTATCGGTCAGGATATTCCAGCACCTCAGTCGATGATGCAATGGTCGCTTAAGAACATGATGTGCCAGTGGTGGAGAAAGAAATTGAGATTGAAGATTTAGTCTCTGAGGCAGGTACTGATGATGAAGAAGCTTTGTTGGATTCTATTACAGATTTTGATGTCCATTCGACTCTAGAGTTTCCAGAACTTACTATAGAGAATTTAGAAGCTCTCATTGCACATTTGAAGGAGATACAGGAGCAGCAAGGGAATCCGCCTCTTGTGTTGCCTCGTGTTGATATTCTGGTTGGTAGGGACGAATCTGATGAAGATATTGAAGAAGAAGAGGTACCGTTAGTGAAAAAGGACGGACAGAGGTTATCGAAGAACCCAGTTATACTGAAACTCAGATGCAATCCGAAGTTTGTGTTGGTGATGTTACTGAAGAACCTATTACTGTTACATCCTCAGTTGCTGTTTCTCTGACTGATACTTCAATGGTTGAGCCTACTGTGGCTGAAGAACCGACAACTCCTCTTATTGTTACTCATTCTACTGTGGTGTCTGTTCTAGCAGATTCTGTGTTAGAAATGATGGATTTTGGTGGTAATTCAACGGATGCTGGAGGATCAGGGCCTGGTAGTAGTGGTTCAGGTGGTATTCAAGAAGAAGATATGGAGTATTTAAGGCAGTCAGAGAAAAGAGCATTTGATTTCAGCGGGTTAGATAGTGATGACGAAGATGTGGATGTTGTGGACTTGAAAAAGAGAGTGATAGTGCTTGAGCAAGAGGTTGTTCTTAAAGAAGCACAGATTGCTTCGTTGCAGACTCGATTGGATGCCAGGGATCAGACAATTGACCAACTCCAAGGAGATTTTTCGATGTTAATGACTATGGTCTTTGATTTGAAGGCGAAGCTGGAAAATAAATTTGGACGTGAATTCTCAGATCCAATTGACGATCCTATGAACGTTGAACATCGTCATCGAGCTGCTGAACAGAGAGAAGCTGACAGAGTAGCTGCCGAACAGCTTGCTGCTGAGCATCAGGCTGGATTGGATGATTATCTAAGCGATCCGAAGAGACAGTTTACTTCGAGTCAAAAACAACAAACTGCTCAAAAGAAGAAAAGGATGGTTTTGATGAAGAATGTTGATGTGAATCTACTAGACGAAAACTTTCAGTTAAAGGATCCCACCAACCAGTCTGAGAGTTTGTGATGGAGCTTGGATCGAGTTATTATAGCAAGGTTGGAAACAAGTCACGAGTGCTGAGTTGGACATACGATCATGTGAAGAAAATGTGGCTGATCGTTAGACAATATGGTACACGAGAATACTACTCAAAGGAGTCTCAGTTTGAGACCTGGACGAAGGTTCCACTGACTGATCTTCTAAGGGCTCCATATACTGACACAGATCCTATGGAACATGGACCCGGGTGGAGATTCTTTAAGAAGTTGGAGCAAGAAGTAAAGAGTGGATTCAAGATAATAAAAACCGCCGAACCATATCTCTGTGCTGCTAAGGGTGTTCGTTATGCAAGAACAGGTAGAAGGTTTAAATCCGTGATGCGGCCTCCAACTGACAAAGAACTTGTGATACCAATCACTCCAACATTTCCAAGAGGTGTTCCGAAGAATTTTAATTTCTGGATGTACGATCCGAAGGTTGGGAGTGTGAAAATTGTTACAAAAGATAAGGCATTTCGAGTGAACGACATGGTTGATCTAGTGAGTTTTCATGATGAAGATCTACAAGTTCTAGCCGCGAATCAAATTCAAACTGCAGAGTTATATGAAGCTTGTGCTATGGATTGGACGGCAGAAGTTGTTGGGATAATAGCTGGAAGGATGGGAGTCGACGCGCTACCAAAGGATTAAACGCCTAATGTTGTAAACCTAGGGGGAGATTGTTGGGCCTCTAACTAAAAGGTTTACACATTAGTGTTGCATTTGGGCTAAGTTTGGGAGATTGGACTTCCTGGAGCCTTATGGGCCTAGGGTTGTACTTAATGGGTTTAGTGACTAGTATAAATACATGTGTTAGGGTTAATATTTTGGTTGCTAGTCAGTTTGTTATTCAAAACCTTGTATTAGACACCATTCGGTATATGCAAGTTGTTTAATCGAAGATCATGTTTGTTCTATTCATTCTAATCTTTATTTCCGCAATTGATTAGTCTTTGTGATACCATGTTAGATCCGATTTCGGGACTTACAAATGTCAAACGCCTCCTAACGGGTAGGATAAGTAATTGATAAAACATAAATGAAAATGTATTTATAGTTAAACTTCCTGAAATGACAACGAGGTTGAGTTGATTTATTTTAAGACAAGTAATTATAAAATAACATGAAGGGTTTGATGCATGAAGTAAGTAGAACCGATGAAAGCTATTGTAGTATCAAGAAACCTAGATGAAAGAGATTAGTTTCGAATATGCTACATGTGAGGTATGTTAGTAATCGACCCAAGCGAGTCAAAATGGATGATGGGCTAGGGTTCGGATGAATGACTTATGTAAGTTACAAAGAAAGGAAAACTTTCACAGAAAAGCTAAAATAGTATCTAGTAAGTATACTTGAATTGGAAAGAGTACAAACGGGTACTTCAACACATATACGATAGGTAGAAGTGCTTGTTTGACCTTGAAAAAGTCAAACTGCAAAAGGTAGATGAAATAATTAGTAAAAGGAAAGAATTGTATGAAAGAAATGGTATGTATAATATGTAATAGCATACATGTAAGAAATATATGTAAGAAATATATGAAAGAATGGTAGGTGCATAAGCACCAAGAAGAATGAGTATTTGAAGGGAATGTAGTAATGGTAAGTATCGTCAGAAAATGCTAACTTTGATACTGGGCTTGTTAGCCATGTTCATCTGAACAAGACATTGTTGAAATGATGAGCATAGGCGGAAGCTCAACAAATGAAGGGACGCGATCAATCCAAGTATCGCATAAACTTATGAAGAATCAGGCATATTCGGATCACAGACTGTTGGTTATGCAATGGAATCAAGGTTAGTAAAATGTTTAGCTCGCAACTATGAGAAAGAACTGGTATATTGAATGATTTGCTTTAATGGGTAATGTAAGAAGAATATTATCTGATTAGGAGGATAACTCCAAAAAATTTTTAAGTAAAAATTTAAGGTATTGGTTAAACTACTTGCTTAGTAGGGTAAGTAGTGCATGAAGGAAGTTAATCGTGTAATCATATGAATAAAGTAAGTTAAGGCAAAGTTGAAGGTATGCATGGTATAAGTAAAGATAGTAATTGTAGAATGACATTTAATCTTTGTCAAGTACGAATAGGTATACATATTAAAATGGGTAGTTTTGTTGTAGTTTTAACAGGTCAGTGAATGTTTATAGTATGCATATAATAATACGTTGACCCCTCATATGAATATGAAAGTAATTAGAAAGAACGTTAATAATGGGATGTTGGGATTTGCCCATGGTAAACAAAATGAAAATATCATATATGATGTATGAATGGGATGAAATAAATCGATTTATTTTGATTAATAAATGTACAAATGTATTAGACTTAATTAGAAATATAGAAACAAGCTGTCAACTTAAGTTTGTATGAGCAATAGTATTCACTTGGAATAAATCAATGAATGAACCACTAGCGATGACGTGTGCTAGGGACTAGCATTATAAGTGAAGAAGACACTAATAAGTGCTCTGGATAAAATTCCGACTTTATGTGATTATGAAAGTAATTTTTGCTTGATTAAAGAAGGTAGGGACAATGCGAACAATTATGTTTATGCATGAATAAAACTTTTGCCAAGATCCCGAATGTACTCATGTTGTAGTAAGCATCATGAATAGATGAAAAAGTAAGAGTATAATTGGTCTAGCAGGAATGAGAAAGCTTTCGGGGACGAAACCTCCTTTAAGGGGGTAGATTTGTAACGCCCCAAAATCACAATTTTTAATTGACTAGTATGTTTTTTTGTGTGATGGTATAAAATTGAATAATCAAGCTATTTAACTTAGTTAAATAGTTAGTTGAGTAACAAGAGAATGAAAATTAGTGTTATTGATGACATAAGAATAACTAGAAGGACTAAAAGTGGGAAAATGAGTTTAAGTTTCATACAAACTAGAAAGTTCAGTATGTGTGTGTGTATTGAATATTGTATAGATTAGATACGAACACATGACCCAAGTGCGAACAAGAACTGACTCGTACGAGTGACAAGTGACTCGTACGAGTGACAATGTCATTCGTACGAGTGATAAACATCTCACTCGTACGAACTGCTCACGCCTATATATGTGTTGTGTGTTCACTGTTTGGAAGTTTGGAAGCTCCCCAAGGGGAAACGCTGGCGGATTCTCTCCAGGAATTTCTGCCAGCTAGACAAGATGTATACTACCAATGCTTTCGCTGATTCTGTTTCTACTCCCTCTTTATAACATTCTACATAATCGGTACTATCTTACGCCCAAACTTCCGTCTGGAACCGCCGTCACCGGGACTCACAAAAATGGTATGTACGCCAAGTGTATGATAAAATATCTAAGTGAAGTTAGGATGTAAAATTGAATGAAATGGCTTGACATATATGAATGAAATATGTTAATGATGTAATTAGTAGAAAACTAACTTGAAGAATGTGCTATAAATGGAACTCATTCAAGAATTTTGGTTGAATATATGTTTTGGGTAAGATCATGCGTTAGGAGCTTGTACCATGTGCTTGGATAGTGTGATGTTCATCTTGTATTTGATTGATTGTTAGTTGAAATCAAGAAGTGAAAGTGTACTCTGTCTATAGCATATGGACTCACTAGCGACGAATGATGATGTGATTATATTAAATTGACTAACTTTGTATGTGGTTGTCAAATGTAGAATTATGAAAGCATTAGCATGTGTATAAATGAATTATGTGTACATTATATATGTGACTCGTACGAGTGATAAGCATCTCACTCGTACGAGTGATAATTGAGTTGCGAGAACGTGAAATAAGGCGGTTATTAGTACATGTATTATATATGCGATTGTTGACTAATGCAAGGCAAGAAATTTATGAAGGAAAGTAATGAATGTTAGTATATACAATTATAAATGCTAACCATGATATAATTGTGGTGAAATGAACAAAAGTGGAGTCATGTCAAGATGGAGTCAAGCATGAAAGGCTAACGGGTCAAGAGGAGGCAAGGAAGCGGATGCGAATACGGACACATAAGGTAAGTGATTTCCGGAATCACTTCTTCTTTTATAAATGAAGATTATCATGTAGAATACAGGGAATCATGTAAGAAATTATGGGTAAGGGTAAGAATCAAGGTACGTATGGTTGTGGTAGGTTACAGGAAGCCATCTATGTTCGAAACTCATGATAAAAGTGAACGAGTCAAAACATAGAAAGTATGTGTCGGGTGTGGTTTTGAATGATTATGATTTAGGAATCATGTAAGAATATTTAAGTAATCATAGTACTAAGGAAAGTATTATTGTAAGCTGTCCATAAATAGTTAGTTACGTCAGAAATAACTTGGTATAATCAAATGGGTCAAAATCAAGAAAGTATGATAGAAGTATAGATTTGACTATGAGGACATGAGGTTAAGTGTTTAAATGATTCGTGATACTACGGGAGGATACGAGAAGCTTACGAAATGTTATGGGATGTTATGGGACATTTTGAGTCAGTTCGGGTTGGAACGGGAATAGGAAATGGGTTGTGTAAGTTTAAACAAGGAAAGATAGTGTTGGCAACACAGAGGGGGCGTTGCCGACGGCCTCCCTAGCCGTCATCGATGCTGCCCCCTTCTCGTGATACATACTTGCTTAGTAGGGTAAGTAGTGCATGAAGGAAGTTAATCGTGTAATCATATGAATAAAGTAAGTTAAGGCAAAGTTAAAGGTATGCATGGTATAAGTAAAGATAGTAATTGTAGAATGCATTTAATCTTTGTCCAGTACGGATAGGTATACATATTAAAATGGGTAGTTTTGTTGTAGTTTTAACAGGTCAGTGAATGTTTATAGTATGCGTATAATAATACGTTGACCCCTCATATGAATATGAAAGTAATTAGAAAGAACGTTAATAATGGGATGTTGGGGTTTGCCCATGGTAAACAAAATGAAAATATCATATATGATATATGAATGGGATGAAATAAATTGATTTATTTTGATTAATAAATGTACGAATGTATTAGACTTAATTAGAAATATAGAAACAAGCTGTAAACTTAAGTTTGTACGAGCAATAGTATTCACTTGGAATAAATTCAATGAATGAACCACTAGCGATGACGTGTGCTAGGGACTAGCATTATAAGTGAAGAAGACACTAATAGGTGCTCTGGATAAAATTCCGACTTTATGTGATTACGAAAGTATTTTTTGCTTGATTAAAGAAGGTAGAGACAATGCGAACAATTATGTTTATGCATGAATAAAACTTTTGCCAAGATCCCGAATGTACTCATGTTGTAGTAAGCATCATGAATAGATGAAAAAGTAAGAGTATAATTGGTCTAGCAGGAATGAGAAAGCTTTCAGGGACGAAACCTCCTTTAAGGGGGGTAGATTTGTAACGCCCCAAAATCACAATTTTTAATTGACTAGTATGTTTTTTTGTGTGATGGCATAAAATTGAATAATCAAGCTGTTTAACTTAGTTAAATAGTTAGTTGAATAACAAGAGAATGAAAATTAGTGTTATTGATGACATAAGAATAACTAGAAGGACTAAAAGTGGGAAAATGAGTTTAAGTTTCATACAAACTAGAAAGTTCAGTATGTGTGTGTGTATTGAATATTGTATAGATTAGATACGAACACATGACCCAAGTGCAAACAAGAACTGACTCGTACAAGTGACAAGTGACTCGTACGAGTGACAATGTCATTCGTACGAGTGATAAACATCTCACTCGTACGAACTGCTCACGCCTATATATGTGTTGTGTGTTCACTGTTTGGAAGTTTAGAAGCTCCCCAAGGGGAAACGCTGGCGGATTCTCTCCAGGAATTTCCGCCAGCTAGACAAGATGTATACTACCAATGCTTTCGCTGATTCTGTTTCTACTCCCTCTTTATAACATTCTACATAATCAGTACTATCTTACGCCCAAACTTCCGTCTGGAACCGCCGTCACCGGGACTCACAAAAATGGTATGTACGCCAAGTGTATGATAAAATATCTAAGTGAAGTTAGGATGTAAAATTGAATGAAATGGCTTGACATATATGAATGAAATATGTTAATGATGTAATTAGTAGAAAACTAACTTGAAGAATGTGCTATAAATGGAACTCATTCAAGAATTTTGGTTGAATATATGTTTTGGGTAAGATCATGCGTTAAGAGCTTGTACCATGTGCTTGGATAGTGTGATGTTCATCTTGTATTTGATTGATTGTTAGTTGAAATCAAGAAGTGAAAGTGTACTCTGTCTATAGCATATGGACTCACTAGCGACGAATGATGATGTGATTATATTAAATTGACTAACTTTGTATGTGGTTGTCAAATGTAGAATTATGAAAGCATTAGCATGTGTATAAATGAATTATGTGTACATTATATATGTGACTCGTACGAGTGATAAGCATCTCACTCGTACGAGTGATAATTGAGTTGCGAGAACGTGAAATAAGGCGGTTATTAGTACATGTATTATATATGCGATTGTTGACTAATGCAAGGCAAGAAATTTATGAAGGAAAGTAATGAATGTTAGTATATACAATTATAAATGCTAACCATGATATAATTGTGGTGAAATGAACAAAAGTGGAGTCATGTCAAGATGGAGTCAAGCATGAAAGGCTAACGGGTCAAGAGGAGGCAAGGAAGCGGATGCGAATACGGACACATAAGGTAAGTGATTTCCGGAATCACTTCTTCTTTTATAAATGAAGATTATCATGTAGAATACAGGGAATCATGTAAGAAATTATGGGTAAGGGTAAGAATCAAGGTACGTATGGTTGTGGTAGGTTACAGGAAGCCATCTATGTTCGAAACTCATGATAAAAGTGAACGAGTCAAAACATAGAAAGTATGTGTCGGGTGTGGTTTTGAATGATTATGATTTAGGAATCATGTAAGAATATTTAAGTAATCATAGTACTAAGGAAAGTATTATTGTAAGCTGTCCATAAATAGTTAGTTACGTCAGAAATAACTTGGTATAATCAAATGGGTCAAAATCAAGAAAGTATGATAGAAGTATAGATTTGACTATGAGGACATGAGGTTAAGTGTTTAAATGATTCGTGATACTACGGGAGGATACGAGAAGCTTACGAAATGTTATGGGATGTTATGGGACATTTTGAGTCAGTTCGGGTTGGAACGGGAATAGGAAATGGGTTGTGTAAGTTTAAACAAGGAAAGATAGTGTTGGCAACACAGAGGGGGCGTTGCCGACGGCCTCCCTAGCCGTCATCGACGCTGCCCCCTTCTCGTGATACATACTTGCTTAGTAGGGTAAGTAGTGCATGAAGTAAGTTAATCGTGTAATCATATGAATAAAGTAAGTTAAGGTAAAGTTAAAGGTATGCATGGTATAAGTAAAGATAGTAATTGTAGAATGACATTTAATCTTTGTCAAGTACGAATAGGTATACATATTAAAATGGGTAGTTTTGTTGTAGTTTTAACAGGTCAGTGAATGTTTATAGTATGCGTATAATAATACGTTGACCCCTCATATGAATATGAAAGTAATTAGAAAGAACGTTAATAATGGGATGTTGTGGTTTGCCCATGGTAAACAAAATGAAAATATCATATATGATATATGAATGGGATGAAATAAATCGATTTATTTTGATTAATAAATGTATGAATGTATTAGACTTAATTAGAAATATAGAAACAAGCTGTAAACTTAAGTTTGTACGAGCAATAGTATTAACTTGGAATAAATTCAATGAATGAACCACTAGCGATGACGTGTGCTAGGGACTAGCATTATAAGTGAAGAAGACACTAATAAGTGCTCTGGATAAAATTCCGACTTTATGTGATTATGAAAGTAATTTTTGCTTGATTAAAGAAGGTAGGGACAATGCGAACAATTATGTTTATGCATGAATAAAACTTTTGCCAAGATCCCGAATGTACTCATGTTGTAGTAAGCATCATGAATAGATGAAAAAGTAAGAGTATAATTGGTCTAGCAGGAATGAGAAAGCTTTCGGGGATGAAACCTCCTTTAAGGGGGTAGATTTGTAACGCCCCAAAATCATAATTTTTAATTGACTAGTATGTTTTTTTGTGTGATGGCATAAAATTGAATAATCAAGCTGTTTAACTTAGTTAAATAGTTAGTTAAGTAACAAGAGAATGAAAATTAGTGTTATTGATGACATAAGAATAACTAGAAGGACTAAAAGTGGGAAAATGAGTTTAAGTTTCATATAAACTAGAAAGTTCAGTATGTGTGTGTGTATTGAATATTGTATAGATTAGATACGAACACATGACCCAAGTGCAAACAAGAACTGACTCGTACGAGTGACAAGTGACTCGTACGAGTGACAATGTCATTCGTACGAGTGATAAACATCTCACTCGTACGAACTGCTCACGCTTATATATGTGTTGTGTGTTCACTGTTTGGAAGTTTGGAAGCTCCCCAAGGGGAAACGCTGGCGGATTCTCTCCAGGAATTTCCGCCAGCTAGACAAGATGTATACTACCAATGCTTTCGCTGATTCTGTTTCTACTCCCTCTTTATAACATTCTACATAATCGGTACTATCTTACGCCCAAACTTCCGTCTGGAACCGCTGTCACCGGGACTCACAAAAATGGTATGTACGCCAAGTGTATGATAAAATATCTAAGTGAAGTTAGGATGTAAAATTGAATGAAATGGCTTGACATATATGAATGAAATATGTTAATGATGTAATTAGTAGAAAACTAACTTGAAGAATGTGCTATAAATGGAACTCATTCAAGAATTTTGGTTGAATATATGTTTTGGGTAAGATCATGCGTTAGGAGCTTGTACCATGTGCTTGGATAGTGTGATGTTCATCTTGTATTTGATTGATTGTTAGTTGAAATCAAGAAGTGAAAGTGTACTCTGTCTATAGCATATGGACTCACTAGCGACGAATGATGATGTGATTATATTAAATTGACTAACTTTGTATGTGGTTGTCAAATGTAGAATTATGAAAGCATTAGCATGTGTATAAATGAATTATGTGTACATTATATATGTGACTCGTACGAGTGATAAGCATCTCACTCGTACGAGTGATAATTGAGTTGCGAGAACGTGAAATAAGGCGGTTATTAGTACATGTATTATATATGCGATTGTTGACTAATGCAAGGCAAGAAATTTATGAAGGAAAGTAATGAATGTTAGTATATACAATTATAAATGCTAACCATGATATAATTGTGGTGAAATGAACAAAAGTGGAGTCATGTCAAGATGGAGTCAAGCATGAAAGGCTAACGGGTCAAGAGGAGGCAAGGAAGCGGATGCGAATACGGACACATAAGGTAAGTGATTTCCGGAATCACTTCTTCTTTTATAAATGAAGATTATTATGTAGAATACAGGGAATCATGTAAGAAATTATGGGTAAGGGTAAGAATCAAGGTACGTATGGTTGTGGTAGGTTACAGGAAGCCATCTATGTTCGGAACTCATGATAAAAGTGAACGAGTCAAAACATAGAAAGTATGTGTCGGGTGTGGTTTTGAATGATTATGATTTAGGAATCATGTAAGAATATTTAAGTAATCATAGTACTAAGGAAAGTATTATTGTAAGCTGTCCATAAATAGTTAGTTACGTCAGAAATAACTTGGTATAATCAAATGGGTCAAAATCAAGAAAGTATGATAGAAGTATAGATTTGACTATTAGGACATGAGGTTAAGTGTTTAAATGATTCGTGATACTACGGGAGGATACGAGAAGCTTACGAAATGTTATGGGATGTTATGGGACATTTTGAGTCAGTTCGGGTTGGAACGGGAATAGGAAATGGGTTGTGTAAGTTTAAACAAGGAAAGATAGTGTTGGCAACACAGAGGGGGCGTAGCCGACGGCCTCCCTAGCCGTCATCGACGCTGCCCCCTTCTCGTGATACATACTTGCTTAGTAGGGTAAGTAGTGCATGAAGGAAGTTAATCGTGTAATCATATGAATAAAGTAAGTTAAGGCAAAGTTAAAGGTATGCATGGTATAAGTAAAGATAGTAATTGTAGAATGACATTTAATCTTTGTCAAGTACGAATAGGTATACATATTAAAATGGGTAGTTTTGTTGTAGTTTTAACAGGTCAGTGAATGTTTATAGTATGCGTATAATAATACGTTGACCCCTCATATGAATATGAAAGTAATTAGAAAGAACGTTAATAATGGAATGTTGGGGTTTGCCCATGGTAAACAAAATGAAAATATCATATATGATAATCCAGACTAGAGCCTTCCGGTAAATGCTATCTGCACGTAGTTCTTTTATGTACGGCTGAGTTATTATATCTTGCGTTTAAACGAAGACCAGCTCAGGTAAATACTCTCGACTTATTTCCCCTATACGGGCTTGGGTTACGGTAACTATTACCGCTTGGTCGGATATGGGATCAATCGAATGCCGGATTGTGGCTAGTAAATCCTCAGATTCCGTTTTGATCAGTTTTGTTTGATAACTTAAACATCATGGGTTAACTACCGTGTCCTGGATATCCTCGGCTCATTACATTAGATAATTGTCACGACCTAAGCGTGGGGTGTAGGCATACACCTGACAGATGCTCATGCTAGAAACTTACCCACAAAGTTGGGGATAACTCCTCCGTGAGTTCTTGAGTGGTGTGTACATTAATCATGTCTCGGTTCGCACTAGGCCATGTATGTATGGACAAACAAGTGAATCTGTTAACAAGGTTACAAAGTAACTTTCCCAAGTTATAAAAGATTTTGTACCAATGTGCACTTAAAACATTTTTAAAATGTTTTCAAAATGAGTCAGTTGGGTGTATTTACCAGCGAAACCTGACGTATTTTCAAAAGACTAAGCCTGCAGGTACAATACGAAATAGGCTGGAAGCTGCTCGGTAATGATAAGAGTATCTTGCAAATCCTAGATCTGCCCAAAGTCTATTATACACATTTTTGTGCATTTCATGATCGACCAGTGGATCTTCTATTACGAGCCGTCTGTATATTATTTTGTATTTTGAACATTTGGTTTCTAATAGTAATTTTACTCCAAGACTTCCGTTGTGCTGTGTTTAATTGACTATGATGATATCAACTTACGTCACGATATTCCCCACCTGGGCCCACTGGTGTTTGGATTGGCTGTAGAAAGCCGGGGTATGACAGGTTAGTATTAGAGCCAACGTTTGAGAGAATTAAACACTAGCCTTCTTGTGGTTAATCTCAAACTTACACAAGCACATTCCTTGGACTTCCGAGTCTAGGCTTTGACCTAGGATTACTCATTTCATTATTAATTTACTAATATTGTTTTTTATTTGATTTTTAACAGGAAAATGCCGCCAAGAGGATTCGGGGGACCATCAGGACACATCCCTTCTCAACGCCATCACTCGAATCCCTATGAGGATTCGGGGGATTCATGGCCCCTATCGCGACATTCACCTACCCACACCCAAAGTTCGTACCACTCGTATCATTCGCACCAATCACACCATTCTCATCACTCTCATTATTCATATTATGATGAGTTTAACCCAAACCATTACTTAACACACCCCCAACCGACCAAAATCAGTTGGACCAACCCAACCCAATGGACGAGGACTCTGATCCGGAGATGCCGCCGTCAGGATCACACACCCATCCCATCGAGATATCTAGCGATTCGAACTCTTACGCCGGATCGCCATACCAAGGTCCTAATGAATGGGACCAATATTGGAACCAATTACCTTTGCTAACACTCCTTCCCACCACTCCCCAGCACCTCCTGTACAAGAAGATGTTCACATGGAACCGGTGGAACAACCTCAGCCGCCACCTGAGCCGCCAAGGAGGAAAAGAGGAGTGCGTATGTCGGTACATGCAGGTCAACGGTCGGGTTCGCTGCCACCGTTACCCAAAACTTACCCAACCATCCACAAGGACCCACAAATGGGTGGACCTTCTAATGTTGCACCTGTGGTGGAACTGACACCACCACCAGTGGTTCAACCACCACCATCGGGTTATAATAACCCTCTCCCTACATATCCGGATACATCTGGATATGATCCTTTTAACCCATCTAAACCAGTTAATTACCAGGCACTATCGCATGACCCTTATATGCAAGCGGTCATGCATAGCGCACTTTACCCGTCTCCTTTCCCACCTGCTTATCCATCTACTGGATATCCAAATTATGGGTACCAGTATCCTGTTATGCCACAACCACAACCTCCGCCGCCACTTGAGGCCATCAACGAGGCCCTGGAACGAATGAAAGAAATACAACAACAAGCGGATAAAACGAAGAAGAAGACGCACAAGTTCTTCAAGAAACTCTCCAAGTTGGTTAAGGGAAAGAAAGACGACTGAAGTCTCTTCTAATAATATATGTTAGTCCCTACGAGGACATCGTTATTTCCTTAGTCCCTGCGTGGACATTTTTATCTCTTTAGTCCTTGCTTGGACAGTTTGTTTCATTTATTTCTAGTATTGTAATTTCCATTGGCTTTTAATGAAGTATTTTGGAATTATATATATGTATTCATCCTCTTCAAGCGAACGTCTCGATTTTACTCGAAATTTTTGTTCTGCTATATAATTCCAAAAAGATCTTAATGGTTTTGATTTTTCCAAGTGGCACAGACCACATATTTGGCCAGCTTATAAATGATAGTTAAGGATGAATGGGCCTTCTATCATGATAGTTAAGGGAAGTTATCCTTCTACCCAGTGGTGGTGACTAGATTCAAGCCTCCAAGTCATTAAGGTCAATGCGACCGGGACTATTAGTCAACCATTAAGGTATTCTTATGTTCAGGAATGTTCATACTCTTGGTAGTGTGACTTGAGGAACCACACTAGCCGTCTAGGTAAAAGGACTATAACCTGACCTATTATATAGCCCATGTGATCAGTATGATCCTGGCTAATGTCATCAATATGATGACGATTGATATGCCAACGAGCCATAATTTACATCCATTAGTGATGTAGGCCAACGAGCCATAATTTACATCCATTAGTGATGTAGGCCAACGAGCCATAATTTACATCCTGATGTAGGCCAACATGCCATATTATATGTCCATTAGTGACAGGCCAAAGTGCCATATTTTGTACATTGACAGGCCAACGTGCCATATTATATGTCCATTAGTGACAGGCCAACGTGCCGTATTTTGTCCATTAGTGATAGGCCAACATGCCATATTATTATGTCCATTGGTGACAAGCCTATGCGCTAAATATAATTGTCAAATGACAATGACAGTTGTGACATTACGATCCTTTGTCTAATAATATATGGACTACGTCCAAATTGTAATTTGCCTTTTATGGTCTTTTTGAGACCTAGGCCAAATATAGATATGATAAGCCTAAGAGTTGTTATGTTATTCACAATAGTTTTATTAGGCGATAGATTTGTATATCCAATGTTTAAAGCCAATATGGTTATTAATACCATGGCAGAGAAGTTTAATTTGGTGATTAGAACCAAAGCTTCAAGAATGGCAAACTCGGACGAGGCACAAAGTAGCCACCGAGAGATTAACTCTAACAAAGCTGAAAATATAGTCGTCGATAATGATAATTTCCATGGTCGCATTGATGCAGCTGTGGGAAAGCCATGGAGAAATTTAAAGAATTGAGCGCTACTCGCTCCAGACCTTTATCAATTCCACCATCCTCGGCTCGTAAGGAGAGCTCAGTTCACTCTTCAAATGCAAAGAGTGAACCAAAGAAACTAGAAGTTATTGATAGGTCTCGTTCTTCTAAAGACGGATGTACCCATAAATATTTCATTTCCTGTAAACCCCGAGATTTTAATGGGGAAAAAGGAGCACTAGATACCTTGAAATGGCTGGATGAAATGGAAACGATAGTGGATATCAGCGGTTGTGCTGATAAGGATGTGGTTAAGTATGTATCACAGTCCTATAAGGGCGATGCCCTAATTTGGTGAAAAGCTATGATCCAATCTACAGGTAAGGTACACATGTACAACTTAGGATGGTCTAAGTTTGTTGATTTAGTTAAGGAGACTTGCTGTCCACCGCATGAGGTGGAGAAGATAGAGTCAGATATCTTGACTCTCACAATGAAAAACCTAGACTGTCGGAAGTATGTTTCTGACTTCAATTCCCTGTCTAGGTTAGTTTCTTATTTAATCACCCCTGAACCCAAACGCATTGCACATTTCATTATCGGGTTAGAGCCTGAGATAAAAGGCATGGTAAAGGTTGCTCAGCCTAGTACCTATAGGTCTGCTGTTGACCTATCTCTCTCCCTCACCTTAGACTTGGTGAGGCAAAAGTCAGTTAAAACTGAGACTAGCGGGAAAAGGAAGAGAGAGGATGATAACTCCCAAAGATTTAATAAAAAGAATAAAGGGAGATTTGGGTTCAGAAGGAACCAAGATAAGTCGGGCATAACACCGACATGTAAAAATTACAACCGCAGGCATTGGGGACAGTGTAGTATTGATCCACAAGCTAGACCCTGTAGTATCTGTAAGAAAAATTGGCATAAGACCCTAGAGTGCAAGGATCTTAAGAATGCCGTCTGCTACGGCTGTAATGAAAAGGGGCATATTAAGTTTAACTGCCCTAAGAACCCCATAAATAATGATGCAAAGCCTCGAGAGGCTAAGAAAGGGAATGCTCGTGCTTTCCAGATGAATGCCAGGGAGGCCGTTAATGACAATAACGTCATAACAGGTACATTCCTCATCAATGATGTATATGCTAGAGGTCTTTTTGATTCGGGTGCAGATAAATCTTTTGTAGACCATAAGTTTAGTAAACTATTAAACTTACCCATAAGAACTCTAGACATAACTTATGAAGTAGAACTTGTTGATGGAACTTTAGGAAGAGCATCTTCCATTCTTGATGGAGGTTTCATATCCATTAAGAATCATCCTATCCCTATCTCTCTTTTGCCAATGAAATTGGCGGGGTTCGATGTAGTTTTAGGCATGGATTGGTTATCTCATAACTAAGCCCGCATTGCCTGCGATAAGAAACTCATCAAGATTAAAACCCCATCTGGTGAAACGATCACCATCCCTGGAGATTCACACTACGGATTGCCAGACAAGGTGTCGTTATTTAAGGCATCCAAGTGTTTGGGGAGAGGTTGTGTCATTTACATGGCACAAGTAACTATCAACGAGCCTAAACCATTTATTGAAGACCTCCCAATTATTTCGGAGTATTCTGATGTCTTTCCTAAAGAATTACCAGGCCTACCTCCAGATAGGCAAGTGGAGTTTAGAATTTATATCCTGCGAGGATCAGCACCTGTTGCTAGAGCTCCATATCGGTTAGCACTGACGGAAATGAAAGAACTGAGAATTCAATTAGATGAACTTTTAGAGAAAGGTTTCATACAACCTAGTTCCTCATCTTGGGGAACTCCTATTCTTTTCGTTAAAAAGAAGGATGGCTCAATGCGGATGTGCATTGATTGCCGTGAGCTAAATAAGTTAACAATAAAGAATCGTTATCCTTTGCCCGGGATCGACGACTTATTCGATCAACTTCAAGGTGCTAGCTATTTCTCTAAGATTGATTTGAAATCAGGATATCATCAGCTAAAGGTTAGGAAGAGGATGTTCCTAAGACTGCCTTCAGGACCCGTTATGGTCATTATGAATTTCTGGTGATGCATTTTGGGCTCACAAATGCACCTATAGCATTCATGGATCTCATGAATAGAGTCTGCAAGTCGTATCTAGATAAGTTTGTCATAGTCTTCATAGACAACATACTTATCTATTCTCGTAATCAAGTTGATCACAAGAAACACCTTCGGTGTATCTTAGAACTGCTAAGACAAGAGAAGCTTTATGCTAAATTTTCTAAGTGTGAATTTTGTCTTAGAGAAGTCCAATTTCTTGGACATGTTGTAAGTGAGCATGGTATCCAGGTGGATCCTGCCAAAATAGAGGCTGTGAGCTAAATCAGTTAACAATAAAGAATCGTTATCCTTTGCCCGGGATCGACGACTTATTCGATCAACTTCAAGGTGCTAGCTATTTCTCTAAGATTGATTTGAAATCAGGATATCATCAGCTAAAGGTTAGGAAGAGGATGTTCCTAAGACTGCCTTTAGGACCCGTTATGGTCATTATGAATTTCTGGTGATGCATTTTGGGCTCACAAATGCACCTATAGCATTCATGGATCTCATGAATAGAGTCTGCAAGTCGTATCTAGATAAGTTTGTCATAGTCTTCATAGACAACATACTTATCTATTCTCGTAATCAAGTTGATCACAAGAAACACCTTCGGTGTATCTTAGAACTGCTAAGACAAGAGAAGCTTTATGCTAAATTTTCTAAGTGTGAATTTTGTCTTAGAGAAGTCCAATTTCTTGGACATGTTGTAAGTGAGCATGGTATCCAGGTGGATCCTGCCAAAATAGAGGCCATAATGAATTAGGAAGTACCCAAAACTCCATCAGAGAATCGTAGCTTCTTAAGATAGGTTGGTTACTATAGGAGGTTCATTAAGAACTTTTCAAGGATAGCCACTCCTTAAACTACCTTGACCCATAAGAATGTCAAGTTTGACTGGGGTCCAAAAAACAAGAATCTTTTGAGATTCTAAAACACAAGTTGATCAATGCTCCTGTGTTATCTCTACCTGAGGGTATTGAGGATTTTGTAGTTTATTGCGATGCCTCACACACTAGCATAGGATGTGTGCTAATGCAAAAAAGGCAAGGTAATTGCTTATGCATCATGACAATTAAAGTTGCACGAAAGGAATTACACCACCCATGATCTGGAATTGGGTGCCGTTGTATTTGCACTAAAGTTGTGGAGACATTACTTATATGGCACAAAGTGTATTATATACACTGACCATAAGAGTCTCCAAACATTTGTTCAGTCAAAAGGATTTGAAAATGCGACAACGTCGTTGGATGGAAACACTTAATGATTATGATTGCGAAATTCGCTATCATCCCGGCAAGGCAAATGTCGTTGTTGACGCCTTGAGTCGCAAGGAAAGGGTTAAACCTATTAGGATTAACGCCAAGAGCATTGAGCTCAGAAATAGTTTGAATGAAAAACTTTTAGATGCACAAAAGCAAGCCCTTCTAGAGGCTAATTATTCCTAATGAGGGATTAGGTGGAATTGTTGATTAGTTAACGCCTGGAAAGGATGGAATCCTTAGATTTAATGAAAGAATCTGGGTTCCAATCTTTGGAGGACTTAGAGATCTAATCCTCCAGGAAGCACATAACACGAAATACTCAGTTCACCTAGGTGGTGACAAGATGTATCAGGACCTGAAAAAGAATTATTGGTGGATAGGTTTGAAGAAATCCATAGCTACTTATGTAGCTAAGTGTCTGACGTGTTCGCAAGTTAAGGATGAACATCAGAAACTGTCAGGACTTCTACAACAACTTGAGAGTCCCACTTGGAAATGGGAAATGGTAACTATGGATTTGATTACCAAGTTACCTAAAACCAAACGTGGTAATGACACGATTTGGGTCATTGTGGATAGGCTGACTAAGTCAGCACATTTCTTGCCAATTAAAGAGACTTGTAATTCTAATAAGTTAGCTAAACTATATGTGGACAAGATTGTGTCCCTACATGGTGTGCCAATATCTATTGTATCTGATAGAGATACAGATATACATCTCATTTTTTGGAAAAGCTTCCAACAATCCTTAGGCACAAGATTAAACTTTAGTACGGCTTACCATCCACAGACTAGTGGTCAGAGTGAGCGTACGATTCAACCTTTGGAAGACATGCTTAGAGCATGTGTGATTAATTTAGGTTGAAGTTGGAATGACCACTTACCCTAATAGAATTCTCCAATAATAATAGTTATCATACGAGCATCAAGGTTGCTCCTTATGAGGCCTTGTATGGGAGAAAGTGTCGAACGCCCGTATGTTGGGCAGAAGTTGGGGAAGCCCAACTATCAGGACCAGAGATTTTCCTGGAGACCACAGATAAGATTGTGCAAATCCGTGACAGACTCAAAGCTGCCCAAGATAGGCAGAAGAGCTATGCTGACAAGAGGCGTAAACCTCTTAAGTTCCAAGTAGGGGACAAAGTCATGCTAAAAATATCACCTTGGAAAGGTGTAATTGAGATTTGGAAAAAAGGGCAAGCTAAGCCCAAGATATATAGGACCATTCGAGATAATCGAATGTGTCGGCACTGTAGCTTATAAGCTTAAGCTGCCCGAGGAGCTTTCTGGAATTCATGATGCGTTTAACCTTAAGAAATGTCTAGCCGATGTGTCGCTAGCAATGTCACATCATGATGTACAAATTGATGAAAACCTGAGGTTCGTTGAGAAACCGATTTCGATCGAGGACCGATAGGTTAAGAAGCTCCGAAGGAAATTAATACCTATAGTAAGGGTTAAGTGGGATGCCCTTCGAGGTCCCGAGTATACAAGGGAGGTTGAGTCCACTATGCAACAAAAGTACCCCCATCTTTTTGAATAAAATCTTGAGGTCGAGATTTCTTTTAAGGGGGTGAGGATATAACACCTTGTAAAATCGTGTCAAATAGTAGAGTGACACGTGCCATTACTTTTATAATAAGTCCATTATGGACTAATAAGGACTAAAGGTGTCAACATGCTTAAATGAAGCCTCTGAGTGACCTTCTGATGTCAACATGCATAAACCGAGCCTCTAAGTGACCGTTGTGTCAACATGCTTAAGCATGAGCCTCTGAGTGACCGTTGTGTCAACATGCTTAAACATTAGCCTCTGGGTGACATCGGAGTCAACATGCATATAATGAGCCTCTGAGTGATATCGGAGTCAACATGTTTATAATGAGCCTCTGAGTGATCCTTTACGAAGTT
Source organism: Scalesia atractyloides (assembly GCA_947069175.1). NCBI lineage: Eukaryota > Viridiplantae > Streptophyta > Magnoliopsida > Asterales > Asteraceae > Scalesia > Scalesia atractyloides. The sequence goes on along the minus strand of CAMTDV010000008.1, from coordinate 36,971,183 downwards.
CTAACACTCATATGTCCCATTTGTTAGACGAGAGGGATCAAATCCGTTAAAACGTAAAAGTTGGATAATGGAGGGGTTAAAAGTGTCAACATGTTAATTTATACCTCTGAGTGACCTTTTAACGAACCGAGAGCTCGACAATGTCCGGGCATATTCCCAGGTACGCCAAATATTGGTTATGGAGGGCTAAATATGCTATAAAGATGTTTTAGGAGGTTTTATAAGTTGAGGGGCTAAATGTGACAAACTTTGAAACTGGCCATGGGGCGCTCGCAGGGCGCGAGAGGCAAGGGTCTGGCCTCTCGCGGGGCGCGAGAGGCTTGTGTCTGCAAAAAATTTGCTTAGTCTCCACAAACAAGACCAAAAACTATTTGATTCGAAACAAGGGACTTCCAAACAGCGATGCCATGTTTTAGGACACTTGTAAGCTCCCTCTAACACCCCTTAACACCTGGCATCACCTCCTTCAAGCTCTCCAACTACAAATAGGTGCAATGCTTCACTATTTGAACTTGCACCTTTCTCATTTATCACTCTATCTCTCTCCTCTGGAAGTTCCTAACTGAAAGGAGCATCCAACTTAGTTCTATTGCATCCTAGGAATCAATTGTAAGTGTTCCTTTCTATTGCATTTTCGTTTATAGGCTTTTATAGCTAAAAGTCAAACGTTTTACGAAAGACGCCTTGACTTTCGGTTAAGACCATTATGGTCTAGCCATTGTTCGTAATGAATATGGCCAAGTGATCGTAATAAGGTAGGTGTTAGTCCCTATAAAGGGCACCTCCTGAAGATCACGTTTGCTAGACCAATTGACGGGTCAAAATTATAATATTAAAAAGTCAATCAGGCCATTTTTCAGAAATTTTAAAATCTAAGCTTATATGTTATGAAACATGTTTTGACACTTAAATAAGTTGTTAATAATTACTAGAACATGTAAGAACATGTTTGGCTCGTCAATTTCAATTCTAGGGTCGGTTCGCAACCGAAAGTCGCGAAGTTTGACTTCTGCTTTGACTTTCAATTCTGACCCGATTTAGATTAGTTAGCTACTGATCTAAGGTTGCATTATGATCATAGTATAATGTAGCATAATCCCCTAAGGTTATATTACAAGATCATATTCAGAATCTGAGTTTATGCACAAGTTCCATAATTATACCATTTTGACAAAAATGCAATTTTTATATAAAATAAGGTTTAAACGATAATGAGCTTGAAAATGAATTACCTACTGATGTAATATCATAAGTAGGATTATTTTGGATATCAAATCAGATTATAAACTAAGTTTATGAACAAGTCCTTGTATTATGTCGATAAATGACGATAACGCCCTTGTGGCTCATAAAACGGTTTTAATCATACCTTTTCATATAAAATCTTTTACCTACTGATATATTATATTAAATAACATATCTAAAACATATAAATATGATTTTAACATCAGTTTTCATTAAACATCGCACAATTCGTCATTTTACGACATAAGCGTCGTTTTGGCGCATAGTATTGTATTAAACCATAATTATCAACCAAGACTTGTTATCTACTGATTTTAAAACTTATTTAAAATATTTTTTACAGTAGGTACATCATATAAACTCATAATCCCAAATAAACTATCATACTATGTGTAAAATGACCAAAATGTCCCTTCGGTGCATAGTTTGGTCATAAATGATAAATTACACATATTATCATGTTCCTACTGATATTATATCATAAATTAAAAATTTTTCCAAAATACTTATCATAATAACATTAAAATATATTCAAGTTCCTTTTATACGGTATATAATTATCGAAACGCCCTTATGAGGCATAGTTTCGTTTTAAAACCTTAACGGCCATATAATTTAATATCCTACTTATATTACAACTTATTTAAAGTATAATGGCATATAGAAATCATCCATGACTTATCCGGTTACCCGATAACGCTGAATGCGTACGGTTAAGTATATGTAACTAGTTTACGAAAATTAACCGAAACGGGTTTAACCTTGTCATTTAAGTCTAAAATCCAGAATTTTTGTGGTTTACCCATATTATACAAGTCAAAAGTACTTGTTGGGTTTAAACTACATTCTATCCGGTCATCGCTTAATCTAGCGTATTTTACCGTTATTGATCATGTACGCTAGTCGGTCTAAGTCTATGACTTATATAAGACTGTTAGCATGTGGTTAGCTTATGCCATAATCCAGACTAGAGCCTTCCGGTAAATGGTATCTGCACTTAGTTCTTTTGTGTATAGCTGAGTTATTAAATCTTGCATTTAAACGAAGATCAGCTCAGGTAAATACTCTCGACTTATTTCCCCTATACGGGCTTGGGTTACGGTAAACTATTGCCGCTTGGTCGGAAATGGGATTAATCGAATGCCGGATTGTGGCTAGTAAATCCGCATATTCCGTTTTGATCAGTTTTGTTTATAACTTAAACATCGTGGGTTAACTACCGTGTCCTGGATATCCTCGGCTCATTACATTAGATAATGGCCAAGACCTAAGCACGGGGTGTAGGCATACACCTGACAGACGCTCATGCTAAAAACTTACCCACAAAGTTGGGGATAACTCCTCCGTGAGTTCTTAAGTGGTGTGTACGTTAATCATGTCTCGGTTTTCGCACTGGGCCATGTATGTATGGACAAACATGTGAATCTGTTAACAAGGTTACAAAGTAACTTTCCCAAGTTATAAAAGATTTTGTGCCAACGTGCACTTAAAACATTTTTAAAATGTTTTCAAAAAGAGTCAGTTGGGTGTATTTACCAGCGAAAGATGACGTATTTTCAAAAGACTAAGCATGCAGGTACAATACGAAAATAGGCTGGAAGCTACTCGGTAGTGATAAGAGGATCTCGCAAATCCTAGATTTGCACAAAGTCTGTTGTACACATTTTTGTACATTTCATGATCCACCTGTGGATCTTCTATTAAGAGCCGTTTGTATATTATTTTGTATTTGAACATTTGGTTTGTAATAGTAATTTTACTCCAAGACTTCCGTTGTGCTGTGTTTAATTGACTATGATGATATCAACTTACGTCACGATATTCCCCACCTGGGCCCACCGATGTTTGGATTGGCTGTAGAAAGTCGGGGCGTAACAGATGTTTATCCGGATTATGAACTTGTTTATGAATTTTCTATTAGAGTAAAGACTTGTTTGCTATGATTCGATGTGTTTACAAGTCTAAACTTGTTTGATTTGTGTTTATTGCTTCACATGTTCCTTGTTGAATGTCGCTCATATAATAGGTTGATGTTAGATCATCAACTATGTGTTCTTGATTATTTTATGGTTATTTGACCAATATACCATAGAAGTGATATCCGTGAAATGAGTAGGTCTAGGTGTTCTACTAATCTTAATAACTGTGAGGTGCGAGATTGTCGGTATGTCTAGGTTGGAAAATTGCTAGGTTTAGGTCCTTTGTGAGGAGCTCGACTTAGTTTCCTTTCCAATTCTTGCTTATTAAGTCGAATCGTATTTCCAAGTTACCTTGATTTTCACGCCGTGAGTTAGATTGTTGAATAAGGGTACTTTATTAGAATAGTTAGATAACTTTGAGGGAGTCAAAACAAATCGCCAATTGAGAAGGGTCGAGGGTCATGTTCGGTTTCTCGATAGGTTTAGTACATTACGATCCTAGTTCCTTAACAATTCATGTCTGGTAGAAAGATAACTGACAACACATGGGATTCCAACCTAGGTAGTCCTTTTATCATCATCTGAGTTAAGTCCAAGTTCCAAGTCACGTTCTAGTTCGGTTAAATTAGTTAGTCTTTAATTAATTTCAATTTTAGGATATTTGAAACCCCCCCCCAACCAATCAACAAAACAAATAAGTTGAGTTAGTCTTAGATAAGTTAGTCGAGTCTAGTATTCATTATTAGAAAGTCTCGTGGGTTTGATACACGGACTCACTTTAGCTTTACTGCATTGACCGGTACACTTGTCGGGTTGGGTTTAAGTTTTAGAAAGTCTTAGTTTTAAACATTTAAAACTTAGTGTGTCTAGTTTAGGTTAAAATTAGTTAGTTTTAATTGACCACTTTGAGCACATCATATATTCATCCTCTCAAATGGCTTACAAAGTGTACAACAAATGAACCAAAGTCATAGTAGAATCTTACTATGTTGACTGGCAAGAAAGCAATCAGACTAACATTGGAACTGGCCTTGATTGGTTCTATGCTACTGATGTGATCTTTAACATCATGTTTCTTCCTCCAGTTGAAAATCAATCAAATGAACCCATAACAAATGGAGAAACTACTGATTCGTCTGATGATGAAGACATATCTAGACCAATGTGTCTTAGCCCATCATTTCAAAAGTTGTTATTTCACCTTCTCAACAATCAATTGGTGATGCTCATGCAAAAGTTGTGACTCCAAATGATTGTCAAAATGATGGAACCTCAACTTCTAATACACATGATCCCCTTGGCTCGCAACATAATGGGTCAAGTGATTCTTCTTCTGTTAATGTAAACTCAATTCCTGGTCATCATCTTGTGAACATGCCTTTCAATGTTGAGAACCACTCTGGTCCAAACTATGATTCTTTCGAAATCATCCACAAGAAAATATCATCGGATCAATCTTCGATGGTGTCAAAGCAACAAGCAAAACGGCCATGTTGAACTTTTGTCTTCATGCTCCTTTCTATCTTAAGAAGTTCCACGTGCAATTGAGCATGCTTTGCTTGATTCAAGTTGGATTGATGCCATGCAAGAAGAACTCAATCAATTCAAAAATCTGAAAGTTTGGGAGTTGGTAGAGCTCGCTGAAGGAAAATGTCCAATTGGAACGTAGTGGGTATGCAAAAAAAAATGGATGATCGTGGAGTGTTTGTTTGAAACAAAGCACGACTTGTAATTCAACGATTTAGGCAATAGGAAGGAGTTGATTACGATGAGGTTTTTGCTCCAGTCGCTTGACTTAAAGCTATTCAAATCTTCTTGGCACATGCAGCTTACAAGAATTTCAAAGTCTATCAGTTGGATGTCAAAAGTGCTTTCTTATATAGAGACGTGATGGAGGAAGTTATGTTTGTCAACCTCTTGGATTTGAAGATCCAAATTTCCCAGAAAGATACTACAAAGTTGATAAGGCACTTCATGGTCTTCACCAGGCTCCTAGAGTCTGGTAGGAAACTTTATCTAAATATCTTCTAGAGAACGGATTTTCAAAGGGCAGATCGATCACTTTCAAGAGAATAGTTGGAGATGACATCATGCTTGTTCAAGTATATGTCGATGACATTATTTTTGGATCATCAAATGACAATCTATGTAAAGAATATGAAAAAATTGATGAAGGCCAAATTTGAGATGAGCATGATGGGAGAACTTACATTCTTCTTAGGACTGAATGTAAAGCAGCAAGATTGTGGCATTCTGATTCATCAAGCCAAGTAAATTCGTGACATTCTTGAGAAGAACAAAATGTCTGACTACACACCCAAGAATACGCCAATTGCTTCTCTAACTTCTCTCACACCCGATCTGTCTTGAAAGCCTATGAATCGTCGAATCTACAGATCAATGATTGGCTCCTTAATGTATGTCACATCAAGCCGGCCAAATATTATGTTTGTTGTTTGCTATTGTGCTCTCTATCAATCAGATCCTAGAGAATCTCATGAATTGGTAGTAAAACATATCTTCGCTTAACTCAAAGGGTCACCCACTCTTGGAGTGTGTACTCTGATGCCGATCATGGTGGATGCAAAATGACTCGACGTTCTGTATCTGGAGGTTATCAATATCTAGGAAACAGACTAATCTCATGGCAATGCAAGAAACAAACCACTGAGCCGAAGCTGAATATACCGTTGCTGCTAGTTGTTGCTCTCAAGCCCTGTGGATTCAATATCAAGTAATCGATTATGGTTTCAATTTTATGCAAACACCGATGTTCATTGACAATGATTCTTGTCTTGGGATAATCAGAATTCCCATCTATCATGCAAAAACAAAGCACGTTGAGATCAGGATTCATGCGATCAGGGACGTATTTGAGAAGGGTCTCATCAAAGTTTTGCACATCCACAGTAATCTCCAAAAAGCTGAGACTTCACCAAACCCCCTAACAAAACTAGGTTCTATGAATTGGTATCATGGTTGGAGATGATCAAATTCGGTTAACATCTTTTCTCTTTGCTTTCATAGCTGTAAATACTTTATGTTTCGGCTTTCCTTAAACCTAAGTGTTTTTCCAAAAAACAAAATCTTGGAGTCTGTCGAACCGTGTAACTTGTTGCCAAAATGAAAATTTCACTTAAAAATATAAAAGGCTTAAATAAAATTTAGGGGAGAATGTTTTGGTTATCGTGAGAGTGTTATATGAAATCTTGAAAAACCTTATGCTTTTGGTTTTCATGTGTGTGTTAGTAAGAATGATATGATCATATAATACGAATCTGGCTTTTGAGAAATGATAGGATTTTGATAGGTTGATCTACGCATGAATAGGACCCAAAGGAAGCAAGGGCTTCAAAATACAAGTTGTTGGTAGGCTCAGCTATCTATTCAAGTAAATTCCATCCCTTAGAATAAGATAACAATTCAAAATCATGTGGATTCACCTCTTGTTTAGGTGTGCATGAACTGATTAGGTTCAAAAGAAACACAATGATGTGCATATATACATACTAAGAAAACACTCCAAAATAGTGAGCTTAGCAAAGGATGCACAAATGTGTGTTATCTTCTTTCAAAGAGCCAAAAAGACTTGCAATGTCAACGCATGCTATAGGAAAAAAGATATCATATAGTTAACCTACTCTCGGTAATCATTAGATCATCCTCTCTACTTGTGGAAACACAGACCTGAGGCTCTCATCTTATGGGTAACGTTCGATCATCCTCTATGCTTGTGGAAACACAGACCTGAGGCTCTCATCTTATGGGTAACGTTCGATCATCCTCTATGCTTGTGGAAACACAGAATTGAGGCTCTCATCCTCTGTTTGGTGATTTAGTGTTTTCTTAGTATACATCTAAAAATGTCATAAGTTCCCAAAAGTTCAAAACCTAGCAAGTTGGGGTACACAAGTATTGTTGAAAATTTTACTTAAAACATGATAAACTATCTGTGAGTGGATATGAAAGTTAGTAGCATGGGCTTAAATGGACAAACATATCACACAACCAATCATAAGTTCCAGTTTTCCAATGGAGAATTGAAGTGTTCAAGGTCGGTCCATCAAAATGATCTCGAAGCAGGTTTGAAGTATCTTGGGTAAATACTCCCTCTTTATGTCATACAATTACGGGTTTATGATCTAAAAAGCCTATGTTAAAATCAGGATTTTACAGGCACAAGGCATCATTCTAGTCTAGACCAAAAATATTTTTACCTGTAAATATAGAACAATTTTTGCTTTGGTTGATAACTGCCCATGTGTCGCCTAAAACATCAGGCGACACAAGGAGATGTGTGATCTGAAATGCTTATATTGAACCAATACGGAAAAGTATAAAGGGCCAGCACCACTCGAGCATGTAACAACCAAGTGACACCATCTTGTCTACAAATATTCTTTCGACCCTCTTCATTTACACAATTCAAATCACTGTCACTTTCTCTCTCACTTAAAATAGTACAAACTAAACCTACAGACTTGATTTTTGACTTCTTGTGATCGCGTGTTTGCATTTTAATCATCAAGGTATGATATGAATTGATTGGAATTTGATGTTGTACATTCTAAGCCTAGATCTATCTCAATTTCGTTATGTTTCTTAAGATTTTTGAGTGATTAAAGGTTTAGGGTTAGGGTTTTCACGATGATGACATCATCACTGATGTGTCGCTTGTTGTGATGCCAAATCCTAAGTAATATTCTTAAGTAACTCAAGTCTGCAAGACTTGAGTCTCATCCTAGTCATTGCCGTCAGATGACGAGAAATTAACAGTGGTGACGTGCCTTATCCGAGTCGTTATGCTGCTCATGTTTCACGGCGTTACTTGAACTTACAGATCCAGCGTCACTCAATACTTCTAGCCATCAAACAAACCTTAAGGGTTTCTTGATTATAATGTTATCCAAATTTCGGCGTCACTCAATACCCTAGCCATCAGTATGTTAACTCTTGTAAAATCTAAATGGCGTCACTCGAATGAAATACAATATCAGTGTCACTTGTGTCTTTAGTATTGCAAAAATGGGATCTCATTTGTGTTTTGATTGTGTGCAGATATCATACCGATGGATTTAAAACCCGAGGTCAGACATAATCAGGCTATTGTTCTGAGTTACTCAGATCCAAATTTTGGGTATATTGTCAGTTGGATTCAATATTCAAGAATACACTTTGCACTGACCGAATGTCCTATGATCATTAGAAAACAAATTGATGACTTTTAGAGGACTACCAAGTACATACCTAATCCACTTGGAATCTCAGCAGTGGTTGCAACGAAACCTATTACCATCACTATAAAAAGATATAAACACGCATCTTAAGCTCAAAGACACCATGAAACACCCCACATATTTTAAAAGCGATGTTGAGAAGCCTCTTCTAAGATAAGTAGGCTATGAAGGTTTGTTTGCCAAGACAATTATGAAGAAGTCAAGTGTTATTGGGCATTGGAAATGTATTACTACCTGCTTCATGTCATCTCTATCTCAAATGTTATTGGGCATTGGGATGTGTGAGTAGGCTCGATCCAGTTTTTAGGTTCCTTTGATATTAATATACCTTAATTGTTAGTTTACTAGTGGATGCTCATCTAGGAGAAGTGGGAAATCCAAAACCGCCAATAATGGTGTAAGGAATGTCGTTATAAGCTAAAATTGTTAGAATTTTTTATTAAAGAGGAAAAATATAGAATAATTAAGCTAGATTGATGTAAAAGACGAGGCCTATGTAATCTTTATTGGGGATGGTGACTCTGATTTAGATTGACTCTGGGTTGAGTTAAAAGGAAAAGAAATGCAAAATTACAGACGCTCACGCTATCGCTCTCAGGGATGGTGACTCTTTTTGAGACAGCCTCTAGGTTAGGTATGCAAAGTCTAGTGCTCAAAAGAAAAAAAGAAAAAACGAGAAAAAGTGATGCTAAATTCTTCTAATTTTTGTATAAAACGTTTGGGAAAGGGTCAATCGATTCGTTCCTTTTGTTTCATGAGCTTGAAGTGGGATTAGGTGAAACTTCGGCTCTTGGTGTGAGACCCTAGGTAGATTGACTAAATTTGAACATAAATTGCATGACAGGGGTTTGGAACCGGGTTTGGGTTTAAGTGGACACATATACTTGCAATAGCGGTTAACACGAGTTTTTATTTTAATAAGTAATCCAATTTTTGAACCCGAATATTATATCCGATTATGATTCCGTTTGCACAATTCTTTTTAGGGACGAAAAAATGTTTAAGTGTGGGGATATTTGATCTATTGTAAAATACATCTATTTATCTTGTATAGTTTGTACGATTTCCATTAGAATTAGTTTTTTTAGTTAGAATGTACATACTTTTGATCCATTTGTGTTTTGCAGGTCTTGGTTGATGAAAGCAGCTGAAAAGGGCAGAAAACGAGCCATAATATGCTAAAACCAAGTACCGGAGTGTGAACGGAAACTCGAAAGATGAAACGAAATAAAAATAAAGTTTTTTTGGCTTCTGACGGCCCGCGATAGGTTTAATTGAGGATATCGTGGGTCGCCAATTTGACTGGAGCCATAGCATCACAGGGCGCAATAAGATATGCTTGGTCTGTCGCGAGTGGCAAGAGGCTTATTTAGTCAGAATGTTACGCGAGCTGAAGGGGTGGTGCTTAATTAGAAAAGTATAAATATAACATTATCACCATAATCAAAATCCTAGATGCCATTGGACGAATTTGGACAAGTTTGAGAGTTGGTTTAGCACGGTTTTGAAGGCAGTTAAGCTTAGGAATCGTTTAGTAGGAGCTGGAAGCATAAAGATTGAAGATATAACGGGTTTTATCTTCCCAGTTCATCTTGTTTCTCAATGTTCTCTTCTACTATAATGAATTCTCTGTTTAGAACCTTTGTTTCAATGTTTTTAATCATGTTTCTTTGCTAAACCTCTAAAACTACTTAGGTTAAGATGAACAATAGTTAAAGTTTGGATTTTTATTGGATGATAATGATGTTTGTGGATTTTCTTGAAAAGTAATGACTTTGGTTCTATGATTTGGTGTGTATGCGTATCTCTACATGATTATTGATTGATTATTCGTTTCACATAGATTCTAATGAATGTCTTCATATAATGAGTTTATGTTGATAATTGGGTCCTTCGGGGTTTTGGGTATTCTATGGTGAATTGGCCAATAAACCATGGAAACAATTTTCATGATTTAATTCCGTTTAGATATTCTACTAGTTCTTGTCAATGTGAGGTGCTAGGTTATTAATAGGTCCAGGTTGGTAAATTGTTAGAACTAGGTCTTTGTGAGAAGCTGGTTTTAGTTGCCTTGCCAAATCATAGTTTATTAAACCAAATCGAGTTCCATAGTTGCCTTAGACTTTCCACTGTGAGGTAGTTAGTCACTTTAGGGTACTTTTCTAGATAATTAGATGACCATAAGAGAGTCTAGTTAACCGGTAGTCATAATAATCCTATAGAGTTCCATAGGTGTTCTTCTTGAGAAGGGTCGGGAGTCCTGTTCGGTTCCTCTTAGGGTTAGCATTTAAAGATCCCAGTTCCATATCACATTAGCATCCGATAGAAAGCCATATGATAACAATTGGGATTTCAATCTAGGTAGTCATTTTTCATCACTGAGTTTAACCCTAGTTTCAGTCGCATTCAAGTTTGTTTGTAGTTAATTACTTTTACTTTAATTTCTAACTTAGGATTTTTGGAAACACCCCCCCCCCAACAAATATAAAAATGGTTAGTGTCGTATCCGTGTCAGTCTACGTCTAGATAGGTTAGTCAACATAGTTAAATAGAGTCTCGTGGGTTCGATATCCGGACTTACTTTGCTTTACTATAATCGATCGGTTCACTTTCCGGTTAGTAGTTTAGTCGAGTTTAGAGAGTCTAGAGTATTACTTTGTGTCTAGGTTAGGTTAATTTTAGTTGTTTTTATTAAACTACTTTTAGCACATTGCTAACATTTTAGGAAGTAAAAGCCTTTTGTATCCTCGGTTTCTTCAGATTATCATCAATGTTATGCTCAAGGATCTTCCTACTAAAGGTGAAAAGATAAATTTGACTCGAACGACATCCAGGGTTTTTCAGTGACTACATGAAGCCTGGACTTGGTTGTGATGGTCATCTTCGACCATTATATAAGAACATATATCAGGCTCAACGCTGGGGGTAGCTAGAAGAGTTTATCGAACTTTAAAGGTTGTTGAAGATAGGGGAGGGAGATGTGGATGAAGAAATTAGCGAAGAAAGAGAGGATAGAGCTAAGCGTTTAAGTGATCAAAGTCATGGAGAATCTTCCCGACCTAAGAAAAGGCAAGCTACAGAAGGAACACCTGACACCCCGAGAATTTCTCCAGATGACAAAGAGGTGGAGGAAATGGTCCGTAGGTTATTATCTAGGATTAAAGGCACACCTTCTGCTGTTAATCCAAAGAAAATAAAGCCTAAGGCACCAGTTTGTATCAATGAAGAACCTGAGTTACGAAACATTGATGATGCCCTAACAAGATCCAAACCTTCACAACGAAAAGTCTCTACAAAACAAACTCTATTTGTTCAAGAACCATGCTCATCAAGACCAGTTGTCAGAAGACGTCCTCGTTCTTTGAGCCCTACTTCCAAAGCTAAACAAGTTAAAGCAAATAAAGAAATGAAACAAATTAGATAAGAGAATCATAAAATCAGGAAAAGTATTGTGATAGAAGTTGGTAACAATATTGCTAAGCATTTGATGGATCTGAAGAACACCGTGAGTTGGTTGACTGCTAGAGAAGAGTATAGAGAAAATGAAGTTACAGAGCTTAGAGAAGCAACAGTTGAACTTGCGAAACTGGTTGTGAAAAAGATAAAATGATCAAGAAGCTGAAAAAGAAACTCAAACCTAAAAAGGATGCTATTAAAAAAGATCTATGGAGCCTTATTCTTTCTACACAAAGCAGCTTCAACATTAAATCAACACCTGAATTTGGGTGATCTGATGAACTTTCAAGAAATTTTTGTGAATTGTGATGATATTCCTGAGCTTCAAGCTATTTTGAGGCCTAGAGAAGTTGAAGTTAAAACATAAAAGGCAGTTGAACTAAGTCTTTCAAAGGAGGAAGGAAGTCAAAAGAAAAAAGGCCTGAGAAAATTTGAAGAGGATGATGATGATGATGATATTGATGATGTCCAATAAGTAATAGGAGACGGTATATTGATGATGATATTGATGATAATGAGGATACGAAAAAACTCTTGTTTGTAAGTACTATATCTCTCTCAATTTCTCACCTAATTATATTCACCAGATTTGTTCATTAGTTCGTTTGCTTTCATGCTAATTGGTTAATTTGTTAGTGTTATTATTAAAGCCGGTGAATATAAAGCTTTTTTAAGTCTATTTTTTTCTGGTTTCACGGTCCCGTCGTAACGTACATGTCCTAAGTCGACTTATCTATTGTTTTCTATGTTTTAGATTCCAGTCTAATTTTTGTGCAACAACGGGGGTACGTGGTTCAACGTTTTAACGTCTATTTTTCATTCTGTTGAATAGCCCTTCCGCAAAGTGCGGGACCTAAATTCTAGTTCAAGAAAAAAAATATGTAATTTTAGGATATATACGACATAACTAAAATAGATTAAAAAATGAAATTATTACATTTATATAAAATGGCAGTGAAACTTGAACCTAATGGGGATACCTTAAAACCCAAAACATATGAGACGGGTATGTGTTGATGCACTTTTGTGTCTGTCGCTTATTCTTAGTTACGTCAGTAATTGTACGGTCTTTGTTTGTTGTGTCTGTAAAGTTTGGTCGTGTCGACCAAATCAAGATATCCTCCTATCTTGATTTAGTACGACGTTTAGTTTGTCTGTGTTGTAAAACAGTTGCATGTGTGCAGACTATTAAGTTTTGTGTTTCTGTTCTAGCTGACTGTGAAGTATGTCTGTTAGCAGAGTTCTCCAAAGAACCCCATATTCGTACGAGTGAACTGTGCTTCGTACGAACAGGTAACCTGTTCGTACTAGCCATTGCATGTTCGTACGAATGAACATTCAACAAAGACATTTGCTTGTTCGTACGAGCGACTTACTTGTTCGTACGAGCGACTTACTTGTTCGTACGAGCGAGTTACTTATTCGTACGAGTCATGGGTTGTTCGTATGAGCAACTCTACAATGAATGTTCTTCGTGGCCCTTGTAGTTCTACGTACGGCCAGTGACATTCTTCGTGATGTTGCTGGGTGTTAGGCCTATATATAGACATGCACTTCACAGATCACGTAAGAGAGAGCATAGAGAGAATACCTTGAGTCTGTATGAACATTGTGTGTATGTGTTTGTACTAAGCTCTCTTCAGTTAATCAAAAGATATTGAATCTTTGGTTACTTTGTGTTTACTATACTTTGCTTTGGTTTGCATATACACTTGGATTCCGCACTCGTGTGTGTGTTAAACAACAAGGAAGTAGGTTATCTTGATCCTCCAAGTGGACCTACAAGTGGTATCAGAGCTTTGGCTCTCTTCCTTGTTAAAAATCAATCATAGTGTTGTTTTGAGCAAGTTGTGAAGCTTTCTGGAAGTGTTCTTGAACTACAAGCAAGAAACTTAAGTTTTTATAAGAAAAATAGTTTAAAACTTAGGTAAAACTTGTTGTATTCGGAAAATTTTTATAAAAACCTTGTTAGAATACATGAAGACATGTTAGGATATGGTTTTTCTTGAAATTTTCTATCAAAGTTCAGTTGGACATACTTTCCGGTGAAGCACTTGTAAGACAACTCACCGGAATATTCCTTTAGGGTTGACCAATTCTTAAGATTTGACTGACTTGACTGAAAAGTTGATTTTGGAATGTTTGTCTTTTTAATCGAATCTGTATAAGACAACTGACAACTTTCAAACAAACTCAGAAACAAGTTTCTGTTAGAAAAGGAAACTTCTCACCAACCAACCCTGCAAAAAGATTCCTCCCTGCGAAAAACCTAACATCTGCGAAAAAAACCCCGTGCGAATAACCCATTCGCATGAAAAACCAATTGTTCGTGCAAAGGACCAGCTGATTCGCACGAAGAACCTTTAACTTGTACGAAGAACCATTGACTTGTACGAAGAACCAGTGGTTCGTATGAAGAACCAAGTTTTCGTGATTTGTTTTTGGTTGTTGGTGACCAGTTTTTCAATACTTCGTGTTTTTAAAATCGTGAACTTTAACAGTAAGGCTTTTATTTCAAGTTAATTTTGAAATTTTAAGTGGATTTTAATAAACAAGCAAACAAAATGGGTACAAATCCTTGGGATTGGGGGTATAGTTCAAGCACAAACCAAGACTCACCACAATATAGCTCCGCAACATCATGGGTTAAATCACTAATGCCTCAGCAAACGGCCATGATTACTGCTAATCAATGGGCATGCGTGGCAAATCAAAATCAAAGCATTTCAGACTCTTTTTAGCGAGAGTGAAACCGGAAGTAACAACCGTCCACCGAAGTTGAACCATATGAACGATTATCCTTCATGGAAAAGTTCCTTCATGGAAAAGTTGTTTCCATACATATGTTCTTGGTCAAAATACAGAATTAGGACATGTTTTACTGCACCATACAAGGAATCTCTCAAAGAAGTAGGATCAAATCCAACCTCTTTAGCCAACTTAGATGAAAATGATAAAAAGGCTTATGATTTAGAAAAGAAGGCATGTGCTATCCTTACACAAGCACTGCATAAGGATATTTATCATCAGTTCGTGTACTGTACCACCACCAAGAATTTGTGGGATACCTTGGAAGCAAGAGGGGAAGGAAATGCTGCAATAAGAAAGATACGACATGATCTGCTGAAGCAAGAGTTTGAAGGTTTTCTGTTCATGGAGAATGAAACACTAAGCGACAACTCGTTTCTATCATCTACTTAGTGAAATGTATTCATACAAGGTGATCGCATCTCCACAAGAGATTGTGATGCGTTTTGCTGATGCCTTACCACCGAAGTGGAGTCAATTTATCGACTTGCTAAAGCACACAGGTGTTTTGGATATGATCATTATTTATGAGTTCGTTCAGAAACTGGAGAACAAGAATGAAGAAGAAATACGAAAAGCAAAACGAGTTCATGTTCCACAAAACCCTCTGGAGGTATTAACACGGGGATTAGTACAACTCAGTAGCCCCAAACAGCGTTTGTATCAAATGTTAACCCGTTTCTACCACAACCAGTTCAAACAGATCAATCTGCTAGCTCAAGTGCTCAAACCTATGGTCAAGCATTTGATCCTAAGGCATTTCTTCCACAACCACAAGTTGTTACACCTCAAGTTCCACAACAAGCTTCTCAACAAGCTTTCTATGGTAACAACTTTCAACCTGCAAATCCTAATACCATCAGACTAGATACTTCACATCTTTCCAAGGTCAGTGTAGAAGTTGCTCGGGAACACATGGAACTTCTGAACACTATGGTTAGTGCATACTGTGGTTTAGTCGCTGGTCAAATTGGAAACATCAATTTGACTAATGAGGATTATCAGCAAATAGACAGGGTTGAAATGGAGTTGATGGATATTAAGTGGCCATTTGTTAGTGCGGTTAGAAAAGCAAAAGACTACATGAGTAGAACTGGAAGAACAAGTTTAGAAAGCAAGAAAGACACGAAGTATGGATTTGATAAAGATGTTGTTACTTGCCTTAACTCTGGTGAAAAAGGTCATTTCAAACGTGAATTTACTCGACCTAGCAAGCAAGGAAATCACAACCCTTTCCGAAATCAATCACGGCCATCCAACACAGCTCAAGTTAACAATGAACGAAGTATAGTAGTTGTTAACAACTCCAACCAGTCTGGGCCTTCAAACAACACAAGCAGAGCGTTAGTAGTTCAAGCAAATGAAGGATGTGATTGGTCAGTTCAGTTGGGAAACGAGAATCAAGGAGGAACTCCGTGTTATGCTAAGATAATCAATCAGATCAAACATGTTCACAGCATTGATTCTTCTGATGATGATTGGGTATAATGGAAGTTCTGGCGAGGAAAACTCAAGTGTGGGTGGTTATGGATCAGATTCGGATGTCAGGGAAAAGCTTGATATTGAGGTTGATGAGTTGCTAAAAGAAGTAGAGAAGCTGAAAAGTTAAAAGTCTGAGTTGATAAAGAAAGCAGAAGTTGCATTAAAGGAAATGGAGAAACTCTTTGCCAACAATGCATCCTTTTCTCATCATACTGCTTTTATGGCTAATGTTGCAGGTTCAACAAGTCAGGTAAAATCTGACTCTCCTAGGATATGCAATGACTGTGCTGACTTAAAAACTAAATTTGAAACATTTAACAGTCACAATCAAAGCTTGGTAGTTGAATTGTCAAAATGTAAAGAGGCAAATATGGCTTTAACTCGAAATGAAAAAGAATTCAAATCTGTAATTGAGACTCTTAAGAAAAGCGTGTCTGAATTAACAAAAACAGTTTTGAACAAGTAAACTGGTATTAATAACTACATTAATATCCTTGAAGAAATGAAAAAGGAGTTAGCCATTGCCAAATGCGAACATGATGCAATTAAGCTAAAATTGGAGAGTTATTCTAACTCTCGATATGTGCTTGATCACATCATTGACGTTCAAAAACTTAAGAGAGATGTCAAATGCATTGGGTATAAATCGTGTCCACCACCACTGAAACACAATTATACCAAATTACCTGATGAGGAGGAAATGCCACGTTTTGAACCATCTGTACCTCTTAATCCTGAAGAGTTTGCAGCAGGGTTAGGATTTAAACTGGACAATTCCTCAGATGAATCCAAAAAGACGGAGAACTCATCATTAGTTATTGATCAAAGTCCACCTATAACAAAAGAGGATGATGTATCAGATGATGAGTCAAACAAGATCAATCAGGACCAATCTCTTGACAAAAAGAAAGGGGTAGAAATTCCAATTGAGAATCATATTTTATGTGATCCTACTACTCCCGTTGTGCAATCTGAAACAAAGCAAGAGATTTATCCTATCAAATCTGTCAAGACAATTACTTCTACATTTAAAAACGATAATGTGTTGTATACTTTGATTGGTGATGAGAAAATTTCCTCAAACAAGGATTTTCGGATCAAAAATGTCAATCCAACTTCAATTGATCAAGTTTTTGAAAAATCAAAAACCAAATTTTTTAGAAAGAAGAATCCAATCAATCACAACCATTAATCGCTTCTAAAAGTAGACAACAAGAAAAGCAAGCTGAAAAACCTAAGGTGTCACAACCAAAGGTTGAAGCTAAAAGAGCTCACAACAAGAAAAAGGGGAAGAATGTTAACTTTGTAGTCTCAACTGGTACTGATAAAATCGAGACTATTGAAAATATGTCAAATATTGATTTTGTAAATCAAGTCAAGATTTTAAAACGTAACAGTCAGAACAATTAGACTCAACACACAAATGGGGATGAAGATGGACCAAGTACCTCTAAGCCTACAATTTCAACATCAAGTCATCAAACGGCATCTCCTAAATTTGTTGAAAGGAGAACATGTGTTAAGTGTGGGGAGCTTAGCCACATAATGAAAAATTGTACCAAATCAGCAAAACCCAAGTTTGTTGAAAATGTCCCTCCTGAAAAGAATTGCCAACGTCGATATGTGCCACCTAAACAAGACAAACGTATTGTTAAGGAACAAGAAGAAAGACAAAGACGTAACAAGTTAAAATAATTGAAAAGGCATTAAAACCGGATATTGTAGAGAAGAAACCAAGTTCATCAAGTACGTTAAAACCAGAAGTGTCTAAACCTGTAAATAATAGTCAATCTTGTAAACACCAACAATCTTGGAAACCTAAAACCGGTAATGTTTCAGGGGGAGGCACAAAGTTCCCAAATCATCAAGAAATAGAAATCATATTTCTTGATGATAAGGGTCGAACCAAGACCACTAAGGCTTGGGTCCCCCCCCCCTATCTTAAACCAATCGGGTAATGCAATGTGCAGGGTGTTCCAGGAGGAACTGTGAATAGTCATTGGATTTTGACAGTGGAGCATCACGGCACATGATAGGTGACTTAAGACTCCTTTATGATGTAAAAAGCATTAGGGGGGCTATGTTGCTTTTGCTAGAGATAAAGGCGGTTACATCACTGGAGAAGGAATGATTTCCAATGGTGTTGTTAGTTTTGACAGGGATCAATTATGTTCGTCAAATTGATCACAATCTTCTGAGTGTTTCTCAAATCTGCGACAAGAAGTTCATGGTTCATTTTGATGATGCCAGTTGTTATGTGCTAAAACCTGGTTTCAAGATTCCCAAAGAATGGATTCTCTTGTCGACTCCAAGAATAAATGACTTGCATATTCTTGACATGAGCCAAGCTATGACTACGTCTGCACAAGTTACATGTTTTGTCTCGAAAGCCAGTGAAAGGAGTCAATCTCTTGGCATAGACGAATGGACACATTCACATGAGAAAAATGAACTATTTGGTGAAAATAATCTTATGAATGGTGTACCAGTTAAGAATTTTCATTTACAAGACGTCTGTGTATCGTGCCAAAAGGGAAAACAAGCAAAGAAGTTTCATCCTGTGAAGAAAATTAACACTGTTAATATGCCTCTGGAACATCTTCATATGGACCTTTTTGGACCTATGAAACACAAGACAACCTTTGGCGATGCATATTGTTTAGTTGTTACTGATGACTATTCAAGATTTTCATGGGTGAATGTTATGGCACACAAGAGTGAAGTTCCTGAAATCCTCAAGAATCTCCTCAAGCAACTTGAAAATTTGTACAATTTGAAGATAAGGAGAATCAGAAGCGACAATGGCACCGAATTCAAGAACCATGTTATGGATGAGTTCTGTTCTTCTAAGGGATTTTACATGAATACAGTACTCATTATACTCCACAACATAATGGTGTCGCTGAGAGGAAAAATAGAACTCTTATCGAGACAGCAAGAACTATGTTCGTAGAGTCAGAACTTCCTGTTCAGTTTTGGGGAGAGGTTGTGGCTACTGTGTGCTATACAATGAATAGAGTTCTTATGGTGAAAAGGCATGGGAAAACACATTTTGAATTGTTACATAAAAGGAAACCGGATGTGTCTTTCTTAGAACCTTTTGGAGCTCCATGCACTATGATTGATCCACATGGTAAATTCGGTCCAAAGTCTATCGTAGGTTTCTTTCTTGGATATGCTACTCCAAATTTCAGAGTGTGGAATTTATCAACGAAAAAGATTGAGGAATAGGGTGAAGTTAAGGTTCAAAGATACACTGAATCAGTAAGAGCTCCGGGTGCTCCTTGGATGTTTGACTACGATGGACTGTTTGACTCCTTCAATCTGCTAACTTTTGATGATGCGTCTGCAGCAGCTCAAATGTTACTTGAAAGTGATACCGTAGTTGATTCATCTTTAGTACGACCAATTATTGTTAACCCTCAAATGTCTACTTCGGTTAATAATATTGTTCAGAATGAGGACTTTGAAGATGCTGCTGATTATAATGTTTCATCAGAAGATGATGAGTTCCATGATGCAAATGAAGCTACTTCTGCTCCTGTTCCTGGAATTTTTGATGTAACTTCAAATGTGCAAATCAAGGGACGACTGAAGGTCATGCTTCTACATCTTCGTCGATTCCAGCCATCGACTTAGCTGTTGATCTGAATATCAACAATTTGGGTATAAATTCTCGAGTTCCCAATGTTCCTGAGACTCGAATCCATGATACTCATCCTCAGCAGAATATTATAGGAGATGTCCAGAGTGGAGAGCAGACACGTAATCAGCTAAGAACAACCAGAATGCTGGTTTGTATTCAGAAATTAGAGAATCTAGGGAACAGAATGATTGGTCTTTTGCCTGCTATGTTTGCCAAGTTGAACCGAAATCTTGGAAGGAGGCAATGAAAGAAGACTCATGGGTGGAAGCAATGCAAGAGGAACTTTAGCAGTTTCAGAAGTTGAGCGTATGGAAATTGGTTGACAGGCCCGACAACTACAAGAAGATTGGTACTGGATGGGTTTACAAGTGCAAAAAGGATGACCGAGGAGTTGTGAGAAACAAAGCAAGATTGGTGGTCCAGGGCTTTAATCATGTAGAAGGCATTGATTATAATGAGGTTTATGCACCGGTAGCACATCTTGAGGCCATAAGAATTTTCTTGGCTTATGCGTCCTACAAGAAGTTTATAGTTTATCAAATGGATGTGGAAAGTGCATTTCTTCATGGTGTGGTTGAAGAAGAAGTATATGTTGAGCAACCGCCTGGTTTTGAAGATCCAATCCATCCTGACAAGGTTTGCCTTCTCAATAAGGCGTTATATGGTCTTCGTCAAGCTCCTCGAGCTTGGTATGAAATGTTGTCTTCCTATCTGCTTAAGAATGGTTTTCGACGTGGGTTGATCGATTGTACTCTCTTCATCAAAGAAAAGAATGAGGATTTGCTGCTTGTACAAGTGTATGTTGATGATATTATTTTTGGATCTACAAATGATACAATGTGCAAAGAATTCGAGCGGGTGATGCAAGAGAAGTTCGAGATGAGCGCTATGGGAGAAATGACTTTCTTTTTAGGTTTGCAGGTTCATCAATCTAAGGAAGGGATCTTTATTCATCAAACCAAGTATGTTGGGGATATTCTCAAATGATTTCAAATGGAAGACTTGAAGCCTTTGGGAACTCCATTAGCTCAAAATCATGGGATTGCTCCTGATGGAATGGGTGAACATGTGGAACCATCTCTTTAACGTGCTATGATCGGATCTCTTGTGTATCTCACTGCTTCAAGACCCGATATAATGTATCCAACATGTCTTCTAGCTCGCTACCAGTCAAGTCCAAAAGTTTCTCATTTGATGGCTGTGAAAAGAATCTTTCGTTATTTGAAGGGTCGCCCGGACACTAGTCTCTGGTACCCTAAGGATGATAGGTTTGATTTGACAGCATTCAGTGATTCTGATCATGGCGGCTGCAAGATCGATGCAAAGTCAACATCAGCAGGATGTCAGTTCTTGGGAAATCGCCTAGTCACGTGGCAATGCAAAAAGCAGACTTGTGTAGCTACTTCAACATGTGAGGCTGAGTATATTTCGGCTTCTAGTTGCTGCTCTCAGGTTTTATGGATCCAACAGCAAATGCGCGACTACGATTTTGAATTTCTAACTACTCCTATATATGTTGACAATGAAGCTACTTTAAAGATCACTCGTAATCCTGTACAGCACTCAAAAACCAAACACACTGAGATTAAGTATCATTTCATACGAGATTGTTATGAAAAGAAACTTATCAATGTTGTTAAAATCCACACCGATCACCAACGTGCCGACATGTTTACAAAAGCTTTTGATAAATCACGTTTTGATTATCTTCTTTTGGTCATTGGCATCAAGGTGAAACCCGAGTAAATCATCCTTGGCTAATCATTTTCGTAAATATTTTCTTCAAAACTAAAATACTCAAAGATTTTCCATTTTTTTTCTTTTTACATTTTAGAGGGAGAAATTTTCAAGAAAATACAAAAACATAAGAAAATGCAAAAATATGTCTTTTATTTAGTTATGTCTTTATTTATTTACTTTCTGCATTTAAGGGGGGGAATTAGAAAAATACAAAAACAATATAAAACCCAAAAATCAAAAATGAGTTTCTTGGGAAGATAAGAAAAGATGATGATTGTGTTCTGTCAAAAACGGTCAAAAACATAATACGAAATTGATAAGTAGTTCTACTAATGATGTATCGGTAGGCTCGCAATCAGATTAAAATGTGCAGGTTGATATAAACATAATGGACTGAAAGCCAGGTGGGAACCATTCATTGGCATATGGTCTTGGTACCGAAATTTTGTTTGATAGTATGCGGAGGATCTGAGATATATAGTCTTTATGCTTGTTTATCATCTGGGTATCATGGTTGAATCTTTTACCGAAAAATAATGGGGACGCAAGTCTAGAACTTCCATGATACCATACATACGTGTAAATACTACATACGACCATCAGTAAGTGATAAAAATATCACATTCACCCAATAAATAAGTGATAATATATCACATCTTTATGCGGGAGTTAAGTTCGTCTCTTTGTTGGTACGTCGGTACTAACCTGTTCACGGACTTACTCCTGTGCCCTGCATGCATCTGAGATTCAAATTCCTCATCAGTAAGTGATTTAATCACATAGGGCTTGTTTTCAATCAAAATAAGTGAGTATTTCACAATCTATACGTCAAAACAGATGATAAACAGTATACTCACCAGTAATATTTTCTCTCGTGCATGTCTTAATATGGGAATGTGTCGTGAAGTGGTTGAACACCGGCTAGTAAGTATAATTCACACATTAATCATATCTCCTAATCATGACTACATCTAATAAGCTGAGCTTATGTGGACAATAATTCCGATAATTATGGTATAATATTTATTTAATTTTATGTTCTAAATAAAAAAAATCGTTCTTGGCAAGAAAAAGCTGGTATGATTCTCTTACCTTGAAACTCATTAAAAGATTGATGGTTAATGTACAGTTTGTTCTTATCCGTTAGTATTTGTTTTAGTTTACTTTGTTTTTAAAATTATTTTTAAATTAGCCAAAGTTGAAGCTCGAATATTTTCTACCAAGATACGCCCTAAAAATCATTTGTCTTGCTATCATAACTTCATAAAGTATCTTTTTGCAACGGGTAAACTCATTACAAAGAGCAAAATCTGTTTAATGTGCACTTTTCCTAACTTGTGATCTGTGTGGACATGTGCGAAGATCTAAACAGGTCAACGAAAAAACCTAAGGTCCACAAAGAACTAATGTTCCAGTTTAGAAGAACCTCGATTCGTATGAATCAGTTGTCGCTTGTACGAATCAGAAGTTCCTCGTGCGATTGATAGCTATTCGTGCGAATGAGTCAATGATCACTTGTGCGAATGGTTGTGCTTCGTACGAATGAGTCATTGGTTCTTTGTACAAGACAGTCTTTGTACGGCTGGCAGTTCTTCGTGCGAACTAGGGTTCTTCGTGTGAGTGAAAAGTATGAAGTATAAGAGGTGAAATAGTTTTTCAGTATAACTTTACTATTCACCTTTTCACTTCATTCTTTCACTATTCATCATCTTCCTCATTTAGAAGAAGTCATCTGTCCAACCTTTCTCTTCTTTTAGTCGATCTATTTGTGATATCTTTGAGGTATGTTTGACAATGTTGGTATACCTTGAAGATGAGCAGATTGAACAATAATTGACTGCTTGTCATTTCCTGTCATGAACAACAAACTTCAGGCGAAAAACCATTGTTGACGAAAAACAAGTTCTTCATGAATAATCTTCACTTGAAGTTCTTTGTGCGAACAAGTTGACTCTTCTTTGTACGACTTGTACGAGTAACCTGTTGTTCGTACGAGCCAGTTACTCGTACGAGCCAATTTCGTGTTAGAGTGAGTCAGTTGTTGTTCATACGAGTCAGTTGTTCTTCGTACGAGAAAATTATTATTCGTATGAGTCGGTAGTTCTTCGTCAAGGGGATGCATACCTACAGAAAGCTCACAGTAAAAACTTTTGAGTATGTTCCCTAGTGTATTTATGTTTGTTCTTATTCTGGTTATCTTTTGTGTACAGGATGGCACCAAAAGAACAGAAAAGAAAGCCCGCAACAAAGAAAACTGACAAGTCAGAAGTGGAAATTATGTCAGAACTGAGACACAATATGGTTGCCTACTTAGATCCGGAAGATAAATTTGCTGAGTACAACGATATAATGAAGTTTTTGCGTGACTCAAGGATACATTATGCAATCACGCATAAAACTACAGTATATAAGACATTGATCAAGGAATTTTGGGATTCAGCTAAAGTTGTTGAAATGAATGAACAGGAACTTATCCACGGAAGATAAATGGACGTAGATATTTCCGTTGAAGTAATTAATTTCGCATTGCAACTTGGCGATGACCCTGAAGCTCCATACTCAGTTCCGTTGAAGTGTCAACGTGGATGTTTGCTTCGAATGAGAAGTGTCGGAGGTTTTCTTGTCGGACAACTAAACAAAGCATCGTTGCCGTTCCGATACATGTTCTTTCTACATGTTTTAATTCAGTGTTTAAGAAACAGGCAAAGTGGTTATGACATGGCTAATAACGACTTAGTTGGGATGATGGTAGCTTTGACATTGAACAAACCGTTCAGTGTTTCAAAGTATATTTTTGCAAACATGAAGGAAAACCTGAAAAGAACCAAATTTAGTGGAAACAAGTTTTGGATGTATCCTCGTTTTCTCCGGATGATCTTGAATATACAACATCTGAATCTTCCAAAGAACGACAACATGTTCTAAAAGTTGATGTTATGATGGAACACTTGTTGAAGATATTTAGAGGAGTAGCAGCAAAACGTTACAAGGAAAGCATACCTCCTCGTAAATTGTTTGGTTTTCTGGCAAATGATGAATATGTTGCACCAGAAAACAATAAGTGGCGCCATGATGATAGTCAGTTAGATAATGAAAAACCAACTTTGAAGAAGATTATCGAAGATAAGTTTGGTCGTCAAAAGAGGAAGGATAATGACAGTGACAATGATAGCGATAATGGTGGTGATGGTGGTGCGAGTGGTGTAGGTACTACAGGTGGTGATAAGGGTAAACAACCAGATGAAGAATCGGATTCTGATGACAATCCGCTTGAACCTGGGATGAACGCTATGTTGATAAGGGTGGGGTTAGGCAGATTAGAAAGATTCCAACAGATCCAGATGCTGACTATGTTCCATCCGATGCTGAGACTGAACAAGCTCGCAAAAAGATAATTGCGGTTCGTAGAAAGAAACAGAGCAAAAAGACTATGGAAACCTCATCAGCTCAACCTGAAATCACACAAACCACAACCACACAACAAGAACCATACTGGAACCAATTGCAGAAGATCAGTCTGCCTTCACAATGGAGGAGGCTGAAACTTTAATATCGGAACCCACTACAACCTCTGACCCACAACCTGCAGCTGCCCCAGTAGCTGAAACACCTTCCTTGAAGGAAACTGTTGGAAAGCAGGCTACCGAGATTGCGCAGTTAAGAGAAGAGAATGAGCGAATTAGGGTTGCGGATGCTGAAAGGGCAGCTCATATACAACAAATGCGAGCGGCTGGTAACGCTCGTGGGATTGAAATGAATAGGCTGAAAGAACATAGTGCGGCTGTACAACGATCTGCCGAAACATTAACTGCTAAACATGACGACATGAGAGAATGGTATCATTCTCGTAATACTACACTGGTTAAAGGCTTTAATAGTATTAAAGACGGATTTGAAATAAGCAAAAAAACGGGTGAACATTCTGTGGAATGAAAGATGCAAAGGACAGGAGATCCAACGTAAATGTGATCACGATAGTGAAGACCCTGGTAATACTGATGCTTCAGCTTCATCCGCGCAACCAGAAAGTTCTGCTGCAACTACAGTGGTAGAGTCTAGTGCACAGCAGATCGTGGCCGATCCAGTTGCCTCGGGTGGTACTCAAAAGGAAACAGGAAAGGTTTGATGTTTTGGAGAGTATCGAGGATATTATTCTTCAATCAATTTTGGTTGAAAGTGTTCAGTGAATGTGGGTGCCATTAGAAATGAAGACCGAAGACCAAGCAACAGTCAAGGGGGAGTTTGTTGATGCACTTTTGTGTCTGTCACTTGTTCTTAGTTACGTCAGTAATTGTACGGTCTTTGTTTGTTGTGTCTGTAAAGTTTGGTCGTGTCGACCAAATCAAGATATCCTCCTATCTTGATTTAGTACGACGTTTAGTTTTTTTATGTTGTAAAACAGTTGCATGTGTGCATACTGTTAAGTTTTGTGTTTCTGTTCTTGCTGACTGTGAAGTATGTCTGTTAGAAGGGTTCTCCGAAGAACCCCATATTTGTACGAGTGAACTGTGCTTCGGACGAACAGGTTACCTGTTCGTACGAGCCATTGCATGTTCGTACGAATGAACATTCAATAAAGACATTTGCTTGTTCATACGAGCGACTTACTTGTTCGTACGAGGGAGTTACTTATTCGTACGAGTCATAGGTTGTTCGTACGAGCAACTCTACAATGAATGTTCTTGGTGGCCCGTGTAGTGCTTCGTACGGCCGGTTACATTCTTCGTGATGTTGTTGGGTGTTGGGCCTATATATAGACATGCACTTCACAGTTCATATAAAAGAGAGCACAGAGAGAATACCCTGAGTCTATATGAACATTGTGTGTATGTGTTTGTACTAAGCTCTCTTCAATTAATCACGAGATAGTGAATCTCTGGTTACTTTGTGTTTACTATACTTTGCTTTGCATATACACTTGGATTCCGCACTCGTGTGTGTATTAAACAACAAGGAAGTAGGATATCTTGATCCTCCAAGTGGACCTATAGTATGGGGTCAACTAATCAGGCATGTGATTATCTTTTATTCTTTCACGTGTATTGGACGTGTATTAAATTTGGTGATATACTCGTTTACCCGATAACGTATACACGTTTACCCAATTAAGCAATTATATACATGTAATATTTTTATTTTTTGGTCTATTTTAGTTATGTCCATATATCCTTAAATTACATAGTTTTATTTTCCTTTTCTCTTAAATTAGTATTTAGGCCACGCGCTTTGCAACGGGACTGTTAAATCAAACGAAAAGTAGACGTAAAACCTTTAGTTTTATTATAATTTTGCCAAAAAAAATTAATCAGATTAGTTTTTTTAAATGTTCATTACCACCCTTCTTACTATATACAATTTACACTTTCGTTTTCATTTTATAATAATTTTGCTTTTTATAAGAAGTTTTATCTGTTAATTTTCTTAAGAATGGAATGCACGATTTCTGCCTTTAGTTTTTTTTTGTCAATCCTGTGATGTATTTTTTTGTTTGAAACGGAGTTGTATTCAAAATCGAATATTTTATTGCTATAGAAGGCTATAACATGTATAGTTACCGTTGTGGTAATCGAGTATTTGCCTTTATGATTTCCGATAAAGCTAGACCGATAATGACTAATGATAGCAAGAGAAAAACTAATGAAATTGGATGCACAAATCATGATTGGGCCTCCGGGGGGTCCAATGTTGTAAATGATACCAAGGCACCACTGCTAGTGTGACCACAACCATCGGTCAATTCTGTTTCTTACTTCCTCAGATCAATTCGTGGGTATTCCGGTGGTGATCTTCTTTTCTCTTCCTTAGCTGTATACTTACATAATTCATCTCAACTGCATTTCTACTAGATACAATCGTGAACTAATCAATTTAGGTTTAGGTTTTCGAACGGAAATTATGTAGTCTAATCGGTTAGGTTTTTGATCTATTCTACCGGTATGTAACGTGTTAATCGAATAGTTAATGATCTACTGTTTTTCGATTTCTCTGGAATTTTAGGTTTAGGTTTAGGTTTTTGAACGGTAATTGTGCAATATTATCGGTTAGGTTTTCGATTTATTCTACTGGCATGTAATGTGTTAATCGACGGTAGTTAATGATCTTGTATTTTTTATCTATTCTACTGGCATCTGGAATTTGTTATGATGTATTTTGATTTCAATTAGGTTTTAGGATCGAGTTCAAGAGAAGAGTTTGAGATAGTGAATTGATCGGCTTCGGAATGGTAAGATCTTACCTACAGGCTAAACCTTGGTTGTTTTGTATCTGCAGTAGTGAATTTCTTGTTTCGATTGAATGTGACTTATTTTTCTGTTGATCAGAATTATATATTAGGGGCTTTCAAGCCGTCTTGTAACATCTCGATCACGCTTAATGATGGAAAAACTCGCAAGCAGGTATGCCTTTGTTATTCTACACAGATGATCTGTGTACAAATCTTAAATTGTCGTATGTGTTGATTCTTCTGTTTGATCATTATTGTTGACAGACTTATGTATCTTATTGAGCATTGTAGTAGGTGTGGCTGTATAATGATGTTTGTTTACTACTTTTCTTTAAAAGGTTCCGTTGAAGAAGGAAAATGGTCAAATGTCAATGGTTCCCCTTTTCCAGAGCCAAGAAACCATTGCTGGCAAGGTATTATTTAATGGTCTTTTTTCCTTGAAATTTGACTTCTTAACTGTAGTGATATTACCGCAGGTTGTGTTGCATTACAACTTTTGTTATCTATGCATAGGCTAGTGACTGTAAAATGTCACATTTACTTATGTATCACCCTTTTCAGATTTCTATAGAGCCAATGCAAGGGAAGAAAGTTGAGCATAATGGTATTAAGGTAGAGCTCCTTGGACAGATCGGTGAGTTTTCTACTTACAGTTATAAAAAAAACTGGCATTTATATTTTTCTTGTTTATCTCATATCTCTTGTGAACTTTATAACTATTTGTAAGAGCAGTTTTTCTGACATTTGTCATATCACTGATGATATATTTACATCTTATTTCCATTTGCAGAAATATATTTTGACAGAGGCAACTTTTATGACTTCACGTCTCTCGGTAAGCTTGTCTGACTTGAGGTTAACCTCATTTGTAATAGTACATGTTTGTGATTAAGTGACAACTTTTTGTGTTGTTTAGTACTGGAACTAACAGTATTGGTAATTTACTTATGGTATTTTTATGTACAACTCTTTTAATTGTCTATGATATTTACTCTTGGACCATTTTGTTATGTAGTTCGTGAACTGGATGTTCCTGGTGAAATATATGAAAGGAAAACATTTCCTTTTGAATTTTCTACAGTTGAAATGCCATATGAGACATACAATGGTGTGAATGTGCGACTTAGGTAACTGTTTTGTTCTACTATACACTATATCCTTTATATTGTCAAATGTTTTTTTCCACTCCATAGATGCTGATTAATAAATTTATTTTTTAAATATTTATTGAATTTCCTGCAATATCCCCTGTCAGGTATGTTCTGAAGGTAACAATCAGTCGGGGCTATGCTGGCAGCATAACACAATACCAAGATTTTGTGGTGAGGATGCATTAACAATCAGGTTTTTATGTATATTTTTAAATATTATCAAGTGATAATGATTTCTTATACGTCCCGGAAATCAATAGTTCAAAATGTAAAAATTGAACTTCTTTGCAATACATTCTTTGTTTTCCATGTCTAAAAATTGTGATGGACCTATCTAGCTATAAAGCAAGTGAAACCATCAAGCATTTGAATAGCGATAATCAGTTACAAACTTCTTTTCATTCTGGTATATTCTTATGTGTTCTCTTTTTGAAGGTCCGCAACTATAGCCCACCTCCATCAATCAACAACAGCATTAAGGTCAGTGGTCTGCCATGGTATTTATATATTTTTAAACCTATTTATCAGGGGATATGATCCTATAGATGCTCATTTTACGAATTACTAAGAATGAGTCGAATGGTCTCTTTGGGTTATGTTTAAACTTAAAAGGAGTCGGACGGGTCAACTAGGTTGTGCATGCCGAAAGTCACCCAAAGCGTATTTTTGATACATTCATCATCTTAAGTTGATCTATTCAGAAATTTATATTATTAATGTTTTAATTGTAGTTTTCTTATTCATAAATGTTGCATCACTTTCCTTCTTATTAAAAAAAGCGGCCTAGAGGTGACGATTTCAGACCATTTATTATTAAGTTAATCGAGGTTATCTTAAATTTCAAACGGGTCAAATGGATCAAATGGGTAGTAAGGGCCGAAAGTCACCAGAAGTGTTTTAATACATTAAACATTCTAAATCGCTTTGTCCCCAAATTTATATTATTACATTGTAATAATATACTATATGTAATCATATTTATATGCTAGTTATTTTGTATTTTATTTTTTTATTTATTTTTACAAAAACGGACATTCACATATAAACCTGACAGATGGAAGTTGGAATAGAAGATTGCCTTCATATTGAGTTCGAGTATAACAAAAGCAAGTAAGTCAATAAAGCTATCAAAATTAAACATTTGTATTCTTCCTGTAGTAAACATATATATAAACCGAATCACGAATGATGGCACTGATTGATATTCAGGTATCATTTGAAAGATGTAATCATCGGGAAGATATATTTTCTTCTTGTTAGAATCAAGTTAAAGAATATGGACCTTGAGATTAGGCGACGGGAATCCACT
Source organism: Scalesia atractyloides (assembly GCA_947069175.1). NCBI lineage: Eukaryota > Viridiplantae > Streptophyta > Magnoliopsida > Asterales > Asteraceae > Scalesia > Scalesia atractyloides. The sequence continues at coordinate 36,940,967 of CAMTDV010000008.1, read as the reverse complement.
GGTTCTGGGGCCAACACTCATGTTGAAACAGAAACTCTAGCAAAATTCGAGCTGATGGATGGTGCTCCTGTGAGAGGTATGCTTTAAAGTAGACAATACCCACCTACTTGAAAATGGGTCGATTTGGATTATGTTTTATCTATAACATGTTGAACAAAAGGATTTGACTAAAAAGGAAGGAGTCAAGTACACGGATGGTCCACGTGGTTTCCACTTTGTAGCGCATTTAGTCCCCAACTTTTTCCAAAAGTACTTGCATGGTCCCTGTAGTTTGCATCTTGTAATGCGTTTAGTCCCTAACTTGGACCTAGTGAAATCTTTAGATTTGTTGGTTGAGTACTAAATGCGTTTCAAAGTGCAAACCACATGGACCATCCGTGTGCTTTTAGAAAGCTAGACCAAATCCAAAATTTTGGTAAACCACAGGGACCATCCGTGTACTTTACTCAAAAGGAAGCGGGTCGGTTGGGTGGTAGCCAACCAAAGTTTCATTAAAATGCATAACCTTCTGAATCGTTTTGTTTTAAAATTGGAGTTCTCTCGGTAAGCATACAGTTCTTATAGTTATATTCACAGCAAATGTCATCAGACAAGCAATATTTTTTTTTGCTGTCGTCCGATTTGGTATCCACAAGTTTTTAAAAGACCCACTTTGGTAATTATAGCTTTAAAACTTAAAAAATACCCAGATGGGGCAAAAAATGTCATCTAATTATCTAAGTATGTTAAAAAAGTTTGAATTTGCTACTTTGACATTTGTAACTGTATTTGACAAATTAGCACATAATCTATATTATTATCTTTTTTGAAAAAACGTTAAGTTGTTTGCAGGTCATCTGGGCCTGTGTTGACCAAAAAATGTTTGTTCTAACATTAGTGCGACTTCTAGATGATTTGAGTTTAAAATTGGTGTAACGGTGTTGTAGGTGAATCTATACCGATCAGGCTGTTCTTGAGCCCGTACGAACTGACACCGACACATCACAATATCAACAACAAATTTAGTGTCAAGTATTATTTGAACCTGGTACTTGTGGATGAAGAAGATCGCAGGTACTTTAAGCAGCAGGAGATCACTATTTATCGAACGGCTGAAACTTCTTCCTGAGTTTAGGGTTTAGGTCCTGAATATGTTTCGAATTATATAGGCCAGCAAAGTTATGTAACATAATTGCAGGTAAATGGGGTGTGTTTGTTTAATGTTTTTGCTTTCAACACTTATGTTTTGATGTCTTGAAGTCGGATCCATCCTAGCCAAGGTATTGTTTATGGACCCTTTTTTACTAATTTTGCTTTGTTGGGTTGTTAAGAATGTTGGTCATAACAACATAATATTTACAAAGTTTGTTGGGACTGTTCATATTCATGTTCATGGATACAAGTGTAAACAACGTAATCCTCTAGTGAGCTATTTGAGATCGGCTCACTACTAAAAACCTTGAACAAGCTCAACCATGACTCAAGTAGGCGTGCAAACTTATACGAGCCTATTATTCATATCATCTTTGTTTTTTATATTATATATATATTTTTACATAATGATTAATACTTTAGCTAGACTTAAGCTTGAAACCTTTCTCACAAGTCAAGCTAAAGTTTAGATGAGCTCGGCGTGGCTCATTTACACACCTAATGGACTTGAACATGAAGTCGAGCAACATCATTGGCCCCTCTAGAGCAAAGGGACAACTACCTCGGCAACCATGTAAACGGCATGAGTCATTTGCTCCTTTTCTGAGGGACAAGGTCGAATGTTACAAAAATCCGCTTAGTGGGTACTAAAGCTCCGTAGTAGCACAATGGAGGCTTCTGGTTTAAAGTGATCTTGAAGAACATGTTGGGTCTTTTTCCAACGGATATGGGTTGCAGACACCACAGAAAACCCGTTATATAGATCTCGAAGTGTAGTGTATAAATATACATATACCAAGTAGCAAGTACGAGATGATTAGTGTTCTTGTATTAGTTACAAAAAATGCCATCTCTTCACACCATAACATGTATTTGAAACAAAAAAAGGACCAGAATAGTAACATGTATTCTATATGAACCCCAAAGTCCAAACAAATCTCATCTTTTTCTACACAGCAAAAGGATAATCTCTAACTCAAATCATACTACCTTTTGACATCGTGAGGCAACAATAGCACTAGAGCCGAGTTGATCGAATTCTCCACCCCACCACTCAACCGAACAACCGTATTCACAAGCGGTTCACAAAACGACATCTCCTCAAACTTATAACCACCGCCTCGTGTAACTTCGAGATGATTTTCTAAGTACTTCCTAAGACTAGCTTCGGCTACATTAATCAAACCAAGAGAAACGCTAGTGTGCATCAATTTTGTAACAACTAATCCCGCTAACATCACTTGATCCGCCTTTACAAGCTCGCATATATAACACGGTAAAAGAATCGTTTTGAAAACAGACCAGGCGTCCTTCTCGTGGTCCCCACTTTTATCTTCCGGACTTGACAAATAAGCTTCTTGACTGTTACGCGAGTAACACCCGACAATATAACTTACATATGAAAAAGTGGTTCCATATGGAGGTTTCGTAACGATGGTTGATATCAGGCCCGATAATAATAAAGTAATTAACAACCCGTGATCGGTTATAACCGGGCCCGGTATGTTTCCTTGCTTTAACTTTTCCTCCACAAAGTCCAAACACTCTGTATGTATTTTCTCATAAGGAAGTAAACCCGCAATTTTTAGAGCTGTAAAACAATCTACCTCGAGTAACGATTGGGTCAAACGTCGAGTAGACTCCTCGGCCAACAAAACCCCGTTTCCTTTTAAGCTGGCTTGATCGATAATTTTCATAATGTCATTGAATTCAGATGATGATGCTAGTTTATTGAAAATTATTGCCCAACACTCGTGTAAAGAATGAACCAAAAGGGTATTATCGTCATTTGTTGTTTCTTTTTCTCCCGGTTCATCTTCTTGAAAGTTTTCCCATCCTTCATCCCAATCATCATTGCCCCAATCATTCTCGGCATCGTGAAGCGTTTGTGGCGTTTGTTCTGAGTTTTTTACCTCATCTTTAACGCCTAAATTACCAAAAAGCCCTTCCCACTCTCCTAACAAGGCTATCAAAACATCGATATGGGATCGTGAAACAACGTTGTCAGATATCTTTACGAAACAAGAAACTGCGGAATCAAGGGTAGAAAGGTCATTTGGAGATATCTCGAGGTCTGGGGAGATGGTTGACAGTAGTTGTGACGATTTTAACGCAGCCAAAGTATGGGTGAAACTTTTAGGTGCGTCTTCATTATCATGCACGGTTTTACGGTTTGAATTTAAAGATCCCAAATTATCCCACCCGGCCCACGGGTCAACATTGACCCGAAGCTCAGGAGAAAAGTAAGTCAAATTTGTGGTCAATGACGTTATAAATTGCATAAGTTCCAGCATATGAACACGAACATGACTCGGGATTTCCAAGTCATCGGAAAAACGGGCCAATCGATCCCAAACTGTACTTCTAACATTCTTTAATTCCTCCAAATCACCGTCTAATTCACTCAAACTCGTTAAAACACGACATATATACCGGTGTTCACGGGACCCAAGGGCTAAATCCTTCAATACAGGTTCCAAGATTCTTATATAAAGACAGGGCTTCGTGATATGTTCGTAACGCATTTGAATCTCAGGTGACAAATTTGTGTCTGGAGAAAAACGTGAAATCGACGCATGATAAACATATGATATTGCGTTAAAACGACACCCGGAGAAAACCATCGATCTACAGAAATTGAGAATTTCGGTGTAAACGTCACCCACGAGACCGGAATCTATATACGCGAAGATAGAAGCCCATCCTTCACGAACAGAAATCTTTCCGTCTTTGACCAAGTCAACAAACGCTTCGAGACAGATCATCACACACCGCGGGGAGAATCCTCCATCCAGATCATCAGACGATACGAATTTCTGTAAATCGTTGATCAATCCGAGCCAGAAATTTACGAGCATAACCAAATCATCCTTCCAATTTGAATCCAAATTACCGAAATCGCCATTCATCGACGGAGTTACTTTAAAAAACTTCTTCATAATTCCAACTACAGAAGCACCGGGATAAGCGATAAGTTTGATATACTTCTTGCAACGATTGTATGTACTCTCGAGTTCGTTAATGAATAACCGAAGAGTTTCCGGATCTTGAAAATGAATATCTGATTTTGCATAATTTTCTAAAGCTGTTAGCGAACTCGATACGTAATATCCGTACACGTATTGCCATGGTACAAGACCGTCTGGAATCCGTCCTTTATATATTCCAGTTAGGGTTTTCATCATTTCTGCAAGTGGTTCGACGCTTGTTTCATTTACGTGAGAGTACACTTCGTCTGTAACACATGCCAAATTTGGACCGAATAAACTGGCGATGCTTTTGAAGTTTAGATTCTCGATGAGTGAAAGTTTACGACATTCTTGCTCCATGATCTTGTAAAAACTATCCAGCTCATCAATGGTCAAATGTGAGGGGTTCGGGTCAATGATGGTTAAAAGTTCGTTTTTGTCTTCAACTTTTGAAAAACAAATGGAGAGGAGGTTGTATATGTAAGCAAGACGTTGTTTATCACACCCGTTGATTTCGGGGTACACAGTTAAGGAGATTGTTGTAAAAACGTCTTTTGCAGAATCGAGTATTTTGCTTTCAAATTGTGTGATTTCAGATTTGATATCATCAACGGTCCAGATCTTGGAAAGAAGGGTTGAACAGAGGAATTTCAGGAGTACCTGAAAGTGAATGATACGAGAATGAAAACATTAAAAAAAATATATTCAGACATTTTGCATTACAAGTGTTAGATAGAGGTGGCAATTTCTACTCATTTTATTTTAATCTATTAGGCCGTGTGAAATAAAAAAAAGAGTAGATAAAAAGATAAAGTTGCTAAGTGTAAACTGTAATCTAATGCAAATAAACTTATAGATCAGATTATTCAAATAATTAAATTATTATATTGAAGTCTTATTACCCCTAATGGGTAACGTATCTAGTCCCCAACTTTTGCTAAAAGTACGCGGATGGTCCCTGTGGTTTGCACTTTGTAACGCATTTAGTCCCCAACGTTTAGTGACTGCATACCGCAGGGACCATCCATGTACTTTTGGCAAAAGTTGGGGACTAGATGCGTTACATAGTGCAAAACAAAGGGACTATCCGTGTACTTTTGAAAAGGTTGGGGACTAAATCCAAAATTTTGGTTAACCACAGGGACCATCCGTGTATTTTATTCTATATCTTAAAAGGTAAAATGTTGAACGCGTCCAAAGCCGCCGAGTGTTCTTTAATGCATTTATTCACATAACCACTTTATGCGAAGACATATGACTTCTGTAATCATATCTGCACACATATTTTTTTATACAACACATTTTCCACGTTAACCATTGCCCCAACCCATACCAACCTTCCTGATTCAACCACCTCTATTATTTGATATATAGCATAGACATTTGGGTACCTTTGTTTGATCTAAGCCATAGTCTGAAGCTAAATTCAACACATCTTTTAAGATTTTCTTTTTCTCTGTTTTGACCGAGTCAATGAAGTCGAATATTACACTCTCCATATAGTCAATATCTCCAGATAAAAAGCGTGTTGTCTCGATACCAGGAATAATTTGCTCAATTGCTCTCGTATGATCAGAGACACGTTTTTGTTCCTCTAATTTCAACTTCCATTCTCTCCAAAATGATGACTGAGCTTGGTCAATTTTGTTGCGTTCATCTGTTATAAACAGAGATGTAAGAAACAGAAATCATAAATCATAAATGAGTAATATGTAGATTCACTTGCTTTCAATTTAAGACAGTGATTTCTATCCACTTACGAGTAAATAGGTTGACTTGGGTTATATTTTATCTCTAATGGGTCAAATGGGTAATGTTGTATAAATGTAGCAATTTTGGCCCATTTACTTATTAATGAGTCAATTTGAGTTATGTTTTCATCTCTAACCTGTCAGATATATAAAACTGAAGAAGTTGGCTAAAATGGAAGAGATCATATAGTTTATAGATCACCCAAAGTGTAATTTTAATGCATATTAAACTATTGAGTAAAGTACGCGAATGGTCCCTGTGGTTTACCAAAGTTTTGGAATTGGTCCCTAGTTTTTCAAAAGTACACAGATAGTCCCAATGGATTGCACTTTGTAACGCATTTAGTCCCCAACTTTGCCAAAAGTCACATGGATGGTCCCTGCGGTTTGCACATTGCAACACATCTAGTCTCTAACTTGGACCTGCTAAAACCTTTAGATTTGTCGGTTGGGACTAAATGTGTTACAATACTTTACTCTAAACTATTTTATCTAAATAATAATATTATGATAGAGATAACACAAGACTTGTAATCATATTTGACAGACTAATTAGTCACCAAAAATATCAGATTTCTTGTAAAAGTTAGCAAGTCAACCCGACCAAAAATTCATAGACTTGTTAAAGGTAAAAAGAAGTTAGCTAAAACGATTACAGGTCAAAAGTTTCCCTAAACGCAATTTTGATGCATACAACATCCACCGATTTTTTTACATTATTTTATAAATATCTTTACAATGCAGCTTTTGTAATCATACCATCTATAAGCAATTTTAAAAGTTAAACAGGAAAGTGTTTCAGTGGGCACGTGCTAAACGTTACCCGTTTGACCAGTTACTCATCACAGTATATGACGAATTACCTGAACTTAGTGAAGTGTACTTCTCTTGGAACTTTCTACGCAACAATTCTCTGCGCTGAGCTTGGCCCACACACTCACCACTAGAGTTGTGCAACATACTATAAATCATCCCGATATTCATCATGCTACATATTTCGTTATAGTCTTCTCTTGATTTCACCTGTTCTTCAATTGTTTGCACACCATAAACGGCATCATTAAGATTTAATAAAAACGAGCACCCTAAAACGTCTTCCTCTTCTGTGACAGGTGGCACCATAACTGTTTTTGCCAAAGAAGCAATCAGATTGTCTTTAGGAGAAAAATCATTTCTTGCCAACCAAGACAAAACCGTCACCATTGCTTGTGTACCAAGTAACTTGTTACCGTTTTCCGATTTGTGACTAAGTTCAAGCAGCCATGGAAGGCGTAAAACCACAAAAGTCAAAAGTTTACTGTTTTCTTTCAAAAAAGAGTCAAAGTCAGAAGTGTTTGTTGCAGATAGCAAGTTAGCTATATCAGAAAGCGTCTGTTTTTGTTCTTCGTAAAGGTTTGTGTTGACATGCCCTGATAAATCTATAAGGTCAACCGTATCACGTACGGATAATTCCGGAACATGCTTTCCAGTCAACATTGCCAATTTTTCACACTGACTTTGCATATCGAGATCTTTCCATGCGTGTAAAAGTTCACCAATTGACTCCTTATCACAATGGCTCAAAGCAAACCCTAGAAGTTGTTTTCGAGAACTAATATCCATGTTTTCAAGGGCCGGGCCCCGTGCAAGTGCAGTACACAAATCCCAAACGGGCCCATGACCCTTTCTTGCCATAATAAGACAAAGATCGAAAGCAAGTTGAAGATCTCCAGCAACAGCTGCTTCTCTTGCGATAGCTTCTTGGACGGATGAGATTTCATCTTGAGAGTTGAGTCCCAGAAGTTTGGCTATTTCGATAATCTCGTCAAGGTTAATGTAGGCCCCGCTTTGTGTGGTGATTGCTAATCTGATAATTTCCATTGGGTCTTTGATTTGCCGAAATTGCATTGGAAGAATGTTTACACCTAATCGTGGAAGTTTAACCGTAAGGGCATCGATCATATCTAACTCTTTCATCACGTTTCTACTGCTCGGAAGGATGTTCAGACATTCCTTTGCCTTCCAGATCTGGCACAAGTTTCAAAAATTGCAGTTAATTTAACTTGACCCATTTATTATGTTTTCATCTTTAATGAGTCAAATAGAGTAAAAGAAATAAACAATCACGATCTACAGATAGGCCTGTAAATGAACAGAACGAACACGAACAGAGGCTTGTTTGTGTTTGTTCCTCTAACTTCAACCGAACACGAACATATAATTGAACACATTTTTTTGTTCGTGTTTGTTCATTAAGAAAATGGGCATGTTTGTGCTTGTTTATGTTCATTCATTTAAAACCTAAATGAACAGTTGACGAATGTAAACAAACATAAACAAACTTAACCAAAATAATTTAACAAACATAAAACAACACAAATAAACATAATTGAACAAAAATAAACGAACAAAAATGAACATAATTGACCGATCATAAATGATCACAAACAAGTATAAAGTAGTTTTTTATATAAATTAGTGACTAATTACGATACATTTCATTGGAAAACCCAATTACTACTTAGTTATATTTGTATAAGAAGTTAGAAAGGCCGTTTGTATGTTCATATATATATATAAATATAACTACTTATGTATTTATTACAATTTAAACGAACATAAACGAATGTAAACAAACGAACGTAAACGAACATAAATGAACTAACAAAAGGTGTGCTCATGTTTATTCATTTAATCAAATGAACAAAAATATTTGTTCATGTTCGTTCGTTTATTAAATAAACGAACTTCCCGCCGAACAGGTTCATAAGCAGTTCATGAATGTTCGGTTCATTTACAGGCTCATCTACAGACAATAACAAAAACAACGTGAAAGTGTTACTTACTTCTGAGCAAGAAAGACTAGAAGCCGAGAAAAAATACTCTCGTGCTGCCAGAATGATGATATTTTCAGCCTTTTCTGACGGTAACATCACAGAACCAGAGCCTTTTAGATAGTTTCTAGCAAGTGAGAATCTCCCAGCTTTTAATAATCCCCTGCAGAATTCGATCAACATGTATTCTAAATCGACAAATGGAAACGCCTTTTCTTGCAGGGACTGGAAATCTCGCCACATATTAGCCCAGTCAACATCTGGTCTACCAAGTTGGCGGCGTATATACTTTGACAGTACAAGACGGAGAATTTGTTTCACACTCTTGCTATCTGATTGTGCCTCCAGGAAGAAAGCAATCGGCTTTGGAACCTGGATGTATAAAAGTAACCTCATAAATGAAATATAATGTCTTATATAAATTGTCAAATTAATGAGCCTGGTGGAGCCAAATCAAAACTATTAACTTGTATAAAAATATAAAATGATGGTATTTCAACAGAACTTTCAAAAAAGGAAATGTTGAATACTTGAATTTGCACTTAACTTTCATGAAAAGGATGTTCTCCATTTTTCAAGGAATGAGAAACACATACATCAATAATCACAAATAAGAGTAAAGTACACAGATGGTCCCTGTGGTTTATCAAAATTTTGGATTTGGTCCCTAGCTTTCTAAAAGTACGCAGATGGTCCCTGTGGTTTGCACTTTGTAACGCATTTATTCCCCAACCAACAAATCTAAAGGTTTTAGCATGTCCAAGTTAGGGACTAAATGCATTACGAAGTGCAAACCACAAGGACCATCCATGTACGTTTGGAAAAAAGCTGGGGACTGAATGCGTTACCAAGTGCAAACCACAAGGATCATCTATGTACTTTTGGAAAGCTAGGGGCCAAATCCAAAATTTTGATAAAACACAGGGACCACTCGTGTACTTCACTCCACATATAAACAAGAAAAGAGTCCCCTTACTACATGTAACAATCACAAATGAACAAGAAAACAGACAGCTCACTCCAAATGTCATTTTTTCTTACTGCATGAGAACATTAAAGTACACCAACAAGCTGATGACAGCTGACTAAAGTGTCAAAGTTAGAACGACATACTCAAGATGTATCAAATATCGGCATGGAGTTTACAAAGTACCAAAAATATGACCAAAAACATTTGCAAGTGCCACGACAGGCCATCATTAGTAGAGTACAAAAACAACTATGAACTATCTAACCTGAAAACCGACAGTCAGCAAAGAGTACAAATGCATACCTGGTACAAAGTCAAAAGCCTTCCAGCCTCAACATGCCCTTCTGCAAGTTTAAGTTGCTTTTTGAGACCCTCTACTTCATAACCTGCATAAATGTTACACTGTTAATTAGTTCCTATTTTGTGACCAAACGAGAACCTATGAGTGTGTTCCACATGAACAATCATTCAGTTTAAACGGTGCCTGTTTGGGAAAATTTCATAACTGAGGTGCTATGAAAAGAAACATATCTGTAACGACTGTAAGTACTTCAAAAAAATTTAAGAATCCTTTAGGAATAATGTATACATAGGTCGCCCAGGTATTCAAAAGTTTTCACTTCTAGAGTTGTAAAATGAAAAAAAAACAATAAATCTACTTGAATATGTTTCGTATTCTTTTGAGAAGATTCAGGGTCACTTTCGTCATTTTGCCAACTCTAGATGAGACATAAGAAAAAGGATTAATTTCATATATACCCTTACAAACTTCAAAATTTTCATATATACCCAACCAAAACTAACAATATCATATATGCCCTTACAAAATAGTTAAAATATCAAATATACCCAATTTATTAAACACAATCTGATAAATGATCATTTTACCCTTATTTTTTTAACTTCGAAGTTTTCATATATGCTCATCTTTTAACTTCATATTTTTATATAACACTTTTTAGCTTAAATTTATTTTTACACATAAACAATAGTATACTCCATATATAATATTTAAGCTAAATAAATTATGCTAGAAATGAGTAATAGAATATTTGAAGTTAAAGGTCATATATGAGATTTCAAAGTTTTAGAAAAATAAGGGTAAAATTGTCATTTATTAAATTGTTTTTAATGATTTGGGAATAAATGATATTTCAACTACTTTGTAAGGGCATATATGATATTTATAATTATAATTTTGCATGGGAATATATGATATTTCAACTACTTTGTAAGGGCATACATGATATTTATAATTTTGCATGGGTATATATGATATTTTGCAACTTTGTAGGGGCACATATGAAATTGCCCCTAATAAAAATTCCAGAAACAAAAAAAAATATCAGTTCGATGCATATGAAAATGCTTACCCTGCAAATGTGGAAGTTTAAACAATATCGAGGCAATGGTACTCCACTTATCAGTAGCAGTACATAAATACAAACACTGAACGGCACAGTCTACTGCTTCAGCCTCATTTCTGAAAAACACGTTTCCCACAAACTCCTTGCATCCCTCTTCTATAACTACCAAACAGACCTCAATCTTATTCTCCATAGCAATTTCTTTCATCCATCTAACTAAAAACGACTCCACGGTATCATCAACCGCTTCATCCACAAATTTCTGGTGCAAAGGTAGTGCTCTATCTCTTAGTCTTTTTATAACGTTTTCCTCATTGAACCCGTTAAGCATCATCTTGAACTTTTCATAATCAGACAACTGTTCCCATGTGGCTAAACTCATGCTAAAATTCAAATCATGATCATCGTCACCAGAGTAAATAAGCTGGTGCAAATAAGATATAAGCGTGTGGAACTCTTTCAATTCTTCGAAACCCTTTCGGCAAGCAAAATCAACCAACGATAAACTGTTGTCCAGCTGTCCACTTAAGGTGTCCATTTCTATAGCTCTATGTTTGTACCAGATACAAAGTTCGTAGGTTGACGGCCATTTGTATCCCGTTAACTGCTTCACAATCGGTTCGGTTCTGATCTGAATGGCGCTTTCGTGATTTTCAGGGAGGGTATTAATGTAATTCACCGTTCTTTCGTGTTCGACCCAGTCTTCTTCTCTTAGAGAAGTAACTTGATGAGGGTAGCGTCCGGGAAGCAGCTGTGCGTACGTCTGAACAGGGACTGTTTCGGGAATAGCTGCTAAAACGTCGAGCATGCAAGGAGATATTGAATAAGGATGACGTTTGAAAAGAAGATTTAAAGCTCCGATCTTCCCACTTTCTGCAAGTGCAGTAGCAGCTTTTTTAATGGGCAATGAGCGAAATTTGCTGTAATCCTGTGCAGAAAACCTGAAAGAAGCTAAGTCAACGTGTTCAAGTAGGTAAAAACTGGTACGATTATGGAAACATATCCATAGTGTCCATTTATATAAATAAATAAGCATTGTTCTAAAAAAATTAAAAACTTGTTTATTAAAGTAAAAATGTATTTTACTACATGACATAAAATTTAATGATAACTATCATATGCTTTCAAGGGGATTTTTATACATTTTGAATATATATGTATTTTATATTTATAGCTTGAAATTCTTAAGGTTTTTGTAAATATTAACAATAATAAATCTTGTTCGCATGTTCAGAAATTGTCCTTAAGTTTAAGTGCATATAACCAAAAGTGTACGAAAACATTATGGTATTTTGATCAAATTAAAATGCAAGGATGTTATATAATAACGTGTGGGTTCATACATAGTTACGATAGGATCCGTATGTAGAGAACACTAATACCTTGTGTAATCTAAGATTATGATATGTTATGGTTATTCAAGGTCTGAGTGAATGGTAGACGTTTTTGTCTTCAAGTGCATAGGTCAAGTTGAGGGGAAATAAGATTATATTAAAGGAAAGAGTAATAGGCCATTTTCATCCCTGACGTTTGGCCAATTTTGTGACTTTCGTTCAAAGGTTTGTTTTTCCGCATCTGGATCCAAAAGGTTTAAAATCTTGCCATTTTCATCCAGCTCGTTAACTCCATCCATTTTTCTCTGTTAAGTTAGGGGTACTTCCGTCTTGTTTTTAACTAAAAGGGCAATTCGGTCTAACAGATCTGGATTTCGGTCAGGGGGTTAACAAGCTAGATGAAAATGGCAAGATTTCAAGCCTTTTGGATCCAGATGCGGAAAAACAACACTTTGGACGAAAGTCGCAAATATAGTTCACTATATGAGATTATGCACTATGTATAATTAAGAAGCAATCATTAATAGCCTCATTACCTGCCCATGTTTATTCCAAGAAATGTCTCCAGCCTGTCTTTAAACTGTAACATCTTAAGTCTCGCCAGACGGAAATCCCAATTTGGGCTACCCTTTTCATCTTCAACCTCCGAAAACATATAACCGTTTGTTAATCGGAGACCATAAGCAAGCAAAGCCCTAACAGCATCCTCTGTCGGTCCAACTCTATTTACACACTCCGAAAGTACAAAATCTCGATCTTTAATGAGTGAAAAGAACATATTAATTTCACGTATTCCCTGTACCGAATGCAGCCACTGCGCTTTCAACACTTCATCTTTATCCAACCCGTGATGATCAGCTAATTTAACCGCATCCTCAAACTGCTGATTGGTAACTAAAATATCGTAAAGTTCCTGAACAGATCTTTTTGAAAATGACATCAAACTCCATCGCAGTTTACCACTGTCAAATTGCTTATATTTTTCAAATGTAACTGGCTCGTAAAGAACAAAATCTGACGATTCAAAATTCTTTTCGGATGATTTACTTTCAAGAATAAATATGCATCCGGGTGATGTTGGCACTCGCTCGATAACAGGCAAAGAGTACCAATAATCATTTTCTAAAATCTTAACACCAGTATTGATGTCAAACATAATAATTTTGCCACTTCTGTTAGCAACGACAACGATAAAATCCATCCACCATGTGAAATCTGTTATATTGTTTAATTCACTTTTTTCTTTGAAATAAACTTCCGAAAGTGAATCTTCTTTATTTAGCTTATAGATTATCAGGCATCCTCTTAAATCCAATGTAGCAACAAATTGTTTTTGTGGTGAAAACTGAACCTTTGGGGATGAGATGTGACTTGTATAACCTTTTGTTTTAGAGTAGAGACCTTCAAACTCAGCAGAAGCTACTTGTTGTAAGCCTGATTGTCGACACCATTTCCAAAGAGAAATGGTGTAAAGTCCTGGAAGGGTGGAAAAGATATAAACAATTTAGCAATCTGGTTTTATGGTTAAAAAAATACAACATGAATATCATGGTTCAATGTTATTGTTAGAATAGCTTGGAGCATATGCTATCCAAGTTGAGGGTGACAATTAGATCTATATAATAGAAAACAATAGAAAATGTAACTCCATTAGTTGTATTTATCAGTTTCCTTTTTTTACCCATCTTTTGTACGAAAAATGTGGGTATTCCCATTGAAAGTATATACACAATTTATTCTCAATTTCACAGTTATCGTAGCGTTACTATTCTTTTTCATATGTTGTTGGAAAAATTTCTGTATTACAAATATGCTTTCAAGATTCACTAAGATTTGTTATTGTGATTTATAAGGTTAAGCCATAGTTATTGATAGCGAATAGTGGATGATAGCGACAAGCAACCTATACGCTACGTAGTATTAGCGTGGGGTGTGCAAAAAAAACCGAATTAACCGACCCATAACCAATTTAACCGATAAAACCGAACCAAATCAGATTCTGGTGGGTCAGTTAATTGTTTATCTGAAATCCGAAAGTAGTGGGTCGGTTATAACCAATGTTTCCAATCCACACCCACCATAACCGAACCGAACCGACATTTAGTAAAATCTTCGTCAGATGTTGGACTTTTAACCATTGTTTCGATATTTGATGTTTTTAGTTGAATGTTTGTTTGAATTTATGGATTATATCATATCGTTTTGTTTAGATATACCAAAAAAAGATCGGTATCAGTTTAATAGATTATATGTATTTTCAATGTTATTTAATATACTAATATATAGAAATGTGTAATAACAATTTTTACATGGTAAAAAGTTTCAAGCCGAAACTTTTAGACCCAAACAAGGTACAATAATATTGTTTTTGAGTTATTTTTAGGTAAAACCAAACTCACGGTTAACCGCCCATAATCGACTCGTTATAACCTTTTAGGTAGACCCAAACTCACGGTTAACCGACCATAACCGACCCGTTATAACCTCCAAAACCACCATAACCGATCGGTTATGGTTATGGGTTTAAGCCAAAACCGACCCATGCACACCCCTAGTAATAGCGATGAAATAGCGGGCGCTATTTTATCTTTAGCAACACACTAGGAGAAAATTTTAGAAATATTTTATATGTATATTATATCCAATTAAGCTGTTTTATACACTGTTTTATATGTATGTTTAACTAAAAACCAAAAGTCCTGCTGTTTTATACCTATAAAATCCCGCTATTTACATTAAAGCAGAAAAAAAAACCTAAAATCCCGCAATGGAGGTGCCAAAATCAAATGGTGACACATGAGTACTACGCTACGCTATTCACTAGGCCTGGCAATAAAAACCCATACATGTCATTTTGGGTTATTTTGGGCCCTTCTGAAAAAGAAATAAGTCACAATGGGTCAGGAAATAAGTTAGAATGGGTCAGGATGGGTTTGTCTGGGTAACCCTAAATCACCCAAATCAGGTTCCCCATTCTTCTTTTTGATCCGACGCCCAAATCACCACCATCCTACAACCTCTATTCCATTATCTTCGACCGCCATTTAACCTTCAACCACCACAACTCCGCCTCTCAACCAACAACCACCATCACCTCCACCATATAACTCTGGCCACCAACCAAGCCCTAACTTACAGCGCATGTTCAATGTTTTTTATTTATTGCAATTTCTTTATACGCTTTTATGTCAATTAATTAAGTTATATTATTAGCTTATGAATCAGTTTAGTGTGATTGTAATGTTAACTTTATGGTGCGTATCTGCATACACTCTTTAAACATTGCAGATCATCTTGCAACACTAAATCAACAAACTCAATACTATTCTTTAATATTTTGCTGCATAAAGTCAAATATGTTCAAAATATTATTCCAAACAGCAAAACTGATGAAGTCAACACAGCATACATTGGTACACAACCGATTATCACTACATTCAGCTGCAAAATTTGAAGTTCTGTATAAACTGAAGTAAAAATTAATTAAAAAAACTTCATAATTTTGTTGTTGATATGAGTGTTGTACCATGAGAAAAATAGATTTAAACCTGAACATGAAAAATATAAAAACAATGAAACTCTTAACAGGAAAAAAACTACAGCTAGATTAAAAAAAATAATTATTATAATTTTTTAAATTTTTTTTAGATTTTTATTTATTTTTAGCCCATCATGACTCAAACAGTCAAACCCATCCGACCCAAACCCATCCTAACCCTTTTCTTAATAAACGCATCCTAACCCATGACCCAAACCTGCCCAACCCACCCACTTTGCCACTACTACTACTCGCCATAGCACTCGCTACGAGCACTATTAATAACTATGGGTTAAGCTTATGCTGTTGGGTACTGATAACATATATAGGCTGAATCTATCTAGGGTTATCATTTTCCGCTTGAAAGGCTGCTACTCCTGCTAGTGCTTAAATATCATTCTGA
Source organism: Scalesia atractyloides (assembly GCA_947069175.1). Taxonomy (NCBI): domain Eukaryota; kingdom Viridiplantae; phylum Streptophyta; class Magnoliopsida; order Asterales; family Asteraceae; genus Scalesia; species Scalesia atractyloides. The sequence goes on along the minus strand of CAMTDV010000008.1, from coordinate 36,924,691 downwards.
CTTCTGAGAAGAAATCAGCAAGTTGACAGCCACTTAAAGGATACTTTTTTTCTGATTCACAACTTCACACTTCCAGTTATAAATAGATCGAACTAGTTCTTGGTCATCCTACAACTAGTACAGAAACTTAAACCCATGCTAAACATTACCAATGATGACGGTGGGGGTCGATGTGATGCCAACAGCACTACTAACAATAGCAAGCAATGAGCTATCTGGATGATATCCACAACAGCTAATATTCTGAGGGAACTGCTTATGTGACAATGAGCCCAAATTTGAACTACTCAAAGTGGAAATAGAGGCACTTGGGTCCTGACTAATCTCAATATCATGAACCGAACCATCTGAGGCAAGTATGCTAAATGTACACCTGTTAAATAATAATAACACTAACAAATTAACCAATTAAGCATAAAAGCAAACGAACTAATGAACACATCTGGCGAATATAATTAGGTGAGAAATTGAGAGAGATATAGTACTTACAAACAAGACTTTTTCGTATCCTTATTGTCATGAATAACAAAGCTGATAATTGGCAAAGGCATATTTAAATGCTGCTTCGTAATTCTGGTAATTTCATCACCATTTGCCCTTATAAAATAAAGGGTATCGGTATCGTCAAAAACTCCCAAAATGTCATGTTCCTCTGACCAGACTCCAGACATGAAAGTGACCAGAGAGTTGCCTGATATCACAAAGCAAACTCGTTTATGTTATACACACCGAGTGCTAAAATAAACTCATAATCAGCTGTAGTTGGTTCAAGAATATACTTGTTAGTTATGTTATAACACAATAGCACCGTAATTGTAATATAAAAGGCATTTAAATATGTTCAGGAATCTTACTAGTAAATTCCCCACAAGGCTCTTGGTAATTATCGTCTATCTGTAAGATAGTTATCTCATTTCCAACTGCTATAGCCACATGTTCACCACTTGGAGAGATGAAAATTGATGTCCATTTGCTTAACTTCTGAGGAATCCGACTTGTAGTCCATTTTTCTCTAAACTCACTGAGACCTTCATGGTACAATAAGAAAACAATTATCTATATTTAACCAATGTGAAGAACATAAGCACACGTACATTGAAAAACACACATTACATGTAAGATAGACATGTACATACAGTTAACGAATAAATATAAGATCAATCGACATGTACCTTTCGTTGAAAGCAGTCTAAGGAAACTTCCTTTAGTGCTTTCATTTAGCTGGAATTTCAATTAAACTCATAAACTATGAGAAATGAAAGAAAATAGATGAAGTAAAAATGACGGTGAGTTGATCACAAATAATAAAAACTGAACCTCTTGATGAATAGGGGGGTAATTGTGAGTGTAAGGTCTAGAAGCGTGACGGCGAGTCTCGTAGAGAACTTGAGAATCACTTCTTCCCCCCTCACTTTCCATTTTTGACGATATGAACAAGTTGCTACTGCTACAAGGAATCAAAATACGGTGTCCCACCAGAGAGAGGTATCACAAACAGAAACTGCACAGAAGAAAGTATTTATCATATCCAAGTTTAACCGTGTTTTTATGCTAACTATGTGCACAGATTAAATTCCAAGTTTAGCTAAAAGAATCGACAAAACCGCATTTCTACTAAGAAACCGAGGCATTGAAGAATCAAAAAGAAAGAATAGCCCTAGAAACAGCAGTAGAGAAGAAGAAACTGATGCATTTAAGAGCTAATTTAACATATATGTGCCTGATTTGCAAGGTAAATGAACTAACAAATCAATCAACTAGCTAAAATCAATCAATGAACCAACTAATCAATCAATGATGTTGTATTGATTCAGAAACGACTGACTATAAATGCTAATGATGAAGAAGAATTATGCTTAAATGATGTTGTATTGCAATTCGAATGTGTATGGAAGTAGCTAAAATCAATCAATCAAGCAAGCAACTAATCGAATGAATGTATATGGAACTAGAATCGCATAAATTACCTGATCGTTGCATCAGAAGTGAGAAGGAAAAGCCCTAGGTTTAGTGGCGTGTGGAAGATCCAAAATCGGATAGCAATTCGAAGACTAAGATCCAAATTGGAATTCGGATCCAAATTGCAACAGCACACCGATCCAAACTGGTAACGTAACTCATATGTTCACGATATAAAATCACTGCTTAACCTTTGCTAGGCGTACCTCGGCTGCAACCGCTCAAGCACGTCTCGAACCACTAATATAAAACTAAATCTCACCCATTTACCATTTTCTAAAGGAGAAAATATTATTAAAAATAATAAGCATGTAAACAAGGCAAATCTCACCCATTTATCATTTTCTAAAAGAGAAAATATTATTAAAAATAATAAGCATGTAAACAAGGCAAAATGCTCCTATGACTTATTTAAGATTCGCTTACTGATCCAAGTAACTGTGCTCAAGACACCTTCAAGTCTAAAATAGGTTTTCTAACAGAGTAGCCCAAGCTCAAAACTTTATTTATCAAGTTTGACACCTTCAAGTCTAAAATAGGTTTTCTAACAGAGTAACCTAAGCTCAAAACTTTATTTATCAAGTTTTAGGAGGAGTATTTTTTAATATACCTAAAAAATAATAATTTTTCTCTTTGTTTATATATATACCTCTAAAATGAAGGTAACTTGGTTTTCTAAACACGAATTATATGTTAGTCCTTCATCTTATTACACTTAAAACCCTTTATTTTAACAAAATTATGGATAATTAGTTACACTTTTCACTCTCCACAACAAATTTATAATTCTTTTACGTATTCTTACCATATCTTATAAACTATAATGTTTTAAAAAAATACAAAGGTACAGTGATAGACCTACTTATTTTTGTTGACGTTTGGATAGTTGTCTTGGTCAGTATTGTTGTGCGGACTAAAATGTACAAGTAGATGATACATTAGTGTACAAGTGATTAAAGTAATGTGTTCTATCACGTTTCAAATGCTCAAGACTCTCTGCGTTGTTGTAATTATTATCATTATCAATTTAATAATATTCCAACCTCACCAATTTATTCCGGCGACTAAATAAAATTTTGAAAACTTGCACATACGGGTTTGATGTGAGCTTGGTTTGTATTTTGTATGTTTGTGTATTTGTTTGGTGGATGCACACACTTACAAGGGTTAGCATGTAGTAAATTGATATCAAACAAACTCACTTGGTTATCTAAATGGTTAAATTAAAAAAATGTTTTATTAGTTTTCTCCATCTTTTATTACTTAATGAACTTGTATATGGTCGTAATGAAAAATAGAAACCTTTAATAGGCTAAAAACACTTGTTTAAATTAAATGATGTCGCCTAAATAATGGAATAGCTTTTTTGTCGATTTTAGCAGGTTATTTGCATTGTGTTTTTTTAGTCGAAGATACACATGTGTATGCAAAAGAATTTGTTATATGTCCATAATGTTTTATTTTAAAGGATAAACAGGTTGAATAGAAGTAAGCACCAAAAAATAATATCATTTTACTTATACATATTTAAATGCAACCGTAGGTGTTTGTGCGGATTAAAATGCACAATGATACCTTATTCGGATTTGTCGAGCTTACACTGTCACATTCCTACCTTTTTCAAGGCGTTTCCTACAAGCATAACAACAAATAAAATATAAAAACAACAAAGAAAAGCCTACAGCGAGATCAACAACAAACCATCAACTTATCCTAACTACCATTTTCAACGTGTTTCCTTCGAGCATAACGACAAAAAGCAAAAAAAAAATGCAACTAGATCAACAACAAACCCACGAGCAGAAGGCTAAGTCCACCAAACCGCCATGAAGATAATTTCGACCTGATCTTCTATGTCGTTGTACTAAAAACTTTAGTACAAAAGTTTTTAGACCAATTATTTTGGAATATTTTTACTGGCTCAAATATTTCAAGCCTAAATAAACAAACTCATAACTGAACCGAACCCACGCACAAAAACCAAAAGTAGAATACTAAAACTGGACAACAGTCTAAAACTTAATAACTGGAGTTTCGGTTTTGGTTCAGTTTAAGCCTAAAGCTGACACGGATCGACTCATGCAAATCCCTACAAGTATTAAGTTTCGTATTCAAGTTTTCTCATTATTAACCAACTCATCAAGCTTTGAAGATTCTCAATTTTTTGTAATTTACAACATGAATGAATAAGAGACGAGAACTTGTCTTATGAGAGACATGTCTCCTACAAGTGAAATAACTATTAAACGCAACAAAAATAACTTTATATTTCGCTGTGGTCGGTGGCTAAAGAATCTACGTTTAACGAAGCTTCTTTATTTTCCAGACCTTTTAATAAACATATTGTATGACTTTTTTATCCGTCCTAAATATCTAATTCAAAAAAGCTTTATAAACTTTTTACCCGTCTTAAATATCTATTTTCAAAAAAACTTATATAAAAGCTATTTTATACATCTTAAAAATCTAATTCAAAGAAAAAATATATATAAAATACCAGGGTAGAGTTCGGCTATAAAGTCTGCTTTCCTACAAAGTGTACAAAATCATAAAACACCATAATTTCATCCATAAAACACACTTAAAACACATAAATAACAGAGTGAAGATCACTAAAACACAATATCCAAACCTTAACAATTCATACAAACTTCAAACGCATCATCTAGAACTATAAATATAAAATACAGCATCATAATCAACATAAAACATACTAATGTTAGTCATTCGATAATCAAAGTCTTATTATTCAAAACACAACACAAACCATACAAATATGGCGTTTTAGCAATCTTTACTTTGTTATTTGTGGGTTTTAAATGTGTTTTATTGTTGACATTACGGTCTTTAATGATTTTTTACACTTTGTAGGAAAAATAGACTTTGTAGCCAACTCCCACCCTAAAATACCATATTCAACAAAATGGAATTTAAGTTTTCATAAAAACTTTTTTTATAAAAATGTTTTTAGAAGAATTTTAGTTTTCATAAAACCTTTTTTTATAAAAACGTTTTTTAGATGTTTTCACAACAAACTTTTAGGAAAAAAACTCCATAATATAACATAATACATCTTTAAAAACTGAATACAAAACACAACAAACTTTCTAACTAAGGGTGGTAGGGGCGTGTGCGGTAACTTAGTGCGGGAAGGAGTTCACCGAGTGTGCATGGTGTCGTCGGCACCCTTGCGGTATTCGGTAAGGTGTTTTGCGGTGACTACTCACCAAAGTGGGGAATAGAAGAAATAGAGGAGAGAGGGGGTTAATGGTGGACCTCACTCTCTTCTAACCAATCACAAATTTATCCTTTTTTAAATAAAAAATTGTTTGTCATCCCCATGTGTTTGAGCACCCCTAATGATTGAGTGTGTCACACCCCAACCGATGGCGAAAACATCAGAGCGACACGAAAACGAGATTGCAATAGACTTCATAATACTAAATGTGACGAGTATTTAATAAATAATATTTCATTTACTTGCTAACAATTCAAGTACATGAATTGGAAAAAAATACAACAAGTAACTCTATAAGCATGAATAAAAGTTTGGTGCGTTTCTAGTCCTTCCTACTACGTTCCATTCGCATCATCATCATTGAATTCCTTCAGTACGTATTAAAGTATAGTTCAATACAAAAAGTATTGACAAGCATACAAGTTTGAATACTAGCATAAGTATAAATGTTTAAACGAATTCACATGGCATAATAGTTAACTTAAATTAACATACGATACTAGCATGCAACTATAAATGTCAACCCAAAGATTCTCGCTATCATAATCTTGTCGTAGCAACGATAAGACGTTATGATTAACTTAACATGACCTAAAGAATATGGGCGGTGCGATACTCCTATAGCGCTATACGAGTTAAGGGAGGTTTGTATAAAGTTAATGACAAGTATAAAGCATAAGAATAGTCTAGCATATACGAATTCAAGTATAATGTGTTAATCATGTATATTGGATTGTTCGCTTGTGATTTAAGCATAAAGTATGTGATTGAGTGATTTTGATAATGTACACGTATTACACCCAAAAGTGTTAAAGGTAAAAAAGGGGAGTCGAGTATACTCACGGTTTTGCAAGCTTTCCGAGTTAAACCGAGAGTTTGTAAACATTTGAGAGTTGGCACCGAAGTTATCCTACATGAGGAAACATAGGTGTGTGAGTATTTGGAATTGATAAAGGACTTGAATTCGGCATTTAAGTGTAATAAAGTATACGTATGCAAAAATATATCCCGATTAAACACTCGTTATGACACTAAGTTTCAAGTGACTTCATGGGTCTACTCGCCCAGTAGAATCATTAACGCGGAATTTAGAACAAGGATAAAGTAACCTATGTTCATGATATGTAACCATAATCTGATTAACATCACGAATTCGGCTATGTATATATCTACATATATATATATATATATATTATAGTTTAAATAATAGTCCATCATAGAGTGTCATAGATTTCATGGAAGTCAAGCATGGAGGTAGGATGGTGAACATCTATTGAACCTCGTTGTATGATTCACCAAAGCACAAAGTTTAGTAACATAGTTAATAAACCCGGTTGGTCATGCATGAAAGTAAAGTATAGCTAGTTATCATGTTCATCAAGTAGCCAAGTAAGCAACAACCCGGGTGTTTCATACCTATCATGGAAAGTGTTAGAGATGTGGCGGCATTGTGTTACTTTAAGACTAGAAAACTACTTAGTGAACATGAATGAAAACATCAAGTTCGTCAACTGTTTATGAACTTGTTCGGTTGGAAGTTTGTTTATGTTCGTTTATTTAATAAAAGAACAAACACAAATAAAAAAAAATGTTCGTTTAATTAAATGAACGAACATGAGCACACCTTGTGTTTGTTCATTTATGTTTGTGAACACTCGTTTATGTTCGTTCATTTATGTTCGTGAACGTTCATTTATGTTCGTTTATTTACATTTGTTTATGTTCATCTAAATTTTAGTAAATACATAAATAGTTTAAGCACTTTTTACTCACGGGTGAACATAAACAAACTTCCCACCGAACAAGTTCATAAACAGTTTGACGAACTCTTTATGAACTTGTTCGGTGGGAAGTTTGTTTATGTTCGTTTATTTAATAAAAGAACAAACACAAATAAAAAAAATTGTTCGTTTAATTAAATGAACGAACATGAACATACATTGTGTTTGTTTATTAATGTTCGTGGACACTCGTTTATGTTCGTTCATTTATGTTCGTGGACGTTCATTTATGTTCGTTTATTTACATTTGTTTATGTTCGTTTAAATTTTAGTAAATACATAAATAGTTTAAGCACTTTTTACTCGTGGGTGAAGCTTTAAATTTATAAAAAACGATACAATACTATCACTCTACACACGTTAGGGCAAATTCACCCATCGTGGACGTAGTATAGTGATGGTAAGGTACCGAGGTCGTCCAAGGACACAAGAGCTTTTAATACCGACTTATCGTTAACGTCTACTCTAACCAAATTTTGATAAAAGTTTTAAAAGATAAGACTAAATGTAAAAATGTAAATAAAATATAAAAACAAATAGACAAGAAAGAATCACTTGGTTCTGACTCCTCTTTTATGTATCCTTTGACGATTTCCGCTCTTTGGGCTTTTTAAGAGATTGTCTTAGTTATAGTGGTAGGCCCCTCTTGTGAAGGCGACGTTACCCTCGGCCATATTGGTCTGAGTCAGCAGGATACGGTCCCGCAAGGCCGGATAAAGTTTTAATATTTCCAGCCGTTTTTACTTCCCCCAATTTGATGTTATCTGACTTAAGGGAATTCCTAATAAGCTTGAACCAAGTCCTCGCAGGATCTATACACTGAACGAGGCAAGAACTTTACCCAAACACCCTTCTAACCCCCTTCCAGGAAGTTAATGCGATTTATATAGACCGTAAAAGACACGAATGAGTGAATCAACAAAACATGAAGAAATGTTTAACCAAAGTTCACTTTCAATATAAAAAACTAGTTATCAAAGTCATTTATACATACCCAAATAAAAAGTTGCCAAATATTGGAAATCAAAACTAATACATAAAAGATTTGTCTTCACTAAGTGATGTAAGAGATTTATCCAAGCATGGCCATTGTTTGACAAGAACTCTTACGATCAATCTTGGATCCCGAGACTACTACACACTCTAAAGGATGAAATATGGATGATGGTGGTGGGTGTTGGTGTTGTAGTGGTAGTGGACTGATGGCAAGTGTGAGAGAAATGGTTTGCCAAGGGATGTTTTTCTCTTGAACCAAGCACCTCTATTTATAGCTGGAAACAGAGAGCGACCACGGCCCCATGCCCACCTGGCAAGGCCCCGTGGTCATCTTTTTCTCTCCCTTCATTAACTGCATATGTCAGGTCTTGTACTAACACGCCCCGTGGTGTCATAGCACGGCCCCGTGGTGTCATAGCATGGCCCCGTGGTCAGTGTACTTGCTGTATTATCACAGATTCTATGAATCTTATAGTTGACCATGGCCCGTGTTGGGTGAGCACGACCCGTGTTGGTTTGTCTGTTGTTGTTGTCTTTATTTATAGAGAATCTTGACTGGGCATGGCCCCATGCCTGGTGGGCGCGGCCCCGTGCCTAAGCTTCTGTTCTTGTTATTTTTGTTGTTTTAGATGTGGATGGAGGTTCGGCAGGTCGTATCAATCCTTCTTCTTTGTATTTGTGTTGGTTTTGGTTGTTAATTTGCTTCTTTTATTCGTTTAAGCTCTTTTGATCCTGTAATTCAAAAGTAAACAAGGAAACATGCTTTTTCCAACATTAACCGAAAAAGGGTTAGTTTTATGCCTTGATTGATGTCATTTATATGTTGCATTTTGCGCACATCACAATTCATGAACATTCAGTTCGTTTATAGGGCTACGATTACTAAGTCAAAGTTCGACCATACATGTTCATTTCAAAATTTGATCATGAAAATTTTGTTATGTTTCTTTCTCCCATCCATCTCATAGAAAAACACACAATGGCGCCCCCTCATCCCATTGTGGCAGAGCCATTGAAGGGGCACTATTGGTTAAACGCGAGCACAAACGGAAATGAGGTGAGTTGGTGGCTATGTTGAAAGTGACCGTGGTCATTTAAAAAAAATCAAATTCTGTCAAATTTTTATACAAATATTATCTATTATATATAATAAATAAACTAGCAGGTTGCCCGTGTGATGCGTGGGATGACATATCACATTGAGATACTTGTTTTTGGTAGTTTCTTATTCATTTAATATTTATTGTATCATCATTGTGATAGATATACATCGAAGCGAAGTAATCCGATAATCCATTTCATTGTGTTGTGCACGGTTCGGTCGGTTCGGTTATTATCCTCGACCGAAGCTGAAACCAAAGCATTGGTTAGTCTGTTTTACTAACCAATCGTCTTTTGGTTAATCACTTCAGTTTATTCGATTAGATTGACGGTTTTTGGTTTGGTTCATTTAATTTCAGTTAATAGCAAAAATCCAACTTTGGCTAAAACTTTTGCTAAAAAAGATACGAAAATGAGGTATAAATACATGTAACGAAAAGTAAAAATATATGAAATGGAGATATAAATATGAAATATATGAAAATATGAATGATTCTGTTCGGTTCAGCTAATTTTAGTTAAACGAGAGTACAAAAATATTGCAAACCAGTTTTTGGTTAATTTGGTTTTTAGTTAATTCAGTTTTTGGTTGATTTAAGTTCAGTTTCGTCTGTTTTTGTTTGGTTTAGGTTAATGATTTAGTTATTACTCACCGATAACTGGTTTTGGTTAATAACCAATAATAGCGTTGTAACACCCTGTAAAATCGCGTCCAATAGTATAGTGACACGTTTTGTATTTTAATATAGTCTGTAAAAGACCAATAAGGACTAAGGGCGTCAACAGGCTCAAGCTGAGCCCTGAGTGACGGTCCGTTGTCAACATGCATAAATAACAGCCACTGAGTGACTGATATGTCAACATGCTTGAAATTTAGCCTCTGGGTGACTGATATGTCAACATGCCCAGCCTTTAAGTGACATCAGAATCAACATGCTTATAATAAGCCTCTGAGTGATCCTTTGTGAAGTCCTAACTCTCATATGTCCTGTTTGTTGGACGAGAGTGATTAGATCCAATAATTGGTGAAGGTTGGATTTTGGAGGACTAAAAGTTTCAACATGTTAATTCTTACCTCTGGGTGACCTTTTAACGAACCGAGAGCTCGACAATGTCCGGGCATAATCCCGGGTATGCCAAGTATTGGCTACGGAGGGCTAAAAGTGTCAAAAAGGTGTTTTAAAAGGTTTTTATAAGCTTTATAAAGTTAAGGGGCCGCGAGAGACCAGGCCAAGGTCTCTCGCGGGGCGCGAGAACAGACCTGCAGCAGAAAGTTTTGTTTGGTCTCCAAGCAAAACTCCAAAACCATTAATTCGAAACCATGGCTTCTCTAAACTGCTATGCCACGTTTTGGGACACTTGTAAGCTTCTTCTTACACCCCTAAACACCTATCTTCACCTCCTTTGAGCTCTCCAACTATAAATAGGTGTTCAAGTGCTTCGTTTCAACTTACACCTTTCTTATTCACTCTTCTCCCTCCTCTGGAAGTTCCTATCTAAAAGGAGCAATCCAACATAGTTCTTTTGCATCTAGGAATCACTCGTAAGTGTTCCTTCTATGCGCATTTTCGTTTATAGGCTTTTATAGCCAAAAGTCAAGCGTTTTATGACAAACGCTTTGACTTTCGGTTAAGACCATTATGGTCCAGCCATTGTTCGAAATAAACATGGCTAAGTGATCGTAATAAGGTAGGTGTTAGTCCTTATAAAGGGCACCTCCTGAAGATCATGTTTGCTAGACCAATTGACGGGTCAAAGTTATGATATTAAAAAGTCAAACATGCCATTTTTCGGAAAATTCATAAATTGATCTTATATATGTTATGAAACCTGTTTTGACACTTAAACAAGTTTGTAATAGTTATTAGAACATGTAAAGACATGTTCGGCTCGTCAATTTCAGTTCTAGGGTCGGTTCGCAACCGATGTCGCGAAGTTTGACTTCTTCTTTGACTTTCGATTCTGACCCGATTTAGATTAGTTATCTACTGATCTAAAGTTGTATTATGATCATAATATTATGTAGCATAACCCTCTGAGGTTATATTACATGATCGTAATTAGAATCCAAGTTTATGCGCAAGTTCCATAATTATGCCATCTTTGACCAAAATGCCCTTTTTGCATAAAACAAGGTTTTAAATGGTAATGAACTGAAAATGAGTTTCCTACTGATGTAATATTATAAGTAGGATTATTTGGGATGTTAAACCAAGTAATAAACTGAGTTTTCAAGCATGTCCTTAAACTATGTCGATAATTGACGATTTTAGCCCCTAGGGCTTATAAAATAGTTTTAATCAAATCTTTTCAGGGTAAATCATTTACCTACTGATATGTTATATTAAATAACATATTTTAAACATTTTAATCTAACTTTAACATCAATTTTCATAAACATCACTTAAAGACGTCATATTACGACATAAACGTCATATTACGACATAAGCGTCGTTTCGGCGCATATAATGGTTTTAAACCATATTAATGGACCAAGACTTGTTACCTACTGATTTTAAAACTTATTTTAAACATTTTTATAGTAGGAACATATTATAAACTCAGAATCTCAAATAATTTATAGACTTCGTCTAAAATGACCAAAATGCCCCTTAGGTGCATAGTTTGGTCATAAAAGATAATTTACACATATAATTGATATCATACTGATATTATATCATAAATAAAGTATTTTTCCAGAATACTTATAATTATAACATTAAATTATATTCAAGTTCCTTTTATATGGTATGAAATTACCAAAACGCCCTTATAAGGCATAATTTCGTTTTAAAACCTTAACGGGCATAAAAGTTGATATCTTACTGATATCTTAACTTATTTAAAATATAAATTGCATATAGAACTTGTCCATGACTTATCCAATTACCCGATATCGCTTAAAATGCGCACGGTTATGTATATGTAACCATTTTTCGGAAATCAACCGAAACGGGTTTAACCTTGTCATTTAAGTTTCAAAATACAGAATGTTTATAGTTTAACCATATTAAACAAGTCAACATACTTGTTGGGATTAAACTACATTCTATCCAATCATCGTTTAATCTAACGTCATACGTTTTGCTCAAGTACGCTAGTCGGTCTAAGTCTATGACTTAAATAAGACCGTTAGTATTTAATTGGTTAGTTTATGCCATAATCCAGACTAGAGACTTGCCGGTAAATGATATCTGCATTTAGTCCTTTTTGTGTACGGCTGAGTTATTAAAAATTAAAGAAGAAAAGCTCAGGTAAATACTCTCGACCTATTTCCCCTATACGGGCTTGGGTTACGGTAAATTATTACCGCTTGGTCGGAAATGGGATTAATCGAACGCCGGTTCGGAATAGAAATCCGCGTATTCTGTTTAATTAGTTTTGTTTGATAATTTAAACATCAGGGGTTAACTACCGTGTCCTGGATATCCTCGGCTCATTACAATAGAAATGGCCACGACCGTAGCGCGGGTGTAGGCATACACCCGATAGACGCTCAATTATGCATTCCCACAAGGTTGGGAGGAATTGACTCCTTCATGAGTCCAAAGTGGTGTGTATGTTAATTGTGTCTCGGTCTCCGTACCGAGCCCCGTATGTATAACAAACATGTAAATCTGTTAACAAGGTTGGACGGTCAATTAACCCAAGTTATAAAAAGATTTTGTGCTGATACGCACTTAAAACATTTTTGGAATGTTTTCAAAATGAGTCAGTTTGGTGTATTTACCAGCGTAAGCTGACGTATTTTCAAAAGACTAAACTGCAGGTACAATACGAAAATAGGCTGGAAGTGCTCGGTAGTGATAGAGGATCTTGCAAATCCTAAATCTACCCAAAGTCTGTTTTATATTCTTTCCATGTACAATTTATGATCCGCCTGTGGATCTTCTATTACGAGCATGTATATTATTTTGTATTTTCGAACATTCGGTTTGTAATAGTAATTTTGCTCCAAGACTTCCGTTGTGCTGTGTTTAATTGACTATAATGATTATCAACTGACGTCACGGTACTCCCCACCCGGGCCCACCGGTGTATGGATTTCAGGTTGGAAATCCGGGGTGTGACATGTTGGTATCAGAGCCAACGTTTGAGAGGGGACACTATCCTTTTTGTGTTTAATCTCAAACTTACACGAGCACATTCCTTAGACTTCCGAGTCTGGGCATTTGACCTAGGATTACTCATTTCTTATTAAGCTATTAGTATTGTTTTTGAATTGAATTTTTACTAGGAAAATGCCGCCACGTATGAGGACAAAGTGGAAGAGGAAAAGGTCCAATGAGGGGAGGACCATCGGGGCGTATTCCTCCTCAACCTCATAATTCAGATGCTTACCAAGAATCAGGAGATTCGTCTCCTTGGCAACCAGCGAGACGTTCCGTCTCTAATAGACATTCACCTTCACATTCCCAAAATTCTTACCACTCACACCATTCTTACCATTCTAACCATTCCCATTCTCATCACTCCTACCATGAGGAATTTAACCCCAACCATTATCTTAACACACCACCAACCGACCAAAATCAGTTGGACCAGCCACATCCTATGGACGAGGACTCCGACCCGAAGATGCTGCCATCGGGATCTAATATGCATCCCATTGAAATTTCGAGCGATTCAAACTCATACGCTGGATCGCCCTACCAAGTTCCTAATGAGTGGGACCAATACTGGAACCAATTCACTTTCGCCCACACTCCTTCTCACCACTCTCAACCACCTCCGGTTCAAGAAGATGTCCTAATGGAACCGGTGGACCAACCTCAACCACCACCTGAACCACCAAGAAGAAAACAGGAACACGTATGTCGGTACGTGCCGGACAAAGGTCGGGATCGCTGCCACCTTTGCCTAACTTATACCCCACAATTCAAGAGGAGCCACAAATGGGTGGACCCTCTAATGTTTCACCTATAGTGGAACCAACACCAACACCTGCTGTTCAACCACCACCATCGGGTTATACTAACCCAATCCCCACATATCCAGACACGTCTGGATATGATCCTTTTAACCCATCTACACCGGTAGACTATCAAGCATAGTCGCAAGACCCCTATATGCAAGCTGTTATGCACAATGCACTTTACCCGTCTCCTTTCCCACCTACTTATCCACCGACTAGATATCCAACTTGTGGGTACCAGTATACGGTTATGCCACAACCTCAACCACAACCTCCGCCATCACTTGAGGCCATTAATGAGGCCTTAGAAAGGATGAAAGAAATGCAGCAACAGGCGGAGAAAACAGAGAAGAAAACGAACAAATTTTTCAAGAAACTCTCCAAGCTGGTCAAGGGAAAGAAGCTAGAGTGAAGTTTCTTCTAATTATATGTAGTCCCTGCGAGGACATTGTTATTTCTTTTAGTCCTTGTGAGGACATGTTTATTTCCTTTAAGTCCTTGCATAGACAATTTATTTCATTTTCAAGTATTGTAATTTCTTATGGAAATTTAATGAAGTAGTTTGGAATTATATATATGTACTCATCCTTTTTTAACGAGCGTGGAAATTTGTGCTCTGCTATATAATTCCAAAAAGACCTTAATAGATCTGATTATGCCAAGTGGCGTAGACCACACATTGGCCAAGAAATGATAGTTAAAGTATGAAGGGGTCTTCTATCAGGATAGTTAAGGGAAGTTATCCTTCTATCCAGAGGTAAGGGACTAGGTCCAAACCTCCAAGGTCGTTAAGGTTGAAGGTGACCGGGACCATTAATCAATCATTAAGGTACTCTTATGCAACATTAAGAAATGTTCATACTCTTGGTAGTGTGACTTGAGGAATCACGCTAGCCTTCAAGGTAATGGCTATGTCCTAACCTTATATAGCCCTGTGATCTATTTGATCCCGGCTAATATCACCAGTACGGTGACTATACATCTGATATGGTGTAAGCCAATGTGCCCAATTTATGTCCAACGGGACAGACTGATATGCCATGTACATCTGATATGATGTAGGCCAATGTGCCCAATTAATTGTCCAACGGGACAGGCTGATATGCCAAATACATCTGATATGACGTAGGCCAATGTGCCAATTAATTGTCCAACGGGACATGCTGATATGCCAAATACATCTGATATGATGTAGGCCAATGTGCCCAATTATTGTCCAGCGGGACAAGCTGATATGCCTTATACATCTGATATGATGTAGGCCAAGGCACCCAATTTATATCCAATGTGACAGGCTGATATGCCATATGTATTATGACCCAAGTGACCAACCAATGTGCCCAATTATTATGTCCTCCATTAAGGGACATGCCTATGAGTTATATAATTGTCAATAATGACAATGACAGTGGTGACATTGCGATCCACTGTCCAATGATATATGGACCATGTCCAAATTGTAATTTGCCTCTGATGGTCCCATTAAGACCTAGGCCAAATATAGCTATGTTAAGCCTAAGAGTTGTGATGTTATTCACAGTAGTATAGGCAATGGATTGTTATATCCAATGTTGAAAGTCGATATGGTTGATATACCATGGCTAAATAAAGTTTTATTGGTATAAAGAACCCAAGACTTAAAGATGGCTAATTCAAATGAAGCACAAAGTAGCAAAAGGAATGTTGAACCCAGCAACGCTGAAAATAGAAATATTAATGATAATGATTTCCAAGCTCGCATTGATGCGGCTGTGGAAAGGGCCATGAGTAAGGCCATAGAAAAGCTAAGAGAGCCGAGTGCCACTCGCTCTAGACCCCTATCTATTCCACCATCTTCAGCTCATAAGGAGAGCTCTGTTCACTCTTCAAATGCGAAGAGTAAACCAAAGAAAATAGATCTTACTAAAAAGTCCCGTTCTGTTAAGGACAGATGTACTTATAAGTATTTCGTCTCATGCAAGCCCCGAGACTTTAACGGGGAGAAAGGAGCTGTGGAAGCCTTGAAATGGCTTGATGAAATGGAAATAATTGTAGACATCAGCAACTGTGCTGATAAGGATGTGGTCAAGTACGTATCACAATCCTTCAAGGGCGATGCCCTAATATGGTGGAAAGCCGTAATTCAATGAACAGGTAAGGTATACCTGTACAACTTGGGATGGTCCAAATTTGTTGAATTAGTAAAGGAAACATACTGCCCAACCCATGAGGTGGAGAAGCTAGAGACATACTTCTTGTCTCTATCAATGAAAAACCTAGACTGTCGGAAGTACGTTTTCGATTTCAATTCCCTATCTAGGCTAGCTTCCTATTTGATCACCCCAGAATCTAAACGCATTGCGTGTTTCATAAATGGGTTGGTGCCCGAAATAAAGGGCATGGTAAAGGCTGCACAACCTAGTACCTATAGGTCCATATATAGACCTATCTCTTTCCCTCACCCTAGATCTGGTAAGACAGAAGTCAGTTAGGACTGAAACTGACAGAAAGAGGAAGCAGGAGGATAATAACTCCCAAAGATTTAAGAAGAAAGGAAATTTCGGGTATGTGTCTAATGACAAACCCCTGTGCAAGAATTGTAAATACAGGCACTGGGGACAGTGTAGTATAAATCCACAAACCAAACCATGTGGTATCTGTAGAAGAAAAGGGCACAAGACCTTAGATTGCAAGGATCTTAAGGATGCAGTTTGCAATAACTGCAATGAAAAGGGGCATATAACATACAATTGCCCCAA
This sequence comes from Scalesia atractyloides, assembly GCA_947069175.1. Lineage (NCBI taxonomy): Eukaryota > Viridiplantae > Streptophyta > Magnoliopsida > Asterales > Asteraceae > Scalesia > Scalesia atractyloides. The sequence continues at coordinate 36,907,963 of CAMTDV010000008.1, read as the reverse complement.
GAAACCCAAAAGTAATGATGCAAAGCCTGGAGAGGCCAAGAAAGGGAATGCACATGCCTTCCAAATGAATGCCAGGGAGGCCGTTAATAACAACAATGTCATGACAGGTACTTTCCCCATTAATGATACTTATGCTAGAGTCCTTTTTGATTCGGGTGCAGATAAATTATTTGTTGATCATAAGTTTAGTAAACTATTAAACCTGCCCATAAGAACTCTAGATAAAATGTATGAGATAGAACTTGCCGATGGAACCTTAGAAACTGCATCTTCCATTCTTGATGGATGCTCTATATCCATTAAGAATCATTCTATCCCTATCTCTCTTCTGCCATAAAATTGGCAGGGTTTGATGTTGTATTAGGCATGGATTGGTTATCTCATAACCAAGCCCGTATTGCCTGCGATAAAAAGCTCATTGAAATCAAAACCCCATCTGGTGAAATGATCACCATCCCCGGAGACTCACACTATGGACTGCCAGACAAGGTGTCGTTATTTAAGGCATCCAAGTGTTTGAGAAGAGGCTGTGTCATCTACATGGCACAAGTTACTATAAATGAACCAAAGCCGAACCTTGAAGATCAGCCAGTTATCCCGGAGTATCCCGATGTTTTCCCTGAAGAATTACCAGGCCTACCTCCAGACAGGCAAGTGGAGTTCAAGATTGATACTATACCAGGATCTGCACCAGTAGCTAGAGCTCCATATAGGCTAGCACCAACAGAGATGAAGGAATTAAGAACGCAGCTAGACGAACTTTTGGAGAAAGGCTTTATTCAGCCTAGTTCCTCGCCTTGGGGAGCTCCTATACTCTTTGTCAAGAAGAAAGACGGTTTGATGCGAATGTGCATCGATTACCGAGAGCTGAACAAGTTAACAATTAAGAACAGATATCCTCTGCCCAGGATCGATGATTTGTTCGACCAACTTCAAGGGGCTAGTTATTTCTCTAAGATCGATTTGAGATCAGGATATCATCAATTGAAGGTTAGGAGTGAAGATGTTCCTAAGACAGCATTCAGGACCCGCTATGGTCATTTTGAATTCCTGGTGATGCCTTTTGGGCTCACAAATGCACCAGCAGCTTCATGGATCTCATGAATAGAGTCTGCAAACCGTATTTGGATAAGTTTGTCATTGTCTTCATAGTCGACATACTTATCTATTCTCGTAATCAAGCTGATCACGAGAAACATCTTCGGTGCATTCTAGAGGTTTTAAGACAACAGAAACTTTATGCAAAGTTCTCTAAATGTGAATTTTGGCTTAGAGAAGTCCAATTCCTTGGACATATGGTATGTGAACGTGGTATCCAAGTGGATCCCGCTAAAATAGAAGCCATTTTGAATTGGGAAGTTCCCAAGAATCCATATGAGATTCGTAGTTTCTTAGGACTGGCTGGATATTATAGAAGGTTCACTGAGAACTTCTCAAGGATAGCCACTCCTCTAACTTCCTTGACCCGTAAAAATATTAAGTATAATTAGGGTCCAAAGCAGCAAGAATCTTTTGAAATTCTGAAACACAAGTTGAGCAATGCTCCTGTGTTATCTCTACCTGAGGGTATTGAGAATTTTTTCGTATATTGTGATGCTTCGCACACTGGCATGGGCTGTGTGCTAATGCAAAATGGTAAGGTAATTGCCTATGCATCACGACAATTAAAGGTACATAAAAGGAATTACACCACCCATGATTTGGAATTGGGTGCCGTTGTATTTGCACTAAAACTGTGGAGACATTACTTGTATGGCATAAAGTGTATTATATACACAGACCATAAAAGTCTTCAGCATCTGTTCAATCAGAAGGAATTGAACATGCGACAACGTTGATGGATGGAAACGCTTAATGATTATGATTGCGAGATTCGCTACCATCCCGGCAAGGCAAATGTAGTTGCTGACGCTTTAAGTCGCAAGGAAAGGGTTAAACCCGTAAGGATTAATGCCAAGAGCATCGAGCTTAGAAATAGCTTGAGTGAGAAGCTATTAGATGCGCAAAAACAAGCCATATTAGAGGCTAATATCCCTAATGAGGGATTAGGCGGAACTATTGATCAGTTAGCGCCCGGAAAGGATGGAATCCTAAGATTTAATGATAGAATTTGGGTTCCGATCTTTGGAGGACTTAGAGATCTAATCCTCCAGGAAGCACATAATTCAAGATACTCTGTTCACCCGGGTGGTGACAAGATGTATCAAGACTTGAAAAAGAATTATTAGTGGATGGGTTTGAAGAAATCCATAGCCACTTATGTAGCTAAGTGTCTGACGTGTTCACAAGTTAAGGCCGAATATCAGAAACCGTCAGGACTTCTACAATAACTTGAGATTCCCACGTGGAAATGGGAAATGGTAACAATGGATTTGATTACCAAGTTACCAAAGACCAAAAGTGGTAATGACACTATTTGGGTCATAGTGGATAGGCTGACTAAGTCAGCACATTTCTTGCCAATTAAGGAAATGTATTATTCAGATAAATTGGCTAAGTTGTATGTGGACAAGATTGTGTCCCTACACGGTGTGCCAGTATCTATTGTATCTGACAGGGATACTAGATATACATCTCACTTTTGGAAAAGTTTCCAACAATCGTTAGGCACACGATTAAATTTTAGTACGACTTACCATCCGCAGACTGATGGTCAAAGTGAGCGTACTATTCAAACTTTGGAAGACATGCTTAGGGCATGTGTGATTGATTTAGGTGGAAGTTGGGATGACCACTTACCCCTAATTGAATTCTCCTATAATAACAACTATCATACTAGCATCAAGGCCGCTCCTTTTGAGGCCTTGTATGGGAGAAAGTGCTGAACGCCTGTATGCTGGGCAGAAGTTGGGGAAGCCCAACTATCAGGACCAGAGATTGTCCTTAAGATTATGCAAATCCGTGATCGTCTCAAAGTGCCAGGGACAGGCAGAAGAGTTATGCTGACAAGAGGCGTAAACCTCTTAAGTTCCAAATACGGGACAAAGTCATGCTGAAAGTATCACCCTGGAAAGTTGTGATGCGTTTTGGAAAGAAGGGCAAGTTAAGCCCAAGATATATTGGACCATTAGAGATAATCGAATGTGTCGGCACTGTAGCTTATAAGCTCAGATTGCCAGAGGAGCTTAGTGGAATTCATGATGTATTCCACATATCTAACCTTAAGAAATGTCTAGCCGATGAGTCGCTAGCAATGTCGCACGAAGATGTGCAAATAGATGAAAACCTGAGGTTCGTTGAGAAACCAATTTTGATTGAGGATCGACAGGTTAAGAAGCTCCAAAGAAAGTTGATACCTATAGTAAAGGTTAAGTGGGACGCTATTAGAGGTCCCGAGTATACATGGGAGGTTGAGTCCACTATGCGACAAAAGTACCACATCTTTTTGAATAAAATCTCGAGGTCGAGATTTCTTTTAAGGGGTGAGGATGTAACACCCTGTAAAATCGCGTCCAATGGTATAGTGACACGTATTGTATTTTAATATAGTCTGTAAAAGACCAATAAGGACTAAGGGCGTCAACATGCTCAAGCTGAGCCTCTGAGTGACGGTCCGATGTCAACATGCATAAATAACAGCCTCTGAGTGACTGATATGTCAACATGCTTGAAATTTAGCCTCTGAGTGACTGATATGTCAACATGCCCAGCCTTTAAGTGACATCAGAATCAACATGCTTATAATAAGCCTCTGAGTGATCCTTTGTGAAGTCATAACTCTCATATGTCCTGTTTGTTGGACGAGAGTGATTAGATCCAATAATTGGTGAAGGTTGGATTTTGGAGGGACTAAAAGTTTCAACATGTTAATTCTTACCTCTGAGTGACCTTTTAACGAACCGAGAGCTCGGCAATGTTCGGGCATAATCCTGGGTATGCCAAGTATTGGCTACGGAGGGCTAAAAGTGTCAAAAAGGTGTTTTAAAAGGTTTTTATAAGCTTTATAAAGTTAAGGGGCTAAAGTGTCAAAATTTGAAACTGGCCTTGGGGCGGTCGCGGGCCGCGAGAGACCAGGCCAAGGTCTCTCGCGGGGCGCGAGAACAGACCTGCAGCAGAAAGTTTTGTTTGGTCTCCAAGCAAAACTCCAAAACCATTAATTCGAAACCATGGCTTCTCTAAACTGCTATGCCACGTTTTGGGACACTTGTAAGCTTCTTCTTACACCCCTAAACACCTAGCTTCACCTCCTTTGAGATCTCCAACTATAAATAGATGTTCAAGTGCTTCGTTTCAACTTGCACCTTTCTTATTCACTCTTCTCCCTCCTCTGGAAGTTCCTATCTAAAAGGAGCAATCCAACATAGTTCTTTTGCATCTAGGAATCACTCGTAAGTGTTCCTTCTATGCGCATTTTCGTTTATAGGCTTTTATAGCCAAAAGTCAAGCGTTTTACGACAAACGCTTTGATTTTCGGTTAAGACCATTATGGTCCAGCCATTGTTCGAAATAAACATGGCTAAGTGATCGTAATAAGGTAGGTGTTAGTCCTTATAAAGGGCACCTCCTGAAGATCACGTTTGCTAGACCAATTGACGGGTCAAAGTTATGATATTAAAAAGTCAAACATGCCATTTTTCGGAAAATTCATAAATTGATCTTATATATGTTCTGAAACCTGTTTTGACACTTAAACAAGTTGGTAATAGTTATTAGAACATGTAAAGACATATTCGGCTCGTCAATTTCAGTTCTAGGGTCGGTTCGCAACCGAAGTCGTGAAGTTTGACTTCTGCTTTGACTTTCGATTCTGACCCGATTTAGATTAGTTACCTACTGATCTAAAGTTGCACTATGATCATAATATTATGTAGCATAACCCTCTGAGGTTATATTACATGAACGTAATCAGAATCCAAGTTTATGCGCAAGTTCCATAATTATCTCATCTTTGACCAAAATGTCCTTTTTGTATAAAACAAGGTTTTAAATGGTAATGAACTGAAAATGAGTTTCTTAGTGATGTAATATTATAATTAGGATTATTTGGGATGTTAAACCAAGTTATAAACTGAGTTTTCAAGCAGATCCTTAAACTATGTCGATAATTGACGATTTTAGCCCCTAGGGCTTATAAAATAGTTTTAATCAAATCTATTCAAGGTAAATCATTTACCTACTGATATGTTATATTAAAAAACATATTTTAAACATTTTAATCTAATTTAACATCAGTTTTCATAAACATCACTTAAAGACGTCATATTACGACATAAGCGTCGTTTCGGCGCATATAATGGTTTTAAACCATATTAATGGACCAAGACTTTTTACCTACTGATTTTAAAACTTATTTTAAACATTTTTATAGTAGGAACATGTTATAAACTTAAAATCTCAAATAATTTATAAACTTTGTCTAAAATGACCAAAATGCCCATACGGTGCATAGTTTGGTCATAAAAGATAATTTACACATATAATTGATATCATACTGATATTATGTCATAAATAAAGTATTTTTCCAGAATAATTATAATTATAACATTAAATTATATTCAAGTTCCTTTTATATGGTATGAAATTACCAAAACGCCCTTATAAGGCATAATTTCGTTTTAAAACCTTAACGGGCATACAAGTTGATATCTTACTGATATCTTAACTTATTTAAAATATAAATGGCATATATAACTTGTCCATGACTTATCCAGTTACCCGATATCGCTTAAAATGCGCACGGTTACGTATATGTAACCATTTTTCGGAAATCAACCGAAACGGGTTTAACCTTGTCATTTAAGTTTCAAAATACAGAATGTTTATAGTTTAACCATATTAAACAAGTCAAGATACTTGTTGGGATTAAACTATATTCTATCCAATCATCGTTTAATCTAGCGTCATACGTTTTGCTCAATTACGCTAGTCGGTCTAAGTCTATGACTTAAATAAGACCGTTAGTATTTAATTGGTTAGTTTATGCCATAATCCAGACTATAGACTTGCTGGTAAATGATATCTGCATTTAGTCCTTTTTGTGTACGGCTGAGTTATTAAAAATTAAAGAAGAAAAGCTCAGGTAAATACTCTCGACCTATTTCCCCTATACGGGCTTGGGTTACGGTAAATTATTACCGCTTGGTCGGAAATGGGATTAATCGAACGCCGGTTCGGAATAAAAATCCACATATTCTGTTTTAATCAGTTTTGAATGATAATTTAAACATCGGAGGTTAACTACCGTGTCCTGAATATCCTCGGCTCATTACAATAAAAATGGCCACGACCTTAGCGCGGGTGTAGGCACACACCCGATAAGACGCTCAGTTATGCATTCCCACAAGGTTGGGAGGAATTGACTCCTTCGTGAGTCCAAAGTGGTGTGTACGTTAATTGTGTCTCGGTCTCCGTACCGAGCCCCGTATGTATAACAAACATGTAAATCTGTTAACAAGGTTGGATGGTCAATTAACCCAAGTTATAAAAAGATTTTCTGCTGATACGCACTTAAAACATTTTTGGAATGTTTTCAAAATGAGTCAGCTGGGTGTATTTACCAGCGTAAGCTGACGTATTTTCAAAAGACTAAACTGCAGGTACAATACGAAAATAAGCTGGAAGTGCTCGGTAGTGATAGAGGATCTTGCAAATCCTAAATCTGCCCAAAGTCTGTTTTATATTCTTTCCATGTACAATTTATGATATGCCTGTGGATCTTCTATTACGAGCCTGTATATTATTTCGTATTTTCGAACATTCGGTTTGTAATAGTAATTTTACTCCAAGACTTCCGCTGTGCCGTGTTTAATTGACTATGAACGGACGTCACGATACTCCCCACCGGGCCCACCGGTGTATGGATTTCGGGTTGGAAATCTGGGGTGTGACAAGCATTTGATGCAGCGGGAAACACAGACATTGCCACGGTGTGCATATTTAGGTTGGTTAGATTATTATCCTCAATCGAATTCAAGGTCATTGATTATTCTATTTTATTAACCAAACCGTTTTCAGTTAATCGGTTATTCAGTTAGATTGATAGTATTTTGTTTGATTTATATAATATCGGTTAATAACCAAAACCGAACTTGGGCTAAAACTTTTGATTAGAAATACGTGAAATGGATGAATTGAAATTCATGAACTGAAGGCATAAAAGCTAGGAATACACGAAAATATAAATGGCTCCGTTTAGTTAGTTTTGGTTAGATGAGGTACAACAAATCGATAACCGTTTTTTATTAATTTGGGTTTTGATGAATTGGTTTTTGGTTGATTCGGTTCGGTTTCGATTAACGATTCAGTTATTACTCACCCTAAGACATTGTTAATCACGTAACATATCAATTTCTTTAATTAAAAAAACTATAGCAATACTATACTCAAATTAAAATAAATAAATACTCGTTTATATGGTGTAATTAAAATAATAGTGTACCAAAAAGTTATGATGTTTAATAACCATGGGGGCGGGGAGATAGTTTTTTTTTTCTAATAAGGGGATAAAGTATAAAAACTAACTAATTATATTTTGTTACAGACGAGAGATTAAAGTCTACTATAGATAAAAAGGACTAAACTGACAGTATTTAATCACTGGACATTAAGTAGTTATTAAACATTTTGTGATAATGACTAACTACGTTGGTCTTTAATCACTTGTACATTAAGACAACATCCACTTGTACCTTTTAATCCACGCGTCAATACTATCAAGACAACTATCGAAACATTGACAAAAATGAGTAGGCCGTCACAGTACTTTTGGATTTTTCTAAAACATTATAGTTTATAACATATGGCAAGAATACATAAAAGACTCTATAAGGTTGTTATGGACGGGGAAAATGTAACTAATTATCTATAATTTTGGTAAAACTTAGGGATTTAAATGTAATCAGTTTAAGGGCTAAAAAATAAATAGTATTTAAAAGACCAAAGTACCCTCATGTTCGGGGTCTATCTATAAATTAAAAGGGGAAAGTTCTTATTTTTTGGGTAATCCAAACTTGGGCTAAAACTTTTGATTAGAAATACATGAAATGGAGGTATAAATACATAAAACGAGGGTATAAATATGAAAAACATGAAATAGAGGTATGGAATCTATAATATATAAAATATGAATGGTTCGGTTTAGTTAATTTTGTTAAATGACAATTTAAAAATCGGAGGGGGAGTTATTTTTTTATAAATGGATAAAGTGTAGCTACTAACTAATTATCTATAATTTTGATAAAGCTGAGAGATTAAAATTAATCAATATGACATTCTGTTAAGTACGTTGGGCTTTAATCACTTGTAAACCAAGGCATCATCTACTCGTACCTTTTAATCCACACGTCAATACTTACCAAGACAACTATTGAAACGTCGACAAAAATGAGTAGGTCGTCACGGTACTTTTGGATTCTTTTTAAACATTATAGTTTATAAGATATAACATAATTACATAAAAAATTATAAGCTTGTTGTGGAGAGAGGGAAAAGTGTAACCAATTATTTATATTATTTTAAAACTCAGGGATCTAAGTATAATAAGATGAGGGGCTAAACTATAATTATTGTTTAAAATGACCAATTTACCCTTATTTTAGAGGTGTATTTATAAATTAAGAGTAAAAAAGTTCTTATTTTTTGGGTATCTTAAAATGCTCCTCACTCATGCATTACAATATAGTATAGATTTATTTTATTTTATTCACTAAATATATATTTACATAATAATATTTATATATATAAATATATATGGTGAAATTACTTATTAATATACCATTTTATGTATAAACATTATAATGCAATACATAAGAGTTATAATCAATCGAGATTGGTTAAATGAGAACTCGTGTGAGTTGCGAGAACTGTAGAAACCAATCTACATCATTGATCAAACAAGGATGGATGGTTGAGATTAGATCTTGTTTTTTGTGATTTTGTTTTTGGTGGAGGCTCATTTAAAATTTTTTATTAGGGTACTATAAGGGTAACTTGGTAAAATGACAACCTTCTCTCTCCTATAGAACCATTATGCAACATTAGACTCTCTCTCACTTTTCTTAGCAAAGTACAACATCACACTCTCTATACTTGTCACACCCCAACGATGGCGGAAACATCGGAGTGAGACGAACGAGATTGCTCAGACATCATAACACTAAACGTGACAATATTTTAATTAAACAACTCATTCATTTCATTCATCAAAGCGTTAAGTACAACATAATTCGTATACAATGTAACATCAAATACGACAAGTTCAACGAAACATAATAAATAACTTATCATTCTAAGTGTGTTTCTATGCCAATCCTACTAAGTTTCGTCACATCAACATCCTCAAACAGCAACATGTTAAAAAGTATAGTTCAATACAAAATATTGGCGAGTACACAAGTTTGAATCATAGCATAAGTAATAAAAACGTTTAAACAAATCCACATGATAAGCTAGTATACGAGATTAATGTAAACAAGACATGTGAACTACAAGTCAATCCTCAAGTGTCACCACATAATAGATTAAACTTAACATGACCACAAGAATAAGGGCAATGTGTTACTCCTATAGCGCTATACATGTTAAGGAGAGGCTCGTTCGAAGTTAATGACAATTAGAATCACATAAGAATGTTTCAAGTAAACAAATCGGGTATCACATAACTATAGCATGTATGATGGATTGTTTTTGTGATTGCATAAAATATAAGTATGATTTAGTGTGTTTATGATAGATTAACATATTGCACCCGAAAAGTGTAAAGCGTAAAAAGGGTGTCGAGTGTACTCACGGTTTTGCAAAGTTAATTCCGTGAAAGTGTTTGGGTTGATTAGGGGGGACGAACACCGAGTTATCCTACACAAGGAAACGTAGGTGCGTGAGTATTGGAATGACAATGGAGTTCATTAATTTAGGAATTTAAAGTATGCAAAAGTATGTATAGTCGAAAGTATTTATCTAGACGTTAACACTCGTTTTTGACACTATAAGCCCCGTAGGGTGTTTGTGGTTTTATGGGTCATGCCCAATAGAATCGTAATGATGGTTAAGTCTTAGATAAAATAACCTAATGTTAGGACAAGTAACCATACGACCATTGTCAAAGGTTCGGTTATATTTATTATTTACATATATATGTTACATATATTATTACAAGTTTATCATATAAATCATAGATTTCATAGAAATCATGCATGGAGGTAGGAGGATAACCGTCCTTAACCTCTTTCGTAGGATTCACCAATACACAAATGGTCACAAGGACAGTTCGGATGGTCATGAATGAAGTAAAAATAAAGTACTTCACTAAACTACGTTTCGACCGAGTAAGCAAGCTAGGTGCATGCATCCTGAACATGGCAACGTTTGGGGACGTGTCATAGCCTTGTTACTCAATTGAAGGTGAAACATAGCTTAGTGGATAGAAATCATCAAGTGAGGTGGTGGATTGAAAGTTGGATACACATTTACCAAAAACATAAGCTTGTAAGCTTGGATGGTTTCAACACTTGTGGGTTAAGACCCTTAGTAAAACAACAAGTTTAAAGGCATGTTATACCTCTTGATTTTGTATGAAACAACCTTAGCTAGCTCACTAACCATAAACTTGATTAGATGCACAAGTAGCATAGAGTTGTTAAGAGAAAACTAGTTTAAGAAAAGGTTTATAAGTTTAACTTCCAAAACAGAAAGTTTGGCCATAAAAATGGTATTGTTTCACCTTGACTTTCCATGGAAAATCTATGGTAACATCTCAAGAGGCTTAGCAAACATTGTTGTGGAAGAAAACATGAAGAAAACTTGAAGTTTTTAAAGTTATGAAAAGATAAACATGAGCAGAAAGTTTAGTACACTTTTGGACCTCAAAATGGTGAGGTTTCACCTTAGTTTGCCCAATCAAACTTCTGAAAACCTTCCTAGAGGTTATCCAAGTGTTTTAGAAGAAGAAACAAGGTTTGAATATCAAAGGGAGTGAGTTGAAACTCACTTGCAAACTGAAATGGGACAACAGAAAGTTCTGGAGGTTTAGGGAGGTTTTGTAAAGTGTTGGAGGCTTGTAAAAGTGATAAAAGGTTGGGGAAAGGTGGGGTTTTTTAGAGGGAAGATTAAGGTTTGAGTTTGTAACGCCTCGTATCTTCGTATTTCTATTTTAAAAAAATGTTCGTATTCGTATTCTAATTTTAGAAACCTTACATTCGTATTTTAATTTCAATCTCACAATTCGAGGCGTTAATCATAATAAAATTCATATTTTATATTTTTTTATTTTATTCACACAACCGATCATTTAAAGTACGTATTTATACGTAAACCGACACTTTTATACGTATAAATACTTATACGCACATCCTCAATACTCGAATTATACTTTTATACTTTTTATAACTCAATTACATAATATATACTCAAGAAATACCAAGAAATATACCAATCATATTTCCACCTCATCAATCCTCTTTCACCTTCTTTAAACAATCATATTTCACCCTTTTCCACCTCCTTTCTCCACCAATCACCTTCTCAATCCTCTTCCACCTTCTTTAACCAATCATATTTCACCCTTTTCCACCTCCTTTCTCCACCAATCACGATCTCAATCCTCTTCCACCTTCTTTAACCAATCATATTTCACCCTTTTCCACCTCCTTTCTCCACCAATCACCTTCTCAATCCTCTTCCACCTTCTTTAACCAATCATATTTCACCCTTTTCCACATTCTCTACCTATAAATACCAACCCCCTTCTACCATTTTCTTCACACCATTCTTCTCTCCATCTCTCTAATTCTCTCAATCTCTCTAAATCAAGAATTCTAAAAGGACACTAAGTGTTCCACCCATTCTTCTCTCAACTTCTATACTTCTCTCAAATCTTCAAAGCAAGGAAGAGAGCTCTAAGAGTTCTAAAAAAACATTAAGTGTTTTAAAAGAAGCTTTGAAGCTCCAAGCTCCAACCTCCAACTCTTCACGGAATCACCAATCGGAAAGCATATGCAATATTGTGAGTACACTCGACCCACTTTTGTTTATAACACTTTTGGGTGTAACATGTTTTACATATACAAAAATCATGAACACTTAAACTTTATGAAACACACAAACAATCTTATACACATGAATACTTGAATCTCATACTTGATGCTTGTCTTGGATATTCGTTATGCTATGCTTTAGTCATTAACTATTTTTAGCCTTCGTATGACATGCTTAGCGCTATAGGAATTCACGCATCCACCTCCATCGTGTTATTCGTGAGGTCATGTTAAAACATCGTGATTGCGTTAAGGGTTTGATTATTAGTATTGCATGCCTTGATATTGCTCTTGTATAGATTTGGTTGCCATGAGGATTGTTAAAACTTTATTCGTATACGTATGCTATGCTTAAACTTGTGTACTCGCCTTCGCTTTTGCATTGACTTTATTTTAAAACATGTTACAGGTTGAAGGAGATGATGTTATGAAATCAAAATAGCAAGGACTTAGATACACACATTTTAGACGTTAGATTTATAAATGTTGTACCAAATTTTGTTATGTTTTATGAACTTATTGTATTGCTTCATGTTGTATTTGACAATGTTGTGAAATGAAATTTGGATTTAATTAAATATTGTCATTTATTAGCATTGTGAGCAATGAGCAATCTCGTTTTCGTCTCATCCTGATGTTTTCGCCATCGGTTGGGGTGTGACAGAGTTAGGTTAGCATTTATGAGGATTAGGTGGTTAATTGTCTTGAAACAAGAAGAGAATGTGGGTATGACAGCTTGTGGCCGCAAGCTGTCCATGTTTCTTTTTTTGTTATTTAATAAATATAGTTAGGTTTGTTTGTTGATTAATTGTTGCACTTTATTTATAAACTAAGTGTGAAGTGTTTGGAAGGTTAAAAACATGAATAAAGGTGCTACGTAATCCCCTAAACGTAGCTTGCAAGTGTTTAATATAAGTGTGACAAGTCTTATGATGCCAAAAATTTATGTATTTTGCGTTTAATTTGCTAATTGCTTGCTTGATTTGAAATGTTCAGATTTTACGAATGCACAACGAGAATTTACGAGTTAAATTGAACTGATAAATTAAGTAATACATTCATAAGTATAAGCATGCATAAAGATTGTGAATTTCGAATAATTGATCAATTTATTACAATCAAAGCCTTGGATTTACAATAATTTGGAAATGAGATACGATTACAAGGTTTAGGCTTTCCAAAAATAGAAACACGAAGGAAACTTACTAAAAACGAAAAGTTACAAAAGCGAAGCGTTACAATACTCTCATCTAATTACATAAGTGTAAATCCACCGTGCGCACATGTAATTCCAAAAAATGCATATCAATATATTAATGCAAACCCATAAAAATTTCATATCAATACATTAGTGTGAATACACCTAACACATATAAATGCGTTAGTGAAACTCGGAAGATAATAATTATTACCAACTTGTTTAAGTGTCAAAACAGGTTTCATAACGTATATAAGATCAATTTATGATTTTCCGACAAATGACATGTTTGACTTTTTAATATTATAACTTTGACCCGTCAATTGGTCTACCAAACGTGCTCTTCAGGAGGTGCCCTTTATAGGGACTAACACCTACCTTATTACGATCACTTAGCCATGTTCATTACGAACAATGGCTGGACCATAATGGTCTTAACCGAAAGTCAAGGCGTTTTCCGTAAAACGCTTGACTTTTGGCTATAAAAGCCTATAAACGAAAATGCAAGAGGAATGAACACTTATAAGTGGTTCCTAGAATGCAATAGAACTAAGTTGGATGCTCCTTTCAGTTAGGAACTTCCAGAGGAGGGAGATAGAGTTGTGAATGAGAAAGGTGCAAGTTCAAATGGTGAACCTTGGCACCTATTTATAGTTGGAGAGCTTGAAGGAGGTGATGCCAGGTGTTAAGGGGTGTAAGAGGAAGCTTACAAGTGTCCTAAAACGTCGCATAGCAGTTTGGAAGACCATGGTTTCGAATCAAATGGTTTTTGGCAATTTATGTGGAGGCCAAGCAAATTTTCTGCAGACACAGGCCTCTCGCGCCCCGCGAGAGGCCAAGGCCATGCCTCTCGCGGCCCGCGAGCGCCCCTTGTCAGATTTCAAAGTTTGACACTTTTAGCCTCTCAACTTATTCCCTCTTAAACCTTCCTAAAATACCTTTTTAGCATATTTAGCCCTCTGTAGCCAATACTTGGCATACCCGGGATTATGCCCGGACATTGTCGAGCTCTCGGTTCGTTAAAAGGTCACTCAAAGGTATAAATTAACATGTTGACACTTTTAATCCCTCCGTTATCCAACTTTCACATATTTACCAAATTAACCTCTCTCGTCCAACAAGTGGCACGCATGAGAGTTAGGACTTTGTAAAAGATCATTCATAGGCTCATTATAAGCATGTTGACATATCAGTCACTCAGAGGCTAGGCATGTTGACATATCAGTCACTTAGAGGCTAGGCGTGTTGACATATCAGTCACTCAGAGGCTCAGAGGCTAGGCATGTTGACATATCAGTCACTCAGAGGCCAAGTTTAAGCATGTTGACATATCAGTCACTCAGAGGCTAGGCATGTTGACATATCAGTCACTCAGATGCCAAGTTTGAGCATGTTGACACCTTTAGTCCCTACTAATCTTTAATAAACTAAAAATAAAAAATACAATACGTGTCACTATACTATTGGACACGATTTTACGAGCTGTTACAAAAAATCCATATCGAGACGTAAAAAACATAGACACGTAGCAACAAAGTTCTCAATATATGTATCTTAAAAGTTGTAAAAACAATATTTTTAAAATCATATAGAATAATATATTAATAAAATAATCATAACTTAAAATCAAACAATACTATAAAAATCTAAAAACACCACTGAAGGGATTAATAAAATAATCATAACCTAAAATCAAATAATCTTATAAAAATCTGAAAACACTATTCATCAGGACTTTGTGTTAAATATATATATATAAATAAAGTTCTAACTATCTTAAAATTATAAAAAAAACAATATTTTAAAATCATATAAAATAATATATTAATAAAATAATCATAACTTAAATCAAACAATAAAATAAAAATCTGAAAACACTACTGATGGGATTAATAAAATAATCATAACCTAAAATCAAATAATCTTATAAAAATCTGAAAATATTATTCATCAGGACTTTGTGTTAATATATATATAATATATATATAAAATAGCAATAGCAATTTACATTAATAAAAAGTATCAAAATCTATTTTTAAAAAATGAGAAAAAAAATAATTTGTACTCATTCCTTCATTGTCGTCATCCTCGACTGCAAAACATGGAAACAATTATGAACACACAAAAAAAAAGAATTCAAGATATTAATCCACATAAACATATGTGTAAATTCTCGTGTTTATATATGCTTCTAATCCACATGAACACTAGGTCTTTTGTCATCCCGATCCCATAATCAAAAATCCAAAACATTGTAAATCAAAAAAAAAAAAAAACTAGATTTTTTGTCATCCCAACTCTATATACTCCAAAATCAAAACACCAACTCTGAACACACAAAACAACTTTTAGACAAATTAGCATTTTATAAATAACTTTTAGAGTAAAGAACAATTTCAGTCCTTAAGTTTACACTCAATCACATGTTCAGCCTTCATTTGAAAAAAAATCAACACTACAGTCCCTAACGTTGTCAATATCCCTTGTTAACATTTTCTGTTAGTCAAAGGTTAGTTGACCAAGGTATATTTGTCTTTTGAACTTGATTTTGAAGGGTATTATTGTCTTTTCACAATTATTATTATTATTATTATTATTGTTGTTATTATTATAAAGAAAACCAATTAGATATAATTACTCCTTTAGACCCCCTTTTATTCTATCACTGTTCTACATCTTCTTCATGTTAATGCCCCCTAAAAGCGTGCATCTTTATGCTAGCCGGAGGATGAAATTTCAAGAGTGATTGCTGGAATTGACATCTCGTTTACATGAACATCAAAACTAGCTGTAGATGACGGTGCTACTGTACATCGGAAACTTCTTGCTGGAGTTAAAACCGTCGGTGTTTTCTTTAGTCAGTTGCTCCGCAGATTTGAGAATAATTTTCTCAATAAGTTGGTCAGCCAAAAGATGAAACAATATTATTGAGACATCACCACTAACGTCTTCAACTTGAATTTTAATTTTAAATCTGGTGAAATTAGGAAAAAAAAACAAACAAAAAATATTAAAGGAGGTTTACTAAATATAATCGTAAACATTATAAAATTAAATTGTTAAAAATATTAAAGAAGAACAGAACCAGGATAATAATAAATTTGAAAAACCGTGTAACAGGATCTCAAGTAGTGTCTTATGAAAATCTTGATTCCGCCACATATAGAGCAAATGTTGTTCCATATATCAGTACATACAAAAAAAATTAATTTGAACATGTAGGACACTCCATACAGTGTCAACCAAAATCTTTAAATTAGCCTTTGAACATGCATAAAAGTATTTTTTTTTTAATTATGTATTCATTGCAGAAAAATAAATTCAAGACACGAAAATGATAGAATTATCGAGATTAAGACAAGAAATATCAAAGCATACCTTCTGAAAAATTATTGAAAAATATACATTCTGATTTCTGTTCTATAAAATAAAATAACAATGTTGCGATATTTATAAAATTTAATTTTAGGAAACAATTTTGATTATAATCTATTATATTATAATAATTATTTGTTGGCTTATGTTTTTAATTTGATTGGCATCCGAATTTTTATATTATATAACTTTAGGTAATTGATTAATTAGTATGATTACCTTATTTAACAAAAAATCGGATATATTTGCAATGATTTATGCGAAAAACATGAGATATACTCTAATTTCGAAAATAAAAAAGATACTGTTATGGAGGATTATATTATGTAAATCGTAGACGATTGTTCTGTATTAATTGAAATTATAGATAAACATTACATGATTTAAAAATTGTAATACCAAAAAATTAGTTAATCTTGTTATCGTTAGAACACACAAAACATTATGATTTCAAATTTACAAATAAAACTTATAATGTATAATCAATTGTCAGTATAAAAAGATGTTATAAAAAATAATGTCAAAATAATTGTGTATGGTATTTTATTTGATAATACAAATTGGGTTCAAAATTGACAATCGTTTTAGCTAATGGCATTCCTAAATATGTATGGAAATAATAAATAATTAGATTGTATATTTCGGATAAAAATGTGGGAAATACAAAATATTTATGAAACTCATTCCAAAATGTAATTATACATATTTATAAAATGGGATGACACTGAATTAGATAAACATTATAGTAAAATTAAATATAAAAGTTTAATAAAAGTTAAGGTTCAACGTAAAAATGCACCCAACAAAATTTAACAATTATTGATAAATAAAAAACAACCATATTACGAAAAGTAACAAAATTCATATCAAATAGTGCATCTTAATATGAATCACTGAAAATTGTTCTTCAAAGGTTGCTACAAGTATAAACTTTCTAGCACGATCGAACCATTTTAAAAGACATCTTTGACCGATTGAAAAACCTTCAGTTTTTATCAATTCGTCCCAACAAATAACACTAAACCTAAAATAATGAATAACAGAAAAAAGAAAACATAAACATTATAGTTATAGAGTTTATTATAATTGAAATAACTATACTTTGATTTATTAAAGTTTAAACCTTTTGCTAGGATCATCTTTTAAAGATTTAATTTTCTCTCCATTCATCTCCATCGACAACTTTAATAATAACTTTTAAAGTTTCGTCTAATTCAGCTAAAATTGAAATTTGTTTAGGAATAACCTAAAGGAATGACAAGAAATACAAGTTTATTGTTTTGGAAAAAATATAAAAAAATAATCAATCTTTAAAAACACGAAATTTATACAACTCTTATCAATTCAGAAGAAACAGTTGTTTCAGAAAAGGGTGTAATTTGGCAGCTCTTCAATTGATATTTTTAATACTACTTAATGATATTTTCACAAGTCACTAAATCTGGTTTGGAAGATTTTAACAAAAACTGACGCCCTGACTTATCAAATATGTTGATATTAAAAATCAAGTTGTTGTCCATTTCAAAACAAATAATATCGCCAAAATCTAATCGAAGGTCATACAGAAATTTACTCCAACCATTCGTAAAATAATAACTGGGACCAATTTTCGAAATGTTTACTTTCCATGTACAATTGTTTCACTTTTAATATTGTTGTAGTATCAACATGAAGTGTAAGAAATTTTTTGATCCCAAAAGCTAAAGGTAGTACCTGAGAATATAAAATACATGAATAGAGATATTATTAAACCGCTTTACTTAAAAACATATACATAAATTTTTAATTATAAACCAATATAAATGTTGGAAATTGAACCTTTCAAAAGAACAGATGATAGAACGCCAAAATATTCTAGAACCTCTGATCCTTATAATAATTGAACATATGCTGAAACCAAGCTCTGTTAAAGACAAAGGTCAAAGGTCTGCCCTAGTATAACTCTGTTGAAGACTAAAGCCAAAGGTCTGCAAGGCAAACTTTTGTTGAAGCCCAATAGAGGATGTCTCATCAGTATTTTCTATCAGACTTTGTTTTCTATAGTTTATGGCAGTGTTTAGCTTAGCAGATGTTAGAGTTTGTTTTAGTTTGTTACATGTCACTTTCATGTGATGTCAGCATAAGATGCTCAGCGGTTTGCCCTGTGTACTGTTCTATTTATCACTATCACTTCATCTTGACATTTTGTGTACGAGCAAGTCAGAGTGATCTTAGGCTAAGGGGGAGTTTGTAATCTTTCATGCACGTAAACAATTGATTTATATAAGCATGTTAGTGAAATCAATCTTCCTATTGTTGTGAATACAAAGTTTACTATTTCCGCTGCACTATTCATACATGTTTATCCACTTCCATTGATTTCATCTTAAACATTCACAACAATATCAAACTCGGATCCTAGCATATGGTATCATAGCTTGGTCAATTGAATTTGATTTAATAATCAATTTGATTTGAACAAATCAGCTCTCATTGCTAATTCGTTTGCTTGTTGGATTGAAAACAGAGTAAAAGTTTATTTACGTTTAAAGTAGTCTAAACAAAATCCTGTTTTACAAACAATCGAAAATGTCTCGAAATTTACAAGATCCTCACAACACTGGCAACATGTTTAAACCACCGATTCTCATCAGATCAGAGTATAATATCTGGCAGAGACGGATGGGTCATGTTATTGATAAGCAAAACAGTCGGTAATATTTGGACCTCATGTTCAAATGATACTGAATACTGAGGACCTTAAAGTCCAAGTACCAAATAATCCTGAAAATTACTCCGAGCAAGATTTTCAAAAGATCAAGCTCGATGCAAAGGCATGTAGCACCGTGGCCTCTGCATTGCCAAACGATATCTATGCTGGCCTGTTGCATTGCAACCGTGCAAAGGAGTTATGGGATGCTTTGAAAAGAGCAATTTGGTGGGACTGAGTAAGTAACTGAAAACAACAGAGAGGTTTTGAATCAACAATATGAACGTTTTGTCATGTGAAAGGAGAGTCATTAATCCAACAGTTTGAAAGATTTAGTTGTCTCATTAGTGAGCTTAAACAGGTTAATTTGAGTTTGCAAATTCGACTTTAAATAGTCATTTTCTTAGATCATTACCAGACAAGTGGGACACTATAGCTTTTGCAACTAGAAATTCAGTTGGGTTCAAAGAGATGAGTCTAACTCAGCTTCATGGTAGGCTCCTCACTTTTGAGAGAGATCTGAACCAGAAAAAGAAGCTATAAAAGTCTGGAAAGATGGCTGATATTCGGTGGTACAACACTTTTTAGCCAAGAAGAAGCCACTGGGAGTTGTAAAGATCAGGGTTATGATGATTTCATTGATATAACCTCTGGTGGTAATTTCAACTCTGATTCTTACACACATAATTATGCATTTGCTGCTAATGGGGAAAGCCAAACTTCTGATAATTTATCCTTTGAGTTGAATGACCTTCAACATTTTAACCCTTTAGATTTGGAAGAGATGGATATTTTGCACCAGTCGGCTCTATTAAGTGTTAGGGCTTGCAAGTATTACAAGAGAATTGGTAGAAAGTTCCCAGTGTTGCATGGGGGGCTAAAAGTTGAGCTGAATAAGTCAAAGATTAAATGTTACAAGTGTAATAGGCTAGATCACTTTTTTAGAGAATGTAGGTCTCAAATATCTAGACCAATTATCACACATCCTAGCCCTAGATCTTAAAACACTAAAAACACTGTCCATTATTCCAAATATACCTTGCGCCTCATATGTAAAACACTGCTCATTTTGCACACCCTGCTACCACTGTTCTTGTGCAATATTTTTAAACCAATGTTCCTGAAATTCAATATGTTCAAGCACCAGCTCCTCAGGTTCAAATGCAACCTGCACAACAAGTTACTCAAACCACTGCTCCGGCAGAAGGTAATCAACAGAGCTTCTTTACGCAGGGCTTTGTTGATTGGAGTAGCTTGCCTGAGGATCTGACTGATGAAAACTTTGCTCTAGTTGTTGACACTAAAAAGAAACAAAATGATTTGTGCTTTATTTCACTAGAGTTTTTAGTTGAGGGTGTTGAATTTGAGGAAGTGGAGTCTAAATCTGTTGTGTATGATGTTCATGATGAAACAGTTGTTACAAAAGAAAATGTTGATGAAGAATTGAAACCTTTGTCTGACCCATGGGATGCCAGTGTATGTGAAGGTGAATGTGACTGTGCCATGATGGCTGCTACTAAGGTATCTCCTCAGGTCTAAAAGATCTATATTCAGATAAATGCATCATAACCTTCGCTAACATAAAAGAGGTAAATGAAAACCTTAGGAATAAGATTTTGGATGATGAATTGCAATTTGAAAAGCTTTTAAAAAAAATTACTTGAAAAAGAATCTAAAATCAGCAGCTTAAAACATGAAGCTAGCGTAACCAAGGACCAACTCCAAACTATGATAGAAAAATATCAAGTTTGCAAAAAGGAGTTAGAATCCACCCAAATTACTTGTGCAAAATGGGTGGAATCCTGTAAAGGTTATGAGATTATGCTAGAAAACCAGGTCAAGAGTAACATAAAATTTGGCATGGCACTCAAGAAAAATGACAAAGTTTCTGAAAATGTTACTGAAAATGATTCTTGTGTGGTTGAAATTGTTCCAACAAACTTGGCTGGTCAAGAAATTGAAGTTATTGATAAAAATGGAAATAAAATTGTTTTAGAAAGATATGAGGAATCCTCAACTTTTGAGGAAATTAAGAAGTATCAATCTAAACCCAGATGGTCTAATGAATGTGACATTCTTGAAAATTTCAAGCAAATGGATTTTTTTAACCATTGAATGTGTGAAAACACCAAAAGCAAGAGTCATTCCCATAACAGATCTTCTAGCAAATGTTACAACATCTGCTGACAAAAAGTCTGAAAAAGGGAAGAGGAAAGAAAAGATAACTCACTTGTTTTATGATTTTTGTGAAAAGAAGAACCATGTTACAAAAAACTGTTTTCTTCTAAAAGCCTATGATATCAACAAAACAAGTGAAATAATTGATACATCACATTGCATAATCTATGGTAGGAAAAACCACAAAACTCAAGAGTGTGTTTATCTCGGAAACTTTATGAGGAAAAGAATGAGTATAAATCCAAAACACTGGAGAGTTCAAAGACTAGTACTTCAAAAGGAAAGTCTAAACAGACCTTTGTGCCTGTTCAAACATCTGTTACCAAAGCACTGCACAAAAAATCTGTTCCCAGAGAGCTGCAGGTAACAGATGCACCACCTGCCAACCAGTACCCAAGAGGATATGGCCAACTAATTTACCAAAAGGTACTTCTTAGTTATGAGGGTTACAAAAGACTCTCAAAACCAAGAGTAAATAGGCCTCATCTTGGTTATCATCATCTGCTAGGAGATGGCTCTCAACAGATGTTACAAAGATCTGTTCAAAGTCTGTTCATTCTCCTAATTTTGAGGCTGAGTTGTCCATGACCCTATCCAAAGCCATTTTGGCTTTGGAAACCCTCCTTAATTAATTGGTTACAATCAACACCTAGAAAGTCAAATCTCATTGTTGTAAAAAGGATATTCAAATACATAAAAGGTACTCCCACACTTGGTATCTGGTATCTAGCTGATGGGAATATTGAGCTTTCAGGTTATTCAAACAATGATTTTGCTGGATGTAATACCACAAGGAAGTCAACATCAGGAGGCTGTCAATTCCTAGGCAATTGCTTAGTGTCATGGCAGACCAACAAGCAAGTTGCATGTAACGCCTCACTTTTTCGTACTTTCTTTGATTAGAAAGTATAATCGTATTTCTTTTCCCAATTTTGTAATCTGAGACTTGAATCGTAATAAAAATTCATACTTGTTATATATGCATGCTTTACATACATTAAATCATTTAAACTGATACTTGTTTTACGTGCAAAGACTCATGCATTCACACTCGATACTCAAATCATACTTATATGCGTTATACATGCAAAAATGACAAGTTATAGCCTGAAATGAATGATAAACTAAAATCAAGGACTAAAAATGGCATAATTCAGAGAAAGTGGCTTCTTGCCCATGGATTGGTCCATTTTGTGTTTGTTGCATTAAATGCACCCAACTAACAAACACCAAACCCCATCTATAAATACTCACCTCCTCCCACTCTCATTTGACACCTCAAACATTCATTTCTCTCTCTCTCTCTAAAGCTCTTTCTCAATCAAGAAAGTTCAAGACTTTCAAGATAACTCGGTGTCCCTCCAACTCTCCAAACCCTTCACAGAATATTCAAGTAGAAGCTTGCAAAACCGTGAGTACACTTGACCCCATTTCCCTTTTTACACAATTTGGGTTGTAACATGTTAACTTACAAAATACACGAATACCCACACTACATGCTTTAAACACTCGATCTGTTATACATGCTTATTGTTATGCTTAGGTTCATGCTAGATTCATACATGCTTCTTGTCATTAACTTAGCTAGCCCCAACTTAACATATATAGCGCTATAGGAGTAGCACACCGCCCGTCGGGGTATTGTTAAGCTTTAAGCTGATTCATTCTTAATTCATACTTTAGTCTCGTTACTTCGTGTGACGAGGGACACATTCATTCTTGTGGACACTTGGGTTTGACAATTAGTATTGCATGCTAGCTTACCTTGTATACAATTGCCATGTGGATTTGAGTAAACTCTTTTATACTTATGCTATATACTTAAACTTGTGTACTCGCCAATACTTTTTGTATTGAACTATACTTTTAACATGTTGCAGGTTAAAGATGCTGAATATGAAGAATCTAGTAGGGACGACATAGAAATGCACCTAGAATGTTAGGCTTTTTATGTTGTAATTTTTGTTGAAGTTGTCATGTAGTAATTGACAATTTGATTTATGAAATGAAACGAATCTTTGAATTTAATATTGTCACAAATAGTGTTATGATGTCTGAGCAATCTATTTTCATCTCACTCCGATGTTTCCGCCATCGGTTGGGGTGTGGCAGATTGGTATCAGAGCCATAACTATAGGGACTTAGGTAGAATTGTCATGTTCGACCTAGTTTATAGTTTAAGTGACCAAACTTGACCATTCTTGTTTCTTGCTTAAAATATTAATTCTTCCTACCTTGTTTCTTCCTGTTTCTTTTGGTCTTAATGTATACAATATGTTTTTTCTAAGACATTTACACAATACACACACTTGGAGACTTGAGGACACTCATACTAACGAGACGATCTCGCCAAAATAGGGGTGAAACCTGCACTTTGGTGATCACTCTCAATCCGCGTATTCAATTTTTCACGAAATTACTCCATCAAGTTAGGAGTGATATCCATACCTTGATGGAAAATTTCCATTTCATACTCTAGTGGATGTCACACCCCGACCCGCAGCGGAAAAGGTGATCGGGGCATGATTGGGTTATCATCAAAGCTCACGATATTTATTATAACGTTTCATATTTATTATTACAATTTAAAGGGAAACATACAATCATAATTACATCATGTCCTAAACATCATTCTAGGCTTCATTGTTTTCTTCTAAGGCATTTCCTATGTTTTCCTTGCTTCATCCTGTTCACCTGTATCATGTGTAAAAATGGTTTTTGGATCAACAAAAAGTTGGCGAGTGAATCCTATGAAAAACATTTGAACAAGTTTATTTAATTGATTATAAAATAAAGTGCACAACCACACATGAGTAAAAATAGATGTAAACTTATTCACCAATCATTTAATATTAAATAATGCACACATGAACAATAATGGATCGTTTTGAGGCACGCGTTGCTCAACTCGTCTCCCACGAGGAACTGATGGGCCTAATGAATGATTTGCATATACTTGACAATATGAAATACATAACTACAAACAATATATACTAAATAATGCACACACGAACAATAATGGATTTGTTTTGAGGCACGCGTTGCTCAACTCGTCTCCCACGAGGAACTGATGGGCCTAATGAATGATTTGCATATACTTGACAATATGAAATACATAACTACAAACAAAATATACAATCTAAGTTTAGATCACAATATGGTATGGCCAAGTTTAAATAAACGAGTTAATTTTAGTGACACATGACACACCCCAAAACGTGTAATTAAAAAGGGGAGTTGTAAGATTCACTCACAGTGGGTGCGTTCGGTTGATGATGTTGAATGCGCACGAAGTTTGATTTAACCACGAGTGAAACTAACCTAGATAATAACATAATGGTTCGGTAAATAAGCGGATTTTATTAATTAACTTTAGTAGGATTATTGGATATGTTTTTGTGAGTTTAAAGCTATTTTCTAACTTTAAAAATGTTATTTTTAAGTATTTTTAATTGATTTTTAAATAAAATAAATAAATAAAAATAATAAAAAATGTTGACTTTTTGACCGTTGACTTGTTGACCGTTGACCTGTTGACCGGTTTTATTGTGCAAATGTGTGCGCCGGGTGAGGCTCGAACTCGAGACCTCCCGTTCGCGTGCACGCAGCTCTACCAACTGAGCTACGTGTCTAACCCGAAATATTTATGTTTTTAATTATATTTATATACTAATTGAATTAATCCGAAAATCATTTATTTCAAAAACGATTTTATTTACTCGCTCGGTGCTCTCCACAGGTCTCGAACCCGGGACCTGTGGGTTGGGTTAACACACAGTCCACCGCTGGACTGTGTGTCTAACTTGTTAAATAATCTGATTTTTATTATACTTATATACAAACTAAATAATCTCGTTTCTGCTTTAAATAAAAAGTTTGATAATTGTCCGGACCGGTGCGGTAGTCTGGACTCGAACTCGTGACATGTGGTTTAAACGTTCACACAGTCCACCACTGGACTGTGTGTCTATCTTGGTTATTATTCCGGTTTTTATTAAACTTAACATCTATTGCAGTGAATCCGGTTCGGTTAAAAAAGGAACATTTTTATTAAGGCGAGTGTGCGTGGAACAAGAATCGAACTCGGTACGTAAGCGTGTTTTATTTGCACACAGTCCACCGCTGGACTGTGTGTCTAACCCGAGATATATCTTGATTTTAATTAAACATATACAATTCTGAACTTCGTCTTCTTCGTCAGACTTAACCAGAATCGGAATCTGACTGGTTCATCGATTTTAATCAAGTTCTTTTAGTGTGTTGCGCTTAATTACAGGTGAGATTAATAAAAGAACGAGAGATTAAGTGTAAGATATACCGAACAGTGGCTCCTCTGTTTCGCCGGCGAAGCTCCGATGTCAGCAGGTTATTCCGGCGACGGGTGTCTTGCGGTAGAGGGTCTTCAGGGAGCTTGAGATGAGTGTAGGTGGCTTCGGTATGAGCTCTGGGGGTTCATTTTTTAGAGTGATGCACAGAGGTGAAAAGGTTCGGTTTTCCGGCGAGTTGCAGAAATTCTCCGGCGAGTGAAATTACGTCGGGAAAGAGTGTGATTGTGAGCGAAAGAGCTAACAGAGGTTAGAGGGGGTATTTATAGGGCAGAACATCGACGAATTTGGTCTGTTTTCCGTCTTGATTCGTCGGTTAATGATTTTCCGGCGGTTATAACTTGTGTCGCGGACTGGACATCAGTTATAACCGATGTTGAGGTTAATGTTTACGTTAAGTCATAGATAACCGACGACGTTTGACGAAATCGTCGGGTTTTCCGGCGTCAACGGATTTGGGCGCGTCAGTTGACTGGGTTTTGATTTCTGTTTCATTATTTGAATTAATTGTCCGGGTATATTACTAAAAAATACAAGTGGCGCAGTGGTTGGAAGTGTGTGTGTTAATGCTTTGCTGAATACTGGTTGACCCGGGTTCGAAACCCGGCTTCAGCCTTTTATTTTTAAACCACTATTTTTAATACTTTTTCAAATATAACTTTTATATTCCAATATACTTATTAATTATGTATCGTTTGAAATTAATTTGGGCATTAAATACGCAACGGAATTTTTAACTGATTGTTCGGTTAATAAACGAAGCGGGTTTGGTAAATCCGGTTTTTGACGGATGTTACAGTGGACCTTATCAACTAGTCCCACTCCTCGATTTTTTGGATCTCGCCAATGTTTCGATTTTTTGATCAATTAGAGACGTGTAGTAACTGGAAGGGTAAAATGCCTTTCATCGCTTCTCGACGAGAGCATTTTACCTATAGGCCAAATCACGTTCCTCTAATTTGAAAGGATCTTCGATTCACTTTGGAATAGTCGACGCCTCTCAACCCAAAGCACTCCAATATTTACTAAGCCTATCTTTTATGCTATCTCAATTTCTATGTGTTTTAATACTTATTACCTCGTTCATTTCGAACCCGATGCACAATTCGCACATCTTTCGCAATAAAAAACAATAATAATTTTCGCAAACCAACTACATTATACTCCTTACGCAATCATACGTGTTTATACTATTGAATACTTGTTATGCTTATGTCACCTATATGAACTCATACATGTTATACAATACTTACATGCTCAAACGTGATTTTTATTGTCGATCACCTGATATCTTTTTTCGTAAAACTCAAGTTGGAGAAATGAGTCGAAGTCCAACTCCAACTCGACTATTTTCATAACAATCACTATATCAAAACTTATACCTAAACCTATTATCATTGTTTCATTTTTTCTCATTTATTCATAAACCTCGAACCTTACTATTTTATCCAAACGATTTCTCACCCTACAACATTTTTACGTAAATTACATACACGAAACTCCTAGTGACACTTTAAACTTTTCTTTCACAATTTTTCAAAAAGTTTATGAAATGCTACCCATCAACTTAGTCGGTCAAACGAACCACTTGCCTTCGATTTTCACAACTCATCCAAAACACACTCACTTTATACTACCATTTTAAAGAAATTTTATTTCCAACAAGAAACTAACGAAAACTTTCTCTCACATACGTCTAAGTACTTTGCTAAAATACTTTTAAAAAATTTAAGCTTTACATGAAAATTTTCAAGACACGACTTTTCTTGCATCAATAAAAAAAATAAAATAAAATAAGCTCACTGTTTTACAACCTTTTCAAGATACACAAATCTAAATCTGAACACATGGGCAAGATAATTTCATATGCGAATACAAATTTTAAAATAAAAGTAGCATTTATTTTTACAATCACATTTTACATAAAAAAATTAATACTTTTCTCAATATTCATCCGACATTCACAATTTTGGTCCTTCATTCTCGACAAACCCGACTTATTTTAACCAACTTAATGTTTTGACTCAAGCACCCACACACATGCATATTGCCTTATATATTTCTATTTATACAGACAATATTACATGACAATATTACACATATCACCATTACACTTCGTATTTTACACACCGCAACTTCATAGTAACTTATATATGCTAAATCCCATTTTATTCCACCTATACGCTCGATACTGCATGCTAATGTCATACGTATTTGTCTTCAATCATACTCAAAATTTATGCATTCGTACTACTTATTAGTCATACTTGAAATCTATAAGTAGGCATAACCCGAGTGGTTTTGCCCACGTTCGATGCACTCATACATACATACAATCATGCTTACATACTTGATTTTTATACGCTATCTTACACACATTTTGCTTATAATACTAGATGTAACCTGATCTGTACACTACTAGTACAAACTATTTAGATCATGCACAAACCAAAATAATCACGGGTGCACACGAGATTATATTGGTAGGCGCATGAAAACCATAGTGGGTTCTACTGTGTATCGTAACATGGAGCGTAACATGACACCGAATAGCGAAACTGACGTAACATGGTGTGAACATGGTGGATACACCGCTGGTACTTCCTATATATAAGTGTCCCTACTATGTTACCAAACTTTCATAAAACGTGCCATGAGAAATTCAGTGATTTCCGTAACTTGATAAATACATTTGATTCATAACAAACTTTGGTGGCCCCACTTCGAAATGATTAGTACTCGATTATCCATGACAAAGCTTCATTCTCAAAATCGTTAGCTTTAACTGCTACAACTATCACTAGCATCTCTCAACATTCCATGTTCGCATTTTATCCGATATCATACCATTTTTACCCCTCGCATACACCTACCGAATCGTTCACTACCATACCATGATATTCCCAATTCTTCCCTTAACCTTTTATCCAAACTTTATTTACAGTGAATCAGTCTAAACATTCAATCCATTTTTGTAAACGTCCCCACCGGCTCAATCTTGTCAAATGTTCTGTTTCTTTAAAACTATCTTCCACTCTTGTTTACGCCCAAACTTCAACTAGTCGGTCTATTACTGCCAAAACTTTTTAGAAACCGTAAATATTTACCATCCTAGTTCTCTCCAAAAAAATATTTTCTACAAGTGATTTTACTAATACGCCTTAGAACTGACAAAACTTTTCTTACAACTTATGGTGCGGACTAATCAAAATACATCCTTATGCATACTAAAACCTTCCCCTTAGGTCATGCTCTTTTAAAATATTCTTTCCAATGAGTTGTACAGACTCAGTTAAGCTCACTTGATTACACACACATGCATGTTTTACTTATCCTTGTACACGTTTATGATTGGTGTCTGAAAAACACCTTAGTCAAACAAATTACTTTCACAAACCTACCATTTTTATCCTTCAAGATTTTGATACATATTGACACACTTATACATAAACTCTGCAAAAATTTTAAACTTCAAAATCTTGATTTTGGCCAAACATTTTCACCAAAATGACATTTTTTTCCAAAGTCTTTCCCTTGAATAAATTTTGGGACGAAATTTCCTAAAGGAGCGGAGACTGTAACGCCTCGCTTTTTCGTACTTTCCTTGATTAGAAAGTATACTTTTATTTCTATTTATGGAAACTTGTATTCGTATTTCTTTTCCCAATTTTGTAATATGAGACTTGAATCGTAATAAAAATTCATACTTGTTGTATATGCATGCTTTACATACATTAAATCGTTTTAACTGATACTTGTTTTACGTGCAAAGACTTATGCATTCACACTCGATACTCAAATCATACTTATATGCGTTATACATGCAAAAATCACAAGTTATAGCCTGAAATGAAAGATAAACTAAAATCAAGGACTAAAAATGGCATAATCCGGAGCAAGTGGCTTCTTGCCCATGGATTGGTCTATTTTGTGTTTGTTGCATTAAATGCACCCAACTAACAACCCCCAAACCCTATTTATAAATACCCACCTCCTCTCACTCTCATTTCACACCTCAAAATTTATTTCTCTCTCTCTCTCTAAAGCTCTCTCTCAATCAAGAAAGTTCAAGACTTTCAAGATAACTCGGTGTCCCCCCAACTCTCCAAACCCTTCAAAGAATACTCAAGTGGAAGCTTGCAAAACTGTTAGTATACTTGACCCATTTCCCTTTTTACACAATTTGGGTTGTAACATGTTAACTTACAAAATACATGAATACACACACTACATGCTTTAAACACTCGATCTGTTATGCATGCTTATTGTTATGCTTAGGTTCATGCTAGATTCATACATGCTTCTTGTCATTAACTTAGCTAGCCCCAACTTAACATATATAGCGCTATAGGAGTAGCACACCGCCCGCTGGGGTATTGTTAAGCTTTAAGCTGATTCATTCTTAATTCATACTTTAGTCTCGTTACTTTGTGTGACGAGGGACACATTCATTCTTATGGACACTTGGGTTTGACAATTAGTATTGCATGCTAGCTTACCTTATATACAATTGCCATGTGGATTTGAGTAAACTATTTTATACTTATGCTATGTACTTAAACTTGTGTACTTGCCAATACTTTTTGTATTGAACTATACTTTTAACATGTTGCAGGTTAAAGATGTTGAATATGATGAATCTAGTAGGGACGGCATAGAAACGCACCTAGAATGCTAGGCTTTTTATGTTGTAATTTTTGTTGAAGTTGTTATGTAGTAATTGACAATTTGATTTATGAAATAAAACGAATCTTTAAATTTAATATTGTCACAAATAGTGTTATGATGTCTCGAGTAATCTATTTTCGTCTCACTCCAATGTTTCCGCCATCGGTTGGGGTGTGACAATGCAGTATCAACATCCACAGCAGAGGCTGAGTATATTGCTGCTACAAGCTGCATTGCGCAACTCTTATGGCTTCAAAATCAATTGCTGGATCTTGGTGTAACTGCTCTAAAGACTCCTCCCATGTTGGACAGTTAAGCAGCTGAAAACTTCATAAAAAATCCAGTCTCTCACTCAACCACAAAGCAAATTGACATCAGACATTACTTTGTGAGAGATTGCTATGAAAAAGGTTTGATTTCTCTGCATCATGTTCCAACTAAAGATCAACTGGCAGATGTTCTAACAAAAGCATTAGATACATCTACCTTTGAAAGTCTGATCTCTAGGATTGGTATGCTAAACATGGAATAAAAACAAAATTTTGTTTTTCATGTGTAAATAGCATCAAAATGTTTTCAGACTATCAAAATCCATCCTTAATAATAGCTAAAATAAAAAAAATTTCAATTAATCTCTAAAGTCTGCTCAAAACCACTGTTTCTCAAAACCTCTATTTGGCTTGAAAATCTATCCATTGCTAAAAGTGTATCCTCTGTTCTATATCCACTGCTGGTGAAACTAATGTTTTCGCAATCCACTGATAATCTATCATTTGATAGTGAAAAATCACCACTGTTCATTCCACTGTTTTGAACCACTGTTGGTATCCAGCAGAGGTTTCCAAACAATCGTCTTCCATTATCCAACAGAGTTTACACGTGGACAGATGTTAGCCATCAGATCTTTTGGAAACCGCTGCCACGTTCAGCATTCACTTTTTCTTTATAAAACCATGGTTTATCCAAATAGAGTTTTCCTTGCCGTATTGAATTCAAAATTCTCCAAAGCGGTTATCTTCTTCACAAACTCTCATTCATTCTTCAATCATGACTCTGAACATCAAAAATCCCCACAACTACCTCCCAATCCTCGAGAAAACAAAGCATAATACGTTGTTCCACTCAATAATCGATGTCTTATCATCGTCAAAATACAAAACCATCCTGCTAGCAAACACTAAAGTTGAAATCAAAACAAAACACCCTTTGCCATTACTTCTAAAGTTGGTAAAACCCTAGTGCAAATTGCCCAAGTTCCATCTCAACAACATTTGGTCTAAATGATTTGAAAGGTAAAACTTCCTTCTCTAAAACAGACATGCATACTAAATTCATAGAATGTGGGTACAAGGGTCAATTAACCAAAGTTACAATGTAAAAACCCCAATTTTCCACTGATATGAAATTCTTTTTCCATAATTTACTTCTTTGTCTTTCACCTAAGACCATTGCTTTTAAAGAAATTCCACAAAATATACAATATCTGGGATATTCTATTTTAACAAAATCTATTTCAATCTATCCCAAATATTGTTCAATGATTTGGTGGCAAATTATAATAACATTTCTAAAAATAAGGCTTTTCTCATTTATCCTAGACTATTGAGCTATTACTTGCAAAAACAAGTTTCAGATGCTGATTTTCGACAAGGTGTTGTTTTTGAAATAAACAGCTTAAAATCTGAAAATTTTACAAGAATGTCTGATAAAAAGTCAAAAGATTTAGAAACACAAGCAAAGGGGGTTGAGCAAAATGTTGATGAGTCCACATTCTCAAACCACTATTGCTGAGCCCACTACTCCTGGTGAGCATGACACCACAACCAGTTTGTGCAACCCCCACCAGAATCGACCAAAAGAAAACCTTCCAAATCCAAAAAGCCCTCCAAAAATAAAACCAAAAAGGTATCTCTGGAAGATGAGATCCCAAAGAATATACATGTGACAACACAAAAGTCACTTGAAACCACTGCTTCTACTTCCTCACCACAGTTGGAACAAAGATCTCCACCTAGCCAAACTCCTCTTGATTCCTCATAAAAGGAACAAGTTGTATCCACAGAGACACCACATTATGAAGCTCTTGATTCACTTGAATCAATCTTCCACAGCCCCTCTCCAAGGGCAATGTCTCTTTCTACACCACAACACACTTCTCCAATACTACCCACATTTATACATTTGCTTGATGCAATAGAGAAAACTCAGACACACATCCGTCCCTCTCACTCGCCCATTAAAGAGAGTCAGCTTCTACATTTGACTGAGTCTGACGAAAACTCTATCTGCTAGTCCACAAGCAACTGAGGAGGTTACATCCCTTGAGTTACAAGTAACTCTTGATGGTAGTTCAAGTGAAGCAGCCACTACAACTGATGACACAACAGTGTTTCAGTTGGACAGTGGTTACATAAGTAAGACTTCCTTGAAGGCAACAACTGCTGAGGCTACAATTGTATCCTTTGAGCCAGTTGGAAGTCCCCAGTACCAAGAACAAGGGGAATTTGCTTATGAAAACATTAAGATTCCTCATGTTGATGATCCAAATACAACTACCTCTGGTAGAAATTTAGATGATCCTATTAACTTAGGTGATAAATTAAAATACCAAGAATTGACGGAGAGGATGTTTTCCATGGAATCATTCATTAATGAAATCAAATCCATGATGAAACAAGAGCTACAAAATTCTTAACCTCAACTATCACCAACTCAAAATGCTGATGAGCTATGGAAAGTTGTGCAACCAATTATCTTAGCTTAGAGACAATTGGCAGATATTCAGCATGAGACACACATGAAGTTAATCAGAAATATGGTCGAGGCTAGATACAAAGATATACAAGCAGATATTAAAGCCATCAACGATCATTTGCTGAAAACTACTGGCTCTGCCCCGGTTATTATTCTTCAAGATGACATTGAAGATGATGCCAAAAAAGGGGAAGAAAGATACTTTGAGAAAGTTGCAATCTGATTCAACTGCTAAACCAAAGGTGCAACAACAGCCAGAAACCACTGCTGAAGCATCTGATGCAACTTTGGGAAAAGGGATTGATGAGACCCTAAACAAAGAAGCTGAAAAGATTGTTGATGAAAAGAAGAAGAGACAAGATATACTTGAAGCTAAAGCCTCAACGCTAATTGAAGAAGAAAAAGCCAAACAATTGGAAAAAGAAGATGTTGGTACTTTAAGAAAAGAAAACCAAACAGTTAGAAAAAGAAGATGTTGGTACTTCAAGAAAAATAAATTCTGCAAGAAAAGTTAGACAACCAACTGTCACCTCTTCTAAAACCATTGTTGAAGCTAATCTTGCTATATCTTCTGTCCAAAACAACCCACAATCACAACAAAACAACCCAACAGATGTTAGGGCGGATGTTATGACAGCAGATGCTGGAACAACAGATGTTCCAACGGATGTTTCCCAAACCTCTGCTTTACTCACATTTCCCACTTTAACTCAACTATTATCCACCACTAAGAATTCATGAACATCCACCATCACCCAAAGTCAAGTCCCAACGCAAAAGAAAAACTTTTGTTGTTGGTGATGATTATGAAGAGATTCAATACCCTTCCCTTTATCATCACAACCTATTTCACAACCATCCTCATCATTGTCATATCCTGAAACATCATTTCCACCCATGCACCTATCATCTTCCTTCCAATGGGTGTCTTGTACCATTTGGAACTTTATGCTGTGAAAGGTGAAATAGAGTCTTTCTATAAGACAGAGGATCTAAAACAAAGAGAATTCCATCTCTTCTAGGGTATCAAAATCCTAGAAAGCTGGATGAATATCTGATGCTGAAGGCTAGACAAGCTGAGACTATTGCAAAGGAGCTGTCAAAGGGTAAGGATGACAGGGCTCTACAAAGATCCATGCAATTTCAATTGAGCAAAGTGAGAAACATTGAAGATTTGGCTAAGGATCCGAGTAAGTCCATGTCAGAAAAGCTAACCACTGATGATCCTGATTTGAAGCAAGACTACCTTGATTATATAATGAAGCACAAGCCAACAAGAGCTCAATTCAAAGACTGGTCTACAAATGAGCTTAAAGAAGAAATTGACAGAATACAAGCCATGCTCAAAGACCCTTTGAAAAAGCCTACTCCACCTGTTTGGAAAAAGGCTAGACTTGAAAATCAAGACCATGCCTTGAAAATCAAAAGGATGAAGGCTGAGCTTGTTGCTGCACATAATGGAACAACAAGGCAAATTGCAATGTGGTCTGAGGCAAAAGTTGTTGATACCTATAGAAGGTTGGAATAGCTTAGAAAGAAAGATCCCTCTGTTCCAAGAAAGCCAGATTATTCACCAACAACCACTGCTCCTTAACAGACCCATGCCTCTAAAAGAAAATCTTCAACCACTGTCTTGCCCACCGTTGCTTTAAACCAAGTAAAAAAGGAAAAAACAAATGGAAGAAGAAGATCAACAAAGGTATGAAGAACAAAGAAAAGCGGGAATTAAATGTCAACTTCTTTATCAAACTGATGCTGCAAGTGAGAATCTCAAAGAATCTATATCAAGACTTGTTAGCAGATCCTCTTCACCAAAGTCATCATAAATAACTATTCTCCCAAGAAAACCATTTGACTCAAAAATATGGAAGTCATCCGCAGACACCCATGAATTGATTTTACGCAGGTCAGATGGTAGAGCTGACAAGATAAGAATGGAGGATGCATATTGTCTGGATGCAGTTGATCTCCAAGATCTAATGAATCTTGAGCTTGAAAGGGATATTAAAGACATGATCTCCCTGGACTTTAAACTTCAATTCAAAGGACAAATAAGGGAATAATTGATGAGGAATAAAGATTAGGAGTAAAGACAAGTTTTGGCATCATCTGTTCTAGGGGGAGATTGTTGGAAATTGAACCCTACAAAAGAACAGATGATAGAAAACCAAAATATTGTAAAACCTCTGATCCTTATAATAATTGAACATCTGCTGAAGCCAAGCTCTGTTGAAGACAAAGGTCAAATGTCTGCCCTAGCAAAATTCTGTTGAATACTAAAGCCAAAGGTCTGCCAAGACAAACCTCTGTTGAAGCCCAACTGAGGAAGTCTCACCAGTTTTTTCTATTAGACTTTGTATTGTATAGTTTATAGCAGTGTTTAGCTTAGCAGATGTTAGAGTTTTTAGTTTGTTACATGTCACTTTCAATGTGACGTCAGCATAAGATGCTTAGCGGTTTGCTCTTTACTATAAATAGAACAGTGTGTGTACTGTTCTATTCATCACTATCACTTCATCTTGACATCTTATGTAGGAGCAAATCAGAGTGATCTTAGACTGAGTGGGAGTTTGTAATCTTTCATGCATGTAAATAATTGATTTATAAAAGCATGTTAGTGAGCAATCTTCCTATTGTTGTGAATACAAAGTTTACTATTTCTGCTGCACTATTCATCCATGTTTATCCATTTCCATTAATTTCATCTTAAACATTCAAAACAATATCAACTCAATAGCTAACAATAAATTACTTACAAAATAAGTAGAGAATGATAGATCAATTAACTTGCAAAAAGCAGTTTGTAAGTACTGCTTAGAAGGGTTTTGGTGGTAATAAGTGAGGATAAACTTTATGTTACTAACATATTCAAATGTCAAGAAATAAAGAACATCCTGATTTAAATCTTTAACGATTTTATCCCACCCATTCATAAAAATAATATTGATCACCGATATAGTTGAGATCAATATACCAAGCATCCAAAATTTGTAGTAATAACATCAGAATTGAACATATGGTGTGACAATAAAAACTTGTTCATGCTGGATGGAATTGCCTGAAAGAAATTAAAAAATGAATTAAAAATTTGTTAAAATACCAAGCAAAACTGCTATAAGTATAAGGAAATGACAACAAAAAAAAGTAATGAAAAAATAAATTAACTTACCAAATGAGTAGACATGGGATCCAGTATACGTTGTATAAATTTTTTACCATAACGATATGTCATTGTCTAAATAAACAAATTTATGAACTGTCAATACATGCAATTTCTTAATATTGTATTTATTGTTTTTAATGTTAGACGACAAAAAAAATTACAACAAAATTGTCTGAAATTATATGAAAAGGCTAAAAACTAATAAATCATGATTACATCATGTGTAAAAGACTTTGTATACATTGTTTATCAAGCAAACAATCTATTATATAAACCGAAAATAACTAACTCCTGAGAAGATCAAATTTATGAATATTTAACTGATATAAGATTATGTTAAAAACCTAATTACACATATAAGATAATCTTAAAATAAGCATTACATTCAAGTGGTCAATAGCATACAAATATAAAGACAATGTACTAACCGGTGGAGTCTATAAAAATCAAATTCCGTATGAATGAATGTTTGAATGTAATGAGATGATAAAAAAATTGTGTGAATCAATTATATACAACTAAATGTTGGCATCTTGAATCTAAATATAGAAGATATTGAGAAAGTTGAATTGTTGATTGATCTTATTATTATTATTATTATTATTATTATTATTATTATTATTATTATTATTATTATTATCATTGAAATCAGCCCTATTCAATTGTTGTTGTTGTTTGATCAACCCTATTCAAGCCTTATAACCAAAGGTTTGGTTAGAAGTAAAATAGGTGCAAGATTCTTACAAGAAAGTTAAATTTATGAAAAGTTTGTAACATATAACTTTAAAATAGAAAGTTTGGACCTCAAAATGGTAATTTTTCACCTTAGTTTGCCATGGTAAACTTGTAGAAATACTCTTAGAGGTGTTCAAAACTTTCAAGAAGAAAAAAATGTGAAGAAACATGAAGAAAAGTGAGTCAGAAGCTCACTTTGGAACTTACAAGAATTCTGCTTTCAACTTGTATTTTCAGCTGATTAGCGAGTGTTTTGAGTGTTTGAAGGTTTGGAAAAGTGAAGTGGAGGTGTAGGAGGCTTGGTTTTATAATGGCGACTAGAGTTTGAGTTTAAATAAAGTTATAAGGTGATTGGGTAAAGAAGGAGATGGGAAAATTGGCTAACCCTGAACAAGAAACAACTTTCTGCGGATTAGGGTTTCTTGCCACCGCGAGCAGAAAAGGCTTTCGGCTTGCCACCTGCGAGGAGCCCATTTCCTTGTGAAAGTTTGTTTATTACAATTTAGCCCCAAAACTTTGATATGTTTATCATTTTATGCTGTAACTTATGTTTTAACGTGTTTTCAAGTACAAAACGCGTATGCAAGTATGGTTTACGTATCACATATGTATAAATGAGAATTGAGAGTATAATAAGTCTCGGTTTGCACATAAACGTGTATCTAAAGGTTGATTGTGTTTAAGTATAAGTATAAAAGCGAATTTCATTATGATCGAAGTCTCGGATTAAAAGATTGGAAATAAAATACGAATATGACACGATTTCAAGTTTCTAAAAATAGAAGTACGAATACAACTTTTAAAAAAAGGAAAGTACAGAAATACGAAACGTTACACCAAATTACTAACTTTCTTAGAATTTCTTAGTTACTTTTTGTAAAATCACCAAATTACCACTAGCCCCCTAGAATTAAAAATAAAAATTAAATATATTATTATTATTCTCATTATATTATTAAAATAAATAATAATAACAATACACCATCATATATATGCATTCTATATAAACACACATTCTCCTCTCAAACCATATGACCCAAATCCACCATAACGACACCATACATGACCACCGCCTCTTCCACCACCGTCTTAAGGCGCACGCTTCCTTAAAACCCGCACAATCATCAACCTCAAAACCCCCCCTCTAACGAAACCAATGAAATCAGACCACCATTGGAGCTAAACAGTGACTTTCAAGTATCTGAACGGTGGTTATGAGTTCCGGCGACCGAGGTTAGGACTCCGACGAACAGCGATGGGGATGATTGTTGTTGACGGGGATGACGATGATATGGATGGTGTTTAAATGGTGTATGTTGTTTGGTTGAAGGTATGCAAACTACAACGCGTGTGAGATTGAATCAGAACGATTTCACATGAACAACTTCGAACGTTCAAGAAATTAACCGATGTGAAAAGGGTTTGTTCTGTTTGTTGTCGTTTTTGGCTTAGGATTAAGTGATCATTCTTGGTTTTTTTATTCATCGGATCAGAAATTGATTTAGAAAAATATGGATTTGTGGTATTTGATCCTTTGCATATTCACTTGTGGAAAAAAAAATATATACAATCAACGAAAGCACCAACATCAAGTCAAAGTTTGCTCGAAAGAACATGCCA
The DNA here is from genome assembly GCA_947069175.1 of Scalesia atractyloides. Classification (NCBI taxonomy): domain Eukaryota; kingdom Viridiplantae; phylum Streptophyta; class Magnoliopsida; order Asterales; family Asteraceae; genus Scalesia; species Scalesia atractyloides. The sequence goes on along the minus strand of CAMTDV010000008.1, from coordinate 36,869,289 downwards.
AATTAATCCTCCCATTCAAGAATTCCCCCTATCTGCTTCAATTTCTTGAAAAGATTGAATCTTTAGGGTTTTTCTTATGTGGATTCTACAAGAACCTTTTTTTTTTATTAATTTTGATTTAAGGATGGTTCAAGCTATGATTAGAGAATACGATCTTTGTAGTGGTGGTGGAGGTGTAGTCGTGGTGGTGGTGGAGTTGAGGTGTAGTCGTGGTGGAGAGAGAAAGTAGGGCTTGTTGTAATGAAGGGGGGATTGAAGATTAGGATAAGGGGATTTTTGTCATTTCTTAAAAAATAACTAAACAGAGTTAGTTAGTTGAACTCAAATTGTTGCAATTATTAATAAATTGGACTCAGATTGTTTTAAATAGGAAAATCAGGTAATCAAGGATTTAAACTTTTGATTTTAAACTCAATTGGGTAAAATCACTAAAACAGACACTCAAAAAGTAATTTAATTGAAACTATGAAAATTATTTAATAGAAATAAAATAATATGTGCCAAGTCAAAAGTCAAAATGGTTGACTACCAAGTCAATTTGCAAGGAACAAAAGGAGGGAAAAAAAGAAAAATCTTGTTGATTTCTTAGCAATTCATGACCAAACCGCGTCAAATTATATGAATGTGTGCATTAATTACACGACTTTGAAGTCAAACCACTTGGTTTACTTCATTTGTGATTCCGATCAATCCACGCATCATCTTCTCCGGCTCATTCTGCCTGCCGGATGTTCTTCTTACTGATCGGAGCTTTATCAGGTAATACCAACTTAACCTGTTCCAACTGTACATTACTACTACCTTAATTACAGTTTTTAGGATTAAGGAAAACCCATGTTTGTGTTTGTGATTGGGAATTGAATGTTGGGATATGTGTGTGGTTGGTGGAAGATATACTTATGATGAACTCGATTATTTATTTATTTATTTATTTATTGTGTTCATTAAGATTGAATGTGTGGTTCAAAAATATCATCTCAATTGCAGTTTAAGGTCTCCACTTTTGTAGAGTTTCCATATCCTTGTTGCAATTCAAGTTGGTTTTTAAGACTGTTGTGCAAGTTGTTCCATGTTGGTTTTTGAAAGTTGAGAGTTGGTTTTTATGTTGTGTAAGAGTAGCAACATAATGGGTGCTTGGATTTTAGCTTAGACGTATTGTTAGTTTTAGATATTTTTGTTTTAAAACACGTATCCAAACATACCTAAAGATTAATCGAGACTAAACTAGTCCGATATGTTGTCTCACTTTTTGTCTTGTGGAACAAAGGCAAAAAGTATATAAACTATCCGACTACTTTTATTTTGGATCTTGTTTCTTGGTCTATTTGATCATGTATCGCTTGATCTTTGGGTTTAAAACTAAAATATATACAACTATGACCATCTTCATTTCGGAAGCCTGTGGTCCGTCGTGGAAGAGAGAGGCTCGTCTACAAATCCGTAAGGGCATGCCCGTGAGGATGTGACAAGGGGAGTGTGTTGCCTGTGAAGAGGAGGAGAGAGAAGGCCGGTCTCACGGGCACTCCCCCTCCCACTACAGATGGTCTAACAATAAGTTTAAACTCAAATCCAAACACCCATTATGTTGCTACACTTTTGTGAATCAATGATTGACTACTAACTCAGTTTATGATCTTGAATCTCAGCTGCTTTGGAACATCTTGACGCTTGAAGATCATGAGCTCTAATGCATCTGCTTCCGACATTCTTTCCAGGGCTATTTCAAACACACTCGAGACAATTAATGCCACAAAATACGTCCATCTTCAAAAGGAAAATTTCAAGAAACTTGCATCCTACTTGGAGAAAACAGCTTCCATATTACAACAACTGACCAAACTCAACTTCAATGATTCTGCAGCCTTAAAAACCGCCATTAACGCGCTTACTAAACACATTTCAGAAGCTAAAACACTCGCTCTCGAATGCACCACCAGGAACAAAATCTACCTCCTGCTCAACTCCAAAACCATTGTAACAACCTTGGAAAAGAACACAAAAGATCTCGGTGGTGCCTTGACTCTGTTAGCTCCTTTGTTCTCTTTCAATGCAGTCGGCCAAGAAATCATCAAGCTGTCAAACATAATGATGGATTCCAAGTATCGAACAACGCCTGCAGAAGATGAAATCATAGAAAAGATCGAACTGGGGATCCGAGAGAGAAACGCTGACAGATCGTTCACGAACAATTTGCTCATTTTGATCGCGGATGCAATCGGGATTTCAACAGAACAGTCAGTTTTGAGAACAGAGTATGAAGAGTTCAAAAACGAAATGGAAAACATGGAGATGACAGCTGACGTGGCAGAGTCATTACAGATTGAACAGATTGTTGGGTTGTTAGGAAAAGCTGACATCATTGCAACGGTAAAAGAGCGGGAAAATAAGTATTTCAGTAAACGAAATTCATTGGGAAGGCAACCGTTAGAAGCGTTGCAATCGTTTTACTGTCCGATCACTGGCGACGTGATGGAAGATCCTGTGGAAACGCCGTCGGGGCATAGCTTTGAGCGAGGCGCGATTGAGAAATGGTTAGCGGAGGAAAACAGTCTCTGTCCGGTTACTAAAACGCCGCTGAAAACGTCGGCTTTGAGGACGAACAAGACACTGCGGCAGTCGATTGAAGAATGGAGAGACCGGAACACTATGATCGTCATCGGGTCCATGAAGTCAAGAATTTTATCTAATGAAGATGAAGAAGTAATAATCTGTTTGGGGAAATTGCAGGATTTGTTATTGGAAAGAGATCTTCATCAAGAATGGGTGATGATGGAGGATTATTTGCCTGTTCTTGTTTCTCTTCTTTCTACCAAGAATTTTCAAATTAGATCATGTGTTCTTGTTATTCTCCGCATCCTTGCAACCAACCATGATGACAGGAAGGTACGCGTCGGGTTAGCCGGATCAAGTCGGGCTAACCCGAGTCAATTTTTAGTACTGGTCGGGTTGTGTTTGAACAACAAACACTTATTTTCTTATTTTCTTTTATAATTTATTAGTTATTACAATAACGGGTTCAATGCAGAAACTAAAGGGTTTTGGATGAAATGGGCAAAAACAAAAGATAAATGTAGATTGACCAAAATACCCCTGAGTTAACTGACTTTTTTGGACGGAGTTAGGTGGTTGAACAGAAATGGCAATTAATGGGCTGTTTGGCAACTTCTGAATGGTTAGGTGCTGAACCAGTAAGAGGTCTGAACCATTAAGTGCTGAACCAATAAGAGGTCTAAAACCATTAAGAGCCAGCATAATGCTTAACCGTTCAAAGGCAAATGTCTGACCAATTCAGATTAGAGGTCTTGACCATTCAGACTCAGTATAATGCTTAACCATTCAGAGGCAAATGCCTGAACCATTCAGACATTTGCTCGTGAAACAAACAATTTAACCTTTAAGTGCTGAACCAATAAGAGGTCTGAACCATTAAGAGCCTCATTAAGAGCTGAACAAACAGCCCCTGACACTTAATTAACTAATTTGCTAACTTTCTCTTCTCTTTGTGTGTAACAAGTTTCATACACATTTGTAGGTCAAAGAGTTGTAGTGAATCTACACGCCCTATGCATATATCAGCTTGAGTATATGATGTATTCTAAAACCATGTTACGATGTTAGATATATACAAACATAAATGGATGTTCTAGATTGATTGTTGCTTTATTTTGGTTATTAAACCCCTACTTACAAGTTACAGTAATAATATATATATTTGAATAATACGATTTAGGAGGCTTTTGTATTGCAAACTAGCTCTGGGTGGCGTTCAAACGATTTGACATGTTCTCCTTAGCTAAACTTATTCATTCTACCCGTTTGAGATAAAACACAACTCGAATCAACTTGCTCCTAAGTAAATGGGTCAAAATCAGATTAAACACACATCCAAACACCGTGTAAAGATTCATAAGCTCATCATCTACCATTGTTAAACTTGCAGGAAAGCATAGCAAAAACGGATGATGCCATCAAACTAATCGTGTGTTCCCTTGCGCGAAAGATAGAAGAAAGTAAGTTGGCGTTACAATTACTAACGGAATTATCAGACAACGATTTGGCACGTAACATGATTGGGGACAGTCAAGGGAGCATACTTCTTCTTGTAACCATGTCAGGCAGTGATGATCTTCAAGCGGCAAACGATGCAAAACGACTTTTGGATAATCTTTCTTTTCTTAATCAGAATATCGTGCAGATGGCCAAGGCTAATTATTTCGGACCTTTGCTTCATCTTCTTGCTTCAGGTAAATAACCGTCAATTATCAAACTTAAACAGACTATCGGGTCAGGTTTGACTTTTGACGTCAAACTTCAAAGCTACTTTTTACAATTAAAATGTACATGTAATCATTTAGGTTGAATCAATGCAGGGTCAGAAAGTGTTCAACGGTTGATGATTGAAACATTATCAGAACTCGAGATGACAGATCATGGAAAACTTATGGTTTGTGAGAATGGTACGGTTGAGTTACTTGTTACTATGCTCTCTCACAACGATATAGATATGAAAAAAGCCGCCATTTTAGCCCTCGAGAAACTCTCGGGTGTGCCACAAAACGGATTAAAAATAATCAAACAAAATGCAACCGAGATCTTGTTGGGAATACTCTTTCGTGAGAGCTTGTCAATCCCGAGCCTCGTTGAAATGATTGTGGCCACAGTTATGAATCTAGCATTATCATTAACTTCCCAAGATGCTGATCACCCGGGGATTCTATTTTTGGAAACTGAAGAAGAGGTTTATAAATTGTTTTCTTTAATCTCGTTGCACTGTCCAAATGTTCAACAATATGTTCTCAGAACATTTCTTGCAGTTTGTCAGTCTTCTTCGGGTTTGAACATCAGGAAAATTTTACGGAAGGTGCGTTTTTTTTTTATAAATTAACTCTGATTTCAACCTGCGTATTTAACAATTTATACACGAGTTGATTCGGGATGTTTTATCTCTAGCTGGTTAGATAGTTAAAAAAATAATTAATGAAATAGCGAACAAGGAAATGGGTCAAATGGGTTATAAAATGGAAATCACCCAAAGTTTGTTTTGAAGGATAATGTCATGTATACCCTTCTAATAGATTATTACATATTTACCCTCCAAACTTGGTAATATCATATTTACTCTCTCAAAGCTCTCATATTCTTATATCTACTCGCTCCACTATAAATAAACTCTTAGTTATTAAAAGCGTTAGGCACACTCAAGGCGCATAGGCCTCGCCTAGGGTCGAGGCGCAAGGCGCAAAAAAAGCGAGGGCCTGAGTAAAAAAAAGCGCACGATGAAAAAAAAATGAAAAATATATTATTTGTTAGAAAAATAATAATATTCTTCAAATAAAAAAGACAAAAGCTATTATATAACATTTAATATCATATATTTTGTACCAAAAGTTCTAAAATATTTAGTGTACTGGTGTAGAAAAGTAGTTTGCCATAGATAAAAGTAGAAACCTAGCTAGAATTTTGCCGGAATTTAGGAATTTGGCCGGAAAATATCGGAAATCTAGGATTCTCGTTGAAATCTGCGCCCGAACCATCACCTGTAGAATTAAAGAGCTATTGCCTCGACTTAAAGCGCAATTGCTTGACCTCGCCTAGAAAATGGGCCTAGGCGCAAGAGGCGATGGCTTTTAACAAGTATGAAATTAACCGTAAGTTACGTATAACACGTTTTCACTGATTAAACATATAGGAACACATTTTTTGTAGATTGTCTCGGCGCATAATGCTCTCTTAATTTATTTGAAACTGGTTTAAAATCTGGAACGGGTAAATATAATAGTTTTAGTATTTTGAAGTGGTATGATATTATGAAACGTGGAGGGGGTAAATAAAGAAATTTTGAACTCTTAGAAGGGTATATGAATTTGTCGCTATTTTTATGCATATAACCTCCTAAATCGTTTTTTAACTAAGATTATTACTCATATTATAGTTCTTGTAATAATATAACAATTTAGGTACTCATACATGTTTACTTTCATCAGATTTGTTCTGTACAAGTACTGGTTCAATTATGTGAACACGAAAACCAAACTGTTCGATCAAATTCTGTGAAACTATTCTGTATCTTAACCAAAGATGGAGACGATGAAGCTTTCATGGAACATGTGGGGCCCAAATGTGTCGACACTTTGCTTAAAATCATAAACTCTTCTGATAACATTGAAGAAGGTGTTGCTGCAATGGAGATTATCTCTAACCTTCCCAGAAACCCGAAAATGACCCAATGGATTCTCGAAGCCGGGGCACTTGGCGTGATCATTTCCATTCTCTCTAATCACTTTCACAAACCCGACATCATAATTGAAAGCGCTTCTGGTGCTCTGTGTCGGTTCACCATTTCGTCTGATCAAGAACTGCAAAAAAAGGTGGCAGAAACCGGGATTATTCCAGTGATCGTAAACATGTTAGACCCGGGAACTGCTTCGACTAAAAAATATATAGCGGTTTCACTCGGGCAGTTTTCCGAGAGCTCCAACGGTTTAAGCAGGCCCGTTGAGCGAAAATTAAACCTTTTTGCTTGTTGTATAGGGTCACCCGATGCGGGTTGTGCCGTCCACACAGGGATATGTACAACCGAGTCGTCATTTTGCCTTCTTGAAGCTAATGCGATAAAGCCGCTTGTGAAAGTTCTTGATGAACCGGATTTTGGAGCCTGTGAGGCTTCGTTGGATGCTTTGTTGACTTTAGTCCACGGGGAGCAACTGCTGAAGGGTAGTAAGGTGTTGGAAGGTGGTGGTGCGATTGCTAAAATGGTGAAACTGTTGAGTTCGCCGAGTGTGAGGTTGCAGGAGAAAGCATTGGTGGCGCTGGAGAGAATATTTCGGTCGCCGGAGTACAAACAGAAGTACAAAGCGTCAGCACAGATGCCGTTAGTTGAGATTACACAGAGAGGAAGTAGTGGTATGAAATCTGTTGCTGCTAAGATTTTGGCTCATTTGAATGTGCTTCATGAACAGTCATCTTTTTTCTGATTTTTTTTCTTACTCATTTGTTGTATAATTAAAAAAAATGATTCATTGAATTCAAGAGTCACTTGTGAACTAGTCTATTAATAAATAAAAATTTTAGATGTGAACATGTTCACAAGTCGTGCTCGATCCGGGCCAGGGTCGGCTCGCGATTGAATATTGAGCCAGCTCAGCTCCGCTCGAAATACCCAACCGAGCCAAAACCCATGAGTGGCATATGCACAAAAAGGAATTATGAAGTTTATTCAGTTATAAGCCTCTATATTGGTGTTTCAAATATTGAATCAACAAGTCATAAGTGTCACTGAAAACATCATTAAACATAGGTTTGTTAAACAGGTTGTGTTCGTGGATAAACGGGTTGGATCTGACACAAACCTGAAAATTTTACACAAACATGACTCTCTTAACCCGAATTTACATGTAACTTGATCATAATACTACGATGCTACTATAAACATTTACAACAAAGAAAACTCAAATATATAAAACAGCTCATATTCAACCAGATAAATGAGTTGAGTTCTTTAAATATCCAGAGAAATATGATTAAAAATTAACATCCTGTACTTCAATATGAAACCATCAATAAAAGTTTACTTAAACAAGTTCTATATTCAATCATCAACACTAAAAAAATCTAAGTGGAAAAACATAAAGAAACAAGACATTCATCTAACTAACTAACTGAAGACCGGACAACCAGCGACAACAACGCCTGGAGCGGTTGGACAAGTAGCAAGCGGGCAACCTTCACCGCTGTTCCCCCACCAGTCAAGCGATACCCCGGATTTTGCAGCCCAAGGAACAAAAACACACTCATGAAAGCCGTTCCAGCATCAAGACCACCCGCAAGAATATAGTTATACCGTTGCCATGCCTCGGGGTAAAACTTGAAAACAACGTAACCCGAAAGAAACGCCAAAAAGAGCCAGCTCGTGTAGTTGACAGCAGAAGCAGGCGGCATCATTGCGGTGGCACCCAACAACACCGGTAAGTGAATCTTTCGGATCCAAGTTTTTGTTGGGAAACACTTGTGAGCAATCCAGACCAAAAACGGCAAAATCGCTCCAACCAAGAAGAAATAGTTGATCGATGAGTAGACCCCTAGGTTACCAAAGATTCTTTGTGGGCCCACTAAACCCCATATGACCGAAGCGTCGTAAAACACATGGTCCATTGGACACTTCCATTGACTGTCTTTTGGGAGCAGCGCGGTGTTGCAAAGGTTCGGGATGCTTGCCATTAGCATCCATGCGGTTACTTGGTATACGATGACCGATATGATCGTTCCAACAACCTACAAAACAGGGGGGGAATGTTAGTGTTGTTACGTTTATATTACTTACATACTTATATAATAGAGAAATATATATTTAAGCTTACTTGAGCCATGAACATTGCTCTAGGTGGGATCTTCATGTAATGTCCGAGTTTGAAGTCTTGTATAAAGGTCAACGCTTGAACCATGCTGATATAACCGTATACTTTAAAGCACATGTTCGCAACGGGGTATCCAGGATACAAGTAACCCATCATATACTCGGTGATGATGTTCAGACCCGGAGCCTAGTAACAACAGAATGCAAAAATCATTAAAAATTCTGATCAACTAAACTACAATTTCAACTTCAATAATGAAAGATTCTTTAAAACCCGTTGCTAAATTTAAAACTGTGTATTAGTTTACCTGATTTGTGGTGGCGGCAATTATACCAATGGGAAGTGTAAAGGCTATAGCAACACCACAAGCCAACAAGACACCCCACCATGGCAACTGAAGAGTATCAGAATAATGTATACATGCGAACAAAATAAGCGCGACATTCAGCACGAGAATAACAAGAAACCACCACATCGGCACTTGCTTGTAGGCCCGCATAAGCCTCGTGTGTACGTCAACTTTCTTAGTATCAGGACCCCCGAATGCACCTTTCGTCTTATCCAGTATTTCCCTGATCAAAGAACAAAAAATGTTATCTTTCGTTTACGCGTGTTATAAAACAATAATAAATTGAAAAAAAAAACGTTATCTTTTTTAAACGCGATAAAACCCATGTTAAAAAAATCCTAGTTAAAGGAAAAAATAAACGTTATCTTTCGTTAAATGCGATAAGATAAGAGCACGTACCGTCCATGGAAGAGCAAGACATGAACAACGGTTGCAGACAGTGTAGCAAAACCAAGACCATAAGTCATGGCGAAAAAAGTACTCATGTACAAATGTCCTTGTTTCTCATAAGCAATTTTATCAAGCTGAAAATTGGAGTTAATAACTGCGGTTGTGTTATAACTAGAACCGTCAGCCTTGAACAGTTCCATCGAGTATAACGGGAAGTTCTTAGCTCGATACAAATTATGCCAGTAAGTCAAAGGTGTCATCACAAACATCACTAAAGCGAACCCGACAGCCACATTCACAGTGGCGAACCATGGGCTAGCCAGGGGACTGCCAAGGTAGGATGCGATGGTGGACCAGTCCAACCCGAATGAGCCCAGTCCAAGCCCGTTTTGGCCAGACCCGAGTTGGTTAACCAGAACAGACTTGCGGTTGATCCAGCATACCCATGACACTGTTGTTAATATTTGGAATAAATATCCTGGAAAAAGATAATAAGCAAAGCTGCAGATCATGACTATAATGAAAAACTGTGTTCTAGTGGTGTCACCCTTTGGTCTCTTCTCATTCTCGTGCAAAGACCTGTGATAAATAGCACACATATGACAAATTGTTTCAAAATTTTTGTGTTGACTTTTGGGCATGATGATTATTGACATCATACTTCATAGTTGATACACAAACCTAACAAGAAAAAAGGGGCTCTAACTCGATATCGTATTAAATTTAAGCAAAAATCGGGCTAAATAAAAATTAAACGGGTTGTTTGAGTCAAGGCGGTTGACGTGAAACTAACCCGTTTATCTAAAATTTGTGGGTTTGGGTCCGGTTTTCAGATCCTCTAAACTGTAAGATTGATATTAAATTATTTTATGGATTTGAGTTCGGGTTCGCAAAATATAATATTAAAAGAGTATATTATTTTTAAGAAATAGAATTGTAATTTTGAATGTAAAATTTCAATTAGCAGAATCACTTTTATCGGAGGATGTATGTGATATATATGATATTTATTATGTATTGAACTAAAACGTGAATTCATTAAAAACTATAACTTTTGTATATTTGGTTTTGAGTAAATTATTTTTTGAGTCCCTAGGTTTTAGTGGTTTTAACCACTTGAGTTCAAATAAAAAAGTTTAACACTCTTAAATCCGCTCATTTTATAACATTTTGAGTCCAATTTTGTTCATTTTTTAACGTTTTTAAAATTGGACTCAAAATGACTCAAATGGTTATAAAAAAAGCCTTAAACATTTTTATTTTGAACTCAAATAATTAAAACCATTAAAACATGAAAACTCAAAAAGTAATTTAGTCTTTGGTTTTTAAAGATGGATGTGACCAATATTTGTGCACTAAATTTGAAATAAAAAAAAACGTGTATTTTCAATAAAAGATAAAAACTATACACATATTTAAATTCGAATGCGGTTTGAATTGATTCCAAAATTCGAAAATCAAATCCATTTAATAATTTGAATTTGAAGCCTAACCAATATATTTAATTAGAGTCAAATAAGGATTAACAGTGCACACCTGAATAAGGAGACCTGGATTAAGTTTGTCGGCCACCACATCTCCCCGGGCTCCACCAAAAACCGCCGGAAAAGTCCAGCCCACCCGAACCCCAAAACCTGCAACGTCCAATTAAATTAAATCAAATCAAATCAAGTTTAATAAACTAAATTCTCTTAAAAAAATAAATAATAATAATAATAATTACCTGAGTGGTAAGCATAACAATAAACGCAGGAAGAAACGCCAACTCCTTCTTATAAAACAACTTAACCGCACTCAAAATGTGCGTAGCATAAACACTTCCAGCACCAGAATTCGCAAAAATAGTGATCAAAACATGCTCCTTAATATTAAACGGACCGGGGTTCATCGTAAACTCGCACCACTTCCCTTTAAAAAACACCCGCTTAGTAATGGTTCGAGCCATCAAGTGACCAAGAGGCACCGTAGCCACCTGCGCCGCAATTGAACTAATGGACAAGGGTTCAGTCCTGTACCAATAAAACTGGTTCACAAACGACAAAACCACACATGTGGTTATACCCAACACCCACATTCTGAATGTCAGTACTGGGACAGTTGGATCATCGGTTTTCGGGACGGTTAGATCGACTTCTTTCACCGGACATTCGTCGGCTGCCTCTTGATCGGAGGTTTTTTCAGCCATGTTGAGAATAATAAGGTTTGCAAGGGTTCTACTTTGTGTTTTTATAGGGGAAGAAAAAGATACGGTTTGAGGTAGAATCGTAACGATTGTTTGGATAGATACAGATACAAGTGGAATTAGAGTTTGATAAGGATATAAATTTTGAAAATAATAAAATAAAAAATTACACATTTGATCCCAAGACTATTATAGACCTACAAGTTTGGTCAAGTTGGATTATTTATTTATTTATTTATTTTGAACGGAAAGGAACGACGTACCAACCACTGTGACATCGGGCGCTCTGGCCAAGGTCGACTACTCGACCGCCGCCTGCCCTTTGACTCTCCCAAGATGCGTGGAAACCCGACCTCCACCCGTCCAAAGTCACGACAGTGGAATGATCGGTAAAATCTCGCTTCACATCTAAGTTGAACTTACACTGCCCGTATTCGCTTTTTACCTGGATGTTTTAGAAAATAACGAAGAGAGTGGGAATTTGTTTTGCGTTTTTGATTTAGTTGACTATTTTTGGTTGTTCGGAATTTTGTTGACTTATTTCCTTAACGGAAGTGTTTACTTTTTTTTTTTGACAACTTGCAATATGTAGTAATGATCTTTTCATTTTATTCTAACTTGGTCACTTGATTTATTTAATAGTGAGTAGGGGTGATCCAAATTCCAATGTTTTTATTGATTTTGTTTTGGCTTTTTATAGAAATTATTTGAGTTGTTATGAGTTGTTCGATTCAAACTTGTACTGTTGAATCTAATTAAGATAAGAGCGAAAGTAATACATTTTCAAAAAAAATTGTTAGTTTTAAAATAACATTTAAACTTGCTTACTTGTTTATTACATACATTTTTGTCCTCAACGACCTGAATATTGATCACACGAGAAGAGACTTCTAAATGCACCTTAATATTGGTAAGGAAAATGTATGTTTAGTTATTCAGCGTCATTACCAAACACTTTTTGCTTATAAACTTGGTTTTTAGTTAAATTATTGGTTTCAATAACATTGTTTGTTTGTTAATATGTAAAACATGTGTTACACCAACGACTTGTTAAATCATTTTTGTTTGGGTGTCATGGACCCGCAATTCATTCGTGTGTTTATTTCAAATTGCAATGTGCAATAACAATAATCATGAATAGTGCTTGACTCTCAAAGAGAACAAAAAAGAAAGAAATATAAGTTAGATGGAGAAAGCTATAGAAGGCTAACTAAAGTGTACAAGACGTATGTAGTTGTGTTTTGTAACTTTGTATAGTGATCGCCTTTCAAATTGTGAACAATGTGATACATAATTTAAGTGCAAAAAATAACTATAAAACTCATGAGCAAAATAGCATAAAATTTCGTAAAATGTATTTTTCATGGAATCATACCTTTTCTAAAACCATTAATGGCTTTAGATTTAAAGACTAAAATAAACACCTGTTATTTAAAAAATTACTTTTTGAGTTCATGTGTTTTAGTGGTTTTAATCAGTTGAGTTCAAAATTAGAATGTTTAACGCTCTTAGTCTCTAACCACTCATTTTATAACATTTTGAGTCCATTTTTTAACACTTGTATTTTTTATTTTGGACTCAAGTGGTTAAACTACTAACACACAAGGACTCAAAATGTTATAAAATGAACAGTTAGGTACTCAGAACATTAAACTTTTTAATTTTGAACTTAAGTCGATGCACCCGCTAACACATAGGAACTTAAAAAGTAATTGACTAAAAAAGATTAAGGGAAAATTATTATCTATAGACTGTAATTTACTATGATGATAAGTTAGATAATATAAATATTTCAGAAAGGGTCGATGGGTACGACTTTCTAAACCAATCCAGTAGGCTTGAGTATGAAGAATACCCAATTTCATGGGTATCAAATCCATAGCATAGATTAAACACCATTAAATTTAAAATCATACTCTCAAACCTCAAAACACACTTGTTAACATTTATGCGCTCGAACTGCAAGTTGAGGATAGTCCAAAGGAAGATTTATTAAATTTAATTATTGGGAAGGGCGTAAAGGGATCAAGTAGGCATGTAGTCTTACTTAAAAGATTCCTAGTCAACCAAATATTTATTATCACAAACATCTTCCTGTAGAAATTGTGGTCTTATACAATAAGATATTTAATTTCTTGATTCAAAATCTTTTGAAAGTTGTAAAATAAGGTATTTGATTTCTGGTGTGAAATCGTTTGAGATTTTCTTCTCATATAAAAATCAGTTTTGATTTATTGAATTTAACATTTAAAAATTTTATGAGAGAGGATTAAATAGAAAGATTATTTTAAGTAGTAAGTGTAGGAAGCAATAATAAGCTCACATGTGACAAAACAGAAAAACCTCTTTTAATCACAAATTAGTCTCTTATATCCCGAGATCTAAAAACCGTCAATCCTTATAGTGCTTCCTACCATCACCACCACTCCACCACCCATCCCCTCCGCCACCGGTAGTTGCACAACCACCACCTGTCACCGCCGTACCTTCGTATCACCACCACCATCGGTCTCCGTTCGCTTCGTACGCACCACTGTATACGTCATCATATGATAATTGTGAATGGAGGATCGGCTCCTCCGATGAGCAACCGGTATGACCTAACTCAACTAGCAGAGGCGGAATTCATTGCTAGAGATGATGACACACGAACAAGTGAGATCTGCTGTTTAACTGCTCTGAATGTATTGATTGACGTGCAAAGTACAACGCAAGTAAACAATTCAGCAGGGCTTCGTCGTACCAACTGGACTAACACTCCCTAGCTCTGACACAACACTCCTCTATTTATAGGTCGACATGACTCGCACTGGAGTGTGTGAAACAAAGACTATGACTCGTGCGAGTGGCTGGCTCGTACGAGTGACAGAGTGTCACTCGTACGAGTCTGTTACAAAATATATAAAACAAACAATAACATTTACATCTGACGTTTAAGCCCTATATACAATAACGACATATCCTAGCGTAGGCAATAGACATAATGCACCAACAAACTCCCCCTTGGAATTTGCCACAGTCTGGATAGTCTTCAAAAAATCTTCATAAGATCTGACGTTTAATGACCAAAAAACCGCTTCGGTGGCTTGCGACGCTCCTCAAAAGCAATTGGCGTTTGATTTGTTGGAGGAGGTCGGTTAACTGTATTGCCAAACCGAAAAATTCTCAACGATGCTATGCGAGCTCGCTCAGCAATCCTTTCTTCCTTCCTTTCCTTCTTATTTTGCTCGGTCTCCTCCAGTCTCCTCCAAGAAGTGTTCCATGTCGATCCAGAATGTATATCATTTGCGAAACATACATTAACAATCTTCTGAAACTGGAGTGCTTGTTCTTTGTCTCTATCTTCGTAACTGATCTTACTAGAACAAACAATCTATATCTTTTTTCGCACAGTTTACTAGCCACATTGGGTCTAATACTCGAATGCCACGCCACAACCCATATATTCGTTTGTGTGCTATGACGGCTTCGGTTAGCTCCTCAGTTATCTTCCACGAATCATCATCAGGGTGCACGCATATCACAGCTTTTCCTGTGTTAGTATCATAGTGCCACCACTTGAAGTTTTTTGTGGAAATCCTGCTCCATCTGAATCATAGGCATATTTTTCATTACTTTTGGCCTTTTCACGATGATCGTAACATCCTTTTCTTTAGTAACTGGATCTATCTTCGTAATACACTTCGGAAAGTGAGGTTTCTAGTGTACAAATCCATGCAAAGCTTCAAGCTTAATCAACTTCCATAGCCTTTCGTCATGGAATTTCATCTTCAAATTGATCATCTTCATTTGCACCAGCTCTTTGATATCCCAATAAGGCAAGGATTTGATGTCGCTCAAATATCTGAAGTACTGGATTCCAAACTCCCCTTTGATCGCGTAAACGTTAAGTTCTTTGATCCCCCCAGCTGATAATGTCCCCTAGAGAAATATCTGTGTCACGTGTAAAGAACGCTAAGGGACGCTTAAATTTTCGCTCCACTGGTGAACTCTTGAACCACTTCTTCCTCATTTCGGCAATTTCAGCTCTATTCAACTGTTGAGGAATTGTTCCCTGTTTAGCAGCTTCTTCAACTTTACATTTCAGCACATCGGCATTTTCTACTGCAAACAATTCACTGAAAGTTGGGGAGTCATCTGTACCCTGATCGGCAAGATTAGTAACATCGTCATCAGAATCATCCTCCACGACAACTTGATCATAATCATTAGCTTCTTCAATGTGTTCGAAGACATAATCATTTGGCTCGAAAGCGCTAATCTCATTCAGCTCATCTTCGAAATCAAACTCAAACTTTTCTTCATCCACGCCTAACATTTCTACAATCTCTTCCTTGATGTAGCTGTGGACAAATTCTCCCTCCTCAACATCATGCTCAAGATAAAAAAATCTTTGGCTAGGCACGACAGGAATGGTAGATGTATCAGTTACCATGAAGATTCCTGCCTGCTGAGCATCAGAAGGACCTTCAGTTCTACCCTTACCACTTTCTTCAGTCGTTTGATTTGCAGAGTCGTCTAAATACACAGAATAATCAATATCTTCATTTAAACCAGATTCGGTTACACAAATATTCGCACCCGCACCACCTACATCATCATCATCACAACTATCAGAATCAGAATCACCAGATAATACATCATCTAAATCTTCATCTTCTTTCTTAGCATCTTCATCAAATTTATTAACCACTGCCTCGATCTCTTTCTCTAACTTTTTTTCTGAAGCCATTCTTGATGTCTCGCAGATAGATCTGACGAGTCAATATCCACATCCTTTGGCTTTCGGTCAGAATAAACTTATTCGAGACTGTATACACCACTATATCTGTAATAACTGGCACAGATTCAGCTTCTGGCTCAGTTGCGACATCCACGGGATCCTCAACCACTTTTGCTTTACCCTTGCGTTGCGCATCTGATAGTTCTTTAGCAAGTCGTTCACGTTCAGCTACATGCTCTCTGGCTTCAGCGCGTTCAATCTCATCTATTTCCGCAACTATATTAACTCCAAGCTTTTTCGTCAGAATTTTCTCAAACAGATTCATTCTTCTATCACTTATGAGGCGTTCCTCCTCATATTCAGCCATTTGGATTCGTAAACGTTCGTTCTCTGACACTATGCTGGCGAGCATGGCTTCTAGTTGCTGTTTATCTTCATTTAGCACATTAAGCTGCTCCTGTAACTCCGCAATTTTGACAGTGTCTAACATGACCTGTTTCTGTAAATCTTCAACGCGCGGGTCATTAAACATGTCTGTAGAGAAGTCTTCGCCCTTTGGAATATCCCCGAAGTCAAAATAGAAATCAAAGTGAGGGTGGGACTGCGAAGTTTGCGGCTGCGACTGCGGTGTCGGTTGTGGTGGCGGCTGTGGTGGCGGCAGTGGAGTCGGTTGTGGTGGCGGCTGTGGAGTAGCCTGTCGTGATGGAGATGGTGGAACTTGTGGAGTTGGTTCTACAACCTCTTCTTCGACCGACTGCTCTTGCACTGTCTCTTTGGATGTGACGTTAGGAGACTCGGTGCTTCTTTCCGCTTGACGTTTGAGACGTCGTGTCTTTTTCTTTGCTGGCTTGCGAACAGGAGTGCCAGAATCTGAACCTGAAGGAATATATGTTGTGTCGTCCTCTCCTGCCGCTTTGTTCTTTTTCTCTTCAACTTTTCTCTTTTTCTCAGCCAGACGCTTTGCTTCTATCTTTTTGGCTCTCTTTCTTTCACCTTCTCTTCTATCTTTAGAATTAGTGCTAGAAGATGGTGCGTCTTCAGCCACTTTATCTTCACCAAATGCTTGCTTCTCAATTTCTGCAGCAATATCTTCAATATTTTCTTCAATTTCTGGTTCATCTCTTAACCCAGAACTTTCAGGTGCTTGCCTTTTCTTTTGAGATATAGAAGTAGAAGATGTAGCTGTCACCTTTCTCTCCCCTTTCTCCATCCTTAACAAACCAAGAACTATGCTTAGCAACAAAATCGTCTAGCGCAGTCAATTCTTCATTCTCATCCCCACTCTCTTCCTTCCTCCACTTTCCCGGAGCCGGAGCAATATAATCTTTATCAATGATAGCTCCAAAAACTAGCTTGGCATTCGGGAATATCTTAAGATGCAAATTCATCTTCTTCAAGGTAGAAACATCCATGTGCTCCAACTTTAGCACATCATCTTTCTTCTTCTTTAGATTAGGATGAAGATGATCTAGCAACATTTGAATGAAACGTGGATACTACAAAAATTTGTCCCTTTGTATATTCTCACCATCTGTGTAAAGATCACCTTTGAAAAGTTATATGGAAGATTAAGAACCAGTGCAGTAATCATACACATTTGGTAATCGACCAAATCATCAAACCCTCCCTTTCGGTGACTTAAAGCATGAATAACAACATGTGCAATGTATCGAAATGGCGTGCTAAGGTTACCCTTCTTGAAGGGAGGTGCATTCACAAAACCAGCTTAACCCATTCGGTAGAAACATCCCTTCACCATATACTCCGAAAACCCTGTCGGATCGTTTTCATTATCTTTAAAATCCAAAACCTTCCTGATCAAATCTTCCGTAATCTTCACCTGTATATTCTCAGCATCTATCTTGACAGCTGAAACTATCACATTCTCTTCAGAATCAAACTCTGCTGTGTTCCAAAAATATTAGACATGAGATCTATATGCAAAATGTCGATCAGTAGGTAATCGGGATTCTGCTAAAAAATATAACACGTCTTGGTAAGCAGCAATCTCCAGAATAGTTTCATCAAGCAGACAGCATATGTCGTGGAATGGAGAGAAAACGTTTTCTTGACCTTTCCCATCGTAAGAGGTGTTAGAATCGACCTCCCCAATGTATTGATAAATGATATATGTCAAGAAAAATCAAAGTTTAGAACTAGTTCGCAAAAAATTCTCTCTCAGTCGCACAATGACAATAGGTTGGCTCGTGCGAATAAGGAAGCCTTTTATACTAAGTCAATGTCACTCGTACAAACCAAAGGCTTGTGCGAATGAACACAAATGCCATTCGTACGAGTTAGTGATACTCGTACGAATCAGTTCTGATACTTTTTAAACTTTTTGAATTTTTTATGCAATATTATCTGTTTAAAACCCACTCAGTTAACCAAGTCCATTAATGAACCTGGTTATCTGATTTGCCTACCAAGTCCAAGTTAATGACCTTGGTTGACCATGTTTGACCAAAATAGATTTATATTAAATTGTAAAGTTTCAAATTAATGAACTTTATTGACGTTCAGGTAAAGTCTTCATTTCTATATTACCTTCCAACCCGCAGTCTTCAGATTTCCTTCAGCAAAACGTTGCCATGACTTCGACTATCAGTGTTTTCATCATCGGTAGAGACTAAAACAAAACTAAAATGCTAACAAAACTGAAAATCTTTTTGGGTTTTAGGATTTTTCCGAAAAGAAATAACAAGTAAAGAAATATATTCATATTTTTGTGAGTTTTGTGTTACGAGAATCATATCAAGGTTTTATCAAATCACCAGTACCGTTGATCTTGGTATACTCATTAAGCTTTTAACCAGATTTACCTAGATTGCCAATATACTTATCCACTTAAACCTCTTCTCGTTTCTCAACTGTTTCAAGATATGTTAGGTAATATTAGGAACATGAAATAACTGTGTGTCCCATCTCAGAATATACTCCCGTATCGAGATTCCCAGAATTTCATTTCACAGGTGAATATATCCAATTGGTATCTGTAAAGGGGTGAATTGCTAGATCTTGAGAGCTCAGGTTAGTACTACCGTACAGACAAAGAGATGAAGGCTTGTCTTTAGGGGTGATCCTTAAAGGAATCTTTTGAACTGCAGATGTCATAAAGTTTATGACATAATCATTTTTTATGCAGCTTTTGTAGGCGAAAAATGCGTAAAGTATTATACAAATTCTAGGCCATTGTTTACGCAAAATCAGAAGAAGTCAGATAATACCCCAGATATCGATAAATATAAAGACCTAGTATCGCAGAATCTGACATTCTCTCAAACGAAATTTCGAAGTACTAAGTCCATATATCCGAGAGATGTTAACCTACAAGTTATTCAGTTTTTCATTTAGGTTTATATCTTGAAAACAATTTACTGAACGAGTGAAGCCTATTGGCACATCCTCAGTAAGACCTGTTTAATAACTTATTTAATCATTCGATATCTTTAGCATACTGTGACTGTCATATTGATGTAATATGATTCCTCTTTTTCACAAAAACTCTTTTTGACTTTTATAATATTTTTGTATTTTCCCAAACTTTCTCCCCCTAAAATAAAAAACATATTTTTGGATTTTTAGAATTTTAAGAAAGAATGTACAGAATATTCGTCATACCGATGAGAATTACGTCAAGTCGTCGTCATCCTCAAACTCAACCTCATGTATATACCCCGATGTCAGATTTCGTAAACCATTTAATTTAAAAGATTTAAATCTTGTATGATCAAAGGCTTTGGTATAAAAATCTGCTTTTTGGTCATTAGTGTGGATTTTTCAATTCTAACCAACTTTTTCTCGTAGCAATCATGGATAAACTGGTGTCGAATCTCAATATGTTTAGTTTGAGAGTGTACATGAGTTTTTAGTGATATCAATCGCAGCCTGGTTATAAACATATATGGGCGTATCAAGAAATTGCAATCCGAAGTCTCTCATCTGCTGTTGTATCCAGAGAATCTGGGACAACAGATGGATGCTGAAACGTATTCAGCTTCATAGGTAGAGAGAGCGATCGCGGTCTGTTTCTTGCATTGCCAAGTTACCAAACGGGTTCCGAAGAACTGGCAACCAGCCGTCTTAGATTTGGCGTTAAATTTGCAGCAACCGAAACAGAATCCGAGTAACCCGCAAGATTGAAGTAGTTGTGTCGAGGGTACCACAAGTCGGTTCTTGGAAATCCCTTCAATATCTCATGGTACGTTTAACGGCGAGCAATTGCGAATCTCTTGGATTAGACTGATAACGGGCGCACAGGCATGTCGGATACATGATATCAGGTCGAGAAGCAGTGAGATACATCAAGGATCCGATCATGGAGCGGTATAATGTTTCGTCAACTTTGACTCCATTACGATCTGGACAAATGCCGTGATTAGGAGCTAATGGGGTTGATGCTGGTTTAGCTCCTGCCATATCGAATTTCTCCAATATGTCATGAACATACTTCGTCTGATGGATGAAGATACCATCATGCAGTTGGTCGACCTGAAGTCCTAAAAAGAACTTCATCTCCCCCATCGCGCTCATTTCAAATTTGCACTTCATGACTTCTTCAAAGTCTTTACACAGCTTGTCATTTGTCAATTCGAAGATGCTATTATCCACATATATCTGCACTATAATCCAATGCCCATCCACTTCCTTCGTAAAGAGGGTAGAATTTACAGTTCCTCTGATAAAGCCGTTGTCTAGAAGATGTCGTGACATCGTTTCATACCAAGATCTCGGGGCTTGATGTAGACCATATAGGCTTTGTTCAGAAGATAGACCTTGTCTTTGTGTATGGGATCGACAAACCCCGGTGGTTGGCTGACATACACCTCCTCTTTGACTTTTCCGCATAGGAAAGTAGATTTGACATCTAACTGGTACACCTTGAAACCTTTCCAAGAAGTAAAGGCCAAGAATATGTGGATTGCTTCAAGACGGGCGACTGGGGCATAGACTTCTGTGTAAGCTATCCCTTCCTGCTGATGAAAACCTTGTACCACGAGTCGAGCTTTGTTGCGTACTACAATTCCTCTATCACCACGTTTGCACTTGAAGACCCATCTCGTGTTTATCTTTTTTGTGACGATCTGGTAGGTCAACAAGCTTCCAGACTCCCAGCTTCTAGAATTGAAGCAATTCCTCTTGCATTGCATCCACCCAGCTCTCTTCCTTTAACGCGTCTGTTGGTGCATTATGTCTATTGCCTACATCTAGGATGTGTCGATATTGTATATATGGCTTAAACGTCATTTGTATAAATGTTATTAAATGTTTTATATGCTTTGTAGTTGACTCGTATGAGTGAGTCAGTTGGTTCGTACGAGTGACACTCTGTCACTCGTACGAAGCAACCACTCGCACGAGTCACAGCTTCTGTTTTACACACACTCCAGTGCGAGTCATGTCGACCTATAAATAGAGGAGTGTTGTGTCAGAGCTAAGTACTCTTAGTTCAGTTGGTACGGCAAAGCTCTGCGGATTTGTTTACTTGCGTCTGTACTTGCACGTCAATTAATACGATTCAGAGCAGTTAAATAGTAACATCTTTCTTGTGCGTTTGTCATCCTCTCTAGCAATGAATTTCACCTCTGCTAGCTGAGTTAGATCAGACCGGTTGCTCATCGGAGGAGCCGATCCCCTGTTCACAAGTGGTATCAGAGCCTTGAGGCCTGATCTACTGACAAACGCCAAGTTTCTGCAGGTTACCAACTGTTTCAGATCAGATTCACTGTTGCAACTTTCTACTTCTACATTTCTCCCAAACTGATCTCGGATTTGGACGAAATTATGGAAAAAATTGGACTAGGATTCTAGGATATCACGTTAAATTCTATTCTAATCAATCCTTAACAATTTCAGATCTAAAATCGAGCTTAATCATGTTAAAATCGGTAAAAATCATCCGTTTGGAGACTTAGTTGTTTCGGACGAGTAGAGAGACCACTCGCACGAACAACTGACCATATGATTTGGGCCATTCGTATGAGCAAGTAACTAGAAGTTCCTAAAAATTTACAAGTTTCAAAATTTACAAGTGTGATTCGCACTAGTTACACATTCGTATGAGCATCTCGTTCGTATGAGTGAAACTTCATGCGTACGAATTGCTTTCTGGTTCGGACGAGTTACTTGTTTTAGTCACCTTGTCCGTACAACTTTCTGGTTCGTACGAACGGATCTTGATCGCACGAGTTGTTTTGATATCCGCACGAAAGAATTTTTCCACACTAATCAGTTTGTTCAAAAAGTGTGTTTTTGAATTTTTACAGAAAAATGTCAGGCGAATTTTACAACGCATTCGCTACATCTGCAGTCACGACCACAGCGGCTCAAAACATGAATCTCGAAAACGAGATGGGTACCATGACCAAACCGCCGAATTTAATGAACCTAGAAGACTTCGACTGCTGGAGTGAACGAATCATGAATTGGGTCAAGGCAAATCACTTTACTTGCTGGTTCACCATCGAAGTTAAATATCAAGCTCTTGTAGGTGAAAATGGTCTCGAAAAGACTCTAGCTTAACTCTCGGATGTTGAAAGGGAAAGGTTCATAAACGAAAAGAAAATGATGAACATTCTGCAACAATCTATCAAAGAAAATATTCTGGCGTTATTACAACACGATGATGCTGCACAATCATTGTGGAATGCTCTTCCTTTGAAGTTCCAGGGAAGTGCTCAGCTTCGAAAGAGTAAACGGGCGTTGTTAAGTAAAGAGTTTGATATCTTTACGCTGATTAAAGGAGAGATGGTAAAACAATTGATCGAAAGATACCGTCATTTGGTGGTGCAAATGAAGAGAATGGGAATCATCAAGACCAACGAAGAACTTGTTGATAAGTTGGCAGATTCTCTACCGCAAGGCGAATGGTCTACATATTTGACCATATTGAAGAATGGAACCGAGTATGGTAATTTTTCATTTCCACGTTTCATTGAAAGACTGGAGGGACATGAACTTGAAATGCAAAAGATGGCGAAGAACAAAACTGTCCAAGTTCAACAAGATGTTAATCTATACTTTAAGAATATTCTGCTACACAAATTCAGTCTCCAAAGATCCAGACCGCCTTTAGTGCTTACAGCTCGCCAAGTTCACCATCAAACCTAAACAGTGGCTTTCAATCATTTGCTACATTAATCCTCACACATCTCAAAGCCCACAGTCGTCACATGGATCAAGCACTTCTCTAATCAACCAGAACAGTCAGTCAAATCTTACTCAAAGGGTTCTTCAGTGCAATATCGCAGTGGATTTCCAGAATGCACAAAACTTCGATGAGAAAACCGCAAAGCAACATATGTCTCTCTTAGCATCGGTTCTCGAATCATATGATAGTCTTGTAGCAGGAAGAATTAGAAATTCTGAAATGACCAGAAAGGACTACGACCAGATTGATCCAGTAGAGATGGAGTTAATCGACATAAAGTGGTGTATGGCATCTATCGTTCGATGCGTATAACGCTTCATGGAAATTACGGGAAAAGAGAACTTGGGAGGTTTGGATGGAAAACTGGGATTCGACAAATCTAAAGTTACTTGTTTTAAGTGTCAGGAAAAGGGTCACTTTAAGCGTGAATGCCCAAATAGAGAAGCTCAAGGGAACCAGAACCCATTTGCCAATGACTATTACAAGAAGGCTATTTACTACCGTCCTCAACCAAGAGCTTGCATGGTGCAGATCGAAGATAAACAGCCGGAGACAAAGATAAAGCGCTAGTGGTTACTACAGAAGATGAGGGCTTTAACTGGAACAAATATATTTCCAAGAATGGAAGTTTGGCTTTGGTTGCTGAGATAATCGAAGAACCTAAAGAAGAATCGGAGGCAACTTTTGATGAGGCACTAGAAGATGATTATTACTATCATACATCATCAGAAGGGGATGAACTTTTAGACAGTGCATTTAAACACCTCCTACCTAACGATATGTTGAAAACTTTTGTAGGTTATTTTGCACCAAGTCATCAATCATCTTGTGAAGAATAAAAGAAGTCGGTTGTTGAAGAGAGAGTTGAAGGAAAGATGGAGAAGTTGTCGGATGACATCAGCAAGGCATGCATGGTAAACATCAATGAGGTAAATGAGTCTAAGAGTGAGTCTGTGGTTGAAAACCATGTTTGAAATATGCTGAGCCATGCAATGAATGTGTTGTAAAAGACACACGATATATCGAGCTCAAAAGTTTAACAGATAATTTGTCAAGTGATTACAAATAAACTAAAGAAGCATACGACAAATTAAGTAACTTTGTTAAACAATACACAAAAGCACTCAGAGAAAATGATGCAACACTCTTGATACTTAAGGCAACAGTAATGGACAAGCAAATGGCCATTAACATTCACTTAAACACTATCGCTGAGCTTAAGAGTGAGCTTGATAAGGTAAGAATCGAAAGTGAACGGGTTAACAAACTGTTAATCAGTTATTCAACAAGCTCTTACGTCATTGATCACATTTTACCGAAAGTTGGAAATAAGGAAGAATCAGAAAAGGGTAAAAACAAGAGTGCGAGTTACGATCGAGTTCCACCCCCTATGTGGAATAGTTATGCGTGTAAAAAGCCAACATGGGTGGAAAAGGCACTCAATCTAAAACTAAAGAACGAGTTGCTGAAAGGGAACGCCTTGCTAAAGAGTTATCTGACGCGCAAGGCAAAGGAAAAGAGAAGGTTGTAGAGGATCCTGTGAATGTTGAAACTGAGCCAGAAGCTGAATCTGCTCCAGTTACTTGTACAGATATCGTAGTGTACCAAGTGCCGAACAAATTTATATTGATCGGGAAGCCTAAGGATGGGGAGATTGATATGTCAAATCTTTCTGCATAACACTGTGAATGGTTTTTGAAGAAAAAGTTAGAAAAAGAAACTGAGAAAGCAGCTAAAGAGTTTGAGGAAGATGCTGAAAAGGAAGATGAAGATTTAGATGTTGATGGTGATTCTGATTCGGATTCTGATAAGGGTAATGATGATGATGATGATAATGTTGGAGGTACTTGTGTTCGTGTAACTGATTCTAATGTGAATAAAGAGATTAATTATTCAATGTACCTCGATGATTCTGCGAACCAAACTACTGAAGAAGGTGTTAAAGATAGAACAAAAGGTTCTTCAGATGCTCAACAGGCAGGAATCCTCTCGGTGATCGATACATCTACCGTTCTTATCGTGCCAAAACCAAAGATTTTCTATCTTGAGCATGACGTTGAGGAAGGCGAATTTATCCACAGTTATTCTAAAGAAGATATCGCAGAAATGCTAGGTGTGGATGAAGAACAGTTTGAGTTTGATTTTGAGAATGAGCTGAACGAGATTAGCGCGTTCGAGCCAGATGATTATGTTTTTCAACATGTTGAAGAAGCTAACGAGTATGATCGAGTTGTCGTGGAGGATGATTCTGATGACGATGGTAATATTGCCGACCAGGGTACATAGGACTCCCCAACTATTACCGAACTATTTGCAGCAGAGAATGCAGATGTGCTGAAACGTAAAATTGAAGAAGCTGCAAGGCAAGGCACTATTCCTCAACAGTTAAATGTAGCTGAAATTGTTGAGATGAGGAAGAAGTGGTTTAAGAAGTCACCAGCAAAGCGTAAATTCAAACGTCCTCTAGCGTTCTTTACTCGTGATGCTGATATTTCTCTAGGGGACATCATAAGCTGGGGTTGGATTGAAGATCTTAACGTCTATGCGATCAAAAGGGAGTTTGGTATGACATCAAGTCCTTGCCTTACTGGGATATTAAAGAGTTGGTGCATACAAAGATGATCAATCTCAAGATGAAATTTCCTGACTAGAGGCTTTGGAAGTTGATTAAGCTTGAGGCTTTACATGGATTTACACACTGGAAACCTCACTTTCCAAGACGCATCACTAAGATCTATCCAGTGATGAAAGAGAAGGACGTGACGCTGATCATAAAGAGGCCGAAAGTAATGAAGAATATGCCTATGTTACGGATGGAGCAGGATTTCTACAAGAGCTTCAAGTGGTGGCATTATGATTCGAACAAAGGAGAGGCTGTTATCTGCGTGCACCAGGATGAAGACTCGTCGAAGATCACAGAGGAACTAACCGAAGCCGTTATAGCTCATAAACGCATATATGGGCTATAGCGTGGCATTCGAGTACTAGACCCGATGTGGCTAGTCAATTGCACGAAGAAGGATATTGATTGTTTGTTTTATAGCAAGATCAGTTATGAAGAAAAAGATAAAGAGCAAGCTCTCCAGTTCCAGAAGATTGTTAATGTCTGCTTTGCAAACGATATTCATTCTGGATCATCATGGAATACATCTTGGAGGAAGCTGGAGGAGACTGAGCAGAAGAAGAAAGAAAAGAAGGAATCTAGAATAGCAGAGCGTGCTCGCATAGCATCGCTAAGGAGTTTTCAGTTTGGCAATACAGTGAACCGACCTCCTCCAACAGATCAAACGCCAATTGCATTTAAGGAGCGTCGCAAGCCACCGAAGATATTTTTTGGTCGTTAAGCGTCAAATCTTGTGAAGATTTTTGAAGACTATCCAGACTGCGGCAACA
The DNA here is from genome assembly GCA_947069175.1 of Scalesia atractyloides. Lineage (NCBI taxonomy): Eukaryota > Viridiplantae > Streptophyta > Magnoliopsida > Asterales > Asteraceae > Scalesia > Scalesia atractyloides. The sequence goes on along the minus strand of CAMTDV010000008.1, from coordinate 36,842,748 downwards.
TCCAAGGGGGAGTTTGTTGGTGCATTATGTCTATTGCCTACGTCTAGGATGTGTTGATATCGTATATAGGGCTTAAACGTCATTTCTATAAATGTTATTAAATGTTTATATGTTTTGTAGTTGACTCGTACGAGTGAGTCAGTTGACTCGTAGGAGTGACATTCTGTCACCCGTACGAAGCAACCACTCGCACGAGTCACAGCTTCTGTTTTACACACACTCTAGTGCGAGTCATGTCGACCAATAAATAGAGGAGTGTTGTGTCAGAGCTAAGTAGTGTTAGTTCAGTTGTACGGCGAAGCCCTGCTTATTTGTTTACTCGCGTCTGTACTTGCATGTCAATTAATACAATTTAGAGCAGTTAAACAGTAAGATCTTTCTTGTCCGTTTGTCATCCTCTCTAGCAATGAATTCCGCCTCTGCTAGCTGAGTTAGTTCAGACCAGTTGCTCATTGGAGGAGCCGATCCCTATTCACAACGTCTTTCCAGTTCCCGAGTTCCACCTGAGAAACAAAACAACTATTAGAAAGTCTAGCCTGTAGTGGCGCAATACGAGTATGAAAACAGCTTAGATCCTTATTGATTTTATTGCGAGTTTGCATACCCATTTGTAAGCTGCCAATAATATTCTCCTAAGGATGATATGAAAGCGTCCTTGGCATCACTTCACTTGGGAGATCTACTTGTGTTTGCAAATTTGTGATAACTTTATCCACAACCGGTGCAGAAGAAGAAGGTTCATTCCTGACATTTAATTGATCAGCTTGATTATTCAGGAAGCTTTCAATCTGCTCAGATCCTTCATCGGAACTAGATCATCCATCATCGAAAGTTGGTTTTCGATTAGAGTCGGCATTTGGCTGTTGCTGGGCAGATGATTCAGCAGTGTTGACAATTGGTACAGGGACAAAGTCTTGAAGAGTAGAGTTCGGACCTACATCAGATGTCTTAGACACAGGAAGTGACGGGGAAATCACTAACGGTCTGGTAACTTGTTCTTGATTGGTTATTTTGATGCTGTTGAAAGAGCATAACAAGTTCTTCTTCTGATGGCATATATGGTAGATCGAAAGAATTCCACAAACCATCGTAGTTAAACATCCATGGATCCCCAGGTGTCTGCGCTGGCATAGTATACCATTGACAATCAACATGCTGCGCAAGAATAACCTGGTTCAGACTCAGCAAGAAGACATGTTTTTGAGGAGTAGCATAACCCACGAAGAATCCTTCCAAGGATTTGGCACCAAATTTACCATCCGGGTCCAATCAGCAAGAGGGGATTGATTACAATGAAGTGTTTGCACCAGTAGCAAGGTTGGAAGCAATTCGTTTGTTCCTAACTCTTGCTTCATTCAAGGGCTTCAAAGTTTTCCAACTTGACGTGAAGAATGCATTTCTTTACGGGAAAGTCCAAGAAGTGGTGTATGTCTCACAACCAGATGGGTTTACTGATCCAGACTATCCAGGTCGAGTCTATCGACTTGATAAGGCATTGTATGGATTGCATCAGGCACCTAGGGCGTGGTATGAGACACTGTCGGCACATTTGTTAAAACATGGTTTCGAAATAGGAAAAATTGACGGTACACTCTTCATTAAAAGGAAGAAGGAAGACTTTCTGCTGGTACAGGTATACGTAGATGACATCATTTTTGGGTCATCTGATGAGAACATGTGTCATGATTTCGAGGAAGTAATGAAGAGCAAGTTTGAGATGAGTGCGATGGGTGAGCTATCCTACTTTTTGGGTTTACAAGTTGAACAGAAGAAGGATGGGATGTTTATGCATCAGACAAAGTATGTGTATGACATTGTCTCGTTTCAAAATGGAGGATTGCGCTACTTTCAATACACCTATCTGTGAGAATCACAATCTTGGTCTAGATCATGAGAGTGTGGAGGATGTTGATCCAACTCAATACAGGGCAATGATTGGTTCTCTGATGTACTTTACTGCTTCAAGACCCGACATCATGTTCTCAATATGTCTGTGTTCCAGATATCAAGCGAATCCAAAGGAGTCCCACATGAAAGCGGTGAAGCGGATTCTTCGTTACTTGAAGGGGAAACCTAAACTTGGGTTATGGTATCCAGCTGCAAGTGATTTGAAGTTTGTTGCTTTCACTGATTCAGACTTTGGAGGATGCAAATCTACAAGGAAGTCTACGACAGGTGGTTGTCAGTTCTTAGGAGGGAGGCTAGTGTCATGGCAATGCAAGAAGCAGTCTTGCGTATCTACCTCAACGTGTGAAGCTGAATATATTGCTGCGGGTAGCTGTTGCTCTTAAGTTCTCTGGATCCAACAGTAAATGCGCGATTACGGTTTGAATTTCACTCGTACTCCTATTATGATAGACAATAATGCCACTATTTCAATCACCAACAATCCCGTAAAACGCAGTCGCACATAACATATTGACATTCGTCATCATTTTATATGGGATTGTGCTGAAAAGAAATTAATTGAACTGCATCGAGTCGACACACTAGATAACCTGGCAGATCTTTTCACAAAAGCATTTGGCACGGCTCGTTTTGAACATTTAGTCGAACTCAAGGGATGAGGAATCCTGAATAACCATTTTTCCATAAAAGTAGTTCTTAATTACTTTACTGCTTTTCAAAAATCAAAAACATAAAAAAAAGAATATAAAAAATGAGTTTTCACTGTGTGAAAAAGAAGAAATGATAATACATCAGCAAGTTAGACTGTCACACTGAAATTAAAATCAAAATTGCTTAAGTGTGATAGCAGCTTCATCATATGATGTACCAGTAGGCAAAAGGCATGAAACAATCAACTTACCTTGGTGATATAAAAATAACAAACTGTGTATGAGTGGGTAACATATCAGTGGCGTATGGTTGTATAACCTTAAATCTTGTGTTGATAGATTGCCAAAATCTGGGTTTTAGGTCTTTATATCGTTATTTCATCCGAGGTATCAAGGTTGTCCATCTGCTGCATCTAGATATATGCTGACCTAGGCACAACCAGGATATCTTAAAAGAGCTAAAATGCCAAATCCCAAAAATTGAAGAAGCTCTCCTAGAGAGTTATTCAAATGTACAAATTGCATTATTCGTACCAAAATTTGGTATTTGCCCTAACCCTCGTTGGATATTGGTCTCTTTGCTGTACGGAAGTACTAACCTGATCACCAATTATTTAACGTTGTAATTCAAAAGGATGAATTTCCGTATACTGACCTTCTACGAGGAATTTTTGTGCATCTCTTGATCGTGGGGGTATGTCGTGAAGTGGGACACACTAGTATATCAGTATAATTATCTAAACATATCACTAGGTAATGGTACTTGAAATGTTCATGTATTTTGTTTAAGTGGATAAACAATACTGGTAATCGTCTTGAACTGTTTTTCATGAATATTGCATATAAAATTATCAAATACTGTGAAAACAGTTTGATGTTGCTGATATGATCTTCTTACCGGTGATACTAACAAAAACAGAGTGTTTATTTTTTCGTTATTTATTTGCTTTCAGAAAATATAAAAATCCAAAAATACTTCATTTTCTTGTATATTCTTAATGTACAAAATATTGTTGTTTATGGAGGAGTTTTTACCGATAGGGGGAGACAGATGTTAGAAGATGAGTTCAAAATTTTAAAATCTTGCAGGTTCAGTGTGTTTAAAATTTGGAGTATGTGGTTTGAGTTGAGAAGTACTTAATCTGAGATACAGTTTTACTATCTCTTGAACAATAATAATTTGTTTAACTTGTGTTGAAAAATTCTTATGGTTTCTCGAGATGTTTGTTTTATAGTATACAAATTGTTGCTGAGAAGTTTGGTGAAGAGGAGTTTGATTGGATGCATGGTAGAACCTCCTTTCTACATTGCAGACAAAGTTGAAGAGTTTGAAGTTTGATATACAAGGACTAAACTAGAGTTTACTCGAACGCTAACGATTTAGAAGATTTGGTGATTAGATACATCAGCTTAGGGGGAGTCTGATGCTGACAGAAGCTATTAAAGCTGAAGCTATCCAAAGACCAATGTTTTTCAAAGAAGTTGAAGATTGCAAGAAGACTGAAGACTAAGTTATTTTATGAAGCTATTGTCAAGGGGGAGTTTGTTGGTGCATATTGGTGACAACAGCTTAGATTTGATCTTTGGATATCTTGTAATTAGTAAAATGATAAATGGTTAGCGGCTTTAGTTATGTAATAGTTAATTAGAAGTAATTGGGCTAAACTAGACACTAAATAGCTCATGGTAGGCGAATTGGGCTTTAAACCCATTAGCAGTCCATGTAGGGAAACGCTAGCCCAGTTGCATAACCTATCTCTATATAAAGGGAGGTTTGCATTAGGGTTTAGGTTGCTGGTTCTGTTGATCATTGCTGGTTTAGTTGTTCAGCGAGGAGAGAGAGAGAGAGAGAGAGAGAGAGAGAGAGAGTCTTGAATTGATTGTAAACACTTTGTGTTCGATAATCAATAGAAGACAGTTTGAAGGTGATTGTGTTCGTGTTCGTGTTCTTGCGTCTATGAAATCTGATCTAGGGGATTCCGCACTCTATATTAGATAGACGATTCTATGAAGATCCATACAGATGGGGGACCTTCAACAGTACACGGTGATCCAAAAGGCTCCAGAAACGCAAGGTTCGGCTTCCGCTGATTAAGTAACTCGAAACAAGTCTTTTTGTGAGGCTTAACTGTTAACACACGATTCAGGATGTAACACGCTGATGCGACTGCTTCACTCCAAAATTGATAGGCAATTTCGAATCGGCGAGCATAGTTCTGGCAGTCTCGATCAATGTGCGATTCTTTTGTTCAGCTACTCCATTTTGTTGTGGAGTATAAGGAGCACTGAATTCATGAAGAATCCCTTTTTCATTGCAGAATTCGAGCATCCGTTTGTTCTTGAACTCTGTACCGTTGTCACTGTGGATTCTCTTGATTGGCAAATGATACAAGTTTTTGAGTTTTCTGAAGAGAATCATTAGATTCTCAAATGTTTCATCTTTGCTCTCAAGAAAGAAAACCCATGAGAGTATTGATAAATCATCTGGAACGACTAGACAATCTAGATCACCAGATATACTTTTGATGTTTACATGTCCGAAAAGATCCATATGAAGCCTCTCTAGTGGTAGCTTGATAAATTCAACAGCTTTCGTGAGTGTGATTTCTTGTGTTGTTTCCCCTTTATACAGCTCAGACAATCATCGGATAAATGAAAACTTTTCAAATTAACACCCTCCACTTGGTCGTTATGCACCAGATAATTCATCTTTCTAAGATAAAAAGTGCCCCATCTTCCTATGCCAAAGAATAGACGCTTTCTCGGTATCTTTGGAAACAAAGCATTGAACTTTCTTTGATGTTGTTAACGCGACACTCATCTCGAGAACATAGAGATCATTTTCTCTCGGAGCACGCATGAGAATCCATTCCTACAGAATATTGAATCCCGACTTTAAGATCACGCATTCTTTATCATTGAAGTGCGTTGTGAATTTCTTGTCACAAATTTGCGAAATGCTGAGTAGTGTCACACCCTCAATTTCCACTTGCGGAGTTCTACCGCGAGACGTGTGAACAAACCAGAATCTAAGACACTAGTACGTCGAACGACTCTATAAGATTTGATAATACGTTTTCCAAAATCATTTGTTGTAAATTTTAGATTACCAATATTTAGCATGAGTATCAGTTTTTAAAGTTTGAGCGGAAGCATAAATAAGTAGTGATGCGGGCGCCAACACAAACGCCAAAACAAAGGAAAAATCCCAAAAACAGTATTAATAAATGAGACTCTATAATGATGTCTTGTTCAATGCGTGTGCGTGCACCTAGAGCTCCTAGCGTCCTGAGAAACATGTAAAGAAACAAGTGTCAACATTAAAGATGAGTGAGTTCACAGGTTTTCGTAAATTTGTTGTTCGGTTTTAGTTTGTTACTCCGTTATCCCCAACCCGGGATAACATATCAGTTGCATTATTCCAAACCCGGAATAATAAGTTGTTGCTTCCAATATTCCCAAACCGGAATATTAAGTTGTGTTTCCATTATCCCCAACCCGGGATAATACGTTGATGTTCCAATATTCCAAACCCGGAATATTAAGTTGTTCCGTAATTAAGTTCAATATTAATGTATATAGGTAGCTAGCCTAAAGTCATGTCACTAAGTGTTCGCGATCGAAGCTGACATTTGTGCCTCCGTTTTGCCAGGTCTATCACATGACCATGGCGATGTTAGGCCAATCATACACCCGTTGACCAAACCCGGTCAGCTAGCGCGACTAGCTCGGATGGGGCTCGTTAGACCCAGTAGTACTACTTATAATTCCCCCGCTACTTAACCCAAATATTAACGATCCGAGGAGATTGTCGAGGACTTAAGTGATAAAGCTGCATAGTGACCATAACATTACATTAACATTAACTTAGTTACCGCATAGTTATATGACGTTACATTCGTATAACGTAAAGAGTTTGAGTTTAAGAATGTATACATGTTTCTCCCCCTGTTGTTTAAAACCGTATAAAGTTAGGGGCCGTGAACTCACCTTTATTAGCTCGGTTAGTGTAGCAAAGATGTTATAAGAGACGGGACCGCTAGTTGCGTCCTAACAAACCAATTAATTCCACGTCAGTGTGAAATCACCCCAATACAAATTCCACACGCAATTTACTCACAAAGTGATACACACAAACAACATATCTAATCCTCAAACATGCATGCAAGTATTCTCATATGATCATAGTAATCAAACAACTTATCATGAACACATTCCAAATCCATGCCACACTTTAATGCATAAAATCACAAGTTAACAACTTTCTGCTTAATACTCAATTATTCAGCTGTTTTCTAGGATTTTTATAAAATAGTTCCAGCATTCTAAAAATTCCCATATTTTTACAGTAGGTGACATTTATACCATAGAAATTTATATAATTTTCTCAAGTCCTAAATCTTCACCAATTAACCATAAATATTAATTCACTAAGCTGCAGTCAGATTTACCGCTTTCTGACTGCAGTCCACGGAAGAATTTATTTAAAAATCACTGATCGTCCGATTAACAAAATTCCAGTTAGAGTTGCCCGGAAATTTCTATACCTAGTTTCTGTACAAAAATCATGACTCAACTCTCTACTGATTTTAAAATCTAGCTTGATAAACAACCAACAAAATTCCAGAATTTTAACAGCTTTACCTACCGAACTTGTTTAACCCTTTAAAAATATCAAACGATTTCAGAAAATTATGAATCCAGCGCCATTGGATTCCTTATTCAAATCTCTAGGTTTTAGACCTCAGAAAGTCCGTTTTTCGACAACTAACGACCAAGTTACAGCCTGATAAAGTCGGCTGAAACATTCACTCAGCATGCTGTTTTCTGCATCTCCTTATAATAAGTTCGTATAACTCGTTCATGTGACTAGCCAAGGCGATCAAGATTCGATTTTTAATCCTAGATTAATACTAATAATCTATCCATGCAACCCTACTTAATAACTTTAGTTATTATAACAAAACACAGCCTATACATTCAACCTAGTGTAACCAATCCGAACAATGAGATCATTCAGTGTAAACATCATCGACAAATCGGCTAATCTAACATCTCGTTCAATCATGCTTGGCCAGCTTTTATCTTCCGAAAACAACCCTACTTGTAACTATGATACATCAGCCGATTAACACATGTATACTCCGAAAACACACGATCGTTTCAATCAATAAATCAATCCGAAACAACAACAAAATCAACACACACATAACTCAGAACTTTCAAGTCTCTATATACTTGCGGACAACCTACATACGCATATAATCCGAAACAACTTAAGCATTCAAGCACATAAATATACATATATCCGAACATGGTCTCAAATCAAACATGATCCTAACCTTGAGTAACTAGACAAACGAGCCGAGATGTGGACAAAGGCGACTCGGCTGCTGCTTGCTGCGACCGAGAGAAAGCAAAACAAAACTGATCTTGCGATCTAGACTGGACTGGAGATAACCGGCTGCTAGCGACCGAGATGATGATGGCTTCGGTTGATGTTTGCTGCGTCCGAAAGAAAAGAAAAAGAAGCCGTCGCGATTTATGGAGCAAGAGGAGGGTGGTTTAGAGTTTGTGTTTTAGAAGGAAACATGCACAAGTTTGTAGATATAGGCGCAAGAGATAAAGATTTCAATTTGGGATAAGTATTGTGGCCGAGGAACTAGGATGGTTGGTTTGGTGTAGGTTGTCCGCAAGTATATAGAGACTTGAAAGTTCTGAGTTATGTGTGTGTTGATTTTGTTGTTGTTTCGGATTGATTTATTGATTGAAACGATCGTGTGTTTTCGGAGTATACATGTGTTAATCGGCTGATGTATCATAGTTACAAGTAGGGTTGTTTTCGGAAGATAAAAGCTGGCCAAGCATGATTGAACGAGATGTTAGATTAGCCGATTTGTCGATGATGTTTACACTGAATGATCTCATTGTTCGGATTGGTTACACTAGGTTGAATGTATAGGCTGTGTTTTGTTATAATAACTAGAAGTTATTAAGTAGGGTTGCATGGATAGATTATTAGTATTAATCTAGGATTAAAAATCGAATCTTGATCGCCTTGGCTAGTCACATGAACGAGTTATACGAACTTATTATAAGGAGATGCAGAAAACAGCATGCTGAGTGAATGTTTCAGCCGACTTTATCAGGCTGTAACTTGGTCGTTAGTTGTCGAAAAACGGATTTTCTGAGGTCTAAAACCTAGAGATTTGAATAAGGAATCCAATGGCGCTGGATTCATAATTTTCTGAAATCGTTTGATATTTTTAAAGGGTTAAACAAGTTCGGTAGGTAAAGCTGTTAAAATTCTGGAATTTTGTTGGTTGTTTATCAAGCTAGATTTTAAAATCAGTAGAGAGTTGAGTCATGATTTTTGTACAGCAACTAGGTATAGAAATTTCCGGGCAACTCTAACTGGAATTTTGTTAATCGGACGATCAGTGATTTTTAAATAAATTCTTCCGTGGACTGCAGTCAGAAAGCGGTAAATCTGACTGCAGCTTAGTGAATTAATATTTATGGTTAATTGGTGAAGATTTAGGACTTGAGAAAATTATATAAATTTCTATGGTATAAATGTCACCTACTGTAAAAATATGGGAATTTTTAGAATGCTGGAACTATTTTATAAAAATCCTAGAAAACAGCTGAATAATTGAGTATTAAGCAGAAAGTTGTTAACTTGTGATTTTATGCATTAAAGTGTGGCATGGATTTGGAATGTGTTCATGATAAGTTGTTTGATTACTATGATCATATGAGAATACTTGCATGCATGTTTGAGGATTAGATATGTTGTTTGTGTGTATCACTTTGTGAGTAAATTGCGTGTGGAATTTGTATTGGGGTGATTTCACACTGACGTGGAATTAATTGGTTTGTTAGGACGCAACTAGCGGTCCCGTGTCTTATAACATCTTTGCTACACTAACCGAGCTAATAAAGGTGAGTTCACGGCCCCTAACTTTATACGGTTTTAAACAACAGGGGGAGAAACATGTATACATTCTTAAACTCAAACTCTTTACGTTATACGAATGTAACGTCATATAACTATGCGGTAACTAAGTTAATGTTAATGTAATGTTATGGTTACTATGCAGCTTTATCACTTAAGTCCTCGACAATCTCCTCGGATCGTTAATATTTGGGTTAAGTAGCGGGGGAATTATAAGTAGTACTACTGGGTCTGACGAGCCCCATCCGAGCTAGTCGCGCTAGCTGACCGGGTTTGGTCAACGGGTGTATGATTGGCCTAACATCGCCATGGTCATGTGATAGACCTGGCAAAACGGAGGCACAAATGTCAGCTTCGATCGCGAACACTTAGTGACATGACTTTAGGCTAGCTACCTATATACATTAATATTGAACTTAATTACGGAACAACTTAATATTCCGGGTTTGGAATATTGGAACATCAACGTATTATCCCGGGTTGGGGATAATGGAAACACAACTTAATATTCCGGTTTGGGAATATTGGAAGCAACAACTTATTATTCCGGGTTTGGAATAATGCAACTGATATGTTATCCCGGGTTGGGGATAACGGAGTAACAAACTAAAACCGAACAACAAATTTACGAAAACCTGTGAACTCACTCATCTTTAATGTTGACACTTGTTTCTTTACATGTTTCTCAGGACGCTAGGAGCTCTAGGTGCACGCACACGCATTGAACAAGACATCATTATAGAGTCTCATTTATTAATACTGTTTTTGGGATTTTTCCTTTGTTTTGGCGTTTGTGTTGGCGCCCGCATCACTACTTATTTATGCTTCCGCTCAAACTTTAAAAACTGATACTCATGCTAAATATTGGTAATCTAAAATTTACAACAAATGATTTTGGAAAACGTATTATCAAATCTTATAGAGTCGTTCGACGTACTAGTGTCTTAGATTCTGGTTTGTTCACACGTCTCGCGGTAGAACTCCGCAAGTGGAAATTGAGGGTGTGACAAGTAGCTTGTTCTTAAGTTCCGCGATGTAGTTCACTTTATCAAACGATACAACTCCATTTGTGAGAATTCCTTCACCGAAAATTCTTCCTCCTTGCATTCTGGCAAAACCTACGTACCCTCCGCAGATAGCTTTAACGTCGTGTAACAATGCAAACATCCCTGTCATGTGCCTGGAAGCTCCATTATCCATTATCCATTTAGACATGATCGATCGCGGGAGTCCCTGCACACATGTGGAAGAAACTATTTAAACAAAGAAACCCATGCCTGCTTGGTCTTGGGTGGGTTCGGAATGTCAAATTTCGGTCCTACTTTTTTTGATGTTCTTTTTAGGATCGGTTTTGTTTGGAACAGAAGGTTTCGGTTCTACCTTGGACGGTTTAACTTTTGCAACCCATGTTTGCGTTTTCCAATTAGCCCTTTTAGCATAAAATTTTGAATCCGTTTGTCGATATTTAGTTGATGTTTCACCAATTTCATATTTAGAATGACGTTGAAGAGATGGTTTAACATTTTTAAAGGATTCGTTGGTTCTTTTCAAAATTTGCTTTGGCGCAACCATAGGTGCCTTTTGTTTCTCATCCTTGGTAAACCTTTTAGAATGAGAAACAAGTTTTGGAGATTCTTGTGAGCAATATTGCCCAACATTTTTACATTTGTAACACATCCTAATGTCCTTTCAAATAGAGGATTCCAAAATTTGTTTCCTATTCTCTTTTTCTTTCTTGAAATCATCATTTGATTGTGTTTTGATGATTTCTTTCTCCTATTCTGTTGTTGTCCCAACAACAAAATTGATTTTCTTATTAAAGTTTAGCTTTTGGGACTTGTTGTTCATTCTTCGATTTTGGAAACCCAAACCTGCCCTCCTATTCTCAGGATAATCTTTGTTTCTCTGATGGTAGGGTCTGGTGACACATTTTGATTTAGAGTAATATGACGCATTATGTTTATCTATATCAGAATGACTTACCTCCACAAGCTTGAACAATTTATCAACACGATCCAGATTCACGTTCTGGATGGGAAAGTCCTCATCAGAAAATAGTTTATCAGATCCATGCATTTTATAAACTATGACGTTTGGATCATTGTTTAAACTATCTTCCGTGTTTCAACATCAGATTCAGACTTGTCAGATTCACGTTTTAAGACATTTTCGACCACTGTTTTAACCACCTCAGAGTCACATTCAGTTTCAGATGTTGTGTAAGTTACGTCGATGTTTGTAGGCAGCTCATTTGATTGTTCAGTTTTCAGTTTTAGATTGAGCGCCTTTTCCACCCCTGATGGTTTTTTACAGGCATAACTATTCCACATAGGGGGTGGAACACGATCGTAACTTGCACTCTTGTTTTCAGCTTTTTTAGATTCTTCTTTATTTTCCATTATTGGTAAAATGTGATCAATGACGTAAGAGCTTGTTGAATAACTGATTAACAACTTGTTAACCCATTCAGTTTCTATTCTTACCTTCTCAAGCTCACTCTTTAGCTCAGCGATAGTATTTAAGTGAATATTAGTGGCCATTTGCTTGTCCATTATTGTCGCTTTGAGCATAGAAGGAGTTCCATCATTTTCTCTGAGTGCTTTTTCATACTGTTTAACAATTTTGCTTAATTTGTCGTAAGCTTCTTTAGTTGATTTAAAATCACTCGACAAATTGTATGTTAAACTTTTGAGCTTAGTATATCGTGTCTTTTACAACACATTCATTGCATGGCTCAGCACATTTTAAACATGGTTTTTCTACCACAAATTCACATTTAAACTCATTTACCCCGTTTATGTTTGCCATGCATGCTTTGTCACTCTCATCAGCCAACTTCTCCATCTTTTCATCAACTCTCTGTTCAACATCAGGCTTCTTCTGTTCATCACAGAATGATTGATGACTTGGTCCAAAGTAACCTGCAAAAGTTTTCAAGATATCATTAGGCAGGAGGTGTTTAAAAGCCCTGTTTAAAAGTTCCTCCTCTTCTGACGATGTATGATAAAACTCTTCTTCAGGTGCCTCGTCAAAAGATGCCTCAGATTCTTCTTCAGGTTCTTCGATTATCTGAGCAATCAATGCCAAACTCTCATTCTTGGAAATATATTTGTTCCAGTTAAAGCCCTCATCTTCGTGAGTAACCACCAACGCTTTGTCTTTGGCTTCTGGCTATCTATCTTCGATCTGCACCATTCGAGTTCTTGGTTGGGGATTGTGGTAGATAGCCTTCTTGTAGTAGTCATCGGCAAATGGGTTCTGATTACCCTGAGCTTCTCTGTTCGGGCATTCACGTTTAAAATGTCCCTTTTCCCGACACTTAAAACAAGTAACTTTGGACTTGTCGAATCCAATTTTTCCATCCAAACCTCCCATGTTCTCTTTCCCCGTGATTTCCATAAAGCGTTGTGCGCGTCGAACAATAGATGCCATACACCATTTGATGTTGATCAACTCCATCTCTACCAGATTAATCTGATCATAGTCCTCTTTGGTCATTTCAGTATTTCCAATCTTTCCTGCTACAAGACTGTCATAAGATTCGAGAACCGATGCTAATAGTGACATATGCTGCTTAGCGATTTTCTCATCAAAGTTTTGTGCATTCTGGAAATCGACAGCGACATTGCACTGTAGTACCCTTTGAGTAGGATTTGATTGACTATTCTAATTGAGTTGGGGATTGCTCGATCCATGTGATGACTGTGGGCTTTGAGGCATGTTCGAATTGACCGTTGCAAATGATTGAAAGCTACTGTTTTGATTTGACAGTGGGCTCGGTGTGCTGTAAGTGTTAAAGGTAGTCTGGATCTTTGGAGATTGAATTTGAGCACTAGAACTATTCTTGAAATAAAGATTGACGTCTTGTTGCATTTGAGCGCCTTTATTTTTCACCACCTTTTGCATTTCTAGTTCATGTCCCTCCAATCTTTCGATGAATTGTGGTAATGAGAAATTACCATATTCAGTTCCATTCTTCAAAATGGTCAAATAAGTAGACCATTTGCCTTGTGGCAAGGAATCAGCCAGTTTATCAACAAGTTCTTCGTTCGTCTTTATGATTCCCATTCCTGTCACACCATGGATTTCCTATCCAAATCCATACACCAGTGGGCCCTGGTGGGGAGTATCGTGACGTCAGTTGGTAATCATCATAGTCAATTTAACACGGCACAGTGGAAATCTTGGAGTAAAATTACTATTACTAACCGAATGTTCAAAAATACAAAATAATATACAGGCTCGTAATAGAAGATCCACAGGCGGATCGTAAATTGTACATGGAAAGAATACAAAACAGACTTTGGGCAAATTTAGGATTTGCAAGATCCTCTATCACTACCGAGCACTTCCGACCTATTTTCCTATTGTACCTGCAGATTAGTCTTTTGAAATACGTCAGCTTTCGCTGGCAAATACACCCAACTGACTCATTTTGAAAACATTTCGAAAATGTTTTAAGTGCATATCAGCACAAAAATCTTTTTATAACTTGGGTTAATTGACCTTCCAACCTTGTAACAGATTCACATGTTTGTCATACATACGGGGCTGGGCACGAAAACCGAGACACAATTAACGTACACAGCACTTTGGACTCACGAAGGAGTCAATTCCTCCCAACCTTGTGGGAATGCATAATTCAGCGTCTATCGGGTGTATGCCTACACCCGCGCTAAGGTCGTGGCCATTTTGATTGTAATGAGCCAAGGATATCCAGGACACGGTAGTTAACCCCTGATGTTTAAATTATCAAACAAAACTGATTAAACAGAATATACGGATTGATTATCTCCGAACCGGCGTTCGATTGAATCCCATTTCCGACCAAGTGATAATAATTTACCGTAACCCAAGCCCGTATAGGGGAAATAAGTCGAGAGTATTTACCTGAGCTAGTCTTCTTTAATTTTTAATAACTCAGCCGTACACAAAAAGGACTAAATGCAGATAGCATTTACCGGCAAGTCTTTAGTCTGGATTATGGCATAAACTAACCAATTAAATACTAACGGTCTTATTTAAGTCATAGACTTAGACCGACTAGCGTACTTGATCAAAACGTATGACACTAGATTAAACGATGATTGGATAGAATGTAGTTTAATCCCAACAAGTACCTTGACTTGTTTAATATGGGTGAACTATTCACATTCTGGATTTTGAGACTTAAATGACAAGGTTAAACCCGTTTCGGTTAACTTTCGTAAAATAGTTACATATACGTAACCGTGCGCATATTAGCGATATCGGGTAACCGGATAAGTCATGCATAAGTTCTATATGCCATTATACTTTAAATAAGTTAAGATATTAGTAGGATATCAATTTGTATGCCCGTTAAGGTTTTAAAACAAAATTATGCCTCATAAGGGCATTTTGGTAATTTCATACCATATAAAAGGAACTTGAATATAATTTATTGTTATGATTATAATTATTCTGAAAAAACTACTTTATTTATGATATAATATCAGTAGGATATCAATTATATGTGTATTTTACCTTTTATGACCAAACCATGCACCGAGGGGCATTTTGGTCATTTTACACATAGTTTATAAATTATTTTGGATTATGAGTTTATAACATGTACCTCCTGTAAATATGTTTAAAATAAGTTTTAAAATTAGTAGGTATCAGGTCTTGGTCAATAGTATGGTTTAAAACCATACTATGCGCCGACACGACGCTTATGTCGTAAAATGATGTTTCTATGCGATGTTTATGAAAACTTATGTTAAGGTCAGATTAAAATATCTTAGATATGTTATTTAATATAACATATCAGTAGGTAAAAGATTTACCTTGAAAAGATTGATTAAAACTAGTTTATGAGCCACAAGGGCTAAAATCGCCATTTATCGACATAGTTAAGGACTTGCTTGTAAACTTAGTTTATAACTTGGTTTAACATCCCAAATAATCCTACTCATAATACTACATAAGTAGAAAACTCATTTTCAAGCTCATTACCATTTAAAACCTTGTTTTATGCAAAAAGGGCATTTTGGTCAAAGATGACATAATTATGGAACTTGCGCATAAACTTGGATTCTGATTATGATCATATAATATAACCTCAGAGGGTTATGCTACATTATATTACGATCATAATGCAACTTTAGATCAGTAAGTAACTAATCTAAATCGGGTCAGAATCCAAAGTCAAAGCAGAAGTCAAACTTCACGACTTTTGGTTGCGAACCGATCCTAGAACTGATATTGACGAGCCGAACATGTTCTCACATGTACTAATAATTATTACCAACTTGTTTAAGTGTCAAAACAGGTTTCATAACATATATAAGATCAATTTATGATTTTTCCGAAAAATGGCCTGTTTGACTTTTTATTTTCATAACTTTGACCCGTCAATTGGTCTAGCAAACGTGATCTTCAGGATGTGCCCTTTATAGGGATTAACACCTACCTTATTACGATCACTTAGCCATGTTCATTTCGAACAATGGCCGGACCATAATGGTCTTAACCGAAAGTCAAAGCGTTTGTCGTAAAACGCTTGACTTTTGGCTATAAAAGCCGATAAATGAAAATGCAAGAGCAAGGAACACTTACAAGAGGTTCCTACAATGCAAGAGAACTAAGTTGGATGCTCCTTTCAACTAGGAACTTCCAGAGGAGGGAGAAGAGTTACGATTTAGAAAGGTGCAAGTTCAAATGGTGAACTTGATCACCTATTGATAGTTGTAGAACTCAAAGGAGGTGAAGCCAGGTGTTTAGGGGTGTAAGAAGAAGCTTACAAGTGTCCCAAAACGTGGCATAGTAGTTTAAAGAAGCCATGGTTTCGAATTAATGGTTTTGGAGTTTTGCTTGGAGACCAAACAAATTTTCTGCAGCAGAGGGCTTCTCGCCCCCGCGAGAGACACAGGCCTGGTCTCTCGCAGCCCGCGACCGCCACAAGGCCACTTTCAAAGTTTGACACTTTAGCCCCTTAACTTTAAAAAGCTTCTAAAAACCTTTTTAAACACCTTTTTGGCACTTTTAGCCCTCCGTAACCAATACTTGGCATACCCGGGATTATGCCCAGACATTGTCGAGCTCTCGGTTTGTTAAAAGGTCACTAACATGTATAAATTAACATGTTGACGCTTTTAATCCCTCCATCATCCAACTTTCACATATTTACAAAATTGAACTCTCTCATCCAACAAATGGCACGTATGAGAGTTTAGGATTTCACAAAGAATCACTCAGAGGCTTATGATAAGCACATTGATCCCGATGTCACTCAGAGGCTGGGTATGTTGACATATCAGTCACTCAGAGGCCAAATTTCAAGCATGTTGACGTATCAGTCACTCAGAGGCTAATGATTTAAGCATGTTGACATATCAGTCACTCAGAGGCTGTTATTTATGCATGTTGACATCGGATCATCACTCAGAGGCTCAGATTGAGCATGTTGATGCCTTTAGTACTTATTGGTCTTTAACAGACTATAAAAATACAACACATGTCACTATACTATTGGAAACAATTTTACAGGGTGTTACAATTCGCTTTATTTGCACAACAAGATGACAGTAATTTTCAATTAGCTGCTTTACCGTCTCTCCTTTGATCAACGTAAAGATGTCAAATTCTTTACTCAACAACGCCCTTTTGCTCTTTCGCAATTATGCACTACCTTGGAACTTCAGTCGAAGAGTATTCCACAATGACTATGCGTCATCATCATGTTGGAATAGCGCTGATATGTCCTCTTTGATGGATTGTTGGAGAATGTTCATCATTTTCTTCTCATTAATAAACTTCTCTCTTTCCAAATCAGAAAGTTGAGCCAATGTCTTTCGAGGCCGTTTTCACCAACGAGAGACTGATAATTTTTTCGATAGCAAACCAACAGGTAAAATGATTTGCCTGAACCCAATTCATGAAACGTTCGCTCCAACTATCGAAGTCTTCGAGGTTCATCAACTTTGGCGGTTTCTTCATAGTACCCATTTCGTTTTCGAGGTTCATGTTTTATGCTGTAGTTGTCGTAACCGCTGATGTAGCAAATGCGTTATAAAATTCTTCTACCATTTTTCTGTAAAAATTTAAAAACACACTTTCCGAAAAAACTGATTAGTACGAAAAAATTTCTCTGTGCAGATAACAAACAGTTCGTGCGACCAAGATTTGTGCAAATGAGCTGATTCGTACGGAGAAAGTATTCGTACGAACAAACTGTTCGTACGAATAACAATCTGGTTCATATGAGTAAGTCTCTCGTACGAGTGGTTACTTCGTGCGAATCACAGTTTCAATTTTAACTTGTAAATTTTAAGGACTTCTGATTTCTCGTTCGTACGAATGAATTAACTTGTATGATCAGTCGTTCGTGTGAGTGATCTCTCTACCTGTACGAAACAACTAAGGTCAACAAACGGATGAATTTTACCAATTTTGATATGATTAAGCTCGATTTTAGATCTGAAGTTGTTAAGGATTGATTAGAATAGAAATTAACGTGATATCCTAGAATCCTAGTCTAATTTGTCCATAATTTCATCCAATTCGTAGATCAGTTTAGGAAAGTGTAAAAGTAGAAAGCTGCAACAGTGAATCTAAATCTGAAACAGTTGGTAGCCTGAAGAAACTTGACGTTTGTCAGCATATCAGACCTCAAGGCTCTGATACCACTTGTGAATGGAGGATCGGCTCCTCCGATGAGCAACCGGTCGACCTAACTCAACTAGCAGAAGCGGAATTCATTGCTAGAGAGGATGACAAACGAACAAGTGAGATCTACTATTTAACTTCTTTGAATGTATTGATTGACGTGCAAAGTACAACGCAAGTAAACAATTCAGCAGGGCTTCGCCGTACCAACTGGATTAACACTCGCTAGCTCTAACACAACACTCCTCTATTTATAGGTCGACATGACTCGCACTGGAGTGTGTGAAACAGAGACTGTGACTCATGCGAGTGGATGCCTCGTACGAGTCAAGTATCTTACTCGTACGAGTCTGTTACAAAATATATAAAACAAACAATAACATTTATAATCTGACGTTTAAGCCCTATATACAATAATGACATATTCTAGACATAGGCAATAGACATAATCACCAACAATAATACTCATTGCGTTTTGTACTTTTGCATAGGTCAAACACCATCTCGACCGTAACCACAGGTGAGAATCACCTATGCCTACGTAAACCACCCCACAAACTCCGACCACATAACCAAGCACCACCGCACCGTTCAGCACCACCCTTCTCGTTTGTTTAAAGTTTATGGCTGTGTGGTTGCGTCAAAGAAAGTGAACCAGATTTATATGTGATTGTTATTTTTCATAAGAGATAAAATGAAGATTAGAGACAGAGTGTGAGTTCAAAAGAATAGAGGTGGCTGCTAAAAATGTTAAAGGTTTGGGTTGTTTTTGTTGGTAGTGTGTGCGGCTGCTTTGATGCAGTAAATCTAGGGTTTTTAAATTTTAATATTTTATTGCATTTTAAATACTTTTTCATTGCTTTGTAAATACATACAAAAATAATAGTCAGACTTCATAAGAGGATTACAAAGGATGTTTGTGTGTTTTTTTTTTCAAATTATTATTATATAATTTAACAACTTATTAGTTACAATGAAAACTAAGTTGACTTATTGGTGACTCAGAAATCATATCTACCGATATGAAATGAATGAAACATATCATGATGTATAAAATACATTAAATATTGATCTTTTTATTTGTTAAATACCCCTATTATATAAAAGATAAGAAAATAGAAATACATTATTCCTTATATTAATTTATTTTGTAACCTTTACAATAGCGTTTTCTTTTATTTATTTTCTTTAAATAGTTGAATAGGATCGTTGAAAATAGAGTTCTATTTTAAAAATATGAAAATTATTTTGTATAGTCGTGATGAACTGAAGTGATTTTGACCGAACAACAATCGGTACAGTTATTTCTATTATTGAAACTGATACCAATATATGGCTATTGCGAAGTAAATAAACGTTTTTGATTGATGTAAGGTACATGTTTATCTCCATTTGGGTCGAGTACCGTGCTGAAGCAAACTAATGGTGTCTGGACGATAGTACCGGTGACAGTATGGTAACGGTGTTGTAACTCACTGAACTGATATCGATCGAAAGCCATCGTGAAGCGCGGTATATTCCACTAGTTGTTATACTTGTCTTCTTCATACGTACTTATTTTATTGCGTTTTTTATATACACTTTTTCATTGCGTATTGTGAATATACAATGAATTGTGTTGTTTGTATATATATTTCGTTGTTTGTGTACATATTTTTTCATTGTATGAATTGCGATTATACTATATTTAGTTTCTAGTTGATTTGTGTATATGTTTTAAAATTATGTTTTATCTTAGAATTTCGTTTGAGAAAAAAAAAACACAATTTTTTTGTGTTTTTGGTCCATTGCAAAACACATTCTTTTGTGGTTTTGGTCAATTGGTCAAATACGTTTTAGGAAAAACGCATTTTTTGTGTTTTTTTGTCTATTGCGTTTTATGAAAACATATTTTTTTGTGTTCTTGGTCAACTGCGTTTTAGAATAAATATTTTCTTTTGTGTTTTTTATCCATTGCGTTTTAAAAGACCACTTTCTTTTGTGTTTATAGTTCATTGTGTTTTAATTTATTGCGTTTTAGAAAAAAAAACACTTTCTTTTGTTTTTTTGTTCATTGCATTTTAGAAAGAACACATTTTTTTGTGCTTTTGATCCATGGCGTTTTAGAAAAAAAAATTTCTTTGTGTTTTTTGTCTATTGCGTTTTACACATCTGAGTTATCTAAAAGTGTAACAATAGTGTGCTCGTTTTAAAGATAAAAACGTTCGTTTTTATTGTGCAATTTTTATAAAAAATAATGTCGTATGAAAATGTTATTAACATTTTAAAAACGAGAGGGAATTGAAGGAGAAAAAAACTATTAACTTTGATGAACTAATACCCTCAGAAATCTCATGTGCCTCCTTGTTTTTGTTCAATTCTATCCATTTAATCCAAACCCTTGATTACTTAATTGATGGTTAAGATTACTTTCTATTCCTACTACCTAAACGAACTTGCTAGTATATTCTAACCCTTAATTTTATTTATCATATAATAAGATGTCTTTTGGTTTGTAACAAACCGAATCCTAAAAATACAGGTCATACTATTCTCATATTTTTTTCACTTTGTCGTTTTATATATATTTACGTATATATAGAAAGGAAAGATAGAATAGATATATATTGTAAATAATAACTCTCAAAATATATTTTATTTTAAAATAAGAAAAGTGAAAGAAGGTGAAAAGAGCCGAATGTCTAGAAATTAACATTGTCGATTTGGTGGGTTTAATGTGTTAATGAAAAGAGCCGAATGTCTAGAAATTAAAATTGTCGATTTGGTTGTTTGATTTGATTTGCATATCAGATTTTGTTATTTATACACTAGTGTGCTGTTTATGGTAAAAGAGCCTATAACATTCTCTCTCTTTCTTTTTTGAGTAAACTATCAAAATAGTTTACTAGTTTTGATATTTTTGTTACTTTAGTCTACAATTTAAAGTTGAGTTAAATGCTTGGTTGGTCCTTGTGGTTTGCAAATCTTGCAGACTTGGTCCCAGTGGTTCACTAATTACACACTTGGTTCCAGTAGTTGCAAATTTTGCACTCGGGTGGTCCTTACCACTAACCTTTATTAGATTTCTCAGTTAAGTATATGCAAAATTACTATATTACCATTGAAATAATAAAAATAAAAAAATATAAAAAAGAGGGGCCCACTACTTATCTTCTTCCTCACTCCATCTATCTCTTTCAAAAACTCAGCCACCACCTCTCCTTCACAAACCTGCAACCTCCACCTCCACCTTAAACCCACCACCACCTCCACTATCAACTGACCACCACCACTGCAACAATCACCGGAAAGCCTTAAAAACCCGTGCGACCATTACTTCTTTGGAGCTTGGAGTTCGTTTGTTTCAGACAGCCAAGAAGATGGAGATGATTGGAGATGGATATCTATGGATTGCAACTAATGCAATCACTGATCTTTTTCATTCCGTAAATTCCACAGTGATTTCTTCATTGAAAGGTATGGTTGGAGTCAAAAGTTACTCCTGAAAACACTCTGGAATTTCTACATTTCAGAAAAAGATTTAGGCAAAAGTTTCATTTGGATTACCCGGAAGACGAGCAGGATGAACCTGGAATCTTTGCAGTGCAAGGATATAACACCATGAAAAGGGTGGGAAAAGCCTCACCAGAAAAGTTTAATGAATTGAAAACAGTATTGACGAACACAGTAGATATTGTTAATGTGAATGGAAAGGGGTATCACAGCGTGTACTGGACAGAAGGATCATGGTTTTCTGAGATGGCTGAAAGCGAGATCAATGGAGCATTAATATTTGTATTCACATCTTTAGTTTCAAACAATCGTGTCCAATCATCTCCATCTTCTTGGCTGTCTGAAACAAACGAACTCCAAGCTCCAAAGAAGTAATGGTC
This sequence comes from Scalesia atractyloides, assembly GCA_947069175.1. Lineage (NCBI taxonomy): Eukaryota > Viridiplantae > Streptophyta > Magnoliopsida > Asterales > Asteraceae > Scalesia > Scalesia atractyloides. Next base: position 36,820,732 of record CAMTDV010000008.1, on the reverse strand, counting down.
GCACAGTTTTTAAGGTTTTCCGGTGATTGTTGCAGTGGTGGTGGTCAGTTGACGGTGGAGGTGGTGGTGGGTTTAAGGTGGAGGTGGAGGTTGCAGGTTTGTGAAGGAGAGGTGGTGGCTGAGTTTTTGAAAGAGAGAGATGGAGTGAGGAAGAAGATGAGTAGTGGGCCCCCCTTTTTTATATTTTTATATTTTTATTATTTCAAGGGTAATATAGTAATTTTGCATATACTTAACTGAGAAATCTAACAAAGGTTAGTGGTAAGGACCACCCGAGTGCAAAATTTGAAACTACTGGAACCAAGTGTGTAATTAGTGAACCACTGGGACCAAGTCTGCAAGATTTGCAAACCACAGGGACCAACCAAGCATTTAACTAATTTAAAGTTTATTAAATATGAGTTTATTGGTTTCAATTTTGTTGTTATTTTTATCCAAAAATAAAATCTGGTCTGCTTTTTCAGTTAACATCCAGCTTTTCTGTCTTTTCCTTTTAACGAAAGACAAAACGATCAGATTTTTTTAATTTGTTATAATAAAATGTTAAAATACCATTTTTTTCTTCATTAAAAGAGAGAAAAAAAAAGCTAGATGTTAACTAAGATGATGACCAAAATTTTGATTTTTGGATGAAAATGACAATAAATTGAAACCAAATGGACTCAGATTCAAAATGTTTGAATTTTGGACTAAAGTGACAAAAGTGACAAAACCTCAGGTACTATTTTGATAGTTTACTCTTTTTTTTATTTGTATAAAACAAACTTTTTTTTGGTAACCTATCATTTTAATTATTAAAACAAGGATGGTTGATGTGTAACGTGTTTAACCCTAAATCCTTTGTCAAAAACGATAACTATAACACAATTACTTAAAACCTAGTCACTTAAATACGATCTGTTTAAATTGTTTATTTAAACATGTCGTGATGGATAATAATTAAGTTGTATACTTATTAATCAAGTGGAGGGTTGTAATTAATGGGTTAAACAGATTAGCTGCACAACAGATGTAATTAAATACGTTAAACAAATCAACTAGAACACAACTCGTTTAACAAATCAACCTGAACACGGCCTACTTATCAACTGGGTTCGATATGGCAATCCAAAACTTAATACTTTTTTAGTTTTCCTATTTTCGGTGGTTTCCAAATTTTACAGATTGTATTCTCACTATTATAACCTATTTTAAAAGCCGTTAAAAATACACTATTTTAGAACATAGAGAGACCGATTTAAAACGGATAATAACTATTTTTTTTAATTCACGAAGCCGAAAACTAAAACCTTTCAAGAACACACTCTATTATCGTAGTTTTGTTAAAGTTATTTTGCTATTAATAATCTTTAAATAAATATAAACAAAAACTTTTATTAAAGTTTTTGAAATCCAAAAAATGCGATATGGTATCTTTTGTAGAAAAAATGGGTTCTATGTATGAACAAAGACTCTATAGAATTTCTATTTCCTTCCAATGCAATCCATCAAACTTTTCCCCAAACAACCCCAATTAAATACCCCTACGTATCTTAATTATTAATCTTCATCCGCAAAGAAAACGAGTTTCTTATATTCTCACACTGGGTTATAATTCCGTTTATTATACGAGTTAAATAAATGTATTTATATACTAAATAATAAAATAATATATCTTTAAAAATCTCTTTTATTGTTGAGTTGAATAAATATAATTTTATATATTAAATAATAAAAAGTTATATCTATAATAACCATATGTATTGTACGGGTTGAATAAATGCAATTTTATATACCAAATAATAACAAAAGTTATATCTTTAAACCATGTGTATTATACGGGTTAAATAAATGTAATATTGTTACCAAATATTAAAATTATATCTTAAAAAAATCCCGTGTAGTACAAGGGTTGAATAAATATGATTTTATATACCAAATAAAAATATATTAAAAAACTAACGGATATACTCAGTACGCGATAGATATAGTGATTGCGGAGATGATTATGAAAAGAAGATACAGTGGTCAAACATGTTATTTAAGAAGCAAATAAGCAGCCATTTGAGTAAGAAAATATAAATTATATTTAAAAAATCCGTAATAAATCTAATTTTATATATAAAGTAATATTAAAAGTAATTAACAATTTAAATTTAAGGATAATATTTTATTAGAAAAAAATAGAAGGACTCTATTCAACATTTAAAGTAGGATAAAATTTAATATTAATTTTTAAATACTTGGAAGGTTGTATGATGATAATCAGTTAACTGTATTATAATGTCATATGTTTTTAGTTATATATTTTTTGAATTATTTTAAAAAAGTTAAGACTTTGTTATTGTTGTTAGTAAAATCAATGATTTTATTTGTAATTTTTGTTTGGTATCATTTTATTAAAAAATGCATAATTCATATTATACATATAATTATATTATGTGTGAAGTTATCGATGGCATCCAAAATGTTTTTTTTAATTTTATATCTAGTATTATATATACTATGGTAAAATAAAGTTTATTAAAGACAATTACATCATTGTAAAGAATAAGAGTAAATTTGTATATTACAATAAAAAGTAGGTGTTTGTAAAAATGAAGTAATAATTTGAGTAAAATGAAACTAAAAAATGTAGTTGTTACATCACACGTTAGGTAATTGATGTACCAAAAGCAGTTTAATAAAAATAAATGAATTAACCTAAATCTCGACTCAAAGTAATACTTTAGACTCCTAAAATCGACTAAAACTACTAACCGGCACGTGCATTGATCAATTGTAGTAAAACTTAAGCAAGTCCGGATATCGAACCCATGAGACTCTCTAATTCCGTTAACGACCCTATTTAAACTTTACTGACACAACTTAAATTATTTTATATTTTTTTTGAAGGGGGTCGGGGGTTACTAAAAATCCTAAAATTATAATTAACCTAAAATTAACTTAATTAAGACGACTTAAAACGGAATTTTAAAACGAAGATTTAATTCAATGATATTGGAATGACTACCTAGGTTAGAATCCTTATTTATGTCGTATGATTTTTAGTTGAATAATAATGTGATAGGAACCGGGATCTTGAAGTACTAAATCCTAAGGAATACCTAACAAGACTCTCGACCCTTCTCAGGAAGACACCTATGATATTCTAAAGATAGTTATGTTCACCGGTTTATAAGATTTTCTTTAGGTTATCTAATAAATACTAAAGTGCCTAAAATAACAAACTACATCTCAATAGAAAGCTTAGAGTAACTAGGGTTCTTGATTTGGTTTAACCGACACTAATATGACAAGTAAACTAAAACCGGGTCTCTCTCAAAACCTAATCCTAGTAATTCACCTATTTAAACCAGTTAATAAACTATTATTTCTCCATAATTAAGTTTAGTATAATGTTGAGATTTAATTATATTTTTCACTTAATTGTTCCTAGGGTTTATTGGCCAATTTACCGAAAGATTACTCAACCCGTTAAGACTCGACAATCAACATAAACCTATTATTTGAAAGACATTCAACTAGATCTATGTGAAACAATTAAACAGTCAATAATCAATTCATAACATGCAAATACACCAAATCAATTTACCAAAGTTTACTACTTTAGTAAAAATCCCATAAACACATAATTAATTTAATAAAAATCCAAACTTTAATAATAATCATCAAAACCTAGGTAGTAATAAGAAATCTAGCCAAGAATCATTGTCTTAAACATAAATAAATTAGGTTTAAAAACTGAATTCATCGAATAAGAACAAGAAAACTAAATAATGGAAAAATCGGTAAACAAAACCTGGAATTTCTCGATCTATACGCTTCCTGCTTCAACTCCAATGATTCCCGAGCAATCTCTACTTCAAAAACGAGCAAAAGATCTCTAGAAAATCACCTCTAAGCATCCAAAATCGTCTATGTATTGATATTAGAGTTAAACTCTAATATATATAATCTTCCTCAATCAAAGCTGCTTCCTTCACGATTCTTTCTGATAAAATCATCCTCTCGCTGGCCGCGAGAGGCATACAACACCCTGTCGCGCCCCGCAACGGTGTTAAACTTCTCTTCGGACTCTTTCTTTTCTCGCCACCCGCGAGAGGATTATCTTGATGCGGTCGCAGGCCGCTAGAGGCCTTATTTTCCCATTTTCTTTCGATTCGCTTCTTCTCTCGACTTCCAGTTACGATCCGGCTTGGTTTCTTCAACATTTTAACTCGTTTTCTCCTCTTTTCAGATATTTTCACGAACCAAGACCTGCGAAACATAATTGGATTAAAAGTAGATAAATTCTTATAAATCTGAAACGAACTTTAACGAAACTTATACAAACTATACACGATAAATAGATGTATTATTCAAATACATCAAATATCCCCACACTTACTCGTTTTTCGTCCTCAAAAATCAATTATGTAAACGAAATCATAGCTAAGTAAATATTTGATTTCCAAAAATAAGATTGTTTTATTAAGGTTGAAACTTGTGTTAACCGCGATTGCAAATATATATATATATATATATATATATATATATATATATATATATATATATATATATATCCACTTAAACACAAAACTCGGTTCAAAGCCCTTATGATGTAAATTTAGTTTAAGTTCGGTCAATCTACCTAAGATTTCACACTAGAATCCATACTACACCTAGTCCCGCCTCAAGCTTATGTAACAAAAGGAACCGTCACTAGACTAATTCCTAACCGTCATACTAAAAACAAGATAATTAAAAACCAAGTAAATTTTCTTCTTCTTTTCATTTTTTTTTCTTTTGAGCACTTGATTTCTTTTTGCATACCTTACCTAGAGGCTATCTCAACCAGAGTCACCATCCCCGAGAGCGACAACGTGGGCCTCGGCATTTAGGCAATTTATTCAACTTATCCTAGAGGAAATCTAAGTCAGAGTCACCATCCCTAACAAAGATTACATAGGCCTCGTATACTTTTTCAATCAAGCTCAATTTTTCGATTTTTTCTTTATTTTTATTACATGATTCAAAATTCTAAAGATTAACGGTATTCCTTATACTATTTTTGGCGGTCTCAGCTTTCCATTTTTCCTAGATGAGTACCCATTAGTAGACCGACATTTAAGGTATATTAATCTCAAAGGAACCTAGAACTGAATCGAGCCTACTCACATATCCCAAGCTAGACCACACCTCAACTCTTTATTAACTCATATTATCATTAGAAACCGAATAAAAACTTGACTTTTCTATCATTTTCCGTTTTTATTTTGCAAACTTCTTCTTCAAAAGACATTTTCTGATTTTTTATTTATTTTCTTTTTTTTTTCAATAAAATAACTCTAACTCTATGACTCAACTATCCCACCCCTACACTTAAATTTTGCATTGTCTATAATGCAAGGATGAGAATACTCAACTAAACTAAATAATAAAATTGAAAACTAAATATACAAGTGAAATGACTTAGCTGATATGTGAGACTGTCAATGTGCCAGTCAATTCCACATATGTCCTCCAATCCGATCACCCTCAGCAAACAATTCTTAACCCTCACACGCGATCGGAAGCGGCCAAATAAACACCAAACCTATCAACCAACACAAATAACTTCCAAACATAACATGATAAATAAATAATTGTCCAACAGAAATCAACCACAACCATCATTCAAACCATCCCAACCCACCAAATTCAAATGTTCAAAGTACACATCCAAACCACGAGAGGATGAAAACAACATAAAAACAAAATATATAAATCATAGAAGCATCACTGCCTCTGAAAACTAATCATCATCCTCCTCCTCTGACTGCTCAAAAACCTAGTATGGTTGCACGTCCTTCATACCACTTGATCCCGGCTGCCCCCAGTGCTGAAAATATGATGGAACTCCCATGTGCAAGATTTCCATCATGTACCGCATCCTATCCTCCAACCTTCGCTAATCATGTTCATGCATCCTTCCACTTTCCATCATAATTTGTTTGACCCTATCAAACTGCTCGTCAACATATCCCCTCAAATCCCCAAATCCCCAAATCCTGTCTCCATCCTGTCATACAACGAATCCAAAGTGAGTGGATCTGGACGGGGTTGTCGCAGAGGATACTGTCTGCCTGGTAGTTCCTGACGGATCACTGGTCTCTGATAGCACGGACGGACAACTGATTGCATAGATGATGCAGCCTCAGAACCAGGTGGAGGCTGAACCTGTGGACATGCCGAATAGGTTCCAAGAAATCAGTCATGAGATGACAAAATACCAGCAGCTTGTAGATCCCGCACACTCATAAAACAAGGAGACGACCCTTCTCTCATCTTATCCCTTGGGTACCTATCAAATACCCCGAGGCTCTCAGCTAACCACATAATCAATGGCCCACAGTAGACTCGAGCCCCTGGACCACCTCTCCATAGCCTCTTCGTTGACCATGCAAAAATACTAGCCAAATTTGCGGACCTTTACTCCACCATGCACATTAAACAAAACAAACTGACTTGATTGACCTTGTTGTCACCCTGCCCCCTGCCTACTAACGTAGCTGCTAGAATCTTGTGAATAAACCGATAAACTGGATCAATAATATAACTGGCCACCATGTTGTTCGAGTAAGGCGCATAAGAAATTGTACCCCAGAATCTGGCCAGCTAATCTGTCTGAACACTGTGCGGGTGCCTCCTCTTAAATACTCCCCTGAGACTTGTGGCAAACTCCTGTGACTGAACCCCCTCCATAGTATAAAACTGTGCAGCAACAGCAAATTGAGGAATGGTTATCTCATAAACATGCCTACCCAGAGCAAAGGACACAGCATCGCTCTCGCCATAGTTTCCCTGCTTGTACTCAAAAGTAGAAGGAAACTCAAGAGTAATTTCTTTGTATTGCCTCTCATTGCAGTCCAGCACCCTTCTAAACTTATCCCTAGAAGCTGCTTGACTCTGCCCCTTGAACCCAGATGGTCCAACATTTCCCAATCAATCCTTCTGTAGGGTAACAGATCTACCATTATCAAATTGGCCAGCCTCTCATTCTCATGCCAGTCTAGCTCAAACTGCAGTAGAGGACTGTCTCTCGGTCTCATACTTTGACCATGGGGAACATCGCCCCCTCTATACCTGACACTTCTCCTCTGCCCAAAGTTTGGTGGAAAAGGCTGAATATCCGTTGGGTCTCCCCGTGGTCTAGCTGCGGGACCTCTCTTCTTCTTTCTTGGTCTACTTGAACTACCTTTGCCTGACATTTGCAAAAACATTCAATTCACAAGCAAAACAGGTAGACTGTCATAAACATAAACTATTTTTGAGCAATGACCGTATAGCATTACATTCACGGTCATGACCATAAAAGACAATTTACAATAAATATAGATGCATTGTTGGGTGACCGTTAGCAAAAATTAACAATTTCATAGACCAAATCTCGCCCGAATGGAGATTGAGTACATGCGAGAGATCTTAGATTCATAAGTGCCCAATATGCTAAACATAACTCAAAAAACACCCTAAAACAACTAAACATTATACTAAATGAAATAAACTTAGACTCAATGTACACTATCTCCTCCCGACACTTTAATTGTCCTCAATTAAACACAACCCAACATTGAGTCCCAAACATAGTATAAAACTTCATATTGATGGCAGAAAAAAGGGTTAAAATTTTTGTTAAAGATTTTATGGCAAATATTACCAACCCGAATCCCCACACTCAATGTTGAAACCCTGACAAACCAATCCATCCGCAAAATATAACTATTTGAACCCAAACCATCCCAACCATAGCCGGTGTTCAGCCTCAACCTCCAAACTTAAACCAACCAAAGTTCACCCCAAATGCCCAAGGAGACTAACATGCAACCTAAACAAGACCCGACACTGAAACATATAAAGCAGCTAACTACAAATTGACCAAAATACTGAAATTAAAGTACATAACTTGCAAGAAATACATACCTCAAAGTCGATCTACATAGAAAAGCTAAGAATATGGAGTATAGCTTGCAAAACCCTTAAAAAGCTTGTATTAGTGGTGAAAGGTGGAAACTTTATCTGGGAAATCAACTAGGAATGATGTGGTGAAGTGGTGGTGGAAGAATAGGGTGAATGGAGGTGGTTGTGGGCGGTTAATGATGCTTGAAAGAGTGCAGGCCGTATGGTGAAAGTGAAGACAATTTGGTTTTTGAGTGAAGGATTTGGAAATAAGATGCAGATCAGTGTTAGAGGATCTCTGCGCCCTAGAGAGTTAAGATAGTCTCTCGCGGGCCGCGACCGTGTAAGAAAGTCTCTGGGATTAAGATCTCTCGCGGGCCGTAACTGTGTAAGGCCTATCCACTTGCAGCCAGCCAGAGGGTGTTTTCTACAGAAAGTTTCGTGGGTTTTTACCAGTTCATGCCTTAGAAAAAAATTAAGTTTAACTGAAACTTGTTAAAAAACCTTCTTAGCACCCGGTTTTGTATGAAAACCTTCTTAGCACCCGGTTTTGTATGAAAACATACCTGCAACTCCACTTCTTCGTTAGTCGTGGCTCCGTGTTGGCGATGTAATCCTGCAAAAGACTAAACGACACAAAAAACACAGAACACAAACTACGAAAACAATTATTAGCACTATAAAAACACAAAACGTAAACCACTACTAACCAATACAAACTCTACACTTGAGTTTTCAATCAAGACTCTATAGGTGGTGCGTGGTGGAACTTCGAGAGGAGTTTCCTCCATCTTGGTGGAATCTATCGGACCTCCTAAGTAATGCTTCAACCTATGGCCATTTATCTTCCAAGTGCCTCCATCGGTTCCATCTTTCAACTCAATCGTCCCATACGGAAATTCTTCGTTAACCACGTAAGGATCCGTCCACTTGGATTTGAGCTTTCCGGGGAATAATTTCAATCTTGACTTATATAAAAGCACCTTATCTCTGGCTTTAAATTCTTTCAACCCCTTCAACTTCCTATCGTGCAACACCTTTGTTTTCTCCTTAATACTTCATGATCGTTCATAGGCTGCATCTCTAAGTGCTTCCAACTCATGAATTTGGAAATAACGTTTCTTAGCTGCTTCGGTAAGGTCTAGATTTACGGTCTTAAGGGCCCCTAGTGCTTGGTGCTCGAGTTCTAGCGGAAGATGGCAAGCTTTGCCAAAGACAATCATGAACGGAGTGGTGCCTAAAGGTGTCTTATAAGCGGTTTTAAACGCCCATAATGCATCATCGAGCTTATCTGACCAATCCTTTCTACTTTTGCTACCGTCTTCTCTAAGATTCTCTCCATTCCTTGATTTGCATTCTCAACTTGACCGCTCGTTTGAGGATGATAAGCGGTGGAAAAACGATGAGTGACACCGTAACGTTATAATGCCTTTTCCATTACGAGATTACAAAAGTGGGTGCCACGGTCACTTATGATGGTTCGAGGTGTACCGAAACGAGTGAATAACTTTTTAAGGAATCTCACCACCACTCGTGTGTCATTTGTAGGTAAAGCTTGAGCTTCCATCCACTTAGAGACATAGTCGATTGCCACGAGGATGTACCGGTTCCTGCTAGAGATGGGAAAAGGTCCCATGAATTCGATTCCCCAAACATCAAATATTTCAAGAATTAGGATCGGATTTTGGGGCATCTCATCCTTAGATGAGATATTTCTGGTACGTTGGCAACGATAGCACTTCCTAACGAATTCTAACATGTCCTTAACTACCGAGGGCCAATAGAAACTTCAATCGAAAACTTTTTGGGCGGTAACGTGTGGGCATGGTGACCTCCTGTCAACCCCTCATGAACATGCCTAAGAAGTGCTATCCCCTCTTCTCGACTCACACACCTTCGAAGAATCCTATCCCCTCCTACCCTAAACAAAAATGGGTCATCCCATATATATCTCCTAACGTCCCTAAAGAATTTCTTCTTCTACTGAGTGGTCATACCCTTAAGAACTACTCCATTTGCAAGGTACTTTGCCAAATCCGAAAACCATGGCATACCTTCCTTCTCTGCTGCCACAAACTCCACCGATTCATGAGGGAATCTATCGCCTATTTCCTCCTCACGAATCTCTTCTCTATTTGGATTTTCTAGTCGTGATAGATGATCAGCGGCTACATTCTCTGCTCCCTTCTCATCCTTAATTTCTTTATCAAATTCTGAGAGTAGAAAAATCCACCAAATAAGAAGAGGCTTAGCGTTCTTCTCTGGAAGAGATAACGTAAAGCGGCATGATCGGTGAAGATGATGGTCTTGGAAAGCACGAGGTATGAACGAAACTTATCGAAGGCAAAGACTACGGCTAGGAGTTCCTTCTTGGTAGTATTATAATTCTCTTGGGTGTCATTGAGGGTTTTGCTCGCTTAATAGATAGGGTGGAAGTGTTTATCTCGTCTTTGGCCCAAAACTGCACCAACTGCATAATCGCTCACATCTCACATGAGCTCAAAAGGTAAGGTCCAGTCAGGTGATACAAGAATGGGGGCACTAGCGATTTTCTCTTTTAAGATAGAAAGGCCTTAAGGCATTCTTCGTTAAAGAAGAAAGGAACATCCTTCTCAAGGAGTCGGGTTATGGGTCATGTGATTTTGGAGAAATCCTTAATAAATCGTCTATAGAAACCAACATGACCAAAGAAACTGCGGATGGATTTCACACTTGTTGGTGGAGGAAGTCTACTAATGGTTCTATTTTTGCTCTATCTACCACTATGCCGGCTCTAGATATCTTATGGCCTAACACAACCCCCTCCGTCACCATGAAGTGACACTTCTCCCAGTTTAACATCAACTTCGTCTCCACACACCTCTTCATCATAGCTTCAAGATTACTAAGACATTGATCAAAGGAATTTTCATAAACTGAAAAATCATCCATGAAGACTTCCATCGAATTCTCGATCATATCTTGAAAGATGGCGACCATGCACCACTGAAATGTCGTTGGGGCGTTACATAATCTAAAAGGCATGTGCGGTACGCGTATGTGCCGTAAGGACATGTAAAGGTTGTCTTCTCTGATCTTTCGAGGTGATGGGGATCTGGAAGTAGCCTGAAAACCCGTCGAGGAAACAATAGACTTGTTGCCCTGCGAGATGCTCTAGCATCTGGTCGTTGAACAGAAGTGGAAAATGGTCTTTTCAGGTGGCGTCGTTTAATTTTTGGTAATCGATGCACACACGCCAGCCGGTGAGCGTACGTGATGGGATGTGTTCATTTTTTTCATTCATGACCACTGTCATTCCCCCTTTATTGGGAACAACTTGAGTTGGACTCACCCAGGAAGAGTCTGATATAGGATAGATTAGCTCAGCTTCCATCAACTTCAGAACCTCTTTCTTGACTACTTCTTGCATATTCGGATTGAGGCGTCGTTGAGGTTGTACCACTGGTTTGTAGACATCCTCCAAGAGGATCCGGTGAGTACAGAATGTTATGCTTATTCCCTTGATGTCAGATAGTTTCCACGCGATGGCTTCCTTGTTCTCTTTCAGAACAGATATCAACTTCACCTTCTCCTCTGTCGTCAATTTCGGAAGAAATTATGACGGGCAAACTCGAACTCTCTCCTAGGAAAGCATACTCTAGGTGTGAAGGAAGGACCTTAAGCTCTAAAGGTGCTGGAGTATCTATGGGCTTCCTTTCACTCGCCTCATGAATCTCACAAAAGTCTAATGCTTCAGGGACCCAAAGTGGGTCATCCTCTATGTCCTCTTCTCCAATATCCTCGTCAACTACCCCCTTATTCACTAAATCGGCTCCACTAATATAGTCGAGACAATGGTCTACGCACGAAATGAATGAATTGAGAAAATTGATGGAATGACATGGGCCACTATCATTATCTCCACCGCTAGGGTGTTGCATGGACCTAACGATTTCAAAAGTGACATTCTCATCCCCAACACGGAATGTAATATTACCATCATGGACATCGATAATTGCCTTTGCGGTACGGAGGAATGGATGACCTAGAATGATGGGCACTCTCTCATCAGCCTCCATATCTAGGATAACAAAATCAACGGGAAAAAACAAATTTATCGACCTTAACTAGCAGATTTTCTATAATTCCCGAGATACTTAACTGACCGATCGGCTAAAGACAGTGACATACGGGTGGGAGTAAGATCTCCTAAACCTAATTTCTCATAGAGCGAGAATGGCATCAAGTTAATGCTAGGACCTAAATCGGCTAATGCGTGAGCCGGAGCGATGGAACCACCAAATAAACACGGAATGGTGAAGATACCTGGATCGGTGAGTTTTTCTGGTAACTTATTTAAAACTATGGCGGAACATCCTCCAGTCAAAGGAATATTTGAGAGCTCCCCTAGCCTGTCTTTGCGTTTAATATCTTTTAAAAACTTTGCGTATTTTGGCATATGCTAGAGGGCCTCAATAAATGGAAGATTGATTTTAAGCTGGATGAACATATCGATAATGTTCCCGTATTCCTTAGCATATTTTTGTTACTTAAGGCGGGCAATGTAGGGCAATGTAACACCTCGTAAAATCATGTCCAATAATATAGTGACACGTGTCGTATTTTTTATAAGTCTACTAAAGACTAAAGGTGTCAACATGCTCAAAGTAAGTCTCTGAGTGACCTTCTGATGTCAACATGCATAAACCGAGCCTCTGAGTGACCATTAGTATCAACATGCTTAAAACTTAGCCTCTGAGTGACCATTAGTGTTTACATGCCCAACCTCAGAGTGACATCGGAGTCAACATGCTTATACTGAGCCTCTGAATGATCCTTTACAAAGTCCAAACTTTCATATGTGCCACTTGTTGGACGAGAGGGATTAATTCTGTAAATATGTAAGAGTTGAACGATGGAGGGGTTAAAAGTGTCAACATATTTATACCTCTGAGTGACCTTTTAACGAATCGAGAGCTCAATGTCCGGGCATAATCCCGGGTACGCCAAATACTGGCTATGGAGGGCTAAATATGCTATAAAGGTGTTTTAGGAGGTTTAATAAGTTGAGGGGCTAAATGTGGCAAGTTTTGAAAGTTCCTGTGAGGCGGTCGCGGGCCGCGAGAGGAAAGGACCTGGTCTCTCGCGGGACGCGAGAGGCCTGTGTCTGCAGAAAATTTGCTTGGCCTCCACACATGTTGCCAAAAACCATTTGATTTGGAACGATGGACTCCCAAACTTCTATGCCACGTTTTAGGACACTTATAAGCTCCCTCTAACACCCCCTAACACCTGGCATCACCTTCTTCAAGCTCTCCAACTGTAAATAGGTGCCAAGGTTCACCACTTGAACTTGAACCTTTCTCATTTCTCATTCTATCTCCTTCCTCTGGATGTTCCTAACTGAAAGGAACATCCAACTTATTTCTATTTCATCCTAGGAATCACTTGTAAGTGTTCCTTTCTCTTGCATTTTCGTTTATAGGCTTTTATAACCAAAAGTCAAGCGTTTTACGGAAAACGCCTTGACTTTCGGTTAAGACCATTATGGTCCAGCCATTGTTCTTAACGAACATGGCTAAGTGATCGTAATAAGGTAGGTGTTAGTCCCTATTAAGGGCACCTCCTAAAGATCACGTTTGCTAGACCAATTGCGGGTCAAAGTATAAATATTAAAAAGTCAAACAAGCCATTTTTTGGAAAATATTATAATATGAGTTTATATATGATTATGAAACATGTTTTGACACTTAAACAAGTTGGTAATAATTATTAGAACATGTGAGAATATGTTCGGCATATAAAACTTGTCCATGACTTATCCGGTTACCCAATATCGCTTATATTCGTTCGGTTAAGTATATGTAACTAGTTTACGGAAATTAACCGAAACGGGTTTAACCTTATCATTTAAGTTTAAAAATCCAGAATGCTTATGGTTTACCCATATTATACAAGTCATAGTACTTGTTGGGTTTAAACTACATTCTATCCAATCATCGCTTAATCTAGCGTATTCTACGTTTTGATCTTGTACGCTAGTCGGTCTAAATTTATGACTTAATTAAGACCATTAGCATTTAATTGGTTAGCTTATGACCATAATCCAGACTAGAGCCTTTCGATAAATGCTATCTGCAATTAGTTTATTTTGGATACGGTTGAGATATTAAATCTTGCATTTTTAAATCAAGACTAGCTCAGGTAAATACTCTCGACTTATTTTCCCTATACGGGCTTGGGTTACGGTAAATTATTACCGCTTGGTCAGAAACGGGATCATTCAAATGCTGGATTGTGGTTAGTAAATCTGCATATTCCGTTTAAGTCAGTTTTGTTTGATAACTTAAACATCGGGAGTAACGACCGTGTCCTGGATATCCTCGGCTCATTACATTAGACAATGACCACGACCAAAGCGCGGGGTGTAGGAATACACCTGACAGATGCTCAAGCTAAATTATTTTTACCCACAAAGTTGGGGATAACTCCTTCGTGAGTTCTTAAGTGGTGTGTACGTTAATCATGTCTTGGTCTCCGTACTGGGCCCTGTATGTATGGACAAACATGTGAATTCATTAACAAGGTTACAAAGTAACTTTCCTAAGTTATAAAAGATTTTGTGCCACGTGCACTTAAAAACATTTTCAAATGTTTTCAAAATGAGTCAGTTGGGTGTATTTACCAGCGAAAGCTAACGTATTTTCAAAAGACTAAGCTTGCAGCTACAATACGAAATAGGCTAGAAGCTGCTCGGTACTGATATAAGAGGATGTTGCAAATCCTTAGATCTGCCCTAAATTCTCTTATACATTTTTGTACATTATACGATTCGCATGTGGATCTTCTATTACAGGCCGTCTGTATATTATTTTTGTACTTTAAACATTTAGTTTAATAGTAATTTAACTTCAAGACTTTCGTTGTGCTGTGTTTAATTGACTATGATGATATCAACTTACGTCACGATATTCCCCACCCGGGCCCACCGGTGTTTGGCTGTAGAATACGGGGTGTGATAGGTTGGTATCAGAGCCAACGTTTGAGAGAATTAAACATTAGCCTTCTTGTGTTTAATCTCAAACTTACACAAAAGCATATTCAATAGACTTCCGAGTCTAGGCTTTAACCTAGGATTACTTATCTCATTATAAAGTTATTAGTATTGTTTTTGAATTAATTTTTAAACAGGAAAATGCCGCCAAGAGTAAGAGGAAAGGGTAAGGGACCAATGAGGGGAGGACCATCTGGACACATCCCTTCACAACCCCATCACTCGAATCCTATGAGGATTCAGGGGATTCCTGGCCCCTATCGCAACATTCACCTGCTCACACCCAAAACTCGTACCACTCATATTATTCACACCAATCACACTACTCTCATCACACTCATCATTCAAATCATGATGAGTTTAACACAAACCACTATTTCAACACACCCCCAGCTGATCAGAATCAGTTGGATCAACCCAACCCAATGGATGAGGACTCTGATCCAGAAATGCCGCCATCAGGATCACACACACATCCCATCAAGATGTCTAGCGATTCAAACTCTTACGCCGGATCGCCATATCAAGGTCCTAATGAATGGGACCAATATTGCCAATTCACCTTTTCTAACACTCCTTCCCACCACTACCCAACATTTCTGTACAAGAAGATGCTCATATGGAACCGATGGAACAATCTCAGCCGCCACCTGAGCCACCAAGGAGGAAACGTGGAGCACGTATGTCGGTACGTGCAGGTCAACGATCAGGTTCGCTGCCACCGTTACCCAACCATCCACGAGGACCCACAAATGGGTGGACCCTCCAATGCTTCACCTGTGGTGGAACCAACACCATCACCAGTGGTTCAACCACCACTAACAGGTTATAATAACTCTATCCCTACATATCCGGATACATCTGGATATGATCCTGTTAACCCATCTACGCCGGTAAATTACCAAGCATTATCGCATGACCCTTATATGCAAGCGGTCATGCATAACGCATTTTACCCGTCTCCTTTCCCACCTACTTATCCACCCACTGGATATCCAAGTTATGGGTACCACTATCCTGTTATGCCATAACCACAACCTCCGCTGCCACTTGAGGCCATCAATGAGGCCTTAGAATGAATGAAGGAAATGCAACAACAAGCGGAGAAGACGGAGAAGAAGACGAATAAGTTCTTCAAAAAACTCTCCAAGTTGGTTAAGGGAAAGAAGGACGAGTGAAGTCTCTTCTAATAATATATGTTAGTCCCTGTGAGGACATTGTTATTTCTTTAGTCCCTGCGTGGACATTTTTATTTCTTTTAAGTCCTTGCATGGACAGTTTGTTTCATTTATTTATTTCTAGTATTGTAACTTTTTATTGGCATTTAATGAAATATTTTGGAATTATATATTTTTATATTATGTATTCATCCTCTTCAAGCGAACGTATCGATTTTACTCAAAATTTATGTTCTGCTATATAATTCCAAAAAGGTCTTAATGGTTTTGATTAGCCAAGTGGCACAGACCACATTAATTAGCCATCTTATAATTGATAGTTAAGGATGCCATGATAGTTAAGGGGAGTTATCCTTCTATCTAGAGGTGGTGGACTATGTTCAAGCCTCCAAGTCGTTAAGGTCAATGCGACCGTGACTATTAACCAACCATTAAGATGCTCTTATGTTAACATTCAGGAATGTTCATACTCCTGGTAGTGTGACTTGAGGAACCACACTAACTGACTAGGTGAGGGACTACGTCCTAAAATCTATTATATAGCCTATATGATCAATATGATCCCGACTAATATCATCAGTGTGATGATAATATTTTATGTCCTTTAGTGACAGGCCAACGTGCCATATTTTATGTCCATTAGTGACAGGCCAATTTGCCATACCTATATGTCCATTAGTGACAGGCCAACGTGCCATATTTTATGTCCATTAGTGACAGGCTAACGTGCCATACCTATATGTCCACTAGTGACAAGCCAACGTGCCATATTTTATGATCATTAGTGACAGGCCAACGTGCCATACCTATATGTCCATTAGTGACAGGCCTATGAGCCATGTTTTAACGTCCTTCGTGACAAGCCTATGAGTTACATATAATTGTCTAATGACAATGACAGTTGTGACATTACGATCCACTGTCTAATAATATATGGACTACGTCCAAATTGTAATTTACCTCTGATGGTCCTTTTGAGACCTTGGCCAAATATAGATAACATAAATTTAATGTTAGGTCTAAGAGTTGTGATTATATTCACACTAGTTTGATTAGGTGATGGATTTGTATATCCAAATTTTAAAGCCAATATGGTTATTAATGCCATGGCTAAGAGAAGTATAATTTGGTGTTTAGAACCAAAGCTTCAAAAATGGCAAACTCAGACGAGGCGCAAAGTAGTCACCCAGAGATTAACTCTAACAACGCCGAAAATATAGCCATTGATAATGATGATTTCCAAGCTCGCATTGATGTAGCTGTGGGAAAAGCCATGGAAAAAGCCATGGAGAAATTTAAAGAAATGAGCGCTACTCACTCCAAACCCGTATCAATTCCACCATCCTCAGCTCATAAAGAGAGCTCTGTTCACTCTTCAAATGCGAAGAGTGAACCAAGAAAATTAGAATTTAATGATAGGTCCCGTTCTTCTAAAGACGAATGTACCTACAAATATTTCGTCTCCTGTAAGCCCCAAGATTTCAAGGGAGAGAAGGGAGCAGTAGAAGCCTTGAAATGGCTTGACAAAATGGAGACGATTGTAGATATCAGCGGTTGTGCTGATAAATATGTGGTAAAGTATGTATCACAGTCCTTCCAGTGTGATGCCCTGATTTGGTGGAAGGCAATGATCCAATCTCTAGGTAAGGTACACCTGTACAACTTGGATGGTCAAAGTTTGTTGACGTAGTCAAGGAAACTTACTGCCCACCTCATGTAGTGGAGAAGATAGAGTCAGACTTTCTGACTCTCACAATGAAAAATCTAGACTATAGGAAATACGTTTCTGACTTCAACTCCCTGTCTAGATTAGTTTCCTACCTAATCACCCCTGAATCCAAACGCATTGGGCATTTCATTAATGGGTTAGCGCTCGAGATCAAGGGCATGGTAAAGGCTGCTTAGCCTAGTACCTATAGGTTTGCTGTTGACCTATCTCTCTCTCTCACCCTTGATTTGGTGAGGCAAAAGTCAATTAGAGCTGAGACTGACGGGAAAAGGAAGAGAGAGGATGGTAACTCCCAAAGATTTAATAAGATGAACAAGGGGAGATTTGGGTTCAGAAGGAACCAAGATAAGTCGGGTGTAACGACGACATGTAAAAATTGCAACCGTAAGCATTGGGGATAATGTAGTATTGATCCACAAGCTAAACCATGTGGTATCTGTAAGAAAAAGGGGCATAAGACCCTAGAATGCAAGGATCTTAAGAATGTCGTCTGCAACGGCTGTAATGAAAAGGGGCATATTAAGTTTAACTGCCCTAAGAACCCCAAAAATAACGATGCAAAGCCTGGAGAGGCTAAGAAAGGGAATGCTCATGCCTTCTAGATGAATGCCAGGGAGGCCGTTAATGAAAATAATGTCATAACAGGTACATTCCTCATCAATGATGTATATGCTAGAGTTCTTTTTAATTCGGGTGCGGATAAAACTTTTGTAGACCATAAGTTTAGTAAACTATTAAACCTGCCATAAGAACTCTAGACATAACCTATGAAGTAGAACTTGCTGATGGAACTTTAGAAACAACATCTTCCATTCTGGATGGATGTGTTATATCTATTAAGAATCATTCTGTTCCTATCTCTATTTTGCCAATGACATTGGCAGGGTTCGATGTAGTCTTAGGCATGGATTGGTTATCCCATAACCAAGCCCGCATTGCCTGTGATAAGAAACTCATCGAAATTAAAACCCCATTTGTTGAATGATCACCATTCTTGTAGATTCACACTAAGGACTGCCAGACAAGGTGTCGTTATTTAAAGTATCCAAGTGTTTTGGGAAAGGTTTTGTCATTTACATGGCACAAGTAACTATCAACGACCCCAAGCCAGATATCTTAGACCTTCCAGTTATCTTGGAGTATTCCGATGTCTTTCCTGAAGAATTACCAGGTCTACCTCCAGCTAGGCAAGTGGTGTTTAGAATTGATATCCTACAAGGATCAGCACCAGTTGCTAGAGCTCCGTATCGGTTGGCACCAACGAAAATGAAGGAACTGAGAATTCAACTAGATGAACTTTTAGAGAAAGGCTTTATTCAGCCTAGTTCCTCACCTTGGGGAGCTCCCATTCTTTTCATTAAAAACAAGGATGGTTCAATGCGGTTGTGCATTGATTACCGAGAATTGAACAAGATAACGATAAAAAATCATTATTCCCTGCCCATGATCGATGATTTGTTAGATCAACTTTAAAGGGATAGTTACTTCTCTAAGATCGATTTGAGATCAGGTTACCATCAACTGAAGGTTAGAAACGAGGATGTTCCTAAGACTGCCTTCATGACTCGTTATGGTCATTATGAATTCTTGGTGATGGCTTTTGGGCTCACAAATGCACCTGCAACATTCATGGAACTCATGAATAGAGTTTGCAAATCATATTTAGATAAGTTTGTCATTGTCTTCATAGACGACATACTTATCTACTCTCATAATCAAGTTGATCACGAGAAACATCTTCGGTGCATCTTAGAATTACTAAGACAGGAGAAGCTTTATGCTGAATTCTCTAAGTGCGAATTTTGGCTTAGAGAGGTCCAATTTCTTGGACATGTTGTGAGTAAGCATGGTATCCAAGTGGATCCTGCCAAAATAGAAGCCATAATGAATTGGGAAGTACCCAAAACTCCATCGGAGATTCATAGCTTCTTAGGATTGGCTGGTACTATAGGAGGTTCATTGAACTTCTCGAGGATAGCCACTCCTTTAACTACCTTGACCTGTAAGAATGTCAAGTTTGATTGGGGTCTAAAACAACAAGAACCTTTTGAGATTCTAAAACACAAGTTGAGCAATGTTCCTGTGTTATCTCTACATGAGGGTATTGAGGACTTTGTTGTGTACTGCGATGCCTCGCACACTGGCATGGGATGTGTGCTAATGCAAAAAGGCAAAGTGATTGTTTATGCATCACGATTATTAAAGTGCAAGAAAGGAATTACACCACCCATAATTTGGAATTGGGTGCCGTTGTATTTGCACTAAATTTGTGGAGACGTTACTTATATGGCACAAAGTGTATTATAACACTGACCATAAGAGCCTCCATCATCAGTTCAATCAGAAGGAATTGAACATGCGACAACGTCGTTGGATGGAAACACTTAATGATTATGATTGCGAAATTCGCTATCATCCCGGGAAGACAAATGTCGTTGCTGATGCCTTGAGTTGCAAGGAAAGGGTTAAGCCCATTAGGAGTAACGCCAAGAGCATTGAGCTCAGAAATAGCTTGAATGAGAAGCTATTAGATGAACAAAAGCAAGCCCTGTTAGAGGCTAATATTCCTAATGAGGGATTAGGCGGAACTGTTGATCAGTTAACGCATGGAAAAGATGGAATCCTTAGATTTAATGAAAGAATCTGGGTTCCAATCTTTGGAGGACTACTTTGGAGGACTTAGAGATCTTATCCTCCAAGAAGCGTATAATTCAAGACACTCAGTTCACCCGGGTGGTGACAAAATGTATCAAGATTTAAAAAGGATTATTGGTGGATGGGTTTGAAGAAATCCATAGCCACTTATGTAGCTAAGTGTTCGACGTGTTCACAAGTTAAAGCTGAACATCAGAAACCGTAAGGACTTCTACAACAACTGGAGATTCCCACTTGGAAATGGGAAATGGTAACCATGGACTTAATCACCAGGTTACCTAAGACCAAACGTGGTAATGACACGATTTGGGTCATTGTGGACAGGCTGACTAAGTCAACACATTTCTTACCAATTAAAGAAACATATAATTCCGACAAATTGGCTATGTTGTACGTGGACAAGATTGTGTCCCTACATGGTGTGCCGATATAAATTGTATCTGATAGAGATACTAGATATACATCTCACTTTTGGAAGAGTTTCCAACAATCTTTAGGCACAAGATTAAATTTTAGTACGGCTTACCATCCACAGACTGATGAGTAGAGTGAGCGTACTATTCAGACTTTGGAAGACATGCTCAGTGCATGTGTGATTGATTTAGATGGAAGTTGGGATGACCACTTACCCCTAATAGAATTCTCCTATAATAATAGTTATTATACGAGCATCAAGAGTGCTCCTTATGAGGCCTTGTATGGGAGAAAATGTCGAACGCCCGTATGTTGGGAAGAAGTTGGGGAAGCCCAACTATCAGGACCAGAGATTGTCCCGGAAACCACGAATAAGATTGTGCAAATTCGTGACAGACTCAAAGCTGTCCGAGATAGGAAGAAGAGCTATGCTGACAAGAGGCGTAAACCTCTTAAGTTCCAAATAGGGGACAAAGTCATGCTAAAAGTATCACCTTGGAAAGGTGTAATGAGATTTGGAAGGAAGGGCAAGTTAATCCCAAGATATATTGGACCATTCGAGATAATCGAGTGCGTCGGCACTGTAGCTTATAAGCTTAAGTTTACCGAGGAGCTTAGTGGAATTCATGATGTGTTTCACATCTGTAATCTTAAGAAATGTCTAGCCGATGAGTCGCTAGCAATTTCACATCATGATGTGCAAATTGATGAAACCTGAGGTTCGTTGAAAAACCAATTTCGATCGAGGATCAACAGGTTAAGAAGCTCCGAAGGAAATTGATATCTATAGTGAAGGTTTTGGTATGCCCTACGAGGCCCCGAGTATACATGGGAGGTTGAGTCCACTATGCGACAAAAGTACCCCCATCTTTTTGAATAAAATCTTGAGGTCGAGATTTCTTTTAAGGGGGTGAGGATGTAACACCTTATAAAATACATCCAATAATATAGTGACACGTGTCGTATTTCTTTATAAGTCTACTAAAGACTAATAAGGACTAAAGGTGCCAACATGCTCAAACTAAGTCTCTGAGTGACCTTCTGATGTCAACATGTATAAACCAAGCCTCTGAGTGACCATTAGTGTCAACATGCTTAAAACTTAGCCTCTGAGTTTACATGCTTAAATTTAGCCTCTGAGTGACCATTAGTGTCAACATGCTTAAACTTGGCCTCTGAGTGACCATTAGTGTAGACATGCCGAGCCTCTGAGTGACATCGGAGTCAACATGCTTATACTGAGCCTCTGAATGATCCTTTACAAAGTCCAAACTTTCATATTTGCCACTTGTTGGACGAGAGGGATTAATTCTGTAAATATATAAGAGTTGAACGATGGAGGGGTTAAAAGTGTCAACATATTTATACCTCTGAGTGACCTTTTAACGAATCGAGAGCTCGACAATGTCTAGGCATAATCCCGGGTACACCAAATACTAGCTACAGAGGGCTAAATATGCTACAAAGGTGTTTTAGAAGGTTTAATAAGTTGAGGGGCTAAATGTGGCAAGTTTTGAAAGTTCCTATGAGGCGCTCGCGGGCCGCGAGAGGAAAGGACCTGGTCTCTCCCAGGGCGCGAGAGGCCCGTGTCTGCAGAAGATTTGCTTGGCCTCCACACATGTTGCCAAAAACCATTTGATTCGAAACCATGGACTCCCAAACTGCTATGCCATGTTTTAGGACACTTGTAAGCTCCCTCTAACACCCCCTAACACCTGGCATCACCTCCTTCAAGTTCTCCAACTATAAATATGTGCCAAGGTTAACCACTTGAACTTGCACCTTTCTCATTTCTCACTCTATCTCCCTCCTGTGGAAGTTCCTAACTGAAAGGAGCATCCAACTTAGTTCTATTTCATCATAGGAATCACTTGTAAGTGTTCCTTTCTCTTGCATTTTTGTTTATAGGCTTTTATAACCAAAAGTCAAGCGTTTTACGGAAAACTCCTTGACTTTCGGTTAAGACCATTATGGTCCAGCCATTTTTCATAAAGAACATGGCTAAGTGATTGTAATAAGGTAGGTGTTAGTCCCTATTAAGGGCACCTCCTAAAGATCACGTTTGCTAGACCAATTGACGGGTCAAAGTTTAAATATTAAAAAGTCAAACAGGCCATTTTTGGAAAATATTATAATCTGAGTTTATATATGATTATGAAACATGTTTTGACACTTAAACAAGTTGGTAATAATTATTAGAACATGTGAGAACATGTTCGGCTCGTCAATTTCAATTCTAGGGTCGGTTCACAACCAAAAGTCGCAAAGTTTGACTTCTGCTTTGACTTTCAGTTTTGATCCGATTTAGATTAATTAAAAACTGATCTAAGGTTGCGTTATGATCGTAATATGATGTAGCATAACCCCCTGAGGTTATGTTACATGATCATAATCAGAATCTGAGTTTATGCACAAATTCCATAATTATGCCATTTTGACAAGAATGCCCTTTTTGTATAAAATAAGGTTTAAATGATAATGAACTTGAAAATGAACTACCTACTGATGTAATATCATAAGTAAGATTATTTGGAATGTCAAATGAGATTATAAACTGAGTTTATGAACAAGTCCTTCTATTATGTCGACAAATGAAGATAAAGCCGCTGTGGCGCGTAAAATGGTTTTAATCTTACTTTTTCATATAAAAAAATTTACCTACTGATATGTTATATTAAATAACATATCTAGGACATATAAACCTGATCTTAACGTTAGTTTTTACTAAACTTCGCATAAATCGTCATTTTAGGACATAAGTGCCGTTTCGGCGCTTAGTATGGTTTTAAACCATATTTATCAACCAAGACTTGTTACCTACTTATTTTAAAACTTATTCAAAATATTTTTATAGTAGGTACATGATATAAACTCAGAATCCCAATTAAACTATCATACTACATGTAAAATGACCAAAATGCCCATTCGGTGCATAGTTTGGTCATAAATGATAAATTACACATAATATCATGTTCTTACTGAAATTATATCATAAATTAATTATTTTTCCAAAATACTTATGATCGTAACATTAAAATATATTTAAGTTCCTTTTATAAGGCATATAATTACCGAAACGCCCATATAAGGCATAGTTTTGTTTTAAAACCTTAACGGGCATGTAAGTTGATATCCTACCAATATTACAACTTATTTAAAAAATAATGGCATATAGAACTTGTCCATAATTTATCCGGTTACTCAATATCGCTTATATGCATTCGATTAAGTATATGTAACTAGTTTACAGAAATTAACTGAAACATGTTTAACCTTATCATTTAAGTTTCAAAGTCCAGAAAGCTTATCGTTTACCCAGATTATACAAGTCATAGTACTTGTTGGGTTTAAACTACATTCTATCCGATCATCGCTTAATCTAGCGTATTACACGTTTTGATCCTGTACGCTAGTCGGTCTAAGTCTATGACTTAATTAAGACCGTTAGCATTTAATTGGTTAGCTTATGACCTAATCCAGACTAGAGCCTTCCGGTAAATGCTATCTGCACTTAGTTCATTTTGGACACGGCTGAGATATTACATCTTGCATTTTTGAATCAAGACTAGCTCAGGTAAATACTCTCGATTAATTTTCCCTATACGGGCTTGGGTTACGGTAAATTATAACCGCTTGGTCAGAAACGGGATCAATCAAATTCCGGATTGTGGCTAATAAATCTACATATTCCATTTAAATCAGTTTTGTTTGATAACTTAAACATCGGGGATAACGACCGTGTCCTGGATATCCTCGGCTCATTACATTAGATAATGACCATGACCAAAGTGCGGGGTGTAGGCATACACTTGACAGATGCTCATGCTAAATAATTTTTACCCACAAGGTTGGGGTAACTCCTTTGTGAGTTCTTAAGTGGTGTGTACGTTAATCATGTCTCGGTCTCCGTACTAGGCCCTGTATGTATGGACAAACATGTGAATCTGTTAACAAGGTTACAAAGTAACTTTCCCAAGTTATAAAAGATTTTGTGCCATGTGCACTTAAAAACATTTTCAAGTTTTTTCAAAATGAGTCAATTTGGTGCATTTACCAGCTAAAGCTGACGTATTTTCAAAAGACTAAACTTGCAGGTACAATACGAAATAGGCTGGTAGCTGCTCGGTAGTGATATAAGAGGATCTTGCAAATCCTTAGATCTGCCCTAAAGTCTGTTATACATTTTATGATCCGCCTGTGGATCTTCTGTTACACGACGTCTGTTTATTATTTTTGTACTTTGAACATTTGGTTTGTAATAGTAATTTAACTCCAAGACTTCCGTTGTGCTGTGTTTAATTAACTATGATGATATCAACTTACGTCACGATATTCCCCACCCGGGCCCACCGATGTTTGGCTGTAGAATACGAGGTGTGACAGGTAAGCGTGAATGATCTACATTTGGTGACAGCCTAACTTCTACCAGTTTCTTTTCTGCTCTACTCTCGACTTGAGGCTCACGGTTTGGTGCGGTACTTTCTGGGTCTAGCCTATTTTGCACCCTAGGTGGAGCCTCCATCTCTATCTCTTCATCAACTTCTTCCTCCTTATCCTCTATCTTTACTCTCTCTCTAATCACTTCTCCTAAACTTTTACCGCTACGGGTGGTTATCGCTTTTGCATGTTGGTTCGCCGGGTTAGGTTGAGTGTTACCCAAGAACTGACCATGTGGTTGTTCTTGCAGTTGCTTAGCGATACTACATACGGACCTTTGAAGATCTAAGACTGCCGATTGCTAATTCTTTAAAAGAAGATCATGCTTTGCTAACGTTTTCTGAGTAGCCTAATCCTTAACCACTAACTGAGAAAGAAGTTCCTCGATCCTATCCAAACTACGTCCCGAACCTGCACTCCTGTTTTGACCCTCTTGGTTTGAACCCCCACCACTAAAATGACCTTGTTGACCTGAACCTCCACTAGAGTAATGACCCTGCCCCCTGTTTTGATATTGACCTGATTGGAAACCAGGGGGTTACCGAAAGAACAGAAATTATTATTATTATTATGCCAGTTAGAGTTATAATTAGAATTATTATTTTATTATAGGGGTTCGTTTGGCCTCGATTCTGACCTGTAATGAACTCATCTTGCTCGATAGTGAGCATAGGACATTCTATAGTATCATGACCTCCTCTACATACCTCACATCTATCTACCTTCTTTTTCAACTCTTGTATTTCCTTAGTAACCTCTCACTTAAAACTATCTAGTGCAGCAGCTACCATCGTTTCCAAGCTAACTTGGTGTACTCCCCGATTGAACCGGGGTGGTACGAGAAACATGGATCGAATTCCTATCGGTAGCATTGTAATCTATATCAGAATGTACGAAGCTCTCGAAGAGGTCATTACATTCAACAACCATCTTCTTTCCCATAAGTTGCCCTCCAGCAGAAGTGTCAAATCAGGCTCGGGTTTTGGGGGTGAGACCGTTGTAGAATTTCTCTACAAGTGCCCAATCAGACAAACCGTGTTGAGAACAATGGGACATTAAGGTTTGGAAACGCTCCCATGCTAAATGGTAGGGTTCATCAGGTTCCATCCGGAACGAATAGATCTAATCGCGAAGACGAGATGCTTTGGCGGGTGGAAAATATTTTTAAGGAAAGCATCTCGAATGGCGGCTCAAGTAGTAAAGGTGCCAGCCGGTTGTGAGAAGCCAGACGGCGGCCCGGCCTCGAAGAGAGAAAGGGAATACTTAAAGGAAACGAGCATCGTTGCCAACACCTTCCATGTTAAAGCTGTGACAGAGGCAGGTAAGGCGGTTAACGTGGGCGGGCGCGTCCTCGTCATAACGATCGTGAAATTGGCACGGGTTAGTTATAGCAGTCATGATGTAAGACGGGATTTGCCAGGCTTTGTCATTGTTCATTGGGGGAAGAGTGATGGGCGAGTTTGCACTGGTGAAACCGATGGTTGCTTGCTGGTAAACTGTTTGATTGTTAGCCATGTGGAAAACAGGTGGTGGGCTCGTGTTTCGGTGGATTATGCGGGGAGGCGGTGAACTATGCAGTGAGGACTTCGGTGTGAAGTCATAGTTCGGTGGTATAAACAAACGGGAAGAATCGGAAAAATCTGAAGACGAGGATGAAGAAGTACTAACCTTTTGTGCGGAAGAAAGAGACGTGTCCGTTGGCGGCTTCGGCGGAGGTCCTTGCGATCGCGTATGGGGCATCCACTAAAAACCGAAAACGAGACAAGTAAGAAAACCTAGAATAGATACTTGAGAAAAATATATAAAACCGAAAAATTAAATTAATTAAATTATTTAGACTCCTGCGACGCAAACAAAACGAAAAACACGTGAATAAATTAAGTCTAACCAAAGTAATTAACGCAATTGCCAAAGAGAGTCCCCGGCAACGGCGCCAAAAACTTGATGTACTAAAAGTAGTTTAATAAAAATAAATGAAATTAACCTAAATCTAGACTCGAAGTAATACTCTAGACTCCTAAACTCGACTAAAACTACTAACCGGCAAGTGGACCTATTAATTGTAGTAAAGCTTAAGCAATTCCGGATATCGAATCCCCGAGACTCTCTAATTACGTTAATGACCCTATTTAAACGTTACCGACACAACTTAAATTATTTTATATTTTAGGGGGGGGGGGGTTTACTAAAAATCCTAAAATTATAATTAACCTAAAATTAACTTAACTAAGACTACTTAAAACGGAATTTTAAAGCGAAGATTTAATTCAATGATATTAGAATGACTACATAGGTTAGAATCCTTATTAATGTCGTATGGTTTTTAATTGAATAATAACGCGATAGGGAACCGAGATCTTGAAGTACTAAATCCTAAGGAATACCTATCAGGACTCCGACCCTTCTCGGGAAGACACCTATAATATTCTAAAGATAGTTATGTTCCGGTTTATAAGATTTCCTTTCGGTTAGCTAATATTTACTAAAATGCCTAAAATAACAAACTACATCTCAATAGAAAGCTTAGACTAACTAGGGTTCTTGATTTGGTTTAACTAACACAAATATGACAAGTAAACTAAAACCGAGTCTCTCAAAACCTAATCCTAGTAATTCACCTATTTAAATCAGTTAATAAACTATTATTTCTCCATAATTAAGTTTAGTATAATGTTGAGATTTAATTATATTTTTCACTTAATTGTTCCTAGTGTTTATTGGCCAATTTACCGAAAGATTACTCGAACCCGTTAAGACTCGACAATCAACGTAAACATATTATTTGAAAGACATTCAACTAGATCTATGTGAAACAATTAAACAGTCAATAATCAATTCAAAACATGCAAATACACCAAATCAATTTACCAAAGTTTACTACTTTAGTAAAAATCCCATAAACATATCATTAATTCAATAAAAATCCAAACTTTAATAATAATCATCAAAACTAGGTAGTAATAAGAAATCTAGCCAAGAATCATTGTCTTAAAACTAAATAAATTAGGTTTAAAAACTGAATTCATCGAATAAGAAGAGGAAAACTAAAGAATGGAAAAATCGGTAAACAAAACCCGGAATTTCTTGATCTCCACGCTTCCTGCTTCAACTCCAATGGTTCCCGAGCAATCTCTACTTCAAAAACGAGCAAAAGATCTCTAGAAAATCACCTCTAAGCATCCAAAATCGTCTATGTATTGATATTAGAGTTAAACTTTAATATATATAATCTTCCTCAATCAAATCTGCTTCCTTCACGATTCTTTCTGATTAAATCAACCTTTTGTTGGCCGCGAGAGGCATACAGCACCCTGTCGCACCCTGCAACCGTGTTAAACTTCTCTCCGGACTCTTTCTTTCTCTCGCCACCCGCGAGAGGATTATCTTGATGCGGTCGCGGGCCGCCAGAGGCCTTATTTTCCCATTTTTTGATTTGGTTCTTCTCTCGACTTCCTATTACGATCCGGCTCGGTTTCTTCAACATATTAACTCGTTTTTTCACTTTTCAGCTATTTTCACGAACCAAGACTTGCGAAACATAATTGGATTAAAAGTAGATAAATTCTTATAAAACGGAAACGAACTTTACGAAACATATACAAACTATACACGATAAATAGATGTATTATTCAATACATCAGTAATATAATCAATGAAGATCATATATATATGGTTTGATATGATGACAAGTGTCTATCAAATGATTTCTTTTATTGTATAGTATAGATTATCCCCTTACTTTATTATCTTATCTCTGGATATTATTTGAATAAATGTACACAATTAGTTGATGCCCCGCTCGCGTTGCGTGACGATAGGTCGAATAATTCTCAATCAATTAAAAAACCATTACTATAGTTTTGTTAGAAAAAAAAAACTAAAACGATGGCAAGAGCGTATTTTTGAGCTTGGGGTAAAACTATAATTTTTCTGGACTAATAAGGTAGCTCCTTGACCCTCGAAAAAATTAAATCGAGTTAACCAATTAAAACAAAACACTTCTATAGTTTTGCTAAAAAAACTAAAATGATGCAACATTGCAATTTTGAACTCAATGCAAATTTATAATTTTTTGACTGGCATAAAATCACAATTTGCCATACGGAAAGTTCATTGTCTCTAAGTTTGATAGCAAGAACTTCCAATTGATTGAGTCGTACGCCTTTTTGAAATCCACTTTGATTAATAAATATTTCTTTTTTTTTTTGCTATGCTTTGCCAATGATATAGTCTCGCTAACAATGAGCTGCTCGTCCATTATTGATCTACCTTCAACAAAATCTAATTGTATGGTGCAACCACATTGGGCACCACCATTTTGATGCGGTTTGCTATTTTTTTACAATAACTTTGGACATAGTACCAATAAGAGAGATTAGTGTAAAGTCATTTATGAAACACGTACCTTGGGAATTAGGGTGATTAACGAAGCATTACAACCCCTCCCGATGTTTGATTTTTTATGGAATTGTTTTATCATAGCTGAGATGAAAGGTTCCAACTCCTCCCAAAAGTGTTTTATAAATTTAAAAGTTAACCCATCCGATCGAGGTACTCGGTCTCTCCCACATGCCCATATTGCTTCTTTTATTTCTAGTTTGAAAACTCTTTCCGCCAGCTTTGAACCTTGTATCTCTGATAATTTAAAAAAAACCCCGATTACAATTTTCGGTCGCTCCTTCACAGGTTCGGTATATCCGGCCACGAATTGATTCCTGAATTCTATCTTGATTATTTTCGGATCCATCACTGCCACTCCGTCCACCATAATCATATTTATACGATTCCGTGCTTTTCAGAAATTTACATGTTTATGAATAGTTAATTATATTTTTCATCCCTGTGGTTTCTAAAAATCACTATTTCAGTCCATTAGTTAAAAAAATTGCCAAAACAGTCCATGTGTTTTCATTTTTGTAACTATTACAGTCCACCTCGTTAACCCCATCCAATTTATCCTTAAGTTTTGGTGTAATGACTAAAATAACCCCTATTTAAAAAAACTATAAAACAAACATTTTTTTTATAAATTAACCTAACCCTATCCTGCTCTTCATCTACTTTCTCTTTCTCACTCTACAATAACCACCACCAGATGGAGGAATCAACCCAGGCCTATATGAGAAAGGGTGGTTGGAGTTACAGGTTTGCAAGCGTTGGAGGTTTGATGAGCGTGAAAGTTGCATCCTATATGAGAAAGGGTGGTCGGAGTTCATCTCTGACGGGGAACGAGGGGGGTTCTAGAGGGTATCGGTTTGAGGAGAAGTGGAGGAAATGGTTCTTATTTGTCTTAAATAGAAGGGGATGGGGTTTTCAACTGGTGGTAGAGTTGCCGTTGGAGGAAGGGTGGGTGTCATGTAACGCCCCAAAAATCATGAAGTTTAATTGACTAGTATGTTTCTTTGTGTAATGGCATAAAATAAAATAACCAAGCTATTTAACTTAGTTAAATAGTTAGTCAAGTAAATAGAGAATGAAACTTAGTGCCTTTTGTGACAAAAGAATAAACAAGAAGGACTAAAAGGGGGAAAATTGAGTTCAAGTTTCATAAAAGCTAGAAGTTCAGTGTGTGTGTATGTTGGAGGTGTATGTCGACACTCACAAGAAGAGATGAAGAAACCCTCAAATTTAGCCCCCTTTTGTCCAAATTGAAGATGGATTCAAGCGAAAATGCATGCATGTACTTGAATCCTTGATCATCTAGCCCTATAAATCACTTGGTAAGTTGTAGATTCTCATTTGATGATTTTTTTAGAAATGGTTTATGATAAAATCCATAAATTGGTATGAAATTAAGCATGCTTATGTGTTACAATCATTATATAGAACATGTGTTATGCATGATTTTGATTTAGTTCGATTTTCGGAAGTGAAACCTATTTGGGATGATGAAGATGGTGATATGGATGTATCACCCATGTCTAATCCTAGTGCAAATTTGATGAATTATGTGGTGTGTAATGCATATATGTTAGTTAGTTTAAAGTACAGTATGAAATTTATTTGATTATAGTTGTGTTGATAAGATGAATGCAAGAAGTGGGAATTAAAGCATGAATTGGTTGTACATTATGCTTGGAAAGTAGTATGCACACCAAGTGTATGAGAAATGTCTAAGTGAAGTTAGGATGTGAGATTGTATGAAATGGCTTAACACATATGAATGAAATATGATAATGATGTAATTAATAGTAAACTAACTTGAAGAATGTGCTTTAGATGGAACTCGTACAAGAATTCGGGTTGAATGTATGTTTTGGTTAGGATTATGCATTAGGGGCTTGTACATTGTGTTTGAACGGATGATGCTCGCCATATGTTCTATTAATTACTTAATTGTGATTAAGAAGTGAATGTGTACTAAATATATAGCATATGACCTTACTATTAAAGGATGATGTTATGATTATGTTAAGTTGACGAACATAGAATGTGGTTGTCAAATGTAGAATCTTGAAAGCTTAAGTATTTGTAAATTTATTATGTTATATTGTGTATGTTACTAAGTGATCATGTATGAAATGAATATGATGACATTATTATGGTCTACCATATCAACATGAATGTGTGATCAAAAGTTGAAAGTTATATGCTAGAAGGTTGACTTTTTGAAAGTCAACAAAGTATTAATAGCATGGTTAGGCATTTTTGACACAAATGTAAGAATGGAGAGATCATAAGATATGTGTTAGACCAATTATGTGGTATGTGTGATAATGAATTTGGATTTCGAAGATATTGAACAACGTGGTTGACAATTCATGTCATATGCGTGTCAGTGAAAGTAATTGTAGATACGAGTTGGAAAATGTATGTTAATATGAATGAGCATGAATACTAACATCATTATGGGCATGACGACACGAAAGGATAGGAACCACACCAGCATGGACTCAAGCATGGAAAGCTAACGGGTCAAGAGGAAGTAAGGAGACAAACACGAATACGGACGCTTAAGGTAAGTGAATTCGGGAACCTCACTTCTTATTACATAAATAAAGTTTGTCGTATAAAGGTTAAGAATCATGTAAGAATGGTTGAGAAATGTAAGTAGATGGGAAATAATGGTGTAGTAAGTTGTTTATATTTTAAAAGTAATGGAAAGCGTATGGTGGGATCAAACGAGTCAAAACATGGAAAGTAACTTAGTGAGATGTAATAGTTGATTTAATCTTATATTTAAGTATTAGAAGGATTTGGGAGCTTGAATGTGGTTATTATGCGTCTTGGAACATGAAGAATGTGGAAGAATGAAGTTTGGGGGCCTAACGGTTGCTTTTGCAAAAGTTTAAAACGTAGAAGAAGGGATTTGCAGGACCCACCGTAAGCTACAACAGGTTAACTATAGCTTACGACCAGACAAAGGAATGAAAACAACAGCTTGTTGTCGTAACCTACGGCTGAGGGCCGTAGGTTACGGCGGGGTTTCCACCTGCAATGTTGTTTTCTTCGATTACGCACCCATCGGACCCATTTCTAAGCCCGTTAAACTTCTAGAATGTTTCCCCAACATTACTAAATAGCTTGTGAGCTATGAGAGAGTATTGAACTTGTGTTAAGTTCCCAAAATGTACCCCAACTCCTTGTAGAGTGTCTTTGAGGTACGCTGAGCGTGTATGTAAGTATGTGTGGGAACAAAATAAGTTTGGAGTCATGTATGTGTATAGATTTACCTACATATTAGCGTCGGAATCCATAGATAAGCACGACTAGAATGAACATGTACGTAAGTTGTATGTGTGGGATATATACATACATATATATATACACACACTTGTATAAATATGGATCTTTGCGTCTAGAATTTTTAAGTACAATTTATGGGAATGTGAGTGGGCTATAAGAGTTTGGATGGATATATGTATGTAGGTATGGGTGCATCTATGAGTGTATAAATATATGTATGTATGTACATATACGTGAAATGGTATTGATTGTACACGAAAGAATATGGCTTGCATAGATGTATATATGGCTTCAAAACACTTGAATGTTGACGTTACTAATCATGTATATACGGACTGACACAACTCATTAAATGAAAACAAAGAAGAAGAGGACACGGGGCCGTGCGCCGTGCTCCTTGGGCACGACACCATGTGAAAGGCTTGTTTCCAGCTATAAATAAAGGTGCTTGGTTCATTTGCAAATCATCCCTTGGCAAACCAATTCTCTCACACCTGCCACCACTCCACCACAACTACACCACCATTATCCGCCACATTCCTCCATCATCTAACTTTAGAGTGTGTGTGGTAGTCTCGGTATCCAAGATTGATCGTAAGAGTTTTTGTCAAACAAAGGCCATGCTTGGCTAATCTCTTACATCACTTAGTGAAGACAAATCTTTTATGTATTACTTTTGATTTCCAAGCTTTGGGTAACTTTTTATCTGGGTATGTATTAATGACTTTAATAACTAGTTTTTTTATATTGAAAGTGAACTTTATTCTATCATCTCTTCATGTTTTGTTGATTCACTTATTCATGTTTTTTCGGTCTACATAAAGCATGTTAACTGCCTAAAAGGGAGTTAGAATGATGGTTTGGGTAAAGTTCTTGTCTCGTTCAGTGTATAGATCCTGCGATGACTTAATTCAAGCTTATTAGGACTTCTCTTGAGGCAGATAGCATCAAATCGGAGGAAGTAAGAACGGCTTGAATCCCTTATAGATGCGTTAAGTAAGAATGAATGTTGTAAATCTTTCAAGAAAGTGTTAGACATTTTAAGAAAATGAACCTTCAAGTATGTCACATAGATAACAAAGACGGAATTTTTGAGTCGGTATTTTCCGCTGCGTCTCTTTTGGTTAAAACGTGTTAGGGTGTTATATGTTGGTGGAAGAGGGTTTGAGGCAAGGGGAGGTGGGTGGTTATAATCGGATTGGCGGGATTGGGTTATGAAACTGTTGGTTTTAAGACTGTGTCGGTGAAACTCTTTACGACAGGTGGCTGGTGACAATCATCAACAGAGTTGATCTTTCAGACCAACAATTAAAGTTTCTTCCGGAATAATTCGGAAAATGTGTAGCTTTAGTTCATCTCAATCTTTCTAGTAATCAGTTACATGTTCTGATTTTAGTTTCCTGATGGGTAAATTTTGTAAAAGTTGGCTATTGTTGTAAACTTTGTTAATGCATACCAACTGTTTGTTTAAATGATCAAGAGAGGAGATTTCAGTTTTGATATGTATTTTTGTTAGGTTTTCGTATTCACTTGGTTAATTTTGTGTGAGTGAATGATTTTTAATTTGTGGGTCGGTTTGAATTGTTGAAAATTTTGACGATTTTAGTTGGCGGTGTCCGGTGTTGGTTGTTGCCAGAGTAGGTGGTGGTCAGCGATTGGTGGTGGTGTTTGATGAAGAAGAAGGTGAGCCCTTTTAATGGTCTGGAAAAAATAATTCGCCAAAGATGAAGAGATCGCCGAAGAAGATGACCGGAAAAACGTAACTCGCCGGAGAAGTTGACTTGGGAAATTTGAATTCTTGAAAAGTGGGACCCACCTTTAATTGTTTTTATTATTTTTTTTGGAATTTTATGTTTATATTTTTTATTGACGTGGGCAATTTGGTAATTTCACCAAAACTTAACAGTATAAATAGATGGAGTTAACTGAAGTGAACTGTAATAGTTACAAAAGTAAAACAACAAGGACTGTTTTGGAAAATTTAAAACTAATGGACTGAAAGAGTGATTTCAACAAACCATAGGGACAAAACACGTAATTAACTCTATTTATGAAAGAAGCTTGAATTTTCATCTCCCTGTCTTGCCCATCATATTTATACCGTTCCGTGCGAACGGGTTTCTCCATTGGTTTCTCTTTCTAGGTAGCATGATAATCCACAATTCCCACACCTCCTACACTCCATCCATATCTCTCTTTCATCAACGCATTCTGGAATGTTTGACACGTGGAACGTGTTCGTTTACTCATCCTCCTTTTCTCTGTTTTTCTTCCTTCAAGTCTCTATCCAGTTTTCCTCATTCTCTTGTCGTCTTTCTGGCTCCTTTGGTCTTCACTCTTCCCGCTTATGTTTTTTTCTCTATCTCTCTTATGTGTTTAAATGAATAGCTAAAAACATTCATTAAAATAAAAAGCATACAACACATTATAAAGAGCATACAAAACATTATGATATAACATGTAATTTTTTGTGAAACTTGATAAAAATTATACTTTCTTTACCTTCTTATAATATGCATATATAGCTTTACCTACTCGCAAAATCTTGTAAGGATGTGTATATTTCTTCTTCTTTGTGTCCTCTCTATGAAGATCATGTGGAAACAGTGGAACATGTGTTTGGGATTACGACTTCGCGATTAGATTGTGGTTAGTGATCAAGAGGTGGTGATTGCAAATTGATTTTTCGAGTTCTACGAAGCCAAACTCTATGTTTGAATGGTTAGATCATATCAAGATGCTCAAGTCCAAAAAAGAGTTGATTGGTGCTATAATCATGACTCGGTGGTGGGTGATTTGGAGGTCCTGGAATGAGCTATTTGATATGCGCAAAATGCAACATATTAATTATATCAAATAAGGGATAAAATCAACTCTTTTTATATACTAATGTTGGAAAAGTGTGTTTCTTTGTATACTTTTGATTTTCAGGAGTATAAGAGCTTAAATGTATAAAAGGAACAAATTAACAGCAAAAACCAACATAAATACAAGAGAAGAGAAGTTGACATGCCATGCCTACCCTCCAAGCTTCACCCCAAGACCAAAATGACAAACCTGAAGACAAGCATGGGGTCGTGCCACCAAGGCATGGGGTCGTGCCCTACTCCAAAGTCCATGAAGAACAAGACAAATAGAAGCAGACAAGAGATACGGGGCCGTGTCCCTAGGGATAGGGGCCGTAGTCAACTCCCATATATGAAAAATTTCCCAAAGTACAGGAAGTACAAGACAATGGGTTCGTGCCCTCTGACACACTCGTGTGTGCATACGGACTGACACAACTCATTAAATGAAAACAAAGAAGAAGAGGACACGGGGCCGTGCGCCGTGCTCCTTGGGCATGACACCATGTGAAAGGCCTGTTTCCAGCTATAAATAAAGGTGCTTGGTTCATTTGCAAATCATCCCTTGGCAAACCAAATCACTCACACCTGCCACCATTCCACCACCACTACACCACCATTATCCGCCACATTCCTCCATCATCTATCTTTAGAGTGTGTGTGGTAGTCTCGGTATCCAAGATTGATCGTAAGAGTTTTTGTCAAACAAAGGCCATGCTTGGCTAATCTTTTACATCACTTAGTGAAGACAAAACTTTTATGTATTACTTTTGATTTCCAAGCTTTGGGTAACTTTTTATCCGGGTATGTATTAATGACTTTAATAACTAGTTTTTTTATATTGAAAGTGAACTTTATTCTATCATCTCTTCAAGTTTTGTTGATTCACTTATTAATGTTTTTTCGGTCTACATAAAGCATGTTAACTGCCTAAAAGGGAGTTAGAATGATGGTTTGGGTAAAGTTCTTGTCTCGTTCAGTGTATAGATCATGCGATGACTTAATTCAAGCTTATTAGGACTTCTCTTGAGGCATATAGCATCAAATCGGAGAAAGTAAGAACGGCTTGAATCCCTTATAGATAAACTACTATTAAAACTTTGAATCGTCCTTGCGGGACTATATCCTTGCTGACTCAGACCGATATGGCCGATGGTAGCATAGTCTCCAAAAGAGGGACATGCCATATTTTGCATTAATAACTTAATCATCTTTCAATATTCCGGTCTGCGTGAGACTGTATCCCTGCTGGCTCAGACCAATATGGCGAAGGGTAGCGTTGCCTACAAAAGAGGTACATGCCACTATAATTAAGATAATCTCTTAAAAAACCCAAAGTGCAGAAATCATCAAAGAATACGTAAAAGAGGAGTCAATCTAAGTGATTCTCTCTTGTCTATTGTTTCTTTTTAAATATTTAAATTTCTTTTTAATTAAATACTAAACATCTTTTCTCTAAAAAAATTGGTTAGATTAGACGTTGACGATATTCCGGTATTAAAAGCTCCTGTGTCCTTGAACAACATCGGTATCTCACCATCACTATGCTACGCCAACGATTGGTGCACTTGCCATAACGTGTTGTAAAGAGTGATAGTGTTATATCATGTTTTATAAATTTAAAGTTTGATAAACGAGTAAAAGTGCTAAAAATATACTAAATTATACCACACCACGTGATTATTTACGACAAAGATAATGTTAAAAGGAAAGAAAAACTTTGTGATTTGCTTATTAATTTCTCGTATTTATGGCATTCTAATAGGAAGCATAAGGCAATCATTTCTTGAGTTAAGTGGATTCACACCGCTCTTTTGTTTTTGGAATTGTTTTGGTTTTTCACTGTGAGGTGAGTTTTTATACATCAAATTAGTAGTTAAAAGTTGCATATATAAAGCTTGTAATACTTGATAAATATAAACCCCAGTTTATCTTAAACTCGTTAAAAATTTATATGTACTTTATCTTCTTATGTCTTGATAACATAGTATACTATATGCATATATAAAAGCCAAAAAGAAAATTGATTAATATAAATGGAGTTTGTATTAAACTTGATAGAAAATTATACTTATTTTACCTTCGTATAACCTGCTTACTTATTATATATGCATATATAAAGTGTAAAACACTTGATAAAATATAATTCTTGTTTATATAAACTTGTTTATTTAAGATTAATATTGTTTTACGATTTTTCATAAAATTGAGGCTCATACAAAAATAAAGACGACTATCACACTAGACGAGAGGATACAACTATACAACTCAAGCAAAAAGTTTTCAAACCCTCGGAATCGTTGACTAGAGTGGTCATGGACCTAGTCGTCACATGCTTCTTTATAGTTTATGGTCTATGTTAATTATAATGATGAAACAAATGCTTAAATACATGTAGTAAATTTTTTATAATGATAATGATAATGATAATGATAATGCTAATAATAATGATAATTATTATTGTGATTGTTAATATTAAAAGGTAAAAGAAATATTTATAGGATACTATATAGTATATAAGTATATGTATTTCAAATATCAGATAAATAACATAAACATTTTTTTCTCAGTTTTCCCATGTATCTCTTGATAGATGTTAGAAAAGTTCATTGAAATATTTTATATACCACTAGTGAGTATTTCCTTATTATTACTCGTCTTCTCTCAACGTATATGACCTAGGTTTGATATGTTTGATCATATTTGTTTGTTATAATAATTACAGGTTAGTGAAAATTAACATGAACATTTCTGTTGTCTAATAGGTGTTTATAGTGTGGTCTTTATAAACAACCTTTATATAATTTTGTGGTTGTTTTTTGTGTGTGTGAAAACAAACCATAATCTGTATAGTTTTGAACACGTGTTAGTAGTTTAACGCGTCATTTTTATATCTATAGGTTGTGCTTATTGTGTGTCGGGTTTTATTGACTTAACATGGACTAAACGAGGTGAAAGGAGCATCAAGCTGAAAACGGGTTCAATGGTTCAACACGGGACCCACAACAGTTGTGCTATAAAGTGTCTCCCCGTGCCATGCGGGGGGAGCACTTGAACCTCCTACGACGCGCAGGAGGTAGTAAAAAAGTAGGGCCTGGCTTGCTTGTTTGTTGTCGTGCCACGCAGAGAGTACAGGAATCTCCCACGCGACGTGCGAGGGAGTGTTTTCGCTAATAATGTTTAAGTACCCTAATTCGGGTTTTTAACCTATCATTCATCGTTCGGTTGCACGGAATGAATACAAAGCTCCCCATAGGCGATTTTCAGAGTCTTGACATCCCAAACTCCCAGTTTCTTCATGCAAACTAATACCGAATCAAGATCTGTAGTTGTAATGACAAGTATGCGAGGCTAAACTTCTTGTGACTTCCCCTGGATGAACGGTTGCTAGGATTTACATATCAAACTTTGTTTCTGGTTCACATAACTGGTACTTCTACCACTTGTGTTGATTTTTTGGTAAACGTTTATTATATTTGAATTATTTGTCGTTTATCAAGTGTATTGGCAATTTCTTGCGTTGTTAGCGGGTTGACAAATTGGTAGGTAATTGGTATAATTAACGGATTGTTAGGTTGTTATAGTTATTATTAAAAACGGTCCTTAACAATTAATCAAAATCATTAATTCCAAGGCCATGTCTATGGTGTTTGAATCAGTAAACGGGTTTTTTGTGTTAAACTAGTAATGAGGAATCCGGGTGGTGGTTATTTCTACTCATTCTGATAACACTTTTCATGACAAATTGTGTTTTATCTCAAACAAACAAACCCTCAATTTGGATAATAGTAGTTAATATGTTATTTCACTAAACACTGACCTCAAATTCCCAGTAGATATGACCATACTTACCCGTACTAGTATTGGTGTTTAAGTTAAAAATACTTGTTTTTTGTTAGCCCATGATAGCTACATCAAAATGGTGCCGTTGACAGGGAATATGTGTGCTTAGTGTTAGTTTGGAGTAGTTGTTTTTTGCTATAAAAAAACCATAAAAACCCAAAAATATTTCTTTTTGTATGTTCTTATTCTGTTCTGTACTTCACGCAATTTCGTGTGTGCTTGTGTGCATGTGATCTCTTCGTTGCATGCATACAAGGTCGTTAAGAAGGTCATCACTGCTGCTCTTCTATCCAGAAATTGAAAAAAAACCGCCAAACAAAAAATTGAGTTGTTCTCTGTTCAGCAGTCAAACAAAAAGCACAGTCTTCAACCATGAATCCACCAGAGAATCAACCAAACCCGAACCAACAACCACCACAATAAGACCCACTTCTTAACATGCCACCTCCTCCCTTTCAGAAAAACCAACAAAACCAGCGACAATACCAAAAGCAACCACCACCACCACAAAACCTTAATGCTCGACAAGCTCAACCTCCACAGGGTGAGTTTCACCTTATATGTGGGCCACTAGAATACCCACTAGAGAACCAACCACCACTACAGCCCAATCCATTGCGGCCTGTGAATAGAGCCAACCAAGAGCCACACTTGCACCAAGCGGGTGATATGTATGATCAAGGAAATAACCGGGCTAGATTTGACAATTGGGATGATGGTAGGTTCAAAGATGGGTATGAAGAAGAAGAAGAAGAATGGAGTGTTGATGATGGTTACATGGGGTAACGAGGTAGTTAGCTAAATATGGCAGCGAACCGGATCCAACCAGGATTTTAGCCAAGAAATCAACATGGGGACATGGATACCAAACCTCACCACGAGCTAACAGGGTACCAGTTATGCCTCGTCAAAGGCAAAGAGATCCCCGATTTTTTGGTCTGAATATTAGAGGGTGGAGTGCCACTTCTGACCGCAGATAGTAGCACATTCATCTCTAATAGTTATGCCAGTTTTGAATGGGGATAGGTCATTTGAGGCAAACCATATATTCTGAACATGCTACCGCTTTTTACGGGAAGGTATTGAGGAGCTGTATGCACATATTGTGGATTTCGAGGCAGTGTGATGTATGATTGGTGGACACGGGTTTACACCATATCAGGTGAAGTTAGTATTATTTCAGTTCTCATTGAAAGATGCTGTGAGAGATTGGTTCACATCTTTGCCCTATGCGAGCATACGTACAGGGCAGGAGTTGCAACAACAATTTTTGGAAGAATCGTATACTCCACAGAGAACCAAATAAGGTAGGGCAGCAATCGACGAATTCCAACAATTGTCGAGTGAGTTATTTATGAGTCTTGGAAATGATTCAACTAGTTGATTCAGAATTGTCCTCATCACGGTATTCGGAGATGGGAATTAATCACCACATTTCATGATGGGATTTCTAATGATGATAAAAGAGATATTAAGGCTACAACTAGAGATACTTTTCTGAGAAATCATGTTGATGTGGATTGGTATTACTTGGAGATTGTTGCGGCGGATTCAAAGGCACAAGCACCATTGGATAGAAACAAGAAGTATCCAGTGATGACACCAACTAGTGCAGCAACTACAAATGCTAGAGTGGCTCGGCTAGAGAGAGAAAAGGAGGTGTTGGAGCGTCAGTTGGCGAAGTTCAAAGGCCTTGGAGGATGGGATGCATTGCATGCGACTTAGACGTTCCCGATTTGTGATTCTTGTGGAGATTTGGGTCATGTTCTAGAACATTATCCGGGACAGTTCAGTGAAGCGGATGAAGATGTCAACATGGTGTATGGTGACCAAAAGAAATATGATATGAATTCGAATACATATCATCCAAGTTTGCGTAATCATCCTAATTTTAGGTACCCTAACAGTACTAACCAATCTTATCCTAATTTTTAGGTACCAAATCAGGGAGATCAACAATACCAGAACTGACAATATGGGTACAATAACCAGGGATACAACAAGGGTGGTTACAATCGGGGAAATCAGAGAAGCTATTAGTAGAACACGAATCAAGGTGGAACTAGCAACCAGAATGAGGGATCAAACAACAAGATGATGGAAATTTTGAGGTAGATCCAAAAGTACCAATAACTACAATCTAAGGTTCATCAAGCCTTAGAAAAACAAGTTGCTCAGTTAGCAGCCGAGATGGCTCAAGCAAGGAAGGATTCGAGCCGATTGCCTAGTGATATTAGAAAAAAAATCCTCAGCACCAGAACATTTCGTCTAATGTCAGAGTTAACAAAGTTAGTATTCTTCACTCTGGTAAAGTTTATGATAATAAGGTCGTTTCTCCTCCACCATCCATTTATTAAGGGCATTGTGGAGGAGATAGATGAGGAACATGAGTCGGATGATGAGCCAAAACCTGTCAGGCCTAAAAAAAATAAAAAAGTGACTTTTCAAGAATTAAACAATAGGGTAATAGAAATTGAATCGGTTGAGGCTCAGGAAAACGGTACGAAGGGCAATACTATCGCATTTCCAAAATCATTAATAAATCCGAACACAAAAGTTGTCAACAAACGGGGCCCACAACAAGATGAGACGTGGGAAATTTTTAAACATTAATAACCAAGGTTGTTTCACACGAATTAGAAGGTGTTTATTCACTCCAAACTTTCTGTTTTGCGAGGGTTTTATCCCACAAGTGTTGTATCCTTCCAAGCTTATTCTTGTAACAAGACTTGTGTTGGTTGTGTGTGATTACTTGGAAGCTTGGGCTATCCTACCTTCAATCCACCACCTCATTTGATGATATGTCCCTTGAATCTTATGTACCTTTCATTTCTATTTTAACTTACTCATGACCATCCTTGTTGTCCTTGTGACAACTTGTGCATTGGTGAACATACGAAAGAGGTTAAAGGACGGTTATCCTCCTACCTCCATGCATGACTTCTATGAACTTCCATGATAAACATGACTTATTACTTATACTATAATATAAATATATATATACTAACCGAATCCTTGATCATAATCAAATGATTAGTCGTCATTGTACTAAGCTACATCATCTAGGTACTTAACTTCTAGTTATGATTCTAATGGGTATTTTAACCCTTGAAAACCGCCCCAAATGGGATTTATAGTGCCAAAAATGAGTATTAAGTCTAGATTTTGTTATATTTAAATTCCTAATCCTCCGTTATCATACCAATACTTACACGCCTACGTTTCCTTATGTAGGATAACTTGGTGTTCCATCTATAAACAACCAACTCTTCACGGAATTACCAAGTGGAAGCTTGCAAAACCGTGAGTACACTTGACCCATTTTCACTTTCTACACAATTTGGGTTGTAACATGTTAACTTACAAAATACACAAATACACACAACATACTTTATACACTCAATCCATTATACATGCTTATTGTTATGCTTAGCTTCATGCTAGATACATACATGCTTCTTATCATTAACTTAGCTAGCCCGAACTTAACATATATATCGCTATAGGAGTAGCACGTCGCCCGTCAGGGTATTGTTAAGCTTATTCGTATTTAGTCTCGTTACTTTTGTGGTGAGGGACACTCATAATTCTTGTGGACACTTGGGTTTGACAATTAGTATTTCATGCTACTTTACCTCGTATACAATTGCCATGTGGGATTTGAGCAAACTCTTTTTATACTTATGTTATGTAATTCAAAACTTGTGTACTCGCCAATGCTTTTGCGTTGAACCATATTTTTAACATGTTACAAGTTGATGGTGACATTTAAGACATATCTAGTAGGGACGACATAGAAAACGCACAAGAAATACTAGATTAGGATGTTTTGTTTCGTTGAACTCATTGTAC
Organism: Scalesia atractyloides; assembly: GCA_947069175.1. Taxonomy (NCBI): domain Eukaryota; kingdom Viridiplantae; phylum Streptophyta; class Magnoliopsida; order Asterales; family Asteraceae; genus Scalesia; species Scalesia atractyloides. Next base: position 36,777,160 of record CAMTDV010000008.1, on the reverse strand, counting down.
TTGTTTACTAATTGTTGTAACTTGAATTTCCTTGTAAAATAGTTGACAATTTGTGATGTGCAATGGAAATTGGTTTTGAGTTAATTATTGTCCCAAATAGTGTTATGTGTGATGAGCAATCTATTTCGTCTCACTCTGATGATTCCGCCATTGGTTGGGGTATGACAATTCCGGCTTATGCCAAATATTTGAAAGACCTTTGTACCCAAAAACAACACAACAAATTTCCAAAGAAAATTGCTTTGAACCTAAAATGTTAATGTCACAATTTTATCGGGTGTCCTCCGTTCGAAGCTCCTATATTCAGGTGCTCCTCTAATCCCCATTCATGTGAGTGACTTTAAAATAAGTCAAGCTTTGGTGGATTAGGAGCCAGTGTCAGTATTCTCCCGTGGAGTCTTTACGATTAGTATGACTTTAGACCATTCAAACATGCCGATACCACTGTAGTGTTGGCTGACTTGACATTAAAACTGCCCTAGGAATTTTGCATGATGTCATTGTGAAAGTGGAAGAGTTTTACTAACTAGTCGACTTTTCAGTCTTGGATTATGTGCAAATTGAAAAATCTAAGCAACCTAATGTCATACATGGTAGACAATATTTACCAAATGCTAATGCTTCGATAGACTATAGGAATGGCATGGTCGACATCATATTCTGTAATCGAAAAGTCTGTTTAAGTGCTTTTTCTCGTACATCTAATTCTCTGGTTGGTGATGAATGCTTTATGGTGGACATCATTGATGGGTGTCACCCTCACGAAAGTAGGGAGGTCATTATAGAGACGTGTGTTGTTTGTGACTGGGACCTTGCAGACGTTGATGCGGATTTAGAGATTGTATAGAAAGAGTTGAAGGTGATAGCTATACGGGACTTGAAGCCTACTTGGACACATTAGACAAAGAATGAACACGAATGTGTAAAAGCTTTTGAAACATTATAACAAAATTGGTTGAAGCGCCCACTTTATGATCACCTGACTGGTCACTTCTGTTTGAAATCATGTGTGATGCTAGTGACTATGCTGTAGGGGCGCCTCTGGGATAGAAGATGGATAAGAAACCAGTGGCAATTTATTATGCCAGCAAGACTCTTTCGGATGCTCAGTTGAATTACACCACCACTGAGAAAGAGTTGCTTGCAGTTGTCTATGCTTTAGACAAATCCCGGTAATATATTTGTGGTAGTAAAGTTATTGTGTAGTCTGACCACACTTCTGTCAGGTATCTTATGAGGAAGAAAGATGCGAAACCAAGATTAGTTAGGTGGATACTTTTACTTCAGGAATTTGACCTTGAGATTCGTGACAAGAAAGGCAGTGAGAATGTTGTGGCAGATCATTTGTCACGTGTGGTACATGAGATTGAAGGGCCCGAGTTTTCTAGATAAGCAATTATTAATTGTTGATGCTAAACCGTGGTATGCTAATTTTGCTCATTTAGGTACAGTACAAGAACATTGGCCATGGAGGAAGAAAGCACAGTTATTGTCATAAGCGAAACATTATATTTGGGATGAACCAGATCTTAATAAGGTTGGAGCAAACTAGATTATCAGGAAGTGTGTGGAAGATGATGAGATTATGTCTGTTCTTCCAATGGTGCATGAATCTGCATGTGGAGGACATTTTAGCAGACATAAGACAGCTCAAAAAGTGCTGGTGTGTGGGCTATATTGGCCTATAGTGTTTAAGGATGCTTTTGAATACGCTAAAAAATGCTTAAGATGTCAACAGATGAGTAGCATCATGAAAAGGGATGAGATGCCCTTGCAGCTAGTCCTTGTCGTTGATATTTTCGACACGTTGGGAATTAACTTTATGGGCCCGTTTCTGAATTCGTTTGGTAACCTTTATATTTTGGTGGCACTGGACTACGTGTCTAAATGGGTTAAAGCCATTTCCACCAAAACCATTGACCAAAAGATAGTTTGTAAGTTTGTTTAGTAAAAACTTTTTGCCAGATTTGGGGTTCCCCATGTAATCAATAGTGATGGGGGTCGCATTTTAAAATTTTCCAACTTTGGCAAACTCCTTACAAAATATGGTGTAGACCATTGAGTTGCCACTCCTTATCATCCTCAAACTAGTGGGCAAGTCGAGGTCTGTAGTCAGTATATTAAAGAAATTTTACAGAAAAGCGTATTAGCCGACCTCAAGGATTGGTCCACTAAACTGGATGATGCTTTGTGGGCATATCGTATGGCTTATAAGACGCCAATTGGAACTATACCGTATCGGTTGGTTTATGGAAAAGTTGTCACTTACCGATAGAGATTGCACATTGTGCACTTTGGGGTGTTAAGCAGGTTAACATTGAGTTTGATACTGCAGATAAGGAGAGACAGTTGGCACTAGGAGAATCAGAAGAAATACAGAATGAAGCTTACGAGTGTGCATCTGCCTACAAGGATAAGATGAAGAAGGTGCATGATGCGAAGCTAGGTATTTGAAGTTGGTCAGTTGGTCTAGTTGTTTAATTCCAGGTTGAAGTGTAAATGGACGGGTCCTTACCGCGTTACGCGTGTTGGAAATCATCGAGATGTGGAGATTGAAGATTGTTATGATCACATTCGTTAGATGGTGAATGGCAACAAATTGAAGCCATAGTTGAATGCACGGGAAATCAACGGACCAAAGAAGCATGTGGAGGTCCTTTATGTGAGCACTACGCTCATGGAGGCTACTTGAGCTAACATGTATGATCTTGCTAAAGATATAAAATTTAGCGCTCTTAGGAGGCAGCCAAAGGTTTCTTTCTCTTCTATTTTCTTTTGTTTTTGAGTTTTTTGAGTTTCTCAGGCAATCGAACAAGTGTGGGGAAGTCTGAGGAAGTTTTTGCTAAGTTTTGGTGCAATTGAGGGCAATGCACAGTCGGTTGGGGGTAGGGTAAAAGATAAAAGGTTTCTATTAAAATATGGCCCACAAATTGTAAATTGTGTAGTGTTCTTATATTTTTTTTGCTTGGTATGTTGACTTTTCAGGAAAGTGAGATACGTTGCTGGTGAGAAAAGATGAAAATGTAGTTTCAGGTATGTTTTCAGTGGTATTTAACTCGAAAACAAGTTGGGAAGGTTTCAGAGGTTAAAATGAGCTAAATGAAAAAAAAATCAAATCTTGGGTCCTGAAAATTTCATAAACCTTCTGGAAAAGTGTGTTTCCAACGCCACATGGGAGCACAGGCTCACACTTCCGCGACACGCGGAAGGTCAAAGTCAACATACACTCCCTCGCGCCACGCGGGGGAATTCTTTAACACATCGCGACGCATGATCTAACTCAAAGTTAAAGCGTCGATATTTTAATCTCTCATGCCACGCGGGGAGGTATTTTTGTTCTCCATGACGCACGAAAAGCGTAAAATCGTTGAAATACGTAAAACACAGTAGATTTGTTCCTTTTACCCTAAATCAACATAATTTTTCCTCATCATTCACCTTGAACCATAAGTATGAACCACCATCAATCTACCACTATTCCACCACTGTAAATCACAACATCGGCATCAAGGCCTGCCACACCACGACTTCAGAATTCGCCTCCTTGCGATCGTGTTTTGAGTTAAAATCTTGTGTTTCGAGTTTGTGTGTTCAAATTCAGTAGCGATTCAGGAATGAAAGCTTTGATTTTTGTATGATTTCTTGTGGTTTTGTGCGTTGTTCTTGGTTTTGATGTTTTAGTGGTTAAGGTGTTAGTTGCCATGTCAGTGTTCAGATGGGTTTTTGAATTGGGTAGCCTGAGAATCCGAGTCATATGTTGATGTATGTTTGGTTCGTAATTGGTGTGACTTGGGTGTTAGCAAGACATGTATGTAGGAAGGATATAGAGGCTAGTAAAGGAATGATCTTGATAAATGATGACCTAGTTGATGTTAGTTGAGGTTTCAGATAACTTAGGTATTGGATTGAAATATAGTTTGTTGCTAAAGTAGTTGTAGTAACTTTCATAAACGACTATTCTCAAGCGAATTTTGTGTGGTTGTGAGGTATTGGCGAAGTATGTTTTGTACAAGTTAGGAATGTCGAGATGAGAGTTTGTGGGGAGTATTGAGTATTGTAAGTTGTTGAGATGTGAAAGGAGTAGAAATCAATTTTGGGAATTTGGAGATAAAACATTAAATTACTTTGTCGAAGGATGCTTTTAGTGTAGTATGAATTATGTGAACTTTGCGTTTTGAATTGGGGTTGCTTATTGAGTTTTGACAATGTCAGTTGAACGCCTGTACTCAATCTTTATTTAGGCGGGTCGACCGGGTTTAATATGTTTTTGAAAAAGGTTCCTTGAATTTTCAAGGTTTTGTAGATTTTCCTTAAACTTGTAACCACAAATGAAATGTTATATGGTTACAAGTTTCATATTATGTTACTTACTTGCTTCATTTGGATGAACATAATGGCAGGTGCAGGTCCTTCAGGTGAAGCTTCGGGAAGTAAGCGTATGCGGGGGCCTACAAAGAGGAAGATTGAGTACGAATTGGATGAGGAACGTCCGCTTCCGGAAACACCAATCATAAAGGAATTTGCGGGCTCACACGTTGTTACACTTTCGGATGGGTTTTGTGGGATGAAATTGTAGAGGCACAGAACATTCAATTGGGATATGGTGATTGCAATGGGAGAAAGAGATCGAATGGAGAACTTTTTGGGTCAAAGATGGTTAGAGGTGTTACGGTGTGAAAAAACTAAGTGTGCGGAGTTTACGATTGAGTTTCATTTGACTATTCAATATGAGTTGGACAGGTTTCTGAAGCCATATACTTTTATTTTCTATATGGGTAGGCAAACGTATACATGGAGTGTGGTAGAGTTTGCATTGGCAATTGGGTTTTATTTGTGGGAGCAAGTTCGAACCATAGAGTTTTAGAGATCACTTAGGGGGTCATGTAAGAAGAGAACTCGGACTATGTTTTGGAAAGTGAGTTGGAAGCATTTTGGGAAACTATAGCAGATGTAGTGTAGTCGAAAAATGCTATTGAATCTTCAATCAGGTATCCGTTTTTAAGGTATGTGCATAGGATCTTGCCATGCACTCTGCTGCCAAGGAAGAGTGGTATGGAGAAAGTGAACATGATGGACCTGATCTGTTTGTGTTGTATGGTGATGAGGAAGGATGCCAATATAGCGATTATCCTTTTGTCTCAATATGCTAAGGGTCGCCGAGAAGGGGCAGAGTCTAGGTTGGAGTTGGGTCCCTATGTGGCAAGGATAACATGGTACTGTGATGCTTTTGGCAGATATCTAGAGATACATTTGACTCCGAGACTAGCAACTTGTTCGTTTGATGTGTTCGTTTTGAGGTAGAGTAAGGTTGTTGAGTGGGATGATCTGTTGCGATGGACAACGATAAGGGAGGGCCCATAGTAGTTACTACCAGGTGGGACGCCTATTGCTCAGGCAATGCAGGCGGGTTTTCGTCCTTCTAGGCAGGCCGTAGTGTCGCGTATTGAGCTACCTAGGGAGCAACACTAGTTGCGACCACCACCACTAGACCCAGTTACTTTAGAATCTATATATAATGTGGTGGTGGATGGGTTTGCGAGTCATGCGGTAGTGAGTAGGAGGCAGGAGGATGCGCTTAAGTACATGATGATGTAGAATCAGATTAAGGTGCCAGTGATGTTCTAAAAGTAGTTAATTAAAAACAATCAAAATTACACTAATTCTAGACTCAAATTAAACACTCTAGACTCCTAAATTTTACTAAACTACTAACCGGCAAGTGGACCGATCAATTGTAGAATAGTTTAAGTAAGTCCGGATTATCGAACCCACGAGACTCTCTAATTATGATGACGACTCAATCTAGACTCAGTTAAAACACTTATTTATATGATTGAGGGGGGGGGGGTTCTAACAATTCTAAATTATTAATGGAACTAAAATTGCTTAATTAAAATAAACTGAACTCTGAACTTTTGAAAATTGGAAATTAATTAAAGAATAGTAAACCGGTTACCTAGGTTGGATTTTATATTACTACTTATTTGGTTTTATAATAAATTAATTAGGTTGAATGATTAACCAGGATCTTAAAATATAAAACTCTAGGTTTACCGAATAGGACCCTCGACCCTTCTCGAGAAGACGTCTATGATACCCTAAAATTATTTTGTAGTCACCGGTTTTAAAGACTTCTTTTCAGTTATCTTATTATTTAGTGAAGTGACTATTTTAGTTAACTACTTCTTAATAATTAACCTAGACCAACAATAACTTTTAGTTTTGTTTAACTGACTCGATTATGACAAGTAAATTTCTCAAAACCTAAACCTAACAATTCACCTAACCAATTCAACTAACTAATTAATATTTCTCAATAATTAATTTAGGTATAATGATAAAAACTAATTTTATATTTTATTTAGTTGTTTTCCCGGTTTATTGGCCAATTTACCGATTGTTTCCCGAACCCCTAAAGACCTGAAAAACCAACACAAACCTATTCTATGGAAGACATTCACCAAGATTTAGGTAAAACAAATAAATAATCAAAAACCAACTTAGATCATGCAAATACACTAAACTAACAAGTTAAAGTTGTGAACTTTACTAAACATCATTCAAACCATAATAAAATTAAAACAAAATCCAAACTTTCATAATAAATAATCCAATCCTAGGTAACAAAAGGAAATCTAGCCAAGTATCATAGTTTTGAAAAACAATAAAACAAGTTTTATGAAGGAATTCATCAAAAGGTTAAAACAAAAGAGCTAAAGAGTTGAGATTTTGCAATAGAAACGTGTTTGCTCCTGCCTCAAAGTTCCTAGCTTGCTTTAATGATTCCAACAGCCTGGAAAGCCCTCTTCAGCTTCACAATTCCAGAATTTTTGTTCCTTAAGTTCTGAGGTCGTCCAGATATGTTACAATAATAATATAACTCAACTTTATAACAACTCTTTCCCATAGCAGATGAGTTTACGAAAATTTCTAGATGAATCACCCCCTCACCGGCTGCGAGAGGGTTATGGTATCTCGGCCTCACGCCCCGCGACCGAGTGATATTCTCTGGATAATTATTGGCCTCTCGCAGGGCACGAGAGGTATGTATTGTTGCAGTCGCGGGCCGCCAGAGGCTCACATCCTCCATTTTTTTATTCGTTTCCTCTTTCGCGTTCCAACTATGCTCCAGCTTGGTTTCAATTATCAATTTAGCTCATTTTTCCCATCCTTCCGTCCGTTTTCACGAACCAAGACCTGCAAAATGTATTTGGATCAAAAGTAGATATATTCTTGACAATCCGAAACGAAAACCATCTAAATTTTTACAAACTGTACATGATAAATGCATGTATTATTCAATACATAAAATATCCCCACACTTGCTCTTTTTTCGTCCCCGAAAAAGAATTGTGCACAAACGAAAACATAATCAAATAATTATTCGATTTCAAAGATTACGATTATTTTTATTAAGGATAAAATTTATGTTAACCGCGATTGCAAGTATTCATATCCACTTAAACTCAATTCAGCTCTTAGACTCTTATCATATGAATTTAGTTCAAGTTCGGTCAGTCTACCTAAGGTCTCACACTAGATTCCATAGTACACTTAATCCCACCTCAAGCTTATGGAACAAAATGAATGAATTATTCAACCCATTTCCTAACCGTTTTATACCAAAATATAAAGAATTAAAATTCAAGTAAATTCTCTTTTATTTCTTTTTCTTTTTATTTCTTTTGAGCTTTTGATTTCTCTTTACATATCTAACCTAGTGGCTGTCTCAACCAGGGTCACCATCCCCAAGAGCGACGTCGTGGGCTTCGATACTTAAGATTTCAACTAATCCTAGAGGGATTCTCGATCAGAGTTACCATCCGCAAGGGCGAATCCATAGGCCTCGTCTACTTTTTAATCAAGCTCATTTTTTTTCTGTTTTTTTTCTTTTGTTTTTCCTTTTATTCTTTTACATGATCAAAAATTCTAAAGATTTTAGCTTATAATGGTATTCCTTATACTATTTTTGACGGTTTCAGTTTCCCATATTTCCTAGATGAGCACCCACTAGTAGACCGACAATTAAGTTATATTAATCTCAAAGAACATAAGAACTGAATCGAGCAAACTCACATATCCCAAGTTAGACATAAATCCAACCTTTTATTTCTCATATTATTATTATTTGAAACCGAATAAAAACTTAATTTTTCTATCATTTTCTGTTTAAATTTTTATGCAAACTCCTTTTTCAAAAGACATTTTCTGATTTTTTTTAAAACAAAATCCCTCTAACACTCTACTATCCCATCCCCACACTTGAATTTTGCATTGTCCCTAATGCAAGGATGAGAAAAGTCACTACTAAGCAATAATAAAAACTAAAACATAAGAAATAAAAACAAATAAACAAGTGAACGACTTAGCTGATAATGCAAGACTGTCAATGTGCCAGTCAATCCACTCATGCCCTCCAATCCGAACACTCTCGACAAACAATCTCTTAAAACTCACAAGCGAACGAAAGCAGCATATATACATCGACCTATCAACATAACACTTTCAAAAAAATAATATAATAAACAAATAAATAAAGTGTTTTAAGAAGTTTCCACCATCACACCCAAACCATCCACCATTCCCACAAAGTAAAGTGTTTAAAGTATAGACCAATATGAGACTAAAACAGCATAAAAGAAAAATAAATAAAGATAAGGATCCACTGCTATTGCTTTAATCATCATCCTCTGATTCCTCTGATGCCTCGAACACTTGGGAGGGCTGGACATCCTCCATACCGGCAAATTGACTCGAACCCGGCTGACCACCTCTTTGCTGAAATATGATGGAACCCCCTTCAAATTTTCCATCATGTATCGCATCCCGTCTTCCAACCTTCGCTGCCATCCTCGTGCATCCACCTGCTCTCCATCATGACCTGACGAACTCCGGCAAACTACTGATCTACATACCCTCACAGATCACCAAACCCAGCCTCCGTCCTGTCATACAAAGACTCCAAGGTAAGTGGGTCAGGGCGGGGCTCACGAAGAGGATATTGTCTTCTCGACAGCTCTTGACGTGTGACCGGTCACTGATGTCGAGTAGGAACATCGGCCTGCATAGATGAAGCCGCTTCAGAACCCGGAGGAGGCTGAACCTGAAGTCCCTGTCGAACCGGCTCCCAGCTCACAGGCTCCTGTGTAGTCAAAATCCCGACAGCCTAGAGGTCACGTATACTCATGAAGCATGGGGACAACCCTCTCTCATCCTGCCCTGGGGATATCTATCAAATACCCCAAGACTCTCTGCTAAGCATGTAATCAGGGGCCCACAATATACCCTTGCCCCTGGGCCTCCCCTCCACAACTGCTTCATCGACCACGCAAATATAGTCGCCAAGTTCGCCAGCCTTCTTTCCACCATGCACATTAAGCAGAACAAACTCACCTGATTCACCTAATTATCCCCCTTCCCTCGACCAACTAATGTAGCAGCAAGAATTTTGTGAATAAACCGGTAAACCGGATCGACGATGTCGCTTGCTACCATATTGTTAGAATATGGTGCGGTAGAAATAGTACCCTAGAATCGAGCCAGTTCATCTGTTTGAACACTGTGGGGGTGCCTTCTTTTAAAAACCCCTTGTAGACTGGTGAAAAAATCTAGCTTCTGAACCTTTCTAATGTGAGATCTGCGTAGCCACAACAAACTGCGAAATCGTCATTTTGTACACGTGCCTCCCCAAGGTAAACGAAATAGCATCACTCTCAGAAAATTTTCCCTGCTGGTACTAGAAAGTGGAGTGACATTCGAGGGTAATTTCCTTCTATTGCCTTGCACCACAGTCCAATACCCTTCTGAATTTATCCCCCAACAACTGCTCGATCCTGCCCCTTTAACCCAGATGGTCTATCATTTCCCAATCAATCCGTCTGTACGACAATAGATCACAAGTGACCAAGTTGGATAGTCTCTCCCACTCGTGAGAATCTAGATCGAACTGCAGCAAGGGGCTATCTACTATTTGTGTGCTCTGCTCGTGGGGAATAACGTCCCCCCTATACCTAACGCTTCGTCGCATCCCAAAATTCAGTGGCAGTGGTTGCGTCTCTGCCGGGTCACCCCTCTGTCGAGGCGTAGGCCCTCTCCTTTTCCTTCCCGCTCTACTAGAACTACCTTCGCCTGACTTCTGCAAACAAAGTTATTTAATTCACAGGAAAAACAGGTAAAGCATTAGAAAGAAACAATCGTATGTGAGCAATGACCGTATAGCATTACATTCGCTATCATAGTCAGAAAAAAATAAACACATTACCATAGTTTATTGGATTTTAGTAATATTATTCATTAACTAGACTAGCTCTCGCCCGAATGGAGATTGAGTACAGGTGAGAGAGGTTCTATATGCATGAAAGCCCAAATATTACGAACCCCCCAAAATATATCTAAACCATACGACTACCCCCTTCCGGCACTTTAATTGTCCCTAATTAAAATCCGGGTGCCGGAAAGTATCTAACATTGAGTTCAGATGTAAAGATAAAAACTTTGTATACAAAGCAGGAAAACGGTTAAAAGTCCCAGTAAAAATATGATTTTTATATACCAATAATTACTAACCCGAACCCCCACACTCAATGTTGAATCTGCGCAAACCAAACTACCCGCAACATATACCCGATTTGCACCCACTCTGGTTATCTAGAAATAATCAGCCCCTACAATCAAAACTCAAACCAACCCAAGTGTACCCCAAACCCTCAAAGTAATATGGCATGCAACTTATGATAGATCCAACACTAAAATCATTGAGCAACAAGATAAAATATGAAGATGAAAGCACAAAAGTTGCAAGAAAACATACCTTAACGTCGATCTATAAGAAGGATTAAACAAATAATAGAGAAGTTGCCAAATACTGTTGAAGAGCTCATTTGAAGGTGAAATACACAGAATTGTACTTGAAAAATCGGATATAGTTGATGTAGGCAAGTAATGGAAGAAGAATTGGGTGAATATGGGTAAAAAGTTGGAGATTTTTGGGAATAACAATGGAGAAACCATATGTGAAAATGGGGATAGTATAGTGAAAAACAGATGAATTTGGGCGTTTAGGGTTTTGAAGTGCTGTTAAGGTCTCTCGCGGGCCGCAAGAGAGGATTTAAATCCTCTCGCGCCTCGCGACCGAGTAACATTTACCGGAAACCTAAGTGCCTCACGGGCCGCGATCGAGTTGGCTTATGTCTCTCGCGCCCCGCGAAAGGGCTGTTTTCACATAAAATTTTAAAGTCTGGCCTGTTTTGGGCCTTAGAAAAATTTTGAAAGTTTTGTTTCTTGTTAAACTTAGTGAGACACCCCTCTTTCGTCCGGTTACTTAGCAAAACGTACCTGCAAATCCAAGCTCATCATCGATGGTGGCGTCATGTTGGTGATATAACCTTCAAAACAGCTAAGACGGACCATAAACAAACAAAAACACAAACTACGAAAAACAAGAATTAGCATTAGAAAAGACATGAAATGCAAACGACTACCAAAGTGTACAAACTCTACACTTGAGCCGATACTCAAGATCCTATGCGGTATGAGGTGGAACTTCAAGAGGAGTTTCCTCCATCTCGGTGGAATCGAGCGGTCCTCCTAAATAGTGCTTCAATCGATGACCATTGACCTTCCACATCCCTCCGTCAGCTTCATCTTTCAACTCGATCGTCCCGTATGGGAATACCTCATTCACCACATTTGGACCAGTCAACTTGGACTTCAGCTTCCCAGCGAACAGTTTCAATCTCGAGTTATATAGAAGCACTCTATCGCCAACCTTAAACTCCTTTACCGCCCTCAGCCTCCTATCATGCACAGCCTTGGTCTTCTCCTTAATACTCCATGAACGCTCATAGGCTGCATCCCAAAGTGCCTCTAACTCGCGAATTTGAAAGTATCGTCTCTTGGCAGCTTCGATGAGGTCCAAATTCACGGTTTTCAGGGCCCACAAACTCCGATGCTCGAGTTCGACCGAAGATGGCAACCTTTACCATAAATGATCACGAAGGGTGTGGTGCCTAAAGGTGTCTTATAGGTGGTTCTAAACGCCTATAACGCATCGTCTAGCTTATCGGACCAGTCCTTCCTACTTTTACCTACCGTCTTCTCTAATATCCGCTTCACCCCTCGGTTTGCATTCTCCACTTGCCCGCTTGTTTGGGGATCATAAGCGGTGGAGAAGCAATGAGTGACACTGTAGCGCGCTAATGCCTTTTCCATAACGGCATTGCAGAAATGAGTGCCACGGTCACTAATGATAGCTCGTGGGGTCCCGAAGCCAGTGAACAACTTCTTTAGAAATCTCACCACCACTCGGGCGTCATTCATGGGTAAGGCTTGAGCTTCAACCCACTTAGAAACATAGTCAATGGCCACGAGGATGTACCAATTCCCACTAGAGACGGGAAACGGTCCCATGAAGTCGATCCCCCACACATTAAAGACTTCAAGAATTTGGATCGGGTGTTGGGGCATCTCGTCCTTGGATGAGATGTTGCCGGTGCGCTGGCAACAATCACATGTCTTAACAAACTCCAAAGCATCCTTAACTACTGAGGACCAATAAAAACGGCAATCAAAGACCTTTTGTGCGGTGACGCGCGGGCCATGAGGACCTCCTATTAGCCCCCCATGCACGTGCCTCAGAATCTCTACCCCCTCCGCTCTACTCACACAGCGCCTAAGAATGCGATCACCTCCTATCCTAGATAGAAACGGGTCATCCCAGATGTATCGCCTAACATCAGGAAAGAACTTGTTTTTCTGCTGTGTGGTCATACCCTTCAGAACCACTCCATTTGCAAGGTAATTCGGTAATTCGCAAAATCCAAGAACCACGGCATACCCTCCTTCTCTGCTGCCACAAACTCCACTGACTCGTGAGGGAACCTATCACCGATTTCCTCCTATCTAATCTCCTCCCTATGTGGATCTTCTAATCGGGATAGGTGATCGGCGGCCACATTCTCTTCTCCCTTCTTATCTCTAATCTCTATATCGAACTCAGAAAGTAGGAGAATCCACCGGATAAGACGAGGCTTTGCGTCCTTCTTCTGGAAGAGGTAACACAGAGCCGCGTGATCAGTAAAGACTATGGTTTTGGAGAGGACGAGATAGGAGCGGGATTTATCGAACGCGAACGCTACAGCTAGAAGCTCATTCTCTATCGTGGTGTAGTTCTCCTGAGCGTCATTTAGGGTCTTGCTAGCGTAGTAGATGGGATGAAAATGTTTATCTCGTCGTTGGCCCAAAACGGCGCCGACCGCATAGTCGCTTGCATCACACATGAGCTCGAAGGGCAAGCTACAGTCGGGTGAGACGATTATGGGAGCACTCACCAGCTTCTCTTTCAGGATCGCGAAAGCATGCAGACAGTCGTCGTCAAAGATGAAAGGGACATCCTTCTCTAGGAGTCGTGTCATGGGGCGTGTAATCTTAGAGAAAACTCTAATGAATCGTCTATAAAAACCCGCAGGACCTAGGAAGCTACGAATAGATTTCACGCTTGTGGGTGGAGGGAGTCTACTGATAGTATCTATCTTAGCCCTATCAACCTCTATACCCGCGCGAGATATCCCCTCTGTCACCATAAAGTGACACTTCTCCCAGTTTAGCATTAGCCTAGTCACTACACATCGCTTCATCATCGCATCAAAGTGACTGAGGCACTGATCAAAAGTGTTTCCATAAACAGAGAAGTCATCCATGAAAACCTCCATCGAAGTCTCGATCATGTCCTGGAAGATAACGACCATACATCGCTTAAAAGTAGCGGGAGCATTACATAGCTCGAAAGGCATACGACGATAGGCGTACGTGCCGTAAGGACATGTGAAGGTTGTCTTCTCTTGATCCTTCGGAGCAATGGGGATCTGGAAGTAACCTGAGAACCCTTCAAGAAAACAATAAAATTGTTGTCCTGCGAGTCGCTCCAACATCTGATCGATAAACGGGAGCGGGAAGTGGTCCTTGCGGGTGGCGTTATTTAGTTTTCGATAATAATCGACACCCGCCAGCCAGTGACTGTACGCGATGGGATAAGCTCCTTTTTCTCGTTCATAACCACTGTCATTCCCCCCTTCTTGGGAACAACCTGAGTAGGACTTACCCATGCAGAATCAGATATCGAGTAGATGAGACCGGCTTCTATTAGCTTGAGCACCTCCCTTTTCACGAATTCATGCATATTCAGGTTTAGGCGACGCTGAGGTTACACTACCGGTTTAAAGGCATCCTCCATGAGGATCCAGTGAGTACAGAAGGTGGGCTGATTCCCTTGATATCAGACAATTTCCAAGCGATAGCCTCCTTATTGGCTTTAAGAACCTCTATCAATCGCTCCTTCTCCTCCGTCGACAATTTCGAAGAAATTATAACGGGTAAGCTCGAATTGTCGCCTAGGAACGCATACTCTAAGTGGGAGGGGAGGACCTTAAGCTCTACGGGGGTCGGAATATCCAAAGGGGTGTTCTCACTCGCTGCACTAACCTCCCAAAAAGCTAAGGTCTCGGGAACCCATAGTGGGTCATCCTCTATATCATCACTATCGCTCTCCTCTAGCACTACGCTCTGGTTCACTAGGTCGGCTCCGCTAATATACTCAATACACTGATCAAAGCACGACATGAATGAATTTACAAAGTAGACAGAGTGACATGGGCCACTATCGCTGTCGCCACCACTTGGGTGTTGAATCGACCTTGCGATTTTGAAAGTGGCGTTCTCATCCCGACGCGAAGTGCGTTTCCATTATAAAAACCAATAATCGCTTTCACAGTGTGAAGGAATGGACGACCTAGGATGATGGGCACCTTCTCGTCGGCCTCCATATCTAAGATGACAAAATCCACGGGGAAAACAAATTTATCATCCTTAACTAACAAGTTCTCTATAATTCCCCGTGGATACTTAACAGACCTATCAGCTAGAGATAGTGACATACGAGTAGGAGTGAGCTTCCTTAGACCTAATTTCTCATAGAGTGAGAAAGGCATCAGATTGATGCTAGCCCCTAGATCTGCTAAGGCGTGAGCTGGAGCAATGGAACCACCGAATAAGCATGGAATCGTAAAGATACACGTATCAGTAAGTTTTTCGCGTAACTTGTTCAGAACTACGGTGGAGTACCCTCCACTCAATGGAACATTAGAAAGCTCCCCCAGCCTATCTTTTCGTGTAAGAAGATCCTTCAAAAACTTAGCATATTTAGGCATATGCTGGAGGGCCTCAATAAACGGGAGATTGATTTTTAACTGAGTAAACATATCAAGGAAATTCCCGTATTCCTTTGCATATTTTTGCTATTTAAGATGGGCGGGGTAGGGTAGGCGTGAAGAATCTACGTGTGGTGATGGCCTAACCTCTACCGGTTTCTTCTCTCCCCTATTATCTACTGAAGGTCCACTTTTTGGTGCGTACTTGCTGGGTCTAGCCTAATTTGCACCCTAGGTGGAGCCTCCATTTCTATCTCTTCATCTACCTCCTCATCCCTCCTCAACTTCTACCCCCTCTCTAACTACCTCTTTCAAACTCTTACCGCTACGTGTAGTTATCGCTTTCGCATGTTGGTTCACTGGATTGGGTTGGGTGTTACCTGCGAACTGACCATGTGGCTGCTCTTGCAGCTGCTTAGCGATACTCCCTACTGACCTCTGAAGATCTAAGAGTGCGGACTGCTGATTTTTCAGGAGAAGATCGTGTTCTGCTAGAGTCTTCTAGGTAGCATGATCCTTAACCACTAATTAAGACAACAACTCCTCAATCCTATCTAAATTGCCCCCCTGAACTTCTACTCCCAGTCTGACCCTCTTGATTTGAACCCCCACCACTAAACTGACCTGTATGTCCTCAACCTCCACTAGAGTAGTGACCTTGCCCCCTGTTTTAATATGAACCAGATTGGAAACCAGGGGGTTACCGGAAGAGCGAAAGTGATTATTATTATTATGCCATTTAGGGTTATAATTTGAATTATTATTATTAAAGGGTTTGTTGGACCTCTACTATGACCGATAATGAACTCGACCTGCTAAACAGTGAGTGTAGGACACTCTATCGTATCATGACCCCCTCGACACACCTCACACCTATCCACTTTCTTCTTCAACTCCTGAATCTCCTTAGTGACCTCTCGCTTAAAGCTATCTAGTGCAGCAGCCACCGTAGTTTCCAAGCTAACTAGGTGTAGACCCCGGTTAACCGGGGTCGTACGAGAAACAGGAATTGAATTCCTGCCGGCGGTGCTGTAGTCTATGTTCGAATGTGCGAAACTTTCGAAAAGGTCATTACACCCAGTAACCGTTTTCCTTCCCATTAGATGTCCACCAGCAGATGTATCGAATTGAGCGCAGGTCTCATGGGTAAGACCGTTGTAGAATTTCTGTACAAGTGCCCAATCCGACTGGCTGTGTTGAGAACAGCGGGACACTAGGGTTTGGAAACGCTCCAAGATAGATGGTAGGGCTCGTCAGGTTCCATTCGGAACGTATGGATCTGATCATGAAGGCAAGATGCTTTTACGGGTGGGAAGTATTTTTTTACGAAAGCATCTCGTAGAGCAGCCCAAGTAGTGAAAGTACCAGGTGGTTGAGAATCAAGCCAGATGGCGGCTCGACCCCCAAGAGAAAATGAAAGACTTGAAGGAAATGGGCATCATTGCCTGCACCTTCCATATTGAAAGTGTGACAAAGGCGGGTGAGGCGGTTAATATGGGTAGGCGCATCCTCGTCATCACGATCGTGGAATTGGCAAAAGTTGGTGATAGCGGTCATGATATAAGAAGGGATTTGCCAGGCTTTATCATTATTCATGGGAGGAAGATTGATGGGTGAGTTCGCACCAGTGAAACCGGTGGTGGCCTGTTGGTAGACGGTTTGGTGATTGGCCATGTGGAAATTAGGTGGAGGACTTGTGTTTCTATGAACTACACGGGGTGATGGGGAACCGGGTGGTGAAGGCTTTGGTGTAAAATCAAAATCGGGTGGTATGAAAGGGCGGGACGAACTTGAAAAAGAAGATGCAGAAGTACTAACCTTTGGTGCAAGAGGAGAAGATGTATCCGTAGGCGGCTTCGGCGGAGGTCCTTGCGAATGCGTATGGGGCCTCCACTAAAAACCGGAACGGAACAAATATGAGAACTTAGGAAAAGAAAATAAACAAAAATATTGTAAACTACATAAAATTAAACTAACTAAATTATTTAAACTCCTATGACACAAACCAAAAACGGTAAACACGTATAAATAATTAAGCCTAAATTAAGTAATCAATGCAATTGCCAAAGAGAGAGTCCCCGGCAACGGCGCCAAAAACTTGATTTTCTAAAAGTAGTTAATTAAAAACAATCAAAATTACCCTAATTCTAGACTCAAATTAAACTCTAGACTCCTAAATTTTACTAAACTACTAACCAACAAGTGGACCGATCAATTGTAGAATAGTTTAAGTAAATCCGGATTATCGAACCCACGAGACTCTCTAATTACGATGACGACTCAATCTAGACTCAATTAAAACACTTATTTATATAATTGGGGGCGGGGGGGGGGGGGGGGGGGGTTCTAACAATTCTAAATTATTAATGGAACTAAAATTGCTTAATTAAAATAAACTAAACTCTGAACTTTTAGAAATTGGAAATTAATTAAAGATTAGTAAACCGGTTACCTAGGTTGGATTTTATATTATTACTTATTTGGTTTTATAATAAATTAATTAGGTTGAATGATTAACCTAGATCTTTAAAATATAAAACTCTAGGTTTACCGAATAGGACCCTCGACCCTTCTTGAGAAGACGCCTATGATACCCTAAAATTATTTTCTATTCATCGGTTTTAAAGACTTCTTTTCAGTTATCTTATTATTTAGTAAAGTGTCTATTTTAGTTAACTACTTCTCAATAATTAACCTAGACCAACAATAACTTTTAGTTTAGTTTAAGTGACTCGATTATGACAAGTAAATTAGATCCGGAATTTTCTCAAAGCCTAAACCTAACAATTAACCTAACCAATTAAACTAACTAATTATTAGTTCTCAATAATTAATTTAGGTATAATGATAAAAACTAATTTTATATTTTATTTAGTTGTTTTCCCGGTTTATTGGCCAATTTACCGATTGTTTCCCGAACCCCTAAAGACCCGAAAAAGCAACACAAACCTATTCTATGGAAGACATCCACCAAGATTTATGTAAAACAAATAAATAATCAAAAACCAACTTAGATCATGCAAATACACTAAACTAACAAGTTAAAGTTGTGAACTTTACTAAACATCATTCAAACCATAATCAAATTAAAACAAAATCCAAACTTTCATAATAAATAATCCAATCCTAGGTAACAAAAGTAAATCTAGCCAAGTATCATAGTTTTGAAAAATAATAAAACAAGGTTTATGAAGGAATTCATCAAAAGGTTAAAACAAAAGAACTAAAGAGTTGAGATTTTGCAATAGAACCGAGTTTGCTCCTGCCTCAAAGTTCCTAGCTTGCTTTAATGATTCCAACAGCCTGGAACAACCCTCTTCAGCTTAACAATTCCAGAATTTTTGTTCCTTAAGTTCTGAGTTCGTCAAGATATGTTACAATCATAATATAACTCAACTTTATAACAACTCTTTCCCATAGCAGATGAGTTTACGAAAATTTCTGGATAAATCATCCCTTGCCGGCCGCGAGAGGGTTATGGTATCTCGGTCGCACGCCCCGCGACCGAGTGATATTCTCCGGATAATTATTGGCCTCTCGAAGGGCGCGAGAGGTATGTATTCTTGCGGTCGCGGGCCGCCAGAGGCTCAAATCCTCCATTTTTTGATTCGTTTCCTCTTTCGCGTTCCAACTATGCTCCGGCTTGGTTCCATAATCAAATTAAAACAAAATCCAAACTTTCATAATAAATAATCCAATCCTAGGTAACAAAAGGAAATCTAGCCGAGTATCATAGTTTTGAAAAACAATAAAACAGTGTATGAAGGAATTCATCAAAAGGTTAAAACAAAAGAACTAAAGAGTTGAGATTTTGCAATAGAACCGTGTTTGCTCCTGCCTCAAAGTTCCTAGCTTACTTTGATGATTCCAACAGCTTGGAACAGCCCTCTTCAGCTTCACAATTCCAGAATTTTTGTTCCTTAAGTTCTGAGTTCGTCAAGATATGTTACAATCATAATATAACTCAACTTTATAACAACTCTTTCCCACAGCAGATAAGTTTACGAAACTTTCTGGATAAATCACCCTCTCGCCGGCCGCGAGAGGGTTATGGTATCTCGGTCGCACGCCCCGCGACCGAGTGATATTCTCTGGATAATTATTGGCCTCTCGCGGGGCGCGAGAGGTATGTATTGTTGCGGTCGCGGGCCGCAGAGGCTCAAATCCTCCATTTTTCGATTCGTTTCCTCTTTCGCGTTCCAACTATGCTCTGGCTTAGTTCCAATTAGCTCGTTTTTCCATCCTTCCGTCCGTTTTCACGAACCAAGACCTGCAAAGCGTATTTGGATCAAAAGTAAATATATTTTTGACAATTCGAAAGAAAACCATCTAAATTTTTACAAATTGTACGTGATAAATGCATGTATTATTCAATACATCAGTCAGATTGGTTCATGGCACCACAGCAGGATACACCAGGAGATGGATGAGATGAAGATGAGGGCTATGCAGCTAGTAACATCCCTGGTGATTTTGTGTTTCTTTTTTATTTTTATCCCTTTTATTTTGTTTTTACTAGATTATAATGTACTAAATCTGATATAATATTGTGGAAAAAAATGCAAGGGTAACTAGTTGGGTGTTCGATATATTATTATTATTATTATTATTATTATTATTATTATTATTATTATTATTATTATTATTATTATTATTATTATTTTTGATAATGCTGCTAGAATTTTTTTGATTGGTTCGTGTCATTTGTTTGGAATTTCACTTAGAGGACTACGAAGTGTTGGAAAGCATGGAACGAGACTTGCGAGGATTCAACTGCTTTAAGGCCACATTTGGAGCACATTACATCCATGTCAGCAATTCTCCTCCTCCGAAGCTCTATTGTTTTTGAAGGAACTCTATTCAATACATTCGCCAACAAAAGTAGTTTACCTTCGGTGGTCCTTTATTGTTCTTGAAACTAAACTATCTTAGTTGTTTCACTACTTCTGCCAATTGAATCCATTCTAAAATACTTCTAGGACAACGATTCCAATCCCAAGCCCACATATTATAATTTTCCTGCCTCGTTACACAAGCCTCAGTGGTGCAATTTTTGTTTTTTTGCAATCGCATATAACACATCGTACTTGTCCCTTAACGACCCTTAACCCAACCAATTGTCAACCCAAAAATATTATTCGCTTTCCATCTCCTACTTCAGCAAAAATATGGGATTCTACAGGCATGTTTAGTGTAGTAAAACCTTTTCTAGTGCTAGCAAAATCCTTCCAAATAGCAATGAACATCTTTTTTATCCGCATGAATCGATGCATTCTATTACTTATGTGAATTGATGGCACTACTCTTCCCCCACATTGCCATAGGATTCTCTTATAGGCCCACCGTCACATAGCTAAAAAGGCCAAGTTTGCATAATGTATGTCCCCTAAACTAAATCCTCCAAGTTTCTTTGGCTCTACCATTCTTCTCCATAACTACCATCTTATTGTGCTTCTACCCCTTCTTTTGCCCCATATAAAATCTCTTCTAATTGCTTTGAGATCCTTTATAATCTTTTAAGGTTCTTAGAATAAAGATAAGTAACGGTTAGGTAATGCCCCCAAGACCGCTTTTGCGAGTACAACTCTTCCCACAAAAGATAAGTATCGAGCCTTCCATGAAAATAAATTTATACGAAAATGATCCACGATCGGTTTCCAATGCTTCACTTGTTTCATGTTCGCCCCAATAGGCATTCCAAGATACGTAAATGGAAGTTTATACACTTTGCAATTAATTCTATCTGCCATCCTTTCTACCTCTTCATTCCCCACCCCGATTCCAAAAAGGTTGGACATGTTCAAGTTAGCCTCTAATCCGAGCATAAGTGGAAGCATCTTAGTATACAAATAAGGTTTTGAATATTTCGTTTGGACCATATCCCCAAAAATATTACATCATCCGCATAACACAAGTGCAACACCATTGGTCCATCATTTGGAAATTGCACTCCTATAAAAGTCACGTTTCTTATAGGTTATTGCACAATTACATCCAAGCTTCCATGACTAACACAAACAAGAACGGTGAAATCGAGTCCCCTTGCCGGAGTCCCCAAGACGGAATGAATTTCAAGGACGGGGACCCATTTACCAAAACCAAGACACTTCGGGATTTTAGACAGGCTCCCACCCATTTTCTCCATAACAACGGAAAGTTAATTGCCTTTAAGCTTGATAGCAAGAACTTCCAATTGATTGAGTCGTACGCCTTTTCGAAATCCACTTTGATTAAAAATATTTCTTTTTTCTATGCTTTGCCAATGTCTCACTACTAATGGGCGACCCATCCATTATTGATATACCTTCAAGAAATGCCAATTGTACGGTGCAACCACATCGGGCACCACCATTTTGATGTGGTTTGCTAATTTCTTTTTGCAATAACTTTGAACATAGTACCAATAAACGAGACTGGTTTAAAGTCATCTATGGAACACGTACCTTGGGAATTAGGGTGATAAACGAAGCATTACAACCCCTCAAGATGTTCGCTTTTTCATGGAATTGTTTTATCTTAGCTGAGAAGAAAGGTTCCAACTCCTCCCAAAAAGTGTTACATAAATTTAAAAGTTAACCCATCCGATCCAGGTGCTCGGTCTTCCCCTCATGCCCGTATTGCATCTTTTGATCTTTTTTTCTTTCCACCAGCTTTGAACCTTGTATCTCTGATAGTTTTTTAAACCCCCGCTTACAATTTTCGTTCGCTCCTTCACATGTTCGGTGAATCCAGCCGCGAACCGATTTCTGAATTCTATCTTGACTATTTTCGGTTCTGTCATTAATCATATTCATACGATTTCATACTTTTCGTAAATTTACATATTTATTAAAGAAGCTTGAAATTTCATTTCCCTGTCTTGCCCATCATATTTATACAATTCCATGCAAATGGGTTTCTCCACTGGTCTCTCTTTCTCGGTACCATGACGATCCGCAATATTGCCACACCTCCTACACTCCATCCATATCTCTCTTTCATCTAAGTATTCTAGAATGTTTGACACGTTGAACGTGATCGTTTCCTCATCCTCATTTACTCTGTTGTTCTTCTTTCAAGTCTCTATCGAGTTTTCCACATTCTCCTGTCGACTTTCCGACTCCTTTGGTCTCCACTCCTCCTACTCATTTTTCTCTATCTCTCTTAGGTGTTTAAATGAATAGCTAAAAACATTCAATAAAATAAAGTTTGAGAGAAATTTCATAGTTATAATTCTTATAATTCATTAACTTATTATAAATGCATATATAAAGACCATACAAAACTTCATGATATAACGTGAATTTTTTTTTGTGAAACTTGATAAAAATTAAACCTGCTTTACCTTCTTATAATTTGCATATACAGCTTTACCTACTTTACAAAATCTTGTAAGGATGTGGATATTTCTTCTTCGTTGTGTCCTCTTTGTGAAGATCATGTGGAAACCGTGGCGCATGTGTTTGGGATTGCGACTTGGCGATTAGACTGTGGTTTGTGATCAACAGGTGGTTGCAAATTAATTTTCCTGACTTCTATGAAGCCGAACTCTATGTTTGAATGTTTAGATTATATCAAGTCCTAAAAAGAGTTGATTGGTGCTATTATCATGACTCGGTGGTGGGTGATGTGGAGGTCCTGGAATGAATCTATTTAAGACATATAATGTTGAAAAGAATGTAAAACTTTGTGATTTGGTTGTTAATTTCTCGTATTTGTGGCAATTCTAATAGGAACCATAATGCAACCGTTTATTGATTCGAGTGGATTTACAACCTTCTTTTGTTTTTGTAATGGTTTTGGTTTTTCACTGTGAGGTGAGTTTTTATAAATCAAATTAGTTGTTAAAAATGCATATATAGAGCTTGTAATACTTGATACGAATACCCCCCCCCCCCCCCCCCCCCCCCCCTTAGTTTATATTAAACTCGTCAAAAAAATTATATGTACTTTACCTTCTTATGACTTTATAATATACTATATATGCATATATAAAAGCCAAAATGAAAATTTATTAATGTAACTAGAGTTTGTATTAAACTTGATAGAAAATTATACTTATTTTACCTTCGTATAACTTGTTAACTTATTATATATGCATATATAAAGTGTAAACACTTGATAAAATATAACTATTGTTTATATAAACTTGTACAGATGGTTTTTACAAATTAGTATTGTTTTATTACTTTTCATAAAAGTGAGGTCCACACAAAAGTAAGGATGACTATTACACTTGACGAAAGGATACAACTATACAACTAAAGCAAAAAGTTTTCAACCCTCGGAACCGTTGGTTGACTAGAGTGGTGATGGACCTCATGGTCGCGAGTTTCTATAAATAGATTTCTTGTCACATCGTCATCAATTTCCTGCAACATGTATTAAAGTATATGTCAACACAAAACAGTCGATGAGCATACAAGTTTGTCTACATAGCATAAATGTAGAAAAGTCTCAAATCCACATGTCAAATGTATACTATGTTATATGAATCACACCCCAAACAAATGCTTTCCACAAAGTGAGCTTGAACGACTTGGAGAATGGATCACCGAGGTTATCCTAAAATAGATAAATAAGATGTATGAGTTTATGGAGACGGTGATAGGGATAAATTCGGAATTTACAAGTATTAAATACGAAAATATATCTTGCTTAGGTATTTATTTGGACACCATTTCTAGTTAGTGTTCTTCATGAGTGTTGCACTCATTGGAAGTCCAAAATGAGGAAGGTAAAACTAAGACAAATTCCCACCATACCACAACATTTAACCATTATTTTTGTTCGTGTCATGGTTTGGTTTCGGATTAGATAGATGTATGTAAATATTCATATTATAGTTTAGTGTATTGTCATGTATCAAGTCATGGATTGTCATGCATGGGTAGGATGATTACTTTAAACTTTTAGTTCACCAATGCCTAATCATCACATGGATGTTTTGGATGGTCATGAACATAAGTACAAGAATGTAAATTAACCTTCTAAATCACCAAGCAACAAGGTGGGTTTAACTAGACGAGTGCTTCCAACATAATAATGGTTGGAAACTTGGTGCAGTTACTTGAAAGCTACTTGGTGACTTAGATGATTTGAAATGCGAACTTAGAAGCACAACATTTCTGGAACATTCTTCAATCCAAACCTATCCAACATTGGGATTTGTTGGCTACTTGAAGATGTCTCCAAAGTTTTAAAGAAGATGAATAAGTAAGTTTTTAATCAAAACAGAAAATAAATCCAACTTTGGACCTCAAAATGGTGATGTTCCGACTTGGTTTACCATGGTAAACTTGTGGATACACTCCTAAAGGTTATCCAAGTAGGAAGAAAGCAAGAAATAAGAAGCAAAGATGAAGAAGAAGGTCCAAAACTCATTGTTCCGGACTTGTGTATAATCTGCCAACACTTGAAGCTTTTGAAGATTTTGGGAGGATTAGAGAGTGATTTAAGATAGTGTGAAGTGTTTAGGAGGTGTGGAAGAGGGGTATTTATAAGTGGGTATTCTGGTTTGCGTGTTAATGAAGTTATTTGGGAGTTAGGGTGGTTGGAAAGGTGAAAACCAGACTTAATTCGCGAGCTGGTAGGAGTTCTGCATGTCAGACCTCCTTGCGGACTGTAAGCCTTTGCCTTGCGGTCCGTAAGGCATCCTAGAAATAAAAATAATCATTCCTAGCCCCTTAACTTGTGTAACTTGTTATTTTATGTAATAAGCTAAATGTTAAACATGATTCTTGGGTTTTAGAGGATATATAACCATGTATAGTATGTATGACTAATGTTCCGAAGATAAATTAAACATAATACACGTATCGGTTCGTATAGAATGAGCATATTCATGATTGGTTATGTGTTGAGTATGCATGAATAAATATATATGATAAGAATTTGATTTCCATTGATCAAAACTCTTAGATAAGGATTGAAATCAAATACGTATACAAGCATTCTAAAAGTAGAAAGTACGAGAATACGAAATGTTACAATTAATACTCGTCTTCTCTCAACATATATAACCTAGCTTTGTTATCTTTGATCATATTTGTGTTTTATAATTATTATAGGTTAGTGAAAAATAGCGTGAACATTTATGTTGTCTAATCGGTGAATAATGTCTCCTTTATAAACAACTTTTATATAATTTTATCGTTTTTTATGTGTGAAAGCACATTGTAATTTGTATAGTATTGTACACGTTTTAGTAGTTTCATAAGTCATTTTTATATCTATATGTTGTGCTTATTGTGTGTCGGGTTTTATTGACTTAACTAGGGATAAACGAGGTGAAAGGAGCATCCAAGCTAAAAATCGGGTTCGATGGGGCCCATAGCAGTTGTGCTGTAAAAGTGTCTCCCATGAGCCACGCGGGGGGAACATTTGGAGTTAAAAAGCAGGGACTAGCTTGCTTGTTGCCGCGCCACGTGGAGAGGATAGGAATCTGCCCGCGAGGTGCGGGGGGTGCAATTCGCAAATAATGTTTAAGTACCCTAATTCGGGTTTTTAACCTCTCATTCATTGTTCAGTCATACGTAACGAACACAGAGCTTCCCATAGGCGATTTTCATAGTCCTGACATCCTAAACTTCTAGTTTCTTCATGCGAATTCATACCGAATCAAGATCTGAAGCTGTAATGACGAGTATGCGAGGCTAAACTTCTTGTGACTTCTCCCGGATGAACGATTTCTAGGATTTACACATCAAACTTTGTTTCTGATTCTTGTAACTGGTACTTTTAACCATTTGTGTTGATTTCTTGGCAAACATTTATTATATTTCAATTATTTGTTGTTTATCAAGCGTATTAGCAATTTCTTGCATTGTTAGCGGATTGGTAAATTGGTGGGTAATTGGTATAATTTAAGGGATTGTTAGTTTGTTGTAGTTACTATAAAAAACTGTCCTTAACAATTAATCAAAATCATTAATTCCAAGGCCATGTCTATATGGTGTTTAAATCAGTAAATGGGTTTATGTTAAACTAGTAATCTGGATTCCGGGTGGAAGTTACTTCTTATCATTCTGATAACACTTTTTGTGACAAATTGTATTTTTTTCTCAAACAAACAAACAAACCCCCGATTTAGATAATAGTAGTTAATCTGTTAGTTCACTAAACACTGACCACAATTCCCTGTGGATACGACCTTACTTACCGGTACTAGTATTGGTTTTTAAGTTAAAAAATACTTGTTTTTTTATTAGTCTACAACAACTACATCAGTTTTCAATGTAAGTTGTAGAGTTTATTCATTTTTTAGAGTGCTAAGTCTAAAATAAAAAAACGTATAGGAAATATTTATAGTATACTATATAGTGTGTGTATATATACGGAAAGATCCATTAAAAAGTAAGTTTTGTCTAAACAGTCTAAGAAGGATTGTGGAGATGACATGTGTCACTCCTAATAGATAGGATGGTTTTAGGTCCTTAAACACAAACTCTCACCATTTTGTTTTCTTGAAATACAATACAAAAAATGTTGTACAAAAAAATTAGTACAAAAAAATGTAGCACCAAAAACCTAGTGGAGATGGATATGAGCGGGTAGTTCCGTTGGTGGCACTCCAGTGGTCCGTCAGTGATAAAAAAAATTTAGCACAAAAATGTGATACAACATAGAAATCTAAGAAAAAATTTTAGGTTTTTTTAGTTCTCATATCATATATAGCAATATATTGCTAAAATTAAAGATAAAAAGATGCTCGGTTTTATGGTGCATTTAAAAAAAAATAATGGCGTATGAAATAGTTATGAACATTTGAAAATTAGGTGAAATATACATGTGTCTTGCATGTGAACAGAGAAAGTCAGCAAATAGACTATTCCAGAAATACTCTTACACTCTCTTTTTTCCAACACTTTCATCTTAAACACTAATTCAAAAAATGAAAGATAAAGATTCTTTCTTTTCCTACTTAGGC
This sequence comes from Scalesia atractyloides, assembly GCA_947069175.1. NCBI lineage: Eukaryota > Viridiplantae > Streptophyta > Magnoliopsida > Asterales > Asteraceae > Scalesia > Scalesia atractyloides. The sequence goes on along the minus strand of CAMTDV010000008.1, from coordinate 36,750,049 downwards.
AAAATCAACTTTTTATTCGATCTTACACCTATGATCTATAGTGTTATGTAAAATAACTTTGAACTTGTGAATCAAAGTTTCTTATTTGGACGCACACGTAATAGACTTAATATCCAATTGGGAATAGTCTAGTGATATTAGTGAGTTAGATAGAGTTTAGGGTTGGAGAAGTTAAGGGGTTCAGTTCCCATGGAATGCAAGTTTATCGGTTAAAAACGTAATAGACTTAATGCTTTATTACAAACTTCCGTATAAACACAGTTGTATGATTGGACATGTAGATTTGATACACAGGGTTTAAAATGCGTGTTAAAATTCATTACAACACTGATCAAGGTTGAAAAATTGCACGCATCATTGTAATGCTTTAACATATTGTTACACAATTTTGTCTCAAAACACATTACCACAACTTATCAAACATGCAGAAATCAACACAACATTGTAAATTCTTGATATACGACCGAAACCCGACTCTTATTATAAACCGGATCACAAGTGCAACAAATAAAAATGAGAAATTTTGTTATTATTTATTGCATTAACATTCAAACGTATTAAGTTAATTAATTTTATTATAAACGAGTTAAAAATATTAATGTTATAGCAACTTTCGTTAGTTTGCGTTAGTTTTATAGAATGAATGAGATAACAAAGTTACGAAACCCAATTATCATGGTTAAGGGTTTTGAGGGGCTAAACTTACAGTACATAAAAGCTATTTTTAAGGAAAATAAATAAAAAAGATGGGACGGAACTCGAACCAGCATCCCTTGCTGATCAGTGACTTAACACACGCCTGCATAACTAGCTGAACTGCATGCTGGATTGTGATGAAAACCAGCATGTTTAGTATTTATATCTAACCTGAACTCGACCTGCACTCCTTCTTCTCCAAGAAATCGCGATTATTGCAAGTATACTCTAATATTCCAGTTTTTTTCGCAATATTTTGGCATCCTAGTATATCCCAATTAATTCTTATACTAATATAGATGAAAACCAGCCTGTTTGGTCTTTATATCCAACCTGAACTCGACTTGCACTCCTTCTTCTCCAAGAAATCACGATTATGGCAACTATACTCTAATATTCCAATTGTTTTCGCAATATTTTGGCATCCTAGTATATCCCAATTAAGTCTAATACTAATATACACTCATAACCCGTCCAAATACACTTTATAATTTCCTAATTTTATATAAAATTAGATCCCCATTAAAACTAAGAAAATTTTATAAACTTTATAACCCAAATTCGTATAACATAGCAACCCTAGCCATCTTCAAACGATTAATCCATCTCTAAAACACAAACCCTAGCCTCCAATTCGTGCAAACAACCTTTACAACTCGCGAATTTAATCAAGAACGATTCTGGGGCTTGTTACTTTAATTTCTCATATCTCCTTCAATTCTCAGTCAATCGAGGTAATTCTTGAGCCTATTTCGCATAACTTTTTGAGATTTATAAAAGCCCTCTATCAATTTATGTGATAGAGGGCGTTCTAAATCAGTTCATCATTTTAGTGTTCTTAGTTTAATTTAATTTGGGGCTTTTGGTATAGAAGTTGTGTTTTGATTAAATTGATGATTGTATACTGTTAATAATCATAATAGAATAACACTTGCAAATTTTGAGAGTTTGTTTTGAATTTATATAATATTTCAATCATACAAAACTAATTTAACATTTAAAATATGTTAATTATTAAAAATAAACTTGGTAAATATTACTTGTATTTTCCTGAAAATATAAACTATAAATTTATTCTATTAAAATTCTAAATGTATTTAATTTATGCTTTTACAATAAAAAGTAATCAATCTATATTATTTGTAAAAGTATCTCGTCGGGAAAGCTCCTAAATTTCCAAGTGATGTTGATCATTGATCTCATCTAAATCCTTCAAGATCTAGGAAACCATGGTGACACAAGACACATACTTTACAAATAAAACGAATCGGATAAATTAATTATTTAATATTATTAGTTTATACAAAATCCCCAAATCTATAGATTTAATTTGTTTATATTTTTATTTGTGTTTTAGTACTTCGTATTTTATATTTTAGGGTAGTTTCTTCCTTTGGAGGTTTTGATTCTCATTTGTGCGCTTTTTTCAAAGAATCACAAAATGCATTCCGTGAATAAATCTTTCCTAATTCTCTTTTTTTTGCAATTTAAATGTTTTGTGTTTTAGTATTTCGTATTTTATATTTTAGGGTAGTTTCGTCCTTTGGAGTTTTTCATTCTCATTTGTGCGCTTGTTTCAAGGAATCACAAAACGCAACCCGTGAGTAAATATTTCCTAATTCCTTTTTTGTAATTTAAATGTTTTGGGTAGTATTATGTGTCATTAACGCATTATTTCATTACTTCAAGTTTTCATTATTATACGATACAACCCATATTTACTACAAACCGTGAGAACAGATCCTAGCACTTAAAAAAGGTTAAATTAGCACATACTCAAACAATACATACATAAAAGTAACACTTTTAAATCATATTAGCACAAAAAAACTAATCAGGATAATTGATTTTAGCACATATATGAATGATATCAGCACTATTCTTTATAAAGAATTATATCAGCACACATTGAAATAAAAGAAGATCTAAATAAAAAATTAATTGCTTGTTAGCATAATTACAGGGAATTCAATATAATTGATATTACTTAGGCTATTATTTTAGCATTTCTTTATAATTGGTTGGATGCCACATGACACTTTTTAAATGGTTCGTACAGTTCGTATATGAAATGTGGTTTGTATTTGATCCTACTCCTTCAAATACATATAAAGTTCAATTGAGTAATTATGTGGCAGTTGTTATTGGTTCATTTTTTGTATCGCTAACCATTATCACTAATCAGTATCGCTAATCATTACTCACATAGATCCATCGGCTGACTAGGTTCCACACAACCATGGGTTGTAGCCTAGTATCACCACCACATTTAGATTCGCTCGTCGGTGGGCTTGAGTCTCGCATTTACTGCTTTATTATGTTTATCACATTTATCATATTTACATCATCATGTTGGTTATTTGGTTGTGCTTGGTTAATTATAGGTATTATTTATTTCTATCATTTGAATCACATGTTAACATTTTTAATCAACTAAACAAACACAATCTTATTTAAACACTAGATTTACTCACTAACTTATGTTGACCGAAAAATATTTTTACACATAATACATGTGAATAGGTATGAAGAGTTGATGATGACACGTAGGGATGATGCCTTAAAGAATACACCGGATCATTTTATGACATGTTTTGGTTTGATTGATTATTTGAATTGTTATTTGTTTTCTAATATCTTTTTAACTTGATGATTTATAACATTTAACCTTTAATTAGTTGTCAAGAGTAATGAATAATCATCATGCATCAGTCACCTAATCCGTTACGGATTGGGGTGTTACAGAATCAATGACTACTGGATTTAGGATAGATTATTAGACCCTTAAACCTACTCTATAGTTGACTAAGTGCTTATATGGTAAATTATTATGTTGATCTAGCTTATGATTTATATTTAATTTAGTATGGTTTTAAATTTACAAATATCAAACACAAATACATATGAGCACTTTAAATGTTATATGATCAATTTGTAACTTGTTATGCTAATATGTGATATATATATATTTGTATAATGTAAAATCTCACCACACACGTTGCACGATATTAATATTAAAACTTATAATATCCTTATTATAAGCTTCCAACTATTTCAATCTTTCAAAACGTTTCGATTATCCTCAAAAATATTTTTTATATTTTATTCAGTTTTGAGTTAATGTTTTGTTTTTCAAATCTTATCAAAGTAAGTTCACATGATAGATGTGTAGTAACTAGAAAGGTTTATGTATCGATAGTCAAGACGTTATGTCTAGGTTGGCATTCGTATAAATCCAAATCACCTGAACGGACCAGTTCGCCTACCTAGGGACTAAAGATGAGTGTACGAAAGACCTATTTGGCCAAAGCATGTTGCACCAAACGTTATGTGAATGAACAATACTTTGACAAGTAACCGTATTACCATGGGTACCCTCCAGCGCTATTCCATTTCATATTACTTCACGTTTTTCAATGTTTCACGATTTCCCTTTGGGTTTGATGTACATTAATATACTAACATATGTGAACCATACAAAAGCTCGGTAATCGTGAGGGCCCACGTGATTTCGAAATGACGTATGGAACGCATACTAAGCCCAACTACGAGAAAAGCCCATGAAATTTTCAATGTTTCATTTTTGAAACATCACATTAGCGTAAGTTATTATTTTCATGTCGTGTCACATCCCAAGATTTTCATTATATCATAAGTTTTTTATTTATGTTTGGAATTATGTACTTCATATACCAATGATATCCAAAAACTCACGACTCTGTTTGCGTTGATTACTATAGATGTCTAATAAGCGCCACCTCCGGCCGCCGTATGGCTACTTGAATAGCCAAGGAAATGGTTGTTGTTATACCTAACTTAGTGGTCCAGGTTCAGCAAACTCTTCAAGGGCCTAATCCTCAAGCAAGCCCTGTCGACCCAAATCCTTCCAAGTGCTCTTATAAGCACTTTAAGTCGTGTGACCCTCCCAAATATGAGGGTACAAAGGGTGTTACCTCATGATGTGCTAAAAGTAGTTTAATAAAAACAAACTAAATTAACCTAATCTAAACACTAAGTAATACTCTACTCTCTAAAACTCGAATAAACTACTATCCGTCAAGTGAATCGATTGACTCTAGTAAAGCTAAGTAAGTCCGGATATCGAACCCACGAGACTCCAATGAACTAAGCTAACTACTCTATCTAGACCTAGACTGACACGGACACGACACTAACCATTTTTATATTTGTTGTGGGGGGTTCTGAATATCCTAAGAATGTGATTTAACTAAACTAATTAACTAAATTAACTAAGCACGAACTAAACTCGGGTTTTACTTAGATGGTTGAAACAACTACCTAGACTAGAATCCGTTATTATGGAATCGGGATCTTCTAATACTAAACATGTTGACATATCGAACAAGACCCCCGACTCTTCTAAGGAAGACACTTATGGCACTCTAGAGGCTGTTACGAACACCGGTTGGTCTAGACTTCCTCACAGGCTATCTAAGTGATTTACGAAAGTACCCTAATCTGATTTACTCCTCACATGCTATAAACCTATGATAGACTCGGGTTCTCGATTTGACTTGTTAGACAACGGTCAAAAGGTAAACTAGTTTAGACTCCTCAAGAATCTTCTACCTAGCAATTTAATGACTTATACCTAACAACAACCTCACATCTATAGAGATTAGTAGAACATTTAAATTTATTTAATTACCGCTTCTAAGATGTATTGGCCAATTAACCTTAAATATTAAAAAATAATATCATAATCTAGCATGAACCTATTATGTGAAAGACATTCACCAAGACTCACACGAAGCAATAAACAATGATCAAACACTTTTAAGCATGCATATACATCAATTCAATAATCAAGTCGATCACTTTCGTAAATAATCCATAATTAATTAATTATCCATAATAATAAATTCAAAATTTGCATAACCATTCATCTAATCTAGGTAGTATAAGAATTTAGCCAATCATAGTCATCGAAACAATCTCAAGTGAGGTATTATTGTAAACAAGAAATATAGTTAAAGACAAGAAATCGAAGAAATAAAAAAAAAACTCGAATCGTTAAACGCGACCCGGATGCTTTCCTTAACTTCAAATCTTCAACCGGTTGCTTTGAGAACTCGAAAACGCTCCAAATTGTTCCAAACTTTCACCCAAGTTGCTGCCAATTCGTTACTAGGTTTCAAACTCTTGATAATGATCAATATATGTGTTTTCAGCAAGAATCCAGCACCAACAACAATTTTGCCGCGTAAAATAACCCCGTCGCGTTACGCGACGGGTACTTCCTTGAGGGGCAGCGTAGCGCGGCGTGTGCTTTTAATATATCATTATTTTAGTGTCGACGCGTAGCGCGACAGGCTATCTTCTTCATGGTCGTGTAGCGCGATGGGCCTTATTTTCTAGGTTTTCTTGATTTTTGTTCCCGTTCAGCTACGACACGACCCGATTCTTGTTGCTAACTCTTTTCCAACAGATTTCAAGCATTTTCTCATCTTTTCAGCAACCGAAACCTACAAATTAACACACTATCAAAAGAAACTATTTCTACCTAAAAATTGAAATAAATGAAACGAAAACTATACTAACTATACATGATAAATAGATTTATTTTACAATATATCAAATATTCCCACACTTACTTTTTTCGTTCCAAAAAAAGATATATGTACGGAATCATAATCAAAGCAATATCCGGTCTCAAAACTCAAGTTAATTTATTACAAATCATCCACATGTTAATTCACGATTGCACGTATATGATCCTCTTAAACTCAACACTGGTTCTTAGGCCCTTATCATGTTAATTTATATTTAAGTGTGGTTAATCAACCTAGGGTCTCACATTATAGAGTCACGGTTCCACCTAATCCCACCTCATGCTTGTGAAACAAAAGAAATAACCAATTGGTTATTTCTAACCGTTTTATACCAAAAGTTAAAAAAATTAAAATCATTTTTTTCCTTTCTCTTTTTTTAATGACCACTAGACTTTTTGCATACCTAACCAAGAGGTTGTCTCAACCAGAGTAACCATCCCTGATAGCGACAACGTAAGCTTCAGCATTTTTAGAAATTCTTTTCTTTTAACTCAACCTAGAGGCAATCTAAATCAGAGTCACCATCCCCAATAAAGATTACATAGGCCTCGTTTTTTATTCAATCTAGCTCATTCAATGTTGCATAGTTTTTTTTTTCTTTTGATAAAAAATTCTAATACTTTTAGATTATACGGTGTTCCTTATACTATTGTTGGCGGTTTCAGCTTCTCCATTTCTCCTAGATGAATACCCACCGGTATCCTAACATATTAAGTATTTTAGCTCAAAGGAACCTAAAAACCGGAAGAGCCTACCCACATATCCCAAACTAGACACGTGCTCAACTTATTCAACTCATATTATTATTATTTGAGAACCGAACACACTCGACTTTTCTATCATTTTCCATACTTATTTGCAAACTCTAAATCAAGGACATTTTCTATTTTTTATTTTTATTTTTTTCAAGACTTGAACTAACACTACGACTCTATGTACTACTCTATATCCCGTCCCCACACTTAAGGTTTGCATTGTCCCCAATGTAGGTATAAAATACGACTCAAAACTAGTTAAACTAAAAATAAAAATAAATTCAATATACACAATATACAATGGAAACGACTTAGCTGTAAATATGCGAGTCTGTCATTGTGCCAGTCAATTCCACATATGCCCTCCACTCCGAACACGCTCAGCAAAAAATTCCTAATCTCTCACATGCGAACGGAAGCGGCAACAAGTACACCATACCTATCAAATCAACCACAAATATACCAAAATGCATAATAGATAGATAGATAGATAGATAGATAGATAGATAGATAGATAGATATTAGTGTCTAAAGCGGACAACCATCACAACCAAATCATCAACCAACCCATCCCTACCGACCAGTTTAAAGTATTCAGAATATAAGTACAGACCAATGAGGATAAAAACAACATAAACAGAAAATAAAGCAAAAGATACTCCATTAAGCTCCTGCTGCATCCCCACACTAATCGTCATCCTTTTCACCCATCCTCCCCTTGCTCATAAACCGGGAAATCTGGTGTCGGATCTACATACCCAAACTGACCCGAACTGGACCCATAACCAACAGGCTGACTTGAACCACCCTCACCACTAGAACCAAACTGAACTGGCATATCAAATGGACTTGGAGTTACATATGGTTGAAAGAAACCAAGAACATTCATACTCATTCGCCTCATCATATACCTCAGTGCACTTTCCTGCCTCTCCTGCCTAGTTTATATCAAATGCCTAACATCAGCAAACTGTTGGTTTACCCAACCATGCAATTCCCCAAACCCTTAATCCATCCTATTGTATAAAGATTCTAAAGTGAGTAGATCTGGTGGTGGCTAACGCCTAGGATACAATGGTGCCGACATCTTTGGCCTCTAACGTATATCTGCGGTCAGATGGATAACTTGCATAACATCATGTGCCAGGTGCCCCTCACCAGGCTATACCTGAGGTCCGTACCAAACACCTTCCCAAGTAACTAGCTCAGTCCATGTCAAAATACCTTCCATCTGCAGATCTCTAATAGCAATGAACCTCGATGGCGGGCCCCTAGTCAAATGATCAAGATTATACTTTGTAAAACCCCCCAGATTCTGAGCAAGCCTTGTAATGTAGGGTCCCATATCCAAAGCAACCATGTGTTCCCCTCGACGAGTATGGGTGAAAGACCACGCCAACACACTAGCTAAGTTCATGTTATGCCCCTCTACCAAACACATCAGAATGAACAAGTCCGTCCAATTGGCCTTGTTTTCTCCTGATTTCCTATCAACAAGAGTGGTAGAAAATATCTACAAAATATACCTGTAGATGGGGTCCCTTACCCATGTAATCAGATTCGTACCAACAAACGGGTGATCAAAAATGGTGGCCCAAAACTGTGCTAAATCAGCATTACCCAAACTCCTATCTCGAGGAGTCACATACACACCTCTCAAACCTAAAAAAATTAGGAGTAACTACCGCCTCTACCGTATAGAACCCACTAGCCACCGCGAAGTGTAGAATGGTTATCTCATGAACCATCCTACCCAGACTAAAAAAACTGCATCCCTCTCAGTAAATGAACCCTCTTTGTGTCGGAAGGTAGACTGAAACTCCAAAACTAGCTCCTCATACTTTTCTAGTTAACAATCCACTACTAGTCTGAGCCTATCACCCAATAAACTATCTATTCTCCGCCTTGCCCCCATCTCAACCAACCAATCCCAATCAATCATTCGATGTTCAAAAAACCTCTATACCCCTCATCTTATCAAACTTCTTTCTCTCTTTCGTACCTATCTGAAACTTAAGAAGTGGGTGATCCACCAAATTCATGACCCGACAGACTGGAATTCATTCTTGAGTGTGATACCGAATATGCCTAAGTCACGGGTCCAGGCGATTCTCTTGTTGGGCCGGATCCCCTCGTGGATGTTGTGGCGACCCTCTTCTTCTCTTTCCAGCCCTACTAGAACTTCCTACACCTGACATCTCTACAAAACAATGTTAAGGCAGAAAAATAGGCAACAGTTAGTGATCACAAACTATTTTTTGTTTTTTAATTATTTTTGTATTTTTGAAAATTTTTATAAAATTGGAAGCAATCGTATAGCATTACATTCGCAATTGAATCCAAAAATAAAGTTGAAGAAAAAGTTGGGTTACCGTTTACAAAAGCATAAGTTACAACAAACCTCGCCTGAATGGAGATTGAGTACTGGCGAGTCGTTTTGTACTGTACACGCATATAAGTAAACCCAAGACCAATACTAGCTATTACTAAGACCCGACTCATGATATAAGACTCAATGTACACTACCTCCTCCCGGCACTTTAGTTGTCCCAATTAAAACCCAAGTGCCTACCAAACCGAACATTGAGTCCAAACTTGTGAAAGGTGAAAACTTTCCATATTAAAAAACAGAATTTACGTCGAAAAATTCCACCTAATTAAAGGAGGGTTTGGATGATTAAATCTTGAAATAAAAATGCAAGTTCGGAGCTTTATAGCAACATGGCATAAACAATTAAGTTCAATGTCCATAACCATACCCAAACCATGCCTCCTGCAACCATGAAACACTAGACACAAACTTAAACTATGACTCGAAACTGACCCGACAAGAACTGACACCTAAACATGCAAGAGTAACTCAAACTAACTAAGAAACGAAAAATATACATAAAATGTACAAGAAAACACACCGGATTCGTGATGAACAAGATAAAAATTTCAACTTTTGCAGTTCGGAGAGTAAATCACGTGGGTTATGGATTGTGCGGGTAAATCGGTGAAATTGATGGTGGATAGTGATGGGGAAGTGAAATGGGTGATATGGGATGAAGAAGGAAGAAGAATGGTGATGTTTGGTGGCAGAAATGGTGGAAAAATGGTCGTTTGCAGCTAGGGAATCGTAGTTAGGGTTTTAGAAATGTTTTGGGGAAAATGGGGAAGGAAGGCAGGTATACGCGAACAAGGAGGGTGTCGCGTTATGCGACGGCTTCTTGTCTGAGGTGTCACATGATGCCACGGTGGGGTTCAAGCAGATGGAAGGTTCAAAGGGGGCTCGCGCTACGCGATGGCCTTATGGTATTGTCGTCGCGTGATGCGACACATCATTTTTACTACTTTTATATTTTAAGGCCTGCCGCTACGCGACGGGTATATATAATTGAGGTCACGCATCGCCAATATCACGTTTTTATAGAAAGTTTCGAGAATTGAAGTTAGGATCTAAGTTTAATATTGATGTGATTGTTTAGATGAAATCAGCGAAAGAAGATAAATAATTATTGAAATGGTGCAGTGGAATGGTATAAACATTGAAATCACAACAATAGAAAGATTGTTTTCATTAACATGCTTTTGTAATTATAATCACGTATGTAAGAAATTTACAAACTCCCCTCAGCCTAAGATCACTCTAATTTGTTCGTACAGAATGTGTAGATGAAAAGTGATAGATAGAATAGTACATACACTTTGTATTTATAGCACATTACTAACCACTTAGCATCTTTGGCTGACGTCACTATGAAAGTGACATTTAACAACTAAAACAAACTCTATCCATTGCTAGGCCTAAACACTGTTACATTAATTACATAGTAAAACTCTGTTGATGAACAACTGGCGAGGTATCCTCTGTAGGTCTTCAACAGACCTTTGGTTTAACAGCCTTTATGCTTTATCGGAGTTTTCTCTCTAGAAGATCTTTGCTTCCAGTAGAGCTTTGTCTTTAACAGGTCTTGTGAACAGTCTTTAAGTATGAGCAGAGTTTAGAGCAGCATATCTTTATTAGTAATAAGATGTTATAGATTGTTTTGGCTTTCCAATAATCTGTTCTTTTATAGGGTTCAATAGATGCAACAATCTCCCCTAGAACAGATGATGCCAAAACCCTTCTTTATTTCTGATCTTTATTTCTCAACAGAAATTCCCTAATTTGCCCTTTTGAACAGTAGTTCAAAGTTCATAGAGACCATATGCATCCTCCATTTTCAGCTTTTGAATCTTGCCATTTGATCTGAGTAGAGTTAATTCATAGTGTCTGGGATGACTTCCATTTTAGAATTTTTGAATCATTTGGCTTTTGTGGGGGAAGACTTATTGTTGAGCTTGGTGGAAGTGATTTGCTTACAGGTTTAGAGATTGTTTCTTTTAGTTTTTCACTTGCAGCATAAGTGTGATAGAGTAATTGATTTTTGATTCCCTTTTTTCTGTGTTCTTCAAACCTCTATTTATCATCCTCTTCCATCTGCTTTGCCTTTTTTACTTGATGTAAGGAAATTGTGGGTAAATAGAGGATAAGGGCTGCTTTTTAAGAGTTTGGGTCTGATGGGGGATAACATCTGTTGGGTAGTTTGGCTTTCTTGGAACTGTAAGATCTTTCTTTCTAGTTTTGTAAGTATCTACAACGCTGGACTCAGACCATCTAGCAACTGACCTTGCACTACCATAATTTGCAGCAACCAGCTATTGTTTCATTCTTTTAAGCTTTAAAGCTCTGTTCTGATCCAACTGCCTATTTTTTCTTCCAATCAGGTGGTGTTGGCTTGTGTAGAGGATCTTTGAGCATTGCTGGTATTCTGTCAATTTCTGCTTTGAAATCGTTTGTTGACCAATCTTTGAACTGTGCTCTAGTAGCTTCGTAAGGTTTGTATTGCATAATGTGGTCAACGTAATCCTATTTCCGTTCTTCTCAAGCTTAGCATTTACAGGCCTTTCTGACATAGACTTACTCATCTCTTTGGAGAAGTCTTCGATCTTTCTCACTTTGCTCAGTTCATAAGACAAAATACCTTGAGTAGTCATGTCATCTTTCCCTTCACTTTTCTCTTTGGCTATGTTCTCAGCCTGTTTGGCCTTCAACTTTAGATATTCATCTAAATTTCTTGGCTTTCTGTAACCAAAGAGAGATGGAAAGTCTAGTTTTGAGATATCCTCTGTCGGGAAGAATGATTCAATTTCTTTTGCACCCAACCATTAGTTCTAGAGGATATTGGTAGCAAAAGGTATTATGGATGGTGGTTGATAAATGGTTGGAAGTGAAGTGGTTTTGTATGAAGGTGATGAGGATGGTGATGAAGTGATATGCATTGATGACAAAGGAATTGGTGATGGAATCCCTTCATCATCATCTTCAACAACAGAAGTTTCCTTTTGCGTTGGAATTTGATTTGAGGTGAAGGTGGTCATGTTGGAATTCTTGGTGGTGTGGATAATGGCTAGGTTAAAGTAGGAAAGGTGATCATGGTAGAGGTTGAGTTAACATCTATTGATACATTTGACGTAACAACATCTATTGGTTGGTTTGATGTTGGTGATGTAACATCTGTTGATCTATTTGTTGTACCAACATCTGTTGGTGGTGGAGATGATTTCTTAGGTGAGGGTTTTTGTTTCTTTTGAGGTGGTGGTGTTGGTTTAATTTCTACTGGAGCAGAGGATACACTTTTTGTAGGTATGGTAGTGGTTTTAGAAGAGATGGTTGTTGGCTGTCTGACATTTCTTGTTGACTTTCTTCTTTTTGAAGTGCCAATTTCTTCCTTTTCCATCTGCTTAGCCTGTTCATATTCAATGAGTTTGGAAGCTTTGCTTTCTAGTGTATCTTGCCTTTTCTACTGTTCTTCAGCAATCTCTGTTGCTTGTTCGTTTAGGGTCTCATAAATCCCTTTTGAACACTAGCATCTGATGTTGTAGCAAAAGTTTCGTTTGCAGCAGTGGTTGTAGCAGAAACTGGCTTTTGTTGCACCTTTGAATTTGGTTGCAACTTTCTCAATTTATCGCTCTCCCCCTTTTTGGCATCATCCTCTATTTCATCTTGAAGGACTGTTGTAGGGGGAAAGCTAGTAGTTTTCACCAAATGTTCTTTAATGGCCTTGATGTCAGCTTGAGTATCTTTGTATCTAGCCTCAACCATGTTTCTGATTAGCTTCATGTGAGTTTCATGGTGGATGTCAGCTAGATTCCTTTGAGCTAGAATGATTGGTTACACAGATTTCCATAGCTCATTGGTAATTTGTTGGGTTGATGGTTGTCTTTGAGAATTTTTCAACATCTGCTTCATCATTTCTTTCATTTTAGTGATTAAAGACTCCATTGATGTCATTCTCTTCGTCATTTCTTTGTATCTCAATTGGTCACCTAATTTAATAGGATCTTCTGAATCCCTACAAAAGGTAGTTATATTTGGATCATCAGCAGGAGGAATCTCCATGTTATCAAAACCTAATGCCCATTTTTCTTGGTACTAGGGACTTCCAACTGGAGCAAAGGTTACAGTTATAGCCTCAACAATTGTTGTCTTTAAGGAAGTCTGATGGATGTAACCACTGTCCAACTGAAACACTATTGTGTCATCAGTGGTAGTGTCTGCTTCACTTAAATTACCACCAAGAGTTACTTGTAACTCATGGGGTGTAGCCTCCTTAGCTGTGTCTGGGTTAGCAAGGAGATTAATCTCAGACTCAGTCACATTTGGAGGTGAACTCTCATGAACTGGTGATTAAGAGGAACTGATTTGTGTCTGAGTTATCTCAATTGCACGAAACAGAGGTATGATGGTAGGTGGAATTGAGGATGATGGTTGTGGGGTAGAAAGAGAATTTGCCCTGGGAGAGGGGCTTTGAAACAAAGATTCAAGTGAATCATCTACTTCATAATGTGGAATCCCTGTACTTACAACATCTTCCTTTTGTGAGGAATCAAGAGGAGTTTGGCTTTTTGGTGGAGATCTTTCCAACTATTGTGAGTAAGTAACAACAATGGTTTCAAGTGGCTTTGGTGATACCACAAGGTTATCCTGTAGGATCTCATCTTCCAGAGGTATCTTTTTATGTATTTTGGTTTTCGTGGGCTTTTTGGATTTGGATGGTTTCTATTTGATTTTTCTTGTGTGGGTTTCACAACACCGATTGTGGTGTCATGATCACCAGGAGCAGTAGGCTCAGCAACAGAGGTTTGAGCTTGAGATGTGGACTCGTCCAAATTTTCTTACCCCCCCCCCCTTTGCTTTTGTTTTGTAAACCTTTGACTCCATATTGTTTATTCTTGTAAATGTTTCAGTATTAAGACTCTTCATCTAAAAAATAACTCCTTGTTTAAAATCTTTTTCTGGAAGTTGTTTTTGTAGATAATAGCTCAAAGGCCTAGGATACAAAAGAAAAGCTTTATTTTTTGATATTTTATTAAAATTTGCCACCAAGTCCATAAACAACACCTGTGATAGATTAAAATCAGATTTTGTCAAAATAGCATATCCCGGAAATTGAATATTTTGTGGAATCTCATTAAATGAGGTGGTTTTTGCTAAAAGACATGTGAGTAAGGTATGGAAAAAATAATGCATTTCAGCAGAAAAGTTTGGTTTGTAAATGGTAACACTAGTTAACTGGCCCTCATACCTACGTTCTATAAACTCAACATGTAATTCTTGCTTGCCAAAAGAAGTGTTACCTTCTAGGTCATTTAGACCAAAAGTCGTGGAAATTGAGGATGGAGAAATTTGGACAACGGTTTCTCCGACCTTGGAAGTGATAGCATATGGCTTCTTCTTTTGGGATTCGACTTTAGCATTTGCCCATAACTGTTAGAGAATATCCACATAAATTGGTGCGTTTGCAAGCATGATGTCTTTGTATTTTGAGGATGTGAGAACACCAATTATTGGATGGAATGAAGTATTATTTTCGGTTTTCTCAAATGTGGGGAGGTAGTTATGTGGGAGTTTGATGTTAAGAGCCATGGTCGGAGATGGAAGTGAGGAGTATTGAAGAAGACGAGAGTAATGGAAACCGCTTTTGAGAATTTTGAATTCGAGACGGCAAGTAAAAACTCTGTTTGGATAGAACAGTGATATATAAAGGGAAAAAGTGAATGCTGACGTGGCAGCGGTTTCAAAGATCTTATGGCTAATCAGTAGTCCACGTGTAACCTCTGATGGATAATGGATGACAGTTGTTAAGGAAACCGCTGCTGGGAACCATCATTGGTTGAGAACAATGGTCATGAACAGTGGTGATTTTACTTTATCAGAGGATAGATATCAATGGAATGGTAAAACAGTGGTTTAGCCCAAGCAGTGGATGGGAACAGTGGACAACATAGCAGAGGTTACATTTACCAGTGGATAGACATTTAAGTCAAACAGAGGTTATAGAGAAACAGTGGTTTCAAACAGACTTTTAGGATTATTGAAATATTCAATTTTAGCTATTTTAAGGATGAATTTTTTATTTTCTGAAAATATTTTAGTGCCTTCTATTTAGTGAAAACAAAAATTTTGCTTTTAATCCATGTTAAGCATGCCAATTCTAGAGATCAAGCTTTCAAAAGTAGATGTCCTAACGCCTTTGTTAGAACATCCGCTAGTTGATCCTTAGTTGGAACATGATGCAGAGAAATAAAACCTTTTTCATAGCAATCCCTCACAAAGTGATGTCTGGTGTCAATGTGCTTGGTTGTTGAATGTGAGACTAGATTTTTAATGATGTTTTCAGCTGCTTGACTATCTAACATGAGAGGAATAATTAGAGCAGTTACACCAAAATCCAGCAATTGATTTTAAAGCCAAAAGAGTTTGGCAGTGCAACTTGCAGCAACAATATACTCAGCCTCAGCTGTTGATGTTGAAACTGCAGCTTGCTTTATGCTTTGCCAAGAAACTAAGCAATTGCCAAAAATTGACAACCTCCTGAAGTTGACTTCCTTGTGGCATGGCATCCAGCAAAATCACTATCTGAATAACCTGAAAGCTCAATATTCCCATTAGTAGGATACTAGATACCAAGTGTGGGAGCACCTTTTATGTATCTGAATATCCTTTTCACGGCAATAAGATTTGACTTCCTAGGTGCTGACTGGGATATATTACAGACACATGTAGCGAACATGATATCTTGCCTAGATATAGGTAGGTACAATAAAGACCCAACCATGCTTCTATAAAGAGTTTTATCAACCAAGTCATCTTTGTTGTCAGTAGTGACCAGCTTTGAAGTATCCATGGGTGTACTACATGGTTTACAATCATTCATATCAAATTTGGTAAGTAGTTTTTTGACATACTTACTTTGATGAATGAAAGTACCATTTTGCAATTGTTTAACTTGAAGACCAAGAAAACATTGGAGTTCACCCATAGCACTCATTTCAAACTCTGTTGTCATGAGTTTTCTAAACTCTTCACACATACCATTGCATGTGGATCCAAGAATGATGTCATCCACATAAATTTACACAAGCATCAAATCCTTTCCTCTCCTTTTTAAAAACAAAGTTTTATCAATTTTATCTCTCGTAAAGCCTATGGATAATAGAAAGGTGGAAAGAGTTTCATACCAGGCTCTATGTGCTTGTTTAGCTTGTAAACATGATCTGGATAAAAAGCATCTTCAAAACCATGGGGTTGGCATACATATACCTCTTCCTTGATCTTGCCATATAGGAATGCACACTTGATATCCATTTGATACACCTTGATGTTGTGGTTGGATGCAAAGGCTAAAAACAATCTGATGGCCTTTAGTCTTGCAACAAGAGCAAAAGTTTCATCATAATAAATGCCTTCTTCTTGTCTATAGCCTTGAACCACAAGCGTAGCTTTGTTTTTGACAATAATACCCTTTCATCTGTTTTGTTCTTAAAGACCCATTTTGTGCGAATGGGACATACATCCTGAGGTGATGGTACAAGTTCCCATACATATTGCCTTTTGAACTGTAGGAGCTCTTCTTGCATGGCCTCCAGCCAACTATTGGCTTTTAGTGCCTCTTGGTACTTAACAGGTTGTGTGAGTGATAGTAAACCAATATAAAGACAAATGTTTTGGGATTGATTTATTTTGAGAACCCCTTCATTGATGTTGCCAATAAATTGATTATATGGATGGTTTTTAAGGTAGATTAGATCTCCCTTATATGGAACAATGGCATTTTGAGGTGAAGGCTGCAGATGGGAATCATCTAAGCTAACATTTGTTGACAATTTTGAAGAGCCAACATTTGTTTGGAATGGAGGTGGAGGTATAGGTGGAATAGGGGTAAAGATAGGTTGACTTTTGTTCACAGAGAATGGACTTTTGTCAACAGGGGTTTGACTAGATGAGCTAGCAGAGGTTTGAGGATCAACAACTGTTGATCCAGCAGTGGAAGAGTTTTCATAGTTGTTAGTAACATCTGTTGCTTTGGTGGATGAAATGACTTTGTATTGTGGAATGTCATATCCATAATCTTGATGTGAAGACTGTGATGTACCTGAATTGTTAGTCTTGATAGACACATCTTCAAATGTAAATTTATCTAAATCAAACAGTTTAGCAGGACTTGCTAGGATTTTTAATGAAGAAAGCTCATTGAACTTTACATTCACGGTCTCTTCCACACACCCAGTCCTTGAATTAAAGATTCTGTAGGCTTTAGCAGTGGTTGAGTATACCAGAAAATAAACACAATCTACTTTGGCTTCAAATTTTGAAATTGAATCTTTTAGGTTTAGAATAAAACATGAGCAGCTAAAGATTTTGAAATATGAGATCAGAGGTTTGCTTTTGTATAGAATTTCATAAGGAGTTTTTTTATGCCTGGGGTTAATTAAAACTTTGTTCTGTACATAGCAAGCAGTGTTTACTGCCTATGCCCAAAAAGACAAGGGTAAACCTGAGTCTGCAAGCATTTCTCTAGCTGTTTCAATCAAAGTTCTATTTTTCCTTTCAACCACCCCATTTCGTTCTTGTGTCCTTGGGATGTTGTATTGCCTAACAATCCCTTTTATCACACAGAAATCATCCAACTCCTTAATTCTAAACTTTGTCCCATTGTCACTCCTAAATACTTTTACTGGTAGGTCAAATTGCTTTTCAACTTGTTTTACAAAATTTTGCAAAATACCTACAGTCTCATCTTTGGAGTGCATGAAGTAAGTCCATGTAAACCTTGAAAAATCATCAACTATAACAAGACAGTATCTCTTCTTTTTAAGACTCATGATTTTATAGGGCCAAACAAGTCCTTATGTAGCAATTGCAAACACTGGCTTGTTTTGGACTCTTCAATTGATTTGTATGAACTTTTATGTTTTTTACCTTTTAAACAGGAAACACAATGTTCATCACAGGTGAATTGTTTTGATGGAATACCTTTTACAAGACCTTGTTTGGAGAGTGTAGTGATAGTTTTAAGATTTGTGTGACCAAGTCTTGTATACCATACTTCTGTCTCTTTGTTAGAAGCAACTGAGAACAGACATGCATTGGACATTGGATTATCTTTCAACATATCAACTACATACACATTGCCACTCATGTGAGCAACAAGTTGTGCTTTGCTCTCAGCTATGATTTGATCAATCTTTTTAATCACTTAACAATCTGACAAGTTTTCTTAGTGAAGAATGAGCCATAGCCTTTATCACTCATTTGAGATACACTAAGAAGATTAAATTTCAGATTGTCAATAAGATTGACATGTTCAGACTTGAGTTTTCTAGCCTGGCTAATCCCTGACCATAATTCCTTCCCTTTTGAATTGTTACCAAAGGATATATCACCCCCTCCATGTGCCATGAAATCTTTGAGTAGGGCTCTACATCCTGTCATGTGCCAGGGGCCTCCACTATCTACATACCATAAACAATCAAGACAAGTAGAAGCTCCCTGCACATTTGTAAACAATTAGTTTAGGTGAGTTTCCAAAGCCAGGATGGCTTTGGATGAGGTCACAGACATTCCAGGCTCAAGTTTAGGAATATGGTTAGTGCTTTGAATAGATTTTGATAACATCTATTGTGAACCATTTCCTATCAAATGATCATAACCATGAGGATGCCTGTTAACTCTTGGTTTGGATGATCTTTTGTAGACCTCATAGCCAAGTGGTACACTCTTGGAAGCAGGTTGGCCATATTCTCTTGGAAATTTATTTGCTGGTGGTGCATCTGTTACCTGAACCTTTCTGGGAGCAGAGGTTATATTCAATTGTTTGGTAAGAGATGTTTGGACAGGGAAAAAAGTCTGTTTAGTCTGTTCTTTTCTTGAACTCTCAAGTGTTTTAGATTTATACTTGTTTCTTTTGACATCAAAATTTTTGATATAAACACACTCTTGAGTTTTGTGGTTTGTTCTGCCACAAATGGTGCAATTTGGTGAATCAATGATCACACTTGTTTTCTTTATATCATAGGCTTTTAAAAGAAAGCAGTTTTAGTGACATGATTCTTTTTCACAAGGATGGGGGCACTGATCAACTTTTCCTTCAAAAAATCGAAGGCTTTGAGACACTCCTCGTCAAAGACAAAAGGTACGTCCTTTTCGAGGAGTCGGGTTATGGGGCGAGTGATCTTGGAAAAGTCCTTAATGAAACGCCTATAGAAGCTTGCATAACCAAGAAAGCTTCAAACCGACTTCACACTAGTGGGTGGAGGTAACCTACTAATCTTATCTATATTTGCCCTATCCACCTTTATACCCTTTCTCGATATCTTATGCCTTAAAAGTATCCCTTCCGTCACCATGAAGTGACACTTTTCCCAATTTAGCATTAGGTTGGTCTCTATACATCTCTTCAACATCCTATCTAGATTGAGATACACTGATCAAAAGTGGCACCATAGACCGAGAAGTCATCCATGAAAACTTCTATAGAACTCTCAAGCATGTTTTGGAATATGGCGACCATGCATCACTGGAAGGTACCTGGAGCGTTATACAACCCGAATGGCATGCATCGGTATGCATAGGTCTCGTAAGGGCATGTAAATGTCATTTTATCTTGATCCTTCGGTGTGATAGGGATCTGAAAATAACTCAAAAATCCATCGAGAAAACAGTAGAACCGTTGACCCGCTAGACACTCCAACATTTGGTTAATGAACGGAAGAGGGAAGCGATCTTTCTAGGTGGCGTCATTCAACTTTTGGTTCTCAATGCACACACGCCAACCGGTTGTTATACGAGATGGAATAAGCTCATTCTTTTCATTCATGACCGTCGTCACCCTTCTTCGGGACAACTTGGGTCGGGCTAACCCAGAGTGAGTCGGAAATGGGGTAGATCACCACGGCATCTAAAATCTTGAGTACTTCTTTCTTCAGAACCTCTTCCATATTCGGATTAAGGCGTCTTTGGGGTTGCAACACCAGCTTATATTCATCTTCCATGAGTATCCGGTGGGTAGAATAGGCAGGGCTTATGCCTTTGATATCCGAAAGCCTCCATGCAATGGCTTCCTTATTCACTCTCTAAACATCTAGCAACCTAGACTTCTCCTCCTCCGCCAATTTGGAAGATATAATGACGGGTAAATTGGAACCCTCACCTAAAAAAGCACACTCTAAGTGTGACGGGAGGACCTTAAGCTCCAAAGGGGCGAGTGTCTCTATGGGCACTCTCTCGCTCTCTTCCCTAACCTCACTCAGCTCTAAGACTTCTAGGACCCAGGTGGTCCCTCTTCCTCTCCACTTTCTTCTAGAACCTCTTCGATTTCCTCATCAACACGCTCTCCTAAAAGATCAGCTCCACTAATGAAGTCTATAAACGGGTCAACGCATGATAGGAATGAGTTTATGAAATAAACTGAGTGACATGGACTACTATAATCATTGGAACCGCTAGGGTGTTGCATGGAACGGGCTACCTCGAATGTTACCTTCTCCTTGCCAACTCGAAGAGTGATGTTATCATCAAAGACAACAATGATGGCCTTTGCAGTGCACAAGAATGGACGTCCTAAAATGATAGGAACTTTCTCATCAACTTCCATATCAAGGAATGACAAAGTCTACGGGAAATGCGAACTTATCGACCTTAACTAAAAGATTTTCGACTACGCCACAAGGATATTTGACTGATCGATCGGCTAACGATAGGGACATACGGGTGGGTGACAACTCTCCTGGGTCTAGTTTCTCGTAAAGTTAGTAGGGCATGAGATTGATACTAGCACCTAAATCGGATAAGGCTCTACACTCGGTGTCACTCCCGAAGAGACATGAAATGGTGAAAAGGCCCGGATCCGTCAATTTTTCTGGGACCTTGTTCAAAACTACGACAGAACGAACCCCATTCAAAGGGATGTTCAAGAGCTCTCCTATCCTATCTTTACTTTTAAGAAGGTCTTTAAGAATTTTGCGTATTTGGGCATGGATTGAAGGGCTTCGATAAACAGAAGATTGATTTTCAACTGCTTGAACATGTCAAGATCCTGCCCGTATTCCTTAGCATATTTTTGATGCTTAAGGCGGGCGGGGTATGGGACGCGCGAAAGATCAATGATCAGTGACGGCCTAACCTCTACGGGTTGCTTTTCTACGCTCCTCTCAACTCGAGTCTCCTCGGTATGTGCGGTAATTGCTGGGTCTAGCCTAGTTCGCACTTTACCAGGAGTCTCCATCTCTATCTCCTCATCTACTAACTCCTCTTCCTCTTCCTCAACTACTTCCTGCCTAACTACCTCTCCTAGGGTTTTACCGCTACGGGTTGAAATAGCTTTCAGTTGGCCAAACTGGTTTGGTTGGGTATTGCGTGAGAGTTGACTGGGAGATCTTTCTTGCAACTAACAAACAATGTCCCCGACTTGCCTCTGAAGATCTAAAAACTTAGAATGATTGTTCTTTAGGAGTGGGGCATGTTCCTCTAAGGTTCGTTGTGTGGTTTGGTCCTTAACAAGGAGTTGGGACAACATGGATTTAATCTCATCTAGACCACTACCCAAGTCTTTGTTGTTTGAACCTTGACTGTTTAACCTCCCCCCACTAGGATATTGCCTATTTGAACCCCCTGAACTAAACTGACCCTGATTGTTTGAATACCCATTATAGAATTGACCCTGCCCCTTGTTTTGAGTTGGACCTGTTTGGAAACAGGGGGATTACTGGAAGAACGGAAAGTGTTATTGTTACTACGCCAATTCGAACTATAATAAGAGTTGTTATTATTATTATTATTATTATTATTATTATTATTAAAAAGGTTAGTGGGACCTTGGTTTTGACCAATAATGAACTCAAGTTGCTCCTCAATGAGCATCGGGCACTCTATAGTACCATGACTTCCCCTACAAACCTCACACTTATCTACCTTAGCTTTCAACTCTTGGATCTCTTTGCTAACCTCTCTTTTGAAACTGTCTAGAGCAGCAGCCACCATTGTTTCCAAGCTAACTTGGGGTATTCCTCGAGCAGCGAGGAAGTACTAGACACAGGAATGGAAGTCCTAGTGGTAGCTCGATGATCAGTGTTAGAATGTGTGAAGCTCTCAAACAAGTCATTGCATTTAGCCACTGTTTTCTTACCCATGAGGTGGCCTCCTGCTAACGGGCTCGGGTTTCAGGAGTGAGACCATCGTAGAATTTCTCTACAAATGCCAACTCAGACAAGCTATGTTGAGAGCAATAGGAAAGTAGGGTTTGGAAACGCTCCCAGGCTAAGTTGTAGGGCCGTCAGGCTCCATCCAGAACAAATGGGTCTGATCATGAAGACGCGATTCTTTGGCGGGTCGGAAGTATTTAGCAAGAAAAGCATCTCGAAGGGAAGCCCAGGTGGTGAAAGTGTTCGTTGGATGCGAATCAAGCCATGTGGCTGCTCGACCAGCGAGTGAGAAAGGGAAAAGCTGGAGAATGCGAGCGTCATTCCCAGAACCTTCAAGATTGAACGTGTTACAAATGTGGGTAAGGTGGTTGATGTGGGATTGGGCATCCTCATCATCACGACCGTGAAATTGGCATGAGTTGGTGAGAGTGGTCATGATGTATGACGAGATCTGCCAGGATTTGTCATTGTTGATTCTTGGAAGGGTGATGGGTGAGTTCACACCGGTGAAACTGGTTGTGGATCGTTGGTGGACAGTCTGATTGTTGGCTATATTTGGTGTAACGGGTGGTGGACTCGGAGGACGGGAAGATGCTGGGGAATTATGGGGTGACGACTTTGTGTGAGGTCAAAGTTTGGTGGTTTAGATGGAAGGATAGAGTCAGAAAGGGTTGAAGAAGAGGGAGAAGTTTTACTTACCTTTGGGTTGGAAGACAAGAAGGAAGGCTTTTCCGTTGGAGGCTTCGGCAATGGTCCTTGCGAACGTGTATGGGGCATCCATTTTAAAACCGACAAAGAAACAAGTAAGACGACTAAAAAATAAAGATACTAAACTCCTACGACTCAAACAAACAAATGGCACGTAGGATGTCAATAAAGTCCAAACAAATAATCAACAAAATTGCCAAAGAATCCCCGGCAACGGCGCCAAAAACTTGACGTGCTAAAAAGAGTCTAATAAAAACAAACTAAATTAACCTAATCTAGACACTAAGTAATACTCTAGAATCTCTAAAACTGACTAAACTACTAACCGGCAAGTGAACCGATCGACTCTAGTAAAGCTAAGTAAGTTCGGATATCCAACCCATGAGACTCCAATGAACTACGCTAACTACTCTATCTAGACCTAGACTGACACGGACACCAACCATTTTTATATTTGTTGGGGGTAGGGTTTCTAAATATCCTAAGAATGCGATTTAACAAAACTAATTAACTAAATTAACTAAGCACGAACTAAACTCGGGTTTTACTTAGATTATTGAAACAACTACCTAGACTAAAATCCTGGTTTGCATCAATAACGATATTATTAAGATATTAGTTATTATGGAGCCGGGATCTTCTAATACTAAACCTGTTGAAATACCAAATAAGACCCCGACTCTTCTAAGAAAGACACTTATGGCACTCTAGAGGCTGTTACGAACACCGGTTGGTCTAGACTCCGTCACAGGCTATCTAAGTGATTTACTAAAGTACCCTAATCCGATTTACTCCCTCACATGCTATAAACCTAGGATAGATTCGGGTTCTCGATTTGACTTGTTAGACAATGGTCAGAGGTAAACTAGTTCAGACTCCTCGCGAAGCTTCTACCTAGCAATTTAATGACTTAAACCTAACAATAACCTCGCACCTCACAGCTATAGAGATTAGTAGAACACTTAAATTTATTTAATTACCGCTTCTAAGATGTATTGGCCAATTAACCTTAAAGATTACAAAATAATATCATAATCTAGCATGAACCTATTATGTGAAAGACATTCACCAAGACTCACACGAAGCAATAAACAATGATCAAACACTTTTAAGCATGCATATACATCAAATCAATAATCAAGTCGACTACTTTCACAAATAATCCATAATTAAGTAATTATCCATAATAAAAATCAAAACTTTGCATAACCATTCTTCGAATCTAGGTAGTATAAGAATTGCCAATCAAAATCATCGAAACAATCTCAAACGAAGTATTATTGTAAACAAGAAACATATTTAAAGACAAGAAACCAAAGAAATAAAAAAACCGAATGTTTAAACACGACCCAGATGCTTTCCTGAACTCCAAATCTTCAACGGGTTGCTTCGAGAACTCGAAAACGCTCCAAATTGCTCTAAACTTTCGCCCAAGTTGCTGCTAATTCGTAACTAGGTTTCAAACTCATGATAATGATCAATATATATGTTTTCAGCAAGAATGTAGCACCAACAACAATTCTGCCGCGTAAAATACCCCTGTCGCGTTTCACGATGGGTACTTCCTTTAGGAGCCGGGTAGCACGGCACGTGCTTTTCATAAATCATTATTTTAATTTCGTCGCGTAGCGGGACGGGCTTTTCCAGCAGAGTTCAATCATTTTCTCATCTTTTCAGCAATAGAAACCTGCAAATTAACAAACTATCAAAAGAAACTAATTCTACCTAAAAATTGAAATAAACGAAACGAAAACTATATAAACTATATACGATAAATAGATTTATTTTACAATACATGTATTTTACAATACATCACCGCACTACTCCGATGGTATGAAGAAATGGTGTGAACTTTTCTCAATTGTGATTGTCCTCAGGATTGCAAGGTCCATTATACTACTGGCCGACTGTTAGGTTAAGCCTTGACCTGGTGGAACAATGAGAAAAAACTCGTGGTGCCGAAGCAGTTGTATCCTTAACTTATGAGCAACTCAATGAAATCATGACCCAACAATTTTTTCTACGCCATGAAAATAAAAATTTAGAAGATGAATTATGGAACCTGAAGTAGGATAATGGGGAGAGTGCAACCTATAACAAACGGTTCCACGAGCTGCAGAAATTGGTCCCTTATTTGGATAAACCTCTTAGCCAACTAATCGAAAAAACATTGGGGGGGGGGGGTCTACTAGTGATGTCCAAGAGCCAGTGATGAGTAGCAAACCAACCACCCTTGAAAAGACTATTTGCCTAGCCAATCAAGTTACTGACAGCCAAGTCAAGTCAGGAGATCTAAAGCGAAAAGGGTACATGGGTAATTCTAACAAAGCCCCATCCGAAGCTCTCAAAGAATCAAAGGAAGTCAAGATGAATCCTCTTCTCATTTCGACTCTAAGAGGAAGCGAAATGGTCAGAACTTTTCGGTGACCTCAATCAACTCATCCAACACAACCTACCCACCCATTCAAGGCGTTCCAATAACCAAATTTGCACCCACTACTTACCCAAACAAGAAACCTTACACTGCTCCTCACCCCCAGTGCAACCACTATCACTACCACCACAAATCCAATATCCCTTGCCGACAGAGCACTGGCTGTGGATGTTATGACCATTTGATTAACACCTGTCGTGTTACCCAAAACCAGGCAACTAATCAACCTCGAAACCAACAAAAGGCTCAAGGCATGGCACAACCATACCCTGAGCCCAACCTGATCATGGCTCCATGGCCTACTCAAACACATAATCCAAACATATCATCATTCGAACTATCCCATGTGTTAGAACTTGCTTCAATTGTGAGGATCCCACGCATGTCAGACACACGTGTCCTAGATTGGTTAACATCATCAATGCTCAAGCTCAAGCCAACCCAGATAAGTAGGCAAATCCGTCAAACCCGCCAGCAAGGGGTGGAATCTTCAACATCAATGCAAATCCAGTTGGGGCTAACAATGACATTGTGAAGGGATAGCTTAACCGACTTTTTTCAATGTGGAAGCTTCGAAATTACCATTTTAAAATTTTTCATTAATTTCACCTTGTACTTTGACGTTTTATGTTATGTAATTAGTATTAATTCGTATTATTGTCTTCTCGTATAATTTCCATTTCCTATTAATGTTATTTCGCATTATTGATATTTCATATTTATAACAGTTTCACGTCATTGCATATCACTACTGGCCTTTTCTCATAAGTTATGAGAGGTGGGTCTCGTATCACTTATTCATATACTGACATTTCCCTCAGGATTATGGGATGTAGGTACTACCATCGTTTAGTGTCACCGTATTTTATATTCATATTTCTCAATTATCATAGTATGCAAATCAATGTGGAATTGAGTGTTATGTGTTGTCTTGCTTAGTTATTTGTTTAATCTTTGTGCAATGGTTGCTCAGTTTCATAAGTGTCTTACTCATTCATAGGCTCACTTACACCCGCTTCACATTCCCTCATAATTTATGAGGGGTGGTATCGCCTCACTTTTTCATAAGTTGACCCTTTTCCCATAACATGAGATGTGAATATTGTCTCACTTATTAATAGATTGACTATTTCCTCATGACTATAGATTGATCATTTTCCCATATTTAGTCTCTCCATTTTGAGACTTAAGTATTAGTTATTGTGGATTTGGTGATGTTTGCCCAGTTAGTAGATTTTAGGTCGAGTCGTACATAGAATCAATTATGACTCGATAGTGAAGCCGATGAAAATTTGATAAGGACATGGTGGATACGCCGCTGCTACTTCCTATATACAAGTGTTCTTGTCAAATGATCAAAAGCATCGTTAGCCTCTTCATGGGAAGTTCTGTGAAAGTATCTTTTGCGTCATCGATTATGATTCGAACGGTGTGGATAAAAGTTTGGTAGAGACATGGTGAATGCGCCACTGGTACTTTCTATATATCCGTCTTTAACAAATTATCAAAAGTAGTGTTAAACTAATCATGAGATATTTTGTATAGATATGAGCATAATGTTTCAAGTTTTGTGACATTTTGCATTTAACTCTATCAATGTGGCATTTTCTGAGAAGATTCAAAATCCCAAGTTGTAACACGAATCACAGTTTAAGCGTTATTGAGTATGTGATACAACTCAATATGCCAACTCCCTCGTGTTACAAGTCATCTTCGGAACAGGGATTTTCTCTTACGCTGTAATCTATCTTCGATGTGTCATTTTTGGGGTTTACAATGTAACGCTCGTATCACTTATGAAAAGCAATCTCATACACTATCATTAGCGCACTTCACTCCCCCATCATGACGACGTGGGAAATTGTTCGCCATCACTTGTTTTGGTTCAATCTTCCTTTGATGGGTAGTGATTCACAAGCGACAAAAATATGAAAAACAAATGAATCCAACCACACACATCTTCGGAAGCTCAATTTCTCAACGATGATGAAGAAGGTCAACATGTTAATATTATAATTCCTTTTTTTTATCATCCGAAAGGTGAAAACACTAACACACAAACATACTACCGTAATATCCACTCACTAAAAAATTAATATATAGTTACCATCCCCAGAGCTACATTTAAAATGGTTTTTAATTTTAACTTTTTTATTATTATTAAATTAAAAGGTTCCTTTGCAACTTTATTTGATCCTTAGGAATATAATAATTATTTATCTTTATCTATGTCGTGATGATTCAATCTGTTTCGTAACTTATTTATTAAAGTTGTCAAAATGAATCATAGGAATAATATCTTTCAATTAGGATTATACGAGCAACTTAACATCAGCTAAAAATAATTCGAATTTAAATGAGCTTTAGCTTCATTTATCGAGCTCAAACAAAAGTCTAAACGAATTAATTATTTATATAATTTTTAATTAATTTATAGAAAATAGATATATGTAATTATTATTATTATTTATAATATTATGAATATATATACTATAAAAAAACTAAATTATGTGATGTTATATGTAAATCTATAAAAAAGAAAACTATAGTCATAAAAAGTATTTAATAATCAATAAACGAGCCGAGCTCGAGATATAAAAACAAAGCTCTAACCGACACCACCGAGCTCAGGCTTGGCTCAATTGCACTTCTACTTCCAACAATATGGGTATCAATTTTATTTTCTATAGTTTTATGTTTCCAGCGAGTCGGTTTTAGTAATTTTCAACTCTAGTATCAAAGCAGTACTATGACACGACGTTGCTTTTTAAGTCGCTACTTTATACTTGTAACTTTTTATTTAACTAGATATATGATATTAGTGTTAAAAATATATTTTTGTATTATTTTTTGCATTTATTGAATTCCCACTAATCAGTAATCACCATGGATATTCCATTAGTTGATTTTATTTCAAAAAGAAAATCTCAGTCTCTCTATTAGAGATAATATTATAACACGAGACATATAAATCCATTTAACCAGTCATGATTTGACACCATTAACGAAATGATAATGCCATGCCCATAATGTCTTGACCGGGAAGTTCTGGAACGTGAATGACAACCGGTTTGCATTGATAGGCTTGGGTTACCAGCCAATAAAGATTGTACCTTTTTATTTGATTTTATAAAATGTTGACCGATTCAAAGTTAGGAAAAGCACCATACAATGGGTATTATTATCGACATACTTAGTCAAATCACAACCCCTTTTGATAAATGCAATATGTATTCTTCTTATTGTGACACATAACAATAAAGATATCCATCATCCATACCAATATATCATCCCCATCGCCTCATCACCGCCACTGATCAAACTCCCACCACCTTTTGCTAGTCCCAGCATCGTCATCAGAAATCCAACTTCATTGAGATACGGTTGGTTGTGAAATAGTTTTATGTATGTGTATGATACATCTTCATGTTTAGTTAATTAATCTTGTGATATTTTTAATAATAAAATGATATAGCAGATGATTGACCCCTTTTCAAAGTTGATTGTTTAAATAGTGGGGTGTTTAGAAAATCCTTACAAGGGCAACGTTTACAAAAAAGTAATGAATCGAAAAATGTTAAATTTTTCCAAAATTTACACTACTGTCGGAGCATCAAGGGGCAACGGGGTTACCCCTTGTTACAAAGGTTTTTTGCCAGAAAAAGGTTTCTAAAAGTCCGATCTAAGGTTACAAAGAGGTTTGGGAAGAAAATGTTAAGTTTTCCGGCTAAAAAGAAGTTTTTCAGCGACTTCATTAATTGGGGCTTTTACTAGAAAATGGTTCTAAAGGTCCGTAATAAGGTTACAAAGAGGTTTGAGACGAAAATGTTGAGTTTTCCGGCCAAAAACATTTTTCCAGACTAACGGCGTTAGGGTTCTGTTAGTCAGGGTCTATTGGAGGCCAATATATTAATAGTTTGGACTGTCAGTGGTTATTTTTGAACTGTTCGCGGCCAACGACAAATGATTGAGATTATTAAAAACCAGTATTCCATTTTTAAAACATATTGATATTAGTAATGAGTTAAAATATAGTCCTTTTGTGAGGATGGATACATCCATAAATGTTAGGCCCCGGTATGTTATCCATAAATGTCGTTGCCCTCTTTAGCTTTTGTGAGGATGACAACAACCCGATATCTTACTCTGGGCATGGCCCTCTTTAGCTTTTGTGAAAATTACAAACTTAATCAATGATATGATAATAGGTGAGAAACTAACTACCCTATACAAATGGGCCAAATGTAGGATCATTACTTAAAGGGAATAAACTTTGAACTTTTCATGAGCCTCGAAAGAGGTCATATATTAGCAATTTAATATTCCATTATAACCACAAATTAATCGCTGAACTAGAAAAGTTAACAAGATCAAAGGCTCACATCACATAGAGTATTTGTTGGTAAGCAGGAGGACTTACTAAGTTATTCACTTACCCCAAACTCGAAGAATGCCAGTCAAAGATCAGATTGAAGGATAGAATCTACATATTTACAACCGAAGCAATATGCCACATAAGAAAATTTATGTTTGTGAGATCAGACAAACATCACTCAAAGCAATTGACGATTTAAATAGCAGTGGAGAGTTTAAGTGATAAGAATTTTTTTTAAGAATACCAAGAATAGGTTCTAAAGCCAATCGAAATGTTTTATTTATTATGTGTATTTATGTCACTGTGAGGGCATATAGATAAATTTATAATTATAACTAATTTATTGTATTCCCCTAAATTATCGAACTAGTTAAACTTATAATAACTTATTTTAAGAGTAAACTTCTGTTTTGTTTCTTGTGGTTTGGTCGTTTTACGGTTTGACCCAATCATTTAAAAATTATTTTCCTCCAATAGTTTATTATGTTTTCCCGTTTTGTTCCCCGCCTGTAACTCCATCTAAAATATTTGTTAGCTTAAAGGGTATTCATGTAACTTTAATTGTACAACTAAGGGTATTTGGTAAAATTACAAATAAATATTATAATATATATATATATATATATATATATATATCAAAACCCTGCACTATTTCTTCTCTCTATGACCTCTCTCTTCTCTCTCTACACTTTTTCTCTGCATTCTCCCTCCTCTCCATCACCACCATCATCCGTCACCACCTCACCACCGTGCACGACCCCCACCCAACAACCACCTTGCATTGGCTCCATCGGACCACCACCACTACTCCTACCTGACCATCATCACCTTGCCACCACGAAACCACCCTAGATCGATGGTCATTGTCCTCAACAACCCACAATCTGAAAATCAAAAACCATATTGGGGCAAAACTGTTAAAACGACTAAACCACTGGGAGAAAAACGGAAGTTTACTCTATTTTTAAAATATATTTTTCAAGACAACTTAATTTGTGGTGAAGGACAATTTTCGATGTGTACAGGATAAATTTTAATATGTGTAGAATATATGTATGATAAATTTCAATATGTGTTGGATAAATTTTGAACTGTGTAAGATAAAGTGTTTTTGCCTACTTAATAGTAGAAACAATAAATTAATAAAAGGAGTCATAGACTATTTATTGTTTTATTATTGTGTCATTTCTTTTTCTTTCTCATATTAAGTTTCTTCTTAAATGAACATTCCCCTTAAATCATAAGATAATTGTAACATCTTAGACAAATCACACCCCTTAATCATAAGATAATTATAACATCTTAGATAAATCACATAGTTTTGTTGTGATTGCAAAAGTTATATAGGGACACAAGGAATGACCCACTTCGAATCATCAACGTATTTGGTTTTAGATGAGCGAGAAACTCCATAGTCAAGTGTGCACATACGGAGTAGGTGACCTCCTGGTAAGTCTCACTTGGGTAATCAGACAAAACGTACAATATGAGTAATACAAGTGATTTTATGTTGCAATAACAATGAATGGTTTGGTTAAGTCGCAATCTTGCTGAAGTTTCAAATTCTCATCAAGACTCACCTAACTGTTCGACAACGAATCTTCGATATATATCCTACCTTTCTAAAACTCAACATAATCACTATGCATATACAAAAATACTTTAACAAGATTTGTTTGAGATGTACATTTGAGACCGAGTGTCATAAAGTTGTTATCAAAATCAAGCTTTAGTGAATTCTAGGTTCTTGTTTCTTGTGACTCTTAATTTGTTCCGTTATCATTTTTGTCGTTTTAGATAATGCTAGTTTCCATTAAGCATACATTATCTGTTGTTAATTTATTTGATAAAACAATTGTGATGTTATATATATATAGGCTATTTGCCTTTTTTTTTTTTTTACAAAAGGTATAATCTAGAAGATTTAAAAGGAATTGCCGCGAGTCCGTGACTCGAGTGATGCATCACGTCATGCCCGTTAATTATTACCTACTTTACAAATAAACTTTAATTCCAATCACGTTCTTGTAATAAAAGGAATTATCTTACTTTTTGTATAAGGTTATTTAATGAAACAAATGAATTAACACAATATACAAACATGTTTATAAGGACATTAGAAAGAAACAAATGAATTAACGCAATATACAAACATGTGTTCATGTGTATAATCATTTACCCAGTTTACATCAAATAAATGAATTAACACAATATAAACATGTATTCATGTGTATAATTATTAACCCAGTTAACGTCAGATGCCATGTCACTAAACAAGTGCGCATCATATGTCACGTCATCATAAAAGCTAAGACAGATGTCACGTCACCAAATAAGTGTCACGGCAGCAAACAAGTATCACGTCAGATGTCATGTCAATATTATATTATATATTTGTCAAATAATGTTACTTTTACACACTATATTATCTATTTGTCACATTTATACTAACATATTAAATATGTAACTGATAACCGGCTTACACCTAAAAATCCACTTATGACTCGTCAATATGTATGACTCATTCAGAAAATTAGTTAAACAGGTGTGTTCGTGTTAACCCGAATTTGTGTATGTGCAAATTAGGGTTTAAATCTTTGACACAAATAATAATGGGTCAGTTTTGGGTTGCACCTTTGAACCCGTCAACCCAAAACGATTGACACCCCTATAGTACTTGATAACACTTTTTTTTATTGACAAATCTTACATACACCAAATTATCACCCTTGTTTGAGATTGAACTCAAAACCTTCTACTAAGATACATAAACCAATATCAAGTGAGCTATCCCATATTGACACATGATTGTTTTCGGAGGTTAAATTATATTTGTTGAAGAAATCAACAATAACTAACGTTTAAGGAAAACAAGCAAACTCGACATATTGTTTCTGGAACAAATCAGGAGTCACATGGAACGAAATTTTAGAACAAGAACATGGAACCAACTAAGACTTGATTTTGTCTAAAGACTCATTTGACACCATATGAACGATTTCCACGTGCATTACTCTAAAAACAAATCAATTTAGAGTATATTTGTATTTGTAGAGTGATTCTCATTTTTAGAAACATAGAAAGGATATTATATTCTTTACTATGGTGCAGGTTCGAGTCCTCCGTCTTTTTACCAATGTGAGCTAACTTATTTGATAGAGATACATGTCCTTATAGGAGTGGTTTCGGGTTCAATTCTGGGCAAATGTGAATATTTAGAATTATTGGTGCAATAGAGTAGAAATAAGCTTTGTCACTCAAAAAAACCATAAACTTTCACCAATTGGTCAATAACACTCCTAACTTACGAATTGTATCATACCATCCCTAACTTATAACTTATTTTTTTCTAGTACTTCTAAACTAACTTAACCCTAATACAGTTAGTTTTTTAATTGACATGATATCTGATGTGACACTTTTTAGTGATGTAGTGGCTTTTTGATGAAAATCAAAGTCATAATAAAGCATGTAACTGAGAATTTAAGTTTAGTAGAAAATTAAACTACTAGAGTCGGCATGAGAATATAGAGTTTTCTTGAGATTGAATTAGAAATCGTAACTGTATTTGTCAAAAAAGTTTGAAAGATGTTTTCCAAAGGGCCAAGAGCCCAAGACATTTAGCAAAGGTCCACATATAAGGGAACATTCCCATATAGATCCAATATTATGTTGGACTTCACTAAAAGAGTTGCAATAGATCCAATATGCATATCGTCATAAAGGTTATGATGCTTACCATTTTCTCTCTAGAAATGAAAATAGATCTGTATAAATACCACATTTAGTAACTATATCATATATTGTTTACTACTTTATCCCTATGAATATTCACGGGGTGTGAACATATAATTTATATATACAACAAATGTAGAATAAAAAGACTATATATAGCTATCCAAACATAATACAAAAACTCTGCAGCCTGTTCACCAAATTAGTAGAAACCACATCGACGATTTTTTTATTAGACGGACTGTTAAGAAAAAGATATCACATGACAACGAAAAATGGTATAATTTGAGTTAGAAACACCTAAAGAAAATATATAATAGGGATTCACAACAATAAAGTGTAGTTGGCGACTTTATGGTTTCCTAATAATATAATAATTCATCGTGGATAACGCACTTTGGGGGCTACCAAAAGCTAAAATGATAGCAAAACTTGTATAAAAATTGAAGTCGTTTAAAAACATTTCCATGTTATATTTAATCAACATTGCAACCATTGAAAGAGTAAAAAAATGAACATGAACAAATGAGACATTTATTTAAATGTACGTTGTGTGAGGAAATAAGTATATTATAGATCAAAGAAATACTAATTATTGAAAGTTTAATATTACATTATTTTGTAATCGTATTTTGAGATGTGAACTTAGAGGTATTTCGACAACATAAATTTTGTAGTCGTATTTGATGGCAATTAATGTGTTTCGGGACAACCGTTTGATCCAACACAACAAAAAATCACATGTTTTTATTTAAAACCCAATTTCTTTGACCTGTCCATTTTGGCAGGCATCTATTGAATATTGGATTTTCTATGTGTTAGAAAGATCCTAAATCCTTATATCATCAAAAGATCCTAAACCCTAAACCCTTACATCATTAAAAGGTATTACATGAAACTTGTCTCATGATACTACACAAACACCAAGCTAAAAATGCATGAGGTACCAAAGTGAATACATAAACAACAACCTTAAAAACAAACAATTTTATCCTAATTGTTTCTTTTAAACTTGATAAACAAAACACCTAAGAAATTCATAATTCAGGTCCATTGATTATCTTACATCCAAATCTACTATACATTGAAGATCGAAGCTTGATTGCTTTAAAGGTTTATTCATTTATAGTGTATTTGGGCTTTTGGGATTAGTTTGAGCTTCCTAGTGCCTAGTGAGCCTAGGGTTGTACTTTTGGGCTTTGTGATGTTTATATATAGAGGGGTTAGGTCATTTAGTAGGGGTTAGAGAGTTGATAGCAAAAACTTGTATCTGACATCTTTTGGTGTATGCAAGTTATATTATTCAAGTTATTCAAGTTGTTCTTCTTTCTAATCATAATTTCCGCTATTGATTAGGTTAGTGATACCTGTTTGATCCGTTTACGGGACTTACAATTGGTATCAGAGCCTGCTGTTCTTATACAGGCTTCGAGTATTGCTGATTGAAGAAGTTTTTGAAGTGTATTGCTGCTGTTTGGATCGGTTTTTTGGTATTCCGGATCACTGTTCATCATCGGAGGATATTGTTCCGAAGAACTCGAAGAATATATGAAGATTTCGGATCTGACACTGTTCCAGATTCCAAAGAACACGAAGAAGGTTCTTATAATTCGGATTCACTACTATTCCGGATTCCGAAGAACACGAAGGAGATCGTCCATTTCGGATTGATCCCTGACTGTTGCTTCTTCCGGATTGTGATCCGAGTTACTATTGCGGTATTTGATTTCCTTGAATTCCGGAATTAGGTTGCAGAAAAGGCGAGGCCACTGTTACGGATTGGGTCACTGTTCCGGATTTCTAGAAGATAAGACAGGCATCTCGGATTCTCCATTTCGGATTTGGATTTCGGTCTTCTTATTTCGGATTCCTACTTGGTTTTCTATCTCGGATCTTCAAATCGGACTCAGCAATCCGGATTGTTCATTTCGGATTCTTTAGTCCGGATTGCTTATTTCGGATAATCCTTCCAGGTTGACCAACTTTGACTTCCGGATTGCCATTTCGGAAAAACTTTCCGGGTTGACCATCCTGACTACAGAATTGACCTTTTCGGACTCAACACTGTTCATAAGAATCACTTAAATTAATTGAATTTTAAATCAATTGCGGTAAATTTTTAATTAATTTAATTTCAATGGCTGGATTCATGACCGCACAGGACCTGACAAATGCCACACTGGCAGCCTTGCAATCGCAAACTTTAGCCCTCCACCAAGAGTTGGATCAGGTGATTGGCACTTCTACCAAAGTGCCACATTTATTATACGGAGATGAATACTATGAGTGGAAGTTCCGCTTCGAAGAGTATTGGAAGGCAAAAGAACCCAGCGTGTGGGGATGCATCATGAATGGTCCAAGAACCATAGTGTATAGCACAGAGCAAGATCCCTAAACGAAAATTCCCAAGCCCATGCACCATGGAATCCAGAGGACATCAAGATCATAGAGGAAGATGAAAAGGCTTCTGCAACACTAACCATGGCTCTAGGACCTGATATTTCTATCACGGTCAGAAACTGTAAAAATTCAAGGAGGTTTGGAGTGAGTTGCAAAATCTCTACGAAGGGAATGCCGACATGAAAGCAAGTAGGGTGAATCAGCTGAATCAGCAATTCAGCTCGCTCAATCACATATATGGGGAAACCATCGAAAACTAGATATGTCGCTATGTCATGCTGGTTTCCCAGATGATTTCAGCCGAGATCACCCTCACCAACAGCACCATGAACCGATAGTTTTTGAATTCACTGCCCAAAAGTTGGGATGCAGACGTGGGCATGATAAAAAAGACAAAGAACTTAAATGATGTGACTCTCACTGAGATGATAACTACTATCAAATCGTGTGAAATTGACAAGCAGAGGGAGATCAACCATCAAAGCAGTTTGATGGCAGCAGGAATGACAGGGCAGAACGCATCTTTAATGTCACAGAATCTCGTCTATAGTCCTCTGCAAGGAACTGCACAAGCACCGGGTGGATCAAATGTGGTGTACAGTCCTGTTGCCGCGCCTCAGAACACTCAGTATGTGTATGGTTTTTCAATCTCCAAATCCTACAACGGTTTCAGCTGCTCAAGTTCACACACAGTACCATGCTCAGTATCCTAATGTGGTTTTCAGTCCTGCAACTCCTCAAATAGTACAACAAGGCGTCATTCCTCAAACTGCTGCACCAGTCCTTGGACCTGCTCAACCCGCGCCCAACTTTGTGTTTCTCACTAAGGAAAACGAAGAGAAATTGGCTATTCCTGCATCAATGATCAAGAGCTTAAACGCCTTCCTGGAAGGTGATCTGACCCCTCCATCTGTTCTTCCAACGGAAGTTGATCAAATCATGGAGGAGGACCTAGACGAGATCGATGTCTCTTAGAACTTAGCAATGGCTGCTTTTCGGGTCAACAAGTTTCAGAAAAAGTATGGAAGGCAACCCTTGTCAAACTTGAAGACTGGTCTCACAAAGGACAAACTTAGATGTTACCGATGTCACGAACCAGGCCACGTTGCTAGGGAATGCAAGAAGCCACTGTCAGGTTATGTATCATCCAGGGTCGCTGATATACAGAGCAGTGACAGACAGCTGGTTCCCGTCTCTCCTTCCAAGTCAACTACGAGTCCATCAGGCAGCTCAGGCGGGAAGTCCACAGCACTGGTGGCCCAACAGCATGAGGGTTTCAACTGGGCAGATATTGCAGCTCAAATGGAAACCTTGAATCTATCCAAGAACAGCAACCACTGCATGATGGCGCAGACAACTGAGACACCCGATCTTTCGGAAACGGTAAATCGAATACTCTGTTCTGATAGTTGTCGTTTTAAATTATCACAAATGCGCGCCCACAATTCAACTCTTGTGGCTGAATATCAACAAGCTGCGTTACAGAACATCGCCCTTAAACATAAGAACAAGCTTCTTATGGAGAAGGTTGAAGAGCAGAAACAGGATGTGGCTCAGCTAAAGCTAGACTTGAACCAACAGCAATGTTGGGTCTATGACTACAAGCTAAAATTAGGTGAAAAGGACGTAGAACTTCAAGCAGCCTTAGCCAAGCTGAATTCCTTGACAGAGAAGCTTCGCGAAAATGAAATAAACATTAAGAAATTTGAAACTTCTAGCAAACTAGTCAAGGACTTATGTGACCTCCAGCTTAATTGTCAAAAGAACTTTACTAAAGGCCTTGGGTACAATAGGGCGCCTCCACCATATAATCATAACTACACTAGAATGCCTGAATCTGAGGAAGAAATAGAAAATGCTGGAAAATGATGTATGGTAAACCATCAGATTACTTATCCAAACCATGGACGCCCTATTACCCTAAGTTCTCCAAACCCACTGAACTCAAGAGGGATGATGTCTTTGTGGCTTCTACACCACTTCCTCGTGAGACCGATAATTGTCCTCTGAAAGTACAGATGGATTGGAGACAGAAGTGCCTGAGGGAGAAACATCCTCCACAAAATCTAACAAAAACGAATCTTCTGATACTCACATCAAATTTGTGAATGATACTAATGTGTCCAATTCATGTGCAGAAGAAATTTTAGTTGAGGATACCACACAGGGTGATGAAGAGGAATGTCTGAGTACATTCAGACAATTCAGTTAATGATTATTTTTAAATCAATTTCTTGCTGAACAATTTACATGCTCAAACTGTGTTGGTTGTGTTAAGAATTTAGACAGTTTTAATTCTGGTTTTTCATCAAATCCTGATGTTTTGAACAATGCTAATGACTGTGATGATTTGTGTGATGAGAAAATGAATTTAGCTACAGGATTTGCATCAATAGATGATTTAGCTTCATCAGCTTCAGCTGAGGATACTGAACGTTCATCTCCAGATGCTGCATTTGTTGATGCCTCTCCTAGGGTTAACAGTGTGAACGACAACCAACCAACTATTTCTGTCAACGTTGATGGTGACATAATTCTAGAAGACTTGGGCGACTTAACACAAGGGACTGATTCTGAAATGACAGAAGATGACCACACTTTTCCAATTGATCAAACGAAAATTTTAAACCTGGTCTTGAATCGGAACCTCAAACTTCTCAAAGTTGCGAGGTTCCACAGTCACCTGCTGAAACTTCAGAACAGGATGTCCCTGTAGAGCCACTCGTGTCCTCTGCAGAATCTCTCACGAAGTGTGATTTGAAGAGTAAGACTAAAAAGAGGAGAACACATCGCTCTAAAAAGAAGAAAACTAAACAAGCATCTACAAAAGCTGAAACGGCAACTGCTGAGTCTTCTCATCAAACTGAGGAATTAACTCAGCAGTCGCATGCTGAATCTGTTAAGCAACCAGCTGAACAGATATCAGTTAAAATTTTGTCAAAATCTCCATGTCCAAAATCTTTCAATTCAAATCACAAAACTAACAAGTGTGCTGATGGTTGTGCGTAGGACACCGTCAAGACCAAGACCGTGCATCAGCCATTAGTAAACGCCAGCAAGAAACTGACAGACAAATTGCCCAGAATTTCCCAAGCTGAATGGACTGTTTTCTTTCAGAAGAGGCAGACCTGTTTCAATTGTGGATCTCCCGGCACATTGCTCGAAATTGTCAAAAGACTTTTACCTCTTTCAAAACTTTGTATTCCATACATCAGAAGGCCATGCCTAATCGTCCACGCGAGGCTCGATTTGTGGCTAAGTCTTCTGATCAAGACTGGAACTTGGCCAAGAAACAAACTGTTAATCCCTTGAGACCTTCAGTTTCCCAGAATCCCTCTAGCAATCCTAGGAATCTGCAGAGGTCTGATTCGGTAACCTGGAGGCCTAAGTTGGTGGCCAAGAATCAGTCTGCTAACCCCTTGTCTAATGAATCAAAAGCATCATCAACCTCATCCTCAACTAATTTGATCTTTCGTGAGGTTACTTATGTTGATGCTAAAGGCAAACCCAGATCTTACATGGCCTGGGTTCCCGTTTCTAACTAAAACCTGTTGAAATATGCAGGAACAGCTCTGGCGCGCTCTTGTTCGATTATGGTATATTGATAGCGGCTGTTCCAGGCACATGACAGGAGACATCTCGCAGTTGAATGACATTCAGTTTTTCGATGGCGGATTTGTTTCCTTCGCAGGTGGAGAAACCGGGAAAATCACAATGAGAGGAACTGTTTGCAATGGAGCCCTGAGCTTTAAGAATGTTAATTATGTACCAGAATTGAAACACAGTCTGTTGAGTGTGTCTCAACTCTACGACAATCATCTGGATGTTCTCTTAACAAGGAAAGGATGTTATGTGCTAAAACCAGGTTTAATCATTCCAGATGATTGGATTCTTCTGAAAGCTGCAAGAAAAGGAAACGTGTACGTCACTTATATGAACCAGGCTCCTTCTGACAAGCTCACATACCTTTTCTCTTCGACAGCCGAACATGACGCCATGCTATGGCATTGCAGACTGGGTCACATCAACATGAAGAATTTAAATCGTCTTGCAAAAGGTGGTTTAGTCAGAGATCTACCAGTTCGTGACTTCATGCAGATCGAAAAATGTGAATCATGTGCACGTGGGAAACAACATCGTCAGCCGCATAAAACCAAAGCCATACCCTCCACTTCTCAGGTCTTAGAACTGCTCCATATGGATCTCTTCAGTCCAACAGACATCCGCAGCATTGGAGGGAAGGCTTACTGTCTGGTTATTATTGATGACTACTCTCGATTCACCTGGGTTTTCTTTCTCACACATAAAAGTGAAACGGCTGAGCTAGTCAAACAATTTTTCACGCTTATGGAAAACCAGACAAATTCTACGGTGAAGGCTATTCGGTGTGATAATGGGACAGAGTTTAAGAATCTTACCTTAAACTCTTTCTGCTCCTCCAAAGGGATTGACCGACTGTCAGTGCAGCCAGAACCCCACAATAAAATGGGGTTGCAGAATGCAAAAATCGCACCCTTATTGAGGCTGCACGAACTATGCTAGTTGAATCTGAGCTACCTCTCATCTTCTGGGCAAAAGCAATTAACACTTCATGCTATATTCAGAATCATGCCCTGATCAACAAACGCCACATGAAGACTCCATATGAAGTGGTTGAAGGTCGCAAACCTTCGGTCAAGCATTTCCGCAAATTTGGATGTCCTTATGTACTCCTGCTCATAGACGCTAAAGGAAAGTTTGAAGCACGCGGGGATCCTTTCATTTTCGTTGGTTATTCTAAAAATACGACATATCGCGTTTATAACAATATCAAGAAGATGTTAGTTGAAACCTACAATGTGGGTTGGCTGGAGGAAATTCCCAAGGACAAACGCTCTAGTCCCAACTGGTTGTATGACTACTCTACCTTATTTAATCATTTTGATGTGTCTTCTAATGTGCTTACAGGAAATAGTTCGAATTCTCTCCTTCCAACGGTGCCCATTACTTCTGAAGATGATGCTGATGCTGTCGCGTTAAATGAGACTCTAAAGCAGCTAAGTGGATCCTCCTGGATTCAATGACACTGTCTCGCCATCCTCCACAGTTTCACATTATCAGGACCCACCTATCTCTTCGCCTGTTCAGTCGAATTCTACTGAAGATGTGGTTTCTGCTCTAGAGCCACCTACGACAAATGAAGGCCTTCGTCCTGATATTTTGGGCTCCTCTTTGTTTCCGAGCCTACTCCCCTCGATTGTGCAGTGGATTCCTCACCACATACCTCTATTGGTGCCTCTGAGGGGGAGACATCTGGAGTTGCTTCAGCTAGTATCACCAACTTGCCAACAGATGTTTTGGTTCCCGCTACACCAATACCACAGCGTTTACAGCGTGATCACCCTGTTGAGAATATCATTGGTCCTGTAAACGCTGTTTTTCGCACACGCAGTCAATCTGGGGATATCAATACATGTCTCTATTCTTGCTTTATTTCCCAAATTGAACCTAAAAGTATTGATGTTGCCTTGCAGGAACCAGGCTGGGTTGATGCCATGCACGAAGAACTCAATCAATTTGAAAAGCTTGGTGTTTGACAATTGGTGAAGCTGCCTCAGGGAAAGCGCGCTCTTGGAACTCGCTGGGTTTTTCGCAACAAGCAGGATGACACTAGAGTTATCATTCTGAATAAAGCTAGACTGGTGGTTTAGGGGTTTCGACAGATTGAAGGTTTAGATTATGATGAGGTCTATGCACTGTCGCGCATTTGGAGGCTATACGTATCTTCTTGGCATACACATCTTACATAGATTTTACTGTCTATCAAATGGATGTCAAGACTGCATTTCTATACGGCAAGGTGAAAGAGGAAGTATACGTGGCACAAACACCGGGCTTTACTGATCCTGACAAGCCAGATTATGCCTACAAACTAGACAAGGCTTTGTACGGGTTGCATCAAGCGCCTCGCGCATGGTACGCTACTCTTATA
The DNA here is from genome assembly GCA_947069175.1 of Scalesia atractyloides. NCBI lineage: Eukaryota > Viridiplantae > Streptophyta > Magnoliopsida > Asterales > Asteraceae > Scalesia > Scalesia atractyloides. The sequence continues at coordinate 36,707,892 of CAMTDV010000008.1, read as the reverse complement.
GAGCATCTGCTTGCTCATGACTACACACGAGGAACCATTGACCAAACTCTATTTATCAAACGCGTTGATAAGGACATTATCCTTGTCCAAATTTACGTTGATGATATTATTTTTGGTTCCACCAATGATGGTTTGTGCCGCGAATTCAAAGAGATCATGAAGAAGAAATTTGAGATGAGCTCATTGGGGAGATAACCATGTTTTTAGGACTTCAAGTTCGTCAGAGCCCACAGGGTATACTCATTCATCAAGGAAAATACGTACACGACGTTCTTGCCAAATTCAAGCTTACAAATTCCAAGCCAATGCCCCTATTGCAGAACGGCCTCTGCTAAATGAAGATGCTTGAAGGAACGCCTGTTAATCCTACCACGTATCGCTTAATGATTGGATCACTCATGTATCTCACTACTAGTCGGTCAGATATCATGTTTGCCGTCTGCCAGTGTGCTCGTTATCAGGCTACTGCTAAACTTTCTCATTTACATGCTGTTAAACGAATTTTTAGGTACCTCAAAGGGGCTCCATCACTGGGCCTCTGGTATCCTAAAAATTCTGAATTTGAACTGTTTGCTTTCTCTGACAGTAATCTTGGAGGTACAGATAGGGACATGCGCTCAACTTCAGTTGGTTGCCAATTTCTGGGAGATCGCTTAATTTCGTGGCAATGCAAGAAGCAACAGACGGTTTCGCTTTTTACTATAGAGGCAGAATATGTTGCAGCTTCTGCTTGCTGCTCCTAGGTTTTATGGATGCAACATCAGCTTGCGGATTACGGTTTGACTTATCTAAACACAATAATTTATTGTGATAATGATGCCGCAATCCAAATCGTTAAAAACCATGTTTTCCACTCCAAAACCAAGCACATCAACATTAAAGTTCATTTTGTCCGCGATTGCTATGAAAAGGGTCTCGTAAAGCTTGAGCAAATCAACACTGATGCAAATGTGGCGGATTTGTTCACAAAACCGTTAGCAATGTATGTTTTCAAGTGCTTGTGGATCTTCTCAAAATGATTCGGTTTTCTACCTAGGCATCTGCTATCTTCGTGTTTGTTTACTGCTTTTCTTTTCTTTTCGTTGCTTCATAAATTTGTTCATATCTCTATGCACAAATTTAGGGGGAGAAATCATAAAAAAAGAAGATTTGCAAGGATAGGGAAATGAAATGAATATTCGTGATAAAATGTTTGATTAACACATGTAAGGTATAGAAGCGGGAAAGATTTGGATCGAAAGTGATGTGTCGGTAGGTCTAAAACTCAACCGGATGGGGAAAGTCAAATGATATAAACATAACGAACTTTGTACTCAGTCGGTCACTTACTGTAGGCGTATGATTTCATGGTCTTAAATCTTGCGTTGATAGATAGCCAACATCTGAGGTTTCGGGTCTTTATACTGTTGAGTCATCCGGGGATATCTTGACTGCCCTTCTGTTGCATCCAGATGATATGCAGACCTAGGCACAGTCAGGATATCTTTATAAAAGTGCCAAAATGGAAAGGCCAAAACCTAAGAGAACAAAAGTTTCTTTCTAAGTTCTTACGTACCTTATAAGGTATTTGCCTAACCCTCGTCAGTCACTATTGGTCTCTCTGCTGTACGAAAGTACTGACCTGTTCACCAATAGCCTGAGGTTGTACAATAAAGGATGACCACGGTAGACTCACCTGCTACGATGAACTGTTGTGCTTACCTTGATCGCGGGGGTATGTCATGGTATGGGACACACGAGTATCTTAGTATAATGTTACCTTAAGCGTATCATGATGCCAGAACTACAAGGGTTGAGTTTTAGATTTTAAGTGGACAAGTATATTGACAATCGCTTAGACCAACTGAACCTGCTCATACTGAAAAATGTTCCTTAGTCAGCGTGTGAAACAATTTGATCCCTTAGCAAGGCTGTTTTAATTGTTTATGTCTGTTTTAATAAGTTTTCCTTGTGAAATGTTAAAAGATGATTGGATGCTTGGTTAGTTTACTTGATGAATTTTGGTGGGATGTTTTTCTGTCAAGAGATATTGGACTGGCCCAGTGTGCTTTGGGATTTGGGCCGGCCTAATGAAATTGGTTTAAAGTCTGAAAACTGAAGATTATGTCACTGTTCCGAATTGGGCTCACTTGGGCCAAAAGGGTTACTGTTCCGGAATGGACTTGCCCAGAAAGGCCTATTTGGATCTCTCCGGACAGGCCATTGTGTTACTGTTCTGGATTGGGCCTGTCACAAGCCCAATCCGGATTCAAAATTCCAGGCCCAAGCCTATTTCGGAAATATTTATTGGCATCTTTGATTTCATTTCGGATTATCCGAAATCCGAATTACATGTCTTCTCTGATTCTCTCTCGAATTAAGCATTTCGGACAGCTTATTCAGGATTAGGTACATGTGTATTCCGGATGAACTTAATGAATATTTAATGCATTTTGGATTACATTCCGGATTAATCTTCAAATACTAAGCATTTCGGATTGATATTCATCCGAAATGATTTACTCGGATATCATTTCGGATTGGATCTTCATCCGGGATGCATATTTATCCTAGATACATAATCCGGATTGTATCTTTGACCATGCTATTTGACCTCTTCAATCCGGATTGATGAAAGTTTATTCCGGATTCATTATGAACTGTCAGTAATCCGGATGTGAAATTTGGACCTTTTCAACTGTTGAACCCCTTAACTAATTTGAACTAATATTAATTTGAACCTTGACTTTTGTTTGATCTGTCCAGCTAGTTTTGACTGCCATATAGCTAAACTCAGTTAACTTCCTTTAGTTAGTTTTTAACTTTGTTGATTTTTGACAGATATGGTGGAAGAAGCTTTTGACGCAGTGATGCTGGTTGAGGAACAGTTTCACAACCAGGCTGGGTATCTCTCAGACCCACTAGCTGAGTATTTTCAGGATTTTCAGGCAATGATCGTGGTGTAAACCCCGTGATATACAGAGATTTAGTGCACTCATTTTGGAAAAGAGCGCGGATACAGCCGAGGGGTGATGATGCTAGACCTTTTATACGTTCGCAGATTCAAGGGAAGGAGATTGTGGTAAATGAGGCCTGTGTGAGGGAGGTGCTACAGCTGACAGATACCTCAGTGATCCAACAACGTACATCAAAGAAAAGGTGCTGCCAGTACTCATGGAGATGGGATATGAGGGTTCTTATACGCCACTGCTGAAGAAGATGTTTCCGGCATACTGGAGGTTACTCATACACATGTTCATGCAGTGTGTGTCGGTAAACAAAGGCGAACTGGATCAGCCAAATCAGGCACAGACATCTGCGATAGTTTCATTAGTCATGGACTGGAAGTATAACTATTCTGGTTATATCTTCGATAACATGAAGAAAATCTTAGAGCAGTCCAAGAAACGGATGTTTTTTTTATACCCACATTTTATCCAGTTGATACTTGATGCCCGTTATCCAGATTTAGCGAAGGATGCTACAGACGCTAATCTACTGAATATGAAGCCAATGGGGCCTACTATTTTTGCAACTATGAAGAAGAACCGCTCTACCTCAAATACGTCTTTTGTAGGTAGGTTTCCTCTGAAGAAGTTTGGAAAGTTTTCTGAAGTTGTTGGTTTGCATGCTCCATCACCTCCTCCTCCTCCTCCAGTAAATGCGATTGTGGCTAAAGAACACGATATACCGGCAAAGGAAAAGGAGATAGAAGTAGAGGATTTAGTCACAGATGATGAGGATGATGTTGGCCAAGCTTTTCTGGATGATCTTGATGCGTTCAATGCTACTTTAACTCCTGTTCTACCAAAGCTATCGTCTGAGAACCGAGCTGCCTTGATCGCTCAATTGAAGGATATTCAAGAGAAACAGGGTGATCCCCCACTTGACATTCCGTCTATTGTTGCACCAACCGTTCAGACTGAAGAAGATGACAAAGACGAAGAAGATGAAGTACCGTTGATCAAGAGGCGAAGAACTGGGCCGAGCATTTCATCTAGTACATCTGAAGTTCCTGTTGTTGTTACTGCTGCTGCTTCTGATTTGATTACATCTACTGCTGCTGAGATCACTGTTGTTGAGGTTTCTGTTGCTGAATCTGTTGCTCGTACATTGATGGTTGACACGCCTACTATTTCTGAACAGCAAACCGCTCCTATCATTACACAGTCCACAGTTGTATCAATTCCCGTTGACACAACATTGCAAATGATGGACTTTGGAGGTAGTTCGTCTGGTGCCGGTGGTTCGGAAGCGGGTGGTAGTGGAGTTGGTTATTCTGATGCTGCTGCTGACTATTATATGCGTAGATCTGAGAAAAGGGCATTCGAGTTTGGGGGATTGGACAGTGATGATGATGATACAGAGGTGGATGTAATTGATTTGAAGAAACGGGTAGTAGTGCTAGAACAGGAGGTTGTGTTAAAGGATGCTCAGATTACCTCTCTGCCGAATCGCTTGGATGCTCGAGATCAAACTATCGATCAGCTGCAGGGGGATGTAACGATGCTTATGACTATTGTGTTTGATTTAAGGGCAAACTGGAGAACAAGTTTGGCAGGGAGTTTAGCGACCCTACCGATGATCCGATGAATGTTGAAACTAGACATCGTGCAGCACAGCAGCGTATGGCAGAAGAAACTGAAGAAAAGAGGTTGACAGCTGAGCAGTTAGCAGCCGAACGTCAAGCTGGTCTCGATGATTACTTAAGCGATCCATGCAAAAAGTTCACTGCCAGTCAGAAACGTACTGCAGATCAGAGGAAGAAGAAGCAAATGGTATTGATGAAGAATGTTAACGTGAATCCTCTGGACGAAAATTTTCAGCTGAAAGATCCAACCAATCAATCTGAGAGATACGTGATGGAGTTGGGTCTAGTTATTATAGTAAGGTGGGCAACAAGTCGAAAGTGCTAAGTTGGATGTATGATCATGTTAAAAACATGTGGATCATTGTGCGCCAGGATGGAACGAGGGAATATTATTCGAAAGAATCGCAGTTTGAGACATGGACTAAAGTTGCACTGACTGATCTTTTAAGAGCTCCATACACTGACGACGACACTACAGAGCGTGGACCAGGTTGGAAATTCTTTAAGAAGCTTGAACGTGAGGTTAGGAGCGGATTTAAGAGTATGAAGACTGCTGAACCGTACTTGAGAGCAGCTAAGGGTGTTCGCGATGCGCACACGGGCAAAAGGTTTAAATCTGTGATGTGGCCGCCTACAGTCAAAGATTAGTTATTCCCGTTGCTCCTACCTTTCCAAAGGGAATTCTGAAGAACTTCAACTTTTGGTTGTACGATCCGAAAGTCGGAAGTGTTGCTATTGTAACAAAAGAGAAGGCGTTTAGGGTAAATGATGTGGTGGATCTGGTTAGCTTTCATGATGAAGATTTACAAGTTCTGGCTTCTCATCAAATACGTACTGCAGAGCTATATGAGGTGTGTGCTAAATATTAGACGGCTACAGTTGCTGGTATTATTGCTGGACGTTTGGGTGTGGATGCGGCACCGAAGGACAAATGAAGAAACCTAGGGGGAGAATGTTGGGCTTGGAGCTTTAAAGGTTTATTCATTTATAGTGTATTTGGGCTTTTGGGATTAGTTTGGGCTTCCTAGTGCCTAGGGGGCCTAGGGTTGTACTTTTGGGCTTTGTGATGTTTATAAATAGAGGGGTTAGGTCATTTAGTAGGGGTTAGAGAGTTGATAGCAAAAACTTGTATCTGACATCTTTTGGTGTATGCAAGTTATATTATTCAAGTTATTCAAGTTGTTCTTCTTCCTAATCATAATTTTTGATATTGATTAGGTTAGTGATACTTGTTTGATCCGTTTACGGGACTTACATTTGACCTCCAAGATTTTAAATATCATACACTTTCTTTAAGCATTGTATTTATGTCAACCTTGGTTCCATTTGGTACCAGGTTCTAAAGGACTTTCAGTCTCCCATTTATCATACCTCTTCTTTTCTGTAAATTAAACAAAACAAGTGTTAAATTTATCATCATTTCTTGAGGCGATCACAAAAATCAACTCGCGAAAAATATAAAAATTTATAAAGTGATCACCCACACTCACCCTTGCATAGAGGTTTCGAGGATCAGTTGCTACCCCTTTACCAGCTTTAGTTTTATACTTGGAGTTTATTGTAGTTACTCTATTCAAATCTTTCTTAGAAATGCAAGAACTCAAAGTCGCGATCGGCGCATTACTTTTTACTTTATTGTTATTAGTATCTTCTCCATCGTTTCCTTTGACATTCGGTTTAGCATTCATCACCTTCTGATTCTTTGGCTGCATTATTTTTATATTTTTTGTTTAGAATTACTATTAATTAAACTTTCTTCATAGATGTGCCTAAAGATATTAAAATAATTCCACAACCTCACAATAACCACAATAAAATACTAAACTTACTCACCAAACATATATGCAAATATACTAAGACAACTTGTCTAATTAAAGCTTGAAATGGTAGGTCAAAGACATTATTAGGCAGTAGATCATTTACCAAGAGTATCTTGCTTGTTCATAAACCTATCGTAACCTTCGATCCCTGCAAAGGTGTATCATAACCTTCGATCCTGCTACTATGTTGAAAACTCCCTGACATAAAATGTGGTTAAAAGAGAATTTGACTAAAAGGTGATTAAATGAAATGGAGATGTTATTCTAAATAGCTTTTTGGTAGTTGGTTTCGGTAACACAACACTATAAAAATCAAGCTATTTATTCAAGTACAACAAAAGTTATAACCTAAGCATCCTATAATTGCTCAATATTCTAAATTAGTGTAGCATCCTAGATTTATATAAACCAACCCCAAAAACACAACAAAGGTTATATCACAGTAGTTAAAAAATATGTTAATAGAGGAATGCGTTTTCCCTAAATCCTTACCCTAAGTATATTAAATTGATTGGTATTTATTAGTTTCTTAATTAAATTACATCCTTAGTTAGATCTTATAGATTCAGAATTAGTTAAAGAATATAAGTTGGTGTTGTAAGTTCTTAAATTTGGAAGTTCATAAAAGATAAATAGATGTAGAAGAATGATTGAAACCGATAATAATGTTATTATTTTTTGAATATGTTAAAAAGTGACAAGCGTACATTCCAAAACAGAAAATATATTTAAAACGTACAACAATCTTTAAAAAACATGGACGAAAATTTGAACAATCTAATACATAAATATTATTATCATTAGTAAAAACCATGAATGAATGCATAAGATCTGTTTTTTTTTACTTATTTTAGAGTCTGCCAAACCAAAAAAGTGAAGGATAAATAACAAATACTGATAATAGATACCATCATCTATAAAAAAATGTAAATAATTGAACAACTTATACTACAAAACTTTTTGTTATCTTACAATCATAATATCATGAAACGTGGACTACAAACATAAACCGATCAAAATTAAAAAAAAAACAATATGATCGAATGATAGCCGTATCCGTGAGTAGTGGCACCGATTAGTAGGGATGTTCAAATTAGGATATCTAATCGGATAGTGAATCGGTTATCCGAATATCCAATTTTTTATTTAATTTTAATTATTTTTTTTATATTTAGAACGGATATTTCGGATAGTTTCGGAAATCGGAATATAAGTTTTCGGATATTTTTCGGATAGTTCGGATATTTTCGTATATGTTTCAGATATTTTCAGATACTTCAGATATTTTCAGATATTCGGATATCCGAAAAAGATAAAATTAAATTTTCAGATATTTTGGATATCCGAAATATCCGAAATTTTTTAAAATCACTATCCCCAAATTTTCGGATATTTTGGATTCGGATATCAGATATTTTGGATCGGATTTTCAGATACAGATAGTTTTGAACACCCCTACAGATTAGGGTTTGACTTATGGGCTAAAAGTTAAAGTGTGTCAATATTTCTTAAAACTACAAATTCTCGATTTTTTTAAATTAATACATCAATACGTGTACCCCGCGGACGGTAAGATTTGAACTCTCAAACCTTTTAATTATCAAACACACCACTTAGGCATCAGAATGCCCTTAAGAACATAAAATCTGTCACATTTAAGTCTCTATTCTTAGAGAAAACCTATATCAATAAAGCAATTTAGTAATGCAGATATTTTTAAAAAACCTATGATTTGTCACTATAAAAAAATATTATAAGTTATTTATTATTGCGCATTGGTATAAATGTATTTTATGTATTAAATTTTAATGTTTTAACATAAAAAAGATTAATATTTTAATGCGTTGGTTACGCAAGATATTGATTAAAATATATTTAGATTTGTGTCTAATACAAACTCAGAGTGAATTAATGAAACATTGATGTTTATTGATGGGATATGCCTAGACACCGACAACAGAATGGCCTTTTCCGACACCAACATGATAACTCCAACAAAATGTTACTGTTTAGACCAAGCCCTGGTGATTGGGAATCATTATGGTTGGGTGGACTATGACCAGATGATACAAACGGGGAGACGTTTATGAACACACGAAGAGCAAAGGGATTTAGGACGAACTAATACAATATTGATCTGGACCGGGCATTATCGTTAAGGAGGGTCGAAACATCATCCTCAGACATCAACAAAAATTTAAGGAAGTCCAAAGCGTAATGACAACACTCCATATATTAAAACGCACAAGATGTTGGCAGCTTAGATATCTTTACCAATAATAATATCTGATGGATAATACGATTGTCTTGCAGATTAAGCTTGTGACCATCGGTTAAAGCGCCAACTCGCAAGCCTTCAACACATGCAACATGCTAGAGACATTTAATATAGCCGCAAATCAACTAGTGAAGAGGTATGCAAGTCTTTGTTCTTCGAGAAGATGGTAATTTAATTATAACTAACCACTCATTTTCCTTAGTGTTTATTGTTTTTCATCTTTGTCTATATCTTTCTTCTTACGTCAAAGGCTGGTCATAATAAAACCCCCCACATGCACATTGTGACGAGACTAACGATATTCTTTGCATGTGGCGGACTAATATTTTTGGTGGTACTTTGATCCTCAACCGCCGATGCGATTTTGGTAGCAAATTATGTTTCTCGATAATAGATTGTTTAGATTTATGAGTAATGAGGTATAGCAAAGGGGAGGCTTCACAGTTAAAATGAACAAATTACTCAATAAACGACATATAATTTCTTTTTGTAACGTGCATATAATTTAGAGAATTTCGGGCAAGATTTTTATAAAAGAAATTCATTATTCTCAAAAAAAAACATCAATTATCTTATGATATACCATATTCACATAATATGGTGTGTCAGATTTTTGTCACAATATTTACTTTCATGAACATTTCATATGTAAAAACACCCATATCGATGTCAATATCAAGTACTAAAAATGCAGGTTTTGTAAATGTCTAAACTTGTATAAGTTAAAGTTATATGTTTGATAACAAACAAGAAAATATTAGCATACCGTTGATAAGTTAGGAAGAAGTTACCTTTTAGTTTAGTTTGTAAATCCACCTACAAGCTTGATAACCACAGTTTGGTATAGTTCATGCTAGGGATAAGTGTGGTATCAGTATCGAAAATACAGATACCGAAATTCCTCAAAATTAGGTACTGGAGCCGGTATTGAAATATTCGGTACGGTACGGTATCGATAATCTGTACGGGACCGGTATTTGAAGGTAAAATTCGGTATTTTACAAGTACCGATACCGAAAATGCCAAAAAGTGGTTACCGGTATTTGAAGGTAAAATTCGGTATTTTACCGGTACTGATACCGAAAGTACGGAACCGAAAATGCCAAAAAGTGGGTACCGACACCACTACCGAAAAATTCAGTACGAAAAATTCGATACCGGTACCCAATACCAAATACTCATCCCTAATTCATGCTAATGCTAGTGTTACTGTGTTAGGTTTTTTTTATTCAAGTTACTTATGATAAATGATATTCAATACCTTTATAGTCCACAATTTCACATGACTGGTTCATTTACATACACATGCACTAATAATTAACACCACTTTATAGAAGTTATTCTAGAAAGTTAAACAAAAAGTTTTTTAACCATACAACAAAAAGGATTTTTTAACTATGTTTTATCTAAAAAACCTTTTATAATTTATATCTGAGCTATGCAACTTTATTTTATTTATATTAAATAAAAGATAATAAACTTTTTTCCTAGTGAGTTTTCTACCATTTTTAGTAAGTAAAACAAATTTAAATACATTTCACGTATGACTATATGACACGTGACAAATTTAAATACAGAAACCACCCAAAAGCTTGTTTTTCTCCCCTCCAATCCAAAATCACCAACAAAATCTAGGAAAAAAAATCCATCAATCAACTCCAATAGAATCAGATCGGAGAATTCAAACAAGATGGATGAGAATGCCAACACCGATCAGAATGAAAAGCCCGGATTGGCAAGTCGGGTTGGCAACAACGTTGCATCGGCATTTTTTGCCTCACTCGAGAGTTGTTCGTGTGTCAACTTAACCACCGTGGATTCGGACGATGAGGAGTATCTGGACGAAGAGGAATCCAACGAAGTTATCGCGATGGCGCACCTTCAATCCATCGGTTCAAATAGTTCCAAAAATTCTCCTGCACCCGTTGAGAATCTCCCTGTCTGAATCAATGATTCTAGAAGCTTATTTATCCGATTGGTGATTATGTTTATTAACGAGTTGTATATAGTTTGGTTGATTTGATTGTGTGTGATATAGATTCTTATTATATATGAACTCTATTGTATATACACATACACATTCTTATTGTTTAATGTTCTTTTTATGTTTGTTTATTTGATTGTGGATTTGTTTCAAGTTTGTGAAATATCCTTTTAAATATACAATAACGTGATGTGAATGTAAGTTTTTTAATAATGTGTTGTATCAATGGTGTCAAGGTAAGTCTTCTCGCTTACATAATCACATAAGACAAAATAACTTGAGTGATATTTACCGGAATGATTTAAATAAGTTTGTACATTATGATTACTATTCTTTTTTAGAAACAATAATATAATAAATGAGAGTGTTAGAAATATTTAGCATGTTGTGGTGAAACTTTAAGGTGATTTTGAAGGGAAAGCATATGAGCAATTTTTTAGAATGTTTATTTTTAGAAAATATTGATTTATTCATTATATTTCTCAAATACTAAAGCATAACATGTTTTTTTTATCAATAACTGAGATCATAATATCTCTTTTCCACCAACACTCTCTCTCTCAATTTCTCTCAAACTAACTTTTCTTCCTTGATCCGTTACTTGATTTCTCGAACAAGGTAAATCTTGATCTTTATTTATGTTTGTGTATGTGATAAATTATATGTAGATTCTCTATTTATGTATATTATTTGATTCGAATTCGATTAACATTGTTTCTTTTTCTTTCTTTTAGATCTAACGAAGAAGATTACAGGAATGCATTATATTTGTTATGTTTATGTATAATGTGATGTTAAACGAAGTTATTGACGTTTAATTTTTGTTTTATTTTGTATTATGTATACTCTAACCAACTTATTCTCCATCATCCTCTTGATTTGGCTAACAAGATAAGAGGTATGTGGTTTGTGTTTGATGTTTATGTATTCTTTTTTGTTAAGCCTAAATCAGACATAACAATTGTCGGATATTCTTCAATCGAGCTAACATGTTGGTTGTATGTTCTTCCTCTTTGTTATTTATGTATTGTCTTTATCAATCCAAGTTAATAATGTTTGTTTGTATTTATATATAACCCATATGAATTAACTTGCAGACGTTAACTTTAATTAGTTTTTCTTTGGACCAATTACACAGCCACGAAAAGAGCCCAATAAACTTGTGTTTAAATTATATTAAACTCCATAAAAAGTAACTTAAAATTAGGGATGTTCAAAACTAGATATATGAATTTTCGGGATACCTAATTCACTATCCCGAATCACTATCCAAAATTTCGGATATCGATTGGATAGTGAATCCGATATTCAAATATCCATTTTTTTTATTTTTTATTGTTTTTAATATTCGGAACCAGATATTTCGGATATTTTTTTGGATATTTGGATATCTTCTGATATTTTCGGATAGTAGATAGATGAAACTGTTAACCGCCATTGTTGGTGAGTTGAAGGTGGAAGTTGTGAAATTGTTGGTACTGCGTTGTCAATTTTTAAACTAACGAACTGTAATAGTTATTTTCGACAATCACAACGATGAAAAACATAATTAACTCTTTATTTATTTATATTTTAATTTTAATAGCAGGGGCATTATGATCATTTAAAAATAAACTAACAGAATAATTGGATAGGGTTAGTAAGGATGGACTGCCATTGTTACAAAAGTGAAAGTATTGGTACTGTTTTTACAATTTTTAAACTAATGGACTTTAATAGTTAACTTTAAGAAACCATAGGGACAAAAACGTAATTAACTTTTTAAGATATTCCGTATATAACATTGTGACGTACTTATTTTATCAACGCTTTGAAAAGAGTTTTATTCAAATCTGAAAGGGTCAAATATAATTGATTTATTTGTTCTTTGCCTTTTAATATAATTTTGTTTTTTCCTTTGCAACCTTTCATATATGATATTTTATACGGTTACTAGGTTACACTCCGTGTATATATATGATTTAACAAATAAATTAATGATTGTATACATCACTTGGAGATCTTTTTGCAATAAGATAAAAAAAATTACCTTGCTAGCCTATTATCACATCTCAATAAAGAGTTTGATTAGATATGAAATTCTAACAACAATTTACATAACATTGCCAAACTTTTGGACCATCGTAAATGATACATTATAGAAACCTTATAAGTAGAACTATTAATCACTATCTAATAAATTAGATCTTACAAAAAAGACCATAACAAACAAATATAATCATGTTTTTTCTCTTTGCAATTCATGCAAAGACACCAAACAAAGATTTTCACAAAAAAAAAAGTAAACAAACACACTTGTTCCATTAAACCATGTACCAAATAACCAAATTAATCATGGTAATCATCCTTCAGTATTGACAAAATCCATAAGTTATGTATATAAGCTTTCTCAAATAATAAGAAAACATACAAGTAATCTAAACATAGTTTTTCTCCAAAATATATTATCACATGTCGCAAAAGGAGTAATCTATAAAACATGAATATTACCATGTTCTTGGCAATACATATACACATATATGTACAGGTGAATAGGATTAAACTTACAATGAATGTATCATGGAATGATGCAAAGATATGTGCCACATCAAAGATGTTTCCCTCACGAGTTGCAGATCCTAAAATGACACTGTCTTCCTTTGGCTCTCTAAACTCTATCTTGGAAGAAATAAATAAAAAAAAAAAAGAATTCATTAAACAGCGTTGGAAAAGTGTGCATCCTCAAAAAAACCAATGACAAATAACATTAACAACCTTACTTAAACACATTTGTTAATACAAAAAATGTGACATACTTGAGCGTCAAATAATGGCTATTTGGAATAGTCATACCCAGGGGCGGATGTACATTTATATAAGGCGGTAGTGTAAATTTTGGAAAAAATTGACGTTTTTTCGATTTCGTTACCCATTTTTTTAAAATGTTACCCCTATGAAAGTTTTTACGTCCATCACTGGTCATAACTGCAATGAAACATTGTAGCAACCAATAGGCTTCTTAAATTCCAGACTGTATAAGCAAAAAGTAAAGTAATAAAGGATTTTCTTCAAAAATAGCAATTAGAAACAATAGAAAGAAAATCTATATTCATAAATTATACCAAATATTCACTTAATTCCTCTTTGATTAAGCCAACGCAAATGTTGATATTTCTTCCTGAATCAACATTGCAAACACAAGCATAAATTATACTAAAGAAACTCAAGTGGGTAAAATATTAGAAGAAAATACTAAAATTGACTGATATGGAAGCACGTGAATTAGAAATGGGAAACAACACCTTACACTTGAAAATACATACTTTTGTACTTGTATATGTAATATCAGAAGATTTGAAAACAGTCTTAACCACACATAAAACTCAAAATACATAAAGGTACTTAATTTTTACCTACAAAAGTCAACATTTTGTCTTGGGCATTACTTAACCTATTAAGGTGCTCCATATTCTTATTCAAATCAACAATCCCTACTGAAGCACACTATTCATACAAACAATAAAGAAACAAAGATAAAAACAAATAGATAGATACACCGTCATCTTCTTAACTGAAGAAATTAAATATCTCAAATTAGATAGAAATAAGATTAACATTATTAAAATGTAAAAGAATCATTATAACCTAAATATATATGTCTTGACGAATATAAAAACATGACCAAAAGAATCTTATAGATGTGCATCTTGCATGTATCATTAGTGAAAATTACTCAAAAACAATATTTTTAAATAAAAATAATATATACTAATCTCCTTTTACAAGTTTTTTATTCATCTTTCATAACACGTGTTTTCCAAACTCGTTTATAATTAAAAAACTAAAAACCAATTGAATCAACAAAAGTAATAGTAAAACGCGTACTGGACTTACCTCTAGCTTTGGACCTTTAGCAGCCTAGTGTCGTGAGCTTCCACTTCCATATTCAAGTCCAGTATAGTGTCTAGTACAGCTTTTTTGTAACTCTGTTGGCATTCAAATAATAAAGCTATTTAGATCTCATCAAATGAAACTAAAAGACGTAAAAACATGATAATATGTGTATTGTAACTGTTACATGCCATCACCACATCAAATACCGAAAAATTTCTCCAGTAGGAATATGAATGGTTTTGGGGCCAACCTCTCCGTTTAATAGCTTATTAGCAATGAGAATATTAGTAAAATGTTATTCTGGCCATTTATACAAAATAAGTGTTATTCTTAATTTTTACGTACATATATTAGTCTCAGGGCTGACCCAAACAGTTAATCTAGGTCTATCAAATCACCATTAGTGTTCATTTTGAAAAGGTGCAAAACCACAAAGCATATTTGTTCACCAATCTCTTGGATCGGTAAATCTGTATATAACACATGAAAAAGAAGAATAAACATTAATGCTAAATTTCAGCCCACTTCCAATCCTATTAAATTCCAAATCTGAAAATAAAATACACACTTTTAGTGCTTTATTAAAATTTAATCTCTTATATCAAAGAAAGCAAAGTTCAATGCCAAATTTGTTCAAACCCTGGCATCAAGTTTTTCATCACATCTTCAAATATTATCACACTATAATCGTTATCACCACTCAACTACCTAAAACACGAGTTTACATAAACCGTTGCCCATATATATAAAATAAAATCCCAAAATTGAGACTGAAACAACGAATTTGGTATGTATCCACTTTGATTTGCTCTTATATATTAAATAAATAACAAAATTGAGACTTAAACAGCGAATATGTGACATACTTGAGAAACACATGTAGCGATTTGAGATTGAAGCAGTGATTTGAGACATAACCCGGTTTCCATGTTGTGATGCTGTATCCTCTCTTGGAAACCATTCCTCGACATACCCAATAAAGTCTATAATGAAAGAAAAATAAAGTTACAATGATAAAACTTGGATTTAACGGGTATATTATTAGTTTGCTTGGTTTAGGAAACGAACCATTCGAAAATCCGAAGAAACCCCACCATATTTATTTAATAGCCTTAAATGTTAAAGACTGAAAACCATATGTTGGGCCTATGAAGTTGTTACACTTTCGAATAGTTGTTTCAAAATTGAAGGTAAGGTCAGCACATATTTTGTATCAGAATGTTTAAACTTTTGATTATTTTCATCAAAGTGGGGTTTAAAAACTGTATAACATTAATTTTGTTGTAAAAATTATTTCATGTCTTTTAAAGTTATTACTCCACACAATGGCTTGCATTTTGGTTCCCTGGCATTATAAGAAGAAATAATGTGTGTTAAAAAACTTTAATGCTTAACTAAAGACGTATTAACTAATTAAAGTTGTTAAGGATGTACCTTTTCATTCATGAGCACCATATCAATAGCCCATATCTCACCAACCTTTTTGGGATTTGGTTTTCTCCAAAGCCTAACCACTTTTACCTTGATTTAAAAGTTGTTTTGCCGTTAATATCGTTCAAATAGATTAGATTTTTGCCTTCCATGGTTTTGTGGAGGAATATGAGCAAAAGTTAGTTCGATAATAGTGTAAAAAATAAGAAATAAGTGCATGAAACAAAATTAAAGGGATGGAAATCCTCTACGTTAAATTAAACACAACACCTTGGTTATTGCTCTGATTGTTTAGAATGATTAATGGTGTGCTGTATTTATAAGGTAAAATTGTATAAAAATAGAGTATGATTTTTTTGTTTTTGATATATCATATTTTTAAATTTTGATTTATCTAGAATTTTATAACTTTATAATTTTAAAATTCGAATTTATAAGTTATCATAATTTTTTAAATTTTGATTTATCTAGAATTTTATAACTTTATAATTTGAATTTTTAATAATATCTAGTATTTTTGAATCATTCTAGACTTTTTGAACCCATTAATTAGAAAACTAACCTATTAAAACTATGATTTCATTACTGATAAAATTTAGGTATATATTAATTAGATTCAACAATTTTTAATTATAATTGAATAAGGAAACAATGATTTAGTTTTAAATCGTCATTAAATAAGGAAACCACGATTTAGGAAACTAACTAATTTTAAAATCCGATTGCCCAAAATTAACCTATTATATAAAAATTTAAGCTTTTCAAATTAATATGGAACTAAGGTAACAATAAATAAGATTAGCATTATTTAAAGTTAGGATAAGATTAAGGTTAAGCTTTATAACTTAAATAGCCAAAAATCAGGTTCCTAATAAATAAATCTAAATTTTAGTTGATTAATATGATTTATAAATCTAATAATAAATTTTAATTACTATGTTATCTACATTTTTGAATATCTGATCATTATGGTTTATGAATCTAGGGTGAGGTTCCTCTATAAAGTATGTTTTTCCTATAAAGTGTAGGAAGTGATCTTGACCATTGGATGAGTGTGTTTGATGGTTAAGATCATCCTGGTGGCATTTTGGTAATATATATGTCTTAAAAATAGGGTAATTTAATTGATTGTGGGGTATGTGTGTCATTTAACTTGTTTTAAATAAGGAAATAATTGTTATATCATAGCTTCTCATCTTTTTCGTGAATTTTTCTCTCTCTTTCTCTCAACCTTCTCTCTTCCAAAACTACTGTGTTCAATGTGTGTTACAAACTGCTAAAACACAACGTCAAGCTATCATCCTGGTGAGATTTTGGTAATATATGTGTCTTAAAAATAGGGTAATTTAATTGATCGTGGGGTATGTGTGTCATTTAACTTGTTTTAAATAAGGAAATAATTGTTATATCATAGCTTCCCACCTTTTTCGCGAGTTTCTCTCTCTTTCTCTCATCCTTCTCTCTTCCGAAACTACTGTGTTCAATGTGTGTTACTAACTGCTAAAACACAACTTCAAGATAATGATGTGTTTTATGTGTCATTTAACTTATTTCAGACGCTGGTGTGTTTTATGTCATTTAACTTACTTCAGCGCTGGTGTGTTTTATATGTGTTACCAACAGCTAAAACACAACGTCAAGAATCTTTGATGATTAATCCAATTCCATGCTTATTGTAATAGACTCATATAAGAAATAAAACACAACGTCAAGAATTTCTTCATGTTTAATCCAAAACCATTATTATTGCAACAAAAAAAATTTGTTCATGATTAATCCCATTCCACTCATAACGAAATAAAACATAACGCACAACATTCATTTTTTTTCCAAATACTAACTGATAAAACACAGCGTCAAGAATTTCTTCATGTTTAATTCAAAACGAATGAATTATGAATGTATAATGATGATCATCTAAGTATAAAAGATAACTGTCATATTTTAATTCAAAGATAATATCAGTTTCCATAAAAATCTCATTTTTGGTTTAGAAGATAAAATCTTCCAAATTAAAACAATTATGCAATTACAATTATGTCCTTTTGTATAAAATAACTAAATACAACATGTCAAATGAAAAATGCTTCTTACACTTTGTAGGAAAAGTTGGCTTTGTAGCCAACTCCTACTCTATGAATCTAATCATCATGAAGTATAATTAACCATAGAGTATATTAAATCAACAAAAAGTAACAGTACTGAATTTACATCTAGCTTTGGATCTTTAGCAGCCCAGTCTCGTAAGCTTCCACTTCCATATTCAACTCCAGCTAAAAAGATACGTATAATAAAATAAATCTCTGCTAAAAGTTAAATACTTCGTGTAAGTATGAATTTATTGCAAAAAGACGCCAACTAAGCATGAACCTTTGAGATAAATCACTATCGCCATGGTTTTCGTGGTCAAAAGTAAGGGAATGAGAGTGGATCTCTAAAATTAATGTTATAGGTACGTGTTTCCCTGTTATGTGAGCATCAAACCCATTTCCTTAAAACCAAAATAACCCCTCACTACCTCACATAATGTGTACATGTGAAAATCTTGATAACACATAACTGAGAATCTAACTTGGAATGCATGAGGGAACTTCATTGTTACTTAGGAAATAACAAAATTCATTAAAATTACTAAAAAAACTCATAAAAGCAAGCTGGGGTTTTGGTGCCCAAATCTGGGCATTTTTAAATCGTGTAAAGAAAGAGTCACACGCACCTATATGGGTTCTGCTCTGTCCTCATGTATGATTGTGTAAAAAAAAGGAAATGGTGAGTAAATACACATACAACTTATAGTATGAAGCAAAGGAAGGTGTGGTGTGTGTGTGTGCGTGAGCACTGTGCGTAGGTGTATGTGTACCTGATGGGAGTGTATTAGTTCAGTAGAAAGAAAGACACTTATATAGGTTTATAGTTTGCAAAGCGTAAAAAAGGATGTGATCCTCCAAATCAAATCGTCTTGAGCCCTTGGTTTCCCCAAACATCGAAAGTATCCAGGTGGCACGTGTCCCTAAGTAACCATTAAAACACGAAAGTAATAAAGCATGAAATCGTAACAATTTATAATCAACAAGAAGTAATCCTAATAGTTTATGAAAATGAACCCTAAAAGACTTCAATTTACTCATCATCAACATGTTGAATGACACGTAGTTTCTACGATAACTTTAGTAAAGAATTGTGTTGGATAAGTGTAGAAACTTACAACGTGTAAACTTGGGTTGTCGGAGACAATTGAAGTATGTGGCAGGCCCTGTTGACTTTAAACACATAAATTGTCCAACAAACAAACAAAAAGTGTAATATGATACATTAGAAATAATTTGGTATGATAGATATGGAAACTGGCATCGTATAGTTACATTCCATTCTGAGCCAAAATACAAAAAAAGGTTAGATGCATCTTATAATTCCATGCCATTCTAAACGAAAGACCTCGCCATAGGAACCTAGAAGAAATAAATAACATTACATTATTATCAAGTAAATCTTTAAGCAGCCTGGCACTCCCTTAAAGCAAAACTTCATAATGACAAAAGGAAATACAATGAAAATGAGTGATTCGTTAGATTTCTTTAAATTTAGCTAACCTGCTATCCAAGCCAAAACCACAAACCTGAGTATCCAGTTATCCAATCAGCCTCATTTTTTGGGTGGTTTGTTTTAGACTCTAGAGCAACCCAAGGTAGATAACTTGGCTCGAGACTCGGGCTAAAAGTACTGACTAGTGGAGCTGGTTTCCCTAGCACCATGTCCTTTAGAGTATACATCCCTAATCTGAAATGAAAAAAAATACATGTTATTATTAATAATTTATTTATTTATTTATTTGAAAGTGAAGAAGTAGCAATTTAATTATACATGTTCATCAATCATTATAATATATAAATAGACTTACATCAAATTCAAGTAAAGTACTGTAAAGAACTTAAGACCCACAGATTGATCGGGTAGAAAACTGACTTTGTTGCATACAAGAACACAGGCTTCTTTGGCCTAAAACACCAAAATGGTTAAAAAGAAGTAAATTAGAAATTAAGAACACAATTAATGATAATAGAAGTCAAAGGTTTAATATTAGTAGTCTACAATCCACATTTAGCATCCTAAAACAATCAACTAAGGAGAAAGATCGTCAAGAACGAAACGTTCTAGATAATCAATTGTAAGATGAGTTAGTAACTATATGATTCACATAAAACATGAGTTTAAAATGTTTAATTCTCTTGTATGAAAAAAAAGATAATAACAACTCAATTTGTCATTCCGCTAATTCATTTAAAAAATAGTGTTGCAACCTTCAATCCTCGCCTAAAACGGATGCATAGTGTTTCATAACTATAAATAGAAAATCAAAGTTAAAAGGTGAATACATCTTCATCAGCAAGATTAAGCGAGAAAAGTCCAAAGATATACACTATTTTTGCTGAATCACTAACAACCCTATCATCTTTGCTCGTCATCCCCATCATGCCTGTAGATCTAGGATAGCAAGATTCAAGTAAACCAAAAAATTAGGAAAAAGAAAAAAAGAACTCATACTAAAGAAACTTACAACACCCCTAAAACTGTAAAAACAGACATAACCGGATCACAAGAACTACTTTTTTAATATAAAAATGACAAAAAAAGGTGAGTGCAATAACGGAAGTATAGTTACCTGGCCTATAACCTATGTCACTCCCAACACATGAATGGGTAACCCCTCAAGACATCTAGCAATCCCTTATATCTGTATCTGTTGTGATCTGTGACTAATAAAGAAGAAACCATAGGCGTTCAGCCAATAACAAAATCAAACATGTCTCACCCCAACCGATGGCGGAAACATAGGAGTGAGACGAAAAGAGATTGCTCGAGACTTCATAACCACTAACTTGTGACAATAATTTAAGTAACGATTTTCATTTCATTTCAATAATTTTGGATACATTTTTGGAAGCAAATAACAACAACATAACAATTAAACAACAAAACACAATTTAAACTAAAGTGTGTTTCTAGTCCATCCTACTAGATTTCTTTTCAACGCGTCATTATCATACTCCTGCAATATATATTAAAGTAACATGTCAACACAAAATGCATTGGTGTGCATACAAGTTTAGTGTACTAGCATATGTATAAAAAGAATTCAATGAGATCCGCATGGCAAAAACGTATACTAAGGCATAAACATAACATGAACTAGCATGCATCACCTATGTATCAACCCCAAAGATTCCACTAGCGTAATCTTGTTGTCGCAACGACAAGACCGTTTGTAAGATTGTATTACTTAACATAGACCCATCAACGGGCGGTGTACTACTCCAATAGCCGTACACATGTTAAGATAGGCTTGTATGAAGTTGATGACAAAGTATAGTGCAAGAATGGCTTTTAGCATGCGTGTATTCCTAAAGTATAAACGTATAAAGCATGTATAATGGATTCGTTTGTATGAATAATGTATTTGCATATGTCTTGTGTGAGTTTTAATATGGTAGTATATATTGCATCCAAAAGTGTGAAAATGAAAAGAGGGTCATGTATACTTACAGTTTGCAAAGCTTCCAAAAACGCTAGTAAGTAGTCTTGAGAAGTTAGGAATGCCAAGGTCACCCTACAAGGGGAACGAAGGCGTATGAGTTTCGGTGGATTATAGATTTTAAATAAGTCTATGCAACATGGAATGATGATTAACACGAATTTACATGGAAAGCTTTCTTTGTTAAGGCACCCATTTTGGACACCGTGTGTGTTTTATGGGCTCTAATTCCCCATTGGAAGTCCAAGTATGAGGAACCTTTATCTAAAGATAAATATACCATACTAAACCACTTTTAACCATGAGTTTGGATAAAATGATGATTTGGTTTATAGTTCATGTATTATAGTTAGTCTAGTATTATTAAGGAGCCATAAGAATGGTCATGGAAGGAGGTAGGATGATGAACATCCATTTAACCTCATTATATGATTCACCAAATCACAAAATCATCAACTTTGTTGATTATTTTGGTTGGTCATGAATGTGAATATAAGAACTTAAAATTACTAGGTCTAAAAACAACCAAGTGAGCTAGCTAGATGTGTGCATCCCAAACATGGTGAGTGTTTAGGGACGTGATGCAGCCTTGTCCCTTTGTTTGGAAATTGTTTTGAGACTTAGTAGTATGAAGATAAGCTAACAAATTAAACAAGTGAGGTTGTGGAACTTAGTTGGAAAGCCAAAGTTTCCATGGTTCACACTTTTACCAAAACACTAGTCCCACCATATTGAAGATGATGAACTTGGATGGTCTCACACTTGTAGGTTGCTTGGAACCTTGTTAAAACATAAATTTTAGGGGCTTCTTGGACCCTTAAACTTGTGGGAATCAACCCTACCCATAACCATAGGTTTGGTTATAAGCAAGGTAGGTGTAGGATTCTTACAAGAACAAGATGAACATGAACATATATGAAAAGTTTGGTTAAAACAGAAAATTTTAACTACTTTGGACACCATTTCTAGAGTTGTTCCACCTTGTTACACCATGATGAACATTGGATAACAATTCTTGAGGTTATCCAAGTGGTTTGGTACAAGAAAACAAGAAGAATAAGTAGGAGAAGTTAGTTGAATCTCACTTTAGACACAATGAGGTTTCTACTCAAAATGCATAACTTCTTGAGAGAATTTGTGTGTTTAGAGTGATTTGTAGAGTCTGTAAAGGTGTTAGGGAGGTGTGGGAGCAAATATTTATAGTGGGGGATTAGGGTTTGGGTTTAAAGAAGGTTGGAAGGTGATTGGGGTGAAAAAGGTAGCAAAAACGGACCAATCCGGGTGCAAGAACAACCAGCTGCACATCGCTGGTCGCACCACATGACCAGGCTTTTCTCCCTGTCGCATGGCGCGACGGGAGCCTTTTCCTGATTATTGGTTTTTGTTCACTTTTATCGCCTATACTTTGTAATTATATTGTTTTCTTGCATTTTAGCTTGTTTTTAGGTCTTCTAAGTGTATCAAAGTATTTTATGAGTATGATGCATGTATGATTGATATTCCCAAATATTTCGAGTCACGGTTTTGCGTATAAACACGTAATCGATGATTGATTGCGTATAAGAAAAGTATGTAACATGTATATGTATAAAAGTGAATTCCATTATGATCAACGTCTCGGATTACAAGATTGAAAATGAAATACGAATAAAAGTTTCCAAAAATAGAAATACAAATACAACTTTCCAAATATGAAAAGTATGATAATGCGACGCATTACAGAACAACCCTTTAGACATCTAGGAAAAAGTACAACTGAAATCATTATGAGAGTAATGCAATGTCTAGGTGATGAATGGAAATATAAAGGTTAAGCTGAACATGAAAGAACCTCAAATTTTGCATTTATGTTTGTGTTTTCCCATTTTTTTGGAACAATTTGTGTTTTCCAATTAAATATGTGTTTTTTTAACATCTTTTCCATTTACTTAATACTTTTCCATTTTAGGACCAAAGTGCTCCATTCCAGGTTTCGTATACTAGTATTAATCTCTAATAGGTTATGGTAGAACTGACAATGGCAAAGACACGGGTCAACAGTCAATAACCATTATTTTATATGGGTTAAATTCTCGATAGCCACTCACAATATCATGTAAAAGAACACCACCCATGGCCAGAGCCTTAATTTACTCTCTTAATTAAATCTATCTATAAAGTCCATTGAAAGGGTGCCTAACCTAAGAAATGCTAGATTAATCAAATATTTTGGTATACAACTTTTTAGATATATTTCATTGGGTTCCTTTGTTTCTAACCAGTTAGCAACTAATATAGATTGTTGGAACCACAATGAGAATAGGATAAGCAAAACCCTAAGAGGGACCAAAACATCATCAGAGCTCAAATTCTCCATATACAAACAAAATAAAAAAAAACTAAAATCAGAACTTAAATAATCAAATATATGAAAAAAAAATACGTATCTTAACCTCTTGATTGAAACCACAGTGAGAAGCAAATAACCGAAAACCTAATCGGCAAACATATGAATGATTAAACTATCAAATAGAGGGGAAACTAGAAAAAAGAAGAATAGCAAATATAATCTGACCTTAATTGCAAACAAAATTTGGTGAAGTTTGATCAGAATCTTGAACGATTGGTGGCTCATATTAGGGTTTTGTGAAGGAAAGATGGAAAGCGGAAGATGAATTCTAATCGCAAGAATGACCTAAGAGATATTCCGGGTCGGTAAACGGCGGTAGAGAAGATTGGTTGTGGAGAAGATTAGGGTTTTAGATAATACGATGGATGAGTGAAGTTTTTGTTTTGAATGAGATGTGGGCCATGGATAACCCGATGTCCATATTTCTTATTGGACATTGGAAAAAAGTCTAAGGAGCCCTATGTCTCAAAGATTGTTTCTTTTATTACAGTAGATAGATTAATATAAAATATGTCTTTAGCTTGTTTAATTTCTTTTTTCTTTAATATGTTGCATTCGTAAACCTTTAAAAAAGTAACTGAAATAAATTTTACTGAAATGGAATAAATCCAAATTTTATATCGTAAATCAATCAAGTATTGATATCATACCACCGGAATAACAAACCTACCCAATAGCAATTTTTTTGCCACACTACGCGATGGAATCCCACTAGGTAGCGGTAAATATGAATTTACACAATGCTTAACTAAGTGAGTCGAGTGTTTGCCGGTTACGACTTAGTAAACGAAGTGAGTTTTTTTACCAACAAAAGGGATTCCATTCCACCAAAAAGAAACTAGCAAGAAGTTAGATACACCAAGAAAGAAAACTATAAAAGGTACAATGAGGCACCATGAGAAAATACCAAGCAAATTAATAACTACCTCCACCTTAAGAAAATTAGACCCTTACCTTGGAGGATAAATAGGAGGAATCATGAACTTCGACCTATAGGTAACAAGAACTTTGACCACACCGACTTTAAAGTTTTTGGTTTTAGAAGCCATATTTCGTTCAAGAAGGGGCGACCTTTTTGGTTGCATCCTTGACTCTTACTAATACCACACTCACCAATTGCGCTAGGAGTCACCGAACTACATCTAAACTAGGTCGTTGAAATATCCTTGAATTAATTGGGTATATTCACCACAGTATACTCGGTAGATTGCACTATCGAATCTGATTCCGAGCATGAATTAAATAAAGGTTCCACTAGTTTGGGAGCATTTAAGTCCCGTGTATTTGAATCACTAGGAGAAGGAATCAAATTTAAAAGTTTAATACCCAAGATGTTGTCAAGACCAAACTAGTGGTTACCAATCCTTGATCTCTTCCTTGATTGGGCCCAAAAGACAAATTAAAAGGAAGGGCTGACTTCGAGCTTAGTAGGCATATTTATTTCTTTTATTTTTGAAGAGATGGCCTACCCTTAAACGGAAAATGATCCACATTTTGGGCAAGGATTTAAACCCTAGTATTTGGACTTCCTATCACCACCTCACTTTTATGCATGTTGCATACCTTCCCAAGATAAGCTTTATCTTTTGGCAATACCAACACCTCTGGTAGTTCCCTTACCAAATAATTTAGAATTTTGGTGATCATTGATGTCTTCAAAGGTATTAATAATGTTCTCGCCAACCAAGAGTGACATTTGAGCAACACTGGATTATTAACCTTATTTGGAGGATCATGAACAGCATTGGAATAAATCATCGTTCTCTTCATTTTGTTTTAGGAAGGAGATCATCAAGTGCGTGACTAAGTTCCGTCCGGTTTCACATCTGATCAAGACAAGAAGTTGTGGTTAGATTGGTTAATCTTATTTCATAAGACAAAAACAACTGTGGGTTGTTTGTCATCTAGGGAAGGCAATTCTTGACACGACTGACGTGAGCGAGAGTGTGTTTGATTTTTAGATATAATTTAAGTACTTTTCACTTATTTATTCAAGCTTTATATTTATAAAACATGATATAACACTATCACTCTCTAAACACGTTAGGGCAAGTGCATCCATCGTTAGTGTAGTATAGTGATGGTAAGATATCGAGATCGTTCAAGGAGCAAGAGCTTTTAATATCGGATTATCGTCATCGTTTAATCGACCCAAATTTTAATAAAAGGTTTTGACAAGTAAATTAAAATAAACATAATAAATGGAAGAGACAAATAAACAAGATAGAATCACTTGGTTCCGACTCATCCTTTATGTATCCTTTGATATTTCCGTACTTTGGGTTTTTAAGAGATTATCTTGATTAAAGTGGCATGCCCCTCTTTTGGAGGCGACAATACCCTCAGCCATATAGTCTGAGTCAGCAGGGATACAGTCCCGCAAGGCTGGAATATTGAAAGACAATTAAATAAGTTATTAATGCAAAATGTGGCATGCCTCTCTTTTGGAGGCAAGGCTACCCTCGGCAATATTGGTCAGAGTCAACAGGGATACAGTCCCGCAAAGCCGGTTTAAAGTTATAATAGTAGTCTATAAATAAGGGGTTTAAGCCGTTCTTACTTCCACCAATCTGATGCTATATGCCTAAAAGGAAGTCCTAATAAGCTTGAACCAAGTCCTCGCAGGATCTATACACTGAACCGACAAGAGTCTTGCCTAAACCAACCTTTTAACACCCTTCCAAGCAGTTAACATGCTTTATATAGACCGTAAAGACACGAATGAGTGAATCAATGAAACATGAAGGAATTATATAATAAAAATCACTTTCTGTTTAAAGAAACTAGTTATTAAAGTCAGTGATGCAAACCCAATTAAAAATTTAACCAAACATAGGAAATCAAAAGTAACATATAGAAGATTTTGTCTTCACCAAGTGATGTAAGAGATTAGCCAAGCATGGCCATAGTTTGACAAAGGCTCTTATGATCAATCTTGGATCCCGAGACTACTACACACTCTAAACTCTAAAGATTGTGGTGGAAGATGATGGTGGAGTGGTGGCTGGTGTGAGAGAAATGGTTTGCCAAGGGTTGGGTTGGAATGAAACCAAGCACCCCTATCTATAGCTAGGAACAGACTGTCCACATGGACCCGTGCCCGCATGGCATGGCCCCGTGTCTTCCTTCTTCTCTGTCTTCATTTAATTCGTATGTCTGATTAACCTGCCACACGGCCACGTGGCAAATGTATTTGCTGTACTATCCCAGATATGCAAATCTGGTAGTTGGACACGGCCTGTGCCCAAGGGGACACGGCCCCGTGTCTCTTGTCTGCTTCTGCTTGTCTTCTTCTGATCTGGAATCTTGAAGGGGCATGACCCCATGCTGACTAGGCATGGCCTCGTGCCAGACTTTTGATTCGTTGTTTTTGATCTTTGGGTGAAGTTCGGGGGGCTAGTATAGTGTGTCGTCTTTCCTTCTTTTGTACTTATGCTGGATTTTGTCTTTAATTTGTTCCTTTTGTATAAGCTCTTTTAATCTTGAAAATCAAAAGTATACATAGAAACGCACCATTTCCAATATTAGTACTAAAAAGGGTTGATTTTATATCGAATTTGATACAATTTATATGTTGCATTTAACACAAATCAAATACCACCACACTTGAATATTTGCTTGTCCTCAAGTAAAACTCTTTAATATATGCTTTCACACCCAAATGGAATTGGTAGAGAAGAAGTTTTAGGGTCTTGTTTGTAGAGTATCGGGAATCCAAGTCCTTTTTATTCTTGTTTTCATATTATTTACAATCCTATTCGACATGATTTATTTAGAACACTTTTTAAGAAAAATATATATTTTTTGGGCATAACATGCCTTTATAACATTCCTTTTAGCTATATACAAACTCCCACACCTCACAAGTGATCACTCAACACTTGGCCGAAAATTTATAAATGAAACGCTCGATACCGGTATGGGACTTATTCCTACCATTTGCTTGACAAGTAATTAATCTCATCCTTTTTAACAAAATCTTTGTAAATATCAAGGACAAGGGTTACGTTTCGGCTAGGGGTAGGATGGTTTTATTGAAAAATGGCTAAAAATGTAAAATCTCGATTTTCTTTTGAAACTTTATTTCTTTGTGACTTAGTTATACACTATATAAGCAATACTTTTGCTTATTTATTTCAAGTAACTAGAGATAATAATTTTTTTTGATAAAGCTAAGTCACCTCTTTTTATATAATTTTCAAAATATTCGCATTTTATTAAAATAATGGGATGTGAAAAGAAGAATTTGGTTTTGGGTGATGGGTAGTTTGTGCCAAATGGTATTTTACGGGTTTTAAAATGAAAGGTTTAGGCTCAAAGGGGTTTAACTAGGGAAATATTTTTTTGTTTTTGTTTTTGAGGGGAGATGAAAAAAAATAAAGTTGAAGATGAAAAATAATATCCTAATGCATCCATCATATACTTACTTGGATTTGTGGAAAGGACCAGGAATGTATTATCTTGTTAGCTTCTGGATTCGTAATAACCATACGGTTATTCACACAAGAAATAGAAATGAGTATTTTGTAAAGATATAGATTTGAATGCTCGTTAAAGGCTCAAAACTCACATTTATGTGGGAAAAGTGGTATAAGTGTGAAACTATATATACAGTTAAATTTTACAAGCCATTTTTATAAATTTTTCTTGTATGGTTCTTTTTAAACTATAAACAAGACAAAAACAAACTAAAAAAAATGTTTTTGAAAAAAGATTTGGGGTGTTTTAGTGTTTCCAAGTAGAGTTTGTGTAAGGCTTGTTTTTAGGAAAAACAGTTTCAAGTTTAAGGTTACCCCCTACTTAAATTACACATTGTCCTCAATGTGTCTAAAATTGGTTAAGATTGATTAAATGTGTAAATGTGGGTTAAAAACAACAAATTTTTCAAAACCAGGCACTGGACATGGGGTGTGTGAGAGAGGCACGGTCCCGTGGTAAAAGTGCCAGTATCAGAATATTTTCAAAAACTTACAAAAGGTGGGCACGGGGGTGAGCTCATGTGTCAATTCAAGAAAATATTTGTTATAGTGACAAGAGGGACACGGGGGCGAGTCGGGTAGACACGACCCCGTATAAAGCTACTGTTAAAATTCAGAACAGATGGTAGGGTGCCGGGTTTTCTGTTCTGGGTTCGGGGAGTCACATGCTTGGTGGTTCCACACATCCCAAGGTAACTATAAGCTTACACACACCACAACAACAAACAAATACGAAAATGGAAATCCTACGTTACGACCGTTTATTTGTTCCATCATCCAACACAACCAAACATAAAAAAAATAAAAACAGAAAGTAAATTGTTCAACACGGGTCGCAGCCCACAAACCATCATTGTTTCATGAAAGGAGAGATTAACTTAATAGTCGCCTTCTTGACACCATCTTTGCCATCACCACTTAGTCCGAATCCATCTCCTCTTCTTCCTCGTCCTCGCCGCGGTACATCATGTGCTCCCGAATCTAGGAAATGTCAGCGTGCATGGAGGCTATGTTCCTCTCGATCCCGCCAACATGGGTGCTAATGTCTTGGCCCATGGTGAGGGCATTGCGGGAGATTTGGAGTGCTTCCTACATAATATTATAAAGGTTGTGCATGTTAGGATAATCACCACCACCTTGAGAGGAGGAACCTGGGGCATAGCCGTAGGAGTACTGTCACGGACGGCTCGGGTCGTCTTCGACTGCGGGGATCTGGTCGGGGTCATTTAGGTTCCAAACCCTCTTTTATCTTTGAAGCGCAGGAGACCATTGCCGTATTCGGCGATGAGGTTCAGACTATGGAAAAATGTGATATCAGCCTATGTGACGCCTACCCCGTTTGAGAGGCTTCGTAGGACGCGTCCAACATAGGCCCTATAGATCCAAGCTATCCAACTGCCGAAGAATATGGGTGTGGGAGCCATAGCTCTAGCATTGGTGGCCATATTCTTTAGCAGCATCAATGCGACATTCAGAGGCTCTTGGTTCAGGATGCAATATAAGCAAGTTAGCTCCCGAAGATTTACCACGCCTCCACTATCTCTCCTTTGGCACAATGTACCCCTTAGGACACGATGAATGTAGCAAATGAGCGGGTCCCGAATTTTGGTGCTATTGGTACTGCTTGGATTGTAAACCCCATCTCCAATTGTTGCCCAAAATGTGTTGCGTGAGTTTGCGGGCAATTAAAGATGCTGTTGTAGAAGATAGGCTCGGAAAGCTCATCCTCGGTATAGAGCGCCACATCCATACCTCACTGACCGCCCTGAATAATTGACTCGTTTACCAAGCAACCAAAATCCTGTACCACTTACCGCCACATCGGAACGCCACAGCTTCACTATCGTACATATCCTCGATATCTTTCTTGAGAGTGAAGGTGCTTAGGAATTCAAGATTGAATTCATAAACAAATTGTAGTGGTGCCTCAAGAAATAACCGAAGAGGTCCTGTGACGAGGCTATCATAATGGTCTCTCTGGCCAACCGTGTCCAAAGTGTTATAGCAGACTTGCCTTGGCGGCTCTTCCGTACGGGTCTTGAGAATTTCCATCCGCTCCGCATAGTTAGTGTGTTCTGTTGTGAACCTGAGCCATTTTTGTGGCGCCATTTTCCTGCACAAAAAAAGCATTTAAACAGTTAAGTTCGGTCAAAACAGCGAAAATATGATAAACAGAGGGTTGGGTATGACCCTGTGCTCCAGATTTTTGGGAGGCACAACCCCGTGGTCGGCTACTGTTTTGACCCAATCTTAAATTTTTCATGTCGGCTTGCAAAAACCCAAAATTTTTGGTCCTTGTGTGCGGTATACCCCGAAAAACAAACCGCAAGTATCAATTTTCACTTACTAACACGTTTTACCTTTTGATTTCAAGTTTTTTCGGTTATGAACAAGGGTTTGACAAACGCCCAATTTTTCAACAATGGTTTGAGATTTACTTACTCAAACGCTACTCCTAACTACTACTAATCAGATTTATGAAAAAAAAATTGGATTTTTCGGACCAACACGGGTCTAGTTTAAGAACCCTAGATTTTTTTCTAAATCTGGATGTTATATGACATGCAAAGCGTAAATTGAATAAATCTAGATGTTAGTAACATACCTTGTTGGTATATTATGGAAGAGAATCGTCAACGAGTGAAGAGAACCGGTGGGTGCAGGGAAACGGGGTGTGGCAATTTGTGAAAAGAAAGGTCTACCAGAAGGGTTTTATCCCGTTTATAGGTGGGCACAGCCCCGTGCCTCAGAGGCACAACCCCGTGTCTCTTTTTTATGCCCTTGTTTCTCTGTCCACTTGGTTCGTGTGTTCGTGTTTTACCTGGTTCATAGACTTTTTCGCGTGTTATATTCTTCTGAAATACACCTACAAGATGAATTATTCGAAACAGATGTATACAAGTTGTTAGTGTTTGTTTCTCTACTTGTCCACTTCTTCCAAGGCTATTACTGTTTCTTCTTCCCTAAGGAATCCTTCATAGAATTTTATCCTTTGTCCATTTACTTTAAATGGTTCCCCATTTGGAGGATATCTATTGCACCATAAGGCTAAACTATTGTGATGGTAAAAGGTCTGGACCATCAGGACTTAAGTTTTCCAGGAAAAAGACGTAGCTTTGAGTTAAAAAGAAGCACCTGGTCTCCTTCCCTAAATTCTTTAGGACCGCTTCATATTTATCTTGTATTATTTTTGAGCGTACGTTATAGATTTCAGAGTTGGAATATGCTTGAATTCTCAATTCATCTAACTCATTTAACTGTTGTAGGCGTTCTTTTCCTGAAATTTCTGGGTCTAAGTTCACGTTTTCTAATGCCCAAAATGCTCTGAGTTCAATTTCTATTGGAAGGTGATAATTTTTACATAGACTAACTTATATGGTGTAGTCCCTATTGGTGTTTTGTAAGTTGTTCAAAATGCCCATAAAGCATCGTCTAATTTGTCAGACCATTCTTTTTTATTTTGACCCACAGTTTTCTCTATGATTCTGTTTAGACTTCGATTTGTTATTTTAGCTTGACCATTGGTTTGAGGATGATATGTTGTTGATAGGCGATGATAAACCCCATATCGTGTTAGAGTTTTTTCCATTTTAAGATTACAAAAGTGAGTGCCTCTATCATTGATTAGGGCTTTTGGAGTTCCGAAACGTGAGAATAGCTTTTTCAGGAATTTTACTACTACTCTTCCATAGTTGGTTGGGAGAGCTTCACCCTCGGCCCATTTAGAAACGTAGTCGACAACCACTAAAATATATTTGTTTCCTCTAGAGGATAGGAATGGTCCCATAAAGTCTAGTCCCCATACGCCGAAGATTTCACAAATAAGAATGCTATTTTGTGGCATTTCGTTTCTTCTTAATATGTTGCCTGCTCGCTGGCATGCATCACATGTTTTGACTAATACATAAGCATCCTTATATATTGTGGGCAAGTAAAATCTTGCATCATACACCTTTCTTGCGGTGCTGGTTATTCCATGATGTCCTCCACATGGTCCTTGACAATGGTGAAGAATTTTCTTGGCTTCACAACCATGGACGTATCGTCGAATGAGTTGATCTGCATAAATTTTGAAAAGATATGGGTCTTCCTAGAAATAGTTTTTACATTTGTGAAAAATTTATTTCGCTTATGGTAAGATAACCGTTTGATGATACTGCCACCAGCTAAGCAGCTAGCAAAATCTGTTACCAAGGTTCTTCTTTGAATTCTACCATTTCTAAGGATTTTGTGGGGAATTTTTTGTTGATGAGTTCTTCTCAAGTTCCTTCCAGGGTAGGGTCTTCAAGATGAGACAGGTGGTCAGTAACAGTGTTTTCTACACCTCGTTTATCTTTTATTTCTATGTCGAATTTTTGAAGGAGAAGAATCCATCTTATGAGATGTGGCTTTGCGTCTTGCTTTTTGAAAAGGTATCGCATAGCAGCATGATCTGTATAGACTATAGTTTTTGAAAGCACGAGAAAGGAACGTATTTATCAAATGCAAATACTACAGCTAGTAACTCTTTTTCATTGGTTGTGTAATTTTCTTGAGCGTCTTTAAGATTTTTGCTAGCGTAATATATGGGATGAAAATGCTTTTCCTTTCATTGTCCCAAGACTGCCCCAACTGCATAATCGCTTGCATCACACATGATTTCAAATGGTAATTTCCAGTCTGGCGCGATCATGATTGGTGCTTTGACTAACATATCTTTAAGAGTGAGAAATGTTGTCGTGCAATCCATGTCAAAAATGAATGGGTTATCTTTTTCAAGTAGCTTAGTTAGAGGCCGAGAGATTTTTGAAAAGTCTTTGATAAATTGCCTATAAAACCCGGCATGTCCTAGGAAACTTCGAATGGCTCGAACGGAAGAAGGATGAGTAAGTCGAGAAATAATATCAATTTTAGCGCGGTCGTCTTCCATTCCTGTATGAGAGATTTTGTGACCGAGTCCTATCCCCTCAGTGACCATGAAATAACATTTTTCCCAATTAAGGGCGAGGTTAGTTTCTTCACATCTTGCCAACATTCATTTAAGGTTGTCGAGACATTGGTCAAATGAGTCGCCAAAGATAGAAAATCGTTCATGAAGACTTCCATGGTTTTTCTGTCATGTTGTGGAAAATGGCTACCATGCAACGTTGGAATGTTGCAGGTGTGTTACACAGATCAAATGATATGCGTCGATATGCAAAGGTTCCGTAGGGACAAGTGGAAGTAGTTTTCTCGTGATCCTCAAGGGAGATTGGGATTTGAAAATATCCCGAGAACCATCTAGAAAACAATAAAATTTATGATCGGATAATAGTTTTACCATTTAATCAATGAATGGTAAAGGAAAGTGGTTATTTCTTGTAGCTTCATTGAGTTTCCTATAGTCGATGCAAACTCTCCATTCGGTGATGGTTCGTGTTGGTATGATTTCCTTCTTTTCGTTGGTTACGACTGTCATTACTCCTTTCTTTGGCACAACTTGGATAGGGCTAACCCATGGACTATCAGAAATTGGATAGATGAGTCCAGTGTCTAAGAGTTTTATTACTTCTTTTTTTTCAACTTCTTGGACGTTAGGATTAACTCTTCTTTGTGGTTGAATTACCGCTTTGTAATTGTCTTCCATTAAAATTTTATGTGTACACATGGAGGGATTTATTCCTTTTATATCCATTAACTTCCACACAATTGTCTTTTTATGTTTTTTTAGCAAATTAAGTAAGTTTTCTTTTCCTTTACAAGTGAGACCTGATGAAATGATTACGGGGAGTTTAACTTGGTTGTCGAGGAACGCATATTTTAAGCCCTTTGGAAGTTCCTTAAGTTCTAAAGAAGGTGGTTATTCAATAGATGGCTTAGTTTCTGGTTCGTCATCACGGTTGATGGACAAAACTGTTTGGCTAGTGGCGATTTCCTCCTCAACGACTTGATCATTTTGTTCCTCCGTATCGGGTGGCTCAACTTCATCTGCCAACATGGGGTCATCATTGCCGATTGGGTATTTTATTGATTTATTTATATTAAAACTTTTCTTATCATCCCCAAGTTCAGTGGGAAGATTTTGATGTTTTTGTTTGAGCAAAGCTTGATGGATTTTGAGAAAAAGGTTGTCACAACACGAGTGGGGCATCATCTAAGATGACGAAGTCGGTTGGAACAATCGTTTAATTGTTTGAATGAGAACGTCTTCAACCACCTGAAGCATGTTTGTTTTTTGATTAGCCAAAATGATAGGAATTTTTTATTGGAAGAAAATCACCAATACCTAATCTTTCAAAAACGTAGCTTGGTATTATATTAACACAGAGATCTTTGTCGATTTAGATGTTACTAATATAGATATTTTGAATGAAACATGTTACCGGTTTTATGTTTAATCCAAATTGTTCATCTTGCATTAGCGAAGTTTGATCTTTAGTTAAGTTAATACTAGCCATTTCTTTGATGTTAAGATTAGTGGTTACCTCTTTTAGAAACTTAGCATGAGATGGGACCAAACTATTATTTTTGAAGTAAGGTTGTAGGATGTGTATTTCTTGGAGGTCTTTTTGCTCCTCCTCAAAATTTACCTTTGAGAACTTACCTTCCGAATTGCTTGGTTCGGATATGTCATCTTCATGTGTCGGTTTTTCTTCAAGTGGCTTCTCCAATATTGGCTCTTGAGGTTTTACTTTTTCTATGATTACCTCTTTGATACAAACGGTTTCTTCTATGATTACCTCTTTGATCAAGAGTTCTAGGTTCTTGAGACTTTGTATGAAGCTTTCTGGTTCAGGTATGATCGTAGGCGGTGTTTCGTGCTTTTCAAACGCTGGAGTGTCCATATCAAAGCTGATTTTGGAAGCTCAAACCTTGGTTCCTCATACGTTGTGTATGAGGTTGTTGGTCGAAAAAGGTCACATTTTGTACCGAATGGGATTCACCACATCTGGTACAATATGGTTCCTCAAAATCATCATTGTAGTAGTTGTAATCTCCCATGTAGTAATCCATTGTTTGGATAGTACCTAGAAGACTACAGCCGAAAACAGAAAATTTTATTAAAACATAAGTTTTACACGGCCCCTTGTCGAAGAGACACGGCCCCGTGTCCAGGACTGTAATTTATTCTGTACTTGGAGTTTTTTACACGGCCTCGTGTCAAATAAGCACGGCCCCGTGTGAAACTTCTGTGAAAAAGTTTTATTTGGTTTTCAGTTACTGGAGGTTGGGCACGGTACCGTGTTAGTACAGCATGGCCCCGTGTTAAGCTACTGTAACTAAAATTTTTATAAAAATGAACAAAAAATTGAAGAAAATGATTAGGACATTGGTTTTAAGCTTTCTTAAAATCCTTGTGTCCCCGGCAACGGCGCCAAAAACTTCACATGAGAAAGGGTGTGTATGATTTAAGTACTTTTCACTCATTTATTCAAGTTTTATATTTATAACACGATATAACACTATCACTCTCTACAACACGTTAGGGCAAGTGAACCCATCTTTAGTGTAGTATAGTGATGGTAAGATACCGAGATCATCCAAGGACACCTGAGCTTTTATTACCGGATTATCGTCAACGTCGAATCGACCCAAATTTTGAAAAAGGTTTTGACAAGTAAATTAAAATAAACAGTTACAAATGAAAGAGACAAATGAACAAGATAGAATCACTTAGTTTCGACTCATCCTTTATGTATCCTTTGATGATTTCCGCACTTTGGGTTTTTATGAGATTATCTTGATTAAGGTGGCATACCCCTCTTTTTTGAAGCGACAGTACCCTCAGCGATATTGGTCTGAGTCAGCAAGGATACAGTCCCGCAAGGCCGGAATATTGAAAGATAATTACATAAGTTATTAATGCAAAATGTGGCATGTCCCTCTTTTGGAGGCAAC
Organism: Scalesia atractyloides; assembly: GCA_947069175.1. Classification (NCBI taxonomy): domain Eukaryota; kingdom Viridiplantae; phylum Streptophyta; class Magnoliopsida; order Asterales; family Asteraceae; genus Scalesia; species Scalesia atractyloides. The sequence goes on along the minus strand of CAMTDV010000008.1, from coordinate 36,671,682 downwards.
GCTACCCTCGACCATATTGGTCTGAGTGAGTGGGATACAATCCCGCAAGGCCGGTTTTAATAGTAGTTTATAAATAAGGGGTTCAAGCCGTTCTTACTTCCCCGATTTGATGCTATCTACCTCAAAGGAAGTCCTAATAAGCTTGAACCAAGTTCTCGCAGGATCTATACATTTAATGAGGCAAGAGTCTTACCCAAACCAACCTTCTAACCCCCTTCTAGGCTGTTAACATGCTTTATATAGACCGTAAAGACACGAATGAGTGAATCAATGATACATGAAGGAATGATAGAATAAAACTCACTTTCAATGTAAAGAAATTAGTTATTAAAGTCATTAATGCAAACCCAATTAAAAAGTTAACCAAAGATTGGAAATTAAAAGTAATACATAAAAGATTTTGTCTTCACCAAGTGATGTGAGAGATTAGCCAAGGGCATGGACATTGTTTGACAAAGGATCTTATGATCAATCTTGGATCCCGAGACTCCTACACACCCTAAACTCTAAAGATTGTGTTGGAAGATGATGGTGGAGTGGTGGCTGGTGTGAGAGAAATGGTTTGCCAAGGGATGAGTTGGAATGAAACCAAGCACCCCAACTTATAGCTGGGAACAGACTGTCCACATGCCCCGTGTCTTCCTTCTTCTCTGTTTTCATTTAATTCGTATCAGATTAACCTGCTATATGGCCTCGTGTGTCAACGGCACCGCCCAGTGGCCATTGTACTTGCTGTACTATCCCAGATATGCAAATATGGAAGTTAACTACAACCCGTGCCTAAGGGGACACGACCCCGTGTCTCTTGTCTGCTTCTGTTTGTCTTCTTCTGATATGGATTCTTCAAGGGGCACAGCCCCGTGATAGGCATCTGATTCGTTGTTTTTTGATCTTTGGGTGAAGTTCGGAGAGCTGCTATAGTGTGTAGTCTTCCCTTCTTTTGTACTTATGTCAGATTTTGTCGTTAATTTGTTCTTTTGTACATTTAAGCTCTTTTAATCCTGAAATAAAAAGTATACAAAGAAACGCATTTTTTCCAATATTAGTATTAAAAAGGGTTGATTTTATACCGTATTTGATACAATGTATATGTTACTTTTGACGCAAATCAACGACCCACCAACCCGGCTTGAACCGACATGAAAAAAACAGGTTTAGGTCGACTAAATTGACCCTTTTTTAAAAAACGGGTCGGCTTCGGTTTGACTCGAATAAAAATGGGTTGACCCGTTTACCCGATTAACTATTTATAAAAAATATCTTTTATATTTTTGTTTTTGTTTTTTTCGTTTTTATTTTACATGGTTAGTTATAATAATGTTAGTTTTGATACATTATATTATTTATTGCCACACTCATACTCATCATTAAATATGTTATCGATAACCCTTTTAAAACCAAACAACTCATTTATAAATCGCCAACTTGTATAACTCACTTAAAATATGGGTTCAGGATGACCCGAATTTATATGGGTCGGGTTGAACATTTCAACCTACCAACCCGCCAACCCACAATATGTCTACTCGCCAACCTATCAACCCAACACAATTGACACCTCATCCATCACAAGAAACTAGAAAGCCATCGATTGTATTCTAGTTTGAAGACGATCACAAATCAAGAGGATTTCAGGTTGTTTTATTCATGTTAACATCAATCACATCAAGAGGGTAGACGATATGTCTGAAAGACAACATAGTTTTTAATGGCTAACCCCCCACCACCACCACTTTAGTAGATGATTAGTGCAATTTCACCTCGAATTGCTTAAATATTTGTTAGTTGGTGTTTTGCAGGTTTCTAGTGAAAAAGATGGATTTCCAAATGAAAATACGAGCTTAACTGAAGAAATAAGAAAAGTAATTGGACCGAGTTCGGTACGAGCTGCATAGATAACTTTTTGACACGATTTCAAGCTTTATATTTATAAACATGATAAAATATTATCACTCAATACGACACGTTAGGGCAAGTGCACCTATTGATTGGCGTAGTATATCGATGACAAGTTACCGAGATTATCCAAGCACACAAGGGGTCTTCATACCGAGATGCGATCAAGCCTAGTCAAACCAAAAGTAGAGAATTGTTTTTAAAATTTTAAATTTATAAATAATAAAATAGAAAAAGAAAATGATAGATGGATGAAAACAATTACAATCACAAGAACGAATAACTTGCGTTCAACTTCCCCTTAATGATAAGATTAACACCCTTTATGTTATGGATTTCCAAAAGATCATTATACGAAAAAAAGAAATAGCTCCTTGCCTGGTTACCAAATCATACGCCTCTTCGAAAAGTTGTCGAGATTACTCGTCACATATCAACCACTTAAATTCATTCTTTAAAGAAAATGAATGTATTCGTGTTAATATCATATAGTGGCAGGCTCCTATTTTGTGGGTGACGCTACTGTCAACAATATTGGAAAAAAGATTTGATAAGATCCGAGTTTGATATTTGCAAACAAATATTGATTATCATAATACACTTCACAAATAGAGAGATATTTTTAAAATTTGTTTTTCAATTGATTCAAAAGTTTTACATATATGATTCTACAATCTCCCCCTCAGCCAAACACTCACCAGAACTATTCATATAAAAGAGAATGTGTGAAGTGATGAAATAGATCTCTAACATGTGAGATCTATTTATAATAAGTACTAAAGCTCTGTTCGTGATATATTGACATCACCCTGATAGTGATATCTAACATTCCTAACAGAAAAGATTCCACAGATGTTGCAAACATCTGTGCAAATTATATCATCTGTTCTAGCTAGTCTAAATACTGATAAGAAAAGTACTGTTACATTGGAAAACCACTAATGGAGCTATCTTCTGTTGTAGTGTTCCAAACATTTGTTTGGCCAGACAGATGTTTGGTCTTTTTCATCAGACCTTTGACTTCAAGCAGTGCTTTGGTCTTCAACAGTCTTTAGCTCTCAACAGATGTTGTTTCTTCTTGTGCAGCGATTCCAAGTCTTGATCAGATGTTTGATTTATTTTTAAACAGATGTTCTAAATAGGTGTTAAAGATTCACTATCTTTGGGAAGAGAGTTGTTTTATCAATTGTTTATTTCTTTATCCTTAAGTTATGTTTTGGCTTTTGAATATCATCTGTTCTTTTGGAGGTCCAACAATCTCCCCCTAGAACAGGTGATGCCAAAACAAATGTTCATTTGATCAACTTTTATTCTCTCATCAACTGTTCTCTTATTTAACCTTTGAATTGTAACTCAAAGTCAAGAAAAATAGTATCTTCTAGGGTGTGATCTTCTCCACCTCCCCACTAGCCCTAGGCAAAGTCAATTCATGGGTGTCTTTGTTTGACTTCCATTTTAGAATTTTATGACTGGGAGGATTTTGCGGGACCAGAGTTATTGCTAATGAGTTTGGAAAGACTAGTTTTCCCATGATTGTGTCAACTAGGTCTTCTTTTCTGGTGTCCTTTTTCTGTTCATATTTTCTTTTAAGAAATTCCCTTGCAGCAATTAAAATATTTCTTGCTGATGGGAGCTTAGAAGGCTTGACCAAAGTTTTGATAGGATAGTCTAGTTGCTAATACTCTGGCCTTTTTGGTAATGAGGGATCCTTTTTATCTTTGAATTTTCAATTGCTTATAGTTTTCAAGGGTTGCTGACTCATTCCATTTAGCCATTGTTTTCATGGTGCCTATTTTTGCAGCTGCCAATTCTTACTTCATTCTCCTCATCTTCAGAGGCCTTTTGTCATTTGGCTTTTTTCCATCTTTCCAATTTGGGGGTGAAGGATTAATTTTAGGAAATAGCTTCAACTTTTCAATCCTTACTATTTCATCTAGCAGGGATTCAGTTGGTATTAAACTGTTCCTTATCAGCATCATATGGTTTTGTCACCATGATGTGATTAAGGTAATCCTCTCTGAGCAGCTTTTAGAGATCTGCATCAGTTAGAGGGTCATGTGAAAGATCTCTCCAGATCATATTGGCATAACCTTTGAGGGATTCTACCTTTTTCTATTCTTCTGATAAGATCTGTACCAACATGCCCATGGTGGCAGAGCACGCCCCGTGGTGGACTTTTTTTCTTCCTTCATAAACTGCAGATGTTAGGTCGTCGTACCAACACGCCCCGTGGTGGCAGAGCACGGCCCCGTGGTCAGTGTACTTGCTGTACTATCTAAGAGTCTGCGAATCTTAAAGTTGACCACTACCCATGTTGAGCTGGCACAGCCCTGTGTTGGTTGTCTATTGATGTTGTCTTTTTCTGTAGAGAATCTTTGACTGGGCACAGCCTCATGCCTGGTTGCCACGGCCCCATGCTTGAGCTTTTGTCTTCGTTATTTTGTTGTTTTGGATGTGAATGGGGTTTGACAAGTCGTGTCAATCCTTCTTCTTTGTATTTGTGTTGGTTTTGGCTGTTAATTTGCTTCTTTTGTTCGTTTAAGCTCTTTTGATCCTGTAATTTAAAAGTAAACAAAGAAACATGCTTTTTTCAACATTAGTACCCAAAAAGGGTTGATTTTGTGCCTTGTTTGATGTAATTTATATGTTGCATTATGCGCACATCAAATATCCCCACACTTGAATCTTTGCTTGTACTCAAGAAAAACTCTATAAAGTGGCTACACACCCAAATGTAATTGGTAGAAGAGAAGTTTTGGGCTTATATTTAGAGTGTCGGAATTCCAAGTTCTAAATTTATTTTATTTTTATTTTATTTACAATCTTATTCGTCATGATTTATTTAGAACACATTTTAAGAAAAATTATTTCTTTTGGGCATAACATGCCTTTCTAAAATTCTATTTAGTTAAATACAAACTTACACACCTCACAAGTGGTCATTCAACACTCGGCCAAAGATGTTTAAGTGAAGCGCTCGGACCCGGTGTGGAACTTACGCCTACCATAGGCTTGACAAACAATCAAACCTCCTCCTTTTTGACGTTTAATCCTTGTAAATATCAAGAGGGCTTTAAAAGGGTAGGTTTTGGCTAGGGGTAGGTGTTTTTGGGTAAAATGGTGAAAAGCGTAAAAAGTGTCGGTTTTCTTGAACAATTTTTGTGGCTTATGAAAATAAAACTTTAACCAATGTTTTTTTAAATCTAAAGTTGAAACTAAGCCATACTTTGTTATTTATAACCGAACTTGTTACTAAAATAAATGTGGTAATAAAAAGAAGTTTTGTGGATGCGGGTGGTTGTTTTTGCAAAAGTTTATATTTTTACGGGTTTTAGAAACGAAAGAGTTAAGTCTCAAAGGGCTTTAACTAGGGGATATGAAAAGGGAAATAAAGGTTTAGAAAAAAATGGGTTATAGTCCTAATGCCTCTATCATTTACTTACTTGGATTAGTGTCGGTAAGGATTGGTAATGTATTGCTTTGGCAAGTTTTAGATTTGTAAGAATCAAATGGGCTATTCACAAAAGAAACGAAAAATTGAGCAATTAGTATAGATATGTATATGTATGCTCAGTAAAGGCTAAAAAACTCACTTTTGTGGGAAAAGGTTATAAGTAAAAGTGAATATATAATCAAATTTTATAAAGATTTCTCATACTCATTTTTATAATTTTCTTAATTGGTTTTTTTATCAGGATGCTATCAGGTGTAAATTTGTAAAACCATAATTTTTAACACTTATTTTTCCGAAACTAAACCAAGATAAGTAAAAAAAAATGAAAAATTTTAAAAAATATTTGGGGTGATTGGTGGTTTTCCAAGGCGAGTTTTGTGTAAGGCTAGTTTTTAACATCCCCCACACTTAAATTACACATTGTCCTTAATGTGTCCCAAATAGGATTTGTTTGGATTAAATATGCAAAAAGTGGGGAAAATAACCATTTTTAAGGTTACTGGTCACTGGGCACTGGGCGTGCCAGGTGGACACGACCCCGTGGCAAAAGTGCCAGTAAAAAGGTGTAATAGAAAACTTACAGTATGGTGACACAGGGGTGTGCCTGGTAGGCATGGCCCGTGCCAGCTTTTCTGCAGAAAATTTTGGCATCAGACATTTGGGCACGGGCCGTGCCTGTAGACTCTGTAGTGCAGTTTTTGAAGTGGGAGGCTCTGGTTTACGTGCATGGGGTCTCTTTTTCAACGTCCCTTTGCCATCTCCAATCCTTCTTTGAGTGTTTATCATTCCTACTAATTTATAAACTTAAAATAAAAGTATTAACTAAGAACTAAACTAAATCTTAAACATGATTGTCCTTTCAAAATAAAAGAAGCCATACTAGTTGAACTAATATGTTTAAGTAAACTACTTTTATTTATTTATAATCCATGGAATGCCTCCATGGTGCACCACTTTTATAAGAGTCCTTGGCTAGACCCACCGTATCGGGTGGTTCTGACTCATCTTCGAACAAAGGGTCGTCATTGCTTATTGGATATTTCATATCGAGATTAAAGCTTCGTTGTTGGCCCCAAGTTTAGTAGGAAGATATTTGTGTTTTTGTTTGAGCAAAGCTTGATGGGTTTTTATGAATGGTTGTCCCAACGCGAGGGGAGCATCATCTAAGTAATGAAGTCGGTTGTTACAACCATTTGTTGCGTTTGAATGAGAATGTTTTCAACCACTCTCGTAGCATTTTTAGTTTTTTTATTAGCCAAGCAGATAGGAATTTTTATCGGAAGGAAATCACCAATACCTAATCTTTCAAATACATAGCTAGGCATTATATTAGCACAAAAATATTTGTCTAATGAAATGTTACTAATATAGATGTTCTGAATAAAACATGTTACCAGTTTTATGTTTAATTCAAGTTGTTCATCTTGTATTAGTGAAGTTTGATCTTTAGTTAAATTAACACTTGCCATTTTTTGATGTTAGGATTAGTATTTAAATCTTTCAAAAACATAGCATGAGATGGTACCAAACTATGATTTTCAATAGAAGGGTGTAAAATATATATTTCTTGGAGGTCTTGTTGTTCCTCTTTGAAATTTACCTTTTTAGACTTACCTTCCGTGTGACTTGGTTGGGTTTTTTCATCTTCCTGCGTAGGCTTCTCTTTGAGTGGTTCCTTTTCTTTTGGCTTTTGAGGTTTTACCTCTTCTTCGATTACCTCCTCTGTACAAATGGTCTCTTCTCTTGCACGAGATTGCTTGATCAAGTGTTTTAAGTTCTTGAGACTTTGTATGAGGCTTTTGGCTTCGGGCACGATTGTGGGTGGTGTCTCGAATGTTTCAAACAGTGGAGTGTTCCAATCAAAACTTGATTTTGGGAGCTCAAACCTTGGTTCCTCATATGTTGTATATGAGGTTGATGGTTGAAAGAGATAACAATATTGTACCGAATGAGATTCACCACAAATGGTATAATATGGTTACTCGAAATCATCATAATAATAGTAGTCATAATCTCCCATGTAATAACACATTGTTTGGATAATACCCAGAATATTATGGCTCTCATGATATAAAAGGAAAAAAAAAATTAGGTTAGCAAGGCCCCGTGTTGATTAGGCATAGCCCCGTGCCCAGGACTGTGATTTCTCTGATGCTGCGCGTTTTTAACACGGCCCCGTGTCAGATGTGGCACGACCCCGTGTTAGATGCGGCACAGCCCCGTGTTAGCCTCCTATGAATAAGTTTTTGTTGATTTCAGCTACTGTAAGTTAGGCACGGCCCCGTGTTGATCAGGCACGGCCCCGTGCTGAACTTGCAGAAAGTAGAAAACATCCAGAAAAATAGGAAAAAACCGAAAAATAAAAATAAAGAAGATTAAAATTGATTAGGTTGTCGATTTTAAACTTTCTTAAATCCTTGTGTGCCCAGCAACGGTGCCAAAAACTTGACGTGGTCGAGTGTGGTTATAATTTTTGTTATATTTTAAGCACTTTTTACTCATGGATCAAGCTTTAAATTTATAAAACACGATACAATACTATCACTCTACACACGTTAGGGCAAGTGACCCATCGTAGACGTAGTATAGTGATGGTAAGATACCGAGGTCGTCCAAGGACATAAGAGCTTTTAATACTGGTTTATCGTTAACGTCTAATCTAACCAAATTATGATAAAAGTTTTGAAAGTTTTAAAAGATAAAGCTAAATGTAAGAATGTAAAGAGATAAATAAAAACAAATAGACAAGAAAATATCACTTGGTTCCGACTTCTCTTTTATATATCCCTTGATGATTTCCACACTTTGGGCTCTTTAAGAGATTATTAGTTATATAAGTAGGACCCTCTTGTGAAGGCGACGTTACCCTCAACCTATTGTTCTGAGTCAGTAGGGATAGAGTACCGTAGGGTCGGAATATTAAAAGTTAATAAATAAGTTATTAATGCGAAAAGTGGTAGGCCCCTCTTGTGAAGGCAACGTTACCCTCGGCCATATTGGTCTGAGTCAGTAGGGATACAGTCCCGCAAGGCCGGATAAAGTTTTAATAATAGTTCATTTATAAGGGGTTCAAGCCGTTCTTACTTCCCCCGATTTAATGCTATCTGCCTCAAGGGAAGTCCTAATAAGCTTGAACCAAGTCCTTGCAGGATCTATACACTGAACGAGGCAAGAACTTTACCTAAACACCCTTCTAACCCCCTTCTAGTGTTGATACGGTTTTGTGTATGTTGCTTGTTCTTAATTACAGTTGTAATTGTACGGTCTTTTCTAAGGTGTCTGTATAGGTTTGGTTATGTCGAATAGATTGAGATATCCTTCTATCTTGATCTAGTATGACATCTTAGCTTGTCTGTGTTAATCAGTTGCATGTGTGCGTACTGATGAATCTTGGAAGCGACATGTCTACACACGTTCTCCAGAAAAATGGATTTGTGCGAGTCAGAGTTTTCGTACGAATCACATGATTTGTACGAAATATTTGAGTAACTAATGTGTTACTTGTTTCGTACGAAATAGGCATTTCGTACAAAATAGTGTCTCGTGCCAAATCTCTGGAATGTGTCTCGTGTGAATTAGTGTGTTATGTATGTCTAGAGTCGTGTTTCGTACGAATCTAGACGGACACTATATAAGCTGACATGCACTTCTCAGTCAGGGTGGACTTGCGCGTGAAAGTTAGCTAGCTAGTTGGTCAGCCCAGAGAGCTTGTTACCTTTTGAGTTGGTTATCTCTGTAGACTAAGACACAAGAACACAACAAGTTTGTTTGAGTCATACGAGCATTGTGTGTATATGTTTGTACTTGTTCTCAATCATTAATCAAGATAGTGAATCTTTGGTTACCCCGTGTTCTTTACTTTACTTTGCTTTGGTTGCATGCACACTTGGATTCCACACTTGTGTGTGTGTCATATGAACAAGGAACTGGTTTAACACCATCCGCAGGTGGACCTACAAGTGGTATCAGAGCTTTGGCTCTTTCCTTGTTCAAAACCGGGCTTAGTTGTGTCTGAGCTAGTTTGAAGATTTCTGAAGTGTTCTTGAGCCTCCAGCAGAAAACATAAGTTTTGGATAGTTAACTAACTAAAAACTTGGTTAAAAGCTGCTGCATGCAGAAAATTTTATGGTAAAATTTTTCTGAAGAACACCCTTGAAGAGCAAAAATTTGAATCTGATTAGTTTTTGGTAGGGTTGACATTTTCTGACTTGGATCTGGACTTGGACTTTTGACTGATATAACTGATTAAAAATCTGTGTTTTAACTAAAAGTGGGTAAGACAACAGGTATTTTCAAAAAAGCAGGTCTACACAAGAAAGGAAAATTCTCACCAAAACATTTCTGAAAAGATTCCTCTGAAAAACGCTGAACAAAACATTTTGGTGCGACTGAAACAGATTAGTGCGATTCATCTGATCCGCACGAAACATCTGTTCCGCACGAATATCTGATTCACATGTAACATCTGATCAGTACTTGACAACTATTTCGTGCGAAACAGTTGTCTCGCACGAAACTGTTTTTGATTGTTTCGTGTTTTTCAAAGCTTTGTGATCTTAAGAATTTGTCGTATTTTCAAATCTGAAAACTTTAAAAGGTAATTATAATTTTGAAACTTTAAACCTTTAAATTTTTCATAAATCAAGAAAATACAAAATGAGTACAAATCCTTGGGATTGGGAGTGTACTACAAGTCAGCAAACTACCTCATGGGCCAAATCGATGATACCTCCAAACGTGTTTACTGCTGGTCAATGGGCTTTTGTTACAAATCAAAACCAAAGCGTTCAAAACCTCCTTCTTAGCGAAAGTGAAACTGGGAGCAACAACCATCCAACAAAACTAAATCACATGAACGATTATTCTTCATGGAACAATATACATATATTCTTGGTCAGAATACAGAATTGTGGACATGTTTTGTTTCTCCATACAGAGAATCTCTCGAAGACGTCGTATCAAATTCTGCATCATTAGCTGAATTAGATGAGAATGATAAAAGGGCCTATGATCTTGAAAAGAAGGCCTTTGCAATTCTTACACAAGCACGTCACAGAGACATTTATCATCAATTCTTGCATTGTACATCTACGAAGAGTTTGTGGGACGCTTTAAAAATAAGAGGAGAAGGAAACGCAGCATCAAGGAAAGTTAGACATGATCTTTTAAAGAAGGAATTTGAAGGATTTCATTTTATGGAAAATGAAACATTAAATGATATGACAACTCGTTTCTATCATATGATGAGTGAGATGCACTCATACAAGGTTCTTGTGTCACAACAGGAGATTGTTACACGTTTTGCTGATGCCTTACCACCTAAGTGGAATCAATTTATAGAATTGTTAAAACATACAGGTGTGATGGATACGATCTGCATTTACGAATTTATTCAGAAACTTGAAAATAAAGATGAAGAAGAAATTCGCAAAGCTAAACGATTTCCGGTTCAGCAAAATCCAGAAATGTATTTTGGTGGCATTAAACCGAGTACAGGTGCAGTTCAACAACCAAAACTTCAAATAGCATTCGTGTCAAATACAATTCCTTTTTGGGAATGTCCAGTGAAATCTGATCAGTCCGTTGGTACAAGTGCTCAAACTTATGAACGAACCTTTGATCCAAAGGCTTTTCTTCCTCAACCTCAAGTTGCCAGACCTCAAGTTCAACAACAAGCTTTCTATGGTATAAATTATCAACCTTCAACTTCAAACACCATCAGACTAGATACATCAAACCTTTCCAAGGTAAGTGTGGAAGTTGCACGGGAACATATGGAGCTTCTGAACACATTGGTGAGCTCTTACCGTGGATTAGTAGCTGGTAAAATTGGTAATGTCAAATTAACCAGTGAAGACTATGCGCAAATTGATAAGGAAGAGATGGAGTTAATTGATATCAAATGGGCGTTCGCAAGTCAGTTCGTAGAGCAAAAGATTTTATGGAGAGAACTGGAAGAACTGATCTGGAAAGTAACAAAGATACTCCATACGGTTTTGATAAAAGAAAAGTTACTTGTTTCAACTGCAAGGAAAAAGGGCATTTTAAAAGAGAATGCACGAAGCCTCCACAGCAAGGGAATCAATATCCGTTTACCAGAAATCAAGCTGCTAACAACGAAAGAGCAATGGTTCCCGCAAACAATTCCAACCGAGCATTAGTGGTTAAAGCTGACGAACACTGTGATTGGTCAATTCAATTGGGAAACATTGGTGGAGGAGGAACTGCATTATATGCTAAAGTTGCAAAGAACAGTAACGATGAAGAATCTCCAGAAATGACAACAGTTCAGGGGACAGCAGTAGTTCAAATGAAGCAGAATCGACTTCTAGTAGAGAACAATCTGAAGATGAGGTAGTCATGGAGACTGAATCAACAGATAGCAGTGAAGAAGATTCAGAGCATGAAGCTAAAGAACCATCTGATGAATTTTCCAAGCATCTCTCATCAATTGGATCTTCAACACTTCGTGCAGCTTTCATGACACGCTTGGATTGTCAATCCAGTCAGGTAAGTCCCGATAAACCTACTGTGTATAAATGTTCTAATTGTATATTTTTAAAACGAAAATACTTAGAACAGGAAGGTAAATTTGATTACATGAAGAAACATCATCAGAGCTTGATTGTGGATCTAATAAAATGCACCGAGGCAAACATAGCTCTTAAGAAAAGGGATAAAGAATTCAAAACAACAATTGAAACTTTAAAGAAAGATGTTTTTGAATTGTCAAAAAATGTTTCAAGAAAACAAACAGCCATTAACAATTACATTAACATGCTTGAAGAAGCAAAAAAGGAGCTAGCATGTGCAAAATGTGAACATGACACAATCAAACTCAAGTTGGACAGTTATTCTAACTCAAGATATGTTTTGGATCACATCATCGAAAGTCAAAAGAAGAAAGGTGATGTAAAGTGTATAAGTTATCGGGCTTGTCCTCCTCCGGTTAGGAACAATTACACCAAAATGCCCGATGATGAAGATATGTCACATTTTGAACCCACTGTTTCATTAGACCTAGATGAGTTTAAACCTGGTCTAGTGTTCACAAAAGACACATCTTCAAGTCAAAGCCAACCGGATGATGTCAATGACTCAAAATCTAAGGATAATCAAAATTCTCTCATTATTGAGGATTATGATAGTTCGGATGACGAGTCAGCTGAAGATAAACCCAAACAGTCAAACACGGTAACAAAAGAGGAAAATATACCTCTCGAAAATCACATTCTATGTGATCTTTCAACGAAACCGTGTATGACTGCCAATGTCAAGAATGTTAAAGCTCATGTTGAAAACTGTGAAAACATGAATTTGCTTTATAAGTTGATTGGTTCTGACAAAGTTTACTCAAACCAAGATTTTCCCATAAAAATGTCACTCAATCCTTGATTGATAAAGTTTTTGAAGATTCTACTAGTAAGTTTTTGGGAAATACGAGCACAAAGGTTGTAATAACTAAGCGTGCCCCCTACCCTAAAAGCTGAAAATAGAAATAAAAACAGAAATCAAAAGAGGAAATCTCAAAACAATCAACGGAAGCAAAATCATGCTAATCAAGCAAAAGAAAAGAGCAAACCAAAGCAAAACAAGAAGAAAATCCCAAAGGTGAACTTCGTGAAATCTAGAAGGACTGATAAAACTGAATCTTTTGTAAACAAATCCAACACGGATTTTGTTAAACAAAGAAAAATTTCAAAGCAAAACAATCAGAACAACCACACACTACACACACATAGTTGTGATGACTGACCAAGTACCTCAAGATCACGAAGTTCATCATCAAGATGTCAATCTCATCAAACTCCGAGGTTTGTTGAGCGGAGATCATGTTTTGAGTGTGGTAAGTATGGACAAATCATCAAAAATTGTCCATATCTTACAAAAGGAAAAGCAAAGGTTGCTGCACCCCATGGTAAACGTTACCATACAAAATCTGTTTCATCAAAACAGGACCCTCGTCTTGTTAAACAAAGAAAAATAAAACAGAGAAAGAAACAACAGAAGATGGTTGAAAAGGTTTTGAAACCAAAGGTTGTCCAAATAAAATTAGATGTTAAAGTTTACAAACAAAAACAGATTTGGAAACCAAAACTGGAAATTGTTTCAGGGGGAGCACAATCCATTCCGAATGATCGGAAAAACAAGGTATCAATTGTCGATGATGTCGGACGACCCAAGTCAGCAATAACTTGGGTCCCCACCTCCAACTAATCTTTGATGAGTGTGCAGGGTGTTCCAGGATGAACTATTGATAATTTTAGGACTGTTGATAGGGGAGCATCCAGGCACAAGATAGGTAACATATGGCTCCAAAATACTGTTATATTCAGGAGTTGTTGCCTTTGTTAGAGAGAAGAATGAAAGGATAACATTGAAAACTTCGACAAGATGAAAAACAACTAACAATTTGTTTGTTTAAGGCTTGTATCAGATCCACATGATAGATTTAATAGAAATGCACCTGCAGCACAATTGAAGATTATCAAAGAATCATGTCTTATATCTTCCAAAAGAAAGAAAAAGCTTACAAGATGATTGTGCAATATACATTTCTCCACGGGTGTGATTGAAGAAAATGTGTTTGTTTAAACAAATCAACTGGGTGTGCGGATGCCTTAGTATGGTTTGAACAACCGCACACTACTTCTCAAGGAGAAAAACAAAGATCTTTGCTCTCCAGACCAAACACATCGATACAAAATATCACCTCACAAGTGATTGTTTCTATATGAAACATATCAATGTTGTTGATTCACGCCAATTACCAACATGCCAGCTTTTCACTTCCAAATCTCAATAAACCATTCTTATTAACTTAATTTTTGGTAAATGGCATCTAGGTAAAACATGAGTTAATCCACATCGGAAAATCGTTTTTCTAAATATTTTTCTTCAAAGACAATCCAAAAAGGTATATTTAACTGTCTAAATCTACTTTTTGCATTGTAGGGGAGTAAATTTCCAGAAAAATATAAAACATGAGAAAAACAAAAATGAGTTTCCTGGCAAGAAAAAGAGAAAATGATAGCAAATTAGTGGTCTGTCAAAACCTCTTTGAACTTAAAATAAAAATGAAAAGTAGCTCTATATTCAATATATCGGTAGGCTCTCAATCATTTTAAAGTGTGCACAGGGCGATATAAACATAATCGACTGAAGACCAGGTGGGAACCATTCATTGGTATGGTCTTGGTACCGAAATTTCGTTTGATAGAGTGCCGAGGTTCTGAGATATACGGTCTTTATGTTGGCTTATCATCGTATCATGGTTGAATCTTTTGCCGAAAATAACAGTGGCGCAAGTCTAGAACTTCCATGATATCATACATACGTGTACATACTGCATACGACAATCAAAATAAGTGATAAAATATCACAGTTTTATACGGGAGCTAAGTTCTACGATGGTACTAACCTGTTCACGGGCTTACTCCTGTGCCCCGCATGCATATGAAAATCAAGTTCCTCATCAATAAGTGATTAAATCACAAAGGACTTGTTTTCAATAAAAAATAAGTGAGTATCTCACATCATTCATATACGTCAAAACAGATGATAAAGCAGTATACTCACAGGTAAGATTTTCTCTCGTGCATATCTTGATACGGGAATGTGTCGTGAAGTGGATAAACACCGGTCAGTAAGTATAAATCATACATTAATCGTATCCCCTAACCACGATTACATCTGGTAAGTTGAGTTTACGTAGATAACAATACCGATAATTGATATAGGATACTTATCTTAATTCTATCTAATCAAACAACAAGTGTGTTTGGACAGAACCGTATACTAAAATGATTCTCTTACCCTCGAAATTCGCAAAAAGAATGTCTTTAACTATTTATTTGATGTTTTCCGTCCTTACCTTTAAAAAATTTTGCAAAAAGCAAAAAGATTTTGCTTCTAGTTTATGTTTGATTAACCGATGTTGGAACTCAAGTCTATCCTATCTTAAATCCTGATTATAAGCCAGAAAACAACTGCATCTTCATAAATGGTCGAAGTTGACAAGTTTTAAAGTTTAACAATTTAAAAATTAAGCAATCTTAAAAACTTTTAAAGCATTGTTAGTTGGTAGTTGAATAAGAATTAGTCTCATATGTATCTTTTGCTAAGTCTGATTAAAACCAATCCTTTGTGAAATTTTCAAGTGAAATTTCTCTAAGGTTTTTTACATCCCTATAGTTGTTCTCATTATGCATTTAGCCTTGTTGTGTGTGTAGATAAAATATCCAAGCAAGCTAAATACAAAGAGAACAAGTTTGAAGAAAACAAGTTACGGGAGAGAAGACACAACATGAATACAAGCTGTGTTAAGAAGATCAATTTTCATAGCTGACCACTTTTCAACACCATAAGATACATTCAAGAGGGAGTTTGCTGATGCACTTCCTAAGTATGATATGTGAAGACCAAAGACCGAAGACTGAAGACCAAGCAACATCCAAGGGGGAGTTTGTTGATAAAGTTTTATGTCTGTTGATTGTTCTTAATTACAGTTGTAATTGTATGGTCTTTGCTAAGGTATCTGTATAGGTTTGGTTATGTCGAATAGATCGAGATATCCTTCTATCTTGATCTAGTATGACATCTTAGCTTGTCTGTGTTAATCAGTTGCATGTGGTGCGTACTGATGAATCTTGGAAATGACATGTCTACACACGTTCTCCAGAAAAATGGATTCTGTGCGAGTCAGAGTTTTCGTACGAAATATTTGACTAACTAATGTGTTACTTGTTTCGTACGAAATAGGCATTTCGTACGAAACAGTGTGTCGTGCCAAATCTCTGGAATGTGTCTCGTGTGAATTAGTGTGTTATGTATGTGTCGTGTTTCGTACGTATCTAGACGGACACTATATAAGCTGACATGCACTTCTCAGTCAGGGTGGACTTGCGCGTGAAAGTTAGCTAGCTAGTTGGTCAGCCCAGAGAGCTTGTTACCCTTTGAGTTGGTTATCTCTGTAGACTAAGACACAAGAACACAACAAGTTTGTTTGAGTCATACGAGCATTGTGTGTATATGTTTGTACTTGTTCTCAATCATTAATCAAGATAGTGAATCTTTGGTTACCCCGTGTTCTTTACTTTGCTTTTGTTGCATGCACACTTGGATTCCGCACTTGTGTGTGTGTCATATGAACAAGGATCTGGTTTAACACCATCCGCAGGTGGACCTACATCTAGGTAGTTAACGCGCTTTATATAGACCGTAAAGACACGAATGAGTGAATCAACGAAACATGAAGAAAGTTTAACTAAAGTTCACTTTCAATATAAAAAACTAGTTATTAAAGTCATTAATACATAGCCAAATAACAAGGTTGCAGAAGATTGGAAATCAAAAGTATGACATAAAAGATTTGTCTTCACAAAGTGATGTAAGAGATTTAGCCAAGCATGACCTTTGTTGGACAAGAACTCTTACAATCAATCTTGGATCCCGAGACTACTACACACTCTAAAAGATGAAGTGTGGATGATGGTGGTGGGTGTTGGTGTTGTAGTGGTGGTGGACTGATGGCAAGTGTGAGAGAAGTGGTTTGCCAAGGGGTGCCTTTCTCCAAAGCCAAGCAACTCTATTTATAGCTGAAAACAGAAGGCGGCCATGGCCCCGTGCCCGCCTGGCACGGCCTCGTGGTGGACTTTTTTCCTTCCTTCATTAACTGCAGATGTCATGTTGCTGTACTAACACGCCTCGTGATGGCAGAGCACGACCCCCTGGTCAGTGTACTTGTTGTACTATCTAAGACTCTACGAATCTTAAAGTTGACGACGACCCACGTTGAGTTGGCATGGCCCCGTGTTAGTTGTCTTTTTCTGCAGAGAATCTTTGACTAAGCATGGCCACATGCCTGGTTGGCACGGCCCCGTGCCTGAGCTTCTGTCTTCGTTAATTTTGTTGTTTTGGATGGGGATGGGGGTTCAGCAGGTCGTGTCAATCCTTCTTCTTTGTATTTGTGTTGGTGTTGGTTTCTACTATTAATTTGTTCCTTTTGTTCATTTAAGCTCTTTGATCTTGTAATTCAAAAGTAAACAAAGAAACATGCTTTTTCCAACATTAGTACCAAAAAAGGGTTGATTTTATGCCTTGTTTGATATAATTTATATGTTGCATTTTGCGCACATCAGAAAGCTTATAATTTGAATTTGTCAAGATGGCATATCCCAAAGACTGCCCGTTTTTAAAGGAATTTCATTATAAGCAATGGTTTTAAGTGATAAACAAATGAGTATAGTATGGAAGAAAATTTTCATGGCAGGTGGAAAATTGGGTTTGTAAATTGTTGCCCTTGCAATCTGTCCATCGTACCCTCTCTCGATGAACTCATGATGAAGATCAGTTTTTTTGGGAATGTTTCACTACCTATCTCATTGTTTAGGCTGAATGTAGTGGAAATCATCTCTGGTGTGATCTGAATAGCAACACCATTTACTGTTGAGATAACGGAAGAGGGTTTTTTGTCATGAAGCAAAAAATCTAACTTTGCCCAAATTTCTTCAATATATTCTAAATGGATGGGTGCATCGGCAATAAGTATATTGTGATATTTAGATGAAATGATGATGTCAATGATCGAGTGAAATTTTGTGTTTGTAGAAGTCTTCACAAGATATGGGAGATAATTGTGAGGGGGTTTCAAGGGAAGTGTCATTGTGAAAATATATCAACTTTTTTGAAAATATTTTATGTAGATAATCTTTTAAGTGAGAAGTGAGAACCTTTAAGATGATCTTTGAAGTGATGATCGTTTTGAATGTTGAGAAGAATTTTATTTTTAAAAATTCAGTGTTTATGGCACAAGTAGGAATAACCTCTATTTGGTTAGGGGTTTTATAAGGGTTTTTCATCAGTGGTGATGACGTGGCCAAATGGTTACCTTTTTGGTGACATGGCAAGTTTTTATTTGTTAACCAAAGCTCTGTTCAACAAAACTCTTTTATGACGGAAAAAAAGATTTGTTTTCAAAATATCTGTTTAAAACCAGTGTTATGCTCAACAGACTTTTGAATGACCAAATTGGTGGTTTTGAATCAACTATTTGACTTTTGGTTAAACAGAGTTTTGAGGACAGTGGTAAGTTATTGTGAAACAGTGGATCTGTTTGACTTTTAGAGTCAAATAGTGGTTTTGAAAGGTAGTGGTTTTTTTTTTTGCTTTAAGTAACATTATGTTTTTATTTAGAAAACAGAAAAATATTTTCAATCTCTATTTAACATCCCAATTATAGATATCAATCTTTCAAAAGTAGATGTGTCCAATGCTTTTGTGAACACATCTGCTAATTAATCTTCAATGGGAACATGATGAAGTGAAATCAATCCCTTTTCGTAACAATCTCTTACAAGGTGATGACGCGTGTCAATGTGCTTTGTTTTTTAATGTGACACTCGGTTCTTGATAATGTTTTTAGCTGCTTGACTGTCCAACATTAATGATGTCTTTAGAGAAATTATACCAAAAATCAAGTAAGTGATTCTAAAGCCACAGGAGTTGTGCAGTGCAACTTGCAGCAGCTATCTACTCTGCCTTTGCTGTTGAATTAGAGACTACTATTTGGTTTTTGTAATGCCATGAGACCGAGGCATTTCCTAGGAATTAGCATCATCCTGATGTTGACTTCCTTAATTTGTGGCAACCAACAAAATCACTATCTAACCAACCTGAAAGCTCAATATTTCCATTAGCTGGATACTAGATACCAAGTGTGGGAGCACCTTTGAGGTATCTGAATTTCCCTTTTACACTACTAAGTTTGACTTTCTTGATGATGCTTGATATCTTGCACAAACACAATTTGCAAACATAATATTAGACTTTGATGTAGTTAAGTACATCAACAACCCAATCGTACATTTGTGAAGTGTCTGATCTATCAAGTCATCTTTCTCATTAGATACGAATGGTTTTGATGTACTCATGGGGGTAGCACATGGTTTATAATCATTCATGTCAAACTTTTTCAAAAGAGTTTTGACATATTTATTTTGATGAATAAAAGTTCCATTTTCAAGTTGTTGTACTAGGAGACCAGGAAACCATTGTAACTCCCCATGCACTCATTTAAAATTGAGTTGTCATCAATTTTCTGAAATAATCACACAGTTTATCACATGTGGATCCAAAAATGATATCATCCACATAGATCTGTACAATTAACAGATCTCATCCCCTTTTAGAGAAAGAGTTTTATCAATTTTACCTTTTTTTAAATTTGTTGGATAGGAGAAAATTGGATAAGGTATCATACTAGGCTCTTGGAGCTTGTTTTAGTCCATACAATGCTTTGTTTAGCTTGTAGACATAATTAGGATGGAATGAGTCTTCAAATCTAGGTGGTTAACACACATAGACCTCTTCTTGTATTTTTCCATAGAAAAAAAGCACTCTTTATGAACATCGGATACACCTTCATGTTGTGGTTGACAGCTAAGACCAAGAAAAGTCTTATGGCTTCCAACCTTGCTACAGGAGCAAATGTTTCATCATAGTCAATTCCTTCTTCTTGTTTATACCCTTGAACCACAAGCCTGACTTTATTTTTCATAACAATGCCTCTTTCATCAGTTTTATATTTGAAGACCCATTTTGTACCTCTAGTAATGGTACATGTAACACCCTGATTTTCCCGGTGGTCCCGGACTTGGGGTTTATGCGTGACGATTGATACCAGTAATCACAATACACAACGGAAAATGGGAACTTAAAATAATTATTACAAGTACAATTTGAAAGTTCAAAAATAATATATAGTCCGGTTGTACTAAAAAGATCCATAGGCGGACCGAATATAATAAAATATGACTTGAGACTAATAGGTCTTTCGTGGAGTTGCAAATTCCAAATCACCTAGGCCGAGTAGCTCCAGCCTATTCCATATTTGCTATAAAACTTGTGCTTAGTTTTTTGAAAATACATCAGTTTTCACTAGTAATACAATTAACCGACTCTTTTGAAATCTTTTTAAAAGTCTTTGATACCATTTAGTATGTCAATTTGAAAATAACTTGAGATAAGATAATATTTCTTATTACCAGTTTTACATGCTTGTCAATTTATATGGGGACCGGAAATAAACTCCAATACATGATTAACCGACACACAACATTTTCAATGTCATATAACATAGCATTAGCGTCTGTCAAGTGTATACCTACACCCCGCGCTTAGGTCGTGGCCACTTGCAATTAAATGAGCCGATGATATCTAGGACATGGTCGTATTGACCCCCAATGTTTAAGTTACCGAGCAAAATGGATTAAAATAGTTATTTAATTTTGGACATCACTCGTCATTAATTCAATACCCGACCAAGCGGCTAGTTCCGTATCCTGAGCCCTTATAAAGGGCTAAGAGTATTTACCTGTGCTAGTCTTTACAAATCAAAGGTGTTATTAAACTGGCAAAAATTACTGGATGCTCCTAGTCTGGAATGAAAGAAACTATGATCCGTTAGAACGTTAACGGGTCTTATACCAGTCATTTGACTTTGACCGGTTAACTTTAATAAATACGTATTGTTTGCTAGATTAAGTGGAGGCTGGATAGAATGTGGTGTATACCCTTCGGAGAGTAAAGACTCGTATAATGTGGGTGAAATAACCATACATTCTAATTAGAACTGAATTGGAAAGGTTTTGACCTGATTCGGCTAGTTTATATATTTTATTTCATTTAACTAGTCGTACGCGCATATGCGGCATCGGGTGGTCGAATAGGTCTATGACAAGTCCATAATTCCAAAACATATTTCATATTTGTTGAACCCTTCCTTAATAAATAGAAATTCGATATAGATTTTAGCATTTAAATGTAGTTATGTAAATACATGTCCGTACTAAATTTCGAGTTTCACGAAACCCCTTAAAGATTTACAACATTTCAACATCTTAACGTTGAATAGTTTCATAAATGACTAGACATAATGCGGAAGCTTGAACTCTTATCGTGTTCGGTTCTTCGTTGAGCTTGATCATCATCCGGTGCTCCAAAACTTTACCTATATATCATAAATTATGAACTACGTTAGATATAAAAGGTTATAACGTAACAAATTGAACCCGAGGCCCGAAACAACAAAATGAACATTTTTGTGTGAAGACCCGCCGTAAGCTATGGCTCTATGCCGTAACTTATGGCATGAACTTCTTGTCTCCATCAGCAGCTGCCTGCCGTAAGCTACGATGGCCCGTAAGCTACGGTAGGCCATCGTAGCTTATGGTAGGCTATTGCAGCCTTTTTCAAGTTTGTCGTTTTTGTTATGAAAACTTCTGTAACTTGTTCAATTTTCATCTATTTCACTTGAAACTTGTTTCTAAATGTCCGTAAAATGTTTGCCTACAAATTTAACCCGAAAGCATTAACCCAATTCATAACTTTTATAAATTACGCAACCATTACCCGGTTTATGTGCATATTCATTTTGACCCGTTAAGGGATTTAAGCACTTAAGCTTAAATCTTGTTTTTTCTTTCCTTAACTCCTATTTCCACACTAAGAATTATATTTATCTTCCACCACAACTCTATTTGTGGTGGATTTGTTATAATAATGCCTATATTCAGAATTCTACCACTCGTTTTGACAATTTACAAAATGACTCGTTAAGAGACATTATACCAAAAATGGCTAATGCCTTTTGCTTTTATTCTACCGAAAGGGTTTACTTAATTATAGAACTCATGTTTAAACTACCCTTAAGGATCGTTTGCCCGGTTGATATTTCGAGGGCGTTTTGATCATCTTTAGTGTTTTTTACGATGAAGGATTTTGAAAAGCATATTTTAAGCAAGTGAGCACCTTTAACCCATATTCTATTTAAAGTCATTATGTTCCTAAAAACATAATGTTTACAATTTAATTTATTAGATACTAGTGCTAATACCCACGAACTTCGCGGGTTGGATAAAGTAATATGTTTTTAAGGTATTGACAAATAACATTATACGTTTATGATGGTCATAACGAAATTCTCAGAAGGGAATGATTATCTAACTCTTAGCTTCATAAAATAAATAAAAAACCAACATGTTACTGATATAAATAGAACGAAAAAAATAAGAAATGATAGAATTACGTTTCTATAGTTCGAAATATTAATAAAAAGCCTATTAATTTAATACTTCTGCTTTTTAAAGATTCGTAATCAATAACCTTACATTCGTTTACCTAGCAATCTCCAACCTTTGCCAAGTTATTTCTTAACCACTATCTTGTAGCTACTATCATAGCACATTTTGACTAAGCAGTCAAAGTATCAAAATTCCTTTTATAAAATATGAGGCACGTTATCCCACGAAAGAAAATAATAAATAACTATTTTGAACGTCACTAATAAGGTGACTTTCAATAATGATGTTCCGAGAGTTGATGTTTTGATCGATAACATCATAACATAGTCATCTTTGTGCCACTTAAGAGTATACAGTAGCCCAGGAGTGCCTCCAAACTACCAAATTTCCTAAGCTCCCACAACTTTAAACAACTTGTTGCTGCAAGTGACCTAGTGTTGTCTACTGAACCTGCATTAACCCCCAGAATATCAAACACTTTCATTAATTGGAGGACCCATGTTCTTTAATGGGACCCCATTTTTAAAAAATCAACCACAATACTTTCACATATAATCCAATCAAAAGCGAATAAACAGTCAACACCCGAAATACTAATTGGATATTTGGATGGATCCAAAAATAATTTTCTTTACGTGCAAATTAACTATTAAATAAATTTGATGGACCCGCATTCTTGAACCCTAAAATAGACTAACATTAAAAATGAACAAGCCCCACCATAAAGCTTTATCAGCCATTTGGGCCAAACCGCAAAAGAGTCTTCGGCTCCTTGCATTTAACCAGATGATATATTTCAATTCATTAACCAAAAAACTCATAAAGATCTTTATCTTTAAGACAATCCATTAATTTTTTACCAGATGATATTGTCTATTAAGAAAAGACTTCTTATTGAATTAAAAAGATCATAAATCAAGAACTATAATATAAATGGATAACATAATAACTAAAGCTACAAAACCCAAACAAAAATAACCAAACATGCTAACTGTGTTGGCTTGCTTATGGCGCTAACCTGTTTAGCCCTAACACTAACCCTTTTATTAGAACAAACATTTTCTTTTTAGCTAATTATGTATTTACACGTTTGACCCATTAAAAAGAAAATAAAACGTAATCGAACCCATTAATAAGTAAATCAATTATAATTGCTTGGATGCCCTTTGCATTAGCTAATTTATGTATTTGCACATTCGAGGCAAAGTGAGACAATTAAGCATGACATGTATTGAATATAGTTATGCCTACTCTAGATGAATATATATCACTATGTATGATTTATTCCAACCTGTGTTGAAAACAAAATATTTAAAGCATACCATTTAAAAATTTATATTTTATGATCCTAAAATAAAATATCCAGGCTACTACAGGTGGTCATCTTAACCCTTTTATTTATAAATGGGTTGATTTGGGTTATGTGTTATCTTAAATGGGTCAATATAAAAAAATTGATGGAAGAGGAACGGGTCAAATGAGTTGAAAGTTAAACAAAGTCCAGCATTAGGCGCCGTATGCTATAAAAACATGCTTTGGATAGCTTTTGACCCGTTCTAACCACTTGACGTATCTCATTTACACTTAAACATTTTAAACGAATTGACTCGATAAAATGCAAATGCGCCATAATAGTATGCATGTTTCTTAATATAAATTTATTTGCTCATGTACCTGGATTATGCACTGCCACTTAAACATACACATCAGTTGGGGTCTGGCTTCAGTGTTTATTGTGGAGGATGGACTTGGGCCAATTCAAAACTGGAGCAACGACCACCGGATTTACCTGTGTTGTTATTAATATCATTCATCATCATATTAAATATTAAAATAGATAGCATCTAGTTGTCTAGAATTA
The DNA here is from genome assembly GCA_947069175.1 of Scalesia atractyloides. Classification (NCBI taxonomy): domain Eukaryota; kingdom Viridiplantae; phylum Streptophyta; class Magnoliopsida; order Asterales; family Asteraceae; genus Scalesia; species Scalesia atractyloides. The sequence goes on along the minus strand of CAMTDV010000008.1, from coordinate 36,647,390 downwards.
CAACTTTTAATTATTTTTTTCTTATAAACATATTGTACTTTATAATCATAAATCAAACATAACCATTTATTTCCGAAGCAATGAAAAGAATGCCACTGACACCTCGTTGATCTTCAAACCTACATGTCCCTCGTGGAAAACGATTGTAATTCTATCAGCGACATCCCATATTGCATATACCCTGTTAAATCCGTAATATGAAAACCAATAAAGTTGTATCTTTTATATTGCGACTGTGAGGCTAAATTTATATACAAAATAAACAAAAAACAAAACTGACCTACGCTTGAACAGAAGATCCATCATCACAGCTGGACCTTTTTTTGCCCTCTTTGCACTGGAAATCTCCATAACCTCACTTTGGATTTAGACAACAATAGTAACCTATCTGTTGTTGAAGAATCTAAAAAGCCATAACAAATGCAATCACCCTACAACTAAAAGGATATACATATTACGTCAGTGAGAAAATCCTTAAAAGACGAATGAATGCAAAGGTAACAAATAATAGGGTTACTTGAATAATTTACCTTCTTCCGTTGACAAATTGTTTTGGTTGGAATGCTTGAGAATTGTAGTCATATAGAGATGCATATCATGGTGCATATTTAGCATCCGGTATAGAAAGAACCGGTACATATTTAGGTAACTTCAGATTGCTCAGATCTGCTTAACAGATAAATTAAATACATCACTTGCCAAGTAATTCTCCTTCACAATTTCTACTACTGCATTTAGTGCTGCAGCCACGACCCCCACCAATATGTTTAGAAAAGGAACATGGAGGGACCGCCTTTACCGGTATCCTCTGAGATTCAGCCCCTAACCGGAGAAGTCGAACTAAAGCAGCGAAGCTTCTTTACGAATGCGGAGATGCAGAATTTGGGGACGAATCTAGTTAATTCCTTTAACCATATGTAAACACATTAAACAACAGATTTTTATATTCATGGATTTTAAAAGCTTACTTGCAATTCAGACAAGATAATACACAGGCATAAACACTAAGATAACTTGATGAGTTTAGTAGATGCCGCAGTGTGTACTTCTGCATTATTGTCACGAAGCAGCCTCATGTATGCCAGAACCATATATGTCCTATTTTGTGTGCAATCAAAATCATATTAGTATAAAAACTAATAATTAACGGAGATAAGAAGATTACTGAATGATCTTATTCAGCAACTGACTTTCAAAAATAGGAACATTAAGAATTATAGGACAAACATATTCGGTAGGTTTTGGACACACAGCTTCACATAGCTCATACAGCTGATTTTCAACCATATAATGAACGCGCCTTGATCTGTCTTAAATGTGAGAACCCGTTCGATAATAAAAGAATGGAATATGGATATAGATTGGTGCAAATGACTATCAACTTCGTTCTTATTTCAATAGCCCAATAGCATTCTTTTATAAAAATTGTTCGACAAAAGTTCTTCAATCGTAGTTAAAAAGTGATCATTTGATATGTTGTATTAATAATTGCCGCCTTCGAATAAAACTCTGTTGCATATCCAGTATGCCCCATGTACTCGTCAACCTGCCAATTGCAACAAATTTTATGCTATGTTGTGTTAATAATCATCTTATAAGAGATGTATACTGATAAAGACTTACAACCCCGTGTCAGCCAGAACTAATTGTAGCCTGAAATATTGTTTCCACTGCAATTGGCATTCCCACTTTTCCTGGGGAAGAGAGAAGATCTAAATTATAATAGCTAAGCAGGGCAAAACAGGTTCTGAAGGCCATTTTCGAAAGGTATTACTTTGGTTCTAGCATAAACGGGTTCTAACCAAATGGGCATGGTTGAAATGGATGGATGGAGGCAGCGAATGTGGTAGTGGTGTTTCTAGACATTCTTGGAGAGGTAATATTAAAATAGCTAATAGCACATAGTATAAACTTAAATCTTTCTCTTTTTTGTAAAACAATAAACTTCACTGAAATGTGAAACCTATATTGAAGTAGTCATTGTTCCTTTGATCTGAACAAACTAGAGGCACTGCAACTCCCTCCCTCGAGGCTGCCACTTGCAAGAACGAATGTGATGACGATGCTCCTGTAAACAATTACAAAAAATAAAAAAAAATACAAACACATTCCTACTTTGGCAAACTCGACGTTTGAGACCGTTCATACTTAAGTTTAATAGTTTGAGCTGGTTTGGTAATAGTTGGTAAAACTAGAAGGGCTAATAGTGTAATTTGTGAATCTTGTAACTGGGCGGCGTATTTAAGTTCCCAGCGTATTTAAGTTCCTAGCGTATTTAATAAATACGTTGGGTAGTCAGTGGCTATATATATGCATACCAATGAAAACCCTAGTCCAAGGTTCTTGGACAGATTTTTGGTGATTGCTCTTGTGTTGTTCTTGTGCTTAATCCGAACATCCAGGTGCTTTTAGTGATTATATCTTTTGGGATTCCATATACAACACTTGTTGTTTCATCCATACAAGAATCTTCTTCATCTTCATTCTTTGGTTTTTCTTAACTTTTACATATTCAAGCAACTAATCTGTAGTTGTTTGGGTGATAACAATCAACCATTGTGATCCGAATCTGATTTGGGATTCACAATTTGGTATCAGAGCCTTTGTGCTCTTGATTGTTTGAGTTTTTGTTAAGATTCTTCAAGTTTTGAAGGTTTTTCAAAAGTTTTCAAAGTTTCAAGGGTTTTCAAAATTTTGGACTTAAAATGGCTTGATTTGGTCTATTTAATCATTGGGTTGTTGTTAATCAGTGGTTTGCTAAACATTTGGGTCATTTTGGTGCAAAGAAACATGGATTTTGAGTCGTTTTAGGGTGATTAGAGGGTTTTCGTTCGTACTTAAACCCGTCTGGGCGTATTTATTGTTGAAGGCAGCGTAGATAATTTTGAATTCAGCATTTTATTGTTGAAGATCGCGTAATTAACAAATACGCCAGGTTAACACCAGCGGATTTGTTGATTTTCAGCGAAATAGTGCCATCGTATTTAATTGAAGGCGACTTCGAAGTCAGTGATAAAAAATCCTCAGCGATTTTATCACGGTGATTGGCGTATTTAGCCAAACTTATGTTTGTTTTTCATGTTCCAGCGGATTTAGCTAATTGCGCTGGATAAAGTCGCCAGGGTCCAGCGTATTTAATTCAACTGCAGCGTATTTTTCATCTTATCTGTACTTCCCAGCGTATTTAATCTCTGATTAACCAAAATGTCTTTAATCAACTTAACCTAATAGCACAAGCCGAGTTGGAAACAGGAACAACTACAAGACCTCCCAAATTAAAAGGATCTGAGGATTTTAGCAGTTGGAAGAACAAAATCAAAGCCTTCTTTGAGTATACCGACTATACTTAATGGATGTCTGTCATGGTAGGTCCACACGTTCCAATGATAATTCGCGACGATATTCGTACGATCAACGAAGAATTATCAACGTTCACCGAAGAAGACAGAACTCTCATTTAACGTGATCGCAGGGCTCATGATGCTCTTACAATGGCACTGTCCAAGGACGACAACAACTTGTTCGAAGAGTATACTTCCGCTCATGAATTGTGGTTGGCTCTTATTGACCACTATGAAGGAAACGAGGAGCTCATGGACAACAAAAGAGACATGGTTCAGAAAGAGTACGACATGTTTGGAAGTGTTCGTGGTGAAAGCTTATCAAATCCTATCAGTCGATTTCTGGGAGTGCTGACTAAAATGAAGAAAGTGGGAAATCCTGTTGCAAACTATGCATTCATCAAGAAGCTTCTAGACTCAGTCCCTAAAGAATGGAGCCTTCAGCGTATGATGATTAAAAGAACTTTCTTGACCAGCACAACTCCTGTCACACTCTCGGAACTAATCAACACTCTGAAAGCCTTTGAAATGGATATTGTCAAGAGAGAGATGAACCAAACTGGGTATTCACAGAAACTTACTCAATCAGCTGCTGCTAACTCTGCTCCCAAAATTATGGCGTTTCTTGCTCCCATAACCTCCTGTGGATTGAATCTCAAAGTACTGCCGAATCTTATCCCAACGCTTCCGCAAGCTTTGCAAAGGCCTCATCATCCACCGAGAAGACTACCATGGCCAGTGATGCTTAAGCACTTAAGATATCCACCGAACATGTCGCTCAGTTTAACACCTTCTTGAGCAGCTATGAGGCTCTCATGTCAGGTGAGTTGAAAAGAGATTTTCTCACTGCTGAGGACATGTATCAAGTGGATCCTGATGATATGTAGGAGATGGATTTGAAGTGGCAGATGGCGATGATCACTCTTCGATTGAAGAAATTTCAAGACAAAACAGGAAAAAGTCTAGCTCTGGGAAAAGCTGGATTTGACAAGTCCAAGCTGAGATGTTACAATTGCAAAAATCTGGGTCATTTCAAGAGGGAATGCCCTTTGCTGAAGAATGAAAATGCTGAACTTAATCAGACAAGAAGGCCGGTGGCTATTGAATGGAGTGATAGTATTGCTGAAAATAACCAAAAAGCTTTAGTGGTGGAAGATTACGACTGGTCATAGAAAATAGCTGAGGCTAAAGGAGAAGTCAACAAAGTCCTCATGGCAAACATCTCTATTGTTTATGTCACATCTGCATCAAACTGTGTGGAAAGCAAACCGCCAGGATTCCCAAAGATGACAAGGGTCTGAAAAGCATCATCAATCCTACTGAACCAACTTCAGAGAAGGGAAAACAGAAAACTGAGATGAATGATTTGAAACTGACAGCTCAAGAAGCAATCAGTAGTAACAAGAATGAAATGGTTGGAACTTCTACAACCGCCATGGAGTCAGAAACTGAGGATAAGGATTTGGTAAATAGCATACCATATGAATTTAAAGCAAAGCTGTGCTCCAAACCGTGTTTGAACGTCGTGGCACATTACAAATCACTCAACCGTGACATAATTAAAGAAAAAGAAAAGGTTTTGAAAATTAATCAAGAACTAAAAGAAAATGAAGCTGCATATCAAAGAAAGTTGAACTCAACCGTAGCTGAAATGCAGACTTTAAAAGAATTTGTTTTCAAAAAAGATTTTATCATAAATGATTTGACCAAAAAATTAGAAAAATCACAAAACGAAAATAATAAATTCCAAATCATTATTGATAAATGGAAAATTAGTCAAAAAAACACTGGTTGATATTGTAAACTGCACGAACGACCGACATTCATAAAGGATGGAATCGGATATAAGGATACGTTCGGAAACGAAAGAAAAATATTTCCTCCTCCACATAGCAAAAATTATGTCCCTATGCCATATCCTCATCCTAAAAATGACTTAATCAATAAAAATGATCTTTTGGATCAAAATGCTTTTTACAAACCCCAAAACAATACTAACATGTCTGAAAGCAATGCAGATCTGTGTGAGGGTCAAGAAGATGTGTGTGATGAGGAAGATGATTGTGGAGGTTCAAAAATAGGAATCGGTTACTCAGGCGACAGTTATTCAACAGTTTAACTAGTTCGTCTAGAATCGTAATAAGACAAACAGTACTTCTATTCAGGATAACTGTAATAGTTTGACTAGGATGGATGACTGTAACGGCTTTATGCCAAAATTGAAGAGTCGGGATGACTGTAATAGCCTTGCGCCTACACTTAAGACTCACAACCAAGTGCATGCTGAGGTTATGCTTGAATCTCCTGTATTTGTCCCAGAATTGAAGAAAAATAGATTTGGAAAGTTCCTTACTGAGGAAATTCTCGAGTTTGTTCCATCAGGTACAGGTACATCAGAGACTGATAAAGACTTTACTAAAGAAAGCAATAAAGATGATTCAAGTACAACAACTTCAGAGAGTGATGGAGAAATGTCAAGTGAAAGTCAAGAATCAATCTCGTCATTAGATAGTGAGGACAATGAAGACGACATTGAGGATGAAAATCATCTTGACAAGAAATTGAAGAAAGTCAAAGATTCAAGCCATGTTACGTCATCAAATTCCTCAAGCAGCTCCAGATTCTCATCACATACATCATCTTCGCACTCGGCACCCAGGAAGAAAAGATCGAATTGCAACAACGCTTTCGCTGTGGTCATTTAGGACATACTGCGAAACATTGCAAAAGCAAGAAATTTTCTAAACCTAATCAAGATCTGGTTAAAAGTTTCTCTGATCAATTTGATAATCTGAAGAAATCTGTGAAATGCATAGTTAATTCAACTTGTTTTTGGAAAAGAAAAGAAAACACTCTTGCTCAAAATCATGATAGAACTAACGTAAAGCAAGTCTAGGTTCCAAAAACTAACTAACTTGTACATGTTTTTTTGATGTTCTTGTTGTACAACAGAATAAACGTCAAAAATGGCTTCGGATGCTCATGGAATATATTTGGCATGTTGACAGTGGATGCTCCAAGCATATGACCGGTTTAAAGGACCTACTTAAAAACTTTCGAGTTATCGATGGTGATTTCGTATCCTTTGCCGGAGACAAAAAAGGAGGGAAGATCGTCGGAGTGGGTGACGTCGTGTCTGAAGCAATTACTCTAGAGAATGTAAACTATGTTCCAGAGTTGTGTTACAATCTCATGAGCGTATCACAAGTCTGTGACAAAGGAATTTCAATGTTGTTCAATGACATGGAGTGCTTATTCCTCAAGCCCGAATACTCCATCCCTGCAGAAATGATCATGCTCAGAGCTCCCCATCAAAACAATACCTATGTGCTAAATATGAAAAATGCTAAATCAAATGAACAAATGACATGCCTTATTTCTAGAGCATCAGAATCAGAATCACTGCTTTGGCATAGGCGTTTGGGGCATGTGAACTTCAAAAATATAAATTAGCTTTCTAAATTAAATTTAGTAAGAGGTTTACCTATGAAAGATTTTCCTTTTTCTGAAAAATGCATCGCATGTGCCCAAGGAAAGCAACATAAAAAGCCTCATAAATCCAAAGCAGTGAATACGATATCTGCCCCACTGCAATTACTTCACATGGATCTTTTCAGCCCTATAAGTGTTAAAAGTTTAGCTAAAAGATCTTATTGTTTGGTAATTACATATGATTTTTTCACATCTTTCATGGGTATATTTCCTTGAAGCCAAAAGTGAGACAGCTTCCATTCTAAAAAGCTTCATCCCTATGATTGAAAACGTAATCAAGCTGAAGGTGAAATCTGTAAGAAGCGACAACGCGACAGAATTCAAAAATCATACGTTGTCTCCTTCTGTGAAAAAAAGGAATACGCCTTCAATACAGTGATACCAGAACTCCTCAGCAAAATGGGGTAGCGGAAGGAAAGAACAGAACACTCATTGAAGCTACTCGAACTCTGCTTGTAGACTCCAAGCTTCCCATAATCTTCTGGGCTGAAGCAGTCAACACAGTATGCTATGTTTTGAATCGAGTTCTCATTGTCAAACCTCATGGAAAGACAACTTATGAACTTCTTTTCAAAAGGAAGCCTCTGATAGATTTCTTTAGACCGTTTGGGTGTTCCTGTACACTTCTCAACATTGAAGATAATCTCATCAAGTTTGAAGCAGTCGGTGATGTGTGCTACTTCATGGGCTACTCATCTTCTTAAAAGGCATATCAAGTCTACAACAAACGAACCAAGATGGTGATTGAATCATATTACGTCGACTTTCAAGAAGGAAACTCCACTAACACTAGAAGCGCTCCAAACTGGTTGTATGACGTAGACATTGTATTCAACACTTTCGACATCGCTGAACCTGTCACTGAATTCGAACCTGCAGAATCAGCCCAATTAGAGCCATTGTTTGATCCTTCAGACATTGGTTTCACTCCTTTTATAACTCGTTTCACCCCAGTCTCTGCCTCTCCTACCCTTCCTGTTATCGAAGTAGATGGTGACACATCGGCTGAGAATGCATCTGCACATGATGATTCTTCACAGCAGATCGTGGATGAACCACCTAAAGAAGACGAAACTCCAATTATCTACGTCGACGAACATTTCTCTAATCTGCCTCAACAAGTAGAAACTCACACCAACACAGGATACAAGACAAATCGAAACCATCCAATTGAAAATGTCATCGGTTCTGTGGAAGATGGAGTTCGAACTCGTGGTCAAACACATACCATCGACACAGGACTGTATGCAGCTTTTCTCTCGCAGTCTGTCCCAAGAGACATCGAAGAAACCATTCAAGACTCTAGCTGGGTACAAGAAATGCAAGAAGAATTAGCTCAATTTCGGAAGCTTAAAGTCTAGGAACTCGTTGATTTACCAGATGGAAAGTATCCTATTGGTACCAAGTGGGTGTTTCGTAACAAAATGGACGATCGTGGTGTAGTTATCAAGAACAAGGCAAGATTGGTAGTTCAAGGTTTTCGGCAGGAGGAGGGGATTGACTATGAGGAAGTTTTTGCACTGGTTGCACGCTTAGAAGCTATCAGAATCTTCTTGGCCTATGCTTCATTCAAAAACTTTAAGGTGTTTCAGATGGATGTAACAAGTGCATTTCTATATGGGAAAGTGAAAGAAGAAGTCTATGTTTGTCAACCTCCAGGTTTTGAAGATCCTCACTTCCCTGCAAGATACTATAAGCTTGACAAAGCACTATATAGTCTTCATCAAGCTCCTCGAGCATGGTATGAGACTTCGTAAACATATCTTCTGGATTGTGGGTACTCAAGAGGCAAAATAGATATGAATCTTTTCACAAAAAGGATCAGAGATAATGTGATGCTGGTGCAGATCTACGTAGACGATATCATCTTTGGGTCAATTGATGAAGCCCTTTGCAGGGAGTTCGAGAAAGTTATGAAGGCAAAATTCGAGATGAGCATGATGGGAGAACTTACGTTTTTCTTGGGATTAGAAGTGAAGTAGAGGGAAGATGGCATCCTCATTCATCAGGCTAAGTACATCAGAGATATTCTCTCCAAGTACAACATGAATGATTGCAAATCTGCCAGCACACCCTTTGCTGCTCAGACGGAACTTACTTCTGTTCTTCAAGGAAAACCCGTGAACAAATCTTTCTATCGATCAATGATAGGCTCGTTGATGTATCTGACCGCAAGTAGGCCTGACATTATGTGGGCTATCTGTCTCTGTGCGCGATTTCAGAAGGATCTAAAAGAATCCCATGAAGCTGCTATCAAAAGAATTTTCCGCTATCTGAAAGGAACACCCAAGCTTGGTTTGTGGTACCCTAAAGATAGTAATTTTGATTTAATTGCTTATTCTGACAGTGATCATGCAGGTTGCAAAGTTGACAGAAAGTCTGTCTCAGAAGGCTGACAATTTTTAGAAAATCGTCTCATATCGTGGCATAGCAAGAAGCAGACAACAGTCTCCACATCTACTGCTCAAGCCGAATATACGGCAGCTTACAGTTGTTGTTCACAAGTTTTTGGATACAAAATCAGTTGTTGGATTACGGAATCAACGTTATGAAGACTCCCATATTCATCGACAACGAGGCGTGTCTAGGAATTGTGAAGAACCCTATCCACCACTCCAGAACAAAACACATCGAAATTCGCATTCATGCAATTAGAGATGCGTATGAGAAAGGATACATCAAGTGGTGCTGGTGGATACACTGCAGCAAAAAGCTGATATATTCACGAAAGCCTTCGACAAAACTCGCTTCAACCAGTTGGTAACCTGGTTGGAAATGGTCAATTTCCTTGAATGGAAATGATTAAAAAATGTTTTAATAATAATAATAATCTCATAAAATGTGCCCAACAAAAAGATTTTCTGCAAATTTAAAATTACTTTTCAAGCTCTGGATTCTCGAAAATAAAATTTTAAAGGGGAAGTCTTCTAGAAAATATCGTTAAAACAAGAATCCTTTGTTTGATACCTACATGAGGAATGATAGAAAAACTGCTTACACTTTGTTTGGTCTTAAAATAGAATCAGATTGAGGCCCCAAGCAACAACGTGTCAGTAGATTCAGCAATACCTTGAAGTAAGCTGCCAATAGGAGACAAAAGCTAATGATCACACAAGAATTCTCGATACCCACAATGTTGTGCAACTTGCGGGTAACAAGTTGCGGCATATGGCTTAATGGTCTTAAATCTTGCGTTGATAAATTGCCAAAGTCCGAGATTTTGGGTCTTTATATTGACTAATCATTCGGGGATATCATAGTTGATCTTCTGCTGCATCAAGATATATGCTGACCTAGACACAACTATGATATCTTTTCAAAAAGAGCCAATGCGGCCAAAACCCCACACAAATGAAGATCTCATGAGAGAATCATTCATGTGCTTAATTCGTACCATCTAAGGTATCTGTCATAGCCCTCGTTAGACTTTGGTCTCTTTGCTGTACGAAAGTACTGACCTGATCACCAATTGTTTAATGTTAAAATTTCAAGAACGAATGAAGTCAATATACTCACCTACTATGAGGAACCTTTGCGCATACCTTGATCGTGGGGGTATGTCCTGATGTGGGACTCACGGGCACCACATTCTGACAATCCAGCATGAGTGGGGGAACATCGAATTTCTTATCAATATTACCTCAACATGATAAAATGTTCTCTGAAAGCATGTTGAAAGAAAGGTGCATGGATTTAAAAGGACAAACATACTGATAGTTTTTCTTGTGCCTTGATTATTCAACATTTATATAGTTAATATTTTATCTCAAACTAACAAAGTGTTACCAGTATGATCTTCTGCAGGAAAGTCACAGGATCCGAATCAGTAAACGTAAGTGCTATGTGAAAAGGAAGCTTCCTTTCCCTAAAAATAATTTTCAGAAGACAAATTGCAAATCTCCATTTTTCTTAACCTTATTTTAAAATTTTGCATTATTTCTAACTAAAAAGGGGGGCACATTTTTCGAGAAAATTTAAAATTTTCGAGCGTATTTGTTTCTAATTTACTTAACTTTGAAGATATCTCACAAAATACCCAACGCGGCGTAATTATTGTTCCAGCGTATTTATTAAATACGCTGGAAGAGGTTTTTGTATATATATATATTTCAGATCTTTTTTTGTGTATAAACTTTTTCAAACTTGGTATTCTTCTTCATACAACCGAAAACCCACCTTCACAATAATTCAAACTTCATTAAGTGATCTGAACAGCTCTTTTTAAGATCGATCTCGGTATGATTTTGGTTTTCGAAGATTGATTACTTGTTGTTGAGTGTAATGAATCATCAATTTCAAACTCAGTCGTGTTATATATAGATATATTGATCTGGGTTCATCCGGTTTTCATGGGTTTATCAAGAACATTTTGAATCCAGCGTAATTATTATGAATGCAGCGTAGTTAGGTTGAATGTGGCGTATTTATCAAGAAACCAAATGTCTGCGGATTAAGTTTTGAACGCGAGTTCAAGCAACCGGTGTATTTGATAAATACGCCGGTCAACCAGCGTAGATAATCATCTTCGCTGGATGCTTTCTCAAGTCAAAACCTAAATACGCGACATAATTGCAGCGTAAATAATCCACTTTCGGCGTAATTGTCATTGAGTCTTAAGTATATAGTCGTGTGTGTCCTGCGTAAATGACATCATTGTCTAGCGTTTTTATTGGCGGATTTATATTTTCATTTTAATTTCTATTCTATTTTTATTTATTATATAAATATATATTATGCATAGATTAATATGTATATATTTTGTTTCTATTTTTTAATTTTTATTTTTAATTATATATTTATATATATTTATGTATATATATGTATTTATATATCTTTACTATCTAACTGTCGTGCCTTGCAACTGAAATCTAACTTGACTCTTTTTCATGTTTTAGAAATGGTGAAGGAAATTATTTGGGATAAAACACGAAAGCATAATCAGCCATGCAAGTTGGTCCCACCTTCAAGTGATTTTGAAGATGTGGCGGAATGGATAAACTCTAGCAGAATAAGCTATGCTGTTCAAGCCGATCCGATCAATACAACATTCACATTGAAGAGTTTTGGAAAACAACCAAGGTGTCATAGGTCAACGAAGTGAAAGGAATCACGGCTACAGTACGAAACAAGAAAGTCATCGTAACAGAGGACAATGTGCGTAGAGTCCTCAGCCTCGGAGACAACCACAGTGACTCGTTCAGTGTTAAGAAGGATGACATTCTTGACGGGTTTAAAGGTATGAGGTATGTTGGAGATTTTAGAGAGAAAAATGAGATCAAACGAAAAGGGCTTACAAAGGACTGGAGATTCATTCTTCACGTATTTTCTATGAGCTTAGCACAGGCGGATACGATGGTTTCAATTTAGAATGGTCGGCTGCTATGCTCAATCTCTGCACCAAACAACCATTCAATATCTCGGGTCTTATCTTCTACTGCATGGTTGACAACGCAAACGCCTCCACATGGGCCATGTACCCATGTTTTGTTCAGCTTCTCATCAATGACCAGCATCCGAATCTCTCACATGATAACGACTTGTACAAATTTCAGTTGCCGACAGGACACCAGATTACGGAACTAAAAACTAAAGAGTGGGTGTTGCTGCATCAATGGATGTATAGGGAAGAAAGATTTCTTCTTGTGAAAGCCGCCTATGAGAAATATAGAGAAGGTGTTAAAAGAAAGAGGCAGGGAGACGTTGAGGAAGAAGCAGATGAGGAAGAAGAAGAAACTGAGTAGTTAATCCGAAAGAACAAACGAAAGCAGCCTATAAAAGAAGGGGACTCGTCAAAGAAAAGAAAAGACACCCCTTCTCAAGAATGTTTGATGGAGAGCAGCTTTCGAGCCGGAGGTACAAGAGAACACCGAGAACACATTGAAAATCTCCGTGCCATTCACGAGGCAGAAGAAAGAGAGAAAAGAGAAGCAAAAAGAAAGAGGCGACAGATGACGGAATCTGAAACGCCAGTGACGGTCACGACCGAACAGGAACAATTAGATGCTTTTGTTGGCCAACTGATTATAGATCCAGAGGCTCCCAGCAGATCACCCCCTCAGAAGCGAAAGAAAACAGGGGAAGGACCGTCAAAAGAAGCTCAACCAAGGCAGATGCCTCAAAAGGTTCCTCGTAGACCACGCCCATTTCAGGAACTGTATGATAAACTGGAAAAAGATATTGGGAAAGGTCCAGCTCAAGAGATTTGTCTTTTGAAACATCAAGTGAGCAACACGAGCGCAATTCGTGAAAAGCTGAGGGAGCAGAGAAAGAAAAACAAGGAGCTCCATGCTTATGTCAAAGAACAAACACGATTTGTCTGATTTCAGCAGGATGGTATGGAAAAGATGTACAGAATGATCAGAGAGCTATGCACCAAGGTAGACATACAACCAATGTTCTCATCCACAGATATCTTTGATTATGAAAAGTTCAAGACTGAAGAAGAAAGGCAAAAGGCTGAGGAATGCAGAGAAGAAGAAAAAGCGTTTAGAATCTGCAGTAAATGTCAATGAATATGACGAAAGTGAAGAAGAAGAGGTGGATAGAGATGAGATGCCAGCTCGCTTTGTCGAATGGGGATTGGAAGAAGATATCCTTTATGAGACTGAAGATGGTGATTTAGTGACTCCAATGCATCCGGAGTGGTTCAGAAAAGAAAGAGAAAAACTTCCAGATTTCTATCAGGTGGTTATAGTTTAAAAGACTGAAGTTACCGACAAATAATAAGCTGGAAGTACTGTAATCTTAAAGGGATGTTTATTGTGAAGAGACTAGGTGGAGTTATTCAGTACTTCAAAACTAGAGCTGATATGAAAAGCCTTCCAAGATGGGATATACGGGAGCTGGGCAGACTAGACATGATAAACCCAACAAACAGTAGTATCGGAGCTGATTTTGAAAGACTAATTTTGAGAGAATGTAATCGTGGTTTTACCTTATTCAAGCCACAACGTCCACGAAGAAGATTATCGAAGACAACAAAAGATCCCATCACCGGAAAAGGAGTGGTCACATGGGTCATCGATCCTGCTAAGGTTGAAACCAGAGTCAAAATCCCACCAGAACAACCTGTTATGCTCACAAATTTCAAGAAATGGTTCTGCGACGGGAAAACGAGAGAAGCAGTGATCAGATTGGTTTCTAACGAAGATATTCGTATTTTAGACCCGATGGATGTCTTCATGTTCTGTCTATCCGACCTTAACATTCTTTATCGCCACAAGATCCACATTGGAGCTGGAAATGAATACAGAGAGGAAGGAATGTTGTTTCAAAGGGCGGTGGAGCGAGCTAGAGAAAGAAAGATAGAAATGATAGACATTGTGATCAGAATCGAGAAGCAGAAAGAAAAAAAGAAATAAAGAAAAAGGAAAAGGAAACACAAGTCATCGGCTCAACCGAAAGCTCCCTCACCATCTCAAGCCGCATCCAAGTCTCAAACTCCGGCTTCATCCACATATGAAGCCACTACGGAGATCCAACCAACCACAAGTGAAGCTTTTATTAATCCATCTTCGGAAGCAACAACTAAAGCAATAACTGCACAACCAACAGATCAGGCTGCGCCTCTGTCACAAGGAAAAGATCGAGAATCAGCCGCAGGCCCTGAAGCTCAGGAACAAGACTGAAGAATCTCAAGTACGCAACGGTCTAGGGGGATATTGTTTGGACGTTTTGAGACCGTTGATACTTGAGTTTAATAGTTTGAGCTGGTTTTGTAATAGTTAGTAAAACTAGAAGGGACAATAGTGTAATTTGTGAATCTTGTAACTGGCGGCGTATTTAAGTTCCCAGCGTATTTAATAAATACGCTGGGTAGTCAGTGGCTATATATATGCATATCAATGAAAACCCTAGTCCAAGGTTCTTGGACAGATTTTTGGTGATTGCTCTTGTGTTGCGCTTGTTGTTCTTGTGCTTAATCCGAACATCCAGGTGTTTTTAGTGATTATATCTTTTGGGGTTCCATATACAACACTTGTTGTTTGATCCATGCAAGAATCTTCATCTTCAGTCTTTGGTTTTCTTAACTTTTACACATTCAAGCAACTAATCTATAGTTGTTTGGGTGATAACAATCAACCATTGTGATTCGAATCTGATTTGGAATTCACAAAGCACGTTATTAGACGGATCCAAACTTTTAGAAATTAACCGCCACATAGAGAAAGATGATGATACATTAGCTATTGATGTCGGCTCTTTAAAATTCTAAATCTTTGTTTCCTAATCAATGTATAACCCTAAAAACCTATAAAAAAGCTAGTATCATAACTAAAAAACGTGCATAACAAAACGAAGCAAGAAGTCTATTGATCCAATTCATTCTTACTGTCCATGCTTTTATCACGAATGAAAGAAATGCGGCCATAAATAAAATGAAACTAAATCAAGAAGCAAGTGGATTCACTTGTCTTCTATAACTATTCTTGTTTTTCATATTCTCGTGATGTTTTCATAACATAATTGTGAATCCTTTTTTCCCATTCTTCATGAACAAAACACAGCTGCTGCATACACTCATTCAATGTTGCTTCCACACATCAGAATATCTACATCCTTCATTCAACACACTTCACAATAGCACCCAAACAATAAAGTCACCATGGTTTAACATATGAGTACTCAACATTACTATCAAAATTTACATCCAAAATCATGCAGCCACTATTTTACATATTTAGCTACGTGCACAATTGGTTTCGTTTTACGAATATATTGATTAAACATGAAATAGTACAACACAAATCTAAAAATAATAGACGAAATTCATGAAATAGAAGCAAACCTCGAATGAAGACAAAGTTTCAACAACTTTTACTTCTTTCACGAAGACAACGCTAACGACGAACACCACCGACACTGACGACCAACCCTACGAACGACAGGATTCGCTTGTTGGGGCCGAAATCGGCTACTTGGAACCCCGCCAGAGAAGTTGGTTAGCTGGAATCTTAGTTTTAGCAGTTGTCACCGCCAATCTCCCCTGTATCACCACCCAAAGGTGTGGCTATTGACCACCGCGAACCACCATCACAATTGTGTCAAAAAAACAGCAAACCTGTTTTAACAAACAAAAACATAAGATACACAAATAATAACAGCATAAAAATCCAAACATACCAGGCATAATCCAGGTTAAGAAGAACATCAATTGAGCAGCACTTTTGAGAAGAGCACCAGCAAACCTAATCGAAAAAACAAAGTTAAGATCAAATAAAACATTATGAAAGAAATCAAATCAAGAATTCAAGCTCAAAGGAATACGAACCAGAAAAGAAACATACATGTAATCAAATTTTGATGAACAAATGGCTTATAAGAAGGGATAATTACACATCACTATACACGCAGCACGCTCTGGACCTGAAGCAGCTGCAGTGGTGGCTGACGGTGCTGCCGGTACAGCAGTGGAGAGGTGGGGTGGATACGCACGTCTCTCTCTTTTCAAAATGGGAAGACGGAAGAAAAGTGGCGTCTATTGGAATTCTGATGGATAGAGGCCAAAGAACCACTACTAGGAGCAACATGAAACTACCAACTTGCCATAGATGGCAGGGAACTTGAGAAGGTTGGGATTAGATATCCGCCTGGGAAGGCTGGGAGCGTGCAATCACATTTGGAAAAATATGTTTAACCCTTTAGACAAAAAAAAACTCAAACAACATGAAAAAGGAAGAATCATATAACAAGGTACTTCTATCACACCCACTCACTCTATATGCCATTGAAATACAAACACATCATATAACCCCAAGAAACGCCAAACCACATGCACCCACCACCTCTCTAATGCGATAGAGATGCTTCGCCAAGACTCACGCTAATATAACCCCAAATCAAGTCTTTTTTTCTTTGATAAACTAAAGCCGGCTTCGATTAGGATCAACGAGAATGATGATATAGAGAAATAAAGGTTCATACCGGTTACAAACCAAACCCACCCCAAATCTGCGTTTACATATAAGCTTCATGTCGGATTACTGAAATTAAATTCAGAATACGCCAATTAAATCTAAATAACAAAACAAATGCATAGTTTGAAACCTAAGATTTGGGATGAAAGGGAAACAAAACAGTAGACGGAAACCCTAAAATCTTCAAGTGTATTACAATTGAAAAGAGAAAACTAACATAATCAACAATCAGATTCAAGTTGCTTGGGAGAAATCCACAAAAACACGTAGAACCTAGCGATGGTTGGATGAACGGCGCCGAGATACAAAAAGAAACAAATGATTACTGATAAAACCCACATTGGATTGGTAGACGAATTCAAACCTCGGAGACGAAGATGACAATCCGATTCAAGAAGATTGGAGCCAGGGAGCGTTTGAGGAAGATGAAAACCCTAGATATGGTCGTGCGGGAAAAAAACTTAAAATTAGTAAAACGGGTTCTTCACACTAGATGCTCCAAATAGATTTTTAGTGTTTTAGGCGGGGAAAAACTTTAAATGAGGCATAGATGAATGATAGGTATATGGACTTTATTAGGCTGGATAGATAATTTTAGGTAATCTAATAATTTATTCATGACTCATTTAATTTTCATCAGACAATAAGTTTTTATTAAGAGTTTGATCTATTACACATACCTGGTTCGGGTCATAGCATTGACCCGTTTTAATACCTTACAGTATTAATTGCTAATTAATAGCAATGCAAGCCATATATCCTTCCTGTGGGCACAAAACTCGACAAGCGATCATTAGTTATTAATGTCAAATGATGATAACATCATCATTTGACCCATTTAGCCTAAATGACCATTTTAATATTGTGAGGTGGTAATTATTTGACATCTCACTCATTTAGCCCGTTTCGGCTTGCACCATATGATCATATTACTTAAAAGTCGTTTCTTAATTCATTTAACCCATTATGGCTTACGCCATAGAGTATCTTTTTCGAAAACTCATTATTTACCCGTCAACTCGTGACCAGATTACTATTTTACCCTTTTTACCCATTATGGATTACACCATAAGGTAACTTTTTCAAAACTCCTTATTTATTCGTCATCACATGACTAAATTGCCGTTTACCCTTTTACCATCATATATGGTTTCTAACCATTTTCACTTGTTCCGACCCATTTCGATCCGTGTAGGAACGTCATATTTCTAAGACTTTTTCAAATACTAGTTCCCCCGTATTCTTAACAATACATAAGTAGTTGTTCTACTAGAAGGGTGTAAGCTATACTTACCTTGCATCAGATTATGCTTTTTCGCGTACTTGATCCGTTTGACCTTCTTCTTTCCAAGCTTCCACCTAGCTTGTCAAGCGTCAAACTATCATTTATCATTCGCAAGATGGTTAGATTAGTCATTATTTATCACGATTATCCCACCTTACTCATTTTATATCAAAATTACTATTTCATTTTGTTATGGGTCACTTTGACTTCTAAAAGTCAACTGCCTACTATCATATGTAATTACACGAAGTACAAGTATTGTATGCTCATATTCCTACCAATTAGAAATGGGTTCATCTTTCATGTCAAACCCATTTCATAACATGTATGGACACTTAATCAACCTATAAAATTATTCAAGTATTTTATTAATACAATATAGTAAAATTTTGACACGCAACTTGTCAAAAATCTCAAATACATGATTCTTTCATGCTTTTCAACAAACCATGTTCACTTAGGCATCACATCAAACACCTTGTGTGCAACATTTTCATACTAACTTGTTAAGTTTAGTAATCAATAATTAACCATGTATACATATTCCATAACATCAAAATGGATGATATACTCAGTTAGCCTCTGAAACTCAAAGTATCAAACATCATATACATCATCCTCATCATCATAATTCATGTACTCTACATACCTACAAAACCCACTTATATATGCATTATATTTCATTCAAACACTCACAATTTAGCATTTGATTCACAATCTTTCACTTAGGGTTTGTTCCTAAGTTCATTCACATCAAATAACTTCCATAAATTCCCAAAATTTATGCAAGAATAGAAGTTAGTGGATTTCATAAATTTTCATAGTATTATCAAATCTCAATATTTAACATACCTTATGATCCCCTAGTCTAGGTGATCAATAATCTACATTCATGCAGGAATTTGAGGCTCGATTCCTCCTTCAATTGATGATCTTAAGATAAACAAGGGTTTGCTCCTTGTTCTCCAGCCGTAGTCGTGTGTGTTGTGTGTTTTATTACTTATTAAACCTAAACTTTAGGTTTTTTTCCCTTTTGCCCCTCAAGTTTGAGGTTTTTTTAAAAGAGATTATTACTTGGGTTTAATTAAGGTCTTAACTATATTTACCAACTAGTTTAGATATCTCTACTTACAAGCTTGATAAATATTTGATTATTAAATATTAACTAAGTCGGGGTGTTACACTACAACCCGACTTAGATCTTGTCCTGACAGTCTCGGGCCTTTTACAAACCTTATTCTAAAAAGGCATTTATGATAATCTTTGGCCTTTTACAAACCTTATTCTAAAAAGGCATTTATTTATATTTTATTTAGCATTAGGTTTATTTAATTAAATCCTAATGTTTACCGGTTAGCTTTTACCACTAACGGTATTTTACCCGTTCTTTGATATTAACGTGATTCAATTACCAAACCTGTTTTTGGGGTGCTACAGTATTTTTTATAAACTCAATTTAAAAAGTCAGATTACAAATTATTTAGTTTTAAAACTATTTTTAGGCGGTAAGGGCAATTTTGGCATTTTTAGGAATATTATATAGACCTTAAATAAAACCTATCAAATGATATGATCAAATGGTATAACCTTAGAGGGTTATTCCTACAATAATATAGTCACATAACAACCCTTAATCATGCTCTAAACTTGACTAAGTGGGTCAGAATCGAAAGTCAAAGCAGAAGTCAAATTGTTTGATTTTCGGTTGCGAAACTAGCTCTAAGCAGGAAATGACGAGTTGGACATGATCAAACATGTTCTAATATGTTATGTAAATTGTTATAATGCCAAAGATCAAGGTTTCGATATTCAGAAATCCATTTAGCATAATTTACAAAAATTTGCGTTTTGGCTTTTATTAAATAAAATGTTGACTCGTAATTTCACCTACTTAACGTGATCTACAGAGGGTGCCATCATATGGGATTAACACCTTCCTTATTACGATCATGTAGCCATGTTCGATTCGAACTTTGGCTTAACCAAAATGGTCATAACCGAAAGTCAAAGCAAAAATCAATTTGCTTGACTTTCGGCTAATAAGTAGCCTATGAATAAAAAAGAACTAAGTTAGAACAATTACAAGTGTTCAAGGGAGTGTTAAAACTCCAAAAAGGAAGCTTTTATAGATCAGAAGCACTCCAATACATTAGAGAATAAGAAATGTGAAGGTGCAAGTCTTGAATGAGTGAAATATGGGGCTTTTTATAGTTGAACAAGGATCACAAGGTGATGCCAAGTGTCCCCGAAGCTTTGAGATACAGAGGAGTGTCCTAGCAGTTGTCCAAAGGTGGTTCAAGGTAGCAAAACTGCGAGAGAGGTGGTAGAAACTACATGCTGCAGCTGCTAACAATTCTATATGCCAACAATGCTCTTGCGGACCGCAAAAGGTAAGGCCTTGCGGTCCGTAAGGGCTTTTGGCGCCCAACGTTTTCAAATGCCTTTCGGTCCGTCAGAAGCCCAATTTTGGCATTTTACATATTTGATCCCTCAACTTTCCATCTTCCATATTTTGTACAATTTAGTCCCTCTTGTCCAACATATCAAGAATATTTGAGAGTTTATCGGACACGTGTTGCCATATTATTTGATATAAATTTTCTGAGGTGTCATGGTACAAGTTCCTATACTTGTTGTCCCTTGAACTAAAGAAGTTCTTCTTGCATGGCTTCTACCCAACTATTTTCTTTTAATGCCTCTCGATATTTGACATGTTAGATTAAAGATAGAAAGCCTGCAAATAGGTAGACACTTGAGGTTTGGCTTCTTGTGAGCACTCATGTGTTAATGTCTCCTATAACTTGTTTTTGTGGATGAGATTTGTGAAAGATAGTGTTTCCAGTGTAAGGAATGATGGAACTTTGTGGTGAGGGGCAAAGTTGGGAATTTTCTATCTAAACCTCTGTTACCATTATGGTATGGTCAACAATGGTTTGAAATGATGGTGAGTTATTGGATGAAGTGGATAGATTAGTGGTTTGACCACATGCAACATCAGAGGTTTAGGGTTGAACTTTGGTCAACAGTGGTTCCAATTTTCATGGACTGACTGTTGTTTTGTGCAAATTAGCTTTGCGGATCAGAAGGAACTTTGTATTGGGATGGCATCTCAATGTCAAATTTATAATCCTACTAACTGCCTTTTGTTTACATGTATCAACTTCAACCGTTGCAGTTACTTCTTCAAAATTGAATTTATCAAAATCAAAAAGTTCTACTGGATTTTTAGGGATTTTCAAGGATGATAATTCATTAAACATTACATTTAATGTTTCTTCTATAGTCATGGTCCTTGTGTTGAACACTTTATAGGACTTGGTTGTAGAAGAATATCTCAAGAAATATCCACAATCCACTATGGCTGCAAACTTTGAAATTGAATCTTTGAGATTCAAGATAAAGCATGGGCAACCAAAGATTTAAAAAAAAAGATATGAATGGTTGTTTTATTTTGAACAAAATCTCATATACAGTCTTTTGATGCCTAGGATTTATTAAGACCCTGTTTTGTACATAACATGTAGTATTCACAGCCTCTGCTCAAAAGGACAATAGAAGACTAGAATCTGCAAGAATAGTTCTTGCAGCCTCAATAAGGGTACTGTTTTTTCTTTTCAACAACCCATTTTGTTCAGGTGTTCTGGAAATACTGAATTGTCTCAGTGGATATGCAGGATTCATCAACCTCTCGGTTTCTGAATTCTATCCCATTATCACTTCTGATGGACTTTACAAGAAGATCATAATGTTTTTCTATCTTTATGATAAATTCTTTTAAGAGTCGTGCAATCTCATCTTTTGTGTGTAAGAAATATGTCCATGTAAACCTAGAAAAATCATCAACTATCACTAATAAATATTGCTTTTTCTTCAAGCTCATGATTTTTACTGTGCCAAAAAACCATGTGCGACAGTTGTAAACAGTTGGTTGTTTTGGACTCTTCAATGGGTTTGTGTGAAATCTTGTGTTGTTTCCTTTTAGACAGGAGACACGGTGTTCATCACACTTGAATTGTTTGGTTGGCAAACCTCTGACAAGTTTTTCCTTTGTCAGAGTGTTAATTGTTTTTAAATTAACATGTCCCAACCTTCTATGCATAAACTTTGTTTCTTTTGTTGAGGCAATAGAGAATAGGCAAACATTGGATTTTGGATTTTCTTTGGACATGTCCACTATATAAACATTACTACTCCTATGAGCAACAAGTTGTGCAGTGCTTTTCGACTATGATTTTATCAATCTTTTTGACAACCTCAGGTCCAACAATTTTACAAGTTGTCTTTGTAAAAAATGAGCCATAGCCTCTGTCACTCATTTGTGAAACACGAAGTAAATTAAATTTTAATTGTCTATCAGATTGACATTTTCAAACTTTAGCTTTCCAGCTTGGACAATCCCTCACCCGATCACCTTTCCTTTAGCATTATTACCAAAGTAAATTTCATCACCTCCATGAGAGTGGAATTTTGTTAGTAGAGCTTTGCATCCAGTTATATGTCTGGACCATCCATTGTCTACATACCATAGGCTATCAAGGCATATAGTTACTCCCATTTTAGAGGCCATGAATGCACACTCGCACTTATGTTCATCTTCAGTTGTATTCCAAGGATCACTGTTTTTTACAACATTATCATTACCCTTTTCATAAATTGTTGTTCGTATAGGGTTGGATATACTCTCTACATTTTTCCAGTTAAGAGTTTCCTGATTGTTTTTAACAGTTTCCTCGGATTACTGAATTTCTCTTTCAACTCCTTCCATAATTCTCTAGCACTATTACAGTGTAATAGTTCTACATAGATCTCAGCTGATAGTGCCTTTGCAATTATGACGAGCGCTTTGGAATCTATCTTAAACTTTTTGAAATATAGCACAGAGTAATCTTCCGGTTTCTTTTGGCTCGTAAACATCCGGATTTTTGACACAAGGGGTCATTGGAATATGTGGTCCATACAAAATAGACTTCCAACATCTTGAGTTTTGTTGAGCTAAATAGTGTACCATTAGATGTTTCCAGA
This sequence comes from Scalesia atractyloides, assembly GCA_947069175.1. NCBI lineage: Eukaryota > Viridiplantae > Streptophyta > Magnoliopsida > Asterales > Asteraceae > Scalesia > Scalesia atractyloides. The sequence goes on along the minus strand of CAMTDV010000008.1, from coordinate 36,624,333 downwards.
TATTGTAATTTGATTTGTGAAGCATCGGTGGTATCTATCACAACTTGCGATAAGGGAATCATAGTTATTGACTGACATTCTCTTTTGAACTATTTAGAAGAAAAACAAAGTATGTGAAAGAACTTTTTAAGTTCTACACTTTTCTACTTTGAGCTATGAATACTATAAGTATTCGATCTCTGTTGAGCTGATCTTTAATTGTTAAATTGATTGAAAATCGAGTTTAATATGACCAAGCTCTGATACCAATTGATAAAATCTGAGTTTGATATTTGCAAACTAACATTGATTATTACAATACAATTCACAAATAGAGAAATATTATTATAAACTAATTTCAATTGATTCAAAAGATTCAAAAGTTTTACAGAAATGATTCTACAATCTCCCCCTCAGCCGATCACTCACTAGAACTATTCATACAAAAGAGAATGTGTGAAGTGATGTAATAGATCTCTAACATGTGATATCTATTTATAAGAAGTACTAAAGCTCTATTCGTGATATGCTGACATCACCCTGATAGTGACATCTAACATTCCTAACAGAAAAGATTCCACAGATGTTGCAAACATCTGTGCAAATCATATCATCTGTTTAAGCTAGTCTTAACACTGATAAGAAAAGTACTGTTACATTCGGAAACTACTAATGGAGCGAGCCTCTGTTGTAGTGTTCCAAACATCTGTTTGGTCTTCTTCATCAAACCTTTGACATCAAGCAGTGCTTTGGTCTTCAACAGTCTTTAGCTCTCAACAGATGTTGTTTCTTTTTGAACAACGGTTGCAAGTCTTAATAAGATGTTTGCTTTGTTCTTGAATATATGTACTGAATAGGTGTTCAAGAATCAATATCTTTGGGGAAAGACTTGTTCTATCAACTATTTATTTCTTGATCCTTGAGTCATGTTTTGGCTTTTGAATATCATTTGTTCCTTTGTAGGTCCAACAAGCTTTAAGACGATTATCCGTATTTTCGGGATCAATCATTAAACCCACAACAATTGAAATAGGTATTATGGAAATCCGTCAACATAACACCTGCCCGTTGTTGGGGTTAAAATTTTAAGTAAAAATCACGCATAAAGGATCTTAGCCCACCAACCATTATGAAGCACTTAATTGTTGCATATACAAGAGTAATGGAGATGAAGTTGTATCAAGTCCTCAATGCTTAGATTATGCCACCACATTGAGGTAAGAATTCTCAAATCCAAAGTCTTGAACCATAACCTCTAACCCTCTTCCAAGTGACTAACACGTTATTAACTACACATACATAGAAAACATGAATGGCTGACTCAACAAACACATGGTTAATGATATTTTTTAAGAATTTGATTAAGTTCACTTTCAATATAGCGATTACTTGCTTAAAGTCAGTAATACACACCTTAATGTAACACCTCGTAAAATCGTGTCCAATAGTATAGTGACACGTGTTGTATTTTTAATTTAGTCTATTAAACACTAATAGGGACTAAAGGTGTCGACATGCTCAAACTGAGCCTCTGAGTGACTGTCTGATGTCAACATGCATAAACGTAAGCCTCTGAGTGACTGATATGTCAACATGCTTAAACAATAGCCTCTGAGTGACTAATATGTCAACATGCTTAATCATTTAGCCTTTGAGTGACTGATGTCAACATGCTTAAACTTGGCCTCTCAGTGACTGATATGCCAACATGCCCAGCCTCTGAGTGACATCAGAGTCAACATGCTTATAGTGGGCCCCTGAGTGATCCTTTACGAAGTCCTAACTCTCATATGTCCCTTTTGTTGGACGAGAGGAATTAAATCCGTAAATATGTGAAAGTTGGATAATGGAGGGGTTAAAAGTGTCAACATGTTAATTTATATCTCTAAGTGACCTTTTAACGAACCGAGAGCTCGACAATGTCCGGGCATACTCCCGGGTATGCCAAATATTGGTTGCAGAGGGCTAAATATGGTAAAAAAGTGTTTTAGAAGGTTTTATAAGCTAAGGGGCTAAAAGTGTCAAACTTTGAAACTGGCTATGGGCGCTCGCGGGGCGCGAGAGGCAAGGCCTGTGCCTCTGCCAGGGTGCGAGATGTCTGTCTCTGCAAAAAATTTGCTTGGCCTCCACACAAATTGCCAAAAACCAATGTATTCGAAACTATGGATCCCAAACAGCTATGCCATGTTTTAGGACACTTGTAAGCTTCCTCTTACACCCTTAACACCTCCTTCAAGCTCTCCAACTATAAATAGGTGCCAAGGTACCATTTGAACTTGCACCTTTCTCATTCACAACTCTATCTCCCTCCTCTGGAAGTTCCTAACTGAAAGGAGCATCCAACTTAGTTCTATTGCATCCTAGGAACCACTTGTAAGTGTTCCTTCCTCTTGCATTTTCGTTTATAGCCTTTTATAGCCAAAAGTCAAGTGTTTTACGGAAAATTCATTGACTTTCAGTTAAGACCATTATGGTCTAGCCATTGTTCGTAACGAACATGGCTAGTGATCGTAATAAGGTAGGTGTTAGTCCCTATAAAGGGCACTTCCTGAAGATCACGTTTGCTAGACCAATTGACGGATCAAAGTTATTATATTAAAAAGTCAAACATGTCATTTTTAGGAAATGTTATAATTTGATATTATATGTTATGAAACCTGTTTTGACACTTCAACAAGTTGGTAATAATTATTAGAACATGTAAGAACATGTTCGGCTCGTCAATTTCAGTTCTAGGGTCGGTTCGCAACCGAAAGTCGCAAAGTTTGACTTCTGCTTTGACTTTCGATTCGGCCCGATTTAGATTAGTTGACGTAACACCCTATAAAATCGTGTCCAATAGTATAGTGACACGTGTTGTATTTTTAAATATAGTCTATTAAAAGACCAATAAGGACTAAAGGCGTCAACATGCTCAAACTGAGCCTCTGAGTGACGGTTCGATGTCAACATGCATAAATAATAGCCTCTAAGTGACTGATGTGTCAACATGCTTAAAACTTGGCCTCTGAGTGACTGATATGTCAACATGCCTAGCCTATGAGTGACACTGGAGTCAACATGCTTATAACAAGCCTCTGAGTGATCCTTACTAAGTCCTAACTCTCATACGTACAATTTGTTGGACGTGAGGGTTCAATTTTGTAAATATGTGAAAGTTGGATGATGGAGGGATTAAAAGTATCAACATGTTAATTTATACCTCTGAGTAACCTTTTAACAAACCGAGAGCTCGACAATGTCCGGGCATAATCCCGGGTATGCCAAGTATTGGCTAGAGAGGGCTAAAAGTGCCAAAAAGGTGTTTTAAAAGGTTTTTAGAAGCTTTATAAAGTTAAGGGGGTTAAAGTGTCAATTTTTGAAACTAGCCAAAGGCGGTCGCGGGCCGCGAGAGACCTGGCATGGGTCTCTCGCAGGGCGCGAGAGACGCTCTGCTGTAGAAAGTTTTCTTGGCTTCCAAACAAAAATGCCAAAAACCATTAAATCGAAACCATGGCTTCCCAAACTGCTATGCCACGTTTGGGAAACTTTTAAGCTCCCTCTTACACCCCTAAACACCTGGCATCACCTCCTTTGAGTTCTCTAACTATAAATAGGTGCTTATGTTCACCATTCCAACTTGCACCTTTCTCATTTATTCACTCTTCTCCCTCATCTGGAAGTTCCTAGCTGAAATGAGCATCCAACTTAGTTCTTTTGCACCATAGGAATCACTGGTAAGTGTTCCTTCTTTGTGCATTTTCGTTTATAGGCTTTTATAGCCATAAGTCAAGCGTTTTACGGAAAAAGCTTTGACTTTCGGTTAAGACCATTATGGTCTAGCCATTGTTCAAAATGAACATGGATAAGTGATCGATATAAGGTAGGCGTTAGTCCCTATAAAGGGCACCTCTGGTCTAGCCATTATGGTCTAGCCATTGCTAGACCATGTTGATCACGTTTGCTAGACCAATTGACGGGTCAAAGTTATGATATTAAAAAGTCAAACAGGCCATTTTTTAGAAAAATCATAAATTGATCTTATATATGTTATAAAACCTGTTTTAACACTTAAACAAGTTGGTAATAATTATTAGAACATGTGAGAACATGTTCGGCTCGTCAATTTCAGTTCTAGGGTCGGTTCGCAACCGAAAGTCATGAAGTTTAACTTCTGCTTTGACTTTCGATTCTGACTCGATTTAGATTAGTTACCTACTGATCATAATATAATGTAGCATAACCCTCTGAGGTTATATTACATGATCATAATCAGAATCTAAGTTTATGCGCAAGTTCCATAATTATGACATTTTGACCAAAATGCCCTTTTTGCATAAAAAAGGTTTTAAATAGTACTGAACTTGAAAATGATCTACTAATGTTATATTATAAGTAGGATCAATTGGGATGTTAAACCAAGTTATAAACTGAGTTTTCAAGCAAGTCCTTAACCTATGTCGATAAATGACGATTTTAGCCATTGTGGCTCATAAAATAGTTTTAATCAAATCTTTTTAAGGTAAATCTTTTACCTACTAATACGTTTATATTAAATAACATATCTAAGACATTTTAATCTGGCCTAAACATCAGTTTTTGTGAAAATCGCATAAAGACGACATTTTAAAACATAAGCGCCGTTTAGGCGCATAGTATGGTTTTAAACCATATTAATTAACCAAGACTTGTTACCTACTGATTTTAAAACTTAATTTAAACATATTTACAGTAGGTACATGTTATAAACTCAGAATCCCAAATAATTTATAAACTTTGTGTAAAATGACCAAAATGCCCCTTGGGTGCATAGTTTGGTCATAAAAGATAATTTACACATATAATTGACATCCTACTGATATTATATCATAAATAAATTATTTTTCTAGAATACTTATGATTTTAAAATTAAAATATATTCAAGTTCCTTTTATACGGTATATAATTACCGAATTGCCCTTATAAGGCATAATTTCATTTTAAAACCTTAACAGGCATACAAGTTGACATCCTACTGTTATCTTAACTTATTTAAAATATAATGGCATATAGAACTTGTCCATGACTTATCCGGTTACCCATTATCGCTTATAAACGTATGGTTGATTATACGTAACTAGTTTACGGAATTTAACCAAAATAGGTTTAACCTTGTCATTTAAATTTCAAAATCCAGAATGTTAATTGTTTACCCATATTGTACAAGTCAAAGTACTTGTCGGGTTTAAACTACATTCTATCCGATCATCGTTTAATCAAGTGTTATACGTATTGATCATGTACACTACTCGGTCTAAGTCTATGACTTCAAATAAAGACCGTTAGTATTGATTGGTTAGCTTATGCCATAATCTAGACTAGAGCCTTACCGGTAAATGCTATCTGCAATTAAGTACTTTTGTATACGGCTGAGTTATTGAAATTAAAAGAAGACTAGCTCAGGTAAATACTCTCGACTTATTTTCCCTCTACGGCTTGGGATACGGTAAACTATTACCGCTGGTGAGAAATGTGATCAATCGATTGCCGGATTGTGGCTAGTAAATCCGCATATTCTGTTTTAATCAGTTTTGTTTGATAACTTAAACATCGGGGGTTAAATTACCGTGTCCTGGATATCCTAAGCTCATTAGATTAGTTAATGGCCACGACCTTAGCGCGGGGTATAGGCATACACCTGACAGACGCTCAAATGCAAATTTACCCAAGACGTTGGGGATAACTCCTCCGTGAGTTCTAAGTGGTGTGTATTTAATCAAGTCTCGGTCTCTGTACTGGGCCCTGTATGTTTGGACAAACACGTAAATCTGTTAACAAGGTTACGAAGTAACTTTCCCAAGTTATAAAAAGATTTGTGTCTTGTGCACTTAAATCTAAATTCTAAATGTCTTCAAAATGAGCCAGTCGGGTGTATTTACTAGCGAAAGCTGACGTATCGTCCAAAGACTAAACTGCAGGTACAATAGGAAATAGGCCGGAAGCTGCTCGGTAGTGAATAAGAGGATCCTGCAAATCCTTAGATCTGCCCTAAAGTCTGTTTTATATTCTTTCTTGTACATTTTTACGATCCGCCTGTGGATCTTCTATTACGAGCCTGTATATTATTTTATTTCGAACATTTGGTTTATAATAGTAATTTAACTCCAAGACTTCCGTTGTGCCGTGTTTAATGAACTATGATGTTATCAACTGATGTCACGATACTCCCCACCCAGGCCCACCGGTGTATGGATTTGGGTTGGAAATCCGGGGTGTGACGGGTTAGTATCAGAGCCAACGTATGAGAGAATTAAACACTACCCTTTTGTGTTTAATCTCAAACTTACACGAGCACATTCCTTGGACTTCCGAGTCTAGGCATTGCCTAGGATTTACTCATTTCATTATTAAGTTATTAATATTGTTTTTAAATTGATTTTTTAACAGGAAAATGCCGTCACGTGTGAGAGGACAAAGTGGAAGAGGAAAAGGTTCAATGAGAGGAGGACCATCGGGACGCATCCCTCCTCAACCTCACAACTCAGATGCCTACCAAGAATCAGGAGATTCGTCACCTTGGCAACCAGCGGGACATTCTCATAGACACTCGCCCTCACATTCCCAAAATTCTTACCACTCTCACCACTCCTATCATTCACATCATTCTCACCAATCCCATTATTTCTATCATGAAGAATTTAACTCTAACCATTACTTTAACACTCCTCCAGCCGATCAAAATAAGTTGGACCAGCCAAACCCTATGGACGAGGACTCCGACTCGGAGATGCCACCGTCAGGATCGAATACGCATCCTATAGAAATTTCGATCGATTCGAACTCTTACGCCGGATCGCCTTACCAAGGTCCTAATGAATGGGACCAATCTTGGAATCAATTCACCTTCGCCCACACTCCTTCTCATCACTCTCAACCACCCCCAATACAAGAAGATGTCCACATGGAACTGGTGGACCAACCTCAACCACCACCTGAACCACCAAGGAGGAAGCGTGGAGCACATATGTCGGTACGTGCAGGACAAAGGTCGGGATCGCTGCCACCTTTGCCCAATTCCTACCCCACAATTCAAAAGGACCTACAAATGGGTGGACCCTCTAATTTTTCACCTATAGTGGAACCAACACCAACACCTGTTGTTCAACCACCACCATCGGGTTATACTAACCCAATCCCCACATATCCAGACACGTCTGGATATGATCCTTTTAACCCGTCTACACTAGTAGACTTTACCCGTCTCTTTTCCCACCTGCTTATCCACCGACTGGATATCACCTTATGGGTACCAGTATCCGGTTATGCCACAACCACAACCCCAACCTCCGCCGCCACTAGAGGCCATTAATGAGGCCTTGGAACGAATGAAAGAAATGCAACAGCAGGCGGAGAAAACAGAGAAGAAGACAAACAAGTTCTTCAAGAAACTCTCCAAGTTGGTCAAAGGAAAGAAGGACAAGCGAAGTCTCTTCTAATTATATGTTGTCCCTGCGAGGACATTGTTATTTCTTTAGTCCCTGCGTGTACATTTTTATTCCTTTAAGTCCTTGCATGGACAAGTTTATTTCATTTTTGTAGTATTGTAATTTCTAAATTGGAATTTAATGGAGTACTTTCAGAATTATGTATATATATGTATTCATCCTCTTCAAACGAGCGTCTCGATTTTACTCAAAATTTATGCTCTGCGATATACTTCCAAAAAGATCTTAATGGTTTTGATTTGCCAAGTGGCACAGACCACACATTTGGCCAAATTATAAATGATAGTTAAGTACGAAGGGGTCTTCTATCAGGATAGTTAAGGAAAGTTATCCTTCTATCCAGAGGTGGTGGACTTAAGTTCAAGCCTCCAAGTCGTTAAGGTCAGTGCGACTGGGACTATTAATCAACCATTAAGGTACTCTTATGTTAACATTCTAGAATGTTAATACTCTTGGTTGTGTGACTTGAGGAATCACACTAGCCTTCAAGGTAAAGGACTATGTCCAGACCTTATATAGCCTATGTGATCAAAATTGATCCCGGCTAATATCGTCAGTGCGATGATAATAAACATCCATTAGTGATGTATTGCCCTTGGGGCTATGATTAAACATCTGTTAGTGAGGTATTGCCCTTGGGGCTATGATTAAACATCCATTAGTGATGTATTGCCCTTGGGGCTATGATTAAACATCCATTAGTGATGTATTGCCCTTAGGGCTATGATTCAAACATCCATTAGTGATGTAGTGCCTATGTGCCATATCTTATGTCCATTAGTGAGAGGCTTACGTGTCATATTTTATGTCCATTAGTGACAGACCTATGTGCCATATTTTATGTCCGTTAGTGACAGGCCTATGTGCCATATTTTATGTCCTTCATGACAAGCTTAAAAGCTAAATAAAATTTGTCAAATTATGACAATGACAGTTGTGACAATACGATCCACTGTGCAATAATATATGGACTATGTCCAAATTGTAATTTGCCTTTGATGATCCTGTTAAGACCTAGGCAAATATAGTTATGATAAGCCTAAGAGTTGTGATGTTATTCACACTAAAATAGGCAAAGGATTGTTATATCCAATGTTTTTTTAAGACCGATATGGTTGACATACCATGGCTAAGTGAAGCTTTATTGGTGTATAGAACCCAAGGCTTAAAGATGGCAACTCGAATGAGGCTCAAAGTAGCCACCGGAATGTGGAATCTTATAATGCTAAAAACAGTGCCATTAATAATGACGACTTCCAAGCTCGCATTGATGCGGCTGTTGAAAAGGCTATGGGAAAGGCCATCGAAAAGATAAGAGAATCGAGTGCTACTCGATCTAGACCCTTATCTATTCCACCATCTTCAACTCATAAGGAGAGCCCCTGTCACACCCCGTATTTTACAACCAAACTCCGGTGGGCCCGGTGGGGAATATCGTGATGTAAGTTGATATCATCATAGTCAATTAAACACAACACAACAGAAGTCTTGGAGTTAAATTATTATTACAAACCAAATGTCCAAAGTACGAAAAATAATACGCAGACGGCTTGTAAAGAAAGATCCACAGGCAGATCGTAGAATGTACAAAAATGTATAACAGACTTTGGGTAGTTCTAAGGATTTGCAAGATCCTCGATCGAAATTGGTTTCTCAGTGAACCTCAGGTTTTTATCAATTTACACATCTTAATGTGACATTGCTACCGACTCATCGGCTAGACATTTCTTTAAATTAGATTCGTGGAACACATCATGGATTCCACTTAGCTCCTCAGGCAGCTTGAGCTTGTAGCTACATAACCGACACATTCGACTAATTCGAATGGTCCAAGATATCTCGGGCTCAACTTGCCATTCTTTCCGAAGCGCATCACACCTTTCCAGGGTGATACCATCAATAATACTTTTCCCCCTATTTGGAAATTAAGAGGTTTCCGCCTCTTGTCTGCATAACTTTTCTACCTATCACGGGCAGCTTTGAGATGATCACGGATTTGCATTATCTTATCCGTGGTCTCTAAGACAATCACAGGTCCAGACAGTTGTGCTTCCCCAACTTCAGCCCAACAAATATGCGTTCTACATTTTCTCCCATACAAGGCTTCAAAAGGAGCAGCCTTGATGCTTGTATGATAAATATTATTGTAGGAGAATTCTATTAGGGGTAAGTGGTCATCCCAGCTTCCACCTAAATCAATCACACATGCCCTAAGCATGTCTTCTAATGTCTGGATAGTACGCTCACTCTGACCAACAGTCTGCAGATGGTAAGCCGTACTAAAATTTAATCATGTGCCTAACGATTGTTGGAAACTTTTCCAAAAGTGAGATGTGTATCTATGTATCTCTATCAGATACAATAGATACCGACACACCGTGTAGGGACACAATTTTGTCCATATATAGCTTTGCCAACTTATCAGAATTATAAGTCTCTTTAATTGGCAAGAAATGTGCTGACTTAGTCAGCCTGTCCACAATGACCCAAATCGTGTCATTGCCACGTTTGGTCTTAGGTAACTTGGTAATTAAATCTATAGTTACCATTTCCCATTTCCAGGTGGGAATCTCAAGCTGTTGTAGGAGTCCTGACGGTTTCTGATGTTCGGCTTTAATTTGCGAACACGTCAGACATTTAGCTACATAAGTGGCTATGGATTTCTTCAAACCCATCCACCAATAGTTGTTCTTCAAGTCTTGATACATCTTGCAACTACCCGGTTGTACTGAGTATCTCGTGTTATGCGCTTCCTGGAGGATTAGATCTCTAAGTTTTCCAAACATTGGAACCCAGATTCTATCATTAAATCGAAGGATTCCGTCTTTTCCAGGTGTCAACTGATCAACAGTTCCGCCTAATCCCTCATTAGGAGCATTGGCCTCTAATAAGGCTTGCTTTTGCGCATCTAATAACTTTTCATTTAAGCTATTTTTGAGCTCAATGCTCTTAGCATTAATCCTAACGGGCTTAACTCGTTCCTTGTGACTTAAGGCATTAGCAACTACATTTGCCTTGCCTGGATGGTAGCGAATCTCACAGTCATAATCATTAAGCGTTTCCACCATCGACGCTGTCGGCATGTTCAATTCCTTCTGATTGAACAGGTGCTGGAGACTTTTATGGTCTGTGTATGTAATACACTTTGTGCCATACAAGTAATGTCTCAACAACTTTAGTGCAAATACAACCACACCCAATTCCAAATCATGGGTGGTGTAATTTCTTTCATGCACCTTTAGTTGTCGTGATGCATAGGCAATCACTTTGCCCTTTTGCATTAGCACACAACCCATGCCAGTGTGCGAAGCATCACAGTAGACTACAAAGTCCTCTATACCTTCAGGTAGAGATAACACATGAGCATTGCTCAACTTGTGTTTTAGAATCTCAAAAGATTCTTGTTGTTTTGGACCCCAGTTAAACTTGACATTCTTATAGGTCAAGGTAGTTAAAGGTGTGGCTATCCTTGAAAAGTTCTCAATGAACCTCCTATAATAACCGGCCAATCCTAAGAAACTACGAATTTTGACGGAGTCTTAGGAACTTCCCGATTCATTATGGCTTCTATCTTGGCGGGATCCACTTGGATACCACGCTCACTTACAACATGTCCAAGAAATTGGACTTCCCTAATCCAAAACTCGCACTTTGAGAACTTAGCATTAAGGCTTTTCTTGTCTTAGTAATTCTAGGATGCATCGAAGATGTTTCTCGTGATCAACTTGATTATGAGAGTAGATAAGTATGTCGTCTATGAAGGCAATGACAAACTTATCTAGGTACGGCTTGCAGACTCTATTTATGAGATCCATGAATGCTGCAGGTGCATTTGTGAGCCCAAAAGGCATCACCAGAAATTCATAATGACCATAACGAGTCCTGAAGGCAGTCTTGGGAACATCCTCACTTCTAACCTTCAATTGATGATATCCTGATCTTAAGTCGATCTTGGAGAAATAACTAGCCCCTCGAAGTTGGTCAAATAGATCGTCGATCCTGGGCAGAGGATACCTATTCTTGATTGTTAACTTGTTCAGCTCTCGGTAGTCGATGCACATTCGCAATGAACCGTCTTTCTTTTTAACAAAAAGGATAGGAGCTCCCCAAGGCGAGGAACTATCCTGAATAAAGCCTTTCTTCAAGAGTTCATCCAATTGAACTCTTAATTCATTCATTTCGGTTGGTGCTAGCCTATATGGAGCTCTAGCTACGGGTGCTGACCCTGGTATAATATCAATCCTGAATTCCACTTGCCTGACTGAGGTAGGCCTGGTAATTCTTCTGGAATACATCAGGATACTCCGAGATAACTAGAAGGTCTTCAATATTTGGCTTCGGCTCGTTAATAGTTACTTGTACCATGTAAATGACACGACCTTTCCCTAGACACTTGGATGCTTCAAATAATGACACTTTGTCTGGCAATCCATAGTGCAAATCTCCAAAGATCGTGAGCATTTCACCAGATGGGGTTTTAATTTCGATGAGTTTCTTATCACAGGCAATTCTGGCTTGGTTATGGGATAACCAATCCATGCCTAAGACTACATCGAACCCCGCCAATTTCATTGGCAGAAGAGAGATAGGAATTGAATGATTTTTAATGGATATAAAACATCCATCCAGAATGGAAGATGCTGTTTCTAAGGTTCCGTCAGCAAGTTCTACTTCATAAGTTATGTCTAGAGTTCTTATGGGTAAGTTTAATAGTTTGGTAAACTTAAAGTCCACAAATGACTTATCCGCACCCGAATCAAAAAGAACTCTAGCAAATATGTCATCAATGAGGAAAGTACCTGTTATGACATTATTTTCATTAACGGCCTCCTTAGCATTCATCTGGAAGGCATGTGCATTTCCTTTCTTGGCTTCTCCAGGCTTTGCCTCATTAGTTCTGGGATTCTTTGGGTAATTAGGCTTAATATGTCCTTTCTCATTACAACCAAAACAGACGGCATCTTTAAGATTTTTGCATTTGTGGGTTTTATGCCCTTTCCTCTTGCAAATACCACATGGTTTAATCTGGGGCTCGGTATTGCATTACCCCCAATGCATACGGTTACAGGTTTTGCACAAAGGTCTATCTTCAGACCTATGTTGGTTCTTCTTGAACCCAAAGTTTCCTTTCTTTTTAAACCTTTGGGAGTTATCATCCTCCCGCTTTCTTTTCCCGTCAGTCTCAGACTTGACTGACTTTTGCCTCACTAGATCAAGGGTGAAGGAGAGAGATAGGTCAACAGCAGACCTATAGGTACTAGGCTGAGCAGCCTTTACCATGCCCTTAATCTCGGCCACTAACCTAGATAAGGAATTGAAATCAGAGACGTACTTCCGATAATCTAGGTTTTTCATCGAAAGAGACAAGAAATCTGTCTCTAATTTTTCCACCTCATGAGGTGGGCAGTATGTTTCCTTAACAAGGTCTGCAAACTTGGTCTATCCCAAATTATACAGGTGTACTTTTCCTGTTGACTGGACCATGGCCTTCCACCATATTAGGGCATCACCCTTGAAGGATTGGGATAAAACTTCACCACATCCTTATCAGCACAACCGCTGATATCTACAATAGTTTCCATCTCATCAAGCCATCTTAAGGCTTCTACTCCTCCCCTTTCTCCATTAAAATCTCGGGGCTTGCAGGAGATAAAGTATTTATCGGTACATCCGTCTATAGAAGAACGGGACTTATCATTGAATTCTAGTTTCTTTGTTTCACTCCTCGCATTTGAAGAGTGGACAAAGCTATCCTTTCGAGCTGATGATGGTGGAATAGATAAAGGTTTGGAGCGAGTAGCGCTCACTTCCTTAAATTTCTCCATAGCTTTTTCCATGGCTTTTCCAACAGCTGCATCAATGCGAGCTTGGAAATCATCATTATTAATGGCTATATTTTCAACTTTGTGAGCACTATTATCACGGCGATTACTTTGCGCCTCATCTGAGTTAGCCATCTCTGATGTTTGGGTTCTATATACTAAATTAAATTTTATATTAGCCATGGTATTAATTAACCATATAGGCTATAAAGTTTGGATATATAAATCCATTTGCCTATTTGAACCAGTGTACATGGAATCACAACTGTCAAGCTTCACATTTTAAATGAATGTTATCTATATTTGGCCTAGGTCTCAAAAGGACAATCAAAGTCAAATTTTTGGACATAGTCCATATATTATTAGATAGTGGATCATAATGTCACAACTGTCATTGTCACTTGGACAATTGTACATAGCTCATAGGCTTGTCACGAAGGACATTTAAAATATGGCTTAAAGGCCTGTCACTAATGGACATATGATTATGGCACGCGGGCCTGTCACTAATGAACATATGATTATGGCACACAGGCCTGTCACTAATGGACATTAATTATGGCACATTGGCCTGTCACTAATGGACATAAAATATGGCACATTGGCCTGTCACTAATGGACATAAAATATGGCACATTGGCCTGTCACTAATGGACATAAAATATGGCACATAGGCACTACATCACTAATGGATGTTTAATCATAGCCCCAAGGGCAATAAATCACTAATGGATGTTTAATTATAGCCCCAAGGGCAATACATCACTAGTGGATGTTTAATCATCGCACTGATGATATTAGCCGGGATCAAATTTGAACCCATAGGCTATATAACGTTAGGACATAGTCCATTACCTAAAAGGCTAGTGTGATTCCTCAAGTCACACTACCAAGAGTATGAACATTGTTGAATGTTAACATAAGAGTACCTTAATGGTTGATTAATAGTCCCGGTCGCATTGACGTTAACGATTTAGAGGCTTGAAGTTAAGCCCACCACCTCTGGATAGAAGGATAACTTCCCTTAAGTATCATGATAGAAGACCCCTTCGTACTTAACTATCATTTATAAATTGGCCAAATGTGTGGTCTGTGTCACTTGGCTAATCAAAACCATTAAGATCTTTTTGGAATTATATCACAGAGCATAAATTTCGAGTAAAATCGAGACGCTCGTTTGAAGAGGATGAATACATATATATAATTCAAAGTACTTCATTAAATGATAGTAGAAAGTACAATACTTGAAATAAATAAATAAAACTAATTGTCCATGCAAGAACTAAAAGAAATAACTTGTCCACGCAGGAACTAAAGAAATAACAATGTCCATGCAGGGACTACATATAATAGAAGGGACTTCATTCGCCCTTCTTTCCCTTAACCAGCTTGGAGAGTTTCTAGAATAACTTATTTGTCTTCTTCTTCGTCTTCTCCGCTTGTTGTTGCATTTCTTTTATTCGTTCTAAAGCCTCGTTAATGGCCTCGAGTTATGGCGGAGGTTGTGGTTGTGGCATCATAGGATACTGGTACCCATAAGTTGGATATCTAGTAGGTGGATAAGTAGGTGGGAAAGGAGACGGGTAAAGTGCGTTATGCATGACCGCTTGCATATAAGGATCATGTGATAGTGCCTGGTAATTTACCGGCGTAGATGGGTTAAAAGGATCATATCCAGTTATATCTGGATATGTAGGAATAGGGTTATTAAAATCCGATGGTGGTGGTTGAACCACTGGTGTTGGTGTCGGTTCCACCACAGGTGAAGCATTGGAGGGTCCGCCCATTTGTGGATCCTGTTGAATGGTTGGGTAAGGTTTGGGCAAAGGTGGCAGCGATCTCGACCGTTGGCCCGCACGTACCGACATACGTGCTCCTCTTTTTCTCCTTGGTGGTTCAGGTGGAAGTTGGGGTTGGTCCACGGGTTCCATGTGGACATCTTCCTGTATGGGAGGTGGTTGAGAGTGATGGGAAGGAGTATTAGTAAAGGCAAATTAACTCCAATATTGGTCCCACTCATTAGGACCTTGATATGGCAATCCGGCATAAGAGTTGGAATCGCTCGAGATTTCAATAGGATGTGCGTTCGATCCTGATGGCGGCATCTCCGGGTCGGAGTCTTCGTCCATTGGGTTCGGTTGGTCCAATTGATTTTGGTCAGCTGGTGGTGTGTTGAAATAGTGATTAGGGTTAAATTCTTCAAGGTAAGAGTGTGAATGGGAATGATGGGAATGGTGAGAATGGTGTGAATGATAGGAGTGGTGAGAGTGGTAAGAATTTTGGGAATGTGGGGGCGAGTGTCTATGAGAGACAGAGTGTCTCGCTGGTTGCCAAGGAAACGAATCTCCTGATTCTTGGTAGGAATCTAAGTTGTGAGGTTGTGAAGGGATGCGCCCCGATGGTCCTCCTCTCATTGGACCTTTTCCTCTTCCACTTTGTCCGCTTACTCTTGGCGGCATTTTCCTGTTAAAAATCAAATTTAAAAGAATACTAATAACTTAATAATGAGATGAGTAATCCTAGGTCAAAGCCTAGACTCGGAAGTCTAAGGAATGTGCTTGTGTATGTTTGAGATTAAACACAAGAAGGCTAGTGTTTAATTCTCTCAAACGTTGGCTCAGATACCAACCTGTCACACCCCAGATTTCCAACCCAAATCCATACACCGGTGGGCCCGGGTGGGGAATATTGTGACGTCAGTTGATATCATCATAGTCAAATAAACACGGAACAGCGGAAGTCTTGGAGTAAAATTACTATTACAAACCAAATGTTCAAAGTACGAAAAATAATATACAGACGGCTTGTAAAGAAAGATCCACATGCAGATCGTAAAATGTACAAAATGTATAACAGACTTTGCGCAGATCTAAGGATTTGCAAGATCCTCTTATATCGCTACCGAGCAGCATCCAACCTATTTCGTATTGTACCTGCAATTTAGTCTTTGGACGATCGTCAGCTTTCGCTGGTAAATACACCCGACTGACTCATTTTGAAAGCATTTTAAAAAAAATGATTTAAGTGCACAACGCACAAAATCTTTATAACTTGGGAAAATTGACCTTGCAACCTTGTTAACAGACTCACATGTTTGTCCATACATACAGGGCCTAGTACAAAAACCGAGACATGATTAACGTCCACACCACTTATGAACTCACGAAGGAGTTATCCTCAACGAGTGTGGGTAGTTGCATTTGAGCGTCTGTCAGGTGTATGCCTACACCCCGCAGGTCATGGCCATTATCTAATGTAATGAGCCGAGGATATCCAGGACATGGTAGTTAACCCCTGATGTTTAAGTTATAGAACAAAACTGATTAAAACAGAATATGCGGATTTACTAGCCAATAATCGGCGTTGATTGATCCCATTTCTGACCAAGCGGTAATAATTTACCGTATCCCAAGCCCGTATAGGGAAAATAAGTCAAGAGTATTTACCTGAGCTAGTGTTGATTAATAATGCAAGATTTAATATTCTCAACCATATTCAAAACGAAATAATTGTAGATAGCGTTTACTGGAAGGCTCTAGTCTGGATTATGGCATAAGCTAACCAATTAAAATGCTAACGGTCTTAATTTAAGTTATAGACTTAGACCGACTAGCGTAATGGATCAAAAACGGTACGATACGCTAGATTAAACGATGACCGGATAGAATGTAGTTTAAACCCAACAAGTACTTAAGACTTGTATAATATGGGTAAACAATTAACATTCTTGAATTTGAGATTAAAATGATAAGGTTAAACCCGTTTCGGTTAATTTTTGTAAACTAGTTACATATACTTAACCGTATGCATATAAGCGATATCGGGTAACCGGATGAGTCATGAACAAGTTCTCAATGTCATTATACTTTAAATAAGTTGTAATATCAGTAGGATATCAACTTACATGCCCGAAAAGGTTTTGAAATGAAATTATGCCTCATAAGGGCGTTTTGGTAATTATATGTCGTATAAAAGGAACTTGCATGTATTCTGATGTTATGATCATAAACATTCTGGAAAAATAATTAATTTGTGATATAATATCAGTAAGATAGCACACATAAGGGTGGTTTATGGTTTAAGACCAAACTATGCACCGAAAGGGCATTTTGGTCATTTAAAAGTATAATTTACGATATTATATTAAAATCAGTTTATGATCAGATATTAATATCATAATATGTTAATTATATTAACATATCAGTAGCTAATTTATTTACAATTCCATTTTTGATTAAAACCATGTTTTATGTAAAAAGGACATTTTAGTCAAATTTTGACATTTTACGGAACTTGTGCATAAACTCAGATTATGATTACGATCATGTAAGATAACCTCATAGGGTTATGCTACATTGCATTACTATCATAATGTGACCTTAATTCAGAAGTTAATTAATCTAAGTCGGGTCAGAATCGAAAGTCAAAGCAGAAGTCAAACTTCGCGACTTTCGGCTGCGAACCGACTCTAGGACTGAAATTGACGGATCGAACATGTTCCCACATGTTCTAATAATTATTACCAACTTGTGTAAGTGTCAAAAACATGTTTATAACATATACAAACTCAGATTATAATATTTATGAAATCTGACCCGTTTGACTTTTTAAAACATAAACTTTGACCCGTTAATTGGCCTAGTAAACGTGATCCTTAAGAGGTGCCCCTTTAAGGGGTTAATACCTTCCTAATTACGATCACTTAGCCATGTTAATTTCGAACAATGGCTGGACCATAATGGTCTTAACCGAAAGTCAAGGCATTTGTCGAAAATGCTTGACTTTTGGCTATTAAAAGCCTATAAAAACAAAAGAGCAGAGATGGAGCACTTACAAGTGATCCAAGGGAAACTTAGAACTCAAAGGGAAGCTCCCAAATGGTCAGGAACTTCCAAGAGTGTAATAGAGAGGAGAAGAAGTGAATGAGCAAAGAATGAGTAAGTTTAGGTTGCTATTTATAGTGTAAGAAGTGCAAGAAGATGGAGCCATGTGTTAGGTGTGTTGTAGGATTATTAAATGTGTCCAATTAGGTGTCAAGAGCTGGTGGATGTGGCAATTTGCAGGCTAGGTGGCTTCCTCCCAAAGATTTGGGGTTTTTAACATATTTAGTCCCTCAAATATAGTTTTATTAAATGTCATGAATTATCCCTTGACTTATATTCCATGACATAATGACACAACTAGTGCTTTATGTTCAATACGAGATGTATTGAAGATGGGTACAAATAACCGAATTTTAACGAGTGTCACACTAGGTGTTTTCACGGCTTATAAATGTTTACTAGCTTACACGTGAAAGATACGATACTAATGGTTTCATGGACTAAATTACCCAAACTAGTAAAGTTAGAGGTTTGGTAAAAGAGCGGAATGCTCGAGGATGGTAAATAAAAATATATCCTCTCAACCGAGAGACGTTCGGGTCTTAAGGTGGCTTAGTATCTCTGGGTAATTGTCTAAAAGTTAAAATATAGAAAAATATAAGGTTCAGGGACTCGCCGTAGGCTACGGTCGCCTAACCGTAGCTTACGGTCAATGTTATTTTGTTTCAGTAACATCAGACCGTAGCCTACGGTCCTAGACCGTAGGTTACGGTTAGTTATACATAACATTTTTGTGAATTTTGGACTTCTTTTAGGTTTAGTTGAGTGCCTAAATTTTGAGGTATTATCCGAGGGTATGTACACGTGTCGGTATATTACCGAACACGAATTTCACAAGGTGTTACATAATCCCTCCATTGTCCAACATTAGCGTATTTTCAGGATTAATCCCTCTCATCCAACTAGTGGCTCATATGAGAGTTAGGACTTCGTAAAGGATCACTTAGAGGCTCAGTATAAGTATGATGATCCCGATGTCACTCAGAGGCCAAGTTTAAGCATGTCGACACTAATGGTCACTCAGAGGCCAAGTTTAAGCATGTTGACACTACTGGTCACTCAGAGGCTAAGTTTAAGCATGTTGACACTAATGGTCACTCAGAGGCTAAGTTTATGCATATTGACATCAGAAGGTCATTCAGAGACTTAGTTTGAGCATATTGACACCTTCAGTCCCTATTAGTCTTTAATAGAGTTATAAAGAAATATATAACACGTGTCACTATATTATTGGACACTATATTATGGGAAGAGTGAACCAAAGAAAATAGATTTTGCTGAAAGGTCCCGTTCTGTTAAAAACGGATGTACCTATAAGTATTTCGTCTCCTGTAAGCCCCGAGACTTTAATGGGGAAAAAGGAGCTGTGGAAGCTCTAAAGTGGCTAGATGAGATGGAAACGATTGTAGATATCAGCAATTGTGCTGATAAGGATGTGGTCAAGTATGTATCACAGTCCTTTAAGGGCGATGCCCTAATCTGGTGGAAAGCCATGATTCAGTCTATAGGTAAAGTACCCCTGTATATTTGGGATGGTCCAAATTTGTGGACCTTGTTAAGGAAACCTACTGCCCACCCCATGAAGTTGAGAAATTAAAGACCGACTTCTTGTCTCTTTCTATGAAAACCTAGATTGTCGGAATTATGTTTCCAATTTCAATTCCCTATCTAGGTTAGTTTCCTATTTGATTACCCCGGAGCCCAAATGCATTGCGCGTTTTTAATGGGTTAGCGCCCGAGATAAAGGGCATGGTAAAGGCTGCTCAGCCTACTACCAATAGGTCTGCTGTTGACCTATCTCTCTCCCTCACCCTTGATCTAGTGAGACAAAAGTCAGTTAAGTATGAAACTGATGGAAAAAGGAAGAGGGAAGATGACAACTCCCATAGGTTTAATAAGAAAAATAAAGGGATATTTGGGTTCAAAGGGAACCAAGGCAAGACGACTGTGATGCCAACATGCAAAACTTGCAACCGCAGACACTGGGGACAGTGTAATTTTGGTTCATAGGCCAAACCCTGTGGCATCTGTAAAAGAAAGGGGCATAAGAGCCTAGAATGTAAGGATCATAAGGATGCCGTCTGCTACGTCTGCAATGAAAAAGGGCATATTAAGACTAACTACCCTAATGTTCTTAAGAATAATAATGCAAAGCCTGGAGAGGCCAAGAAGGGGAATGCTCGTGCCTTTCAAATAACTGCAAGAGAGGCTGTTAATGACGACAATGTCATAACATGTACATTCCTCATTAACAACATTTATGCTAGAGTTCTTGTTGATTCGGATGCAGATAGATCCTTTGTTGATCATAAGTTTAGTAAACTATTAAACCTGCCCTTAAGAACTCTAGATAAAACTCATGAGATAAAACTTGCTGACGTAAGTTTAGAAACAGCATCTTCCATTCTTGATGGATGCTCAAATCCATTAAAAATCATTCCATCCCTATCTCTCTTCTGCCAATGAAATTGGCGGGGTTCGAAGTTGTCTTAGCATGGATTAGTTATCTCATAACCAAGCCCGCATCGCCTGTGATAAGAAACTCATCGAAATTAAAACCCCATCTGATGAAATGATCACTATCCCCGGAGACTCACACTATAGACTGCCAGACAAGGTGTCATTATTTAAGGCATCCAAGTGTTTGAGAAAAGGTTGTGTCATCTACATGGCACAAGTCACTATAAATGATTCTAAGCCAAATACGGAAGACCTCCCAGTCATCTCAGAGTATCCCGATGTATTCCCAGAAGAATTACCAGGTCTACCTCCAGACAGGCAAGTGGAGTTCAAGATTGATATCATACCAGGGGCAGCACCCGTAGCTAGAGCTCCATATAGGCTAGCACTAACGGAAATGAAGGAATTGAGGACGCAGCTAGACGAACTCTTGGAAAAAGGCTTTATTCAGCCTCGTCCCTTGCCTTGGGGAGCTCCTATTCTATTTGTAAAGAAGAAAGACGGTTCGATGCGAATGTGCATCGACTACCGAGAACTGAACAAGTTAACAATCAAGAAAAGATATCCTCTGCCCAAGATTGATGATTTATTCGACCAACTTCAAAGGGCTAGTTACTTCTGCAAGATTGATTTAAGATCTGGATATCATCAGTTGAAGGTTGGAAGCGAAGATGTTCCTAAATGCACCAAGACCCGTTACGGTCACTTTGAATTTTCGGTGATGCCTTTTGGGCTCACAAATGCACCAACAGCATTCATGGATCTCATGAATAGAGTCTGCAAGCCATATTTGGATAATTTTTCATTGTCTTTATAGATGACTTACTTATCTAATCTCGTAATCAAATTGATCACGAGAAACACCTTCGGTGCATCTTAGAACTGCAATGGTAAGAAAAGCTTTATGCTAAATTCTCTAAGTGTGAGTTTTAGCTTAGAGAGGTCCAATTTCTTGGACACATGGTAAGTGAGCGTGGTATCCAAGTGGATCCCGCCAAAATTGAGGCCATAATAAATTTGGAAGTACACAAAACCCCAACAGAAATTCGTAGTTTCCTAGGATTGGCTGGTTACTATAGGAGGTTCATTGAGAACTTTTCAAGAATAGCCACTCCTTTAACTACCTTGACCTGTAAGAATGTTAAGTATAATTGAGGTCCAAAACAACAAGAATCTTTTCAGGTTCTTAAACACAAGTTGAGCAATGCTCCTGTGTTATCTCTACCTGAGGGTATTGAGGAATTTGTAGTCTACTGTGATGCATCGCACACTGGCATGGGCTGTGTGCTAATGCAAAAAGGCAAAGTGATTTCCTATGCATCAAGACAGTTAAAGGTACACGAAAGGAATTACACCACCCACGATTTGGAATTGGGTGCCGTTGTATTTGCACTAAAACTGTGGAGAGATTACTTGTATGGCACAAAGTGTATTATATACACAGACCATAAAAGTCTCCAGCATCTGTTCAATCAGAAGGAATTGAACATGCGACAACGTCGATGGATGGAAATGCTTAATGACTATGATTGCGAGATTCGCTACCATCCAGGTAAGGCAAATGTAGTTGTCGATGCCTTAATTTGCAAGGAACGGGTTAAACCTATAAGGATTAACGCCAAAAGCATTGAACTCAGAAATAGCTTGAATGAGAATCTATTAGATGCGCAAAAGCGAGCCCTATTAGAAGCTAATGCTCCTAAGAAAGGATTGGGCGGAATTGTCAATCAGTTTGCGCCTGGAAAGGATAGAATCCTTAGATTTAATGAAAGGATCTGGGTTCCAATCTTTGGGGGACTTAGAGATCTAATCCTTCAAGAAGCGCATAACACAAGATACTCAGTTCACCCAGGAGGTGACAAGATGTATCAAGACTTGAAAAAGATTTATTGGTGGATGGGTTTGAAGAAATCCATAGCCACTTATGTAGCTAAGTGTCTGACGTGTTCGCAAGTTAAGGCCGAACCCCAGAAACCATCAGGACTTCTACAACAATTTGAAATTCCCACATGGAAATGGGAAATGGTAACTATGGACTTGATTACCAAGTTACCTAAGACCAAAAGTGGAAACGACACTATTTAGGTCATAGTAGATAGGCTGACCAAGTCAGCACATTTCTTGCCAATTAAAGAAACGTATAATTCAGACAAATTGGTTAAGTTATATGTGGACAAGATTGTGTCCCTACACGGTGTGCCGGTATCTATTGTATCTGATAGACATACCAGATACACATCTCACTTTTGGAAAAGTTTCCAACAATCTTTAGGCACACAACTATACTTTAGTACGGCTTACCATCCGCAGACTGATGGTCAAAGTGAGCGTACTATCCAGACACTGGAAGACATGCTGAGGGCATGTGTGATTGATTTAGGTGGATGTTGGGATGACCACTTACCCCTAATAGAATTCTCCTATAATAACAGTTATCATACGAGCATCAAGGCTGCTCCTTTTGAGGCCTTGTATGGGAGAAAATGTAGAACGCCCGTGTGTTGGGCAGAAGTTGGGGAAGCCTAACTATCAGCACCAGAGATTATCCTGGAGACCACGGAAAAGATTGTGCAAATCCGTGATCGTCTCAAAGCTAACAGGGATAGACAGAAGAGCTATGCTGACAAGAGGCGTAAACCTCTCAAGTTCTAAGTAGGGGACAAAGTCATGTTAAAAGTATCACCCTGGAAGGGTGTGATGCGTTTTAGAAAGAAGGACAAGTTGAGCCCAAGATATATTGGACCGTTCGAGATAATTGAATGTGTCGGCACTGTAGCTTATAAGCTCAGGTTGCCAGAGGAGCTCAATGGAATCCATGATGTATTCCACATATCTAACCTTAAGAAATGTCTAGCCGATGAGTCGCTAGCAATGTCGCACAAAGATGTGTAAATAGATGAAAACCTAAGGTTCATTGAAAAACCAGTTTCGATCGAGGATTGACAGGTTAAGAAGCTCCGAAGGAAAATGATACCTATAGTAAAGGTTAAGTGGGACGCTTTTAGAGGTCCCGAGTATACATGGGAGGTTGAGTCCACTATGCGACAAAAGTACCCCCATCTTTTTGAATAAAATCTCGAGGTCGAGATTTCTTTTAAGGGGGTGAGGATGTAACACCCTATAAAATCGTGTCCAATAGTATAGTGACACGTGTTATATTTTTAAATATAGTCTATTAAAGACTAGTAAGGACTAAAGGCGTCAACATGCTCAAACTGAGCCTCTGAGTGACAGTCCGATGTCAACATGCATAAATAATAGCCTCTGAGTGACAGTCCGATGTCAACATGCATAAATAATAGCCTCTGAGTGACTGATGTGTCAACATGCTTAAAACTTGGCCTCTGAGTGACTGATATGTCAACATGCCCAACCTCTAAGTGACATCGGAGTCAACATGCTTATAATAAGCCTCTGAGTGATCTCTTACGAAGTCCTAACTCTCATACGTGCAATTTGTTGGATGTGAGGGTTCAATTTTGTAAATATGTGAAAGTTGGATGATGGAGGGATTAAAAGTGTCAATATGTTAATTTATACCTCTGAGTGACCTTTTAACGAACCGAGAGCTCGACAATCCCCGGGCATAATCCCGGGTATGCCAAGTATTGGCTACGGAGGGCTAAAAGTTCCAAAAAGGTGTTTTAAAAGGTTTTTAGAAACTTTATAAAGTTAATGGGGTTAAAGTGTCAAATTTTGAAACTGTCCAAGGGCGGTCGAGGGCCGCGAGAGACCTGGCTTGGGTCTCTCGCGGGGCGCGAGAGAGGCTCTGCTGTAGAAAGTTTTCTTGGCTTCCAAACAAATGCCAAAAACCATTAAAACGAAACCATGGCTTCCCAAACTGCTATGCCACGTTTTGGGACACTTGTAAGCTCCCTCTTACACCCCTAAACACCTGACATCACCTCCTTTGAGTTCTCAACTATAAATAGGTGCTTAAGTTCAGCATTCCAACTTGCACCTTTCTCATTTATTCACTCTTCTCCCTCCTCTTGAAGTTCCTAGCTGAAAGGAGCATCTAACTTAGTTCTTTTGCACCCTAGGAATCACTGGTAAGTGTTCCTTCGTTGTGCATTTTCGTTTATAGGCTTTTATAACCAAAAGTCAAGCGTTTTACAGAAAACGCTTTGACTTTTGGTTAAGACTATTATGGTCCAGCCATTGTTCGAGATGAATTTGGCTAAGTGATCGTAATAAGGTTGGTGTTGGTCCTTATAAAGGGCACCTCCTGAAGATCACGTTTCCTAGACAAATTAACGGGTCAAAGTTATGATATTAAAAAGTCAAACAAGCCATTTTTCGGAAAAATCATAAATTGATCTTATATATGTTATGAAACCTGTTTTGCCACTTACAAAAAGTTGGTAATAATTATTAGAACATGTGAGAACATGTTCGGCTCGTCAATTTCAGTTCTAGGGCGGTTCGCAACCGAAAGTCGCGAAGTTTGACTTCTGCTTTGACTTTCGATTCTGACTCGATTTAGATTAGTTACCTACTGATATAAAGTTGCATTATGATTATAATATAATGTAGCATAACCCTCTGAGGTTATATTACATGATCATAATCAGAATCTAAGTTTATACGCAAGTTCCATAATTATGCCATTTTGACCAAAATGTCCTTTTTGCATAAAACAAGGTTTTAAATGGTAGTGAACTTGAAAATGAGTTTTCTACTGATGTAGTATTACAATTAGGATCAATTAGAATGTTAAATCAAGTTATAAACTGAGTTTTCAAGCAAGTCCTTAAACTATATCGATAAATAACGATTTTAGCCCTTGTGGCTCATAAAATAGTTTTAATCTAATATGTTCAAGGTAAATCTTTTACCTAGTGATATTTTATATTAAATAACATATCTAAGACATTTTAATCTGACCATAACATCAGTTTTCGTGAAAATCGCATAAAGACGACATTTTACGACATAAGCGCCGTTTAGGCGCATAGTATGGTTTTAAACCATATTAATTAACCAAGACTTGTTACCTACTGATTTTAAAACTTATTTTAAACATATTTACAGTAGGTACATGTTATAAACTCATAATCCCAAATAATTTATAAACTTTGTGTAAAATGACCAAAATACCCCTTCGGTGCATAGGTTGGTCATAAAAGATAATTTACACATATAATTGATATCCTACTGATATTATATCATAAATAAATTATTTTTCCATAATACTTATGATTTTGAACTTAAAATATATTCAAGTTCCTTTTATACGGTATATAATTAGCGAATTGCCCTTATAAGGCATAATTTCATTTTAAAACCTTAACGGGCATACAAGTTGACATCCTACTGATATCTTAACTTATTTAAAATATAATGGCATATAGAACTTGTCCATGACTTATCTGGTTACGCATCATCGCTTATAAACGTACGGTTGATTATACGTACCTAGTTTACGAAATTTAACCAAAATAGGTTTAACCTTGTCATTTAAATTTCAAAATCCAGAATGTTAATTGTTTACCCATATTGTACAAGTCAAAGTACTTGTCGGGTTTAAAGTACATTCTATCCGATCATCGTTTAATCAAGTGTTATACGTATTGATCATGTACACTACTCGGTCTAAGTCTATGACTTAAAATAAAGACCGTTAGTATTAACTGGTTAGCTTATGCCATAATCCAGACTAGAGCCTTACTGGTAAATGCTATCTGCAATTATGTACTTTTGTATACGGCTAAGTTATTGAAATTAAAAGAAGACTAGCTCAGGTAAATATTCTCGACTTATTTTCCCTATACGGTAAACTATTTCTGCTTGGTCAGAAATGGGATCAATCGAATGCCGGATTGTGGCTAGTAAATCTGCATATTCTGTTTTAATGAGTTTTGTTTGATAACTTAAACATCGGGGGTTAAATTACCGGGTCCTGGATATCCTTGGCTCACTAGATTAGTTAATGACCACGACCTTAGCGCGGGGTGTAGGCATACACCTGACAGACGCTCAAATGCAAATTTACCCAAGACGTTGGGGATAACTCCTCCGTGAGTTCTAAGTGGTGTGTATTTAATCATGTCTTGGTTTCTGTACTGGGCCCTGTGTGTATGGACAAACATGTGAATCTGTTAACAAGGTTACGAAGTAACTTTCCCAAGTTATAAAAAGATTTATGCCCTGTGCACTTAAATCTAAATTTTAAAATGTTTTCAAAATGAGTCAGTCGGGTGTATTTACCAGCGAAAGCTGACGTATCGTCCAAAGACTAAACTGCATGCACAATACGAAATAGGCCGGAAGCTGCTCGGTAGTGAATAATAGGATCCTGCAAATCCTTAGATCTGCCCTAAAGTCTGTTTTATATTCTTTCTTGTACATTTTTACGATCCGCCTGTGGATCTTCTATTACGAGCATGTATATTATTTTATTTCGAACATTTGGTTTGTAATAGTAATGTAACTCAAAGACTTCCGTTGTGCCGTGTTTAATTGACTATGATGTTATCAACTGACGTCACGATACAACCCACCAGGGCCCACCTGTGTATGGATTTGGGTTGGAAATCCGGGGTGTGACAGGTTGGTATCAGAGCCAACGTTTGAGAGAATTAAACACTACCCTTTTGCGTTTAATCTCAAACTTACACGAGCACATTCCTTAGACTTCCGAGTCTAGGCATTGACCTAGGATTTACTCATTTCATTATTAAGTTATTAATATGTTTTTAAATTGATTTTTTAACAGGAAAATGCCGTCACGTGTGAGAGGACAAAGTGGAAGAGGAAAAAATCCAATGAGAGGATGACCATCGGGGCGCATCCCTCCTCAACCTCACAACTCAGATGCCTACCAAGAATCAGGAGATTCGTCTCCTTGGCAACCAGCGGGACATTCTCATAGACACTCGCCCTTACATTCCCAAAATTCTTACCACTCTCACCACTCCTATCATTCACATCATTCTCACCATTCCTATCATTCCTATCATGAAGAATTTAACCCTAACCATTACTTTAACACGCCTCCAGCCGATCAAAATCAGTTGGACCAGCCAAACCCTATGGACGAGGACTCCGACCCGGAGATGCCACCATCAGGATCGAATACGCATCCTATAGAAATTTCGAGCGATTCAAACTATTACGCCGGATCGCCTTACCAAGGTCCTAATGAATGGGACCAATATTGGAATCAATTCACCTTCGCCCACACTCCTTCTCATTACTCTCAACCACCCCAATACAAGAAGATGTCTACATGGAACCGGTGGACCCACCTGAACCACCAAGGAGGAAGCGTGGAGCACGTATATCGGTACGTGCAAGACAAAGGTCGGGATCACTGCTACCTTTGCCCAATCCCTACCCCACAATTCAAGAGGACCCACAAATGGGTGGACCCTCTAATGTTTCACCTATAGTGGAACCAACACCAACACCTGTTGTTCAACCACCACCATCGGGTTATACTAACCCAATCCCCATATATCCATACACGTCTGGATATGATCCTTTTAACCCGTCTACACCAGTAGACTATCAAGCATGGTCGCAAGACCCATATATGCAAGCAGTTATGCACAATGCAGTTTACCCGTCTCCTTTCTCACCTACTTATCCACCGACTGGATATCAACTTATGGGTACCAGTATCCGTTTATGCCACAACCACAACCCCAACCTCCGCCACCACTAGAGGCCATTAATGAGGCCTTGGAACGAATGAAAGATATGCAGCAGTAAGCGGAGAAAACGGAGAAGAAGACAAACAAGTTCTTCAAGAAACTCTCCAAGTTGGTCAAAGGAAAGAAGGAAAAGTGAAGTCTCTTCTAATTATATGTTGTCCCTGCTAGGACATTGTTATTTCTTTGTCCCTGCGTGGACATTTTTATTCTTTAAGTCCTTGCATGGACAAGTTTATTTCATTTTTGTAGTATTGTAATTCTAAATTGGAATTTAATGGAGTACTTTTGGAATTATATATATATGTATTCATCCTCTTCAAACGAGTGTCTTGATTTTACTCGAAATTTATGCTCTGCGATATAATTCCAAAAAGATCTTAATGGTTTCGATTTACCAAGTGGCACAGACCACACATTTGGCCAAATTATAAATGACAGTTAAGTACGAAGGGGTCTTCTATCAGGATAGTTAAGGAAAGTTATCCTTCTATCCAGAGGTGGTGGACTTAAGTTCAAGCCTCCAAGTCGTTAAGGTCAGTTCGACCGGGACTATTAATCAACCATTAAGGTACTCTTATGTTAACATTCTAGAATGTTAATACTCTTGGTTGTGTGACTTGAGGAATCACACTAGCCTTCAAGGTAAAGGACTATGTCAAGACCTTATATAGCCTATATGATCAAAATTGATCCCGGCTAATATCATCAGTGCGATGATAATAAACATCCATTAGTGATGTATTGCCCTTGGGGTTATGATTAAACATCCATTAGTGATGTATTGCCCTTGGGGCTATGATTAAACATCCATTAGTGATGTATTGCCCTTGGGGCTATGATTAAACATCCATTAGTGAGGTATTGCCCTTGGGGCTATTATTAAACATCCATTAGTGATGTATTGCCCTTGGGGCTATGATTAAACATCCATTAGTGATGTATTACCCTTGGGGCTATGATTAAACATCCATTAGTGATGTATTGCCCTTGGGGCTATGATTAAACCTCACTAATACTCTTGGTTGTGTGACTTGAGGAATCACACTAGCCTTCAAGGTAAAGGACTATGTCCAGACCTTATATAGCCTATATGATCAAAATTGATCCCGGCTAATATCATCAATGCGATGATAATAAAGATCCACTAGTGATGTATTGCCCTTGGGGCTATGATTAAACATCCATTAGTGATGTATTGCCCTTGGGGCTATAATTAAACATCCATTAGTGAGGTATTGCCCTTGGGGCTATTATTAAACATCCATTAGTGATGTATTGCCCTTGGGGCTATGATTAAACATCCATTAGTGATGTATTACCCTCGGGGCTATGATTAAACATCCATTAGTGATGTATTGCCCTTGGGGCTATGATTAAACATCCATTAGTGAGGTATTGCCCTTGGGGCTATGATTAAACATCCATTAGTGATGTATTGCCCTTGGGGCAATGATTAAACATCCATTAGTGATGTATTTCCCTTCTGGCTATGATTAAACATCCATTAGTGATGTATTGCCCTTGGGGCTATGATTCTAACATCAATTAGTGATGTAGTGCCTATGTGCCATATCTTATGTCCATTAGTGACAGGCCTATGTGCCATATTTTATGTCCGTTAGTGACAGTATAACATTTGTCGAAAACGGGTTTTACCAAACCCGCTCCGTTTGTAATCGAATATCAAGTTATAAATGTGTCGTTGCCTATTTATGTTTATTTTAATTTTTAATGATACGTAATTAATAAACAAACTAAACCATAAAAGTTATATTTGATAAAAAGTATAAATAAAACAATTAAAAATAAAATGGGGCTGCCGGGACTCGAACCCGGGTCAGCCAGGTTGTAACTCCAAAGACTTAACACTCACACGCTTAACCACTCCGCCACTTGTTTGTTTTCTGTCATCTATAGGAAACAAATAAATCTTATAGACGAATGTAAATCAATCGGTTACGCCAATTGTAACTGAAATCGGTTATCAAACGCCCAAAGGCGATCTGAATACTCAAGGTTCAATGAGTATAACCGATATACCGACGTTTTTAATCAAGTTGCCTTGAATGAACTTGAATTCTAGAAGTGGATCGGTTTTTATAACCGAAAATCTTCAATTCCAGTTTTACTTCCATCTTTGTACTCCTTCACGACTCAGAAACATTCCACAAACCTCCAATTACATTTCCGCACACTTTACAGTCCACCGGAGAAGTTTATTTTATTCACCGGAAATTTCTGCAAGTTCGCCGGAAAACCGTATTCTTCATCAAAACGGTAAGTCCTTCAATACCGTCATAGTCTAACAATTGTTAAGCTATTTCTAACTAAAACCTTTCACTTGAAATCGAATTCAGACGCCGTTATCGGATAATTCCAGTTCGCCGGAAAATTTTTAGAAATCTTTATTTTCGTCTGTGAAATGGTAAGGACCTTCAAACACACTGTTAACGTTTGTTTAGCACTTCAATTCCATGATTAGCTAATTAAAACGATTAATTGGTTTGCTCAGTTGAAGTTCATAAAAACAGAGACCGACGCCTTGCCGGAATTCTGTAATAAATCGCTCACCGGTATGTTTACTTCTAATTATCATCTCTGCTATCTTATATTAGTCTGTGCAATGTTTAACAATCGAATTAACAATATATAATGGTGTAATCTGCGGTCTGTAAAAACCAACGAAGAAGATGAACTGCGCTAACAATATAAGAATAATTAAAATTGGTATTTTGAACGGGTTAGACACACAGTCCAGCGGTGGACTGTGTGCGAACAAAAACACGCATACGTCCCGAGTTCGATCCCTGATACACGCACCCTCTATGTAATAAAATGCCTTTTTGTTTAAAAACTGAACCGGGTTAACTCCGTTAGTTGTTAAGTATAATAAGATTTGTATATTAACCAAGTTAGACACACAGTCCAGCGGTGGACTGTGTGTAACGTTAAAGCACAGGTCCCGGGTTCGAGACCTGTTAGTGGCACCGGTTCGACGAATTAAAATGTTTTTGAAAATAAAAGGATTTTGGATAAATTGAGTTAATATATAAGTATAATTAAAAACAGAATTATTTCTGGTTAGACACGTAGCTCAGTTGGTAGAGCTGCGTGCACGCGTACGGGAGGTCACGAGTTCGAGCCTCACCCAGCGCATTTCAGTCACACAATAAACCGGTCAAACAGTCAAAGTCAAAAAGTCGACGGTCAACCCAAAAAGTCAACATATTTTTATATTTTTAATTATTTAATTTAATTTAAAAATCAATTAAAAATACTTAAAAATAATGTTTTAAAGATAGGAAATAGCCTTAAACTCGTAAAAATATATCTAAAAATTCTATTAAAATCCTTAATAAAATCCATTCATTTACTATATTTTCCGTTATTATTTAGGTTAGTTAATTCTCGTTGTTCCGCTCTTACAACTCGTGCGCATCTCACCATCTCCAATCAAACGCACCCAATGTGAGTGAGTCTTTACAAATTCCCCGTTTTAATCACGTTTTGGGGTGTATCATGTGTCTTGCTATATATTATATTTAAATCATTGTGCATACATCATATCATGAACATGTGTATTCAGCTTGTTTCAACTGTTTGTGTGGTTATTGTTAGATTCAATTTATTATTTTCAGTACATGCAATTTCATAGGCCGCCGCTCCCCATTACGTTATGAGCGTTGAGCAAGTTCCCCATTACATTATGAGCGTGAACCTGGCGTGCCAACATACGATCGGCTCCGTTTGATTGAGCCTTGATCGCACAGACATTTATCATTTTCAGTACATGCAATACGATCGGCTCCGTTTGATTGAGCCTTGATCGCACAGTTTCATTCATGTTATTTATCGTATGATGTTGGTATGTTAATGTATGCTATCATATGTTATTGTATGTTATAGTTGTGATTGCTATTGCTACTGCTTGATTATTTACATTTGCTCATTTATGATTATGCACAATTTTTCATTGATAAACTAACAAGTAAATCAATAATAAATGTTTATCTAACAAGGTTCACTCGCCAACTTATGTTGACCCAAAAACCCCCATTTTTACACATGATACAGGTGAACCCGCTGCAGCCAAAAACACATAGGATTGGACTAGAAGAATAAAATGATTTAGAGCTTGGAATTATTTTGTTTGGTTATTTTCTTTGTATTGTATGGACATGTTTGGATTATTTGGAATGTAATTTTGACTTTAGTAAATATGAAACATATTAGTAAATATCATGAGCTTTGGTGATAACCCAATTATGCCCCGACTTTTATTCCGCTGCGGGTCGGGGTGTGACAGACAGGCCTATGAGCCCTGACTATAGGGATATAGGATAGGTTATTAGACCCTTAGAGCCTATACTATAGTTGATTAGAAATTTTTAAGATTTTTGTGTGTTACATGCCAAATTTCATGATGTTTATATGTTTTATGTTAAATGTTACATTCAATGTTATGCAAGCATGTTCATAAGTATATATTATCATATAATGCCTATCATAAATCATAATCTCATAACATATCATATTCATGAAAGCACACACCACATCATTTTCATGATTGCTTTTACAACGATTTTTGTGTTTTCAAATCTCATCAAAGTGAGTTCTCATGACGGGCATGTAGTAACTTGAAGGGTACCAGTACCGGTAGTCGGAACGTCCTGTCTAGGCTGGCATTCGTATAAATCCAAAATAAAGGACCAGTTTGCCTACCTGGGGACTAACGATGAGAATACAAAGTACCTATTAGGCCAAAGCATGCTATACCAAACGTCGTGTGAGCTAACCCCACTTTGAGTTGTCATTGTGTCTACACCTGGACACATTCCAACCATACATCTCGTGAACATATTTTGTGGTTTGCATTCGGGTGATGCGAGTGTTAAATCGCCAATACTAATGTGAATCCTACCAAGCCAATTGTCATGGGGGCCCAGATGACTATACAGGTGAAGGTATGGGGGACATTTGAGGCCCAACATGAGCAAACCCAAGACATCCTATGGATGTAGTTGCATTATTGATATTTATGTTACTTTCATTTTCTTAAAGACACATGACACCTAAAAAGACTCCATAAACTCACAATCTTCTTATGTATGTTTCTGTAGATGTCGTCTAGACAACAACGAGGGGGTAAAAGATCAGGAAGGTCTCACGAACGCTTGGCCACATAAATCGCGAAACAAATGGCCACGATACTGCCTGACATTGTGGTTCAAGTACAACAAGCTCTCGCCACAAATCCCACTAATCCTCCCCAACAGAATGACCAGAACATCGGCAACCCTCCTACCAGCAAGTGCTCATACAAACATTTCAAGTCTTGTGATCCTCCTAAATTTGAAGGGACCGAAGGTGTCACTGCTCCCCTCCATTGGTTTGAGGAAATGGAAAACACTTTCCTCAACTGCGATTGTCCTGAGGATCGCAAGGTTCGATACGCCACCGGGAGACTATTTGGGGTAGCTCTCACCTGGTGGAATACTGAAAAAGGGAAGAGGGGAATTGATGATGCAATGGCCTTAACTTGGGAGGAATTAATGGAAATCATGACTAGGCGTTTCTGTCCTAGGAGTGAAATTAAAAAGTTGGAAGAGGAATTTCATTCTTTAAAGTAGAAGGAGGGAGATCATACCACCTATAACAAGAGGTTCTTAGAGTTGAACCAAATGATTCCTAATTTGTTTACCCTAGCTTATCGTTTGATCGAGCATTATATTCGAGGACTTCCCTCGAAAATTCAAGATTCAGTTCTCAGCATTTCACCGGTAACACTTGAAGCTACTATGGAGCTAGCGACTGAACTGACCGAGAATCGAATTCACAACGGGAAGTTTAAAGAAGAGAAAAAGAAAGCCCCTGTTGAGGGTCAAACTTCAAACCATTCCATCTCCTCCTCTAAGTTTGCTAACAAGAGGAAGCGCAACACCAGAAACTTCGCTGTTACACAAACCAACTCCCCTATTCCTGCTGCACCCATTACCCAAGTTGTCCCTTCACCTGCACCATACAAAAGACCATACTCTGGCCCGTTACCAAAATGCAACCGATGCCAATATCACCATTCTCTTGATTATCCTTGCCAACATTGCACCGGCTGTGGTCGCGCAGGTCATACTGTTCAAACCTGCCGCATGCCTCAGCGAACGAACCGCCGCCAGCCTTCAACCCAAACCCACCAGCAAATAATGGATCAAGCCCAACAACCCTACTATATCCACCCGCCCAACATTTAGCCCAAACATATTACCAACCCAATTATCCTATGGGTCAACCTATGCAGGCTTGCTACAATTGCGAAGACCCAAGCCATTTCAGAAACACTTGTCCAAGGTTGGTAAACATTATTCATGCTCAGGCCCAAGCCAACCCGGTGAATCAAGCGAACCAAGCTCCTCCACCTGCAAGAGGAAGAGCTTTCAATATCAACGCTAATCAGGCTAGAGCTAACAGCAATGTGGTTAACGGTACGTTCCTTATAAATGGGAGATATGCATCCATGTTGTTTGATACTGGTGCGGATAAAAGTTTTGTGTCGTTAGAATTTGAACCTATCCTAAACCAAAATCGTGATAAGCTCATGGAATCGATAACGGTAGAAGTTGCAGACCGGAAACCGGTCTCATTAAACTCTATTATACGCAACTGTACACTCACCTTAAACGACCACGACTTCTCAGTTGACCTTATTCCTATGAAGCTGGGAAGTTTTGATATCATAATTGGTATGGACTGGCTCAGTCAACATCAGGCAGAAGTTGTATGTCGCGAAAAGTTTGTACGTATTCCTCTTTCAAACGGTCAGACTCTTCGAATCTTTGGAGAAACCTCGTCGAAAGGGCTCAGCTTAATGTCTTGTCTTCAAGCTCAAAAATATCTTCACAAGAATTATGTCGCGTTTTTAGCTCATATCATCAAAAAGGGAACCATGGAGAAGAAACTTGAAGACATTCCAGTAGTAAAAGATTTCCCGCAAGTTTTTCCTGACGACATTTCAGGACTTCCTCCAGTTAGAGAAGTCGAATTCCGTATTGATCTTATACCTGGTGCTACACCAGTTGCAAAGTCTCCTTATAGGTTAGCCCCCTCTGAAATGCAAGAGCTAGCCAGTCAATTACAAGAGTTGACTGACAAAGGATTCATACGTCCTAGCTCATCGCCTTGGGGTGCACCTGTCCTTTTTGTAAAGAAGAAAGATGGATCGTTTCGTATGTGCATCGACTACAGAGAGCTCAACAAATTAACAATCAAGAATCGCTATCCATTACCTCGCATTGATGATCTTCTTGACCAACTTCAAGGTGCCAGCTGCTTTTCAAAAATCGACCTTCGATCTGGGTATCATCAACTTAGAGTACATGAAGAAGACGTCCCAAAGACCGCATTCCGAACTCGTTATGGTCATTATGAATTCATGCTCATGCCATTTGGTTTAACCAACGCTCCAGCAATCTTCATGGACCTAATGAACAGAGTCTGCAAACCTTATCTTGATCGATTTGTTATAGTCTTCATCGACGACATTCTTATTTATTCAAAATCAAAAACTGATCATGAGCGTCATCTTCGACTCATCCTTACACTTCTAGAGAATGAAAAGCTTTACGCCAAATTCTCCAAATGCGAATTCTGGTTAAAAGAGGTGCAATTCCTCGGACATGTAGTCAATGACAAGGGAATACATGTCGACCCCTCAAAGATCAAAGCGGTACAAGAATGGCAAGCGCCACGTACACCAACTGAAGTAAGATCTGAAAACCTTTCATATGGGGACCCAAGCAAGAAGAAGCCTTCCAAACCCTTAAACAAAAACTCTGTGATGCACCAATCCTCACTCTTCCTGAAGGTTGTGATGATTTTGTGGTCTATTGCGACGCGTCAGGGCAAGGATTAGGCTGTGTTTTGATGCAAAGAGGAAAAGTTATAGCTTATGCTTCGAGACAACTCAAGACGCATGAGAAGAACTACACCACCCATGACCTGGAACTTGGAGCCGTTGTGTTCGCTCTTAAGATATGGAGACACTATCTCTATGGTACTAAGTGTGAAATATACACTGACCACAAGAGTCTTCAACATATCTTCAATCAAAAGGAGTTAAACATGAGGCAACGAAGATGGGTCGAACTTCTAAATGACTACGACTGTGAAATTCGGTACCACCCTGGCAAAGCAAATGTGGTGGCTGATGCACTTAGTCGAAAGGGTTATGCGAACTCCATTCGTCTTCTATGTTCGCAAATCATAACTGACATTAAGGATCAAATTCGAGAAGCCCAACATGTTTCAGTAACAGAAGATGATGTGCGAAAGGAGATGTCCTGTGGAGCTGAACTTAAAATTGAAACTAAATCTGACGGTATTCTGTACTACCTAGATCATATCTGGATTCCTAACCACAACAATCTTCGTGAAATTCTTATGAATGAAGCTCACAAAACGCGATACTCTATACACCCAGGAGCCGATAAGATGTATCAAGACCTACGATATACCTATTGGTGGCCTGGAATGAAAAAGGATATTGCTGTTTTTGTTTCTAAGTGCCTTACATGTTCCAAGGTGAAAGCTGAACACCAAAGACCCTCAGGACTTCTGGTCCAACCTGAAATACATGTATGGAAGTGGGAAAATATAACCATGGACTTCATTACCGGGTTACCTCGCACTTCTGGTGGGTATGACACTATATGGGTAATAATTGACCGACTTACAAAATCAGCTCACTTTATTCCTATCCGCGAAGATTTCAAGAACGAAAAGCTAGCTCGTATTTATATCAGCGAAATCGTAAGCCGACATGGAGTACCGTTAAGCATTATTTCTGATCGTGATGGTCGTTTCACTTCACGAACATGGCAAGCAGTACAAGCCGCTATGGGTACGCGATTAGATCTCAGTACCGCCTATCACCCTCAAACTGATGGTCAATCTAAACGCACCATTCAAACTCTTGAAGATATGCTTCGAGCATGTGTCATAGACTTCAAGGGAAATTGGGAGCTCATCTCCCATTAGTTGAATTTTTGTACAACAACAGCTATCATTCAAGCATCGGCATGGCACCTTTTGAAGCCTTATATGGTCGTAAGTGCCGATCTCTAGTATGTTGGCACGAAATTGGGGAAGCTCAAATCACGGGTCCGGAATTGATTCAAGAAACCACAGACAAGATCCATCAAATTCGAAACAATCTTCTAGCGGCTCAGAGTCGTCAAAAGAGTTATGCAGATAAACGACGGAAGCCTTTAGAGTTTAACATTGGTGATCATGTACTTCTAAAAGTATCACCGTGGAAGGGAGTAGTTCGTTTTGGTCAAAAAGGCAAACTAGCACCACGCTACGTAGGACCTTTCAAGATACTCGAAAGAGTAGGACCTGTAGCATACAAGCTTGATCTACCAGAAGAACTCAACAGGATTCATCCCACATTCCAAGTATCAAACTTGAAGAAGTGCCTCGCTGATGAAAACCTCCACATTCCTCTGGAAGATATTCAGATTGATGAATCTATGCATTTTATTGAAAGACCAGTAGAGATCATGGATTTCGGAGAAAAACGTCTACGACGGAGTCGCATTACAATTGTTAGGGTACGTTGGGAGTCGAAACGGGGACCTGAGTTTACTTGGGAACGTGAAGACTCAATGCGTGAAAAATACCCGCATCTTTTTCCTACTACTTAAATTTCGGGACGAAATTCCTAAAAGTAGGGGATACTGTAACATTTGTCGAAAACGGGTTTTACCAAACCCGCTCCGTTTGTAATCGAATATCAAGTTATAAATGTGTCGTTGCCTATTTATGTTTATTTTAATTTTTAATGATACGTAATTAATAAACAAACTAAACCATAAAAGTTATATTTGATAAAAAGTATAAATAAAACAATTAAAAATAAAATGGGGCTGCCGGGACTCGAACCCGGGTCAGCCAGGTTGTAACTCCAAAGACTTAACACTCACACGCTTAACCACTCCGCCACTTGTTTGTTTTCTGTCATCTATAGGAAACAAATAAATCTTATAGACGAATGTAAATCAATCGGTTACGCCAATTGTAACTGAAATCGGTTATCAAACGCCCAAAGGCGATCTGAATACTCAAGGTTCAATGAGTATAACCGATATACCGACGTTTTTAATCAAGTTGCCTTGAATGAACTTGAATTCTAGAAGTGGATCGGTTTTTATAACCGAAAATCTTCAATTCCAGTTTTACTTCCATCTTTGTACTCCTTCACGACTCAGAAACATTCCACAAACCTCCAATTACATTTCCGCACACTTTACAGTCCACCGGAGAAGTTTATTTTATTCACCGGAAATTTCTGCAAGTTCGCCGGAAAACCGTATTCTTCATCAAAACGGTAAGTCCTTCAATACCGTCATAGTCTAACAATTGTTAAGCTATTTCTAACTAAAACCTTTCACTTGAAATCGAATTCAGACGCCGTTATCGGATAATTCCAGTTCGCCGGAAAATTTTTAGAAATCTTTATTTTCGTCTGTGAAATGGTAAGGACCTTCAAACACACTGTTAACGTTTGTTTAGCACTTCAATTCCATGATTAGCTAATTAAAACGATTAATTGGTTTGCTCAGTTGAAGTTCATAAAAACAGAGACCGACGCCTTGCCGGAATTCTGTAATAAATCGCTCACCGGTATGTTTACTTC
Source organism: Scalesia atractyloides (assembly GCA_947069175.1). Classification (NCBI taxonomy): domain Eukaryota; kingdom Viridiplantae; phylum Streptophyta; class Magnoliopsida; order Asterales; family Asteraceae; genus Scalesia; species Scalesia atractyloides. The sequence continues at coordinate 36,585,378 of CAMTDV010000008.1, read as the reverse complement.
TAATTATCATCTCTGCTATCTTATATTAGTCTGTGCAATGTTTAACAATCGAATTAACAATATATAATGGTGTAATCTGCGGTCTGTAAAAACCAACGAAGAAGATGAACTGCGCTAACAATATAAGAATAATTAAAATTGGTATTTTGAACGGGTTAGACACACAGTCCAGCGGTGGACTGTGTGCGAACAAAAACACGCATACGTCCCGAGTTCGATCCCTGATACACGCACCCTCTATGTAATAAAATGCCTTTTTGTTTAAAAACTGAACCGGGTTAACTCCGTTAGTTGTTAAGTATAATAAGATTTGTATATTAACCAAGTTAGACACACAGTCCAGCGGTGGACTGTGTGTAACGTTAAAGCACAGGTCCCGGGTTCGAGACCTGTTAGTGGCACCGGTTCGACGAATTAAAATGTTTTTGAAAATAAAAGGATTTTGGATAAATTGAGTTAATATATAAGTATAATTAAAAACAGAATTATTTCTGGTTAGACACGTAGCTCAGTTGGTAGAGCTGCGTGCACGCGTACGGGAGGTCACGAGTTCGAGCCTCACCCAGCGCATTTCAGTCACACAATAAACCGGTCAAACAGTCAAAGTCAAAAAGTCGACGGTCAACCCAAAAAGTCAACATATTTTTATATTTTTAATTATTTAATTTAATTTAAAAATCAATTAAAAATACTTAAAAATAATGTTTTAAAGATAGGAAATAGCCTTAAACTCGTAAAAATATATCTAAAAATTCTATTAAAATCCTTAATAAAATCCATTCATTTACTATATTTTCCGTTATTATTTAGGTTAGTTAATTCTCGTTGTTCCGCTCTTACAACTCGTGCGCATCTCACCATCTCCAATCAAACGCACCCAATGTGAGTGAGTCTTTACAAATTCCCCGTTTTAATCACGTTTTGGGGTGTATCATGTGTCTTGCTATATATTATATTTAAATCATTGTGCATACATCATATCATGAACATGTGTATTCAGCTTGTTTCAACTGTTTGTGTGGTTATTGTTAGATTCAATTTATTATTTTCAGTACATGCAATTTCATAGGCCGCCGCTCCCCATTACGTTATGAGCGTTGAGCAAGTTCCCCATTACATTATGAGCGTGAACCTGGCGTGCCAACATACGATCGGCTCCGTTTGATTGAGCCTTGATCGCACAGACATTTATCATTTTCAGTACATGCAATACGATCGGCTCCGTTTGATTGAGCCTTGATCGCACAGTTTCATTCATGTTATTTATCGTATGATGTTGGTATGTTAATGTATGCTATCATATGTTATTGTATGTTATAGTTGTGATTGCTATTGCTACTGCTTGATTATTTACATTTGCTCATTTATGATTATGCACAATTTTTCATTGATAAACTAACAAGTAAATCAATAATAAATGTTTATCTAACAAGGTTCACTCGCCAACTTATGTTGACCCAAAAACCCCCATTTTTACACATGATACAGGTGAACCCGCTGCAGCCAAAAACACATAGGATTGGACTAGAAGAATAAAATGATTTAGAGCTTGGAATTATTTTGTTTGGTTATTTTCTTTGTATTGTATGGACATGTTTGGATTATTTGGAATGTAATTTTGACTTTAGTAAATATGAAACATATTAGTAAATATCATGAGCTTTGGTGATAACCCAATTATGCCCCGACTTTTATTCCGCTGCGGGTCGGGGTGTGACAGACAGGCCTATGTGCCATATTTTATGTCCTTCATGACAAGCTTAAAAGCTAAATAAAATTTGTCAAATTATGACAATGACAGTTGTGACAATACGATCCACTGTGCAATAATATATGGACTATGTCCAAATTGTAATTTGCCTTTGATGATCCTGTTAAGACCTAGGCCAAATATAGTTCTGATAAGACTAAGAGTTGTGATGTTATTCACACTAGAATAGGCAATGGATTGTTATATCCAATGTTTTTTTAAGACCAATATGGTTGACATACCATGGCTAAGTGAAGCTTTATTGGTGTATAGAACCCAAGGCTTAAAGATGGCTAACTCGAATGAGTCACAAAGTAGCCACCGGAATGTGGAATCTAATAATGCTGAAATCAGAGCCATTAATAATGACGACTTCCAAGCTCGCATTGATGCGGCTATTGAAAAGGCCATGGGAAAGGCCATCGAAAAGCTTAGAGAATCGAGTGATACTCGATCTAGACCCTTATCTATTCCACCATCTTCAGCTCATAAGGAGAGCTCCGTTCACTCTTCAAATGCGAAGAGTGAACCAAAGAAAATAGATTTTGCTGAAAGGTCTCGTTCTGTTAAAAACGGATGTAACTATAAGTATTCCGTCTCCTGTAAGCCCCGAGACTTTAATGGGGAAAAAGGAGCTATGGAAGCTCTAAAGTGGCTAGACGAGATCGAAATGATTGTTGATATCATCAATTGTGCTGATAAGGATGTGGTCAAGTATGTATCATAGTCCTTTAAGGGCGATGCCCTAATCTGGTGGAAAGCCATGATTCAGTCTACAGGTAAAGTACACCTGTATAATTTGGGATGGTACAAATTTGTGGACCTTGTTAAGGAAACTTACTGCCCACCCCATGAAATTGAGAAATTAAAGACCGACTTCTTGTCTCTTTCTATGAAAAACCTAGATTGTCGGAAATATGTTTCTGATTTCAATTCCCTATCTAGGTTAGTTTCCTATTTGATTACCCCGGAGCCCAAACGCATTGTGCGTTTTATTAATGGGTTAGCGCCCGAGATAAAGGGCATGGTAAAGGCTGCTCAGCCTACTACCTATAGGTCTGCTGTTGACCTATCTCTCTCCCTCACCCTTGATCTAGTGAGACAAAAGACAGTTAAGTCTGAAACTGACCAAAAACGAAAGAGGGAAGATGACAACTCCCATAGGTTTAATAAGAAAAATAAAGGGAGATTTGGGTTCAAAGGGAACCAAGGCAAGACGGCTGTGATGCCAACATGCAAAACTTGCAACCATAGACACTGGGGACAGTGTAATTTTGGTTTGGTTCACAGGCCAAACCCTGTGGCATCTGTAAAAGAAAGGGGCATAAGACCCTAGAATGTAAGGATCTTAAGGATGTCGTCTGCTACGTCTGCAATGAAAAAGGGCATATTAAGACTAACTTCCCTAAGGTTCTTAAGAATAATAATGCAAAGCCTAGAGAGGCCAAGAAGGGAAATGCTCTTGCCTTTCAAATAAATGCAAGTGAGGTTGTTAATGACGACAATATCATAACAGGTACATTCCTCATTAACAACATTTATGGTAGAGTTCTTTTTGTTTCGGGTGCAAATAGATCTTTTGTTGATCATAAGTTTAGTAAACTATTAAACTTGCTCTTAAGAACTCTAGATAAAACTTATTTTTCTAGAATACTTATGATTTTAAACTTAAAATATATTCAAGTTCCTTTTATACGGTATATAATTACCGAAATGCCCTTATAAGGCATAATTTCATTTTAAAACTTTAATGGGCATACAAGTTGATATCCTACTGATATCTTAACTTATTTAAAATATAATGGCATATAGAACTTGTCCATGACTTATCCGGTTACCCATTATCGCTTATAAACATACGGATGATTATACATAACTAGTTTACGGAATTTAACCAAAACGGGTTTAACCTTGTCATTTAAATTTCAAAATCCAGAATGTTAATTGTTTACCCATATTGTACAAGTCAAAGTACTTGTCGGGTTAAACTACATTCTATCCGATCATCGTTTAATCAAGTGTTATATGTATTGATCATGTACACTACTCGGTCTAAGTCTATGACTTAAAATAAAGACCGTTAGTATTAATTGGTTAGCTTATGCCATAATCCAGACTAGAGCCTTACCGGCAAATGCTATCTGCAATTAAGTACTTTTGTATACGGCTGAGTTATTGAAATTAAAAGAAGACTAGCTCAGGCAAATACTCTCGACTTATTTTCCCTATCAGGCTTGGGATACGGTAAACAATTTCTGCTTGGTCAGAAATGAGATCAATTGAATGCCGGATTGTGGCTAGTAAATCTGCATATTCTGTTTTAATCAGTTTTGTTTGATAACTTAAACATCGGGGGTTAAATTACCATATCCTGGATATCCTCGGCTCATTAGATTAGTTAATGGCCACGACCTTAGCACGGGGTGTAGGCATACACTTGACAGACGCTCAAATGCAAATTTACCCAAGACGTTGGGGATAACTCCTCTGTGAGTTCTAAGTGGTGTGTATTTAATCATGTCTCGGTCTCTGTACTAGGCACTGTATGTATGGACAAACATGTGAATCTGCTAACAAGGTTACGAAGTAACTTTCCTAAGTTGTAAAAAGATTTGTGCCATGTGCACTTAAATCTAAATTTTAAAATGTTTTCAAAATGAGTTAGTTGGGTGTATTTACCAGCGAAAGCTGACGTATCGTCAAAAGACTAAACTGCAGGTACAATACCAAATAGGCTGGAAGTTGCTCGGTAGTGAATAAGAGGATCCTGCAAATCCTTAGATCTGCCCTAAAGTCTGTTTTATATTCTTTCTTGTAAATTTTTACGATCCGCCTGTGGATCTTCTATTACGAGCCTGTATATTATTTTATTTTGAACATTTGGTTTGTAATAGTAATTTATCTCCAAGACTTCCGTTGTGCCGTGTTTAATTGACTATTATGTTATCAACTGACGTCACGATACTCCCACCCGGGCCCACCGACATATGGATTTAGGTTGGAAATCCGGGGTGTGACAGTTAGCTACTGATTTAAAGTTGCATTGTGATCGTAATATAATGTAGCAAAACCCTCTGAGGTTATATTATATGATCATAATCAGAATCTGAGTTTGTGCACAAGTTCCGTAATTATGCCATTTTGACTAAAATGCCCTTTTTGCATAAAAGAAGTTTAAATGATAATAAACTTGAAATTGAGTTTCCTACTGATGTAATATTATAAGTGGGATTATCTGGGATGTCAAACTAGATTATAAACTGAGTTTATGAACAAGTCCTTGTATTATGTAGATAAATGACGATAAAGTCGTTGTGGCTTATAAAATGGTTTTAATCACATCTTTTCAAAGTAAATCTTTTACCTACATGTTAAGCTAATCTTAACATCAGTTTTCATTAATCATCGCATAAATCGTCATTTTACAACATAAGCGTCGTCGCGGCGCATAATATGGTTTTAGACCATATTTACCAACCAAGACTTGTTACCTACCGATTTTAAAACTTATTTTAAATATTTTTACAGTAGGTACAAGATATAAACTCAGAATCCCAAATAAGTTATAAACTATGTGTAAAATGACCAAAATGCCCCTTCGGTGCATAGTTTGGTCATAAAAGATAAATTACACATATAATTAATATCCTACTAATATTATATCATAAATAAGTTATTTTTTCAGAATACTTATAGTTATAACATTAAATTATATTCAAGTTCCTTTCATACGGTATGAAATTACCGAAACGCCCTATGAGGCATAGTTTCACTTTAAAACCATAACGAGCATAGAAGTTGATATTCTACTGATATTACAACTTATTTAAAGTGTAATGGCATATAGAACTTGTCCATGACTTATCCGGTTACCCGATATCGCTGATATGCGTACGGTTAAGCATATGTAACTAGTTTACAAAAATTAACCGAAACGGGTCTAACCATGTCATTTAAGTCTCAAAATCCAGAATGTTTATAGTTTATCCATATTACACAAGTAAAAGTACTTGTTGGGATTAAACTACATTCTATCCAATCAACGTTTAATCTAGTGTCATACGTTTTGATCAAGTACGCTAGTCGGTCTAAGTCTCTGACTTAAGAAAGACCGTTAGTATTTAATTGGTTAGCTTATGCCATAATCCAGACTAGAGACATTCCGGTAAATGCTATCTGCACTTAGTGCTTTTGTGTACGGCTAATCTAATAAATCTTGCGTTTAAACGAAGACTAGCTCAAGTAAATACTCTCGACTTATTTCCCCTACACGGGCTTGGGTTACGGTAAACTATTACCGCTTGGTCGGAAATGGGATCAATAGAATGACGGATTATGGCTAGTAAATCCGCATATTCTGTTTTAATCAGTTTTGTTTGATAACTTAAACATCGGGGGTTAACTACCGTCTCTTGGATATCCTCTGCTCATTATAATAAAAAATGGCCACGACCTTAGCGTGGGTGTAGGCATACACCCGATAGACACTCAAAATGCATTACCCACAAGGTTGGGAAGAAATGACTCCTTCATGAGTCCAAAGTGGTGTGTACGTTAATCATGTCTTGGTCTCTGTGTCGGGCCCCTATATGTATGGACAAACGTGTGAATCTGTTAACAAGGTTGGACGGTCAACTATCCCACGTTATAAAAGATTTTTTGCTGATACGCACTTAAAACATATTTTAAATGTTTTCAAAATGAGTCAGTTGGGTTATTTACCATCGAAAGCTGACGTATTTTCAAAAGACTAAGCTTGCAGGTACAATACGAAAATAGACTGGAAGTGCTCGGTAGTGATAGAGGATCTTGCAAATCCTAGATCTGCCCAAAGTCTGTTTTACATTCTTTCTTTTGTACAGTTTATGATCCGCCTGTGGATCTTCTATTACGAGCCTGTATATTATTTTGTGTTTCGAACATTTGGTTTGTAATAGTAATTTAAATCCAAGACTTCTGTTGTGCTGTGTTTAATTGACTATGATGATATCAACTTGCGTCACGATATTCCCCACCCGGGCCCACCGATGTCTGGATTGGCTGTGGAAAGCCGGGGTGTGACACTTAAGGTTAACCATAACTTCAGAGATTAAAGAGCCATTAAGGGTTCATTCCCCCAAGTGATGCAAGAAGTTAGCCATCATCAAACTTGATTGCTTTAAGATAAACATAAAAGATGATTGTTAAAAAGAGTTTTTTACAATCCTGGACTAATTTAAAACCATAATAGACTAGGATGGTGAAATGGTGGGTCTGTGGTAGAACTGTGTGAAGTTGGATAAGTGTGGAATGGTGTAAAAGGGTGTGTGTGGTGGATGTCAAGGGATGACTAAAATAGGAGGCAAAGGGCTAAATTTATAGGTTGTCCAACACGTAAGGCTTTGTAGTTTGTCATTTGTGACAACTGTAAAGTTTACTTTTTGCACGAGGCACGACTCCATTCTTAGGTGAGGCACGACCGTGGTTAACTCGTGTGTTGTCCACATGGCACGGAGGTTGTGTTTGACCAGGCACGACCCCGTGCCTTGTTGTTTTTTTATCTTTTCTTCCCAGGTTGAAACACGGGGTTGTGATTCATGGGACATGACCATGTGTCTTGAGTTCTGATTTGTCTTTTTTGCAATAGACGAGACATGGGGGCGTGGCAAGAGAGTCATGGGGTATGATTGGTAATTTTTCTCGAAAAACTTGATTTCAAGCTCAAAAACGCCATCTTTATCATTTTTTGCATGTTTGTTCATGAAAATCTAAAGTAAACAAATAAAAAAACCTTTTTACTATATTTTTACAAGAAAGCGACTAAAACTTGGTCCCTAATGATGTGAATTATATGTTGAGTTTTACGCACATCAACTTTGAATTGAATAAAGAAGAACTCGAGTTTTTGTCGAGGAAAGGGAAAATAGTGTTTGAAAGGCAGATGCATGAAAGAGGGAAGTCTTTTGCATATAAGAAAACATCGAGATTGAAAAACTTAAGTCGGAAATAGCACAATTAGAAAAAGGGAAAACATAAGGGTTATGCAAATCACCAAGAAGATAAGCAAGGTGGTGTCTATGTTCAAGAAGAGGGATGCAAGAATACGAGACTAGAAGGAGTTTGTGATATACGATACAAGGATGGTAAAAATTCAAGAAGATGGTATACAAGTTAAACATGGTGATACTCAAAGAAAGTGTGAAGACAAAGTTCATGCCATAAGTCAAGAAGATGTGGTTTAAGAAGTCAAGCAAAAGTTGGGGAGAAAGCCGAAGTTCACAGACAAAGATCACCTACAACACGCTTGTGATGAAGATGGAGAAGCACAAGATGGGGATCAAGAAATGGAAGAGGATCAAAGTGCAAGTGAAGAAGATCAAGTGGAAGATGAAGACATCATTCCTTTAAAGAATGAAGATGTTGAAGGCACAGACTAAGAAATTAGGAGGAATATTGAACTATAATTTCCTAATCCATGTGGTTCATGTTAATGGGTCATTAGTGTAAATAGTTTAGAGTCTATTATATAATTATATGAAGTCAAGGGGTGTATGTGTAAAAGTTAAAATTAGAAACCATCGACCAAGATCATGTGCATACGATCATTGTTATCAAATCAAGTGTAGATTATTTGTGTTCTATCATTCTGTTCATGAAGGATCTTGGGAACATTTACATCTTGAAATCAAGTTTCAATTTGTTTATCTTTTTTTTTCTCTTCTAAGTTCTCTTGGCCCCTTCACACCACCATAAAACCTCAAACTTCATAACATAGTTTTGCTTCAAAAATTTGTGTATACATATTGAAACGTGTTGTGTAGGGTCTTGAAGCCAACAAACTTGTATTTAGACCCGAATCCATTTTGGTCCGAAATCATTTGACCCGAACTAGTTTAAACTTTTTTTTTTTTAAAAATGCAAGTGTTGGCCAGAACTAGTTTTTTTTTTCATAATTTTCTTTTGACCCAAACATGGTTTGACATGAACCTATGGTAGCATGTTATTATGTTGTTTTGTCATGCTTAACTTAACTGTGAGAATTACAATGATCCTTCTTCATTTTTTTGGAATGGTAGCAATTTTATTAATAAAAAGCCGAGCCTAGCTAGATACTAGACAAAACAAAGAAAAGATTAATAAGAAGCAAAGCCTAGCAAGATACTAGACAAAACAATGAAAAGAAAATGTGTTTTGAGTTGATTGATCTTTCTCAAAAACTACCGTCTGCTTATTTTTTTCACATCACCCACCATGTAACAAAGATACCGAAGCCCAAACCTTCTCTCTTTTGTTTGATAAAGATCAATTTTCTAACTAACCGCTGACCAACATGCAACAATGATTCACCGTCTTATTCTTATATTAATTATTATTATTATTATTATTATTATTATTATTGTTATTGTTATTGCTACTATTATTATTATTATTATTATTATTATTATTATTATTATTATTATTATTATTATTATTATATGACTAAAATTACATTTTTATAAATGTTAGTTGAAATGATCAAATTAGAGTCGTATTTTTTCGAAAAGATTCAATTGAGTAACACGTTTCATTTTTAATAAAGCAAAAATATGAAATGACCAAATTTGTAAAAAGTATTTGAATGCTTAAAATGTACTTAATCGTTTTATTAAAAAGAAATCTAATATCATACTTTTGATAATATGTTTTCGCTACTCATAAACAATACATCAATCTAACAATATATATATATATATATATATAATAGAATGCATAAAAGGTGTTGAAACGTTGACCTAACATGACTCAAACTATTTTAACCCGTAAAAAAATCATCCGTCTTGACATGAACCCGTTACAACCTGAAAAGAAGAATAAATAAGATTCAAACACTTCCCATTAAAAAAGAAAAAAAATCCACCTGTCACACCTTGGATTTCTAATCCAAATCCATACACCGGTAGGTCCGGGTGGGGAGTATCGTGACGTCAGTTGATAACATCATTGCCAATTAAACATGGCACAACGGAAGTCTTGGAGTAAAATTACTATTACAAACCAAATGTTCGAAATACAAAACAATATACAGGCTCGTAATAGAAGATCCACTGGCGGATCATAAAATGTACAAAGTAAGAATATAAACCAGACTTTAGGGCAAATATAAGGATTTGCAAGATCCTCTTATTTCACTACCGTGCAGCTTCTGGCCTATTTCGTATTGTACCTGCAAGCTTAGTCTTTTGAAAATACGTCAACTTTCGCTGGTAAACACACCCGACTGACTCATTTTGAAAACATTTTAGAAATTAGATTTAAGTGTGTAGGGCACAAATCTTTTATAACTTGGGAAAGTTACTTTGTAACCTTGTTAATAGATTCACATATTTGTCCATACATATAGGGCACAGTACAGAGACCGAGACATGATTAAGTACACACCACTTAGAACTCACGGAGGAGTTATCCCCAACTTCTTGGGTAATTTGTATTTGAGCGTCTGTCAGGTGTATGCCTACACCCCGCGCTAAGGTCATGGCCATTATCTAATGTAATGAGCCGAGGATATCAGGACACGGTAGTTAACCCCCGATGTTTAAGTTATCAAACAAAACTGATTAAAATGGAATATGCGGATTTACTAGCCACAATCCGGCATTCGATTGATCCCATTTCCGACCAAGCAGTAATAATTTACAGTATCCCAAGCCCGTATAGGGAATATAAGTCAAGAGTATTTACCTGATTTAGCCTTGTTTAAAATGCAAGATTAATTCTCAGCCGTATTCAAAATGAGCTAAGTGTAGATAGCATTTACCGGAAGGCTCTAGTCTGGATTATGGCATAAGCTAACCAACTAAAATACTAATGGTCTTATGCAAGTCATAGACTTAGACCGACTAGCGTAATAGATCAAAAACGGTACGCTAGATTAAGCGATAACTGGATAGAATGTAGTTTAAACCCAACAAGTACCTTGACTTGTATAAAATGGGTAAACAATTAACATTCTGGATTTTGAGTGTAAAATGATAAGGTTAAACCCGTTTTGCTTAAATTCCGTAAACTAGTTACGTATAATTAATCGTACGCTTATAAGCGATAATGGGTAACCGGATAAGTCATGGACAAGTTCTATATACCATTATACTTTAATTAAGTTGTAATATCAGTAAGATATCAACTTATATGCCCGTTAAGGTTTTTAAACGAAACTATGCCTCATAAGGGCATTTTGGTAAGTTTAAACTTTAATAAAAGAACTTGAATAAAATTTTAAGTTATAACTGTATATATTCTGGAAAAATAATTTATCTATGATATAATTCAGTATTAATTCTATGTGTAATTTATCTTTTATGACCAAGCTATGCACCAAATGGGCATTTTGGTCATTTCAAACATAGTTTATAAATTATTTGGGATTCTGAGTTCATAACATGTACCTACTATAAATATGTTTAAATTAAGTTTTAAAATCAGTAGGTAACAAGTCTTAGTGGATAGTTATGGTTTAAAACCATACTATGCGCCGAAACGATGTTTATGTCGTAAAATGACGATTTATACGATGTTTAACAAAAACTGATGTTAAGGTCAGATTAAAATGTCTTATACATGTTATTTAATATAACATATCAGTAGGTAAAAGATTTACCTTGAAAAGATATGATTAAAACCATTTTATAAGCCATAAGGGCTTTATCGTCATTTACCGACATATTACAAGGACTTGTTCATAAACTCAGTTTATAATCTGATTTAACATCCTAAATAATCCTACTTATAATATTATATCATTAGGAAACTTATTTTCAAGTTTATTATCATTTAAACCTCTTTTTATACAAAAAGGACATTTTAGTCAAAATGGCATAATAGCGGAACTTGTGCATAAACTTAGATTCTGATTATGATCATGTAATATAACCTCAGAGGGTTATGCTACATTATACTATGATCATAATGCAACTTTAGATCAGTAGGTAACTAATCTAAATCGGGTCAGAATCGAAAGTCAAAGCAGAAGTCAAACTTCACGACTTTCGGTTGCGAACCGACCCTAGAACTGAAATTGATGAGCCGAACATGTTCTTACATGTTCTAATAATTATTACCAACTTTTTTAAGTGTCAAAACAGGTTCATAACATATATAAGATCAATTTATGATTTTTCCGAAAAATGGTCTGTTTGACTTTTTAACATCATAACTTTGACCCGTCAATTGATATAGCAAACGTGATCTTCAGGAGGTGCCCTTATAGGGACTAACACCTACCTTATTACAATCACTTAGCAATGTTCATTACGAAAAATGGATGGACCATAATGGTCTTAACCGAAAGTCAATGCGTTTTTCCGTAAAACGCTTGACTTTTGGCTATAAAAGCCTATAAACGAAAATGCAAGAGGAAGGAACACTTACAAGAGGTTCCTAGGATGCAATAGAACTAAGTTGGATGCTCCTTTCAGTTAGGAACTTCTAGAGGAGGGAGATAGAGTTGTGAATGAGAAAGTTGCAAGTTCAAATGGTGAACCTTGGCACCTATTTATAGTTGGAGAGCTTGAAGGAGGTGATGCCAGGTGTTAAGGGGTGTAAGAGGAAGCTTACAAGTGTCCTAAAACGTGGCATAGCAGTTTGGGAGCCATGGTTTCGAAAAAATGGTTTTTGGCAATTTGTGTGGTGGCCAAGGCAAACTTTCTACAGATGCAGTCCTTTGGCGGGCCGCGAGAGGCACAGGCCTTGCCTCTCGCGCCCCGCGAGCGCCCCTCGGCCTCTTTTACATTTTGACACTTTTAGCCCCTCAACTTATTAAACCTTCTTATCCTTCCTAAAACACCTTTTTAGCATTTTTAGCCCTCCGTAGCCAATACTTGATGTACCCGGGAGTATGCCCAGACATTGTCGAGCTCTCGGTTCGTTAAAAGGTCACTCAGAGGTATAAATTAATATGTTGACACTTTTAACCCCTCCATTATCCAACTTTCACATATCTACAGAATTGAACCCTCTCGTCCAACAAATGGGACATATGAGAGTTAAGACTTCGTAAAGGATCACTCAGAGGCTCGTTATAAGCATGTTGACTCTGATGTCACTCAGAGGTTGGGCATGTTGACACAACGGTCACTCAGAGGCCAAGTTTTAAGTATGTTGACACTAATGGTCACTCAGAGGCTATGTTTTATGCATGTTGACATCAGAAGATCACTCAGAGACTTAGTTTGAGCATGTTGACGCTTTTAGTCCTTGTTAGTCTTTAATAGACTAAAAATAAAATTATGACACGTGTCGCAATATTATTAGACACGATTTTACACGGTGTTACATCCTCACCCCTTTAAAAGAAATCTCGACCTCGAGATTTTATCCAAAAAGATGGGGGTACTTTTGTCACATAGTGGACTCAACCCCCCATGTAAACTCGGGACCTCTAAGGGCATCCCATTTAACCTTTACTATAGGTATCAATTTCCTTTGGAGCTTCTTAACCTGTCGATTTTTGATCGAAATTGGTTTCTCAACGAACCTCAGGTTTTCATCTAGTCGCCTAAGCTTTCTCAATGAACCTTAGATATGTGAAATACATTATGGATTCCACTAAGCTCCTCTGGTAGCCTAAGCTTATAAGCTACTGTGCCGACACATTCGATTATCTCGAATGGTCCTATATATCTTGGGCTTAGCTTGCCCTTCTTTCCGAAGCGCATCACACCTTTCCAGGGTGATACCTTCAGCATGACCGTGTCCCCTACTTGGAACTTAAGAGGTTTTCGCCTCTTATCAGCATAAATTTTTTGCCTATCACGGGCAGCTTTGAGATGATCACGGATTTGCACAATCTTATCCGTGGTCTCTAGGACGATTTCAGGTCCTGATAGTTGGGCTTCCCCAACTTCTGCCCAGCACACGGGTGTTCGGCATTTTCTCCCATACAAGGCCTCGTAAGGAGCAGCCTTGATGCTTGTATGATAACTATTATTGTAGGAGAATTCTATTAGGGGTAAGTGGTCATCCCAACTTCCACCTAAATCAATCACATATGCCCTAAGCATGTCTTCCAATGTTTGGATAGTACGCTCACTTTGACCATCAGTCTGAGGATGGTAAGCCGTACCAAAATTTAATCTTGTGCCTAAAGATTGTTAGAAACTTTTCCAAAAATGAGAGGTATATCTAGTATCTCTGTCAGATACAATAGATACCGGCACACCATGTAGGGACACAATCTTGTCCACATATAACTTTGCCAATTTATCTAAATTATATGTTTCTTTGATTGGCAAGAAATATGCTGACTTAGTCAGCCTATCTACAATGACCCAAGTAGTGTCATTTCCACTTTTGGTCTAAGGTAACTTGGTAATCAAGGCCATAGTTACCATTTCCCATTTCCATGTGGGAATTTCCAATTACTGTAGAAGTCCTGAGGGCTTCTGATGTTCGGCCTTAACTTGCGAACACGTCAGACACTTAGCTACATAAGTGGCTATGGATTTCTTCAAACCCATCCACCAATAATTCTTTTTCAGATCTTGATACATTTTGTCACCTCCAGGGTGAACTGAGTATCGTATTGTGTGCTTCCTAGAGGATTAGGTCTCTAATTCCTCCAAAGATTGGAACCCAGATTCTTCCATTAAATTTAAGGATTCCATCCTTTCAAGACGTTAATTGATCAATAATTCCGCCTAATCCTTCATTAGGAACATTGGCCTCTAATAAGACTTGCTTTTGCGCATCTAATAGCTTCTCATTTAAGCTATTTCTGAGCTCAATGCTCTTGGCGTTAATCCTTATAGGCTTAACTTGTTCTTTGCGAGGCATCAGCAACTACATTTGTCTTGTCCGGATGGTAGCGAATTTCACAATCATAATCATTAAGCGTTTCCATCCAACGGCGTTGTCGCATGTTCAATTCTTTCTGATTGAACAAATGCTGGAGACTCTTATGGTCAGTGTATATGACGCACTTTGTGCCATACAAGTAGTGTCTCCATATCTTTAGTGCAAATACAACGGCACCCAATTCCAAATCATGGGTGGTGTAATTCCTTTCGTGCACCTTTAATTGTTGTGATGCATAGGCAATCACCTTGCCTTTTTGCATTAGCACACAGCCCATGCCAGTGTGCGAAGCACCACAATAGACTACAAAATCCTCAATACCTTTAGTTAGAGATAACACAGGAGCATTGCTCAACTTGTGTTTTAGAATCTCAAAGGATTCTTGTTGTTTCGGACCCCAAACAAATTTGACATTCTTACAGGTTAACGTAGTCAAAGGAGTGGCTATTCTTGAAAATTTCTCAATGAACCTTCTATAGTAACCAGCCAATCCTAAGAAGTTACGTATTTCTGACGGGGTTTTAGGTACTTCCTAATTCATTATGGACTCTATTTTGGCGGGATCCACTTGGATGCTACACTCACTTACGACATGTCCAAGAAATTGGACTTTTCTAAGCCAAAATTCACATTTAGAAAATTTAGCATAAAGCTTCTCCTGCCTTAGAAATTCTAGAATGCACTGAAGGTGTTTCTCGTGATCAACTTGATTACGAGAATAGATAAGTATGTCGTCTATGAAGACAATGACAAACTTATCCAAATATGGTTTGCAGACTCTATTCATGAGATCCATGAATGCTGCAGGTGCATTCGTGAGCCCAAAAGCCATCACTAGAAATTCAAAATGACCATATCGGTCCTAAAGGCAGTTTTAGGAACATCCTCACTCCTAACCTTCAACTGATGATATCCAGATCTTAGATCAATCTTGGAGAAGTAACTAGCCCCTTGAAGTTGGTCAAATAAATCATCGATCCTGGGCAAAGGATAATGATTCTTCATTGTTATCTTGTTCAATTGGTGGTAGTCAATGCACATCCGCGTTGAACTGTCCTTTTTCTTAACGAATAAAATAGGAGCTCCCCAAGGCGAGGAACTTGGCTGAATAAAGCCTTTCTCTAAGAGTTCATCTAACTGTAATCTCAATTCCTTCATTTCCGTTGGTGCTAGTCGGTATGGAGTTCTAGCTATGGGTGCTGATCCAGGTAGGACATCAATCCTAAACTCTACTTGTCTATCCGGTGGTAGACCTGGTAGTTCTTCAGGAAAAACATCGGAATACTCCGAAATAACTGGGAGGTCTTAAATATTTGGCTTAGGTTCGTTGATAGTGACTTGTGCCATGTAAATGACACAACCTTTCCTTAAACCCTTGGATGCGTTAAATAACGACACCTTTTCTGGCAATCCATAGTGCAAATCTCCAGGGATGGTGATCGTTTCACCAGATGGGGTTTTAATTTCGATGAGTTTCTTATCGCAGACAATGCGAGCTTGGTTATGGGATAACCAATCCATGCCTAAAACCACATCGAAGCTTGCCAATTTCATTGGCAGAAGAGAGATAGGGATGGAATGATTTTTAATGGATATTGAGCGTCCGTCAAGAATGGAAGATGTTTCTAAACTTCCAATCAGCAAGTTCTATCTCATAAGTTTTATCTAAAGTTCTTAAGGGCAGGTTTAATAGTTTACTAAACTTATGATCAACAAAAGATCTATCTGCACCCGAATCAAAAAGAACTCTAGCCTAAATGTTGTTAATGAGGAATGTACCTGTTAGTCGTCATTAACAGCCTCTCTTGCAGTTATTTGAAAGGCACGAGCATTCCCCTTCGTGGCATCTCTAGGCTTTGCATTATTATTCTTAAGAACCTTAGGGCAGTTAGTCTTAATATGCCCTTTTTCATTGCAGACGTAGCAGACGGCATCCTTAAGATCCTTGCATTCTATGGTCTTATGCCCCTTTCTCTTATAGATACCATAGGGTTTGGCTTGTGGATCATAATTATAATGTCCCCAGTGCCTGCGGTTGCAAGTCTTGCATGTTGGCGTCACTACCGACTTGTCTTGGTTCCTTTTGAACCCGAATCTCCCTTTATTTTTCTTATTAAACCTTTGGGAGTTGTCATCTTCTCTCTTTCTTTTCCCGTCAGTCTCTGACTTAACTGACTTTTGCCTTACTAGATCAAGGGCGAGGGAGAGAGATAGGTCAACAGCGGACCTATAGGTAGTAGGCTGAGCAGCCTTTACCATCCCCTTTATCTCGGGCGATAACCCATTAATAAACGCGCAATGCGTTTGGTTTTAGGGGTAATCAGATAGGAAACTAACCTAGATAGAGAACTAAAATCAGAAACATACTTTCGACAATCTAGGTTCTTCATTGTGAGAGTCAGGAAATCTGACTCTATCTTTTCCACCTGATGGGGTGGGCAGTAAGTTTCCTCAACAAGGTCCACAAACTTGGACCATCCCAAATTGTACAAGCATACTTTACCTGTGGATTGGATCATAGCCTTCCACCAAATTAAGGCATCACCTTTGAAGGATTGTGATACATACTTTACCACATCCTTTTCAGCACAACCGTTGATATCCACAATCGTTTCCATCTCATCCAGCCATTTTAAGGCTTCCACAGCTCCTTTTTCCCCATTGAAGTCCTGGGGCCTGCAGGAGACAAAGTATTTGTAGGTACATCCATCCTTAAGAGAATGAGACCTATCAGCAAATTCTATTTTCTTTGGTTCACTCTTCGCATTTGAAGAGTGAACAGAGCTCTCCTTGTGAGCTGAGGATGGTGCGATTGATAATGGTCGGGAGCGAGTTGCCCTCGACTCCTTAAGTTTTTCTATGGCCTTTTCCATGGCCTTTCCAACAGCTGCATCAATGCGAGCTTGGAAATCATCATTATTAATGGCTCTGTTTTTAGCATTATTAGAGTCAATATCCTGGTGGCTACTTTGTGCCTCATCCGAGTTAGCCATTCTTTGAGCTTTGGTTCTATACACAAATAAAACTTCCCTTAGCCATGGTATTAATAACCATATTAGCTGTAAACATTGGATATGACAATCCATTGCCTAATCAAGCTAGTGTGAATAACATCACAACTCTTAGGCTTAACATATCTATATTTGGCCTATGTCTTAATAGGACCACTAAAGGCAAATTACAATCTGGACATATTCCATATTTTATTGGACAGTGGATCGCATTGTCACAACTGTCATTGTCATAATTGACAATTATATTTAGCTCATAAGCTTGTCACGAAAGACATAAAATTTTTATGGCACTTAGGCCTGTCACTAATGGACACAGAATTTGGACAGGGGGTTATATTAACCACAACTGTCGTTGACATTTTGGAATTTTTAACCTAGCCCGTAGGCAAATTAATATATCAATTAACATCTTAATTGTTAAGATAGATAATCATCATACTGATGATATTAGTCATGATCTCATTGATCATATAAACTATGAGACTTGAGCATGGCTCATCACCTTGGACAGGGAACCATAAGGTTACAACTGCCATTGTTTTAATTGACAATATAATATTGTTCAAAGGCAAATCATCACTACATGGATGTTAAATTATAGCCCCAAAGGCAATACATCACTAATGGATGTTTAATCATAGCCCCAAGGACAATACATCACTAATAGATGTTTAATCATAGCCCCAAGGGCAATAAATAACTAATGGATGTTTAATCATAGCCCTAAGGGAAATACATCACTAATGGATGTTTAATAAAATTCCAAAAAAACATTTCATTAAATTCCAAATAAAAATTACAATACTAGAAAAATGAAATAAACTATCCATGCAAGGACTAAAGATACGAAAGTGTCCACGCAGGGTTAGGAAAATGACAATGTCCTCGCAGGGACCAAATATAAATAGAAAAGACTTCACTCGTCCTTCTTTCCCTTAACCAGTTTGGAGAGTTTCTTGAAGAACTTGTTCGTCTTCTTCTCCGTTTTCTCCGCTTATTTTTGCATTTCTTTCATTCGTTCAAAGGCCTCGTTATTGGCCTCAAGTGGTGGCGGAGGTTGTGGTTATGGTTGTGCCATAACTGGATACTGGTATCCATAACTTGGATATCCAGTAGGTGGATAAGCAGGTGGGAAAGGAGATGGGTAAAGTGCGTTATGCATGACCGCTTGCATGTAAGGGTCATGCGACCATGCTTGGTAATCAACAGGTGTCGATAGGTTAAATGGATCATATCCAGACGTGTCTGGATATGTGGGGATTGGGTTACTAACCCGACGGTGGTGGTTGAACTACAGGTGTTGGTGTTGGTTCCACCACAGGTGAGGTGTTAGAGGGTCCACCCATTTGTGGGTCCTCTTGAATGGTGGGGTAGGGTTTAGGCAATGGTGGTAGCGAACCCGACCGTTGACCTGCACGTACTGACATACGTGCTTCTCCTTTTCTCCTCGACAGCTCAGGTGGCGGCTGATGATGTTCCACTGGTTCCATGTGAACATCTTCTTGTATAGGAGGTGGTTGAGAGTGATGGGAAGGAGTGTTGGCAAAGGTAAATTGGTTCCGATATTGGTCCCACTCATTAGGACCTTGATATGGCGATCCGACATAAGAATTTGAATCGCTCGATATCTCAATGGGGTGCGCATTTGAACCTAACGGCGGCATCTCCGGATCGGAGTCCTCGTCCATTGGATTTGGCTGATCCAACTGATTCTGATCAGCTAGGGGTGTATTAAAGTATTGGTTGGGGTTAAATTCATCCTGAAAAGAATGATGTGAATGGTGAGAGTGGTGCGAATGATGTGAATGGTATGAGTGATAAGAATTTTGGGTATGGGAAGGTGAATGTTGTGGTAGTGGCCATGAATCCCCCGAATCTCCATAGGGGTTCCGATGATGTGGATGTGGAGGGATATGTCCTGAAGGTCCTCTCCTCATTGGTCCTTTGCCTCTTCCTCATACACGTGGCGGCATTTTCCTGTTAAAAATCAACTCAAAAATAATACTAGTAACTTAATAATGAAATGAGTAATCCTAGGTCAATGCCTAGACTCGGAAGTCTAAGGAATGTGCTCGTGTAAGTTTGACATTAAACACAAGAAGGATAGTGTTTAATTCTCTCAAATGCTGGCTCTGATACCAACCTGTCACACCCCGGATTTCCAATCCAAATCCATACACCGGTGGGCCTGGGTGGGGAGTATCGTGACGTTAGTTGATAACATCATTGCCAATTAAACATGGCACAACGGAAGTCTTGGAGTAAAATTACTATTACAAACCAAATGTTTGAAATACAAAATAATATACAGGCTCGTAATAGAAGATCCACAGGCGGATCATAAAATGTACATAGAAAGAATATAAACCAGACTTTAGGGCAGATCTAAGGATTTGCAAGATCCTTGTTGGGCTTGGATTATTAAAGGTTTATTCATTAGGGATGTATTTGGGCTTTTGGGGTTTATGTGGGCTTCCTAGTGCCTAATGGGCCTAGGGTTGTAATTATGGGTTTAATGATGCTTATAAATAGAGGGGCTAGGTCATAGAGAAAATGTTAGAGAGTTGAAAGCAAAAACTTGTGTCTGACATCTTTGGTGTTTGCAAGTTAAGATTATTCAAAGTTATTCAAGTTGTTCTTCTTCCTAATCATAATTTCCGCTACTGGTTAGGTTAGTGATACCTGTTTGATCTGTTTACGGGACTTACAATTGGTATCAGAGCCTGCTGTTCTAATACAGGCTCCGGGTATTGCTGATTGAAGAAGTTTTTGAAGTGTGTTGCTGCTGTTTGGATCGGGTTTTGGTGTTCTGGATCACTGTTCATCGTGAGAACACGAAGAAGGTTCTCACAATTCGGATTAACCACTGTTCCGGATTCCGAAGAACACGAAGGTGATCATCCATCTCGGATTGATCCCGGACTGTTGCTCGTTCTGGATTGTAATCCAGGTTACTGTTGCGGTTTTTGAATTCCTTGAATCTCGGAATTCAGTTGCAGAAAAGGCGGGGTCACTGTTACGGACAAGGATCACTGTTCCGGATTTTCATCAGATAAGACAGGCATTCCGGATTCTCCATTTCGGATTCTTTATTCCGGATTCATATTCAGAGTTGGCTATTCCGGAACATACATATCGGATTCTCCATTTTGGATTTGTAACTCGGTCTTCTCATTCCGGATTCATCTTATTTCGGGTTTTACATTTCGGATCTTTCAAGTCAGGTTTTTCAAGTCGGATTCATCAATCCGGATTGCTAAATCTGGATTCTTTAGTCCGGATTACTCATCAATTCGGATAGTCTTTCCGGGTTGACCACCTTTGACTTCAAGACTACAATTTCGGATTAGATTTCGGGTTTGACCGTCATTAACTTTTGATTGACCATTTCGGATTCAGTACTGTTCATCAGACACACTTAAATTAATCAATTTTAAATCGATTTGGTAAATTTTTAATCAATTTAAATTACAATGGCTGGATTCATGACCGTGCAAGATCTAACAAATGCCCCTCTGGCTGCCTTGCAATCGCAAACATTAGGCCTCCACCAAGAGTTGGATCAGGTAATTGGCACTTCCACCAAAGTGCCACGTTTATTGTATGGGGATGAATACTACGAGTGGAAGTTCCGCTTCGAACAGTACTGCAAGGCTAAAGAACCCGGCGTGTGGAGATGCCTCATGGAATGGTCCAAGAACCATAGTTTACAGCACAAAGCAAGATCCAGAAACGAAAATTCCCAAGCCCAAGCACCTATGGACTCCAGAGGACATCAAGATCATAGAGGAAGATGAGAAGGCTTCGGCAACTCTGACGATGGCTCTAGGACCTGATATTTCTGTCGCGGTCAGAAACTGTAAAAACCGCAAAGGAGGTTTGGAGTGGGTTGCAAAATCTCTACGAGCGAAATGCCGACATGAAAGCAAGTAGGGTGAATCAGCAGAATCAGCAGTTCAGCTCGTTCAATCACATCTATGGGGAAACTATCGAAAACCAGATACGTCGCCATGTCAAGCTAGTTTCCCAGATGATTTCAGCTGAGATCACCCTCACCAACAGTGCCATGAACAGACAATTATTAAATTCACTGCCCAAAAGTTGGGATGCAGACGTGGGCGTGATAAAAAAGACAAAGAACTTAAATAATGTTACTCTCACTGAGATGATAGCTACTATCAAATCATGTGAGATTGACAACAAGCAGAGGGAAATCAACCATCAAAGCAGTTTGATGGCCGCAGGGATGACAGGGCAGAACGCGGCTTTAATGTCACAGAATCTCATTTATAGTCCTCTACAAGGAACTGCACAAGCACCGGGTGGATCAAACGTGGTTTACAGTCCTATAGCCACGCCTCAGAACACTCAGTATGTGTATTGTTTTCAATCTCAAAATCCCACAATGGTTTCAGTTGCTCAACTTCACACACAGTACCATGCTCAGCATCCCAACATGGTTTTCAGTCCTTCAACTCCTCAAACAATGCAACAAGGCATCATTCCTCAAACTGCTGCAACAATGCCTACACCTTCTCAACCTGTGCCCAACTCTGCGTTTCTCACTAAGGAAAACGAAGAGAAACTGGCTATTGCGACATCAATGATCAAAAGCTTAAACGCCTTCCTGGCAGGTGATCTGACCCCTCCATCTATTCTTCCCACCGAAGTTGATCAGATCATGGAGGAGGACCTGGACGAGATCGATGTTTCTTGGAATTTAGCAATGGCTACTTTTCGGGTCAACAAGTTTTAGAAAAAGTATGGAAGGCAACCCTTGTCAAACTTGAAGACTGGTCTCACAAAGGACAAACTTAGATGCTACCGATGTCATGAACTAGGACAATCACCAGGGAATGCAAGAAGCCACCATCAGGGTATGTATCATCCAGGGTCGCTGATTTACAGAACAGTGACAGACAGCTGGTTCCCATCTCTCCTTCCAAGTCAACAACAAGTCCATCAAGCAGCTCGGGCGGGAAGTCAACAACATGGTGGCCCAACAGCATGAAGGTTTCAACTGGGCAGATGCTGTAGCTCAAACGGAAACCTCGAATCTATCAAAGAACAACAATCATTGCATGATGGCGCAGACAACTGAGACGCTCGATCTTTCAGAAACGGTAAATCGAATACTCTGTTCTGATAGTTGTCGTTTTAAATTATCACAAATGCGCGCCCACAATTCAACTCTAGTAGCTGAATATCAACAAGCTGCATCGCAGAACATCGCCCTTAAACATAAGAATAAGCTTCTAATGGAGAAGGTCAAAGCTCAGAAATAGGATGTAGCTCAGCTAAAGCTAGACTTGAGCCAACAGCAATATTGGGTCTACGACTACCAGCTAAAACTAGCTGAAAAGGACGTAGAACATCAAGCAGCCTTAGCCAAGCTGAACTCCTTGGCAGGGAAGTTTCACGAAAATGAAATAAATATTAAAAAATTTGAAACTTCCAGTAAACTTATTAAGGACTTATGTGACCTCCAGCTTAATTATCAAAAGAATTTTACCAAAGGCCTTGGGTACAATAGGGCGCCTCCACCATATAATCATAACTATACTAGAATGCCTGAATCTGAGGAAGAGGTAGAAAATGCAGAAAAAATGATGTGTGGTAAACCGTCAGATTATTTATCCAAACCATGGACGCCCTATTACCGAAAGTTCTCCAAACCCACTAAACTCAAGAGGGATGATGTCTTTGTGGCTTCTACACCACTTTCTCATGAAACTGGTAGTCGTCCCTCTGGAAGATACAGATGGATTGGAGAAAGAGTGCCTGAGGCAGAAACATCCACATCCACCACAGAATCTAACGAAAAAGAATCTTCTGATACTCAAACTAAATTTGTGAACGATACTAATGTGTCTAACTCATGTGCAGAAGAAATTTTAGTTGAGGATATCATAGAGGATGATGAAGAGGAATGTCTGAATACACATTCAGACAATTCAGCTGATGATTACGCATTTTATAAGCCTGCTTTTGACATTTTAAATCAATTTCTTGCTGAACAATTTACATGCTCAAACAATGTTGGTTGAGTTGAGAATTTAGACAGTTAGTTCTGGTTTTTCATCAAATACTGGTAGTCGTCCCTCTGGAAGATGCAGATGGATTGGAGAAAGAAGTGCCTGAGCAGAAACATCCATATCCTCCAAAAACTCTAACAAAAAAGAATCTTCTGATACTCAAACTAAATTTGTGAACGATACTAATGTGTCTAACTCATGTGCAGAAGAAATTTTAGTTAAGGATATCACAGAGGGTGATGAAGAGGAATGTTTGAATACACATTCAGACAATTCAGCTGATGATTACGCATTTTATAAGCCTGCTTTTGACATTTTAAATCAATTTCTTGCTGAACAATTTACATGCTCAAACAGTGTTGGTAGTTTTGAGAATTTAGACAGTTTTAATTCTGGTTTTTCATCAAATACTGATGTTTTGAACGATGCTAATAACTGTGATAACTTGTGTGGTGAGAAAATAAATT
Organism: Scalesia atractyloides; assembly: GCA_947069175.1. NCBI lineage: Eukaryota > Viridiplantae > Streptophyta > Magnoliopsida > Asterales > Asteraceae > Scalesia > Scalesia atractyloides. The sequence goes on along the minus strand of CAMTDV010000008.1, from coordinate 36,561,305 downwards.
TAGCTGCAGGTTCTGCATCAATAGATGATTCGGTTTCATCAGCTTAAGCTGAGGATACCGAATGTTCATCTTCAGCTGAGGATACCGAATGTTCATCTCCAGAGGCTGCGTCTGTTGATGCATCTCCTAGGGTTTACAGTGTGAAAGTAGATCAACCAACCAATTCTGTAAAAGTTGACAGTGACGTAATCCTGGAAGACTTGGGCGACTCAACACAAGGGACTGATTCTGAAATGACAGAAGATGAACACACGTTTTCTCATGGTTCAAATGAAAATCTTAAACCTGATCTTGAATCGTAACTTCAAACTTTTCAAAATCACGAGATTCCACAGTCATCTGCTGAAGTTTCAGAACAGGATGTCCCTGTAGAGCCACTCGTGTCCTCTACAGACTCTGTCATGAAGTGTGATTTGAAGAGTAAGACTAAGAAGCGGAGAACACGCTGATCTAAAAAGAAGAAAACAAAACAGGCGTCTACAAAAACTGAAACTGTAACTGCTGGGTCTTCTCATCAAACTGAGGAATTACCTCAGCAGTCGCACACTGAATCTGTTAAGCAACCAGCTGAACAGATATCAGTTAAAATTTTGCCAAAAGATCCATGTTCAAAATCCTTCAATTCAAATCACAAAACAAACAAATGTGATGATGGTTGTGCGCAGGACGCCGTCAAGACCAAGACCATGCATCAGTCGTCAGTACCCGCCAGCAAGAAACTGACAAAAAAATTGCCCAGAATTTCCCAAGCTGAACGGACTGTTTTCTTCTAGAAGAGGCAGACCTGTTTCAATTGTGGATCTCCCGGGCACATTGCTCGAAATTGTCAAAACTCCTTTACCTCTCTCAAAACTTTGTATTCCAGACATCAGAAGACTATGCCTAATCGCCCACCTTGTCACACCCCGACCCGCAGCGGAATAAGAGTCGGGGCATAATTGGGTTATCACCAAAGCTCATGATTTTTACTAATATGTTTCATATTTATTAAATTCAAAATTACAACTTCAATATTCCAAACAAGCTCATACAATTACAAGGAAAAAGTAACTAAATAAACAGTCCAAAGCCTAAACCGATTTATTCTTCTAAGCCGTCCTATATGTTTCTTGCTGCAACTGGATCACCTGTATCATGTGTAAAAATGGGGGTTTTTGGGTCAACAAAAGTTGGCGAGTGAATCTTGTTGGAAAACATTTATTATTGATTTCTTTTTGTATTTAATATGGAAAAATTGTGCAATAATCATATGTGAGCAAACGTAAATAAAATACAATAACAAACCATAACAAACCACCTTGCATGAGTATATTACATGAATGATAATGTATATGTTGGCAACGTCACGTTCCGCTCATAGGTAATGGGGAACGGACGGCCTATGATGATGTATGTGCGATCAAGGCTCAACCAAACGGAGCCGATCGTATGTTGGCAACGCCACGTTCCGCTCATAGGTAATGGGGAACGGTTCCGCTCATAGGTAATGGGAAACAGACGGCCTATGATGATGTATGTACTGAAAATGATAAATTAAATCTAAACATTAACCACACAAACAATGATACATATTGGATACACATTTGATCATGGATATGATGGATGCACAAGTGTTTAAATGTAATATAAATAGGACACATGATACACCCCAAAAAGTGATTAAAACGGGGAATTTGTAGAGATTCACTCACATTGGGTGCGTTCGTTTGATGATGTTGAATGCGCACGAGTTTAGAGAGTTGATCGACGAGGAATAACTAACCTAAATAACAACCTAAAGGTTCAGTAAATAAATGGATTTTATTAACAATTTTAATAGGATTTTTAGATTTATTTTTGTGAGTTTAAGGTCATTTTATAACTTTAAAAATATTATTTTTAAGTATTTTTTATTGATTTTTAAATTAAATAAATAAATAAAAATATAAAAAAAATGTTGACTTTTTGGGTTGACCGTTGACCATTGACTTTGACTGTTGACTGGTTCGGACTTGTGTTTGTTTGCGCTGAGTGAGGTTCGAACTTGTGACCTCCCGTACGCGTGCACGCAGCTCTACCAACTGAGCTACGTGTCTAACCCGAAATATTCTAAGTTTTAATTATATATATACATATACTAATTAAATGTTTTCATTTATTCGATTTATACTAAAAGAATTTAAATGATTGAACCGGTTGCAGGGAACCGAATCGAACTCGGGTCCCTTTGTTTGTAAGCGCACAGCCCAACCAGTTGGGCTGTGTGACATATATGGTAAACTTACAGTTTTTATTATTCTTAAAAACATCCTGGGTCCTACTCTGATTCCGTAACAAAAAAAATGGTTTTAATTCGGAAAGCCGGTGCGTTTGTAAGATTCGAACTCGTGACGTGTGCTATGTGTTTGCACACAGTCCACCGCTGGACTGTGTGTCTAACCCGGTTTAATATTCAATTTATATTATACTTATACACAATTGTCGACTTCGTCTTCTTCATTCAAAGACACAGAACAACGATTATTCGACTGTTCTTGTTTAATTCGATTAACGGACATATAACTGATTAAAATGAAATGGATAAAGAAGGTTTTGGAAATGAATGTACCGGAAAGATGATTTTTCTCAGAACTCCGGCAAAGTCGTCGGCTCTGTTTTATGAATTCCGTCTGAGCGGACCAATTAACAGTTTTGATTAACTAGTTGTGAAATTAAATGACTAAACAAGAATTATCAGAGAGTTTAGATGTTTGTACCGATTCAATGCGTGATTTCAGAATTTTCAGAGACTTTCCGGCGAGTGCAGATTATCCGGTATCGTCGTCTGGAACAGATTCTGGTTGAAGGTTTTGAGTTAGTACAAGTCTAACAATAGATAGAAGATGAAAGAATTGAGAAATTTACCGATTCGATGAGTGTCACGGTTTTCCGGCGAAAGTCCGGCGATATCAGAAAACGTTTCCGACGAACAGAAATTAGAGCAAAAGTGAAATTGGAGGTTCTGTGAGTGTTTCTGAGTTGTGAGATAATGATATTACCGGTGTAAATTGGAGGTAAATGATTTCGGTTATTAAACTCGAAAATCATATGAATCGAGTTCAATAAAGACTGAATTGATTAAGAACGTGGGTTGTAATGGTTTTATCGGTTATAATCAGTAACCCACGATCACTCAAACGTCTTTGGATAGTTGAAAGCCGACGATCGGTTTCAGTTTTGGCGCAAACAGATAGATTCACGGGTGAACTTAAGGTTTTATTTGTTTCCCAGATTACACAAAAGCACCAAGTGGTGGAGTGGTTAAATGTTTGATGATTGTGTCTTCCGGCTGACCCGGGTTCGAAACCCGGCAGCCTATTTTCATTTTATTTACTTTATTTTTACTTTTTAACAACTTTAGTTTCCATATTCTAAAATGTTTATTAGTTATGTATTGTTTAAAATTAAAATGAGCATTAAATAAGCAAGGAAAAATTAAAACCGACTATTTGATTAATAAACGAAGCGGGTTTTGAAAACCCGTTTTTCGACGGATGTTACAGTATCCCCTACTTTTAGAAATTTCGTCCCGAAATTTAAGTAGTAGTGGTTACAGGAAAAAGATGCGGGTATTTTTCGCGCATTGAGTCTTCACGTTTCCAAGTAAACTCAGGTCCTCGTTTCGACTCCCAACGTACCCTAACAATTGGAATACGACTCCGTCTTAAACGTTTTTCTCCGAAGTTAATGATCTCTACTGGTCTTTCAATGAAGTGCATAGATTCATCGATCTGAATATCTTCCAGGGGAATATGGAGGTTTTCATCGGCGAGGCACTTCTTCAAGTTTGATACGTGGAATGTGGGGTGAATTCTGTTGAGTTCTTCTTGTAAGTCAAGCTTGTATGCTACAGGTACTACTCTTTCGAGTATCTTGAAAGGTCCTACGTAGCGTGGTGCTAGCTTGCCCTTCTGACCAAAACGAACTACTCCCTTCCACGGTGATACTTTTAAAAGTACATGATCACCAATGTTAAACTCCAAAGGCTTTCGTCGTTTGTCTGCATAACTCTTTTGACGACTTTGTGCCGCTAGAAGATTGTTTCGAATTTGATGGATCTTGTCTGTTGTTTCTTGAATCAGTTCTGGACCGGTGATTTGAGCTTCCCCAATTTCGTGCCAACATACTGGAGATCGGCACTTATGACCATATAAAGCTTCGAAAGGTGCCATGCCGATACTTGAATGATAGCTGTTGTTGTACGAAAATTCAACCAATGGTAGATGAGCGTCCCAATTTCCCTTGAAGTCTATGACACATGCTCGAAGCATGTCTTCAAGTGTTTGGATGGTGCGTTCAGATTGTCCATCAGTTTGAGGATGATAAGCGGTACGAGGTCTAATCGTGTACCCAAAGCGGCTTGTACGGCTTGCCATGTTCGTGAAGTGAAACGACCATCACGGTCTGAAATAATGTTTAAAGGTACACCATGACGGCTTACGATCGCGCTGATGTAGATACGAGCTAACTTCTCGTTCTTGAAGTCCTCTAGAATCGGGATGAAATGAGCTGATTTTGTAAGACGATCAATGATTACCCATATAGTGTCATACCCACTGGAGGTGCGAGGTAACCCGGTAATGAAATCCATAGTTATGTTTTCCCACTTCCATACAGGTATTTCAGGTTGGACTAGAAGTCCTGAGGGTCTTTGATGTTCAGCTTTTACTTTGGAACATGTAAGGCACTTGGAAACAAAAACAATGATATCCTTCTTCATGCCAGGCCACCAGTACGTGTATCGAAGGTCTTGATACATCTTGTCGGCTCCTGGGTGTACAGAGTATCGTGTTTTTTGCGCCTCATTCATAAGGAAATCACGAAGGTTATTGTGATCGGGAATCCATATGCGATCTAGATAGTACAGAATACCATCGGATTTAGTTTCGATTTTAAGTTCAGCTCCACAAGACAGCTCCTTGCGTACGTCGTTTTCCGTTACTGATACATGTTGGGCTTCTCGGATTTGATCTTTGATGTCGGTTATGATTGCGAACATAGAAGACGAATGGAGTTCGCATAACCCTTTCGACTGAGCGCATCGGCCACCACGTTTGCCTTACCCGGATGATACCGAATTTCACAGTCGTAGTCATTAAGAAGTTCGACCCATCTTCGTTGCCTCATGTTTAACTCCTTTTGGTTGAAGATATGTTGGAGGCTCTTGTGGTCAGTGTATATTTCACACTTGGTACCGTAGAGGTAATGTCTCCATATCTTAAGAGCGAACACAACGGCTCCAAGTTCCAGGTCGTGGGTGGTGTAGTTCTTCTCATGAATTTTGAGTTGTCTAGAAGCATAAGCTATCACTTTTCCTCTTTGCATTAGTACACAACCTAGTCCCTGCCCTGACGCGTCGCAATAAACCACGAAGTCATCACAACCTTTAGGAAGTGTGAGGATAGGTGCGTCACAGAGTTTTTGTTTAAGGGTTTGGAAGGCTTCTTCTTGTTTGGGTCCCCATATGAAGGGCTTTCCTTTATGAGTCAAAGCCGTGAGTGGTACAGCAATACGGGAGAAATTTGAAATGAAGCGGCAATAGTAACCAGCCAAACCAAGAAATGATCTTACTTCGGTAGGGGTACGTGGCGCTTGCCATTCCTGTACTGCCTTGATTTTTGAGGGATCAACATGAATTCCCTTGTCATTGGCAACATGTCCAAGGAATTGTACTTCCCTTAACCAGAATTCACATTTCGAAAACTTAGCGTACAGCTTTTCTGTGCTTAAGAGTGTAAGGATGAGTCGAAGGTGCCGTTCATGATCAAACTTAGACTTTGAGTAGATGAGGATGTCGTCGATGAAGACTTATGACAAAACGGTCGAGATAAGGTTTGCAGACTCTATTCATTAGATCCATGAAGACAACTGGGGCGTTGGTTAAACCAAATGGCATGACCATGAATTCATAATGACCATAACGAGTTCGAAAGGCGGTCTTTGGGACGTCTTCTTCATGTACTCTGAGTTGATGATAACTAGAACGAAGGTCGATTTTTGAAAAACAGGTGGCGCCTTGAAGTTGGTCTAGGAGGTCATCGATGCGAGGTAATGGGTAGCGGTTCTTGACCGTTAACTTATTGAGTTCTCTGTAGTCGATACACATGCGAAACGTTCCATCTTTCTTTTTCACAAAAAGGACAGGTGCACCCCAAGGCGATGAGATAGGACGTATGAATCCTTTGTCAGTCAGCTCTTGCAATTGACTGGCCAGTTCTTGCATTTCGGATGGGGCTAACCTATAAGGAGATTTTGCAACTGGTGTAGCTCCAGGTATAAGATCAATGCGGAATTCGACTTCTCTCATGGGAGGAAGTCCTGAAATGTCGTCAGGAAAAACTTGTGGAAATTCTTTTACTACTGGGATGTCTTCGAGTTTCTTCTCCTTGGTTCCCTTTTTGACGACGTGAGTTAGGAATGCGACATAATTCTTGCGGAGATATTTTCGGGCTTGAAGACAGGACATTAATTTGAGTCCTTTCGAAGGGGTTTCTCCAAAGATTCGTAGAGTCTGACCGTTTACAAGAGGAATGCGAATGAACTTTTCACGGCATACAACTTCAGCATGATGTTGGCTGAGCCAGTCCATACCAATTATGATGTCGAAACTTCCCAACTTCATAGGAATGAGGTCAACTGGAAAATCGTGATCGTTTAGTGTGAGAGTACAATTGCGTATAATAGAGTTTAATGAGACCGGTTTTCCGTCAGCAACTTCTACCGTTATGGATTCCATGAGTTTATCATGAGTTTGGTTGATGATGGGTTCAAATTCTAAGGACACAAAACTATTATCCGCGCCAGTATCAAATAACATGGATGCATAACTACCATTGATGAGAAACGTACCGTTAACCACATTGTTGTCAGCCCTAGCTTGATTTGCGTTGATGTTGAAAGCTCTTCCTCTAGCAGGTGGAGGAGCTTGGTTAGCCTGGTTTACTGGATTTGCTTGAGCTTGGGCATGGATGATGTTCACCAGGCGTGGACAGGTGTTCCTGAAGTGGTTCGGGTCTCCACAGTTGTAACAAGCCTGCATAGGTTGCACCACGGGATAGTTGGGTTGGTAGTAGGATTGGGCTACATGTTGGGCAGGTGGTAGGAGTAAAGGTTGTTGGGCTTGACCCACTATCTGATGGTGGGTTTGGGTGGAGGGTTGATTGCGGTTCGTTCGCTGAAGCGTGCGACAGGTTTGAATGGTGTGACCTGCGTGGCCACAGCCAGTGCAATGCTGGCAGGGATGATCAGGAAAGTGATGGTATTGGCAACGGTTGCATTTTGGGTAGGGGCCGGATTATGGCTTTTTATATGGTGCAGATGAGGGGGCAACTTGGGTGATGGGTGCAGCAGGGATAGGGAAATTTGTTTGTGTGACAGCAAAGTTTCTGGTGTTTCGTTTCCTCTTACTAGCAAACTTTGAGGAGGAGGTGGAATGGTTTGAAGTTTGGCCCTTAATGGGGGCTTTCTTTTTCTCATCCTTAAATTTGCCGTTTCGGAGCGATTCTCGGTAAGCTCGGTAGCTAGTTCCATTGCAGCTTCAAGTGTTGCAGGCGAAGTGCTTAGAACTGAGTCTTGAATTTTCGAGGGGAGGCCTCAAATATAGTGTTCGACTAAGCGGTATACTGGAGTGAACAAGTTGGGGATCATTTGGTTCAACTCTAAAAACCTTTTGTTGTAGGAAGTATGATCTCCTTCCTTTTGCTTTAACGAGTGGAATTCATCCTCTAACTTTTTGATCTCGCTTCTTGGACAGAAGCGTCTTGTCATGATTTCCCTTAATTCCCCCCATGATAAGGCCATTGCATCCTCGATACCTCTCTTACCTTTTTCTGTATTCCACCAGGTAAGAGCTATCCCAAATAGTCTCCCAGTTGCGTAACGTACCTTGCGATCCTCGGGACAATCGCAATTGAGGAAGGTGTTTTCCATTTCCTCAAACCAGTGGAGGAGAGCAGTTACACCTTCGGTCCCTTCAAATTTCGGGGGATCGCAAGACTTGAAGTGTTTGTAAGAGCACTTTTTGGAGGGAGGGTTGTCGACGTTCTGGTCTTCTTGATGGGAAGGATTGATGGGATTTGCGGCGAGAGCTTGTTGGACTTGAATTACGATGTCAGGAAGCACCACGACCATTTGTTTTGCGATTTGGGTGGCCAAGCGTTCGTTTGATCTTCCTGACCTTCTACCCCCACGTTGTTGCCTAGCCGACATCTACAGGAACATACATAAGAAGATTGTGAGTTTAAGGAGTCTTTTTAGGTGTCATGTGTCGTAAAAAAATAACATAAACATCAATAATGCAACTACATCCATAGGATGTCTTGGGTTTGCTCATGTTTGGGCCTCCAATGTCCCCCATACCATCGCCTGTATAGTCATGTGGGCCCCCATGACTATTGGCTTAGTAGGGTTCACATTGGTGTTGGCGGTTTAACACTTGCATCACCCGAATGAAAACCATGAAATATGTTTGCGAAATGTATGGTCAGAGGGTGTCCAGGTGTAGACACAATGACAACTCAAAGTGGGGTTAGCTCACACGACGTTTGGTATAGCATGCTTTGGCCTAATAGGTCCTTCGTACTCTCATCGTTAGTCCCCAGGTAGGCAAACTGGTCCTTTATTTTGGATTTATATGAATGCCAAGCCTAGACAGGACGTTCCGACTACCGGTACTTGTACCCTTCCAGTTACTACATGCCCGTCATGAGAACTCACTTTGATGTGATTAAAAAAAAAAATACAAAAATCGTTGTAAAAATCATGGAAATTGTGTGGTGTGTGCTCTCATGGATATGATATGTTATGAGGATATGATTCATTATGAGCATTGTATAGTAATACGTACTTATGAACATGCTTGCATAACATTGAATGTAACAATAAACATAAAGCATATAAACATCATGAATTTTGTATGTAACACATAAACAATTTAAATCATTCTATTCAACTATAGTATAGGCTCTAAGGGTCTAATAACCTATCTTATATCCCTATAGTCATGGCTCTGATACCAATCTGTCACACCCCGACCCGCAGCGGAATAAGAGTCAGGGCAAAATTGGGTTATCACCAAAGCTCATGATGTTTACTAATATGTTTCATATTTATTAAATTCAAAATTACAACTTCAATATTCCAAACAAGTTCATACAATTACAAGGAAAAAGTAACTAAATAAACAGTCCAAAGCCTAAACCGATTTATTCTTCTAAGCCGTCCTATATGTTTCTTGCTGCAACTGGATCACCTGTATCATGTGTAAAAATGGGGGTTTTTGGGTCAACAAAAGTTGGCGAGTGAATCTTGTTAGAAAACATTTATTATTGATTTCTTGTTGTATTTAATATGGAAAATTTGTGCAATAATCATATGTGAGCAAACGTAAATAAACATACAATAACAAACCATAACAAACCACCTTGCATGAGTATATTACATGAATGATAATGTATATGTTGGCAACGTCACGTTCCGCTTATAGGTAATGGGGAACGGACGGCCTATGATGATGTATGTGCGATCAAGGCTCAATCAAACGGAGCCGATCGTATGTTGTCAACGCCACGTTCCGCTCATAGGTAATGGGGAACGGTTCCGCTCATAGGTAATGGGGAACAGACGGCCTATGATGATGTATGTACTGAAAATGATAAATTAAATCTAAACATTAACCACACAAACAATTGATACATATTGGATACACATTTGATCATGGATATGATGGATGCACAAGTGTTTAAATGTAATATAAATAGGACACATGATACACCCCAAAGAGTGATTAAAACGGGGAATTTGTAGAGATTCACTCACATTGGGTGCGTTCGTTTGATGATGTTGAATGCGCACGAGTTTAGAGAGTTGATCGACGAGGAATAACTAACCTAAATAACAACGTAAAGGTTCGGTAAATAAATGGATTTTATTAACAATTTTAATAGGATTTTTAGATTTATTTTTGTGAGTTTAAGGTCATTTTCTAACTTTAAAAATATTCTTTTTAAGTATTTTTTATTGATTTTTAAATTAAATAAATAAATAAAAATATAACAAAAAATGTTGACTTTTTGGGTTGACCGTAGACCATTGACCATTGACTTTGACTGTTGACCGGTTCGGACTTGTGTTTGTTTGCGCTGAGTGAGGTTCGAACTTGTGACCTCCCGTACGCGGGCACGCAGCTCTACCAACTGAGCTACGTGTCTAACCCGAAATATTCTAAGTTTTAATTATATATATACATATACTAATTAAATGTTTTCATTTATTCGATTTATACTAAAAGAATTTAAATGATTGAACCGGTTGCAGGGAAACCGAATCGAACTCGGGTCCCTTTGTTTGTAAGCGCACAGCCCAACCAGTTGGGCTGTGTGACATATCTGTTAAACTTACAGTTTTTATTATTCTTAAAAACATCCTGGGTCCTACTCTGATTCAGTAACAAAAAAATTGGTTTTAATTCGGAAAGCCGGTGCGTTTGTAAGATTCGAACTCGTGACGTGTGCTATGTGTTTGCACACAGTCCACCGCTGGACTGTGTGTCTAACCCGGTTTAATATTCAATTTATATTATACTTATACACAATTGTCGACTTCGTCTTCTTCATTCAAAGACACAGAACAACGATTATTCGACTGTTCTTGTTTAATTCGATTAACGGACATATAACTGATTAAAATGAAATGGATAAAGAAGGTTTTGGAAATGAATGTACCGGAAAGATGATTTTTCTCAGAACTCCGGCAAAGTCGTCAGCTCTGTTTTATGAATTCCGTCTGAGCGGACCAATTAATAGTTTTGATTAACTAGTTGTGAAATTAAATGACTAAACAAGAATTATCAGAGAGTTTAGATGTTTGTACCGATTCACAGCGTGATTTCGGAATTTTCAGAGACTTTCCGGCGAGTGCAGATTATCCGGTATCGTCGTCTGGAACAGATTCTGGTTGAAGGTTTTGAGTTAGTACAAGTCTAACAATAGATAGAAGATGAAAGAATTGAGAAATTTACCGATTCGATGAGTGTCACGGTTTTCTGGCGAAAGTCCGGCGATATCAGAAAACGTTTCCGACGAACAGAAATTAGAGCGAAAGTGAAATTGGAGGTTTTGTGAGTGTTTCTGAGTTGTGAGATAATGATATTACCGGTGTAAATTGGAGGTAAATGATTTCGATTATTAAACTCGAAAATCATATGAATCGAGTTCAATAAAGACTGAATTGATTAAGAACGTGGGTTGTAATGGTTTTATCAGTTATAATCAGTAACCCACGATCACTCAAACGTCTTTGGATAGTTGAAAGCCGATGATCGGTTTCAGTTTTGGCGCAAACAGATAGATTCACGGGTGAACTTAAGGTTTTATTTGTTTCCCAGATTACACAAAAGCACCAAGTGGCGGAGTGGTTAAATGTTTGATGATTGTGTCTTCCGGCTGACCCGGGTTCGAAACCCGGCAGCCTATTTTCATTTTTATTTATTTTATTTTTACTTTTTAACAATTTTAGTTTCCATATTCTAAAATGTTTATTAGTTATGTATTGTTTAAAATTAAAATGAGCATTAAATAAGCAACGAAAAATTGAAACCGACTATTCGATTAATAAACGAAGCGGGTTTTGAAAACCCGGTTTAACTGTTTGCAATGGAGCCCTCAGCTTTAAGAATGTCAATTATGTACTAGAATTGAAGCACAGTCTGTTGAGTGTGTCTCAACTCTGCGACAATCATTTGGATGTTCTCTTCACAAAGAAAGGATGTTACGTGCTTAAACCCGGTTTAATTATTCCGGATGATTGGATTCTTCTTAAAGCTGCACGTAAAGGCAATGCATATGTTATTGATATGAACCAGGCTCCTTCTGACAAGCTCAGTTGCCTCTTCTCTTCGACAGCCGAACATGATGCCATGCTATGGCATTACAGACTCGGTCACATCAACATGAAGAATTTAAATCGCCTTGCAAAAGGTGGTTTAGTCAGAGATCAACCAGTTTGTGACTTCATGCAGATCGAAAAGTGTGAATCATGCGCGTGTGGGTAACAACATCGAAAACCACACAAGTCTAAACTGCTACATATGGATCTCTTCGGTCCAACAGACATACGAAGCATTGGCGCGAAGGCTTACTGTCTGGTTATTATTGATGACTACTCTCGATTCACCTGCGTTTTCTTTCTCGCACATAAAAGTGAAACAACTGAGTTAGTCAAATAATTTATCACGCTTATGGAAAACTAGATAGTCTACAGTGAAGGCTATTCGGTGTGATAACAGGACAGAGTTCAAGAATATTACCTTAAACTCCTTCTGCTCCTCCAAGGGAATTGACCAGCAATTTAGTGCAGCCAGAACCCCACAACAAAATGGGGTTGCAGAACGCAAAAATCGCACACTCATTGAAGCTGCACGCACTATGTTGGTTGAATCCGAGCTACCTCTTCTCTTCTGGGCAGAAGCAATCAATACTGCATGCTATATTCAGAATCATGCCCTGATCAATAAACGCCACATGAAGACTCCATACGAAGTAGTTGCAGGTCGCAAACTTTCGGTCAAGCATTTCCGCAAATTCGAATGCCCTTGTGTTCTCCTGCTCATGGACGCTAAAGGAAAGTTTGAATCACGCGGGGATCCTTGCATCTTCGTTGGCTATTCTAAAAATATGCCATATCGCGTTTACAACAAGATCAAGAAGATGGTACTTGAAACCTACAATGTGGGTTGGCTAGAGGAAAATCCCAAGGACACACGCATTGGTCCTGACTGGTTTTATAACTACTTCACTTTATTAATTCATTTTGATGTGTCTTCCAATGTGCCTGCAGGTAATAGTTTGAATTATGCCCTTCCAACGGTGCCCATTTCTTCTGAAGACGATGCTGACGCCGCACTAAATGAGACTTTAAAGCAACTAAGTGTGGATCCTCCTGGATTCAATGACACTGTCTCGCCTTCCTCCACCGTTTCGCATTCTCAAGAACCAACTATCTTTTCGCCTGCTCAGACGGATCCTCCTGAAGTTGTGGTTTCTGATCCAGAGCCTCCTACAACAAATGAAGGCCTTCCTCCTGATGTTTTGGGTTCCTCTCTGTTTCCTGCGCCTACTCTAATCGATTGTTTGGTGGATTCCTCACTGCATACTTCTGCTGGTGCCTCTATTGAGGGGGAGCCATCTGGAGTCGCTTCAGCTAGTGTCACCAACTTGCAAACGGATGTTCTTGTTCCCGCTACACCAATACCGCAGCGTTTACAGAGTGGTCACTCTGTTGAGAATATTATTGGTCCTGTCAACGCTGCTGTTCGAACACGCAGCCAATCTGGGGATATCAATATCTGTCTCTATTCTTGCTTTATTTCCCAAATTAAACCTAAAAGTATTGATGTTGCCTTGGAGGAACCAGGCTGGGTGGATGCCATGCACGAGGAACTCAATCAATTTAAGAAGCTTGGTGTCTGGCAATTGGTGAAGCTGCCTCAAGGAAAGCGTGCTCTTGGAACTCGCTGGGTTTTCTGTAACAAGCAGGATGACACTGGAGTTATCGTTCAGAATAAAGCTAGACTAGTGGTTCAGGGGTTTCGACAGATTGAAGGTTTAGATTATGATGAGGTCTATGCACTTGTCGCGTGTTTGGAGGCTATACGCATCTTCTTAGCATACGCATCTTACATGGATTTTACTTTCTATCAAATGGATGTCAAGACTGCGTTTCTATACGGCATGGTGAAAGAGGAAATCTACGTGGCATAACCACCGGGCTTTACTGGTCCTGATAAGCCAGATTATGCCTACAAACTAGACAAAGCTTTGTATGGGTTGCATCAAGCGCCTCGCGTATGGAACGCTACTCTTACAGAACATCTGCTTTCTCATGACTACACACGGGGAACCATTAACCACACTCTGTTTATCAAACGCGTTGATAAGGACATTATTCTTGTCCAAATCTACGTTGATGATATTATATTTGGTTCCACCAATGATGGTTTGTGCCGCGAATTCGAAGAAATCATGAAGAAGAAATTTGAGATGAGCTCATTGGGCGAGATGACCATGTTTTTAGGACTTCAAGTTCGTCAGAGCCCACAGGGTATTCTAATTCATCAAGGAAAATATGTCCATGACGTTCTTGCCATATTCAAGCTTACAGATTCCAAGCCTATTGCTTCACCTAACGCAGAACGGCCTCTACTAAATGAAGATGTTGAAGGAACGCCTGTTAATCCTACTATGTATCGCTCAATGATTGGATCACTCATGTATCTCACTTCTAGTGGCCAGATATCATGTTTGTCGTCTGCCAGTGTGCTTGTTATCAGGCTACTCCAAAACTTTCTCATTTACATGCTGTTAAACGAATTTTTAGGTACCTCAAAGGGGCTCCATGACTGGGCCTCTGGTATCCTAAAAATTCTGAACTTGAACTGTTTGCTTTCTCTGACAGTAATCTTGGAGGTACATATAGGGACATGCGCTCAACTTCGGCTGGTTGCCAATTTCTGGGAGATCGCTTAATTTCGGGGCAATGCAAGAAGCAACAGACGGTTTCGTTTTCTACTGCTGAAGCAGAATATGTCGCAGCCTCTGCTTGCTGCTCCCAGGTTTTATTGATGCAACATCAGCTTGCGGATTATGATTTGACTTATCTAAACACAACAATTTACTGTGATAATGATGCCGCGATCCGAATAGTTAAAAACCCTGTTTTCCACTCCAAAACGAAGCACATAAATATTAAAGTTCATTTTATCTATGATTGCTATGAAAAGGGTCTCATAAAGCATTAGCAAATCCACACTGATGCAAATGTGGCGGATTTGTTCACGAAACCCGTTAGCAACGCGCGATTTCAAGTGCTTGTGGATCTTCTCAAAATGATTCGGTTTTCTACCTAGGCATCCACTGTCTTTGTGTTTTATTTACTGTTCTTATTTTCCTTTCATTGCTTTATAAATTTGTTCATATGTATGCACAAATTTAGGGGGAGAAATCTAAAAAAATAGTTTTTGCAAGGATAGGGAAATAAAATACTTTTTCATGATAAAATGTCTGATTAACACATGTAAGGTATCTAAGCGGAAAAGATTTGGATCGAAAGTGAGGTGTCGGTAGGTCTAAAACTCAACCGGATGGGGAAATTCAAATGATATAAACATAACGAACTATGTACTCGGTCGGTCACTTACTATAGGCGTATGATTTCATGGTCTTAAATCTTGCGTTGATAGATAGCCAACATCTGAGGTTTCGGGTCTTTATGCTGTTGAGTCATCTGGGGATATCTTAATTGCCCTTCTGTTGCATCCATATTATATGCAGACCTAGACACAGTCAGGATATCTTTGTAAAAGAGCCAAAATGGAAAGGCCAAAACCTAAGAGAACAGAAGTTTCTTCATAAGTTCTTACGTACCTCATAAGGTATTTGCCTAACCCTCGTCAGTCACTATTGGTCTCTCTGCTGTACGGAAGTACTAACCTGTTCACCAATAGCCTGCAGTTGTAAAATATAAAGGATGACCACGGTATACTCACCTGCTACAATGAATTGTTCTGCTTACCTTGATCGCGAGGGTATGTCATAGTATGGGACACACGAGTATCATAGTATAATATTACCTTAAGCATATCATAATGCCTGAACTACAAGGGTTGAGTTTTAGATTTAAATGGACAAGTATATTGACAATCGCTTAGACCAATTGAACCTACTCATACTGAAAATGTTCCTTAGTTAGCTTTTGAAATGATTTGATCCCTTAGCAAGGCTGTGTTAAATGTTTATGTCTATCTTAATTAGTTCTTCTTTGTGAAATTTTAAAAGGTGGTTGGATGCTTGGTTAGTCTACTTGATGAATTTTGGTGAGATTGTTTCTGTCAAGAGATATTAGACTTGCCCAGTGTGCTTTGGATTTGGGCCAGCATATTAAAATTGGTTAAAAGTCTTAAATATTGGAAACTTAAGTTATTGTTCCGGATTGGGATTCTTTGGGCCCAAAGGGTTACTGTTCTGGATTGGGTTTTTTTCGGAAATGCCCATTTGGACGTTTCCGGACAGGCCCACTATATCACTGTTCCATATTGGGCCTGTCACAAGCCCAATCCGGATTCAAAATCTCAGGCCCAAGCCCATTTCTGAAATATAAAGGCATCTCTGATTTCTCATTTCGAATTATCCAAATTCCGATACAATGTTTTCTTCTCTGATTCTCTCTCTCATTTGCGAATTGTGCATCTCGGAAAATTCATTTCGGATTAGGTATAACTGCATTAAACATATGCATTCTGGATTAAAATTATGAATATTTAAGGCATTTCGGATTGTATTCCGGATTGACCTTCAAATTCTTAGGTATTTCAGATTACATTCCGGATTGGTATCCATCCGAAATTTATATTCATCCGGAATGGCTATCCATCCGAGATACGATGAATAATCCGGATTACATTTTTTCCGTACTGTTTGACTTCCTTCAATCAGGATTGATGAAAGGGTTCATCCAGATTCATATTGAACTGTCAGTAATCCGGATTTGAGAATTTGAACCATTCATCCGGTTTGAACCTTTTCAACTGTTGAACCCTATAATTAATTTGAACTCGTGTTAATTTGAACCTTGACTTCAGTTTGACCTATCTAGTTAGTTTTTAACTGCCATATTGTTAAACTCTGTTAATTTCTGTTAGTTGAATTTAACTTGGTTGATGTGTTTGACAGATATGGTTGAAGAAGCATTTGACGCGGTGATGCTGGTTGAGGAGCAATTCCACAACCAAGTAGGGTATCTATCAGACCCGCCAGCAGAGTTCTTCCAGGAGTTTCAGGCTATTATTGTGGGGCCCAACGCTTGCAAGATCGCATATGCCCTCCGTGCTAACCCAGTGATTCATAGAGATCTGGTACATTAGTTTTGGAAGAGACCACGTATTCAGCCGAGGGGTGAAGATGGTAGACCATTTATTCATTCACAGATTCAGGGCAAAGAGATAGTGGTGAACGAAGCATCTGTGAGAGAGGTGCTGTAGCTTACCGATACTTTCAGTGATCCAACCATTTACGCCAAAGAGAAGGTGCTTCCTGTGCTTATGGAGATGGAATATGAGGGTTCTTATCCACCACTGTTAAAGAAAATGTTTCCGGCTTATTGCGGCTGCTCGTTCGTATGTTCATGTAGTGTGTGTCTGTGAACAACGCTGGTCTGGATCAACCAAATCAAGTCCAGACATCTGCTATCGTTTCATTAGTTATGGACTGGAAGTATAACTATTCTGGTTATATCTTCGACAACATGAAGAAAATTTTAAGCAGTCCAAGAAGCGGATGTTCCTGTTGTACCTACGCTTTGTTCAGCTAATTCTAGATGCTCGTTACCCTGATTTGGTGAAGGATACTACAGATGCC
This sequence comes from Scalesia atractyloides, assembly GCA_947069175.1. Classification (NCBI taxonomy): domain Eukaryota; kingdom Viridiplantae; phylum Streptophyta; class Magnoliopsida; order Asterales; family Asteraceae; genus Scalesia; species Scalesia atractyloides. Next base: position 36,543,879 of record CAMTDV010000008.1, on the reverse strand, counting down.
AACCTGCTTAATATGAAGCCTATGGGCCCTACTATTTTTGCCACAATGAAGAAGAACCGCTCTACGTCCAAGACAGTGTTTGTAGGTCGTTTTGCCTTGAAGAAATTCATGAAGTTTTCTGAAGTTGTTGGTTTGAATGTTCCACCACCTCCTCTGCCTCCAGTTAACGCTATAGTGGCCGAAGAACACGACCAAAGAAAAGGAGATAGAGGTAGAGGATTTAGTCACTGATGATGAAGATGATGTTGGCCAAGGTTTTCTTGACGATCTCGATGAGTTCAATGCCACTTTGACTCCCACTTTACCAGAGTTATCATCCGAGAACTTAGAAGACTTGATTGCTCACTTGAAAGATATCCAGGAGAAACAAGGTGATTCTCCACTCGACGTTCCATCTATTGTTGCACCAACTGCTCAGATTGAAGAAGATGACGAAGATGAAGAAGATGAGGTGCCATTGATCAAAAGGCGAAGAACTGGGTTGAGCATTTCATCCAGTGCACCTGAAGCTCCCGTTGTTTTCACTGTTGCTAAATCTGAATTGATCATGTCTACTGTTGCTGAGGTTACCATGGCTGAATCTATTGCTCAAACTTCGATGGTTGACACACCTGTTTCATCTACACAGCAAACCGCTCCTATTATTACACAATCTACCATTGTGTCGATTCCTGCTGACACGGTTTTACAAATGATGGAGTTTGGAGGCAGTTCATTAGGTGCTGGTGGTTCGGAAGCAGGTGGTAGTGGAGTTGGTTATACTGATGATGTTGCTGAAGATTATGTGCGAAGATCAGAGAAAAGGGCATTCGAATTCGGAGGGTTGGATAGTGACGATGATGATAAAGAGGTTGATATAGTTTATTTGAAGAAACGGGTGGTTGTGTTGGAACAAGAGGTTATTTTAAAGGATGCTCAGATTGCCTCTCTTCAGAATCGTTTAGACATTCGAGATCAGACTATTGATCAGCTGCATGGAGACGCTACAATGCTTATGACTCTGGTGTTTGATTTAAGGGGCAAGCTGGAAAACAAGTTTGGAAGGGAGTTTAGTGATCCTACTGATGATCCAATGAACGTTGAAACAAGGCATCGTGCGGCACAATAGCGAAGGGCTGAAGAAACTGAAGAACAAAGATTGGCAGCTGCGCAGTTGGCAGCTGAACGCCAAGCAGGTCTAGACGATTATATGAGCGATCCACGCAGGAAATTTACTGCTAGTCAGAAACATGCTGTTAATCAGAAGAAGAAGCAAATGGTCTTAATGAAGAATGTTAACGTGAATCCACTTGATGAGAATTTTCAGTTGAAGGATCCAACCAACCAGTCCGAGAGATATGTGATGGACTTGGGGTCAAGTTATTACAGTAAGGTGGGAAACAAGTCCAAGGTGCTCAGTCGGATGTACGATCATGTTAAAAATATGTGGATTATCGTGCGCCAGGATGGAACCTGTGAAGAAGCAAATGGTCTTAATGAAGAATGTTAACGTGAATCCACTTGATGAGAATTTTCAGTTGAAGGATCCAACCAATCAGTCCGAGAGATATGTGATGGAGTTGGGGTCAAGTTATTACAGCAAGGTGGGAAACAAGTCCAAGGTGCTCAGTTGGATGTACGATCATGTTAAAAATATGTGGATTATCGTGCGCCAGGATGGAACCTGTGACTACTATTCGAAAGAGTTGCAATTCGAGACATGGACTAAATTTGCTTTGACTGATCTTTTGATAGCTCCATACACTGATGATGACACTACAGAGCGTGGACCGGGGTGGAGATTCTTCAAGAAGCTTGAATGTGAGGTTAGGAGTGGCTTCAAGACTATGAAGACTACTGAACGATATTTGAGAGCGGCCAAAGGAGTTCGCAATGCACACACGGGCAAGAGGTTCAAATCGGTGATGTGGCCGCCAACTGACAAAGAATTAGTTATCCCGGTTGCTCCTACCTTTCCTAGAGGAATTCTGAAGAACTTAAACTTTTGGTTATACGATCCTAAGGTCGGAAGTGTTGCTATTGTGACTAAAGAGAAGGCGTTCAGGGTCAACGACATGGTGGATTTGTGTAGCTCCACCTGCGGATGGTGTTAAACCAGTTCCTTGTTCAGATGACATACACACAAGTGCGGAATCCAAGTGTGCATGCAACCAACGCAAAGTAAAGAACACGGGGTAACCAAAGATTCACTATCTTGATTAATGATTGAGAACAAGTACAAACATATACACACAATGCTCATATGACTCAAATAAACTTGTTGTGTTCTTGTGTCTTCGTCTTCACCAGAAATGCTAACTTAGAGATCTCACCAAAAGATCAGTTCGTCAGCAGCAAGGTTCAACAGCTTCAGTGGGTAACAAGCTCTCTGGTCTGACCAACCCTTGACTGAGAGGTGCATATCTGCTTATATAGTGTCTGCCTAGATGTTTCGTACGGACCACGAATCTAGACATACTGAACACAATATTTCACAAGAAACACATCTCCAGAATTTGGTACGAGTCAGTGTTTCGTACGAAATCTATTACTCGCACAGAATTCTCATTCTTGGAGAACGTGTGTAGACTTGACATACACAAGACTTATCAGTATGCACACATGCAACTGATTAACACAGACAAGCTAAGATGTCATACTAGATCAAGATAGAAGGATATCTCGATCTATTCGACACGACCAAACCTATACAGACACTTGAGCAAAGACCGTACAATTACAACTGTAATTAAGAACAAGTGACAGACACAAAACTGTATCAACAAACTCCCCCTTGGATGTTGCTTGGTCTTCGGTCTTCGATCTTTGGTCTTCATAAGTTGGTCTTCACATGAATGGTTTGGAGTATTAACAAACTCCCCCTGAAGATCTGCTATTTATTGATAGATCTTCTATCCAATGATTAGAGCATCAGGTCTTCGAACTTCTAAGAAACTTCAAATCTTTCTTATTTCCTCTTCTGACTTGTCAGATTTCTTCGTTGCTGGTCTTTCTTTATGTTCTTTTGTATCAATCTATACTCAATAGACAAATATATAATTAGAACACAACTTTCTTAGAGAATACACACGAAAGACTTGTCATAAATTCTTTGTATGATTGTATTCCCTGAACGAGATACACACACTCGAATGAATTCCAGCAACAAATTTGAGAAAAACAAGTGACCAAGTCAAAACAAATGACTAGGTTCATTCGTATGAGATACACACACTCAAACGAATTTCAGATTTTGGATTTCTTTGATGAATTACTTGTTGCAAGATATTACTTTATGAAGTTGCGATATCAAACAAATGGTTTTCTGGCGTATCTTGGTAGAAACTCTCGAGTATCAACTTTGGCTAACTTTCAAAAAGTAATTACATAAGAAACTAAGTAAACTAGACATAAAATCAAAATATACAGATAAACTACAATCTTTTTCGAGTTTCAAGCATTTTAATCTTTGTCAAGAACGATATTTGGTTTTCAAAATTAAACAGATAAGTACTTAACTATGATTATCGGTATTGTTGTCCACGTAAGCTCAGACTTATCAGATGTAATCATGATTAGGAGATATGATTAAGGTATGAATTATACTTACTAGCTGGTGTTCAACCACATCACGACACATTCCCGTATCAAGATATGCACGAGAGAAAATCTTACCAGTGAGTATACTGCTTTATCATCTGTTTTGACGTATATGTATGGTGTGAGATACTCACTTATTTTTGATTGAAAACAAGCCATTTGTGATTTAATCACTTATTGATGAGGAACTTGATTTTCATATGTGTAACATCCGTCGAAAAACGGGTTTCCAAAACCCGCTTCGTTTATTAATCGCATATTTCAGTTATAATTTTCGTTGCGTATTTAATGTTCATATTAATTTTAAACGATACATAACCAATAAACATTGTTAGAATTTTAAAACATAATTAATAAAAACAAAAAATAGTGAATTCAAAAATAAATACCGCTGCCGGGTTTCGAACCCGGGTCAGCCGGTTCAACAAACACCCAGCATACCACTCCGCCACTTGACTTCTTTGTTATCATATCGAAACAAATAATACTTAAGATGACATCCGAATTCAAACCGGACTTCCAGCGCGGCAGAACTCGCAATCACCGGAAAATCCGGCAATCCGCGAGTTCAGCCATTATTCCTTTTGACTATAACGTTATAACCGACGTCGACATCGGTTATAACCGACGTCTAATAGTCAATTGCAGTCGTAACCGCCGGAGAAAACTTGACCACGAATCAAGACCAAATTCGGACCCAATTCATACCGATTCTTCCTTATAAATACCCATCCTAACCTCTGGTAATCTTTTCGCTCAAAATCGCACAAACTTTCGAAGCTTTAGCGCTCGCCGGATATATTTTACAGTCGCCGGACTTTCACCGGAAAACCGAGACTCACTTCAATTCGGTAAATTTCTCGACTCTTTTGTTTTCAATCCATTATTAGACAAGTATTAACCTCAATCCTTCAACCAGAATCTGTCCCAGACTACGCTACCGGAAAATCTTGCACTCGCCGGAATTCCACTGAAACATCAAAGTCTCACTGTCGAACGGTATAATCATCTAAAAACTCTTGCAATCTCTTACTCAGTAACTTAATTTCATAATCCAAGAAACTAAACTGTCAAACATTTCATTCAGCCGAGAGTCACAAATCAGAGCCGACGACTCCTGCCGGTCATCTGAAGTAAACACACTGTTTGGTACAATTCTGTTCTGTAATCTCATTATCTAATACATTCCAACCAATTACAAGTTTCGATAACCGAATTTAAACAAAAACAGTTGGGCATCTTTGTTCTGTGTCTCTATGTATGAAGAAGACGAAGTCGAAATGTGTATAAGTTTAATTAAAGTTGAATGATTAACCAGGTTAGACACACAGTCCAGCGGTGGACTGTGTGCAAACATAAACGCACGTCACGAGTTCGAATCTTACAACGTACCGACTTTCAGAATTAAAACCAACCTTTTTAAAACTGAATCAGAACAAGCCACAACATGATTATAAGAATAATATAAACCGTAATTTATACAGATTAGACACACAGCCCAACTGGTTGGGCTGTGCGCATACGAACCGAAGGACCCGAGTTCGACTCCGGGTCCCTGCAAGAGGTTTGGCCATTTTAAATCGTTTTAATATAAGCCAAATAAAATAACAGTTAATTAATATATATATATATAATTAAAACAGAGAATATTTCAGGTTAGACACGTAGCTCAGTTGGTAGAGCTGCGTGCACGCGTACGAGAGGTCTCGGGTTCGAACCTCACTCAGCACACACTTTACCATAGTCCGACCGGTCAACGGTCAACGGTCTAGTCAACGGTCAAAAAGTCAAAATTTTTATTTCTTTTTATTTATTTATTTAATTTAAAAATCAATTTAAAATACTTAAAAATGATATTATTAAAGTTAGAAAATGTCATTAAACTCATAAAAATAAACCTAAAAATCCATTTATTTACCGAACTATTGCGTTATTATTTTAGGTTAGTTTTCCTCGTCGATCAAATCCCAAAACTCGTGCGCATCCAACGTCACCAAAAGAACGCACCCAATGTGAGTGAATCTCTACAAATTCCCCGTTTTAATCACGTTTTGGGGTGTATCATGTGTCGTACAATTCTGTTATTATATAAATATAAACACTTGTGCATACATCATATCTGTGATCTAATGTGTATCAAATGTGTACAAATTGTTGTGTGAATTATGTTTAGTTTGAATTTATCATTTTCAGTGCAAGCATCTCATTAGGCCCATCAGCTCCCCGTGGGATACGGGTTGAGTACAGGTGCCTCATTCGATCGGCTCCGTTTGATTGAGCCTTGATCTCACATACATCATCATCATTCATGTCATTAGATCGGCTCCGTTTGATTGAGCCTTGATCTCCAATACATCATCATTTATGTCATTTACTCATCCAATGTGGTTGTGTTTGTTATATACATATGTTTGTTCACATGTGATCATTGCACAAATTTTCAGTATTAAAATAACAAGAAATTATTAACAATGTTTTATTAAGGTTCACTCGCCAACTTTTGTTGACCCAAAATATCCCCCGTTTTACACATGATACAGGTGATCCAGTTGAGGCAAGAAACACATAGGAAGACTTAGAAGAATAAACCAGATTAAGCTTTCGATTGATTTACTTAGTTTCATTTTCCTTGTAATTGTATGGTTTTGATTTGAACATTTGAGTTGTAATTTGAATTTAATAAATATGAAACATTTTAGTAAACATCATGAGCTTTGGTGATAACCCAATTATGCCCCGACTCTTATTCCGCTGCGGGTCGGGGTGTGACAGATTGGTATCAGAGCCATGACTATAGGGATATAGGATAGGTTATTAGACCCTTAGAGCCTATACTATAGTTGATTAGAATTTAAAAAAAAAAATTTGTGTTACATACAAAATTCATGATGTTTATATGCTTTATGTTTATTGTTATATTCAATGTTATGCAAGCATGTTCATAAGTACATATTATTATACAATGCTCATCATGAATCATATCCTCATAACATACCATATCCATGAGAGCACACACCACACAATTCCTATGATTTTTGCAACGATTTTTGTATTTTCAAATCACATCAAAGTGAGTTCCCATGACGGGCATGTAGTAACTGGAAGGGTACGAGTACCGGTAGTCGGAACTTCCTGTCTAGGCTTGGCATTCGTATATAATCCAAAATAAAGGACCAGTTTGCCTACCTGGGGACTAACGATGAGAGTACGAAGGACCTATTAGGCCAAAGCATGCTATACCAAACGCCGTGTGAGCTAACCCCACTTTGAGTTGTCATTGTGTCTATACCTGGACACCCTCCTACCATACATCTCGCAATCATATTTCATGGTTTTCATTCGGGTGATGCGAATGTTAAACCGCCAACACCAATGTGAATCCTACAAAGCCAATAGTCATGGGGGCCCACATGACTATACAGGCGATGGTATGGGGGACATTGGAGGCCCAAACATGAGCAAACCCAAGACATCCTATGGATGTAGTTGCATTATTGATGATTATGTTATTTTTTTTATTTTTCTTAACGACACATGACACCTAAAAAGAATCCTTAAACTCACAATCTTCCTATGTATGTTCCTGTAGATGTCGGCTAGGCAGCTACGTGGAGGTAGAAAGTCAGGAAGGTCAAACGAACGCTTGGCCACCCAAATTGCAAAACAAATGGCCGTGGTGCTTCCTGACATCGTAATTCAAGTCCAACAAGCTCTCACCGCGAATCCCATCAACCCTCCCAATCAAGAAGACTAGAACGTCGACAACCCTCCCTCCAAAAAGTGCTCCTACAAACACTTCAAGTCTTGCGATCCCCCGAAATATGAAGGGATCGAAGGTGTCACTGCTCTCCTCCACTGGTTTGAGGAAATGGAAAACACCTTCCTCAATTGCGATTGTCCCGAGGATCGCAAGGTACGTTACGCAACCGGGAGACCTTTTGGGGTAGCCCTTACCTGGTGGAATACAGAAAAGGGTAAGAGAGGAGTCGAAGATGCCATGGCTTTAACATGGGAAGAGCTAAGGGAAATAATGACAAGACGCTTCTGTCCAAGAAGCGAAATCAAGAAGTTGGAAGATGAATTCCACTCGTTAAAACAAAAGGAAGGAGATTATACTTCCTACAACAAAAGATTTCTCGAGCTGAATCAGATGATCCCAAATTTGTTCACCCCCGTGTACCGCTTGGTTGAACACTACATTCGAGGCCTTCCCTCGAAAATTCAAGACTCGGTTCTAAGCACTTCGCCTGCAATACTTGAAGTCGCAATGGAACTAGCTACCGAACTTCATCCGAAACGGTAAATTCAAGGAGGAGAAAAAGAAAGCCCCCATTGAGGCCCAAACTCCAAACCATTCTGTCTCCTCTTCGAAGTTTGCTGGAAAGAGGAAGCGAAACAACAGAAACTTTGCTGTCACACAAACAAACCCTCCTATCACTGCCGCGCCAATCACCCAAGTTGCCCCCTCAGCTGCACCATATAAAAAGCCATACTCCGGCCCATACCCAAAATGCAACCGTTGTCAATACCATCACCTCTCAGAAACTCCTTGCCAACATTGCACCAGCTGTGGCCGTGCGGGTCACGCCATCCAAACCTGTCGCACACTTCAGCGAATGAACCGCAATCAACCCTCAACCCAAACCCATCATCAGATAGCGGGTCAAGCCCAACAACCTTTACTCCTACCACCTGCCCAACATATAGCCCAATCCTACTACCAACCCAACTACCCCATGATGCAACCTATGCGAGCTTGTTACAATTGTGGAGACCCAAACCACTTCAGGAACACATGTCCCCGCTTGGTGAACATCATTCATGCCCAAGCTCAAGCAAATCCGGTAAACCAAGCTAACCAAGCTCCTCCACCTGCTAGAGGAAGAGCTTTCAACATCAACGCCAATCAAGCTAGGGCCGACAACAACGTGGTTAACGGTACGTTTCTCATAAATGGTAGTTATGCATCCATGTTATTCGATACTGGCGCGGATAAGAGTTTTGTGTCTTTAGAATTTGAACCCATCTTCAACCAAACTCGTGATAATCTCATGGAATCTCTAACGGTGGAAGTTGCTGACGAAAAACCGGTCTCATTAAACTCTATTATACGAGATTGTACCCTCACTCTAAACGATCACGATTTTCCAGTTGACCTCATCTCTATGAAGTTGGGAAGTTTCGATATTATAATCGTATGGACTGGCTCAGCCAACATCATGCTGAAGTTGTATGCCGCGAAAAGTTCATTCGCATTCCTCTTGCAAACGGTCAGACCTTACGAATCTTTGGAGAAACCCCTTCGAAAGGACTCAAATTAATGTCCTGTCTTCAAGCCCGAAAATATCTCCGCAAGAATTATGTCGCATTCCTAACTCACGTCGTCAAAAAGGGAACCAAGGAGAAGAAACTCGAAGACATCCCAGTAGTAAAAGATTTTCCGCAAGTTTTTCCTGACGACATTTCAGGACTTCCTCCCATGAGAGAAGTCGAATTCCGCATTGATCTTATACCTGGCGCTACACCAGTTGCAAAATCTCCTTATAGGTTAGCCCCATCCGAAATGCAAGAGTTGGCCAGTCAACTGCAAGAGCTGACTGACAAAGGATTCATACGTACTAGCTCATCGCCTTGGGGTGCACCTGTCCTTTTTGTGAAGAAGAAAGATGGAACGTTCCGCATGTGTATCGACTACAGAGAACTCAACAAGTTAACGGTCAAGAACCAGTACCCATTACCTTGCATCGATGACCTTCTAGACCAACTTCAAGACGCCACCTGTTTTTCAAAAATCGACATTCGTTCTGGTTATCATCAACTCAGAGTACATGAAGAAGACGTCCCAAAGACCGCCTTCCGAACTCGTTATGGTCATTACGAATTCATGGTCATGCCATTTGGTTTACCAACGCTCCAGCTGTCTTCATGGATCTAATGAATAGGGTATGCAAACCCTGCCTCGACCGCTTTGTCATAGTCTTCATCGACGACATCCTCATCTACTCAAAGTCTAAATCCGATCATGAACGACACCTTAGGCTCATCCTTACACTCTTAAGGACTGAAAAGCTCTACGCTAAGTTCTCCAAATGCGAATTCTGGTTAAGAGAAGTACAATTCCTTGGACACGTCGTCAATGACAAGGGAATACATGTCGACCCCTCAAAGATCAAGGCCGTACAGGAATGGCAAGCGCCACGTACCCCTACCGAAGTAAGATCATTTCTTGGTTTGGCTGGTTACTACCGCCGCTTCATTGCCAATTTCTCCCGTATTGCTGTACCACTCACGGCTTTGACTCATAAAGGAAAACCCTTCATGTGGGGACCTAAACAAGAAGAAGCCTTCCAAACCCTTAAGCAAAAGCTTTGTGACGCACCTATCCTCACACTTCCTGAAGGTTGCGATGACTTTGTAGTATATTGCGGCGCATCAGGGCAAGGGTTAGGCTGTGTATTAATGCAAAGAGGAAAAGTGATAGCCTATGCTTCTAGGCAACTCAAAGTTCATGAGATGAACTACACCACCCACAACCTGGAACTTGGAGCCGTTGTATTCGCTCTCAAGATATGGAGACATTACCTTGACGGTACCAAGTGTGAAATATACACTGACCACAAGAGTCTCCAACATATCTTCAATCAAAAGGATTGAATATGAGGCAACGAAGATGGGTCGAACTTCTTAACGACTACGACTATGAAATTCGGTATCATCCTGGCAAGGCAAACGTGGTGGCCGATGCGCTCAGCTGAAAAGGTTATGCGAACTCCGTTCGTCTTCTATGTTCGCAAATCATAACCGACATCAAAGATCGAATCAGAGAAGCTCAACATGTTTCTGTAACAGAAAACGACGTACGCGATGAGCTGTCATGTGGAGCAGAACTTAAAATCGAAACCAAATCCGACGGTATTCTATACTATCTAAATCGCATATGGATTCCCGATCGCGATAATCTTCGTGATTTCCTTATGAATGAGGCGCACAAAACACGGTACTATGTACACCCAGGAGCCGACAAGATGTATCAAGACCTACGATACACCTACTGGTGGCCGGGTATGAAAAAGGATATTGTTGTTTTTGTTTCCAAGTGCCTTACCTGTTCCAAAGTAAAAGCTGAACATCAAAGACCTTCGGGACTCCTAATCCAACCTGAAATACCTGTATGGAAGTGGGAAAACATAACCATGGACTTCATTACCGGGTTACCTCGCACCTCTAGTGGGTATGACACCATATGGTAATCATTGATCGTCTTACAAAATCAGCTCACTTCATTCCGATTCGCGAGGACTTCAAGAATGAGAAGTTAGCTCGTATCTACATCAGCGAAATCGTAAGCCGTCATGGTGTACCTTTAAGCATCATTTCAGACCGTGATGGTCGTTTCACTTCACGAACATGGCGAGCCGTACAAACCGCCTTGGGTACACGATTAGACCTCAGTACCGCTTTTCATCCTCAAACTGATGGACAATCTGAACGCACCATCCAAACTCTTGAAGACATGCTTCGAGCATGTGTCATAGACTTCAAGGGAAATTGGGACACTCATCTACCATTAGTTGATTTTCGTACAACAATAGTTATCACTCAAGTATCGGCATGGCTCCTTTCGAAGCTTTATATGGCCGTAAGTCCCGATCTCCAGTATGTTGGCACGAAATTGGAGAAGCACAAATCACCGGTCCAGAATTAATTCAAGAAACAACAGACAAGATCCATCAAATTCGAAACAATCTTCTAGCGGCACAAAGTCATCAAAAGAGTTATGCAGACAAACGACGAAAGCCCTTGGAGTTTAACATTGGTGATCAAGTACTTTTAAAAGTATCACCGTGGAAGGGAGTGGTTCGTTTTGGCCAGAAAGGCAAGCTAGCACCACGCTACGTAGGACCTTTCAAGATACTCGAAAGAGTAGGACCTGTAGCATACAAGCTTGACCTACCAGAAGAGCTCAACAGAATTCATCCCACATTCCATGTATCAAACTTAAAGAATTGCCTCGCCGATGAAAACCTCCATATTCCCCTAGAAGATATTCAGATCGATGAATCTATGCACTTCATTGAAAGACCAGTAGAGATCATGGACTTCGGAGAGAAACGTTTAAGACGAAGCCGTATTCCAATTGTCAGGGTACGCTGGGAGTCAAAACGAGGACCTGAGTTTACTTGGGAACGTGAAGACTCAATGCGCGAGAAATACCCACATCTTTTTCCTTTTACCACCACTACTTAAATTTCGGGACGAAATTTCTAAAAGTAATGGGATACTGTAACATCCGTCGAAAAACGGGTTTCCAAAACCCGCTTCGTTTATTAATCGCATATTTCAGTTATAATTTTCGTTACGTATTTAATGTTCATATTAATTTTAAACGATACATAACCAATAAACATTGTTAGAATTTTAAAACATAATTAATAAAAACAAAAAAAATAGTGAATAAAAAAATAAATACCGCTGCCGGGTTTCGAACCCGGGTTAGCCGGTTCAACAAACACCCAGCATACCACTCCGCCACTTGACTTCTTTGTTATCATATCGAAACAAATAATACTTAAGATGAAATCCGAATTCAAACCGGACTTCCAGCGCGGCAGAACTCGCAATCACCGGAAAATCCGGCAATCCGTGAGTTCAGCCATTATTCCTTTTGACTATAACGTTATAACCGACGTCGACATCGGTTATAACCGACGTCTAACAGTCAATTGCAGTAGTAACCGCCGGAGAAAACTTGACCACGAATCAAGACCAAATTCGGACCCAATTCATACCGATTCTTCCTTATAAATACCCACCCAAACCTCTGGTAATCTTTTCGCTCAAAATCGCACAAACTTTCGAAGCTTTAGCGCTCGCCATAGATATTTTACAGTCGCCGGACTTTCACCGGAAAACCGAGACTCACTTCAAATCGGTAAATTCTCGACTCTTTTGTTTTCAATCCATTATTAGACAAGTATTAACCTCAATCCTTCAACCAGAATCTGTCCCAGACTACGCTACCGGAAAATCTCGCACTCGCCGGAATTCCACTGAAACATCAAAGTCAGTCTGTCAAACGGTATAATCATCTAAAAACTCTTGCAATCTCTTACTCAGTAACTTAATTTCATAACCCAAGAAACTAAATTGTCAAACATTTCACTCAGCCGAGAGTCACAAATCAGAGCCGACGACTCCTGCCGGTCATCTGAAGTAAACACATTGTTTGGTACAATTCTGTTCTGTAATCTCATTATCTAATACATTCCAACCAATTACAAGTTTCGGTAATCGAATTTAAACAAAAACAGTTGGGCATCTTTGTTCTGTGTCTCTATGTATGAAGAAGACGAAGTCGAAATGTGTATAAGTTTAATTAAAGTTGAATGATTAACCGGGTTAGACACACATTCCAGCGGTGGACTGTGTGCAAACATAAACGCACGTCACGAGTTCGAATCTTACAACGTACCGACTTTCAGAATTAAAACCAACCTTTTTAAAACTGAATCAGAACAAGCCACAACATGATTATAAGAATAATATAAACCGTAATTTAAACAGATTAGACACGCAGCCCAACTGGTTGGGCTGTGCGCATACGAACCGAAGGACCCGAGTTCGACTCCGGGTCCCTGCAAGCGGTTCGGCCTTTTTAAATCGTTTTAATATAAGCCAAATAAAATAACAGTTAATTAATATATATATATATATATAATTAAAACAGAGAATAATTCAGGTTAGACACGTAGCTCAGTTGGTACAGCGGCGTGCACGCGTACGAGAGGTCTCGGGTTCGAACCTCACTCAGCACACACTTTACCACAGTCTGACCGGTCAACGGTCCGGTCAATGGTCAACGGTCAAAAAGTCAAAATTTTTATTTCTTTTTATTTATTTATTTAATTTAAAAATCAATTTAAAATACTTGAAAATAATATTATTAAAGTTAGAAAATGTCATTAAACTCACAAAAATAAACCTAAAAATCCATTTATTTACCGAACTATTTTGTTATTATTTTAGGATAGTTTTCCTCGTCGATCAAATCCCAAAACTCGTGCGCATCCAACGTCACCAAAAGAACGCACCCAATGTGAGTGAATCTCTACAAATTCCCCGTTTTAATCACGTTTTGGGGTGTATCATGTGTCGTACAATTCTGTTATTATATAAATATAAACACTTATGCATACATCATATCTGTGATCTAATGTGTATCAAATGTGTACAAATTGTTGTGTGAATTATGTTTAGTTTGAATTTATCATTTTCAGTGCAAGCATCTCATTAGGCCCATCAGCTCCCCGTGGGATACGGGTTGAGTACAGGTGCCTCATTCGATCGGCTCCGTTTGATTGAGCCTTGATCTCACATACATCATCATCATTCATGTCATTCGATCGGCTCCGTTTGATTGAGCCTTGATCTCCAATACATCATCATTTATGTCGTTTACTCATCCAATGTGGTTGTGTTTGTTATATACATATGTTTGTTCACATGTGATCATTGCACAAATTTTCAGTATTAAAATAACAAGAAATTATTAACAATGTTTTATTAAGGTTCACTCGCCAACTTTTGTTGACCCAAAATATCCCCCGTTTTACACATGATACAGGTGATCCAGTTGAGGCAAGAAACACATAGGAAGACTTAGAAGAATAAACCAGCTTAAGCTTTTGATTGATTTACTTAGTTTCATTTTCCTTGTAATTGTATGGTTTTGATTTGAACATTTGAGTTGTAATTTGAATTTAATAAATATGAAACATTTTAGTAAACATCATGAGCTTTGGTGATAACCCAATTATGCCCCGACTCTTATTCCGCTGCGGGTCGGGGTGTGACAATATGCATGCAGGGTACAGGAGTAAGTCCGTGAACAGGTTAGTACCATCGTACCGACAAAGAGACGAACTTAGCTCCCGCATAAAGCTGTGATATTTTATCACTTATTTTGGGAATGTCATATTTTTATCACTTATTTGATGGTCGTATGCAGTATGTACACGTACGTATGATATCATGGAAGTTCTAGACTTGCGCCACGGTTATTTTTCGGCAAAAGAGTCAACCATGATACCCAGATGATAAGCCAGCATAAAGACCGTATATCTCAGAACCTCGGCACTCTATCAAACGAAATTTCGGTACCAAGACCATATGCCAATGAATGGTTCCCACCTGGCATTCTGTTTGTTAAGTTTATATCAACCTGCACATTTTAGTCTGATTGTGAGCTTACCAATACATCATTAGTAAAAGCTACTTATCAATCTTCTTTCTATGCTTTTAACCATTTCTGACAGATTTACCGGTGAATTTCATCATCTTCAACTTATCCAAGAAACTCATTTTGGATTTTTCTATTGTTTTTGTTTTTTTTAAATTTTCTCCCCTTTAAACAAAAAAGGTAAATAAAAGACATATTTTTTGTATTTTCTTTAAATTTACTCCCCCTAAAATATAAAACTGAAAATCTTTTTGTAGTTTTAGATTTTTAGAAAAGTATATACAAAAATAGTTAGCCATGGTTGAGTTATTTGGGTTTCACCTTGATGTCATTGACCAAAAGTAGATAATCAAAACGTGATTTATCAAAGGCTTTGGTAAAAAGGTCGGCACGTTGGTGATCAGTGCGGATTTTAACAACATCGATAAATCTCTTTTCATAACAATCTCGTATGAAATGATACTTAATCTCAATGTGTTTTGTTTTTGAATGCTGTACAGGATTCCGAGTGATCTGTAAAGCAGCTTCATTATCAACAAAAATAGGAGTAGTAAGAAATTCAAAACCGTAGTCGCACATTTGCTGTTGAATCTATAGAACTTGAGAGCAGCAACTAGAAGCTGAAATATACTCAGCCTCACATGTTGATGTAGCTACACAAGTTTGCTTTTTGCATTGCCACGTGACTAGGCGATTTCCCAAGAACTAACATCCTGCTGTTGTTGATTTTGCATCTATTTTGCAGTCGCCATGATCAGAATCACTGAATACTGTCAGATCAAAGTTATCATCCTTAGGGTACCATAGACCAGTGTTAGGACGACCCTTTAGATAACAAAAGATCCTTTTCACAGCCATCAAATGAGAAACCTTCGGACTAGACTGATAGCGTGCCAAAAGGCATGTTGGGTACATCATGTCGGGTCTTGAAGCAGTAAGATACATGAGAGATCCGATCATTGCACGATAGAGAGATGGTTCTACATGTTCACCCATTCCGTCTGGAGTAATTCCATGATTTTGAGCTGACGGAGTTCCCAAAGGTTTTCAGTAATCCATCTGAAATCGCTTGAGAATATCTCCGACGTACTTGGTTTGATGGATAAAAATCCCTTCCTTTGATTGCTGAACCTGCAAACCTAAAAAGAAAGTCATTTCTCCCATTGCGCTCATCTCGAACTTCTCCTGCATAACATGTTCGAATTCTTTGCACATTCGAGTGTTAGTAGACCCAAATATAATATCATCAACATAAACTTGTACTAGTAGCAAATCCTCGTCCTGTTCCTTGATGAAGAGAGTACAGTCGATCAGGCCTCGTCGAAAACCATTCTTCAACAGATAGGTAGACAACGGTTCATACCAAGCCCTTGGAGCTTGATGAAGACCATATAACGCCTTGTTGAGAAGCCAAACCTTGTCAGGATGGAGAGGATCTTCAAAACTTGGCGGTTGCTCAACATATACTTCCTCTTCTACCACACCATGAAGAAATGCACTCTTCACATCCATCTGATAAACGGTGAACTTCTTGAAGGACGCATAAGCCAAAAAGATTCTTATGGCCTCAAGTCATGCAACCGGTGCATAAACTTCATTGTAATCGATCCCTTCGACCTGATTAAAACCTTGAACAACCAATCGCGCTTTATTTCTCACAACAACACCTCGGTCATCCTTCTTGCACTTGTATACCCATCGTGTACCAATCTTCTTGTAGTTGTCAGGCTTGTCAACCAATTTCCAGACGCCTAACTTCTGAAACTGCTGAAGTTCTTCCTGCATGGCTTCAACGCACGAGTCTTCTTTCATTGCCTCCTTCCAAGATTTTGGTTCTACTTGGCACACGTAGCAAGCAAAAGACCAATCATTCAGACCACCAGATTCCCTGATTTCTGAATACAATCCAGCATTCTGGTTGTTTCGAAGCTGATTACGAGTCTGCACACCACTCTGGACATCTCCAATAATATTTTGCTGAGGATGGATATTATGAATTTGAGTTTCTGGCACATCAGGAACTCGAGAATTTATACCCAAATTGTTGATATTCAGATCAACAGTTAAATCGAGAGCTGGATTTGATGACGTTGTAGATGCTTGACCTTCAGTCGTTCCTTGAGGTTGAATATTTGACGTATCATTTGAAAATCCAGGAACAGCACTAGAGGCAGCTTCATTTGCATCATGAAACTCCTCATCTTCTGATGAAACATTATAATCCGCAGCATCTTCGAATTCCTCATTTTGAACAAGATTGTTAACCGAAGTCGATACTTGAGGGTTAACAATAATTAGTCGAACTAATAACGAGTCTACTGCAGTATCACTTTCCAATAACATCTGAGCAGCAGTTGTTGCATCATCAAAAGTTGGCAGATTAAAGGAGTCAAACAGTCCATCATAGTCGAACATCCAAGGAGCACCCGGAGCTCTTACCGCTTCTGTATATCTCTGAACCTTGACTTCACCCCATTCTTCAATCTTCTTCGAAGACAAATTCCACACCCGGAAATTAGGAGTAGCATATCCAAGAAAGAAACCTTCGATAGCCTTGGGACCAAACTTTCCATGTGGGTCGATCATAGTGCATGGAGCTCCAAAAGGTTCTAAGAAAGAAACATCCGGTTTCCTTTTATGTAACAACTCAAAGCATGTCTTCCCATGTCTCTTCACTGTCAGAACTCTATTCATCGTGTAGCACGCAGTAGCAGCAGCTTCTCCCCAAAATTGAACAGGAAGTTCTGATTCTACTAGCATTGTTCTTGCAGTTTCAATAAGAGTTCTATTCTTCCTCTCAGTGACACTATTTTGTTGTGGATTGTATCGAGAAATGTACTCATGCAGGATACCCTTTGAGGAACAGTACTCATCCATAACTTGATTCTTAAATTCCGTGCCATTGTCACTTCTGATTCTCCTTACTTTCATATTGTACAAATTTTCTAGTAGAGTCAGGAGATTCTTGAGGATAATAGGAACTTCACTCTTGTGTGCCAGCATGTTTACCCATGAAAATCTGGAATAGTCATCAGTAACTACCAGACAATAAGAATCACCAAAGGTTGTCTTGTGTCTCATAGGTCCAATTCACAGTGTTGATCTTCTTCACGGGATGGGATTTTCTCGCTTGCTTCCCTTTCTAGCATGATACACAAACGTCTTGAAGATGAAAGTTCTTCACTGGCACACCATTCACTAGATTGTTCTTCACCAAATAGTTCATTTTTCTCAGGTGAATGTGTCCCATACGTCTATGCCAGGAGATTGATTCCTTCTCGGTGACTTTAGAGACAAAACATGTGACTTGTGCAGATGTTGTAATACCTTGGCTCATATCAAGAATATACAAATCATTAATTCTTGGAGCCGACAGGAGAATCCATTCCTTGGGGATCTTGAATCCAGGCTTCAGCACATAACATCCGGCATCATCAAAATGTACCGTGAACTTCTTGTTGCAGATTTGAGAAGCGCTAAGAAGATTGTGATCAATTTGCCGCACATAATTGAGCTTGTCGAAGCTCACAACACCATTGGAGACCATTCCTTCTCCAGTGATGTATCCACCTTTGTCACCAGCAAAAGCAACATAACCACCCCTAATACTTTTCACATCATATAAGAGCCGCAATTCGCCCGTCATGTGCCTTGATGCTCCACTGTCAACAATCCAATGATTGTTTACAGTTCCTCTTGGAACACCCTACACATTGCACAAACAAGATTAGTTTGAGATGGGGACCCAAGCCTTAGTGGTCTTGGGTCGTCCCTTATCATCAAGAAATGTAATCTCAATTTCTTGATGATTAACAAACTGAGAAACTCCTTTTGAACCATTACCGGTCTTCTGTTTCCAAGATCCTTGTTTATTACCAGATTTACTATTATTTACAGTTTTAACAGTGTCTGGTTTTATTGACTTTGAAGATCTTTGATCCTTTTTCGAAGAATCCGATTTTAAAGCTTTCTCAACTGCTTTTACTTGTTTACGTTTTTGTTTCTCTTTTTGATCCTTAATGATTCGTTTATCTTGAGTCGGAGAAACAGATTTCCGTTTGCAAGTTGGTTCATGAGGGGCTTTCTCTATACATCTTGATTTGGCTGGATTTTGACAATCCTTTATAATGTGGCCAAATTCTCCACATTTGAAACATGTTCTCCTTTCAACAAAACTAGGAGATCGTGTTTCTCGGCCTGAAGTTGAACTTGTGGATCCTGAGGTACTTGGTTCATTTTTATTACATCCATCAGTGTGTTGGGTGTAATTATTTTGACTATTTCTTTTCAAAATCTTAACTTTCTTTACAAAATCAACATTAGATTTTCCTTGTAATTTTCGACCTTATCGGTACCTTTAGAACTTACAAATTTAACAGTTTTAGCCTTTTTCTGGCAACGAGAGCCTTTTGCTTCAACCTTCGGTTGAGAAACTGTAGGATTTTCAACTCGCTTCCATAGTTTTTCTTTTGAAGCGGATAATAGTTGTGTTTTGGTTGGCTTTTTCTTCTCTAAAGGTTTGGTTTTTGACTTTTCAAACACCTGATCTATAGAGATTGGATTTACGTTTTTAATTGGAAAATCTTTGTTTGAATAGATTTTCTTATCTCCAACCAAAGTATATAACACATTATCTACTTCTTGTGTAGACACACTTGTCTTCACAGATTTCTTAGGAACAGTCTCTTGATTCTCAACAGATTGAGTACTAGGAGTAGCAGAAAATTCTACTCTTTTCTTTTCATCAAGAGGTTGATCCTGATCATCATTTCTTGATTCATCATCTGATGTAACATCCTCATCTTCCACAGATTGAGTTTGAACAACATCAGATGTTGAATCTTCTGGCTTACATGGTTCTTGAGAGGATTTGTCGAATTTGAACCCTAGCCCTGCTGCGAATTCCTCAGGATTCAAGGGTACAGGGGGTTCAAAACGAGGCATCTCCTCTTCATCAGGCATTTTGGTATAGTTGTGTTTCATTGGGGGTGGACACGAATTATACCCTATGCATTGAACATCTCCCTTTAGTTTTTGAACTTCAATGATATGATCAAGCACATATTGGGAGTTAGAATAACTTTCCAATTTGCGTTTGATCGAATCATATTCGCATTTGGCGATGGCTAACTCTTTCTTTGTTTCTTCTAGGAGATTAATGTAGTTATTAGTTCCTGTCTGTTTATTCAAAACTGTTTTTGTCAATTCAGAAACACTTTTCTTGAGGGTTTCTATTACAGATTTGAATTCTTTTTCATTTCTAGTTAGCGCCAAATTCGCCTCTTTGCATTTTGATAGTTCAACAACTAAATTCTGATTATGACTGTTGATGGTTTCATATTATATTTTCAACTCAACACAGTCATTGCAAACAGTAGGAGCGTCAGAATTTACCTGTTTTGAAGAACCTTCAACATTTGCCATAAAGGCAGTGTGATGAGGAAAAACTGCATCATCTGTAGAGAGTGCCTCTGTCTCTTTTACCGCAGCTTCTGCATTCCCCGTCATACATACCTTTTCACTTTTCAAAAACTCAGCTTCTCTTAGCAACCTTTCAACCTCAGCATCACTTCCTTTCTTCTCACTACAATCAGATCCATAACCATCTGAACTTGAACATTCTTCATCAGAACTACCAGCACCCCTAGATATATCATCATTATTTGGAGTGTTGATGCTGTGATCATGCTTGATTTGATCCACGATCTTCGCATAGCATGTCGTTCTTCCGTTGTTCTCAGTTCCCAACTGTACTGACCAATCGCATCCTTCATCAGATTGAACTACCAAAGCTCTATGCGTGTTTGAAGGTTCTGATTGATTGGTGTTGTTAGAGTTGCCAACAGCTACTATTCTTCTTTCATTGTTGTACTGTGTTGTGTTGGATGGTTGAGACTGATTTCAAAAGGGGTTGTGATTTCCTTCCTTGCTGGGTCTTGTGCATTCCCGCTTAAAGTGATCTTTTTCTCCACAGTTAAAGCAAGTAACGGCGGTTTTGTCAAAGCCGTATTTTGTATCCTTCTTGCTTTCTAAACTGGTTCTACCCGTTCTTCTCATATAATCCTT
Source organism: Scalesia atractyloides (assembly GCA_947069175.1). Classification (NCBI taxonomy): domain Eukaryota; kingdom Viridiplantae; phylum Streptophyta; class Magnoliopsida; order Asterales; family Asteraceae; genus Scalesia; species Scalesia atractyloides. Next base: position 36,522,995 of record CAMTDV010000008.1, on the reverse strand, counting down.
CGCTCTTCTCATAGCGCTTGCAAATGCCCACTTGATGTCCATCAGCTCCATTTCATCTTGGTCAATTTGTTCATAGTCTTCGTTTGTCAAATTTATGTCCCCTATTTGACCTGCAACTAAACCACAATAAGAACTGACCATGGTATTTAGAAGTTCCGCATGTTCCTGTGCAACTTCTACGTTGATTTTGGAGAGATTTGACGTGTCAAGTTTGACAGTGTTAGGATTTGCTGATTGACTGTTGCTTCCATAGAAAGCTTGTTGAGGAGCTTGCTGTGGAACTTTATGCGCTAAGTCCCTTGGCTGTGGAAGGAAGGCTTTCGGATCAAAAGCTTGTCCATAGGCTTGATTACTCAAACCTGTAGGTTGACTTGATTGGACAGGCTGGGGTAGGAAAGGGTTCACGTTTGACACAACCAATTGCTGACTTGAGCACAAACTGATGATAAATGTCTTTATGCAGAGCTTGTGTGAGGATAGCAAACGCCTTCTTTTCTAGATCATAAGCTTTCTTGTCACTTTCGTCTAGATTGGCCAATGAGGTTGGATTTGATCCAGCTTCTTCAAGTGATTCCTTGTAGGGGGTAGTGAAACACATCCATAATTCTGTGTTATGTCCAAGAACGTATGTATGAAACGACTTTTCCAAGAAGGATAATCATTCATATAATTTAGCTTAGGCGGACGGTATTACTCCTTGTTTCACTTTCGCTCATTAACAGAGTTTGGATGCTTTGATTTTGAATCGCAACACACGCCATTTATTTGCAGAGATCATTGTTGTATGTTGAGGCATCAAAGATTTTACCCATGATGTTGCGGAGCTTTGCGAAGACTCCTTATTTGAGCTTGAACAACTCCAATCCCACGGGTTAGAACTCATTATATTTTCTTGTTTTATGAAAATTTAAAGGGTTTAAAGTTTCAAGATTATAATTACCGTTTAAAAATTCACAGATCTGAAAATATGACAAATTCTCAAAATCACAAAGCTTTGAAAAACACGAAAAACAAATATTGTTTCGTGCGAGACAGTTGTTTCGTGCGAAACAGTTGTTAAGACCTGATCAGATGTTTCGTGCGGATCAGATGATTCGTGCGAAACAGATGTTTCGTGCGGATCAGATGAATTGTACGAAACTTTTCAGTCGCACAAACTATTTTGTTCAGCGTGTTTCAGAAGAATCTTTTCAGAAAAGGGTAGGTGAAAAATTTCCTTTCTTGTGTAGATCTGCTTTTTCGAAAATACCTGTTGTCTTACCCACTTTTAGTTAAAACACAGATTTTAACAGTCAACAGTCCAAGTCCGGATCCAAGTCAGAAAATGTCAACCCTACTAAACTAATCAGATTCAATTTTTGCAGATTTCTTCTTCAAGGGTGTTCTTCAGAAAAATTTTACCATAAAATTTTATGTATGCAACAGGTTTTAACCAAGTTTTAAGTTAGTTATCTATCCAAAACTTAAGTTTTCTGCTGGAGGCTCAAGAACACTTCAGAAATCTTCAAACTAGCTCAGACACAACTAAGCCCGGTTTTGAACAAGGAAAGAGCCAAAGCTCTGATACCACTTGTAGGTCCACCTGCGGATGGTGTTAAACCAGTTCCTTGTTCAGATGACATACACACAAGTGCGGAATCCAAGTGTGCATGCAACAAAAGCAAAGTCAAGAACACGGGGTAACCAAAGATTCACTATCTTGATTAATGATTGAGAACATGTACAAACATATACACACAATGCTTGTATGACTCAAACAAACTTGTTGTGTTCTTGTGTCTTCGTCTTCACCAGAAATGCTAACTTAGAGATCTCACCAAAAGATCAGTTTGTCAGCAGCAAGGTTCAACAACTTCAGTGGGTAACAAGCTCTCTAGTCTGACCAACCCTTGACTGAGAGGTGCATGTCTGCTTATATAGTGTCTGCCTAGATGTTTCGTACGAACCACGAATCTAGACATACTGAACACAATATTTCACAAGAAACACATCTCCAGAATTTGGTACGAGTCAGTGTTTCGTACGAAATGCTTGTTTCGTACGAAATACTCTTTGTTTCGTACGAAGCCCTGTGTTCCGTACGAAATCGATTACTCGCACAAAATTCTCATTCTTGGAGAACGTGTGTAGACTTGACGTACACAAGACTTATCAGTATGCACACATGCAACTATTAACACAGAAAAGCTAAGATGTCATACTAGATCAAGATAGAAGGATATCTCGATCTATTCAACACGACCAAACCTATACAGACACTTGAGCAAAGACCGTACAATTACAGCTGTAACTAAGAACAAGCGACAGACACAAAACTGTATCAACAATTTGGTTAGCTTTCATGACGAAGATTTGCAGGTTCTTGCTTCACATCAAATTAGAACTGCTGAGCTGTACGAGGTTTGTGCTAAGGATTGGACTGCTGTGGTTGCTGGTATCATCGCTAGACGACTAGGTGTGGATGCTCAACCGAAAGACCAATGAAGTAAACCTATGGGGAGAATGTTGGACTTGGATTATTAAAGGTTTATTCATTAGGGATGTATTTGGGCTTTTGGGGTTTATGTGGGCTTCCTAGTGCCTAATGGGCCTAGGGTTGTAACTATGGGCTTAATGATGCTTATAAATAGAGGGGCTAGGTTATAGAGAAAAAGTTAGAGAGTTGAAAGCAAAAACTTGTATCTGACATCTTTGGTGTATGCAAGTTAAGATTATTCAAAGTTATTCAAGTTGTTCTTCTTCCTAATCATATTTTCCGCTACTGATTAGGTTAGTGATACCTGTTTGATCCATTTACGGGACTTAGAATCCTCTTATTTCACTACCAAGCAGCTTCTGGCCTATTTCGTATTGTACCTGCAAGCTTAGTCTTTTGAAAATACGTCAGCTTTCGCTGGTAAATACACCCGACTGACTCATTTTGAAAACATTTTAGAAATTAGATTTAAGTGCGCAGGACACAAATCTTTTATAACTTGGGAAAGTTACTTTGTAACCTTGTTAACAGATTCACATGTTTGTCCATACATATAGGGCACAATACAGAGACCAAGACATGATTAAGTACACACCACTTAGAACTCACGGAGGAGTTATCCCCAACATCTTCGGTAATTTGCATTTGAGCGTCTGTCAGGTGTATGCCTACACCTCGCGCTAAGGTGGCCATTATCTAATATAATGCGCCGAGGATATCCAGGACACGGTAGTTAACCCCCGATGTTTAAGTTATCAAAAAAAACTGATTAAAATGGAATATGGGATTTACTAGCCATATTCCGGCATTCGATTGATCCCATTTCCGACCAAGCGGTAATAATTTACCGTATCCCAAGCCCGTATAGGGAAAATAAGTCAAGAGTATTTACCTGAGTTAGCCTTGTTTAAAATGCAAGATTATTTCTCAGCCGTATTCAAAATGAGCTAAGTGCAGATAGCATTTACTGGAAGGCTCTAGTCTGGATTATGGCATAAGCTAACCAATTAAAATGCTAATGGTCTTATGCAAGTCATAGACTTAGACCGACTAGCGTAATGGATCAAAAACGGTATGCTAGATTAAGCGATGACCGGATAGAATGTAGTTTAAACCCAACAAGTACCTTGACTTGTATAAATGGGTAAACAATTAACATTTTGGATTTTAAACCCGTTTTGGTTTTAAATTCTGTAAACTAGTTACGTATAATTAATCGTACGCTTATAAGCGATAATGGGTAACCGAATAAGTCATGGACAAGTTCTATATACCATTATACTTTAATTAAGTTGTAATATCAGTAAGATATCAACTAATATGCCCGTTAAGGTTTTTAAACGAAACTATGCCTCATAAGGGCATTTTGGTAATTTTATACTTTAATAAAAGAACTTGAATAAAATTTGAAGTTATAACTGTATATATTCTGGAAAAATAAGTTATCTATGATATAATATCAGTAGGATATTAATTCTATGTGTAATTTATCTTTTATGACCAAACTATGCACCGAATGGGCATTTTGGTCATTTCACACGTAGTTTATAAATTATTTGGGATTCTGAGTTCATAACATGTACCTAAAGTAAATATGTTTAAATTAAGTTTTAAAATCAGTAGGTAACAAGTACGTTGATAGTTATGGTTTAAAACCATACGATGCGCCGAAACGATGTTTATGTCGTAAAATGACGATTTATACGATGTTTAACGAAAACTAATGTTAAGGTCAGATTAAAATGTCTTAGATATGTTATTTAATATAACATATCAGTAAGTAAAAGATTTACCTTGAAAAGATATGAATAAAACCATTTTATAAGCCATATGGGCTTTATCGTCATTTACCGACATATTACAAGGACTGGTTCATAAACTCAGTTTATAATCTGATTTAACATCCCAATAATCCTACTTATAATATTATATCAGTAGAAAACTTATTTTCAAGTTCATTATCTTTTAAACCTTATTTTATGCAAAAAGGGCATTTTAGTCAAAATGGCATAATTGCGGAACTTGTGCATAAACTTATATTATGATTATGATCATGTAATATAACCTCAGAGGGTTATGCTACATTATATTATGATCATAATGCAACTTTAGATTAATAGGTAACTAATCTAAATGAGGTCAGACTCGAAAGTCAAAGCAGAAGTCAAACTTCGCGACTTTCGGTTGTGAATCGACCCTAGAACTGAAATTGACGAGCCGAACATGTTCTTACATGTTCTAATAATTATTACCAACTTGTTTAAGTGTCAAAACAGGTTTCATAACATATATAAGATCAATTTATGATTTTTTCCGAAAAATTGCCTGTTTGACTTTTTAACATCATAACTTTGACCCGTCAATTGGTCTAGCAAACGTGATCTTCAAGAGGTGCCCGTTATAGGGACTAACACCTACCTTATTACGATCACTTAGCCATGTTCATTACGAACAATGACTGGACCATATTGGTCTTAACCGAAAGTCAAGCCGTTTTCCGTAAAACGCTTAACTTTTGGCTATAAAAGCCTATAAACGAAAATGCAAGAGGAAGGAACACTTACAAGAGGTTCCTAGGATGCAATGGAACTAAGCTAGATGCTCCTTTCAGTTAGGAACTTCCAGAGGAGGGAGATAAAGTTGTGAATGAGAAAGGTGCAAGTTCAAATGGTGAACCTTGGCACCTATTTATAGTTAGAGAGCTTGAAGAAGGTGATGCCAGGTGTTAAGGGGTGTAAGAGGAAGCTTACAAGTGTCCTAAAACGTGGCATAGCCTGTTTCGAAAAAATGGTTTTGGCAATTTGTGTGGTGGCCAAGGCAAACTTTCTACAGCGCGGTCCTCTGGCGGGCCGCGAGAGGCACAGGCCTTGCCTCTCGCGCCCCGCCAGCGCCCCTAGGCCACTTTTACATTCTGACACTTTTATCCCCTCAACTTATTAAACCTTCTTAACCTTCCTAAAAACCTTTTTAGCATTTTAGCCCTCCGTAGCCAATACTTGACGTACTCGGGAGTATGCTCGGACATTGTCGAGCTCTCGGTTCATTAAAAGGTCATTCAGAGGTATAAATTAACATGTTGACACTTTTAACCCCGCTATTATCCAACTTTCACATATCTACAGAATTGAACCCTCTCGTCCAACAAATGGGACATATGAGAGTTCGGACTTCGTAAAGGATCACTAAGAGGCTCGTTATAAGCATGTTGACTCTGATGTTACTCAGAGGGTGGGCATGTTGACACAACGGTCACTCAGAGGCCAAGTTTTAAGCATGGTGACACTAATGGTCACTCAGAGGCTATGTTTTATGTATGTTGACATCAGAAGATCACTCAGAGACTTAGTTTGAACATGTTGACGCTTTTAGTCCTTGTTAGTCTTTAATAGACTAAAAGTAAAATCATGACACGTGTCGCGATATTATTGGACACGATTTTACACGGTGTTACACTATTACAAATATGTGATTGACGTGAGTAGTTCATAATATGCACCTTAGGTATAAATTATTGTGAAATAAAAGAATAAATCGGAAACCACATCTAATATATGGAATATAAAAATTATAGATCATATGAAAAAAATTAAGCATAATTATCCATTTTATAAAAAATATAAAAATCATATGTTTTAAAATTATTGATAATTGTCGTTAAAAAAGTTGAAGTGTTCTTTTAATAAAATCAAGTATCTTTTTAATCATAAATCTTGGATTTTTATTAATATTACTATTAATAATATAATATTATTAATAATCATTAATTAAAATTACATATTAATTAAATAAAATTATTAATGATTTGAAGAAGAAAATTTTATGTGTCATTAGTTGACTTTTTTTATTAGAATCAAATTATTATTATTACTATTATTATTATTATTATTATTATTATTATTATTATTATTATTATTATTACTTCATCAAACATCACCGACTAGCTGTGTTACCCTTGTGGACGGTGAACTTCACATACCTTTGCCCAATCAATCTGGGGTACTCAAATTACAAAATCTATCTAAATCACTTCAATCGTCATTTGTGTACCCAAATACTCGTCTACTATATAGGTTTTTTTTGGAACAACATATTATATCAACAAAGGCAAAACCAGCGAATAGCTGGAGATACAAGAAAACAAAAAAAGACAACCAAGGCACAAAACATGGAGAAAACAGTTACAAGACATTCACCGGGTCAGAGACCCAAATGCTCCAGCTCAAGTCAGTGATCTTCGATCTGTTTTTGACCCAATTGAACAAGGTGGATAACAACTCGTCATACAGTTTGTCAACTGATCTGTTTATGCCTCTAAAGATCTTATCGTTTCATGCTTTCCAAATCAACCAGAGAGTAGATACATAATACACAGCAAAGTGTTTCTCTTCCTGCCATGGACCTCCTCGACAATCAGATCATGCATCTGAACCAGCTTGTCAAAGCCTGTGAAGTCCCAAGACGACCACATGGATACCCTCCTCCAAACGGCTCTCGCGAAGGTGCAGTCAAGAAAGGCGTGAATCACAGATTCCCCAACACCTATGCAGCCTGCGAAGTAAACTGAGATGGACAAAATACCACGCGCCTGAAGGTTTTCTGACACAGGAACTCTGTTTTGGAGGAGCCTCCAAACGAAACAATTTATTTTAAGCGGAATACAATTCACCCATTGATAAATATCTTTTTTCTGAACCATAAAGTGTGAGCTCGATCGCCTTTCTCGTTGATTTAACGGAGAAGCCATTGATGTTGTCATCCCTCCACTTCCAAGTATCAGAATCTGCGCCAAAGGGGAATATATTTAACAAGTCTTCCAGATCAGAAATCTCCTCTAACTCTACCTCAGAGAGCCTCAGTTTAACATGTTTTTTATAACCCATTAATTTCATTGACGCGTTTACAACTTAATTATTATTCGTTAACTCATCAACCGATTTGTCACAATTAGATAAAAGTGTTAAGTGGGTTACCGTTGATTTTTTTGACACACAAAAATATACAGGCCGATCTTTGGGTTGTATAATTTAACACACCAACTAGACACATTTAATACCCTAAGTCCCTAATGAAGGGAGATGCGGGCTAGATCTGACCTAATAGGATGATGAGTTTTTTTTTCCCAAACTAGTGTTGGTGGAAAATTTATTTACTAAAATGAGTTATTTAAAAATTATTTACCAAAATATGTATTTTTATAAAATATTCTTTTTCTCACTCCTATTTATAGTAGATAGAAACATCTTCTATTCAAAAATATGTTAGTTAACAAAAAAAATAGTAAAGTTTTAAAAGAATAATAAAAACATTTTGTTTGATCATGAAATTCTATAAACAATTAATATATTTTATAAATTTTTTAATTAAATGATTTCTTTAACTATTTTAAAATGTTTCTTAAAAAAGACATTATTTGTTCTTTCATATTTATTTTATTTTCTTAAAAATATTTTCGTTTGTAATAGCTTTTGTTTGTACCAATTTAAAAAAAAAACAAAGCTTTTGTTTCTCGATTTTAAGCTGGCTTGTGACGTTTTTGTTTTCTTTCAAACGTTTAATCACACAAATGTTCTTTCAATCTTCAAGAAAAGTTGTTTGATCACTTTCTCTGATTTTTTTTATACTAAACGAAAAAAAAGGAACAAAAAGAAATTTAAATGTTTCAACATTTGATACTATATTTACGTTTATTCAATTTAAGATGTTGTCTTCTCGAGTTCATTGTTACGTAAAGTAATAAAAAATAACCTGTAGTAATGTTAAACCTGAATCGCTTAGTCTTAGTTTAAAATATAAAATCAAAAACCTTTTTTATTAACTTTGAAAAAAGTTGGCTAACAAAAACTTTTATAAACTTTTTTAAAAACTTTACTAATTTTTTCACAACTCTTGTTAACAAAAGTATTTTTAAATATAAGATATTCTATCCAATACAATTAGGAGTGAGAAAAAGGATCTTTTAGAAATATACCCATTTTGGTAAATAATTTTCCAATCAATCATTTTGTTAAATAAGTTTTCCATTAACACTAGTTTAAGAAGAAAAAAACTCATACATTGATTAGCTTGATATAACAATACCTCATCATAAAATAAATATGTAAGTAATTTTTATTTATTTTTTGAAACGGAAAATTTCTAATGAAGAAAGAACGGGCGGCTGGAAACTGAAAACCATTACACCAAGCGAAAGAAAACAAAATATATGTGTATATATAGAAATATACGTTGTCAACTTCAATAACATAGTATTTGTTTTGCTTCTTGTTAAAACTTATTCAAAGATGATATAAATAAAGTATATAAAAGTAGTATGGGTGACGTGTAGAAGCAATGGATTGGTTGGCGTCCTTAATAATGGTATAAACTATCCCCCGACTATCACCTCGATATAATCCTATTTTTTACCTGTAATTTAATAAAAAGATTTAATACTAATTTATTAAAATCGCTTAAATATGTTTTTAACTAGGTTATAACATCGTGTATTACACGAGTTAAGTAAATAAAAAATCAAATAGTTAATAACGAAGATTTAACAATTATAAAACGATATTTTAAGACGTTTTTCTGATATCTAAACAAAATTTTGTGTCATGGATGATCAAAACTTGTGATGTTTGTCAAGTTTATAAATATAAAAGCATTTGGACTATCGATCAGAAGACAAACTGCGTCATTGACTTTCTCAAGACGTGAACATACATTTAATAACACAAGTTTTATTTAAATAACAGTGGTCTTAATTTGTTAGTTCTAAAAATATTGTTGAAATGTTTAGATTAGACATATAACAATTACCCATTAGATAAACTTATAGCTACAAGATAATATTTAAATTAATTAGATAGGAATAAATTAAAGGTAATTATTAAATTACATAACTTTAAATTTTAAATATCTAGACATGAGTTGCATCTTTTAAAGGATGGTTGTTTTGGATAAATTTATTAGTATGATAAATGTAGTTATTATTCTTCTTGTGTTTTAAATATATTAAATAAATAAATAAATAATTTGTTAAGCAAGAAAATTGTTCCCTCCACCATCGTATGAAAATGCATATTTGTTTCAATTATTAAGATATAATTTCTAACCTAGTAATTAATAAAAATATATAATAAGATATTTTATGGAATTTTGTTCGTAATTTCTTAAATGTTTGAAACATATATTAAATTTAATAATTTAAATCAAATAATAATTATGTAAGAATAGATGGTCTAAAAAATGACAAGTGTCTTTTTATTTGTTTCTTTTATTATATAATATTTAAAAACCCCTTAATTTAAATATTATATCATATATTATTACAAAATGCATTTATAATTTAATAAGATCGAGTGATTTCTAACGAGAATTTGTAAAATTAAATACTCTTTTAACGGTTTTTGTAAGTTAGATATTGCACTTAACTCATTTAGTGTAGGATATGGGTCACAATTTTAATAAAAAATTATATAAAGAAAATAGTAAAGATACTCTTTTACATATTTAGAAATTATAGTACACGTACCATGAACAAATCTAAACGAAATAATATATATAATACAACATATGTAACTAAATTGATTCAAGTCATAGTCTTCAACAAGAGCCTTAAACCGCGTCTTCTTGTATGGTCTGTTGTGTAGTCTTCAACGAACTCTTGAATCGCGTCTCGTTGTATGATCCTTTGTGTGAGCTTCAACGAGGTCTTGAACCACATCTTCTTATACAATAATTTCCTACAAAATGAACAAACAAGGGTTGACGGTTATGGCTGAGGCACATGTTCAACACGTTTCCCTTAAAACAGATTTCGCGCCTCTACTAAAGATGATGCGTCTGTCTCCCAGGGTACAACAGCCGAAGTAGTCTGTACTGTCGGAGATAGCTCACGCGCCCGAGGTTACACCGGGTAAAATTATAGTATTTAAACTTATGGAACAGATAAGCAAGCGATGGTGGTAGACACGAGTAGAGAGTACTTCTTTCTATATTAGTCTTCAAGTATCCCTCTTTTTCAAGTATACTTCATGTAGACATTATGTATATTTCTTCTAGTAACAAATAAGGCACATAGCCAATTAATTATTCAAGATTTGAGGGAGAGTTAAGAGTCTCAATTAATTAGAGACTTAACACTCTCATAAAAACTATTCAAATGTTATCAATAAAACTCTACTCAAGAGTTTTACCATATGAATAGTTTAATATTATTAATCTCAATGAATTAATTTCCATTCATCACATTCTAATTTTCCAACAATCCCCCACATGAATGGAGATTTATCAAAATACACAAAATTTCCTATGCAACCTCGATAGTTGAGTATTGCCGGATAAGTAGGTATCCCCTTTGAACTTTCCGTTGTGAAGCATACTTAGCCTTCTAGCGATTTGTAGACGCATGTCCTTGAACAAACCCCCATTTGTGTAGACGACAATGCACTTTACACAATACTCTCCTTAGCCGGGTCATCCCCTCATAGTCGTGTCCAATAATGGTCGTGGAACACTTTCCTGGTTCTGCGAGAGCTCTAGAAATTGTGCCCCGAATTTTTGTTCTACGTCTCCGAGCGATATATCCCCGTCTAATTCTGGTCATTGAATAAATGAATAAGTCCATTCGAAGCGACCCCACTTCTCTCTAACAAAGGTGGTTCTCCTTAAATCATTAAAAGCATCGTGGTTACCATAATTACGGAAAATCATTTACCACATAATATGCTTAGCCTCACAATTTGTCACTGAATTTCAATGGAATGAACTAGGACATATTTAAACACCTTTTACCGTTTAGGGGGTGTATATAACCATAAAAACTAGCTTATGCATATCAGCTATGCCCCCATAATGACCACCCTTAGGCATATGAATTAGTTGTCCTATTGAACTTAGATCTTGGGATTTACAGTCAACTAAGTTAGGTTTCCTTCACAACACCCTTTTCCATGGGCTTTAGTCTCATTCCACAACTTGATCTCTAATAAACCCTCAGGTTGTTGGATCCATAACATTATCTTTGACTTTGTCTAGTCATTACAAATAACTTTACGTATTTGAGATCAGTTGTCATGATGTGTTCTTAACTCGTAAGTTAAGTTTGCCTATAGTATATTTCTAAGACTATAACTTCAGTGACTATCTGAATCTATGTTATAATATGTGTCTTTGTAAGATACGCGTATCATTTAAGGCAAACACATCTCCATTATGCACTACGACCTTTGTGTCCTCCACTTACTCGTATGTTTGCAATGTTAGATTTGATTACAAAATCCTTATTGCCAAAGTTTTATGGTACAAATAAAAGACACCCCCACATTTAAGTGTTATTGGATAACACCCAGATGGGGTAATAAAAACAATTTCTACATACCCTTATATGGTTGTTTTTCTTAAATGGATCCTCCCCCACATTTCTTGTCATTTGATCAACATTTCCGTAACTTCACTTATGTTGACATTTATACACATATGATTGAAGAAGATCAACCTCATTATATCAGTGAATTCAACTCATATTGCATTAGCTTACATAAGCTTCCAAGCTGACCAAAGCAACACATGCCATTGTCATAAGTTTGTCACCAACTTAGAATAATTCTAATTTAACATCTAGAATAATCCTACACAATGAGTTCTCCTCATTAGCTTTTCGAACAAACTCTTCAAAACTTACATGTCTTTTCCTTGTAATGAATGAAAATTTTACCTTAACTTTGTCTATACATAAATTCTTTTAGTGTTCATACACATTTGAATGTTTAGAGTTAATTAGTCTTCGTCAAGACACATAATTAACCAAGTACTAGTCTAGCATGCTTTAGACTACAATACTTTAGCATATGACAGAAGATGCATCATTCTGATTCTTCACAGCCCCAAGGATATCATAATAATGAGACTTATCCATAATCATAAAACATCAAGATTTAGGAAGATCTCACAAATTAATGTATATAGCACATAGCTAAATTTATCACTCAATTAAGGAACATAACTTGTTTACCATTGATCTCCAACGCTTTACCATTGACTCATAGGTACTTAAACATAAGTCTTAATCTAAGTCACTTGGTGAACACACTCATCGCCAACAAGATGAATGTTCCTCGTTTACAATCACTATTATGTGGAAGATAAAGTCAACTAGATCCACACTTAACAACATGGCATTCATAGTTTTGCCATAAGTGATTTGCACACATCTATTGTTATTCATTAGGAGACATGTATGTTTAGGATGCTCTACCAAACGAAGGTAAAATTTCCATATTCAAGTGGTAGACGCATCTACGTATAAATCTCGCAAGATTTATTAAAGGTATACAATAACATATAGTACTTTTACTTCATATGTTAGAATTCAAACTTGTGAATTTTCCAATGACTTCTACGAAGTATTTTGACATGAATCTCGTTTGTGTATTTCATCTCAATACACTCACTACTCACTCTGATGTGGTTACACATTTGATGTCTCGTCTTTGACTTTTAGTTAATGCAACAACTCTTAAGTTGTTTATGTCCAAGTATTTTCATGTACTATCCATTTAAAACCATATTCTTTTAAATAATGTATTATTAACGTTATAATTATTTTCCACAAAAATAATTTATATGTCATAAACATTAGTGATTTATTTCTTTGTAAAAATTGCATGTGTTATCCGAAGATATTGAACACAAAACAATAAAACACATTCGAAATTAAATCATAAGTGCCAAACACTTTTGAAATTTAATCGGTAGCATAGACGATCTGTAGACATCAAATATCAAAGTGCTTTTATTTTCAACACTTAATAATCTGACCAAAATCTTTGCAAAGATATCGTCCCATAGCATGTCTTAAGGTACTCCCTTAATAAAACTCCATGCACTCGTAAGTATAAGTTTCCCATTTCATCTTGAAACTGTAAACTTAGACAATCATACATAAAACAACACCAAGTTGTTATAAAGACTATATTTAAGTAGTATACTTAAACAATTAAATTTGTTCACAATAACACCAAGTTGTTTTCCACCAAATAATATCACGAGATTATTACTTTGTTCACCATATGCTACTTCTATCAAGAGTAGCAAATCATTTGAATTATCAATGCTATGCAAAACTTTGTTTTAAAAATTATTCTAAAACATTTCCTTAGTTTTGCAATACTATATCAATAATATCATTTAGGGTTTATGAAAATATAAATCAAAACCCAAAATATCAAATAGTTTTATATTGTTTAGTCTTACTAAGCATGTATTAAATGTTTTCTAACACGCATGTTAGAAAAAAATGTTACCACATGCACATTTTAAATTGGACGTTTACAGAAAACGTTTTCCAACGATATAGTTTATAAATAAACTATTTCCAATCGTTTTTAATGCACACATAGGCAATTAAATGTTTACATAAAACATTTTCGTTCATTATTGTAAAAATGAAAAATCTCTAGATTTGTATTCGTGATACATGTTTTCTAACGCAAATGTTAGAAAATTAAAGTTAATATATACAAATAATGACCATTTTGATTCAAAAATCAAAAATTAAAGTTGGTGATAAATCCTACACAACTACACATCACTTTATGGTGATTTAATTCTTGTATTCTTACTCTTGTAGCTTTTCAATCTGATCAAGTTAGGCACATAGCCTACTTTTAATACAAGAGACATGGGGTGGAGAAGAGTCTCACTTAATTAGAGATTTTATTAGAGACATAAACTCTAATAAAAACTAATAAATTGACATAAAACTCTACTTAAGAGTTTATCTTCCATATGAATAGTCTAGTAAATAATGATAATTTCATTAAATTCATATAAATAACGACACCATCACTTTATGGTGATTTAATTCTTAAAGCCAATCAAACATTAACTTCAATGTATAACCTTTGATTTTCTAAACCATACAAAGCATAATATAACTATTTATATTCAATGCTACAACAAATTACTTATATAAAAATGTTTACATAAAACATTTCAAAGCATTTGTATTTTAATCATTTTTAACAATCATGTTAAAATGAAAGAAATTCTAACGAGCACGTTAGAAATGTTAATATTTTCACAAAATGTTAATTCGACTTGCTGTAAACACATATATGGTTCAAATAAATAAGTCATTTCCAATATATACCTTAGAAAATAAACAATTAAAAATTGCATCCAACTTAACACTTTTCATAAACCGTTCTAACATGCATGTTAGAAGACAAATGATTACAAAAATCATTATCAAATTTAATGGTTATTAACTGTTTTAATTGTGAGAAGTAAACAATTACAAAAATCAGCATAAATCTTATCAATATATAACTTCTAACATACTTGTTAGAAATAAATTATTACAAATATTTATCAATAAATAGCTTCTAACAGGCTCGTTAGAAATAAACGATTACAGGAATCGTTAGAAAACATATTAGTTTATATATAAAACATGATTCTAGCACGCTCGTTTAGAAATAAATGATTACAAAAATCATGATAAGGATTAGTATTTATACAAAATAAATTATTTCTAACACTAAGCCGGTCTAACGCTCACGTTAAAGAATTTTAACGTTTACAAAAAATGTATGGTTTACACTAATAAACCCGATCTAACAAAAAGGTTAGAAAAATTAACGATTACAAAATCGTTTCAAAAACCAAACGGTTGAACAAAAATTACTTATTTTGTATCACGGTATAGGATTTAAGATTGTATCTCAATATCAATAAATCCAAACAACACAACTTGTACTACATATATTTCCCAAAACACTATTTATAAGATCATAATCTCTAAAAATATTTTTTTATTATAAATCCTTTCGTGAACCCAAAATCCTAATAAATACGGTTTTAAGATTGTAGCAACAATCTCACTAAATTTGTTTTAAGTTTGTAGGATATGAGTCACAAGTTTAATAAAAAATATATAAATAAAAATAGTAAAAATACTCTTTTTACATATTTGGGAAATTATAGTACACGTATCATGAATAAATCTAAACGAAATAATATATGTAATACAAATATGTAACTAAACTGATTCAAGCCGTAGTCTTCAACAAGAGCCTTTACCGCGTCTTCTTGTATGGTCTGTTGTGTAGTCTTCAACGAACTCTTAAGTTGCGTCTCCTTGTATGTGTGGTCCTCAACGAGGTCTTGAACCACACCTTCTTATACAATAATTTCCTACAAAATGAACAAACAAGTGTTAATGGTTGTGGCCGAGGCACGTGTTCAACACGTTTCCCTTAAAACAGATTTCACACCTCTACTAAAGATGACACGTCTATCTCCCAGGGTACAACAGCCGAACCAGTTTGTACTGCCAGAAATAGCTCACGTGCCCGAGGTTACACCGGATAAAATCATAGTATTTAAACTCATGTATAGATTATGTATACTTCTTCTAGTAACATATAAGGCACATAGCTAACTAATTGTTCAAAACTTAAAGGAGAGTTAAGAGGCTTAATTAATTGGAGACTTAACACTTTAATAAAAACTAATCAAATATTATCAATAAAACTCTACTAAAGAGTTTTACTATATGAATAGTTTAATATTATTATTTTCAATGAATTAATTTCCATTCATCATATTCTAACTTTCCAACAATTAGTATTCCATGTTAAAGAACGTAGATGCTTTGAGTTAAATACTAAGAAGTTATTTTACTTTCTTAACTTTTTATATTCGTTTGACGAATGCACTATAGAGACTTTTCTGCTCTCCTTCGTCTACTTATTGTTTCCCCAAGACATGGTCACACCTGAACTTGAAGCGTAGTCAAGTGTGCATGCCACTTTTGATTTGAAATTGTTTTGCTGCTGTTTCTTTTGTAAAAACTAAGTAAATCTATAAAATTAAACATTTATTTTCACCCATTTGACCATATAATTAATATGAATATTTGTTAATAGATGAAGTAAATGAATGGTTATTTGATCAGGCTCATCCATGTCATACCCCAACCGATGACGGAAACATCGTAGTGTGACGAAATAGATTGCTCAAGCATCATAAAACTATTGTGCGACAATAATTTAGTCGAACCCGTTTCATTCACACTATTTGCGACAATAATTTCGAACCCGTTTCATTTCATAACAAAATTGTTAAGTACAACATGAAATTTCAAATACAATCAATTTAACAACATAAATCCTGGCATTCTACGTGTGTTTCTAAGCCATCCCTACTAAGTTCCATCATGATCAACAACTTTAACCTACAACATGTTAAAATTATAGTTCAATAGAACAAGTATTGGCGAGTACACAAGTTTGACAACATGATCAACATCTTTAACCTGCAACATGTTATAAGTACAAAAAGGTTTAAACGAATCCACATGTTAAGCTAGCATACAAGATTTACGTAAACATGGCATGCAATCTGTAAGTCAACCCTCGTGTGTACCGTAAAAATAGAATAAAACATAACATGACCTCAAGAATACGGGCGGTTGTGTTACTCCTATAGCGCTATACATGTTAAGATGGAGGCTTTAGCCAAAGTTAATGACGAATAGCATCACATAAGAATGTTCCAAGTATACGAATCATGTATCATGTAACTATAGCATGTATGATGGATTGTTTGTGTGATTGCATAAAAGTATAAGTGTGATTGCGTGTATTTTGATAGACTAACATGTTGCATCCAAAGGTGTAAAGTGTAAAAAGGGTGTTCGAGTGTACTCACAGTTTTGCAATCTTTCACTTGGTACTTTCGTAAAGTGTTGGGAGGGTTTGGTGGATGGAGCACCGAGTTATCCTACAAGAGGAAAACGTATGTTGGTAAGTATACGAACGATAACGAAGGATTAGGAACTTTAAATACACTAAAGTGTGTATACGAGAGAATAATCATCTAGACTTAATACTCGTCCTTGACACTATGTTACCCATTCGGGTTGATGTGTTTTCATGGGTTAGAATACCCATTAGAATCGTAATGAGAGATTAAGTACTTAGGTGGTGTAACCTAGTACCATGATGGATAATCATTTGATTACCATCAAAAGTTCTGTTAGTATATACATACATATATATATATATATGTTATATAATATACATAATAAGTAAATCATAAACATCATAGAAGTTCCTAGAAGTCATGCATGGAGGTAGGAGGATAACCTTCCTTTTAACCTCTTTCGTATAGTTCACCAATACACAAATTGTCACAAGGACGATAAGGATGGTCATGAATAAGTTTAAACATAAAAGTAAAAGACAAAAAGTAATCAAAATCGTCAAGTGAGGTTGTGGATCGAAGGTAGGATAGCCAAGGCTTCTAAGTGATCACACACTACCAACTCAAGTCTTGTTTCAAGAACAAGCTTGGAAGGATACAACACTTGTGGGTTAAAACCCTATAAGACAAAAGGTTCTTACACTTGAGACCTTGAACATGGTGATGTTCCAAATTGGTTTTCCATGGAAAACTTATGGAGACATTCCAAAAGGTGATTCAAGTGTTAAGAAGGAAAAGATCAAAGGAGGGAGGTAAGGGTGAGTTAGAACTCACTTTTGAAAGCCTTGATCTTTCAGTTGGAGAGAGCTCTTAGAGCTTTAGAGAGAAGAGAAGAAATGTTTTGAGGTGTGATTTGAGAGGTGAAGGATATGGGCATTTATAGATGGGATTGGGAGGTTGTTAGTTAGGGGGTATTAAATGCAACAAACACAAAATGCACAAATCCATGGACAAGAAACCAATTTCTCCGGATTATGCCCCTCTCGCGGGCCGCGAGAGGGTGAAGTGGTTTCGGTCGCGGGCCGCGAGAGGGTTAAGGAGCTCAGTCGCGGGTCGCGAGAAGGGTTATTCCAGAAGCTTCTTTGGTTTTTGACATTTTTATTCCTTAACTTAGTTTAACTTGTCATTTTTGCACACATTTTAAACATAATAGTATGATTGAGTATCGAATGTGATTCTATCAGTCTTTTGCACGTAAAACAAGGATCAGTTTAAACGATTGCATGTATGTAAGCATGTATAACAAGTATCAAAATGACTGTATGTATGCAAGCATGTAAAACAAGTATCAGTAAAATAAGTGTGAATTTTATTACGATTCAAGTCTCAGATTACACAACTGGGAAAAGAAAGACGAATACAAGTTTTCAAAAATAGAATTACGACTATACTTTCTAATTAAGGAAAGTATGAAATGCGAGGCATTACAATCCATATATACGGGTTTGATGCATTCCTGTGTCATCCTATTCTTCTCTTTTAGGTTTTTGGGCTCTCTTTTGGGTTTCTCAAGATAGAAAAGAAAAGAAGCCGAGTGTGAAAAAAGGAGATAGAAGAGATACGGGTGGCGACCGGATGGTCACCACCATCGCACCATCATCCACGTCTCCGTCTCTGCATCGTCGTACCCCATTCTTCCATTTTAAACACTTTTGGGTTTCTCAAGTGAGAGATGGGGAGGATATAGAGGGAAAAAGGAGATAGAACTATAAAAGAGGGAGAGAGGCGATGACCGGACGGTCACCACCGTCGGGCCACCACTAAGGTGGCGATCTCCGTTGTTACACCACCGCAACATGATTGTTGTTATTTTTACCGATGGGGTGACCGGAGAGTCACCACCAACACCGTGGTCATGATTTAAGAACATCATTGGTTCGTTGACTATGGGTTTAGTCTCATTTGATAACATTTATGAGTTTCTAGACCTCTGTGGCTTCGGTGGTCCTATGTGATGGCTTTTGTCTCTCTTTCTCGCTTTGAACGTTCCATGATGGTGAGTTTACTCTCATTTGAGATCATTTTCGGTGATGGCTATTATTTAGTTTCCAAAGACCTTTTTGTTGTTGTTGTCGGCCGCCGTTCAGAATGGTTCTTGGTAGCGGCGTTTGCAAAGCCATTTTGGTGTTTGTGTTTATCATTACTAGACAAAGTAAATGGTGTTTTTTTCCCATCTCTGGTCATTTGAGAGCATTAAAGGGGTTATTTCCTCACGTATTGGTCGATGATGGTGGTGCTTTAGTTGCTTGAGACCCTAACTTTGTTGTTGTCAGCCGTCGTTTGGTGTGGTCTTTGGTAGAGACATTTGAACAACCGGTTTAGTGCCTTTGTTTATAATTTATTTTGGTTTATGGATGATTTTTGGTCTTTAAGTGGTTGTTGTGTATGGGTTTACGCATAGGTGTTGGGCTGTGATGAGTTTATAAGACCGACAAACTGTTGGATGTGGATTCATTTTGTGACAAAAATGATGATATTTTTACATCTGAGTCGATTGGATGATGGCGGCTTACAACATGGTATGGCAACTCTGGTTGCAACCATAGAGCCATTGAGCGAGTTGTTCTTGAAAATGATGAGGAAGTGTGCTCCTGACCCTTTTCCGCTTTTCTATGACGATGATAATCCTTTTTTATCTGAGTTGATAGATGTTGGTGATTTCGTTTTTGGTTTGCTTTGTTTTTTCTGGATTGATGAAATGACTGTGTTGGTGGTGGTGGAGTTTGAACTATTTGATGATGATTGTGTTGATGGTGGTCGAATACTTTGGTCCTGATGGTGGTGTGATTGTGGTTTTGGCTGTCATGTTGGTGGTTGTCGTTGATTCGGCTATGATGTTGGTGGTTATGGTGATGACAATGGTAGTGAAGAATGTTTGTGGTGAAAAGTAAAGATTGTGATTTTGGTTAAACTTATCTTAATAAATACACATTTGTATGCCAATCTATTTCGGGTTTGAAGTGTAGACCAGCGATGATGGTGACGTGCTACTTGGCATGGCAACTCAGTTTGTATCCATAACGGTACTGAGCTGGGTTTGTTGGTGTCGGGGATGAGGTCTACAAACGCATCACCTGATACTAACAGTTGTCAATAGGCTAGGGTTTTATGTTGAAATAATTGGTATTGTTGGTGCTCATTTTCCAACTGTTTAAATTTGTTGCTTCCATTAGTTTAATCAAAACAATTTGGAAGCCTTGATGATGACATTTTGGGGTAGTGATGATGCACATGAATGTGCGGTTTTGTAAGTCCAAGACCCTCAACCGGATATCACAAACATAATCAAAGTGCAGAAAAACTAAGAAAGTGTAGAACAAGAAGTCGATTATTATTTGCACACAAGTTCTAGGACTTGTCTGGTACAAGACTCAATAATGGCACTAACAATCAACAACCTCACAAAACCTAGGTGCACCCTATTTATAACTTATAGGGTGCAACCTAATTACATAACCAGGCCAAGCCTAACCGAACACCCATACTACACTACTAACCAACCCCGAACTAGCCAAAACTGAACAAATACAAGACAAACGTAAACCTATTAGACCATGCCCTTACAATATCCCCCTAGGTTTATGTTGTCTTGGAAATTCAAGCTTTATTTGTGTTTCTGCTTCTTCTTCAAGTCAGCTTCAGAAATTTTCTTTCCAACATACGACCCAAACAACTGAATTTCAACTCTGCCTCTAACCCCTGACCATAGCTTCAAGTTTATAATTTGAGCAATACCACCTGTATATGCCTTTGCACACACCTCATACTGAGGAACACTCTGAATCCGAGACTTCCCAAGCAAATGAATGTCTTTTTCTCCAAACCTCATCAGATCACGAACATCATTGATCCTATACTCTTCATGTTCCAAAAAAATAACAGCTTAACTAGTGACAGGATCATACAAAATTTAAATCCATTGACTATCATTAGGAAGATTTTGAGCAACGGAATAGTCTTAGCTTGTTTAGTCAGAGGCCACATCACTGTCTTCAGAGGTTGATTCATGGAGGGATCGATCACGTCTCAGTGTACTTTCACAAATGATTGTTGCAAGTTAGTATCTTTAAAGTTTATCAACGCTTGTCGTTGTAGCCTATTATAGAAATTCCATCCAATCTTGCAATTTGGATTTCTACACTAATCATGATATGGAGCTTGGTTCAACTCACGAAGATCAACCGCGGTCCAAGATTCAAAAGAGCTAGAGGAATTATAATATTCCACTTTTCCATTTTTTTCTTGTAACAAGAAACATCCCCTTTTCGTCATCATACGCCCAACTCTTGATTCCAGACCGATTCCCAGACCTATCAAATCTGTCTCTCCCACTTGTCACCACAAAGCGATCAGACATATCTTGAAAATCATAGTTCTTCTCACTACCCACATTCCTCATAATCGCCTCCTTTGGCTTCCTTTTCTGACTCACAGTACGAGGAGGATATTGAATATACTTGTTTAGTGCATCATCACGTTCTTTATTCATTTGCTCCTTTTCAGTTGCAGTATATTCTTATGAGGCTCAACAAACTCTTTCTCGAACTTTCCTTCTAGCTTCTGTTTCAAATCCATCACAACTGCAGAAAGAGATCCGAGATTTGTTTCCAGATCTTGAATTTGCTAATTCTTATGAGTAATTTCCTCTAACAGGCTAGCAATCTGCACATCTTTAAAGATCATATCCTCTTCAATAGCAGTGACTCTTTTCATTAATGCTCCAACATCAACGTCACCAAACAAATTCTCACTATCGGGACTGCTAACAGGTCCATGAGCTTCCTCATGAGTTGGTTTCTCTGCAGTAGCACTATCCCTCACTGCTTGTTGCAACAGAGATGGGGCTTTAAGCACATCAGCTTCTGAAGGAGCACTACTCGATCCTTCACCAGTTTCCGCAGCAGGCATATATATGGCAGCCTTTGGGTTGGTATAAAATTCAATAAAGGCATCACTTACGGCTGTACCAGTAGCACTAGTTGGCTGTGAAGTAATGACTACTGGTATATTCACTTCAGGGTTCGGACTTGAAACATCAATCCTTTCTAGACTGAACCTAGGATCCATTCTACTTCGTTTCCTAGGTTGAAGATCAGCCGTAGGATCTCCATGTACCACTTCAGGTTCAATAGACACTCATTTAGGAATCTCAGTACGAGGAGGATTCGCACTTAACCCCTGTTCTTCATTCATTTTCTCTACTGTGAGGTTCTCTGTCTCAATCTATGTTTCATCATTAACCACATTTACCTCTATCTCAGCCTAAGCCATAATATTTTCTTCGAATACATTCTCTTCAATCTCATCTTCACTTTCCACTTCAGTCAAATCAATGTTTTCTACAGGTTCATCAACTCTTTGTGGCGCATCTATAATCTGTACATCATGTTCATCAGCTACACTTTCATTTACTGGTGCAACAGTTGGTAATGCAATTTCAGGAAAAGCACCAAATTTCTCTAATGGTTTCTTATTCTGATACTGCACCTGGGCATATGTTCTCACTTGTTTTAATAAACTGAACACCATGTGGTTCATCATCTTGGTGTCATAGATGCTAACGGTTTGTGGTAGGGATGAGTACTTAGCTTCCAAAATCATTTGAATGAACCTTGGACATTTAAACCAGTACTTCTTGTTTATGGTCTTGACATTCGCCATATCGTCAAAAACACATTTGGAGTAGTTGAACTTCCATCCTTCAACTAAAGCGACCACTCCTGACGTTTGCATAATTGTAAGAGTATCAATCCCATTCTTATTTCCACTGATGCATACTAGATACACGTGTACCAAAAACCTCCAGTAAGGATGGAGCAATTTCTTACTCGTGGGAGGATAGGTTAGGGTGGCAAATTCTTGACACGACCTGTCAACCTGACCCGAACCTGACATGATAAAAACAGGATTGGGTCGACTAACACAACCCGTTTAGAAAAACAAGTCGGGTTCAGGTTGACCCATATTAAATACGGGTCAGGTTCGGGTTGACCTGTATAAAAAACGGATTGACCCATTAACCCATATAACTATTTTGGAAAAAAATCTTTTATATTTTTGCTTTTGTTTTTTCTGTTTCTATTTTACATGGTTAGTTATAATAATGCTAGTTTTGACACATTATTTTATTTATTTGTCACACTCATACTCATTATGAAACATGTTATCGATAACCCGCTTAAAATCCATCGACTTGCTTATAAGTCGTCAACTTGTATGACTCATTTAAAAATATGGGTTAAACATCTCGGGTTCGGGTTGACCCGAATTTATATTGGTCGGGTTAGGGTTGAAATCTTTGACCCGTATAATAATATGGGTCGGGTTCGGGTTGAACATTTCAATCCACCAACCCATAACCTGTCAACCCGCCAACCCATCAACCCAACACGATTGACACCCCTAGGATAGGTGCCTTCATAACTCATTATTGTTAAAACTGGCGCAATCTTCTCTTTTTCAAACTCAACGGGATCATCAGCAACATCTCCAAAAAGCAATACCTCTTTGATCGTCTGCTCGGTAATGAGAATTTCCTTATGCTGAACAGTTGACAGAATCACTTTATCTGTCTTCTGAGCTGACGCATTGTACCAGAAATCTCTGATCCAATTTTCACGTATGATGGGATTCTCTCGCAAAGTGTGTCCCAATCGACACGTGTTTAATCTCACTATCATGGATTTGAATTCTTCATGTCCCTTCGGTGGTTCTCCTAGAAAACACGAGATATTCATACTTTTCTCAAATCCTAGAACATGTATGGATTTGTCAATCAATTTATTTCCCATATCTGTACCAAATGAATCAAATAAGATGAATGTCAAAAACCATATATTAGACCGTAAACTTGGTCAAACCTTATGTCCTTAGTTAACCCTTTTTAAAAATTAATCTTGAGTTAAAAATTAACTAATAATAACAGTTTTAAAAACAATCTCAAAATCATTTTTAACATTAGTCCAAGTCCAAAGAACAGATACAAGTTCAATTATAAACTTCCAGGCCCAAATCATTAATAACCGGTCCGAACCCAATAGGTGTGCGGTCCACATATGAGTGTGCGGACTAAACACGAGTGTGCGAGGGCAACACATTCATTTAATACAATGTGCAAGGGGCACTTCTCTAATAAGGTAGAAGGTCGCACAACCTTTTTGGTCAACAGGTCAACTCGCACACCCTAAGTGGCACACTTGTAATATACAAGTGTACGGAGGGCAAAACAGTCAATTTTCTAGTGTAAGAGGGGCATTTAAGTCGATCCTTGTCAGACTAATTACGTCGCACACTCTCGGAGGTTAAAATTGTCCATTTACAGAGTGTGCGGGGGGTATTCTAGTCATTTAACCCAGTGTGCGACCCTCTTTCCGACGCGTGCAGCCCACGTGCTGCCTTCAACCACCGTCTTCTCTGATCTAATCAAATTTACTATTTTGGCTAAAATTTGAAACCTAGTCACTATTCCAATTACAATTCTAACAACTACAACTCGATTCAAACATCACTCAGTTCCATTAAACAATCCCAACACCACTAAACCACTATCCATCCCTTCTAATCCTTACAATCATTCAACAAAACAGGACAAACTCTAAATAAGCAATCTCATCAGATCAAGATATCAGTCTTGTGTCATAATATCAACACCAACCTTTACTCTTTGCCTTGAACTTGACATCTTTGAATCATATAAAGATTATCAGACAATCTTGATGATGATGAGAAGAGGAAGTGTGCGAGTGGGTTTCTTTGAGAGAGATGAAGAACTCGATTCAAAATTTAAATGATGTAAAAACATTTATGAGCAACCGTCAATCTTTTTATCAAAGAAAACCCTGGGCCTATCAAGTGTGCGGTGGGCCTAGCAATGATCACCCCCTGTTGATATTTCGTCGGTCCCACCAAGTGTGCGGTGGGCCTAGCTCGAATCCCAAGACCAAAAACACCTTTTTGAGTAAACAACTTTATGAAGAATTTTATGAGAAAAAATCATCCGTTTCAATTCTTGAACGAGGCCACATTTTAAATAAAAATAAATTAATAAACTAAAAAAACAACACACGTATATACACAAAACCATTTACAAGCCTTTGCCTATGGGATCAAATCACAGGGTTTCGGGCTAGACTGCATTTATCAACACTGATCTACTCTGGGTGAACCTCGTGATTGCAAGTATATTTGTCCACTTAAACTTATTTTAAGTCCCAAATCAGTCTTGGATCATAGTGATGGTAATTGACAAACACCTAAACACCTATAGATTAGGTGTTTGAATGATATAAGTAAGAAAACACAAAGAAACTAAGATGAAGGTGAAGAATCTTGTCCAAGATGTAATCCCATAATGATAATAACAATCATAGATTCTAGATATCAATTTCAAGCATGTAAATCAGACACAAATGCACAAAGATGACAACAAAATAACCTTGGTTCAAGAAATTTGGAGCCAAAGGGTTCTAGCTTCATATATATATATATATATATATATATATATATATATATATAGAACCTGACCTCCCAGCGTAATTAAAAATTACGCTGGGAGGATAAATACGCCGCCATAGTACAATGTTCACAAAATTACATTTTTGGCCCTTCTAGTTAGACTAACTATTACAATCAAGCCACAAACTATGAAACTCAAATACCAATGGTTTCGAGCTTGCTGCGGCATCTTGTTCGTTTGATGGAGGTACAGTTTGAGTAGTAACAACTTCACTTGTTGGAGGGTCCTCCGTAGTGACTTCATATGTGGATGAAGTCGGAGGTGGTGGTATGATTTGAACATCAGATTCGGATGAAGGATCTTGGTTTGAGGAGGTGATGGTTGTGTTTCAGCAGGTTTTTCTGCAACATTCTTCTTTCTCGCTTCATCCTGCTCTTTTTGTTCTTCAAACCTGAGCAGAATTTCCATCATCTCTTTCTTTCTCTGGCTCTCTCAACTGCTTGTTGAAAGAGCATGCCTTCCTCTAAGTATTCATTTCTAGCACCGACGTGTATCTTATGCCCATACAGAATGTTCAAGTCGGACATGCAAAACATAAACATGCCCATTGGATCAAGAATCCTAATATCTTTGTTGTCATTCGATCTTATCACCGCTTCACCAGTTTTCCATCATAACCACTTCTTGAAGTTGGTGAGCATCACTGGATGTTCTGGATAAATCTTCACCATGGTAACCACCTTAGCTAGATTAATTACCCACATAACTTTTCCTTTTCCAGTTATCGGGTCTTTTGTGGTTTTCGAGACTCGTCTTGTTGGCCATTGAGGCTTGAACACGGTGAATCCACGCACGCATTCACGAAGGATAAGTCTTTCAAAGTCTCCTCCAATGCTGTTGTTTGTAGGGTTTCTCAAATCAAGTTTGCTTAGCTTGCGAATGTTCCAAGTTGGTAGACTTTGTATGTCATTCCCCATTCGGAAGTGTTGGATAACACCGCCTCTTCGCTTTACTATAACTGTCAAATTGCAGTACTTCCAGCTGATAAATCTATCGGTCACCTTAGTTTTCTCGATCATCACAGCCCGATAGAAGTCTCGAAGCTTAGCTCGCTCCTTCTTGAACCATTCACGGTGCTATGGAGCCACTTCTTCTCCTTCGTCAGTTTCATACACCACATCATCTTCCAATCCCCACTCAACAAACTTGGCAGGCATCTCAAATTTGTCTACCTCTTCTACCTCACTTTCATCATTAACACTTACATCCACTATTGACTCAAGTCTTTTCTTTTTCTTTTCAGCTGCCGCAGCCTTACGTTTTTCTTCCTCTTCCCTGTATTTGTGGAAGTTGAAGAGATCTTCGCCAGAGTATTTTGGTTCCTGATTAGCTATGGCATATAGATCTTTGACCATTTCGTGCATTTTAATCATCCCATCATGTTGAAACTTTAGAAACTTTGTTTGATCTGCTACGAAGTTGTATAAGGCTTTTATTTCTTTCATTGTTCCTTCAGTTTTTCTCTAAGCAAGTTGGTGTCGTTGACTTAATTTTTCAATAAGTAGAATTCTTTAGCTGGAAACGACCCAATTTCTCTTGAAAGTCGGTCATACAGTTCTTGGAATGGATGTGGTCTTGTTGGAACTTGTTGAGGAGGTGCCCGAGTCGTTGAAGTTGGCTTGGGTGGGATGTCCTTTGAAGATACCTTTCTGGTTTTTCTCTTTTTGTGAGTAGGAGACTTGCTTGGAGTCGTTTCTTGATGATCAGCAAGCAATCCTTCAATGAACTAATCTAACTTTTCTTGCTTAGATGTAACAACAACCGGTATCTCAGACTCGGTCATTCCTCTTCTCTTCAATCTTCTTCTCTTTTCTCAGCTTCTCTTACGGCATACTAAGCTTGCAACCATTCAATCCCTTCTCTAGTTGACCCAGTACGAATGCTATCACCCATAATTCTTTCTGGGTTGGACGTGTTTTTCTTGCTTTTCTTCGATCCCTCCTCTTCAACTACTTTCTTGCCTTTGTCTTTTTCTTACGTATCAACTGAGGATTTTCTTCGAATTCTTCTTCTTGTTCTTCAGCAGCCTGCTTTTCTTGTCTTTCTCTGGCTTGCGTTACACCCTCTCTGTGTTTGTTGTATGCTTCGAGAACTATTCAAAGCCTTTCCTTTCTGTACATCCAGTGGTGCAGCATTACCCACTCATCAGTTTTTAGTTCAGTGATCTTCATTCTAGTGGGCATCTGAAACTGATATAGATTACCGTCGTGAGGTAGATTTGGTGTTGATCGTTGATAAGTAATTGGACAAATTGTGGATACATGGCCTATGTCACTCTGTTGCCCATGTCACTCTGTTAGCATTGTCAACCATGCAGTAGAAAATGAATCCAGATATGTTGAAAGGCTGATTTGTACACAAGTTAAGCATAGCTGCCGACCATTCAAGTTTAGCTCGTCGTACCCGCATTTCCAGTGGGCCCTACTTAGACTGAATGTATCTAAAATGAATCTCCAATCTTTTGTTAGCCCATTCTTCTTAATCTCATTCTTTCCTCTAAAATCTCTAATGTAGTCATCCTTCTAAAACCTTCTAGAATCTCTTCCTTACTCAGCTTCATCAGATCTGTTGTGTTGTCTCCAAGAATCAGCACTTTTCGAATCCTTTCTTCTGTTACACTCACTTCTTTGTTTCGAACTGTTGTCGTGATCGTCTTAACTTTTTTGATTGTTTTCACATTTGTGGTTCTCTAGAATTCTTCTATGTGAATGTGGTAGATTTTTGGATTTGCTTGAACTGCATAACTTATCTTGCTTCTGGACAGCCAATGCATTACGTCTTCAAATTTGGGTTCAGTGGAACTAGAGTAGTGGGTTGGTTGAGCTTTCTTATACTATCCCATGTAAAATGTTGAGCCATTCTGAAACGTGGAAACGAGCCAAGTGAGATATGGGTTCTGAAACGTAACTATTTAGCTTAGTTTTATATTCACAAAATAAAATCCAATAAAATTAAAAAATAAAAAGAAAACTAATTATGCAACTAAAAGCGCTGTTTAATCATTAATTACGCTGGTTTAGAAAAATATTTACGTCGGCCAAAAAGAGTAAAAACGCATTGATATTTACAAGTCAGGTTAAAAATGCCGGTTATTTATGTTTGCAATAGTTTGCGTTGTAGAGTTAGATCGCGTTCGAGACTTAAATACGCGACCCTTCGTTTTGCCTAAAAACGCTGCATTCAAAGCAATTACGCCATATTCAAGTATTTCTTCATAAACCCTTTCAAAAACTCCAAAACCAAACTGATCTGATCCGTTTATTCGAATAATTCAACAAATCAACTAGGTATGTGTATGCATCATTCAAACTGTTGTCCTAAGTCGTCATACCTAGTCACACTTTATATATATACATATATATATATACATATATAGGATAGGGTTCTAGAGTGAACACTAGGTTGAGAGTGAACTGTGTGAACTAATCTGAGCCATTGGATTATATCATCTAGAGATTTTTAGACAATGGCAAGATTGTAATTATATTGTTGTAACTTTCCTTTAAATTAATTGACAGAAGAGTATTTGCATCTTTTAAAAATTGCATTTATTAAACAATATAATTAGTATTCCTAAAATCTTGCTAGTTTCTGTATATACAAGATACACAGTTATTAGTGTATACACATGTGTACAGTCTCGATAGTATCAGTTTATACAAGATACACAGATGTTAGTTTATACATATGTGTACAGTCTTGCTAACTATCAATTTATACAAGATGCACTGTTGTGAGTTTATACACATATGTACAGTCTCGCTAACTATCAGTTTATACAAGATACACAATTGTTAGTTTATACAGATTTGTACAGACTTTTGATGCGTTTGTGTATTTTGTAGTCCACAACCTAGTTCTGTTAAGAGTTTCATAAACGGTCTGAATTCGGGAGGGACAGTTGGTGTCCAGTACCTAATTCCGTTAGGAGTTTCATATACGTTATTAGAAACTGATTCTACACGAGTTTAAAATAATGGAGAAGTAATTAAAAATGTGTGTGAGAGAGAGAGAGAATTAATAGATGAGAAAATTAAGAGATTTTAATTGAGAGAGAGAGAGCTAATGTCAATCTTACCCTTTTAATCTAAAAAAATCAATGGTCAAAATTAGTTCACTCTATTCATTTTCAATAAATTGTTCACAAATGATCCTAATCCTACATTATATATATATATATATATACCTTCCAACGTAATTGTCAATTACGCCACGCCAATGTTTTGTAAAGGATTCTTCAAATCTAAGAAATCCAGTCCAAATACGATTGAAAATTTTAAATTTTCTCGAAAAATGTGCCCCTTTTATCCAAAAATTATGCAAAATAGAAAATGATTTTGAGAAAAGCAAAAATTGGCAATTTTGGACACCGAAATTCATTTTTCAAACCGAGGGATTTCCTTTTACGCAATTTTCTTTTATTTGAAACTCCTTGACGTTCCTGCAGAAGATCATATTGGCAACACTTCTTAGTTTGCTATTTTAATTTTGATTAATCGAGGCACAAGAAAAATGTCAGTTTGTTTGTCCTCTTATATCCATGCATCCTTCTTTCAACATGCTTTCGGTGAGCGTTTTATCATGTTGTGGTAATATTGACAAAAATTGCAATGGTCCCCACTCAAGCTAGATGGATAGAATATTATGCCCATGAGTCCCACGTCAGGACATATCCCCGTGATCAAGGTATGCACAAAGCTTCCTCATAACATGTGAGTATATTGATTTATTCGTTTAAGAGATACAAGATCAGCGCATTGGTGAACAGGTATGCACATTCGTACAGTTAAAGCGACTGATGTTTTCCTGACCAGGGTTAGGCAGATACCTTAATGTGGTATGGTTTCTTTTGATTGGCTCATTTGATTGAGCCTTTTCAATTTTAGGGTTTTTTTGCCTCTTTGGCTCTTTTGAAAAGATATCATAATCGTGTCTAAGTCTGCATATATCTGGATGCAATAGAAGAGGAATATGATATCTCCGAATGATAAAACAATATAAAGACCCGAAATCTCAGATTTTGGCAATCTATCAACGCAAGATTTAAGACCATTAAGCCATATGCCGTAACAATTACCCGCAGACAACACACTATTGTGGGTATCCAGAATTTTTGTGCAAGCTCTATTTTTTGTCACCTATTTGCAGTTTACTCGATGGTGCTGCTGAATCTACTGACACGTCATTGCTTCGCACCTCGATTTGTTGCATGGCATCTTGATTTGCTTCAAAAATAAACAAAGTGTTAGAAATTTTCTATCATTTCTTTAACAACAAGTGTCAATGAGGAGATCAAATTTTATTTTCTATTTTCTGGAAATCTTCCCCCTACATTTTTTTTCGTATGTCTATTGCTCGAAAATGAAATTTTAATAAATAGAAAATCTTTTTGATGGTAACTGTTTTAAGATACTCATTTATTTTGGAACGGGGTTTTTATAAAAAAAACAAAATAAAAGTATGTACAGACGGTTATCACAACAAAGTTAATTTCCACTCAAGGCTTTCATGAAGATGTCGGCTTTCTATTGCGTAGTATCCACTGGCACCACTTGAATGTATCCTTTTCATATGCATCTCGAATCGCATGAATGTGAATCTCGATATGTTTAGTTCTCGAGTGATGGATTGGATTCTTCACAATTCCCAAACACACCTCGTTGTTGATGAATATCAGAGTCTTCATGATGTTGATCCCGTAATCCAGCAACTGATTTTATATCCATAGAACCTTGTGAGCAGCAACTGTAGGCCGCCGTGTATTTAGCTTGAGCAGTAGAGGTGGAGACTGTTGTCTGCTTTTTGCTTTACCATGATATGAGACGATTCCCTAAGAACTGGCAACCTCTTGAAAGTGATTTTCAATCGACTTTACAACCAGCATGGTCACTGTCAAAATATGCAATTAGATCAAAATTACTATCTTTAGGATACCAAAGTCCAAGCTTGGGTGTTCCTTTCTGATAGCAGAAGATTCGTTTAACTGCAGTCTCATTAGATTCTTTGGGATTCGTCTGAAAAACGAGCGCAGATACAGATCTCCCACATAATGTCAGGCCTAGTTGCAGTTAGATACATCAACGAGCCTATCATTGAGCGATAGAAGTACTTGTTCACAGGCTTTCCTTGAATATCAGGAGTGAGTTCAGTCTGAGATGCAAATGGTGTGCTTACAGTTTTACAGTCATTCATACTGTACTTGGCAAGAATATCCCTAATGTATTTCGTTTGATGAATGAGGATTCCGTCTTTACGTTGCTTCACCTCCAATCCTAAGAAAAATGTGAGCTTGCCCATCATGCTCATTTGAACTTTTCTTGTTCCACAACGCTTCATTGGTTGACCCAAAGATAATATCGTCTACATAAATCTAAACCATCATTACATTGTCTCCGATCCTTTTTGTGAAGAGAGTCATGTCAATTCTTCCTCTTGTGTACCCGCAGCCTAGAAGATATGTTGACAAAGTCTCGTACCAAGCCCAAAGAGCTTGATGAAGACCACAGAGAGCTATGTTAAGCTTATAGTACCATTTGGGGAAATGCGGATCTTCAAATCCAGGAGGCTGACAAACATAAACTTCTTCTTTCACCTTACCATACAGAAAAGCACTCTATGTAAAGGAAGGTTTGCATTAGGGTTTAGCTTGAACTGCCCCTTGACAATAGCTTCATAAAGTAACTTAGTCTTCAGTCTTCTTGCAATCTTCAACATCTTTGAAAAACGTTGTTCTTTGGATAGCTTCAGCTTTAATAGCTTCTGTCAGCAACAGACTCCCCTAAGCTGATGTATCCAATCACCAAATCTTCTAAATTGTTAGCATTAGAGTAAGACTCTAGTTTAGTCCTTGCATAGCAATCTTCAAAACTCTTCAACTTTGTCTGCAATGTAGAACGGAGGTTCTACCATGCATCCAAGCAAACTCCTCTTCACCAACTTCTAAGCAACACACTGCTACATACTGTATACTATAAAACAAACATCTCGAGAAACCATAAGAATTTTCAACAAAAGCTAAACAAATTATTATTATTCAAGAGATAGTCAAACTGTATCACAGATTAAGCACTTCGCAACTATAACCAACATACTCAAAATTTTAAGACACCATGAACCTACAAGATCATAAAAATTTTGAACTCAGCTTCTAACATTGTCTCCCCCTATCGGTAACAACTCCTCCACGAACAACCAATATCTCGTACATTAAAAATATACAAGAAAATGAAATATTTTTGGATTTTTATATTTTCTGAAAACAAGTAAATAACAGAATAATAAACACTCTATTTTTGTGAGTATCACCGGGAAGAAGATCATACTAGCAACCTCAAACTGTTCTCACACTATTTCATATTTCTATATGCAATATTCATGAATAGCAGTTCAAGACGATTACCATTATTGTTTATCCACATAAATAAAATACAGGAACATTTCAAGTACCATTACATCGTGATCTGTTTAGTTAATCTATACTGATATATTAGTGTGTCCCACTTTAGGACATACCCCCGTGATCAAGGTATGAACAAAAATTCATCGTAGTAGGTGAGTATACCGAACTTCATCCTTTTGAATTACAACGTTAGATAATTGGTGATCAGGTTAGTACTTCTGTACAGCAAAGAGACCAAAATATCCAACGAGGGTTAGGAAAAATACCAAATTTTGGTACGAGTAATGCAGTTTTGCACATTTGAATGACTCTCTAGGAGAGCTTCTTCAATATTTGGGATTTGGCATTTTTGCTTTTAAGATATCCAGGTTGTGCCTAGGTCAGCATATATCTGGATGCAGCAGAAGGACAACCTTGATACCCCGGATGAAATAACGATATAAAGACCCAAAACCTCAGATTTTGGCAATCTATCAATGCAAGATTTAAGGTTATATAAAACCATACGCCACTGCTATGTTACCCACTCATACACAGTCTATTTTATGTGTATCACAAAGGTAAGTTGATTATTTCATGCCTTTTGCCTACTGGTACATCATATGATGAAGCTGCTATCACACTTAAGCAATTTTATTTTAATTTCAGTGTGACAGTCTAACTTGCTGATGTACTATCATTTCTTCTTTTTCACACAGTGAACTCATTTTTGATTTTCTATTTTTTTATGTTTTTGATTTTTGAAAAACAGTAAAATTATTTACAAACAATTTTATGGAAAAATGGTTATTCAGGATTCCTCATCCCGTTGAGTTCGACTAAATGATCAAAACAAGCCCTGTCAAATGCTTTTGTGTAAAGATCTGCCAGGTTATCTAGTGTGACGATTCTATGCAGTTCAATTAATTTCTTTTCAGCACAATCCCATATAAAATGATGACGAATGTCAATATGTTTTGTGCGACTGTGTTTTACGGGATTGTTGGTGATTGATATAGTGGCATTATTATCTATCATAATAGGAGTACGAGTGAAATTCAAACCGTAATCGCGCATCTACTGTTGGATCCAGAGAACCTGAGAGCAACAGCTACCCGCAACAATATATTCAGCTTCACACATCAAGGTAGACACGCAAGACTGCTTCTTGCATTCCCATGAAACGAGCCTCCCTCCAAAGAACTGACAACCACCTGTGGTAGACTTCCTTGTAGATTTGCATCCTCCAAAGTCCGAATCAGTGAAAGCAACAAACTTCAAATCACTAGTAGCTGGATACCATAACCCAAGTTTAGGTTTCCCTTTCAAGTAACGAAGAATCCGCTTCACCGCTTTCATGTGGGACTCCTTTGGATTCGCTTGATATCTGGCACATAGACATACTGCGAACATGATGTCAGGTCTTGAAGCAGTCAAGTACATCAGAGAACCAATCATTGCCCTGTATTGAGTTGGATCAACATCCTCCACACTCCCATGATTTGGACCAAGATTGTGATTCTCACAGATAGGTGTATTGAAAGTAGCGCAATCCTCCATCGTGAACGAGACAGAATGTCATACACATACTTTGTCTGATGAATAAACATCCCATCCTTCTTCTGTTCAACTTGTAAACCCAGAAAGTAGGATAATTCACCCATCGCACTCATCTCAAACTTGCTCTTCATTACCTCTTCGAAATTATGACACATGTTCTCACCAGATGACCCAAAGATGATGTCATCGACGTATACCTGTACGAGCAGAAAGTCTTCCTTCTTCCTTTTAACGAACAATGTACTGTCAATCTGACCTCTTTTGAAACCATGTTTTAACAGATGTGCTGATAGCGTCTCATACCACGCCCTCGGTGCCTGATGCAATCCAGATAATGCCTTATCAAGTCGATAGACTCGATCTGGATAGTCTGGATCAGTAAACCCGTCTGGCTGTGAGACATACACCACTTCTAGGACTTTCCCGTAAAGAAATGCACTCTTCACGTCAAGTTGGTAAACTTTGTAGCCCTTGAATGAAGCAAAAGCTAGGAACAAACGAATTGCTTCCAACCTTGCTAGTGGTGCAAACACTTCATTATAATCAGCGTCTCATACCACGACCTCGGTGCCTGATGCAATCCATACAATGCCTTATCAAGTCGATAGACTCGATCTGGATAGTCTGGATCAGTAAACCCGTCTGGCTGTGAGACATACACCACTTCTTGGACTTTCCTGTAAAGAAATGCACTCTTCACGTCAAGTTGGTAAACTTTGTAGCCGTTGAATGAAGCAAAAGCTAGGAACAAACGAATTGCTTCCAACCTTGCTACTGGTGCAAACACTTCATTATAATCAATTCCCTCTTGCTGATTGAACCCTTTCACTACCAACCGAGCCTTATTCCTTATCACGATCCCTCGGTTGTATTTCTTGCACTTAAACACCCACTTAGTGCCTATTTCTTTCTCTCCTTCAGGTAGATCAACTAGCTCCCAAACTTTCAACTTCTTGAACTAAGCTAGTTCCTCTTGCATAGCTTCTACCCAACAATTGTCTTCTAGAGCCAGTGAACATTCTTTGGCTCCTCTTAGGCAATAAAGCTACTATAAAAACATTCATTTATCAACCCAGTCTTCTGAATCGAAGTAAACAAACAGGAACCTTCGAGCACACCTCTTCTCGTCTGAACACCTGCAACAGGATCACCAATGATGTTTTCAACTGGATGATCTCGATGTACTCGTGTTGTAGCAATGGTTAAACAACCAGATTATCTCCCAGATTAGATCCAACCTGCCCCTGAATATTAGCAGTAGCAAACTGATTAGTGAAATCCTCCCCGTGAATAGGTTCAGACTCACTATCACCGGAGTCCTCTGGAGCTGCACTGGAAGAAGCTTCTGGAGCATCTGTCATCGATACACTCGATCTAGGCATGAAGTCACACTCTCCATCTTCACTGATCATAGTATGGATCACTTGAGACTCATCTGCATTAGAAAAATCAGGAATATTAAATGATTTAAAAACACTGTCATAATCATATAATATAGGAGGACCACTCGTTGATTATTGAGGTGTATAACTAGTGATTTCCATGTTAAACACAACCTCAATTTTACCAGTTTTTCAATTAAAAACCCTTTTATTCGGTGTTCCAGGCATATAGCCTAGAAAGTAACCCTCATCAGCTACTTCACCGAATTTTTGCTTATCTTTGTTTCGCACAATGGTGCAGGGTAATCCAAATGGTTCAAAGCCTTTTAAGTTTGGTTTTCGGTTAAACAATAATTCGTGACATGTTTTGTTAAACCGTTTAACCATCAAAACTTTGTTCAGGACATAGCATGCTGTGTTTACAGCTTCTCCCCACTGGAAGCTTTGAATCAGATAGCATAGTCCTTGCGGCTTCAATCAACATCCTGTTCTTCTGCTCACCGACTCCATTCTGTTGAGGTGTATAAGGAGCAGAATATTGATGTTCAATTGCCTTGCGAAGACAGTAGAGATCCAGAACTTGATTCTTGAACTCTGTGCCATTATCACTCCTTATCCTATTGATCCGTGCATCATGGACATTTTCCAATTTTGTAAAAAGATCAATCAGCATCTCCGCTGTCTCATATTTTGTACCTAAAAAGAAAACCCATGAATAACGTGAGTAATCATCAGTGACAACTAAACAATAGTACTTTCCAACTATGCTCCTTACGTTCACTGGACCGAATAGATCCATATGAAGGAATTCATAAGGGGCATCTATGGAATTTACTGTTTTAGACTTGTGAGGTTTCTTATGTTGTTTTCCCTTTTGACATGGAAGACATATATTTTCCACGTGAAACCTCTGCACTGGCACCCCTTCCACTAAACCATTCTTAATAATATAGTTCATTTTTGGATAGTGGATGTGGGCCATGCGTCTGTGCCACAGCAATGACTCAGCCTTAGATACTTTTGATAGTAAACACGCCACCACAGAAGACGAGTCCTTGGCACCCATGTCCATTACATAAGTGTCATTTCTCCTTGGTGCTCTCATCACTATCCAGTCATCCGGTATCACCAAACTAGGTTTCAACACCAAAGCCTCAGACTTTGTAAAGTGGACCGAGTAACCCTTATCGCAGACTTGAGACACGCTCATCAGATTGTGCTTCAGCTGCTCAACATAGTTCACTTTGTCTAGTGTGATCTTTTCGTTAGTCACTTTTCCTCGACCAGTAATGTGCCCTCCTTTAGTACCTGCAAAATTCACATATCCACCATCTATATTCTCAAACTCAGTCAGCAACCTCGCATCTCCCGTCATGTGCCTGGAGCAGCCACTATCAACTTACCACAAGTTGATAATCCTCTATAGCAGCTCCTGCACCATCCAACAAAATTAGTTAGTTTGGGGGACCCAAGCCTTAATGGTCTTGGGTCTTCCAGATTCTTCAATCATAGGAACATCCATCCAGTATCCATCACTCCTAACAAGAGTCTTGGTTCTTAGACCTGTTGATGGAAAAGGTTTTTGACTTCCACTAGGTCTGTGGTCCTGAGGTTTCCTAACCACGTTTGGACTTTACGACCTTTGGAAATTATGATTTTGGTTGCATGAATTTTGATGATGATAATTTCTAAAGCCATCGTTATAAAAATTTCGACTACCAACATTCTGGTATCGATTTTGATATTGACCTTGACTTCTGAAATTATTTGATTAACCATGAAAGTTATTCATTCTTGGTGAACTACTTCTAGGTCTATCATATCTGCCTGATGTAGATGCAGGCTGAAATCTTTGTTGATTTCTTTGAAAGCGAGGAACTTGAGGAGTTCCTTTTTCAGCCTTTCTACACCAACAGCAACACTCTGTTGCTTTGTAGCAGATATCTTTGGTGAGTTAACCTTCTTCTCACCATCACCACTTTTTGCTAGTGATTTTTCTCTCTGCCTCTCACTTACCTGTGCTTCACTCTTTTTGCTAGGACAGCAGCTAGCTACATGTCCCTTCTCATGACATTTGAAGCAAGATTTTCTAGCTGAAGACTTCTTTACAGAA
Source organism: Scalesia atractyloides (assembly GCA_947069175.1). Taxonomy (NCBI): domain Eukaryota; kingdom Viridiplantae; phylum Streptophyta; class Magnoliopsida; order Asterales; family Asteraceae; genus Scalesia; species Scalesia atractyloides. The sequence continues at coordinate 36,484,820 of CAMTDV010000008.1, read as the reverse complement.
GCCTCTTGCTTAGTTTCATCAGGCGATGATGATGATGACGATGCCTTTGAAGGATCTTGTTTAGTTTGCTTAACTTCTGATTTTTCTTTGTTTTTATTTTTAGCAAACTGTACATTTGACTTTTAGTAATGGCAGGGACCTCTTCACTCATGTCACTCCCCTTAACAAAATCAACCTTTTTAACAAAAATTTTCTTTTGATCTTTAGGGTGTGAATTCTTGGTTTTCAAAACAGTGTCTTTGTTATTATAGTTCTTGGCATTTTCAGTCACATTACCATCCTCTGATGTGGAACTACCAGGTGTAGTTGACACAAAGTCTGTAAGCTCTTCTTCATCTGGCAAGAAAGAATAGTCGTGACCAAAAGGTGGTGGAACTTCATTCAAACCTTTGAATCCCACACACGTCTTGTCATTACTCTTCTTCAAACCATTCATCGTATGTTTCATGTGAAAAGATGAATCTCTGAATTGATCTAATTTCTTTTCAAGTTCACAAATTTTAAGTTGTGCTTCAGGCAACTCTTTGCACTTTTCAGAAACCTCTTTTGTTTTCTCACTCATCGTATCATGAGCTAAGTCAATAACTTGAAGTTTTTCATTAAGCTTACAGGTTAGAATATTAATTTCTTCTTCATAACCTTTAATTTTCTTCAAGTATAATGACTCATTTCGTTTTACGAAAAAGTTTGATTCTTTTAAGTTCGAGAGCTCATTAGCCAGACTTTGGTTTTGTTGTGTTAATGTGTCAACCTCACTTTGCAGTTCACAACATTTCAAACAAACAGAACTACCAGAGTTAGAACATACCTTGCCTGTTGATTTCCTTAGATCAGCCATGAAAGCATCAAAATCAGCAGCCATCTTCTTCTCTGTAGCATTCTGTTCTCCATCAGCTTCCTCAGCTACCTTCTCTTGCTCTCCCTCGGCATCAGCTTTCACTTCTTCATCAACAATTGGAGCTCTCTCAGCCATAAACGCCTGTGATGCGTTGTTATCACTCTCCAGATGAACACTCCAATCATAAGAACCCTCTATAGCGGTAGAAATCAGGGCCTTTGATCCAGTGTTGTTTGACGCATCCCTGTTGTTTGAACCATGACAAGGAGAATCTTAAAAGGATGAATTAGGACGAGATTCAGACTTGGATCTTTGACACTCTCTAACGAAATGTCCGTAGTTGTGACAGTTGTAGCACTTCACTTTCGACTTGTCAAAGCCCACACTCTATCCAACGAACTTCCTTCCTGTTCTATTCATGAACCTCTTCACCCTTCTAGAGATCATGGCATCTCCTCTAAGTCATCAGGGTCGATCTGATCATAATCTTCATCGAACGTAGCAGGATCAGATATTTTTCCCTGAATATAGTTCTCGTAAGAAGCAACAAAAGAAGCAAACAATTCAGCACTTTTGACACTCAGAGGCATAAACTAAGAACTGTTGTTACTTGATTGTTGTCTCTTAGCCCCTGACGAGCCTCCTGAAGCAGCAACGAAACATACTTCTCCATCAGAATTTGTCACTATCTGCTCATGCTCACATGAGGGAAACGCAGTTGCAGTGTCACTAGAAGCATTGTTGGAAGATGAAGATGTAAGACCTTTATATATCCCCGGATCTTGAACCTGATCATAACCTGTTTCCTTCTTTTTCATGTTGAGCTCATGAGCTCTCAACTTTCCAACAACCTCGTCCAGGTCTTTCTTTTCATAATCAGCTTCACCTTTTATCATCAACGTGTAAAAATCCCACTTGGCAGGCAAAGCATCCAGCAACTTGTCGTTTATCTCCAAATCTGTGTATCCCTCTATGTCATAATTATCGATTTCTGACATCAGATGATAATATCTCGTGATAATATCTTCTAGGGATTCATCTCATTCCTTTGAACACAGCAAACTGTTTCTTCAACAGATCAACCTTATTCTTCTTTACATCAGTATTGCCCTCATACCTCTTCTCTAGGGCATCCCACATCTCCTTCGATGTTGTATACCGCTTGAATGTATGTTTGATGCCATCAGGTAACGAAATCTTGTAGCAGCTAAGGCTTTCTTCTCTGACTCATACATCCTCTTCTCAGCTTCAGACATGTTTACATAAGCAGTAACACACTGTCTTCCCTCAAAATCATGCGTTGGGTTAGCGTAACCATCTTGAATACATATCCACATCCGTGTGTCCTGATATTCAATAAAGGATTGAAACCTATCCTTCCAAGTAAGATAGTTCTCCACCTTCAGCATCTTTGGAGGTTTATTTGTGGTACTAGCCTCATGCTCCATCCTCAACAGCTCATTTAAGTTTGACATATTCGACATTTTTACCGAACCGGCTCGTTAAAAACGTTAAAACTTGTCCGAAATGAGTGGTTACCAAATTATACTGTTAGACTCGTCTCGTCGATACGATTCTAACGATATATAATGTCCGATTATGATTTTTTTGTCCTAAAAATCAAATGAGTCTAACTGTCCAATCTGTTCGTTAAAATTGTCTATGGAAATCCGGAATAGACTACTCTGATCCGAGATGGAATCCAGATAGTTCTAATACGAGATGGAATCCGGAATAGCTACTGATCTGAAATTCAATCCGAAATCCTATACGAAATGGAATCCGAAATGGCTTCTGATCCAAAATACAATCCGAGTTGCACTTTTCCAGATCCGAGTTGCAAGTCTGATGATCCAAAATGTAGATTTTGATCTGAAATCCAAGTCTTCAATCCGAAATACTATGCTTTTTAATCCGGAATGCAAGTCTTCAATCCGGAATGCTTGCTGCCAATCCGAAATCACTGCAGAAAATCCGAATTACCTGCAAAACCATAAAACAGTCGTCACAAACTCCAAGAACAGCCTCCAAAAACGCCCAAAAACCTAATTTTCTGCTGTCACGATTCTGAACCGAGCAATAATCAAGAGCCGAATGCTCTGATACCAATTGTAGGTCCCCTAGTCCGTATAGATCTTGACAGAATCGTCTATCCAACCTAGAGTGCGAAATCCCCTAGATCAGATTTCACAGAAAACAATAAGAACACAAACACGAACACAAAGAATTCCTTCAAACTGTCTTCTATTGATTATCAAACAAAATTGTTTTACAATCAATTCAAGACTCTTCTCACAAATTCTTTGAAGCAATTCTTTCAGCAACTGAACAATAGAACCAGCAACCTTAACCCTAATCACAACCTCCCTATATATAGAGATTAGTTATGCTCATGGGCTAGGGTTTCCTACATGGACTGCTAATGGGTTTAAGGCCCAATTCGCATACCATGATCTCTTTTATATCTAGTTCAGCCCAATTACTTCTAATTCACTAATACAAAACTAAACCCGCTAACCGTTTAGCATTTTACTAATTACAAGATATCCAAAGACCAAATCTAAGTTGTTGTCACAAATATGCATCAACAAACTCCCCCTTGACAATAGCTTCATAAAGTAACTTAGTCTTCAGTCTTCTTGCAATCTTCAACATCTTTGAAAAACATTGGTCTTTGGATAGCTTCAGCTTTAATAGCTTCTGTTAGCAACACACTTTTCACATCCATCTGAAACACTTTGAAGTTTTTGTACGATGCATATGCCAAAATATTCTGATGGCTTCCAAACGTGCCACCGAGCAAAAACATCTTCATAATCAATCCCTTCATCCTGTCTAAACCCTTGAACAACTAATCTTGCCTTTTCTTAATAACCACACCATGATCGTCCATTTTGTTATGGAACACCCATTTTGTCCCAATTGGAAACTTCCTTATGGTGTATCAACTAGTTCCCACACTTTAAGCTTCCGGAATTGAGATAGTTCTTCCTGCATCACCTGCACCCAACTTGAGTCTTGAATGGCTTCTTCGATGTCACTTGGTACAAATTATGAAAGAAAAGCAGCGTACAATCCCTTGTTGATAATATAAGTCTGTCCACAAGTTCGCACGCCGTCTTCCACAGGACCGATGACATTTTCAATGGGATGATTCTGATTTGTCTTGTAACCTACATTGGTATGGGTTTCAATTTGTTGAGGTAGATTGGTGAAGTGTTCATCGACATATATGATTAGAGGTCCGTCTTCTTGAATTGGTTCATCCACCTTCGTCCGTGAGGAAGAAAAATCATTTGCGGATGCATTCTCAGCCGAAGTGTCACCTCTTACTTCTTCAACGGGAAGGATTGGACAAGCCAAAGTGGGTGTGAAACGAGTGGTAAAAGGAGCGAAACCAATGTCTGATGAGTCAAACAAAGGTTCAATTTGAGTGGTTTCAGCAGGTTTGGATTCGGAAATGGGTTCGGGAATGTCAAAAGTATTGCATACCACATCTACGTCGTAAAACCTATCGGGAAAACTTCCAGTGTTGGTGTAGTTTCCTTCTTGAAAATCAACATAGTATGATTCAAGCACCATCTTTGTTCGTTTGTTTTAGACTCTATACGACTTTTGAGTAGATGAATATCCCATGAAATAACAGACATCGCCGACTGCTTCAAACTTGATTAGATTGTCTTCGGTGTTGAGAAGAGTGCATGAGCATCTAAACGATCTGAAGAAATGTATCAGAGGCTTTCGATTGAAAAGAAGTTCATAGGCAGTTTTTCCATGAGGTTTAACAATGAGAACCCGATTCAAGACATAGCATGCTATGTTGACCGCTTGCGCCTAGAAGATGATGGGTAGCTTGAAATCTACTAGCACAGTTCGAGCAGCTTCAATGTGTGTTCTGTTCTTTCGTTCCGCTATGCCGTTTTGTTGAGGAGTTCTAGCTGCACTGTACTGAAGGCGAATTCGTTTTTCTCCGCAGAAGAAGATAAATGTTTGATTTCTGAATTCAGATCCGTCATCACTTCTGATTGACTTGACCTTCAGTTTGATGACATTTTCGATCATGGGAATGAAGGTTTGAAGAATGGATGCAATCTCACTTTAAGCTTCAAGAAAATAAACCCATGAGAATCGAGCAAAATCATCTGTAATTAACAAGCAATAGGATCTTTTAGCTAAACTTTTAACACTAATGGGACCGAAAAGTTCCATTTGCAAAAATTGCAGAGGTGCAGTTATCGTATTCACTGCTTTGGCCTTGTGAGGCTTCTTGTGTTGTTTACCTTGGGCGCATGCAATACATTTTTCTGAAAAAGGAAAATCAAACCTCTTACTAAATTTAATTTAGAAAGTTTATTCATATTTTTGAAATAGACATGCCCCATTCGCCTGTGCCAAAGCAATGATTCCGATTCCGATGCTTTATAGATTAAGCATGTCATTTGTTCAGAAGAATTGGCAATTTTCATGTTAAGCACATAAGTATTGTTTAGACACGGAGCTGTAAGCATAATCATTTTGGGAGGAACTGAGTTCCCATGAGAATTGAGCAAAATCATCTATAATTACCAAGCAATAGGATCTTTTAGCTAAACGTTTAACACTAATCGGACCGAAAAGATCCATATGCAATTGCAGAGGTGCAGTTACCGTATGCACTGCTTTGGCTTTGTGAGTCTTCTTGTGTTGTTTACCTTAGGCGCATGCAACACATTTTACTGAAAAAGAAAAATCAAACCTCTTACTAAATTTAATTTAGAAAGTTTATTCATATTTTTAAAATAGACATGCCCCATTCGCCTGTGCCAAAGCAATGATTCCGATTCCAATGCTTTATAGATTAAGCATGTCATTTGTTCAGCAGAATTGGCAGTTTTCATTTAAGTACATAAGTATGGTTTTGACACGGAGCTGTAATCATAATCATTTTGGGAGGAACTGAGTAGCCAGGCTTGAGAAAGACGCATTCTACATTGTTTAAGAGCACTTATATTCCTTTGTAACAGATTTGTGATACACTTATAAGATTGTAGCACAATTCTGGTACATAATTAACATCTTCCAAAGTTATAGCATCTGAGATAACATCTCCAAGTCCAACTATTTTCCCTCCTTTCTCATCTCTGGCAAATGAGACAAAGTGCCCGTCAATGAATCTGAAGTTCTTCAAAAGTTCCTTTAATCCCGTCATATGCCTAGAGCATCCATTGTCAACATGCCAAATATACTCCATTAGCAATCGAAGCCATTTTTGAATTTTCTTCTGTTATACAACAACAAACTAGAAATATATACAAGTTGGTTACCTTTTGGAACCCAAACTTGCTTAATTTTTAATTTATCATGATCTTCTTTGATAATTTCGTCTTTCTTTTTCCAAAAACACTTTGTTTCAACAAAGTTTGTAACTGATTTCTTAAATTTATTAAATTGATCGGTGAAATTTTTAGCAAAATTTTGGTCTAGCTTCGAACATTTCTTGCTTTTGCAATGTTTCGAAGTGTGTCCTAAATGACCACAACGAAAATACTTAATGCAACGAGTCTTTTTCCTCTTAGAGGTTGATGCGTTGGAAGATGATGTATGTGATGAGTGTCTGAAGTGCATGAAGTGATGTCTGATGATGATCTAGTGGAGCTTGAACTTCTGACTTTCTTCATTTTCTTGTCAATGTGGCTTTCATCTTTTATGCTATCTTCATCGATCTTGAAAGCTGTTGAAGAAGCTGATTCTTGCTTTTCACTTGAATCATCCGATCCTTGATCTTCACTCGAGCTTTCTTTGCCACTTTTTGAAGTTGTTGTGTTTGAGTCTTCACTGCTACTATCTTGGTTTGGTTCTTTATTAGACTCTGACATGCCTGTACAAGATGGAACAAACTCAGAAATTTCCTCTGTAAGAACTTTCTAATTCTGTTTGTTTTAATTCTGGAACAAATACAAGCAGTTCAAGCACAACATTTTCATAACAAAATATCATATTTCAAATCCATGCAATCAACCACTACATTATCATGGTTGCGGGTCATAGGTTTAGGCATATGCCTGTTACAGTCATCCCGAATATTTAATATAGGTTTAATACAGTCATTCGTTCTAGTTAAATTATTACAATCATCCCAAAATAAAAGTCTTGCTTGTTTTACCACAGTTCCAGGTGAACCAGTTAACCGTAGTATAACTATCGCCTTAATACCCTATTCCTATTTTTGTCCCACCATATTCCTCATCGCATACATCCTCCTCACGCTCAACTCCATCTGCATTTCTTATAGAAACATTAGTATTTTTGTCATTTTCACAATCGACACGTTGAGCAATTAAATCATTTTTATCAATTAAATTGTTTTCTAGTTGAGGAGTTGGCATGGGTACATAGTTTTTGTTGTGAGGAGGTGAAAATATGCTTCTTTCATTTCCAAGCTTATCTTTATACCCAATGCCATCTTTCACGTATGTCAGTCGTTGGTAGTTTTTAATATCAACCAGTGCCTTTTTGCTTATATTCCATTTGTCAACAGTGAGATGCAATTTAGTGTTTTCAATTTTAGATTTCTCGAGTTTTTCATTTAAATCATTTATAATGAAATCTTTTCTAAAAAAAATTCTTTCAAAGTTTGCATTTTAGCTCTTTGTTAAATTTCAAATTCTTTCTTTTTCTCTAATTAGATCACGGTTGAGGGATTTATAGTGAGCCACGACGTTAACACACGGTTGTGAGCACAATTTGACTTTAAATTCGTAGGGTATGTTGTTTACCAAGTCTTTCTCCTCTTTCTCTTTGGTGAACTCGGCTTTCATTTCTAATGTGGGAGCTTGATCTTTCTCCATCTTGACACTGCTACTTGTTTCTTGAACCTTCTCTTTTAACTCAGAGATTTCATCCTCTTTCTTTCCTTGGTCATCTGCAGACTTGGTTGTGTTGACTATGCTCTTCAGTCCTTTGTTAAGAGACATATCTCCCTTGGGAATACCTGCATTTTTGTTATAAAGAAAGTTTGAACGATGTGGAACCGGTTCAGAGGATATCTTTGCCATTAGAGATTTGTTAACATCTTCCTTTGTTTCAGCAATTTCCTCAGCTTAATCATAATCTTCCACCACCAACGCCTTTGGAGTGTTAGTAGTAGCATTCTCATTTCCTTCAATAGCGATTGCCCTTCTAGATAAAGTCGTTTAAGAGTTTCCATTCTTTAGCAATAGAAAATCTCTTTTGAAATGCCCCAAATTCTTACAGTTGTAGCATCGTAGCTTGGACTTTTCGAAACCAGCTTGTCCCAGTGCCAATCTCTTTCTCGTTTTGTCTTGAAACTTCTTCAGCCGCAAGGTTATCATTGCCATTTGCCATTTCAAATCCATTTCCTCCATATCATCTGGATCTACTTGATACATGTATTCAGCAGTAAGAAAATCCCGTTTCAGCGCACCCGACATAAAAGCTTCATAACTGCTCAGGAAGGTGTTAAACGATGCAACATGTTCAGTAGATATCTTGAGAGCTTGAGCATCACCGACCACATTAGTCTTTTCATTGGATTGTGGAACCTCTGAAGAGTTTGCGGAAGCGTTTGAATAAGATGCATTAGAATTCTGAGAGCTTGAACCACCGTAGGTTATGGGAGCAAGGAATGCCATGTTTTTAGGAGCAATTGCAGCAGCAACAGATTGACTTTATTTCTGAGTGTATCCTGCTTGATTCATTTCTCTTTTAAGGACATCCATTTTAAATGCCTTTAGGGTGTTGATCAGATCCGAGAGAGTGACTGGAGTTGTGCTGTTTAGGAAGGATCTTTTGATCATCATGCATTGTAAGACTTTCAGAACTTCTATTTTAAGACTTTCAGAACTTCTATTGGATTGGCCCAACTTTGAAACTTAGCAGACCAGTCCAATATCTCTTGACAGAAACCATCTAACCAAAAATCAGCAATTTGACTAACCAAGCATCCAACCACTTTTTACCAACTACAAAAGTAAGTAAGACATTTAAACAAACACACAAGCACATACACAAACACAGCCTTGCTGAGGGATCAAATCATTTCTAAAGTCGATTAAGGAGCATTTTTCAGTGTGAGCTGGGTCAGACTAGTCTAAATAATTGCCAATATACTTGTCCATTTAACTCTAAAACTCAACCCTCCAGTTCTAGCTTCATGATATGCTTAAGGTAGTATTATACTATGATACCCGTGTGTCCTATACCATGACATACCCCCGCGATCAAGATAAGCACAACGATTCATCATAGCATGTGAGTATACTGAGATCATCCTTTATCTTTTACAATGTCAGACTATTGGTGAACAAGTCAGTACTTTCGTACAGCAGAGTGACCAATAGTATTTGACGAGGGTTAGGCAAATACCTTATGTGATACGTAGGAATTCATGGAATTTTCTCATGAAGAGATTTTCGTTCTTTTAGGTTTTGGCCCTTCTATTTTGGCTCTTTTAAAGGATATCATGACTGTGCCTAGGTCTGCATATAATCTGGATGCAACAGAAGGACAACCAAGATATCCTCGGATGACTCAACAGCATAAAGACCCGAAACCTCAGGCGTTGGCTATCTATCAACACATGATTTAAGACCATGAAATCATACACCTATAGTGTGTGACCCACTGAATATATAGTCCTTTATGTTCATATCATTCGGCTTACACTATCCGGTTGAGATCTAGACCTATCAACATATCACCTTCGATTCAAGTCTTTCCGGCTTCGACACCTTACATGTGTTAGTCAGAAACTTTATCACGAAAAAGTATCTCATTTCCCAATCATTGCAAAAGCTGTTTAAAACAATTTCTTTTTGAATATTTCTCCCCCTAAATTTGTGCATATATATGAACAAATTTACGAAGCAAACAAAAATGAAAGAAAGAAAACAAACTAACCGGAAAGGACAGAGGATGCACAGTTAGAAAAACGGATCATTTTGAGGAGATCCACAAGCACTTGAAAACGCGCATTACTGACGGGTTTCGTGAACAAATCCACCACGTTTGCATCGGTGTGGATTTGCTCAAGTTTAACTAGACCCTTTTCATAGCAATCACGAATAAAATGAACTTTGATATTTATGTGCTTGGTTTTGGAGTGAAAAACAGGGTTTTTGATGAATTGGATAGCGGCATCACTATCACAATAAATTGTTGTGTTTAGATAAGTCAAACCATAATCCGCAAGCTGGTGTTGCATCCATAAAACCTGGGAGCAGCAAGCAGATGTAGCGACATATTCTGCTTACGTTGTAGAGAGCGAGACCGTCTGCTGCTTCTTGCATTGCCACGAGATCAATTTATCTCCCAAGAATTGACATCCAGCTGAAGTTGAGCGCATATCCCTATCTATACCTCCAAGATTACTGTCAGAGAAAGCATACAGTTCAAATTCTGAATTTTTAGGATACCAGAGGCCCAGTGATGGTGCCCCTTTGAGGTACCTAAAGATTCTCTTAACAACATGTAAATGAGAGAGTTTAGGAGTAGCCTGATATCAAGCACACTGGCAATCGACAAACATGATATCTGGCCGACTTGCAGTGACATACATGAGTGAACCAATCATAGACCGCGGTCATGGTTGGATTAACCGGCGTTCCTTCAGCGTCTTCATTTAAAAAAGGTGTTAGACCTTTTTGAGACCGTTGGTGCTTGATTATCCATAGTTTGAGCTGGTTTATATTAGTTAGACAATATTGAAGGGTCAAAAGTGTAATTGTATGAAACTTAATTGTTGGCGGTTTATTTAACTATCCAGCGTAATTATTAATTACGCTGGGTAGTCATTTTGTAAAAATATGTTCATGAATGAATGTATTGTCCAAGTTTCTTGGACAGATTTTGGTGATTCTCTTGTGTTGTGATTTTTCCTATTGTGCTTACATCCGAATATTCAGGTGCTGTTATTGATTACATGTTATTGGGATTTCATATACAACACTAGTTGTTTGATCCATTCAAGATTCTTCATCTTCTTTGCTTGGTTTTTCTTAATACTTGCACATTCAAACAACTAATCCATAGTTGTTTGGGTGATAACAATCAACCACTGTGATCCGAATCTGTTTTGGGACTCACAATTTGGTATCAGAGCCTTTGTGCTCTTGATTGTTTGAGTTTTTGTTAAGATTTTTCAAGTTTTGAAGGTTTTATAAAAGTTTTCAAAGTTTTATGGTTTTTCAAATTTTTGGGCTTAAAATGGCTTGATCTGGTGCGTTTAATCTTTGGGTTGTTGTTAATCAGTGGTTTGGTAAACATTTTGGTCATTTAGCTGCAAAGAAACATGAATTTTGAGTCGTTTTTAGGTGATTAGAGGGTTTTTTTTTCGTACTAAAACCCTTCTGGGGTGAAGCTAGCGTAGATATATTTGAAGATAGCGTAATTATCTTTGAAGCTAGCGTATTTATCTTTGAACATCTTGTAATTAACAATTACGCTGGGTTCAATCCAGCGAATTTGTTTAGTTTAAGCGTAATAGTACCAGCGAAATTAATCGAAGGCGACTTCGAAGTCAGTGATACAAATCCTTAGTGATTTTATCACGGTGTTCAGCGAATATATCTAAACCTTTGCTTGTTTTTGAATATCCAACGGATTTAGCTTTTGATTTTCAAGTACAGTGTAATTAATTTCAAGTGTATCATATTTGATCCAAGTGCAGCGAATTTGATCTCTAGTCCAACGTAGTTATCTCATTTGCAGCGTATTTGTTCGCTTTTCAACGAAATTGTCTTCTGATTCAACAATTCCCATCGTATTTAATCACCAATCATCCATTATGTCTCTCAATCAACTCAATCCAATTGCTCAAGCCGAACTAGAAACTGGAACCGCTACAAGACCACCAAAGTTGAAAGGGTCGGAAGATTTCAGCATTTGGAAAAACAGGATCAAGCCTTTCTTTGAGTATACCGATTATACTCAATGGATGTCAGTCACTGTGGGCCCGCATCTTCCTATGATAATCTGTGACGACATCCATACTATCAATGAAGATCCTTCAACGTTCACTGATGAAGATAGGACACTCATTCAACGTGACCAGAGGGCTCACGCTGCTCTTACTATGGCTCTGTCGAAGTATGATAACAACTTGTTTGAAGAATACATCTCCGCACATGAACTGTGGTTGGCTCTAATCGATCATTATGAAGGTAATGAAGAGCTCATGGATAACAAACGTGACATGGTGCAGAAAGAGTATGATATGTTTGGAAGTATTCGTGGCGAAAGCTTGTCTGACCACATAAGTCGATTTCTGGGGGTGCTGACCAAGATGAAGAAAGTGGGGAACCCTGTTGCAAATTATGCATCAATCAAGAAGCTGCTAGATTCTCTTCCCAAAGAATGGAGCCTTCAATGCATGATGATTAAGAGAACTCTCCTAACTAGCACAACTCCGGTCACACTCTCGGAATCAAAATTAACACCTTAAAAGCTTTTGAAATGGACATAGTCAAGAGAGAGATGAACCAAACTGGGTATTCTCAGAAGATGTCTCAGCAAGTTGCTGCAACCTCGGTCCCCAAGAATATGGCATTTCTTGCTCCCGTCACCTCATGTGGATTAAGTTCTCGAAGTGCTGTCAAATCTTATCCGAATGCTTCCGCAAGCTCTGTGAAGGCCTCGTCATCCTCCGAGAAGACTACCGTGGCCAGCGACGCTCAAGCACTTCAAATATCCACATAACATTTCACTCTGTTTAATACTTTCTTAAGCAGCTATGAGGCACTCATGTCAGGACAGTTGAAGAGAGATTTCCTCACAGCTGAGGACATGTATCAAGTAGATCCTAACGACATGGAGGAGATGGATCTGAAGTGGCAGATGGCAATGATCACTCTTCGTTTGAAGAAATTCCAAGATAAAACCAGAAAAAGGCTAGCACTTGGAAAAGCTGGATTTGACAAGTCCAAGCTAAGATGCTACAATTGCAAAAACTTGGGCCACTTCAAAAGAGAGTGTCCGTTGCTGAAGAACGGGAATGCCGAAATCAACCAGACAAGGAGGCCGATTGCTATTGAAGGGAATGATAATGTTGCTGACAATAATCATAAGGCTTTAGTGGTGGAAGATTATGATTGGTCGGAGGAGATAGCTGAGGCGAAAGGAGAAGTAAACAAGGCCCTCATGGCAAACATCTCCACTGTCTCTACCACGTCTGTTTCAAATGGTGTTGAAAAGCAAACTTCCAAGATTCCAAAAGATAACACTGGTTTGAAAAGCTAAAATGAATGAGTCAAAGACTGCAGTTTAAGAAGTCATCAGTACCAGCACGAATGAGGCGGTTGGAACTTCTACCACCGCCGTGAAGTCAGAAGCCGAGGATAAGGATATGGTAAACAACATTCCATATGAATTTAAAGCTAACTTGTGCTCAAAACCATGTTTGAATGTCGTGGCACACTACAAATCACTCAACCATGACATAAACAAAGAAAGAGAAAAAGTTTTGAAAATAAATCAAGAACTAAAAGAAAATGAAGCTGCATATCAGCGAAAGTTAAACTCAACCATAGCTGAAATGCAGACTTTAAAAGAATTTGTCTTCAGAAAAGATTTTATCATAAATGATTTGACCGAAAAACTAGAAAAATCTCAAAACGAAAATAATAAGTTGCAAATCATTATTGATAAATGGAAATTGAGTCAAAAAGCACTGGTTGATATTGTGAACTGCCAACGACTGACATTCATAAAGGATGGAATTGGATATAAGGATAAATTCAGAAACGAAAGAAAATTATTTCCTCCTCCGCACAGCAAAAATTATGTCCCTATGCCATTTCCTCATCCTAAAAATGACTTAATTGATAAAAATGATCTTTTGGATCAAAGTATTTTTATAAATCCGAAAACAACACTAACTTTTCTGAAAGCAATGCAGATCTGTGCTAGAGTAAGGAAGATGTGTGCGATGGGGAAGATGATTGTGGAGGGTTGAAAATAGGAATAGGGTATTCAGGCGACAGTTATTCAACAGTTAACTAGTTCGCCTGGAATTGCGATAAGATGAACAAAATTTCTACTCAAGATAACTGTAATAGTTTATCTAGGATGGATGACTGTAATAGCTTTAAGCCAAAATTGAATATTCGGGATGAGTGTAATGGTCGTGTGCCTACACTTAAGACTCACAACCAAGGGCATGCTAAGGTTGAGGGTCATGACTTAAACTTCGTTCTTAATGATGAAAATGTTATGCTTGAATCTCCTGTATTTGTGCCAGAATTAAAGAAAAACAGATTTGGAAAGTTCCTCACAGAGGAAATTCCCGAGTTTGTTCCATCAGTTGCAGGTACTTCAGAGACTGATAAAGACTTTACTAAAGAAAGCAGCAGAGATGATTCGAGCACAACAACTTCTAAGAGCGATGGAGAAATGTCAAATGAAAGTCAAGTTTCAACAACCTCGTCATCAGACAGTGAGAATAGTGAAGACGAAGTTGAAGATAAACATCATCCTGACAAGAAGAAAGTCAAATATTCAAGCCATGTTACATCATCAGACTCCTCAAGCAGCTCCAGAATCTCATCACATACATCATCTTCACACTCAGCACCCAGGAAGAAAAGATCGAACTGCAAACAATGCTTTCGCTTTGTCATTTAGGACATACTGCGAAACATTGCAAAAGCAAGAAATTTTCTAAACCTAGTCAAGATCTCGTTAAAAGTTTTACAGACCAATTTGAGAATCTAAAGAAATCAGTAAAATGCATTGTTGACTCAACTTGTTTTTTGAAAAGAAAAGAAAATTCTATTGCTCAAAATCATGACAGGTTAATGTAAAGCAAGTCTGGATTCCAAAAGCTAGCTAATCTGTACATATTTTATGTTGTTGTTGTATAACAGAATAAGATTCAGAAATGGCTTCGGATGCTCATGGAATATATCTGGCATGTTGACAGCGGCTGCTCCAGGCATATGACCGGGTTAAAGGATCTGCTTACAAACTTTCGAGTTATCGATGGTGATTTTGTGTCCTTTGCTAGAGACGAAAAGGGAGAAAAGATCGTCGGAATGGGTGACGTCGTGTCGGAAGCACTTACTTTGGAGAATGTGAACTATGTTCCAGAATTGTGTTACAATCTCATGAGTGTTTCACAAGTCTGTGACAAATGAATTGTGGTGCTGTTCAATGACACGGAGTGCTTATTCCTCAAACCCGAATACTCCGTCCCTGAAGAAATGATCATGCTTAGAGCTCCCCGTCAAAATAATACCTACGTGCTGAACATGAAAAATGCCAAATCAAATGAGCAAATGACATGTCTCATTTCAAAGGCATCTGAATCGGAATCACTATTGTGGCACAGGCGTTTAGGGCATGTGAACTTTAAGAACATAAATAAACTTTCTAAATTAAATCTAGTAAGAGGTTTACCTATGAAAGATTTTCCTTTTTCAGAAAAGTGCATCGCATGTTCCCAAGGAAAGCAACATAAAAAGCCTCATAAGTCCAAAACAGTGAATACGATATCTGCCCCACTGCAATTACTTCACATGGATCTTTTCGGCCCCATTAGTGTTAAAAGTTTAGCTAAAATATCTTATTGTTTGGTGATTACAGATGATTTCTCACTGTTTTCATGGGTCTTCTTTCTTGAAGCCAAAAGCGAAACAACATCCATTCTGAAAAGCTTCATTCCCATGATTGAAAACGTGATTAAGCTGAAGGTCAAATCCGTCAGAAGTGACAATAGAACTAAATTTAAAAATCATACATTTGTCACCTTCTGTGAAGAAAAGGGAATTCGCCTCCAATATAGTACTGCCAGAACTCCTCAGCAAAATGGGGTAGCGGAACGCAAAAACAGAACTCTCATAGAAGCTGCAAGAACTATGCTTGTCAACTCTAAGCTCCCCATAATCTTCTGGGCTGAAGCGGTCAACACAGCATGCTACGTTTTGAATCGTGTTCTAATTGTCAAACCTCACGGAAAGACAGCTTATGAACTACTTTTCAAAAGGAAGCCTTTGATAGATTTCTTCAGACCGTTCGGATGCTCATGCACACTTCTCAACACTGAAGACAATTTAATCCAGTTTGAAGCAGTCGGTGACGTGTGCTACTTCATGGGCTACTCATCTTCTCAAAACGCATATCGAGTCTACAACAAGCGAACCAAGATGGTGATTGAATCATATTACGTCGACTTTCAAGAAGGAAACTCCACCAACACTGGAAGTGCTCCAAACTGGTTTTATGACAAGGATATTAATATTCAACACTTTCAACATCGATGAACCCGTCACTGAGTCTGAACCTGCAGAATCCACTCCATTGGAGCCATTGTTTGATTCTTTAGACATTGGTTTCACTCCTTTTACAACCCGTTTCATCGCTGCCTCTGCCTCTCCTACTCCTCCTGTTATCGAAGTAAATGGTGACACATCTGCTGAGAATGCATCCGCACATGATGATTCTTCTTCACATCAGGCTGTGGATGAACCTCTTAAAGAAGACGAAACTCCAATTATCTACGTCGATGAACACTTCACCAATCTACCTCAACAGGTGGAAACTCACACCAACACAGGGTACAAGACCAATTGAAACCATCCAATTGAAAATGTCATCGGTTCTGTTGAAGATGGAGTTCGAACACGCGGACAAACACATACCATCAAGACAGGACTGTATGCAGCTTTTCTCTCGCAGGCTGTCCCAAGAGATATTGAAGAAGTAATTCAAGACTCCAGCTTGGTACAAGCAATGCAAGAAGAATTAGCCCAATTTCGGAAACTTAAAGTCTGGGAACTCGTTGATTTACCAGATGGAAAGTATCCAATTGGTACCAAGTGGGTGTTTCGAAACAATATGGACGACCATGGTGTAGTTATCAAAAACAAGGCAAGATTAGTTGTTCAAGGTTTTCGGCAGGAGGAGGGGATTGACTATGAAGAAGTTTTTGCACCAGTTGCACGCTTAGAAGCTATCAGAATCTTCTTAGCCTATGCTTTGTCCAAATACTTTAAGGTGTTTCAAATGGAAGTAAAGAGCGCTTTTCTGTATGGGAAAGTGAAAGAAGAAGTCTATGTCTGTCAACCTCCAGGTTTTGAAGATCCTCACTTCCCCGCGAAATACTACAAGCTTGACAAAGCTCTCTATGGTCTTCAACAAGCTCCTAGAGCATGGTACGAGACTTTGGCAACATATCTTCTAGAATGTGGATACTCAAGAGGAAAAATTGATATGACACTTTCACAAAGCGGATCGGAGATGATGTGATGCTGGTGCAGATCTACGTAGATAATATCATCTTTGGGTCGACTGATTAAGCTCTTTGCAAGGAATTCAAGAAGGTCATGAAAGCGAAATTCGAGATGAGCATGATGGGATAACTCACGTTTTTCTTAGGATTAGAAGTGAAGCAGAGAAAGGATGGCATCCTCATTCATCAGGCTAAGTACATCAGAGATATTTTGTCCAAGTTTAACATGATTGATTGCAAATCTACCAGCACTACGTTTGCTGCTCAGACGGAACTCACTTCAGATCTTGAAGGAAAGCCAGTGAACAAATCTTTCTATCACTCAATGATTGGCTCGTTAATGTATCTGACCGCTAGTAGGCCTGACATAATGTGGGTTGTCTATCTCTGTGCCCTCTTTTAGACAAATCCCAAAGAATCACAATGATGCTGTCATCAAGAGAATCTTTCGCTATCTCAAAGGAACTCCAAAGCTTGGTTTGTGGTATCCTAAAGATAGTAATTTTGATCTAATTGCTTACTCTGATAGTGATCATGCAGGTTGCAAAGTAGATAGAAAATCTGTCTCCGGAGACTGCCAATTCTTAGGAAATCGTCTTATTTCATGGCAGAGCAAAAAGCAAACAATAGTCTCTACATTTACCGCTCAGGCTGAATACACGGCAGCTTACAGTTGCTGTCCACAAGTCCTTTGGATACAAAATCAGTTGTTGGATTATGGGATCAACATCATGAAGACTCCAATATTCATCGACAATGAGGCATGTCTGGGAATTGTGAAGAATCCGATCCACCACTCCAGAACGAAACACATTGAAATTCGCATTCATGCGATTAGAGATGCGTACGAGAAAGGATACATCCAAGTGGTACCAGTGGATTCAGTGCAATAAAAAGCTGATATATTTACGAAAGCCTTCGATAAAGCTCGCTTCAACTAGTTAGTAACCTGGTTGGAAATGGTGAACTTCCTTGAATGGAATTGACCTTTGGTGATAAATAAAAGAAATAATAATAATAATAATAATAATAATAATAATAATAATAATAATAATAATAATAATAATAATAATAATAATAATAATAGTTTTCATAATAAATACTAAATCTCATAAAATGTGCCCAACAAAAAGATTTTCTGCAAAATTAAAATTACTTTTCAAGCAATGGATTCTCGAAAATAAAATTTTAAGGGGCGAAGTTTTCCAGAATATATTGTTGAGACAGAATCTTTTATTTGGCACCTGCACGAGAAACGATAGAAAAACTGCTAACACTTTTTTTTTATCTTAAAACAGAACAAGATTAAGGCCTCAAGCAACAACGTGTCAGTAGATTCGACAATACCTTGAAGTAAACTGCGAAAAGGAGACAAACTCTAATGATCACACAGGAATTCTGAATACCACAATGTTGTGCAACTTGCGGGTAACACGTTGCGGCGTATGGCTTAATGGTCTTAAATCTTGCGCTGATAGATTGCCAAAGTCCGAGATTTTGGGTCTTTATATTGACTAATCATTCGGGGATATCATAGTTGCTCTTCTGCTGCATCCAGATATATGCTGACCTAGACACAACTATGATATCTTGTCAAAAGAGCCAATGCGGCCAAAATCCTACACAAATGAAGCTCTCATTGAGAATCATTAAAGTGCTTAAATCGTACCGTATTTGGTATCTGTCTTAGCCCTCGTTAGACTTTGGTCTCTTTGCTGTATGGAAGTACTGACCTGAACACCAAGTGTCTAACGTTGAAATTTCAAATACGAATGAGGTCAATATACTCACCTCCTATGAGGAATCTTTGCACATACCTTGATCGCGGGGGTATGTCCTGATGTGGGACTCACGAGCACAACATTCTGTTTCAGCATGAGTGGGGGAACATCGAATTTCTTGTCAATATTAACGCAACATGATAAAAGGCTCTCCGATCGCATTTTGAAAGATAGGTGCATGGATTTAAAAGGACAAACATACTGACAATTTGTCTTGTGTCTTGATTATTCAAAATATCTAATCTCCTATTTTCAATTAACAAAATGTTATTAGTATGATCTTTTGCGGGAAAGTCACAGGATTCAAGTCAGTAAGCATAAATTTTATGTGAAAAAGGAGGCTTCCTGGCCCCCAAAAACAACTATCAGGATCCAAATTGTAATTTTTCATTTTTCTTAAGCTTATTTTTAAATTCTTGCACTATTTTTAACCAAAAGGGGGCACATTTTTCGAGAAAAGTTAAAATTTTCGAGCGTATTTGTTTATAAGATTTCTTTAGTTTGAAGATATCTCACAAAACAAACCTCACGGCGTATTTATCGTTCCAGGGTATTTAATAAATATGCTGGAAGGCTATTATGTATATATAGTTCAGTTCCTCTTGTCTGCAAATAATTTTAAAATTTCTTTCAAACTTCATCCTCTTCTTATCACCCAAAAACCCACTTTCTTTTTCAATCTTCACTAAGTAATCTGATAAGAAGCTATAAGATCGATATCGGTATGTTTTTGGTTTTAAAATGTAGAGTGTTTGTTGATATCATACGTTGATTTCAAAATACTATTGTGTTGCATATATATATATATATATTTAAATCTGGCTTTCATCCGGTTTTCATGGGTTTATCAAGAAAAACTTGAAGCCAGCATATTTATTATGAATGCAGCGTAGATAATTTGAATGTGGCGTCATTATCTCAAACCCTCGAGTCAGCAGATTTAAGTCTTGAACACGAGTTCAAGCAACCGGCGTAATTAACAATTACGCCAGTAAACCAGCGTAGATAATCATCTTCGCTGGATACATTCTCGAGTTAAAGTTTAAATCCGCTACACTTGTGCAGCGTAAATAATCTTTAATCCGCATAGTTATCTCTGAGTCACGTGTACAGTTATGTGACATGCGAATTTAGTTGTATTGCCCAGCGTATATATTAGCGGATTTATATGTTATTATGCATATATATTTTTATTATTATATACTTATATATATATATATATATATTTATGTACATGAATCTAACTTGACTCGTTTTCAATTTCAGAAATGGTGAAGGATATCATCTGGGATAAAACACGAAAGCACAATCAGCCGTGCAAACGGGTTCCACCTCCAAGTGATTTCGAAGATGTAGCGGAGTGGATAAACTCAAGCAGGATTAGCTATGTTGTTCAAGCCGATCCGTTCATCTACAACATCCACATTGAAGAGTTTTGGAAAACCGCCAAGGTGTCAACACTAAATGAAGTTAAGAGAATCACGGCTACAGTGAGGAACAAGAAGATCGTAGTAACAGAGGAGAATGTACGTAGAGTCCTCAGTCTTGGAGACAAGCACAGTGATCCGCTCAGGGTTAAAAAGGATGACATCCTCGATGGTTTTAAGGGAGGTATGTTGGAGATTTCAGAGAGAAGAACGAGATCAAAAGAAAGGGGCTTACAAAGGACTGGAGATTCATTCTTCATGTATCTGATATGAGCTTGGCGCACAGAAAGGGAGGATATGACGGATTTAACTTAGAATGGTCGGCTACTATGCTCAACCTTTGCACAAAACAGCCATTCAATATCTTCGGTCTTATCTTTTACTGC
This sequence comes from Scalesia atractyloides, assembly GCA_947069175.1. NCBI lineage: Eukaryota > Viridiplantae > Streptophyta > Magnoliopsida > Asterales > Asteraceae > Scalesia > Scalesia atractyloides. The sequence goes on along the minus strand of CAMTDV010000008.1, from coordinate 36,464,166 downwards.
ATGTTTGATAACTCCAATTCCTCCACATGGGCCATGTACCCACGGTTTGTTCAGCTCCTCATCAACGACCAACATCCAAATCTCCCTCACGATGGCGATCTATACAAGTTTCAATTGCCGACAGGTCGTCAGATTACAGAGCTAAAAACTGAAGAATGGGTGATGCTCCATCAGTGGATGTATAGGGAAGAAAGATATCCTATTGTGAAAGCAGCCTATGAGAAATACAGAGAACGTGTTAAGAAAAAGAGACAATGAGATAGTGATGAGGAAGTGGAAGAGGAAGAAGAGGAAACCGAGCAGCTAGTTAGAAAGAATAAAGGAAAGCAAATTATGAAGGAAGGGGACTCATCAAAGAAACGGAAAGATACTGCTTCTCAAGAACGATCGATGGAAAGCAGCTTCAGGGCTGGAGGCATAAGAGAACATCGCGAGCATATTTAGAATCTCCGTGCAATTCATGAGGCCGAAGAAAGAGAGAAAAGAGAAGCTAGAAGAAAGAGGCGTCATATGACAGAATCCGAAACACCGGTAACGGTCACTACCGAGCAAGAGCAGTTAAACGAGTTTGTGGATCAATTGATTGTTGATCCAGAAGCCCCTAGTCTATCTCCCCCGCAGAAGCGTAAGAAAACAGGGGAAGGACCATCGGCAGAGGCACAACAAAGACAGATGCCGCAACAAGCTCCTCGAAGACCACGTCCATTTCAGGAGTTGTACGATAAGCTGACAAAAGACATTGGGAAAGGTCCAGCTCAGGAGATCTGTCTGTTGAAACATCAGGTAAGCAACACGAATGTTATTCGTTAGAAGCTGAGGGAACAACGAAAGAAAAACAAAGAAATTCATGCATATGTCAAAGAACAAACAAGATTCGTGAGATTTCAGCAGGATGGGATGGAAAAGATGTATCGTATGATCAGAGAACTTTGCACCAAGTAGACATACCACCGATATTCTCTTCCACAAACATTTTTTACTATGAGAAGTTCAAGGCCGAAGAAGAAAGACAAAGGGCTAAAGATGCAGAAAAGAAGAAAAAGCGCTTAGAATCTTCCGTAAACGTCACTGAGGATGACGAAAGCAAAGAAGAGGAGGTGGACAGGGATGAGATGCCAGCTCAATTTGTTGAATGGGGCTTAGAGGAAGATATTGTTTATGAAACTGAGGATGGTGACTCAGTAACTCTAATGCATCCAGAATGGTTCCGGAAAGAAAGGGAAAAACTTCCAGACTTCTATCAGGTGGTTACTGTTGAAAAATCTGAAGTTACCGATAGAATTATAAGCTGGAAGTACTGAAATCTCAAAGGGATGTTCATTGTCAAGAGAAGAGGAGGAGTCATTCAACGTTTCAAGACCGGAGCTGATATGAAAAGCCTACCGAGATGGGATATTCGAGTACTGGGCAGGCTAGACTTAATAAACCCGACCAAAACAGTAGCATCGGAGCTGACTTTGAAAGACTTATTCTGAGAGAATGCAATCGGTGTTTCACAGTTTTCAAGCCACAATGACCACGAAGAAGAGTGTCAAAGACCACAAAAGATCCTATCACCGGAAAGGGAATGGTTACATGGGTTATCGATCCTGCTAAGGTTGAAACGAGAGTCAAAATCCCACCAGAACAGCCCGTCATGCTTACAAATTTCAAGAAGTGGTTCTACGACGGGAAGACAGGAGAAGCAGTGATCCGACTGGTCTCTAACGAAGATACTCGAATTCTAGACCCGATGGATGTTTTCATGTTCAGTCTTTCCGATCTTAACATCCTCTATGGCCACAAAATCCACGTTGGAGCCAGAAATGAGTACAGAGAAGAAGGAATGTTATTTCAAAGGGCTGTGGAGCGGGCTAGAGAAAGAAAGATAGAAATGATGGAGATTATACTCAGAATCGAGAAGCAGAAAGAAAAGGAGGAGGCAAGAAAAAGAAAAAGGAAGCACAAGTCATCATCCCAACAGAAAGCTCCCTCACCATCTCAAGCTGCATCTCAATCTCAAACTCCGGTTTCATCCACATATGAAACCACTACGGAGTTACAACAACCCTCAAGTGAAGCTATTGTTAATCTAAGCTCTGAAGAAACAATCAAAGCAACAACCGACCAACCTACCGATCAAGCTGCACAAGATAAAGATCAAGGTCTAGCCGCAGACCCTGAAGCTCCGAAACAAGATTGAAGAAACTCAAGCATGCAACGGTCTAGGGGGATATTGTTAGACCTTTTTGAGACCGTTGGTGTTTGATTATCCATAGTTTGAGCTGGTTTGTATTAGTTAGGGTCAAAAGTGTAATTGTATGAAACTTAATTGTTGGCGGCGTATTTAACTATCCAGCGTAATTATTAATTATGTTGGGTAGTCGTTTTGTATAAATATGTTCTTGAATGAATGTATTGTCCCAGTATCTTGGACAGATTTTGGTGATTCTCTTGTGTTGTGATTTTTACTATTGTGCTTACATCCGAATGTCCATGTGCTGTTATTGATTACATGTTATTGGGATTTCATATACAACACTAGTTGTTTGATCCATTCAAGATTCTTCATCTTCTTTGCTTGGTTTTTCTTAATACTTGCACATTCAAACAACTAATCCATAGTTGTTTGGGTGATAACAATCAACCACTATGATCGAATCCGTTTTGGGACTCACAAAAGGCCGTTCTGCAATAGGTGAAGCTGTAGGCTTTGAGTCTGTAAGCTTGGATTTTGCAAGAACGTCATTGACATATTTTCCATGATGAATCAACATTCCTTGCGGGCTTTGACGAACTTGAAGTCCCAAAACATAGTCATCTCCCCCAGTGAGCTCATCTCAAATTTCTTCTTCATGATTTCCTCAAATTCCCGGCACAGACCATCATTCGTAGAACCAAAAATAATATCACTGATGTAAATTTGAACAAGAATAATGTCCTTGTCAACACATTTTATGAACAAAGTTTGATCAATGGTTCCCCGAGTATATCCATGAGCAAGCAAATGCTCTGTTAGAGTTGCGTACCATGCGCGAGGCGCTTAATGCAACCCATACAAAGCTTTGTCCAATTTATATGCATAGTCTGGCATGTTAGGATCAGTAAAACCCGGTGGTTGTGCCACGTATATTTCCTCTTTCACCGTGCCATAGAGAAAAGCAGTCTTGACATCCATTTGATAGATGATGAAGTCCATGTAAGATGCATATGCCAAGAAAATGTGAATAGCCTCCAATCGAGCTACTGGTGCATAAACCTCATCGTAGTCCAATACTTCAATCTGACGAAAACCCTGAACAACCAGTCGCGCTTTATTCCAAACAATGACTCCGGTGTCATCCTGTTTATTGCGAAATACCCAGCGAGTTCCGAGCACGTTTTCCTTGAGAAAGCTTCACCAATTGCCATACACCAAGCTTCTCAAACTGATTGAGTTCTTCATGCATAGCGTAAACCCAGCCTGGTTCCTGCAAGGCGACATCAATGCTTTTAGGTTCAATTTGTGAGATAAAGCAAGAGTAAAGACAAGTATTGATATTCCCTGATTGACTGCGGGTTCGAACGGAAGTAGTAACAAGACCAATAACATTTTCAATTGGATGATCGCGCTGTAGACGCTGTGATATTGGCATAGCAGGGACAAGGAGATCTGTTTGCAAGTTGGTAACACTCGGTGAGACAACTCCAGATGACTCCCCCTCATTAGTTGCACTAGTAGAAGTATTGACTGATGAATCAACAGAACATTCTGGCGGTGTAGGCTCAGAAACAGAGATGAGCCTAAGAAATCAGGAGGTGTAGGCCCTTCATTTGTCACAGGAGGTTCGGTGTTTGGAGCCTCAACCTCAGGGGAATCATCCTGAGGAGTCTGTTCATATGCCGTTTCCTGATGTTGCGATTTTGGTGAAGGTGTAGATATCGCTTCATTAAATCCAGGTGGATCCACACTCAGCTGCTTAAAAGTCTCGTGCAGTTGTACAACATCGGCATCGTCTTCAGGTAAGATAGGCATCACTGGAAGTTTAGAAATTTTGCTTATACTTGCAATCACATTAGAAGAAACATCAACATGGTTAAACAAGGAGGAATAATCATACAACCAGTCAGGACCAATGCATGTGTCATTGGGATTCTCCTCCAGCCAACCCACATTGTAGGTTTCAACTACCATTTTCTTGATCTTATTATAGACACGATAGGAAATATTTTTAGAATATCCGACGAAAATGCATGGATCTACGCGTGATTCAAGATTCCCTTTGGCATTCATGAGCAGAAGAACACAAGGGCATCCGAACTTGCGAAAATGCTTGACCGAAGGTTTGAGACCTTCAGCCACTTCATACGGTGTTTTCATGTGTCTTTTCTTGATCAGGGCATGATTCTGAATATAACAGGCGGTATTAATTGCTTCTACCCAGAAAAAAAGAGGCAGTTCGGATTCAACCAACATAGTACGTGAGCTTCAATCAGTGTTCGATTTCTCCGTTCAGCAACCCCATATTGTTGTGGAGTTCTGGCTGCAATAAACTGTCAATCAATACCCTTGGAGGAGCAGAAAGAATTTAAGGTAGCATTCTTAAACTATGTTCCATTATCACAATGAATAGCCTTCACAGTGGCATCTGTCTGGTTCTCCATAAGTGTGATGACTATTTAACTAATTCAGCGTTTTCACTTTTTTGTGCCAGAAAGAAGACCCAACTGAATCTTGAGTAGGCATCCATAATAACCAGACAATATGCCTTCACGCCAATGCTCAGAACATCTGTCGGACCAAAAAGATCCAAATGAAGCAATCTAAGACTTGAGACGTGGAAGGTGCGGGTTTAGATTTGCGCGGTTGTCGATGTTGTTTCCCACGTGCACATGATTCACACTTTTCAATCTGCATAAAGTCGCGAACTGGTAGATCTCTGACTAAACCACCTTTTGCAAGCCGATTTAAGTTCTTCGTGTTGATGTGTCCGAGTCGACTATGCCAAAACATTGCATCACGCTCAGCTGTCGACGAGAATAAGCAAGTAAGCTTGTCAGAGGGAGCTTTGTTCATGTCGATGACATATGCATTTCCTTTTCGCACAGCTTTTAGAAGAATCCAATCATCCGGAATGATGAGGCCTGGTTTCAGTACGTAACACCCTTTCTTGGTAAAGAGAGCATCCAAATGATTGTCACAAAGCTGAGACACACTCAAAAGACTATGCTTCAACTTGGTACGTAATTCACGTTCTTGAAGCTGAGAGCTCCATTGCATACTGTTCCTCTCATAGTGATCTTTCCTGTCTCACCACCTGCGAAGGAGACAAACCCGCCATCGAAAAACTGAATGTCATTCAATTGCGAGATGTCCCCAGTCATGTGCCTGGAACAGCCACTGTCAATATACCAGAGTCTGATGAGAGTTCGCCAGAGCTGTTCATGCACATTTCAACAGGTTTTAGTAAGAAGCTGCAACCCATGCCATTGACGATCTGGGCATGCCATGTGCATCAACATAGGTAACCTCACAGAAAATTAAATTAGTTGATGAGGAGGTCGATGATGCTTTTGATTTGTCTGATTTTGGGGAAGAAGACTGAATCTTGGTCAAGATCTTAGGCCTCCAGATTAGCAACTCAGACTTCTGCACAGTCCTTGGAGTGCTAGAAGGATTCAGAAAACCTGAAGGTCTTAGAGATTCGTGAGTTTGCTTCTTGGCCATGTTCCAGTCTTGATCAGAAGGCTTAGCCGTAGCAATCGAGCCTGATATTAGGCATAGATTTCTGATACTTTGAGTATAATGCTTTAAAAGGTGTAAAAGCTTTTTGACAATTTCGCGCAATATGCCCCAGGAAATCCACAGTTGAAACAGGTCTGCCTCTTCTGGAAGAAAACAATCCTTCCGCTTGGGAAATTCTAGGCACTTTGTCTGTCAGTTTCTTGCTTGCTAGTACTGACGGTTGGTGCAAGGATTTGGTCTTAACTGTTGCTGTGCACAACCATCAGCACACTTGTTAGTTTTGTGAGTAGACTTAGGCACAAATTTAACTGATTTATATTCAGCTGGTTGCTTAACAAATTCAGTTTGGGGGTGCTGAGTCAATTTCTCGAAATGAAGAAGTGACTCAGCGGTCGCCTGTTCATTTGTCTGAGACGTCTGTTTGGTTTTCTTCTTTTTGAATCTACGCGTTCTCCGTTTCTTATTACTAGTTTTCAAATCATTTTGCGTGGCAGATCCTGCAGAGGAGACGGGTGACTCAGCAAGGACATCCTTTTCTGAATTGTCAGAAAATGAGCTTGAAGCATTAAAAGCGGGAGGAATCTCTAAGTTTTGAAAAGTTTGAGAGTCCGATTTAGATTCAGTTTCAAGATTTTTGTCTGAATCAGTAGGAAGAGAATGCTCATTTTCTGTCATTTCAGAATCAGTCCATCATTCCTTGTTTGAAGAAGCTGATCCCCCGATTCTTCTAGTACTATGCCAGCGTCATTCTTCACAGGGTCAATTGGTTGGTTGAATTCCTCACTGTCAACCCTGGGATTAGCATCAACAGACGAAACCTCTGGAGAAGAACTTCCGGTCTCTTCAGTAGGAACTGAGGAAACCGAATCATCTGTCGATAACGTATCTGTAGCAAAATTCATGTTTTCATCACATGAGTTATCACATATATTATTAGCATTCAAAACATCAGCATTTGATGAAAAACCAGAATTAAAACCGTCTGTGTTATCAAAACCAATAATGTCTGAGAAATTAAATTGTTCAGCAAGAAATTGATTCAAAATGTCAAAAGCAGGTTTATAAAAATCATAGTCAGCAGCTGAATTGTCTGAATTCGAATTCAGACATTCTTCTTGATCACCATCTGTAATATCCTCAACTAATATTTCTTCTGCACATAAGGTAGAAACGTTAGTACCGTTCACTGAGTCAGTTTCAGTAGAATTTTCTCCTTTTGATTATGTGGGTGATGTTGCTGCCTCTGCCTTAGGCGTCATTTTCTCTAAATCATCTGAACTACAAGATGGATGGTCACCAGATTCATGTGAAAATGGTGTGGAAGTAAAGATAACATCATCCCTCTTGAGTTCAGTTGGCTTTGAGAACTTTGGGTAATAAGGCTTCCACGATTTAGAAAGATAATCTGAAGGTTTACCATCATATATCATATTTTCTGCATTTTCAGATTCAGGCATTCTACGTCCTTTTTAGCTAATTTTAGCTTATGGACGTATACCCAACATTGTTGTTGGTTCAAGTCAAGCTTTAGCTGAGCTATATCTTGTTTTTGAGCTTCGACCTTTTCCATAAGAAGTTTGTTCTTATGTTTAAGGGCGATGTTTTGTGATGCAGCTTGCTGATATTCAGCTACAAGAGTTGAACTATGGGCGCACATTTGTGATAATTTAAAACGACAACTATCTGAACAGAGAATTCGATTTACCGTTTCCGAAAGATCAGGTGTTTCAGTTGTCTGCGCCATCATGCAGTGGTTGTTGTTCTTAGAAAGATTCAAAGTCTCCATCTGAGCTGCAGCATCTGCCCAGTTGAATCCTTCATGCTGTTGTGCCACCAAAGCTGTTGATTTCCCGTCAGAGCTGCTTGAGGGACTTGTAGTAGACTTTGAAGGAGAGACTGGCACCAGCTGTCTGTCACTGCTCTGTATGTCTGCAACTCTGGATGACACATATCCAGATGGTGGCTTCTTGCACTCCCTTGCAAAATGTCATGGCTCATGACATCTATAACACCTGAGTTTATCTTTTGTGAGCCCAGTCTTCAGATTTGACAATGGTTGCCGCCCATACTTCTTTTGAAACTTGTTGACATGGAAAGCAGCCATTGCAAGATTCCAGGACACGTCCATCTCGTCCAGATCCTCCTCATTTTCCTTAGTAAGAAAGGCAGAATTGGACACAGCTTGAGCAGGAGCCGGTGCAGGAGCAGTAAATTGAGGAATGCCGCCTTGTTGAGCTGCAGCTGGAATGGCCGGACTAAACACCATGTTAGGATACTAAGCATGGTATTGTATCTGAACTTGCGCTGTAGAAATCATAGTAGGAGCCTGAGACTGAAGACCGTAGACATACTGAGTTTTCTGTGGTGTGGCAAGAGGACTGTACACCACGTTTGAGCTACCCGGTTGTGAGAACTTCCTTGCAAAGGGCTATAAACTAGATTTTGTGACATTAATGCTGCATTTTGCCCTGTACTACCAACCGCCATCAAACTAATCTGATGATTGATGTCTCTCTGCTTATTATCTATCTCACATGGTTTAATAGTTGCAATCATTTCTGTGAGAGTGACATCATTTAGATTTCCATCTTCTTGATCATTCCAACATCAGCATCCCAACTCTTCGGTAATGAATTTAACAGCTGTCTGTTCATAGCACTGTTGGTAAGAGTAATTTCAGCTGATATCATCTGAGAAACGAGCTTCACATATCTTCGGATCTGGTTCTCAATGGTTTCTCCATAAATGTGATTAAACGAGTTGAATTGTTGATTCAGCTGATTGACTCTGCTGGCCTTCATATCAGCATTTCCCTCATAAAGATTTTGCAATTCACTCCACACTTCTTTAGTGGTCTTGCAATTTCTGACCGCAATAGAAATGTCAGGTCCAAGAGTCATTGTTAACATAGCTAAAGCCTTTTCATCTTCTTCAATAATTTTCACATCTTCCGGAGTCCACAACATCTTCCGGAGTCCACAAGTTACTGGGCATTGGAATCTTTGTAGATCTTGATCGGTACTGTAAACAATTGTTCGAGGACCATTCATAATACATCTCCACACCCCGGGCTCTTTGGCCTTGCAATACTGCTCGAATCTGAACTTCCACTCATAGTACTCACCTCCACATAATAGACGGGGCACCTTAGTTGAAGTGCCAATAACTTGATCTAATTCCTGATAGAGGGCCAGAGTCTGTGATTGCAGTGCAGCCAAAGTGGCATTGGTCGAATCTTGAGCGGTCATATAACTGTTCATCATGGTTAACTTTATTAAGATTACCAAGTAAATTAAATTAAAGTTAATTTTGAATTTTATAATGAACAGTGATCTGAAAATGTGCCCAAGATAAATGTGTCCGAAATGCGTCCGAGATAGACAACTCCGAGATAGGCAGATCCGAAATTAGTCCGAGATGGTCGAATCCGAGATAGCCAGATGTGAAATTAATCTGCGATAGACGATTCCGAAATAAGTCCGAGGTGATAATCCGGAAAGAAGTGTATATCCGAAATAAAGTAATCCGGAATGAAAGTTAGTCCGGAATGAGAATGAATCCGGAATGAAACTTAGTCTAAAATGGGAATGAATCCGGAATGAATCTTAGTCCGGAATGAGAATGAATCCGGAATGAGACTTGATCCGGAATAAACTTGATCCGGAATGAAATCAGTCCGGAATATAGTCCTTATCCGAATGTAACAATAGTCCAAATTCTCTGCAACAGCTAACCACCAACAGTGATCCGTATCCGAAATCGTAGCAATCCGGATTGAATTGTTGAATTTTTTCAGTAACAGTAGTCCAGGATCAATCCGAGATGGATGATCTCCTTCGTGTTCTTCGGGATCTTCAACAGTGGCCAATCCGAAATCCTTGAACTTCTTTGTGTTCTTCAGAATCCGCAACAGTATTGAATCCGAAATCCTCAAGCCTTCTTCGATTTCTTCAGAATAGTAGCAATTCCGATCAAATCACAGCAATCTTCAATTCTGAACAGTAATCCGGGTTGAACAACAACAATTTCCAATTCCGAACAGCTCTTCAATCTGCGATACCTTGAGCCTGTATTGTACAACAGGCTCTGATACCAATTGTATGTCCCGATATGGGATCTAACAGGTATAATAAACCTAATCAATTGCGGAAATAAAGATTAGGATGAAGAACAACTCTTGAATCAAAAACAACTTGCATACACCAGAATAGTGTCTGATACAAGTTTTTCAATAATAACTCTCTAACCTCAAAACATTAACCTAATACATATATTTATACTAATCATCTACCCCTTAAATACAACCCTAGGCCCATGAGGCACTAGGAAGCCCAAAACCCTCTAATAAGCCCAAATGTAGCACTAATGTGTAAACCTTCAATAGTATAAGCCCAACATGAACCATATCTCTTTTGTTCTCCATCAGTTCTAGATTGCCTTCATAATGATTAATCAGTGCCAACTACAGATCATGAACTGTGGTGTACTCTTCCAACAAGTTGTTGCCGTCCTTCGATAAGGCCACTGTAAGAGCAGTGGAGCCCGGCGGTCACGTTGAATCAATGACCTATCTTCATCTGTGTAGGTCATGGGATTATCGTTGATAGTACGAACATCATCGCGAATTACCATAGGGACGTGGGGTCCTACGGTAACAGAAATCCATTGAGTAGAGTCCGTATACTCAAAGAATGACTTGATTCTGTTCTTCCGGCTATTAAATCTTCAGATCCTTTCAACTTTGGAGGCCTAGTTGCAGTTGTAGTTTCAAGCTCGACTTGAGCGACAAGATTTAGTTGATTAAGTGACATGTTGAATTAATTTTAGGTCTAAATTTGTTCACATACATTAAATACACTGGGTTTTAATGATACTGGGTAGAAATACGCTAACTTTCATATTACTAGGCTTAATTACACTGAAGATTCTTAAATACGCAATGTGATCAGGTCAAGGTTCAGTAGAAACTACACTCACTATTACGCTCGATTAAGAAGTGTTTCTTGGACTGGCGGCAAACAAATACAAAGATAACTACGCTGACAAACCAAAAACGCACATAGATTTCGCTAAAGTTGTCGAACACCGTGATAAAATCGCAAAAGATTTATATTACTGACCCCAAAGTCGCCTTCGGATAAAAACATTGACACAAAGACTAGCATAATAGACAATTACGCTACCTTCAACCAAATCTACGTTGTCCTCAAATTTATCTATGCTAACTTCAAGACAAATACGCCAGAAGGGTTTTAGTACGAACAAAAACCCTTTAATCGCACAAAAACACCCTAAAAACACCCCTAAAACCATGGTATCTTGCATCAAAATGACCCAAATGATACTCTAGATACTGATTAACAACAACCCAAACATTAAACATGCCAAATCAAGCCATTTGAACCCAAAACTTTTGAAAAACTTTGAAAATTTTGAAAAACCTTTAAAAACCTTGAAAATCTTAATAAATATCAGTCAATCAAGAGCACAAAGGCTCTAATACCAAATTGTGAGTCCCAAATCAGTCTTGGATCACAGATGGTGATTGACAAACACCCAAACACCTATAGATTAGGTGTTTGAATGATATAAGTAAGAAAACACAAAAAACCAAGATGAAGGTGAAGAATCTTGTCCAAGAAGCAATCCCATAATATAATAACAATCATAGATCCCGGATATCGATTTGAAGCATGTAAATTAGACACAAATGCGCAAAGATGATAACAAAATAACCTTGGTCCAAGAAACTTGGAGACATAGGGTTCTAGTTTCATATATATATATAGAACCTGACCTCCAGCGTAATTAACAATTACACTGGGAGGATAAATACGCCACTACAATACAATGTTCATAAAATTACATTTTAGCCCTTCTTGTTAAACTAACTATTACAGTCAAGCTACAAACTATGAAACTCAAATACCAACGGTCTCAAAATGCCCTAACATTATTTCCTTAGGCCTTTTTCATACGACGTTCTGTAACTTATTTATCATATTTTGGTATATTTAACATGAACACTCAAACAAATCACAATCAAATCTAGGAACTACTATCAGTAGTTTAGTACACTCTATCATGCAAGTAGTTTCCCTACCACATCTTTTCACAAGTCTGTTCTAGGATTCTGAAACCTTGATAGGGACTTGATTAGGAAAAGAACAGAATAGATCATGAATAGAGATATTTGGACATAATATACAGATCAAATGGATTTTCCAAGTTGATGTAGGTTTGGTGTTTCTTTTGGGCACATGAGGGCCTTTTTCAGGTGTATTTTGATCAATAGCTCGACAACGTACAGCTAGGTCAGCATTGTAATGCTTCGCATTTTAACGTTCCGTTTTTAGCAAGTCTGCTTCATGTTTCTATTTTTGGAAAGTCCAAACCTTGTAATTGTATTTCATTTCTGAATCATTGTAAATCTAAGGCTTTGATTGTAATCAAACTGATCGACTATACGCAATTCGCAATCTTTATACGCATTTATATCTATGATCATACACGCATTCATTACACAATTTATAGCTTCGAATCAACTTGCATATTCTTATCATATATTCATAAATGTTAAACGTTTCAAATCAAGCAAGCAATCAAGAAGTTAAACGCAAAATGCAGAGACTTTTGGCACCATGATTCTTGTCACACTTATATTAATTATTTGCAAGACATGTTTAGGGTTATGTAACACCTTTAATCATGTTTTAATCTTCCAAAACACTTCACACTTGATTTACATATAAAATTCATTATTTAAATAACAATTAAAACCATTTATATAAATTAATTAACAAAAAACAAAACAAAAAGAGGGCTGCCATATATTGATATTTTGGGCTTGTTTCAAGTTTAAACACCCACTAATCTTGTTCAAAGCCCAACCCATTGAAACTCTAATCCCTTCCCTATATAAACCACCTTTCCCCCATCCATTTCCTACTTTTACAAGCCTCCAAACACTTCAAAAACACTCTCAAAGACCCTAACATATTCAAAAAACACAGCAGCCAAATTTGAGTTTTTTTATGAGTTCTAACTCACTTCTTCAACTAATTCTTCCTTATTTCTTCTTCTAAAACACTTGGATAACCTCTAGGAAGGTTTTCACATGTTTGCTTAGGCAAACTAAGGTGAAACCTCACCATTTTTTAGGTCCAAAGTGCCATAAATTTTCTGCCCATTTTTATCTTTTTAAACTTTAAGATTTTCGAAGTTTTCTTCCTCAGTATTGTTTTATAAGCCCTATGGGATTCTACCATAGGTTTTCCATGGAAAACCAAGGTGGAACAATACCATTTTTGGGGCCAAACTTTCTGTTTTGGAAGTTAAACTTATAAACTTTTTTTGAACTTGTTTTTTTAGAACATAACAACTCTATGCTACTTATGCCTCTAACCAAGTTTATGGTTAGTGAGCTAGCTAGACTTGTTCATACAAAAATCAAGAGGCATAACATGCCTCTAAACTTGTGGTTTTTACTAGGGTTTCAAACCCACAAGTGTTGAGCCATCCAAGCTTACAAGCTTGTGTTGGTGTAGGTGTGATTACATGGAGGCCTTGGCTATCCAACTTTTCAATCCACCCCTCACTTGATGATTTCTATAATTCTTGACCATCCGGATTGTCCTTGTGACAATCTTGTGTATTGGTGAATCTTACGAAAGAGGTTTAGGATGGTTATCCTCCTACCTCCATGCATGACTTATATAACTTACATGATATCTATGAAATACATGAACTCTACGATAAATTGGTAATATTATAACTATATATGTAAATACTTAATATAACCGAACCTTTGACAATGACCATATGGTTACTTGTCCTAGAAACATGTTATTTTATCTTAGACCTAACCATCATTAAGATTCTATTGGGCATGACCCATAAAAACACAAACACCCTTTGGGGCTTATTGTGTAAAAAACGAGCGTTAACGTCTAGATAAATACTTTTGTTTATACATACCTTTTGCATACTTTAATTCCTAAACTCATCAAACTCCATCTTCAATCTAATACTCACACACCTACGTTTCCTTGTGTAGGATAACTTAGTGTTCATTCCCCTAAAATAACCTAACGCTTTCTCGGAAATTCCTTTGCAAAACCGTGAGTACACTCGACACCCTTTTTTATGCTTTACACTATTGGGTGCAATATGTTAAATTACCAAACTTCACTAAATCACACTTTTATTCTATGATTACACACAAACAATCCATCAAACATGCTTTAGTCTTATGCTACTTGAATTGTTACTTGGTATATTCTTATGTGATCTAAATATCATTAACTTCGATCAAGCCTCCCTTAACATGTATAGCGCTATAGGAGTAACGCACCGCCCGTATACTTGTGGTCAATGCTAAGTTTTAATCTATTTTGCGGTACACTAGAGGATTGACTTGTAGATTCACATGCCTTGTTTACATTTATCTTGTATGCTAGCTATTCATGTGGATTTGTTTAAACGGTTTTAATACTTAAGCTATGGTATTAAACTTGTGTACTCACCAATACTTTGTTATTGAACTATACTTTTTAATATGTTGCAGGTTGATGAAGTTGTTATGATGGAACTTAGTAAGAATGGCATAGAAACACGCGTAGAATACTAAGTTAATCATTATGTTATTGTTGAACTTATTTCGTTGATGTTACTTTTTATTTGGATTATGTTGTAATATGACAAATTGATGTTTTGAATGAAATGAGATGTTTAATTAAATATTGTCGCAAATAGTGTTATGATGTCTCGAGCAATCTATTTTTTCTCACTCTGATGTTTCCGCCATCGGTTGGGGTATGGCAAGCATGTATCTGGATGCAGTAGAAGCTGACGTTGCCTAGCACCTCCAGGTCTTTACTCCCGCAAAACAGAGGAGATACACGAGTTTGCCAGTAAAGATTTCAAAATTAGACCAAAATTGTATGTATCGGGACATCATACAAGCATTTCAATAGAAATGTACCAATTCCAGGTGACGTTCTTTTCTGAGGTCATATTATAATTTTAAGTTCTGCACAGAACGAGCCAAAGTTTTCAGCCATCATGATAAAACCTGCCAACACATCGCCCTAGAGTTAGACCATTTCAAAACTGGTCTTACATGAATCAGCCTTACTCCACATAGTGTAAATTCATTTCATTTCCCACGTTACACCAAAGAGCTTACCAAAAACTATTTTTGTAATTTTCTGAAGTTTTAAATGTTTTTGTATTTTTCTTCATTATTCAATGTTTTTGTATTTTTCTGAGAAACAGACTACATCCCCCTAAATTTGGCTTAAAATTGAAAACAAAAAAATAAACTAAAAACAATTTTAAGAAACAAATTTACATCAAACGAAGTAAAATATTTTTATGTGACCAAGTTCAATCTCGTTTGGGCCATTTTGTGAACAGACCCTCGACATTAAGGCGTGCTCGATCAACAGGTTTTGTGAACAGACCCTCGACATTGTCGTCAGTGTGAATCGGTTCCATTGAAATCAATCCCTGATTGTACGAGTCATGAATAAAATGAACTTTTATGGCAATGTGCTTTGTTTTCAAAAAATACACTTGATTTTTCACTATTGGATTGTTGCATCATTGTCACAATAGATAGGAGTCTAAGAGAAATTCAAACCGTAAACCACCAGTTGGTGTTGGATCCATATCACTTGAGCCAGCAAGTTGAAACAACTACATATTTAGCCTCAGTAGTTGATAGTGACACAGTCTACTGCTTCTTGCATTGCTAAGAGATAAGCCTATCACCCAGGTACTAACAGCAAGCTGAAGTGGACTTCATATCCCTGCCAACACCTCCAAAATTACTATCAGAGAAAGTGCATAAATCAAATGGAGAGTCTTTACGATACCAAAGACCAAGTCTAGGCTTGCCATTTAGATATCTAAAAGTTCACTTGACAGCATTCAAATGAGAGAGTTTAGGATTAGCCTGATAACGTGCACACTGACACACAGCGAACATAATATCCGGTCTACTAGCGGTCAAATACATCAAGGACCCAATCATGGACCAGTACAATGTTTCTTTGAAAGCTTCTCCTTCCAGATCCTCAATGAGAATTGGTCTCTCTACCATGGGGATGTTTGCAGGTTTGGCATCTTGAAGGAAGAATTTTGCAAGAATATCATCCACGTATTTTCCTTGATGGATCAAGATACCCTTGGAGTCCAAACGGCCTTGCAATCCCAAAAAGAAATTTATTTCTCCCAAAGCGCTCATCTCAAACTTGTTCTTTATAACTTCCTCAACTTCCCTGCACAGTGCGTCGCTTGTGGACCCGATAATAATATCATCCACATTTATTTGTGCTAGAATCTGGTCTTCTCCCACTTTGCGAATGAATAGGGTCTAAGCAATGATTCCACGAATGTATCCGTTCGCGAGCAAGTGCTCAGTCAAAGTAGCATACCATGCACGGGGTGCCTGATGCCACCCATACAATGCCTTGTCGAGTCTGTAGACATGCCCTGGATATCGTGGATTAACAAAACCGGGTGGCTTAACAACATATATTCCTCTTTTACTTTGCCATATAGAAATGTCATCTACACATCCATCTGATAGACTGTGAACCCTTTGAACAACGCATAAGCAAGAAAATTCTAATGGCTTCCAATCTAGCCACCATGGCATACACTTCGTCATAGTCAAGCTCTTCAATCTGTCTAAAACCCTATACCGCCAATCTTGCTTTGTTTCTGACAATCACTCCACTATCATCTCTTTTGTTCCGATAAACCCATCTAGTTCCAAGTGCTTTCTTTCCTGCAGGCAATTTAACCAATCTCCATACTTTCAATTTCTCAAATTGATTCAGCTCATCCTTCATGGCATCCACCCAACTTGGTTCTCGGAGGGCCATTGGGGTAGTTTTCGGCTCGATTTGTGAGATGAAGCATGAGTAAAAACATGTGTTGATGACTCCTATTTGATTTCTAGTAAGTACCCCCAGCCCCAATGGGTCAATTCACATTCTCCACAGGGTGGTTCCTCTGAACACTTGTGGGAATAGCATATTCCGGAACTGTTCCAGTTGGCGGCAAATTTGTTAAGTTCTCAATTTTAGTAGGTTCTAGGGGTTCCGTCACAGGTTCCTCTATAGATTCGTCTACAACATAATCGTCTAGAATAGGATCATGTAAGAACAGATCATCTTGATTGTTCAATGAGTCTTCATCATCAGACGAATTTGAGACATCCTGATGAGTGTTAGGAGAATCTATATGATCTCAAACTTCTTGCGTTTTCGGTAGAGTTGTTAAAGTCGAAGCTGCAGTTGTGCCATCCCCCACAACTTCAGCATCCCCTTTAGCTTCAGCATCCCCCTCTTCAGTAGCGTTATTGATTATGATCGATGAACCTGGTGCAACGCTTGAAGCACCCGTTTTATCTACAAGAACAACAGGAGGTAAGTCATCAAAGATATCAAATGATTTGAACAAATGTGCATAATTATAGAGAGTAAATGGCCCATTTCCAGCATCTGTCTTGTTTTCTTCAAGCCAATATACATCAAACGATTCGACAATCTGCCTTGTTGATTTGATGTACACTCTGTATGTAGTTTTGTTCTCTTGCGCAGCTTTAGCGATATTGCGTCTAGATGCAACAGAGTACATAGACATCCAAAAGCTCGAAAGTGTCCAACAGACAGTTTGATGCCGAAAAGGACTTCATGAGGAATTTTCATCTGTTCTTTGTTTATCAACACCTTTTTTTGAACATAACACGTTGTATTTATCGCCTCATCCTAGAAGAAAACGGGGAGCATGGAGTCACACAACATAGTGCGAGCTACATCAATCAGGGTTCGATTCCTTCTTTCTACAACTTCATTTTGCTAGGGAATTTTTGTGGCGCTGTATTGCCTAGCAATTCCCTTTTGAGCATAAAAGAAGTTTGGCTCCGCATTCTTGAATTCCGTGCCGTTATCACTTCGAATCCCCTTTACCTTCTTATTGGTTTGATTTTCCATAAAGATGATGAATCTCTTGACAAGCTCTGCAGTTTCGCTTTTGTTAGCTAAAAAGAAAACCCATGTAAAACGTGAGAAAGCATTAGTAATGACTAAACAATAAGAATTTCCCGAGATTCTGAGCACATTCACTAGACCAAAGAGATCCATGTGAAAAAGCTACAGCACACTGTCTGTTGGATCTATTGAACCCTACATTGAAAAGCCAAAACAATCTATAACATCCGATCCTTCATAATAAAGATCTACTGCTCTAAACTCTACTGGGAATAAAGAAGTTTTCACAAGATCAACTAGGATAAACTCTTCTAGAAGTAAAGTCTATTAGAGACAAACTTTGATAAAGAACCAAAGAACTGATATGGCAAAGGTTTGCTAAAGACCAACAGATGATATCTTAACAGTAGTTATCAACAAACTTTATATTGTATTTTAATGTAACAGTGTTTAGGTTTAGCAGTGTTTAGAGTTTGTTTAGTTTGTTAAACGTCATTTTCATAGTGACGTCAGCCAAAGATGCTCAGTGGTTTGAAATGTACTATAAATAGAATAGTGCATGTACTGTTCTATCCATCACTTTTCTTCTACACATTTTGTACGAACAAATTAGAGTGATCTTAGGCTGAGGGCGAATTTGTGAATTGCATGCATACGTGATTATAATTACAAAAGCATGCTAATGAAAACAATCTTTCTGTTGTGATTTCAAAGTTTATACAATTCTGATGCACTGTTTCATTGATTATCTATCTACTTACATTAATTTCATCTAAACGATCACATCAATATCAACTCAAATCCTAACAATTGGTATCAAAGCTTGGTCGTTCAAATTTGATTTAAGAATTAATTTGATACAAACTTGTCAGCTCTCATTGCTAATTTGTTTGTTTGTTTGTATTGAAAACAGAGTAAAAGTTTATTTATGTTCAAAGTTTTTAAACAAAAACCTGTTTGTAAATAATCTGAATGTCTCAAAATCCACAAGATCTACACAACACTAGCACCATGTACAAACCTCCGATACTTGTCAGATCGGAGTACAACATCTGGCAACGTCGGATGGGTCACATACTTGCACAACAGAACACAGGTTGATGGAAATCGGTTATCTTCAGACAACATGTTTCAATGGTACTGAGTGCCGAAGACCTGAAAGTTCAAGTTTCGAAAAGTCCTGAACATTAATTCGAGCAAGATTTTCAAAAAGTTGAGCTAGATCAAAGGCATTAAGTATCGTGGCAACTGTATTGCCTAATGATATCTATGTTGGTCTGTTGCATTGCAACAATGCAAAGGAGTTATGTGATGCTCTAAAACAACAATTCGGTGGCACTAAAGAAGTTATTGAAAATAACAGAGAAGTTTTGAACTAATAGTACGAAACATTTTGTCATGTGAAAGGAGAATCATTAACTCAATAATTTGAAAGGTTTAGTTGTCTAATTAGTGAGTTAAAACTGGTAGATGTTAATTTTGCAAATTCTACTTTGAATAGCCGATTTCTTAGATCACTTACCAGATAAATGGACACTACTGCTTTTGTAACCATAAATTATGTTGGGTTTAAAGAGATGAGTTTGACTCAGCTTCATGGTAAGCTTAAACAGAAAAAGAAGCTACAAGAGTCATGAAAAGTGGCTGATGACTATTCCTTTGGTAGTACAACACATTTTGGTCAAGAAGAAACCTATGGTAGTAGCAAAGAACAGCATTATGATCATTTTATTGACAAAACATCTGGTAGGAATTTCAACTCTGATTCTTGCACACCCAATTTTGCTTTTGCTGCAAATGGAGAAAACCAAGTTTCTAACAACTTATCCTTTGAAATAAATGATCTTCAACATTTTGATCCAACCGATTTAGAAGAACTGGACATATTACACCAGCTGGCATTGCTGAGTGTTAGGATCAGCAAGTTCTATAAAAGAAATGGTAGAAAATTTACAGGGTTGCATGGAGGGTTAAAAGTTGGGTTGGAAAAGTCAAAGATTAAATGCTACAAGTGTAACAGGCTAGGTCATTTTGCTAGGGAGTGTAGGAGTCAAACAAATAGTCCAATTATCACACACCCAAGTCCTAGACCTCAAAACACACAAAACACTGTCCATTATTCCCAATATACCCATGCTCCTTATACGCAAAACACTGCTCATTTTGCACACCCTGTAACCACTGTTCTAGTTCAGTATGTCGAAACCATTGTTCCTCAGATACAGTATGTTCAAGCCTCAAGTCCTCAGGTTCAAGTGCAACCTACACCATAAGTTACACAAACATTTGCTCCTACAGAGACAAGTCAATAGAGCTTCTGTACACAAGGTTTTATTGATTGGAATAGCTTACCTTAAGAACTGACTGATGAGAATTTTGCTCTAGTTGCTAATACTGAAAAGAAACATGATGATTTTTCTTTCATGGTACTAGACACTATACTTGAAGGGGATGAGTCTGAGGAAGTAGTGTTAAATTCTAATGATGTTTGTGATAATGTTGTGGCAGATGTTTCAGAAGAGATGGTTAGTGAAGAAACTATGATCTCAGTGTCAGGCCATGGAAAACAGTGTTTGTGAAGGAGAATGTGACTGTGCTATGATGGCTGCTGCTAAGTTATCACCTCAGGTCCATAAAGACCTATGTTCAGACCAATGTATTATTGCTTTTGCCAACATAAAAGAGGTAAATGAAAATCTTAGAAACAAAATTTTACATGATGAAATTCAGTTTGAAAAACTTGCAAAAGAGTTAAAATCTAAATTGTGTGAAAAAGAATCTGAAATCAGTAGCCTCAAACATGAGTCTAGCATAACCAAGGATCAACTCCAAACTATGATAGAAAAATATCAAAGTTGTAAAAAGAGCTTGAATGTATCCAAATTACATGTGAAAAGTGGATAGAATCCTGCAAAGGTTATGAGCTGATGTTAAAATCACAAATCAAAAGTACTGTAAAATTTGGTGTAGGTTTTAGAAAACATGACCAAGTTTCCCAAAACACTTTTTTAAATGATTGTAAGTTGGTTGAAATTATTCCAACAAATTTAGCTAGTCAAGAAATTAAAGTCACTGAACCAAATGGTAAGAAAATTGTTTTAGAAAGACCAGCAAGATCCTCAACTTTTGAGGAAATAGAAAAATATCAATTCAAACCTACCTGGTCAGATGAGTGTGACATTCATGACAACTTTAAGCCAATGGAATTTTCAACCATTGAAGGTGTAAAGGCACCTCAAGTTAAGATCATTCCCTCAAAAGATCTTCAAGCAGATGTTACAACGTCTGCTGACAGAAAGTCAAAAAAAGGGAAGAGAAAATATCAAACTTGTGTGATTTTTGTGAAAAGAAGAATCATGTCATTAAAAATTGCTTTCTTCTAAAAGCACATGATATAAACAAAACAAGTGTGATCATTGATTCACGAAATTGCACCATTTGTGGCAGAACAAACCACAAAACTCAAGAGTGTGTTTATTTAAAAAAATCTGATTTCAAAAGAAATGAGTATAAATCTAAAACACGTGAGAGTTCAAGAAAAGAAAAGACTAAACAGACTTTTGTCCCTATCCAAACATCTGTTACCAAACAATTAAATATAACTCTGCTCCCATAAAGGTTTAGGTAACAGATGCACCACTAGCAAATAAATTTCCAAGATGATATGGCCAACCGGCTTACAAGAGTGTACCACTTGGCTATGAGGTCTACAAAAGACAATCAAAACCAAAAATTAACAGGCATCCTCATGGTTATGATCATTTGATAGGAAATTCTTCATAAGAAATGTTATCAAAATCTGTTCCAAACACTAATCATATTCCTGGACTTGAAGCTGAAATGTTTAAGACCCAATCCAAAGCCATCCTAGCTTTGGAAAATCACCTAAACTAATTGTTAACTAATGTGCAGGTAGCTTCTACTTGCCTTGATAGTTTATGGTATGTAGATAGTGGAGGCTCCAGGCACATGACAGGATGTAGAGCCCTACTCAAAAATTTCATGGCACATGGAGGGGGTGATATCTTTTGGTAACAATTCAAAAGGGAAGGTGTTATGGTCAAGGACAGTCCAGGCTGGGAAACTCAAGTTTGAGCATGTAAATCTTATTGATAATCTGAAATTAATCGTCTTAGTGTAACTCAAATGAGTGACAAAGGCTACAGGTCATTTTTCACTAAGAAAACTTGTCAGATTGTTGGGCCAGAAGTGGTTAAAAAGATTGATCAAATCATAGCTGAGAGCAAAGCACAGCTTGTTGCTCACAGAAGTGGGAATGTGTATGTAGTTAATAGTTAAAAGATAACCCAATGTCCAATGCATGTCTGTTCTCAGTAGCTTCTAACAAAAAGAGAGAACTATGGCATAGAAGACTTGGTCACACAAATCTTAAAACTATCACTACACTCTCCAAACAGAGTCTTGTACGAGCTCTTCCATCAAAATAATTCACCTGTGATGAACACTGTGTTTACTGTTTAAAAGGTAAACAACATAAAAGTTCATACAAATCAATTGAAGAGTCCAAAACAAGTCAGCGTTTGCAATTGCTACATATGGACTTGTTTGGCCCTATAAAAATCATGAGTCTTAAAAAGAAGAGATATTGTCTTTTCATAGTTGATGATTTTTCAAGGTTTACATGGACCTACTTCATGCACTCCAAAGATGAGACTGTAGGTATTTTACAATATTTTGTAAAACAAGTTGAAAAACACCTGTCAGTAAAAGTCTTTAGAAGTGACAATGGGACAAAGTTAAAAATAAGGAGTTGGATGATTTCTCTGTGTCAAAAGGGATTTTTAGGCAATAAAGCATCCCAAGGACACCAAAACAAAATGGGTGGTTGAAAGGAAAAATAGAACTTTGATTGAAGCTGCTAGAACACTGCTTGTAGACTCAGGTTTACCCTTGTCTTTTTGGGCAGAGGCTTTAAACACAGGTTGCTATGTACATAACAGAGTTTTAATCAACTCCAGGCATCAAAAGACTGCTTATGAAATACTGTACAAGATCAAACCTCTAATCTCATATTTCAAAATCCTTGGTTACCCATGTTTCATTCTAAACTTAAAAGATTCAATTTCAAAGTTTGCAGCCAAAGTAGATTGTGGTTATTTTCTAGGATACTCAACCATTGCTAAACCCTACAGAGTCTTTAATTCAAGGACTAGGTGTGTGGAAGAGACCTTGAATGTAAAGTTCAATGAACTTTCTTCATTAAAAATCCCAGCAAATCCTACTGAATTGTTTGATTTAGATAAATTTATATTTGAAGATGTGTCCATCAAGACTAACAATGAAGGTACACCACAATATTTACATCAAGATTATGGATATGACATTGTGATTCCATAATGCAAAGTTATTTCATCCACCAGAGCAACAGATGTTACTAACAACGGTGAAAACTCTGCCATTGTTGGATCAACAGTTGTTGATCCTCAAACCTTTTCCAGCTCATCCAGTCAAACCCCTGTTGACAAAAGTCCATTCTCTGTGAACAAAAGTCAACCCATTTTTACCCCTATTCCATGTATACCTCCACCTCCATTCCAAACAGAGGTTGTCTCTTCAAAATTGCCAATAGATGTTAGCTCAGATGATTCCCGTCAATAGCCTTCACCTCAAAATGCCATTGTTCCATATAAGTGAGATCTATCTACCTTAAAAACCATCCATCTGACCAAATTATTGGAACATAAATGAAGGGGTTCTTACAAGAAGTCAATCCCAAAACATTTATCTTTATGTTGGTTTTCAATCACTCATATAACCTGTCAAGTATCAAGAGGCACTAAAAGATAACAGTTGGGTAGAGGCCATGCAAGAAGAGCTCCTACAGTTCAAAAGACAACAAGTATGGGAACTTGTACCATTGCCTCAAGATGTTTGTCCCATAGGTACAAAATGGGTCTTCAAGAACAAAACAGATGAAAGGGGCATTGTTGTCAAAACCAAAGCTAGGCATGTGGTTCAAGGCTATAGACAAGAAGAAGGCATTGATTATGATGAAGCTTTTGCTCCTGTTGCAAGACCGGAGGCCATCAGATTGTTTTTAGCCTTTGCTGCCAACCACAACATCAAGGTGTATCAAATTGATATCAAGTGTGCATTCCTATATGGAAAGATCAAGGAAGATGTATATGTATGTCAACCCCCTGGTTTTGAAGATGCTTTTTATCTAGATCACGTTTACAAGCTAAACAAAGCTTTATATGGCTTGAAACAAGCACCTAGAGCCTGTATGAAACTCTTTCCACCTTTCTCTTATCCATTGGCTTTACAAGAGGTAAAATTGTTAAAACTTTGTTTCTAAAATGGAGAGAAAGGATTTGATTCTTGTCCAAATTTATGTGGATGACATCATTTTTGGATCCTCATGAAATGCTATGTGTGAAGAGTTTAGAGAACTCATGACAGCAGAGTTTGAAATGTGTTATGGGTGAACTCCAATGCTTTCTTGGTCTCCAAGTTAAGCAATTGCAAAATGGTACTTTCATTCATCAAAGTAAGTATGTCAAAGAACTACTTACCAAATTTGATATGAATGATTGTAAACCATGTAGTACACCCATGCTACATCAAAGCTGGTCACCATTGATCACAAAGATGACTTGGTTGATCAAACTCTTTATAGAAGCATGATTGGGTCTTTATTGTACCTAACTGCATCTAGGCCAGATATCATGTTTGCTACATGTGTCTGTGCTAGATCCCAGTCAGCACCTAGGAAGTCAAATCTTATTTCTGTGAAAAGGATATTCAGATACATAAAAGGTGCTCCCATACTTGGTATGTTATATCCTGCTAATGGAAATATTGAGCTTTCAGGTTACTCAGATAGTGACTTCGCTGGATGCCCTGCCACAAGGAAGTCAACTTTAGGAGGTTGTCAATTTCTAGGCAATTGCTTAGTTTCTTGGACAAGCAAAAATCAAGTTGCAGTTTCAACATCAACAACTGAGGCTTAGTATATTGCTGCTGCAAGTTGCACTGCTCAACTCCTATGGCTTCAAAATCAATTGCTGGATTTTGGTGTAACTGCTCCGAAGACTCCTCTCATGTTAGATAGTCATGCATCTGAAAACATCATTAAAAATCCAATTTCACATTCCACAACCAAGCACATTGACATCAGAAATCACTTTATGAGGGATTGCTATGAAAAAGGTTTGATTTCTCTGCATCAGCTTCCAACTAAGGATCAACTAACAAATGTTCTAACAAAAGCTTTAGATACATCTACTTTTGAAAGCTTGATCTCTAAGATTGGCATGCTTAACATAGATTAAAAGCAAACTACAAGTTTTCCATGAATAAAAAGCATTAAAATGTTTTTAGAAAAATCAAAAATTCTTCCTTAAAAATAACTAAAATTGAAAATTTTCAATAATTTTTCCAAACCACTGTTTCTCAAAAACCTCTGTTTTGGCTTTTAAAATCTATCCACTAATAAATGTCACCTCTGCTATCCTTATCCACTGTTCACATCCACTAATGTGCTAACCCACTGATATATCCTCTAATAGACTAAAGTCTCATCTATTCATGACCACTGTTCTCAACCACTGCTGGTACCCAGGAGTGGTTTCCCTAACAACTGTCATCCATTATCCATCAGAGGTTACACGTGGACAGATGATTAGCCATCAGATCTTTGAAATTGTTGCCATGTCAGAATTCACTTTTTCTCCTTTAAATATCATTGTTCTGTCCAAACAGAGTTTTTACTTGCCATCTCGAATTCAAAATTCGTAAAATCGGTTTCCATTACTCTCATCTTCTTCATTACTCCTCACTTCCATCTACGATCATGGATCTTAACATCAAACTGTCACACCCGGATATTTACAACCAAACACCGGTGGGCCCCGGTGGGGAATATCGTGACGTAAGTTGATATCATCATAGTCAATTAAACACAGCACAGCGGAAGTCTTGGAGTTTAAATTACTATTACAAACCAAATGTTCAAAGTACAAAAAATAATATACAAACAGCTTGTAATAGAAGATCCACAGGCGGATCGTAAAATGTACAAAATGTATAAAAGACTTGGGCAGATCTAAGGATTTGCAAGATCCTCTTATATCACTATCGAGCAGCTCCCAGCCTATTTCGTATTGTACCTGCAAGCTTAGTCTTTTGAAAATACATCAGCTTTCACTGGTAAATATACCCAACTGACTCATTATAAAAACATTTGAAAATGGTTCTAAATGCACATGGCACAAAATCTTTTATAACTTGGGTAAGTCAACCGTGTAACCTTGTTAACAGATTCACGTGTTTGTCCATACATACGGGCCTAGTACGAAGACCGAGACATGATTAACGTACACACCACTTATGAACTCACGAAGGAGTTATCCACAACAATTGGGTAAAAATAATTAAGCATGAGCATCTGCAGGTGTATGCCTACACCCCGCGCTTTGGTCGTGACCATTAACTAATGTAATGAGCCGAGGATATCCAGGACACAATCATTAACCCCCCAATGTTTAAGTTATCAAACAAAACTGATTAAAACGGAATATGCGGATTTACTAGCCATAGTCCGACATTCGATTGATCCCATTTCCAACCAAGCGGTAATAATTTACCGTAACCCAAGCCCGTATAGGGAAAATAAGTCGAGAGTATTTACCAGAGCTAGTCTTGATTAAATATGCAAGATTTAATATCTCAGCCGTATCCAAAATGAACTAAGTGCAGATAGCATTTACCGGAAGGCTCTAGTCTGGATTATGGCATAAGCTAACCAATTAAATGCTAACGGTCTTAATTAAGTCATAGACTTAGACCGACTAGCGTACGGGATCAAAACGTATAATACGCTAGACTAAGCGATGACCGGATAGAATGTAGTTTAAACCCAAAAAGTACTATGACTTATATAATACGGGTAAACCATAAGCATTCTAGATTTTGAGTCTTAAAAAAAAGGGTAAATGCACGGTACCCCTGACAGCGGGAGGGTTCTCCCTCCCCAAGCTAGCTTAGCCCCATAGCTGCCTGGCGGTTACTACCCAGCAGGATTATTCGGGCCGAGCTGGACTCGAACCCGTGTCCTCCCGTTTGGAATGGGTGAGGCTGGCCACTGGGCTGACACCCCGTGGTTAGATTTTGAGTCTTAAATGATAAGGTTAAACCCGTTTCGGTTAATTTTCGTAAACTAGCTACATATACTTAACCGTGCGCATATAAGCGATATCGGGTAACCGGATAAGTCATAGACAAGTTCTATATGCCATTATATATTAAATAAGTTGTAGTATCAGTAAGATATCAACTTACATGCCTGTTAAGGTTTTAAAATGAAATTATGCCTCATAAGGGCGTTTTGGTAATTATATACTGTTTAAAGGGAACATGAGTATATCTTGATGTTATAATTATAAGTATTCTGGAAAAATATTTAATTTATGCTATAGTATCAGTAAGAACATGATAATATGTGTAATTTATCATTAATGACCAAACTATGCATTGTAGGGGCATTTTGGTCATTTTACATATAGTATGATAATTTGTTTGGGATTCTGAGTTTATATCATGTATCTACTATAAAATTGTTTTAAAAATAAGTTTTAAAATAGTAGGTAACAAGTCTTGGCTGATTAATATGGTTTAAAACCATACTATGCGCCGAAACGGTGTTTTTGTCGTAAAACGACAATTTGTGCGAAGTTTAGTAAAAACTGATGTTAAGATTAAGTTTAATTGCTTTAGATATGTTATTTAATATAACATATCAGTAGGTAAAAGATTTGTTATGAAAATGTAAGATTAAAACCGTTTTATGTGCCACAAGGGCGTTATCGTCATTTATCGACATAATACAAGAACTCCTACGTAAACTCAGTATACAATCTGATTAGACATCCCAAATAATCCTACTTATGATATTACATCAGTAGGATGTTCATTTTCAAGTTCTTTAATGATTAAACCTTATTTTATTAGAAAGGGGCATTTTAGTCAAAATTGGCATGATAACGGAACTTGTGCATAAACTCAGATTCTGATTATATCATGTAATATAACCTCAGGGGGTTATGATACATCATTTTATGATCATAATGCAACCTTAGATCAGTAGCTAACTAATTTAAATCGGGTCAGAATCGAAAGTCTAAGCAAAAGTCAAACTTTGCGACTTTCGGTTGCGCACCGACCCTAGAACTGAAATTGACGAGCCATGTTGTCATAGGTTCTAATAATTATTACCAACTTGTTTAAGTGTCAAAACATGTTTCATAACATATATAAGCTCAGATTATACTATTTCCGAAAAATGTCCTGTTTGACTTTTTAATATTAAAACTTTGACCCGTCAATTGGTCTAGCAAACATGATCTTTAGGAGGTGCCCTTTATAGGGATTAACACCTACCTTACTACAATCACTTAGCCATGTTCGTTACGAACAATGGCTGGACCATAATGGTCTTAACTGAAAGTCAATGGGTTTTCCGAAAAACACTTGACTTTTGGCTATAAAAGCCTATAAACGAAAATGCAAGAGAAAGGAACACTTACAAGTGATTCCTAGGATGAAATAGAACTAAGTTGGATGCCCCTTTCAGTTAGGAACTTTCAGAGAAAGGTGCAAGTTCAAGTGGTGAACAAATGCACCTATTTATAGTTGGAGAGCTTGAAGAAGGTGATGCCAGGTGTTAGGGGTGTTAGAGGGAGCTTACAAGTGTCCTAAAACGTGGCAAAGCAGTTTGGAAGTCCCTAGTTTCGAATCAAATGGTTTTTGACAACATGTGTGGAGGCCAAGCAATTTTTCTGTAGATACAGGCCTTTGGCAGGCCGCGAGAGACCAGGCCAGTGTCTCTCGCGCCTCGCGAGCGCCTCATGGGAACTTTCCAAGTTTGTCACATTTAGCCCCTCAACTTATTAAACCTCCTCAAACACCTTTATAGCATATTTAGCCCTTCGTAGCCAACATTTGGCGTACCCAGGATTATGCTCGGACATCCTCAAGCTCTTGGTTCGTTAAAAGGTCACTCAGAGGTATAAATTAACATGTTGACACTTTTAACCCCTCCATTGTCCAACTTTTATATATTTACAGAATTAATCCCTCTCATCTAACAAGTGGCTCATATGAGAGTTAGGACTTCATAAAGGATCACTTAGAGTCTTAGTATAAGCATGTTGACTCTGATGGTAACTCAGAGGCTAGATACTAATGGTCACTCGGAGGCTAAGTTTAAGCATGTTGACACTATGGTCACTCAGAGGCTCGATTTAAGCATGTTGACACTAGAGGGTCACTCAGAGGCTTAGTTTGAGCATGTTGACACTAATGGTCACTCAGAGGCTCAGTTTATGCATGTTGACATCAGAGTGTCACTCAGAGGCTTAGTTTGAGCATGTTGACACCTTTAGTCCTATTACTCTTTAATAGACTAAAAAATACGACATGTGTCACTATATTATTGGACACGATTTTTACGAGGTGTTACATCCTCACCCCCTAAAAAGAAATATCAATCTCGAGATTTTGTTCAAAAAGATGGGGGTATTTTTATCACATAGTGGACTCAACCTCCCATGCATACTCGGGGCCTCGTAGGGCATCCCACTTAACCTTTACTATAGGTATCTTTTTCTTTCGGAGCTTCGTAGCCTGTTAATCCTCGATCGAAATTGGTTTCTCAACGA
Source organism: Scalesia atractyloides (assembly GCA_947069175.1). Lineage (NCBI taxonomy): Eukaryota > Viridiplantae > Streptophyta > Magnoliopsida > Asterales > Asteraceae > Scalesia > Scalesia atractyloides. The sequence continues at coordinate 36,434,779 of CAMTDV010000008.1, read as the reverse complement.
ACCTCAGGTTTTCATCAATATGCACATCATGATGCGACATTGCTAGCGACTCATCGGTTAGATATTTCTTAAGATTACAGATGTGGAACACATCATAAATTCCACTTAGCTCCCCTGGCAGCTTGAGCTTATAAGCTACAGTGCCAACACATTCGATTATTTCGAATGGTCCTATATATCTTGGGCTTAATTTGCCCTTCCTTCCAAATCTCATTACACATTTCCAAGGTGATACTTTTAACATGACTTTGTCCCCTACTTGGAACTTAAGAGGTTTACGCCTCTTGTCAGCATAGCTCTTCTGCCTATCTCGGGTAGCTTTGAGTCTGTCACGGATTTGCACAATCTTTTATCCATGGTCTCCAGGACAATCTCTGGTTGTGATAGTTGGGCTTCCCCAACTTCTGCCCAACACACGGGCGTTCGACATTTTCTCCCATACAAGGCCTCAAAAGGAGCAGCCTTGATGCTCGTATGATAACTATTATTATAGGAGAATTCTATAAGGGGTAAGTGGTCATCCCAACTTCCACCTAAATCAATCACACATGCTCTAAGCATGTCTTCCAAAGTCTGAATAGTACGCTCATTCTGACCATCAGTCTGTGGATGGTAAGCCGTACTAAAATTTAATCTTGTACCTAAAGATTGTTGGAAGCATTTCCAAAAATGAGATGTATATCTAGTATCTCTATCAGATACAATAGATACCGGCACACCGTGTAGGGACACAATCTTGTCCACATATAACTTAGCCAACTTGTTAGAATTATAAGTCTCTTTAATTGGCAAGAAATGCGTTGACTTAGTCAGTCTATCCACAATGACCCAAATCGTGTCATTACCATGTTTGGTCTTGGGTAATTTGGTAATCAAGTCCATGGTTACCATTTCCCATTTCCAAGTGGGAATCTCAAGTTGTTGTAGAAGTCCTGACGGTTTTTGATGTTCAGCTTTAACTTGCGAACACGTCAGACACTTAGCTACATAAGTGGCTATGGATTTCTTCAAACCTATCCACCAATAATTCCTTTTCAAATCTTGATACATCTTGTCACCACCTGGGTGAACTGAGTATCTTGTATTATGCGCTTCCTAGAGGATTAGATCTCTAAGTCCTCCAAAGATTGGAACCCAGATTCTTCCATTAAATCTAAGGATTCCATCCTTTCCAGTCATTAACTGATCAACAGTTCCGCCTAATCCCTCATTAGGAATATTAGCCTCTAACAAGGCTTGCTTTTGAATGTCTAATAGCTTCTCGCTTAAGCTATTTCTGAGCAAAATGCTCATGGCGTTAATCCTAATGGGCTTAACCCTTTCCTTGTGACTCAAGGCGTCAGCAACGACATTTGCCTTGCCGGGATGATAGCGAATTTCGCAATTATAATCATTAAGTTTTTCCATCCAGTGACATTGTCGCATGTTCAAATCCTTTTGATTGAACAAATGTTGGAGACTCTTATGGTCAGTGTATATAATACACTTTGTGTTGTATAAGTAATGTCTCCATAACTTAAGTGCAAATACAACAGCACCCATTTCCAAATCATGGGTGGTATAATTTCTTTCGTGCACCTTTAATTGTCGTGATGCATAAGTAATCACTTTGCCTTTTTGCATTAGCACATAACCCATGCTAGTGTGCGAGTCATCACAGTAAACAACAAAGTCCTCAATACCCTCAGGTAGAGATAACACAGGAGCATTGCTCAACTTGTGTTTTAGAACTTCAAAAGATTCTTGTTATTTTGGACCCCAGTCAAACATGACATTCTTACGGGTCAAGGTAGTTAAAGGAGTGGCTATCCTTGAAAAGTTCTCAATGAACCTCCTATAATAACCAGCCAATCCTAAGAAGCTACGAATCTCTGGTGGAGTTTTGGGTATTTCCCAATTCATTATGGCTTCTATCTTGGCGGGATCTACTTGGATCCCATGCTCACTTACAACATGTCCAAGAAACTGGACTTCTCTAAGCCAAAATTCACACTTAGAGAATTTAGCATAAAGTTTCTCTTGTCTTAGCAATTCTAGGATGCACCGAAGATGTTTCTCGTGATTAACTTGATTACGAGAGTAGATAAGTATGTCGTCTATGAAGACAATGACAAACTTATATAAATATGGCTTGCAGACTCTATTCATGAGATCCATGAATGCTGCAGGTGCATTTGTGAGTCCAAAAGGCATCACTAGGAATCCATAATGACCATACGGGTCCTGAAGGCAGTCTTAGGAACATCCTCGTTCCTAACCTTTAGCTAATGATATCCTGATCTCAAATCAATCTTAGAGAAATAACTAGCACCTTGAAGTTGATCGAACAAGCCATCGATCCTGGGTAGAGGATAACGGTTTTTTATCGTTATTTTATTTAGTTCGCGGTAATTAATGCACATCCGCATTGAATCGTCCTTCTTCTTAACAAAAAGAATAGGAGCTCCCCAAGGTGAGGAACTAGGTTGTATGAAACCTTTGACGAAAAGTTCATCTAATTAAATTCTCAATTCCTTCATTTCCGTTGGTGCTAACCAATATAGAGCCCTAGCTACAGGTACTGATCCTGGTAGGATATCAGTTCTAAACTCCACTTGCCTATCTGGAGGTAGACCGGGTAATTCTTCAGGAAAGACATCAGAATATTCTGAGATGATTGGAAGGTCTCCAATATTTGGCTTAGGCTCGTTGATAGTTACTTGTGCCAGGTAAATGACACAACATTTCCCCAAACACTTGGATGCCTTGAATAATGACATCTTGTCTGGCAATCCATAGTGTGAATCTCGAAAAATGGTGATCATTTCACCAGATGGGGTTTTAATCTCAATGAGTTTCTTATCACAGGCAATGCGGGCTTGGTTATGGGATAACCAATCCATGCCTAAGACTACATCGAACCCCGCCAATTTCATCGGCAACAATGAGATAGGAATAGAATGATTCTTAATGGATGTAAAACATCCATCAAGAATGGAAAATGTTGTTTCTAAAGTTCCAACAGCAAGTTCTACCTCATAAGTTATGCCTAGAGTTCTTATGGGTAAGTTTAATAGTTTACTAAACTTATGGTCTACAAAAGACTTATCTGCACCCGAATCAAAAAGTACTCTAGCATAAATGTCATTAATGAGGAATGTACCTATTATGACGTTGTTGTCATTAACAGCCTCTCTGGCATTCATCTGGAAGGCGCGTGCGTTCCCTTTCTTAGCCTCTCCAGGCTTTGCATCATTACCTCTGGGGTTCTTAGGGCAATTGGGCTTAATATGCCCTTTCTCACTACAACCGTAATAGACGGCATCTTTAAGATTTTTGCACTTGTGGGTCTTATGCCCTTTCCTTTTGAAAATACCATAGGGCTTACTCTGTGGGTCAACATTGCATTGCCCCCAATGTCTTCGGTTACAGGTCTTGCACAGAGGTCTATCATCAAACTTATGCTGGTTTTTCTTGAACCCAAAATTTCCTTTCTTCTTGAATCTTTGGGAGTTATCATCCTCCTGCTTCCTTTTTTCATCAGTTTCAGTCCTAACTGACCTTTGCCTCACTAAATCTAGGGTGAGAGAGAGATAGGTCAACAGTAGACCTATAGGTACTGGGCTGAGCAGCCTTTACCATGCCCTTGATCTCGGACGCTAACCCATTAATGAAACGCGCAATGCGTTTGGGTTCAGGGGTGATTAAATAGGAAACTAACCTACATAGGGAGTTGAAGTCAGAAACATACTTCCTACAGTCTAGATTTTTCATTGTGAGAGTTAGAAAATCTGACTCTATCTTCTCCACCTCATGAGGTAGGCAGTAAGTCTCCTTGACTAGGTCAACAAACTTAGACCATCCTAAGTTGTACAGGTGTACCTTACCTGTTGATTGGACCATTGCCTTCCACCAAATCAGGGCATCACCCTTGAAAGACTGTGATACATACTTTCCCACATCTTTATTAGCACAACCACTGATATCCACTATCGTCTCCATTTCATCAAGCCATTTCAAGGCTTCTACAGCTCCCTCCTCTCCATTGAAATCTCGGGGTTTATAGGAGACGAAGTATCATCCGTTTTTAGAAGAACGGAACCTATCGTTAAATTCTAATTTTCTTGGTTCACTCTTCACATTTGAAGAGTGGACAGAGCTCTCTTTATGAGCTGAGGATGGTGGAATTGATAAGGGTTTGGAGCGAGTAGCACTCAATTCTTTAAATTTCTCCATGGCTTTTTCCGACAGCTGCATCAATGTGAGCTTGGAAATTATCATTATCGATGGCTATGTTTTTGGCATTGTTAGAGTTAATCTCTCGGTGGCTACTTTGCGCCTCATCTGAGTTAGCCATTCTTGAAGCTTTGGTTCTAAACACCAAATTAAACTTTTCTTAGCCATGGTATTAATAACCATATTTTGCTTTAAAAATTGGATAGACAAATCCATCGCCTAATCAAACTAGTGTGAATATAATCACAACTCTTAGGCTTAACATTTCTGTGAATGTTATCTATATTTGGCCTAGGTCTCCAAAGGACCATCAAAGGCAAATTACAATTTGGACATAGTCCATATACGTTAGACAGTGGATCGTAATGTCATAACTGTCATTGTCATTAGACAATTATAAATAGCTCATCGGCCTGTCACGAAGGACATTAAAATTTGGCTCATCGGCCTGTCACAAAGGACATATAAATATGGCACATTGGCCTGTCACTAAGGACATATAAATATGGCACATTGGTCTGCCACTAATGGACATAAAAATATGGCACATTGGCCTATCACCAATGGACATAAAATATGGCACATTGGCCTGTCACTAATGGACATAAAAAATATGGCACATTGGCCTGTCACTAATAGAAATAAAATACAGTACACAGGCCTGTCACTAATGGACATAAAATACGGCACATTGGCATGTCACTAATGGACATAAAAATACGGCACACAGGCCTGTCACTAATGGACATAAATTTGGACAGGGGGTTATATTAACCACAATTGTCATTGTCTTAATTGACAATATAATATTGCTCAAAGGCAATTCATCACTAAATGTTTAATCATGGCCCATAGGCACTACATCACTAATGGATGTCAATTATCATTGCATTGATGATATTAACCGGGATCATATTGATCACATAGCCTATATAATAGGTTTTAGGACGTAGTCCATCACCTAGAAGGTTAGTGTGGTTCCTCAAGTCACATTACCAGGAGTATGAACATTCCTGAATGTTAACATATGAGTATCTTAATGGTTGATTAATAGTCACAGTCGCATTGACCTTAACGACTTGGAGGCTTGAACATAGTCCACCACCTCTGGATAGAAGGATAACTCTCCTTAACTATCATGATAGGAGGCTATTCATCCTTAACTATCAATTATAAGCTGGCCAATTAATGTGGTCTGTGCCACTTGGCTAATCAAAACCATTAATACCTTTTTGAAATCATATAGCAGAAAATAAATTTCGAGCAAAAATCGAGACGTTCGCTTGAAGAGGATGAATACATATATATATATATATATATATATATATATATATATATATATATATATATATATATATATATATATATATATATATATATATATATATAATTCCAAAATGTTTCATTAATTGACAATAAGAACTTACAATACTAGATATAAATAAATGAAACAAATTGTCCATGCAAGGACTAAAAGAGATAACTTGTCCACGCAGGGACTAAAGAAATAACAATGTCCTTGCAGGGACTAAATATAATAATAGAAGAGACTTCACTCGTCTTTCTTTCCCTTAACCAACTTGGAGAGCTTCTTGAAGAACTTATTCATCTTCTTCTCTGTTTTCTCCACTTGTTGTTGCATCTCCTTCATTCATTCCAAGGCCTCATTGATGGCCTCAAGTGGCGGCAGAGGTTGTGGTTGTGGTTGTAGCATAACAGAATACTGGTACCCATAACTTGGATATCCAGTAGGTGGATAAGCCGATGGGAAAGGAGACGGGTAAAATGCGTTTTGCATGATCGCTTACATATAAGGGTCATGCGACAATGCCTGGTAATTTACCTGCGTAGACGGGTTAAAAGGTTCATATCTAGATGTATCAGGATATGTAGGGATAGGGTTATTATAACCTATTGGTGGTGGTTGAACTACTTGTGATGGGTTTGGTTCCACCACAGGTGAAGCATTGGAGGGTCCACCCATTTGTGGTTCCTCGTAATGGTAGGGTAAGTTTTGGGTAACGGTGGCAGCGAACCCGACCGTTGCCCTGCACGTACCGATATACGTGCTCCACGTTTCCTCCTTGGCGGCTCAGGTGGTGGTTGAGGTTGTTCCACCGGTTCCATGTGAACATCTTCTTGCACAGGAGGTGTTGTGGAGTGGTGGAAAGGAGTGTTAGCAAAGGTGAATTGGTTCCAATATTGGTCCCATTCATTAGGACCTTGATATGGGGATCCGGCGTAAGAGTTTAAATCGCTAGATATTTCGATGGGATGTGCGTGCGATCCTGATGGCGGCATTTCTGGATCGGAGTCCTCGTCCATTGGGTTGGGTTGATCCAACTGATTCTGATCAGCTGGGGGTGTGTTGAAATAATGGTTAGGGTTAAACTCATCATGATATGAGTGATGAGAGTGGTGTGATTGGTGAGAATGATATGAGTGGTATGAGTTTTGTGTGTGGGAAGGTGAATGTTGCGCTAGTGGCCAGAATTCCCCGAATCCTCATAAGGATTCAAGTTATGGGGTTGTGAAGGGATATGTCCAGATGGTCCTCCCCTCATTGGTCCTTTACATCTTCCTCGTACTCTTGGCGGCATTTTCCTGTTGAAAATTAAATAAAAACAATACTAATAACTTAATAATGAGATGAGTAATCCTAGGTCAAAGCCTAGACTCGGAAGTCTAAGGAATGTGCTTTTGTGTAAGTTTGAGATTAAACACAAGAAGGTTAGTGTTTAATTCTCTCAAACGTTGGCTCTTAGCATCCAACTGTCACACCCTGATATTTACAACCAAACACCGGTGGGGAATATCGTGACGTAAGTTGATATCATCATAGTCAATTAAACACAGCACAACGGAAGTCTTGGAGTTTAAATTACTATTACAAACCAAATGTTCAAAGTACGAAAAATAATATATAGACTGCTTGTAATAGAAGATCCACGAGCGGATCGTAAAATGTACAAAATGTATAAAAGACTTGGGCAGATCCAAGGATTTGCAAGATCCTCTTATATCACTACTGAGCAGCTCCCAGCCTATTTCGTATTGTACCTACAAGCTTAGTCTTTTGAAAATACGTCAGCTTTCACTGGTAAATATACCCAACTGACTCATTATAAAAACATTTGAAAATGGTTCTAAATGCACATGGCACAAAATCTTTTATAACTTGGGTAAGTCAACCGTGTAACCTTGTTAACAGATTCACGTGTTTGTCCATACATACGGGGCCTAGTACGAAGACCGAGACATGATTAACGTACACACCACTTATGAACTCACGAAGGAGTTATCCACAACAATTGGGTAAAAATAATTAAGCATGAGCATCTGCAGGTGTATGCCTACACCCCGCGCTTTGGTCGTGACCATTAACTAATGTAATGAGTCGAGGATATCCAGGACACAATCTTAACCCCCAATGTTTAAGTTATCAAACAAAACTGATTAAAACGGAATATGCGGATTTACTAGCTATAGTCCGACATTCGGTTGATCCCATTTCCAACCAAGCGGTAATAATTTACCGTAACCCAACCCGTATAGGGAAAATAAGTCGAGAGTATTTACCTAAGCTAGTCTTGATTAAATATGCAAGATTTAATATCTCAGCCGTATCCAAAATGAACTAAGTGCAGATAGCATTTACCGGAAGGCTCTAGTCTGGATTATGGCATAAGCTAACCAATTAAATGCTAACGGTCTTAATTAAGTCATACACTTAGACCGACTAGCGTACGGGATCAAAACGTATAATACGCTAGACTAAGCGATGACCAGATAGAATGTAGTTTAAACCCAACAAGTACTATGACTTATATAATACGGGTAAACCATAAGCATTCTAGATTTTGAGTCTTAAATGATAAGGTTAAACCCGTTTCGGTTAATTTTCGTAAACTAGCTACATATACTTAACCGTGCGCAAATAAGCGATATCGGGTAACCGGATAAGTCATGGACAAGTTCTATATGCCATTATATATTAAATAAGTTTAATATCAGTAAGATATCAACTTACATGCCCGTTAAGGTTTTAAAATGAAATTATGCCTCATAAGGGCGTTTTGGTAATTATATACTGTTTAAAAGGCATATGAGTATATTTTGATGTTATAATTATAAGTATTCTGGAAAAATTATTTAATGTATGATATAATATCAGTAAACACATGATAATATGTGTAATTTATCATTTATGACCAAACTATGCACTGTAGGGGCATTTTGGTCATTTTACACATAGTGTGATAATTTATTTGAGATTCTGAGCTTATATCATGTATCTACTGTAAACTGTTTTAAAAATAAGTTTTAAAATCAGTAGGTAACAAGTCTTGGCTGATTAATATGGTTTAAAACCATACTATGCGCCGAAACGGTGTTTATGTCGTAAAACGACAATTAGTGCGAAGTTTAGTAAAAACTGATGTTAAGATTAAGTTTAATTGCTTTAGATATGTTATTTAATATAACATATCAGTAGGTAAAATATTTGTTATGAAAAGGTAAGATTAAAACCGGTTTATGTGCCACAAGGGCGTTGTCGTCATTTATCGATATAATACAAGAACTCGTACGTAAACTCAGTATACAATCTGATTAGACATCCCAAATAATCCTACTTATGATATTACATCAGTAGGAAGTTCATTTTCAAGTTCTTTAATGATTAAATCTTATTTTATGAGAAAGGGGCATTTTAGTCAAAATTGGCATAATAACGGAACTTGTGCATAAACTCATATTCTGATTATGATCATGTAATATAACCTCAGGGGGTTTATGATACATCAGTTTACGATCATAATGCAACCTCAGATCAGTAGCTAGCTAATCTAAATCGGGTCAGAATCAAAAGTCAAAGCAGAAGTCAAACTTTGCGACTTTCAGTTGCGAACCGACCCTAGAACTGAAATTGACGAGCCGAACATGTTCTCATATGTTCTAATAATTATTACCAACTTGTTTAAGTGTCAAAACATGTTTCATAACATGTATAAGCTTAGATTATAATATTTCTGAAAAATGGCCTGTTTGACTTTTTAATATTAAAACTTTCACCCGTCAATTGGTCTAGCAAACGTGATCTTTAGGAGTGGCCCTTTATAGGGATTAACGCCTACCTTATTAAGATCACTTAGCCATGTTCGTTACGAATAATGGCTGGACCACAATGGTCTTAACCAAAAGTCAAGGGTTTTTCCAAAAAACACTTGACTTTTGGCTATAAAAGCCTATAAACAAAAATGCAAGAGAAAGGAACACTTACAAGTGATTCCTAGGATGAAATAGAACTAAGTTGGATGCTCCTTTCAGTTAGGAACTTTCAGAGGAGGGGGATAGAATGAAGAATGAGAAAGGTGCAGCTTCAAGTGGTGAACAAATGCACCGATTTATAATTGGAGAGCTTGAAGGAGGTGATGCCGGGTGTTAGGGGTGTTAGAGGGAGCTTACAAGTGTCCTAAAACGTGGCATAGCGGTTTGGAAGTCCCTAGTTTTGAATCAAATGGTTTTTGGCAACATGTGTGGAGGCCAAGCAATTTTTCTGCAGATACAGGCCTCTGGCGGGCCGCGAGAGACCAGGCCAGTGTCTCTCGCGCCTCGCGAGCGCCTCATGGGAACTTTCCAAGTTTGTCACATTTATCCCCTCAACTTATTAAACCTCCTCAAACACCTTTATAGCATATTTAGCCCTCCGTAGCCAACATTTGGCGTACCCGGGATTATGCCCGGACATCCTCGAGCTCTTGATTCGTTTAAAGGTCACTCAGATGTATAAATTAACATGTTGACACTTTTAACCCTCCAATGTCCAACGTTTATATATTTACGTAATTAATCCCTCCCGTCCAACAAGTGGCTCATATGAGAGTTAGGACTTCATAAAGGACACTTAGAGGCTCAGTATAAGCATGTTGACTCTGATGGTCACTCAGAGGCCAAGCATGTTGACACTAATGGTCACTCAGAGGCTAATTTTAAGTATGTTGACACTAATGGTCACTCAGAGGCTCGATTTAAGCATGTTGACACTAGAGGGTCACTCAGAGGCTTAGTTTGAGCATGTTGACACCTTTAGTCCTTACTAATCTTTAATAGACTAAAAAAATACGACACGTGTCACTATATTATTGGACACGATTTTTACGAGGTGTTACACAAACTACCACATAACTACCTCCCCACATTCGAGAAAACCGACAATAATACTTCATTCCATCCAATAATTGATGTTCTTACATCCTTAAAATACAAAGACATCATGCTTGCAAACACAAATTTATGTGGATACACTCCGATAGTTCTGGGCAAATGCTAAAGTTGAATCCCAAAAGAAGAAGCCATATGCTATCACTTCCAAGGTAGAGAAACCCTTGTCCAAATTTCCCCATCCTCAATTTCCACAACTTTTGGTCTGAAGGACCTAGAAGGTAAAACTTCCTTTGGCATGCAAGAATTACATGCTGAGTTTATCGAACGGGGGTATGAGGGTTAGTTAACTGGTGTTACCATTTATAAACTAAACTTTGCTGCTGAAATGAGATTATTTTTTTCCATACTCTGCTCACATGTCTTTCAGCAAAGACCACCCCATTTCATGAGATTCCACAAAATATCCAATTTCTGGTTTATGCTATTTTGACAAAATCTGATTTCAATCTATCCTAGGTATTGTTTATAGACTTGGTGGTAAATTATAATAAAATTTCAAAGAATAAAGCTTTTCTTTTGTATCATAGACTTTTGAGCTATTATCTACAAAAACAACTTCCAGAAAAAGATTTTAAACAACAAGTTGTCTTTGAAATGAAGAGTCTTACAACTGAAACTTTTACTAGAATAAAAAAATATGGAGTCAAAGTTTCTAAAACAAAAGAAAACGGGGATGAGAAACATTTGGATGAGTCCACATCACAAGCTCAAACCTCTGTTGCAGAGCCACTGCTTCTGGTGAACATGACACCACTACCGGTGTGGTGAAACCCACACCAGAAAAATCAAAAAGAAACCATCCAAATCCAAAAAGCCCACCAAAACCAAAATTCATAAAAAGGCACCTCTAGAATATGAGATCCAGAGGATAACCTTGTGGTATCACAAAAGCCACTTGAAACCACTATTGTTACTTCCTCATAACAGTTGGAAAGGTCTCCACCTCAAAGCCAAATGCCTCATGCTTCCTCACAAAAGGAACAGGTTGAAAGCACAGGGATCCCATATTATGAAGCAGATGATTCACTTGAATCTTTGTTTCAAAGCCCCTCTCCCAGGGCAAATTCACTTTCTACCCCACAACCATCACCCTCAATTCTACCTACTATAATACCTCTATTTCGTGTAATTTAGATAACTCAGACACAAATCAGTTCCTCTCAATCACCTATTAATGAGAGTTCACCTCTACATGTGACTGAGTCTGAGATAAATCTCCTTGTTAACCCAGAAACAACCGAGGAGGCTACACCCCATGAGTTACAAGTAACTCTTAGTGGTAATTAAGTGAAGCAACCACTACAACTGATGACACAACAGTGTTTCAGTTGGACAGTGGTTACATCTAGAGATGGGCATAATCGGGTTTTATTATTACCCGGCACCGGTTCCAACCCGAACCCGGTTCTGCTTGGATGTCATTGGAACCGGGTATGGTGTGGAACCGGGTCCAGTTCCTACCCGGGTTCACACCCAAGAATATGGAACCGTGTAGAACCAGGTACGGGTATTATGGAACCGGGTATGGTGCAGAACCGATTTCTGATAGTATTGGGAACCGGTTCCTGACAGTCAAACATGCCATTTTACTGTTCAGAACCGGTTCCTGACAGTCAAACCTGCCATTTTACTATTGGGAACCGGTTCCTGACAGTCAAACCTGCCATTTACTATTCAGAACCGGTTCCTGATAAATGTTAACGTTGGAACCGTTTCCTGATAAATGTTACCGTTGGAAACCGGTTCCTGATTAAAAAATTGGTTTTTTTTGTATATAAACCCCTTCCTACTTACCATTTCTAAACTTAACACTCACCATCATCAACTTACAAAATCAATCAACTTCTAAGTTCTTGCAAAATACCTATGGCATGCAACGACGAAGTTGTTACGGTCTTAAAGACGAAAAGAAACCCAGCTATATGGAAGAAGTTTGATCTCTGTTTAATGTCCGCCAGCCACGAGATGGCTAGATGCAATGATTGTGGAAAATTTATGAAGGCCGCAGCCAACTCAACCCTTAAGAAACACACTGAGTGGCATTGCCCATTGACGAAGGCAAAGAAAAATGAGACGGGAGAAGGTTCCGGCACCGGTTCTTCAAATGTTTGATGTAACCCGTTTGGTTTGGTGTTTTTAATAAAGTTTGTGTAATGTTTCTTTCTATTCTGTTTGTTATGTTTGATTTTTATTATTAGTTACATTGATAAATAAAATAGTAACAATAATCGGTTAAAATTAAAAAACAAATTAATCGGTTACAATATATAAAAAAAATTAACCGGTTACAAAAAAATTAAAAATTACTCAGAACCGGGTCCAGTAAGATTTTATTTCTTTGATCGTTTACTAGCGGCACGTGCAACACTTTCTGATGAGTTTCTCTTAGGTGCGGGTACCTCGGTACAATCGTCGTCCGAATCGTTAGTCTCCACTTCTTCGTCCTCCTCTTCGTCAACAATTTTATGCTCTAACTCAACTTCATCTTCTAGACTAGTTTTATGTTGAACACGATCAACGGCATTCAAATGGCCCTTTAAGCATATTGCCATCTCTAGCGATTCCGGAGTTAGTCTTGTTCTTCTAATTGACAAAACCCTGCCACTAAGAGAAAACACACTTTCCGAAGCTACCGTGGAAGCTTGGACCGTTAGTATAACACGAGCCATGGTGGCTAGAATCGGGTATTCGGATTCTTTCGATTTCCACCATGCCAAAACTTCAAATTTCCTATACTCCTCGGTGGTCATAGTAAGCGAATACTGATTTTTTTTATATCTCCCAAGTTCACTTGTTGGTTCACTACCCCTTTGTTGTCTAGCGGTCTCGTCTCTAACGACATTCAACATGGTTATAAGTGGATCCCCGCTTGTTTCATCGTTAGAGGCCGTGGACCGAGACTCAAACAAATTTGTATGATTTTTTTCACCATATTTTTTAAAATAATGATCATAAAGTTTGGCCATACACTCATTGAATATTTTTTTTGTTTTTGCTTTTAAAGTTGGATCCTCCTCATGCATATCCAACTTGTCATAAATTTCATCAATTAAAGCTTCAACACCCGGTACGTTTAAAGCTGGATTTAAAGCGGCGGCACATAGAAAACCGGGTGGTAATTCTAAAAAATATTTTTTAAATTTTTGAATCATTGGTCTCGTCATATTCCTTAACATGTCACTAGAATTTTCAAACTTTTTAAAATTAGTTGTTATCAACTACAATTGGTCCACAACTTTAGAACTAGTAGGATAATAAACACCGGAAATCAAAGTCATTGTAGTTTTAAAAACTTGTAAAAAAGTACTTACGTTATTAATATTTTCCCAAGCCGTGTCGGGAAATGGGACGACTAGGTACTCATCACTTAAAGTTGTGTGAAAAGATTTTAAAGTGCCCATTTGCTTTATAGCCATTTCAAACATATGACAAGTTGAATTCCAACGAGTCGGTATATCCCAATTCGGTCCAATAATTTTTTGGTTGACATCTTTACAAAGTTTTTTATATTCTTGATATCTTTCTTTTCCACTTTTGAAAACATCTTGGAGCATAGCTATAAATGCTATAATACAAATTGATCTTTTAAACCGGTTTGCAATACTAAGTTAATAATATGTGCAACACATCGTGTGTGGAAAAAAACACCATCAAGTATTGGTTTGTACTTCAACTTTAATTTTTCAATCGCCGTTGTGTTGTTTGAAGCGTTATCAAAGGATATTGAAAAAATTTTATCTTCTAAACCATATTTAATTATTGTGCCATTTATAATTTTATAAATATTTTCTCCCGTATGAGGAGAAGGAAACTCGTCAAACGCAATCGTACGCTTCATCATTTGCCATGTATCGGGATCTACCCAATGAGCGGTGACACATATGTACGATTCCGGTAAACCATGTGGAGCCGACCACACATCACTAGTTAGGTTTACACTAGTTTTTAAATTCTTAAAAAAAACAATTAAATCTTTTTTTGCATTTTCCCATAAATTAAACAAAGACGTTTTAAAGTGTGACGACTTACATGTTTATATCGAGGTTGTAGCGTCTCCTGAATAAGATTAGTAAGATCGGGGTCGTCAAAGTGTCCTAACGGCAACGCTTTTTGTATCACCAACTTCGTCATCCGATCGCGAGCTAATTTTTGCTCATAACGAAAAATGGTACCATCTTTGGATAGTGGAACTTGACCGGATGTCATTTCCTTTAAAGCTTTGCAATACTTATTAATATGCTTCGTTAACGTTGAGTTTGATTCCTTGGCTAATAACGATCCACAATGTTTACATTGAGCTTTTTGCGAGCTGTCACCCAATTGCTCCAAACTTCCTTATTGCGATTATGAGACAATGTTCCAACCACATATGGAACCGATTGATCTTGAGGAACATTGTTAACGGATTGGGAATTTGCGTTTTTGGAACTCTTTGAGGCCATTTGTTGATTAGAATGTGAAAAAGAACAAGAAAGAAATGTAACAAGAAGAATAGATATGAGAAATTGTGTGCTAAACAACAGATTTATAAACAATATATATAGAATCGGTTCCAACGGTCAGGAACCGGTTCCAACGGTAACATTATAACGGCTATAACTTGTTCCAACGGTAACATTATAACGGCTATAACCGGTTCCAACGGTAACAATATAACGGGTATAACCATTTCCTTCTAGAACTGCATTTCCGGGTACTGGTGGAACCGGGTACTAGTGAAACCGGGTACGGGTAGGAACCGGGTACGACCCGATTCAAATGGTAAAATTGTGGAACCGGGTTGGAACCAACGGGTATTTTGAACCCGGAACCGGTTCTACTTAATATCGGGTAGGAACTAGAACCGGGTCCAGTTCGGTTCTACCGGTTCGGGTTCGGAACCGGTTTTTATGCCCATCTCTGGTTACATCCATCAGACTTCCTTAAAGGCAACAATTGTTGAGGCTACAACTGTAACCTCTGGTTTAGTTGGAAGTCCCCAATACCAAGAAAAAAGGGCATTTGGTTCTGATAACATGGAAACTTCTCCTATGATGATCCAAATACAACTACCTTTGGTAGGGATTCAGATGATCCTATAAAATTAGGTGATGAATTGAGATACAAAAAATTGACAGAGAGAATGACATCAATGGAGTCTTCCATCACCGAAATGAAAGAAATGATGAAGCAGATGTTACAAAATTCTCAAAGCCAACCATCAACAAAGCAAATTACCAATGAGCTACGGAAATCTATGCAACCAATCATTCTAGTTCAAAGGAATTTGGCTGACATCCACCATGAAACTCACATGAAGCTAATCAGAAATATGGTTGAGGCAAGATACAAAGATACTCAAGCTAACATCAAGGCCATTAAAGAACATTTGGTAAAGACTAATGGCTCTTCCCCTTCAACAGTCCTTCAAGAAGAAGTAGATAATGATGCCAAAAAGGGGAGATTGCTAATCTGAGAAAGTTGCAGCTAGATTTAAAGGTGCAACAAAAGCCAGGGTCTGCTACAACCACTACTGCAAACCAAACTTCTGTTACAACATCAGATGCTAGTGTTCAAAAAGGGTTGATAAGACCCTGAACGAATATGTAGAAGAGATTGCTGTAGAAAAGCAGAAAAGGAAAGATACATTGGAAAGCAAGGCTTCCAAACTCATTGAATATGAACAGGCTAAGTAGATGGAAAAAGAAGACATTGGCACTTCAAAAAGAAGAAAGTCAACAAGAAATGTCAGACAGCCAGTAACCACCTCTTCTGAAACCACTGCCATGCCTACAACAAGTGTATCCTCTTCTTCAATCAAAACTAAACCAACACCACCACTTCAAAAGAAACAAAAACCTTCACCTAAAAATCTTCTCCACCACCAACAAATGTTGGTACAACAAATGTTACATCACCACCATCAAACCAACCAACAGATGTTGTTACATCAAATGTATCAACAGATGTTACCTCAACCTCTGCTATGATTACATTTTTTACTTTAACCCAGCCATTATCCACACACCAAGAATTCCAACACAACCACTTTCACCTCAAATCAAATTCCAACGCAAAAGGAAAACTGTTGTTGAAGATGATGATGAAGGGATTCCATCACCAATCCTTTTGTCATCAAAGCCTACCACTTCATCACCATTCTCATCATCTTCATATAAAACCACTTCAGTTCCACTCATTTATCAACCACCATCCATTATACCTTTTGCTACCAAATATCCTTTAGAAATGATAGCTGTGCAAAAAGAAATTAAATCATTCTTCACAGAGAGGATATCTCAAAGCTAGACTTTCCATCCCTCTTTGGTTACAGGAAGCCAAGAAATTTAGATGAATATCTAAAGTTGAAGGCCAAACAGGCTAAGAACATAGCCAAAGAAAAGAGCAAAGGGAAAGATGACAAGACTACTCAATGTATTTTGTCTTATGAACTGAGCAAAGTGAGAAAGATTAAAGACTTTGCCAAAGAAATGAGTAAGCCTATGTCAGAAAGGCCTATAAATGTTGAGCTTGATGAAGAACTAAAACAGGATTATCTTGATCACATTATGCAACACAAACCTTACAAAGCTACCAGAGCACAGTTCAAAGATTGGTCATCAAATGATCTCAAAGAAGAAATTGATAGAATACAAAAGCAATGCTCAAAGATCCTCTACACAAGCCAACACTACCTGATTGGAAGAAAAATAAGCAGATGGATCAGAACAGAGCTTTAAAGCTTAAAAGGATGAAACAAGAGCTGGTTGCTGCAAATTATGATAGTGCAAGGTCAGTTGCTAGATGGTCTGAGCCCAGGGTTGTAGATACTTTCAGAAAACTGGAAGAGCTTAGAAAGAAAGATCCTACAGTTCCAAGAAAGCCAGACCACCCAACAGATGTTATCCCTCATCAGACCCAAACCCTTAAAAAGCAGCCATTATCCTCTGTCTTACCCACAATTGCCTTACATCAAGAAAAAAGGCAAAAGCAGATGGAAGAGGATGATGAACAGAGGTTTGAAAAAAACAGAAAAAAGGAAATCAAAAATCAATTACTCTATCACACTGATGTTGCAAGTGAAAAACTAAAAGAAACAATCTCTAAACTTGTAAGCATATCACTTGCACCAAGCTCAACAATAAGTCTTCCCCCACAAACAATTGATTCAAAAATTCTAAAATGGAAGTCATCTCCAGACACCCATTAATTGACTCTGCTCAGATCAAGTGGCAAGATTCAAAAGCTAAAAATAGAGGATGCATATGGTCTGGATTCAGATAACCTCCAAGATCTATTGAACCTTGAATTTCAAAGGGATTTTGAAGACATGTTTTCCATGAACTTTGAACTACAATTCAAAGGGCAAATCAGGGAATTGCTGCTAAGAAAAGATCAGCAATAAAAAAGGGTTTTGACATCATCTATTCTAGGGGGAGATTGTTGGATCTATTGAACCCTATCAATCAGGGTTTGATTCCTTCTTTCTACAACTCCATTTTGCTATGGAGTTTTTGTGGCACTGTATTGCCTAGCAATTCCCTTTTGAGCATAAAAGAAGTTTAGCTCCGCATTCTTGAATTCCGTGTCGTTATCACTTCGAATCCCCTTTACCTTCTTATTGGTTTGATTTTCCATAAAGATGATGAATCTCTTGATAAGCTCTGCAGTTTCGCTTTTGTTAGCTAAGAAGAAAACCCATGTAAAATGTGAGAAAGCATTAGTAATGACTAAACAATAAGAATTTCCCGAGATTCTAAGCACATTCACCAGACCAAAGAGATCCATGTGAAAAAGCTACAGCACACTGTCTGTTGGATCTATTGAACCCTATAAAAGAACAAAATATTGAAAAGCCAAAACAATCTTTAACATCCGATCCATCGTAATTAAGATCTACTGCTCTAAACTCTGCTGGGAATAAAGAACTGTTCATAAGATCTGCTAGGATAAAGCTCTTCCAGAAGTAAAGGTCTGTTAGAGACTAACTCGGATAAAGAACCAAAGAACTGTTATGGCAAAGGTCTATTGAAGACCAACAGAGGATATCTTAACAGTAGTTATCAACAAACTTTATATTGTATTTTAATGTAACAGTGTTTAGGTCTAGCAGTGTTTAGAGTTTGTTTAGTTTCTTAAATGTCACTTTCATAGTGACGTCAGGCAAAGATGCTCAGTGGTTGAAATGTACTATAAATTGAACATTGTCTGTACTGTTCTATCCATCACTTTTCTCACTTTTCTTCTACACATTCTGTACAAACAAATTAGAATGATCTTAGGCTTAGGGGGAGTTTGTAAATTGCATGCATACGTGATTATAATTACAAAAGCAGGTTAATGAAAACAATCTTTGTATTGTTGTGATTTCAAAGTTTACACAATTCCTTTGCACTATTTCATAGGTTATTTATCTTCTTATATTGATTTCATCTAAACACTCACATCAATATCAAATTCAGATCCTAACACTGTCAATAGAGCTTACTGTCTTAGGAAAATGAAGTTTTCTATGTTGTTTGCCTTTTGCACAAGAAACAAATTTTTAAAACGCTATAAAATCTTTAACCGGTAAATCCCTTAACAACCCCAGTTTTGCAAGACGGTTCAATTTCTTGGCATTTGCATGTCCAAGACGACGATGCCACATCATAGCATTGTGTTCATATATTTTACAAAACAAACAGGTAACGTTTTCAGACGGTGGTTTATTCATGTCGATTACATAAGCATTTCCTTTTCCGTCTGACTTCATCAGGATCCAATCTTCAGGAATGACAATTCTTGGCTTCAAGATCAGACAGCTTTTGTTGGTAAAGTGAGTTGAGTAGCCATTGTCACAAATTTGAGAAACACTCAATCGGTTGTGCTTCAACTCAGGAACATAATTAAAATTCTTGTAACAAAGATCACCATTCCTTACAGTGCCTCGACAAGTTATTTGACCCTTCTCTCCTCCCGCAAAGGCGACAAATCCACCATTAAATTCTTCAATATCACTTAGCTGGGATAGGTCTCCTGTCATGTGTCTTCAAAAGCCACTATCTGTATACCAAAGTCTAATGATAGTCCTCCATAGCTGTTCCTACATGTTGTAGGATCAGTTAGTTTTAGGAACCCATGCCATGGTGGTAATGGGTAATCCCTTTGCATTAATGTAGGTTACTTTCAACCAAAGCATGTTATTGTTTGAGTAGACGGTTCTATTGCTAGAACATGAGGAGTTAGGAATTGTAGATTAAACATGGCTTGTAGGTCTCTAGGTTTGCTTAGTTGTATTTGACCCTTTTGAACTTTGTACACTTTGCCTCTGAGCTTTTAACTGATTGTTGTTGTTTAAAAATTTGGCCTTGTTCCAATCTGCATCAGAAGGTTTCACCTTGGAATCCAAACTCTTCACAGGTTTAGATTGTTTAACCTTCACCTATTTAAGTTGTTTGTTATTCCCTTTTGGAGCCTTCTGATGCTTCCCTTATGTGAGTTTTTCTAGACGATGCTGACAATTTCTAGCTACCTGTCCAGGGATGCCACATGTGTGACCTATTTGATGTTTCACAAGAGGCTTCGCTAGAGATCCATCCGCCTTTTTAGAACAATAAGAATTGTGTGGTTCCTAAGGTCTCGACAAAACAAATTTACCTTGATCCTTGCCCTTCGTATTCATTTCTTGTGTTTTTTAATTTTTATTATCTAGGTTATCAGCACACACAATTTTCGATTTTGACTTAGGTGGAACATACTTTGTTTGACCACCCTCTACAACTTCTTTTACCAACAAATTTTTAGATGCATCAAATTTATTTGGCAAAATGACATAATTTATGCAACCAGAAATAGAATCAAAGCAAGTATCTAAACATTCATCGCTCTTAAAAACTGAGCGCACACAATTCAAACATTAGTAGAAATTGAAACATTGTTTGAATTTTCAAAAATTGAAATATTGTTTTTCTGAACTTTTATTTTAAAATCATGCAATTCAACATCATCATCCTTGTCATCCTTTACCCTATCTTCAACAATCACTATTTCTGCACATGAAGTAGCTGGATTAGTAACTTCCATTTTTTAGAAACAATGTCAGCTGAATCTGTGACACTGTTCTCAGTTTCAAGTAACACTATTTGTTCAGCAGATTCAGAGTCAATTGCATTTTACGGCTGAACAGAGGCTTTTGTTGATAATTCAGGTTCACTAGATGCATCTCTAGATTCAACAAAAACTTCTATTGTGGATTCTAATTCTGTGGTCATTGGCTCTGATTCAATTGTTTCAGATGACTCATCACTAGCCTTAATAGGTATAATTCTGATTTCTCACAATTTATTATCTCTAAAGAATCACATGAAGAGCCAAATGAAGCAGTTGATTCAGAAGGTTTGCTGGATTCAAATTCTTCGATGAACATAGCCAAATCGTTCTTCATAGCAAACTCATGATTGTCCGACTTAATTCGAGACTCTTCTTTCTGATTTTGTAATTTAGACGAATTTTGAGAAACAGTAGATTCATTATTGATTAAAATTTGGAAGTGTTTATCAACATTAGCATTATTCTCATAATTTAGAGTCTCGGTTTGTTTTGAAATATCAGCAGGTTTTACAAAAACCTTGTTAACGACCTGTTTATCTAACTTGATTTCTATTTTATCGGGCAGTGTGATTTTGATTTTTTTTTTGTTTTGCAGGTTCAACTTTAACATCATTCGCCCGCCCATAAACCATGCAAGGCATGTTGGCAATCTCCACTTTAGTCATAGGAATAGAGGTATAGGAATGATTGTATGGTGGATGAATGCATACAAATCCCAGACCCTGATTCCTAGTTTCCTTTTGACTGTATTTAAATTGTTTATTTATCACTTTATCTACCTTCTCACTTGAAACATCAATTTTTTTAAAATTGAACTCTGCATTTTCAAAAGTCGACTTTAGAGAATCAAGTTCAACAGTTAATTTTTCAGAGTGTTCTTTAAAGTGGAGATGCCTACATTTTTCTTGACTCGGATTCTTATGAAACTGTCGGATATCACGTTTTTGTGCCTCCACCATATCCCTATATCCATTGATTTCTTTTTAATCTGATATAAATAAGATTTGGATAGTTGCAGTTGCATAATTAACGAGTCAGCCGGTTCTTTTTAGTCACTTACTTTCTCTTTACAAGCACTAGTACAACAAATATTATCAACACATACCTCAGTGGCCGTAGGAGTGGAATCATGCATCTGCGCCATGAAAGCTTGATACACCGTTTCTTCATTGATGTTTAGATCAGCCATCTTAGTAGACTAGTCGAATCCCCCTCCTTCTTGAGCTACCATGGCGTTGCTGGGATTGCCAACTGAGGATCACCCAGAGGTATTTCTTGGGTTGGCACTAGTTGCGTTTGCAGTAGTAGAAGCAGCAGGTCTTGAGGCTGAGGTGATAGTGACAGTGACATTTGCATCTAATCTCTCCTTTGGCTGTTTACACTCACTAGCGAAATGTCCAGGCTCATGGCAGTTAAAGCATTTAGTTTTGATTTATTCCATTCAAGATCTTTGTTGGCTACCTCCTAGTTGTTTCTACAAGTTCTTTCGATGAAAATTTTCACCCGAAACACTACCATAGCCATTTGCCAGGTGATAACCATTTCCTCAATGTCATCAGGATGGACTTCATTTAGCTCGTCTGACCCTATGTTATTAGCAGAGAACTTCCCGGAAGCAAAGGCATTATAGCAGTTCATAACTCCCGCCATGAAGCCATTGATGTATTGTAAAATACATTGAATTTTCATGTATAGTTTGTACACTTTTCGTATTCATTTGTTTCGTTTTCTAGGTAGATTAGTTTCTTTTGTCGGATGTTTGTTTACAGGTCCCGGTTGCTGAAAAGTGAAGAAAATGGCCAAAATTAGCTGGGAAAAAACTAACAACGGGAATCGGGTCGAGTCGTAGTTGAAGGATAACTCAAAACAAAGATTTCTGGAAAAATGACCTTGTCGTGCTAAGCGAAGGCCAAAGAAGAAGAGTGTCGCGAACGTCTAGCATTAAAATAATAGTTCCTGAAAACTAACACGCCGCGCTATGAGAAGCTTTGAGGAGATTCTCGTCGCGTAACGCGATGGGGGTATTATTCACGCTAGAGGTTATATGGTTGCTGGATTCTTGCTGGAAACGTACATAAACATCATTATCATGCACAAGAAAGCCTAGTGACGAACCAGCAGCAACTTGGGTGAAAATTGGACATCTTTTGAAGCATTTTTGAGAGCTTAAAGCAACCAGTTGAAGTTCGAAAGCTTAGGAATTCATCCGGGCCTTGATCATACCACTCGGGTGTCTTTATTCTTCGTTTCTTACTTTGATTATGTTTCTTGTTATTAAATATACATCTTTTGTGATTTGTTCGATGACTATGATCGGCTAGATCTTTTATACTACCTAGATTGGATGAACGGTTTTGTAAAGTTTTGATTTTTATTATGGATTATTAGTTATTTATGGATTATTTGTGAAAGTAGTCGACTTGGTTATTGTTTTGATGTATATGCATGCTTAAAAGTGTTTGAATATTGTTTATTGCTTCGTGTGAGTCTTGGTGAATGTCTTTCACGGAATAGCTCCATGCTAGATTATAATTATTTTTGTGATCTTTGAGGTTAATTGGCAAATACACCTTAGAAGCGGTACCGGTAATTAAATAAGTTTAAGTGTTCTACTAATCTCAATAGCTGTGAGGTGCGAGGTTATTGTAGGTCTAAGTCATTAAATTGCTAGGTAGGAGCTTCATGAGGAGTCTGAACTAGTTTACCTTATGACCATTGTCTAACAAGTCTAATCAAGAACCCGATTCTATCCTAGGTTTATAGCCTGTGAGGGAGTAAGTTGAATTAGGATACTTTCGTAAATCAATTAGATAGCCTGTGAGGGAGTCTAACCAACTGGTATAATTAACAGCCTTTAGAATGCCATAAGTGTCTTCCTGAGAAGGGCCGGGGGTCTTTTTCGGTATTTCGACGGGTTTAGTACGATAAGATCTAGGTTCCCAAATAACTAATTTCCTAATCAAATCATTGCTAATGCAAACAAGGATTCTAGTCTAGGAAGTTATTACCACCATCTGAGTAAAACCCGAGTTTAGTTCACGCTTAGTTAATTTAGTTAATTAGTATTTAATTTAATTGAAATTTTAGGATTTTTAGTAACCCCCCCCCCCTAACATAAAATGGTTAGTGTCGTGTCAGTCTAGTTCTAGATAAAGTCATTAGCGTAATTAAATCGGGTCTCGTGGGTTCGATATCCGGACTTACTTAACTTTACTAGAGTCAATCGGTTCACTTGCCGATTAGTAGTTTAGTTGAGTTTTAGAGAGTCTAGAATATTACTTTATGTAACGTTCCGCATTTTCTGTGCTTTCCATAATTAGAAAGTTGTATTCGGATTTTTATTGTTAGAAACATGTTATTGTGTCATATCCGTGGTTCATCTCCAATCTTGTAATCTGAGGCTTTGATCATAATGGAAATTCATTTTATACATATACGTGTTACCTTTCATATATGTGCTATATATGTAATCAATATTTAAATACGTCTTTATACGCAAAAGCTAGTCTTAAAGTACACTTGAGATACCTAAAAACAAGGTAAAATACAAGAAAACAACATAAAATAACCTAATTACAAAGTGCAAGGACTAAAAGTGAGCAAAACCAAAAGCTTTTCCACCTCCTTTCTCCTCCAATCACCTTCCACCTTTATTTAGCCAATCAGATTTCACACTTTTTCATCTCCTTTCTCCTCCAATCACCTTTCTTTAGCCAATCATATTTCACCCTTTTCCACATTCTTTCTCCTCCAATCACCATTCACCTTCATTAACTCCCAAATCCTAATCCTCATTTATAAATACAAGCCTCCACCACCTCCTAAACACCTTATACACACTAATCTACTCCCAAACTCTCTAATCCTCTCAAGAATTTCAAGCAAAGAAGAATACTTTCAAGTGTTCTAAGGTTAATTTGATGCTCCACCCTCCCCGACTCATCAACTCACGTTACTTTGGAAAGCTTTGCAAACTGTGAGTATACATGACTCCTTTTTTACTTTTTACACTTTTGGGTACAATACGTACATGCTATCAAAATTCACGCAATCACATACTTTATGCTTAAAACACAAACAAACAATCCAATATACATACTTAATACGTTATACTTGAATTCGTATATGCTAGACTATTCTTATGCTTTATACTTGTCATTAATTTCGTACAAGCCTCCCTTAACATGTATAGCGCTATAGGAGTAACGCACCGCCCGTATTCTTGAGGTCATGTTAAGTTAATCATAATACGATAAGATTACGCTAGCGGGAATCTTTGGGTCGACATTTATAGTTGCATGCTAGTATCGTATGTTAATTCTAGTTAACAATTATGCCATGTGGATTCGTTTAAACTTTCATACTTATGCTAGTAATCAAACTTGTATGCTCGCCAATACTTTATGTATTGATCTATACTTTAATATGTATTGCAGGAAATTGTTGATGATGACGAATGGAATCTAGTAGGATGACTAGAAACCCACTTAGACTTTAAATTTTATTGTTTTAATTTTGTTCGACTTGTTGTATTTTGCTTCAAACAATGTACTTTCGATTTAGAATGAAATGAAATCACGTTTATTTAAATACTTGTCACAAAATAGCGTTATGAAGTCTCGAGCAATCTATTTCGCCCTGCCCTGATGTTTCTGCCATCAGTTGGGGTGTGACATTTTGAGTCTAGATTTAGGTTAATTTTAGTTTTTTTATTAAACTACCTTTAGCACATCAAGTTTTTGGCGCCATTGCCGAGGAACGGATATCCCAGCCGAAACCCTAGAACATATATCCTAGCGAAAACACCAATCTTCACCATTCTTCTTCCATTTTCAACCCACATCATCCATTTCACTTCCCTATCATTATACACTATCAATTTCACTCGTTTCACCGCACGTTCAACCCAAACACGGACTTTACTCTCTAAACTTAAAAAGTTGAAATTTTTTTATCTCGATCTTCACGAATCTGGTATGTTTTCTTGTAATACTCTGTGTATTATTCGTCTATTAGTTAGATTTGAGTTTAGTCTTGCATGTTTAGGTGTCGGTTCTTGTCGGGTCAGTTTTGAGTCGTAGTTTAAGCATAGTGTCTAGTGGTAAATGGTTACGGGAGGCCTGGTTTGGGTATGTAATGGACATTGCACTGATTGATTACAGCTACATTGCCTTAAAGATCCAAACTTGCATTATGAATTTAATCGGTTAAAACCTTCTTTAACTAGGCGGAATATTTCGATTTAAATTTTGTTTTTACACACTAAAGCTTCAATTTTTATGCAAGTTTGGACTCAATGTTCATTTGGTAGGCACTTGGCTCTTAATTGGGACAATTAAAGTGCCAGGAGGGGGTAGTGTACATTGAGTCTTGTGTTTTGAGTTGAGTTTGGTTTTAGTATAGTATGGTCTTGGGTTTACTTATATGCACGTACAGCTACAAAACATTTTGCCCGTACTCAATCTCCATTCGGGCGAGGTTGTTTATAACTTATGCTTTTGTAAACGGTAACCCAAATTTTTACTCATCTTTATTTTCCGATTCAGCCACGAATGCAATGTTATACGGTTGCTTCCACTTTTAGAAAAAAAATCAAAAATACAAAAAAAATAAAAAAATTAAAAATACCAAAAATAGTTTTTGATCACTGACTTGTTGCTTGTTTCTCTTTGTGTTAACATTGTTTTGTAGATATGTCTGGTGCAGGCAGCAGCAGTGGTGCAGGGGGTAAGAGATATAGAGGGCCGACAAAATGGCCATGTGGGGTCCCAGATCCGTAAGCTGATGTTTCAGATCCGAGACGAAGACATATTAGATATGAGGGTTCGGAAAATATTCCGTTAGCCTGAGTTCTTTGATTGAGGTATCATCCGCTTTTACAGTTTTAGATCAATTCTAAGAGTGGAAAAAACTACATAAAATCATTACTACTGAAGTGTACCGAACTATAGATTGGGATTGCTTGGGAATGATGGGTGCGCGAGAGAAAGTTGAGCAGTTATTGGCAGGTAAAGTTAGAGATACTGTTGACTGTCATTGGACGTAGTATGAGGAGTTAGTGCTAGAGTTTCACTCCACTTATCAGCACAAGGAAGGTGCTTTTGTTGAGGACAATGCAGCTTCATTCAGTTTAGGGAGGATGGTACATGATATGTCCATCTCACAGTTTACGGTTGCTGGTGGGTTTTATACAGTGGAGGAGGCAGTGACTGCGGAATTTCTAACAGGGTTGAGAGGTGTGTTCGTGAATCAGGGGGAGTTGTGTTTTGATAGTATGAAATTGGCTAGTTTTTGGGCTACTATTGATGATCGTCTGTTCGCCAAGACGAATTTGATATCATCTCTTAGAGACCCGATTTATTGGTATGTGCTGAAGGTGTTTTCTACAACTCTTGTTGGTAGCAAGTCGGGGGAGAATAAGGCGAATTGGATAGATATATTTATTCTCATGTGTTTGGTTGAGGGTCGTAATATGAACATGGCGAGCGTTTTGGCATGGACTTTTAACCGTGCACGTAGAGGGGTCACCAAGCTGCTCTAAACATGGGTCCATACATCACCAGGTTAGCTGAGAATTTGAATGTGTTCACTAAATATAATCCATAGAATTTGACCATAGGTGCGGCTTCGAAGTTCTTTGAGATTAGGGATTTACAGCTTGCTGGTATACTTAAGTTGACCGATCCTATTATGTGGGATGAGGCAAGACAGGGACCTCAGGTTCTGCCACCATAGGGATACCCAGCTGATGATGTCATGCCGGGTATTTATCCGACACATCGACATATACCCCAATAGAGGCAGAAGATCCCAGCACCGTAGTACCCTTGACGTCAGCCACCACCAGATCCGCTCACCTTAGCGTTGTTATATGATCGGATGGATCAGGGTTTTGGCAGGATAGAATACAGGCAGGGTAGGCAGGATAACGCGCTCGAGTATATAATGGGTCGCATGAGCATGAACGTTCCAGATTTCTTCCAGCCATATAGAGCCGGGGCCATTTTCGATGCCAGGTAAGTATGATCCTAGTGGTGAGGGTGGTTCGGGACAGCAGGGTGGTCAGGGATCAGGTCAGTATGGTTATGTGGATCTGACGCCTGATATTCCGATATTTGAGTAGAGTGAAGAAAAGAGTGAGGAGGAGGAGAGTGAAAAGGATGAAGACTAGTGTGGGTATCGGGAAAGCAACTGGAGCTTAATGGAGCATCTTTTACTTTATTTTCTTTTTTATGTTGTTTTTATCCTTATTTGGTCTGTACTTATATTTTGAATATTTTCTAACTGATTGGTAGGGTCAGGTTGGTTGGTTGGTTGTGTTGGTTGACAGTTTCAGACACTATTATTTATGTTATTTTATCTGTTTTTGTATATTTGTGTTGATTTGATAGATATGGTGTTTTGTTGTCGCTTCCATACACATGTGAGAGTTAGGAATTGTTTGTTGAGCGTGTTCGGATTGGAGGGCATATGTGGAATTGATTGGCACATTGAAACTCTCGCATATCAGCTAAGTCGTTTCACTTGTATATTTTGTATATTTTATTTTGATATTTATTTTTAGTTAGTATTGAGTCGTGTTTTCATCCTTACATTAGGGACAATGCAAATCTTAAGTGTGGGGATGAGACATTTGAGTTGTAGTTGTTAGTTTAGTTTAGTTAGTTCAAGTCATAAAGATTGAAAAAATACAAAAAAAAATTAAAAAAATCCAAAAATCCAAAAAAATTGAAAAATTGAAATGTCCTTTGTCAAGAAGTTTGCAAAATAAAAACGGAAAATGATAGAAAAGTCGGGTTGTGTTCGGGTTTCAAATAATAATAATATGAGTAAATTGAACTTATGTCTAACTTGGGATGTGTGAGTAGGCCTGATTCGGTTTCTAGGTTCCTTTGATATTAATATACCTTAGTTGATTTACTAGTGGGTGCTCATCTAGGAAAAGTGGGAAGCCAAAACCGCCAAAAATAGTGTAAAGAATGCCGTTATAAGCTAAAATTGTTAAAAATTTTTATCATAGAAAAAATTGTGTAACATTGAATATTGAGCTAGATTGAAATAAGAGACGAGGCCTATGGAATCTCCCTTGGGGATGGCAACTCTAATCGAGAATCCCTCTAGGTTAAGTTAAGAAAATTGCAAAAACACCAATGCTCACGTTGTCACTCTCGGGATGGTAACTCTGGTTGAGACTGCCTCTGGGTTAGGTATGCAAAGTCTAATGCTGAAAAGAAAAGAAAAAATAGTGAAAAAAATTGATGTTAAATTCTCTTGATTTTAGTATAAAATGGTTAGGAAATAGGTCAAATGATTCGTTCCTTTTGTTCCATGTGCTTGAGGTAGGATTAGGTAAAATGCGGCTTCTAGTGTGAGATCCTAGGTAGATTGAACGAACTTAAACTTAAATTGCATGATAAGGGCTTGGAACCGGGTTTGGGTTTAAGAGGACACGTATATTCGCAATCGCGGTTAACACGAGTTTTTAATGTTAATTAATAATCTTAGTTTTTGAACCCGAGAATTTTCCGACTACCATTCCGTTTGCATAATTGTTTTTCAGGGACGAAAAAAGAGTAAGTGTGGGGATATTTGATGTATTGTAAAATACATTGAATTATCGTGTATAGTTTGTACATCTTTCGTATTCATTTGTTTCATTTTCAAGGTCGATTATTTTCTTTGGATCGGATGTTTGTTTACAGGTCCCGGTTGCTGAAAGTGAAGAAAATGGCCAACATCAGCTGGAAAAGAGCTAACAACGGGAATCGGGTCGAATCGTAGCTGAAGGGAACGCAAAACAAAGATTTCTTGAAAATTGACCCTGTCACGCTACGCGGAAGGCCAAAGAAGAAGAGTGTCGCGTAACGTCTAGCATTAAAATAATAGTTCATGGAAATTAACACGCCGCGCTACGCGACGCTTTGAGGAAATACCCGCCACGTAACGCGATGGGGGTATTATTCACGCTAGAGTTTGTATGGTTGCTAGATTCTTGCTGGAAACGTATATAAACATCATTATCATGCACAAGAAAGCCTAGTGACGAACCAGCAGCAACTTGGGTGGAAATTAGACATCTTCTGAAGCATTTTTGAGAGCTTGAAGCAACCGGTTGAAGTTCGAAAGCTTAGGAATTCATCCGGGTCTTCATCATACCACTCGGGTGTCTTTATTCTTCGTTTCTTACTTTGATTTTGTTTCTTGTTATTAAAGATACATCTTTTGTGATTTGTTCGATGACTATGATTGGCTAGATCTTTTATACTACCTAGATTGGATGAACGGTTTTGTAAAGTTTTGATTTTTATTATGGATTATTAGTTATTTATGGATTATTTGCGAAAGTAGTCGACTTGGTTATGTTTTGATGTATATGCATGCTTAAAAGTGTTTGAATATTGTTTATTGCTTCGTGTGAGTCTTGGTGAATGTCTTTCACGGAATAGGTTCATGCTAGATTATAATTAATTTTGTGATCTTTGAGGTTAATTGGCCAATACACCTTAGAAGCGGTACCGGTAATTAAATAAGTTTAAGTGTTCTACTAATCTCATTAGCTGTGAGGTGCGAGGTTATTGTTAGGTCTAAGTCATTAAATTGCTAGGTAGGAGCTTCATGAGGAGTCTGAACTAGTTTACCTTTTGACCATTGTCTAACATGTCTAATCAAGAACCCGAGTCTATCCTAGGTTTATAGCCTGTGAGGGAGTAAGTTGAATTAGGATACTTTCGTAAATCAGTTAGATAGCCTGTGAGGGAGTCTAACCAACCGGTATAATTAACAGCCTTTGGAATGCCATAAGTGTCTTCCTGAGAAGGGTTGGGGGTCTTGTTTGGTATTTTGACAGGTTTAGTACGAGAAGATCCCGGTTCCATAATAACTAATTTTCTAATCAAATCATTGCTGATGCAAACCTGGATTCTAGTTTAGGTAGTTGTTTACACCATCTGAGTAAAACTCGAGTTTAGTTCGTGCTTAGTTAATTTAGTTAATTAGTATTTAATTTAATTGAAATTTTAGGATTTTTAGTAACCCCCCCCCCCTCGAACATAAAATGGTTAGTATCGTGTCAGTTTAGGTCTAGATAGAGTCATTAGCGTAATAATCGAGTCTCGTGGATTCGATATCCAGACTTACTTAGCTTTACTAGAGTCGATCTGTTCACTTGTCGTTTAGTAGTTTAGTTGAGTTTTAAAGAGTCTAGAATATTATTTTGAGTTTAGATTAGGTTAATTTTAGTTCTTTTTAATAAACTACTTTTAGCACATCAGCCATATTTTGGTCAACTTCTTTCGAGACTACAAAGGGAGTTGTGTTGTTTGAAGTGGGTCCAGATGTATATAGGAGTTGGTGTAGTGTGAACATAATTCACTGATTGAAAGGGAGCAGTAGACGTGTAACCAAAGTGAGTATGAGCACTTGAGTATGTGGGAGTGCTTGAGGGAAACATTTAAAATGACCCAACACCATGTTGTGAAACCAGAGCTGTGTTAGATACAACAGAAGCATTGTTGTAACTCGATGTATGATTGTATAGTCTCTGCTTGTCATCCATCTCATTAGACTTGAGCAAAGAAATCACTTATGCAAGACTTATACGTGTCAGATCTTTGGTTCTCTTGATGGGCCTGACATTTGTATCCCAGTGTCTTGGAAGGGCATTTAGTAGTTTCTTGTTGACCACTGAGTTTTGAAGCATCATATCATGTGTTCTCATTTCGCTGATAAGAGCAATGAACCTCTGAATCTGATTCTCAAGCGTTTCACCAGGAAAATGATTGAACATGTTGAACTTCTGAGTCAACATTTCCCTCTTGCTCTCCTTCATTTCTTCATTTCCTTCACACATGGCCAAAAGAGCATCACACAATTCTTTGGCAAATTTTGACTCACGAACCCCAATATCAATTTATGGAACTAATGCTGAATGCAACATAGCCAAAGCCTGACATCAATCTCTATCTTTTCATAGTCTTCATCATCGTAAGCAGATACAGGCTTGACAGGAGTTGCTCCCTTTTCTTCATCTACTACATAGGTGATAACAGCTGGTCCTCTGCAAATTGATCTCCAAGCCTTGGGATCCTTCATTTTCATGTATAGGATAAAACGAAGTTTCCATTCAGAGAACAATGAATCCCCAGATGCAGCCTGGGAATCTTGTTGGTAGTTCCAATGACATTGTCCAAGTCTTGTTCTTGGTAACTTTCTCACTTAATGACATTTGGTTAGTGAATTCCATCACTGAAAAAACAAAATATTAGTAACAATTGAATATTAATTAAATTTAATAGTTTTATATTTTTTCAGTTGTTATTGTGGGTCACACAGTTCAATAGTCAAACGGTTTTAATCAGGTCACACAGTCCAGAAGTCAAAACAGTCCAACTCAAGTCGCACAGTCCAAACAATACAGTTCAACTCAAGTCGCACAGTCCAAATAATCCAACAATCCGCACACTATCTCTTAGGTCGCACACTGGTTTATTGGACCGCACATCACTTAGAGATTAGGTCGCACACTCATAAGTTTAGGGAACACACTCATAAGTTTACCAAGTAATACTGATATAGTTCACAACTGCACACTTCCTTGTGAGATCGCACACTCTTCTACTAGACCGCACACTTCGTTAATTTGGGTCGCACACTCAATTTCAGCCCAGTTAACATATACACCAGTCTGTCGCACACCCCAATTCGTACACCAAAGTTTAAGGATGTATATAAACAAAAATCATGACAAATATGGAAACATATTGTTAACCAAATTTGAGAGATCTTTTCCACCATAAAGTCCAAAAAACCTACAAACACCAATTAACTCTACCAAAACAGATCCAATCATGAAATATTTCAAACAATTTTTCAATCTTCAAAATATTCTTCGAGAATGATTTTGATTTTATATCAAAAAATTGACTAAACATCTAAATAACATGTTCAAAACTAAAACACATATGATTAGGATTTAAAACAAAAACCAAAACAGAGAATCAACCTATTCGAATTGATGAATCTGCAAATATTCTTCAACCTTGTTCTTCTTGTAATAACCAAATAAAACTGAGCCTTTTGAAAGACTTCTTAGACTCTGATACCAATTGTAAGTCCAAGACCTTCAACCGGATATCACAAACACAATTAAAGTGCGGAAAAACTAGAAAGTGTAGAACAAGAAGTCGATTGTATTGATAATGATTTGCGCACAAGTTCTAGGACTTGTCTGGTACAAGACTCGATAATGGCACTAATAATCAACAACCTCATAAAACGTAGGTGCACCCTGTTTATAACTTATAGGGTGCGACCTAATTACATAACAGGGCCAAGCCCAATCGAACACCCACATTACACTACTAACCAACCCCTAACTAGCCCAAACCAAACAAATACAAGACAAACGTAAACCTATTAGACCATACCCTTACAGGTTTTTGCTGTTTTGGCAAGGCAACCATGATGGCAACGTGAAGTCATTTATGCCTTTACATGGCAACCACTATGTAGCCATTCTAAGCCTTAACTATCAACATTATTGAAGATTTTGTGGTGAAACTCTTATTTTGTCTTCACCCGCTTGGAAGACAAATGCCAAGTTCAGATTTATAAACTTAAGAATTTTATTGCTTTGAAAGAGTTAAATGCTCAAATTGTGAATGACTGGATGAAATTGACTTATGTTCTTATTTGTGTATATTATTGAAGCTTTATGCGTCGTATGAAATTGCAGCAGTAATTTGGTAAAGACTTGTAGTTTTCTTTCTGTTTAAAAAAAATAGCAACATCAATGGTATTGCTGAGAACAAGTGCCTTAATTTTCATATTATAGGTGGTACACATTAAGTTTATGTATTAAACTACTATACAACAATTTACAATAATATCTGAAAGTTTCTCGTTCAATAATTATTTGATTTAGTGATTATTTGTGTAATACAACGTTTTACAAACTAGGAACTGTAGGTGCAACGAGCTGGATTGATAGCCCTAGTTTGGGAGAAATTTGAAATGGTATGAATAGTTTATTTAATCAATAGATAAAATGACATGGATACTTACCCGGTGTATAAGATTGTCCAAGTCTTTCAAGTTGGACTTGTGACCGTTGTTTTCTTCTTAGGAAAGATACCATCAACACTAACAAAGTTTTCAATCTCTTTTATATAATATTGTGATTTTGTATGATACATGTAAGTTAAGAAATTATAGTCTTGTAAAGAATCTTGTTGGTAAAGATCTTCTTGGCCTTTGTTGATCTTGAGTTTTGTATTTGACGAAACTATAAAAGATTTTGAGAAAAAAAACAGGGTCGTGAAAGGTAGATGGCATGATCAACCGTGTTATCTTGCTTCATATGTTTGTCTGTTGATGAACGTAGCGATTGTGGTTTTCATACATATACTTTTATACTATACTATATTATAATACATTTCATATGGGCATTTTAAAATTTTAGGAGTATAATTATAGTTGCTTATAGTACAACACACATTCCATACGGTAACTACTTTTTAAAGGAAATTTGTTTTTAAAACAATACTTACACATTTGACCCCTCAATGCTTACAATTTTGCCCTTTACTTTTACCCATGTATTCCTCAATTTATACTTCTTTGTCTTCCTCTTATATTTTTAATACTTTATGTTTAAAAAATGAACATACTATTACGCCAGACTCATTTTTATCGACGAATTTGTTCAATATTGAGATGTGGAGTATAATATATAAATCATTCATGCATTAATGTACAAATCTTTTTTGCATAAAAGTACTAGACTTATAATAATCAGAAAACCATAAGGGTGTTTATGAAAATTATGCTTTAATTTTTAATTTAGAGGTTTGTTTTTGGAAGGTTAAAAAACCATTCCCTCCCATTCCATTAACTGTATTTTAAGTGCTTCTATTCTATTAACCGTACCCTCTCCTGAATTGTAACAATACGCGTGATATAATTCCAACTCACTCTCCTATTTAAGGGTGCGCAAAAAACCGAATTAACCGACCCATAACTAAATTAACCGATAAAATCAAATCGGAAAAAACCGAATTATATAAAAAACCAGTGGGTCGGTTAATTGTTTTTCTAAAAACTGAAAGTAGCGGGTCAGTTATGGTTATCAATGTTTCCATACTCACCATAACCAAACTGAAACGACATGCAGTAAAATCTTTGTATGATTTAGCACTTTTCACAAAAAAAATAATATTTAATGTTTTTGGTTAAACGTTTTTAATATAATATTTATAGGTCATTGCATATCGTTTTGGTTGAATGTTTATTTGAATTTATGAAATATATCATATAACTTTATTTGAATATTCGGTAATAATTGATATTAATATTATAGACTAATATGGAAATATGTAATAACAATTCCATTGTTAAATAAATTGAGCTATTTTTAGTAGGCCTAAATTCATGGTTAACGATCCATAACTGACCCGCTAATTTCTTTAAAACCGATTAATTAAAACCATCACAACCGATCAGTTATGGTTATGATTTTCCATTAACCGACATCACAGTTATGATTATAGTTTTTAGCTAAAATCAATCAATGAAGCTTAAAAATAGCACACCCCTACTCCTATTTATCACATATATTCATGAAAATGAAGCTTAAAAATAGGAATTACATATCATGTTAATATTAATAATTATATTAAATTCCAACTTCTTTGGTGTGAGGCTGTGCTATTGTAGCTAAATCTTCAATTAATGTATTTGTTCTGGCTTTTCTTCATAATGACACGTTCCTTCTCACTTTACACCTCACTATACAAAGGTTTGAATATATATTACATCTGACCCTACATTTCTTATCAATAGCTTCTTTCATAAGCTAGAGAGAGAGAGAGAGTTGAGGGAAAAGAAAAATGGCCTCCTGCAATGGACGGTGGAACCGCGAATGGCTGCCGATCACGGCGGCGACGGCCGGGCTTTCAGCGGTGCATCCCCTAAATCCACTTAATCGAAGATGGCGGCTCTAGACGCAGGTCAGAGGCGTTAGGATTTTGTCAAGAAGTCAAGAAGGTGCAGAGGCAAAGACAATGATGATGATGATGGTGTCCGGATCGGAAAAGCCAAATATGTATCAAGGGTTCGAACCAAACGGATTCACCAACATAGGGTTACGGCCACTTGATGGGCTCCGGCAACGGTGGCACTCGGCAATAAGCCAGTAATAGTCTTGAGGAACTCAAGGGTGCGATTATTGGATTCAATCATTGTTACAGTTTGAACGTGAATTTGTGTTGCTTGAAATATTTGTTTGTTTTCATTCTATTTTTGGGGTTTTGAGCTATGTTTAAGAACACATATATTCCAAGTATTAGTATATATTACCTGTGTCTTTTCTTAATTTGATTGCGAGATAAACTGGAATTATTTATCCAGCTTAAAGTGATTTAGTTATTGGGCCTATAAATTGGTTTTTGTGTTTAAAGTTTAGCTTTTTTTTTCTGGAATACATTTTGTTTCACGGTTTTGCTGAGAGTGATCTGTTTCACAGTTTTGCTGAGTGGAGACTTGAGTCAAATGGGTCAAGTCTAAAGTTGGCTAGGTTAAAGACTTGAGATGGTATCGATGCATAGAACTTCAATGCATAACTAATTATAGCGTAACCTATATTGTAACTTTGTAATCATCCAAAATAAATATTAACCACCAACCTTACAAGTAATAAGGCATGCGATCAGTTTTATGAGTAGCTTAAAGTTTGTTTAAAACGATTCTCGCTTTAT
The DNA here is from genome assembly GCA_947069175.1 of Scalesia atractyloides. Lineage (NCBI taxonomy): Eukaryota > Viridiplantae > Streptophyta > Magnoliopsida > Asterales > Asteraceae > Scalesia > Scalesia atractyloides. The sequence continues at coordinate 36,398,516 of CAMTDV010000008.1, read as the reverse complement.
ATTTTCTCGATGAAATTCAAAGTGACTATGTCAACTCCTTAACGTTCATTATGTTTACCGTTGTCACGTGTTTAGGCGATGTTTAGCCGACACGCCTAGGCGGCCCACTTTTATTCTACTTAATGTTCATCGTGTCTTCCGTCACTACGTGGTTAGCCGCACCCGCACTTCATTGCGACTTAGCCGACATGTCGCACTGCGCTTCGCCCGCAGCGAAGCGCGGGGTACAATTACTAGTTAAAATTGGTTAAACATATATTATATTATGTATTAGAAAAGCTACCACAATAACAATCTTAATGTTTAGTTTATATTGTAAATAATGTTGTCATAAAACAATTCAACCCACTTTCTCATATTAGGGGAAGTTAATTCTGACAGTTAAATTAAATGAACGTGACTCCTAAATTTTAGTGAGCTTTTTGTTTCTTGAGTCCTATCTATTTGTAGAATATTTGCTAGATTAATCTTCTTTGTGCATCTTTGATAGTATCACCTATCCATCTATATGTATTTCTTATTGTTTTCTAATTTATATGTTGCATCCGTCATTAAAGGATGATAACACTATGGAGATGATAGAGTTTTAACAAGCATTTCAAGAATTGATCTTATTATATAAGGTACACACTTGTCGATTTCATAGTTATATACTTGAATTTCTGTTCAAATTTCGATAAGCAGGTGAAAACACAAAAGGTGAATCACTGTTTCAAAAACTATGACTAGTCGTTAGAATAAGAACGAACACTGATACATATTTTCAACAATTTTCATCCGTACACAAAAAATTGAAAAATTCTTTAAAACGAAATCATACCATATCATAGTGAACTTTCTCACCGGATGCCTTCGTTTTCTCTCACTTCACCAAAGAAATAGACAAACAGAAACTATGACACAACAATTTAAGTGAAATTATTATTTAATTGACATGTGTAAGGCTAATGGTAGTGCTACGATTTAAGTAAACCTTCAAGTCGGGCGATTAGACTTCCTCACTGGTAATGAAAACATTCCTAGGTGTTATATTCCCGCTGCAACACGCGCGCATCCTACTAGTATTAGTGTATAGGTACATCTTTTGATAAATTAATCAAAACAGATAAAAAGATGTTTGTCTTTTTTATAAAAATATCATAGATGGACTAAAACAATGGGGTAAAAAAAGAAGTAAGAGGCGGGATAGTGTTTAACACACTATTATTTTGTTTACAGATCACCTCCCAATATAAATTTATCATAGATATTTTATCGTATAAAAGATGGTTAGATTTGGTCTTGTTCAAAGTCATCAGAACCCGTAGCCCAATAGGGCCCTTGTATTTATACTCGACAAACAAATATGTTCAATAAAATGCAACTTAATTTAGAGACCTAACTCAAAGTTCTTTTATATTTTGATTTTGTTAACAATTGAACGAATAATTAGAAGGCATGCCCATACGACACATGGGAGTAGTGTAGGAATTGAGATTTAGCGTCTTCTTTTCTCATATAAAAATAGAATGTTTTCTTTTTTGTTTGAAAATCAGTAAACTATAACAGGTTAATATATATCTTTTGAAAAAAATTTAAAACTACATAACTTCCAAAAATTTTATAACATATTGAAGAAACGTAACTTTTAAAACTTTTATAACATATTGAAGGATGTTCAGTTCTAATCCACATTTGAACCAGATAACTAGTCTTGATGGACAGTTAATCCTTAATTACTTCTAGATCAACGACTCTATACGATTTGAGAGCTAATATGCAAAACAATAACATCGTGAAGCTAATTACAAGAAGAAGAGGTGGGAGGTTAATCTCGTAACCACCATCGGACGTGAGAATAAGTATGGTTTTAAGAAGAATAAACCAGGTGTGCGTTAAGAGTGAGAGTGAGAGGAATCGGATCCTTAACCTGTGGTATAAGGTTGGTATTTATAGTCGCAGAGTGTGAAGAAGGAAATGGGTTGATGGGCCAGACGTCGCCAACAAGAAGTATTCGCTTTGTCCTCTCTAACATGACATTTAGTGTTTGCAAAGGTGGAGGGACATTGGTACACTGTGGTTGGTACACGTGGCCTGCTGCGTGTACTTGTTGTCGAGTCTGTCATCAGCTGTGAGTGTAGATCATGAAGCAATGCATGGAGCAGGCTAATTGGCTGCCCATCACTGTCCAGTTATACTATTTGTCTCCTGCACGATTGATCATCATGGAAGTTGCATAGGTAGAACCTGGCGCACGCTGATTGGCTATAGGCTCTTACCACTTGTACTGGTTATACTTTTATAAGTTACCATAGCTGTGCATATGGTTATGACACCGCACATGCAACTTAGAAAGCCTAAGTGTTTGTTGTGATCAAGTGTGGGTATTGTCCTATGCGTGCCTTGTTTGCGCGACATTTGGAACCATACCCCTTCACATATGAAACATTTGTTGGGTTTGTAGGCCTTGTGGGCCCTACATGTGCTTAACTTAGGGAGCAAGTTTGCTAAAACCTAATTATTTGCTATAAGGTCATGCGTAATGGGCATTATAGGGACGTGAAAGGATTTGATAATGCCCTCAACACCTCCCCTTTGGGCATTATAGAAGCATCAAAAAGGAGGGACATTTCAAGAATAATGCCTAAAAGAAGAAAAATAATGAAAAGAAATGAATGAAAGGACATTAACTATTACACATTTTTAAATGAGCATTAGGATTGTGATGTGGCGAAAAATGTCCCTTAGTGAGCGTTAACCATTACCCATGGTCTAAGTAAATTCGATTTACTTTAAATTTGATCAACACTTCAATAAAGAATATCCTAGTTATCTCCTGTGAATATAGGTCAGTTTAAACCGAACCATGTAAATCTTTATGTTTGGTTATATGTTTTCTCGTTTCGTATTCATGTTTGTGTGTGCTCGCTTCTAACAACATTGTTCCTAAAAAGATCGATAAAAACCGATTGAATGATGCAAGTTTATTTTTTTACATATGAAATAAAGTAGCCTGCGATAATTATTATAAATATAACAAAATATAGTAACTTATGTTATATGAGTTTGTTTACAAATATAACAAAATATAGTAACTTATGTTACATGAGTTTGTTTACATACACATGTTATGTTATATATATATATGATTTCAAACTGTTGATGAACAGTATCTACAGTTAAATTGTTTAACAAATGGAAAAGTAAACTGTAAAAGTTAGATTAACTTTAAGCTCCATGAATCGTAAAATACTAAATGCAATATTCTGATGGTAATGATATGTGATTGGCCGTGCCTCTCCTCACTTGTATTTCCTTTCTTTTCTTTTTAGTTTGTTTTGTTTCTAGAGTTTTTTGGTTGAGTTTTTAGTATTTCACTTATACATATGATTTCAAAATGTTGATGAACAGTATCTGCAGTTAAATTGTTTAACAAATAGAAAAGTAAACTGTAAAAGTATGATTAACTTTAAGCTCCATGAACCGTAAAATACTAAATGCAATATTCTGATGATAATGATATGTGATTGGCCGTGCCTGTCCTCACTTGTATTTCCTTTCTTTTCTTTTTAGTTTGTTTTATTTCTAGAGTTTTTTGGTTGAGTTTTTAGTATTTTAACAAAAGGACAAGATTATTTGGACTTCAAATACATCGATATATAATCATGATATGTTTTCTAAAACCATAATCATTAGAATTGATTTTTTTGTTACATCAATTGTTCTTGAATTTTTATTAATTGTAAAAAATTTTGATGTGTCACGCTTTTCGTACTTTTACAATACGTTTTTTTCTTTTTGTTTTTTATTTACGTTTCATTATTAATAGTTAGCTGTTGCAATGAACTGAACATGTGTAGATATTGTTTTCGTCATATACATATACTCTTTTTCTTACTGTAGCACACGACAATACCGTAACAAAGAACCAATATCGACCGAACTTTTGTCGTGTCCCTGCCGCAACGTGCGGGGTGGAAACCTGCTAGTTACCTCTTAAATCTTAGCGTTCATTTGGAGTTCTGTCACACCCGGGATTTCCAACCAAAATCCATACAATTGTGGGCCCGGGTGGGGAGTATCGTGACGTCAGTTGATAATCATCATAGTCAATTAAACACGGCACAGCGGAAGTCTTGGAGTAAAATTACTATTACAAACCGATTGCTCGAAAATACAAAATAATATACAGGCTCGTAATAGAAGATCCACATGCGGATCATAAATTGTACATGGAAATAATATAAAATAGACTTTGAGCATATTTAGGATTTGCAAGATCCTCTATCACTACCGAGCACTTCCAGCCTATTTTCGTATTGTACCTACAGTTTAGTCTTTTGAAAATACGTCAGCTTTCGCTGATAAATACACCCAACTGACTCATTTTGAAAACGTTTCAAAAATGTTTTAAGTGCGTATCAGCACAAAATCTTTTTATAACTTGGGAAAGTTGACCGTCTAACCTTGTTAACAGATTTACATGTTTGTCCATACATACAGGGCCCGGTACGGAGACCGAGACATGATTAACGTACACGCCACTTTGGACTCACGAAGGAGTCATTTCCTCCAAACCTTGTGGGAATGCATAATTGAGCGTCTGTCGGGTGTATGCCTACACCCGCGCTAAGGTCGTGGCCATTTCTATTGTAATAAGCCGAGGATATCCAGGACACGGTAGTTAACCCCCGATGTTTAAGTTATCAAACAAAACTGATTAAAACAGAATATGCGGATTTACTAGCCGCACCGGACATTTGTTTGATCCCATTTCCGACTAAGCGGTAATAATTTACCGTAACCCAAGCCCGTAGAGGGGAAATAAATCGAGAGTATTTACCTGAGCTAGTCTTTTTTAATTTTAATAACTCATCCGTACACAAAAGTACCAAGTGCAGATAGCATTTACCGGAAAGTCTCTAATCTGGATTATGGCATAAACTAACCAATTAAATACTAACGGTCTTATTTAAGTCATAGACTTAGACCGACTAGCGTGCTTGATCAAAACGTATAACGCTAGATTAAACGATGATTGGATAGAATGTGGTTTAATCCCAACAAGTACCATGACTTGTATAATATGGGTAAACTATTAAGATTCTGGATTTTGAGATTAAAATGATAAGGTTAAACCCGTTTCGGTTGAATTCCGTAAACTAGTTACGTATAATCAACCGTATGCTTATAAGCGATAATGGGTAACCGGATAAGTCATGGACAAGTTCTATATGCTGTTGTATTTTAAATAAGTTAAAATATCAGTAGGATATCAACTCATATGCTCGTTAAGGTTTTAAAACGAAACTATGCCTCATAAGGGCATTTCAGTAATTTTATACCGTATAAAAGGAACTTGAATATAATTTAATGTTATAGTTATAAGTATTCTGAAAAAATACTTTATTTATGATATAATATCAGTAGGATACCAATTATTTTTGTAACTTATCTTTTATGACCAAACTATGCACCGAATGGGCATTTTGGTCATTTTACACATAGTTTATAAATTATTTGGGATTATGAGTTTATAACGTGTACCTATTGTAAATATGTTTAAAATAAGTTTTAAAATCAGTAGGTAACAAGTCTTGGTCGATTACTATGGTTTAAAACCATACTATGCGCTGAAACGACGCTTATGTCGTAAAATGACGTCTTTATGCGATGTTTACGAAAACTGATGTTAAACTCAGATTAAAATGTTAAAAATATGTTATTTAATATAACATATCAGTAGGTAAATGATTTACCTTGAAAATATTTGATTAAAACCATTTTATAAGCCACAAGGGCTAAAATCGTCATTTATCGACATAGTTTAAGGACCTGTTTGAAAACTCAGTTTATAACTTGGTTTAACATCCCAAATAGTCCTGCTTATAATATTACATCAGTAGAAAACTCATTTTCAGTTTCATTACCATTTAAAACCTTGTTTTATGCAAAAAAGACATTTAAGTCAAAGATGGCATAATTATGGAACTTGCGCATAAACTTGGATTGTGATTATGATCATGTAATATAACCTCAGAGGGTTATGCTACATTATATTATGATCATAATGCAACTTTAGATCAGTAGGTAACTAATCTAAATCGGGCCAGAATCGAAAGTCAAAGTAGAAGTCAAACTTCGCGACTTTCGGTTGTAAAACGACCCTAGAACTGAAATTGACGAGCCGAACATGTTCTTACATGTTTTAATAATTATTACCAACTTGTTTAAGTGTCAAAATAGGTTTCATAATGTCACACCCCGACCCGCAGCGGAAAAGGTGATCGGGGCATGATTGGGTTATCATCAAAGCTCATGACATTTATTAAGCGTTTCATATTCATTAATACAAATTAAATGGAATTTTACAATAAATGTTACAACATGATCTAACTAACAATCTAAACTTCTTTGTTCTCTTCTAAGGCATATCCTATGTTTTCCTTGCTTCAACCTGTACCCCTGTATCATGTGTAAAAGGGTTTTTGGATCAACATAATGTTGGCGAGTGAATCCTATGGAAAACATTTGAACGAATTTATTTAAATTGATTATGAAATATGTGCACAACCAAACATGAGTAAAAATAGATGTAAACTTAATCAACAATCATAAGATATTAAGTGAATCACACATGAACAATAATGGAACATTTAGAGGCACGCGATGCTCAACTCGTCTCTCACGAGGAACTGAGGGGCCTAATGAATGAATTGCATAACCATGATAATATGAATGACACAACTACAAACAATACAAACTCAATGATATACACATAAACAATAATGAATTTGATTTGTGGCACGCGTTGTTCAACTCGTCTTCCACGAGGAACTGATGGGTTTAATGTATGAGTTTCATATAATATGACAAAAGGAAATAAGTAAATCACAACAATAAAAACAATCTAAGTTTAAGTCATGATGTGGTATGGCACAAGTTTAAATAAATAAATTAATTATTTTCATAACACATGACACACCCCAAAACGTGTAATTTAAAAGGGGGAGTTGTAAGATTCACTCACAGTGGGTGCGTTCGGTTGATGACGTTGAATGCACGCGATGTGGTTTTAACCACGAGTGAGATTAACCTAGATAAATCGCATTATGGTTTTGTGAGTAAACGGGTTTTATTAATCTATTTTAGTAGAATTGTTGGGTGTATTTTTGTGAGTTTGAGGCTATTTTCTAACCTTAAAAATGTTATTTTTAAGTATTTTTAATTGATTTTTAATTAAAATAATTAAATAAAAATAATAAAAAAATATTTGATTTTTGCTACAGTTGACTTTGACCGTTGACTTTGACTGACCGTTGACCGGTTCGAAGGCATATTGATGTGCGCTGAGTGAGGCTCGAACCCGAGACCTCCCGTACGCGTGCACGCAGCTCTACCAACTGAGCTACGTGTCTAACCCGTTATATATCTGATTTTAATTATATATATATATTAATTAGTTTAAACCGAAATTCATTTTATTTTAAAAACAGTTTAAATCCCGAAAACCGGTGCGCTCCACAGGTCTCGAACCCGGGACCTGTGGCTTAAACTAACACACAGTCCACCGCTGGACTGTGTGTTTAACATGTTATATATTCCAACTTTTATTATACTTAAATACAAATTATCTGTTTTCATTTCTGACTTATTTAAAAAGAATAGATAATTGTCCGAGTCGGTGCAGAAGACCGGACTCGAACTCGTGACCTGTGATATAAACAAACACACAGTCCACCGCTGGACTGTGTGTCTAACTTGGTTATTATTCCGGTTATTAATATACTTAACATATACCAGTGGCGACTCCGGTTCAGTTTAAAAAAAAAAATGATTTTTATTAAGGCAGCGTGTGTGAAACCGGATTCGAACTCGAGACGTTAGCGTTTTATGTGCACACAGTCCACCGCTGGACTGTGTGTCTAACCCGATTAATTTCTTGATTTATATTATACTTATACGTTATAGCGGTCATCGTCTTCCTCGTCAAGTTGTAACCAGAATTCGGAAATCGACTGGTTCAAAGTTTTTATCGGTTTATTAGTGTGCTTCAGTTCATTACGGTGAGATAAATGTGAAAAGAAAAAGAAATTGGGCGGAGAGGTATACCGACTGGACCCTCTGTTTTCCGGCAGAAACTTCGGTGACAGCAATCAACTCCGGCGTCAGGTGTCTTGCAGCAGCAAGTCTCCGGAAAGCTTGGAAAAAGTATGGGTATCTCTGATATAAGCTTCAGAGGCTCAGTGAGGCTCGGAAATGAGGAAACCGGTTTTCCGGCGACGAACAGATTAATTCCGGCGAGTGGAATTACGCCGAGAAAAAAGTGTGGTTTTGAGCGAAAAGGTTTGCGGTGGATTGTGGGTGAATTTATAGTGCAAATCGTCAAAGCACTTGGTCTGATTTCCGACTGTATTCATCGGTTATAAAAACTCCGGCGGTTATGGTTTGGTCGCGGACTTCAAACATCGGTTATAAACGATGTAATAATAATAATTTACGTTATAACTGAAAATGGTGTTAAAAACTCGCGATATTTCCGGGATTCCGACGACTGAACTATTGGGCGCCGGTTTTGAATTCGTAACGTTATTATATCAATTAAATGATTCTATTATTTCACAAGAAGCATCCGTGGCGCAGTGGTTTGTGTGTGAGGTGATAAGTCTTGTTCCGGACCGCTCACTGACCCGGGTTCGAAACCCGGCAGAGGTATTATATTTTTATTTTGCGATTTTTGACAGTTTTTCAAAAACTAATTATATATTCTTGTATAATAATTGATTATGTATCGTTTAAAATTATTTTGGGCATTTAATTCGCAACGAAATTTTTGACTGACTGTTCGGTTGATAAACGGAGCGGGTTTGGTAAATCCGTTTTTGACGGATGTTACAGTATCCCCTGCTTTTTAGAAATTTCGTCCCAAAATTTAATAATGATATATTTTGACTAAAAGGATGATGATGTTTTGTTTGACAGTTGTATGTTTAGAAAAATAAGGGTTTAAGTTTTTGTTCGAGGCGGTAACGTTCCTTGTAAGGGTTAAGTACCCTATTCAGGAATCGCTTTTTGTTGCCTACTGTATAAGTATTGATAAGCAGAAATAATTTGCTAAAAATGATATCATGCATAAGAGTTTAGATACGTTTGGGAAAGTATGGTTATATCCTAAGGCAAAACTTCTAACACTACAACCTATATGGAACATAAATAAAAACACAACAGGTGATATTTGAACATGAGTAAACACAACAGCTAATATTCGAACATGAATAAACACATCAGCAAATATTTGAACATGAATAAAATCAGCAAATATTTGAACATGAATAAACACAACAGCAAATATTTGAATCCACATTCTGATAGCATATATGTTTAAATGGTGAAAGTTCCTCTCTCGTTTGTTATGATGGAGAGGTTAGTTTATGTAGAAATGGAATACAATCCAATCTCTTTAAATAACATGTTGATATAAATGTAACACAAATTCCAACCAAGGCAATACTAAATCCTACATGGAACTTCTCATAACCGTCCGATAATGCCTCTGATCCTTTGACAAGAATACTTATATATAGGAAGTACCAGCGGCATATCCACCATATTCTTGCCAAATTTTCATTGGTTTTATCCACAAGTTATGATTGGTTACCAAGAAACTAATAATCCTACATAGAACTTCTCATAACCGTCCGATAATGCCTCTGATCCTTTGACAAGAATACTTATATATAGGAAGTACCAGCGGCGTATCCACCATATTCTTGTCAAATTTTCATTGGTTTTATCAGTGAATTATGATTAGTCCTATAACTCTACAACCAATACAACAAACATAAAATACTGAAATGAAATATATCTGTGCGATCAAGGCTCAATCGAACGGAGCCGATCGTATTGCATGTACTGAAAATGAAATGGATGTGCGCTCAAGGCTCAATCAAACAGAGCCGAACGTATTGAATGTACTGAAATTGAAATTGTGTGCTCAAGGCTCAATCAAACGGAGCCGAGCGTATTGCATGTACTGAAAATGAATAACTTAACCACACAAACAGCCTATGCATGGAACCTCTCATAACCGCCTGATAATGCCTCCGATCATTTGACAAGAATACTTATAAATAGGAAGTACCAGCGGCGTATCCACCATATCCTTGTCAAATTTTCATTGACTTTATCCGCAAGTTATGGTTAGTTCGATGCGACTCTACTACAAACACCACAACCACAAGATACTGATAATGAAATTGTCTGTGCGCTCAAGGCTCAATCAAACGGAACCGAACGTATTGAATGAAATTGTATGTGCGCTCAAGGCTCAATCAAACGGAGCCGAACGTATTGAATGTACTGAAATTGAACAACTTAATCTAAACAACCATCACACAATCAGCCTATGCATGGAACCTCTCATAACCGCCTGATAATGCCTCCGATCATTTGACAAGAATACTTATATATAGGAAGTACCAGCGGTGTATCCACCATATCCTTGTCAAATTTTCATTGACTTTATCCGCAAGTTATGGTTAGTTCGATGCGACTCTACTACAAACACCACAACCACAAGATACTGATAATGAAATTGTCTGTGCGTTCAAGGCTCAATCAAACGGAGCCGAACGTATTGCATGAACTGGAAATGTAAATTGAACTGTGCGCTCAAGGCTCAATCAAACGGAGCCGAACGTATTGCATGTATTGAAATGTAAAATGAAATAACCGATCAAGGCTCAAACAAACGGAGCCGATCGTGCGGGCACGCCCTGATCAACCGCATAATAAAATGGGGATCAAACTCAACCTCGATGGATGGGGAGCTGCGGCCTCGGCAAAAGCATATACTGAAAACAATATATAATATATTAATATACCATAATTACTCTAACAGTCTACACATGTGATAAAGAAAAACATAAAACTAAACGATAGGAGTTGAATCTGGATCTTCGGCGAAGAGGACTAGTTGAGTATCTTCACTTGGGCCGTCATTATCTTCAACCGGATTGGCATTGATGTTGAAGACTCTTCCTCTTGCTGGTGGCATAGTGGTTGGGTTTTCTTGGTTTACTTGGTTAACTGGGTTTGATTGGGCTTGAGTGTTGATAACGTTAACCAATTGAGGGCATGTGTTTCTAAAGTGGGTAGGGTCGCCACAATTGAAACAAGCTCGAGCATATGGGAAAATGGGGTATTGGGGTTGGTGATAAGTTTGGGCCATGTTTTGAGTAAGGGAAAAGGTTTGGTTTTGAAAGGTGCGACAAACATTGCTCAAATGACCATAGCGTCCACAAGTTGCACATAGACGACAAGGTAAGGTAAGGGGATGATGATAAAAACAGTTGTTGCATTGAGGGTGAGGTCCAAGATATGGTTTCTTATTTGGGTAAGCTGAGTCGGGTGCCACTTGGGTGATTGGGATAGCTCGGATGGGTATAGCGTGTAAAACTGGTTGATTTCGTTGGGTGGCAGCGAAAAGTCGCCCGACTCTTCTTCTCTTAGAATTGGGTTGAGAAGGGGATTCGGTTTGAGTGGAGTCGGAAGTTTCAGTCGGTTCTTTATCCTTCTTCTTCTCCTCCTTGAAGTCTTCGTTTTGGATTCGGTTCACGGTAAGCTCTGTTGCTAGCTCCATTGCTGCTTCCAAAGTTGCAGGCTTGGTACTTATTACAGGATCTTGAATCTTTGACGGAAGACCACGAATGTAGTGCTCGATCAAACGGTAGAGGGGAGTGAACATGTTGGGAACCATTTGATGTAACTCGAGGAATCTTTTGTTGTAGGTGATGTGGTCTCCTTCCACTTGCTTCAATGAGTAAAATTCATCCTCTAACTTCTTGATTTCGCTCCTTGGGCAAAATCGTCTGGTCATGATTTCCTTCAATTCGTTCCAAGTTAAGGACATAGCATCTTCCACACCTCGTTTTGCCTTCTCTGTGTTCCACCAAGTAAGTGCTATCCCATATAGTCGACCGGTAGCATAACGCACTTTGCGATCATCAGGGCAATCGCAATTTAGAAAAGTGTTCTCCATTTCTTCAGACCAATGGTGAAGAGCAGTGACGCCTTCAGTCCCTTTGTATTTCGGAGGGTCGCATGATTTGAAGTGCTTGTAGGTGCATTTAGTGATATTTGGGGGAGAGTTGATAATGTTTTGGTTTGCTTGATGGACAGGATTTGCGGTGAGTGCTTGCTGAACTTGGATTACAATATTGGGTATTACGGCTGCCATTTGTTGAGCGATTAAGGCAGCCATGCGTTCGCGGGCTTTTCTTGCTCTCGTCTTCCTACGGGCGAGGTTAGAAGACATCTACAAGGAATACATGACAAGAGTATGAGTTGGATGCTTTTGAGATCATGGGTCGCATTCAAGAACGAACATTCATAAAATAATTATAGATAAATAAATTACTACATCCATGGGATGTCTTGGGTTTTGCTCGCTGTTAGGCCCTACATGCCGCCATACTTTACCTGTGTAATCATGTGGGCCCCCATGAATACCGGTTTTTCATATGGTTCGCACGGGTTTGCCAGGTTGCGTACACAAAAACCCCGAGAAAATCGAGAAATATGTATACAACGTGTGATATTCGGAATGTGTCCAGGTGTAGACACGGTGACAACTCAAAGTAGGGTTAGTTCGAACGACGTTTGGTGTGGCATGCTTTGGCCTAATAGGTCATTCGTACTCTCATCGTTGGTCCCCAGGTAGGCAAACTGGTCCATTATATTGGATTTATACGAATGCCAGCCTAGACAGGACGTTCCGACTACCGGTACTTGTACCCTTCCAGTTACTACATGCCCGTCGCAGAACTTACTTTGATGAGATTTGAAAATTGCACAAAATCTTTGGATAATGAGAGTATGAAAATAAATTGAATACATGAACATCGTATATGTATAATGGATATGTATATATGTATAATGAATATGTATATAAGCATGTATGTTTGACTGAAATGTAAACGGATATGAAACAAATAAATATCACAAGTTTGTATGTAACCACCTAATCAATTAAAATTTAGGCAGACTATAGTATATGCTCTAAGGGTCTAATAACCTATCCTATATCCCTATAGTCATGGCTCTGATACCAATCTGTCACACCCCGACCCGCAGCGGAAAAGGTGATCGGGGCATGATTGGGTTATCATCAAAGCTCATGACATTTATTAAGCGTTTCATATTCATTAATACAAATTAAATGGAATTTTACAATAAATGTTACAACATGATCTAACTAACAATCTAAACTTCTTTGTTCTCTTCTAAGGCATATCCTATGTTTTCCTTGCTTCAACCTGTACCCCTGTATCATGTGTAAAAGGGTTTTTGGATCAACATAATGTTGGCGAGTGAATCCTATGGAAAACATTTGAACGAATTTATTTAAATTGATTATGAAATATGTGCACAACCAAACATGAGTAAAAATAGATGTAAACTTAATCAACAATCATAAAATATTAAGTGAATCACACATGAACAATAATGGAACATTTAGAGGCACGCGATGCTCAACTCGTCTCTCACGAGGAACTGAGGGGCCTAATGAATGAATTGCATAACCATGATAATATGAATGACACAACTACAAACAATACAAACTCAATGATATACACATAAACAATAATGAATTTGATTTGTGGCAAGCGTTGTTCAACTCGTCTTCCACGAGGAACTGATGGGCTTAATGTATGAGTTTCATATAATATGACAAAAGGAAATAAGTAAATCACAACAATAAAAACAATCTAAGTTTAAGTCATGATGTGGTATGGCACAAGTTTAAATAAATAAATTAATTATTTTCATAACACATGACACACCCCAAAACGTGTAATTTAAAAGGGGGAGTTGTAAGATTCACTCACAGTGGGTGCGTTCGGTTGATGACGTTGAATGCACGCGATGTGGTTTTAACCACGAGTGAGATTAACCTAGATAAATCGCATTATGGTTTTGTGAGTAAACGGGTTTTATTAATCTATTTTAGTAGAATTGTTGGGTGTATTTTTGTGAGTTTGAGGCTATTTTCTAACCTTAAAAATGTTATTTTTAAGTATTTTTAATTGATTTTTAATTAAAATAATTAAATAAAAATAATAAAAAAATATTTGATTTTTGCTACAGTTGACTTTTACCGTTGACTTTGACTGACCGTTGACCGGTTCGAAGGCATATTGATGTGCGCTGAGTGAGGCTCGAACCCGAGACCTCCCGTACGCGTGCACGCAGCTCTACCAACTGAGCTACGTGTCTAACCCGTTATATATCTGATTTTAATTATATATATATATATTAATTAGTTTAAACCGAAATTCATTTTATTTTAAAAACAGTTTAAATCCCGAAAACCGGTGCGCTCCACAGGTCTCGAACCCGGGACCTGTGGCTTAAACTAACACACAGTCCACCGCTGGACTGTGTGTTTAACATGTTATATATTCCAACTTTTATTATACTTAAATACAAATTATCTGTTTTCATTTCTGACTTATTTAAAAAGAATAGATAATTGTCCGAGTCGGTGCAGAAGACCGGACTTGAACTCGTGACCTGTGATATAAACAAACACACAGTCCACCGCTGGACTGTGTGTCTAACTTGGTTATTATTCCGGTTATTAATATACTTAACATATACCAGTGGCGACTCCGGTTCAGTTTAACAAAAAAAAATGATTTTTATTAAGGCAGCGTGTGTGAAACCGGATTCGAACTCGAGACGTTAGCGTTTTATGTGCACACAGTCCACCGCTGGACTGTGTGTCTAACCCGATTAATTTCTTGATTTATATTATACTTATACGTTATAGCGGTCATCGTCTTCCTCGTCAAGTTGTAACCAGAATTCGGAAATCGACTGGTTCAAAGTTTTTATCGGTTTATTAGTGTGCTTCAGTTCATTACGGTGAGATAAATGTGAAAAGAAAAAGAAATTGGGCGGAGAGGTATACCGACTGGACCCTCTGTTTTCCGGCAGAAACTTCGGTGACAGCAATCAACTCCGGCGTCAGGTGTCTTGCAGCAGCAAGTCTCCGGAAAGCTTGGAAAAAGTATGGGTATCTCTGATATAAGCTTCAGAGGCTCAGTGAGGCTCGGAAATGAGGAAACCGGTTTTCCGGCGACGAACAGATTAATTCCGGCGAGTGGAATTACGCCGAGAAAAAAGTGTGGTTTTGAGCGAAAAGGTTTGCGGTGGATTGTGGGTGAATTTATAGTGCAAATCGTCAAAGCACTTGGTCTGATTTCCGACTGTATTCATCGGTTATAAAAACTCCGGCGGTTATGGTTTGGTCGCGGACTTCAAACATCGGTTATAAACGATGTAATAATAATAATTTACGTTATAACTGAAAATGGTGTTAAAAACTCGCGATATTTCCGGGATTCCGACGACTGAACTATTGGGCGCCGGTTTTGAATTCGTAACGTTATTATATCAATTAAATGATTCTATTATTTCACAAGAAGCATCCGTGGCGCAGTGGTTTGTGTGTGAGGTGATAAGTCTTGTTCCGGACCGCTCACTGACCCGGGTTCGAAACCCGGCAGAGGTATTATATTTTTATTTTGCGATTTTTGACAGTTTTTCAAAAACTAATTATATATTCTTGTATAATAATTGATTATGTATCGTTTAAAATTATTTTGGGCATTTAATTCGCAACGAAATTTTTGACTGACTGTTCGGTTGATAAACGGAGCGGGTTTGGTAAATCCGTTTTTGACGGATGTTACACATAACATATATAAGATCAATTTATGATTTTTCCGGAAAATGGCATGTTTGACTTTTTAATATCATAACTTTGACCCGTCAATTGGTCTAGCAAACGTGATCTTCAGGAGGTGCCCTTTATAGGGACTAACACCTACCTTTTAATGATCACTTAGCTATGTTCATTTCAAACAATGGCTGGACCATAATGGTCTTAACCAAAAGTCAAAGCGTTTTCCATAAAACGCTTGACTTTTGGCTATAAAAGCCTATAAACGAAAATGCACAAGGAAGGAACACTTACCAGTGATTCCTAGGGTTCAAAAGAACTATGTTGGATGCTCCTTTTAGGTAGGAACTTCCAGAGGAGGGAGAAGAGTGAATGAGTGAGAAAGGTGCAAGTTGGAATGTGAACTTAAGCACCTATTTATAGTTGAAGAACTCAAAGGAGGTGAAGTCAGGTGTTTAGGGGTGTAAGAGAGAGCTTACAAGTGTCCCAAATGTGGCATAGCTGATTACAAGTCCATAGTTTCGAATACATGGTTTTTTGGAGTTTTGTTTGGAGACCAAGCAAAACTTTCTGCAGCAGAGGGCTTCTCGCGCCCCGCGAGAGACCCAGGCCAGGTCTCTCGCAGCCCACGACCGCCCCTTGGTCAGTTTCAAAGTTTGACACTTTAACCCCTTAACTTATTAAAGCTTTTAAAAACCTTTTAAAACACCTTTTGCCACTTTAGCCCTCCGTAGCCAATACTTGGCATACCCGGGATTATGTCCGGATATTGTCGAGCTCTCGGCTCATTAAAAGGTCATTCAGAGATATAAATTAACATGTTGACACTTTTAATCACTCCATCATCCAACTTTTACATTTTTACAAAATTGAACCCTCTCGTCCAACAAATGGCACGTATGAGAGTTAGGACTTCGTAAAGGATCACTCAGAGGCTTATTATAAGCATGTTGACTCCGATGTCACTCAGAGGCTGGGCATGTTGACATATTAGTCACTCAGAGGCCAAATATCAAGCATGCTGACATATCAGTCACTCAGATACTGTTATTTATGCATGTTGACATCGGACCGTCACTCAGAGGCTCATATTGAGCATGTCGACGCCTTTAATCCTTATTGGTCTTTAATAGACTATATTTAAAATACAACACGTGTCACTATACCATTGGACACGATTTTACAGGGTGTTACAGGTTCACAAAAGTATATTTACATCACATACAATTAGCAATGTTGGGTGAATGATTAGCAATGTTAGTGAATGAATTTGGGTTAGAACATGAATTAAAACCAAAAAATATTTTTAAAATCTTTGAAAAAATATCATTAGGGGCACGGTAGACCTATGTTGGTACAACGTAAGATGGTATATAGATGAGTCAAAAGTGAACGTATATCTACTTTACAACTCTATTTAAACTTGTTTCAATAAAAGGGGTTCCAAGACTTAAGTGTGGTGCAGTTATAGTTGATCTTACGTTAGACCAACATAGACAAATATATCTATCGTGTTTGAATTTCTTAACTCTCAACATATCAACCCAAACTTTCCAACTACTAATCCATCAATTTGACAAGATTACCTCCCACGATCAAAGTGCATGATTCATAGAAAAAGACAATTCAATGAGAATTTAGTTGACCAGTACATTACATTTTATATTTAATAATAGTCATTTAACGTTCGTTATGTACATTGCTAATCAAATAATTGTTTCTTTTAGTATAAGATCCAAACAACACAAATATAAAATATATATCCCCCTTTTACTCATGACGAGTTAAGGTATATTAACTACGATAGTTTAAAGTCGTGTTGTAATCTTGAAAATGTATTCTAGAATGTGGATATGCAAATGAACATAACGCGAAGCTAAGAATGTTCAACTCTTTTTGCTTGCTAAAAGCCAAAAAGGTACAAGATATATCCATATTATAGCACGTGAATTGTTTCGGTAATACAATTATTACATATATAGTATTTTTACCACTTATCTGGGTGAAATAGACGTTTGTTTGTTGTCAATGTGAGACTAGCATACTTGATAGAGACATTGTTTTTTAAAGTCGCACTTCTGGGTTTAAACCTGGTTATAAATGATTAATTTAGTATTATTGGTATAATAAAGTATAAGTAAATGTTGCCATTAAAAAAATTTATGAAATTTTATTTTAGTGAAATGTTCTTTGTGTACATAATGTCTTGTGAGAAACTTACCAATTAGATGAAAGACATTTAATACCTTAGTTTTATTATTTTAATACATTTATTATTATATAACCATTTCTATAAATTATATTGTTTTTAAAAGTATGTAAACCATTTTTATAAATTATATTTTTTTAAAAAGTATGTAAAGCATTTCTATAAATTATATATTTTTAGAAGTATGTAGCACATTTTTAAACGGTACACTTCAATTTTAATTTTTTAAAGTCAATGAAGTTAAAAAAAACTGTACTCTTGTCTTATTTTCTCATTCTCATCTTTAACAATTATTACCTGTGCACTAGAGATGGGCATAAAAACCGGTTCCGAACCCGAACCGGTAGAACCGAACTGGAACCGGTTCCAGTTCCTACCCGACATTAAGTAGAACCGGTTCCGGGTTCAAAATACCCGTTGGTTCCAACCCGGTTCCACAATTTTACCATTTGAATCGGGTAGTAACCGGTTCCTACCCGTACCCGGTTCCTACCCGTACCCGGTTTCACTAGTACCCGGTTCCATCAGTACCCGGAAATGCAGTTCTAGAAGGAACCGGTTTATACCGTTAAAATGTTACCTTTGGAACCGGTTATAGCCGAAAAAGTGGAGACTAACGATAGAAAGAAACACAAAAATAACAAACACAATAGAAAGAAACATTACACAAACTTTATTAAAACACCAAACCAAACGGGTTACATCAAACATTTGAAGAACCGGTGCCGGAACCTTCTCCCGTCTCATTTTTCTTTGCCTTCGTCACTGGGCAATGCCGCTCAGTGTGTTTCTTAAGGGTTGAGTTGGCTGCGGCCTTCATAAATTTTCCGCAAGCTTTGCATCTAGCCATCTCGTGGCTGTCGGACATTAAACAAAGATCAAAATTCTTCCATATAGCTGGGTTTCTTTTCGTCTCTAAGACAGTAACAACTTGTTCGTTGCTTGCCATAGGTATTTTGCAAGATTTTTGAGAAGATGATTGAGTTTGTAAGTTGATGATGGTGAGTTTGTAAGTTGATGATGGTGAGTTTGTAAGTTGAAATGGTAAGTAGGGAGGGGTTTATATAAAAAAAACCGATTTCGACGAACAGGAACCGGTTCCCAACGGTAACTTTTTTTAATCAGGAACCGGTTCTACGGTAACATTTTTATCAGGAACCGGTTATAACGGTAACATTTTTATCAGGAACCGGTTCTGAACAGTAAAAGTCAGATTTTTCGACTGTTAGGAACCGGTTCTGAACAGTAAAAGTCAGGATTTACTGTTAGGAACCGGTTCTAAACAGTAAAAGTCAGATTTTCGACTGTCAGGAACCGGTTCCACACAGGAACCGGTTCCACACCATACCCGGTTCCATAATACCCGTACCCGGTTCTACATGGTTCCATATTCTTGGGTGTGAACCCGGGTAGGAACTGGACCCGGTTCCACACCATACCCGGTTCCAATGACATCCGAGCAGAACCGGTTCCGGGTTGAAACCGGTTCCGGGTAATAATAAAACCCGATTATGCCCATCTCTACTGTGCACGCATATTAGTTGTCAGAAAATCACAATCAAATCCTATCCGTTGATTCTCCGAACAAAAGGATCCACGAGTGGAGCCTCATTTTACAAACCCTATTACACCTCTACACATCCACAGTAATGACGGTGGTCATCCCACACTTAATCACCCCCTATATATTTACAGTAATTAAACACTTCCTTTAATATAATAATAATAATATTAAAGAGAGATATATCATATATGCATTTGAAGTTCCAGTCTTCTCTCTCCTCTTTCTTTCTCTCTCTAGGGTTTCAAAACCGCCGCTTTTCGCCCTGTTTTCGCTGATCGGAGTGTGTTTGATAACTTAATCATCAGGTAATTTTCGTTTTTAGGGTTTGTTATCGGTTAATTTCACTTTGATTGATCAATTTGTTAGGGTTTCGTATCCGTAAAAGTTGGATCTTCGATCTGATTATTTACTGGTCAAAATCGATTATTATTTCATCATATGATCTCTGCGTTTTGTGTAATCGATTATTGTTTTAGTTATCAACTGTTAGAAATTCTTTTGGTTGTAGTTTTATAGGTTTTAGGTTACTGTAGATCGGGATGTCTGTAGATTGAGGTTTTGTGTACAAATTTGTGCTTATCTGCTGGTTGATGATTTATATTTGGAGTTGAATTTGCTTTTTAATTCGTTGTGGTTGACCTGTTTGATGATGTAATGCTTTTTTTTTTATATAAGTAGTTGTCTGTTTGTTTGATAGGATGACGATGTTAGTTTGTTTTATGTTCAGATATAAGTTAAATTGGTTTTGATTATATGTGTCTGGTAGCCAATTACCGGATTCTGTTTATTAGGGGTTTATAAGAATCGTTGAAATTTGGTTAATTAATCCGGCCGGTTTGGTTTAGTTAAAAAACCGTACTTACCGGTTTGGCCGAAAAGGACCGTGAACATCCAAATTGTTTTTTAGAAACCTATTGAATTAGTAAATCTGTTATTGTTTTCGGGACATTTTTTTTGTTTGGTTTGTATATATTTTTTTTAAATCAGTAACGTTCATACGTGTCAATTTCACTGCTTTGTTGTTAGTGTGAATGTGGATTTTTTTTATATCAATGTGTACTTTGTGCTGTATGTTTTTAAATAATCTTACTCTGATTTTATGGTGATGCAGTTCCCTCAAAACAGTGTTTACCAAAACGTTATGGCATTGGAAGTTACCCAAATTTTGTTAAGTGCACAATCAGTTGATGGATCTGTTCGTAAGCATGCTGAAGAAAGTTTAAAGCAATTTCAGGAGCAAAATCTATCTGGGTTTCTATTGTCTCTATCTGGAGAACTTGCTAATGATGTGAAGCCTGTTGATAGTCGTAAACTCGCCGGTTTGATTCTAAAAAATGCATTGGATGCAAAAGAGCAGCATAGAAGATACGAGCTAATACAAAGATGGTTATCACTAGACGTTGGTGTTAAGTCACAAATTAAGTCATACTTGTTGCAGACACTAACGTCTACTGTTTACGAGGCAAGGTCCACTGCATCTCAGGTTATTGCTAAGGTTGCCGGCATAGAATTGCCACAAAAACAATGGCCTGAGCTCATTGGTTCACTTTTATCAAGTATTCACCAAGTTCCTTCTCATGTCAAGCAAGCTACTTTAGAAACACTTGGTTATTTGTGTGAAGAAGTTTCTCCAGATGCTGTAGAGCAAGATCATGTTAATAAAATACTCACAGCTGTAGTTCAAGGTATGAATGCAACTGAGGCAAGCAATGATGTGAGGCTTGCTGCAACAAGAGCTTTGTATAACGCTCTTGGTTTCGCTCAAGCAAATTTCACCAACGATATGGAGCGTGATTACATTATGAGAGTTGTTTGTGAAGCAACACTTTCGCAAGAAGTAAAAATCCGACAAGCTGCTTTTGAGTGTTTGGTTTCCATTTCATCAAGCTACTATGAGAAGTTAGGTCCGTACATGCAAGACATCTTCAACATTACTGCTAAAGCTGTAAAAGAAGATGAAGAACCAGTAGCTTTACAAGCCATTGAATTCTGGAGCTCAATATGCGACGAAGAAATAGATATATTGGAAGAATATGGTGGTGATTTCAATACCGCTGTTTCTGATATTCCTTGTTTTTACTTTATAAAACAAGCTCTTCCTGCACTTGTACCCATGCTTCTAGAAACTTTACTGAAGCAAGAAGAAGACCAAGACCAAGACGAGGGTGCGTGGAATCTAGCCATGGCTGGTGGCACATGTTTAGGTTTGGTGGCTCGAACTGTAGGTAATGATATCGTTCCACTTGTCATGCCGTTTATCGAAGAAAATATAACCAAACCTGATTGGAGGCAAAGAGAAGGTGCTACTTACGCATTTGGATCCATTCTTGAAGGCCCGTCTCCAAACCAGTTAGTTCCACTCGTAAACGTTGCGCTGAATTTCATGTTGACCGCTTTGACCAAAGATCCCAACAACCATGTTAAAGACACCACTGCTTGGACGCTTGGGAGAATATTCGAGTTTCTTCATGGCTCCACTACGGAGACCCCTATAATTACTGCAGCAAATTGCCAACAAATTATCACAGTTTTATTGCAAAGCATGAAGGATGCACCAAATGTGGCTGAGAAATCTTGTGGGGCCCTTTATTTTCTCGCGCAAGGTTTCGAGGATATGGGCCCGTCTCCTTTGACTCCATTTTTTCAAGAAATCCTTCAATCTCTTTTGACAGTTACTCACAGAGAAGATGCTGGAGAGTCTCGATTAAGAACTGCTGCTTATGAAACGTTAAACGAAGTTGTAAGGTGTTCTACTGATGAAACAGTTCCTATGGTGTTACAGTTGGCACCTATTATCATGATGGAACTCCACAAAACACTTAAAGAACAAAAACTTTCGTCTGATGAAAGAGAAAAGCAAAATGAGTTGCAAGGCTTACTGTGTGGGTGCTTGCAGGTGATCATTCAGAAGCTTGCAGCATCAGCAGATGCAACAAAATACGCTTTCATGCAATATGCAGATCAGATCATGAATCTTTTCCTTAGGGTTTTCGCATGTCGAAGTGCCACAGTTCATGAAGAAGCCATGCTTGCTATCGGAGCTCTCGCGTATGCAACCGGGCCCGATTTCGCAAAATACATGCCGGATTTCTACAAGTATCTCGAAATGGGTCTTCAAAATTTTGAAGAATATCAAGTGTGTGCGGTTACTGTAGGTGTGGTCGGTGATATCTGTAGGGCCCTGGATGAGAAGGTGTTGCCATGGTGTGACGGGATCATGACTCAGCTTCTTAAAGATTTATCAAGCAATCAATTGCATCGATCTGTCAAGCCTCCGATTTTTTCGTGTTTTGGTGATATCTCACTTGCAATTGGAGAGAATTTTGAAAAGTATTTGATGTATGCTATGCCTATGCTTCAAAGTGCAGCTGAACTGTCTTCACACACTTCTAGTGCTGATGATGAAATGATCGAGTACACCAATCTTTTGAGAAATGGTATTTTGGAGGCTTATTCGGGGATATTTCAGGGTTTCAAGAACTCTCCTAAAACCCAGTTGCTGATTCCGTATGCTCCACATATTCTCCAGTTTCTGGATCTTATTTACATGGAGAAAGACATGTGAGTTTGTTCTTCTTAGTTCTTTGTGTAATTGGTGCTTTTTATGGTGTTTGTTAGATGTGACTAGGGCTGCAAACGAACGTCCTTGTTTGTGTTCGTTTGTTAAGAAATGTATGTGTTCATGAATTGTTCATGAACATTTACCGAACGAGATTTTATGTTCGTGTTCGTTTGTTAAGGAAATGAACCTGTTCTTGTTCGTTTGTTAATTTTAGGAAACGAACGAAAACGAACGTTGATGAACACAAATGGAAACAAACGAACACAAACAAGCGTTCATGAACATAATATATAATACACCGACACTTATTAAATATTTTATTTGTCGGAATGTTGAAGTATCTAAATAAAATATAAAAACTAAAAACACTAATGAACTATTGATC
Source organism: Scalesia atractyloides (assembly GCA_947069175.1). Taxonomy (NCBI): domain Eukaryota; kingdom Viridiplantae; phylum Streptophyta; class Magnoliopsida; order Asterales; family Asteraceae; genus Scalesia; species Scalesia atractyloides. The sequence goes on along the minus strand of CAMTDV010000008.1, from coordinate 36,375,069 downwards.
ATAAACGAACATGTTACTGAACGTTCATGAACATAAATGAACAAAAACGGACTCTGTTCATGTTCGTTCATTTAGCTAAACGAACGAAATTTCTTGTTCGTGTTCGTTTCTTAATAAACGAACGAACGAATTTCCAGCTGAATGGTTCACGAACTGTTTGTTGAACGTTTGGTTCGTTTGCAGTCTTAGATGTGACATGATTTGCGGGTTTGATGGGTTAGATAGTGCCTAGTGGGGCAAAACACCTTCAATGATGAAACATGTTATTTTTACTACGAGTCTAAACAGGTTGGGCACTGTCGGGTTGTCTCTTAAAACACATTTTGTTTTGTCTAACAATTATTGTGCTATATATGTTTAAAGAGTAAACTACAGTTTTACCCTCTGGCGATTGGGGGCGCTCTCTTACCCCTATTTTTAAAATTTTTAAAGAGTAAACTACAGTTTTACCCTCTGGCGATTGGGGACGCGACCCCTTGTCTATTCCCAATTGCATCAATCTTGGACCCTGCACCTAAACTTTGTTAAAGTCAACCGTTACCCCTAAGGTCAAAGGGTAAAATGGTCATTTCGTCTCGTTTTTACTTAACCCTCTCATTTTTACACCTTACCTTTTCTTAACCCTCTCATTTTTTACATAGTGTTATCTTCAATCTTTTTCAACTCTTCACTCTCTCTAGATCTCCTTTGATTTTCTCAATTTGGACAGATTCCTAAAGAATTTAAAGGATATAAAACACATGTAGGATGATACATCAATTTTAAAAATGGCACAGACTAAACTTCTTGATAGAAGTGAACAACCAACAGAATACGTATGGTTTTTGGTTCTCTTAACCCAATCAATCTCTCCATTGCTGCTATCTAGAAGCAAAGACCTTAACTTATAAATCGCCATTTCAATCTCTCTCTTGTTGTTATCTATAGATTCAGATCTCAATTTTCGTTCTCCGTTTAGTGTTTATCATCACGATTATTATAGCTACAGTAACATTCATCGTTGGAATTTAGCTCCGCTTTACAGTAAATCCGATCTGTACGACGTTCCGTACATGCTAGATCCACATTTTTTGGCGAAACTTTAGGTTCCGATGACATTAACGTCCATCGTTCATGACTCAATGGCGAGAAACTTATCGTTCACGCAATGAATCGCAGCGGTTACGGTCACGTGTTCGGTGCTGCTAGTGGCGGTTGCGTTTGTTACCAGTGTGCAATCCGCTGGAGAAGAGGAGTGTGTTTTTGTGTGAAATTAAGGGTGTAAAATCTTACCATACCTCTGGATCGCTGAAGAACATCCATCAAAGTAATGAAAGACACATTCTTGAGGGTGATGATCCATTGTCTGTATGTTTGGCAGAGAATTGAACGAAGAAGACGGCTTAAATTGTCAATTTTAGAAATCGTAGGGTGTAAAAAGAAAGGGTATAAATGTCATTTCACATTCAAACTAACAGGAAGATGATGTCATTAGACAGCAGGGTCCAAAACTGATGCAATTGGGAATAGACAGGGGGTAAGGCCTCAAATATTTGAAAATAGAGGTAAGAGTGTCAGCTCCCTCAATCGCCAGGGGGTAAAACTGCAGTTTATTCGTGATTAAAATACAATATAGTCTACTTTTTGATAATATGTAGGACGTTCAACTTGTTTGATTCATGTCAACCCATTTGACTGACCCGAAAGCTATCTGTTGATTTTTGATTTGATTATCTGTTCATATTTCAGGGATGAAGTGGTGAGGAAAACTGCAATTGGTGTTCTTGGAGATTTAGCTGATACTCTTGGAAGTAATGCTGGGTCGTTAATTCAACAATCTCTTTCAAGCAAAGATTTTCTGAACGAGTGTTTGTCTTCAGATGATCATTTGATCAAGGAATCTGCGGAGTGGGCCAAACTGGCCATCAGTCGGGCCATTTCTGTTTAAGGCTCTGCCTGTTGGTACATACTCTTTTTTTTCCTTTTCATGTAGAAGTCCGTGCATGCATATGGTCGAGTCGGGGTCAGGGTTAAAGTCCAAAATTGCATTCAACGGTCGGGTCAGGTCAAGTCAAGCAGGTATGCACTTGCTTCATGGGAGCTTCGGGTGATCAACTTGTCACCCGGTGCGAAATCGTAATATCTCTGGAAATCAGGGCTGGAATCGAGTCTGATTCAACATGTTATCCTAGTGGTGGCATACAATGGCTTTGGTCATCGGGGTATAGGCACCAAGAACACATCATGGGTGGGTGGGGGGGGGGGGGGGGGGTGGTTAGCACACATTTAAGGCACACATTGCATTTTGCATCATACATTTTTTTTTCTTTTTCATTCATACCATCTTTTTAAAATCTTCTATTTTTAGGGTGTCGGTTTTGAGTCTTGCATTAGTCGTTCTCGTGTGTGTGTCACATACATTCGAGAAGTTGAAAAGAGTTTTTGCATTGTCCATTTTCATTAGTAGGTTTTCCGTTTCAAGTTATTGAAATACAATGGATTCATGAAAGAAAAGGTTGAAGCATATATGTTTTGAAAAGTGTAAATCCTATTTTGATTCCCAAATTGTAGTAAATTTGGCATTTTATAGAGAAAATGTCTGATGAAATGTGTGTGGGAATAGAGGATTTTTATTAAGGTTGGTTTTTGCTTGGTAGGAGATGGATTACTTTTGTAATTTTGGGCTATGGTATTTTTATTATTTTGCTATCAAGTGAAACATTACAACAACCTCATATGGATTTGTGTGAATGCCAAAGTTCATTTGTACTGGTTTCTTTCCAGTTTTATGTATCTTTTCCTATGATTCGTATTTTTGTTCTTCTTTGCGTCGACAAGAAATTGCTGCTAAGCAATTTCTTATGGGTTGCATAATACGTTCAATTTACGTGACTTTTACGTTCAATTTACTCGACTTTTGGTGCTTTGCTTAAAAAAGGAATTTTAAGAACTATAAAACGATAACGAGCGTCAACAATATCATGCTGCTTATAATGGCGCTTTTTTTTAAACAAGTCTTTGATTCTTTTCTTTGCCGCTTTTGTTGTAACAAGTCTTTGATTCTTTTCCTTACCCTAAGCATACGAAGTTTGTACACAGTCTAATATTCTAATGAAGGCTTTTCATTGTAGTCACAGGAAGCAAAAGGCTCAAAACGCCACACTTATCACCTTCACCGTTATCAAACAATTGTGCCAAAACCTATCATCCAAGATAGTTTGTTTCACAACCTTGGCTTTTGGCATTTTCAACATCCTCTTTCACAAAATCCGTCCAAGGGAGTTCATCCGCACAAATGCCTCTCTTATTTCTCCTCCACGTCCGTTGGCCGGCCTCCGTTTCTACATCAGCCAAAGACAGCTCCTCTACATAAACAATCAATACACATCTTTAGTTATTGCACAAACGCTATAATGATAAAACCTAACAAACATCTATGAGTTATTGCACAAACACAATAATGATAAAACCTAACAAGGATGAACTCGTTTGGGAGAGAGCAGAGAGATATTGATCTTAAAGAGATAGTAGAGATGACCCAAATTTATAATAGGTTTCAATTGTTAAATAAAAAAAAAGAAACTCAAAATAATATGCCATGTGTTGTGAAACTAACCTACTAGCAAAACAAAACAAGACAATAGAACAATAGGGAGGAAGAAATTGATATTACTAATTGGGTGTATCTTAGAAGAGGTACAAAAGACTAAATATAATAGAGGAAAACATGTGGAACAAGCCTAATCTATTTTAGGTGTTGATAACCAATTAATAATAAATATATTCATAACACTCCCCCTTGGTTATCAACATAATACGCTTAATGCTCTTCGTAAAAATCTTGTAGGAAAACCCGGTGGGACAAAACCATAGCTAAGGGAAAAAGAGTGCAGTGTGTAATGCGCATTATCTCCCCCTGATACTTCTGGATCAAGTATGTTGCCTCATTAAAAACCTTACTAAGAAAACTCAATGAACTTAGTTAAGGAAAAAAGAGTGCAACTTGAATAAAATCTCCCCCTTATTTTAATATGCATCCTTTGAATGACGTGTATACATCTTCCTCAAAAGTTGCTCAAATCTTTTGTGTATAATCTTCATATAAGTCTTCCGGAGCTAATTCTTGTAAATAAATATCATAAGATCCAGAACTTTTTTTTGTTACATTCCCTGCATTTACAAAACTAACCAAACTTGTTTTGATGGTTAGCAAAATATAAACCATATCTTTCATACCTTAAGGGTGTTGAATATATGTTGTACCAAAACATGATCTCTTCACTATACACGAGTTATATCTTGTCATTGAATTTAACGACATATGTTCGTGTATAACACCAAGGTATATTAAGACAATTCATATTTACTATATTACTTCTGGACCAAGGATCATTGCTTCTTTGATAGAGGTTAATAAGAGTCATTCTCTATAACAACTACTTGGACATCATTAAATATATTTACACCATAAGCTTTGTCCATATGAAAATGTCCACCATTTTCTAGATGTATTATGATTGATGGTTAATAATATAAATGTATGTTCTACATATTGGGCCATAAATTTGCAATACCATATTTCATTTGCAAATCCTGGCTTCAATATTTGAGCCATTTTTTTCCTCTTCGGGAGATTGAATGACATCATCAACATATATTGCAATACTTGTAAACCTCATATTGTTCTTTTAATGAAAACAAATGGATCAACTTCACTATATGTATTTCTCATTTTTGAGCTTATTAGTGAGTCGGTTATACCACATTCGATTTGACTATTTTAGTCCATACATATTTTGTCAACTTCATATAGTAGTTCTTGAGGTTTTGATATCAATGCTTTTGGCATTTATCAATCCATGAGAGAATTTTTTCCATCTTATCCAACTATGCATGTGCATTCACTCTTCATGAGTTTTGCTACATCAACTTACCCATATAATATATAGATATCTATATCATATGCAAAAATGTAACGAACACTTGCTTTTGATCTCCAAAATCGATATTGTACCATGCGTGTACACTATTTATTGAGATATCACAATCATCAGGTACAAGTTTCTATGTATGTTTCTTGGTGCACAAGTATTACATCGTAAAGATGTATTAATTAACCTTTTAAGCACCCAATTGCTTTAAAAACTCATCAAGAGTTCAATCGTATTAAAATATGAATCTATATACAACGATCATATTGTTCTCGAGAACTTAACTTACATGATTTTGATCATTCAAATCCTTTAAGGACCTTCATTTACACTTTTAGTATCAAGAGATACATAACATTAATAAGACGCATATCAATTCTGTAACACCCTATAAAATCGTGTCCAATAGTATAGTGACACGTGTTGTATTTTAAATAGTCTGTTAAAGACCAATAAGAACTAAGGGCGTCAACATGCTCAAACCGAGCCTCTGAGTGACGGTCCGATGTCAACATGCATTAATAACAGCCTCTGAGTGACTGATATGTCAACATGCTTAAATCATTAGTCTCTAAGTGACTAATATGTCAACATGCTTGAAATTTGGCCTCTGAGTGACTAATATGTCAACATGCCTAGCCTCTGAGTGACATCGGAATCAACATGCTTATCATAAGCCTCTGAGTGATCCTTTGTGAAGTCCTAAACTCTCATACGTGCCATTTGTTGGACGAGAGGGTTCAATTTTGTAAATATGTGAAAGTTGAATAATGGAAGGATTAAAAGTCTCAACATGTTAATTTATACCTCTGAGTGACCTTTTAACAAACCGAGAGCTCAACAATGTCCGGGCATAATCCCGGGTATGCCACGTATTGGCTACGGAGGGCTAATAGTACCAAAAAGGTATTTTAAAAGGTTTTTAGGAGCTTTATAAAGTTCAGGGGTCAAAAGTGTCAAATTTTGAAAGTTGCCAGGGGGCGGTCGTGGGCCGAGAGAGACTTGGTCTGTGTCTCTCGCGGGGCGCGTGAAGCCCTCTGCTGTAGAAAATTTGTTTAGTCTCCAAGCAAAACTCCAAAACCATTAATTCGAAACCATGGCTTCTCTAAACTGCTATGCCATGTTTTGGGACATTTGTAAGCTTCTTCTTACACCCCTAAACACCTAGCTTCATCTCCTTTGAGTTCTCCAACTATAAATAGGTGATTAAGTTCACCATTTGAACTTGCACCTTTTTAAATCATAACTCTTCTCCCTCCTCTGGAAGTTCCTAGCTGAAAGGAGCATCCAACCTAGTTCTCTTGCTTTATAGGAACCTCTTGTAAGTGTTCCTTGCTCTTGCATTTTCGTTTATAGGCTTTTATAGCCAAAAGTCAAGCGTTTTACGGAAAACGATTTGACTTTTGGTTAAGACCATTATGGTCCAGCCATTGTTTGTAACGAACATGGCTTAGTGATCGTAAAAATGTAGGTGTTAATCCCTATAAAGGGCACCTTCTGAAGATCACGTTTGCTAGACCAATTGACGGGTCAAAGTTAAGTTATTAAAAAGTCAAACAGGTCATTTTTCGAAAAAATCATAAAATGATCTTATATATGTTATGAAACCTGTTTTTATACTTAAACAAGTTGGTAATAATTATTAGAACATGTGAGAACATGTTAGGCTCATCAATTTCAGTTCTAGGGTCGGTTCGCAACCGAAAGTCGCAAAGTTTGACTTCTGCTTTGACTTTCGGTTCTGACCCGATTTAGATTAGTTACCTACTGATTTAAAGTTGCATTATGATCGTAATATAATGTAGCATAACCCTCTGAGGTTATATTACATGATCATAATCAGAATCCAAGTTTATGTGCAAGTTCCATAATTATGCCATCTTTGACCAAAATGTCCTTTTCGCATAAAACAAGGTTTTAAATAATAATGAACTTGAAAATGAGTTTCCTACTAATGTAATATCATAAGTAGGATTATTTGGGATGTTAAACCAAGTTAAAAACTGAGTTTTCTATCACGTCCTTAAACTATGTCGATAAATGATGGTTTTAGCCCCTGTGGCTTATAAAATGATTTTAATCAAATCTTTTCAAAGAAAATTAATTACCTACTGATATGTTATATTAAATAAAATATTTTAAACATTCTTATCTAACTCTAATATCAGTTTTCATTAAACATCGCATAAACGTCATTTTACGACATAAGCGTCGTTTCGACGCATAATATGGTTTTAAACCATATTAATGGACCAAGACTTGTTACCTACTGATTTTAAAACTTATTTTAAACATATTTATAGTAAGTACATGTTATAAACTCAGAATCCTAAATAATTTATAAACTTTGTGTAAAATAACCAAAATGTCCCTTCGGTGCATAGTTTGGTCATAAAAGATAAATTACGCATATAATTGATATCCTACTGATATTATATAATAAATAAAATATTTTTCTAGAATACTCATGATTATAAACTTAAAATAGGTTCAAGTTCCTTTTATACGGTATATAATTACCGAAATGCCCTTATGAGGCATAGTTTCGTTTTAAAACCATAACGGGCATATAAGTTGATATCCTACTGATATCTTAACTTATTAAAAATATAATGGCATGTAGAACTTGTCCATGACTTATCCGGTTACCCGATATCGCTAATATGCGCACGATTACATATTTGTAACTATTTTACGAAAATTAACCGAAACGGGTTTAACCTTGTCATTTAAGTTTCAAAATCCAGAATGTTTATAGTTTACCCATATTATACAAGTTAAGTACTTGTCGGGATTAAACTACATTCTATCCGATCATCGTTTAATCAAGCGTTATACGTAATGATCATGTACACTATTCGGTTTATAAGACCGTTAATATTTAATTGGCTAGCTTATGCCATAATCCAGACTAGAGCCTTCCCGGTAAATGCTATCTGCACTTGATACTTTTGTATACGGCTGAGTTATTTAAAAATAAAAGAAGAAGACTAGCTCAGGTAAATACTCTCGACTTATTTTCCCTATACGGGCTTGGGAAACGGTAAATTATTACCACTTGGTCCAAAATGAGGTAAATCGAATGCCCGCTTGTGGCTAGTAAACCCCATATTTCGTTTTAATCAGTTTTGTTTGATAACTTAAACATCGGTGGTTAAATTACCGTGTCCTGGATATCCTAGGCTCAATACATTAATTATTGGCCACGACCTTAGCACGGGGTGTAGGCATACACCCTTTGATGCTCATATGCAATATGCCCAAGACGTTGGGGATGACTCCTTCGTGAGTCCTGAGTGGTGTGTATTTAATCATGTCTCGGTTTCTGTCCCGGGCCCTGTATGTATTGACAAACATGTGAATCTGATACAAGGTTGAATTTCAACTTTCCCAAGTTAATAAAAGATTTGTGCCGTTTTGCATTTAAAACCATTTTAAAGTTTTCAAAATGAGTCAGTTGGGTGTATTTACCAGCGTAAGCTGACGTATCGTCCAAAGACTAAACCGTAGGTACAATACGAAATAGGCCGGAAGCTGCTCGGTAGTGAATAAGAGGATCTTGCAAATCCTTAGATCTGCCTAAAGTCTGTTTTATATTCTTTCTTGTACATTTTATGATTCGCCTGTGGATCTTGTATTACGAGCCTGTATATTTTTTATTTTGAACATTTGGTTTGTAATAGTAATTTTACTCCCAGACTTCCGCTGTGCTAATGTTTAATTGACAATGATGTTATCATCTTACGTCACGATACTCCCTGCCCGAGCCCACCGGTGTATGGATTTCGGGTTGGAAATCCGGGGTGTGACAAATTCTATCTCTTTATATTACCACTAATAAGATATTGGAAAGTCAATGCATCCACCATATAAGAATACGTCTCCTCATAATCAATCATAAGTCTTTGCAAAAAATTTTGCACCACCAATTTTGCCTTATGTCGCTCAATTTGATTTTCGCATAATTTGCATAAATATCCAATATATTTCACAACTTCAGTTGTATGGACTATTGGTCCGAAAACTTTCCATTTCATTAGAGAATCCAATTCTGTCATATTTGTCTCTTTTTGCTTTTGGCCAATCATTTCTTATAAGCAGATCTTAAATTTTGATCCTTATCATTTTATCATTTCAAGCGCTATTTTATATACAAAAGTATAACGACATCGATTTCAATTTGATTCCGTATATATTTAGACATGATACAAATTAACGAGACCTCTTTGATTTCAGGTACCTAAGGTTCTTTTGGAACCATCATGTCTTATGTCTCTTCAGGAGACCTTTTTAATATAACATCGACTTAACCATCTTAATTAGTTGCTCCAACTTTCGAGAATTTTATTATTGGAGTCGAATAGTCTACCACGATTCAGACGTGCAATAGACTCATTACAAACATGTGGTTGTTCTTTTGGGATACTTATCTTAATTGGAGCATTAGCAGTTGGCATATGTGACATAGTCACCGTTTAAAGGTCAGTGAATGCGTCTGGTAATAGACTCGGTAATCTTTGTAAATGAGTAATTCCTTTGAACTTTTTGTTCTCGAGAATTATATTATTGGAGTCGAATAGTCTACCACGATTCAGACGTGCAATAGACTCATTACAAACATGTGGTTGTTCTTTTGGGATACTTATCTTAATTGGAGCATTAACAGTTGGCATATGTGACATAGTCACCTTTTAAAGGTCAGTGAATGCGTCTGGTAATAGACTCGGTAATCTTTGTAAATGAGTAATTCCTTTGAACTTTTTGTTCACACTTTTAGATTTGAGGATCAATGATAATTTATACCAACTCATTTCTTTTCCATCTGTTTTTTTGTCTTCCCCCTGATGTTGGGAATATTAATCCATTGAGATAGATATCAATTAATTGAGCCGTAAATAAATATCTCGTGAAAGGCTCTATTCATTGAATTTTATAGAAAACAACTTTTTTATAAAACTTACTATCTGAATTTTATAGAAACCAAATTTTTTATAAAACTTACTATAGCAATATTTTATTATACTAATACATTGCATCAAAGCTTGTATAGTAATTGTGTAAAAGAATTGTTTGGCATGTGTTTTGTACAGTAATATAACTAATAGATCAACAGGCGATTATTATAAACATCAATAATTTAAACAATTCATTATTGATTGAAGTTATTTTGCTATTTACATATAGCATTCTTATTTTCTAAGCGTTGGCTTTGCACCAAAAATAATTATAAAACACTATATTACACTCCCATGTATTTATAAATAGAACTTTCACCCTCAATTTGGTTCGATAGACATGCTATTGCAAAATCATTAAATTTAAAGGCTATTCTAATTTCACAATAATCAATACTAAGGGAAAAAGTTGTTTTAAAGGCCATTAAACGGATAAACACAACAAAATCACAAGCAGATCGTATGTCAGAACTATCGCTTTACACAATACAAAACAAACGATATTAATCGAACATACGCTAAGAGCAAAGTACATTGACAAGGATTAAAATAATAACTTATTTTAGGATAGACTGGTTGAGGATCCTTTAGACAATAATAAATATAAATTCCTGAGTTATTCTAAAATATGAATTATCTTGAGTTATGATTTTATAAATATTGTCGAGGGTGGGTTCACGGTTGTGAAAAAAACTAAAAACACATTCACCTACCCTTCTAAATTTTTCAACCTCCACGGGTAAAAGCAATTTACCCCATTACATGCATTCAAGAACTTAATACTTTTATTGGTTTAACAAATTCATGGATATGTGGTCAGAGATGGGTTAAAAACCCAATTCATCGATTTCTTTCATATACGAATTATACTAACTACCAATCACATATTAACGAGGGATACTGACATTACCTCATGTCGAAGAGAACGACCAATATTCATGCTGCAATCTTCGGGGCAACAATTACCATCAAACCAAACACCTTAAGGTCTTATGGTGATTTGATCTTACTCTAAAAGCAATTCGTGCTGATAACGTGTTATGAAACTAACCTACTAGCAAAATAAAACAATACGAGAGAACAATAGGGAAGAAGAGATTGATACTACTGATTGAGGTATATTTTACGAGAGGTACAAAAGACTAAATATAATATAAAAAAAACTTGTACAACAAACCTAATGTATTTTAGTTGTTGATAACCACATTAATAATATATTCATAACACCACGTAATTTCTCAAGAAATCAATTAATTTGGTAGAAAAGTTATCTAACACACCTTCTATTACACACCACACACACTTACCCTAGTCACAATCACAAAGAAAACTAAATACCTTTGCTAAACATAATCCCTTTACATTTACACTTCACAAACACGAATAATCATCATACTTTGCACAAAACCAATCGTTTAATAATTTAATTACCAAATTTTTATTTTCTTTTCGATATGCATGTTTTAACGCTTATAAAAATTTCAGTTTGTAAACATATTCTATTTTCATAAAAATAACCCTTTGAAGAAGTAATATATACACACGTTGAGACAAATTATTATACGTTTTCTTAACTAATTTATTTATATGTTTTCTTAACCTTTAAATGTTTACCTAAACATGTGTAGGTGCATTTAATATAACCTACATATATGACTTGCACATATTTTAAATAGTTAAAATTCGTTTTTTCAATCTCAAATAAATTAATAAACATTGCTTAATTTCAAAATAGATTAATAGACATTGCATTTTAATCATTTTCTTATATTATAAAAAAATAAAAATTAAGAAAAGTATATTGAAGAAATACCAAGTTAATCGAAGCTTAACTTACAGGATAAGTCTCATTCAAAATGATTAATCTTCTTTCTTCCTCGCCTAACGATTACTCGATCCTGCAAAACAACACAACACAGTGAAGCTCGTTACAAGGAGGATTGGAGGGTTCTCCTTGTAACCACCCCACGACGTGAGAATAATAACTTTGTTTGAGGATAATAAGTGTGTGTATTAAGTGAGAGTATAAGAGAACGATCTTTAAACCCGGAAGTGAAGTCCTCTATTTATAGCCGAAGAGAGTAGCGAAGAAGATGGGCTGATGGGCCTTAGGCTCGATGTCGGGTCTGTCATCAGCGGTTAATGGAGATCATGGAGCAGTGAATGGTGCGTGGTGATTGGTGACACATCACTGTCCTTTTGTATTTCTTGTACCTGCACAATTGTTCATTATGAGGCTCTACTAGACACAGCCTGGCGTGCGCCTATTGGTCACCTGCCCGATCACTTGTATTGGTTGTACTATGTGTTACTGTCATGCACTCCGCTAGGGTTTGCGCCATAGAGGCTTGCGTGAATCTCTTGAAGGTGACTATGTATTAAGTTCTAATCTTAACACATTTGAAATTTGAAACAAATGAAACTTCTGAAGATGATGGTTGGTGACAAAGTATGGCTTAATGTGACCGCTGACACTATGACAGGCATGCCGTCGCAGCGTTAGTTGCGCCGTTTCGTCTTCTGTCAGGTGAGTAAGATTCACGTACGTGTGGCTACCGTTATTCCGCCTGACATGTCGCTGCGTGATTGGGTCTGCGCTGCCACTTGAGGGCACGGTTAGCCATCACATTTAATGCGATGGGTATAAATAGATGATGAAGGAGGGAAAGATCATCACTTTTCTTCAAATACACTCATATTTTCTTCTCAATCTTTAAAATGTTCTTCAAGATTTCGAAGATCTTTTCCGAAAACTTAATCCTTGTTGAAGATTTGCTGATTATTACCAGAAGATGTCGATGTCTAACCAACCTGAAGACATGATAAAGGTTGAGGATGTAGCCGGAGGTATGCCTCTGATTAAATGGGATGAGCCGGCGTTCGAGCAAATCTTCTACGTTCTACATTTTCTTGATATTTAGGGTGCAACATACCCATCCCCCGGGTAGACGGCGACCAATGCTCCGGCTGGGTACGTTAGCCTCTACTCCGACTTCTTCCAAGATGGCAACTTCCGTTTGCCACCAACTCATTTTTTTGGAGAGTTATTGACCTTCTATCGATTTCACATCTCCCAGTTGAGCCTGTTGGGCATGGTGAGAATACGACATTTTGAGTTTTGCTGCCGATCTCATAGGTTGGAACCGACGGTTGACCGCTTTAGGGTTTTCTACTAATTCATGCAACCTTGGCTTCTTATCTTTCTCCTTATGCGGTGGTACAAAGAAGATCCTGTTGGCGCCTCCGAAAAGTTATCATAAATGGAAGAGCAATTTCTTCTACATTCATGAGGAGGTGATTCCGATTTCCATGACGTTCCACTCGCCGGGGGAGATTGAATGCGATTGCTAACCGTGCGTGTGGGAAACAAAGAAGATGCTTCATGAGGGCCCTGGGTTCAAGGAGTTTTTACTTTATTTTACCTTCATCTTTATTTTCCTTTTTCACCTTTTAATCTCTAACTTCAATTTTAAACTTAATTTGTAGTTATTGTGATAAAAATTTAAAAGTTGAAATAATTAAGTTAGAGCAAAAAAAAAACCGAAAATTGAGCACTACCAACAGGAAAATCTGGCACTACCAGGCCTGCTAGTGTCAACCCATTTTGCAGAATCAATAATAGAACCCAACAACCCATTCTTCTTTATATCTTCATCTTCCTCACTTGAACTCATTCAAAGCACTCACGAATTCTCTGCATCTCCTTGCTTCCTCCAAGAAATCTTGCATTCCTTCCTCCCAACAAGCATTCCAGGTACGAATCCTTCCTTTTCTTTGTTAGTTTTTGGTAATTTTGGTTTTATGTTCTTCATAGTTGGTTCCTTTTAAGTTTTTAGGGTTTGGTCTAAATCACCCGATTCAAGCCCGTTTCTCGTGTTTTTTTTGTTGTGAACCGCACTTAACCGATTTACAAAACCCCTAAGTGAAATTGTGAAAAATCAGGGTTTTGGATGAGTTTTGAGGTCTGTTGCGATTCTGGTTCTGTATGTACGAGGGTGCCAAGGTTCGGCACGATCGTGCCATTCATAACTTTGTGTTGGATCTTCATAATCTGCCCAAGAATACATCGTGCATGAGGGTGCCAAGACCAGGCACAATCATGCTCTTCATAAGTTTTCCATATTTCAAAAAAAAAAAAAAGAAAAAACTTACCCAGAAACCGTCCGGCACGAGGGTGCCAAAGTGTGGCACAATCGTGCCTATTGAAGAACAAACCCAGAACTTCATAAATTCTAGAAAACTTCATAAAACCTGCTAAAAACCAAGCACACCTGACCGTACCATATGATGGCACGATCGTGCCAAACTATCCAGAATCAGTGTTCTTATCTTTTTTTTGTTTGGCTACTGATTTCTTGCTCATTCTTGTAGATGGATCATCCGTACCTACGGTTCAGCAACAATGCTAAGGAAGGGCATTGTATCGCAAAGGTGGAGAGGTTATGGGCGGGAAGACATTTGATTGAGCCCATGCAGACGTTACAAACGGTTGATCTTGACTTACTCGGTGAGTCCGAGCGGTTCAAGGATCTCATGACTCTGTCATGGACCCACCTCTTTGACATAGCTGAACCGTAGTACGTAGAGCTGGTTATCGAGTTCTTCGCATCTTTTTGATTTACTTTTCCATGCGCGGACATGTATGAAAAGCGGGTTTGTGTGAGCTACCGTCTAGGACGGAAATGGCACCATCAGTCCATCAGTCGATTCGGTCAGGTGGTCGGATTGTATGTCGATAATGAAATCGATTCGGAGCTCTTTCATGGCAGTCTGCAAGAATGGGAGCCAGATGCAAACAAAGCCGCATTTTGGGCAGAGATCACTATTCCGGGTTGGTAATCGGACCCGAGGATAGCTAAGGCAACATGGATTCTTGATCCAATACACCGCATCATTGAGGGCGCCATCTTCCATGTTGTTGGAGGTCGGGGTGATAGCACATGCAACATCTCCACCCCCGACCTGTTCCATCTCTACTGCATCATATCTGGATCAAACTGCAATGTGGTAGTCAGCGTCGCCGAATCAATTCAGAGGGGTATTGGTTCAACACCTACATCGAGGATTTTTGGGGGTGCATTCGCCACCAAACTCGCCAAATATTACCGGGTTCGGTTAGACCATCTAACCATGGATTGTGATTATGGGTTGCTCGACGTAGCGCAGCTGACTTGCATGCACATGATACGTAAGGTACACGGAGTCCCTAAGCTGGTTGATAGATTAGGTAGGATTTGGGATCCGCTTCCCGAAGCGGAGAGTGATAATGATGGTGGTGGTAATGGCGATGGTGGCGGTGATGATGTACATATGAAGGATATCCTGTTTCACGGGCATGGTACCGCCGCTGGGGGAGCGGGCCCTCACATGCAGCTTGGTGACTTGGGCCATCGTTTTGGGAGCCCAAACTAGGATCATGTATATGGTGGGTATGGTGATGGTGGTTTCGAGCATGGTGCCTATGGTCCGTATGAGCCATCAGCGGTTGATCTCTGGAGGCAGATGGATAGTTTAGCTTTGGATCGGCAGAGTGTGAGACGAGATGTGGATCTGATCCGTGCGGAGCAGCACAGGTAGGGGAACTTTATGGAATATATGTACCAGCAAAGCCGACGAAGCTTTGACTGGCTTTTTAGTTCGCAGCAGCATATCGCGAACTCGCTCGATACACCCTACACGCAACCGCCTCCATACTTCGCACAGAAATCCAGGTTGATCGTCGGGATGATGTCGGTCCTTCCGGATCTGGTGGCAGGTCATAGTCTCATTACCTATCTTGTATGTTTTCTTTTTGTGTTTGAGGGGTGTGCCATTTTCCATTGTCCGTACACCCCTCCGTCATGAAACTTTAATTTCTTTCGCTTAATTTTAGTGGTTAAAATTTTCTAGTGTGCAGCGTTGGCTAGTTGAGATGATGGTTTGATTGGATGGCCCGGTAGTTCATTGGGGATGCTCCTTCTTACTTTGTTTAGCTCCATTCTAGCCTTTGTGTTTCAGGGGAGTTTTCGTGTTCCCATTTCCTCCGCTTTTATTATATTTGCATTTCGCTTATATAATTGTTTTTGCTGTACATTGAGGGCGATGTACAATTCAAGTGTGGGGAGGTAGCTTAACGCTTGAGCTTGGTTATCCGTTTTCAAAAAAAAACCCAATCATTATAGTTTGAAAAAGCCTTGCCAATCGGCTTTGTTAGAGCAATTTTGGGAGTTGAAAAGCTAAACTTTTCGGTTAGCTCTCGGTTAGATATGAGTAAGTTGTATACTTGTATTTTCTTATGTTTCAAGTTAGTCGAACCGTCGGGTTATAACCATTTTAGCCACTTTTAAAAAACCACTTCCACACCCTTAACCCTAGCCAAGATACAACCCAAACAAGACCTCATGATTTATGTTATATTTTTGTGAAGTGTTTAGATTTGATCCTTCCACAAGCTTATGATATTGCATAGTCATTGTCTTGCATCGAGCATTTTAAACATACTCCATGAATTGTATGTGCACCCATATTTAGCCCCGTGTGTGTGAACATTGCGAGGATGTAAGATGAACTTGTAGGGATTTCAAAGATGAACCATTGCCCATAAGCGCATTTTGCTTACTTTTTGGTCTGTCCTTCATGTCGAGTAGCCCTTATTTGCTATAGCCAAGTTCTTTCTTTGTGCTTATAAAATGCTAGTTGAGATGATTGCCATTGAGAGAGTTTTTTTGTTTTAGTTTGCTTGAGGACAAGCAAAGTTCAAGTGTTGGGATGTTTGATGTATAAATATTTATACATCTTTAAAACGTCAAATATACCCCGTTTATACGAGAACTCGTTGTATTTTCATTGATTTTGGTACTCATTTGAGTTGTTTGTGAAAATACAGGTCCGGCCTTCGACCCGATGTTGAAACGGAGGCTTTTGGAGCAAAATGGAGAAAAAATGGAACTTTCCAGCAGACTGCCAGATACTTCACGATCGTGCCAACACATGGCACGACCGTGACAAGACTTCGACAACCGGCACTCTCATCAGCACTCTCAACTATCAGCGCAAACTAGGAAAATCCAAGACAGGCACGACCGTGCCAACCCCCAGCACGACCGTGCGTGACCCAATTTAGTCTCTGATCAGTTCATTCCCGAGATCGAAACAGTCATCGTCGGATACGTCATCGACACGCACGACCGTGCCATATGTTGTCATGGTTGTGCCACCTCGGGAAATTTGAGCGGGATCTTTCCGGAAATGGTAGCAAACATGATCGATAGATGAAAAAGCGCCTCTGACACTTTCCAAGCACAACCGTGCCAAAAGGTGGCATGGTCGTGCCAAATAACCAGTAGCATAAATACGAGTGTCAAGCTCATTTCGATGGGAGTTGGAGCATTTTTGTGAAGTTTTCTCTCAAGATTCTGGTTTTGGAAGCTTGTTGGAGACAAGAAGGAGCCATGAAGAAGATTGAATCACATGAAGATCCACTCATTTTACCATTTATTTTGTCTTTAAACATTGGTTAGCCTATTTGTTACTTATGAACAATTTGAGTTATTTTGCACTTGGTTTGGTAGTTATGAGCCTTATGGGCTAAATATTTGTGTTGCTTAAACTTTGTTGAAGCTAATGAGTATGTGATAACATGGAAATAGATGTGGTGAATTGCTTTTTTGTTAATCTTCATAGTGATGTTTAATCTTGTTCTTGGAGTTCATGTTCATGTTTAAAGTCCTTGTTCCTGAATGTTTGGTCATAAGTATTTACATGTTGTGTTGGAAAGCCCATGTAGAGATTATGATTATTGAATCTTGTTAACTTGTTAGTATGATTCATAACATGAAACTAGGTATGGTAATTGCTAACATGATTAGATTGGTGATTTGAATATGTGTATGGATTCTTGCATTTGGATTTTGAATGTTTATATGGATTCTATAGTTTGTGCTTATGTTGGTATGATGATTTAGGCCAAGATTGTTATCTAGCATGACCATGCTTGTGGTTCATATCAAGAACATGATGAAGATGTCATTTACTTAAAACCAAGTTAGGGTGATTAGTATGTTGTTCATGGTAGTTTTCCCAAACTTGTAGAGTTAGGAGTTTTGACAAATATATAACTCATCATTAAAGATTAAAATCAACTTAGCAAGTGAACTTAAATGAATAAATTTTCAGTGATTAGAATGTTATTTCATTTTAGTTTTCCTAAGATTTATAAAACTAGGAAGCCTTGATTGGAGACTTAGTTGAATTTAGAGCTTGCATCACCACTAATCTTTCTTAATTGTTGTCACATGTTTATTAGTGGATACTTAGTTTAGGCAACCTCTTTTAGATATTGTTCTTCCTTAGATTAGTTAGTAGTTTGTTATTTTTGAATGATAAATTAGAAACAAAAAAGAATCAACCAATCAATTGAAAAGGATTTAAAGTAGCAAAAGTTTAGTATTGAGACACCGCGTCTACGGATTGATATCCGGTTCTTACCGATCGACTATATTACCACCCGACGGGTACACTTGTCCTTTTGTGTTTGTGGTTTAGTTCTTGGGTGAAAACCATTTTAAAACTAAATTTGTGTGAAGAAAAAATAAATTATAGAAATATATGTAATGCAAGCACACCAAGTTTTTGGCGCCATTGCCGAGGACGCGGTCTTCTTGAGAACGGTTCGAGTTACTTATTTTGCCATTGTGAAAAGTATATAAATTTTTTCTTTGTCTTGTTGTTTTATTTCCCTTTGCATGATTAGCTGGAAAAAGAAAAAAATGATAATTATTTGCTAGTTGTTTTTGTTGTAATATATATATATATATATATATATTGCATTGCGTTCCTCCTTATTCCCTACAGGTCGTGCATGTCGTCAACCCCTGTTGCTGAAATCTTTGAACCGTCATCGGTGTCGGAGCGCAATCTTCATAGGAGACTGTGGGAGCGGTCCTGTGTGGTGGCCGCTACGATCGAGGTAGACGCATTGGGAGACGACACATTCCACGAAGTTCGCGTAGAAATGGCAGACGAAGAGGAGATGAGGGTCTTAAACGACATAGGATAACCTTCACTTGAGGGCTTACCTACAAGCATCAATGCACCGACGATTAATAATAATAATTTCAAGATCAAATCCGGTACCATATCGATGTTGCAGAATGTGGTGTAGTTTTATGGCAAGGATCACGAGGATCCTAGTGTCCATATTGTGGGTTTTCTGGAGGTTTGTGGACGGTCACGATTCGTGATGCATCATCGGATGCGAAACGCCTTCGGCTCTTTCCTTTTTCTTTACGTGATGGAGTCAAAGAGTGGCTTCTTTCACTTCCAGCTGGGTCTATCACTACATAGAATCAATTAGCTGAGAAGTTTCTTCAGAAATATTTCCCTCCAGAGAAAACTGTTTAGTTGAGAACCAAGATTCTCAACTTTTGTTAGGATGTTGATGAGCCCCTTTATGAGGCATGGGAGCGGTTCAAGGAGCTCATGAGAAAGGTCCCACATCACGGGTTACCTAGGTGGCAACAATGTCAGATCTTCTACCACGGTTTGGATAGTCAGGGGCAGATGATGGTCGATACGTATTCGGGCGGAGACATTGGCACGAGAAATGGCAACGAGGCATTTGAGATTTTAGAGAAATGCGCCTTGAAGAATCGGACACAACAGCCACTGAAGGGGAAGAGTTCTCGACAGGGAGTTCATCACGTGGACGACTTCACTGCCATGACAGCACGTATGGATGACTTATCTTTGAAATTTGATCGGGTGATGGAGATTCACTCGAGTGGTTCCTCGAGTGGGGGAGCATATCATCTAGGCGATTTTCCGATGGGAGAAGTATCACACGAGCACGTAGATTTTATGGGAAATCAATACCATCCTTAGCATAATCCCTACAGCCATACGTATAACCCGGGGTGGAAGAATCACCCAAATTTCAGTTGGAAACCTGGCACTTCTAGTCAGCATCCACCTGGATTTGCTCTATGTCCCATAGCTCCTGGAGCATATGGTGCACCTCGGCCTCAGCAGATATCTTTCACTAATGAACCTAGTGTGCAAGATATGTTTAGTCAACTCTTAGCGGGTCAAAACTCTCAAAAGGTCGAAAATGAGAAGCGTTTTAAAGAGTATGACGGTCGTTTCACAAGGCACGAGAGTGAGTTGAGAAGCCAAAAGGCTTCCATGCAGACCATTGACAACCAAGTTGGCCAGATTTCCAAGATGTTGTCTGAGAGACAACAAGGGGACCTTCCAAGCAATACGGAGCCTAATCCCAAGGCCACTGCAAAGCCATCACGTTGAGAAGCGGGAATATCGCTGAGCCCGTCACTTCGGCTGCTCCAGTAAAGCCTATTGATGATGAGATTGTTGAGAAGATCGAGACCGAGTCTTCAGGAGAGGTGCAACTGAGGCGAGTCGCAGCAAGTATAGCACGTCCCAAGGAGCCAGTGAGAGAGTATATCCCTCCCATTCCATATCCGGGGAGGCTGAAGAAGCAGAAAATGGAAGAACACTATGGTAAATTCCTTGAGTTTTTTAAGCAACTTCATATAAATTTACCATTTGTCGAGGCACTGGCTCAAATGCCTAAGTATGCCAAGTTTCTGAAAGATATTTTATCTAACAAAAAGAAACTTGAGGAGCTTTCGCATGTGACCTTGAATGAGGAGTGTTCAACAGTTCTTTGTAACAAACTACCTAAGAAAATGAATGATCCCGGGAGTTTCACTATCGCGTGCTTGATTGGTAGTTTGTCGGTCAGCAATGTATTAGCTGATCTTGGAGCTAGCATAAAACTCATGCCATATGCAGTTTTTGCTAAGCTACACTTGGGAGAGCCCAAGCCTACTCGTATAAGCATTCAGCTAGCCGAGCGTTCAGTGAAGTATCCTCGAGGCATAATTGAGAATATGCTAGTGAAAATCGACAAGTTTGTCTTTCTTGTCGATTTTGTCATTTTGGACATGAATGAGGACAAAACTGTTCCTCTTATCTTAGGTCGGCCATTCCTAGCCACTGCTCGAGCCTTGCTTGATGTATGCACCGGCAGACTTACTCTTAGGGTTGATAATGAGGAGGTGACCTTTGATATTGGGAAATCCATGCAGCATCCACAGAGTTAGGATGATACACTCTACTTTAACGAGACCATTGATACATATGTGAGTGGCCATCTTCGTGACACATTTGAGGAGGATGTTGTCGACACATAGCTGCTTGGAGGGGAGACTTTTGATTCACCTACTGTGGACTAATTAGTCGAGGAGATGACCTGTCTGATAGGTCACGCGTCTCCCCACGTCCCGAGCTTTTTGATATTGTGGATCGAGTTGCTGAGCCTAAAGCACGTCCTTCTGTTGAGGATCCACCTTCAGTTAAGCTTAAGGAGCTTCCGGATCACTTGGAGTATTCTTTCTTGGAGGGTGCAACTCATTTGCCCGTTATTATTTCATTGGATTGTCAGGAGAGGAGAAGGTTCGATTGCTTAAAGTCTTGAAGCAGTATAAAAAGGTGACCGCTTGGAAGATCATGGATAGAAAAGGGATCAATCCATCCTTTTGTACCCATAAGATCTTGATGGAGGAGGACTTTAAACCTGTGGTACAGCATCAGAGGTGCTTAAACCCGAACATACAGGACATTGTGAAGAAAGAAGTCATCAAACTACTCGATGCAGGTTTGATATATTTGGTCTCTGATTCACCTTGGGATTAGCCCTGTACAGGTAGTCCCGAAGAAAGGAGGGATGACAGTGGTGACTAATGAGAAAAACGAGTTAATTCCCACTCATACTGTCACCGAATGGAGAGTTTGCATTGACTATCGCAAACTCAATGATGCCACGAGGAAGGATCATTTCCCCTCCCTTTCATTGATCAGATGTTGGAGAGGCTGTCAGATAGGATGTTCTACTGTTTCCTTGATGGTTTTTCAGGCTACTTTTAGATTCCCATCTCTCATGAGGATCAGGAGAAGACGACATTCACATGTCCCTATGGCACATTTGCCTACCGGCGGATGCCCTTTGGACTGTGTAATGCCCTGGCCACATTTCAGAGGTGTATGGTGGCTATTTTTCATGACATGATTGAGGATTCTATGGAGGTTTTCATGGATGATTTTCTGTGTTTGGGAGTTCCTTCGATCATTGTCTCGAGAATCTGAAAAGGATGTTGGCTAGGTGTGAAAAAGCCAACCTTGTGATGAACTGGGGGAAATGCCACTTCATGGTGAAGGAAGGCATTGTGCTTGGGCACAAGATTTCACAGTTGGGGCTCGAGGTTGATCGAGCCAAAGTTGAGATTATTTCTAAGCTCCCGCCGCCCACATCCGTGAAATCTATTAGAAGTTTTCTTGGTCATGCAGGTTTTTACCGACGATTCATAGAAGATTTTTCCAAAATCTCCCGTCCCATGACCCAGCTCCTCGAGAAGGATGCCCAGTTTATTTTCTCCGATGAATGCCTTTGAGCATTCGAGCTGTTGAAGGAGAAGTGGTGAGTGCCCCGATCATGGTAGCTCCCGACTGGGAACTGCCATTTGAGTTGATGTGTGATGCGAGTGATTTCGCAGTCGGGGCCGTTTTGGGCTAAAGGAGAGATAAGCACGTTCTCCCAATTTACTATGCGAGCAAGACCTTGAACGATGCTCGGGAGCATTATACCACAACAGAGAAAGAGCTCCTAGCTGTGGTCTTTGCCTTCGATAAGTTTCGGTCTTATCACGTCCTTTTCAAGACCATTGTGTACACGGATCATGCAGCCCTTCGGTATCTTTTTGGCAAGCAAGATGCAAAACCGAGATTGATACGTTGGATTCTTTTGCTGCCGGAGTTTGATATTGAAATCTGTGATAAGAAAGGCGGTGAAAAATTGGCAACCGATCATTTGTTTTGACTTGGGCACCCCGAGGGAAAGGGAATTCGTGGGCCTAACATCAATGACAATTTCCCCCACGAGTTTTTATGAGGATCGAGATTAATGATGATTCCCCATGGTTTGCTGACTTTGCAAATTACTTAGCTAGTGGCATCTTGATCAAAGGGATGACCCGTCAGCAAAAGCGGAAGTTCTTTGCGGATGTCAAGTATTACTTTTGGGATGACCCTTACATGTTTAGGGAAGGAGCGGATCAGATGATCCGGTGATGCGTGTATGGTGACGAGGTGAGAGATAATTTGCGCCACTGTCATAAGGGACCCACAGGAGGCCACCATGAAGCAAACAACACGGTGAAGAAAGTGTTCGACTCTGGATTCTTTTTGCCTACTATCTTCCGTGATGCCCATGAGTGGGTGAGGTCTTGTGATGCTTGCCAAAGAGCAAGCAACATTTCAGCATGCAATGAGATACCACAAGACAACATCCAAGTTTTGAGGTCTTTGACGTATGGGGACTAGACTTTATGGGTCCTTTTCCGACCTCTTTTGTTAACCGCTACATCCTAGCTGCCATTGATTATGTGTCAAAGTGGGCTGAAGCACAAGCTTTACCCACTAATGATGCTAGGGTGGTAGTGAGGTTTTTGAAAAAGTTGTTTGCTCGCTTTGGGGCCCCAAAGGCATTGATTATTGACTGTGGGACACATTAATGTAATGCACAGCTTGAGAAAGCATTGTCCGATGGCGTGCGACACTTATTCTCTACACCATATCATCCACAGACGAGTGGACAGGTTGTGGTCACTAATCGGGGTATCAAGAGGATTCTGGAGAAAACGGTTAATTCTAGCCGTAAGGATTGGTCCGAGAAATTGGATGATGCACTATGGGCTTTCCGGATAGCCTAAAGACTCCTATAGGCACCACACTGTTTAAATTGGTCTATGGAAAGTCTTGCCATCTTCCTGTGGTGCTCGAGCATTAGTCATATTGGGCTTTGAAGATAGTTAATCTTGATATGGCAACTGCGGGTGAGAACATGTTTGTGCAGATCCACGAGATTGAGGAGCTTAGGAATGATGCATATGAAAGCTCCAAGCTGTACAATGAACGTACTAAGACGCTTCATGATGCCCGATTGAAGGACAAGAAAGAATTCCGAGTGGGTGATCGTGTGTTGTTATAAAACTCACGTCTTAAGTTATTTCCTTGTAAGCTGAAATCTTGGTGGTCGGGTCCTTACACTGTACGAGCAGTATTTCCATACGGGACCGTGAAGGTAGGCCATGAAGATGGCCGGTTGTTTAAAGTCAACGGGCATAGGCTAAGGCTTATGTTGGGGGGCCCGTTGATCACAATGAGGAGGTTGTTACCCTCCACCCCAGGAACAAATGAATTCAGGGTGGTGAGCCTAACTGAAGACTCATAAATAAACTTAGCATGTTTTTGTTTATATTTTTTTGGTTGTTTTTTTTCTTTTTCAAGTTTTGGTTCCTTCTAGTCACGAGGGATGTTTGAATGCGTTGCCGGATTTCAGGTATGTTAGTTCGGCTCTTTTTCTTGGTAGGAGATGCTTCGTGAGTGCCCCAGGTTCAAGGAGTTTTTACTTTATTTTACCTTCATCTTTATTTTCCTTTTTCACCTTTTATTTTCTAACTTAAATTTTAAATTTTATTTGTAGTTATTGTGATAAAAATTTAAAAATTGAAATAATTAAGTTAGAGTAAAAAAAAACGAAAATAAAGCACTATCAACAGGAAAATCTGTCACTACCAGGCCTGCTAGTGTCAGCCTCTTTTGCAGAATCAATAATAGAACCCAACAATCCATCTTCTTTATATCTTCATCTTCCTCATTTGAGCTCATTCAAAGCACTCACGAATTCTCTGCATCTCCTTGCTTCATCCAAGAAATCTTGCATTCCTTCCTCCCAACAAGCATTCTAGGTACGAATCCTTCCTTTTCTTTGTTAGTTTTTGGTAATTTTGGGATTATGTTCTTCATAGTTGGTTCCTTTTAAGTTTTTAGGGTTTGGTCTAAATCACCCGATTCAAGCCCGTTTTTCGTGTGTTTTGTATTGTTGTGAACCACACTTAACCGATTTACAAAACCCCTAACTGAAATTGTGAAAAAATCAGGGTTTTGGGTGAGTTTTGAGGCCTGTCGCGATTCTGGTTCTGTCACGCACTAGGGTGTTAAGGTTTGGCACGATCGTGCCATTCATAACTTTGTGACTGGATCTTCATAGTCTGCCCAGAAATACATCGCGCACGAGGGTGCCAAGACTAGGCACGATCGTGCTCTTCATAAGTTTTCCAGATTTCAAAAAAAAAAAAAAAAAACTCACCCAGAAACCGTCTGGCACGAGGGTGCCAAAGTGTGGCACGATCGTGCCTATTGAAGAACAAACCCAGAACTTCATAAATTCCAAAAACTTCATAAAACCAGCTGAAAATCAAGCACACATGACCGTACCATATGATGGCACGACCGTGCCAAACTATCCAGAATCAGTGTTCTTGTCTGTTTTTTGTTTTGGCTGTTGATTTCTTGCTCATTCTTGCAGATGGAGCATCCGTACCTACGGTTCAGCAACAATGCTAAGGAAGGGCATTGTATCGCAAAGGTGGAGAGGTTATGGGCGGGAAGACATTTGATTGAGCCGATGCGGACGTTACAAACTGTTGATCTTGACTTACTCGGTCAGTCCAAGCGGTTCGAGGATCTCATGACTCCGCCATGGACCCGCCTCTTTGACAAGCAAAGTTTAAGTATGGGGATGTTTGATGTATAAGAATTTATACATCTGTAAAACGTCAAATATACCCCGTTTATACGAGAACTCGTTGTATTTTCATTGATTTTGGTACCCATTTAACTTGTTTGTGAAAATACAGGTCCAGGCTTCGACCCAATGTTGAAACGGAGGCTTTTGGAGCAAAATGGAGAAAAAATGGAACTTTCCAGCAGACTGCCAGATACTTCACGACCATGCCAACACTTAGCACGACCGTGCTAAGCTTCAACAATCGGCACTCTCATCAACACTCTCAACTATCAGCGCAAACCAGGAAAATCCAAGACTTGCACGACCGTGCCAACCCCCAGCACAACCGTATGTGACCCAAGTCAGTCTCTGATTAGTTCATTCCCGAGATTGAAACAGTCATCCTCGGATACGTCATCGACATGCCCGAC
Source organism: Scalesia atractyloides (assembly GCA_947069175.1). NCBI lineage: Eukaryota > Viridiplantae > Streptophyta > Magnoliopsida > Asterales > Asteraceae > Scalesia > Scalesia atractyloides. The sequence goes on along the minus strand of CAMTDV010000008.1, from coordinate 36,349,148 downwards.
CGTGCCATATGCTGGCATGGTCATGCCACTTTGGGGAAGTTAGAGCGGGATCTTTCCGAAAATGGTAGCAAACATGATCGACAGACGAAAAAGCGCCTCTGACACTTACCAAGCAAACCGTGCCAAAAGGTGGCATGGTCGTGCCAACCAACCAGTAGCATAAATACGAGTGGTAAGCTTATTTCGAAGGGAGTTGGAGCATTTTTGTGTAGTTTTCTCTCAAGATTCTGGTCTTGGAAGCTTGTTGGAGCCAGGAAGGAGCCTTGAAGAAGATTGAATCACTTGAAGATCCACCCATTTTACCATTTAATCTTGTCTTTAAACATTTGTTAGCTTACTTGTTACTTATGAACAATTTGAGTTATTTTGCACTTGATTTGGTAGTTATGATCCTTATGGGCTAAACATTTGTGTTGCTTAAACTTTGTTGAAGCTAACGAGTGTTTGATAACATGGAAATAGATGTGGTGATTGTTTTTTTGTTAATCCTCATAGTAATGTTTAATCTTGTTCTTGGAGTTCATGTTCATGTTTAAAGTCCTTGTTCTTGAATGTTTGGTCATAAGTATTTACTAGTTGTGTTGGAAAGCCCATGTAGAGATTGTGATTGTTGAATCTTGTTAACTTGTTAGTATGATTCATAGCATGAAACTAGGTATGGTAATTGCTAACATGATTAGAATGGTGATTTGAACATGTGTATGGATTCTTGCATTTGGATTTTGAATGTTTATATGGATTCTATAGCTTGTGCTTATGTTAGTATGATGATTTAGGCCAAGATTGTTATCTAGCATGACCATGCTTGTGGTTCATATCAAGAACATGATGAAGATGTCATTTACTTAAAACAAAGTTAGGGTGATTAGTATGTTGTTAATGGTAGTTTTCCCAAACTTGTAGAGTTAGGAGTTTTGACAAATAAATAACTCATCATTAAAGATTAACATCAACTTAGCAAGTGAACTTAAAAGAATAAATTTTAGGTGATTAGAATGTTATTTCATTTTAGTTTTCCTAAGATTTATAAAACTAGGAAGCCTTGATTGGAGACTTAGTTGAATTTAGAGCTTGCATCACCACTAATCTTTCTCAATTGTTGTCACATGTTTATTAGTGGATACATAGTTTAGGCAACCTCTTTTAGATATTGTTCTTCCTTAGATTAGTTAGTAGTTTGTTATTTTTGCGTGATAACTTAGAAAAAAATTCAACCAATCAATTGAAAAGGCTTTAAAGTAGCAAAAGTTTAGTATCTAGACACCACGTCCACGGATTGATATCCGGTTCTTACCGGTCGACTATATTACCACCCGACGGGTACACTTGCCCTTTTGTGTGTGTGGTTTAGTTCTTGGGGGAAACCATTTTAAAACTAAATTTGTGTGAAGAAAAACTAAATTATAAAAATATATATAATTCATGCACACCATGGCCTCCTAATAGTTATCATAAATGGAAGAGCAAGTTCTTCTACATTCATGAGGAGGTGATTCCGATTACCATGACGTTCCGCACGCTGGGGGGGGGGATTGAGAAAGAGACTTTACCGATACCCAAGAGAGATGAATGGTATCAGAATCTACTTGCTTTGCCAAACAGGTCGTTTGGTAAGCAGACTCTTGTTGCTATGGGCATGAGCGATCGCTGGAAACCGGATAGTTTGGATGTTCCGATCTACGTTGAAGGCGGTATCGGTAAGATCATGTAACACCCTTTAAAATCGTGTCCAATAATATAATGACACGTATCGTATTTTTAATTTAAGTCTATTAAAGACTAATAGGGACTAAAATCGTCAACATGCTCAAACATAGCCTCTGAGTGACCATTAGTGTTAACATGCTAAAACATGGCCTTTGAGTGACCATTAGTGTTAACATGCTAAAACATGGCCTTTGAGTGACCATTGTGTCAACATCCCTAGCCTCTGAGTGACATCGGAGTCAACATGCTTATAATGAGCATCTGAGTGATCGTTTACGAAGTCCTAACTCTCATATGTCCCATTTGTTGGACGAGAGGGATTGAATCCGTAATTAAATAAAAGTTGGACGTTGAAGGGGTTAAAAGTGTCATCATGTTAATTTACACATCCGAGTGACCTTTTAACGAACCGAGAGCTCAACAATGTCCGGGCATAATCCCGGGTACGCCAAATATTGGCTACGGAGGGCTAAATATGCTAAAAGGGTGTTTTAGGAGGTTCTAGGAGGTTTTATAAGTTGAGAGGTTAAAAGTATCAAAATTTGAAACTGGCCATGCGGCGCTTGCGGGGCGCGAGGGGCAAGGCCTTAGCCTCTCGCGGGGCGTGAGAGGCCTGTGTCTACAGAAAAATTCCTTGGCCACCATATAAAGGTGCCAAAAACTATTTACTCGAAACCATGGCTTCCCAAACAGCTATGCCACGTTTTAGGACACTTGTAAGCTCCCTCTTACACCCCTTAACACCTCGCATCACCTCCTTCAAGCTCTCCAACTATAAATAGGTGCAAAGGTTCAACCTTTGAACTTGCACCTTTCTGATTTTCCACTCTATCTCCCTCCTCTGGAAGTTCCTAACTGAAAGGAGAATCCAACTTAGTCCGATTGCATCCTAGGAACCTTTTGTTAGTGTTCTTTCCTTGTGCATTTTCGTTTATAGGCTTTTATAGCCAAAAGTCAAGCGTTTTACGAAAAACGACTTTCGGTTAATACCATTATGGTGCTGCCATTGTTCGTAACGAACATGGCTAAGTGATCATAATAAGGTAGGTGTTAGTCCCTATAAAGGGCACCTCCTGAAGATCACGTTTGCTAGACCAATTGACGGGTCAAAGTTAAGTTATTAAAAAGTCAAACTGTCCATTTTTCAAAAAAAATCATAAATTGATCTTATATATGGTATGAAACCTGTTTTGACACTTAAAGAAGTTGGTAATAATTATTAGAACATGTAAGAACATGTTCGGTTCGTCAATTTCAGTTATAGGGTTGGTTCGCAACCGAAAGTCGTGAAGTTTGACTTCTGCTTTGACTTTCAATTCCGACCCGATTTAGATTAGTTAGACATTGATCTAAAGTTATATTATGATCATAATATAATTTAGCATAACCCTCTGAGGTTATATTACATGATCATAATCAGAATCTGATTTTATGCGCAAGTTCCATAATTATGCCATTTTTTTTTGAGTAAAATCCCTTTTTGCATAAAACAAGGTTTAAATGATAATGAACTTGAAAATGAGTTTCCTACTGTGTAATATTATAAGTAGGATTATTTGGGATGTTAAACCAGATTATAAACTGAGTTTGCAAGCAGGTCCTTGAATTATGTCGATAAATGACGATTTAGCCCTTGTGGCTCATCAATTTGGTTTTCATCAAATCTTTTCAAGGTAAATCTTTTACCTACTGATATGTTATATTAAATAACCTATCGAGGACATTTTAACCTGACTTTAACATTAGTTTTCATTAAACATCGCATAAAACGTCATTTTACGACATAAGCGCCGTTTCGGCGCATAATATGGTTTTAAAACCATAATAATTGACCAGGACTTGTTACTGATCGCATTGTCGCGCCTCAGTCAAAGATAATATTTATATGCCCGAATTACCCTTAACAATGTGTTAGTGGTAGTAAGGGGTCGAACCACGAGGAGTTTGTGGTTTGCGGTTGGATGTGATTGATTTTTAAATACAAATGTCACTTTTATGAAGCTTGCTAAGAATTTGATTAACTTTAGTTTGTTTGGAAGAGATGTCGGATTGATCCGGCAAAATTGGTTTGACTATTTAATTGCTAACTTTAAACAATTGCACGAAAACTAAATTATTTGATTAAAACAATGGTTTGAAAACAAGGTTCACACCCAGTTCAACAAAAGCAACACCTACGGTTTACTAACAATTTTAACTTGATTCAATTGAATTTGGCATTAACGATTTTGATATCACAAAGCTTAGGTGCTAATCGCTATCACGTATATGACGGACCACAACACACTTTGTTACTTCGGACAAATAATCCCTTTTGAAAGATAAGGCATAAATACACAAACTTGTTTCACAAAGTCAAATTTTATCATCATTCGACAATTTGCAAATATAGTTCAAATGTAAGACAATTATCAATCAATTCAAAATACAATTCAATTTGTCACAAAATCAACCAAAATCATAAGTAACCCTAAATCTTACAAATGTCTACACCGGGGTGAAACCTCGAAGATTAGCCGCTCATGACGAACGGAACTTGATCACCGGATGATTGTTACTTGATCACACACATCTTGAAGCTTCTAAGTAGGGGTGATGATGGTTAGGGTTTGAGATGGAAGATGGATATGGATGGATGATGAATGAGATGGTGAGAATAGGCTAGGGTTATGATTAAGGGTTATGATTCGGATGATGGAATGGATTGGATCGATTGGAAGAGGTTGTGGATGAATGGTATGGTGTTCTTGGCTCCCAAGAGGTGTTTTCAAACTCACAAACTCGTAACTACTTCACCAATGGGTCAAATAAACATTAAAACCCGTTCAAAATTGAAATTCAGAGACCAAATAATCAGAGAGGCGTCACTGACGGCCCTCTTGGGCGGCGCCGACGACCTCCAGAAATATGCATTTTCTCCCGACGCCTTATTCCACTGTCTACGACCATTTTTCTCCGACGGGGGGCGTCATCGACGGTCCCACTGGGCATCGGCGACGGCCTCTACAATGTTTGATTTCCTGTTTTCCTATTTTGTGATCACGGTTGACCCGTTTTCCGCCCGATGCTCCAAAACACTCCCGAATAGCTCCTTAAACTTCGTAAACATGCAAAAACACAAATCTAATCAAAAGTAGGCTATTCGAAACTAAAAGTCACGTAAAATGTTAACTTCAACTTAATAGAAACATTGGTTTTCGACCACGTATCACATCCCCACACTTGTCTTTTGCTGGCCCTCAAGAAAATCTGTTTTTCAGTTTCACGTGTGTCGAATAAGGAACACGTTTCGCATTCTCAAGACATGAGTTAATGTATTATGTCATACTCGGTTCATAATTTTTATCATTTAAACTATTTAACGTTAATATGATTAACACATACAAAAATGGTTATCCAAGATTAACCCGCCTTTGAACTCACAATTCATACATATCCCTCACAATGTTCTGTCCACTCGGCTTATAATTTGGCTAATAAGTAATACATTAGCACTTTTGATGTAAACACATAAACCGATTAGAACATATACCCACATAAGCTTGCAACTCAATCATTCTCCACCACCGAACACAAACATTGAATACAAGTCAAAAGGTCTTGAACGGGTTGAATTGGGGCTAGGCTAAGGCTATGGAATGGGATGCTTTGAAAGTGGCTAAGGTGATGAAAACTCGATTTTTATTACACGAACACTATACTAGCATAATCAACTACGAAACAATAACTACAAGGCAAAAGTTTTCCACCTTTTATTCAACAACTACTTATACATGCATTTTTCTTTTCTTTTCTCAATTGTTGTTTTTTAATCAAGTTTTCATCACACGGGTTAATATATAAGGTTCAAAGGTCAAGGGCTACATGGGTTGGTCAAATGAAAGGTTTAGGCTCAACATTGGCGACTAAGGGATTGATTTTTGGGTAAGGATATATAAATGGTGTAAAGTAAAAATGTTTACCTAATGCCTCAATCTTTCTTGTGCTCATATTTGGTCTATGGTCTCAAACGTATCAAAAGTTGCAAGTTCTGCAATACATGACTAATGGTCACTCAACCAAAGAAATATATGCATATATGATATGTAAAAGTGGCTCAAAATCTCACGTATAGAAGGTATGGTATGTGATATGTATAAAGTACAAGTTTCTTAGGCGGATTATTCCCAAACAACCACCCGTTAAATACCCGTCATGTTATTTATTTGAACTTAACCATGACAAAAGATCACATGGGTTGTGTCATCCCTCATTGAATTAGTTACTTGTGCTTTTTAGACCGCTTTAAACAAAGATATTTTGAAAATTTTTTGAAAATTTTCCCCATCCCCACACTTGAGGTCAACATTGTCCTCATTGTATAGTGTATAAATGAACGGGTCAAAATTGAAAAAAATTTTCTCCCCATCCCCACACTTGAGGTCAACATTGTCCTCAATGTGTAGAAATGGAGCTTTTAGAACACACAAGGAATGTGACACGACCAACCTTCCCAAAATTTCACCCTGGAGAATAAAAAAACAAACCACAATCCACTTATTAAACAAACAAGAATGAATCAATCTAAAGGAAACATATGCACTTGGTTTTCGCTCATTCCTCGTGTGCTCTTCAACTTCAACATAAATGGTTGTCTCGCGAACCCAATGCACCTACAAATTTCAATCTTCGTGTAGAAGCAAGCTTCTCACAACTACAAAAATTTGTTAGTTACTTAGTTCTACCATTTTTATTAAAATAATTGCCAAGGCATATAGTTTATTCAACTTGATCTTGTGGAAAAATATTTTACAACAACAACCTAGACTCACTTTCGTAGGAATCACGGTTGCATTTAGCGTATGCAACAAGAGCTTTTAAACCTTCCGATAGCTCGGGAGGACGAGTAGGTATCGTGAGGGTTATCTAGGGAACACACCCACAAAGTTCATTTAACTACTAAAAAGAAAGAAAATATAAACTAAGATTTACACAAAAATTTACAACAACAAAGAAAACGTACCGGTGATCATCGTTGGTATCGTTCGTTAGGATCCACCGGTGGGTATGGCTGGTAGGGATATCCGGTGAGGGCCGACATCATATCAGGGAAATCGTCGAGTGGCCCCCTTTCGCCTTCAGCCGGCGCTTAGAACTGTGGTGGGATGAAACTGGAGCCAACTGCTTTGGGCCAGTGCGGAGATGGATCAGAAGGCCCACTGGGAAGAGGTAGGTTCTCATAAGATATCCAAGGCGCGTGCTCTTGATGTGGATGACCTGCCTCCCAATCTCGGTGGTGGCGCTCCTGATCATGCAAATGTTTGGTGTTATTAACCGCCATCTGTTGCGCCATCGCCATAGCATGCCATCGGCGTTCTTCCAACGCATTATGCTCAGCACGCAACCTATCTTGCTCCTCTTCCAACGTGTTCAGCTCAGCACACAACCTATTGTGCTTGGTACAAGTCTTGCCTTTCCATAAAAGCCTATTGAGCAGCCCATTGCTCTTGCTGCCTCTCCCAATACTCTTGCTCTTTGGCCCGGTGAGCAGCATCTTCATCCCAATGGGATTGTTGTTGACCTCCCAGTTTTGCTCCCACTGTTGCCTCCGTTGTTCATGCTCCCAGTTTTCCCCAATACATGGGAGACGTTATCATAAACGTCCTGTTGTCCCCGGTTGTAGTTAGGGTACCCGGGTCTACGCCGGTTTGGGATGAAAGTAGCCACCCCGGCCGAAATTTCTCGGTGTGGCCAGGTGTATCTCTGACGGGGTCCTCTTGGACCTTGGGGCTCATCTTCCTCCTCTTCATCAACCATCTCCTCCTCTCTCACAGCCTCTTGAGCTGCACTTGGGTCGGAGAATTGAAACCGATGCCCTTGATCATCAGTGCCGGTGTATTGATGACCGTACACTTGAACTTGGATTTATCAATGTTGCTTCATTGACGCGAAGCAAATTTGATCCACCGGCTTCAAAACCCACAACGACTCAGTCGGCAACTTATTCTGTTGCACTATCATGGCGCTAATGAGTCGTACGTATGGTATCATCTTCCGATTGTACGACTCACGAGTGTCCCAAGTGTTGATCATAACAAGATAACGCCAAGATAACTTGGGTACTCCAAAAAGCAAAGAATAGAGCACCCGACAATCCGAGGCCTTCACCTTCCCCCGGTCCCCAAATCTAACCATGATGTACTCGAGAGAGAAGGGTTGAAGGATCTTTCCTTCAACAGACAATTGACTACGAAGAGCAGCCCCACCATCAGCATAAGGCAAAACCGACTCAACCATTCCATCGAGATCAGCAGTATTAACCTTATTATCAAAACTGGTCAACGTTATAATAGTAATACTCATGAACCCCCAATGAGTCAATCCGGGCAATGCAGTTCATGGTCTCGAATGACATTACCATTTTCCCTCTTCCCGCGTCACCCACCAGCTGCCATGTGTTCGGCGGGCCATCCTTATTAACGAACAGGAGTGAGACCAGCCACTCACAAACAGCGGCCAAATATACCCGTGGTGTGATATCCTCACACCAATCTAACACTCTCTCCCAGCCGATTCTCTCAAACATTGAACGATCCCGATCGTTCTAAATTCCTCCACATTTAATGTGTGCTTAGGCACAACCCTTTCTGGAATAGAAGTTTGTACCCCATGGACTATTTTCCACTTCCAAAGTTTAACCTCCAAACGCTTGTCGTTAAACCTTGAAAGTGGTCTTCGTTTATTGTTCTCCCATGGCTCGCCTACATTGCTATCCCGTATTCTCTCCCACGCCCAATCCTGCCTGAACAATCTGTCATCATTATTTTCCAACCCACTTAATTGTTCCCACTTCCTTGCTCTATGTCCCGAGGATGACCCGGCTCCTGAAGAGGAGCCTTGACCCGAAGTCTTTCTTCGCTTTCGGTTGCCATATCTACAAGACATAAAACAAAGAAACAATTAAACATGGCAAATTTCAACATTTAAACCCCCACTTCAAATTCACACCAATTTGACTTCTTGATCATATCATACAATGTTGAATCACAACTTAAATGGTTAGACAATTTAGCCGGTTCAAATCTTCTAAATTTGCACTTTTGTCAACACTTTAAATTCAAGTTCCTATGTTTTTAATCCTAAGCATATAAGATCTTAAACAAGATTCAAAATTGTGTGTATGCTCAAACATGCAACTTAAACAATTATAAACTCATTGCATAGCTATGTTGCAAGTTCAATCCCACCCAAATCACCCATATACTCAAATTCAAGCAATAACTCATTTCATGGCATCATAAACAACCTACTCTTAAACCTAGATTCAAAATTTCGGAAGAAAATCACATACCATATGAAATCCATGCTCAAATTTAAGTAAAAATCATACCTTTGTGTAGATGATAGAACATGAAAATGGTGTAACGCAAGACTTGAAAAACACTTTCCTCAAAAACCCGAAATTTGAACTTCACCAATCTTGCAAATAAGCAAGAATTGCGGTAATCCGTGTTAGGGGTTTTTTTCTACTCGGAAAAACTACACAAATAGGCTCAAGAATCAGGTGATTTGGTGGAGAATTGAGGAAGTTATGAAGGTTTGAAGATTAGGGTTCTTGAAGAGGATTTAGGGAAGATGAATGAATTGGATGATGAAAGTGCAGAAGGATGGGTGGTTTTAAAGAGATATTGGTTGGATAAGGTTAAACCGGGTCGAAGTTGTGGCTAGAAACATGTTCGGGTTGAGTTTCGGTGGGTAAAAATGGGTTTGGGTCCGAAGATATGCGTTAAAAATCAACCAGCGTGGCTGACAAACCAAGGGCCGTCCCCGATGCCCCTATGGTCCGTCGCCGACGCCTTCTAGTTTCTCCCAAAACCCCCGACGGCTTAACCGCTGTATACGACGCAATCCACCCGACGCCTCTTTCTGACTACCGTCAACGACGGCCTGAGGACCCGTTGCCGACGCCTTACCAATTTTCAATTTTTTAATTTTTTAATTTTTTTATATGAATATATAACAATACATGATCGGTTCATTTACCATACCACCCCCCAAATAACCGTGGATTGTCCTCAATACACAAAACAAGTTTAAAAACATACCTTAAGTCTTCATGACCCGTTTGCACAATCCAAACTTCACACGTTTAACGAGATTAGTATAAAAACGAACAAAAAAAAAACAAACAACGCGCGCAAACAATAAGAAGATACTTCTACAACAAATGTTTTTGGTCCTCTAATTGACCTCATAAGTCGGTACGCTTACCAAAAAGCTTACCGATTCCTTGTTCGCCCCTATGTTGTCCTCGTTACCATCAATAAACGGCTTAAGACGATGACCGTTGACCGTTTGTTTTGACCCATCCTTTGGGTCCTCGATAGTAACATCCTCAAGCTTGCCAACCCTTGTGATCACGAACGGGCCCATGCATTTGCTTTTAAGCTTTCTGGGAAAGAACTTGAGCCGAGAATTATATAGCCATACCTTTGGCCCACTACAAATTCCTTCGGCTTCAGCTTGGCATCATGTGCTCTTTTCATGTCATCCTTATATTTCGAAGCACACTCATATGCCTCCTCCCGAAGTTCTTCTAACCCGCAAAGCTTTAACTTGCGGTCCTTGCCTGCATCATCATATTTAAGGTTAACCTCTTTTATAGCCCAAAATGCACGATGCACAAGTTCAACTGGTAGATGACAATTTTTACCATAAACTAAGCGGTAAGGAGTAGTGCCAATAGGTGTCTTATGCGCCGTTTGATAGGCCCATAAGGCATCGTTCAACTTCGTTGACCAATCCTTACGGTCCGGTCGAACGGTCTTTTGCAAAATTTCTTTAATATGCCTATTGGACAATTCAACTTGACCACTCGTTTGCGGGTGGTAGGGGGTAGCAATTCTATGGTCGACACCATACCGTTTAAGCAATTTCCCGAAATTAAAATTCTTAAAGTGAGATCCCCCATCACTAATAATTACCCGAGGTATCCCAAATCTAGAAATGATATTTGTTTGCACAAAATTGCAAACAACGGCATGGTCATTTGTTTTGGTGGCGATCGCTTCGACCCATTTCGACACATAATCTACCGCCACCAAAATATACAAATTCCAATGAGAATTGGGGAATGTGCCCATGAAATCGATTCCCCACACGTCAAAAATAACGACAATAAGGATCGGTTGCATGGTCATCTCATCCCGCTTAGAAATGCCCCCTAACTTTTGACATTCAACACAGTTCTTAGCAAAGTTAAAAGCATCTTTGAAGATAGTTGGCCAATAAAGACCATTATTCAACACTTTATGTCCCGTTTTATGACCACTAAAATGGCCTCAACAAGCAAAGGTATGCAAGTGCGTCAAAACACTTGGGATCTCCTCATCCGGAATACATCTTCTTACTACTTGCTCCGCACATGTCTTGAACAAATTCGGTTCTTCCCATGTGTAGTACTTAATCTGAGAAAGAAAATGCAACCTTCTTCTTCTATCCCAATGAGCCGGCAAATCACCTGTCACTAAATAATTTAAGATGTTAGCAAACCAAGGTAATATTGACACTTTAAGAATGTGCTCATCTGGGAAAGTCTCGTTGATCTCCACACGAGAAGAACCCTCTTCTACCAACAACCGGGATAAGTGGTCTGCCACCACATTCTCGCTACCCTTCTTATCCCGAATCTCTAGGTCGAACTCTTGTAGCAAGAGAACCTATCGGATCAACCGCGGCTTTGCATCCTTTTTCTCCATGAGGTACCTGACAGCAGAATGGTCAGAATAAACCATTACTTTGTTACCCCAAATATAAGCCCGGAATTTATCCAAAGCATATACCACCACAAGTAGCTCTTTCTCAGTTGTTGTATAATTCAATTGAGCATCTGAAAGAGTCTTACTTGCATAGTATATTGCAATGGGTTTCCTTTCTACCCTTTGACCCAACATGGCCCCCACCACGTAATCACTTGCATCACACATGATTTCAAACGGTAACGACCAGTTTGGTGATTGCAAGATTGGGGCCTCAACCAACTTTTGTTTCAACACGTTAAAGGCATTTTGACAATCTTTGTTGAAGTCAAACGGTTGGTCTTTTAACAATAGATTACACAAAGGTTTCATTATGTCACTAAACCCTTTTATAAACCTTCTATAAAACCCCACGTGACCCAAAAATGACCTAACACCTTGAACGCTCGTGCGATATGGCAAAGCAGAAATAACTTGAACTTTTGCCATATCAACCTCTATCCCACGACTCGAAACCACGTGGCCCAACACGATTCCCTCATGAAATGGCTCTTTTCCCAACTCAAAACTAAATTCTTTTTAACACATTTTTTCAAAACCTTTTCGAGTTGGTTAAGGCAACCATCAAATGATGACCCAAATATTGAAAAGTCATCCATGAAAATTTCTAAGGACTCCCCCACCATATCTGAAACGATACTCATCATACACCTTTGGAAGGTGGCGGGGGCATTACATAGACCAAACGGCATTCGCCTAAATGTGAAGGTACCGTATGGGCAAGTAAACGTGGTCTTTGCTTGGTCTTCCGGATGGATAGCTATTTGATTGTAACCTGAATACCCATCCAAGAAACAATAATATTTTTGACCCGCTAACTTTTCAACAATTTGGTCAATAAAAGGCAAAGGGAAATGGTCTTTGAAGTTGCAGAATTCAACTTCCTATTATCAATACAAATACGTCACCTGGTTACCGGCCGAGTGGCGATCTCTTCACCTGTGTCATTTGTGACGACTTGGATCCCCGCCTTTTTAGGAACCGTCTGCGTGGGGCTCACCCATTGGCTATCAGAAATGGGGTATATAATACCCGCATCTAGCCACTTTAGCACCTCCTTCTTGACCACTTCTCGCATGTTCAGATTTAGTCTCCGTTGTGTGTCACGAGAAGGCGTGCTACCATCCTCAGTGATGATTTTATGCATCACTACAGAAGGGCTAATCCCCTTCAAATCAGCAATGGTCCACCCAATAGCGGCTCTATTGGCGACCAACACATTCATCAACTTCTTCTCTTACTCCCCGGTCAAATCTGCCGCAATGATGACCGGTAGCGTGTTGCCCTCACCCACATAAGCATACTTCAAATGCTTGGGCAACACCTTCAGCTTAACAGTAGGAGGTTCAACCAACGACGGCTTCAGGTTGGTATCAATCTTCTCGGGAAGACTTTCCACTTGGTGTGTCCACTATGGTCTTCCTTCCCTTACCGCCATCACCTCCATTCTCTTCTCCTCTTCATCTATGCTTCGATTTGTTTCCGATAGCAACCTGTCAAACATAAAGCACTCCTCTATTGTGTTTTCCTCCTCGACACCCATGTCACAAAGAGATATACACGCATCAACAACGTCCGCCATATAGCATTCGTCATTGATTAGAGGATCCGTAAATCCGGAAAAAATGTTTAACGCAACCGACGGTTGCCGAAAGTCATGTCGACCGTTCTCGTTTTGCAATTTATTTGAGCATTTGATGTTGCCAAAAACGGTCGACCCAAAATAACCGTGGGTTGCTTGGTTAGGTCCAATGAAACATAATCAAGTACAAGAAAGTCCACCGATAGTAAACGTCCTCAACCTTGACAATTACATCTGTGACTATTCCACGGGGTAGTTTAGGAGTTAAATCGGCTAACACTACGGTAGTGTTTGCCGCTCTAAGTGGACCAACCTCGTATTGGTCATACAAACTACCCGGCAAAATACTCACACTAGCCCCAAGGTCCAAAAGTGCCCTTGTCATTTTAAATTCTCCAACTTGAATGGAGATGATAGGCGCCCCCGGATCTTGTAGCTTAGGTGGAAGTGCACCTGAAAGAATCGAACTCACGTTTTCGGTTAAATAAAGTTTCTTTGGAAATTGTGAGTTCTTTTGGGTACACAAATATTTCAAGTACTTAGCATAAGATGGAACTTGCTTGATGGCATCCAAAAGTGATAGGTTAATTTTAACTTGTTTAAAAACTTCCCACATTTCTTCTTGGTGGGGACCTCTTTTATTCACCACTTTTTTGGATGGTCCCAGCAAGGCTTTGGGATAAGGGGCGGTATTAACCTCCACACCCTTTTCCTTAGCTTTTGGGACGGGGACGGTCACAACAGGTGTACTTTTTTCATTTTTTAAAACATTTTTTTTGACCCCTTTAACCTTCAACATTCTCATCATCGCTAACCTCTTCTACTACCCCTTCAACAAACTGAGGTGGTGGTGACACGACACCATTATCAACGACTCGACCACTACGCAAAGAAATTTTATTAATTGGTACCTCACGTGTGTTTTTCGAGCTCGACCCTTGATGCTTTGGGTTCACGGTAGTGTCACTAGGTAGATTTCCACCATTACCTTGCAATTGCGCCATTTCCTCCGCAAGTTGCCCCACTTGCTTCTCCAAAGCTTTATGTGACTTGTCACGAACCTCGAACTCTTTCTTCATTTCCATCTTGATCTTTTGATTCGAAGTTGTGATGGCGTTCATGATAGCATCTAGCTTGGAGCTTACGGAGTCTTCACCACCCATTGGAGGATTAGAATTACCACCTCCATTACTACCTTGGTTGTAACCCCTTTGTTACCCACCTTCACGATTTTGATAATTTTGGCCACTCCCTTGATTGTAACTTCGTTGGTACCCTCCTTGATTACCGCCTTGACGGTTTTGGTACATCAAACCACCTTGATTCCCACCTTGATTGTTCGTTTGAAAATTGGGATTCATCTAGTTTGAAGCATTCCCATAGCGAAAGTTGGGATGATTTCTCAACCCCGGGTGATAAGTGTTTGAATTCATATCGAACTGTTTTCGCTCACCATAAACCTGGTTCACCTCTTCATTCGCTTTTACCATGCCCACTTGACATTCCTCGGTTCGATGCCCAATATCCCCACAATCCTCACTCGCTCCAAATTGAACCGCACCAACATCCTTCTTCTTCATTCGCGCCAACTCTCTTTCCAAAGTGGGAATGCTATCTTTGGTGCTTGAATCGAGGTCGGGAAGAGATCGAGAAACCGGATGCTTCTTCGACCGGTCCGCCATAGCGACCGCTTTGGAATTCTTGCTCATCCTTTCCAAGAAATCCCAATCATCTTCCTCATTATTATTCAACAGTCTCCCTTTGCTAGCCAATTGTAGATATTTGTGATCATCGGCATCCAACCCCCTCACAAAGGATTTGAGTAACTCCCATCTTGGAATTTGGTGATGAGGACACTTCCTAACCAATTCCTTGAAACGGGTCAAGGCCTCATGTAGAAATTCCCCTGGTAATTGCCTAAACGACCGAATCTCATCTCTTGCGTCGTCGGTCTTAGCAATAGAATAGTATTCATCCAAAAATACCTGTTGCATATCCGCCCACGTGTGAATACTATTTGCCTGCAATGTGAGAAACCATTGCTTCGCTTTATCTTTTAGTGAAAATTGAAGAAGTCTCAATTTCACTTCTTCTAGTGCAAAATCATGACTGCCAATTGTGCCGCAAATGGCCGAAAATTCCGCTAAATGTGTATACGGCTCTTCATTGGTTCTACCGTTGAAATAGGGTAGACTATTGATATAGTTTGGCTTGCAATCGAAAGCCCTTCTTCCTCGAGGTGTAGGCACAATTGGTGAGTCATTTTCAGTGACCACCGGTCTGAACCACCCATTAACACCCCTCGAAGCTTGTTGATTCACTTGATGTCTTGGACCATTTACCTCTTGATTAATTGGCCCATAATTACCTCTTCGGTCACCACCCCATTTCCACCTTGATTCCCGCCACCTACAAATTGTGGAATTCGGGCACGGTTACCGTTATTGCTACCGTAATCCCAATTCCTTCTATCATTTCTTGGTTGGCGGTCATTCCCGTGGCCATCATCTTGCCCGTACTCTTGCCCATAACCACCATTGCTCTCCACGAAATTGGCATTTTGGTAACCAAAATCGTCATAGTCAAACCCCTGCGCATTGTAGAAGTTCCCCATGTTGTTGTCCCTCAATTCGTCATCTACAACTCTCTCATTATAATTTCCCCCATTGTCTGAGTATTCCGAATGGATGCTCATGTGATCCGGTGATTGATATCCGGGAACACTTTATAGTGCATCATCAGGAATATTATTCCTCAATTCATCAAGGTCAATAAATTGAGCTTCGTTCGTGGGATTGCCACAGCTATTGTTAACCCCACGGTTGGCGTTAACATTTCGGTTGTTGAGATTGGGTGGTAGTAGGTTTTTCCGGTTTTGGTTTGAAGGTGGAGGTGTGTGTTTGCGATTACTTGGTTTCGGTTACGATTTTGGAATGGTGGCGTTGGTAGTCTTGAGTTGTGGTCACCCCCCGATTGATGGTTTTGAGTGTTTTGGTTTTGGGGTGGGTGGTCGTATTGTTGGTGTTGGTTGTTGGATTGGTTAGAATTTTGGGGATCCATTGGAATAGGTCCAAAGGATGGTGTAGATGGTGAATTGGTGTTGAGTGATTAGAAGCAAGGGTTGCCTCTAATCGGTTAGCTAAATTCCTCCTAACGACCCGCTCAATTTCCGGTTCGAACACTAATGGCGAGGTCCTCTCAGAATTCCGTGTATGCATGCACTACCTGTAACCTTCACAAGTAACACACCCATATAACACAAAAGCAAAGACGATAATAAGAAATAAGCACTTTAAATAGTTAATCACAAAATCAAGCAATTCCAAACACAAAGCACACGAACTCCCCAGCAACGACGCCAAAATTTGATCAGAGTGTCGCGCCCCGGTCAAAGATAATATTTATATGCCCGAATTACCCTTAACAATGTGTTAGTGGTAGTAAGGGGTCGAACCACAAAGAGTTTGTGGTTTGCAGTTGGATGTGATTGATTTTTAAATACAAATGTCACTTTTATGAAACTTGCTAAGAATTTGTTTAACTTTAGTTTGTTTGGAAGAGATGTCAGATTAATCCATCGGATTAATCCGACAAAATTGGTTTGACTACTTAATTGCTAACTTTAAACAATTGCACGAAAACTAAATTATTTGATTAAAACAATGGTTTGAAAACAAGGTTCACACCCGGTTCAACAAAAGCAACACCTACGGTTACTAACAATTTTAACTTGATTCACTTGAATTTGGCATTAACGGTTTTGATATCACAAAGCTTAGGTGCTAATCGCTATCACGTATATGACGGACCACAACACACTTTGTTACTTCGGACAAATAATCCCTTTTGAAAGATAAGGCATAAATATACAAACTTGTTTCACAAAGTTAAATTTTATCATCATTCGACAATTCGCAAATATAGTTTAAATGTAAGACAATTATCAATTAATTCAAAATAAAATTCAATTTGTCACAAAATCAACCAAAATCATAAAGTAACCCTAAATCTTACAAATGTTTACACCGGGGTGAAACCCTCGAAGATTAGCCGCTCATGACGAACGGAACATGATCACCGGATGATTGGAACTTGATCACACACATCTTGAAGCTTCGAAGTAGGGGTGATGATGGTTAGGGTTTGAGATGGAAGATGGATATGGATGGATGATGAATGAGATGGTGAGAATAGGCTAGGGCTATGATCAAGGGTTATGATTCGGATGATGGAATGGATTGGATCGATTGGAAGAGGTTGTGGATGAATGGTATGGTGTTCTTGGCTCCCAAGAGGTGTTTTCAAACTCACAAACTCGTAACTCCTTCACCAATGGGTCAAACAAACATTAAAACCCGTTCAAAATTGAAATTTAGCGACCAAATAATCAGAGAGGCGTCACCGACGACCCTCTTGGGCGTCGCCGACGCCCTCTAGAAATATGCTTTGTCTCCCGACGCCTTAATCCCTGTCTACGACCATTTTTCTCCGACGGGCTATCTGAGGGGCATCGCCGACGGTCCAACTGGGCGTCGGCGACGGCCTCTACAATGCTTGATTTCCTGTTTTCCCATTTTGTGATCACGGTTGACCCGTTTACCGCCCTGATGTTCCAAAACGCTCCCGAATAGCTCCTTAAACTTCGTAAACCTGCAAAAACACAAATCTAATCAAAAGTAGGCTATTCAAAACTAAAAGTCACGTAAAATGTTAACTTAAACTTAATAGAAACATCGGTTTTCGACCACTTATCAGTTACTTATTGATTTTAAAACTTATTTTAAATATTTTACAGTAGGTATATGATACAAACTCAGAATCCCAAATAATTTATAAACTATGTGTAAAATGACCAAAATGCCCCTTGGCGCATAGTTTGATCATAAAATATAAATTACACATATAATTGATATCATACTGATATTATATCATAAATAAAATAATTTTTCCAGAATAATTATAATTATAATTATAACATTTAATTATATTTAAGTTCCTTTTATACGGTATGAAATTACCAAAATAACCTTATGAGGCATAGTTTCATTTTAAAACCTTAACGGCCATATAAGTTGATATCCTACTGATATTACAACTTAATTAAAGTATAATGGCATATAGAATTGTCCATGACTTATCCGGTTACCCGATATCGCTAATATGCGTACGGTTAATTATATGTAACTAGTTTACGAAAATTAACCAAAACGGGTTTAACCTTATCATTTTAAACTCAAAATCCAGAATGTTTATAGTTTACCCATATTATGCAAGTCAAAGTACTTGTCGGGTTTAAACTAGATTCTATCCGATCATCAGTTAATCAAACGCTATACGTCTTGATCCTGTACACTATTCGGTCTAAGTCTATGACTTAAATAAGACCGTTAGTATTTAATTGGTTAGCTTATGCCATAATCCAGACTAGAGCCTTCTGGTAAATGCTATCTGCACTTAGATCATTTTGGATACGGCTGAGATATTAAATCTTGCATTTTTAAATCAAGACTAACTCAGGTAAATACTCTTGACTTATTTTCCCTATACAAGCTTGGGATATAGTAAATTATTACCGCTTGGTAGGAAATGGGATCAATCGAATGCCGGATTGTGGCTAGTAAATCCGCATATTCCGTTTTTAATTAGTTTTGTTTGATAACTTAAACATCAGGGGTTAAATTACCGTGTCCTGGATATTCTCGGCTCATTATATTAGATAATGGCCACGACCTTAGCGTGGGGTGTAGGCATACACCAGACAGACGCTCAAATGCAAATTACCCAAGACGTTGGGGATAACTCCTTTGTGAGTTATAAGTGGTGTGTATTTAATCATGTTTTGGTCTCTGTACTGGGCCCTGTATGTATGGACAAACATGTGAATCTGTTAACAAGGTTACAAAGTAACTTTTCCAAGTTATAAAGATTTGTGCCTTGTGCACTTAAATCTAATTTTTAAAATGTTTTCAAAATGAGTCAGTCGGGTGTATTTACCAGCGAACGCTGACGTATTTTCAAAAGACTAAGCTATAGGTACAATACGAAATAGGCTGGAAGTTGCTCAGTAGTGAAATAAAAGGATCTTGCAAATCCTTAGATCTGCCCTAAAGTTTGTTTTATATTCTTTCATTGTATATTTTACGATCCGCCTGTGAATCTTCTATTACGAGCTTGTATATTATTTTGTATTTCGAACATTTGGTCTGTAATAGTAATTTTACTCCAAGACTTCCGTTGTGCTGTGTTTAATTGACTATGATGTTATCAACTGACGTCACGATACTCCCCACCCGGGCCCACCGGTGTATGGATTTGGGTTGGAAATCCAAGGTGTGACAGATCATTTATCCTTTTACTCGTTTATGCGCAACGTAAGTATGTTACTCAATTATGTTCTTTGCGTAGAGAAAGAGCTGTTCCATAGGGCCTTCGAAGCTAGCCCATGGACGATGGGTGTTAGGCAGGTACAATCCGGCGAGCAAACCTGACATGATCGCATCCAGGTAAACTTTATGTACCCTCGCGTTGAGTTGTTTGCTGCGCATTTTCTGAACTCTAGACCCCACACGGCTATAACTCCTGTTGGAGAGGAAGTTGTGATACTTTCCAGCATGGAGTCTATGGCCTCATCTGCGCAAGGGCTAACTCCGCCCGGATGTGATTGTGGAGGTTGTGAGACTTAGGTGCCGATCCTGAAGGCCACAAAGCGAATAAGAATTCAAGGAAGAAATCTGTTTTGGTCGTTGGGGTATCGAAGACAAAGAAGGTTGAGCCCGTTGCAACAGTTTATGGCATCGCTTAGCGAAAAGCTAAACCCTGCTCTCACCAAATTCGATTAGACGGTTACGTTATCATAGTTGACTCACTCGAGGAGCTTAATTTGATATTTGGCAAGTTTAAGACTAGCGATGTGCTGGTGGCAGCAAGAACGCAGGTAGCACAGGTTTTGATGAACACCATTCTAGTACTACTCCCACTTCTGCTTCGGCTATTGAGAAGGTCTCGGCTTGTAGACAATGTTGTGACTTCCCAACTCTATACCCACTTGGCTAGTCGCCCCAAGATCTCGGGTTTCCTCAATACGTTGCCGATGTGATAGTTGGTGAGTACATTGATTACACGACCTGTGAATTAATGACACAGTCTCCATGATGCATGAACGAGTGCCAAGGCCAACTTCTCCATGATTGAATATTGTGTTTCCGGATCCGTTAGCATTCAGCTGACGTAATAGATCAATTTTTGTACCCCTTCCCTGTCGACTAGGAGCACTATGCCTACAACTCTGTCTGAGGATAGCAGGTATAGGACCAGCAGCTTTTTTTGTGAGGAGCAGTTAAGGTTGGGAGTTCGATCAAGCATTCTTTCATCTCCTTAAACACGCCTTCTACTTCGGGTGTCCAACGAAATTCATTCTTCTTCTTCACACAGTTGCACAAAGTATTGATAAAAGGAAAGGATTTGGCAGCATGATTAGATAAGAAACTATTGAGCGCGATGAGCCTGCCAGTTAATCTTTGCATTTCTTTGATAGTACTTGGTGAAGGCAAGCGCTCTATCACCCCCACTTTCACTAGGTTGACTTTAAAACCACCCTTGGTGACGATAAAACCCAGGAATTTACCCTCCTCCATTCCAAAAGAACATTTGCTTGGGTTAAGCTTCATGTTTACGCTGCGCAATGAGTTGAATGTCTTTTCCATGCCTTTGAGCATCAGATTCTCTTCTCTATTCATGATGACCAGGTCGTCTATGTATACCTCCACAAGTTTCCCAATGTCATCCCCGAACGTGCGATCCATCAACCTTTGATCGGTTGTGCCTGCATTGCGAAAACTAAAAGGCATCTTTGTATAACAGAAGTTTCCCATCTCCGTTCTGAACGCCAACTTATATTCATCCTTCACGGCCATCTGTACTTGGTGATAGCCTTTGTAACAATCCAAAAAGCATTTGCACCAAAATGGTGCGAGAGAATCAATCTTTTTTATCGGTCTCTGGAGCGGGTAACAATCTTTGGGACATGCTTTGTTGAGGTCTTTGTAGTTAACCCACATGTGCCACCCTCCATTAGACTTTTCGACCATGACTAGGTTGGCGACCTAGGTGTGATAACGTACCCCGCACAATATGCCCACGTTCAGCTATTCTGTCACTTGCTCGTTCCTTGTCCTTGTTTTTTCCGGGCCCAGGCTGCGTTTTCTTTGCACCATCGGCTTGACCGATAGGAAAGTATTCAAGCAATGCTCTGTGATATTTCTTGGTACTCTTGTCATATCCACAGGCGTCCATGCGAAAATGCCCATATTTTTAGCAGTAGTTGTTTCATGAAGGCCCGAACATTTTCAGACGTGGCTGGCCCCAACATAACTATTTGCTCAGGATACTTGCGATTAAGCACCCATTTCTCAGGAGTACACAGTGTGCTCTTTCTTGCTTTCACTGGTCGTACATCTTCGGCCGACATGACCTCTTTCCTTGAATAGATGAATGCTACACCTGTTTCCGTTGGGAAGCCAATTGTTGAATGAGGCGTTGAGGTCACAAGGTTGAGATGACCTTGCGTCTCTCTCCATATCAGAACATCATGCCGACAATGCGTAGGCATTACCATGAAGTTTACATAATTTGTTCTCGAATATTTCCCGTCTGTGAGTGTGACAGGAAACTAGATTTTTCCCAAAGGGAAAACTGTTTCATTACATAATTTTGACAAGGGATAATCTACCGGCTTGAGGCGTGCCTTATTCTCGGGTCAAATTGATTGAAGAATTGTTCATAGATGATATCAGTTGTGCTCCCCGGGTCAATGAATATCTAATATGTTTTGTAATGACCGAGGATTCCAGTAATAACGATGGAACGCGTTACGCGTGGCCCCCCTCGTACTACTGGAAAAATTACCTGTTGTTGGCACCTCGAGTCGTTATGTGGTCACTTGTCATGATTCTTTATGCTTCTTTTTGGTCCGCCATTGACCATGTGAGTATCCAACTGATGGATTTTCCTGTTAGGACCCTCGTCTCTACACTAAATCTGACGAGTCTCCTTGCGCACGTTCTTGATCAGATGCGTAAGCTTTCCACTTTTCAAGGCTTTTTCAATTTCTTGGTGCAAGCTGATACAATCATCTGTAAGATGCCCATTGTCTTTGTGGTATTCACAAAATTGATTAGGGTCTTGACCCTTCTTCTTGCGCGTCAGTTGCGCAAGCTTAAACTGATGGTTCTCCGTGGTTAGCACCTCTAAAGGTGTTTTAGTTAGCCGAGTCAAGTGTTTCTCTCGGTCTTCATGCTTAACAGCTTTCCTGTACCTAATCTTGTTAATCGTTGCGCGAGCGTCATCGCCATGATTGGGTTTCTCATCATAACTATTGTACTGACTTAGTTTCCAGCCATAGTTCTTTCCCTTCTTACCACGCTGACTCTACTCGTGCGCCTGGCTGTTGGAATAGTGCTTACTCGAGTATCGGTTGTTCTTCCCACCAGTCAATGTTTTTTCCGTATGCGCAACTATTTTAGCGGCTGCCATCACCTTATCCCAGTCTTTCAGCATCCCATTTCTGCCTGTTATAGTTCGTATCAAACTATCACAGCGCAAAACATGAGTGAAATGTGGGCGTATCAAATCTTCACTGACATTTCCAATTTCCAGACATTCTTTGTTAAACCGAGTTATGATCATCGAGATCTTCGTTATCTCTTCGGCAAATGTTCATTACGTTGATTATATCATGCTCATGGCGCCTTTACTGACTGAAATGCACGAAAAACTTTTCTTCTAAGTCCGTCCATGACTTTAATTTATCTACCGAGAGGCTATCAAACTAGGTGTGCACCGCGTCTATAAGGGTTTGAAAAAAATGGCACCACATTGGGTGGGCCCATCCGCCGACAACACCAATGCTTGTAAAAACTTGAATATGATCATCTAGATCCGACAATCCATTTAACTTACTGATGGTTGGTGGGAGTTTCGCCTTTTCCAACTGTGCAAGAGCAATTTATCGTTTGAACTTTGATTGCTCTGCTGCTATTGGCCTATAAACCAAGCTATAATTATGCTTAGCCGAAGGGTTATATGCTATGCGAGCCCTTGGCTTGTATGCCTCATGATTTTTTGGCAAACGATTGAATACCGATGAGCTATCCCCCTCATGATGTGTCAGATCAGATTCATCGGTGTGTGTCCCACTCGTCGTTCATGTTGCACCGGCCAAGACGGCTACTCACTGGTGTTCGCCTGTGTGAATGAGTGTGATGGTTATCACAACGCCATCTTGTGTCAGCGCGATTATCACACGTGGTGCTGACACTTTGTTGTGGACCTCTCCGAGGGTGAGGGTAACCTGTGATGCTGGTTTATGTCTATTCATTCTTATGGTACGAACGAGGGCGCGCGTTCCCTATGAGGAGAGTTGTAATCCAGATGCCTGGGTGCTGGAGTCACCGCAGGAGCTTGTTGCGTCTAAACTTGTGTTGGAGACTGTGCTTGTTGCACGCACATTTGTGCGTAAATGGCATTAGGTGTTGCCCTCTGGTAACAAAGACGAAAGTTGCGCCGATGGTCTAACACCATGGCTTGTTGGGGTCACGTTTTGGTTGGTATGAGTACCGCTGGCATGCATAGCCGCAACTTAAGTATATTCACCTTTGGTGTGCTCGTCTATTGGGTGGTTTTGGACGTGCGCGTTGTCCGGTAACGCTCCCGACTGAGAATTTGAACCGAAGTGAAGAAAAGGGCCTGTTTGATCTGCCATGAGATCAAAAAATACCAAAAAGAAGGAAGATGAAGGTAATAGGCCCCACGGTGTGCGCCAATGAAGAAACACCAAGTTAATCCGAAGGTTAACTTGTGGGATAAGTCTTGTTCGAAATGATTAATCTTCTTTCTTTCTCGCCTAACGACTGTTCGATCCTGCAAAACAACACAACACTATGAAGGTCATTACAAGGAGGAAGGATTGGTGTGTGTGTGTGGGGGGGGTCTCCTTGTAACCACCCTCTGGCGTGAGAATAAGAACTTGTTTTGAAAATAAAAAAGTGTGCGTATTAAGGGAAAGTGTATGAGAGCGATCCTTAAACCTGGAGGTGAAGTCCTCTATTTATAGTCGAAGAGAGTAGCGAAGGAGATGGGCTTGGGCTTGACGTCGACATCAAGGAATATCCCATTTGCCCCCCTAGACACAACCATTAGTGTTTGCAGGCAAACGGTAAGATGGCGCACGATGATTGGATTCACGTGACCTGGTAGTTGTCCTTGTTGTCGGGTTTGTCATCAGCGGTTAATGGAGATCATGGAGCAGTGAATGGCGCGTAGTGATTGGTGACACGTCACCGTCCTTTTGTACGTTTTGTCCCCTGCACGATTGTTCATCGTGAACCTTTACTGGACACAGCCTGGCGTGCGCCTATTTGTCACCTGCCCTGTCACTTGTATTGGTTGTACTATGCCTTACTGTCATGCACAGGCTTGCGCCGCTGGGGTTTGCGCCATAGAGGCTTGCACGAATCTCTTGAAGGTGACTAAGTATTAAGTTCTAATCTTAAGTTAAGTAGTTTTGGGTATGGCTTTCCGCGCACGACACAAGCTTGTTGTTGCGCATTTCAACGCAAGATTTAGAACCATATCCATCGTATATAGTTTTTACGTTCTTTATCAAAGAAACTTTGTTGTATATAGAACCCACCCTAGGCAGATTTGATTTTGTGATATTTTCGTTGCTACTCCACAATTTATGGTTATTCCCTTCACCAAAAGATACAAAAACCCAACTAGTTACGGACTTTAATTATTTTTTTTAGGTAATCATTGATAAAATTAAGTACGCATTTTTATTAAAACTAAACTTAAAAATTTTACCAATGTTTTTCTTCAAAGGCAATATAGATTTGTTGTGTATTACTTTTGCCAACATCTGGTCTCCCTTTCGGGAGTTTATGAGTATACTATTTAAATTAATAAATAATATTTGAGTAAAATTTTCATGATATTAAAATAAAAGTGCTTGTGTTGTGCTGTCTTCCTTTTTCTAGTGCTACTGCTTCCACTACTTCCTGTGTTTTTCATCATTTACTTAGATTATATAAAAACAATTGTTTATAATGGCATATAATAAATCAATTTGGTCAATATTTTGTAATGAAAAACAAATATTACAAATATGGTAAAACCATATCGTGACATTGATGAAGAGAGTATATAACAATCTAGTTTTTTAATGTCTGAAATTTGGTGTTGGGTTTCATATGCATTAAATTTTTTTATAAAATATAACATGTATTTTATTGTACGGTATAAGTCTACTATATGCATATAAAACAAAAATAAAACATAAAAAAATAAGACGTAAAAAGTAATATTGAACAGTAAGCAACACTCGGACAAAAGCCAAATTCCCCTCACCACGAAAATACAAAATGAAAAAGTGCAAAAGTCAAAATCTAAGATGATGAAAGACGGAAGCGGCAACAAAAAAAACATAGTATTTAATTATCAAGTTGTGAGAAAAATTATTATAATAATTCAGGGAAAAAAAAGAAAATGATTCCTATGTTTAAATTATTTTAACATATTATGATAACCGCTCACTCAACAAGTAATTTGGTATGGTGTTACACAAAAAAAATATGAAATAATAACTATTGTTAGGATAAAGTAATATTATTTTCTAATCTGTAAAAGCTACTCAAATTATATTATTATTTATTGTTAGTAAATTTTTAGATAATTTTTTAAGTTAAACTAGATGATAAATGAACTAATTATAAATCTTGTTTATCATTTAATGATTTTTTTCTTAATTACATTCTACTTCATGTTAAACTTGAAGCAACCAATTTCATATTTATTCCATTTAAGTCATTTAAATTATAAAAAAAATTATACTAACATTAAGACAATATCGAAACTTGATTGGTTTCTTTCTTTCTCTTTTTTAAGTGAAAGTTTAATACAAAAAGTGGTGATGAGAATTTTGTGATACGTTGCAAATTCAGGTACAAATTTATCACAGAAACAATATATCCTTAATTTCTCTACACAATTGCAATTCCGTCATAAAATTAGAGAGATAATGCTTCGGTCACAAAAAAAGAGTTCATAGTCGTTGATTTATAGCATCCACAATATACAAACCTCAAATACTTACCTCAAATACTTAAACAAACTGTTAGCTCAACGCCACATTATATTTATAAGAGTCATCCTATTGGGACACCCAAATTTCTTATTTTGACACCCTTCCATGCGGGTCGCAAGGCCCATGCGGGGACGCATGGGGTTAGGGTTTCCCGACAAAGGCAGCAGACTGACATGTCTGCGTGGAAACACGCGAACCTCGTACCCATGCGCCCCGCAGAGGCCCATGCGGGTCGCATAGGGCCACTCAATGCGCCCCGCAATGGCCTCTGCGGGGCGCATGAACCCTCCAGAAAGGCTATAAGACCATGCATTATCGTTGGTTATCGTATGAGATTTCCAATTCCATAATAAACCTTTCAAATCATAAGCACGTATATTCACAGTATGTCGTGGTTTCGGAATATTCCGTGAGGATTTTAACGATAGTGTTGTTCCAGACTCATACGAGACCGCCATTTCTGATTCTTACGATCTTCGTTTCAGCCCAACCATTACGAGGAAGTTGTCAACCGCGTCCCTTCTCATGTCGACATTCCGCCTCTTCCAGACCCGAACTACTCACCACACAGTTATTCCGGAGGTTATTCTGGATACAACTACAGAGGTGATAATTTGTATGCAGAGGGTAATTTTCATCACGAATATGATGAGGAAGAAATCAAACTGGAAGATGAGGAGGAAAAAATACACCCTATCATAGTTTCCTATGCAACTAATTAGGGTTTTGCCTCCCGTGAAGAGATGGAGGATTGGGTAGATAGGAGGGCTCGTAATCACGGCTGCATCGTTAAGTGTGGAAGATCGAAGAAAAAACATGGTGAATTCGTGAGGGTGTGGATACATTGTATCCTTAGTGGTGATCGTAAGAGTTTAGCGAAAAACCGGTAGCAAAAAAACTCGTTGACCTTTTGAACTGATAGGGTTCTATGATGAAATGCTCAACGTTTGGCGGCTACAGGTTAAGAACGAGTCACACAACCACTCTCCTCTTGAAACTTTAGAGGGGCACGCATATGCTAAAAGACTTTCTGAGGACGAATACAGATTAGTGGAGCAGCTGGCCGAGCAAGACATTCCCACACGTAACATCTGGGCAACATTAAGGAATCAGAACCCTAATAATAAGAGCATTCCAAAAGATATACATAACGTTGTTCAGAAGATTAACGCCGGGAAGAGTTTAGGAGATTCTCCGATGCAAAAACTAGAAAACTTTCTTATTTCAAAACGTTTCACTTATGAAACTCGGGAGGATCCATCCACAAACAATCTTGAAGATATTTTCTTTGTCCATGAGCATTCCGGCCAAATGTGGCGTGCATTCCCGCATGTGCTCATTATTGATGCAACCTACAATACCAACCTCTACGATCTTCCATTCATTCAGGTTGTTGGTATGACTTCTACAAACATGTCGTTTTCAGTCACACATGCTTTCGTATCTAAAGAGAACTGTGAAACGTATGTGTGGGTTTTAGAACAGATCAGGTTAATGTTGCAAGAGGGTATGGAGCCTCTGGTCATTGTAACAGACAGGGAACTAGCATTGATCAGGTCAATAATCGCAACACGTTGGTTAAACTAGCGAGTTTTGTCGACCGGCAAGTTACGAAATAACGTATGTTAATTTTGATGAGTTTTGAAGAAAGTAACCGAAAAGTCATGAACCACCACAAAAAATGTCCAATGTTCAAGTTCCTGCTTCAAAACGTTTCCATATTTGCTCTTGAAAAAATATACACAGAGCTAGAAGAACGGAAGATATCAGTTATGCGAACATATGGTCATACATGTGGTTGCCAACTTTTCACGAGTTGCGGTTTGCCATGTGCTTGTCGAACATTTTATACATGTGAAGTTGGAAGGACAGTATCCGATGCCTACTCCGAACTTTTTATGGGCCGGGATTCATCAAAACGCCGCTTCGGGCTGGTTGACAACGTACGACAACCGACTAGATATGTATCGTAGTCGACTAAACCCTAAAATAGATCTTAACGCTATCGATATACCCGAGTCCTCACATGAGACCTCACATGAACATTTGTAGATTTATTATTAACATTTACACTTATCAATTTTTAATGTAAATTAACAATCTAATTTTTAAATAAAAAAACAAAAAAAACAGCCAATGCGCCCCTCAGAGACCTATGCGCGTCGCATGGGATCAAAGAAACACAAAAGCACACGGATTGCTGACGTGGCTCGGCCATGCGCTCCGCAGAGGCCCAAGAGCATCGCATGGGATTGATACCAATGCGCCTCGCAGAGGCCTATACAGGTGGCATAGCGTTCAAATAGAAAAAGTGGGTGTCCCAATAGACGAAGCCTATTTACAAACCTCCTAAAAAACCTATATTTTTCTCACAATATGCAAACCACTAGAAACTTCACGTCACCTACTTTTATATCTATATACTTTTACATTAAATTTATTTTATTTGTCATTTATAAAATAAAATAAGATATTTAAATCAAAATTAACTTAAATTAAAAAAAATAAATTAAACATTAAAAAATACACCTAAAATAAATTAAAAACAATATTTGTGACAAATCCTCTTGACGCTACAATTGTCCAAGAAAAAATCTTACCTATTTAGGGATGGTTTTTTCGGTCACTAATATCCAGGGAAATCTATGTTCCAAACGGGTTTTACCGGTAATTTTACCGTCGTTTCTATGGGTGGGTGGGTTATCAGGTTTTCCCCGGAATTGGTGTGGACGACTCGGGTTACCTTGGAGAACTCCATTTGTCCAGTGGTTATCCCGAGAGTACTCGGGATTGATATTTTGGCCGTTCAAATATATATATATATATATATATATATATATATATATATATACACGTCGCAAACTGGAATCCGTCACAAATAAGTGTTTTGTAGTAGTGACATTCCTGATTTCGTGTAAAACAAAATAAAGTATAATCCGAAAATGTTGATTTTTAGAGTCCAAGTAAGGCAGGTTGGCTTCTCACGATGTCAAACCATTTCCGTAGTGTAGCAATTTGAAAACTGATGGGTACCCAAGAATAAGATGACAAAATGCAAGCTAGAGCATGAGCTCATAATGTGAGCAGAAAGCAGGTTTTGACTTATAAAAAGGCAAAATATAAGAGGCATGCAAAGGGATAATAGTACCTACCGCAAGATGTCCGTCCACATGCATTATCTATAGTGTGTTGTTGCTTATACATTGATGTAACATAAATTAGTGAAGTTGACTTCACGATTGTGGCCTCATTTTTTTCCTATGTATTTGTGTGTATATAGGGGTGATTTTATCGAGAACAATGGAGAGGGGGGCTTATCCAAATTTTTATCAGGATTTTTGTTTAAAAATTACACTATTTTTTTAAGGGTGGTTGCCCTCTACTTTCTACCTTAGTCCACCCCTGATTGAAAACCAAAAATAAAAAATAAAAAATGAAGAACCATGAATTTTACATGTAAAATATAAGACGTTATATGTTAATTTCCTTTTTACACTTATTAGCCAAAATATCCTTTTTAGCCTGAGTCAAACCTTATTGAAAGGTTTTGTGAAAAAGAAGATTTTTATTTTCAATGTTGGGTCAATGCATGTTTTCTCAATAATGCTTCATCGTTAGGGGTGTTAAAGATTGGATTATTCGGTTTTTAGATATCTGAAAATTTCAGATAGTGAATATTAATATCCGAAAACCGGATATATGAAATTCCAAATACGAATTCGGATATCCAAAGGGATATTCGAATTCATAAAAAAATCAAAAATTTGTTTCGTGCATAGAATAAAACTAAACCTATATTTGATTTTCCAAAATTTCAACGCTAAAAACGAACTTTTATAAATAAACATCCAAATCCGATTATTTACTATATTTCAAACTAAATATAGTGCTCATAAGCTATATGTATTTAAGAAAAAGTATTAGTTTTCAAACGGATATCGGATAATCCGGTTATCAGAAAATTTTAGAAATCCACGTCCGAAACTTTGGATTATATGGATTTCGAATATTTCGGATACGCATTGTCGGATATTTCGGATTCGGTTTCGGATCCAGATTTTTTTGAACACTCCTAGTCATCGCGTGTTTTATTGCTCTCAAAGTTTTTTGGACACATGGCGTCTCCTGGTGAATTTATATACTTTTTAGGTTTAATTTCCTTTTTAGCATAAACCTCTCGTGTGTGTGTATATATAAAGAGATAGATAGATCAACACACAATAGGGTTAGGTTTATTAGAAAGTCATTAAAAACTTAAAAACTAGGAAAACTACTATCAACCAAATTAATATTTTATTCTTACTTTTCCTTTCCTTCAATTATAATGTTAGTGTTATAGATTTAAAAATAAAAAGTATCCATAGATTGATCTATGCAATTTTTTTTTCTTTTTAATATCCAAAATAATAGTAACATATAGAAAGAATGAAAAATAAAAATTAAAAAAATCTTGTTTAAAAGTGATTTTTTAAAGTTTTCAAATATTTTTAAGTTTTTTAACGATCTCTTTGCATACACATATATATATATATGGAGAACCGCTACAAGTAAGTAAATTTACAAGACTCCATCAATATACGTGACTAAGTTGAATTTGAACCTGGACCTCTGCTAAATCAAGGAACTTAGACGCTTACCAGTGCGCCACCTCTTAATGAATGAAGTTGACTTCAGAATCGTGGCCTCTTCTTTTGTCTATTGCTACATGCACTCATCATTTCATCCTTGGGTTGATATCATCTCATCAAAGCCACTATCTCTTCCTCATGGAGTTACAATATATATAGTCATCCCCTCATCTCCCCCTTCATTTCCATCTTGCACAAGAAATTAGTATTCATGGCAGTTTCTACCAAAACCACCCTTCTCATTTCATTCTTACTCCTTGTTTGCATATTTTCAGGTCACCATCTGATTACATTTGTCATATTTTTACCATTTAAGCCTGTTCAAAACGATTATCCTTAATATTGTTGTTTTTTATTTGTGAATAGTGGACGGCGGTAGTAATGGTGCAGCCCGGCACGTTTACTCTCCCCACAAGGTAACCCACATATATGTTAGTCACTTAACTTTGTATATCAACTGTTATAAGGTACTAGTTTCATGTAAGGTTTAAGAACAACCTACCCGTATAATAAGATAATAATATCCCAACATGCGTCTAAAAAGATTCGATCATGATCTTAAACAAGGGTAGCTAGACCTACATGGAAGCCGGCCAATGCCGGATCCAGATTTTTTTAATTTGGGTATGCACAAGTATTTCAAAATGTAATGCATATGTGTATTATCGTTAGAAATATTTTTTTAATCAAGGTATGCTTAACAAATCATAAAAGAAATTTGTTCTTGTAAATTGTAATGCATACCCTTCAAATGTGTATAACGTGCATATATATATTGGTTAAAAATATTGATCCACTGCTTATATTATACACTAGGATTAAAAGGATGGTGTGTAGTAGCTAGAAGGCCAAGGGGTAGAAGGTATCTGTTGCTACAACAATCCAACGGGCCGGGTCAAGTCTTGTTGTCATGTTAGCCCGATCTAGAGGATCCATCTTCATATGCATCCTCTAGAACCTTTTCTTAGGGGTTGATTGACAACTTTTGAATGGTTAAGTTCTGAACCAGTAAGAGGTCCGAACCATTAAGAGACAGAACAATGCTTAACCATTCAGAGGCAAATGTCTAACCAATTCATAGTAGAGGTCTTAACTATTGAGATTAAGTATAATGCTTAACCATTCAAAGGCATATGTCTGAACCATCCGCTCGTGAAACAAACTATCTAAACCATTAAGTGCAAGACCAGTAAGAGGTTCGAAACATTAAGAGTTTAAAAACAACCCCTTAGGTTGATTCTATTGTAGTCGTATGCTTGCTATGTGCTTCTTATATACAAGGCACATATAGTTTTTTTTTGTCCATGTAGGATGGTTTCCGGTTACATGCAAGGAAGCTTTCGCTGCTTGATGCAGTGTTGGACTACGATGATGCTGGAGCCAATCCTAGGCATGATCCAAGGAGGGGGAGGGGCGGAAGGAACCCATGATCGAGTTTATAAGCTCGATTACGGCTTCAGTTTGAAAACTTTTTGTTTGTTAATAACTTTATATTTTTCTTAAGTATTAAATATTAATGTTTAGATGCCTTTGTGGGCACCGTGGTCTAAAGGAGTTAAGAGGGTATTTATCTCTACATCAGGTTTATTACTATACTTTGGCTACAACTATAAGAATAAATAAAAGTTTTGTTACTTAAATATGGGGATATATTTAGAAAAAAAATGTTTCATTTTTATTGTTATTATTTTAATTCAATTCTATTAATCAATTATAGTAACCCAAACTTGTCGATTGTTATTACAACTTTAAACACCATGAAACATAGACCTACAATTCATATCATTATAAGCTATTAGGCAATTACATGGTGCTATTTTACTGGGTATTGTGGTGATGATTGTTGTTATAACTTATAACTGATTAGATAAGTGTTTATGATGATTTTAGCATCACTTTCAAAAAAAAAACCCGAATGCACACAAATAGTGTTTGGGGCCGCCTAAGGTGTTGTGGGGAGGGTGTGCATCTATTTGACACACCATCTTAATTCAATATAAAAATCTACAAGTACAATCCGTATGAGCAAGCAAGCCCACTTGGGACTAGATCGAGTTTTGTAACTACAGGATCATAGTGGTACGAACATTTCGAGTTGAGCACACAAGATTTTCAAGCGTTAATAATTAAAGTATAGGCTATATAATTCATTCGTATATGATGAGACAAAAGGCTTCGGACAGTCAGAGAATCCTATGGAGGGTTGTCACCAAAAACTCAATTAAAAACACAACATAATTATTAAAGGAAAGTTTGTCACCATAACCTTTGACTTGTGTAAAATGGAAGTATTAAAATGTTATTTACTTAATTAGAACCCAACGAAGTTCTTCATAGGCAGGAAAGATAAGAGGGATACTGAAATTACTTATTGCCCTTTTTGTAGTGGGTATGATAGAGAAGAAAGCGACAGTGAGAAGCATGATAACGAAGTTTTTGACTTCTGGCTCTAGTTTCGTTTAGATCCCACTATGGGTAGCTAAAGAAAGTGACACATAATCGAAGCAACTAAGCTCAGATTACAAAGAAGGATAGGTTAAATGTATACAAATATAGATATTTCCGTATGAAATGTGTTGTATACGTATATATATAATTACATATGCTTTTAGATGCAACATTGTTGTGATAGTTTAGACACATTATTCTAAGAGTAAATTGCCACGAAATTTTGGTCATATTCTCTATCTAATGAATGGGGAATCTGCTTTAAAATTGAAAATCGTCCGCCCTGCACCCACCCCTCGAGTATATGCTTCAACAGGAATCACACAAGGGTAGATTATAAATCTCTAGTAAAATGACCGCTTGTAACAAAGTATATTACATAGCATTACATAGTCCGTTTTAGGGATTGGCGACTTACCCATTCAGTGACGTTAGCACTGGACATTCCCCAAATTGGTATTGTCGAGTCGGGTGAATTCAATAATAGACGCCTGTTAGTTTCCATCCTTCCTTAGCCTTTCATGGCCACATTATTCCGTCTAAGGAATGTGAAATCCTTCTCCTGTTCCATGAATTCAATTTGCATTTTATCCGGGAAAAGCCATCTTTTTCTCAACAATGCATTTGTCATTGAGGTTTAACAAAAAATGCCACTTTAGTCCAAATAGTTTTTTTTTTGCCATTTTAGTCTAAATAGGCTTTTTTCTGCCATTTTAGTCCTTGACTTTTGTATTTTTTTGTCATTTTCATCCAACTCACTAACTTTATTCAAAAAAGTCAATTAACTTAGGGGCATTTTGGTCAAAGCACATTTTTCTTTCTTTTTTGTAGGTGCGATGGTATGGGGGATGGTTGTGTGCTGATTTACAATGAAGATTATGGTGGTGGTTGCTAGTTCAGGATGATGGCGGTGGTGTTGGTTGATGACGTGGGTGGCAAAAAAGTGGCCGGTGGTGGTGGAAATGGTGGGTGGGTGGTGACGGTGCAGGCAAGTGGTGGTTGTTGTGGATGAAAATGACAATAGATGACAAAACTCAGGGACTAAAATGGCAGAAAAAAACTATTTGGACTAAAATGGTAGAAAAAAACTATTTGTACTAAAGTGGCATTTTGTGTCAAACCTCATGGACTAAAATGGCAATTTACTCCTATTATAATAATGTTTAGGCGCACGATTGTAATCGCACAAGTCACAAATGCGTCAAATCATTTGAGATGTGAGGAATGGTACAAATGAGAGTTCCAGAGGTTGTTTGGAACGTATAAGGTCAAAATTGGACGTTTGGAACGAGCCAGGGGGTGTGAAGGCTCGTAAACAACCAATCCATGGCAAACAGACCAGAATGTGGCTGAATGTTGCAAGTCTGATTCAACCCGCTTATGAACTGTAAGGCAGGAGATTATAGTCTGTGATCCCAAAACAATAGGCATAGAACGTGGTTCTGGGCTGCAACAAGCCGAATGTTCAACTAATAATTCATGAGTCATTTGGCGGCAAGTTCATTTGCGTTTGTTCGTTTTATAAATGAACGGACACGAACAAGAAATTTCATTTCGTTTAGTTATATGAATAAATGTCTCGTTTGTTCATTTATGTTTGTGAGCATTAGTTAATGTTTTCATTTATGTTCATTTCTGTTTGATAGTTCATTATGGTTTCTAATTACTTCAAATTTATTTTGGGTAGATTAAATGAAGATCTCAAGTTTTATATGAGAATTTTTTTGAGACATTATTTTATGTTAATTACGTGTATCAAGATTATGTTAAGTATGTTTGAACAATTTGGTTAGTATATTTTGAGTGAATCTACATAATGTTTGTGATGAAAGATGTCAATTTTATTTGAAATTTAAGATATGTTCGTTACGGTTTATGAACATTTATTTGTGGTTGTTTATGTTCATGAATGTTTTTTTGTGTTCATTTATGCTCGGTTGTGTTAATTACCTGAAATTAATGAACGCACGCGAACACGTTCATTTCTATAATGAACAAGCACAAACTGAAAATCTCGTTCAGTAAGTGTTCTTGAACAATTCGTAAACTATTTATTTCCTTAACGAATGAACATGAACAAGGCCTTTTTCGTGTTTGTTAGTTCGTTTGCAACCTTATGTCGTTTTAATTGGGTTTCAAGAGTGATTTCTGGAAGCAATTATTGGCCATAATGTCGGACCTTTACGGTTGGTAATGCACAAAATTGTAGAATTTCTATTCTAGTAATGGACTTGTATCTTTGCAATAAATACAATTTCAGTCCCTTAACTTTTCCCAAGTCAATTTCAGATCGTCAAGTCCAATACACATGTGTCAGGAATGACTGTATACGTATTGTATATGTGTGAGGTTTTATATGGGGTGTTATATATGTAATCACGTAACATGTTCAAATAATTAATAAAAAAACTATAGCCATACGATACTCAATTTAATGGAAATAAGACGTTCAGTTTATAGAGTAACTTTTAAAAATATTAACGTGAAAATATATGGTCATGACCCCTAGGGTCCAAGCGAAACTCACATCTAAACCAAAAAAAAAAACCAACTGGCCTTAACAAGTCACCCTCAGGCGCCATTGGTCACGTGGTGATAGGCTATCACGGAGAAGACAAACTGTACAAGATGAAAGCAACATGCAACCTATCACAGTCCACGGATCGTTATACCAGGTTATCTCCACTAGAGATTATCGCATAGGAGAAAGTGGTACAGGTGATAATGACGTTTGGCTAATCACATGCTGAAGATTCATATCCTCCCAAAACTCCACTAACGATTGACACTAGTGAGACAATAAGGACATCCAGAAAGCGACGTGTGGCCAATCAGAGCCAGCAAACGTACTCCTACCTCTACGGACACTAACTGTCCGAGCAGAGGAGACCAAATAGATATTCTTAATAGCGACGTCTCATCCAATTCTTCTACATCCATCTGGCTAAAAATACCACGCTAAGGTGAAATCAGTTTGATGTTCTCGACTCTCACTCTCACTCTCACTCTCACTTACACTTATTCTCCAAAGAGCAATACTTATTTTCACGTTGGAGGGTGATTACGAGAAGAACCCCTCACATCTCTTTCTTGTAACGAGTCTCACAGTATTCTTAGTTTTTCAGATCATTCAAGGATTAGAACTTGTGACGTTCGGATTAGTCTCCACCTGGTTGAGCATTCGCCTGATCCCCTCGGACTAGACCATGTGTTTCTTCATAACGCTTAAACGTTTAGTGACATTTATGTAACGTCTCGTATTTTCGTGTTTATATTTTTAGAAAGTCTTGTATTCGCATTCTATTTTTGGACTTGTAATTTTTATTCCTTTCAACCAATTGTAATCCAAGACTTTGATTATAATAGAAATGCATTTTATACGTATACATGTTACAATCATACCTGTTTTATACGCTATACACCACCAATTACATGCTAATTCATGAATGCACGCTTTATATACGAAACCAAATTATACTTGACGTTTATTTTATGTTCGGGATAATATTTATACACATTCCTATAATACACATTCTCATACATGCCTTAGAATGTCTTAAAAACACTTAACATATTGAAGAAATTGCATAATTCGACAAACCAAGCATTAAGGGCCATAAATGAAAATTTTCCTTTCTAACATGTCCAATGGACTGCAAGTCCTAGGGTCTTATGGTCCACAAGAGCTTCTGATGGACAAAAGCGTTGACATCTCGCAAATTAACTCTGAAATCCACCTTTTCAACCACTTTTTCCACCTCCCTTCCTTCCAATCACCTTCTAACTCAATTATGACTTAACCCTAATCCTCCCTTATAAATCTAAGCCTTCTCTAACACATACCCACTTTCCACAACCTCATTTTACTCTCAAACACTCCAAGAATTTCAAGAAAACTCCAACTTTGAGTAGATTACTACAAGTTAAAAATTGTGAGTTTTAACTTGTTTCTTCAACCCTTTCTTCTTATTTCTTGCTTTATAACTTTTGGATAACCTCTAAGGATGTTACCCAATGTTCACCAAGGTGTAACAAGGTGGCACATCACTTATGAGGCTCCAAAGTGGGTTCAAAATTCTGTTTTAGATTAAACTTTACAACTTGTTCTTGTATATGTGGGAATGTTGTGTCAAGCCTTGTCCCCAACTAAAATCATGTTGTGGGGCTTATGTTAAGAAAAATATCCAGAAGTTATAAGGTTCATAACCCCCACTACTTTCAGCCCTAAAGGTCCTAAGTGACCTAAAAAGGGTTGTAACCATCGAGGCTTTCAACCTTTAATGTTGAAAGACTTGAGTTTTGGTTAAGTGTTAACAATGGAAGCCTTGACTTTTCAACTATGATTCCACTACCTAACTTAGTTAGTTAATCCATATCTTTTAACCTAAGTCATTAAGTAAACTTACTAGTCACAAAGTGTCCAAACTACACCAAGTCTCCAAACATCTGCCATGATTGGAATACACTAGTCTAGTTTGAGTTTCACTTGCTTACTTGATGATTTAGATGATTAGTTATTTGTACATTCTTTATTTCATTCATGACCAACTGAAATCATCAACTAAGTTGATGATTTTGTGCTTTGGTGGATCCATATAATAGGTTAAATGGATGGAATTCATCCTACCTCCATACATGACAATATGTGACTTGGACGAAAATACTTATAAATATATATAAAATTATAGGTTAGAACCACATCATAACACCAATCAAACTCATGGTTAAATGTTATGTATTAGGGTCATATTCATCTTAGTCAAAGTTCCTCAAACTATGGATTCTAATCGGTTAATCGGTACCCATGAGATCACTACCAAAAAAGTGTCATAATGAGTGCTTTTAGACAAGATATATTTTCTTGCAATATACATATCTTCATACTATCTTGAAACCTAAATCTAACTCTATAACTCATACGCCTCGTTCATCCTTGTTGGATAACCTCGGCGTTTTCCTAAACTCTCAAGACTCACCGCTCATGTTTTTGGAAGCTTTTAAAAACTGTGAGTATACATGACCCTCTTTTCATTTTCACACTTTTTGGTGCAATATATATTACCATATTAAAACTCACACAAATATACATATGCAAATACATTATTCATACAAACGAATCCAATATACATGCTTTATACGTTTATAATTTAGGAATACATGCATGCTATAAGCCATTCCTGCACTATACTTTGTCATTAGCTTCGTACAAGCCTACATTAACCTGTATAGCTATAGGAGTAGCACACCGCTTGTATTTGCATCAGTATAGATCTGTTGAAGTTTAACAAGTCCTCTATCATAGCAATCTCGAATGAAATGAACATCGATAGTAATGTGCTTGGTTTTAGAGAGAATGATAGGGTTTTTCATGATGTGGATAGCGACATCATTATCACAATAAATAGTAGTGTTTTGATAAGTCAAACCATAATCCTGAAGCTGGTTTTGTATCCGAAGAACCTGGGAACAACATGCAGATGCTGCAACATATTTGCTTCCGCAGTTGAAAGAGACACAGTCTGTTGCTTCTTGCATTGCCATGAGATCAGCCTGTCTCCCAAGAATTGGCAACCAGCCGATGTAGACTTCATGTCCCTGTCAATACCTCCAAGGTTACTATAAAAAAAAACAAGCAGATCAAAATTGGAATTTCTAGGATACTAGAGTCCAAGTTTTGGAACTCCTTTAAGATATCTAAAAATCTGTTTAACCACAGTAAGATGAGAAACTTTAGGGTTAGCCTGATAACGAGCACATTGACAAACGACAAACATAACGTCTGACCAACTTACAGTCAAGTACATCAGTGAACCAATCATAGATCGGTACAACGTCTGGTTAACCGAGCTTCCTTCAACATCCTCATTTAACAATGGTTGTTTTGCTATAGGTGAATCGATAGGCTTCGAATCTGTCATTTTGAATTTCTCAA
Source organism: Scalesia atractyloides (assembly GCA_947069175.1). Taxonomy (NCBI): domain Eukaryota; kingdom Viridiplantae; phylum Streptophyta; class Magnoliopsida; order Asterales; family Asteraceae; genus Scalesia; species Scalesia atractyloides. Next base: position 36,309,913 of record CAMTDV010000008.1, on the reverse strand, counting down.
AAACATTATGAACATATTTCCCTTGATGAATCAGGATTCCTTCACTGCTTTGACGAACTTGCAGACCCAAAAACATTGTCATCTCTCCCAATGAATTCATCTCAAACTTTTTCTTCATCACTTCTTCGAATTCTTTGCGTAGACCTTCATCGGTTGAACCAAATATAATCTCATCCACATAGATCTGAACAAGTATAAGATCCTTGTCAACGCATTTGATGAACAAACTTGATCTATTATCCCCCAAGTATATCTAAGGGCAAACAGATGCTCTGTTAGAGTTGCATACCAAGCCCAAGGTGCTTGGTGCAATCCATACAAAACTTTATCTAGCTTGTAGGCATAGCCTTGTTTCTCTGAGTCTACAAACCCAAGGGGTTGGATGACATATGTTTCCTCCTTGACCTTTCTGCACAAAAATGTCGTCTTGACATCCATTTGGTATACCGTGAATAATATGTAGGACGCGTATGCCAAGAAAATGCGAGTGGCTTCCAATCGTGCCACTAGTGCGTAAACTTCATCATAATCTAGACCTTCGATCTGCCTGAAACCTTGTACTACTAATCGTGCCTTGTTTCTCACGATCACGCTAGTGTCATCTTGTTTGTTTCGATACACCAACGTGTTCCAGAGCATGTTTTCCTTGAGACAGCTTCACTAATTTTCAGACCCCCAATTTTTCAAATTGATTGAGCTCTTCATGCATTGCATCGACCCATCTAGGTTCCTTCAAAGCAACATCGATACTTTTAGGCTCAGTTTGCGTAATGAAACAAGAATATAAACATGTATTAATATCCCCTGATTTGATGCGGGTTTGAACACCAGCATTCATAGGACAAATGATGTTCTCAATTATACGCAAGAGGCTATGGTTGCGAACAGGGCTTTACTAGGTTAGTTTATATTAGGAATTGGACCTTGTATAGGTCATTTGGGCAATGCCTAAGGCCATGTGGGCCAGGCATGCTCATGGGGAGCCCATGTGGGGCATGGGCTTACCCAGGGTATATATAAACTAGTTTGTTTCACAAACTAGGGTTTTAAGCCTTAGTGTTATAGAGAATTCTAGTTTAGAGAGAGGCTGTGATTTGGTTGTGAGAATACTTGTACTAGATGTTTTGCTAATTGATAGTAATAGAATAGAATGTGTGCAAGTATTGAAAGTGATTCGGTGTTCTTGTCGTTTTCGTTTTTCTTGAATCTAACAAAGTTTGGATTACTTACATCCTTGGTGATTGCTTGATATCATTGTTTGATTCAGTTTTGGGACTTACAAGTGGTATAAAAGCCTTTAGCACCTTTTCTAGGCTGGATTTGATATCAAATATTCAAGATTTGGAAAATTTTTGTTAAAAATCATCAACAATTTTCATCGTGTTCTTCGCGTTCTTCATCGTATTCATCAGGTTTTCTTAAAATTTATTATATATTGGTGGTTTTTGATCATTTGAAAATTGTTGAAGTTTGAGACATTTTTTGATTTAGATTAGTTTGAAAAAGGATTTAAAAATCCCAAAGTTTTCGAAAATCCGGTTGATAATTTTTTTTGGAAATTCTTTATTTCCAAATTTAAAAATAGAAAAATCCAAACAATAGTTTTTGAAATACACACTTCATCCGAATTATACATTTCGTTCGAAACACATATCATCCGAGTTCCTTGATATCATCATCACTACGTCGTCAACAGTTACACACCGTTCATCACCTTTTCGAAACCATATCCGAAACACAAAGCTCATCCTAAATAAAGTTCTTCCGAAACGGGCTTCAAATCTTTCCGAATTACTTCATCTTTCTGGAATACCTTATCATCCTAATTACATCATTCCATCATCTTCCATCCGAATTACACCACCTACATCTTCCGTTAACCTACATCATCACAGTCCAAACAGCTTTCGAAATCATTGATCCGAAATCATCTTTGTCGTTTCTTCCGAAACACCATCATTTGAACTATTTTCGAAAACACATTTCTTCCGAAACAGATTTATTCGAAACACAAGTTATCCGAAACATGGTTTCAATTTTGTTCAAATTCTTTTGTTCGAAACTTGCAACATCCTTTTGGCATCTCCATTGCACTCTCCACCACACGTCAAACATACAACATCGTTCATCACCATCATCTCATCGTCGTGCTACTGAATCAACGACCATCTCCAAGGTAACCCGACACCACCGTCGACCTCCATCATCACCTGTGCATATCCTTTAACACCACAGCCTCACCTTCACGTTCATCACTGTAATCACCTCACCACCATACACCGATCACCTTCTCTGACACCACCACCATTATCAATCGTTTATCATCCATCGAAGCACCTCCATCTTCTCCGTCGACCATCAAACACAACTCTGTTGTTTGCTATTCAGAAAGCGCAACCGTGTACTTTTAATTTTGGCGGCTATATAAAAAAGGGAATAAGGTTTGGCTAGGTAAATTAACGTGGGAGATGAAGTTTATGATATTATGACAGTTTTGTCGTCGGCAAGTGTGTTGTCGTGAAAAGAAAACCTTGGGTGTACCGTTTTGTTTTAACTAGGAAGGAAAAAGATATAGTTTTTTGTGACAGTTTTATTGTCAATACATGAAGTGACAGAACATTCTTTAGCGGCTGAGAATTAAAAGGGGACAACAGGATTGTTTATGAAAGTGACATGTGTTTAAGGTTTTTATAATAATTTTAGTTAATCATTATATAATAATACTAGTTATTATATTCATAATAAAAAATGATTGATTAATAAATAAATATTAAAAAATAAAAGACAATTTATAAATTCTAAATAAAATACAAAACGAGTTTGTTGTGATAAAGTCCGACAGGTTTTGAAGTGCAGTGTCGGAAGCATGACTCAGTGCATCAGCCTTAGACAAAGCAATAAGTTACTTACTGAAAAGGTTGAAGTATAAAAGAATGACATAGCCAAGCTTCACAGGGATCTTAACCAACAACAGTGTTGGGTCTATGATTCTAAAAACAAGTTTAATGTAAAAATCATGGAACATGATTCTGTGAGAGCTAAGCTAGAGCTCTTGACTGGTAAGTATCAACAAAGTGAAATAAATATAAAGAAATTCGATACATCCAGCAAGGTCGTTCAAGATGTGTGCGATGTGCAACTGACATACAAAGAGAACAAGGGGAAGGGTTTGGGATACAATCAGGTTGCCCCACCATATAATCACAATTACACGAAAATGCCTCACACCAAGGAAGAACTTGAAAACGAACAACATATGGTGTATGGAAAACCAAGTGATTATACATTTGAAAAACGGGATGTGAAACACATTGAGCCGGTAAATAATGTTAAACTGAAGCAAAAATGTGTGAATAATACTAAAGCTTCTACTTCATGTGTAGAAGAAGTGTCAATTGCAGATTGGACAAAAAAGGATGATGAACCGTCTTGTGCTGATGACTCTTCTAATGATTCAGCTGAAGTTTTTTGTGTTTCATCCGATAAACTAGAAGTCTCTGATTCTATCAAAGCTGGTGAAGTGAAGACTGACGTGAACATGGCTCCAAGTACGCCAACTGAACAATCTGAACCTTATGTTAGTGCTGTAAAGGTTCAGATCAAACAACAAGAGCCGAAACGAGCAGATAAAAGGCAGAGGTATGAGAAGTCTGCTCATCAAGGAAGATCATGATCACCCAAATCATCAATGGGTAGTAACAACTTTCAAAGGATCGTGATTCATAGACAGTTTTTGTAAAGTCTGATAGTAAAGGAAAAAGTGAACAATATGCTTTTAACTGTTCTGACAAGATGTTTCGCAAGGTGAATGACAACTCTAAACAGGACTTCTACAAGCAGCAAATACAAGCACCTAAACTCATCTTCGTATGTAAAAGAAGTGCATAAAAATAAAGCACAGAAATGATCAGTTTGTCCTTCAGGACCTTCAAGAGCAAATCAAGCTGCTCAGAATGTCTTTCCTATAAAAAGGCAAACTTGCTACAACTGTGGCATGGCAGGTCACATTGCTAGAAATTGCAAACCTCGTCCCTACGTACCATATTATGTGCAAAATCAACACCAAAGGATAACTACCATTCTAAGCCAATGAAGGTGTCTTGACCTAAGGCAATGAAGAACGCGACTCCTAAGGTTAAACCATCTGATGGGGATTGGAATGCTGCTAAAGCTAAAAGAAACAAGCTTTAAAACCTACACAAGTTTTGAAAAATAACAAGGTTAAACAGCCAACTGTTTTGCTAAAGGCATCTAAGAAATTAGAAACGCCTTAACAAATTTTGGAAAGCAAAACAAACAGCAGCATCATCACCAATTCTTGAAACAAAAGGGGACATGTGTCTGAAAGAAATATCTTATTTTGATGCTTCAAGAAATCCCAGGACCAAGATGGCCTGGGTACCAATGTCTTACTAATCTCCTTATTTTTCAGGGACAATCAATGAGGAGCTGTTGACAATTCTTGGAATCTTGATAGCGGTTGTTCCAGAGACATAATGGGTAACATCTCACTGTCGCTAAAAGTTTAATTCTTAACAGATGATATGTTTCCTTTAGAGGAGATACGGGATGTAAGATAAGATCAGGGAAAAGGTACAATTAAATTTTGTGCTTTAATTTTGCTATGGATTAGTCTTCAATCTAATGACAGAATGGTTAAGCAAAAACAAAAAAAATATTTTCGTTTTCTTTCATTTATATCCTTGTACATACGTTTTCGTTTTTAGGTAAATTGGCGCATAAAGTGTGATACACAAATTTTGGGGGGAAGAGTATGATATATGTACACATGCATTGCTTTAGGGGGAGAAAATGAGAAAAATATAAAAAGAACTTTGAAAAACAGAAAATCCAAAAAGATTTTATTGCATTATATGGGAAATGAAATAAATGTTCGTGTTAAAGGGCTTGACCAAAACATGTAAGGTGCTATAACTGAAAAAACTAGGATCTAATGTAATATGTCTATAGGCTTAACGCTCAAAGTGATAAAAGATACTAACTGATATTAAAATAATGAACTATGTACCATGTGGGTAACATACCATCGGCGTATGGTTTTATGGTCTTAAATCTTGCGTTGATAGATAGCCAGCGTCTGAAGTTTTGGGTCTTTCTACTGTTGAGTCATCTGAGGATACCTTGGCTATCCTTCTGTTGCATCTAGATTATATGCATACCTAGGCATAGTCTGGATATCTTAAAAGAGCCAGAAATGCCAAAAACCTTAAAGGAAGATAAACTCAAATTGAGGGAATTCCGTTGAGCTAAAGAGCTAAATTCATACCAAAAAGGTATCTGTCGAACCCTCGTTGGATACAACTATTGCTCACTTTGTTGTACGGAAGTACTGTCCTGTTCACCACTAGTCTGACGTTGTAAAAGATAAAGGATGATCTTAGTATACTCACCTGCGACGATGAATTGTTGTGCTTACCTTGATCGCGGGGGTATGTCATGGTATAGGACACACTGGTATTATAGTATAATATTACCTTAAGCATATCATGAAGTTGAAAATGAAAATAGAGCATTAAAGTTTAAGTGGACAAACATATTGGCAATCACTTAGACCAGTCTGAATAAGTTGTGCTGAAATGTGTTCCTTGGTCCGTCTGAAAACGATTTGATCTCATTACAATTACAATTGTAATTGTATATTATAACTGTTTGAGTTAGTTTATTCAATCCTATTTATGTTCTCATTTATTTAAAAAAATCAAAAAATTAGAAAATTAGAAAATCCAAAAATAGTGTCTTGTTTTTCATAAAATCAAAAATCCAAAAATAAAGTATTTTATTTGTTTTATTAAAAATTAACCATTCTTGAAGATTTGACTGATCATCAAAAGTTGAAAGAAATTTAAATTGTGAAATATGAGTACAAGTACTTGGATGTACTAAGTGTTCATATGGTATTTTCCTCTGTTGCATAGAAATGTCTACTTACAAACTTATGAGAATTTTGCAGAACTTGATTTAAATCAAGAAGCATGGGTTGATAAAGACTGAGATGTTGTTAGTTGCTGACAAAGTATGAAGCATCACAACAACAAGATGTACCTGAGTCAGAAGAACCAGATACGAGTCATCGTTTGATAGTGATAGTACATTTGAAGAAGTACATGTGAACCTGCTTGAAGAGAAAGATTGACAAAGAAAAGAGTTGTTGAGAATCCTCCTCTCACATTCCTTTTAACAAGATGTTCAAGCAGATGCTGGTCGTGATCCTGATATGAAGCTAACCACAAGAGAAGAAGAAAGAGACTTAATGCTGAGAGTTCAGAAGTCAAGAACTTCCACGACACTTACAGCATAGCGACAACCATAGACTTTGTTGAAGACGTTGTTGAATTCATGATATGAAGACAATTTGATGCATCAGTCTAGGGGGAGATTGTTAGGCCCTAGAAGTGTGAGACTAATGCATCAAATACACGCAACGAGCTATGGTTACGAACTAGGCTTTACCGGCTTAGTTTATATTAGGAATTGGATCTTGTATAGGTCATTTGGGCCATGCCTAAGGCCATGTGGTCCAGGCAGGCCCATGGTGAGCCCAAGTGGGGCATGGGCTTATCCAGGGTATATAAACTGGTTTGTTTCACAAACTAGGGTTTTAACACTTAGTGTTACAGAGAGTTCTAGTTTAGAGAGAAGCTGCGATTTTGTTGTGAGAATACTTGTACTAGACGTTTTGCTGATTAATAGTAATAGAATGTGTGCAAGTATTGAAAGTGATTCGGTGTTCTTGTCGTTTTTCTTGAATCTCACCAAGTTTGATTCTGCCCATCCTTGGTGATTGCTTGATATCATTGTTTGATCCAGTTTTCGGAATTACAAACTCTTTTCATACGTTTTTGCCATGTGGATCTCACCAATGCATTTTTGTGTTGACATTTTACTTTAATATATATTGCAGGTTTGTGATGATGATGCGTTGAAAGAATCTAGTAGGATGGCTAGAAATGCACCTAGTTTAATTCTATGTTTTGTTGTTAAGTTGTTAGATTTCATTTTGTTGTAAGTTGCTTCAATGTGTTGTACTAGTATCTTTTTGAAATGAAATGAAAAGTTACTTATTAAATTATTTTCACAATAGTGGTTGTGATGTCTCTTGCAATCTCGTTTTCGTCTCACTCCAATTTTCTGCAATCGGTTGAGGTGTGACAATTTAGGCTCGTAGACGAACTGAACGAACATAAACAAATGGATGTTCATGTTTGTTCAATTAACTTTAACCGAACACGAACATATACTTGAACACATTTTTTTGATTCAAGTATTTCTTTATCTTCTTTTGGATATGTATTGGTTTCAAAACTAACTTTAATTAATGGTAGTAGCGTACTAATTTTTATCACATTCTAGCCTTTTAGATTGGTTTCTAACTCAACATACATTGATTTTTACTTGTTTATATCCGATGGTTATGCATGAAACCTGAAACCCACAAGCATACTCGATACCCAGTGGATAATTACCCGTCCTATACTTGAAGGGTTTCAAGCCGGGTATGGGACAAGTTTTTGTAACCAGGTATGTGGTTAGGATTAGCCATACTTGCTCTATGTCCATCCTTAAGCCGCGCAGCTGCGTAGAGCACTGTTCAAGATTAATGTTGTGAAAAGCATAGTAAGCCTCCTAAGGCAAGTCCTTTGAGCAAGTGATGTGTGTGAATATATATATATATATATATATATATATTAGACAAAGCTTTAAAACATTTAATCACTAAAACTACACACAAACTACAAGTGTACCGGTAGTTAAATAGTATGGAAAGTAAGACAGAATATCGAACCTATGGACTCTAATTAGTCAACTCTAAAACTTAACCTAAACCAAATTACTAGCCTAAAATTGATTGGGTTTTTATTGTGATTTTTAGTTAACTACTATAATTTAAACTAATGAGAACTAACGAAACTGAACTGAAGACTAAGACAAATAGCAAGCAAAGTTTAAACAGTGAGAATGAACAAACCACCCAGGTAAGAATCCCTAATGATATGCAATGACTTCTAGTTTGACAAATTACCAAGTTCTGATTTTATACCCGACTAACCTCTAGTTAAAGAGGAAGAATCCTATAGTGATTAGACAACTAGGAATGTGACCGACACTCACAAAAGCCTAAACAAGTCTAGTTAAAGATGGAATAAGAATGTGTATGAAGTCTTAAGATGGAAGCAAGTCTAGTTAAAGATCCCAAATCCCATAAGTATTAGAATTGGAAGAATAACACTCTGACAATCTTCTAATATGAAGTGGTTCTAAGATAATAGACCGAAACCTAGGACTCACTAGACGCGAATAAATAGAAGAACCCAATGCTAACAAGTGTTCAAGACTATCAAATAACATGTAGATTAACCTAATCCCAAATCATCTCTCGAATCAATGGAATTGGATGCACACTTAAGTCTACAGATTTTAGTTGATTAGTTAACCTATATTATTTCTAAAGATAGGGTTTAATTAAAATTGACCATTAACGAACTAACAATTGGTTTTAACGTGTCTAGGGTGAATCCATTCTTTCTAAACACATCATTGATAAGTAATAACTGGTAAAACATAAGCACACATTATTATAATCAGAAACAACTCAAAAGTATTTTAAATCAAACACAAAACTTGATAAAAGTCAAACTGAAAAGTCAAATCAATGTCAAAAGTTTATCAAACCTAGGTGGCTTTAAAGGAATATCACAGTATCTAAACACAACATAAAAGCAAAAAAATCATGTTAATAACAAATTTATATGAAGAGAAACTGAAAACAAACACTAATGGTTGCAAATCGATCAAAGCTTCGAACTTTATCCTTGTTTTACGTTCGCAACACCTTCTCTAGCTGCCAAATAGCCTTATAATCGTCTTAAAGTTGTATATGGTTGAAAAAGTGCGATCAAAGGTCGAAAATTGAGTTAAATACAGAAGGAATCATGTTTGACGACAAATGCTTCGTCCACGCATCGTGAGATGATGTTGTTCCTGGCTTGTGTGTCACCTAGGGTCCATATATGGAGAAAACAAACGGAGGAAACTTTTGTGATCAAATCAAACTCTAACTACATTTGACATGTCGTGATGCAACCATATCCCCCATCTCGCAACACGCGAAAGCATGCTTTTTTCAGAATATCCATTTTTAATCCATGGACTTCTTTTTTGCTTCCGATTGCTTGTTTCTTGATTGTTTTTCCTTGTTTTCGCTTCTTTCACCCACTGGGACCTGGAATAACATAAAGACAATATACAATTAGCTAAAGACACATAAAAATGACAATAAACTTATCTAAAAGTGCACAAAATACATAGGATAAATGGATGTATTTTGCAACACATTAGCAGGCCATGGGGACGCTCCCGCTCTCAGACGTGACAACACGCCAATTCTTATATGAAAAAATATGCAAAAGGTAAAAAGAAAAGCGCTTGCAAAAATGTACACCCTTGTATATTATATAAACACGAAAATAGTTAGGGCGTGTTCACAAAAAAAGTGCCACAATGGCCAAAAGCTCATTCAGTTCACTCAAAGACCAACATAGGTCCGATCCGGGTGAAAGTTTTCTTTAAATCCCCAAGGGCTGAATCCATAACACGCATGCTAGATTAAATATGGAACTTGTCTTCAACACAAACTAAAATTATTACATGGTCGGCCATACACGGCTCGCAGATAAGTGATTGATGACCTCAGTGTTGTCTGGCTTCTCCTCCTCCCCGTCCTCCTACTTAGTCGTCTCCTGCCTTAAAAAAGTTCCAACTTCATCATCTTGCTTCTCTTCTGTATCCTCGAAGGCGGTCTGGAGGTTAGCCACATTGTCACCTCTCCTCGCCAATCGAGCCAAGGTTGCAAGTATGGGGAAAGATAATTCATTGTAAGTTTTCTGTTTCTCTTCATACTTTCTCTTGCAGTCAACCATGTGCAACTCGAAGTCGAGGATAGAGAGTTTCTCCTGGGTAAAATACAAACCTATGTTAAAGCCCTCCTTGTGTCCGCACTACCTAGCTGACACCAACAAATCCACTACGTAGTTGGTCAATTCAGGGGCATTCCTAATCCAAGCTGAGATCTGAGACATGGAACACGAGTTATGTATAAAAACAAAAAAAAGGTAGATTAAGACACCCGCCAAGGTGGAAAAAAGGCAAACCTCTGGGATGCTGCGACACATTAACTAGTCACGCTCGCCCTGCGTCCCCACGACCGACGCCTCTGTATTCACCAGATCTAACTTAACGCACTTACATTCATCGGCAACCTTTTTGTTATCTACCTCAAGCTCCTCGATGCATTTGTCTCCTATTGCTAAATCATCTTTCAAACACTGAAGAATGTTGACAAATTACTAGCGGTTTTGTCCAACTTCGCTAGAGGCTCATTCTTCTGTTTCAGCTCCTCGTCTTTAGCTATGAGTTCATTGTGTAACTCTTATTTAGCTTGACATGACTGTTGGAAAGATGCCTTATTTTTGCGCATCCCCATCTCGCGGTTTTGAGCTTACAATTTTCAAGAATGTAGGCGACCTCCCAATCCTTTCGGGCCTGCGCATGACACTCATTAGTAAGTGCCGCCTCCTTCCTTGCATCAACAAGATCCCACCTAAGGGTCTTTATCTCGTGGTTCTATTTTTCCTGGTTTTCTTGAAAAGCATGTTTTTCTGTTTAAAGGAAGCCTAGGCTTTACGTAAGGCATGCCATTCCCTGATAATATCCACTCACGATAGAGGAAGTTCACAACATTGTTGACATAACGTTCACTAGGTCCTGACACCCACGTGCCCCTTGAAAGGCATGCTCCGTCATGGGAGGGTAGAAGATAATATAGTATGGCACACGCCAATGTTGGAGAAGCGGGTTCCTTGGGTAAGGTTCCAGTGGGGCCTATAAGGTAAATGATCCTCATTAGGTTTGTAAGCTCCATAATACTAATCATCATTACCGCTGTTACCTACTTCAAACTCATCACCACTGCACCAATGAACAAGTGAAACGTGCCCGATTGATGTTTCCGAGGCGGAGGCAAGGATCTTGGTCTCAACAGTCTTGGGATCTCCTTCTCAGTAGTCTCGAGGAGTAGATTTTCGTTCTTCGCAACCTTCAAAAAAGGATCTGCAATCTTGTCAGAAACATCCATAGGTGCCTTCTCCAAACTAGGGGCCACATCCGCCGCATGCTCCTCACTCCCTTAATCAATTCTCTTCCCCTTATTAGAGGTTTAAGCCACATGCGCCTGGGGGGATATCTTGTGGTTATGATGAAGGGGTGACCTTCAGAGTTACCTTTTGACCTGGTTTTAACAACCCCTTGAGGCCCTCTATCGTCTCTCTTATTTCTACCATTCTTTATCTTACACAAAAAGGTAAACAAGCATGAACCCAATGGTAAAGAGAGAAAGTTTATACAAGAAAGAAAGGAGGAGGATAAACATACCTAGAGAGGTGACCTCATGGCTAGCGATTACATCCCCAGTTCCAGCCTCTTCTTCAAGGGCTTAAGCTTTGATAAGTTCAAAGATTCCCCAGAAAGTACAGGATCTTCCACATGAGGGGGCACCTGTCTCTTAGTGGTAGCTATTTGTTCCGGGTGGACTACATCTTCACTTGTTGGCCTCGCACGTGCGCGAGGTTGGTGGTATGGCCAAAAGTGCCACCAACACCAACAAACACTCCACCACCTTAGGCGTCTCCAAACGCTTCGACATAGTCACAACCACCTTTTCTCTTCTTTAATCCGTCTAAGCTTACAATTGTTTTATTTTTCTCAAAACCGCTACCACTCAAAGTAGCAATAGGCATAGCATGGGCATCAACATCACCCACACCACCATTGGTAGCCTTTTGTCTGGGACCATCACCAAAACTAACACTTTTTTTCTCTTACACCGCTTCCGCTATTGCTATCATGACCACCTAGACTGATCGACCTCATGTCAGAGCCCAATCGGCCTATTACGAATGTTGAGGTACTGCCACCTGGATAGTCAACATTGCCCGATAGCGTCATAAATTTTCCTGAAGATGCAACAAACTCCTCACTCGAGAGGATCAGAATTTCATGACTTGCAGGGTCACTGCGGTAAAGGGTTTTGCAATGGTTATAACAACAAGAGGCGTAATTTATGTGATAGCAGGATGGTCAGCAGGATTTTGCAGCCAAGGTGGTGTGCTAAAAGTAGTTTAATAAAAATAACTAAGATTACCCTAATCTAGACACGAAGTAATACTCGAGACGCTCTAAGACTCGACTAAACTACTAACTGGCAAGTGAACCGATCGACTCTAGTAAAGCTAAGTAAGTCTAAATATCGAACCCAAGAGACTCTATTTAACTACGCTAATGACTCTATCTAGACTGACACTGACACGACACTAACCATTTTATATTTGTTAGGGGGGTTCCTAAATGTCCTTAGAATTGCAGATTAATTAAAACTAGTTAACTAAATGAACTAAGCACGGACTAAACTCGGGTTTTACTCAGATGGTGGAAACGACTACTTAGATTGGAATCCTATGATATTAATTATTATGGAACCGATCTTCTAGTACTAAACATGTCGAAATACCGAACAAGAACCTCGACCCTTCTCCGGAAAACACTTATGGCACTCTAAAGGCTGTTACAAACACCGGTTCGTCTAGACTCCCTCACAGGCTATCTAAGTGGTTTACGAAAGTACCCTAATTCAATTTACTCCCTCACAGGCTATAAACCTAGGATAGACTCGGGTTCTTGATTAGACTTGTTAGACAAGGGTAAAAATGTAAACTAGTTCAGACTCCTCACGAAGCTCCTACCTAACAATTTAATGACTTAGACCTAACAATAACCTCGCACCTCACGTCTATTGAGATTAGTAGAAAACTTAATCCTATTTAATTACCGATTATCGCTGCTAAGGTGTATTAGCCAATAAACCTCAAGGATCACAAATTAATTATAATCTAGCATGAACGTATTTCGTGAAAGACATCCGCCAAGACTTACACAAAGCAACAAACAATATTCAAACACTTTTAAGCATGCATATACATCAAAATGATAACCGAGTCGACTACTTTCGTAAATAATCCATAAACACTAAATATCCATAATAAAAATCAAAACTTCACCAACCAATCATCCAATCTAGGTAGTATCAAAGATCTAGCCAATCATCATTGAACAAATCACAAACGAAGTATCTTTAATAACAAGAAACATAATGAAAGTAAGAAACGAAGAATAAAGATACCTGAATAGTATGATGACGAACCGGATGACTTCCTAAGCTTCCACACTTCAATCGGTTGCTTCAAGCTCTCAAAAACGCTCCAAAAGATGTCCAATTTCGCCCAAGTTGTTGTTGGTTCATAACTAGGTTAATGATGAATGATAAGAATGTTTATATATGACTTTCAGCAACAACAACACAACTCTGTGTGAATAATACCCCCGTCGCGTCACGTGACGGGTAACCCATATAGGTGTCGCGTAGCGCGGCGCTTTGAATCCACAAAACAACATTTCAATGTGTCGCGTTGCGCGACGGCCTATCCACTTGATGGTCGCATAGCGCAACGGGTTGTTTTCCTATATTTTTCGATTTTCATTCTCGTTCAGCTACGATACGTCCCGATTCTCGCTGCCAACTCTTTTCCAGCAGATGTTGAGCATGTTCTTCAACTTTTCAGCAACCGGACCTACAAACAAACAAACTATCAAAAGAAACTATATCTACCTAAAAACCGAAAGAAACGAATACGAAACTATACAAACTATACACGATAAATATAATGCAAACGGAAAGTTGAAGAATTATGCAAACGGAATCATAGTCAGATTAAATGAACAGGTTCAAAACTTAGATTACTTATTAACATCAAAAACTCGTGTTAACCGTGATTGCAAGTATATGTGTCCACTTAAACCTAAACCTGGTTCCATGCCCTTATCATGCAATTTATGTTCAAGATCAATCAATCTACCTAGGGTATCACACTAAAAGCCGCAGTTTCACCTAATCCCGCCTCAAGCTCATGAAACAAAAGGAACGAATCAACTGACCCTTTCCTAACCGTTTTATACCAAAATCAAAAGACTTTAACATCAGTTTTTTATTTCTTTTTTCTTTTCTTTTTTGAGCACTCACCTTGCCTACCATACCGAGAGGCTATCTCAACCAGAGTCACCATCCCCGATAGCGACAATGTGAGCCTCGGTATTTTTGCAATTCTTTTCTTAACTTAACCTAGAGAGATTCTCGATCAGAGTCACCATCTCCAAGGGAGATTCCATAGGCCACGTCTTTTTATTCAATCTAGCTCATTTTCTCAATGTTACGTAATTTTTTTCTTTTGATAAAAATTTCTAACAGTTTTAGCTTATAACATCATTCCTCGTATTATTATTGGCGGTTTCGACTTCCCCACTTTTCCTAGATGAGCACTCACTAGTAAACCGACAATTAAGGCATATTAATATCAAAGGAACCTAGAAACCGGATCGGGCCTACTCACACATCCCAAGCTAGACCCAAGTTCAACTTACTCATATTATTATTATTTGAAACCCAAAAATACCCGTCTTTTCTATCACATTTCGTCTTTATTTGCAAACTTCTAAACAAGAGACATTTTCAATATTTCGATTTTTTTGGATTTTTTGATTTTTTAATAATTTTGTATTTTTTTCAATAATGTAGGTATAGAACATGACTCAAAACTAAGTAAACTAACACTAAAAATAAAAACTAAATAAAATATACAAAATATACAACTGGAAACGACTTAGGTGATATGCGAGACTGTCAATATGCCAATCAATTCCACATATGCCCTCCAATCCGAACACGCTCAGCAAACAATTCCTAAACTCTCACACGCGAACGGAAGCAGCAACACTACACCATACCTATCAACAACCACAAATATACCAAAACAGATAATAGATGGATAGATAGATAAAAGTGTCTGAACTGATCAACCATCATCAACCAACCAACCCAACCCTACCAACCAGTTTAAAGTATTCAAAACATAAGTATAGACCAAATGAGGATAAAAACAACATAAATAGAAAATACAACAAAAGATACTCTGTTAAGCTCCAGCTGCATCCTCGATCCCCGCACTAATCATCATCCTCTTCACTCTCCTCTTCTTCCTCACTCTCATCCTCTCCCTACTCGTAAACCGAAAAATCTGGTGTCGGATCCACATAACAAACTGACCCGAACTAGATCCATGACCAGCCTGCTGACTCGAACCACCCTTACCACTAGACCCAAACTGGCCTAGCATGGGAAACGGACCTGGATCTACATATGGCTAAGAAAAAGTAGGAACATTCATACTCATGTGCCTCATCATATACCTAAGCGCATTCTCCTACCTCTCCTGCCAAGTCTAAATCAAATGCCTGACATCACCAAACTGTTGGTTCGCCCAACCATGCAGTTCCCCGAATCCCTAATCCATTCTATTGTATAAAGACTCTAAGTAAGCGGATCCGGTGGTGGTTGATGTCTAGGGTACTGTGGTGCCGGTATCTCCTACCTCTGACGTGGTCTCTGCCTACGGGTCGGATAAGTAGCCTGCATCACATCAAGAGCTGGGTGCCCCTCAGGTGACTGAACCTGAGGTCCCTGTCTAACCCCATCCCATGTAACCGGGTCAGTCAATGTCAAAATACTCGCCAATTGTAGGTCCCTAATATCAAAGAACTTGGTCAAATTCTGCGGATTATACTTCAGAAACATCCTTAATTCTCGGCAAGCTTGGTAATATACACACCCATATCCAAAGCAGCCATGTGACCCCCTCTACACACATGGTTAAACGACCAAGCCAAAACACTCACCATATTCATATTTCAACCCTCCATCAAACATATAAGATTAAACAAATCCGTCCAATTGGCCCTGTGCTCACCTGATTTCCTACCAACCAGAGTGTTCGAAAATATCTTCAGCACATATCTCAGAACAGGGTCATTAGCCGACATAACTAAATTCGTATTGGCGGGTGATTAGAAATGGGAGCCCAAAACTTTGCCAAGTCAGCACTACCTAAACTCAATTCTCTCGGAGTCACTAAGCACCCCTCAAACCTTTCAAAAACTCTGGAGTCACTACCACCTTTGCCGTGTAAAAACCACTAGCTACAGCAAACTATGGAATGGACATCTCATGTACCACCCTGCCTAGACTAAATGAGACAGCATCATCCTCAGCAAATGCACCTTATTTATGTTGGTAGATGGAATGAAACTCTAACACTAGCTCTTCATACTATTCCTAGTAACAATCTACCATAGTCCTAACCTTACCAGCCAACAATTGTTCAACCCTTTCTCTCTCGCCCATCATACCTAACCAATCCCAGCCTGTCGTTCTATGCTCAAACACTTATGCAGTAATTATTTTCTGCAACTTTTTCCATTCCTTTGAATTCACTTAGAACTAAAGCACGTGGTCTCTCAATCGTGCAACCCGACATGCAGGAATCTGTTCTAGACCCTGAAATCTGATACGCCTACGTCTCGGATCTGGAACCATAGCTTGTGGATCTAGGACCCCTCGTGGGCATTGTGGCGGCCCTCTGCGTCTTTTTCCTCCGGCCCCACTACTACTAGCTGCACCTGACATGTCTGCAAAGCAACGTTAACATAAAGAAACAGGAAGTAAGTCAGTAATCACAACTATTTTTGGTTATTTTTTATTTTTTAGATTTTTTTGTATTTTTGAATTTTTTCTAAAATTTAGAAACAACCGTATAGCATTACATTTGCGGATGAATCCGAAAATAAAATTGAATAAAAATTTGGGTTACCGTTTACAAAAGCTAAAGTTGAAAACAAACCTCGCCTGAATGGAGATTGAGTACGCACGAAGTGTTTTGTACTCGTACACGCATATAAGTAAACCCATGACCAAACTCTAACTAAAACCAACCCCGACTCAAAGCACAAGTCTATACAAGAATCAATGTACACTACCTCCTCTCGCCACTTTAATTGTCCAAATTAAAATCCAAGTGCCTACCAAACCGGACATTGAGTCCAAACTTGCGTAAAGATGTTAACTATCATGTTAAAATTAGAATTTAAGTCGAAAAATTCCACCTAGTTAAAGGAGGTTTTTGACCGGTTAAATCTTGACTTCAAAATGAAAGTTTGGAACTTTATAGCAATGTAGCAATAAAAATTCAGTTCAATGTCCAAAACACACCCAAACGATGCCTCTGCAACCATTAAACACTAAACACTATGTTAAACTACGACTCGAAACTGACTCGACAAAGACCGACACCTAAACATGCAAGACCAAACTCAAACTAACTAAGAAACGAATAATATATAGAATATAACAAGAAAACATACCAGATTCGCGGATGAACAATATAAAAATTTCCACTTTTTTGGTTCAAATAGTAAAGCCCTTGGTGTGGTGGATTGTGCAGTGAAACGGGTGAAATTGATGGTGTAGAATGATGGGGAAGTAAAATGAGTGATGTGGGGGTAAAAATGGTGGAAGAATGGTGGCGTTTGGTGGTGGATATGGTGGAAAATGGGTGGTTTGCAGTTGGGTGTTCGTAGTCAGGGTTTTGGAGGTGATTTGGGGAAAATGGGAGAAGAAAGAAGGTATAGTCGGATAAGACAGGGGTCGCACTACGTGACCCCCTTATGGGTAGGGGTGTGAATTTCTGACACGACCCGAAAACTCGACACGAACCTAACACGAAATTCGCGGGTTTAGGTTTCGTCTAAACGGGTTCGGGAGTTTCGGGTTGAACACGCGAACCCGTTTAGAACCTGGTCGGGTTGGCGGGTTGACCCGTTTAACACATATATACTATATTATGTTTTTTACAATATATTTTATCTCAAAAATTAAATGGGGCGTGTATTTTATGCCATGATTATAACTTAAAAGAAGAAAATAACATAGCTTTTATAATTTAAATATGATATTATTATATACATATGTGTTTTTTAAGTAATTTTTAATTTTAATATATTAGTTTTAGAAAAAAAATTAAAAAATTCGGGTTAAACGGGTCGTGTTCGGGTCAACCCACAAAACTTCGGGTCGTGTTCGGGTTCATATATCTGATACGATTTTCGGGTTCGGGTTCGTGTAAAATTTTCGGGTTCGGGTCGGGTTGAACCCGAACACGACCCGTTTAGCACCCCTACTTATGGGTTAGTGGTCGCGTGACGCCACGACCAGGTTCAAATGGCAGAAGGGTTTAAGGAGGGGCTCGCGTTATGCATTGCCCTAGTGACTTAAGGGTCGCGTGACGCGGCGTGTGTTTTTTAAAGCTGATTTCCTTTATGGCATGGCGCTACGCGACGCCCTTATGATTTAGGGGTTGCGCAACGCCACTAGCCCTTTAACCAAACCACCCAAAAACCATTCCTAAAAATTTTCGAACACTAGGACTTACCTGGAACTATGTTTCCATGTCCGTTTTCCCTCCTCGTTGGTAGTGAATTCCTGCAAAAGACTCAACGACATAAAACAAAGACCGAAAAATCTACAAAAACTATTGTTAGCTATGAACGGACTCAAATAACGACTCGATACAAATGGTACAAACTCTACACTTTAGGCTTCCCTCAAGGCTCTATTCGGAAGGTCATGGTGGGATTTCGAGAAGAGTTACCTCCTCCTTGTTCGATTATATGGGCCCCCTAAGCAATGCTTCAAACGATTGCCATTCACTTTCCATTTTGCTCCATCGGCCTCGTTTATCAACTCGATCATACCATAAGGAAAAACCTCATTCATGGCATATGGTCCCGCCCACTTCGACTTCAACTTTCCTCCAAAAACTTTCAACCGGGAATTGTATAAAAGCACTTTATCTCCCGCTTTAAATTCCTTCAACCCCTTTAACCTCCTATTGTGCAACACTTTCGTTTTCTGTTTAATGCTCCACGATCTAGTGTATGCCGCATCCCTAAGCTCCTTTAACTCGTGAATTCGAAAGAATCTTTTTCTAGCAGCTTCAAATAGATCTAGGTTTACGGTCTTAAGAGCCCACAATGCACGATGTTCTAATTCGACCAGAAGATGACATGCTTTTCCATAGACAATCATGAAAGGTGTGGTTCCTAATGGTGCCTTGTAGGCGGTACTGAATGCCCACAATGCATCATCTAACTTCTCGGACCAATCTTTTATACTCTTTCCCATATGATTTTCTCTAGGATTTGCTTGACTCCACGAATGACATTTTCAACTTGACCGCTCGTTTAGGGGTGATATGCGGTGGAAAATCAATGAGTGGCCCCGCAGCGTGCTAACGCCTTCTCCATCACGGCGTTGCAAAAATGAGTACCATAGTCACTAATTATGGCTCTAGGTAGCAAAATGATTGAAGAGTTTCTTAAGGAATCTCACTACCACTCGGGCATCATTCGTAGGGAGAGCTTGTGCCTCTACCCACTTTGAAACGTGGTCGATTGCCACGAGGATGTACTGATTCCCACTAGAAGAGGGGAATGGTCCCATGAAGTCGATTCCCCAAACGTCAAAGATTTCTAGAACTTGGATGGGATTTTGGGGCATCTCATCCTTGGATGAGATATTGTCGGTACGTTGGCAAGCATCGCCAAGTCTTAACATGTTCTTGAGTATCCTTCACTAGGGTAGGCCAATAAAATCCACTATCAAAGACCTTTTGGGCGGTAGTGTGAGGCCCGTGATGACCTCCCGTCAAACCCTCGTGTACATGCCTAAGGATCTCTAACTCTTCCTCTCTCGCGACACACCTCCTAAGAACTCTATCACCATCTATCCTAAAGAGGAACAAATCATCCCGAATATACATCCTTGCATCCCTAAGGAATTTCCGTTTCTGTTGGGTGGTCATTCCCTTCATTAAGGCTCCATAAGCTAAATAGTTCGCCAAGTCTAAAAACCATGGCAAACCCTCTTTTTCAGCCGCTACAAAATCTATAGATTCATGAGGGAATTTATCTCCTATAGCCTCCTCACGAATTTCCTCTCTCTTAGGATCCTTTAAGCGTGACAAATGATCAGCGGCCACATTCTCCGCTCCCTTTTATCCCTAATTTCAATGTCGAACTAAGAGAGCAAAAGAATCCACCAAATGAGGCGGGGTTTGGCGTCTTTCTTTTGGAAAAAAATGCAATGCGGAGTGATTGATGAACAATGGTCTTGGAAAGCACGAGGTATGAGCGAAACTTATCAAACGTGAACACTACGGCTAAGCCCCAGTCCAATGAGATAAGGATGGGGGCAATAATTAGCTTTTCCTTCAAAAAGTCGAAGGCCTTGAGGCATTCCTTGTAAAATACAAAAGGTACGTCTTTTTCAAGGAGTCGGGTCATGGGGCGAGTGATCTTTGAAAAATCCTTAATGAAATGCCTATAAAAGCCCGCATGACCGAGAAAACTACAAACGGACTTCACACTTGTAGGTGGTGGTAACCTACTAATCGTGTCTATCTTAGCCCTATCCACTTTAATTCCCTCTCTCGAAATCTTGTGTCCTAACACTATCCCCTTCGTCACCATAAAGTGACACTTCTCCAAGTTTAGCATCAAATTGGTCTCTACGCACCTCTTCAACAACCTATCCAGATTAAGAAGACAATGATCGAAAGTGGCACCATAAACCAAGAAGTCATCCATTAAAACTTCCATAGCAGTCTCAAGCATGTCTTGGAATATGTCAACCATGCAACGCTGAAAGGTAGCCGGAGCGTTACACAACCGGAATGGCATGCGTTGGTACGCATAGGTGCCATAAGGGCATGTAAATGTCGTTTTATCTTGATCCTCCAGTGTGATGGGGATCTGAAAATAAACCGAAAATCCATCGAGAAAACAATAGAACTATTGACCCACTAGATGCTCCAACATTTGGTCAATGAACGGTAGAGGGAAGTGGTTTTTCAGGGTGGCGTCATTCAACTTTCGGTAGTCAATACATACACGCCATTCGGTAACTGTACGAGACGGGACAAGTTCATTCTTCTCATTCATGATCACCGTCATCCCATCCTTCTTCGAGACAACTTGGGTCGGACTAACCCATGATGAATCGAAAATGGGTAGATCACTCGGCATCTAACAATTTGAGGATCTCTTTCTTCACTACCTCTTGTTTGTTCGGATTGAGGCGCCGTTGAGGTTGCACCACCGGCTTATATTCATCTTCCATGAGTATATGGTGGGTACAATAGGCGGGGCTTATGCCCTTGATATCTGAAAGCCTCCATGCAATGGCCTCTTTGTTCACCCTCAAAACTTCTATCAACCTAGATTTCTCCTCTTCCACTAATTTAGATGAAATAATAACGGGTAAGTTCGACCCTTCACCTAGAAAAGCGTACTCTAAATGGGATGGAAGGACCTTAAGCTCTAACGGGGCGGGTGTCTCAATAGGAACTCTCTCTCGCTCTTGTCCCTAACTTCACTCATTTCTTACACTTAGGGGACCTAGTCGGTCCCCTCTTCATCTACACTCTCTTCGACAACCTCCTCAGTTTCCTCAACAACCCCCTCTCCTACTAAATCGGCTCCGCAAATGAAATTGAAATACTAGTCAACGCACGATATGAACGAATTGATGAAATAGACCGAGTGACACTAACCAATATAAATGTTGGAACCACTAGGGTGTTGCATGGAACAGTCTACCTCGAATGTTACCTTCTCCTCACTGACTCGAAGTGTGATGTTACCGTTAAAGACATCAATGATGGCCTTTGCGGTACTCAAGAACGGACGTCCTAAAATGATAGGAACTCTCACATCAGCTTCCATATCAAGGATGACAAAGTCTGCGTGGAAGATGAACTTATCGACCTTAACTAAGAGATTTTCTACTATGCCACGAGGATATTTGGCTGATCGATCGGCTAAAGACAAGGACATGCGGGTGGGTGACAACTCTCCTAGGTCTACTTTCTCATAAATTTAGTAGGGCATGAGATTGATACTAGCACCTAGATCGGTTAAGGCTCTACACTCGGTGTCACTCCCGAAGAGACATGCAATGGTGAAAAGGCTCGGATCCGTAAATTTTTCTAGGACCTAATTCAAGACGACCGTGGAACACCCCCCGTTCAAAGGGATGTTGGAAAGCTTTCCCAACCTATTTTTACGTTTAAGAAGGTCCTTTAATAATTTTGCATATTTTGGCATGGATTGAAGGGCTTCAATAAACTACTTGAACATGTCGATAAATTGCCCGTATTTCTGAGTATATTTCTGATGCTTAAGGCGGGCGGGGTATGGGAGGCGTGAAAGATCTATGATTGGTGATGGCCTAACCTCTACGGGTCGCTTTTCTATGCTTCTCTCGACTTGAGGCTCCTCAGTGTGTGTGGTTTTTTGCTAGGTCTAGCCTAGTTTGCACCTAACCGGGAGTCTCCATCTCGATCTCCTCATCCCCTGGCCCATCTTCTTCTTCCTCAACTACCTCGTGCCTAACTACCTATCCTAAGGTTCTACCACTACAAGTTGAAATGGTTTTCAGTTGGCTAGACGGGTTCGGTTGGGTATTGCCTAAGAATTGACCTGGAGGTCTTTATTGCAACTGACGAGCAATGTCTCCAACTTGCCTTTGAAGATCTAAGAGGTTAGAATGATTGTTCTTTAGGAGTGTGGCATGTTCCTCTAAGGTTCTCTGGGTGGTTTGATCTTTAACAAGTAATTGGGATAACATGGATTTAATCTCATCTAGACCACTACCCAAGGCTTGGATGTTTGAACCTTGACTGTTTGACCCCCACTAGGATATTGCCTATTTGAACCCCCTGAACTAAACTGACCCTGTGAACCCTCACCAGAATACTGACCCTGATTGTTTGAACCCCCACTATAGAATTAACCTGCCCCCTGTTTTGAGTAGAACCTGTTCGGAAACCAGGGGCTACCGGAAGAACGGAAAGTGTTGTTGTTACTACGCCAATTCGAACTATAGTTTGAGTTGTTTTTATTGAAAGGATCCGTTGGACCTCGGTTTTGACCCGTGATGAAATCTACTTGCTCCTTAGTGAGCATTGGACACTCAATAGTACCGTGACCTCCCCGACAAACCTCACTCTTATCTACCTTTGCCTTCTACTCTTGGATTTCTTTGCTAACCTCTCTCTTAAAACTATCTAGAGCAGCGGCTACCGTTGTTTCGAAGCTAACTTGGTGTACTCCTCGAACGGTCGAGGAAGTACTAGAGAAAGGAATGGAAATCCGGGTGGTAGCTCGATGAGCTGTATCAGAATGCGCGAAACTCTCAAATAAGTCATTTCATTCGGCCGCTTTTTTCTTACCTATGAGGTGGCCTCCTACCGAAGTAACAAACCTGGCTCTAGTTTCAAGGATGAGACCGTTGTAGAATTTCTCTACAAGTGCCTAGTCAGATAATCTGTGTTGAGAGCAACGAGGAAGTAGGGTTTGGAATCATTCCCAAGCTAAATGGTAGGGCTTGTCAGGCTCCATCCGCAACGAATGGATCTGATCGCGAATGTGAGATGCTTTGGCAGGTGGGAAGTATTTGGCTAGGAAAGCATCTCGAAGGCCAGCCCAGGTGGTGAAAGTGTTTGGTGGGTTCAAGACAAGCCCGATGGCTGCTCGACCAACCAGGGAGAAAGGGAAGACCTGAAGGAAACGGGCGTCATTTCCAGCACCTTCCATATTGAATGTGCTGCAGAGGTGGGTGAGGCGGTTTATGTGAGCTGGGGCATCCTAGTCTTCACGACCTTGAAATTGGACAAGTTAGTGATAGCGGTCATGATGTAGGATGGGATCTGCCAAGATTTGTCATTGTTGATTGCGGGAAGGATGATGGGTGAGTTCGCACCGGTGAAACTAGTGGTTGCTTGTTGGTAAACGGTTTGATTGTTGGCCATTTGGACAACGGGTGGGGGACTCGGAGGACTGGAAGGTGGTGGGGAATTATGGGGTGACGACTTTGGGTAAAGTTAAGGCTCGGTGGTTTAGATGGAAGAGTAGAGTAAGAAGGGGCAAGAGATGAGGAAGAAGATGTACTAACCTTTGGGGTGGAGTAGGAGAAGGATGACTTGTCCATTGGCGGCTTCGGCGGTGGTCCTTGCGAATGTGTATTTTAAATCCACTGCAAAACCGACAATAAACAAGTAATACGACTATAAAAATGACTCGACAAAAATATAAAGGACATTAGAATATTTAGACTCCTACGACTCAAACAAATAGCAAGTATGATGTCAATTAAGTCCAAACAAAGTAATCAACGCAATTGCCAAAGAGTCTCCGACAACGGCGCCAAAAACTTGATGTGTTAAAAGTAGTTTAATAAAAATAACTAAAACTAACATAATCTAGACACAAAGTAATACTCTAGACTCTCTAACACTCGACTAAACTACTAACCGGCAAGTGAACTGATCGACTCTAGTAAAGCTAAGTAAGTCTGGATATCGAACCCATGAGACTCTATTTAACTACGTTAACGACTCTATCTAGACTGACAATAACCATTTTATGTTTGTTGGGAGGGGGGTCAAAATATCCTAGGAATTGCAGATTAATTAAAACTAATCAACTAAATGAACTAAGCACGAACTATACTTGGGTTTTACTATGGTGGAAATGACTACCTAGACTGGAATCCTGGTTTGCATCAGTAATGATATTATTAGGATAGTAATTATTATGGAACCGGGATCTTCTAATACTAAACCTGTCGAAATACCGAACAAGACCCCCGACCCTACTCAGGAAGACACTTATGGCACTCTAAACACTGTTACGAACACTGGTTGGTCTAGACTCCCTCACAGGCTATAAACCTATGATAGACTCGGTTTCTTGATTAGACTTGTTAGACAACGGTCAAAAGGTAAACTTGTATAGACTCCTCACGAAGCTCTTACCTAGCAATTTAATGACTTAGACCAAACAATAACCTCGCACCTCGCATTAGTAGAACACTTAAACCTATTTAATTACCGATTGTCGCTTCTAAGGTGTATTGGCCAATTAACCTCAAAGATCACAAAATTAGTTATAATCTAGCATGAACGTATTCCGTGAAAGACATCCACCAAGACTGACACGAAGCAATAAACAATATTCAAACACTTTTAAGCACGCATATACATCAAAACAATAACCGAGTCGACTACTTTCGCAAATAATCCATAAACACTAAATATCCATAATAAAAATCAAAACTTTACAAACCAATCATCCAATCTAGGTAGTATCAAAAATCTAGCCAATCATAGTCATTGAACAAATCACAAACAAAGTATTTTAATAACAAGAAACATAATCAAAGTAAGAAACAAAGAATAAAGACACCCGAATAGTATGATGACGACCCGGATGACTTCCTAAGCTTCCACACTTCAACCAGTTGGTTCAAGCTCTCAAAAACGCTCCAAAAGATGTCCAATTTTCGCCCAAGTTTCTACTGGTTCGTAACTAGGTTAATTATGCATGATAATATGTTTATATATAACTTTCAGCAACAATCCAGCAACAACACAACTCCACCGCGAATAACACCCCCGTCGCGTCATGCGACGGGTAACCCATATAGGTGTCGCGTAGTGTGGCGCGTTGAATCCACAAAACAATATTTTAATGTCATCGCGTTGCGTAAAAGCCTATCTACTTGATGGTCGCGTAGCGCAACGGCCTGTTTTTCCCAAACTTTTTTATTTTCGTTCCCACGTCCCGATTCTCGCTGCTAACTCTTTTCCAGCAGCTTTTAAGTGTTTTCGTCATCATTTCAGCAACCGTGACCTGCAAACAAACAAACTACCAAAATAAATGAATACGAAACTATACAAACTATACACAATAAATATATGTATTTTGCAATACATCACAAGGAAACAAGAATAGGTCCCTCGTCTGATCTAAAAAAGTGACCTCGCCCTGAAATAGATCGTACATCGTCAATCAATGTAGCATAAATGCTAGACGCTGCAAGAAACATTTTTTTCAATAATGCGAAAGCAATCAACAACAAAGCAAGAAATAAGTTAACAAAGACGTACTGATGCCATCAACAGAGTAAAATGACACTTTTCCGCCACGAGTGCGGGCTCCTTGATAGGCCTCATGGGTGCGGGGTTGCTAGTAAACTTCTTATACCACTAAGTGTCCTCATACGCATTAGGGAAAAAATTGGGAGTTTTGAGTCATGCTCTCGAAATATCATTTGGTAGAATAACCCCATCGCGGATGTAGAAAAGAATACCAAATGGTCCTAACGGTCAGTCTATAAAAGTCATTAAACATCTCCCTCGAAGGGTTAATGCCCTGGGCCTTGCAACAAAATTCGAAGTGTGTCATCTACACAACTCCCATCGCATTATGCTGTGAGATGTGTACTCCATATTGCGTCAACATACTTGAAAGGAATTTTGTGATAGGCAACTAGAAGTTCCAGGCATAAAAAAACTCTATATACAAGATGCTATTGCCTTTCGTAGGCTTCTCCGCCGTCATCCCTTTGTCGGGATACTCTACTTCCACCTCCGGTAAAAACCCCCATCTCATTCACAAGAGTGCCGAACTCCCCACATTCCCACTTTATCTGGATTTCTCGTCAATGAGGGCCAACGCTTTATGACGCGACTATGTGGCGTGTTCGTATAGGTTCACTGGTGATGTGTGTACGCCTGGGTGGCGCATGTTAGTAGAAACGGTGTGCGAGTGTCTGCGCGTGCGTACCTCGCAACAGCTTTCAGACTTCAGCAACTAATCAATTTCGAATCTACAGTTGAAACAGACGAGTCAAGAGTATTTACTAAGAATTAAAGGACAAATTAAAAAGCATTAAAGACGTTTAATGAAATGATCTCCTTTAAGTCAAGTTTTTGTTGTTTCAATACAGGTGCAGTATAAATACTACATCATACCTGCAACAGAAGATACACTAAAAAACACCAACACATGAAATTATCCTATGTATATTTTTCTTCATCTTTCTTCTGGTTTCAAGGTATACCTTCGGGTTTTCGTCATCTCCGGCAGTGCAACTGCTTAGGCTGTTGTATCCTGGAAACAAACGAGTTCTCTTTGGAGACTCGAAATTTGTTTTAAGGGACCCGTATCTTACACGATCCTCAGCCAAGAACTTCGAATTTTAAGTTTATGTTTTTTTTCTTGTTCTTCTTTATTTAAGTTGTAATTGTATTGTATTTTTCAGCTTTCATTTACTTTTGTATTGTAAATTGATTAATAAAGTTTTATTTAATTTTATGCGAACGGATTCTTACAATGATCATATTACCTTCTGTCTAAGGATGTTGAGCATGCTAATTCTGATTTTAATGAACTAGTTATCGGAAACTTTGAGGCTGTTGCAAGTAGGGATGAGCATGGTACCGATATCGAAATTACCGGTGCCGAATAACGGACAAAATAGGTATCGGTCCCAAAAACGGGAAAAATGGGGGCCGGTAACAGTATCGGTCCCAAAAAAAGGAAAAATGGGGCCGGTAACAATACCGAAAATGATGGGTATGGTACCGGTACAATAGTACCAGACGCCAATACCAAATGCTTATACCTAGTTGCAAGAAATATGCACTATAGTAGAAGGGGTTGATGTGTCAATTGGACAAGAAATGTATACTTCACTTTGATGATACTTGTGTTACTTAGAATACAAAAACTGCCCCTGTTATATTAAAAAAATAAGTAGAAATTAAATTTATAAATTGGGAAACTTCAACCTTGAGGCCTAAGCCTAACATAATCTAATTGTAAGCTTAATTTGAGAAAATAATCATAATATTTGATACGAATAACCACATATTAGAAATTGCAAAAAAAAAAAAAAAAAAAAAAAAAAAAAAAAAAACCCAAGGTTTACTAATACCCGGGTTGTTAACCTATAATAGAGTGATACGAGTAACCAACAAAAAAAATGCACAATAGCAATATTAATCGTATTTTTTTACATATAATCCAATCAACTAATTCATACTTACACCTGCGATCAATTTCTGGGCTTTATTTTCTTGGGCCTTATCTTTGAGTGGACGAAGCATCTGTGTGGTAAACCCAATCCTATCAACTTCTTCTTGGGCCTTATCTTTGAGTTCCCACTTAAACTTTCCAATTCCCATGCAAGAAAGAAACCAACATTGCATGAAGAGAACCAGTGAGCACACGCCCTTTTTCCAGCCCCAAACGCCGTCGTTTTCTGGAAATCATTGGTTTCCTTCTCCGTCATAAATCTCTCCGGGTCCCATACCTAGCTGCAAATTAAACGTATTCGATCATAAAAACAACAAAGATGTAAAGATCCAACCTCGGTTCCTAGAGCTGTGTCTTCATGCACGTGCCTTCTTAAGGTTTCATGGTAAATAGCGGTTATGTATGGCAGGTGTTCTTCTTCTGTGAGACCCGCGAACATTTTGGATTTCCCGGTACAAACTTACATAGTTAGACCAAACTAGAAAGGCGGATCCAGAAACTTCTTTCGGTGGGTTTGTTTTGATAGATTTTCACTATTTTTTTCTAAATCATACAAAGTTCTCACTAATTTTTTCCAAATCGAGTGAGTTCATATGAACCCTCAAAACAGCGCTGGATCCGCCACTGCTCGAAACTCATTTGAACTTCACGAGATTTTGGTAAAGAATATACATTGTTATATGGCATTGTATTGGCTAATTCCATAAAAAGGTGTCCAATATCTTGATTCAACACAATAGGACTCGTCGCTTTTGACCCAAAAACCAGCAAATATAGATTATTACCTTAGATCAATTCTTTTGCAACTTTAATGGCTTTTTTGGTGTAAAAAAGTTCGTTTGTCAAGACTAGTAAAAGTTGATCCAGTAATCGTTTAAATCCCTGGGAGAGGCAAAGTGGCCCCAGGACCCACTTTCTGAGGCCGAAAATTTAGTATATTCATATATTTTCTCTGTATATAGTTTTTTTTAGATAAAAGACTATAATAAATTAAAAAAATCACTCAGTTTGTTAAACTGATACTTTTGATTTAGTTGAGGCCGATTAAACTCATTTGTCCAACTAAACCCATTAGCCCAATATTGTTTTAAATTACACTTTAAAGACCTTTAAAGAAATTAGTGCGTGGTGGAAACCAAAATAAGAGTGACGGATTGACAAAGAGGGTCCATTGTTAAATCGTCCTGAGCCCCTGAATTCTTAAGGACGGTCCTGTTTGAAACACTTGTTGGTCTTGGGTTAAATGATAGTACACACCTGAATATTGGAATTTTTTGCAAGTTCATGTATTGCCCGTTCAGTGGTGACCAAGTGGTTTTCGATGATAGTCTCCCATAGCAACATAAGTAGTTGTTGATCGGTTAATGATTGTGCTTCTGATAGCAAGTAATCAATGTAGCTTTTCAGTTTCTGTATTCAATAAATTAAGACGAGTTAGTTATATTCTTCCGCGATATAAACTAGCAAGAAATCTATAATTACAATGCCATTATAATTTTTACCCACTTGGGTTTCTTAACTCAAGTGAGAACCTATTGTTACATCAGTAAGCATTGAAAATTCATTATATATATAGTTCTCTAATTTAGGGAGGGAAAGAAAGAAAACCCACTTGAGTTAAGAAAACTCAATAAATCCTTATGTAACAAAAAAAAATTCTAATAAATTTAGAGAATGTAAGTTACATGTTATCAATGTTTTGTAACAAAAAAAAAGCGGTGAGGGATTTTTTTTTAAAATTTAAAATTCAATTTTTTAGTATATATATATATATATATATATATATAATATATATAGATATAGGATTATGATTATTTGTGAACAACTTCTTAAGAGTGAACTGAGTGAATTAATCTTGGCTTTTGAATATTTTTTAGATTAAATGGTAAGATTGATATTAGTCAAGTACTTTTAATTAAAATTCCTTAATTTTCTCATCTCTTAACTCTTTCTCTCTCTCTCTCATTTTTAATTATTTCTTTATTATTTTAATAAGAGATTAAAGTACTAATGTTTTTCTTTTTAAATAAACTCTTATGTTTTTTTTTAAAATTAAATATTAAACGTAATTAAATTATGTTTTTTTCATATGTGTATACAGGTCAGTATATACAAGATTTATACACTTGTGTATAATTACATCTTGTTCCCACGGGTCGGTATAAACCAGATTTATACACATGTGTATTATTCAAGTACATATGTGTATAAACTAACAGTTGTGTATCTTGTATAAATTGATAGTTAGCGAGACTGTACACATGTGTATAAACTAACATCTGTGTATCTTGTATAAACTAATACTATCGAGAGTGTACACATGTGTATACAAGAACAACTATGTATCTTGTATATGCGGAATTAGCAAGATTTTAGAAATTTTGATTATATTGTTTAATAAATGCAATTTACAAAAGACGCAAATACCTTTCTGTCAATTAATTTAAAAAGAAGTTACAACATTATAATTATAATTTTGCCATTGTTTAAAAATCTCTAGATGATATAATCCAATGGCTCAGATTAGTTCACACAGTTCATTCACTCTAGAACCCTCCCCTATATATATATATAGTGGAGGGTTATCTTGAGAACGCTAAATATTGCGAGAACCGTGAGAATGAATGAGAAAACCAATCAAAACCAATTTTTTAATACATACCTTATTATAATTAAGATACAACATCAAAAAATAATTTACAACATCAAATATTTTATTTATTCTCTCAAATCACTCTTATTAGATTTTTAACATATGTAAATATTACAAATTTACACGTGTGTAAATGACAAACTTACACATATGTATTTTTTTTATTTATGAATTCACGTAAATTTAAATGTGTAAATTAAATTTCTAATATTATATTCGAATAATAATGATAAATGTAAAAAAATTTGAATTTTGAATTGTTATTGACCAAGTTCTCGCTGTTTTTTGATTCGTTTTCACAATATTTAGCGTTCTCATTTAAATCTTCCCCTATATATATAAACACTAAAATTTCAAAAAAAATTATAAAAAAACCAGTTGACGCTTTTGGTTTTTTTATTACAAAACACTCGTTAGCATTTAACTTACATTCCCATTTTTTTTAGAAAAACAAATTGTTACATTTTTGAGTTTTCTTAACTTAAGTGAGTTTTTTCTTTATAATTCCTCATATATATATATATATATATATATATATATATATATATATATATAGGGATGGATTATGAGAAAACTACTTTAAATGAAAAACCAAAAAACTAACTAAAAAAGACTAAAAACATATCAATGTTTTTGAATTTTTTTATTAAAAATCGCTATAAATAATATGTGAAAAAACTTTTTTTAAAAGAAAAAGTTGTGCTTCACATGTGCAATAATACGAAAAATCCTAAAACACCTAACCCCCCCCCCAAAAACCTAAATCCACCCCCCTACCAAAAGCCTAAACCCCCCACCACCCAAAAAACCTAAAACTAAACAGTAAACATAAATCCAAAAAAAAAACTAAACCCTCCACCCGCACCCCTCAAAAAACCTAAACCCACCACCCATACCCAAAAACCTAATCCTAATCCTAAACCTCTAAAAAACCTAATCCTAAAAGCTAAGCTAAACTCAAATCTAACTTTAAGCATATAATGCACATGTGAAGTACACGTATAACGCACATGTGTACTACAAGTTTTTTTTTTGAAAAAAGGTTTTTTTAAACATAATAAGTAGCGAATTTTTATAAAAAAAAAATTGTAAAAAATATCTTGACATGTTTTTAGGCTTTTTTTAGTTAGTTTTTTTAGTTTTCTCATATATATGTAGTTTTATCATGATTCTCTCCTATATATATAATTAATAAAGAAAATGATGGCCGCCATATAATCTCTAATTTCGTAAAAACAAGCATTTTATTGTTTTTAAATTGAATATAACATCGCTATAATTTTTAATTAAAAAGTAACATATTGCGTGAGTATCAGTATTTATATTCCCCATCACATCCTGCAAAACTTTAACACCTCGTAAAATCGTGTCCAATAATATAGTGACACGTGTTATTTTTTTAAGTCTATTAAAGACTAATATGGACTAAAAGTGACAAAATGCTCAAACTGAGCCTCTGAATAACTTTTGATGTCAACATGTATAAACCTAGCCTCTGAACGACCATTAGTGTCGTCATGCATAAAAACGTAGCCTCTGAACGACCATTAGTGTTGTTATGCTTAAACTCGGCCTCTGAGTGACCGTTATGTCAACATGCCTAGCCTCTGAGTGACATCGGGGTCAACAAGCTTATACTGAGCCTCTGAGTGATCCATTACGAAGTCCTAACTCTCATATGAGCCACTAGATAGACGAGATGGATTAATTCTGAAAATCCGCTAATGTTGGACAATGAAGGGATAATGTTATACCTTGTGAAATTCGTGTTCGGTAATATACCAACACGTGTACATACCCTTGGATCACATCTCAATAAGCTAGTCACCCAAACATGTTCAAAAATCTAAAAAATTCACAAAACTAATCGTAACCTATGGTTGATAACCGTAGGCTATGGTCTAAAGCTGCTGAAACAAAATAACACTGACCGTAAGCTACGGTCTGGCGACCGTTGCCTACGGCGGCCCTCTGAAGCTCTTATTTTCACCATTTAAACTTTCAGCAAATTATCCAAAGAACCCTAGACTTTGTCATTTTCATATTTCTTATATTACTAAGCCACCTTAAGACCCGAACGTCTCTCGGTTGAGATGATATATTTTTATTTACCATCCTCGAGCATTCCGCTCTTTTACAAAACCTCTAACTTTAATAGTTTGGGTAATTTAACCCATTAAACCATAAGTGTTCGTATCTTTCACGTTTAAGCTAGTAAACGATTATAAATCATAAGAACACCTAGTGTGACACCCGTTAACGTTCGGAAAAAAAGTACTATTCTTCAATACATCTCGTGTTGAACGAATAGACCAAGTTGTATCATTATGTCATTGGATGTTAGTCAAGGCACAATTCATGACAAACCACAAAACTAAATTTGAGGGAGTAAAGTGTCAAAACCCCAAAATTTTGTCAAGATGCCACCTTTCCTGCAATTTGCCTCTTGACACCTTGCTAGACACTTGTGATGATCCTAGAACACCTCTAACACCTGGCTTCATCTTCACACACCCTCTTGCACTATAAATAGCAACTCAACTTCACCTCATTCTTTGCTCATTCACTTCTTCTTATCTCTATTACACTCTTGGAAGTTCCTGACCATTTGGAAGCTTCCCTTTGAGTTCTAAGTTTCCTTTGGATCATTTGTAAGTGTTCCATCTCTGCTCTTTTCTTTTTATAGGCTTTTAATAGCCAAAAGTCAAACATTTTCGACAAATGCCTTGACTTTCGGTTAAGACCGTTATGGTTCAGCCATTGTTCGAAATGAACATGGCTAAGTGATCGTAATTAGGAAGATATTATAACCCCTTAAAGGGGCACCTCCTAAGGATCACGTTTACTAGGCCAATTGACGGGTCAAAGCTTTGTTTTAAAAAGTCAAACGGGTCAGATTTCATAAATATTATAATCTGAGTATATATATGTTGTAAGCATGTTTTTGACACTTAAACAAGTTGGTAATAATTATTAGAACATCTGGGAACATGTTCGATCCGTCAATTTTAGTCCTAGAGTCGGTTCGCAACCGAAAGTCGTGAAGTTTGACTTCTGCTTTGACTTTCGATTCTGACCCGACTTAGATTAGTTAACTTCTGAATTAAGGTCACATTATGATCGTAACGCAATGTAGCATAACCTTATGAGGTTATATTACATGATCATAATCATAATCTGAGTTTATGCACAAGTTCCGTAAAATGTCAAAATTTGACTAAAATGGCCTTTTTACATAAAACATGGTTTTAATCAACAATGGACTAGAAAATGAATTACCTACTGATATGTTAATGTAATTAACATATTATGATGTTAATATTCTGATCATAAACTGACTTTAGTATAATATCGTAAACTATACTTTTAAATGACCAAAATGCCCTTTCGGTGCATAGTTTGGTCTTAAACCATAAACCACACTTATGTGTGCTATCTTACTGATATTATATCACAAATTAAGTATTTTTCTATAACATTTATGATCATAACATCAGAAATACACGCAAGTTCCTTTTATACGACATATAATTACCAAAACGTCCTTATGAGGCATAATTTCGTTTCAAAACCTTTTCGGGCATATAAGTTGATATCATACTGATATTACAACTTATTTAAAGTATAATGGCATATAGAACTTGTTCATGACTCATCCGGTTACCCGATATCGCTTATATGCATACGGTTAAATATATGTAACTAGTTTACGAAAATGAACCGAAACGGGTTTAACCTTATCATTTTAATCTCAAATTCCAGAATGTTAATTGTTTACCCATATTATACAAGTCTTAAGTACTTGTTGGGTTTAAACTACATTCTATCCGGTCATCGCTTAATCTAGCGTATCGTACCGATTTTGATCCTTAAAGCTAGTCGGTCTAAGTCTATGACTTAAATAAAGACCGTTAGCATTCTAATTGGTTAGCTTATGCCATAATCCAGACTAGAGCCTTCCAGTAACTGCTATCTGCACTTATTTCATTTGAGTACGGCTGAAATATTAAATCTTGCATTTTAAAATCAAGACTAGCTCAGGTAAATACTCTTGACTTATTTTCCCTATACGGGCTTGGGTTATGGTAAATATTACCGCTTGGTTGGAAATGGGAGCAATCGAATGCCGGATTTTGGCTAGTAAATCCGCATATTCTGTTTTAATAAGTTTGTTTGATAACTTAAACATTGGGGGTTAACGACCATGTCCTGGATATCCTTGGCTCATTACATTAGATAATGGCCACGACCAAAGCACGAGGTGTAGGCATACACCCGACAGATGCGAATGCTAAAATTATTTTTACCCACAGTTGGGGATAACTCCTTCGTGGGTTTATAAGTGGTGTGTACGTTAATCATGTCTCGGTCTCTGTACTGGGCCCCATATGTATTGACAAACATGTAAAGTTGTTAACAAGGTTACAAAGCTGACTTTCCCAAGTTATAAAAGATTTGTGTCCTGTGCACTTAAATCAAAATTTTAAAATGTTTTCAAAATGAGTCAGTCGGGCGTATTTACCAGCGAAAGCTGACGTATTTTCAAAAGACTAAGCTTGCAGGTACAATACGAAATAGGCTGGAAGCTGCTCGGTAGTCATATAAGAGGATCTTGCAAATCCTTAGATCTGCACTAAAGTCTGTTATACATTTTTGTACATTTTATGATCCGCCTGTGATCTTTCGTTACAAGCCGTCTGTATATTATTTTTGTATTTTGAACATTTCGGTTTGTAATAGTAATTTAAATCCAAGACTTCCGCTGTGTTGTGTTTAATTGACTTTGATGATATGTCACAATATTCCCCACCCGGGCCCACCGGTGTTTGGTTGGAAATTCGGGGTGTGACAGGTTGGTATCAGAGCCAACATTTGAGAGAATTAAACACTAGCCTTCTTGTGTTTAATCTCAAACTTACACAAGCACATTCCTTAGACTTCCGAGTCTAGGCTTTGACCTAGGATTTCTCCTTTCATTATTAAGTTATTAGTATGTTTTTGAATTGATTTTTTGAACAGAAAATGCCGCCAAGAGTTCGAGGATGCGGAAAGGACCTATGGGGGGAGGACCAACCGGCCATATCCCTTCACATCCACATCACCCAAACCCTTATGAAGATTCGGAAGATTCATGGCCATTTGCCCAACACTCACCTACACATACTCAAAGCTCTTATCATTCCTACCATTCTCACCATTCCCATTCTCATCACTCCTACCATGAAGAATTTAACCCTAACCATTACTTAAACACGCCTCCAGCTGATCAAAATCAGTTGGACCAGCCACATCCTATGGACGAAGACTCTGACCGGAGATGCCACCTTCGGGATCAAATATGCATCCCATTGAAATTTCAAGCGATTCAAACTCGTATGACGGATCACCATATCAACTTCCTAATGAGTGGGACCAATATTGGAGTCAATTTGCCTTTACTAATACTCCTTCCCATCATTCTCAACCACCTCCCATACAGGAAGATGTCCACATGGAACCCGTGGACCAACCCAAACCTCCACCTAAGCCACCAAGGAGAAAAAGAGGAGCACGTATGTCGGTACGTGCGGGCTAACGGTCGGGATCGGTGCCACCTTGGCCCAAACCTTACCCAACCATTCAAGAGGATCCACAAAGGGTGGACCCTCCAATGCTTCACCTGTGGTGGAACCGACACCACCACCAGTGGTTCAACCACCACCATCGGATTTTAATAACCCTATTCCTACATATCCGAATATAACTGGATATGATCCTTTTAACCCATCTACGCCGGTAAATTATCAGGCACTATCACATGACCCTTATATGCAAGCGGTCATGCATAACGCACTTTACCCGTCTCCTTTGCCACCTGCTTATCCACCTACTGGATATCTAACTTATGGGTACCAGTATCCTATGATGCCACAACCACAACCACAACCACAACCTCCGCCTCAACTCGAGGCCATTAACGAGGCCTTAGAACGAATGAAAGAAATGCAGCAACAAGCGGAGAAGACGGAGAAGAAGACAAATAAGTTCTTCAAGAAGCTCTCCAAGTTGGTTAAGGGAAAAAAAGATGAGTGAAGTCTTTTCTTTTATTATATGTAGTCCCTGCGTGGACATTTTTGTTTCTTTTAGTCCTTGCATGGACAATCAGTTTCATTTATTTATTTCAAGTATTGTACTTTCTATTATCATTTAATGAAATATTTTGGAATTATATGTATATGTACTCATCCTCTTCAAGCGATCGTCTCGATTTTACTCGAAATTTATGATCAGCTATATAATTCCAAAAAGATCTTAATGGTTTTAATTAGCCAAGTGGCATAAACCACATATTTGGCCAAATGTATAAATGATAGTTAAGTACGAACGGGTCTTCTATCATGATAGTTAAGGGAAGTTATCCTTCTATCCAGAGGTGGTGGACTTAAGTTTAAGCCTCCAAGTCGTTAAGGTCAATGCGACCGGGACTATTAATCAACCATTAAGATACTTTTATGTTAACATTCAAGAATGTTCATACTCTTGGTAGTGTGACTTGAGGAATCACACTAGCCTTCTAGGTAATGGACTATGTCCTAACCTTATATAGCCTATGTGATCAAATTTGATCCCGGCTAATATCATCAGTGCGATAATTAAACATCCATTAGTGATGTATTGCCCTTGGAGCTATAATTAAACATCCATTAGTGATGTAGTGCCAATGTGCCATATTTTATGTCCATTAGTGACAGGCCAATGTGCCATATTTTTTATGTCCATTAGTGACAGGCCAATGTACCATATTTTATGTCCATTAGTGACAGGCCTGCCATAATTAATGTCCATTAGTGACAGGCCTGTGTGCCATAATCAAATGTCCTTTGTGACAAGCCTATGTGCTGTATACAATTGTCCAAGCGACAATGACAGTTGTGACATTACGATCTACTGTCTACTAATATATGGACTATGTCCAAATCGTAATTTGCCTTTGATGGTCCTTTTGAGACCTATGCCAAATATAGATAACATTCATTTAAAATGTTATGCCTGACAGTTGTGATTCCATGCACACTGGTTCAAATAGGCAATGGATTAATATATCCAAACTTTATAGCCTATATGGTTATTAATACCATGGCTAATATAAAATTTAATTTGGTATATAGTACTCAAACATCAGAGATAGCTAACTCAGATGAGGCGCAAAGTAATCGCCGTAATAATAGTGCTGACAAAGCTGAAAATATAGCCATCAATAATGATGATTTTCAAGCTCGCATTGATGCAGCTGTAGGAAAAGCCATGGAAAAAGCCATGGAGAAATTTAAGGAAGTGAGCACTACTCGCTCCAAACCTTTATCTATTCCACCATCATCAGCTCAAAAGGAGAGCTCTGTCCACTCTCCAAATGCGAAGAGTGAATCAAAGAAACTAGAATTTAATGATAAGTCCCGTTCTTCTAAAGACGGATGTACCTATAAATACTTGTCTCCTGCAAGCCCCGAGATTTTAATGGAGAAAAGGGGCTATAGAAGCTTTGAGATGGCTCGATGAGATGGAAACTATTGCAGATATCAGCGGTTGTGCTAATAAGGATGTGGTGAAGTTTGTATCCCAATCCTTCAAGGGCGATGCCCTAATATGGTGGAAGGCCATGGCCTAGTCAACTGGAAAAGTACACCTGTATAACTTGGGATGGACCAAGTTTGCGGACCTTGTTAAAGAAACGTACTGCCCACCTCATGAGATGGAGAAGATAGAAACAGATTTTCTGACTCTTACAATGAAAAATCTGGAATGTCGGAAGTATGTTACCGACTTTAATTCCTTATCCAGATTAGTATCTTATCTGATTTCACCTGAACCCAAACGCATCGCGCGTTTTATAAATGGGTTAGCGCCTGAGATTAAAGGCATGGTGAAGGCTGCTCGGCCTACTACTTATAGGTCTGCTGTTGACCTATCTCTCTCACTCACCTTGGATTTGGTGAGACATAAGTCAGTCAAGACTGAGACTGACGGGAAGAGGAAGAGAGAGGATGGTAACTCCCAAGGATTCAATAAAATGAATAAGGGGAGATTTGGATTCAAAAGAATCAAGATAAGTCGGGTGTGACGCCGACATGTAAGACTAACAACCACAGACACTGGGGACAGTGTAATTTTGATCCACAAGCTAAACCTTGTGGTATCTGTAAAAGAAAAGGGCATAAGACCCTAGAATGCAAGGATCTTAAGGATGCAGTCTGCTACGACTGCAATGAAAAAGGGCATATTAAGACTAACTGCCCTAAGAATCTCAAGAATAATAATGCGAAGCCTGGTGAGGCCAAGAAAGGAAATGCTCGTGCCTTTCAGATGAATGCTAGAGAGGCTGTTAATGACAACAACGTCATAACAAGTACATTCCTCATTAATGACGTATATGCTAGAGTTCTATTTGATTCGGGTGCAGATAAGTCTTTTGTGGACCATAAGTTTAGCAAACTATTAAACTTACCCATAAGAACTCTAGACATAACCTATGAAGTAGAACTTGCCGATGGAACCTTAGAAACCGCAACTTCCATTCTTGATGGATGCTCTATATCCATTAAGAATCATTCCATCCCTATCTCTCTTTTGCCAATGAAATTGGCGGGGTTCGATGTAGTCTTAGGCATGGATTGGTTATCTCATAACCAAGCCCGCATTGCCTGTGATAAGAAACTCATCGAAATTAAAACCCCATCTGGTGAAATGCTCACCATCTTTGGAGATTCACACTATGGATTGCCAGACAAAGTGTCGTTATTTAAGGCATCCAAGAGTTTGAAGAAAGGTTGTGTCATCTACATGGCACAAGTCACCATAAATGAGCCTAAATCCGACATCCAAGACCTTCCAGTTATCTCGGAGTATTCCGATGTTTTCCCAGAAGAATTACCAGGCCTACCTCCAGATAGACAAGTGGAGTTCAGGATTGACATTATACCAGGATCAGCACCAGTAGCTAGAGCTCCATATAGGCTAGCACCAACCGAAATGAATGAATTAAGGGTTCAATTGGATGAACTCTTGGAGAAAGGCTTTATTCAGCCTAGTTCCTCGCCTTGGGGAGCTCCTATCCTTTTTGTTAAGAAGAAAGACGGTTCGATGCGAATGTGCATTGACTACCGAGAGCTGAAGAAGTTAACAATCAAGAATATATATCCTCTGCCCAGGATTAATGACTTGTTCGACCAACTTCAAGGGGCTAGTTACTTCTCTAAGATCGATTTGAGATCAGGATATCACCAGCTGAAGGTTAGGAGTGAAGACGTTCCTAAAACATCCTTCAGGACCCGCTATGGTCACTTTGAATTTCTGGTGATGCCTTTGGGCTCACAAATGCACCTGCAGCATTTATGGATCTCATGAATAGAGTCTGCAAGCCATACCTAGATAAGTTTGTCATTGTCTTCATAGACGACATACTTATCTACTCGCGTAATCAGGTTGATCACGAGAAACATCTTCGGTGCATCCTAGAATTACTAAGACAAGAAAAGCTTTATGCTAAGTTCTCAAAGTGCGAGTTTTGGCTTAGGGAAGTCCAATTTCTTGGACATGCAATAAGTGAGCGTGGTATCAAAGTGGATCCCGCCAAGATAGAAGCCATAATGAATTGGGAAGTTCCCAAGACTCCGTCAATAATTCGTAGTTTCTTAGGATTGGCCGGTTATTATAGGAGGTTCATTGAGAACTTTTCGAGGATAGCCACTCCTTTAACTACCTTGACCCGTAAGAATGTCAAGTTTCACTGGGGGACCAAAACAACAAGAATCTTTTGAGATTCTAAAACACAAGTTGAGCAATGCTCCTGTGTTAACTCTACTGAAGGTATAGAGGACTTTGTAGTCTATTATGATGCTTCGCACACTGGCATGGGTTGTGTCTAATGCAAAAGGGCAAAGTGATTGCCTATGCATCACGACAACTAAAGGTGCACGAAAGAAATTACACCACCCATGATTTGGAATTGGGTGCCGTTGTATTTGCACTAAAGTTGTGGAGACATTACTTGTATGGTACAAAGTGTATTATATACACAGACCATAAAAGTCTCCAGCACCTGTTCAATCAGAAGGAATTGAACATGCGACAACGTCGATGGATGGAAACACTTAATGATTATGACTGCGAGATTCGCTACCATCCAGGCAAGGCAAATGTAGTTGTTGATGCCTTAAGTCGTAAGGAACGAGTTAAGCCCATAAGGATCAACGCCAAGAGCATCGAGCTCAGAAATAGCTTGAATGAGAAGCTATTAGATGCGCAAAAGCAAGCCCTATTATAGGCTAATATTCCTAATGAGGGATTAGGCGGAACTGTTGATCAGTTAACGCCTGGAAAAGACGGAATCCTTTGATTTAATGACAGAATCTTGGTTCCAATGTTTGGAGGACTTAGAGATCTAATCCTCCAGGAGGAGCATAATTCAAAATACTCAGTTCACCTAGGTGATGACAAGATGTATCAAGATTTGAAGAAGAATTATTGGTGGATGGGTTTGAAGAAATCCATAGCCACTTATGTAGCTAAGTGTCTGACGTGTTTGCAAGTTAAGGCCGAACATCAGAAACCGTCCGGACTTCTACAACAACTGGAGATTCCCACTTGGAAATGGGAAATGGTAACTATGGATTTGATTACCAAGTTACCTAAGACCAAACGTGGCAATGACACGATTTGGGTCATTGTGGACAGGCTGACTAAGTCAGCACATTTCTTGCCAATTAAAGAGACTTATAATTCTGATACGTTGGCAAAGCTATATGTGGACAAGATTGTGTCCCTACACGGTGTGCCGGTATCTATTGTATCTGATAGAGATACTAGATACACATCTCACTTTTGGAAAAGTTTCCAACAATCGTTAGGCACACGATTAAATTTTAGTACGGCTTACCATCCGCAGACTGATGGTCAGAGTGAGCGTACTATCCAGACACTGGAAGACATGCTTAGGGCATGTGTGATTGATTTAGGTGGAAGCTGGGATGACCACTTACCCCTAATAGAATTCTCCTACAATAATAGTTATCATACAAGTATCAAGGCTGCTCCTTTTGAAGCCTTGTATGGGAGAAAATGTAGAACGCCTGTTTGTTAGGCTGAAGTTGGAGAAGCCCAACTGTCTGGACCTGAGATTGTCTTAGAGACCACGGATAAGATAATACAAATCCGTGATCGTCTCAAAGCTGCCCATGATAGGCAGAAAATTTATGCAGACAAGAGGCGTAAACCTCTTAAGTTCCAAGTAGGGGACAAGGTCTTACTAAAGGTATCACCCTGGAAAGGTGTGATGCGTTTTGGAAAGAAGGGCAAGTTGAGCCAAAGATAAATTGGACCATTTGAGATAGTTGAATGTGTCGGTTCTGTAGCTTACAAGGTTAAGCTGCCTGAGGAGCTCAATGGAATCCATGATGTGTTCCACGTATCTAAAGAAATGTCCAGCCGATGAGTCGCTAGCAATGTCACATCAAGATGTGCAAATTGATAAAAACCTGAGGTTCACTAAGAAACCAATTTCGATCGAGGATTGACAGGTTAAAAACCTCCGAAGGAATTTTGTACCTATTGTAAAGATTAAGCGGATGCCCTTCGAGGCCCTGAGTATACATGGTAGGTTGAGTCCACTATGCGACAAAAGTACCCCCATCTTTTTGAATAAAATCTTGAGGTCGAGATTTCTTTTAAGAGGGTGAGGATGTAACACCTCGTAAAATCGTGTCCAATAATATAGTGACACGTGTTATTTTTTTAAGTCTATTAAAGACTAATATGGACTAAAAGTGACAATATGCTCAAACTGAGCCTCTGAATGACTTTTGATGTCAACATGCATAAACCTAGCCTCTGAATGACCATTAGTGTCGTCATGCATAACAACGTAGCCTCTGAACGACCATTAGTGTCGTTATGCTTAAACTCGGCCTCTGAGTGACCGTTGTGTCAACATGCCTAGCCTCAGAGTGACATCGGGGTCAACAAGCTTATACTGAGCCTCTGAGTGATCCTTTACGAAGTCCTAACTCTCATATGAGCCACTAGATAGACGAGAGGGATTAATTCTGAAAATCCGCTAATGTTGGACAATGAAGGGATTATGTTATACCTTGTGAAATTCGTGTTCGGTAATATACCAACATGTGTACATACCCTCGGATCATATCTCAATAAGCTAGGCACCCAAACATGTTCAAAAATCTAAAAAATTCACAAAACTAACCGTAACCTACGGTTGATAACCGTAGGCTATGGTCTAAAGCTGCTGAAACAAAATAACACTGACCGGTCTGGCGACCGTTGCCTACGGCGGGCCTCTGAAGCTCTTATTTTCACCATTTAAACTTTCAGCAAATTACCCAAAGAACCCTAGACTTTGTCATTTTCATATTTCTTATATTACTAAGCCACCTTAAGACCCGAACGTCTCTCGGTTGAGATGATATATTTTTATTTACCATCCTCGAGCATTCCGCTCTTTTACAAAACCTCTAACTTTAATAGTTTGGGTAATTTAACCCATTAAACCATAAGTGTTCGTATCTTTCACGTTTAAGCTAGTAAACACTTATAAGTCATAAGAACACCTAGTGTGACACCCATTAACGTTCGGTTGTTCGTACTCTTCTTCAATACATCTCGTGTTGAACGAGTAGACCAAGTTGTATCATTATGTCATTGGATGTTAGTCAAGGCACAATTCATGACAAACCACAAAACTAAATTTGAGGGAGTAAAAGTGTCAAAACCCCAAAATTTTGTCAAGATGCCACCTCTCCTGCTATTTGCCTCTTGACACCTTGCTAGACACTTGTGATGATCCTAGAACACCTCTAACACCTGGCTTCATCTTCACACACTTTCTTGCACTATAAATAGCAACTCAAGTTCACCTCATTC
The DNA here is from genome assembly GCA_947069175.1 of Scalesia atractyloides. Lineage (NCBI taxonomy): Eukaryota > Viridiplantae > Streptophyta > Magnoliopsida > Asterales > Asteraceae > Scalesia > Scalesia atractyloides. The sequence goes on along the minus strand of CAMTDV010000008.1, from coordinate 36,266,391 downwards.
TTTGCTCATTCACTTCTTCTTATCTCTATTACACTCTTGGAAGTTCCTGACCATTTGGGAGCTTCCCTTTGAGTTCTAAGTTTCCTTTGGATCATTTTTAAGTGTTCCATCTCTGCTCTTTTCTTTTTATAGGCTTTAATAGCCAAAAGTCAAGCATTTTCGACAAATACCTTGACTTTCGGTTAAGACCGTTATGGTCCAGCCATTGTTCGAAATGAGCATGGCTAAGTGATCGTAATTAGGAAGATATTAACCCCTTAAAGGGGCACCTCCTAAGGATCACGTTTACTAGGCCAATTGACGGGTCAAAGTTTTGTTTTAAAAAGTCAAACGGGTCAGATTTCATAAATATTATAATCTGAGTATATATATGTTGTAAGCATGTTTTTGACACTTAAAAAAGTTGGCAATAATTATTAGAACATGTGGGAACATGTTCGATCCGTCAATTTTAGTCCTAGAGTCGGTTCGCAACCGAAAGTCGTGAAGTTTGACTTCTGCTTTGACTTTCGAATCTGACCCGAGTTAGATTAGTTAACTTCTGAATTAAGGTCACATTATGATCGTAATGCAATGTAGCATAACCTTATGAGGTTATATTACATGATCATAATCATAATCTGAGTTTATGCACAAGTTCCGTAAAATGTCAAAATTTGACTAAAATGCCCTTTTTACATAAAACATGGTTTAATCAACAATGGACTAGAAAATGAATTACCTACTGATATGTTAATGTAATTAACATATTATGATGTTAATATTCTGATCATAAACTGACTTTAGTATAATATCGTAAACTATACTTTTAAATGACCAAAATGCCCTTTCGGTGCATAGTTTGGTCTTAAACCATAAACCACACTTATGTGTGCTATCTTACTGATATTATATCACAAATTAAGTATTTTTCTAGAACATTTATGATCATAACATCAGAAATACACGCAAGTTCCTTTTATACGACATATAATTACCAAAACGTCCTTATGAGGCATAATTTCGTTTCAAAACCTTTTCGGGCATATAAGTTGATATCATACTGATATTACAACTTATTTAAAGTATAATGGCATATAGAACTTGTTCATGACTCATCCGGTTACCCGATATCGCTTATATGCATACGGTTAAATATATGTAACTAGTTTACGAAAATGAACCGAAACGGGTTTAACCTTATCATTTTAATCTCAAATTCCAGAATGTTAATTGTTTACCCATATTATACAAGTCTTAAGTATTTGTTGGGTTTAAACTACATTCTATCCGGTCAATGCTTAATCTAGCGTATCGTACCGATTTTGATCCTTAAAGCTAGTCGGTCTAAGTCTATGACTTAAATAAAGACCGTTAGCATTCTAATTGGTTAGCTTATGCCATAATCCAGACTAGAGCCTTCCAGTATATGCTATCTGCACTTATTTCATTTTGAGTACGGCTGAAATATTAAATCTTGCATTTTTAAATCAAGACTAGCTCAGGTAAATACTCTTGACTTATTTTTCCTATACGGGCTTGGGTTATGGTAAATTATTACCGCTTGGTCGGAAATGGGATCAATCGAATGCTGGATTGTGGCTAGTAAATCCGCTTATTCCGTTTTAATCAGTTTTGTTTGATAACTTAAACATTAGGGGTTAACGACCGTGTCCTGGATATCCTTGGCTCATTATATTAGATAATGGCCACGACCAAAGCACGGGGTGTAGGCATACACCCGACAGATGCGAATGCTAAAATTATTTTTACCCACAGTTGGGGATAACTCCTTCATGGGTTCATAAGTGGTATGTACGTTAATCATGTCTCGGTCTCTGTACTGGGCCCCATATGTATTGACAAACATGTAAAGCTGTTAACAAGGTTACAAAGCTGACTTTCCCAAGTTATAAAAATTTTGTGTCCTGTGCACTTAAACTAAATTTTTAAAATGTTTTCAAAATGAGTCAGTCGGGTGTATTTACCATCGAAAGCTGACGTATTTTCAAAAGACTAAGCTTGTAGGTACAATACGAAATAGGCTGGAAGCTGCTCGGTAGTGATATAAGAGGATCTTGCAAATCCTTAGATCTGCACTAAAGTCTGTTATACATTTTTGTACATTTTACAATCCGCATGTGGATCTTTCGTTACAAGCCGTCTGTATATTATTTTTGTATTTTAAACATTTCGGTTCGTAATAGTAATTTAAATCCAAGACTTCTGCTGTGCCGTGTTTAATTGACTTTGATGATATGTCACAATATTCCCCACCCGGACCCACCGGTATTTGGTTGGAAATTCGGGGTGTGACAAAAACCCCTCCAGTATGTGTTTATATATGTGTTTTTTATCATCAAAACCCCCACCCACCTCTAACCTACTCTTCCATTCTTTTTTTCACAAGTATGAAATTCATACTAATAAAGACTTTTATTATTCTCACACCTTTATATCTTATTGTTACCTCCTTTTTTACTCTATCTCTCACTATATATATTGCGTATATATAGCGAGAGACAGAGAAGATGGATATATAAATATTAATTATCATACTAAATGGCTTAAAAAACAAGCCTCACAATATTGAAAATTAGCTGAAATGCCACACTGTGAAAGAATAAGCTATTGGTGGTGCTTTAATAAATTATGAGATAAACCCACTTATTATTATATATATAATTAAAGAAGTTATCCACAATAAAATTATATTAAAATTTAGATGACTCACCAACATAATCTTATATAATCATATTAAATGTGATGTGCTGGCATGTCATTAATTAATACATATTTTACATGAAAAATTTAAATTAATATTATTATGAGTAAATTGCACAAAACATCCTTTATGTTTCCTCAAACTTGCAGGTTCCAGCCTTAATGTTTAAAAGTTGTTAAAAACAGCCTTTAAGTTTATTTTTGTTGCGGGTTCAATCCTTTACAGCTAACCACGTTATTTTCTTCAGTTAAGTTCCCTCACATGATCAACCAAAATGACGAATATACCCTCACATGTTATGCATGTGAGGGAACTTAACTGAAGAAAATAACGTGGTTAGCTGTAAAGGATTGAACCCGCAACAAAAATAAACTTAAAGGCTGTTTTTAGCAACTTTTAAACATTAAGGCTGAAACCTGCAAGTTTGAGAAAAAATAAAGGATGTTTTGTGCAATTTACTCTATTATTATAGTTTTTATGACATCTATATTTATTTAATTAATTATATTTTTAAGGTAACTTCCTTATTTTACAAGGAGAAAAGTGCATGCATATCCCTTTGGTTTGTTTCAATTTCACCTTTAGTCCCTATATTTTTAAAATTACAACTGTAGTTCTCAACTTTGACAAATTCGTTCTTACATAATCCCTGACATAGATAAAGATTAATTTCTTAATTAAGTTGATGTGAATTGACTATAATAAGCTTAGCTAAAAATAACATATAAAAAAAACTCATGTGGGGCAACTCTTTACTCACCTACCTACCCTCACCCTCTATCCCCTTTTATCTTTTTCTGCTTTTAATCTGCAATCATAATCACCAAACCATCACCACATCCACCTCTGTAACACCTTAACAACACCACCCTCGTAATCAGACTGCCATCACCACCACCTTCATCAGACCGCCACCACCACCTCACCCAGCCGGAAAACACCACCAACTTACCCCCTCGCTGGAAAGAACAAACCATTGAGCCAACTTTCTTGTGGTGACCGGAGGTTGTTGTTGTAGACAAGAAGTGGTGGTGACCGGTAACTCACCGTCGTCATCACCGGCGATTGCAAGCTTGTAGTATATAATAAATTCATTTGCTGTAGACGCCGTGCACCACGGCATCTCCATTATCCACCTACCCTCCGGCTAAAGACCGCAACGGCAAGGGTTTTCCAGTTCACTTGTGAGCTCGGTCAAAATTCCGGCTAGCAGAACAACAAACAAACGAATAAACACATGATGATGATGTATACCAGCAGGAAATGGAGTTAGAAATTATAGGTTTCTAATTAAACCTTACCCAAATTTCATACTTGATGATGTATACAACAGGAAATGGAGTTAGAAATTATTGCACACACTTCTGCTGACCCAAAAATCCAACTCAGATGACTCCAATCCCAACAAGACACAAGGCTCACTCAACAAAATGATTTACTTGGTTTTCACAATTTTGACAGGTTCTACTTAACTGTTTCTTTCTTTCTTTCTTTATTTTTTTTTTTTTTGAAAAAAACCACATATTTTGAATTACTGTTAACATACTCACCGACGGTGGCAGGGACGACGGCGGTGATGGTGGCAGCATCGGACGTTGGAGCAGGTGCTAGTGTTGAGGTGTGAAGGTGGTGACGGTGGTTTGGTTGTGTAGAGCGTAAGGGGAAAGAGTGAAGAAAAGGGGAGAGGTGGGGTGAAAAGGGGAGAGGTGGGGTGGGTAAAAGGCTTAAGTTTTTTTATTAATTATTAAGGGTATTTTAGTCATTTCATCTCTTACTTAACTGAGAAAAATAATCACATAACTATAATTTTGAAATTGTAAGGATTAAAGTTAAAAACTGAAACAATTTGAAATTGTAGGGATTAAAGTTGAAAATCGAAACAAACCAAAAGGAGTACTTTTCTCATTATAAAATAAGGAAATTATCTTAAAAATGTATAACTAATTAAATAAATATAGAAGTAATAAAAATTATAATAATATTAATACTAATTTTGAAATGATTATGATTTGCAATCAAGTGGCGGCATGGACAAGTCTAGAGATGCAGATGCTTTTATGTACACTTAAAAAAAAGAAGAAATTAGGTAATTACCGTCGGTTTTTCTTTCACATCCAACAAGATGACAAAAACACATAATTATTTAAATAATTAAATTATGTTTGTTTTTTTCTTATTTCATATTCATAATGAAGCAAGCCTTCTTTCGGCATATGGCCTCTGGGCTCTAACATGGCCAGGCCTACCTCATTTTCATTGAGAAGCCTGGTTTTTACGTAGGCACTCCAAATTTCTTACTTGACCGAAATTCAGATCACTAAGGAACTCCACACAAAAGATATTTGTAGTACGTGCCCGAACGGACCAGGTGACCCCTTTCTTTTTGCAGTACGGGCCCAGATGTGTCAGTTGACCCCATATATCGATTTTACAATTGCACCCAGCCCAACCTTGGTTTGAATCACACTCACGCTTAAATCGGTTATAACCAAAAGAAACCTAAGAATAGATCTAAGTAGCATAGGTAATAATCATTGAGTGTACTCAAGACACTCACGATCTCCTTACAATCTTCCAAACTAGTAATAATCACCGATTACAAATTTAAAAATCCTAGATTGATCTATCATAGTTTTCTATATGATGGTTATATTCTGGTTATTCTTGATGGAGTGTGGATTACTACAATTCTTTGTAAGAAAAGATAGTTTTTTTTGTGTGTGTAAGTAGGATCCATTTTGATGATGATGAACGATGTCGATGCTCATTTTATTAGATCCAAGTTCTGTCTGTATACTTGGAAGCATGTGTATACTAGGCAAAAGTGTTGTTTGGTTATTCTTCTGGTTTTCAACAAAGATTGAACCAAATTTTCGGTTAGGCATTTGTTAATTCGGACGAATCAGATATCGATTAGTGAAATCCGAATAATCTAATTCAAAAAAAATCTAATAAATTGATATTTGAACCGGTGAACACTACTAGTAACCATAAATCGTCAACAGAAACCTACAAGCAACAATAACAAATGCTAGGTACTCATATGCAAAATCTGCTAGCTGCGATAACCTAAGAACATCAAGAACTTGTTGACGTAACCATTAACCAAGCCCTGCGTTAACAACAAGTTATTAATGTTGTCGTTGTACCAACCTTCAACAAATAAAGGCAAATTCTTAAGTAGCTCGCTTGCAACTGATAGTAACCAAAGAGTATTAGCGAATTCCTATTCATGTCACTATGGACCAAGATAACTTGCGGTGATGCAAGTGAGCGAAGGGCAAAGTGCATCATAAAAACACCATATTACGCCCAAGGCCCATGCTCAAGGCGCATGTGCGTGCGTGAGTGTGCTACGCACCTTCAACGGTCATTACTTATTCCTTTTTCCCAAGGAACTGATATTTAAGGAAGGCTTCCACGTATAAACCCTAGTGAGGTTAGGCTATGTGGTGTGGTGATATTCCTAATCACTACCACCACCCTCCTCATAGGCGTCTGTCATGAGTGGAGGGTGTATGATTTTTAATATATATTTAAGCATTTTTACTCGTTTATCAAGCTTTAAATTTATAAAACACAATATAACATTATCATTCTCTACAACACGCTAGGGCAAGTGCACCCATCGTTGGCGTAGTATAGTGATGGTAAGATACCGAGGTTGTCCAAGGACACAAGAGATTTTAATACTGGAATATCGTCAACATCTAATCTAACCAAATTTTTAGAAAAGATTTGTAGAAATTAAAATTAAATAAAGAAACCAAAATAATAAAAGACACAAATAGACAAGATAGAATCACTTGGTTCCGACTCATCTTTTAAGTATCATTTGATTATTTCTGCACTGGGTTTTTTTAAAAGATTGTCTTAGTTATAATGACATGTCCCTCTTTTGTAGACAACGCTACCCTCAGTCATATTGGTCTAAATCAGCAGGGATACAGTCCTGCAAGGCTGGAATATTGAAGATAATTAAGTAAGTTATTAATGCAAAATGTGGCATGTCCCTCTTTTGGAGGCAATGTTACCCTCGACCATATTGGTCTGAGTCAACAGGGATACAGTCCCACAAGGCCGGTTTCAAGTTTTAATAATAGTTTATTTATAAGGGATTCAAGCCGTTCTTACTTCCCCCGATTTGATGCTATCTGCCTCAAAGAAAGTCCTAATAAGCTTGAATCAAGTCCTCGTAGTATCTATACACTAAACGAGTCAAGAACTTTACCCAAACCACCCTTCTAACCCCCTTCCAGGTAGTTAACACGCTTTATATAGACTGTAAAGACATGAATGAGTGAAACAACAATACATGAAGAGGTGATAGAATAAAGTTTACTTAACCAGTTATTAAAGTCATTAATACAAACCAACTAAAAAGTTAACCATAGCTTGGAAATCAAAAGTAATACATAAAAGACTTGTCTTCACCAAGTGATGTTAGAGATTAGCCAAGCATGGCCTTTGTTTGAAAAAAACTCTTACGATCAATCTTGGATCCCGAGATTACTACACACTCTAAAGATGGATAATGGGGGAATGTGGTGGATGATGGTGGTATAGTGGTGGTGGCGTGGCGGCAGGTGTGAGAGAAGTGGTTTGCTAAGGGATTGATTACAATTGAACCAAGCACCCTTATTTATAGTTGGAAATAGACTGTTTACACGGCCCCATGCCTCCTTCTTCTTTGTATTCATTTAATGAGTTGTGTCAGTCTGTATGCTCACACACGGCCCCGTGGCCTTGTACTGTACTATACAAGATTTTGCATATCTGGAAGTTGACCACGGCCAGTGTCCATGGCATATGGCATAGGCCACGTGTCTCTTATCTGCTTTTGTTTGTCTTTTCCTTCTTGGAATCTGGAGTGGGGCACGACCCCATGTCTTGGTGACATGGCCCCGTGTTTGTCTTCTGATTTGTTATTTTTGATCTTGGGTTGAAGCTCGAAGGGTTGGTATGATATATCAACTTTTCTTCATTTGTATTTATATTGGTTTTTGTCGTTAATTTGTTCTTTTTGTACATTTAAGCTCTTTTAGTCCTGAAAATAAAGTATACAGAGAAACGTGTTTTTCCCAACATTAGTACATAAAAGGTTAATTTTATACCATATTTGATATAATTTATATGTTGCATTTGATGCATATCAAATACCCCCTCACTTGAATCTTTGCTTGTACTTAAGCAAAACTCTTTAGTATTGCTTACACACCCCATTGGAATAGGTAGAGAAGAAATTTTTGGGTCTTGTTTTTAGAGTGTCGGGATTCTAAGTTTTTTTTATTCTTGTTTTATCTTATTTACAATCCTATTCGACATGATTTATTTAGAACTTTTTTTAAGAAAAAATATTTTTAGGCATAACATGCCCTTTTAAAATATCATTAAGCTATATACAAATTCACACATCTCACAATGATCACTCAGCACTCGACCGAATATGTATAAGTGAAATGCCCGGTCCCGGTATGGAAGTCACTCCTACCATATGCTTAACAAGTAATCAAACCTCCTTCTTTTTTTATATAATCTTTATAAATATCAAGAGGGCTTTATAAAGGGTACGTTTTGGCTAGGGGTATGGTATTTTTATTTGAAAAGTGGCTAAAGGTGTAAAATATCGGTTTTCTTTTGAAAATTTATTTATTTGTGACTTAGGTATAAACTAAAGACTTATAAGAAATAAATTTGCTTATTTTATTTCAAACAACTAGCATTTTTTTAATAACATAATATTCACAAGAGAGTTAAGTCACATATTTTATATTTTTCAAAAGAACCGAATTTTACTAAAATAAAGGGTGTGAAAATAAAAAGGGTTTGGGTGATGGGTGATTTACGCAAAATTCTATTTTGTAGGTTTTGAAACGAAAGGTTATAGGCTCAAAGGGGTTAACTAAGGGATATTTGTTTTTGGTGGGAAGATAAAAAGAGAAAATAAGGTTGAAACGAAAAAGGATTTATAGTCTTAATGCCTCAATCGTTTACTTACTTGGATTAGGTTAAGGACCGGGAATGTATTGTCTTGTCAAGTTCTAGATTTTTAAGAACCACACGGACTTCACACAAGAAATGAAAAGTGAGCATTTAATAAAGATACAATATTGAATGCTCGCTAAAGGCTCAAAACTCACGATTTGTGAGAAAGGGTAAAAAGTGTGAAAATATATAGACAATCAAATTTTAAAAAGATTGTCATTCCTTTTTATAATTTTTTCTTATATGGTTCTTTTTATCACGGTGCTATCAGTTATAAACTTGTAAAAATAAAATTTTTAGAACTTGGTTTTCTAACTTAAACCAAAAACAAGACAAAATAAATTAAAAAAAATATTCTGAAAAATATTTAGGGTGTTTTAGTTGTTGCAAGTAGAACTTTGTGTAAGGCATGTTTTAGGACAAACGAAATCATGTCCCTCCCCCCCACACACTTAGATTACACATTGTCCTCAATGTGTCAAATACGAGTTAAACTTTGATTAAATGTGTAAATGTGGGTTCAAAACAACAAATATATCAAAAATTAGATACTAGACACGGGGGCGTGCTAGGGAGGCACGACCCCATGTAAAAAGTGTCAGTATCGTGGTTTTTGTGAAATTTTTCAAAAGCAAGACACAGGGGCGTGTCTACCTGACACGCCCCCTTATAAAAATCACCAGTATTGAAAAATTTCTAGAAGAACGGGGCCTGCCTAAGTGACATGACCCCGTGTAACAGGTCCTGAAACAAAATTGTTTTCTGCAGAACAAAGGCACGGGGGCGTGCTTACCTTACACAGTCCCGTGCTGCACTTACTGTAACAAAGATTTTGAGTCGGGGGACTTCTTTTTACGTGCATGGGGGTTCTGTTTCAACGTCCTTTGGCTGGCTCCAATTTTCTTTTGAGTGTATCTTATTTCTACAAATAGAAAATTTGAAAATAAAAGCATTAACTAAGAGCTTAAACTAAATCTTAAACATAATTATTCTTTTTCAAAAGGAAGCCATACTTTTGAATCGAAAAAAAAACTTATGTTTAAGTAAACTACTTTATTATTGGATAGTCCATGGAATGCCTCCATGGTGCGCCATGTTTATAAGGGTCCTTGGCTAGACCCAAAGTTGGTCAAATGTTACCCGAGTGGGATGACTCGCACCCTAAGTTGCGTCAGCTGATGGCGTAGTCCAAGCTCAAGTCTATTTCTTTAATGTAATTGACCGGAGCATACTCCACACGTTGTCCCACTTCAAACTTCATTTCTTTGTTGCCAACCCTCAATGTTAGCCTTCCGTCACTCGTATCCACCATGGCCCGTGCGATGGCAAGGAATGGTCTTCCTAATGTGAGAGGGATCTCGGTGTTTTCTTCCATATCAAGGATTACAAAGTCGGCTGGGAAAACAAATTCCCCAACCTTAACCAAAATATTTTCTACTACACCTTAAGGGTATTTTACCGACCTATCTGCAAGTTGGATGCTCATCCTTGTAGGATGTGGCTTCCCTAGTCCATTCGTTTGAACATGGCGGCGGGTATTAGCTTAATGCTAGCCCCTAGGTCGGCAAGTGCATTGCTTATTGGCGATCCTCCAATGGAGGAAGGAATGGTGAAGCTTCCGGGATCAGTCTTCTTTTGGGGGAGTTTGTTGAGGAGTGCCGCCGAGCATTCTTCACTTAGTTTGACTTGCTGAATTGATTCAGTCTTTCTTTTGTGAGTGAGGAAGTCTCTCATGAATTTGGAGTATTTTGGCATTTGCGTGAGGACTTCAACAAAAGGAAGGTTGATGTGAAGTTTTTTAGCAGATTTACGAACTTGGTGAATTACTCGTCGGTCTTTTGGCGAGGTAAACGGTTGGGGTAAAGTACCGTGGAGGTTTAGTTGGTTCGGTGTTTTGGGGTTGAGTATTTTCTTGGTTATTGGTTAAGGGTATGTTTGTGGGTTGGTTAGTTTGATGAGTGTTTTGAGGTGAAGTAGTTTCACTATCGGGCCCTACCCTCCGGTTTCTTAAATTAATGACGTTTACTTAGGCTTTTAGGTTTGGTTCGGTATTACTAGGCAAGGAACCTTGTGGTCTTTTGGAAAAATTTTGTGCAAGTTGGCTTACTTGTGTTTCCAGGTTTTGTATACTACCCGTTGGTTCCTAATTTCGGCTGCAGTTTGTAGGAACTTTATCGAGTACCATTTGTCGAATTCGGTGAAAAGACGAGTGATGAAGTCCTCAAGTCTTTCTCTTCCTCCTTGTTGTTGTTGTGGGTAACCTTATTGCTCGTTTCGGGGTTATTGTTGAAACTTAGTTTACCACTTCCATTTGGTTTTCCATATCTTTCATAGAACTCTAGTTTTCATGTGGTTAGCCACACCCTTCGCAAGCCATACCCGAAGTTGTTTTTAGTTAATTCAAGTTTCTTTATTGTTTTTTGTTAAAGCTTTGACTTGAGCTTGTAAAGAGGTAGCTTCTTCCACTTTATGGGGACCCGAGGCTATTAATTTTGAACCCCTAGGAGTGTGCCATTGAAAACTATTTTGAGCAATTTTGTCAATTTGGTTGTAAATTTCATCGGCTCACCGATTTCCAAGGAGTCCCCCAGAGTTAGAATCAAGGATTTGCCTTGTGTATGGTAAGAGTCCATTGTAGAAAATGGACACTTGTTGCCAACGTTCTAGGCCATAATGTGGGCATTTTCTTAATAACTCCTTGAACTTTTCCCATGTCTCGTACAAAGATTTCCCGTCCTCTTGGGAGTATGAGTTAATTTCGGTCATGAGTTTTTCGGTTTTAGCATGAGGGAAATATTTGTAGAGAAATTTTTGGGCAATTTCATCCCAAGTGTGTACGGATCCACTTGGGAGGGTGTTTAGCCAAGCCTTAGCTTGGTCCTTGATGAGAAAGGGAACATACGGAGTCGGATAACATCATTGGTAATATGTAAATGGGGATCTTCATCGGATAGGCCATGATAGGTGGCAGAATTTGGTGGGTTAATAGCGGATCCATGAGAGTACGTTGATCCGCCATGGGGAGGTTTTAGTTCTAGGATTTTTTTCGGTTTTTAGCTTGAAGTCTTTTTCTTAAAAAGCGCTCGTGTTCTTCTAGCGGCACTTTATGTCTTTGTTGGAGGTGGAGGTCATGCACCAGGTCGTATTTTCTGCGAATTATACGAAATGGTGTAAATTTATGCGAACGAAAACAAAAAAATGTTGATCAGTTAACAAGCGCGACCCCGAGTCTATATAGGCACGATCCCATGTTGTTGAGAAAAACTTTCTGTTTTCTGGTTCCCAGATACGGGAGGTTTGACACGCCCTATGCTTCGATTCCAGTGACCCAGAGATCTGATTCTTTTCTGTACTGTAAGTCTAACACGACCCCGTGTTGATCAAACACGAACCCATGCTATACTTGTAGAGAGTAGAAAAAAATGAAGAAAAAAAAAACAAAACCCTAAAAAGAAAAATTAAAGAAGAATAAAAACGATTAGGCCATCGAATTTAAACTTTCTTAAAATCCTTGTGTCCCCGGCAACGGCGCCAGAAACTAGACGTGAGTGGAGGGTGTATGATTTTTAATATATTTTTAAGCACTTTTACTCGTTTATCAATCTTTAAGTTTATAAAACACGATATAACACTATCACCCTCTACAACACGCTAGGGCAAGCACACTCATCTTTGGCGTAGTATAATGATGGTAAGATACCGAGGTCATCCAAGGACACAAGTGGTTTTAATACCGGAATATCGTCATTGTCTAATCTAACCAAAATTTGAGAAAATATTTTTAGAAATTAAAATTAAAGAAAGAAACTAAAATAATAAAAGACACAAATAGACAAGATAGAATCACTTGGTTCCGACTCATCTTTTACGCATCCTTTGATAATTTCCGCACTTTAGGAATCTTAGTTATAGTGGCATGTCCCTCTTTTGGAGGGAAGGCTACCCTCGGACATATTGGTCTGAGTCAGTAGAGATACAGTTCCGCAAGGCCGGTTTAAAGTTTTAATAGTAATTTATTTATAAGAGATTCAAGTCGTTCTTATTCTCCTAATTTGATGTTATTTACCTCAAAGGAAGTCCTAATAAGTTTGAATCAAGTCCTCGCAGGATCTATACACTAAACGAGGGAAGAACTTTACCCAGACCACCCTTCTAACCCCCTTCCAGGCAGTTAATGCACTTTATATAAACAATAAAGACATGAATGATTGAATCAATAGAACATTAAGTGATGATAGAATAAAATTCACTTTCAATATAAAAAAACTAGTTACTTAAGTCATTAATACAAACCCAATTAAAAAGTTAGCCAAAGCTTGGAAGTCAAAAGTAATACATAAAAGACTTGTCTTCACCAAGTGATGTAAGAGATTAGCCAAGCATGGCCTTTGTTTGACAAAATCTCTTACGATCAATCTTGGACCCCAAGACTACTACACACTCTAAAGAAGGATGACGGAGGAATATGGTGGATGATGTGGTATTGTGGTGGTGGAGTGGTGGCATGTTCACACGGCCCCGTGCCTCCTTCTTATAGCGGAGGAAGTGGTTTGCCAAGGGATGGATTGCAACTGAACCAAGCATCCCTATTTATAGCTGGAAACAGACTGTTCACACGGCCCCGTGCCTCCTTCTTCCCTGTTTTCATTTAATTAGTTGTGTCATCCCGTATGCTCTCATGGCCCCGTGTGTCAACGGCACGGCCCCGTGGCCTTGTACTTGCTGTACTATCCAAGATTTGCATTTCTAGGAGTTGACCACACCCGTGTCCATGGACATGGCCCCGTGTCTCTTGTCTACTTCTGTTTGTCTTTCCTTTCTTGGAATCTGGAGTTGGGCACGGCCCCATGCCTTGGTGACATGGCCTAGTGCTTGTCTTCTGATTTGTTGTTTTTTATCTTAGGGTGAAGGTCGGAGGGTTGGTATGATGTATCAACTTCTCTTCTTTTGTATTAATGTTGGTTTTTTCCGTTACTTTGTTCCTTTTGTACATTTAAGCTCTTTTAATCCTGAAAATCAAAAGTATACAAAGAAGCATACTTTTCCCAACATTAGTACATAAAAGGGTTGATTTTATACCATATTTGATATAATTTATATGTTGCATTTGGTGCATAAAAGCGTCACATCACTCCACCCTCATCCACCACCCTATATAGAATGGCCAATGACCACCACCGTCATCCACCACCAATCAAATTCTCCTAGCTAATTCAAGGAGGCTCATGATTGGCATGGAAAAAATATGTGCTCCCCATGCATGGATTGAGAGGGGAGTGGTGTAACATACGACTCATGTCCCATATGGCAATCCATGACCCAAACCACTACCCCACATCCCACAGCCTCATCGGACAAGTTTCTACCCTTTTCACAATTTTTCCATTAAAGCACACTGCTTCGCATATGGATATCTCATTGATCTTAGCTCCAATATATACATGTCTTAGTTGCTCTGAAAAAATATAATGGAAACCCACCATGAAATCAATACCATGATTGAAACCCACTATGAAATCGAGGCCAGGATTGAAACCCACCGTGAAATCGAGACCATGATTGAAACCCGCATTAAAATGAAGACCCGTTCGAAGTCCACTATGAATGTTGAAGTTATGCCGATCGAAAGATTGAAACTCAATTCTTTATGTCCTTGAAGGTAAACGTTTTTTTTGTTGTTGTGGGTTTCATTTTTCAGATGCTTCGGGATGGGGAAAATTAGACGCACCTTGTGAAGTATGATTAGGAACATATTGTTGGGTCATCAAGAAGACACAAGTGTGTAATCTAGAGGTAGAATAGGTTAGGATTTTAAGGTGGATGTGTGAGCACACAAGGTTAGATCATATACAAAATGATATTTTTCCGGAAAGATTAGGGGTGGCTAGTATACCAGAGAAGATAAGGTAGGCGATATAAATATGGTTTAGACATGTAAAGAGGAAGCAAACAATAATGTCAGTCATATGAGTGGAAACCCTCACTATTGATAGGAAGATAGGGAGACACAGACCTAAATTCACTTGGGATGGCCGAATTAGGCATGGTTTTCTAAACTCCCATCTCTTTGGCCCTGTGGCAACTTGTTTGAATTTTATATAAAAGCTAGTTTTTTTTAAATTCTGATTGAGATGTTATATCACATTTGATTTAGCACATCATCAAAATGTTAAATTCACAACATTATTCCACCTTTATACTTGTTCCCTAGGGATGGCAATGAAACTCGGACCGATGAGAAAACTGGATACCCAAAACATATGGGATGGGTAAGTGGTCGGGTATGAGAGTTATTTTGAAAATTTTTGGACATGTATGGGGTTTAATGTTATACCCATTTACACGCCCACATACTCGATTATATATGCTCGTTTACCCACCACGATTATCCGATTATATATACCCATTTACCCATTAACATACTCGGTATAAACATGTATTGGTTATTAATGTATTAGATATTTAGTTTCAAATCCAAAAAATAACCCCACACTTTTTTACATATATATACATACCCCCTAATATATGCATATAGAATAACGTATACTGGTAAGAAAGTTGCAACATCAGTAAAGTTAATTACAAGATAATAACCAAAACAAGCACTTAATCCTTTTTTCTCCCCTCTCCTGGTGCTTAATCTTCTGGCATGCTTTTGTGTCTTCAGTTTGGGTGTAGAGTATGTTGTTCTTTATGTTGGATGTAATGTAACTTCTTTTGATTCTATCTCAATTAGTGTCTTTCTAAGTGTTGGCGAGTGACTAACTAAAACGATCTTTTCTTGCTGTTCATACTAATTTTATCACATTCCAGCCTTTTCTATTGGTTTCAAACTCAACAAACATCGATTTTTATGCATTGATACCCGAAACCCATGAGCATACCCGATACAAGACGGGTTTTGGGCCGGGTATGGGACAAGTTTTTGTAATCGGGTATGGGGTTGGGACTTGCCATACCCGTCCCATTGCCATCCCTATTGTTCCCCTTTAGATTCTAGTAAGCTATAACAACCCTAAAAAATATCTCATAACGATCCGTAATTAAAACCCGAACATGTGCCGACGAAAACTGAAAACGAAAAGAGTTCAAAAAACTCACTATTGCGTGGCGCGACGATGCTAGATTCTATGGAGGGCCATGTGTTGCCACATGGCAAGCCTACGTGGCTGACTAGGCTGACCTAGCCCTAGCCTGCATCTTCGTGTGGTGCGACCAGATTGTTTTGGCTCGTCATGTGGCGCGATGAGACCGAGATTCCATTGGATAAACTTGACCTCGTCGCGTGCTGAAACCCTTCACTGAAACGATACCTAGTTTGATTGATCCAAAACCGTAGCAATGAAAACTGAAGTTCTGCCTAAGTAAGGCGATACTTTATACGTTGCAGTTTTAATCTCGTGATTATTATTAAAGTTTGATTTGGTTTCTTACACTAATACGTGTTATATTGTGTATATATCTAGAAACCAGGACTTAAACCCAGGAAGCTTGAAAACCCTAAATTCTGCAAGGTGTGTCATTTTCTTTTATCAAATGCTTTCAAAACCCTAAATGTTTTTCAATTGTTACTTATATTACAGTGATTAAGTCTTTGTATTCTTAGTGGAAACTACTATCAGTATGTGGGGTTTTGTATACATTACTTGCTAAACCTTGCTATTGGACAACAGGGCCAATAGTGATATGACCACAATTACAGATAAGCATGCTAAATGAATAATGATTGGTAGAGTGACAAATACTTTTGGGTAGTTGTAAGATATAAACAAATCTAAAATGTCCTTTTATACAATTGAATGAACTCACCAATATTTTCTGTTAATCAAATGTTTTTAAATGTGTTTCAAGTAATTTACTGTGAAGGGAAGGAAAAAGTGCTACGAGGCACTCAAGCTTAAATAAGTGGTCATGTCACCTGAATAAAACGTGTTTTGTAATTAAGGGTTTATTCCCGCGAAAAAAAAATCCTTTTATGTAAATATGTGTTTATCCTACAGTTTATGAAATGAAAACTACAGTTTCGGTACACTATGATGTTTTTCTTGTCACCCGGTCCTGATGAAATTTTCCGGTGCGATAGTTTTTAAATAAACATCGGTACCAGTGGAATCTGTTCACGGCTCCCGTCTAAGGTAAGGTCAGGGCTTGTAACATAGGCTAATTGAAAAATGATACCTGATCAACCTAAAACAAGTCAAGTAGCATATTATAAGATGTATTCAACAAAATACGCTCATGACATCAAAACATTGTAAAAAAAGTTCATCAACATCCATCAATCTTTAAAACCATCAATTTTCAAAAACTTAAAACTTACAAACCCAAACATTACTTGTAGCTTTTTATTTTAGATGATTCATCCTTCTACTTTTTTAACGATGAGATAGTGTTGCTAGACAATCAAGCCATTTCTACATTCTTCTAACAACTTTCATGGTGGGTTTCTATCAAGCCTCGATCTCATGGTGGGTTTCGATCATGTTTCCAATTTCATGGTGGGTTTCAATATTGATCTCAATTATGTTGTTCCTTAGAATCTCACTTGAGGCGACGAATGGGTGACCTGTCAAACAAGAAATAACAACAAACAGATACGTTAGTGGAAGGTCTTTAATCGTTTTCTAAAACACTAAATTAATTAACACTCATTCTAATAAATATTTCTATTCACTAAATAATTTCCCCAACTACATCCTCTTTAAAAAAAAACCAACATTTTATAAAGACTCAATCTATTTAGACACCTAAATCATCTATTTGGACACCCTTTGACTTGTATAGATATATACGGGTCATATAGACACAAAAGTCAAATCTACAGATGTTAGTTCTTGTTAGCGACTAGACCTATACGGGTCATACAGGTCTATATTGGGGTATAGACCCCTCGTATAAGCCTATACTAGTCGTATTGAATGTGTCTATTTGTTTTACATTTTTTGTATATAACGACCTATAGTTTAAAAAAAAGTTTTCTAAACATATATTTCTCTTTAAAATTTAAAAACATTCTTAAAAGGTTTTCTAGTAGTATAGGTCTGGTATACGCCTTTTATATCCCCATAAGTATACAATAGTGTAGTCTAGTATAGTGTAGTGTAGTAGTGTAGTCCCCGTATATGCTTATGGTTGTAGTATAGATAATATAGTATGGGTGTAGTATAGTATAGGTATAGTATAAGTCATGTATAGACCTCATATAGACTTTTAATTGTTATTTTTATTTTCGTTGCGACATGCTTGTTTTTATCTTCGTTAAATAAAAGTGTTGTTCAAAGTCAAATAGGTAAGATATACTTGTTATTTTTTTAATTACCGTGATGAACCAAAACAATATCATACGAACAAATTCGGTAGCGGCCCCAGCATTCATTTTTATGGTCTCCAGTATAGATTTCGTTCCAATTCTGTGCGAACAATGTAGAAAACAAATTTGTTCTCAAAACTGTTTTTTTGTATCATCAGCTATAGCGAGCGTTGCGTCGGTGACATACCGGTGTCTTGACAAACTGAACCAATTTTGGCCTAACAATATCGATACCAATACTCCTTTTCATTGTTTCCAGTGAATGTAAAACACCGTGGATGTCCTTTTGGACATGTTACAACTTAACTTTTTTTATTCTCTTTGTTCAATTGCTAAAACGAGTATCAACACAGAAACAGCAAAACCAATACCAACTGAATTCCCGCCTCGTAGCGCAAGGAATCTTATTAGCTGTTTAACAATGGTGATGTGACGTTTTAAATGTGTGTTAAAATGTTAAGAGTTAAATGTCTGGTTGGTCCCTGTGCTTTGCAGATTTGCACTTGGTCCTCAACTTCTAATAAGTATCTTAGTCATCTTAATGGTTGTAAAAATGTAACTCGGGTGGTCTTTAGTAGCCAACGTCGTTAAAATTTCAGATAAGTATGTGTGAAATTACTTATTTACGCTTGAAGATAAAAACTAAAGAATATGACAAGGCCCCCACCCCACTTCTTCTTCTTCATCCATCAACCACCACCACCTCTTCCACCGTCACAAACCACCATTTCCACCACTTTCACAGACCACCGCCACCACCGCCACCACCACCACTACCACCACCACCTGTAAACACCTTCGCCACCACCTACAAATTATTTAACCTAATTTGTATCGATGAACTAAACTCAATAAAACTAAGTAGAAACCACCAGTTGATTTTTGCTAGAAAACGGGATTTTACGATGGTTTTGGTGGGTTTCGTAGTCATAGGAATTATAGGTTGTGGTTGGTGTGATGGATGGTGATTGGTACGATGGGTGGTGAGGGTGGTTTTGGTTGGATGATGGTGTGTAATAGGGGTGGTATTGGTTAGATGAAGACGATACCCGGCGGTGGAGGACTTGGGTCTGGTGAGGTGGTCCCTTTAGATGGTGGTGGTGGTTTGTGAAGGTGGAGGTGGTGGGGTGGGGAAGGAGAAAGGTGGGGTTATTATAAATTAATTTTTTTAAATTGGGGCCCACTAATTTGTCTATATTCTTTTGATTTTTTTGTCTTTTTGTCTTTTTGGAGGGGTAAAATGGACATGAAAAATTTAGCCTATAAAGTGTTTTGGACAAGTTTGGATGATTATGGAAAAAGTTTGGTATATTGAAAACTAAAGAAACTTTCTGTGAAAAAAAATCTCTCGCGTTGCGCAAGAGGGTAAAAGCAACATTGTCGCGTCATGCGATGAGGATAAAGTCAAACCAGAGTCAACAGGGGCCTCGTGTCATGCGAGAGATGAGAGCTTACCCGTCGCGTTGTGTGACGGGATTGTTTTCCAATCTGACTTTTGTGTTTTTTCCAGTTTGCTCAGTTTTTCATACACGACATGATAACAGTACGTATTTCCATGTAATTTGAGTTGGTATTTATGTACCATGAGTCTAACATAGTGTTTTTTAGTCGGTTTTTGTGTCGAGTCGGTTTTGCTCAGGTTTTTGCTTGTTTCTGTTTGTGTAGGTTTGGATTGTACCACTCGTACTCAATCTCCATTCGGGTGATTTTGGAGTTGTTCATCAGATGTCAAGGCATTAACCGAGCATGTCAGTCTGTTAGAGTAGTCGATCGCAAATGAAATGCTAAATGATCGAGTTGGATTGGATGAGAGTTTGGGAGCTTATGCGGTTACATAACCAGCTAAATCTTTTCCAATTTGTCCTTATCTTTTTATTCTTCTTCATTTTAGTCTTTTGAGTCGGTTTCTATTCCTACACTAAGGGCAATGTAGAGTTTAAGTTTGGGGATGGGAAACGGTCGTTTAGTGTGTCTATTGAGTCAGAAAATTGAAAAAAAATAATAAAAATCCAAAAAAAAATAATAAAAATAATAAATAAGGAAACCGGAACTGCTAATGATAGTATAAGAAATGTCGTTATAAGTTAAAATTTTTAGATTTTTTTATCAAAGAAAATAATTGAAATAAATGAGCTAGATAGAATGATGAGGCTTATAGAATCTCCCTTGTGGATGGTGACTCTGATCGAGAATCCCTCTAGGTCAAGTTGAAAAAAATGATAAGATACCAAACCATGTTTTCATTACTGGTGATGGTGACTCTTGTTCGGACAACCACTAGGTTAGGCATAATTATCTCTAGTTCTCATATGAAAGAAAAAAAGAGAGAGAAATTTTGATTTTAAATTCTTTTAGTTTTAGCATAAAACGGTTAGGAAATAGTCAAGTGATTGTTCCTTTTGTTTCATAAGTTTGAGGCGGGATTAGGTTGAACCGTGGCTTCTGAGGTGTGAGACCTGAAGAAACATTGGCTGAACCGAGAGGTATCCTGAGATATCTTAGTTACAACGTAGTTTTTTTGCATGAAAGGTTGTCTCTCGTTCACTTTTCTGGGTGATCTCATTCAAGCTAATCTGCAAAATAACAACATCATTAGCCTCAACACGGGGAAAAGGGGAGGGTTTTCTCCATGACTACACTCCGGCGTGAGAATAAGTATTTGGTTATTACAAGATAACAAGCAAGTAAGTAGTAAGTTCGTATGTGAGTAGAAGATTGTAGATGGTTTACCTTGTGGTCCGATACTCATTTTATAGCCAAAGATAAGTAGGTTCGGGAGATGGGCTGATGGGCCTTGGGCCCGGCCCAGACGACCAAAGATATCCGTTTTGTCCCTCTGCATTGATCATTAAATGATCTCTGGCAGGAGGTATGCTTTGTCGGATGTTGAATGGTGCCACGTGTTATAGCAGATGTCCCTAGTGTCAGACCTGTTATCAGCCGAAAGTGGAGAATGTGTGACAGTCACTGGCGTGCGTTATGGTTGGTGTACAGTCTGGCCTCTGCATTACTGTTCATGCGATGCAGTCTGACACAACATGCCGAGCAACCATTGGGCCACAGCTCTGCCACTTTCTACCCTTGTATTGGTCAACGCCTCTTTGTGCTTTTCCCTTCCGTGTGGCTATCGGTACTTTCTGACCAGCGTAGAGTTGTAGGGATTAAATCCTTTCGTATTGAAGACTCTGAGTTGCTCTCATATTTTGTCCTTGTGCAAGGTTATAGGACTTCGCGGCTAGAGGGTTTGTTTGATCCGTGCAGGGTCAAGGGACC
The DNA here is from genome assembly GCA_947069175.1 of Scalesia atractyloides. NCBI lineage: Eukaryota > Viridiplantae > Streptophyta > Magnoliopsida > Asterales > Asteraceae > Scalesia > Scalesia atractyloides. The sequence continues at coordinate 36,245,119 of CAMTDV010000008.1, read as the reverse complement.
TGCGCGTCTAAGTCTAACTTGTCGTTGCACCAAGTACGCAAGGTTCGTTGTGTGACTTGTATCTCCAGGTCTAACTTGCCATTGTGCAGAGAGCGCAAGTTTCGTTGTGTGACCTGCATGTGTTGGTCTAACTTGTCGTTGCGCAGAGTGCGCAAGGATCGTTGTGTGACCTGCATGTGTTGGTCTAACTTGTCGTTACGCTGAGTGCGTAAGGTTTGTTGTGCGACCTATGTGGGTTGGTCTAACTTGCCGTTATGCTGAGTGCGCAAGGTTCGTTGTGTGACCTACTAGTGTTAAGGTTGCAATACGTTTTCGTGTTGCGCGCAAGGTTTGTTGGGCAACCTATTGGTTCCAAGAATGGTGCACCGTTGTGCATTGCGAGCAAGGTTATTCTTGTAGTATCTTGTTGTTGAGGGTATGGTTCGTTGCGCAGGCGCAGAGTTTTTAGGACCATACCCCTCCAAGTCCCCCCAATCCAGTGCTGCTCCTATGAGCATGTTGGCAGAGTGCTGGACTATAAAATTTCTTGTATGTGCGCTTATTTCAACGGCAAAAATTGTAGAAGGGTTGGAAGAAACCTTTGTGTGAGGGAAACCCTTACTCATGATGAATTCTTTTAAATTTGAATCTTCGTCATGCTGATGTTGCAGGCGAGTTGGTGAGGAAAAGGGTGCCCTAGAGGTGACGTTTGACAGCTGTGGCATGCTGTCAACATTGCAGCCTCTCTTTCATTAATGAATTGGCAGAGAAAGTGCCAGCCACGCGCGTGTGATAACTGTCAGTTGCCACTTGCCTGCCATGCGTCCAGTGCAGATTAGTTGTTAATTCTTCACGTGTTTCACAGTTCCTCATTGCATTAAGTGCGACGAGTATAAATAGAGGTGAACCGTCTAGGGTTTCAATCACGCCTTCAAACTTTTTCCTGAAATTCTCTGAATTTTCTTCTTGGGTTCTTGTGTTCTTGCTTTCTTGTTTTCAGATCTTCTTCTCTTTTTTATTTCCATGGTGACTAGGGGTCCTGAGACCGTGTCCACCACAGAGGCTACGACCTCGTTGCCGACGATCAAGTGGAGCCAAGCGAGTTTCCAACATGGTCTCCGGCTACCGATTCCCTGCAAACTGGGATGCCTAGTTTCCGGTGGAGGGTGAGATTGCCGCTGACGCTCCGGCCGGTTACATCACACTATTTTTTGATTTTTTTGCTGATGGTAACTTCCGGTTGCCAGTTACCAATTTTTTTCTTGAAATTTTGGGTTTTACCGATTCCACATCTCCCAGTTAAATCCGATGGGGATGTTGAGGATCAAGCACTTTGAGTTTTTGTTTCCGGTCGATGGATGTTACCCCAATCGTCGACCGGTTTAGGGTTTTTTATCAACTCAATTATTCTATGGGGTTTTATTCTTTCCAACATCGCATTCAAGCGAAGAAAATTTTGCTTTCTCCCCCCAAGTCTTTCCATGATTGGAAGACTAAATTTTTTTACATCAAGGCGGGGGTTATTCCCCTCCGGATGCACTTCCGGGGGTGGAGATATTGTTGTTGAGACTGCTCCTGTACCGGTGGCTGAGTCCTGGTACAAGGACTTTTAGGAGATCCCGGCGGTCCAACTGCCAGAGAAGGAGTTGGTGGCGGCTGGGATGAGTTCGGTGTGGAAACCCAACCGCCGGGAGAGGCTCGTGTACATGGAAGGGGAGAAGAGTAAGCACCTTTGTTTTCGTGTTGTATTGTTTCTTGATTTTTCCTTGTGCACAGACTAACTGTGTGCACTTTCTTTGCAGGGGTGGCATTGTACATTGTGGCGTTCCAAAGGGAACAGGGGTGGATAGAGAACATCGCCCTGGGCCCGGAGGAGCCCACCTGGTATGCAAAGATCTTGGGGAACTTTGAGCTCCCCAAGAATGAAGATTTGTTGGCCCCCGCGCCTGAGACTGGTAAGTCTTCAAATTTTTTAAGTGTTAACATCTTTGCAGATCACTTATGGTGTTGCGGCATTGTGCAGGCGCTTTAAAGGACTTGGTCATTGGCCCATATCCAAAAAAGAGGAGGCGCGGGGCCCAGCGCGGTGGCTGAGAAGCGGGTAACTCAACCCAGGGCAGACCCGCCCAAAGTTAAGCGTATTGTGTCCGATCATTGGAAAGACTATGTAGTAGTCTCGTGACTCTTTGGAGGGTCCTGCGCCTGTAGGTGTGAGGAAACCCAAGCTGGAGCCGGTGGTGATTCCAGCTGCCAACCCAGACGACCCGGTGGAGGTCGGGTCCAGCTCGGAGCTCCTCAAGCGGAAGAGGGCTCCAAAGAGCGATATCCCCGCACAGCCCTCCAAAAAGGCTACGTGGAGGGTTATAGGGAAGCGCGGGAGCTGGGACGCACTCGCCGCCAAAATCTCCCTAGGTAAACAACTGTTAGCTTGTTTGTCACCACTTTCTTTTGTATTTGTCTAACTGTTTTGTCATCTCGCACGGGGCAGTGAACCAGTTTTTGTTGCTCCAAGCACTACGACCGCGCCCAAAGATACTACAATGCCCCCACCTGTGGTTGAAACAGCGTAGGTGTCAAACGCACAGGGTGGGGAGCTAACTGCCGGGGCGGCGAAGGTGCAGGTGGAGGTTGAGGCCGTAGAGTCTGAGGTAATGATGGAGGAAGTTGGGGTTGTTTTTGAGGAGACGGAACCTTCGGTTGTGGTTGCGGAGGTTGAGGAGGTGGTTGAAAAGGATGCTCCACAGGGGGTTCATGCAGAAGAGCCAGCGCCCGGGGGTGAAACTGGGGGATCTGGTAGAAGCCCTTCTGTAGAAGGATCTCCAATCCGCCCGGACGAGACCCCGGGTGATTTCTACTAACGGTCCTATCATGAAGGCTGCGCTGAAGAGATCCACACCCTTGTGTCGAAGCTAAAGAAGGGAAACGACTTCTCTCATTGGCCGGCGTGCCGTGAGTGTTTTAAGGGGGCTTTCCTCCCAGCAAAGGTACGCGCGCATGCTGAACTGGGTCATCAACAAATATACTGCGCGTACCTCCAGGCAGCAGCTAGCTCCGCCTCGATCACACACAAGATCATAAGGGAATGGCGGAGTATGCACAAAGTGCAAGGCAAATTTGAAGTTGCCCAAGTGGAACTGGTCCAAGGGCGAGCCCAAGTGGCTGCGCAAAAATCTGAGTTGGAGGCGGACAAGGTTAAATTTGTCGAAGCTCAACGGACCGAGGATTGGCCCGTGCTGGGTTGGAAGAAGAGGGTCGAAAGCTCCGCTGCCACACTTGCTGAGGAGCGCAAGTTGTGGAGGGAAGCTTACGAAAGGGACAACAATGAGGAAAAATCCTTAAGAGATGAGGTGGCCCGGATGCGCGGAGAAGTAGAGCGCATTAAGAAGGAGAAGGAAGCAACTTCTGCTGCAGCCGCGGAGGCCAGGGCGCACCGCGAGCGCAGTGAGCAGAAGGAGGTAAAAGTTTGCCCCTCTATTTATTTTGTATGATTCATAAGTTATCAAACTAACCTTGTTGTAAATAACCAGGTTGAGGCTTGCGCCGGTTTGGAGGGCGTAAAGAAGGGTCTCTAGGTGGCCTTGGTGAAAAAGGCTGAATTACAACGCAGGCACCTGGAGGATAAGGAGCAGTTGCGATTGGCGGAAGCCAAGGTGGACGCAGGCGAGAAAACGCTTGAAAATTCTGAAGCCGCCCGCGCCATCGCTGGCCAACAACATGCTGTGAATGCAATAGCATGGAGTTGTCAATGTAAGTACTCCGTTTGTGTTTTGATCATTCTTGTCTTGATTCTAATCCTGTTCTCCTTGTATCGCAGATCGCAAACTCCATCCTGAATTCCGCGGAGTTGGACGCCGTAGTCGCCAAGCTGATGGTCACTGCGCACCATGTTGGTTATGCACAGGGCTACGCTGAGTGTGCACATCATGTCACTCACGCGATGGACGTACAATGGGACAACAGCCGCGCTGCCACTCGTGGAGTCAATACCGAAGCTACCTTCTCCCAAGCCAAGAGGGAGTATGACCGTCTTCAACTCCCGGTGATGGATCTAGTGAGCGAGGCGCTCCAGCATGATGACTATGTTGATCACTTGAAGGACATATTTCTGGATGAAGCCAAGGCCGCAGGGAGTGAAGTGTAGTGTAGGATCCTTATTGTACTATCTTTGATGTAAGATCTTGAATGTAACTGCGCATTGCGCATACTTTGTACATATCTTTATCTTTTAATGAAATGTTTCTTTCAAGTTATAATATTTGCATGAAGAGAACCGACTTTGTGTAGGTATAGCAAATAAAACTGGTAATGAACTCGTGTATGAACATCCCCTCCCATGCGCATGCAGTAGGTAGTGAATTTTTGTCCATGTCATGTTATACCATGGTGTTTTAGCGTAGACCCAAAGTAGTTTCACGCATTTGTAACAAAACATCTAGATAAAGAAATATATGTATCCATTATCTTTATTAATCAATAAGACGTAAGAGCCATGTACAGAGTAGACAATAAGATAATAGCGCATTCCATGTCCTAGGAATGTTTGTGTCGTCCAAACGTTTGAGGGTGTATGCGCCCTTTCCTAGGACTTCATGGATAATGTAGGGACCTGCCCCCTTAGGTGCGAGTTTTCCAGGACTTTCAGCATTAGATGCTTCGTTGTTGCGTAGAACAAAATCGCCAGGTAGGAAGGTACATATGCAGACTCGCGCGTTGTAGTATTTCTCGAGCTTGGACTTGTACTTTGCTTCGTTGATTGTAGCGTTTTCACGCCTTTCTTCTAGGAGGTCCAAGTTGAGTCTACGCTCGTCTTCGTTATTGTGGCTTTGCGCAGCCAGCATGCGTGGTGATAGGAGGCTTATATCTACGGGAATCACCGCCTCCGTCCCATACACTAGGCTGAAAGGAGTTTCGCTTGTTCTGTTTTTTTGGCATGGTTCAATGAGCCCAAAGGATACTTCGCAACTCATCTACCCAACCTCTCCGCGCCGTACCCAATCTCGTCTTGATCCTTTCGACAATGCTCTTGTTTATACTCTCCACTTGGCCGTTCTCGTGGGGATGCGTGACCGAAGTGAAGACATGCTCGATATGTATTTCCTTCATCCATTGTTGTCGTTCTTTAGCTGCAAAGTTGGGGCTGTTATCACTGACTATGCGAAGTGGTAACCCAAAGCGGCATATGATGTGCTCCCAAATGAATTTCCAAACTACAGTTGTTGTGGTGGATGCAAGGGGTTTTGCTTCTACCCACTTGGTGAAGTAATCGATTGCGACGATTATGAACTTCACCGTGCCTGGGGCATCTGGGAAGGGTCCCACCATATCGATTGCGCATTGCTGAAAGGGCCATGCTGTTGATACTAGGATCAAGGGATTCTTAGGGCGCAATGTCTTTGGCGCATGGCGCTGGCACGATGTGCATTTCCGCCATTTCATAGTTGAGTGCCTTGTTCTAGACCTTCCTGGCTTCCGCTTTGTTTTCGGGGAGGGTCCCGTATTGTAAGAACATGATTATGGTAGACATCCAGGAAGGACTCCCTACTTCGATGATGTTGACCTGACGCAAAGGAACAGAAGGGTTCTTAAGTACCTTGATGCGCACTTCACGCGCGAGGTGCTTGAAGCTTGTAGCGGCTAATTTGCTGAGCGTGTCCGCATGTTTATTCTCGCTTCGGTTGTCATGGATTATTTTGAAGCTTTGGAATTTGGTTATTAAGGTTTGCGCCTATTCAAGATACAAAGCCATCGTTTCACCTTTTGCGTCATATAGGCCATTGACCTGTCTTGCGACTAAAAGGGAATCGACGTGTGCTTCCAAATTCTGTGCACCCATTTTGATGGCTAATCGAAGGCCTGCCAGAAATGCTTCGTACTCAGCTTCATTTTGGTGCTTGTGAATTCCAATCTGATGGCGTAAATGAATTCTGGGTTGTCGAGGCTTATTAGGCGGAGACCTGCCCCTGCACCATCAACATTGGATGCACCGTCTATGTGAAGTATCCATGCAGGGTCGTTAGTAACCGGTGCTGGGTTTTGTACAACTTCACACGGTTGCGCTTTATTGCTTGGTACTTCTGTAACAAAATCTGCTAATATCAGGCCTTTTATTGCTGGGCGTGGTTTATACACGATGTTGTGTCCACCAAGCTCAATCGCCCATTTTTCCAGACGGCCAGATATGTCTGGTTTAGACAAAATTTGGCCTAAGTGATTCGTGAGAACTGTTATCACATGGCCGGAAAATACCGACGCAACCTACGGGATGCATGGACTAAAGCTAGAGCAAGCTTTTCCATAATAGGATATCGTGTCTCTAGGTCAGTTAGCATTTTGCTGACGTAGTAGATCGGAGTTTGGAATCATGCACTCTCTACTATTAGGACTGCACCCAGAGCGATATCTGATGCGGAAAGGTAAAGAATCTGTGGCTTGTTCTTTTGCAGTGCCATGAGTGTAGGCAGCTGAATCTAGCACTCCTTCATTTGTGTGAAGGCTTTCTCCGTATCCGGAGTCCACTGAAACTTGTTTTGCTTTACACAATTCCGCAAAGTGCTGATGAATGGGAATGACTTCATTGCGTGGTTGGCCAAGAACCTGTTCAGCGCAGCCAAACGCCCCGCCAACCGTTGCATCTTTTTGATGGTTGAGGGGGAAGGCATACGTTGAATCGCTTCCACTTTCTCGGGATTGACTTTGAAACCATCACGCGTGACGATGAATCCCAAAAATTTGCCTTCTTCCATTCCAAACAAGCACTTGCTGGGGTTCAGCTTCAGGTTTGCCTTGCGCAAGGATGCAAACGTTTCTGAACGTTTATCAGCATCTTCTCCTCATCTGAGCTCATGATGACAAGGTCATCAATGTACACTTCTACAATTTCACCAATGTCGTCCCTGAAGACATGGTCCATTAAATATTGATAGGTGGCTCCTGTGTTGCGCAATCCGAAGGTCATCTTTGTGTAACAAAAGATCCCCTTTTCAGTGCGGAAAATGATCTTGTCTTCGTCCTCTTTCTTCATTTGTATTTGGTGGTAGCCTTTGTAGCAATCAAGGAAGTATTTCCACCTGAATGAAGCGAGGGAGTCCACCTTTTTGTCGATTTCTGGTAAATCCTTGGGACATGCCTTGTTAGATCTTTGAAATCGACGCATATGCGCCAACTGCCGTTGTGCTTCTGGACCATGACTGGGTTAGCTACCCAAGTCTGATAGCGTACTTCTCGGATAATACCAGCTTGGAGGAGCTCTGAAACTTGCTCGTTCAGTGCGCGGGTCTTTTCATGACCGAAGTTGCGCTTCTTATGAACGATAGGCTGAACTGAAGGGAATATGTGCAGCGCATGCCCAGTGATTTCCCTCGGTAACCCTGTCATATCCGCCGTCGACCAAGCGAAAATATCTAAATTGCGGAACAAAAGTAGTTTTAACCGCTCCTTGACTGCGGGGGTCATGGCAGTTCGTAACAGCACTGTTTGTTCCGGGTACTTGTTGATTAGTACCCATTATTCTGGCTCGCCATTGGATGATGACTTCAGTAGCTTCGTCAGCCTCTTCGACGGACATGATCTCCTTCCTTACGTACATGATGGCTACCTCGGTTTCTGTTGGAAAACCGCAGGCAACATGAGGAGTGGAAGTGATCATGCTAAACTCTATTTGAGCGTGCCGGCCCAGTAACACGTCATGGCGCGAAGTCGCGGGCATGACCATGAAATTATCCGGAATCGTGCGTGAGTGTTGCCCATGGGAAAGAGTCACCGGAAAGGTGATTTGGCCCAGCGGGAAGATGGCTTCGTTGCAAAAACCAGTGAGTGGGAAATCCACCGGCTCCAAGCACGCCTTGTCTTCTGGGTCCAGCTGTTGGAAGCACTATTCATAAATGATGTCCATAGAGCTCTCGGGATCTATGAACATGTAATCGGTGCGATAATGGCTAAAGATGCCAGTTGTCACGGCCGGATGGTCCTCTTGCGGGCTCCCGGGGACTACGGGGAAGATGACCTGTTGCTCGCGATAGTGAGGTGTGCAACTCTTCTGATAGACGCGCTTACGCGACGGGCCACACTTGGATCATATAAACAGACTTCATCTTCTTGTTACTCGGGCCCTCGCCGCCTCGAGTAATCTGGCGCACCTCCTTGCGCACATTTTGAAGTAAGTGAGTGAGCTTCCCACTTTTTAGCGCCTTCTCGATCTCCATGCGCAAGGAGATGCAGTTGTCGGTTGTATGTCCTGTATCTTTATGATAATCGCAAAAAAGGTTGGGGTCTTGACCTTTTATATTGTGCATCGGCGACGGTTGCTTGAATTGGTAATCTTCGGTGCTGAGTACCTCCGCCGGTGTCTTCGTCAGTGGTGTCCACTAACGATCACGATTATCCTGGTTGATTGCTCTCTAGGTAGCAATCTTATTGATGGTCGCGCATGCGTCGACCGGTGAGTAGCGAAGGTTTTAACTGTGCTCCCTCCAACTCTTATTCTTCTTCCCAAAACTTTTGCTCATGTCTTATGGACGGTGATGGGGTAGGGGAGGTCTGCTATTATTAAGGTTGCGCTCCGTCTGCACATAGAGCTTTGCTGCCGCCATAAGTTTCTCCCAGCTTTTTGGGAGGCCGGTGGTCCCTGGCAAGACTTTGATCATCTCGTCGCAGTGGACAACATACTTGAACTGTGCATGAATCAGGTCTTGCACATCCCCTATCTCCAACACCTCTTTATTGTAGCGGGTGATGAAGTATTCGAGACTTTCGTCATCATGCTGCCAGATGTTCATTACGTCAGAGGAATCTCTGACGTATCTTCGTTGCTGGCTGAAGTGCGTCAGGAACTTGTCTTTTAGGTCGTTCCATGACGTGAGCTTGCCCGTGGGCAAGTTGTCAAACCATAGGCGCGCAACGCCTGTGAGAGTTTGAACAAACAAGTGACACCACATAGGCATCGTCTAGCCTCCGATCAGGTCCTGCGGCGGTGAACAATCGCAGGTTATCATCTGGGTCTGTCAACCCATTGTACTTTCCCACGTTGGAGGGAAGTTTCACAAGCTCAAGTGGCGCAAGCGCGATTTCCTTGATGAACTTCGAGTGTTCGGCTGCTTCAACCGGCCTGTAGAGCAGGTTATAATTGTACTCCGCATCTGGGTTGTAAACAGCCCGTGGTACAGACTTGTAAGTAGCATGATCCTTCGGTAGCTGGTGAAACACACTGGCACTATCACCCTCGCCATATGTTCGATCCTCCTCACGCTGGGTGTCTCGCCCTCCTAGAGGATGCGAGCCCAACCGTGAGTGGATGGATGCTCGCCTATGAGTGTGAGACTCATGTCTACGCAGCGATTGAGAGTACTCTGTCTCTTGGGTACGGAGTTGTGATGGAATACTCGCTCCAGCCGGCGAGTCATAACTAAGTACTCGTGGTGCAGGCGAAGCATGCACATGAGTAGTAGGTGGCTGCACTGGTGCAGCGGAAGTGTTGGCTTGTGCGCAGAGTTGCGCATAAATGGCATTTATGTCCGTTTGAGACTTGATGTACCAAGACATCGGAGTTTCACCCGGAGGTAAAACCGGAGTGATTGGTACGCAGGGAGTCTCTATTTGAACTTCGGGGGATACCGGAATGTTCACCACGACTGAGTCGTGGTGAGCACCGACATTCCCGGAAGAAACTTCTTCCACTTGCCCGTCGAGTCGGGAGGCATGAACTGGGTTCTTGCCTTCAGCTCGAGGACGTCGTGGTGTGTTGGATGGAAAATCAGCCATTTGAACGTGAGACTTGAGAAAAAACGAAACGAGAAAATGGATGTGAGAGTGAGTAAAAAGCGTTTGGCGCCAATGAAGAAACACTAGCTGAACTGAGAGGTATCCTGAGATATCTTAGTTACAGCCTAGTTTTTATGCATGAAAGGTTGTCTCTCGTTTGCTCTTCTGTGTGAGCTCACTTCAAGCTAATCTGCAAAACTAACAACACCGTTAGCCTCGCCACATGGAAAGGGTAGGGTTTTCTCAATGACCACACTCTGACGTGAGAATAAGTATTTGGTTATTGCAAGGTAACAAGCAAGTAAGTAGGAAGTTTGTATGTGAGTAGATGATTGTAGATGGTTTACCTTGTGGTCCAATAATCATTTTATAGTCGAAGATAAGTGGTTCGGGAGATGGGCTGATGGGCCTTGGGCCCGGCCCAGACGACTAGAGATATCTGTTCTGTCCCTCTGCATTGATCATTAAATGATCTCTGGCAGGAGGTATGCTTTGTCGGATATTGAATGGTGCCATGTGTTATGGCGTTGTCCCTGGTGTCAGACCTGTTATCAGCCGAAAGTGGAGAATGTGTGACAGTCACTAGCGTGAGTATGGTTGGTGTACAATTTGGCCTCTGCATTACTGTTCATGCGACGCAGTTTGACACAACCTACCAAGTAACCATTGGGTCACAACTCTGCCACTTTGTACCCTTTATTGGTCAACGTCTCTTTGCGCTTTCCCTTTCGCGTGGCTTTCAGTGCTTTCTAACCAGCACAGAGTTGTAGGGCTTAAATCCTTTTGTTCTGAAGACTATGAGTTGCTCTCATGTTTTGTCCTTGTGCAAGGTTTTAGGACTTCGCGGCTAAAGGGTTTGTTTGATCCGCGCAGGGTCAAAGGACCTGCGCGTCTAAGTCTAACTTGTCGTTGCACCAAGTACGCAAGGTTCGTTGTGTGACTTGTATCTCCAGGTCTAACTTGCCATCCCGCAGAGTGCGCAAGGTTCGTTGTATGACTTGTATCTCCATGTCTAACTTGCCATCCCGCAGAGTGCGAAAGGTTCGTTGTGTGACCTGCATGTGTTGGTCTAACTTGTCGTTGTGCTGAGTGCGCAAGGTTCGTTGTGTGACCTGCAAGTGTTGGTCTAACTTGTCGTTACGCTGAGTGCGCAAGGTTCGTTGTGCGACCTATGTGGGTTGGTCTAACTTGCCGTTGCGCTGAGTGCGCAAGGTTCGTTGTGTGACCTATTAGTGTCAAGGTTGCAATATCGTTGCCTTTTTCACGCAAGGTTTGTTGGGCAACCTGTTGGTTCCAAGAATGGCGCACCGTTGGGCATTGTGCGCAAGGTTTTTCTTGTAGTATGTTGTTGTTGAGGGTATGGTTCGTTGCGCAGGCGCAGAATTTTTGGGACCATAACCTTCTCCCCCCAGTCCAGTGCTCCTCCTATGCGCATGTTTCATAAGTTTGAGGCAGGATCAGGTAGAACCGTGGCTTCTGAGGTGTGAGACCATAGGTTGACTAATTGCATTTAAATTATATAAACATAATAATGCCTAGAAAATTGGTGTTGGGTTTAAATGGATTGTATACCTGTGGTCGCAGTTAACACGTTAGTAGATTTAAGTAAGTAATTTAGTTTTTGGAAAAGAATGTAAACATAATTATGATTCCATACGCATAATTATTTTTCAGTGATGAAAAAAGAGTCACTATGGGGATATTTGATGTAAGGAAAAATACATACATTTTCATGTATAGTTTGTTTACTATTTCGAGTCTATTTGTGTTGTTGTTAGTTTAGATTTGTATATTATCAAGTTGTATGTGTTTTGCAGGTTTCCGGAGGAGAGATGAGTTGAAAACGAATAAATATGAAGAAAACCGAGCCCCGGAATGAGTCGCACATGAACTGGAGTTAAAACGGAACGGAAACCAAAGAAATAACCGTTATCGTGTGACGCAACGGGGAAATGGAAGATCCCTCGCATAACACGAGGGATGTGTTGACCATTTTAACTTTTACTAACCTCACGCGACAGGAGAAGAGAACCCATCACCCCTCGCGCGATGTGAGCGGCTTAAAATTCTAGGATCGTATTCCGGTGTGTTTAGACAGAAGTTTGGATAAAATATTGTTTCGGTATAAATTTTGGTAACATAACGTTTAAGTGGGCCCAATTTTATTAGCTTCCAAAATTCAACAAAAAAGCATGCATCAATAAACACTTGGAGAGAGCACAACTTGATCTCCTCTAAAATCCAAAACTTATGTCTTCATTCTCATGGACTACCTATATATAGGCTGGTCTCCTCCGTGAGCAGGAGTCGCCATGAGCGAACCTCGTGCGTGACCAGGACTCCTACGTGAGCAGGATTCTTGCTCTCCATTTTTCACACAAATTTATACAATAATTAACACACACTCTATCTAGTTGATTCATATAGCAACGAATACACAAAATGTACTAACAGATTCCCCTTGTAAGTTACTGTCAAATATTAATCTTCAAATATGAGAGTTATGTTTAAATATTCTGCAACTTTAATCACGTAATTGTAGATGTAGTCATTTCTCCCATGATTGATGACTCAGGCTTGCATTTGCATTAACAAATTCCCCTATGACACTTCAGGTCTTTATTTGCACGGTTTCTGACCTAATTCTCTAATTTGCTAAACTGCAATCTTCATAAACCATTCTCAAACTTGAAACTAAGCAATGCATCTTCAACATTTCGACATTAACCACATCCGCGTTTGGTTTTAATGCACTCCATGCTCGATCCTCCGATCTTCAAAAACCCAACCTGCAATTGATAAAAATTTCAAATACCACACTAGTTATCTTCAAATAAGTGAATACCCACGAAATTTTGAAATCCCATTTTCCGTAATCAGCTTTTTGCTTCTCTAACTTGAATGATTGATTAGTGTAACCGGTAATCTCCACAATCAGCAAATCTTCATTGGATCACAAATTATCTGGTAACATACTGTGATCTTCAAAGTATAATGATAAACATTCCTCGAAGATCAATTTTGTAGTCTTCGTCGTTAGTCTGGCGCAACGTAATCTTCAGACATCATTACTCCGCAAGACATAACTCATTTGTCAGAAAATCCAAAATGTAGTCTTCTTCTTTAATCACGATATCAAATATCTAGAATTCTTAGCCAGTCCCGATAGCCACTTAAACTTTAGACATCATTATTCCTTGATGGTTAGTTTAGAAGATAACTCATTTGCCTAGAAACTAAAAATGTAGAATAGCTCCCGTGTACATAAAATGTGAGCAGGCACGCATGACTCTTGAGCAGGACTCTTGCTCTCCATTTTTCACACAATTCTATACAATATCAACACACACTTTTTTAGCTCATTCGTACAGTGACAGGCACACAAAATGCACTAACAAAAATCACAGAAATCTTTGTTTGGGTTTAGGATCAGAATATTTAACCTAATATAAACAATTTTTTAGCATCATAATTGATAGACAACAACCCTGGGAGAAATTGGCTGCTGAGAGAGGTGATTTTGAGAGCAAGCAAGGTGAAAGTTGAAAACTTTAAGCATCTAGATCAAGATTCACGTGTTTTACCATTCAGGTTTTGAGTTTCTTTGTTTACTCTGAATTAACTATGTCTTGTGAACTCGTTATAAGCTTTGTTTCTGTTTTGAACAAGATGCTAGGCTAAAACCCCCATACTCTACCTAGGTTTTGATGACTACAAACATGTTTTGATATTCTATCTTTCGGTTTATGGATTCTTTGTTGTGGAGTTAATAATGAATTAAAGACTTTTGGTTTTCTCATGATCTTACGTATATGCATACTTGAACTTGTTCTTTGATTAGTTATTACTCCTCATGCTGCTTGGTGAATGTCTTTCATATAATAGTTGCATGCTAGGTTGACTACTTTGTGCTTTTAACTATTAGATGGTTTGCTAGTGTACGTAGTAACTACAAGAGTATAGTTGTGATTCTAATAGGTTTATGTGTTCTACAAACCTTAAAAGCTGTGAAGTGAGAGGTTATCAGGTAGTCTCAAGTGATGAGATCACCAGGGTGAGATACTTCGTGAAAAGATCCCCTAGTTCACATGTCTCTGTTTGCTAGATGAGTTTGATCATAGTTCCCTAGTTTCCATAGACTTTTGTGCTAGGGTGCTTCATTATTACCAGTACGAAAGCACGCGAGGGAATCCTCAAACCGGTAGTTTAATAGCTTTTAGGTTTGTATAGGTTTCTTCTCGAGAAAGGTCAAGGGTCCTTTTAGGTTACTCACCAACTTTATTGTTGACCGTCTATTTTCACATATGTTTCAGGTATTAATGAACGATGATAATCAAGCATGCTTCACGTAGGAATGGACTCAGGCCTTAGTTTGCATAATTCTAAAAACAATTACTTGTAATCTTTTGTGTTAAAAAACAATGTAATGTATTTGTTTAATATGATGAATACTTAGTACCATGTGTTGTAAACAATCTTGTAACATGAATTCCCAAAGTTTCCACCACAAGTTTCACGTGGTTAGGGTGTTACATCATAGATTTTTCACAAAACCTTAACCGAGAATAATGGCATATATATAAAAAGGATAAAATAGATCCACCACCAGACAATCAGAATACACCAACGCCCAGAAACACTGTTCAAAGCCCAAAAAAATGGTGGTTAAAGCCGTTGCATAACCAAAAATCTAAAAACCCTAAAGGGTTCAATGATCAAAGAAAACCAAACGGAAACAAAAATAGGAGGCGACCGCCTCCATCACCAGAAAGACCAACAATCCACCAATGGGGCCGAAAGCTGTTGCTTATAAAAACCCTAAAGGGTTCAAAGCCATCACAGAAGGCCAGGGACGGCGAGATCTAGACCGTCTTGAACAATCGGTCATAACGGTGACCGTCGTGCCTCTTTGTCAAACAAACTCCCTAACTCAGTCACAAAGACCATCACAAACAACCGGTAACGACGACATCTAAACTGTATCGAACAACAGGCGGCAACGACAACCTACTATGCCTCTTCATCAAATAAAAATCGCAATCTAAGTCACAAACACGCCATCAGAGGTTTAACAAGAGAGAATCCGACGAGTTTTGAAGAGGAGAGAGGCGGTGAGGTTTCCTCATCAAGATAGAACAAGAGAGTTCTCTCTCTTTCTCTAGTTTAAAGGGGAGGTGGGTTGGGAAAGAGGAGTGCGACAAGTGTGCGAGAACCGCCGAATAGGCCAATCACAAGACACACCACCCAAATAGCCCATTCAGAGCACCCTACCACCACATAACACTATTCATTCAATTTCTCTGTTATTATACTTTGACCTTGATTTTATTATACTTTAACTAGTCTTAAGCCACCCGTGTTGCAGCCTAGGGGTCGTAAAACCGTGCTACTGGGGTTGCGGGTTGGGGGCGTAAATCTATGATAAGCAGCAACCGAAAATTCACAAATGACAAACTTATAAAAAACAACAGAGTAAAGTATTGAGGTGAAATGAAATTCACTAGATGAAAAATCTAGATAAAATTGTGCTACCAGCGTTGTAGGGTGGGGGCGTAAAACCATGTTAAGTAGTAACCAAAAGTTCACTAGATACATAACATTTAATGACAACCGAGTAAAGTACATCAGTATAAACAAGGAAAATTCACTAAATTACAAAGTCAGGGGGTGTACCTAAAAATTCAATAAATGCAAAGCACTAAATGATAAAGGAGTAAAGTATACAAGATATAAATGAAAATTCGCTAAATGACGAAACGTTAAATAACAATTGAGTAAAGTAGATAAGGTGTAAACGGAAATTCTTTAAGTGACAGAAGATACTAAAAGACAAAAAAAGTTACTATTTCTACCTATGTTCTAGGTTGGTATATATATATATATATATATATATATATATATATATATATATATAAACTGTAAGGCTATTCGTTGTGGCTCACGTTCTCCAGCACCTAAGCATATGGTGCCCCAACACCGCTGTAGGGGCGCCAAGAGGGGGCACTATAGATGATGTCGTGGTCTTTTTAGGGAGCGCTGACGAATGAAATGTAGGAGTATTTAATATTTCATCGTTGTCAACGGTCTTTAATAGGGTTGTAGACGAACCAAACGTTCAACAAACACTTCGTGAACCGTTCGGCGGGATTCATTTATGTTCGTTTGTTTAATAAATGAATGAACACAAACAAAAAAAAATGTTCGCTATGTTAAACAAACGAACATGAAAAAAGGTTGTGTTCATTCATTTACGTTCATTATTGTGTTCATTTATGTTCGTCCATCTTAAGGCTTTTATATGTTCTATTTTTGTACGTTCATTTATTTTTTTTTTGTATTTTTACTATATGCCTCCCCCAACATCTCTCATTTGACAATTTCAATTTCATGTTGTGTTAAAGCTTGACAAACTTCTTAATTTTGTGTTAATCATGATTCTAATAATTATGTAAATTGTGTTCGAATGGTTATGTTATGAGCTTATTCATTTTTTGATGGATTCTTTGTAATCTTTGTGATGAATTATGCAGCTTTTATTCAAATATATGTTCATGGGTATTCACTTGTGTTCATAAATATTGTTTGCATTAATTGATGCTCATGAACATTTATTTGAGTTCATTTGCATTTGGTAAGTGTTCATAATCAGTTCGTGAACACGTTCGTTTCCTTAATGAACTAACACAGACAAGAAATCTCATTTGGTAAGCGTTCATGAAAAATGCATGAACATACTCATCCTTAACGAACGAACACAAACAAGGCCTTGTTCGTGTTCGTTCAATTTGTTTACAGACCTAGTCTTTAATGTTCAACCATGGCAACCATGAAATCTATAAAACATATTTTTTTATCTTTTTTTCATATTTCTCTGTATAAGTCCTCATCTTTTATTATTTTATACCACAACTAGAAGGGTATGGTCTCAAAAACTCTGCACCTACGCAAGGCACCACACCCTCATAATGATAACAGGTCACAAGGATAACCTTGCGCGCAACACGCAACGGTACGCCATTCTTGAAACCAGCAGGTTGCCTAACAAACCGTGCGCACCCTGCGCACCGGCAAGTTAAACCTGGAAGCGCAGGTCCCTGACCCAGCGCTGATTGATCAAACCTCTAGCCACAAATACCTAAAATGTATCATAAGGCCAAGACTAAGATGAGAGCAACTCATACTTAGTCGTGAGAACAAAAGGACTTGATCCCTACAAGTCCGCGCTGGCCAGAAATGTTGATGCACTTTATGTTCGTCACTGTAAGAATAGGCTAGAAAGAGTGTGTATTGAATATTGTATAGATTAGATACGAACATACGACCCAAGTGCGAAGAGAACTGGATCGTACGATGAAAATGTGACTCGTACGAGTGACAATGTGCCTCGTACGAGTAACTTTGTTACTCGTACGAGTGAAACATATCACTCGTACGAATAACACTTCGTATGAGTGACAAACTTCTCGCTTCACATGAGCTACTCATGTCTATATATATGAGTTGTGTGTTCATTGTTTGTTAAGTTTTGGAAGTTCCCTAAGGGGAAACGCTGGCGGATTCTCTCCAAGAATTCCGCCAGCCAGACAAGATGTATACTCTTTCGGTATGAATGAATGAAGGCTTCCACTGATTTTGTTCCTACTCCTTCTTATGTCATTCTACCGAATCGGTACTATCATATGCCCAAGCTTCCGTCTAGAACCGTCGTCACCGGGACCACAACTGGTATCAGAGCTACGGTACCGATTCATTCAATCTAACAGTTGATGAATCACCTGCACTCATGAATTTTGGATGTATGAGGGGTTTTAGATGTAAACATCAAATAATCGGACAATCCACGGACATAATGTAAAACTGAAACCATTAGATTGTTAGAAACTGATTTTCGACCATATCTGTGCAAAAATCATGTTGAAATTCGAAGAAATGAAGATTCTGGATCGAAAAGACGTAATCAGTTTTGTTCATACGAGTGAGCCTCTCTGGCTCATACGAGTGACAATTGGTCACTCGTACGAAGCATCACTCATACGAAGCACCACTCGTACAGATCTCAGATTTGGACGAATTCATGGACAAATTGTACTAGGATTTTAGTATATCACGTTAAAATCAACTCTAATCAATCCTTGAAAATTTCAGATCTAAAATCAAACTTAATCATGTCGGAAATTGTAAAAATCATCCGCTTGGTGACCTGAGTTGACTCGTACGAGTAGAGAGACAACTCGTACGAACGGCCATTCGTCAAATCAGACACTCGTACGAACAAGTAAACCAATTTTCTTAAAATCTACAAGTTAAAGAACTGTCATTCGCATGAGCAAGTAATTCACATGAAGACGTCACTCGCACGAGTAACCTCTTCATTCGCACGAGCATCTCGCTCGCACGAATCCTTGATTCGCACGAGTATCTCACTCGCACGAACCAACTGAGTCGCACGAGCAACGGGTCATTCATACGAAGAACTTTTAAGAAACTTTTGTCATTCTAATCATTGTTTTTCGAATGTTTCTGAAATTTTTGTAGAAAAATGGAAGAAGAATTTTACAATGCTTTTGCTGCTTCAGCAGTTACAACCACTGCAGCTCAGAATATGAACCTTGAAAACGAGATGGACACGATGACAAAGCCTCCAAAGCTGATGAACCTTAAAGACTATGATAACTGGAGTGAAAGATTTATGAACTGGGTTCAAGCGAATCATTTCACCTACTGGTTTGCCATTGAAGCGAAATATCAAGCACTGATTGGAGAGAATGGTCTTGAGTAAATGTAAGCTCAACTCTCGGATTTCGAAAGGGAGAAGTTCATTAATGAGAAGAAGATGATGAACATCTTACAACAAGCCATCAAGGATGATATTTTGGCACTTCTACAGCATGACGATGATGCTCAATCCTTATGGAATGCTTTACGGTTAAAATTCCAAGGAAGCGCGTAGCTTCGGAAGGGAAAGAGAGCGTTACTAAGTAAAGAATTCGATATCTTTACTTTGATCAAGAGAGAGACGGTGAACAATTGATTGAACGATACTGTCACTTGGTGGTCCAAATGAAGCGCATGGGAATTGTGAAGACAAATGAAGAATTGGTCGATAAGCTGGCAGACTCTCTACCTCAAGGAGAATGGTCAACTTACTTGACTATTCTAAAGAATGGCATAGAGTACGGTAATTTCTCATTACTAAGATTTATTGAGAGATTGGAAGGGCACAAACTTGAGATGCAAAAAATGGCAAAGAGCAAAGGCGCCCTGATGCAACAAGATGTAAATTTGTCTTACAAGGGTAGTTATGTCGCGCAAATATAGTCTCCAAAAATTCAAACTGCCCTCAGCACTTTCAACACACCAAGCCCACAGTCAACTCAATCCAGTGGATTTCAATCTATTGCGTCTGTCAATCTAAATACGCTTCCAGGCCCACAATCATCACATAGTTCAAGCAATTCACAGAATCACCAGAAAATCAATCTAATCCAAATCAACGGGTTCTACAATGCAATATTGTTGTTGATTTCCAAAATGCTCAAAACTTCAACGAGAACACCGTAAAGCAACACATGTCATTACTTGCCTCGGTACTTGAGTCGTATGATAGTTTAGTAGCAGGAAAAAATGGGAATTCATAGATGACGAGAGAGGATTATGATCAGACTGATCCGGTCGAGATCGAATTGATTGACATCAAATGGTGTATGGCTTCCATCGTCAGAAGAGCGCAACGTTTCATGGAGATTACCGGAAAAGACAATTTGGGAGGACTTGATGGGAAACTTGGCTTTGATAAGTCCAAAGTTATTTGCTTCAAATGTCGAGAGAAGGGGCATTTCAAACGATAATGTCCAAATAGAGAGGTTCAGGGCAATCAGAACCCTTTTGCCGACGATTATAACAAGAAAGCCATTTATCATCGTCCTCAACCCAAAACAAGAATGGTGCAAATCGAAGATGGACCGTCAAACTCTGAAGACAAAGCTCTTTTCGTTACTCAAGAGGATGAAGGTTTCAACTGGAACAAGTACATCATGAAGAACGAAAGTTTGGCTTTGGTAGCAGAAATCATTAAAGAACCTGAAGAATATGAAGAGGCATCTTTTGAAAAGTCTCCTAAAGAATATTACAACACATCGTCAGAAGAAGAGGAATTGTTAAATAGTGCATTTAAACATCTCTTGCCTAATGACATTCTTAAAACTTTTGCAGGTTATTTTGAGCCAAGCCATTGATCGTTTTGTGAAGAAAAGAAGAAGCCTTAAGAAGAAGAAAAGAGGATTGAAGTGAAGTTGGAAAATCTGACAGACAAGACCAACAAAGCTTGTATGGCGAATGTGAATGAGTTAAACTTGGATGAAAATGAGTCGGGGAAAGAAACACCTTGCATGAAATGCCAAGAGCCATGCAGTGACTGTGCTGAAAAAGAAACACGATACATTGAGCTAAAATGTTATACAGATAACTTGTCATGTGATTATAATTCAACAAAAGAAGCTTATGACAAGTTAAGCAAATCTGTTAAACTCAGAGGAACTATAGACTGTTCCCTCTTCACAAAGGAAGTAGATGGTCATCTGATTTTGGTACAAATATATGTGGATGATATCATCTTTGGATCGACAAATGATAAGCTGTGCAAAAACTTTGAAGAAGTTATGAAGAAGAAATTTGAAATGAGTGTTTTGGGGAAATGAAGTTCTTTTTAGGACTTCAGGTTGAGCAATTGCTTGATGGTATCTTCATTCATCAGATGAAGTATGTTCATGATGTGTTAGAGAAATTTGACATGTCAAGGACTACGCCAGCATCAACTCCATTAGCTCCAAATCATGGCATTTGTCCAGACGCTCAAGGAGCCAAAGTCGATGAAACATTATATTGCTCCATGATCAGATCCTTGATGTATCTAACAGCTTCACGACCTGATATCATGTATCCAACATGCCTATGCGCTCGTTATTAGTCCAATCCCAAGGATTCACACTTGTTAGCCATCAAACGAATCATGCGATACTTGAAAGGATTCCCACGCACCGGCTTGTGGTATCCTCGACATGACGACTTCAACCTTGCGGGTTACTCGGATTCTGATTTCGGCTGCTGCAAGCTTAATGCCGAATCTACTACCGCTGGTTGCCAGTTCTTCGGAACTCGTTTTGTAACATGGCAATGCAAGAAACAGACCGCGGTCGCTCTCTCTACATGTGAGGCTGGATAGGTTTCAGCATCCAGCTGTTGTGCTTAG
Organism: Scalesia atractyloides; assembly: GCA_947069175.1. Taxonomy (NCBI): domain Eukaryota; kingdom Viridiplantae; phylum Streptophyta; class Magnoliopsida; order Asterales; family Asteraceae; genus Scalesia; species Scalesia atractyloides. Next base: position 36,224,136 of record CAMTDV010000008.1, on the reverse strand, counting down.
ATACTCTGGATACAACAGCAGATAAGAGACTACAGACTGCAGTTTCTTGATATGCCAATTTACGTAGATAACAAGGCGGCTGTTGATATAACCAAAAATCATATTCAACACTCACGCACTAAACATATTGAGATTCGACACCACTTTATCCGTGACTGCTACGAGAAAAAGTTGGTTAGAATTGAAAAAATCCACATTGATGACAAAAAGCAGATTTTACACCAAAGCATTTAATCGATCAAGATTTAAAAATCCTTTAAAATTGAATGGTTTAAGAAATCTGACATCAGGGGATATACATGAGGTTGAATTTGAGGATGACGAGGACTTGACGTAATTCTCATCGGCATGACATGTTTTCCTATAAATATCTTTTCTTTAAAAACTAAAAACTAAAAATATGTTTTTTATTTTAGGGGAGAAAAGTTGTGGAAAATTCAAAAACATTAAAAGTCAAAAGAGTTTTTGTGAAAAAGGGGTAATCATATTACATCAGCTGACAATCACGGTATGCTAAAGATATGGAATGTTTAAACAGGTAATTAAACAGGTCTTACTGAGGATGTGCAAATAGGCTTCACTCGTTCAGTAAATTGTTATTCAAGATATAAACTTAAAAGCAAAACTGAGTAACTAATGGGTCGACATCTCTAGGATATATGGACTTAGTACTCCGAAATTTCGTTTGAGAGAATGCCAGATTCTGCGATACTAGGTCTTTATATTTAATCGATATCTGGGTATTATCCAAGTTCTTCTTATTTTGCGTCGGCAATGACCTATAACTTGCATAATACTTTACGCCTTATTCGACTACAATAGCTGCACAAAAAATGAGTATGTCATAAACATTTATGACATCTGCAGTTCAAAAGATTCCTATTATAGAACACCACCTAAAAGTCGAGCCTTCATCTCTTTGTTTGTATGGAAATACTAACCTGAGCTCTCAAGGTCTTGCAATTCACCCCATTTACATATATCAGTTAGATATATTCACCTGTGAAATAATATTCTGGGAATCTCGATACGGGAATATATTCTGAGATGGGAAACACAGTTATCTCATGTTCTTTAATATTACCTAATATATCTTGAAACAATTGAGAAACGCGTAGAGGTTTAAATGGATAAGTATATTGGCAATCTAGGTAAATCTGTTTAAGAACTTAAAGTTACTACCTAGATCAATGGTACTTGTGATTTGTCTAAATACTTGATATGATCCTCTAAACACAAAACTCACAAGAAAAAAATATATATGTATGTAAATACATTTTTGCTTGTTCTTTCTTTTCAGAAAAATCCCAAAAAGATTTTCAGTTTTCTTTTAACAGTCTATCTTAGATTTTAGTCTACCGATGATGAAAATATCGTTAGTCCAAGTCAAAGCGACAGTTTCTGGAGGAAAGCTGAAGAGCACGGGCTGGGAGCTAATCAGAAAAGAAACAATATCCTGAAACGTCAAAAGTTCATTAATTTGAAACTTTAAATTTTAAAATAAATTTGTTTGGTCAAACATCGGTCAAACAAGGTCATTAACTTGGAGTTGGTAGGCAAATCGGATAACCAGGGTCATTAACTTGGACTTGGTTAACTGAGTGGGTTATAAAAACAGATAAAATTTCATAAAAAATCAAAAAGATAAAGTTAAACAAAAGTGCATAGAACTGAGTCATACGAGTGACACATTGACTCGTACGAGTGACAAAAAGCTACATTCATGCGAAGCATTACTCGTACGAGTGAACCTTGAATGAGTATAAAAGGGCTACTCATTCGCACGAGTAACAGTATTAACTCTGTAGGATTGAGAGCTTACTCTGTGCGAATCAGTTCTTGTCACTCATTTTTCTTGATCTATGTTACGTATCTATATATTGAGGAGGTTGATTTGCACACCTCTTTCAATGGGCAAGGTACTAATGCTTGTTTTGAGCGTTATAATGAAAAAATTGGACCAAAAGGACATAAAACGTAGATTTAGGATAATCAGGCCGGTAAAATATAAAATTGAACTCAAAATTGTTAAAATCGACCCTTTTAACCTATAGATCGACCTGCAATTTGCTAAAATCTACATGTTTTAAGTTTTGTTTGGTTAGGTGTTATTTGGTGCGATTCGTTACTCGTATGAATCATCACTCGTACGAGCGAGGATTTCAAATGTTTGTTTATCATATTCACTCATACGAGTGATCGTTCGTACGAATAGGTTCTTACACGTTTATTTCTTGTGGCTCGTATGAAGCATTACTCGTACGATTAAGTTTTTTCAAAAACCCTTAAAATTTGCCAAGTATGTTATTCATTCATACGAAGTAGTGGCTCATACGAATGGGGTTTGACTCAGATTTAATTTTTGTCTAAGTATATGACTCGTACGAATGGTGACTCATACGAGTTATTAAGAGTAGAAAATTTTGAAAATATTCTAAGTGTTTGAAATTTTATGCTTGCAGATCAAGAAGTCATCGTTTTCACCATTTCACAACATCTGTTGTTTTCTCGATGAAACTATTCCTGAAATCGCAGCTTACAGAGAAGTATTAGATTTTTTTAGTCATCTTCCAATCACCAAAGCTCTCACTGACCGTCACACGGCTTATCGTTCACATGTGGAATACTTTTGGAATGCGTTGAATTTAATGAAGAAGAGAACGCAATTTTGTCTGCTGTGAGGATTGATAACGAAGACATTCAAGTCAAGATCACAGAAGACTTGATCCGTACAGTATTAGAGTTTAACGATCACAAAGAAGACCCAACTGGTTTCTCAGAGTATATGGTTAAAGGGTGCTTCTACCAAATGGGTTATGCAGGTTTCGTTAACGCAACTCCGTTTAAGAAGGCAAATCTGAGTGCTCCGTTTGGTTATATTGCACATTATGTTATTCATGCCCTCAGTCACTAAAGGGCGGCTTTGATGATATAATTGATTATCAGATGTGCATGATCACATTATTTATTCTGAACTTGCCCTACAATTTCTCAAGAGTGATCTTCTCCCAGATGGTCCAAATATACAACACGAGAAGTTTTTGCAGTATCCGCGTTTTGTTCAGATGTTGCTTGATTATTTAGATCCAAACTTAAAGAAGAAGAAGGATGATGTTTTAAAGCTGGAACATATGGATGTGTCAACTTTGAAGAAGATGAATCTGCATCTTAAAGCCTTCCCAAATGCCAAGCCTGTCATCGGGGCTATTCTTGACAAAGATTGTGCGGCACCGCCAAGAGGGAAGTGGAGGAAAGATGACAGTGGAGATGAAGATGAGGAGCTAGATATGTTAGACGGTTATGTTGCGAACAGAAGCGTATGGTTCTCTAAAGAAGATAAGGGGGTAAGGGGTCAAAGCGAAAGCAAACGTCCACATCTACCTCCAATGTCCCTACAAAGAAGCAGCATGCATCTGAAAGCACGAGGTTGGTCGATGAGTTAGAGCCGGAAGAAAATGTGGAAACTTTGGCTGCTGACATTGAATGAGAAGCATTTGGGGTTCAAGAAGGAATGGTTGAAGAGGCATCCTCCTCTAGTACTGATCAAGAGGATAGGATTGCCGGAGAGAGAGAGAGAAAGAGGTAAAGAAAGAGAACTTGAGCGTTTGGCTGAACTTAAACGTAAAGCTGAAGAGAAGAAACATAAAGCGTCAGGGGAAGATGATACGACTTATGTACCTTCAGGATCCGACAGCGACACCCCTGTTCGCAAATCTTCAAAGAAATCTTCTAGACGTCTCAAGAGGCCAGCTGTTCGAAGCACAGATTCTCCGAAAGACAAATCTAAGAGAAAAGTGCAGAAAAAGGTTGATGAAGCAATGAATGTTGAATCAACTTCTCAACCACCACCATCACCAGCTCCTCAACCAACTCCACAACCACCACAATCTCAACCACCTTAACCTACACCACAACCTACTCCTCAAGCTCAACCTTCTCAATCTCAACCCCCTTTCTTCACAGGAACCAGACTTTAAGATCAATTTGACTTCGATTTTGGTGATATACCAGGGGGAGAAGAATTTTTTGCAGATATGTTCAATGACAAGCGTATTGAAGAGTTGGAAAATCAAGTTATGCTAAATAGTGTAAAGATTGTTGAACTCCAACAACAAATTAAAGGGCTGAAAGAAGAAAACCAGCAACTTGAAGCTATCTTAGCTAGTATCGTGTCAGAGAATGAAAGACTGAGGAACAGAATGGAAGAATATGACGAAGAACGCCTCAGCAATCAAAGGAAAATGAGCTTATTTGAGAATATTCTTACCAAGAAGCTCGGAATTAATTTGGTTGCAGAAATAGACGAGATTGAAAGAGTAGAGGCTACAGAAAGGGATACTGAGCGAGAACACCTTGCAAAAGAGTTATCTGATGCTTAGGGGAATGTAAAGCTAAGGTTGGTGAAGAACCTATGATTGATATAACTGAGCAAGAAGCTGAATCTGTGCCAGTATCTTCTGAAGTGGTGGTGTGTGCAGACATAAAGAACTTTGTTTTGATCGAGAAGCCTAAGGATGTTGACATTCACTTGACAAATCTTTCAGCTAAACATCAAGAATGGCTCGGTAAGAGAAAGTTGGAGAAAGGAATAGAAGCCGAGGTAGATGAATTAGTTGAAGATCCTGAGAAAGAAAAAGAAGACTTGGACAATATCGATGATGTATTTTCTGATAAGTCTGATGATGATAGTGATGGTGGTGATGATGACAATTTGGGTGGTTCGGTATCCTTGTAACATAATCTAATCTGAATGATGATATCGATTGTTCTGTGTACTTGGATGATTCTGATAATCAAATGGAAGGAGGTAAAAATCAGGGAAAGTATGAGAGCTCTAGGGATTCTAAGCAGGCAGGAATCCTCACAGTGACTGATATGTCATCTGTTCCTGTCGTGCCCAAATCGAAGATTTTGTTTTAGAGCATGATGTGGAGGAAGGTGAGTTTGTCCACAGTTACACAAAAGAAGAAATTGCTAATATGTTGGGCGTGGACGAAGAAACATTCGAGTTTGATTTCGAAGAGGAGCTTAAGGACATCAGTGCTTTCGAGCCTGTGGATTATGTCTTCAAACATGTTTCTGATGCACATGAGTATGATAAAGGTTTCGTGGAGGATGATTCTGATGACAATGATACAAATATTGCCGACGAGGGTATAGATGACTCCCTAATTTTCAGTGAATTCTTTGCAGCCAAGAATGATGATCTTCTAAAGCGCAAAGTTGAAGAGGCTGTCAAACAGGGTACAATTCCTCAACAATTGTCTGCAGAAGAAATTGATGAAATGAGGAAACGTTGGTTTAAAGAAGTACCAGTTGAACGTAAATTCAAACGTCCCTTAGCATTTTTTACGCATGACACTAACATTTCTTTAGGGGATATTATAAAGCTGGGGATGGATCGAAGAGCTGAATGTCTATGCAATTAAACGGGAATATGGGATCCAGTACTTTTGATACTTAAGCGACATAAAGACCCTGCCGTTCTGGGATATCAAAGAGCTTATTCAAACTAAGATGATTAATTTGAAGATGAAATTTCATAACCAGCGGCTGTGGAAATTGATAAAGTTTGAGGCTACACATGGTTTCATTCACTGGAAACCACATTTCCCGAAAAGAATCACAAAGATCGATCCAGTGACGAAAGAAAAGGATGTTACGTGATAGTGAAGAGGCTGAAAGTTATGAAAAATATGCCTCTAATCAAAATGGAACAAGATTTCTTCAAGATCTTCAAATGGTGGCACTATGATTCAAGTACTTGTGAAGCCGTTATTTGTGTCCAACCAGATGATGATTCTTGGAAGATCACCGAGGAAGTATCCAAAGCCGTCATAGCACACAAACGTATATATGGTCTATGGCGTGGCATTCGAGTACTAGACTCGATGTGGCTAGTAAATTGTTCGAAAAAGGATATTGAATGCTTGTTTTATAGCAAGATTAGTTTCGAAGAGAAAGACAAAGAGCAGGTTCTCTAGTTCCAAAAGATTGTTAATGTCTGTTATGCTAATGATATACACTCATTAATAGCATGGAACACTTCTTGGAGGAAGCTGGAAGAGATTGAGAAACGAAAAAAAGAGAAGAAGGAGGAGAGGATTGCAGAGCGTACGCGAATTGCTTCGCTAAGGCGCTTTCAGTTTAGACGATAACTGTCAAATCATTGAAGATTTTTTTGAAAACTATCCAAGACTGCGGCAACATCCAAGAGGGAGTTTGTTGGTGCATAACGTCTATTGCCTACGTCTAGGATATGTTGGTTATGTATATAGGGCTTAGAATGTCAAACATTGTATGATAATATATGATTTATTTGTTTTGTAAGTGGCCCGTACGAGTGAGCTATGTGGCTCGTACGAGTGACACCTTGTCACTCGTACGAGGCACCACTCGCACGAGTCATACACACACACACTCCTTCTCCTGTGCGAGTGATGTTGACCTATAAATAGAGGAGCTTGAGTGTTGTGTGAGAGATCTGTTGGTGTGTGACTAAGGTGAAGCCCTGTCAAATTGTTTACTCGTTCTATAACCGTTCACGTTTATCAATACAATTCAAGGCGTTTAAGCAGTATATCTTTCTTGTTTGTTTGTCCAACTCACTAACAATGAATTCCGCCTCTGTTAGCTGAGTTAGATCAGTCTGGTGCTCATAAGAGGAGAGCCGATCCCTTCTCACAAGAAAGCACTAATAAGGCCACGCGGAATGGAGAAGCGCAAAGAGGAACTGATCAAGTACAACGGTACAAAGTAGTAGAGCTGTGACCCAATAACCGCTCGGAAGGTTGTGTAAGACCATGTCGCATGATGAACACACATGCAGAGGGTAGAACATACGTAAGGACGTACACGTGGCACCAACCAACTTACGCCAGCGACTGTCACACGATCTCCACTACCGGCTGATGACAGGTCCGACAACAAGGACAACTGCCAGGACACGTGGCTCCATTCACCATGCGTCAAACGCACCTCATGCCAGAGACCATTAACGATCGTTGCAGAGGAGACAAAATGTGTTGATACAGTTTTGTGTCTGTCTCTTGTTCTTAATTACAGTTGTGATAGTACGGTCTTTGCTCAAGTGTCTGCATAGGTTTGGTCATGTCGAATAGATCGAGATATCATTCTATCTTGATCTAGTATGACATCTTAGCTTGTCTGTGTTAATCAGTTGCATGTGTGCATACTGATAAGTCTTGTAAACGTTATGTCTACACACGTTCTCCAAGATTAAGGATTAAATGTGAACCAAGAGATTTCGTACGAAACACAGGTTTCGTACGAATCAAGTAGTATTTCGTACGAATCAAGCATTTCATACGAAACAGTTGACTGGTACCAAATCCCTAGAATGTGTCTCGTGTGTAATAGTATGTTCCATATGTCTGGATTTGTGTTTCGTATGAACTCTAGATGGACACTATATAAGCAAACATGCACTTCTCAGTCAGTGTTGACTCGCGTGTGAGAGTAGGTTAGCTAGTTGGTCTAAGTGAGCCTCTTAGTATTCTCTCTGAAGATGAAGACACAAGAACACAGCAAGTTTGTTTGAGTCATACGAGCATTGTGTGTATATGTTTGCACTTGTTCTCAATCATTAATCAAGATAGTGAATCTTTGGTTACCCCGTGTTCTTTACTTTGCTTTGGTTGCATGCACACTTGGATTCCGCACTTGTGTGTATGTCATTTGAACAAGGAACAGGTTTAACACCGTCCTCAAGTGGACCTACAAGTGGTATCAGAGCTTTGGCTCCTTCCTTGTTCAAAATCGGGCTTAGTTGTGTCTGAGCTAGTTTGAAGATTTCTGAAGTGTTCTTGAGCCTCCAGCAAAAAACTTAAGTTTTGGATAGATAACTAACTTAAAACTTGGTTAAAACCTGTTGCATGCAGAAAATTTTATGGTAAAATTTTTCTAAAGAACACCCTTGAAGAAGAAATCTGCAAAAATTTGAATCTGATTAGTTTGGTAGGGTTGACATTTTCTGACTTGGATTGGACTTGGACTGTGGACTGTTAAAATCTGTGGTTTTAACTAAAAGTGGGTAAGACAACAGGTATTTTCGAAGAAGGCAGGTCTACACAAGAAAGGAAATTTTTCACCAAACCATTTCTTAAAAGATTCCTCTGCAAAACGCTGAACCAAAACAGTTTGTGCGACTAAAAAGTTTCGTACGAATCATCTGATCCGCACGAAACAACTATCTCGCACGAAACATCATTGCTTCGCACGAAACAGGTGTCTCGCACGAAACAACTGTTGTTTGTTTTTCGTATTTTTCAAAGCTTTGTGATTTTAAGAATTTGTCATATTTTCAGATCTGTGAACTTTTAAAAGGTAATTATAATTTTGAAACTTTAAACCTTTAAATTTTCATAAAACAAGAAAATATAATGAGTTCTAACACGTGGGATTGGAGTTGTTCAAGCTCAAATCAGGAGTCTTTGCAAAGCTCCGTAACATCATGGGTAAAATATTTGATGCCTCAACATACAGCAATGATCTCTGCAAATCAATGGGCGTGTGTTGCGAATCAGAATCAAAGCATCCAAACTTTGCTAATGAGTGAAAGTGAAATAGGGAGTAATAACCGACTTCTGAAGTTAAATCACATGAATGATTATCCTTCATGGAAAAGTCGCTTTCATACGTATGTCCTCGGTCAAAACACGGAATTATGGACGTGTTTCACTACCCCCTACAATGAAGCACTTGAAGAAGCTGGATCAAATCCAACCACTTTGGCCAATCTAGTCAAAAGTGACAAGAAAGCTTACGATCTAGAGAAAAAGACATTTGCTATCCTCACACAAGCTCTGCATAAAGACATTTATCATCAGTTTGTGTATTGTACTACAACGAAAAATTTGTGGGACACTTTGGAAGCAAGAGGTGAAGGTAACGCTGCTACCAGGAAGATTCGGCATGATTTGCTCAAGAAAGAGTTTGAAGGTTTCATGTTCATGGAGAACGAAACCCTGAATGATATGACCACTCGGTTTTATCATCTTCTCAGTGAAATGTACTCGTATAAAGTGTTAGCAGCACCACAAGAAATTGTGATGCGATTTGCTGATGCTTTACCACCGAAATGGGGTCAATTTATTGATCTTTTAAAACACACAGGTGTTTTGGACTCAATTAGTATTTATGAATTTGTGCAGAAACTGGAGAACAAGAATGAAGAAAAACTCCGGAAGGCACAACGAGTCTCTGCTCCACAAAACCCTGAAATGTATTTTGGAGGTATAAATGCAGGTACAAGCTCAAGTCAGCAACCGAAGCTGCAGACCGTGTTTGTGTCAAACGTGAACCCGTTTCTATCCCAACCAGTCCAATCAAGTCAGTCTACAAGTTCGAGTGATCAAGCCTATGGACAGAATTTTGATCCTAAAGCTTTTCTTCCACAGCCAAGGGATTTAGCACATAAAGCTCCACAGCAAGCTCCTCAACAAGCTTTCTACGGAAGCAACAGTCAATCTGCAAATCCCAACACTGTCAAACTTGACACGTCAAATCTCTCCAAAATCAAATTAGAAGTTGCACAGGAACATGCGGAACTTCTAAATACCATGGTCAGTGCGTATTGTGGTTTAGTTGCAGGTCAAATAGGGAACATCAATTTGACAAAGGAAGACTATGAACAAATTGACCGAGATGAAATGGAGCTGATGGACATCAATGGGCATTTGCAAGTGCTATGAGAAAAGTGAAGGATTATATGAGAAGAATGGGTAGAACCAGTTTGGAAAGCAAGAAGGATATAAAATACGGCTTTGACAAAAACCGTCGTCACTTGCTTCAACTGCGGAGAAAGAGGTCACTTTAAGCAGGAATGCCCAAGACGCAGCAAGGAAGGAAATCACAACCCCTTTTGAAATCAGTCTCAACCATCCAACACGGCACAGTACAACAACGAAAGAAGAATAGTAGTTGTTGGCAACTCTAACAATACCAATCAATCAGGACCTTCAAACACGCACAGAGCTTTGGTAGTTCAGTCTGATGAAGGATGCGATTGGTCAGTACAGTTGAGAACTGAGAACAACGGAAGAACTACATGCTACGCGAAGATCATGGATCAAATCAAGCATGATCACAGCACCAACACTCCAAATAACGATGATACATATGGGGATGCTGGTAGTTCTGATGAAGAATGTTCAAGTTCAGATGGTTATGGATCTGATTCTGATGTGAAGAAAGGAAGTGATGCTGAGGTTGAAGAATTGCTGAGTGAAGCTGAGATGTTGAAATCTGAAAAGGTAGGCATGACGAGGAATCCAGAAGCTGCGGAAAAAGAGATAGAGACACTCTCTACAGATGGTGCAGCTTTTCCTCATCACACCGCCGTTATGGCAAATGTTGAAGGTTCTTCAAAACAGGTAAATTCTGACCCTCCTACTATTTGCAATGACTGTGTTGAGTTGAAAATAAAGTATGAAACTATCAACAGTCATAATCAAAATTTAGTTCTTGAACTATCAAAATGCAAAGAGGCGAACTTGGCACTAACTAGAAATGAAAAAGAATTCAAATATGTAATAGAAACCCTTAAGAAAAGTGTTTCTGAATTGACAAAGACAGTTTTGAATAAACAGACAGGAATTAATAACTACATTAATCTCCCAGAAGAAACAAAGAAAGAGTTAGCTATCGCCAAATGCGAATATGATTTGATCAAACGCAAATTGGAAAGTTATTCTAACTCCCAATATGTGCTTGATCATATTATTGAAGTTTAAAAACTAAAGGGAGATGCTCAATGCATAGGATATAAGTAGTGTCCACCCCCAATGAAACACAACTATACCAAAATGCCCGATGAAGAGGAGATGCCTCGTTTTGAACCCTCTGTACCTTTGAATCCTGAGGAATTTGCAACAGGGTTAGGGTTCAAACTAGGCAATTCATCTCAAGAAGCAAGCCAGAAAGTTCATCATCTGATGAAGAAGAGGATGATACATCAGATGATGAATTAAGAAATGATGATCAGGATCAGCCTCTTGATGAAAGGAAAAGAGTAGAATTGTCTGCTACTCATAGTACTCAATCTGTTGAGAATCAAGAGACTGTTCCTAAGAAATCTGTGAAGACAAGTGTGTCTACACAAGAAGTAGATAATGTGTTATATACTTTGGTTGGAGATAAGAAAATCTATTCAAACAAAGATTTTCCAATTAAAAACGTAAATCCAATCTCTATAGATCAGGTGTTTGAAAAGTCAAAAACCAAACCTTTAGAGAAGAAAAAGCCCACCAAATCACGACCATTATCAGCTTCAAAAGAAAAACAATGGAAGCGAGTTGAAAAGTCTACAGTTTCTCAACCAAAGGTTGAAGCAAAAGGCTCTCATTACCAAAAAAAGGCCAAAACTGTAAAATTTGTGAGTTCTAAAGGCACCGATAAAGTCGAAACTTTTCAAGGAAAATCTAATGTTGATTTTGTAAAGAAAGTTAAGATTTTGAAAAGAAATAGTCAAAACAATTACACCCAACACACTAATGGATGTAATGAAAATGAACCTAGTACCTCAAAACTGACAAGTTCAACGTCAAGCCAAGAAACACGATCTCCTAGTTTTGTTGAAAGGAGAACTTGTTTCAAAGGTGGAGAATTTGGCCACATTATAAAGGATTGTCAAAATCCAGCCAAATCAAGATGTATAGAGAAAACCCCTCATGAACTAACTTGCAAACGTAAATCTGTTCTCCGACTCAAGATAAACGAATCATTAAGGATCAAAAAGAGAAACAAAAACGTAAACAAGTAAAAGCAGTTGAGAAAGCTTTAAAATCAGTTTCTTCAAAAAAGGATCAAGATCTTCAAAGTCAATAAAACCAGACACTGTTAAAACTGTAAATAATAGTAAATCTGTTAATAAACAAGGATCTTGGAAACAGAAGACCGGTAATGGTTCAAAATGAGTTTCTCAGTTTGTTAATCATCAAGAAATTGAGATTACATTTCTTGATGATAAGGGACGACCCAAGACCACAAAGGCTTGGGTCCCCATCTCAAACTAATCTTGTTTGTGCAATGTGCAGGGTGTTCTAGGAGGAACTGTAAACAGTCATTGGATTGTTGACAGTGGAGCATCAAGGCACATGACGGGCGACTTGCGGCTCCTATATGATGTGAAAAGCATAAGGGGTGGCTATGTTGCTTTTGATGGTGACAAAGGTAGATACATCACTGGAGAAGGAATGGTCTCCAATGGTGTTGTGAGCTTCGACAAGATCAATTATGTGCGGTAAATTGATCACAATCTTCTTAGCGTTTCTCAAATCTGCGACAAGAAGTTCATGGTACATTTTGATGATGTCGGATATTATGTGCTGAAGCCTGGATTCAAGATCCCCAAGGAATGGATTCTCCTGTCGGCTCCAAGAATTAATGATTTGTATATTCTTGATACGAGCCAAGCTATTACAACATCTGCACAGGTCACATGTTTTGTCTCTAAAGCCACCGAAAAGGAATCAATCTCTTGGCATAGACGTATGGGACACATTCACCTAAGGAAAATGAACTATTTGGTGAAGAATAATCTAGTGAATGGTGTACCAGTGAAGAACTTTCATCTTCAAGGCGTTTGTGTATCATGCCAGAAAGGGAAGCAAGCAAGAAAGTCCCATCCCGTGAAGAAGATCAACACTGTGAATATGCCACTGGAACGTCTTCATATGGACCTATTTGGACCTATGAAACACAAGACAACCTTTGGTGATTCTTATTATCTGGTAGTTACTGATGACTATTCCAGATTTTCATGGGTAAACATGTTGGCACACAAGAGTGGAGTTCCTACTATCCTCAAGAATCTCCTGACTCTGTTAGAAAATTTGTACAATATGAAAGTAAGGAGAATCAGAAGCGACAATGGCACGGAATTTAAGAATCAAGTTATGGATGAGTACTGTTCCTCAAAGGGTATTCTGCATGAGTACAGTTCTCGATACACTCCACAACAAAATGGTGTCGCTGAGAGGAAGAATAGAACTCTTATTGAAACTGCAAGAACCATATTAGTAGAATCAGAACTTCCTGTTCAATTTTGGGGAGAAGTTGTTGCTACTGCGTGCTACACGATGAATAGAGTTCTGACGGTGAAGAGACATGGGAAGACATGCTTTGAGTTATTACATAAAAGGAAACCGGATATTTCTTTCTTAGAACCTTTTGGAGCTCCATGCACTATGATCGACCCACATGGAAAGTTTGGTCCCAAGGCTATCGAAGGTTTCTTTCTTGGATATGCTACTCCTAACTTTCGGGTGTGGAATTTATCTTTGAAGAAGATTGAAGAATGGGGTGAAGTCAAGGTTCAGATATATACAGAAGCGGTTAGAGCTCCGGCTGCTCCTTGGATGTTTGACTATGATCGGCTGTTTGACTCCTTTAATCTGTCAACTTTTGATGATGCAACAGCTGCTGCTCAGATGTTATTGGAAAGTGATACTGCAGTAGACTCGTCATTAATTCGACCAATTATTGTTAACCCTCAAGTGTCGACTTCGGTTAACAATCTTGTTCAAAATGAGGAATTCGAAGACGCTGCGGATTATAATGTTTCATCAGAATAAGATGAGTTTCATGATGCAAATGAGGCTGCCTCTAGTGCGGTTCCTGGAATTTCGGATGGTACGTCAAATATTCAACCTCAAAGAACGACTGAAGTCAGGTCTACAACGTCATCAAATTCAGCTCTCGACGTAACTGTTGATCTGAATATCAAAAATTTGGATATCAAGTCTCGAGTTCCTGATGTGCCAGAAACTCGAATTCATAATATCCTTCCTCAGAAAAATATTATTGAGGATGTCCAAAGTGGTGTGCTGACTCGTAATCAGCTTCGAAGCAACCAGAATGCTGGATTGTATTTGGAAATCGGGGAATCTGGTGGTCTGAATGATTGGTTTTTTGCCTGCTATGTGTGCCAAGTAGAACCAAAATCTTGGAAGGAGGAAATGAAAGAAGACTCGTGGGTTGAAGCCATGCAGGAACAACTTCAACAGTTTCAGAAGTTAGGCGTCTGGAAATTGGTTGAGAGGCCTGACAACTACAAGAAGATTGGTACACGATGGGTGTACAAGTGCAAGAAGGATGACCGAGGTGTTGTTGTGAGAAACAAAGCGCGATTGGTTGTTCAAGGTTTTAATCAGGTCGAAGGGATCGATTACAATGAAGTTTATGCACCGGTTGCACGACTTGAGGCCATAAGAATCTTTTTGGCTTATGCGTCCTTCAAGAAGTTTACCATTTATCAGATGGATGTGAAGAGTGCATTTCTTCATGGGGTGGTAGAAGAGGAAGTATATGTTGAGCAACCGCCAGGTTTTGAAGATCCTCTCCATCCTGACAAGGTTTTGCTTCTCAACAAGGTGTTATATGCTCTTCATCAAGCTCGGAGGGCTTGGTATGAAACGTTGTCTACCTATCTGTTGAAGAATGGTTTTCGACGAGGCCTGATCGACTGTACTCTCTTCATCAAGGAACAGGATGAGGATTTGCTGCTAGTACAGGTTCATGTTGATGATATTACATTTGGGTCTACTAACACTCGAATGTGCAAAGAATTCGAACAGGTTATGCAGGAGAAGTTCGAGATGAGCGCTATGGGAGAAATGAATTTATTTTTAGGTTTGCAGGTTCAGTAATCAAAGGAAGGGATTTTTATCCATCAAACCAAGTACGTCAGAGATATTCTCAAGCGATTTCAGATGGATGACTCAAATCCTTTGGGAACTCCATTAGCTCAAAATCATGGAATTATTCCAGACGGAATGGGTGAACATGTAGAACCATCTCTCTATCATGCTATGATCGGATATCTAATGTATCTTACTGCTTCAAGACCCGATATAATGTACCTAACATGCCTTCTGGCACGCTATCAGTCTAGTCTGAAAGTTTCTCACTTGATGGTTGTGAAAAGGATCTTTCGTTATCTAAAGGGTTGTCCTGACACTAGTCTATGGTACCCTAAGGATGATAACTTTGATCTGACAACATTCAGTGATTCTGATCATGGCGGCTGCAAAATCGATGCAAAGTCAACAACAGCAGGGTGTCAGTTCTTGGGAAATCGCCTAGTCACGTGGCAATGCAAAAACCAGACTTGTGTAGCTACATCAACATGTGAGGCTGAGTATATTTCAGCTTCTAGTTACTGCTCTCAAGTTCTATGGATTCAACAGCAAATGCGCGGCTATGGTTTTGAATTTCATACTACTCCTATTTTTGTTGATAATGAAGCTGCTTTACAGATCACTCAGAATCCTGTACAGCATTCAAAAACAAAACACATTGAGATTAAGTATCATTTCATCCGAGATTGTTATGAAAAGAGACTTATCGATGTTGTTAAAATCCACACTGATCACCAACGTGCCGACCTTTTTACCAAAGCCTTTGATAAATCACGTTTTGATTATCTACTTTTGGTCAATGGCATCAAGGTGAAACCCGAGTAACTCAACCATGGCTAACTATTTTTGTATATCCTTTTCTAAAAATCTAAAACTACAAAAAGATTTTCAGTTTTATATTTTAGGGGGAGTAAATTTCAAGAAAATACAAAATATGTCTTTTATTTACCTTCTTTGTTTAAGGGGGAGAAAAATTCAGAAAAATACAACAACATTAGAAAAAAAATCAAAATGAGTTTCTTGGATAAGTTGAAGATGATGAAATTCACCGGTAAATCTGTCAGAAATGGTTAAAAGCATAGAAAGAAGATTGATAAGTAGCTTTACTTATGATGTATCGGTAGGCTCACAATCAGACTAAAATGTGCAGGTTGATATAAACTTAACAGACAGAACGCCAGGTGGGAACCATTCATTGGCATATGGTCTTGGTACCAAAATTTCGTTTGATAGAGTGCCGAGGATTTGAGATATACGGTCTTTATGCTGGCTTATCATCTGGGTATCATGGTTGAATCTTTTGCCGAAAAATAACGGTGGCGCAAGTCTAGAACTTCCGTGATATCATACATACGTATACATACTGCATTCGACCATCAAATAATGATAAAAATATCACATCCCTAAAATAAGTGATAAAATATCACAGCTTTATGCGGGGGCTAAGTTCGTCTCTTTGTCGGTACGATGGTACTAACATGTTCACGGACTTACTCTTGTGCCCTGCATACATATGAAAATCAAGTTCCTCATCAATAAGTGATTAAATCACAAAGGGCTTGTTTTCAATCAAAAATAAGTGAGTATCTCACATCATTCATATACGTCAAAACAGATGATAAAGCAGTATACTCACCGGTAAGATTTTCTCTCGTGCATATCTTGATACGGGAATGTGTCGTGATGTGGTTGAACACCGACTAGTAAGTATAATTCATACCTTAATTATATCTCCTAATCATGATTACATCTGATAAGTCTGAGCTTACGTGGACAACAATACCGATAATCATAGTTGAATACTTACCTGTTTAATTTTGAAAGCCAAATATCGTTTTTGACAAAGATTATAATGCTGGTATGATTCCTTTACCTTGAAACTCGAAAAAGATTGTAGTTTATCTGTATATTTTGTTTTTATGTCTAGTTTACTTAGTTGCTTATGTAATTACTTTTTGAAAGTTAGCCAAAGTTGATGCTCGAAAGTTTTCTACCAAGATACGCCAGAAAACCATTTGTTTGATATCGCAACTTCATAAAGTAATATCTTGCAACAAGTAATCCATCAAAGAAATCCAAAATCTGAAATTCGTTTGAGTGTGTGTATCTCATACGAATGAACCTAGTCATTTGATTTGACTTGGTCACTTGATTTTCTCAAATTTGCTGCTGGAATTCATACGAGTGTGTGTATCTCATTCAGGGAATACAATCATACGAAGAAATTATGATAAGTTCTTCGTGTGTATTCCCTGAGAAAGTTGTGTTCTAATTATATTTGTCTATTGAGTACAGATTGATACAAAAGAACATGAACAAAGACCAGCAACAAAGAAATCTGACAAGTCAGAAGAGGAAACAAGAAAGATTTGAAGTTTCTTAGAAGTTCGAAGACCTGATGCTCTAATCATTGGATAGCAGATCTATCAATGGATAGCAGATCTTCAGGGGGAGTTTGTTGATACTCCAAACTATTCAATGTGAAGACCAACATATGAAGACCAAAGACCGAAGACCGAAGACCAAGCAACATCCAAGGGGGAGTTTGTTGATACAGTTTTGTGTTTGTCGCTTGTTCTAAATTACAGTTGTAATAGTACGGTCTTTGCTCAAGTGTCTGCATAGGTTTGGTCATGTCGAATAGATCGAGATATCCTTCTATCTTGATCTAGTATGACATCTTAGCTTGTCTGTGTTAATCAAATGCATGTGTGCATACTGATAAGTCTTGTAAACGTTGTGTCTACACACGTTCTCCAAGAATAAGGATTCTGTGCGAACCAAGAGATTTCGTACGAAACACAGGTTTCGTACGAATCAAGTAGTATTTCGTACGAATCAAGCATTTCATACGAAACAGTTGACTCGTACCAAATCCCTAGAATGTGTCTCGTGTGTAATAGTATGTTCTATATGTCTGGATTTGTGTTTCGTACGAACTCTAGATGGACACTATATAAGCAGACATGCACTTCTCAGTCAGTGTTGACTCGCGTGTGAGAGTGGGTTAGCTAGTTGGTCTAAGTGAGCCTCTCGGTATTCTCTCTGAAGACGAAGACACAAGAACACAACAAGTTTATTTGAGTCATACGAGCATTGTGTGTATATGTTTGTACTTGTTCTCAATCATTAATCAAGATAGTGAATCTTTGGTTACCACGTGTTCTTTACTTTGCTTTGGTTGCATGCACACTTGGATTCCGCACTTGTGTGTATGTCATTTGAACAAGGAACATGTTTAACACCGTCCTCAGGTGGACCTACAAAATGGATATTCCTGGTTGTCGGTTCCAGGCCCAAGGCCCGTCAACCCGTTTCCTACACACCTCTCTTCGGCTATAAAATAAGGATCACACCTCAAGGTAACACACCCTGTTTTGAGCTCACTCACTAATTACTTGCTTATTACTTGCAATCCCCAATACTTATTCTCACACCGGAGTATGCTCACGGAGAAAACCCTCCCCCTATCTCCCGAGACGAGGCTAACGGCGTTTCTAGTTTTGCAGTGAGCTTGAAGCAAGATTATTTCGACGAGCAAACGAGAGATAACCTTTTATGCAGAGACGTTGACCCATAACCCAGATATCTCTGGATAACTTTTGGAACCATTGTTTCTTCATTGGCGCCATCCGATTTTTTTCTGCTTCTTGCATCTATCTCTCGTTCGTTTTTTCTAAAATCTCATTTTCAATGGCTGACATTCCATCAAGTGTACCACGAGGTCCGCGGGCTGAGGGCAAGAACCCAGTTCATGCCCCTCAAACTGATGGACAAGTTGAAGAAGGATCATCCGAAAACACCAGTGTTCACCACGATTCAGGTCGTGTGAATATCCCGGTGACTCCCGGAATTCAAGTGGAAACTCTCTTTGTACCAATCACATCAATTTTACCTCCGGGTGAAACTCCGATGTCATGGTACATCAAATCTCAAACGGCCCTGAATGTCGTTTATGCGCAACTCTGTATGCAAACTAATGCATCTGCTGCGCCGGCGCAGCCACCCACAACTCACGTGCATGCCTCGCCTGCATCGCGAGTACTAAGTTACGACTCGCTGGCCGGAGCAAGTATTCCCTCACACCTCCGTACTAGGAAAACAGAGTATTCCCAGTCGTTACCAAAATATGAGTCAAACACTCATAGGTGAGCGTCTATTCATTCACGACTGGGCCCGCACCCACTAGAGAGGCAGGACACCCAGTGTGAAGAAGTAGATAGAACATATGGCGAGGGTGATAGCGCCAGCATATTCCACCGGCAGCCTAAAGATCACGCCGCGTATAAGCCTATGCCACGGGCTGTGTACAACCTAGAAGTGGAGTATAATTACAACTTGATCTGCAGGCTAGCTGAAGCAGCTGAACACTTGAAGTTCGTGAAGGAAATCACGTTAGCCCCACGTAAACGCGCAAAACTACCCTCCAATGTGGGAAAGTTTAATGGGTTGACAAACCTAGAAGACCACATGCGCTTGTTCACTGGCGCGGGGCTCATCGGAGGTTGGACACTGCCTATGTGGTGTCATCTGTTTGTTCAAACTCTTACAGGCACTGCGCGCCTATGGTTTGACAACTTACCCACGGGTAAGCTCACCTCGTGGAACGATCTCAAAGATAAGTTCATGACGCATTTCAGCCAACAAAGATGATAAGTCAGAGATTCTTCTGACGTCATGAATATTTGGCGGCGGGATGATGAAAGTCTGGAAGATTTCATCACCCGCTACAATAAGGAGGTGTTGGAAATCGGTGACGTGCACGAAGACCTGATTCGTGCACAGCTCAAATATGTTGTCCGCTGCGACGAGATGATAAAAGTCTTGTCAGGAACTTCTGGCCTCCCAAAAAGTTGGGAGAAACTCATGGTAGCAGCCAAGGTCTATGCGCAGATGGAGCGCAACCTAAACTCCAACCGACCTCCTCTACCCCAGTACCGCCCGCAAGACATGAACAGGAGTTTTGAGAAGAAAAACAAGAAGAGTTGGAAGGAGTCCAGCCAGAACCCTTCTTACTCACCGATCGATGCACACGCAACGATAAATAAGATTGCTACTCAAAGAGCAATCAAAAAAGATAATCGCGATCGACAGTGGACGCCACTGACGAAGACCCCCGCGAACCAGTAACCTCTCTTACTTTTTATACCACAAAATCAACTCTCATACATTTTTTGTTCATAGGGGGTAGGCTTTAGATTCTGTTGGGTGCATGTTGCGGAGCAAGGGTAGGCTTCAGATTCTATTACGACTTGGAATGCGATTTTGGCACACTTTCATTAACAAGTGGGTGTAAATAATCGTAATGTACATCACATTACATGTAGGTTTATGATGATGCTAACAATGTGTGGGAAATTTGAAAGGCTCTTTATCAATGTCTTGAACGGCAAAGAGGGTTTAACTGATGACCAAGCGATTGGTGCGACCTGTGTCGAGTTCCAACACCTTCAAAACACTACTTTTCGTCATCTTGCGGCCTAAAGAATTTTTTGCGTGACTGTTTTAATTAAGTCGTTTATTTTAATAAAATAACTTTTTATGTTTTGTTTTTAATTAAGTTGGTTTGTAATATTTTTTATTCTAGTTTAGTGATACTCTTTATGTTTTATCATAATTATTTTTTGAATTTATATTTTTATATATGTTTATTATTTTAAAATACATCCAAATTAAAAGTAAAAATGATTAGTAATGATGATAGAGACTTTACATGACTTTATCTCACTACATGATAGTTAACAATAAAATCTCTTACTGACTTGTCGTTTACGTATCATTCAGGTGGCGTGACAAAGCCCATAGAAACTTTATTCCACACTATATAGCCAAACAAACTTATATAGGTAATATCTTTACAATATTAACAGATCACAATCTTACATGACATATTACAACATAGTATTATAGATATCAATTAATAAGTCCTAGATCAATTGGTTTGTGAGGTAATCTCATGACTTTTCAATGTGAAGGTTATGGGTTGGAGTTTCATTTGGTATAGTTTTTGCATGCAATTTGTTTCAAGTAGGCCATCTTTCGGGCGGTGGGCTTTTCTCTTGAATAGTATTCTTTGGGGTAAAATGCACGGATAGTCCATGTGGTTTGGTGAAATTTCACCTTTAGTCCCTATCTTTTTAAAATTACATGTATAGTCCTTATGGTTTGCTCGATTGTTATTCAGATAGTCCTTGAAATGGATGAAGGTTAGTTTTCTAAGTTAAATGATTGTGAAATGATAAAATTACCCTTGACATCAAAAAATAATATAATAAACATTAAAGGAAATATAATAAAGTTTAAAAAATTTGATTGGACCTACTTCTTTTTTAAACATAAAACACCCTACCCACCCTCTCCCTCTTCCCTACCCCACCAGCTCCGCCACCACTACTACATCTTCACCCAAACCCTAGTTCTTAAAACCAACATATAATATCAATAACAACTATCCTAGATTTCAATGGTTAAATCATAAATCTGAGACTTGTATATAAGGTTAGGAGGTTATCTGTTGATGGAATCGAGTTATGGTGGCGAAGAGGCTTGTCGACAAAACGTAGTGGCAGTGGCGGTGGCAGTGCTTGTTTTTGGAGCTCGAAGGGGCGGGGAGTGTTGTAGGAAGTCGGAGATGGTCAATGGTGGTCTCTTTTGGTGATTATAGGTTAAATCGAATGTATGGCAGTCTTGTTTTCAGGCCATAGGAAAACGGTTATGGCGATGGCGGCAGTGGTGTTGTATCGCAACCAGTCGATAGCCTAGCTCTGTCCAGGTGATAGCGGTGGCATTGTAGTATCACAACCGATTGTTTTGTAATGTTTTTTTTCTTTTTTGGTTTTTTCATCATTTCAACGGGGTTCTTTTTATGTTCCTTTATTTGGTTTTATGTTTAAAGAAAGTAGGCCCTACTCAAATCTGTTAAAACTTTATTTATATATTTCTTTTAATGTTCATTACGTTGTAATTTATTATTAAGGGTAATTTTGTCATTTCACATCTACTTAACTGAGAAAACTAATATTCATTTACTTTAGTGATTATCTGAGAAACAACTGAGCAAATCACAGACACTATACATGTAATTTAAAAAAGATAAGGACTAAAGGTAAAATTTACCAAACTAAATAGTCTATCCGTGCATTTTACTCTATTCTTTGGCTTATTAAAAAGAAAGTATGGGTAGGCTAAATGCACCCCCTTTTTTACTTTCTATACCTCCTTTTCCATAAAAATCAGATTAAAACTTTTTAAATTTTTACCCTTTTAAAAATTCCTTTTTCTATATTTGATCCCAAGTTTATTTTAATGGTAGAAGATAAATCCTATATTAAATAACCATTATTTATATATTTATTTATCATAATACTTGTATTATATTATTCATTTTGAAGTAATTTTGGTTATTTGCCATGCCTTCTCGTTATGAATACTAAGTTGCATTAAATGTTTCTGTAAGAAGCTATTTAGTGGTTAAAATATTAATACTACATACGTATAATAAATTAATTGTTTAAATCATACGTTGTGTTATATATCTTTCAGCATGTTGCTATTGCTTATTGGCTTTCGTTGTAGTCGTAATCCGATGGCATTTCAGTTATGCTTGGTCCTCGAGTACAACCACACTAGACAGCACGATTCTCTTAGTTTGGACAATTGTACATTTGCATATTCCACTAGTAACTACCCAAAGAAGAAAAAACATCTTGACTACCCTCCATAAAAATATAGCGTCATCATAAACCACATTTAATAAACACAACCAAAAATAACGATTACTTGGGTAAGGATATGAAAGTATATTATTGTGAGTCCCAAATCAAATTCGGATCACAGTGGTTGATTGTTATCACCCAAACAACTATAGATTAGTTGTTTGAATGTGTAAAAGTTAAGAAAAACCAAAAGATGAAGATTCTTGTATGGATCAAACAACAAGTGTTGTATATGGAATCCCAAATGATATATTCACTGAATGCACCTGGATATTCGGATTAAGCACAAGAACAACAAGCACAACACAAGATCAATCACCAAAATCTGCCCAAGAACCTTTTCACTAGGGTTTCATTGATCAAGCATATATATACACAACTGACTACCCAGCGTATTTATTAAATACGTTGGGATATTAAATACGCCGCCTCCTTACAAGTTTCACAAAATGCATATTTGGCTCTTCTACATTTTCTAACTATTACAAAACCAGCTCAAACTATTAAACTCAAGTATCAATGGTCTCAAAACGTCCTAACAATATCCCCCCAAGACCGTTTCGTACTTGAGATTCTTCAGTCTTGTTCCTGAGCTTCAGGGCATGCAACTGATTCACGACCTTTTGTTTGTGATAGAGGCGCAGTTTGATCTGTTGGTTGTTTAGTTGTTGCTTCAGCGGATTGGTTAATAACAGCTTCACCTGTGGTTGGTTGGGCCTCCATAGTGACTCCATATGTGGATGAAGTCGGAGGTGGTGGAATGATTCGAATATCGGAATCAGATGATGAGTCTTTGCTTGGTGGAGAAGATGATTTAGGCTCATCTGCTTTCTTCTTTCTGGATTCATCTTTTTTCTTTCTGAGCATCCATTCTGAGCATAATTTCCATTACTTCAATTTTTCGAGACCGCACACGCTCAACTGCCCTTTGAAATAACATCCCTTCCTCAAGGTACTCGTTTCCTGCTCCAGCGTTTATCTTGTTCCATAGAGAATATTCGGATCAGAAAGACAAAACATAAATACATCCATAGGATCCAGGATACTGATGTCTTCATTTGAATTTGATCTGATAACCGCTTCACCAGTTTTTACATCATAGAACCACTTCTTGAAGTTAGTGAGTATCACAAGCTGTTTAGGAGGAAGTTTCACCCTTATTATGACTTTCGCTGGATTGATTACCCAAGTTATCTTTCCTTTTCCAGTGAACGGGTCTTTAGTGGTTTTTGACACACATCTTCTTGGGCTTTGAGGTTTGAAGACAGAAAATCCACACATGCATTCTCTATGAATTAATCTCTCCAGGTCTCCGCCAATGCTGCTGTTTGTAGGATTATCAGATCATGCCTGCTTAGCTCTCGGATATCCCATGTTGGTAAACTTTGCATGTCGTTGGCATTTCGGAAGTATTGGATTACCCCACCCCTTCGCTTCACTACGAACCATCCAGTGAGATTGCAGTATTTCCAGCTAATGATTCTATCCGTGACCTCAATCTTCTCAACTGTTATCACGTGATAAAAATCTAGCATCTTTGCTCTTTCTTTCTTAAACCATTCTGGATGCTGAGGTTCGAACTCTTCTCCACCATCAGTCTCATATAACACATCATCCTCCAAACCCCATTCAAGAAATTTTGTTGGCATCTCGATTTTGTCTACTTCTTCTTCTTCACTGTCTTCACCAAAGCTAACATCAACAGCTGATTCAAGTCGTTTCTTTTTCTTTTCTGCTCTGTCATCCTTCTTTTTCTGTTCGCTTTCTCTGAAAATGTCAAAATTGAAAATGTCTTCGCTTGTGTACTTTGGTTTTCGATTTGCTGAGACATATAGCTCCTGCACTAGTCCCTCTTGTTGAAATCTGATAAATTCTGATTGCTTATAGACGTAGGAGTGCAATTCTTTGTTCTTTCAGTTTTCTCTTAAGCACATCAGTATCATTTACTTGATTCTTCAGCAAACAAAACTCCTTTGCAGGAAACATACCAATTTCTTTGGATAGACGATTATACAGCTCTTGAAACGGTCGAGGTCTTGAGGGAACTTTTTGAGGAGGAGGTTGAGCAGATACAGGTGGTTTGAGTGGAACATTTGCGGAGGATCCCTCACCTATTTTTCTTTTCTTAGGTGCAAAGGTCTTGCTTGGAGAGGGTTCTAGGGGATCGGATAAAAGCCCTTCCACGAATCGATCAATCTGCTCCTGTTTTGAAGTAACCACCACAGGAGTTTCAGATTCTGTCATCTCTCTTCTCTTCATTCTCCTTTCAGGTTTTCTGCCTCTGCAACCGCGTGAATGGCCTGCATTCTTTCAATTTCCTCTCTCGTTGATCCAGCGCGAATACTGTCGCCAATGATTCGGTCTGGATTAGGTGAATCTTTCTTGCTTCTTTTCTTTGAGGGTTCTTCTTCAACCACTTTCTTCCCTTTGTCTTTGCGCTTACAAACAAGTGGTATTTCCTCTTCTATTTCAGCCTCTTCTTCAACATCAACAGGTTCGCCTCGACCTTCTCTACTTTTCCTTGCCTTTTCCCGGTACTTATTGTGTGACAATTGGCAAAATTCCGGTAATTCTATACAACTTAAACAACTAGTACATTGTCTATTTATCGTATAACATGACTTAATTTTTTATTTTAAGTCTTAAAAGTCTAGGAATTTAACCAAATCATAGTTTGGTATGATAATCGATTCGTCATGATCACGAATATATAAAACCATATCCTAGACGAATGACAACGAAGCGAACATGTATTAAATATCAGAACTAGTTACGGTACATGCTGATATAATAGAATTAAGACATAAAATATTTCTGCACTATTATATCATAAAAATTTTATATAAAATACCAAATTGTCAAAGTCTGCAGCAAAATTCAGTAATTCTGCAGCAAAATTCAACAATTGTCCGAAAAGCCAAAAATAAATATTTTTAGCTAAAGAATAATAAAGGGTGTTAGAAATAGTATAAACCCATATATAAATCTTATTATTTAAAGCTAAACGGTTTGTTTAGTAAAAACCTGACAACAAAGCCGGTACCAGAACCGAACTCAAAATGACAAAATTATTAGTCTGAAAAGCTAGATTAATTAACGGGACAATAAAAATTGTACTACAATTATTATGAACATAAAGTTTTATAAGTTACACAATATATCCGTATATTACCCGGTACAAGACCCGAACCAACTTTATCAACCGAACAACGAAACAAGAAGACTAATAAATTATTTTGGCCTAATATAACATCACTTTAATGTATTGGGTATTAGTTTTTATAAAAACTTATATATATAATTATTAAAGTTTATAAAAGTATATAAAATTATATATATTAAAAATAAACCAAACATCCTCATGGAAATATGGGGTATTTTCCCAATGCCACTAATATTTCTTCTATGTGTTGGCAAAATTTTAAGAATGGTTAGTGGAAGTGGTGGTGTAAGACTTAAATCATCACAAACTAAAACCATATCATACTTTCATTTTCTTGCATTCTCACACACAAACAACAACACAACTTTCCTTCCATTTTGCTCTAAAAAATCAGCCAAAGCATATCATCTTCATCTTCAACTTTTTGAAACTCAAACACAAGAACTTTAAGCATGCATGAAGATCTAAAGGAGAACCAAGGAAATTGCAAGGGTTAAGAGCTCACTTTGGAAGCTTGAAACTCTTGATCAACCTATCTTCTTCATCTTTTAGATCATCCCTAGCCATTATAATAGTAGTAAGATCCTTATACCTGGTCTTATACTTTTTATTTTATAAATTTTTACAAGATCATCATAAAAATTATATAAAAACCCACTTGAAAAACACTAATAAATCTAAGATCACTAACATAATCATATGATTTTCTTGATAAATTTTGATGATCTTGAACTTGTTATGAACTAATAAACTTGAATCTTGCAAAATTATTAATAAAAAGGTGATCTAAACACATGCATGTTTAGATTAGCAAGATTCATTAACAAAAATATGTCATGAACATAATCTCATATTTTAATATGATTATACATGCATTAGGTCATTAAATAAAAATTATGATTTAGAAATTTTATACAAAAGTTATAATAAAGTTTCTAAATTAAGAAAGATTAAAAATTATAATAAGTTCATGACATTATGTTAATACATTTATAGAATAATTGTGCTTGATGATGATTTGAGTTAGTTTAGCTATTTAAAACATGTTTATAAAAACATGGGAAACTTATATTTTTAAAGGAAACTATGGCAAAATTTTTATAAAAATTAATCTTGATTAAGATATGATTAAACTAAAGATTTGGTGGTTAAAAGTGATAAAAACTTTAATCATGTTTAGATAAAGGATTTGGATAAAAAGTTAAGAATATAATTACTTATATTTTCTTAAACTAAAAATGAGATAAATATATATTTTTGATAAAATTATATATTTTTAAACAATCTTATATGTGTACATGTATTATTGTATAAAAACTATATATATTTTTGATCATGTTAAATTGAATACAAAAATATATAAGTGTTCAAGTTTTGATAAAAATAATATATATATATATATATATATATATATGTATGTATGTATATCGGACAATTCGGACAAAATAAAATATATGGTATAAACGAAAGAAAAGACAAAGGTAAAACGGATAAAATAGTCGACGCGAACCTAACTGTCAAAACGATACACTTTATATTTACTAGAATTTTTAAATATATATAACTTATAGTTTTTATAAATAAATTTTTATAAGTTATAACAAATACTAGTAAATATTTTTTTTGGATAAGCCCAACTAAAAAATTATTATACTAAGCCCATTTTTATAAAAAATATATTGGGCTAAAACTATTTTTATAAAAATATATGGACTAGCCCACTTTCATAAAATTAACTTTGGGCAAAGGCCCACTTGTATAAAATCAAACTTGGGCTAAGCCTCTATAAAATTTACAAGTGTTAGGCCTACTTGTATAAAAATCAAACTTGGCCAAGGTTTACTTTTATAAAAAATAAACTTTGGGCTAAGCCCACTTTTATACAAGTTTACATGGGCTAGACCCATTTAAATAAAAGATAATTTTGGGCCAAGGCCACTTTTATAAAGAAACAAATTGGGCTAATCCATTTTATAAAAACTAACTTTGGGCTAAAGCCCACTTTTATAAAACTAAATTGGGCTAATCCAGTTTTTATAAGTTGTTTTGGGCTAGGCCCAATCTTTTATTTTAACTTTGGCTAGACCCACTTTTATAAATCAATTGGGCTTAACCTACTAATAAACAAAATTAGGTTGGGCTAGGCCCACATACATGAAACGAATTGGGCTATGCCCACATAAAATAAGCAAATTTGGGCTAGGCCCATACTTACAAAAGCTTTTGAGCTAGGCCCATATGTAATGAATTATTAGATTGAATTATTTACAATTAAATTATGGACTAGGTCCATTTAATAAATCTAGCATATATATATATATATATATATATATATATATATATATATATATATATATATATATATATGTATGTATATCAACAAAGAAAAACCAACAAATACAAGTATGAAATTCAAGATAAAATACTTGTATGAAAAACGAACAAAAGCCCAAGTGTCTAATAGACTAGAACACTTGTAGGTCGAAAAACGAACGAAGTATCAGGAATCGAATTGAGATTTGTACGGAACGCAAATCTGTGAGTTCATGTTTCCCCTTTTATTTTAACGTTTTTATGGTTTTAAACGTGCGGGGATGTATACATGTTACAATTAATATAGCTGGGAAAATGAAAATATTTAGATCACATGTGAATAAGGCTCAAACATTGGGGCCATTAATGAAAAACAAGTACCGAGGAACAAGGGGATAGATCTATTAGGTTTGGGCGAGCCCCACTCTATTACGGCAATAATAACAGATCGTATTAGAGTGCTTTTGTGTTTAAAACGAGTGTCTCAGACACATAATAAATCGTCAAGGTTTGGTTGCCACCTTATTCGGCATACAGATTAGTATCCTTGCAACACACTAATGATCTTACAAGTTTCATTAAGCTATATTAAACAAGTTTATTTCAAATGTTTTTGATAATTCATTTGATACAAAATTTATAACATGAATTCACCAGCTTTTGTTGACATTGTTTTCAAAACTAACATGTATTACAGGAAACTAGTGGATGGTCTTCGGGAAAAATCTTGTTCGTTTGTTGTGAAGTCAAGATGTTATGTTTCATTCAGTCTTTGTTGTTTTATTTTATAAACTTATGTCTAAATTTTAAATAATGATGTTAAACTTGTGGTTTGTTTTAAAGACAAAAGTTTATATGTGAATTATGATTAAATAAAAAGTATGGATGAATGTTTTGTAATGTAATACAATTATCGTTTACTTGGTTGAATGCAACGATTGCCGCTCTGGCCACACCTCACGACACGCTTCCGCTACATCGAAAATCGGGGTGTGACAGACCTGGTATCAGAGCTTCAATTGTAGTGAACTAAGATTCTTTTGAGTCTAGTCTACAATTTCAAAATGCTCTTTTATAAATTTTTGTGAGTCGTTTACAAAAATTGAAATAAGTATTTTTGGTTTGTCATCCTTGGGAGAACTGTCCACTAGTATCAAATGTTTAAAACAAAAACAATAGTGCAAGGTCATTATACAAAACTAGTCTATGAGAGATAGACATAATAGCAGTAAGTTGAGTTGAACTTATGAGTAAAAAAATAACTTACATTGAAACTTAGTGATTACCCGATTATTTATCTTTAAACAAAAATTACTTATTAACAAAAATAAGTTGTACGGATTATTTTTTTCCAGGACCATGTCTTCCGATAGTAGCCTTTCAGACACCGAGTTTATGAGTTCTGACCCTGAGATAGATTATATACCACTAGACGATCTACTCCCACCAGTCATTATCATTTCCGACGATGAGTCAGATCACGATGATTCTGACGATGACTGGATGGATGATGATTTCCAGCCTTTTGCCTTACCATACCCTGTACCCGATCCCATTCCCGGGGATATTCCCGATGATGATGTTTTAGCTTTACCACTCTTTGACCACCAGATAGTTATCATTGGCCACCCCGAAGGTGAGCACATTGTGGAGCACCATGTTATACCACTTAACGTGGTAGATCCTTTTGTTGTCGACATCGATGGAGATGACGATGTCATTCCTATTGTTCACGTAGATCACCTTGAGGATGATCTAGGTATCAGAGATGATTTTGATCTCGCACTACTGGAGGTAGCTCCTCATGAGCCTGATGTCATTGATATTACCTCATCTGCTCCATCGTCTCCGAGATCACCCTCACCACGAGCCCTCACCTGATACTGCTCTACCACCACTTCCAGATACTTTTCCCACTGTTGATGATTCTATTACACCCACTTTTGTTGATCCTATACCATCTGATGCTATCACTACTGGTCACATCTACCCATCTGGACCATCTCAGTATTTACCTGGAGACGTTTCATTTGCTACTGATCGTTTCACTCTTCATCCTTTGTCTGGACCTTCACATTACTCTTTGGCAGGTACATCCTACTCACTAGAGCAGTCACCGTTTCACCATGTTGATGAATCATTACATATACCGCGTATACCCATTACAGATCCTTTTATCACATCTGATCCTTATGCATCTTCTTACACTGCAGGACCCTCCCGAGTTATGTTCCCTGAGTCTAGTCAGTATGCGAGTAGACACCATCCCTATTCACGACCACCCACTATTGGAGGACCATCATACCCATCATCTCACCATACCGGTATTCACATTCGATCACCTCCACCTGGTATGAGCCCATCTGATCCCTATCATCCCAGTCATTTTCCACCAACCACCATCGAGTTTCGAGTCACGTCTTCTGAGATACAGATTAGTATCTTATTTCGCCGTATCCGTGAGCTGTAGGCTCAGATTTCCACTTTGCGAGCATCTCAGAGTACCCCATCTTTGTCATCTCTGTTACCACCATTACCCACTTCGACACCTCCCGTGACACCATCTCTACAGACGACATCATCACCACCTTCGCCTGTTATACCACATCCACACCCTCTAGTGCAGAGTGTATTTCCATCCCACGAGGAGCGTATCCGTTCACTCGAGGAGGAGGTCGCATACCTCCGGAGGATCATCCGTTCATCTCCACCTCCACCTCCACCGTTTGTTTAGTTGGTATATGGTCATATCTCTAGGGTAGGTACTCATACCCAGTTTTGCTGAAGATAGAAGTTTTTGAAGATATATATGTCGTCAACTTGAAGATTTTGAAGAACGATGTGAAGGAAAAATATCTACTTTATAATGTATTGTGTATGACTTGTCTATTGGAGTGTTATAACTCCGAGTTATTTTTGTATCTTCACAAAAATGATGTATCAAGTTGACAGTATATATATAATGGTTGATGTTTATCTTTTATTTATGCATTGTGGATTGTTCATTTTTATGTATCTATTATGTGCTTATAATATGGCTACTATACATAAAAATTGAATTATATCAATATTATATACACTTATACTATATAATTCTAATCCATGAAAGACAATATTTGTTTCAAATATACGTCTAATCACTTCTATAAGTTTCATATATGAAGATCATGCCATCTAGAGGAATAGGTAGACCCCGAGTTAGACCATCGCCATTACCTACAACCCAAGCCGAGCTCGATGCTCTAGTGAATCAACGAATAACTGAAGCACTTGCGCATCACGAGCGCAATGCTGAGCCAAGGGTTCAAGAACCACCAAGAGTTCAGATGCCTGTAAATGGTTTGTTATTTATAAAATTACCAAAGTATGATCATTAATATTTATTTCTAACAATATATATTATTGATGATTCTTGAAATCTAACTATTTCAGGATGTACATACAAACAATTTTTAGATTGCAAACCCTTAAATTTTGGTGGCACAGGCGGTGCAGTAGCCTTTGTGCGTTGGACAGAAAAGACTAATTCCGTGATTCGTATGAGTAACTGTTCTACCAACCAGATTGTGTCATATGTATCAGGCTTATTTATGGATGAAGCATTGTCATGGTGGAATTTGCAAGTACAGACGCTTGGAGAAGCAATTGCTTATGCTATTACTTGGAATAGATTGAAGGATATGATGAGAGAGAAATATTGTTCTAGAGTCGAGTTACAGAAATTGGAAACCGAATTTTGGAACTTATCCATGGTAGGACCCGATGTGTATGGTTATACACAGCGTTTCCATGATCTTTCACGAGTCGTTCCATATATGGTAACCCCTGAATTCAAACGTATCGAACGATACATTTGGAGATTATCTCCAGAAATTCGAAGTATGGTTACTTCGTCACATCTAACAACCATCACTGAGGCAATTACGATTGCAGTAAGCCTTACCGAAGAAGCAGTGAGAATGAATAAGTTTTCGAGAAAGAATGCGGAGATACCGAAGGAAACACATGCAGAATCAACCTCACATGGGAATAAGAGAAAGTTTACACACTTCAAGAAAGGTTCCTGACCGAGTAACAAGAAGAAAGAAACCCCTACAGCAAAAAAGGAACAAAGTATTCGTGGCAGCAGCGGAGACAGAACCGAGAGGTTATACAGGAAATGCACCTAAGTGCAACAGGTGCAATTATCATCATTATGGTGGATGCTGAACCACCAAATGTGATAAGTGTGGGAAGTTGGGATACCGCACCAAAAACTGCTGGAGTAATAACAAAGGAAACAGGAATGAAGGTAAGAAAGAAGGAGGTTATGGAAATCTAAACGACCGAGGAAGAAATCAAAGTTGTTATGGTTGTGGTGAATTGGGCCACTTTAGAAAGAATTGCCCAAAAAAGAACAAAGGGCACAGACGAGCCTTTGTAATAGGAGCTCACGAGGCACGTCAGGATCCGAATGTGATCACTGGTACATTCCCAGTCAATAATCATTTCGCATCTATTTTATTTGATACTGGCGCAAATTTTAGTTTCATATCTTTAGAGTTTAAAGATATACTCGAACTAAATTCAAATAAATTAGATATTCCATTCACTATCGAACTAGCGAATGGAATGATAATTGAATCTGATGAAATTATTAAAGGATGTTCTTTAGAGTAGGCGGACAAAAATTCAACATCGATTTATTACCCATCCAGTTAGGTAGTTTTAACGTTGTAATCGGTATGGATTGGTTATCCAATAATCAAGCTGAAGTCGTGTGTTGCGACAAAATCATTCGCATTCCACTTCCTAATAATGAAACACTTCTTATACATGGCGAGAAGAGCAAAACACCATTGCGAATTATTTCTTGTATGAAAGCTCAAAAGTGCTTGAGAAAAGGATATATAGCATTCTTAGCACACATTGTTGACAAGAAATCCAAGGAGCCAAAACTTGAGGAGATCCTTGTTGTTAAGGAATTTCCTGAAGTCTTCCCAGAGGACTTGCCAGGAATACCACCCCAACGACAAGTCGAATTTCGCATAGACTTGATTCCAGGAGCTGCACCTGTAGCGAAATCCCCATACCGATTAGCTCCTTCAGAAATGCAAGAGTTGTCCACACAACTTCAAGAGTTGTTGGACAAAGGATTTATTAGACCAAGCTTCTCACCTTGGGGAGCTCCAGTTCTATTCGTAAAGAAGAAAGATGGAAGCTTTAAAATGTGCATAGATTATCGAGAATTGAACAAACTCACGATCAAGAATCGGTATCCGTTACCGAGGATTGATGATTTGTTCGATCAACTTCAAGGATCAAGTTTTTACTTGAAAATTGACTTAAGGTCAGGATACCATCAGCTTAGAGTGCACGAAGAAAGTATTCCAAAGACAGCATTCTGAACCCGTTACGGTCACTACGAGTTCCTTGTTATGCCATTTGGTCTAACAAATGCACCGGCAGTGTTCATGGACTTAATGAACCGTGTGTGCAAGCCTTATCTCGATAAATTTGTGATAGTATTCATTGATGACATATTGATATATTCACGAAATAAGAAAGATCATGAACACCATCTTAGGACTTTCTTGAGTTGTTAAAGAAGG
This sequence comes from Scalesia atractyloides, assembly GCA_947069175.1. NCBI lineage: Eukaryota > Viridiplantae > Streptophyta > Magnoliopsida > Asterales > Asteraceae > Scalesia > Scalesia atractyloides. The sequence goes on along the minus strand of CAMTDV010000008.1, from coordinate 36,190,694 downwards.
AGAAACTGTATGCAAAATTCTCTAAGTGCGAATTTTGGCTTCGTGAAGTCCAATTTCTCGGACATGTAGTCAACGTTAAAGGCATACATGTCGATCCATCAAAAATAGAAGCCATTAAGAATTGGAACGCACCTAAGACACCCACTAAAGTATGCCAATTTTTGGGATTGGCGGGTTATTATCGAAGATTTATTGAAAATTTCTCGAAGATCGCTCAACCACTAACCTCCCTAACTCAGAAAGATAAAAAGTTTGATTGGGGAGAGAAACAAGAAGCAGCTTTCTAAATGCTAAAGGATAAACTTTGTGACGCACCGATTCTATCACTTCCAGACGGCTAGATGACTTTGTAGTTTATTGTGACGCTTCACATCAAGGTTTAGGATGCGTATTAATGAAATGAGAGAAAGTTATTGCATACGCATCACGCCAATTAAAAGTTCACGAAAAGAACTATACCACGCATGACCTAGAGCTTGGTGCAGTGGTATTTGCGTTAAAAATTTGGCGTCATTATCTTTACGGCACCAAGTGCACAATCTTTACCAATCACAAAAGTCTTCAACATATATTTAACCAGAAAGAGTTAAATATGCGCCAAAGACGTTGGCTTGAACTGTTGAATGACTACGATTGTTAAATTAAATACCATCCGGGCAAGGCAAACGTTGTCGCAGATGCTCTAAGTCGAAAGGAACGAGTGAAGCCTCTTCGTGTACGATCATTAAGACTCACCATTCACAATAACCTTACCTCTCGAATTCACAACGCTCAACAGGAAGCTCTGAAGAGCGGAAATTTTAAAGCAGAAATGCTTAGAGGTATGGAAAAACAATTAGAACCAAATGAGAACGGAACTTTGTATTTTGCAAACAGAATTTGGGTTCCTCTTTTTGGTAATCTGGGAAACTTAATTCTAGATGAAGCCCATAAGTCCAAATATTCGATACATCCCGGAGCGGATAAAATGTATCACGATCTTAAAGAATTCTATTGGTGCCCTAATCTCAAAAGAGATATTGCAACTTATGTTGGAAAATGTCTAACATATGCAAAAATTAAGGCCGAATACCAAAAACCTTCAGGATTGTTACAACAACCTGAAATTCCCACTTGGAAATGGTAACAGATTTCTATGGATTTTATAACAAAATTACCCAGGACCTCTCACGGTCACGACATGATTTGGGTAATTGTTGACCGACTAACCAAATCAGCTCACTTCTTGCCGGTACGTGAGAAAGATAAAACCGAGAAGTTAGCCGAACTTTATCTTAATGAGACTGTGGCAAGACATGGAGTGCCTGTTTCCATAATCTCTGACCGAGATGGTCATTTCATATCAAGAATTTGGCAATCATTTCAAAAGGCTTTTACATCTCGCTTAGATCTAAGTACGACCTTTCATCCCCAAACAGATGGCCAAAGTGAACGCACCATTCAAACATTAGAAGATATGTTTCGTGCTTGTGTAATTGACTTAGGCGGAAATTGGGATACTCACTTGCCTTTAGTGGAGTTCTCATATAACAATAGTTATCACACGAGTATCCAAGCTGCTCCATTTGAAGTGTTATATGGATGTAAATGTCGATCTCCGTTATGTTGGGCGGAAATAGGCGACAAACAAATGATAGGTCCAGAATTAATTCAAGAAACTACGGATAAAATAGTTAAAATCCGAGACTATATTAAAGCCGCTCAGGATAGACAGAAAAGTTATGCGGATAAACGCCGCAAACCATTGTCCTTTGAGATTGGAGACAAAGTGCTATTAAAGGTCTCGCCTTGGAGGGGCGTAGTTAGATTCGGGAAGCAAGGAAAACTTAGCCCGAGGTATATAGGACCATACGAAATCTTGGAGAAGATTGGAACAGTCGCATATAAGCTGAAATTGCCTGAAACACTTAGTAACGTTCACGACACTTTTCATGTGTCAAATCTTAAAAAGTGTCTTTCAGACGAGTCACTTATTATCCCGATGGACGAAATTCATATAGACGACAAACTCCATTTCATTGAAGAACCTGTCGAAATTTTAGATTCGAAAGTTCAGAAAACAAGGAGGAGTCGTATCAAACTAGTCAAAGTCCATTGGAACTCAAAGCGCAGACCTGAGTTCATTTGGGAACGGGAAGACGAAATCAAAAGAAAGTATCCCCACTTGTTTGAGAAATCCTACGCAAAGGATGACACGACTTAAATTTCGGGACGGAATTTTCTTGAACAAGGGGAGAATGTGACAATTGGCAAAATTCCGGTAATTCTATACAACTTAAACAACTAGTACATTGTCTATTTATCGTATAACATGACTTAGTTTTTTATTTTAAGTCTTGAAAGTCTAGGAATTTAACCAAATCATAGTTTGGTATGATAATCGATTCGTCATGATCACGAATACATAAAACCATATCCTAGACGAATGACAAAGAAGCAAACATGTATTAAATATCAGAACTAGTTACGGTACAGTCTGATATAATAGAATTAAGACAAAATATTTCTGCACTATTATACCATAAAAATTTTATATAAAATACCAAATTGTCCAAGTCTGCAGCAAAATTCAGCAATTGTCCGAAAAGCCAAAAATAAATATTTTTAGCTAAAAAATAATAATGGGTGTTAGAAATAGTATAAAACCCATATATAAATATTATTATTTAAAGCTAAACGGTTTGTTTAGTAAAAACCTGACAACAAAGCCGGTACTTGAACCAAACTCAAAATGACAAAATTATTAGTCTGAAGAGCTAGATTAATTAACGGGACAATAAAAATCGTACTAGAATTATTATGAACATAAAGTTTTATAAGTTACACAATTATCAGTATATTACCCGGTACAAGACCCGAACCAACTTTATCAACCAAACAACGAAACAAGAAGACTAATAAATTATTTTGGCCTAATATAACATCACTTTAATGTATTGGAGTATTAGTTTTTATAAAAACTTATATATATATAATTATTAAAGTTTATAAAAGTATAAAATTATATATATTAAAAAATACCAAACATCCTCATGGCAATATGGGGTATTTTCCCAATGCCACTAATATTTCTTCTATGTGTTGGCAAAATTTTAAGAATGGTTAGTGGAAGTGGTGGTGTAAGACTTAAATCATCACAAACTAAAACCATATCATACTTTCATTTTCTTGCATTCTCAAACACAAACAACAACACAACTTTCCTTCCATTTTGCTCTAAAAAATCAGCCAAAGCATATCATCTTCATCTTCAACTTTTTGAAACTCAAACACAAGAACTTTAAGCATGCATGAAGATCTAAAGGAGAACCAAGGAAATTGCAAGGGTTAAGAGCTCACTTTGGAAGCTTGAAACTCTTGATCAACCTATCTTCTTCATCTTTTAGATCATCCCTAGCCATTGTGCTAGTAGTAAGATCCTTATACCTAGTCTTATACTTTTTATTTTATAAAATTTCACAAGATCATCATAAAAATTATATAAAAACCCACTTGAAAAACACTAATAAATCTAAGATCACTAACATAATCATATGATTTTCTTGATAAATTTTGATGATCTTGAACTTGTTATGAACTAGTAAACTTGAATCTTGCAAAATTATTAATAAAAAGGTAATCTAAACACATGCATGTTTAGATTAGCAAGATTCATTAACAAAATATGTCATAAACATAATCTCATATTTTAAATATGATTATACATGTATTAGGTCATTAAATAAAAATTATGATTTAGAAATTTTATACAAAAGTTATAATAAAGTTTCTAGATTAAGAAAGATTAAAAATTATAATAAGTTCATGACATTATGTTAATACATTTATATAATAATTGTGTTTGATGATGATTTGAGTTAGTTTAGCTATTTAAAACATGTTTATATAAACATGGAAAACTTATATTTTTAAAGGAAACTATGACAAAATTTTTATAAAAAATAATCTTGATTAAGATATGATTAAACTAAAGATTTGGTGGTTAAAAGTGATTAGGAACTTTAATCATGTTTAGATAAAGGATTCGGATAAAAAGTTAAGAATATAATTACTTATATTTTCTTAAACTAAAAATGAGATAAATATATATTTTGATAGAAATATATATTTTTAAACAATCTTATATATGTACATGTATTATTGTATAAAAAATATATATAGTTTTGATCATGTTAAATTGAATACAAAAATATATAAGTATTCAAATTTTGATAAAATAATATATATATCGGACAATTCGGACAAACTCGGACAATTCGGACAAAATAAAATATATGGTATAAACGAAATAAACGACAAAGACGAAACGAATAAAATAGTCGATGCGAACCTAACGGTTAAAACGATACACTTAATATTTACTAGAATTTTTAAATATATATAACTTATAGTTTTTATAAATAAATTGTTATAAGTTATAACAAATACTAGTAAATATTTTTTTGGATAAGCCCAACTAAACAATTATTATACTAATCCCATTTTTATAAAAAAAATATATTGGGCTAAAACTATTTTTATAAAAATATATGGACTAGCCCACTATCATAAAATTAACTTTGGACTAAGGCCCACTTGTATAAAATTAACTTTGGGCTAAGGCCCACTTGTATAAAATCAAACTTGGGCTAAGTCCACTTTTATAAAATTTACAAGAGGCCTACTTGTATAAAAATCAAACTTGGGCTAAGGTCCACTTTTATAAAAATAAACTTTGGGCTAAGCCCACTTTTATAAAAGTTTACATGGGCTAGACCCATTTAAATAAAAGATAATTTTGGGCCAAGGCCACTTTTATAAAGAAATAAATTGGGCTAATCCATTTTATAAAAACTAACTTTGGGCTAAAGCCCACTTTTATAAAAATAAATTGGGCTAATCCAGTTTTATAAGTTATTTTGGGCTAGGCCCAATCTTTTATTTTAACTTTGGCTAGACCTACTTTTATAAATCAATTGGGCTTAACCTACTAATAAACAAAATTAGGTTGGGCTAGGCCCATATACATTAAACGAATTGGGCTAGGCCCACACAAAGTAAGCAAATTTGGGCTAGGCCCATACATACAAAAGCTTTTGGGCTAGGCCCATATGTAATGAATTATTAGATTGAGTTATTTACAATTTAATTATGGACTAGATCCATTTAATCAATCTAGCATATATATATATATATATATATATATATATGTATGTATGTATATATATGTATATCAACAAAGAAAAACCAACAAATACAAGTATGAAATTCAAGATAAAATACTTGTACAAAAAACGAACAAAAGCCTAAGTGTCTAATAGACTAGAACACTTGTAGGTCGAAAAAACGAATGAAGTATCCGGAATCGAATAGATATTTGTACGGAACGCAAATCTGTGAGTTCATGTTTCCCTTTTTTTAACGTTTTTATGGTTTTAAACGTGCGGGGATGTATACATGTTACAATTAATATAGCTGGAAAAATGAAAATATTTAGATCACATGTGAATAAGGCTCAAGCATTGGGGCCACTAATGAAAGACAAGTACCGAGGAACAAGGGGATAGATCTATTGGGTTTGGGCGAGCCCCACTCTATTACGGTAATAATAACAGATCGTATTAGAGTGCTTTTGTGTCTAAAACGAGTGTCTCAGACACATAATAAATCGTCAAGGTTTGGTTGCCACCTTATTCGACATACAGATTAGTGTCCTTGCAACACACTAATTATCTTACAAGTTTCATTAAGCTATATTAAACAAGTTTATTTCAAATGTTTTTGATAATTCATTTGATGCAAAATTTATAACATGAATTAACCAGCTTTTGTTGACATTGTTTTCAAAACTAACATGTATTACAGGAAACTAGTAGATGTTCTTCGGGAAAAATCTTGTTCGTTTGTTGTGAAGTCAAGATGTTATGTTTCATCCGGTCTTTGTTGTTATGTTTTATAAACTTATGTCTAAATTTTAAATAATGATGTTAAACTTGTGGTTTGTTTTAAAGACAAAAGTTTATATGTGAATTATGATTAAATAAAAAGTATGGATGAATGTTTTGTAATGTAATACAATTATCGTTTACTTGGTTGAATGCAACGATTGCCGCTCTGGCCACACCTCGCGACACGCTTCCGCTACATCGAAAATCGGGGTGTGACAGACCTGGTATCAGAGCTTCAATTGTAGTGAACTAAGATTCTTTTGAGTCAAGTTAGATAATAGTTACAAGACATAATAGTTAGATAGAAAAGATACATAAATACACATATATATACCTATATATATATACAATAAAAAATTGAAATAAATAAAAAGTAAAAGGAATAAAAACAAAATATATACATAAGAATAGATACATAAATACGCTGAGAGAGACGGACAAATACGCTGAAGGTTTAATACGCCTGTTAAATAATTTGCATAAACGCCCAACGAAATAATATTTACGCCTATTATAATTTATTTACGCTGATCATAGGTTAGCGAATTTAAGTATAGCCAGCGTAGATGTTTAACTACGCTAGCTTGACCGGTGTATTTGTCTAATACGCCGGTTGCTTGAACTCGCGTTCAAGACTTAAATCCGCCATCCGTTATCCCAGACAAATACGCTATCTTCAAAATAACTACGCCATATTCAAGATAAATACGCTGGATTCAAAAATTTCTTGATAAACCCACAAACCCCGATGAAACCAGATCAATCTATCTACATAAGACAAAACTGATCTTATATTTGATGTTCTACAAACTCAAAAATAAGCAATCAACATTTGAAAACTAAAATCATACCGATATAGATCTTCGACAAGGGCTGTTTGGATGATTTTATAGAGATTGAGTTTGAGAAGTGGGTTTATGGTTTATTGAAGAAGATGATGATTTTTTTTTTAAAATTTGCACAGGAATGAAAACTGATATATATATATATATATATATATATATATATATATATATATACAAAATTATATTCCAGCATAATTTAATAATTACGCTGCCTAGGAGATTTTTCAAGGTTTCTTCAAGTCTAAAAAGTTTGAAAACAAGTACGCTCGAAAATCTCAAATTTTCTCAAAAAATGTGCCCTTTCTGGGTTAAAAGTAGTGCAGGAAATTCAACATATGATCAATAAAAACACAGAAATGAAACTTGAATTCAGAAAATCATTTTTAGAGGAAAGAAGCTTCCTTTTTCACATAACACTTATTGTTACTTATTCGGATCCTGTGACTTTCCTGCAGAAGATCATACTGGTAACACTTTGTTAGTTTGAGATAAAATATTTAAATATCTGGAATAATCAAGGCACAGAAAAAACTGTCAGTATGTTTGTCCTTTTAAATCGATGCACCTTTTTTCAACATGCTTTCAGAAAACATTTATCATGTTGAAGTAATATTGACAAGAAATTCGATGTTCCCCCACTCATGCTGGACTGTCAGAATGTTGTGCCCGTGAGTCCCACATCAGGACATACCCCCGCGACCAAGGTATGTGCAAAGGTTCCTCATAGTAGGTGAGTCTATTGACTTCATTCGTTCTTGAAATTTCAACGTTAGACAATTGGTGATCTGGTCAGTACTTCCATACAACAAAGAGACCAAAGTCTAACGAGGGCTATGACAGATACCTTAGACGGTACGAATTAAGTACAAGAATGATTCTCGCATGAGATCTTCATTTGTGTGGGGTTTTGGCCGCATTGGCTCTTTTTTTTTTAAAAGATATCATAGTTGTGTCTAGGTCAGCATATATCTTGATGCAGCAGAAGAGCAACTATGATATCCCCGAATGATAAGTCAATATAAAGACCCAAAATCTCGGACTTTGGCAATCTATCAACGCAATATTTAAGACCATTAAGCCATACGCCGCAACATGTTACCCGCAAGTTGCACAACATTGTGGGTATCCAGAATTCTTGTGTGATCATTAGCTTTTGTCTCCTATTCGCAGTTTACTTGAAGGTATTGCTGAATCTACTAACACGTCGTTGCTTGGAGCCTCAATCTGGTTCTATTTTAAGATCAAACAAAGTGTCAGTAGTTTTTCTATCATTTCTCATGCAGGTGTCAAACAAAGGATTCTACTTTAAAGATGTTTTCTGGAAGACTTCCCCCTTTAAAATTTTATTTTCGAGAATCCATAGCTTGAAAAGAAATTTTAAATTTGCAGAAAATCTTTTTGTTGTGCACATTTTATGAGATTATTTTATTTTATTATAAAGTTTTTTATAAATCATTTCCACTCAAGGGAATTGACAATTTCCAACCAGGTTACCAACTGGTTGAAGCGAGTTTTGTCAAAGGCTTTCGTGAAAATATCAGCTTTTTGTTGCATGGTATCAACGGCACCACTTGAATGTATCCTTTCTCATACGCATCTCTGATCGCATGAATGCGAATTTCGATGTGTTTTGTTCTGGAGTGGTGGATAGGGTTCTTCACAATTCCTAAACACGCCTCATTGTTGATGAATATGGGAGTCTTCATAATGTTGATTCCGTAATCCAACAAGTGATTTTGTATCTAATGAACTTGTGAACAGCAACTATAAGCTGCCGTATATTCAGCTTGAGCAGTAGATGTGGAGATTGTTGTCTGCTTCTTGCTCTGCCACGATATAAGACGATTTCCTAAGAATTGACAGCCTCCTGAGACAGACTTTCTGTCAACTTTGCAACCTGCATGATCACTGTCAGAATAAGCAATTACACCAAAATTACTATCTTTAGGGTACCACAAACCAAGCTTGGGTGTTCCTTTCAGATATCGGAAGATTCTTTTGACAGCAGCTTCATGAGATTCTTTTAGATTCGTCTAAAATCGTGCACAGAGACAGACAGCCCACATAATGTCAGGCCTACTTGCGGTCAGGTACATCAACGAGCCTATCATTGATTGATAGAAAAACTTGCTCACGGGTTTTCCTTGAAGATCAGATGTAAGTTCAGTCTGAGCTGCAAAGGGTGTGCTGGCATATTTGCAGTCATTCATGTTGTACTTGGAGAGAGTATCTCTGATGTACTTAGCCTGATGAATGAGGATGCCATCTTCTCTCTGCTTCACTTCTAATCCCAAGAAAAACGTAAGTTCTCCCATCATGCTCATCTCGAATTTTGCCTTCATAATTTTCTCGAACTCCCGCAAAGAGCTTCATCCGTTGACCCAAAAATGATATTGTCTACGTAGATCTGCACCAGCATCACATTATCTCTGATCCTTTTATGAAAAGAGTCATATCTATTTTGCCTCTTGAGTACCCACAATCCAGAAGATATGTTAATAAAGTCTCATACCATGCGCGAGGAGCTTGATGAAGACCATAGAGCGCTTTGTCAAGCTTATAATATTTTGCAGGGAAGTGAGGATCTTCAAAACCTGGAGGCTGACAAACATAGACTTCTTCTTTCACTTTCCCATATAGAAATGCACTCTTTACATCCATCTGAAACACCTTAAAGTTTTTGAACGAGGCGTAGGCTAAGAAGATTCTGATAGCTTCTAAGCGTGCAATCGGTGCAAAAACTTCCTCATAGTCAATCCCCTCCTCCTGCCGAAAACCTTGAACTACCAATCTTGCCTTGTTCTTGATAACTACACCACGATCGTCCATTTTGTTACGAAACACCCACTTAGTACCAATGGGATACTTTCCATATGGCAAATCAACGAGTTCCCAGACTTTAAGCTTCCGAAATTGAGCTAATTCTTCTTGCAATGCTTGTACCCAGCTAGAGTCAATGGCTTCTTCAATGTCTCTTGGGACAGACTGCGAGAGAAAAGCTGCACACAGACCTGTGTTGATGGTATGTGTTTGACCGCGAGTTCAAACTCCATCTTCTACAGAACCAATGGCATTTTCAATTGGATGCTTTCGATTTGACTTGTATCCTGAGTTGGTGTGAGTTTCTACTTGTTGAGGCAGATTAGAGAAATGTTCGTCGATGTAGACAATTGGAGTTTCGTCTTCTTTAGGTGGTTCATCCACAATCTGTTGTGAAGAAGAATCATCATGTGCATATGCATTCTCAGCCCATGTGTCACCATCTATTTCGATAACCGGAAGGGTAGGAGTGGTAGAGACTGGGGTGAAACGAGTTGTAAAAGGAGTGAAACCAATGTCTGAAGGATCAAACAATGGCTCTAATGGGGTTGATTTTGCAGGTTCGGATTCAGTGAAAGGTTCAGCAATGTTGAAAGTGTTGAATACAATGTCTACGTCATAAAACCACTTTGGAGCGCTTCCAGGGTTGGTGGAGTTTCCTTCTTGAAAGTCGATGTAATATGATTCAATCACCATCTTGCTTCGTTTGTTGTAGACTCGATATGCCTTTTGAGAAGATGAGTAGCCCATGAAGTAGCACACATCACCGACTACTTCAAACTTGATAAGATTATCTTCAGTGTTGAGGAGTGTACAGGAACATCCGAACGGTCTAAAGAAATCTATCAGAGGTTTCCTTTTGAAAAGGAGTTCATAAGCTGTCTTTCCATGAGGTTTGACAATGAGAACTCGATTCAGCTTGATTACGTTTTCAATCATAGGGATGAAGCTTTTCAGAATGGAAGCTGTCTCACTTTGGCTTCGAGGAAATATACCCATGAAAAGCGTGAGAAATCATCTGTAATTACCAAACAATAAGATCTTTTAGCTAAACTTTTAACACTTATAGGGCCGAAAAGATCCATGTGCAGTAATTGCAGTGGGGCAGATATCATATTCACTGCTTTGGATTTATGAGGCTTTTTGTGTTGCTTTCCTTGGGCACATGCGATACATTTTTCTGAAAAAGGAAAATCTTTCATAGGTAAACCTCTTACTAAATTTAATTTAGAAAGCTTATTTATATTTTTGAAGTTCACATGTCCCAAACGCCTATGCCAAAGCAGTGATTCCGATTCTGATGCTTTGGAAATAAGACATGTCGTTTGCTCATTTGATTTAGCATTTTTCAGATTTAGCACATAGGTATTGTTTTGACGGGGAGCTCTCAGCATAATCATTTCTGCAGGGACGAAGTAATCGGGCTTGAGGAATAAGCATTCCATGTCGTTGAACAACACTGATATTCCTTTGTCACAGACTTGTGATATGCTCATGAGATTGTAACACAACTCTGGAACATAATTTACATTCTCTAGAGTAAGTGCTTCAGACACGACGTCACCCATTCCGACAATTTTCCCTCCCTTTTCATCTCCGGCAAAGGATACGAAATCACCATCGATAACTCGAAAGTTTTTAAGGAGATCCTTTAAGTCGGTCATATTCCTAGAGCATCCACTGTCAACATGCCAAATATATTCCATGAGCATCCGAAGCCATTTTTGAAGTTTATTCTGTTATACAACAACAACAAAAAAATATGTACAAGTTAGTTAATTTTTGGAACCCAAACTTACTTTACATTAGTTCTATCATGATTTTGAGCAAGAACGTTGTCTTTTCTTTTCCAAAAACAAGTTGAATTAACTATGCATTTCATGATTTCTTCAGATTGTCAAATTGATCAGTGAAACTTTTAACCAGATCTTGATTATGTTTAGAAAATTTATTGCTTTTGCAATGTTTCGCAGTATGTCCTAAATGACCATAGCGAAAGCATTGTTTGCAATTTGATATTTTCTTCCTGGGTGCCGAGTGTGAAGATGATGTATGTGATGAGAATTTGGAGCTTCTTGAGGAACTTGATGGCATAACATGGCTTGAATATTTGACTTTCTTCAATTTCTTGTCAAGATGATTTTCATCCTCAATGTCATCTTTACTGTCCTCACTATCTGATGAGGAGATTGATTCTTGACTTTCACTTGACATTTCACCATCACTTTCTGAAGTTGTTGTACTTGAATCATCTTTATTGCTTTCTTCAGTGAAGTCTTTATCAGTTTCTGATGTACCTGCACCTGATGGAACAAACTCGGGAATTTCCTCTGTAAAGAACTTTCCAAATCTATTTTTCTTCAATTCTGGGACAAATACAGGAGATTCAAGCATAACATTTTCATCATTAAAAACAGAGTTTAAGTCATGACTCTCAACCTCAGCATGCACTTGGTTGTGAGTCTTAAGTGTAGGCGCAAGGCCATTACAATCATCCCGAATGTTAAATTTTGGCATAAAGCCGTTACAGTCATCCATCCTAGTCAAACTATTATAGTTATCCTGAATAGAAGTACTGTTTGTCTTGTTATAATTCCAGGCGAACCAGTTAACTGTTGAATAACTGTCGCCTGAGTAACCGATTCCTATTTTTGAACCTCCACAATCATCTTCCTCATCGCACACATCTTCTTGACCCTTACACAGATCTGCATTGCTTTCAGACATGTTAGTATTGTTTTGGGTTTTGTAAAAAACATTTTGTTCCAAAAGATCATTTTTATTGATTAAGTCATTTTTAGGATGAGGAGATGGCATAGGGAGATAAGTTTTGCTATGCGGAGGAGGAAATATTTTTCTTTCATTTCCGAGCTTATCCTTATATCCGATTCCATCCTTTATGAATGTCGGTCGTTGGCAATTTACAATATCAACCAGTGCTTTTTGACTAATTTTCCATTTATCAATAATGATTTACAATTTGTTATTTTCGTTTTGTGTTTTTTCTAATTTTTCGGTCAAATCATTTATGAGAAAATCTTTTCTAAAAACAAATTCTTTTAAAGTCTACATTTCAGCCACAGTTGAGTTTAACTTTCTTTGATATGCAGCTTCATTTTCTTTTAGTTCTTGATTAATTTTCAAAACCTTTTCTTTTTCTTTAATTATGTCACGGTTGAGTGATTTTAGAGTGCCATGACGTTCAAACACGGTTTGGAGCACAACTTTGCTTTAAATTCATATGGTATGCTATTTACCAAATCCTTATCCTCAGATTCTGACTTCATGGCGGTTGTAAAAGTTCCAACCGTTTCATTCTTGTTGTTACTGATTGCTTCTTGAGCTGTCAGTTTTGAATCATTCATCTTAGCTTTCTGTTTTCCCTTCTCTGAAGTTGGTTCAGCAGGATTGACGATGCTTTTCAGACCCTTGTCATCTTTGGGAATCTTGGCGGTTTGCTTTTCCACACAGTTTGATGCGGACGTGACAGAAACAGTAGAGATGTTTGCCATGAGGGCTTTGTTGACTTCTCCTTTAGCCTCAGCTATTTCCTCTGACCAGTCGTAATCTTCCACCACTAAAACTTTTCGGTTATTTTCAGCAACACTATCACTCCCTTCAATATCCACTGGCCTTCTTGTCTAATTGAGTTCAGCATTTTCATTCTTCAGCAAAAGGCATTCCCTCTTGAAATGACCCAGATTTTTGCAATTGTAACATCTCAGCTTGGACTTGTCAAATCCAACTTTTCCCAGAGCTAGCCTTTTTCCTGTTTTGTCTTGAAATTTCTTTAATCGAAGGTGTTAAACAGAGCGACATGTCCGGTGGATATCTTAAGTGCTTGAGCATCACTGGCCACGATAGTCTTCTAGTTGGATGATGAGGCCTTTGTAGAGCTTGCGGAAGCATTAGGATAAGATTCGACAGCATTTTGAGGATTCAATCCACAGGAGGTTATGGGAGCAAGAAACACTATATTTTTGGGAGCAGAGGTTGCATCAGCTGATTGAGTAATTTCTGTGAATACCCTGTTTGGTTCATCTCTCTCTTGATAATATCCATTTCAAAGGCTTTCAGAGTGTTGATCAGTTCCGAGAGTGTGACAAGAGTTGTGCTGGTCAAGAAAGTTCTTTTAATCATCATACACTAAAGGCTCCATTCTTTGGGAAGTGAGTCCAGAAGCTTCTTGATGGATGCATAGTTTGCAACTGGATTTCCCACTTTCTTCATTTTTGTCAGCACTCCCAGAAATCGACTGATATGATCTGATAAGCTTTCACCACGAACACTCCCGAACATGTCGTACACTTTCTGAACCATGTCTCTTTTGTTGTCCATGAGCTCCTTGTATTCCTTCATAGTGGTCAATAAGAGCCAACCACAATTCATGAGCGGAAGTGTACTCTTCGAACAAGTTGTTGTCGTCCTTGGACAGGGCCATTGTAAGAGCAGCATGAGCCCTGCGATCACATTGAATGAGAGTTCTGTCTTCTTCGGTGAATGTTGATGGATCTTCGTTGATCGTACGAATATTGTCGCGAATTATCATTGGAACGTGTGGACCCACCGTGACAGACATCCATTAAGTATAGTCGGTATACTCAAAGAAGGCTTTGATTCTGTTCTTCCAACTGCTGAAATCCTCAGATCCTTTCAACTTGGGAGGCCTTGTAGCCGTCCTGTTTCCAACTCGGCTTGGCTATTGGGTTAAGTTGATTGAGAGACATCTTGGTTAATCAGAGATTAAATACGCTGGAAAGTATAGATCAGATGACAAATACGCTGCAATAGAGTTAAATACGCTGGAGATGCCTGGCAACTTTATCCTGCGAAATTAGCTAAATCCGCTGGAACATGAAAAACAAACATAAGTTTGGCTAAATACGTCGATCACCATGATAAAATCGCTGAGGATTTCGAAGTCGCCTTCGATTAAATGCGCTGACACTATTTTGCTGGAAATCAACAAATTCGTTGGTGCTTACCCGGCGTATTTGTTAATTACGCGATATTCAAGTTAAATCAGCTATATTCAAAAATTTCTATGCTGTATTCATCAATAAATACACCCAGCAGGGTTTAAGTACGAACAAAAACCTCTAATCACCCAAAAACGACTGAAAAACCATGTTTCTTTGCACTAAAATGACTCAAATGTTTACCAAAACACTGATTAATAACAACCTAATGATTAAACACACCAGATCAAGTCATTTTAAGTCCAAAAATTCGAAGAACCTTGAAAATTTGAAAACTTTTAAAAAAAACCTTCAAAACTCGAAGAATCTTAATAAAAACTCAAACAATCAAGAGCACAAAGGCTCTGATACAAAATTGTGAGTCCCAAATCAAGTTCGGATCACAGTGGTTGATTGTTATCACCCAATAGTTGTTTGAATGTGTAAAAGTTAAGAAAAACCAAAAGATGAAGATTCTTGTATGGATCAAACAACAAGTGTTGTATATGGGATCCCAAGTGATATATTCACTGAATGCACCTGGATATTTCGGATTAAACACAAGAACAACAAGCACAACACAAGATAAATTACCAAAATCTGTCCAAGAACCTTTTCACTAGGGTTTCATTGATCAAGCATATATATACACAACCGACTACCCAGCCTATATATTAAATACGCTGGGATATTAAACACGCCGCCTTCTTACAAGTTTCACAAAATGCATATTTGGCCGTTCTAGATTTTCTAACTATTACAAAACCAGTTCAAACTATTAAGCTTAAGTATCAACGGTCTCAAAACGTCCTAACAATTATTCAGAGAAATAATAAGATCAAAAGGTGAATGAGAAATTGAAAAAAAAATATAGTTCATAAAAGAATTAGTTACGAAAAATTCGGTAGTATATATAATGGGTATGTATTCAAAAAGCTGTGGGAAGCCGATAATATCTTAAGAATAATTAAGACTATTTTCTAATGTAGTTTTAAAAAAAGTAAAAAATATAAGGTTTAATTGTTTTTATTTAAAACTTTAAAGGAAAGTGAAAATATAAAAAAGAGTGTATTTAGCGGTAAAAAAAGTATTATAGATATCAATATTAATTCCAACAATAAATGCGTCAAACTCAATTAATCAGAAATCACAAAAAGAAAGAAAATATCAGAGTCCTCATTCATCATCTAAACCCCAATTAGATTTGGTTGCAGCAGATCACACACTCAACTCTCTTTCTAGGGTTTCATCTTTCAGCTTCAATCTCAATCATCTGAACTTGCTGCATTGCCACAACTTACAGGCCAGTTTCCTATACATACCCTAGGGTTTAACTATGATGGATCGATCAAGATCTAAACGATACTATTACGATCAGGACTATGACCACATGGACAGTTTACCTAGAACAAAACAACGCTACAGCTACAACAACAGCCACCATTACGGCCCTAACAACAACCACAACCACCACCAGCAGCAGCAGCAGCGTCGGAGCATCGCCGGTGGCCGGAAAGTGCAGGATCCCTCGTCCCTGATGGTTACAACAAGTTACCGGATCCTATGTCACGATGCGAAAGCCGGAAGCGTGATAGGGAAGTCAGGGAGTATAATCAAGGCAATTAGGCAACATACAGGGGCTTGGATTAATGTTCATGAATTGATTCCGGGGGACGAGGAGAGGATAATTGAGATATCGGATACGCGGCGGAGGGATCCGGATGGGAGAATGCCGAATTTTTCGCCTGCGCAGGAGGCGTTGTTGTTGATCCATGAGAGGATATTGGAGAGTGATGGGGGTATGGGGGGTTATGGGGGTATGGGGGATGAGGAGGTGGAGGTGTATATGGGGAGTCGGATGGTTTCGAGGTTGGTTGTGTCTCGGATGCATGTTGGTTGTTTGCTTGGGAAAGGTGGGAAGATTATTGAGCAGATGAGGATGGAGACTAAGACTCATATTAGGGTTTTGCCTCGAGATCATACCATTCCGCGCTGTGTCGATATGTCTGAGGAAATAGTTCAGGTTGTTACATACACTTCAAGTTCATACAAGTAGAATGAATTGCTATTGTTTGCTAACATTGTTGATTGGGATTAATGGTGATGCTTGTTATATTAATGGTGAACTATGAATTTGATTTTTATGCTCCAATTTTATGTATAAGAGTGTTGTTCAAGGTGTACAAGTTTGTGCTTTGTCTTTGAGTAAAAATGAGATCATACTATACTGCGATGTGTCGACATGTTTGAGGAAATTGTTCAGGTTGTTACATACATTATAAAATTGTGCGAGTAGAAAGAATTGCCATTATTTGCTACATTATTGATTGGAATTATTAATTATTAATGGTGATAACCGTAAAATATGGCAGGAAATTAAATTTTCACTAGTTTGGAAATTAAATTTGAATTTCATATTCCAATTTGATGTATAGAAGTGTGTGCTTTTCTGTGAGCAAAAATGAAATCAATGTATGTATACATTTGCTCGTTAGATTTTGGACTTGCAAATTGTTTATCAAGTATTTTGTATAGGAGCTAAAGCTTTCCTTCATGTTGGTTCCTTGATGCTTGAATGACTTTTTGATGAGTAGATTCTATTCAAAAGTTGTAATTTACAGTTGTTTAGCCAATGTGCTATTATCTTGATAGTATGTTTGAATGAGTATGACATGTGGTTGGAAATTGGAGACATTGAAAATAAGCATGCTATGAAGTTGCACCGATTTGAGTTAGCGAGAACACTTTTGTTAAATATTTGATCTTAGTATGATAAAGTTAGTCTCTTTTTTTACCACAGGTTGTTGGTGACATGGTCTCAGTTAAGAACGCAATAGAAATTATCTCCTCACGATTACGTGAAAGTCAACATCGGGACCGTAGTCATTTCCAGAACCGAATGCAATCACCTGATCGGTTCTTTCCTCCTGAAGATGATTTCATGTATCACCCAAATAACATATCCCGTCGACAATCAATGGACGGGAATAACTACGGGCCCCGTTTATCTGGTGGTCTAAACAATTCTAGAAGCTTTAGTCAGGGCTCACGTGCATCTGGTTATGTTAACGACACTGCAGCTGACAATGCTCAGTCACTATATGCAGAAGATCTCGTGTTTAGAATACTTTGTCCAAGTAGCAAGGTTGATAGCGTTATCGGGCAATCCGATGGATTTATGGAGTTGCTTCAGAATGAAATCGGTGTTGAAGTTCGGGTCGCTGATCGTGTGGCTGGGTCAGATGAACAAATAATCATTATTTCTTCAGAGGAGGTACTCGTTTTCTCTATCTTCGTATTGATAAGAAGTAACTGGATCCATTTTTGGATTTCTTTAAGAAATTTATTGGGTATTGTTGTACACTACAATTAAGATTATTTGGTCATTACTTTATCTTGCACAACTTGTTTGAACTATATATCATTTGATTATCTTTATATTTCATTTGTTTACCTATAACTATTTTGACTCGGGTTCTACTTTATATTAAATAAATGGGTTAAAGTTAAATGATTTCATTAAAATGAATACCAGACATTGTATATCCGTAGTATAATTAAGTTTTTTATATTCACCCTTAACATATTAATTAGAGTAAAATGCCATTTTTGTCCCCGAGGTTTGACCAGTTTTGCGACTTTCGTCCAAAGGTTTGTTTTTTCCGCATCTGGATCCAAAAGGTTTGAAAATTTTACCATTTTCATCCAGATCGTTAACTCCATCAATTTTTCTCTGTTAAGTCAGGGGTATTTCTGTCTTTTTCGTTAACTTAAAGGGCAATTTGGTCCTTTTCAGTGGTATTTGGTCTTTTTACATAAAGTCAATAAGACGGAATTGCCCTTTAAGTTAGCAAAAAAGACGGAAATACTCCTTACTTAACAGAGAAAAACGAATGGAGTTAACGAGGCGGATGAAAATGGCAAAGATTTTAAACCTTTTGGATCTAGATGCGGAAAAACAAACCTTTGGACGAAAGTCGCAAAACTGGCCAAACCTCAGGGACGAAAATGGCATTTTACTCAATTAAATATTTATAAAATTTTAAAAGAGACAATAAACTTTTGTCATTTTGTGGCTTAACCCAATCCATTTTGAGCCACACTAAAAGCTAACCATTCTGCCAAGAACCAGTTACCATCTTGCGCGTTTTCCACCTGTAATATTTATACAAGAATATGTTTATTGTTGATTTCCCCAATTTTGTCTCTTAAGGTGCTTACCATAATTGTGGGAAATGTAATGTTAGGGCCCTGATGATGATCTGTTTCCTGCTCAAGAAGCTCTTTTGCATATTCAGACTCGTATTCTGGATCTTGTTCCCGAAAAAGAAAATATTATCACTACTCGTCTTTTACTGTCTGCTGCTGAAATCACGTGTTTGGATGGAAGAGATGGATTCTTAGTGGAAACCAAGAAAATGACGGGTGCAGATATTCAGATTCTGCCCAGAGATATTCTTCCACAGTTTGTATCAGTTAATGATGAACTTGTACAGGTCCGTTACTATAATATATACTTTGTGTGTATTTGGATATTTTATATGAAACCGTTATATGATTGTTGTGATTTGAAGTCATAATAATCAGTTTTAGTGTTTGGAGAAAGTGATTCTGATGTGTAATTATCCAGTTATAATCACTTTCAGATATTGGTCTGCTGCAACAAAGCTGATCAAAGTGATTCTGTGTAAATAAACAGTCCTTTATCGAATTTTGAATTTTTCGAATCCGAATCGAATTCTGAACATCCCTAGTTTATAGATGTAAAATTATCCCAATTTAGCTTTTGTGCATATATAAAATTATAGAATATAGTTTTGCCCATTTTATACCATTATACCAATATCCTTTTTGGTTTAGATTGTTGGAGAAATCAGGGCTGCTAGAGAAGCTCTTGTGGAGTTGACATTGAGATTACGGAGTTATATATTTCAAGGGTTATTCCAAAAAGACGGTCAACCCAGTCCGTTTCTTGCACCGAGCCCTGTGGGGAGTGCTTCAAATTTGGAAGCAGCTTCTAGCAATAACCATATTTCTACCGTTGCATCCAGTCAAACAACAGCCGCACCCGTTCCAGTAAAGGTAACCATCCCGTTCATCTGTTGTCGATGTGGCATTTCGACCCAGTTACGGATGAATAGGTATAGGGTTTGAATGGTCCGAAACTGAACCTAACCGAAACTGAAGTTTCGGAAATGTTAGAACCAAGAACCAGCCGTATAGTACTGGCTCAGTGACGGTTTAGAATCGGTTCGGTCCTGAACCAGACTGGAACCAGATTCAGACTTTGTGGCTAGTGACTCAATTCAAGCTTAATTCCTTGCATGCATGAGTTTCATTAAGATAAAAGAAAGGGTCCTACTTTTACACCCAACTTTTTACTATTTGCACCAAGTAATGTGACATTAATAAATTCATATTTGTGTTTTTCTTTTATACTCCCGATATATAAAACATTATAAAAACGGAATAAAAAAACATTATATTTATAAATTTTATCTACATTTTGATATAAATTTTATAACGATTTATAAAACATTATATTTGACATGGCCCTGTTTTTTTTATAAATTTTCTATCAAAACGTGGATAAAAATAAGTCAATCGCAAAACCATATTCGTTTTTAATAAAACATTATATATCGGAAGTTATAAAAGAAAAAACACTAATTTGAATTTATTAATGTCACATCACTTGGTGCAAATAGCAAAAAGTTGGGTGTAAATAGAATCACCCTAAAAGAAAATGTACACAAATGGTCTGTGTGGTTAACTAAAATTTTGGATTTAGTCCCTAGCTTTTTTAAACTACACGCATGGTCCCTGTGGTTTGCACTATAAAACGCATTTAGTCCCCAACTTTTGCCGAAAGTACATGGATGGTCCCTGTGGTATGCACTTTGTAACGCATTTAGTCACTACGTTGGGGACTAAATGAGTTACAAAATGCAAACCACAGGGACCATCCATGTACTTTCGGCAAAAGTTGTGGGACTAAATACATTACAAAGTGCAAACCACATGGACCATCCATGTACTTTTGGCAAAAGTTGGGGACTAAATAAGTTACATAATGCAAACCACGAGGACCATCCGTGTACTTATAAAAAACTAGGGGCTAAATCCAAAATTTCGGTTAACCACAAGGACCATCCGTGTACTTTAAAAAATGGTTTTGGTTCAGTTACCCACCGGACTAGCACAAATGACTCATAATGACCCGTTACCTAACTTATGCAAACCGCTTGTTTTGCCACCTCAAAAAGTTGGCATATGTGTTCTTGACTTCATTCTTCTATTATATGTTTTGAAGCATGATTACTCATTTTCTACTTATTCTTTTTGTGTAGAATAATCGGGGATCTAACAGTGAAGCTGTAAATCAAACTGAAAGTGGGAGTTGTGAAGATGCACCAAGTGCAATAAACAGGTAGTGGTCTTTTTTCGTTTTACATATTTGCTAATTGTGTACATTACACACATTATATATATATATATATATATATAGGGGAAGGTTCATTTGAGAAGAAATTTAATGTGAGAAGAAAAAGAAGAAAGGGCATAATGGTAAAACATTAAATAGTTTATAACTCATCTCATTAATTATGTTATCTCTCATTAAAGCAAAAACATTTTATCCTACACATTTCAAAATTTATCCTACATATGTCTTACATTTATCGGAATTTACCCTACGCACATGTAAATTTACCCTACACATTTCAAAATTTATCCTACACATACTAAAATTTATCCTACATATGTCGAAAATTGTCCTACACCATAAATTATTTTATCTTGAAAGAGTATATGAAAAAAATGAGTTACATGATTAATTAATTAGCTAACTAATGATAATTATAGATTTAGTCCTTTTTCAAAATATTAAATACACACATTAAATGAAGTAAATGGAGAATTTCTATTGGTTTAAAAGTTATTCTTTTTACTCTTACAAAATTTTTCTTTCATTTGAACTCTCCACTATATATATATAGGATTAGGTTCAAGAGTGAACACAAGTGTATTTGCGAATTGAGCGAACTAATCATGGCCTTACACGTGTGTAAATCAATGGCCAGGATTTGATGATGAAATACATTAGTGTATTTTACCATTTGATGATGAATCCTGGCCTTACATGTGTGTAAATCAATGGTCAGGATTAGTTAGCTCAGTTCGCAAATACACTAGTGCTCACTCTAGAACCCCACCCTATATATATGTGTATATATATATATATATATTTATATATATATATATATATCATTTTACCTTCCCTTTTTATCTTTCTCCTTTTATAGGATTGCTGTGCCACTGGTTACTAGGAGTATACTAGAAGTTGTCATACCAGAGTATGCAGTCCCCAAGCTGATAACAAAGTCAAGAAATAAACTCGCTCAGATCAGTGAAGTAAGTCTACCTCCAAACTTCAAATTTATGTGTTAATTATGTTTTAGAATTGTTTATAATATGTCTTTTGACTTTTATAATTATTATTTGAATTGCAAACAAACAAGCTTTCGGGAGCCAATGTTAAATTGGTTGATACAAGCACAGAAGCAATGGAGCATATCATCCAAATATCTGGTACCCCAGAGCAAGCTGAAAGAGCCCAGAGTTTGCTCCAAGGATTTATTTTGAGCAGTACGTAGCATTCTTCCTATTTCTTTATGCATATATATGTGTGTGTGTGTTTTTGTATGCCTCTTTTATGCAAGATAGGCGGGTTGGAATGTTGGATAAGCGGTCAAAACGACAATTCTTTTATTCTGGTCCAAATGGGCCAGTTTCAGTTTGGCCCAAAACATTTTTTCCCAAATGGTAATAATTCTTATACATAGTGTGTAAAGTATGGCTCCAAATCTTTTGTTGTCTAACATAAATTTGACTAGTTTTAACTAAATGATTTAAGGGGTCGTGTGCATTTGACCACTCTGGATAACGCCCCTATCTAGGGGTGTAAACAAGCTTGAGCTTGATCTCGAGCTCATGAGAAAGTTTTCATGCTTGAGCTCAGCTTGGTCAGCTTGTAAATTATTTATTTTAATATTTTTTTTTCATATAAATACATAATTGTTTTGTGTATATGTATGTATAATTGAATTTTATAGATATACATATACACACATATAAAATGATATATATTATTATATAATTTTATCATTATTATATACATAATAGTATCTATTATGTAAAATAGTAATATTTCCTTTTAATATTGAATAAAAATTATTATATTTATACATATAGTAGACTAGTTTAGACCAACGAGCCTAAACAAGTTTGGTATATGAAGCTCGGGCTTGTTTATTAAACAAGCTTCAATTTAGGCTCGACTTGTTTAAGATCGGCTCGATTCAAGCATTTAGCGAGCCATATCAAGCAGCTCAAGAGCGGCTTGACTCGTTTACATTCCTATGTTTCACTTATTCAACCCACATTTAAGGGTTTTGATTTTACTTGTTGCAGATAAAACAAAACCCTACCCGACCCGGCCGTTTGACCGATACATATATCTTTGTTATAACTTGTATCTTTGATCATTATACAATTGTTTAATCTTGTAGCCCAAGAAGATGGCCTTTGAAAAACATCAAGGAGTCTTATATGTGGAGTACCAACATGTAATAGTCCCAAACAAGGAGGGGTAAAAGTACTAAACTAGGTACATGAGTTAGTATTATAGGATGATACAAAGTGAGCACCATAGTTGTAATTTTTATGTTGTACCAATGTTTATGCATGATTGTGTTGATGCTTGAAAAAATTGTGCTTGATGCATCATTGAGTTGTATGAGTTCTTGATCATTACTTCTTCCAATGGCCCGTAAGCTTTGACTCCCTCTGTCTCGAGAGACAAACGACAAAATAAAAGGTATATCCATATGACTAAATCACTGTTAATTATACAATTACATCCATTAGATTTTAATTATATACTAATTGAGTCTACTAAGGCTAGCAATGTCCAGGAAATGTATTTACATTTGCTTATAACATGATCGTATCGTCGTGCCATGAACGATGAGAACATGTCTAGTGACCGTCGGTAGATTATCCAATTAAATAAGTTTATGTCCAGACGGTTCCGGTACGCCTAGAATGGAATAATGAACAATATAGAATTAGTATATATACTAAAATTTCTGGAAAATGCGCAAGTATTATATTTACCGACTCTAGCAACGAGGTTTATAAATTTCCACCAACGAACAACTATATAATCAATAGATAATGTTGATTATCATAAAGTGCTATCAAGGGTTATTATATAACTAGAGTACCTAGATACTAATTACCGAGTAATCTCACATAATTAATCGCCAATTAAGTCATGAGCCCATTTAAGTCGCCGTTAAGCATCACATGATCATCATATCATATCCTAGTTAATTAGTTAGTGAACTCACATTATATTAGGATCCTAAGCATCTAATTAACACTAAACACCTAAATATCTATCATACATTTCATCACATGGCCAAATACCAACCACTTGCAACAACTACTCAAACCACCCCCTGTCTACGGTTTTGGGAGGGTCTCACACCCTCCCATACCTTACTGACCCAACATGCTTGAGATCTTGACTTTAGGGCTTGATTGGTATGGGTTGTGAGGCAAGTTATGGGGATGAATGGATGATAAGAAGGCATAACACTTGTCTTTCTCATTCAAACACATAACTAAAACATCCCAACATTCTCCCTCTCCTTTCACCCTACGGCCTCCCCACACTCCCTCCTCTCTTCATTTTCAAACTTCAAACCACAATTCCAAGGTTCCCCTAAGGTGTTTTAAGAAGATAAAAGTTGCTACATGGTTTAGGAAACCATCAAGAATCAAAATCTTGCAAGGATTGGAAGCTTTATCTTTCTATCTTATTTAACATTGTTCCATCCTTAGCCTTGAGCTAGTAGTAAGATCATTTACTTGCCTTTTAAGCTTGATTTAATATAGAGTGCAAGTATTCACCAAAGAGATCTTGTTAAGATACATGGAAAGTTTTAAAGAAAACAAATACAATAAAAGAAATGTTGGTGAAATGGTGATAATTTTCAAGTCTAGTGAACTAGTATATTGGTTAACTCTTGGACTAGAGGATGGAACTTGTTTAAAATGTTCCATGAAGAAGTGTATGTAACTTTTAAAAAGATGGAACTTGTTTAAAAAGTATATAAATGTATGGAACTTGTTTAAAAAAGATGGATGATCATGAAGAAGCGTTCTTGAATTTTTAGGGTTTTTGTATAATTTTTATGTTCATGAACTTTGTTGAAAAGTACAGAAAATGTTATTGATGATGATGACGATCTAGGGGTTACTGTACTAAAATTTACAAGTTAACAAGTTTATGTAAAAACATAGTTAGGTTTATAAACCTTAATAAGGATTAACTTCACTAATTATGTGTTATATGTGGAATTGTGATATATATAAGTTAATATAACACCTTGGTGAACTAGAGTTTTTAAGAACATAAACATAAACATGGATATGATATATATTTAGTGTTATAAATATATATTTGGTAAACAAATAGATATATATTTGGTAAAATATATGTACACCTAATGGACATAAATTACATAGAGAAGTTGAAATTTGGAAAATTATGAACAAGATTGAAATAGAAAATACGAGTACCCGACAACGCGATGACATATAGCGGACATCTGGACAATATACAAGTGTGTGTATATATTGGATAGAAATTTATATATTAACAAACCTCGGTAAAAATATATTTAAGATTTGATATGTATTGAAATTATATATTTTCGATGATGTATAAAAATATATAAATTTTTTTACAATCGATCACAAAAACATATTATCTTTAAGTGATCATAAGACTATATTTTCCTAAAATATAGTTTCTGGAAAAAACTGATAAGATAGTGAATGTGTAATAATCAAAAAGTAAATGTAAAATATACATACATATACATGCCTACGTATATCTTAACACATGGTAAAATACGAGGTTACAAATGGTATACATGTATATCTGTATACGTACAAATATGCGACACATGAATCAATTGGAAAGGTATATATATACAAGTAAATATATGTATTCATATACGAGGGAATTAAACAAGCAATGGCGACACCGAACAAGTCCCACAATAAGCAAACAAGGATAAGGTTAAAAATATTATTTTTAACAAAGTGTCGAACTAGGGGAAATATATTTATACTTAAGAATATATATATTTTGATTGACTATTAGTGAAACGACAGTACACGATATAAAAATATATTTTTAGACAAAAAATATATTATTTTTGCTAAACGAAACAATCGTGCGGGACACGAGGATATACAAGGGGCTAGACCCTGGTCATTATATGATGATACATAGACATAAATGTATATAAGTGACAATATACATATATGGTCATTCGAATAATCACCCACCGATATGTCTAAATAAACAAGAGTTTTCAAAACAAACGAACAATGTTAAGTCTTAACAAGGATTTAGTGAAAGACTTGTACATGAAACAAACAATTAGACCTAAGTGTGTTAATGGAATAGGACACTTGTAGGTCGGAGACAATACATGGAACATTGAGAATTGCTAGCGGTTGCACGAGACGCAAGTAGTGAGTTTCATGACCCCTTTTTTAAATATTTTGTTTTCAAAATTAGGGGAAGATACATGTTTATACAATGGTATGATAGTTATGAAGTGAAATCAGCTAAATTATGTGTGCATAAGTGGTAGTGCATTTAGTAACCATTAGTCACATTACAGACCGAGGAACAACTTGATATATCTATAGAGTGTGGGAAAGCTCCACTCCTGGTCCTTGAGATCCTGTGTGAGTGCTTTTGCGTCCAGCAAGTAGCGCATCACTAGGATTTAGTGGCTCGGTACGACGGAACATATTGTCAAGGTTTAATTACTAGCATATTACGACACATACATTAATGTCTTTGCAAAACATTAATTGATCAACGAATTTCATTGACGCTATGCATACCAGTTTTACCAAATTTTATCAAATGTTTTATAGATTCATTTGTGTCAAGAAAAACCTGTGAACTCACCGACATTGTGTTGACGTTTTACTTAACATTTCAGGGAAATAAAAGACGTTGCATGGTTTTTGGAAGTCAAGGACTAAGGATGCATAAACAATGCCGTTTTGAGGGTTTGTTTCTGATGTACTGAATAATACATTCATTTATCATGTACAGTTTGTAGTGTTTTAGTTGGTTTTCATTTCGGTTTGTCAAGAATATATCTACTTTTAATCCAAATACGTTTTGCAGGTCTTGTCGTGAAAGTAGCTGAAAAGACGGAAAAAATGAGCTGAAATGATAAACGAAACCAAGCCAGATCGTAGTTGGAAGCCGAGAGAAGAAACGAGTCGCAAATCAGGTGATATCACCCGCTGGCAGCCTGCGACCGCGTTATTTTATGCCTCTCGCGGCCAGCGAGAGGCTAAGAGTTATCCGAAGAGTTATTACTCGGTAGCGAGGCGCGACCGAGATCTAAATCCTTCTCACGGTCGGCGAGAGGGTAAGATTTCAAGAAAGTTTCGTAATCCTATCAGTTTGGTGAAAGATAGGTTTATAAGTAGAGTTTAACTACAATTACAACTAACTTGATGAATTGGAGAGTTAGAGAGCAAAAATTCTGGATCTTTAAAGCTGGTAACTGGAGTTTAAGCTGCTAGGAATCATCAAGTTGGAGCAAGAGCTTGAAGACCAAAGCAAACACGTGTTATATTGCGAAATTTCTTCACTTTTAGTTCCCGTTGTTTTTAACTTTGATGAATTCAGAATTTAACTTTGTTTTGATTGTTTTTGAGACCATGTTAATTGGCTAAACTCATGTTGCTACCTAGGTTTTGATTTATTTATTATGAAAGTTTGGAACTTATTTTGATTTTTAAATGTTTGAATGGTGTTTTTAATAAAGTAAACAACTTTGATTAATTGATTTGGTGTATTTGCATGATTTGAGTTAGTTATTGATTCATTAATTGTTTCACATAAATCTTGTTGGATGCCTTCTATAAAATAGGTTTGTGTTGATTGTCGAGTCTTAACGGGTTCGGGTAATCATTCGGTAGAATTGGCCAATAAACCGGAAAAACAATTAAGTAAAATATATAATTAATTCTTAACATTATACTAAAATTAATTATTGAGAAATAATAATTTATTAACTGAATTGATTAGGTAAATTGCTAGATTTAGGTTTTGAGAAAATCCCGGTTCTAGTTTACTTACCATAGCCGAGTCGGTTAAACTAAATCAAGAGTCATAGTTGGTCTAGGCTTTCTATTGAGAGGTAGTTAGCTAATTTAGTCACTTTACTAAATATTAGATAACCGAAAGGAAGTCTTTAAAACCGGTAAACCTAACTGCTTGTAGGATATCATAGGTGTCTTCCCGAGAAGGGTCGGGGGTCCTGTTCGGTATACCTTAGGGTCTAGTATTTCAAGATCTCGGTTTTCCATTCACATTATTAAACAATAAAAAGACCAAATCACTAGTAATAGAAGATCTAACCTAGGTAGCCATTCCACCATCCTTGAATTAATCTCTAATCTAAAAAGTCCAATTTAATTCATTTAAGTTAAGTAATTTTAGTTTAATTATAATTTTAGAATTATTAGCAACCCCCCCCCCCCCCCCCAAAAAAAAAATATAAAAACAAGTGTGTTAATTGAGTCTAGATCGAGTCGTCAATATAATTAGAGAGTCTCGTGGGTTCGATAATCCGGACTTACTTAAACTATTCTACAATTGATCGGTCCACTTGCCGGTTAGTAGTTTAGTAAAATTTAGGAGTCTTGAAGTATAATTTGAGTCTAGAATTAGAGTAATTTTAATTGTTTTTAATTAACTACTTTTAGAACATCAGTTTAACCCTCAAAACTCTTTTAACCTTTTTCATGTTAATACTAGATGTATAATATGGGTGAAAGTAATAAGCTATTCTATGATCATACCCCTATACATAAATCTATTAAAGATTTGTTGTGTTGATGATTAGTATAACGTGGGTGAAAGTAATAAGCTATTTTATAACGATGTGTCGGGAATTTGATTTTGGTCGGTATCAGTTTGGTTTGTTACGACTCTGGTACGCTAACGATATTCAATTATAATATACGATACCAAATTTGAGTACTATTCCAACCGAAAGAGAAAGAAATTATAAAGTCCTATTTATAACAAAATTTCAAGAAGAAATTTCAAATATGTTAGGGAAGTATCAAATTAAATGAAAACTAAATGAGTTAGATGTGTGTTTTATTTAAATTATAAATGGGGAATTGAAATACAAAGTAATCTTACTTTTAATAAACGCTTTCAACGAATGTCACGTGTTAACATCATATCATCTCTCAAAAAAATCATTTTCAATCAATGTTATTTTTTATACATTTTCAATTAGGTTAACATAATAATATCAACAATGCTTGTTTTAGGAACCTCATCTTAATATTGGCCCTTACTTCAAATATACTTTAATTTAACACATAATTTTTATTATATTAAATTTGCTAAACCTTTTCACAAAGCTCCTCATTACTTCAAATATATTTGTAATTTACAATGACAATAATAATGATATTGAATTAAACCTTATCCAAACAAACTTTATGATTTTTAATATATATATAATATACATATACTGATAATGATATTTTTAATATATACTGATAATGATATTTTTTAATTAAATTATCAAAAAATACAGAATCTACATAATTGTAAGTATTATGATAGACGACATTATAATTTTCAAACTTAGAGTTACTGTGGAAAATGATCATATGTAAACTCAAGTATGGCTTTAAATAACATTATATTTAAACCGTATTATGTGATAAACAATTTAATCTTCTTATTTGAAAATTTATACGTTTATCAATATAGCTCAACAATTTATTAATATAGCTCACAATTTTTTAAAATTATACGTGAGGCAAGATGGGTTAATTGTATAACAAAATAAGGGCAAATAAATTTATGGGTTATCTAAATATATTTTCAGTGTTTAGTTACAAGTTGTAAAGATGATGAAGGAATTTCCTAAAGAATTGATGGTTGAGCGCTTTAGAAACGAGTAGGGTATTGATTACTATGAGTAAGAGATTATAAGCTTGTTGGATGATTATCAGGTGATACATAATACATGAGAGTATAACCTAGCATTTTATAATAAAGTTATTGTTAATAGTCCAGTAAATTAATAAGTATAGTAATACAAATAACTTATTTATTTTTGCAAATTTGGTTGCTATTCTAGTATTGTCTATATGCATAATAATATATTATTTTTATTCTAATATACTTAATCGTAACTAAATGTAAGTAAGGCTGAGTGTTAAACTAGTGGGAGCGTCCCGGAATGCTGAGGTAGAGGGGCGACAGAGCGGAGAATATTGCGCCGCCTCCTTTAGTTCCGTGAAATCACAGTAAGCCTGTGGCCCCCATCCTGCTCTTTCAGTATCTCTCTTTATTAGAGATGTGTGTAAGATAGGTTGAAGGATGGAGATGATGATGTGACGTTAATATGAATTATGGTAGTTAGAGATAGTAAAAAATATAATTAGTTATTTTTCAAGGCTTAAAATATATTTTAGAAAACTAATGTTAACATGACTTTTTAAACACTATCTTAAACTTATTAAAAGAATAACGAGTCTCAATAAAACCAAATAGGATTATTATACGTAAAAAATGATCGATACTAAGTGATAAATATGCATTATTAATTAGAATCTATCTATACATATAATTAAAAAAGGGATAATCACGAAAATAGCTTAAGGAATGGTCAATTTTTTCAAAATATTCATCTGACACGGCTCTACGAGCTGTTTTAATATGCTGAAACGGCTTAAAAAATCCTTTCAAGTCAACCAATCCATGATTGCCATGTGTTTGGTTGAGCCTTTTCAGTGTAGCGGCTTGGCTTGGCTTAAGATCTTTCAACACGGCTTGAGAACTTTAAACACGGCTTGAAATATTTCAGTGTAGCGGCTTGGCTTGGCTTAAGATCTTTCAACACGGCTTGAGATCTTTCAACATAGTTTAAATATAAACGGAAAATTAAAAACATAAACGAATAACTAAAAAAAATCTCAATTAAATGTGAGAACTTGAAAATCTCAATTAAAAAAATCTGAAAGTTTTAACTTGAAAATAAAAAATTACTAGGTTAGAAGCCCGTGTATTACACGGGTTAAATAAATGTAATTTTTATACTAAACAATAAAAAATATAACTTTAAAAACCTTGTGTATTGTACGAGTTGAATAAATGTATTACACGGGTACAATACACGAGTTTTTTTAAAGATATTACTTTTTTACAATACACGAGTTTTTTTAAAGATATTACATTTTTATTATTTAGTATACAAAATTACATTTATTTAACCTGTGTAATACACAAAGTTTTTAAAGGTATAACTTTTTAAATTATTTGGTACATACAATTTCATTTATTCAACTCGTACAATACACAAGATTCTTGAATATATAACTTTTTAATTACTTAATATATAAAATTACATTTATTCGACTCGTGTAATAAACGAGGTTTTTAAAGTTATATTTTTATTATTTAGTATTAAAATTACATTTACTTAACCCGTGTAACACATGGGCTTCTAACCTAGTAATTTTTTATTTTCAAGTTAAAACTTTCAGATTTTTTTAATTGAGATTTTCAAGTTCTCACATTTAATTGAGATTTTTTTAATTATTCGTTTATGTTTTTAGTTTTCCGTTTATATTTAAACTATGTTGAAAGATCTCAAGCCGTGTTGAAAGTTCTCAAGCCGTGTTGAAAGATCTTAAGCCAAGCCAAGCCGCTACACTGAAAAGGCTTAAGCCACACTGAAAAGGCTCAACCGAACATGTGGCAATCATGGGTTGGCTTAAAATACAACATCAAAAAAATAAAGAAATTACAACATCAAATAATTCATTTCTCCTATCAAAATCACTCTTATTAATTTTTTACACATGTGTAAATATAACAAATTTACACATGTGTAAATGGTAAACTTACACGTGTAAATTTTCTTTATTTTCGAATTTACGTAATTTTAAATGTGTAAATTAAATTTCTAGAATTGTATTTGAATAATAATGTAAAAAGAAAATTTTAATTTCACTTGTTTTTAAGCAAGTTTTAGTGGTTTTTTCATTCGTTCTCAAGGTTCTCACGATATTTAGCGTTCTCATATATATATATATATATATATATATATATATATGAGGAGGGTTATTCTGAGAATTTGGATTTTTATGAGAACTAATTTCAACCATTGATCTATTTTGGTCAAAGGTCGAGATCAAAAGATGGGTTTCAAAGAAAAACACGCTCCAAATACTTAAAAGGCCAAATTTGTAAAGACAAATCTATTAACCCATGTTCTCAAAACCTACCTTTAGTTGACGTCTTCAATTCTCCAGCAACAAAGAGTGTCATCTTCAAAATCAAATCACTTAAAAAATCCAAAGTCCGAAGGAAATAATGGTTCAAATTGCATTAGACCTTTTTCTTCATGATTCAAATAACGTCTTCAAAAATCACAAGGTACCTTTTATTGATTTTCCGTTCTTTCATATTTTAATCTGCAAGTTAATTGATTGATGTTCTGTTGGATCTTTTGTTGTTGATGAGGGTATTTGGTGTTGTTTTGTTTTGTTTTGTTTGATGTATGTTGGTTTGGATCTTGTTGGAATTTG
The DNA here is from genome assembly GCA_947069175.1 of Scalesia atractyloides. Lineage (NCBI taxonomy): Eukaryota > Viridiplantae > Streptophyta > Magnoliopsida > Asterales > Asteraceae > Scalesia > Scalesia atractyloides. Next base: position 36,158,402 of record CAMTDV010000008.1, on the reverse strand, counting down.
AGTGTTATGTGAGGATGTAAGAGGGATAGTTGGGTTTGAGTAGTTGCACATAACGTGTTTGATTAAATGTCTAAGTATGTGTTGGGTTGATTTTATTAAGTTATTTCTGGTTGAGTAGTTGAAGATGAGGTGTTTGATTAATGGTATAAGTGTGTTTTGTTGATTTTGTTGAATTACTTATGTTTGAGTAGTTGCATGTGAGGTGTTTGATAAAAGGTTTAAGGTCTAATTGTCGATTGGGTTGATTTTTTTGAATTATTTTTATTTGAGTAATTGTAAATGAGGTGTATGGTAAAATGTCTATTGTATATTAGAATTTCTCCATATGTAGCTTGTAAGCTTAATATATCCTGTATTAAAACATTATATTTGTAGTCGTAAAAGTTAGAGAATAACAAGGATAATAGTGAAAAGTTTTTCAAATGATAAATCAAATCTGCTTGGACTTGACAACGACGAGTCTGAAACCACCGAACCGACATGCAAGTAACAACATAAACTTGCATCTATTTAAATCATATAATCACTTGAATAATATTTGGTCACAAATTCTGAATTAGCAGTGAGCATAGATTAATCAAATACATTAGCAGAAATGGATGCTGAAATCGGAAAGCAATTTGGTATGACAAATGTTTTTTTAAATAAAACACAAAGAAAGATGGTGATAGACATGAGACTTGCCAAGATTGGAGGTATTTCTCATATATGGGTTACAAATAATATGTGTAGGTTAGAAGCTTAAAAGTGTGTAAGTGAGCAGTTTACACATGTGTAAGTGAGCAATTTACACATGTGTAAGTCTGTAGATTTTGTACTTTTTCACTTTGATCATAAATATTTTCGAAAAATTGGTACATTCTAATGTTGGTTGGAAAAGGACAAGAACTTTGAGAGTTCAATTGTAGAAGCTCAGAAAATGCTACAAAGACTATACTTTCGAAAGTGAATATTCACCGAGAAGATGTGATGAAGAAAGCATTGGAGCCCGAGAAAGACCAAAATAAAAAATGAAAAAAAAAACTAGATAATATATGGATTATGATTTTTTTCTATACTACCGTGGTTGTATATAAAGGATAGTAACTTTTGTTTTTGTGTTATCATGGTTAGCGTATTTCAAGAATTATGACTTGTTTGGCAATTTAATGTTTTTTATTTTTTGGATGATACTATTTTGGTTTAGATCCTACTTGTTGGTCAATATACTACTTAAGATTTTTGCATAATACTATCTTGGTTAATTTCACAGTTTACACATGTGTAATTTAGCCACAAATGTGTAAAACATGAACAAAAACGACACTGAACAAAATTTACATATGTGTAACACAAATGCTCATATGTAAAATAGAAACAAATAAGTGATAAGAAACAGTTTACACATTTGTAATTCAGATGCAAAAGTGTCAAACACACATGTGTAATACAACTGAACAAATCAAAATTAGAGTAAGTGAAAATGTTCAATTTACACATGTATACGTCATATACAAATGTGTAAAACAGACACAAATAAGTAACAATAAACAATTCACATATGCGTAATTTAGATGCAAATGTGTCAAACAGAAACAAATAAGTAACAATAAGCAAATTTACATCCGTGTAATGTAGCTGAACATATGTAAATTAGAAAGAAAAAGTGACAATATTCAACTTTACACATGTGTAATAAATTTCAAATGTGTAAAACAGAAACAAATAAGTGACAGTGAATAATTCAGACATGTGTAATACAACTGAACATGGGTAAATTAGAAAGAAATAAGTCACTGTATTCAATTTACACATGTGTAACTCGTATGCTTATGTGTAAAACGAAAACAAATAAGTTATGATAAATAATGTACACTTATGTAAGACATATTACATAAGAATACATGAGATTTACATATGTGTAAAATAGACACTTACACAAGTGTAATTCATATGCAAATGTGTCAAACATAAACAAATAAGTGACAATGAACAATTTACACATGTGTAATACAAATGAACATATGTAAATTCGAAAGAAATAAATGACAATATTCAATTTACACATGTGTAATTCATATGCATATGTGTAAAATAGAAACTAATAAATGGCAGTGAATAATTTACACATGCGTAAGATGTATTACATAAGAACACATGAGATTTACACATGTATAAAACATACAATTACACATGTGTAATTTAGATGCAAATATGTCAAACCGAAACAAATAAGTGGCAGTGAACAATTTACACATGTATAATACAACTGAATATATGTAAATTAAAAAGAAATAAGTGACAATGTTCAACTTACACATGCGTAATTCATATGCGAATGTGTAAAACAGATTCAAATAAGTGACAGTCTACAAATTGCACATGTGTAAGACATATTACATAAGAATACATGAAAATTACACATGTGTAAAATAGACACTTACACATGTGTAACACATACAATTACACAAATAGAATTTTATAACAAATAAGAAAACAAACCCAAACACGTAACAATGTTAGAACATTGAAAAATAATACACAGAATTGTAAAATTCAACGTCAAAACAAAAGTTCAAATTCAACCAAATATTAAATGTTTAAAATTCATAATACATGAATACCTTTATCAAACTAAAACTAGAGAAATAAAAAAAAACATTCACCCTCACTATTTTCATCACTATGACTCCCTTGATCACAATGACTACTTTCAACAATTCGATTTTGTTTTCCAGGACTGTTGCGAGAATCATGGTAGCCAAGTTTAATTCTAAAAAAGAGGTTTTCCACGCCTCTTTTGCCTCCTTTCCTCGTAGCTTTTCTGGATTACCGAATCACGAGACCTTTATACTTGCCCATCTCCGTATGATAACTTCAGCAACATGCAAATTGCAACCAAGAGCATAATCACACGCATATAACAAATGTCCTAGATGAGTCATTACAATAAAAAAAGAGATAAAAAGACGCATATGTTCTAGACAACATATCAAAGATGCTCTGAGCTTCAGTAGTTACAACGACACCAATCCTTTCAACATCTCCGCTTATCTACAAAAAAACACTAATCTTAATTAGCCAACAATGTCATCAATGCATTCTCACAAACATTTGACAGACACTTATAAAGTTATCACATTCTCACAAACATAAAACAACCACCTACAAATTAAAATTTCAAAACCACCCATCATAATTTCTTTAAAGTTTGCCCATATAAACAACTTAACAAACATATACTTTTCATAACCCTCCACCATAGAGCATTGGAAAGTAAAAAAGAATTAACTTTATGCTTGAAAACTAATATAGATCTAAATATGTTGCCAATCAGTGTAAGAAGAGTGCTATTCAATGATTCACATCAAAATCAACTTTATTTGAAAAAAATGGCTAAACTAAATGAATCATTTTAACAAACAGTTGGTGGGCGTTCATATAACAAGTCGATTTACTGACCTGACAAAAGATTGTATTGAATTGAGATGAAAATAACACTTGTTGAGATCAAGTGGGTCTTCCGATTGACCCAAAAAACCTCTTTGATTGGAAAATTGACCAATTGAATTCGTGGAATACATGTAACAACATTGATAAACTGAAATCGTGGAATTTATGCAACAAAATAAATAATCGTTGAGGATAATAATTGAATTGATGATATAATAGTTAATACATGCAAATCAGTTCACAAATCATTAAAGATCACTAAGAATTAATCATTGAAGATAATAAAGAAATCATAATCGAATGAAAAATTTATGAGTAGAGAAATAGTTGAAGAACTCAATAGCGAATGAAGACATCATCACAATTGATGATCGTTTGTAATACCTTGAAGATTTCAACCTAATAATAGAAATAGGAGATTGGTATAATTACCAATTTACCCTTTACATTAAAATACCATGGAACATATATGAGTGGTTGAGAATTGTTCTCATGTTCTCACAAAAGATAGATGTTCTCATTTAAACTCTCCCATACATATATATATACATATATATATATATATATATATATATATATATATATATATATATAGGGTGAGGTTATTGTGAGAAAATTTAAAAGTGTAAGAAGGATAAGAAAGAATTTAAACCATTAGATATTTAATCTAATGGTTGAGATCATAGTGCCAATTCTATAAATAATGTTAACTATTAAACTAACTAATTTTCTAGATTAAGGGTATAAAGGTAAATTTAATATTTTTAAATTAAGAAACAAACATTAATACATATGCAAAGTTCCACCCTTCTTTTTTAAACATCAATAACTTTTTATACGTAACTCTTTATTTTTAAAAAAATTACACCATAATAACGAGTGTTTTTTATCTTTAATACGAGTACCATATTGATATACTTATGTAGAATTATTTATGTTTTTATATATTTAGGGTGTTATTTCTGTTTTGATTCTGATTAAAGTGTTGACTGGTGTTATATTAGGGTGTTATTTCTGTTATATTCAATGTTAGGGTGTTCTTTATAAGATGTGTGCCTTCAATATAACTGTTGTGGTGTTTTTTATGAGTTATGGTGTTATTTTTGTTATATTTCTGTTCTTTATAAGATGTATGCCTTCAATATACATGTTGTGGTGTTTTATGAGTTAGGATGTTTTTATGAGTTATATTTCTGTTCTTTATAAGATGTATGCCTTCAATATACATGTTTTGGTTTTTTTATGAGTTAGGGTGTTATTTCAAATTCGAAAATCCCTACAATAACTGCCAAAAATGGGTTGCATATATTCATTCTGTAATTATATTTTATTAGTTAAATTACACTTATACCCTTAAACTACCAAAATAAAAAGAGACACAGGTCACCTCCATAATCTTTCTTATCCTTCTCACACTTTTAAATTTTCTCACATGAACCTCTACCTATGTACGTACATACATACATGTATATATATATAGGGGAGGGTTTAAATGAGAACGCTAAATATCATGAGAACCGTGAGAACGAATGAAAAAAACCACGAGAACTTGGTCAAAAACAAGTGAAATTCAAAATTTCTTTTTACACTTGTCATTATTATTCGAATACAATTTAGAAAAGTAATTTACACATTTAAATTTACGTGAATTCGGAAGTTTGCCATTGACACATGTGTAAATTTGTTATATTTACACATGTGTAACAAATCTAATAATAGTGATTTTGACAGGAGAAATGAATTATTTGATGTTGTAATTTCTTTTTTTTTTTGATGTTGTATTAAAAAAATGGTTTTGATTGGTTTTATCATTCATTCTCGCAGTTCTCGCAATATTTAGCGTTCTCAAGATAACCCCCCTATATATATATATGTATGTATATAGGGGGAGGTTCATTTGAGAAGAATATTCTTATAAGAAGAAAAATAAATTAATCTAGACCCTATATTTTTTTATCAATGGTTGTGATCAAGATATGATTTTTGTCCACTTTTAATTGATGCTTTAATTAATAAGGGTACGATAGACAATTTGATATAAAATACTAATAAATATAATAAGAGTTACTCAAGTTGTAGGTTCCCTATTCCTTATGGATCTTGACAGAATCGTCTATCCAACCTAGAGTGCGGAATCCTACAGATCAGATTTTGCAGAAACAAGAACACGAACACGAATTCCTTTAAACAGTCTTCTATTGATTATCCAACATAAAGGTTTACAATCAATTCAAGACTCTCTAGAAATCTCTCAGCCACTCTCTATAGATTTCTCACAACCTCTCTGCTTCAACTGTCTTCTCAACTTGTCTAACCTAAAGCCCTAATGCATCACATGTATTTATACTACATGTCTACATACTAGGCTTTATACTGAGCTAGGCCATTCTCCAAAGCCCATTACAACTCTAAACTAGCTAAACACAAATACTAAGCCCAATACAAAATATCCAAAGACTAAACTATTAAACTATTAAGCGGTTGTCACTAATATGCACCAGCAGACTCCCCCTTGATAATAGCTTCATAATTTAATTTTGTCTTCAAACATCTTGTGATCTTTTTGGTCTTTGGATAGTTTCAGCTACATGTAGATTCTGACAACATCAGACTCCTCCTAAGCTGTTGCTTCCAATCTCCAAGACTTTCATTCGTTGTAGATTAGCGAACTAGCATTCTCTGTTTAAGCTCTTATCTCTAACTTCTTCTATATCTCCATTTTCAATGTAGTAGAAGGATCCTACCATGCATCTTCACACATTCTGCACTCCATTCTTAAAATGTACTTTACTTGTATTCTGCACTTCATTTTGATAACTGCATCAATCTGTTTAGAAACACAAGCAAGTAACTCGAAAAACCATTAGTTCTTTTTCACGTTAAAGATAAACCAATATTTTATCTATCATGCAAAAGCAAACAACTTATCATATCAATCTGGGAGACTTTAAAAACAAATCTTTTTGTATTTTATATTTTCTGAAAACAAATAACTAACAAGAAAATAAACACTCTATTTTTGTGAGTAGCACCGTTAAGAAGATCATATCAGCACCATCAAACTGTTTTCACACTATCTGATTATTTTATATGCAATATTCATGAATAACAGTCCAAGACGATTACAAATATTGTTTATCCACTTAAACAAAATACATGAACATTTCAAGTACCATTACCCCGTGATCTGTTTAGTTAATTTATACTGATATACTAGTGTGTCCCACTTCAGGACATACCCCCGCGATCAAGGTATGCACCAAAATTCATCGTAGTAGGTGAGTATACCGAAATTCATCCTTTTGAATTACAACGTTAGATAATTGGTGATCAGGTCAGTACTTCCGTACAACAAAGAGACCAATATCCAACGAGGGTTAGGACAAATACCAAATTTTGGTACGAATAATGCAATTTGCACATTTGAATGACTCTCTAGGAGAGCTTCTTCAATATTTGGGATTTGGCATTTTGCTCTTTTAAGATATCCCGGTTGTGCCTAGGTCAGCATATATATGGATGCGCAAAAGGACAACCTTGATACCCCGGATGAAATAACGATATAAAGACCTAAAACCTTAGATTTTGGCAATCTATCAACGCAAGATTTAAGGTTATAAAACCATACGCCACTGATATGTTACCCACTCATACACAGTTTATTTTATGTTTGTATAAAAAAAGTAAGTTGATTATTTCATGCTTTTGCCTACTGGTACATCATATGATGAAGCTGCTATCACACTTAAGCAATTTTAAATTTAATTTCAGTGTGACAGTCTAACTTGCTGATGTACTATCATTTCTTCTATTTCACACAGTGAAACTCATTTTTTATTTTTTGAAAAACTTTAAACTATTCAACTTACTCCCCTAAACTCACGCACTAACTAAACTCTTTTTGGCTTAGGAAAATTTCTCCCCCTAAATTTTTGTTTTTATGGAGTAAAGTTTTACAAACATAAATTTAAACACAAACAGACTCCCACTTTAATCTGACAAGTAGGTTTTTCACTTTTAGTAACCATTTTCTATCACAGAAGTAAATAATTCGTTACCATGTGTAACCTACTATTCACCTCAGATGATTTACAAGAATAGCCACTGTTGAACACATCAACGTCCTTCTTGGTCATCCTGCACACACTCAACAACTTAGTTAGACGTGGGGGACCCAAGCCTTAACGGTCTTGGGTCGACCAGATTCATCAATCACTTGAACATCCATCCAATATCCATCACACCATACTGGTGTCTTGGATGTCTTCCAAGCTGTTGAACACGATTATAATTTTCATGAGACCTTTGATCACAAGAATTCCAATAAACTCTTGGATTTTCTGACCTTTGAAAATTATTATCTTAAAACCTTCTTCTCCCATTATTATAATCTAATATTTGAAAAAGTTTTGGATTATGTTGAACATTCGAGGTACTAAAACCCCTACATTCGTTTCTTCTTTGAAAGTTTCGATTACCAGAAGACTGGTATCGATTTTGATATCCAAAATTTTTCTTTGTAAAACAATTTGATTGTCCATTAACATAACTTGATTTAGGAGAAAATTTTCTTGGACTATCAAATCTTCTTGATGTTGAAGGTTTAGGTTGAAATCTCGGTTGATTTTCCTGAAAACTGGATTTAACATTATTATTTGACCCAACCTGATTTCCATCCTTAACCTCAACCACAGTCTCCACTTGCTTACCCTTTTTAAAAGGACAACAACTAGCCACATGCCCTTTGTTGTGACATTTAAAACATGATCTCTTCTTAAAAGTTTCCTTTCTGTTAGATCCCCTTTTAAATGATTTGACTGTTTTGTCTTTAGTATCCTCATCCACTTTACGAGGTGTACTATTAGACATAACTGATTCTTTCAAAGAGCCTGGACTATCAGGTATGTCAACTGTTATCGGATCCACTACAGCTAGTGTAGTAGGTACAAAATCTGTTAGCTCATTTTCATTTGGTAAGAAGGAGTAATCCTGATCCTCAGAAGATGGAGCTTTACTAAACCCTACTCCTGTTTTATCACTACTCCTTTTCAAACTTTTCTGTATTTGAGTCCTGGCTAACGAGGATTCTACAAATTTGTCTAACTTTCCATGAAGTTCAACAATTTTGGCCTGTGCACTAGCCAATTCTGTGCACTTTTCAGAAAGCTCGTTAGTCTTATCCTTCACAGTTTCACGAGCCAAATCAATGATCTGTAATAGTTCATTGACTTTGCTGGTCAAACTGATGATTTCTTGTTCATTTGAATTGAGTGTATTTAAAAAATTTAACTCCCTTTTACTTAAAAGATCATTTGACTCTTTCAGTTTTTCTAATTCAACTAACATAATTTTGTTTTGCGCCGATAATTTGTCAACTGTACCCTGTAGTTCAGTGCAATTATGACAAGGATGACTTACAGATTGAAATTTTAACCCGTACCTCTGCTGTAAGCTCATCTGTATCATCCATGCACACTGTAGCTTTTGCATCATTGAGTTCAAATCTTTCCTTCTCAGCTTCCTTCTTCTCTTCTTTCTTAGCATTTCCTTCATCAATCTTCACAGCTACAGTCTCAGCCACATGCGTACTTTGTCTTGAAGTACTCTGATAACGTTTTTCCAAAGCTTCCCACAACTCTCTAGACAATCCATTACTATGACAAATGTTTTTCATATCAACTGGCAAGGACATCTTTATCGCTGCGAAAACATTCTTCTCAGCATTATACATCTGTTTCTTAGAGTCTTCCATCTTATCATATGAAAGTACCATTATTCTTCCATTCACTCGACGTGTGGGAGCAATATACCCATCAATCATACAGCTCCACATCTTAGTATCTTCACGTTGAACAAATGCCTCAACCTGCTTCTTCCATTCTACATATTGTTCAGCATTTATCAGCTTTGGCCAGTTTTTAACACCCTCACTTATATTGTACAATTTATTCATCTTTAACACGCAGCTAACAGTTTAAATGGATTTTGGTATACCTGTGTCAAAATCCAAATCTAACCCGCAGCTTATCGTAACCAAACCGTTAAAAACGCTCAGAAATTTGTTCGAAAAGTGTGATTACCAAATTGTACCGTTAAACTCGTCTCGTCGATACGATTCTAATGACGTATATTGTCCGATTGTGATTTTAGGATTTTTCGTGCCTTTTTTTGCCCTAAAAATCACACCAGTCTAACCGTGCAGTCGGTTTGTTAAGATAGTTTATGGATCAACTTCTATGTTCGAAAACGTTTAACTCCAGTTACGTCAGCTGGTTAACTTTCCACTTTCTTAATCCTAACTCGGGATAGTACCAAATCCGTAACAGTAACTCGGATTTACAATCCGAAATGAAAATCCGAAACAGTAATCTGAATTACTAATCCGAAATGGTGATCCGGAATAGTGATCCGAGATGAAATCCGAAATGCACTGTTCTGATCCGAAATTGAATCTGGAATAGACTACTATAATCCGAGATGGAATCCGGAATAGTTCTAATCCGAGATGGAATCCGGAATACACTTCTGATCCAAAATTCAATACGAAACAGCTTCTGGTACGAAATTCAGTCTGAAATGGAATCCGAAATGGACTTTTCTGATCCGAATTGTAAGCTGATGATCCGAAATGCAACTTTTCAATCCAAAATTCAAGTCTTCCAATCCGAAATGCTAATTCACTGGTCCGAAATGCAAGACTTCTATCCGAAATACCTGCTGAAAACCCTATTCAGCTGTCAAACACTCCAAAACAGCCTCCAAAACTCCAAAAACGCAGATTTTTCTGCTGTTACGATTCTGAATCGAGCAAAATCAAGAGCCGAATGCTCTGATACCAATTGTAGGTCCCCTATTCATTATAGATCTTGACAGAATCGTCTATCCAACCTAGAGTGCGGAATCCTCCAGATCAGATTTGCAAAAACAAGAACACGAACACGAATTCCTTTAAACAGTCTTCTATTTATTATCCAACACAAAGGTTTACAATCAATTCAAGACTCTCTAGAAATCTCTCAGCCACTCTCTGTAGATTTCTCACAACCTCTCTGCTTCAACTATCTTCTCAACTTGTCTAACCTAAAACCCTAATGCATCAAATGTATTTATACTACATGTCTACGTACTGAGCTTTATACTAAGCTAGGCCATTCTCCAAAGCCCATTACAAATCTAAACTAGCTAAACACAAATACTAAGCCCAATACAAAATATCCAAAGACTAAACTATTAAACTATTAAGCTGTTGTCACTAATATGCACCAACACAATCTAATTAATGTCATCATAATTTCCTCCTTCATGACCATTAATGTGTTGTGTCCTACACCAATTTTATTAGGAGACATAATTATTTAAAAGTGTTGTATCCTACACATTTTTTATTATGAGTCGCAAAATTATTTAAAATTGTTGGGGTCCTACACATTCTGTACCCTACACCAAAACATTATTTTTATGGTGTAGGAAACTTTGTTTTTATAGTGTAGGAAATATTGAATATGTAGGATCATGTGCGATTGTTTTTATTGTGTAAGGTGCACAACTATTTAATAGGATAAACTCATTAAATAATTAGGGTTCATTAGTTAATCTAAATATTAAAAATAAAGGATAAAGTTATTAAATGATTTATTCAAATTACCTTGTATCCTTTATTCTTTTTATTCTTAATTTGTGATTTCTTCTCATTTGAACTCTTCACTATGTGTGTGTGTATATATACATATATATATATATAATATATATATATATATATATATATATATATATATATATATATATAAACGGTAGGGATCTTAAGAGAAGTCAACCCTATTTGAGAAACTCGAGAAGCATTCTGGACCACACATTTCCTTAAGCTTTTCGTAATATACACATATGTATAGTTTAATATTGACCATATACACATATGTATATTGAATTATACACAAATGTATATAGTCAACTTTAAACTATACATATGTGTATATGACGAAAAGCTTTTGGGAAATGTGTGGTCCAGAATGGTTTTCAAGTTTCTCAATTATCCTATTGCTTCTCACATGATCCTAACCCTATATATATATAATATATATATATATATATATTTATATATATATATATATATATATGTTGAGGTTCCTGTAAAAAGGACCTTTTTCGTGTGAAGTGTTAGAAGGCATAGGAATTGATATGTAGGCATCATGTTTTGGACTTAGGCATGATGTTTTGGGTTGTTTTGGTAAGAAGAACAACAAACATAACAATTTAAGACACAATGCAATGAATTCTAGTCATAAAATTTAAGACACAACTAAAACACACTAATTAACACTTCGAACACACTACTTAACGTTCTTGGCATGGTGTTTTAATTTTAAGCATAGAATTATGTGTCCTAAATTTTATTTTTGATGTTTTCTTGCCAAAACAAATCAAAACATCATGTCTATGTCCAAAACATGATGCCTACATGTCAATTCCTATGCTTTCTCACACTTCTAACGAAAAATATCTTTGTTGACCCAGAAAACAATGCTCTTTTAACTTAATATGGCAAGTGATTTCAATGAGTATGAAAATAATGTACGTAATTAGAAATCAAACTTTCAAAAAACACAACTACATAATTTTCAAGTTTATATCACTTTGAAACAAAATGGTTTACAAGGCGATTGTGAGGTTATTGACTATTACAAACGAATACTTTGATAATTCTGTGGTGAAAGGGTAATGGAGTTTTTGTTGTAGGTATTAAATGCTTGGCTTAACTCATAATCCTTTGAAGATTTACTTCTCTATCTATAGAGAGTCTTTAACATTAATAAATATTTGTTTATTCATGCACTTGCTCTTTATAAAGTAGCTTTTGGCATATTCATTGAATCTTATAAGCTCAACTTGACACTTTACAAATATGGTAGAGTCTTATCTTTCAGACATGTTGGCTCATCAAAATTCTTGATAGCCAACTTATTAGAAAATCTATTGAACAGATCACCATATTTTTTGATGATCAGAGATCACTAGAATCTGATGATAATCATCAGAAATATAACCAGATTCATCAGATTGGGCTTTTTTGAACGTCTTCATTTACTTGTGATCATTTCCTGATGAATGTTGAAGGTGTGTTCTTTTTTCTTCTATCCAGATTGTCTTGTTTCTTCTTCTTGTTTGACCTTCATGACTTTATCTTCAGCAGTTGATCAGATAGATCATATTTTTCAAAAATATGTACTAATGTTGTGTTGGTGTGTGAGTATGGAGCAAATTGGAAAAAGAAAGTAAAATTAATGAATCACATCAGACTTATTGATGATTTTGACAAATTTGATAAATCACAAGAATTTCTGATGAACTTATTTAGTTTCGGATGGATCATCAGAATTTTTGCCAAAATTCTTATCATCTTCTGATAATTCACAATTTTCCTTTTGTGAAAAAACTTTTTCTGAAGTTTCTTTGTATCTTATGTTGACCATACCTAGTTTGCTGACCAGAAAGTTATGTCTCTTTTCATCAAGAAGTTTTGTAAAAATATCAGCAATTTGGTTTTCTGTTGGAACAAAATACATTTCAATGTTACCTTTTTCCACATGGTCTTTTTTGAGGTGATATCTGTCATCAATGTGTTTGGTTCTGGAGTGATGCACTAGATTTTCTGTTATGACAATTGCACTCTTTGAATCACATAAGATGGGAATTTTGGTCAGATTTACTCCATAGTCTCTCAGCTGAGTTTGCATCCATAAGACTTGTGAGCAACAACTTGTTGCTGCCATATATTCTGATTCAACTGTTGATGTGGAAACACAATTTTGTTTCTTGCTTGCTCAACATAATAGCTTTTCTCCCAATATTTGACAAGCATCAGATGTGCTTTTTTTGTCAATCTTGCATCTTGCATGATCTGCATCTGTGTATGATATTAGTTCTAAACTAGTATCTTTTGGATACCACAAACCTAGATCAGATGTTCCTTTTAGATATCTAAAAACCCTTTTTACAGCTTTTAAGTGGGACTCTTTAGGGTTACATTCATATCTTTCTAGGAAACATGTGGAGAACATTATATCTGGTCTACCAACTGTTAGATACAACAATGATCCTATCATTCCCTTATAGGTTTTAATATCAACAATTTGGCCATAAGATTCAAAATTAAGTTTATTTCCAGTTGCCATGGGAGTTTTTATGGTAGAGAAATTTTCAAGTGAATATTTTTCAGAATTGTTCTAACATATTTTAGTTGACTCAAAAATATACCATCATTTGTTTGTTTTACTTATAAACCCAAGAAAAAGTTTAATTCACCCATAATGCTCATTTCAAAATGGCTGGTCATCAGTTTTTCAATTTCTTTTGCAAAATTTTTCATTGATTGATCCAAAAATAATATTATCAACATAAATTTAAACCAACAAAGTGTGACTCTTGTGAGTTTTAAGAAATAGAGTTGTATCTATTGTATCTTTTGTGAAGCCTAAATTGATTAAGAAGTTTGAAAGAGTTTCATACCATGCTATTGGAGCTTGCTTCAACCCATACAAGGCTTTGTTTAATTTGTAAATGTGTTTTGAAAATTTAGGATCAACAAAGCCTTCTGGTTGATGCACATATACTTTTCCTCAATTTTACCATTTAGAAATGCTTATTTCACATCCATCTGATAAATTTTGGAATCCTTTGATGCAACATAAGCAAGAAATATTTTTACTGCTTCTAGCCTGGCCATTGGTGCAAAGGCTTCATCATATTCTATTCCTTCTTGTTGACAATAACCTTTAACCATCAGTCTTGCCTTGTTCCTTGTTATGACATCTTGTTCATTATATTTGTTTCTAAATACCCATTTTGTTCCAATGATAGATTTGTCAGCTTGTCTGGGTACCAGATCCATACTTGACTGTTTTCAAATTGGTCAAGCTCTTCTTGCATTGCTTGGACTCAATCTGAGTTATTGACTGTCTATTTGATAGTTTTCAGTTCTATCATGCTCACAAAACCAACATATAGACATTCATTAGTTGTGGCAGACCTTGTCTTAACACCTTCTTCAGGATTCCCAATTATGTTTGATTGATAGTGTCTTTTGATACATCTACAATTGTTGTGTGAACTTGATGGTTCTGAAGGTTCCCCCTGATTAATTGCTTCTGTTGCATTGAGAGGATCAAAATTCTGATGTTCAATTTGATTTTCTAATGAATTTTCATAATTCTGATCATCTTGTGAGTTTTCTAGTAGGTGCACTAGATTCTATGCAGGGTTAGCATGTGACTGATTTTTAGATAATTCTTTATATGTATAGTCACATTAAGAAGATGGTTAGGATATTCTTGTTGATCAAAAAGTTTATTTCTTTCAGAATTTCACCAGAAATCTCTGTTTCTGATGAGTAATCAAATGATACATATAAACTTTCCCTTATTGTCCTTGTACTTAAAATGAAGACTCTATAAGCTTTTGAGGACAATGTATAACCAAGAAAAATGACTTTTTTAGTTTTTCTGTCATATTTTCAAGACTTTCAAAATCATTAAAGATAAAACATCTACAACCTGCAAAAACTTTATGTTTGGTATTCTTCCGTTTATGACGTTGTAAGGTGATTTCTAATGTCTTTTGTCTATAATGGATCTCTTTTGTGTAAAACAAGCATTTGCAATTACTTCTGCCCAAAAGTAAGTGGACAATTTAGCATAAGCAAGCATGGTTCTTGCTGCTTCAACCAAGTTTCTATTTCTTCTTTCCACAACTCCATTTTGTTGTGGAGTTCTTAGAGCAGAAAAATCATGAGAGATTCCTTTGCTTATAAGAAAGATCTCAAGTTTTGAGTTTTTGAATTCTGTTCCATTATCAGATCTGATCCTTCTGAAAGGTAATTTTGACAAATTTTCTATTTTTCTGATGAAATTTATGATCAGATCTGGAGTTTCACTTTTCTTTCTTAAAAGTTCAACACAAGTGTACCTTGAGTAGTCATCTACAATGACCAAAATATATTTCATACCAGAAAAACATGTTGTGCTTACGGGTCCACAAAGGTCCATGTGCAAAAGTTCTAAATTTTGTGATATTGAAAATTCAGAAATTGATTTATGTGAGCCTCTCTTTGATTTTCCCAATTCACAGGCTTTACATATTTTATCCCTTTTGGAGGATATGAAAGGTAAACCCTTTACCAAACCCTTACTTGCTAATTCGTTTAGATTTTTGAAATTTAAGTGGGCTAATCTTTTGTGCCAAAACCACCTATTACCTTTATTGTTTTTCGGAAATAAGCATAACTGAGGATGCTCAATTTCTTCATTATAATCAAAGTATTAAATGGATTTTCTTATTCTTTTTCCACTTAGATATATCTTGTTATCATCTGAACCAATTAGTAAGCATTTTTCTTGTAAAAAGGTTGCCTAAAAACCTTTGTCACAGAATTGGCCACAACTTAGTAGATTGTATTTTAGACCTTCTACATAAGCTACTTTCTCTATGGTTAAGGATCCATACTTAATGAAACCATATCCATACGTTCTGCCCTTTACTCCATTTCCAAAGTTTACTAATTTACCCAACTTAGAAACAAAATTACTGAATATGCTCCTGTCCCAAGTCATGTGCTTGGAGCTTCCTGAATCGTAGTACCAGATCTGCGACACATGATGGTCCTGAAATGGTAGAGTTAGAGAATTTTTGATAAACACACTTGATTGGGTACTTTTTCTGATGAAAATCTATTTGAAATTTCTTCTTCTGGTGACAAATTTTCACCAGAATTTCTGTTAAATGCTGAGCCATTAACATATAGTTTGGTTTTGGTTTGGAGATGTTGTTGAATTAGCTTCATTATTTTAACACACATGCAATCTTCTTCGTCATAATTTTTTGACTCAGTTGATTGTGATGAAAGGTTAGCAGATTTTTCAAATTTTGGATGAATTATTCTTGAATTCTCTAAAAATGTTTGCTTTTGTTCATGCCTCTTTCCTTTTGTGTTACATATTGTAGGTAAAAAAAGATTGTCATAACTCATTGATTTATAGGACTCAACATCAGACTCTGATGTCAACTTATCAGAATTCTAGTCACTTGCTTTGACAAATGTGGTGGGATTCCTGATTTCTGTCTTTACATATCCCAGACCTTCACCTTTGTTTTTGGGCGTTGTTTCAGTAAAGTTTACAAAATCTTTAGCTTGTTGAAAACCTTTTACATTTATTTCTTTGTCATGAATTCTTTTATGCAAATCTTGTCTCTCTGTCACACCCCGGATTTCCAATCCAAATCCATACACCGGTGGGCCCTGGTGGGGATTCACATGTTTGTCCATACATACAGGGCCCAGTACAGAGACCAAGACATGATTAAATACACACCACTTAGAACTCACCGAGGAGTTATCCCCAACGTCTTGGGTAATTTGCATTTGAGCGTCTGTCAAGTGTATGCCTACACCCCGTGCTAAGGTCGTGGCCATGAATCCCCCGAATCTTCATAGGGGTTCAGGTGATGTGGATGTGGAGGGATATGTCCTGAAGGTCCTCCTCTCATTGGTCCCTTGCCTCTTCCTCGTACATGTGGGGGCATTTCCTGATAAAAATCAATTCAAAACAATACTAATAACTTAATAATGAAATGAGTAATCCTAGGTCAATGCCTAGACTCGGAAGTCTAAGGAATGTGCTCGTGTAAGTTTGAGATTAAACACAAGAAGGATAATGTTTAATTCTCTCAAATGTTGGCTCTGATACCAACCTGTCTCACCCCGGATTTCCAATCCAAATCCATACACCGGTGGGGCCAGGTGGGGAGTATCGTGACGTCACTTAATAACATCATTGTCAATTAAACATGACATAGCAGAAGTCTTGGAGTAAAATTACTATTACAAACCAAATGTTTGAAAATACAAAATAATATACAGGCTCGTAATAGAAGATCCACAGGCGGATCATAAAATGTACAAAGAAAGAATATAAAACATACTTTAGGGCAAATCTATGTATTTGCAAGATCCTCTTATTTCACTACCGAGCAGCTTCCGGCCTATTTCGTGTTGTTCCTGCAGTTTAGTCTTTGGACGATACGTCAGCTTTCGCTGGTAAATACACCCAACTGACTCATTTTGAAAACATTTTTAAATGATTTTAAGTGCACATGGCACAAAATCTTTTATAACTTGGGAAAGTTACTTTGTAACCTTGTTAACAGATTCACATGTTTGTCCATACATACAGGGCCCAGTACAGAGATTGAGACATGATTAAATACACACCACTTAGAACTCATAGAGGAGTTATCTCTAACGTCTTGGGTAATTTGCATTTCAGCGTCTGTCAGGTGTATGCTACACCCCGCGCTAAGGTCGTGGCCATTAACTAATCTAATGAGCCGAGGATATCCAGGACACGGTAGTTAACCCCTGATGTTTAAGTTATCAAACAAAACTGATTAAAACGGAATATGCGGATTTACTAGCCACAATCCAGCATGCGATTGATCCCATTTCCGACCAAGCGGTAATAATTTACCGTATCCCAAGCCCGTATAGGGAAAATAAGTCAAGAGTATTTATCTGAATTAGCCTTGTTTAAAATGCAAAATTATATCTCAGCCGTATTCAAAATGAACTAAGTTCGGATAGCATTTACTGGAAGGCTCTAGTCTGGATTAGGGCATAAGCTAACCAATTAAAATGCTAATGGTCTTATGCAAGTCATAGACTTACACCGACTAGCTTAATGGATCAAAAACGGTACGCTAGATTAAGCGATGATCGGATAGAATGTAGTTTAAACCCAACAAGTACCTTGACTTGCATAATGTGGGTAAACTATAAACATTCTGGATTTTGAAACTTAAATGACAAGGTTAGACCCGTTTCGGTTAATTTCCATAAACTAGTTACATATACTTAACCGTACACATATTAGCGATACCGGGTAACCGGATAAGTCATGGATAGGTTCTATATGCCATTATACTTTAAATAAGTTGTAATATCAGTAGGATATCAACTTATATGCCCGTTAAGGTTTTAAAAGAACTATGCCTCATAAGGGCATTTTGGTAATTATTTATCGTATAAAAGGAACTTGAATATAATTTAATGTTATCACTATAAGTATTCTTGAAAAATAACTTATTTATGATATAATATCAGTAGGATATTAATTATATGTGTAATTTATCTTTTATGACCAAACTATGCACCGAAGGGGCATTTTGGTCATTTTACACATAGTTTATAAATTATTTAGGATTCTGAGTTTATAACATGTACCTACTGTAAAAATATTTATAATAAGTTTTAAAATCAGTAGGTAACAAGTCTTGGTCAGTTAATATGGCTTAAAACCATACTATGCGCCGAAACGGCACTTATGTCGTAAAATGACGTTTTATGCGATGTTTAATGAAAACTGATGTTAAGGTCAAATTAAAATGTCCTATGTTACTTAATATAACATATCAGTAGGTAAAATATTTACCTTGAAAGGATTTGATTAAAACCAATTTATGAGCCACAAAGGCTTTATCGTCATGTACCGACATAATACAAGGATTTGTTTGTAAACTCGGTTTACAATCTGATTTGACATCCCAAATAATCCTACTTATAATATTAAATCAGTAGGAAACTTATTTTCAAGTTCATTATCATTTAAACCTTGTTATATGCAAAAGGACATTTTAGTCAAAAATGGCATAATTATGGAACTTGTGCATAAAGTCGGATTCTGATTATGATCATGTAGTATGACCTCAGAGGGTTATGCTACATTAAATTATGATCATAATGCAACCTTAGATCAGTAGTTAACTAATCTAAATCGGGTCAGAATCGAAACTCAAAGCAGAAGTCAAACTTCACGACTTTCGGTTACGAACCGACCCTAGAACTGAAATTGACGAGCCGAACATGTTCTTACATGTTCTAATAATTATTATCAACTTGTTTAAGTGTCAAAACAGGTTTCATAATATAGATAAGATCAAATTATAATTTTTTCCGAAAAATGGCCTATTTGACTTTTTAATATTATAACTTTGACCCGTCAATTGGTCTAGCAAACGTGATCTTCAGGAGGTGCCCTTTATAAGGACTAACACCTATCTTATCACGATCACTTAGCCATGTTCGTTATGAACAATGGCTGGACCATAATGGTCTTAACTGAAAGTCAAGGCGTTTTCCGTAAAACGCTTGCCTTTTGGCTATAAAAGCCTATAAACGAAAATGCAAGAGCAAGGAATACTTACAAGAGGTTCCTAGAATGCAATAGAACTTAGTTGGATGCTCCTTTCAGTTAGAAACTTCTAGAGGAGGGAGATAGAGTTGTAAATGAGAAAGGCGCAAGTTCAAATGGTGAACCTTGGCACGTATTTATAGTTGGAGAGCTTAAAGGAGGTAATGCCGGGTGCTAAGGGGTGTAAGAGGGAGCTTACAAGTGTCCTAAAATGTGGCATAGCAGTTTGGAAGACCATGGTTTTGAATTAAATGGTTTTTGGCACTTTGTGTGGAGGCCAAGTTAAAGTTCTGCAGATACAGTCCTCTGGCGGGCCGCGAGAGGCACAGGCCTTGCCTCTCGCGCCCCGCGAGCACCCTTAGGCCACTTTCAAAATTTGAAACTTTTAGCCCCTTAACTTATAAAACCTCCTAGAACCTCCTACAACACCTTTTTAGCATATTTAACCCTCCGTAGCCAACATTTGGCGTACCCGGGATTATGCCCGGACATTGTTGAGCTCTCGGTTCATTAAAAGGTCACTCAGAGGTATAAATTAACATACTGACACTTTTAACCCCTCAAATGTCCAACTTTTTATATAATTGCGGATTTAATCCCTTTTGTCTAACAAATGGGACATATGAGAGTTAGGACTTCGTAAAAGATCACTCAGAGGCTCATTATAAGCATGTTGACTCCGATATCACTCAGAGGCTAGGCATGTTGACACAACGGTCACTCAGGGGCCAAATTTTAGCATGTTGACACTAATGGTCACTCAGAGGCTATGTTTTTAAGCATGTTGACACTAATGGTCACTCAGAGGCTCGGTTTATGCATGTTAACATTAGAAGATCACTCAGAGACTTACTTTGAGCATGTTGACACTTTTAGTCCCTGTTAGTCTTTAATAGACTAAAAAATAAAATACGAAACGTGTCACTATATTACTGGACACGATTTTACAGGGTGTTACACTCTCATTTTCATAGAATTCAGTTTTTCTTGCTTGTTCAAAGCTTCCTCAGTGGGTAATTTGTTTTCAAGTTTAACTTTATTCAACAATTTTTGTAAATTATTAGATTTTTTGCTTTCTAAATTTTGTTTTTCTTATATATTCACAAAATCTGTCATAAGCTTGTTTAATTGTCGTTCAAGAACAAAGTTAGTTATGTTTACCTTGTATTTTGATATTTCAGATTCTGCATCAGAAAGTTTTGCATGAGACAAAAATTGGTCATCTCTTCATCATCATCAGAAGAGTCTTCAGTTAGCCAAGTATCAGTGTCTGCAATTAGACTGACTTGTTGCTGCTTTTTAGCTTTTTCAAGCTTTTTCTCATAGTAAGCAACATCTTTCAGTTTTTTTACATTCAGATGCATAATGTCCTTTTTGCTTACACTTGTAACACACAACTTCTACTTTTGCTTTGCCCTTAGACTTCCCTTCCATCCTCCCCTTGTCACCTTTCTGGTACTTATGGCTTCTACCTCTTAATATTTGCTCAACTGTTTTGGTGAGCAATGCAATTGTCTCAGCAAATGAAGAAAAATCTGATAGGTATCAGAGTTTTCCAAATTTGGCAATAAGAGGTTTGTGGATCAGAATTGATTACTCTTTGAGAGATTAAAATGAGAGAAATGGGTCCCCTTCTTTGGTTTGAGTTTTCATATATTTCTTCTTCTCTAGTGACGAGAATGCTGTAAAGATCATGTAGACTTATGTTTCCCAGCTCTAAGATGGAGGCTAAAGTCATTGTTAGACTACTTTATTCTCTTGGTAGAGCATCTAGGAGTTTCACATTCCTTCCAGATTTCTCAATACCAAATTTCTTTAGTTCTTTTAAAAGTTTAGCAAATCTGTTATATGTTTCACAAAGATTTTCATTTGGTAGACTTTTAAATCTCTCAAAAGAGGAAACACAATTTGTACATTTGTTTCTCTTCATCCTTTCTCCTCATTCCCAAAGATTTTCTAACTGATCCCTTATCTCTTTAGCAGAAGCACATGCATCTACTTGAGAGAATATGTCATTTGAAAGTCCATAATCGAAAGTGATTTTGCCCTTACATTAGCTTCCACCTTTGCCTTATCTTCTTTGCTCCAAAAATTTTCTGCTTTTGGAGCCCAAGCTACGGGCAATTCTGGTGTTTGCTTAGTTGCTGGAACATCTAGAATTTCAACCATGGGTATATGTGGTCCATTCTCAATGGATTGAAACAGAGCTCAGTCATGTCCTTTTAGGAAATTGATCATCCTGATTTTCCATTGGGGGTACTCCTCTCTGACCAAGGTCGGAGGCTTTGACATAGACCCAATATTGAAAGCATTCTTCCATATTTAAAAGTTTGCCATATTTGGATAAAAGAAAGTTTAAAGTAAATGAGCAATCGATCATTTGAAAATAGTTTATTCAATCTACTCTAATACCAATTGTTGACCTAGGAAACAATGCTCTATTAACTTAATATGGTAAGTGATTTCAACAAGTATAAAAATAATGTGCGGAATTAGAAATCAAACTTTCAAGAAACACAACTACATAATTTTCAAGTTTATATCACTTTGAAACAAAATAGTTTACAAGGTGATGGTGAGGTTATTGACTATTATAAACGAATACTTTGATAATTCTGTGGTGAAAGGATAATGGAGTTTTTATTGTAGATATTAAATGCTTGGCTTAACTCATTATCCTTTGATGATTTACTTCTCTATCTATAGAAAGTCTTCAACATGAATAAACAATGCACTTGCTCTGCATAAATTAGCTTTTTGGTATATTCATTGAATCTCCTAAGGTTAACTTGTTACTTTACAAATATTGCATAGCCTTATCTTTCAGACAAGTTGGCTCATCAGAATTCTTGATAGCCACCTCGTCAGAAAATATACTTAACATATCCCACCAGATTTTCTGATGATTAGAGTTCCCCAAAATCTGATGAAAATCATCAGAAATATTACAAGATCCATCGAATTGTCCTTTTCTCACCGTCTTCATTGACTTGTGATCCTTTTCTAATGAATGCTTAAGATGTGTTCTTCTTTCTTCTCTCCAGATTGTCTTGTTTCTTTTTCTTGTTTAACCTTCATGACTTTATCTTCAGCAGTTGGTCAGATAGATCATATTTTTCTTTAATACTTACATAAAAGTTTCCTAACAATCTTTTTTTATAGGATCCTTAACCTATTATATATATATATATATATATATATATGGGGTAAAATAGGAACCACCTTTAGATGCGGGGAGTGTAGGAACCATTATCCACCTTAGATGTCACATGTATGAGTGGTTGAGATTGAATTGTTTAAGTTTGATTTGTCTTTTAGTGATTTTATTGATTAAAAAAGAATAAATAGTACAAAAAGGGTAATTTAGAAATTTGACTTGTGTATTATTAATGTCAGCTTATTATCATAGACTAAATCACTATTCATGTCAACATTGATTAACTTTATCTATTAAAAAAGAGAATTAATTATAAGACATGATTTTGTATACAAAAAAATTATAGTGCATGTCCAAAAAATACATCTTCAATATCTGATCTTGATCTTCATTTTTTGTTCGTTATCCTTGTTATTTGAACGTAAAAGCCCCAACACCTACGGAAATCAAAGAAAAAAAAACAGTGCGTTTACATTCCATAAACGTTTATCGTGTGTAATAGAATAAAACATTTTTTTACATTCGACACCGTGCGTGAATTTTTTTTACATTCGACACTGTGCATGAGATTTTTTATATATCAACAATGTAAGAGAAACAATTTTTCAAACATACGTAAAAACTACGCATGCTGTTTTACATATGTTTGAAAAATAGATTTACGCGTGACGTTTAGAGGAGCTTGGACCACCGATCAGGGGCATAAGGAAACATTTTTTTTCATTCGACACACTGTGCACAAAAAAATATTTTACATTCGACAACTTACGTAAAAATATTTTTCAAACATACGTAAAAACTATTTTATGCCTTTTGTTTTTACGTGGGACATTTGCAGGAGCTTGGGTCGGCAATCAGGGGCGTAAAAAACTTTTTTTACGCACGCTGTCAACACAGTTATTTATTTATTTTTTACATAGTAGTGTTCTCATACTCTATTGTAGGTCCACCTGAGAATCAAGTTAAACCTATTCCTTGTTCATGCAACACACATACGAGTGCGAATCCAAGTATGCATGCAAACCAAAGCAAAGTAAGAACATGAGGTAACCAAAGATTCACTATCTTGATTAAGAGATGAGAACACCATATACAAACAATGCTCATACGACTCAACAAACTGCCTGTGTTCTTGTGTCTTCGTCTGCTCCAGAGATGCTAACTGCTCAGCTCACCAACAAGTTGAAGAACCAACATAACCCTGACTGAGAGGTGCATGTCTGCTTATATAGTGTCCATGCTGGTCAATCGTACGAAGCACGTTACCAGACATACGGAACATTCTATTACCCACGAAGCACTGCTCCAAAGAGGCTTGTACGAAGTAATTGGTTCGTACGGAGCATGTGGCTTGTACGGAGCATGTGGCTCGTACGAGCAACACCTTGCTCGTATGGAGCATTCTAACTCGCATAGAATGCTTACTTTGGAGAATGTGTTACAAACATGACGTACACAAGACTCAACGGTATGCACACATGCACCCGTTTAACACATACTAACTAAAATGTCGTACGAAAACAAGATAGAAGGATATCTTGATTTGGTCGACACGACCAAACTTATATAGACACTTGAGCAAAGACCGTACAATTACAAATGTAACAAAGAACAAGTGACAGACACAAAAGTGTATCAACAAACTCCCCCTTGGATGTTGCTTGGTCTTCGGTCTTCGGTCTTTGGTCTTCATACTTTGGTCTTCACACTGGAATGGCTTGGAGTATCAACAAACTCCCTCCGAAGATCTGCTATTCACTGATAGAGCATCAGGTCTTCAAACTTTTCAGAAACATCAAATTTTTTATGTTTCTTCTTCTTACTTGTCAGTTCTCTTCGTAGCTGGTTTTCGTTTATGTTCTTTTGTTCCATTCTGTACTCAATAGATAAATATAATTAGAACAAAAATTTATTAGGGAATACACATGAAAAACTCATTACAATTTTTCGTATGAATGTATTCCCTGAACGAGATACACACACTCGTATAAATTCTAGCAGCTGATTTGAGAAAAACAAGAGACTAAGTCAATCACTTGACTAGGTTTATTCGTCCGAGATACACACACTCGTATGAATTTCAGATTTTGGTTTCCTTTGATGGTTACTTGTTGCAAGGTATTACTTTATGAAGTTGTGATATTAGACAAATGGTTTTCTAATGTATCTTGGTAGAAAACTTTCGAGTTTCAATTTTGGCTAACTTTCAAAAGTAATATTTATAAGCAACTGAGTAAACCAAACTTAAAATCAAATATTTACAGATAAACTATTTACCTATTGAACAGTCTTTTTCGAGTTTCAACTTAAGACAATCATACCAACTTTTTAATCTTTGTCAAAAACGATATATGGTTTAAACTTCAAAATTAAATAGATAAGTGTTCAACTATGATTATCGGTATTGTTGTCCACATAAGCTCAAACTTATCAGATGTAATCATGATTAGGAGATATGATTAAGGTATGAATTATACTTACTAGCCGGTGTTCAACCACATCACGACACATTCCCGTATCAAGATATGCACGAGAGAAAATCTTACCGGTGAGTATACTGCTTTATCATCTGTTTTGACATATATATGATCTGAGATACTCACTTATTTGATTGAAAACAAGCCCTATGTGATTAAATCACTTATGGATGAGGAACTTGATTTTCATATGCATGCAGGGCACAGGAGTAAGTCCGTGAACAGGTTAGTACCATCGTACCGACAAAGAGACGAACTTAGCTCCCACATAAAGCTGGATGTGATATTTTTATCACTTATTGATGGTCGTATCCAGTATGTACACGTATGTATGATATCATGGAAGTTCTAGACTCACGTCACCGTTATTTTTCGGTAAAAGATTCAACCATGATACCCAGATGATAAGTCAGCATAAAGACCGTATATCTCAGAACCTCGGCACTCTATCAAACGAGATTTCGATACCAAGACCATATGCCAATGAATGGTTCCCACCTTGCGTTATGTCTGTTAAGTTTATATCAACCTGCACATTTTAGTCTGATTGTGAGCCTACCGATACATCATAAGACAAGCTACTTATTAATCTTCTTTATATGCTTTTGACCATTTCTGACAGATTTACCGGTGTATTTCATCATCTTCAACTTATACAAGAAACTCATTTTCGATTTTTCTATTGTTTTTGTATTTTTCTAAATTTTCTCCCCCTTAAATATAGAAGGTAAATAAATAAAAGACATATTTTTTTTATTTTCTTGAAAATTTCTCCCCCTAAAATATAAAACGGAAAATCTTTTTGTAGTTTTAGATTTTTAGAAAAATATGTAGAAAAATGATTAGCCATGGTTGAGTTACTCGGGTTTCACCTTGATGCCATTGACCAAAAGTAGATAATCAAAACGTGATTTATCAAAGGCTTTAATAAAAAGGTCAGCACGTTGGTGATCAAAACGTAATTTGTCGCACATAATTGATCTTGTCGAAGCTCACAACACCATTGGAGACCATTCCTTCTCCAGTTATATATCCACCTTTATCACTAGCAAAGGCAACATAACCACCCCGAATGCTTTTGACATCATACAGGAGCCGTAAGTCGCCCGTCATGTGCCTTGATGCTCCACTATCAACAATCCAATGACTGTTTACAGTTCTTCCTGGAACACCCTGCACATTTCACAAACAACATTAGTTTGAGATGGGGACCCAAGCCTTAGTGGTCTTAGGTCGTCCCTTATCATCAAGAAATGTGATCTCTATTTCTTGATGATTATCAAACTAAGTTCCTCCTCTTGAACCACTACCAGTCTTCTGTTTCCAAGATTGTTGATTATTACCAGATTGACTATTATTTACAGTTTTAACAGTTTCTGGTTTAATTAACTTTGAAGATCTTGGATTCTTCTCTGAAAAATCCGTTTTAAAGCTTTTTCAATTGCTTTTACTTGTTTACGTTTTTGTTTCTCCTTTTGATCTTTAATAATTCGTTTATCTTGTGTTGGAGAAACATATCTACGTTTGGAAGTTGGTTCATGAGGGGTTCTTTCCACAAATCTTGATTTGGCTGGATTTTTACAATCTTTTATAATGTGGCCAAACTCTCCACATTTGAAACATGTTCTCCTTTCAACAAACCTAGGAGATCGTGTTTCTTGGCTTGATGTTGAACTTGTGGGTCTTGAGGTACTAGGCTCATTTTCATTACATCCATCCGTGTGTTGGGTGTAATTGTTTTGACTATTTCTTTTCAAAATCTTAACTTTCTTTACAAAATCTATATTAGATTTTCCTTGAAAAGTTTCGACTTTATCGGTACCCTTGGAACTCACAAATTTAACACTCTTAAGTTTTTTCTTGTAGCGAGAGCCTTTTGCTTCAACCTTTGGTTGTGAAACGTTAGGCTTTTCAACTCGCTTCCATTGCTTTTCTGTTGAAGCAGATAATGGTTGTGATTTGGTTGGCTTTTTCTTCTCTAAAACTTTGGTTGTTGATTTTTCAAACACCTGATCTATAGAGATTGGATTTACATTTTTAATTGGAAAATCTTTGTTCGAATAGATTTTCTTATCTCTAACCAACGTATACAACACATTATCTGCTTCATCTGTTGACACTTCTGTCTTGACAGATTTCTTAGGAACGGTCTCTTGGATCTCAATAGATTGAGTACTAGGAGTAGCAGAAAGTTCTACTCTTTTCCTTTCATCAAGAGGCTGATCTTGATCATCTTTTCTTGATTCATCATCTGTTGTATCATTTTCCTCTTCATCAAATGGATTTTGAACAACATCAGATGATGAATTTTCTGGCTCGCTTGGTTCTTGAGAGGAATTGTCTAGTTTGAACCCTAATCCTACTGCAAATTCTTCAGGATTCAGAGGTACTGAGGGTTCAAAACGAGGCATCTCCTCTTCATCAGGCATTTTGGTATAGTTGTGTTTTATTGGGGGTGGACACGACTTATACCCTATGCATTGAACATCTCCCTTTAGTTTTTGAACATCAATGATATGATCAAGCACATAACGGGAGTTAGAGTAACTTTCCAATTTGAGCTTGATCGAATCATATTCGCATTTGGCGATGGCTAACTCTTTCTTAGTTTCTTCCAGGAAATTAATATAGTTGTTAATTCCTGTCTGTTTATTCAAAACTATTTTTATCAATTCAGAAACGCTTTTATTAAGGGTTTCCATCATAGATTTGAATTTTCATTTAGAGTTAGCGCCAAATTCGCCTCTTTGCACTTTGATAGTTCAACAACTATATTTTGATTATGATTGTTGACTGTTTCATACCTTATTTTCAATTCAACACAGTCATTGCAAACTGTAGGAGGATCAGAATTTACCTGACTTGTAGAACCTACAACATTTTCCATAAAGGAAGTGTGATGAGGAAATGTTGCATTATCTGTAGAGAGTGTCTCTGTCTCCTTCATTGCAGCTTCTTCTTTCCTCGCCATACCCATCTTTTCACACTTCATTATCTCAGCTTTACTCAGCAACTTGCTAACCTCAGCATCACTCTTGTTTCTGACCTCAGAATCAGATCCATAACCACCTAAACTTGAACACTCTTCATCAAAACTACCAGCATACCCAGAAGTATCATCATTATCTGGAGTATTAAGGCTGTGACATGCTTGATTTGATCGACGATCTTCGTATAGCATGCAGTTCTTCCGTTGTTCTGAGTTCCTAACTGAACTGACCAATCACATCCTTCATCAGATTGAACTACCAAAGCTCTATGTGTGTTTGAAGGTCTTGATTGATTGGTACTGTTAGAGTTGCCAACAGCTACCATTCTTCTCTCATTGTTGAACTGAGCTGTGTTGGGTGGTTGAGACAAAGGGGTTGTGACTTCCTTCCTTGCTGGGTCTTGTGCATTCCCGTTTGAAGTGACCTCTTTCTCCGCAGTTGAAGCAAGTTACGGTAGTTTTATCAAAGCTGTATTTTGTATCTTTCTTGCTTTCCAAACCGGTTCTCCCTGTTCTCCGCATGTAGTCCTTTGCTCTTCTCACAACGCTTGCAAATGCCCACTTGATATCCATCAGCTCCATTTCATCTCGGTCAATTTGTTGGTAGTCTTCGTTTGTCAAATTGATGTTTCCTATTTGACCTGCAACTAAACCACAATAAGCACTGACCATGGTCTTTAGAAGTTCCATATGTTCCTGTGCAACTTCTACGATGATTTTAGAGAGATGAGACGTGTCAAGTTTGACAGTGTTGGGATTTGCAGATTGACAATTGTTTCCATAGAAAGCTTGTTGAGGAGCATGCTGTGGAGCTTGATGTGCTAAATCTCTTGGCTGTGGAAGGAAGATTTTCGGATCAAATGCTTGTCCATACGCCTGAGTACTTGAGCCCGCAGACTGACTTGATTGAACATGTTGTGGTAGGAAGGGGTTCATGTTTGACACAAACGCGGTTTGCAGCTTTGGTTGCTGGCTTGAGTTTGTACCTGCATTAATACCTCCGAAGTACATCTCAGGGTTTTGTGGAACAGTGACTCGTTGTGCCTTCCGGAGTTCTTCTTCATTCTTGTTCTCCAGTTATTCACAAATTCATAAATACTAATTGAGTCCAAAACACCTGTATGCTTTAATAAGTCAATAAATTGACCCCATTTCGGTGGTAAAGCATCAACAAATCGCATCACAATTTCTTGTGGTGCTGCTAACACTTTGTAAGAGTACATCTCGCTGAGCAGATGATAAAACCGAGTGGTCATATCATTCAACGTTTCATTTTCCATAAACATGAAACCTTCAAACTCCTTCTTGAGTAAATCATGCCGAATTTTCCTTATAGCAGCATTACCCTCTCCTCTTGCTTCCAAAGTATCCCACAGATTTTTCATGGTTGTACAGTACACAAACTGATGATAAATGTCTTTATGAAGAGCTTGTGTGAGGATAGCAAACGCCTTCTTCTCTAGATCATATGCCTTCTTGTCACTCTCGTCTAGATTGGCTAAGGAGGTTGGATTTGATCCGGCTTCTTCAAGTGATTCTTTATAGGGTGTAGTAAAACACGTCCACAATTCTGTGTTCTGTCCAAGAACATACGTATGAAAACGACTTTTCCATGAAGGATAATCGTTCATGTGGTTTAGCTTCGGCGGACGGTTATTACTCAGTGTTTCACTTTCGCTCATTAACAGAGTTTGGATGCTTTGATTCTGATTCGCAGCACATGCCCACTGATTTGCAGAGATCATAGCTGTATGTTGAGGCATAAAAGACTTAACCCATGATGTTGCGGAGCTTTACAAAGAATCCTGATTTGAGCTTGAACTACTTCAATCCCACGGATTAGAACTCATTATATTTTCTTGATTATGGAAAATGGAAAGGTTTAAAGTTTGAAAATAATAGTTCCCTCTTAAAAATTCACAATTTTGAAAATATTTGAAAAGCACACAGCTTTGAAAATCTGAAATACGAAAAACAAACAACAACGAAGATTTTTCGTACGAACCAATGTTTCGTACGGATAAGTGTTCCTGTTACGAGGAACTTGCTTCGTACGCATAAGTGTTCTTAGTAAGAGCAACTTGCTTCGTACGGATAAGTATTCTTCGTACAAGCAACTTGCTTCGTACGGATGAGCTCCTTCGTGCGAACCAACTTGTTCGTGCGGATGAGTTTCTTCTGCACGAGCAGCTTGGTTCTTCGTACTAATGGGTTATTCGCACAGTCTATTTTTCTCAGTGTTTTTCAGATGAATAGATTTTAACCAAGTTTTAAGTTAGTTATCTATTCAAAACTTAAGTTTTCTGCTGGGAGTTCAAGAACACTTCAAGAAACCTTCAAACTAGCTCAGACACAACAATAAGCTTGGTTTTGAACAAGGAAGAGAGCCAAAGCTCTGATACCACCTGTAGGTCCACCTGAGGATCAAGTTAAACCTATTCCTTGTTCATGCAACACACATACGAGTGCGGAATCCAAGTATGCATGAAAACCAAAGCAAAGTAAGAACACGAGGTAACCAAAGATTCACTATCTTGATTAAGAGATGAGAACAAGTACAAAAATATACAAACAATGCTCATACGACTCAACAAACTACCTGTGTTCTTATGTCTTTATTTGCTCCAGAGATGCTAACTGCTCAGCTCACCAACAAGTTGAACAGCCAACATCACCCTGCCTGAGAAGTGCATGTCTGCTTATATAGTGTCCATGCTGGTCATTCGTACGAAGCACGTTACTAGACATACGGAACATTCTATTACCCATGAAGCACTGCTCCAAAGAGGCTTGTACGAAGCAATTGGTTCCTACAGAGCATGTGGCTCGTATGGAGCATATGGCTCGTACGAGCAACACCTTGCTCGTACGGAGCATTCTAACTCGCATAGAATGCTTACTTTGGAGAACGTGTCACAGACATGACGTACACAAGACTCAACGGTACGCACACATGCACCCGTTTAACACAGACTAACTAAGATGTCGTACGACACCAAGATAGAAGGATATCTTGATTTGGTCGACACGACCAAACTTATACAGACACTTGAGCAAAGACCGTACAATTACAAATGTAACTAAGAACAAACTGTAACATTTGTCAAAAACGGGTTTTCCAAACCCGCTCCGTTTGTAATCGAATATCAACTTATAAATGTTTCGTTGCGTATTTATGTCAATTTTAATTTTAATGATGCATAATTAATAAACAAACTAGAATATAAAAGTTATAATTGATAAAAAGTAAAAATAAAATAATTAAAATAAAATCAGGCTGCCGGGACTCGAACCCGGGTCAGCCGGGGTTAAGCTCAAAGACTTATCACACACACATATAACCACTCCGCCACTTGATGTTTTCTGTAAATTCTAGGAAACAATTAAATTTTATGGTCAATCATAAATCAATCTGGTTACGCCAACTGTAACCGAAATCGGTTACCAAACGTCCAAAAATGTATGATTGTTCGCGGTTTACTGATTATAACCGCTACACCGACACCTCCAATCAATTTAGCTTTGAATGGACTTGAATTCAAGAGTGGATCGGTTTTAATAACCGAAAACTTGCATTTTCCGAATTACTCCAATCATAGACCCCTCTCGCGACTTAAACACATTCTGCAAACCTTTAATTTCATTTCCGCAATACTTTCAGTTCGTCGGAGAAGCTATTTGAACTCGCTGGACTTTCGCCGGTTAACCGTGTTTTCCATCAAATCAGTAGGTCTCTCAATTCTTCCATTGTCTATCAGTTGTTAAGCTGTTGCTAACTCAAACCCTTCAATCGGAATCAATTTCAGACGTCGATATCGGATAATTCACTCTCGCCGGAAAACTTCTGAAAATTCCTATCTTCCGCTGTAAAACGGTATAGTCATTCAAACCTTCTGATAACTCTTGTTTAGTACTTCAATTCCACAATTAACTAATCAAAATGTTAATTTGTTCAGTCAGTCGAAGTTCATAAAAAAACAGAGCCGGCGACTTGCCGGAATTCTGAGATAAATCGTTCCTTCGGTATGTTTACTTCCAAAATCATCTCTGCCATTTCATTATAGTCTTTTGAATGTTTGTCAATCGAATTAAACAAGAAACAATAGAGTAATCGTAGGCTGTGATTCTATAATGAAAAAGACGAAGTTAGGTTGATTATAAGTTTAATATAATTTGGATATTATCTCGGGTTAGACACACAGTCCAGCGGTGGACTGTGTGCACACTTATATCACTCGCCGCGAGTTCGATCCTTGATACACACACACTCTCTGTAATTAAATAGTTCTTTTTCTAACTGAACCGGATCAACTTACGTTAGATGTTAAGTATAATAAAAATCGGTATATTAACCAGGTTAGACACACAGTCCAGTGGTGGACTGTGTGCAACACTAACTCACAGGTCCCGGGTTCGAGACCTGTTGCACGCTCCGGTTCGATGATTTAAAACACTTTTTGAAAATAAAAGAATTTTGAATAAACTGAATTAGTATATAAATATAATTAAAAACAGAATTATTTCGGGTTAGACACGTAGCTCAGTTGGTAGAGCTGTGTGCACGCGTACGGGAGGTCTCGGGTTCAAGTCCTGCCCGGCGCATACATTCACACAATAAAACCGGTCAAACAGTCTAACAGTCAATGGTCAATGGTCAACGCAAAAGTCAACATGTTTTTTTTATACTTTTATTTATTTAATTTAATTCAAAAATCAATTAAAAATACTTAAAAATAATGTTTTTTTTAAGATAAGGAATAGCCTTAAACTCACAAAAATATATCTAAAAATCCTATTAAAATTATTAATAAAATCCACTCATTAACTATACCTTCCGTTATTATTTAGGTTAGTTAATCCTAATTGTCAATTCTTCAAACTCGTGCGCATCTCATCATCTCCAACCGAACGCACCCAATGTGAGTGAATCTCTACAAATTCCCCGTTTTAAACACGTTTTTGGGGTGTATCATGTGTCTTACCATTTATTATATTTAAATCATTGTGCATACATCATATCATGAACAAATGTATATTCAGCTTGTGTCAACTGTTGTGTGGTTATTGTTTAGATTTAATTTATTATTTTCAGTACATGCAATTACATAGGCCGCCGCTCCCCATTACATTATGAGCGTTGAGCAGTTCCCCATTACATTATGAGCGTGAACCTGGCGTTGCCAACATACGATCGGCTCCGTTTGATTGAGCCTTGATCGCACAGACATTCATCATAGGCCGTCCGTTCCCCATTACATTATGAGCGTGAACGTGACGTTTCCAACATATACAGTTTCATTCATGTTATATATTCTTCCAAGTTCATATGTTATTGTATGTTATAGTTTGTGGTTGTTATTGCTATTGTTTGATTATTTACATTTGCTCACATATGACTATTGCACAATTTTTCCTTGATAAAATAACAAGAAATCAATAATAAATGTTTATCTAACAAGGTTCACTCGCCAACTTATGTTGACCCAAAACCACCCATTTTTAGACATGATACAGGTGAACCAGCTGCAGTAAGAAACACATAGGATTGGCTTAGAAGAATAAACTGGTTTAGAACTTGGATTGTTTAGTTGGTTATTTTTCTTTGTATTTGTATGGACATGTTTGGATTATTGAGAATGTAATTTTGACTTTAATAAATATGAAACATATTAGTAAATATCATGAGCTTTGGTGATAAGCCAATTATGCCCCGACTCTTATTCCGCTGCGTGTCGGGGTGTGACAGATTGGTATCAGAGCCATGACTATAGGGATATAGGATAGGTTATTAGACCCTTAGAGCCCATACTATAGTTGATTAGAAATTTTTAAGATTTTTGTGTGTTACATGCAAAATTCATGATGTTTATATGTTTTATGTTTAATGTTACATTCAATGTTATGCAAGCATGTTCATAAGTACATATTAGTATATAATGCCTATCATGAATCATATTCTCATAACATATCATATCCATGAAAGCACACATCACATCATTTTCATGATTGTTTTTACAATGATTTTAGTATTTTCAAATCACATCAAAGTGAGTTCTCATGACGGGCATGTAGTAATTGGAAGGATACAAGTACCGGTAGTCGGAACGTCCTGTCTAGGCTGGCATTCGTATAAATCCAAAATAAAGGACCAGTTTGCCTACCTGGGGACTAATGATGAGAGTACGAAGTACCTATTAGGCCAAAGCATGCTATACCAAACGTCGTGGGAGCTAACCCCACTTTGAGTTGTCATTGTGTCTACACCTGGACACATTCCGACATACATCTCGTAAACATATTTCGTGGTTTTCATTCGGGTGATGCGAGTGTTAAATCGCCAATACTAATGTGAATCCTACCAAGCCAATAGACATGGGGCTCACATGACTATACAGGTGAAGGTATGGGGGACATTTGAGGCCCAACATGAGCAAACCCAAGACATCCTATGGATGTAGTTGCACTATTGATATTTATGTTATTTTCATTTCCTTTAAGACACATGACACCTAAAAAGACTCCATAAACTCACAATCTTCTTATGTATGTTCCTGTAGATGTCGGCTAGACAACAACGAGGGGGTAAAAGATCAGGAAGGTCTCATGAACGCTTGGCCACTCAAATCGCAAAACAAATGGCCGCGGTGCTTCCTGACATTGTGGTTCAAGTACAACAAGCTCTCGCCACAAATCCCACAAATCCTCCCCAACAAGAAGACCAGAACGTCGGCAATCCTCCTACCAAAAGTGCTCATATAAACATTTCAAGTCTTGCGATCCTCCTAAATTTGAAGGGACCGAAGGTGTCACTGCTCTCCTCCACTGGTTTGAGGAAATGGAAAACACCTTCCTCAATTGCGATTGTCCCGAGGATCGCAAGGTACGATACGCAACCGGGAGACTATTTGGGGTAGCTCTTACCTGGTGGAATACTGAAAAGGGTAAGAGGGGAATCGAAGATGCTATGGCCTTAATGTGGGAGGAGTTAAGGGAAATCATGACGAGGCGATTCTGTCCTAGAAGTGAGATTAAAAAGCTAGAGGACGAATTTCATTCTTTGAAGCAAAAGGAGGGAGATCATACTTTCTACAACAAGAGGTTCTTAGAGTTGAACCAAATGGTCCCTAACTTGTTCACCCCAGTTTACCGTTTAATCGAGCATTATATTCGAGGTCTTCCCTCGAAAATTCAAGATTCAGTTCTCAGCACTTCGCCAGCAACACTTGAAGCTGCTATGGAGCTAGCTACTGAACTGACCGAGAATCGAATTCGCAACGGTAAATTTAAAGAGGAGAAAAAGAAAGCCCCCGTTGAGGGCCAAACTTCAAACCATTCCACCTCCTCCTCTAAGTTTGCTATCAAGAGGAAACGTAACACCAGAAACTTCGCTGTCACACAAACCAATTTCCCTATCCCTGCTGCACCCATTACCCAAGTTGCCCCCTCACCTGCACCATACAAAAGGCCATACTCTGGCCCATTACCAAAATGCAACCGTTGCCAATACCATCACTTTCCTGATCATCCCTGCCAACATTGCACCGGCTGTGGACGCGCAGGTCATACTGTTCAAACCTGTCGCATACCTCAGCGAACGAACCGCCACCAGCCTTCAACCCAAACCCACCAACAAATAATGGGTCAAGCCCAACAACCCCTACTATTACCACCTACCCAACATTTAGCCCAATCATACTACCAACCCAACTATCCCATGGTGCAACCTATGCGGGCTTGCTACAATTGTGGAGACCCAAGCCACTTTAGAAACACTTGTCCACGTTTAGTGAACATTATTCATGCTCAAGCCCAAGTCAATCCGGTGAATCAAGCTAACCAAGCTCCTCCACCTGCAAGAGGAAGAGCTTTCAACATCAACGCTAATCAGGCTAGAGCTGACAGCAATGTGGTTAACGGTACGTTCCTTATCAATGGTAGTTATGCATCCATATTGTTTGATACTGGCGCGGATAAAAGTTTTGTGTCCTTAGAGTTTGAACCCATCCTAAACCAAATTCGTGATAAGCTCATGGAATCCATAACAGTAGAAGTTGCTGACGGAAAACCGGTCTCATTAAACTCTATTATACGCAATTGTACTCTCACCTTAAACGACCACGATTTTCCAGTTGACCTTATTCCTATGAAGTTGGGAAGCTTTGACATTATAATTGGTATGGACTGGCTCAGCCAACATCAGGCTGAAGTGGTATGCCGCGAGAAGTTTATACGCATTCCTCTTCCAAACGGTCAGACTCTACGAATCTTTGGAGAAACCCCATCGAAAGGGCTTAGATTGATGTCCTGTCTTCAAGCCCAAAAATATCTTCGCAAGAATTATGTCGCATTTTTAACCCATGTCGTCAAAAGGGAACCATGGAGAAGAAACTCGAAGACATCCCAGTAGTAAAAGATTTCCCGCAAGTTTTTCCTGACGACATTTCAGGACTTCCTCCAGTAAGAGAAGTCGAATTCCGCATTGATCTTATACCTGGTGCTACACCAGTTGCAAAGTCTCCTTATAGGTTAGCCCCCTCTGAAATGCAAGAGCTAGCCAGTCAATTGCAAGAGTTGACTGACAAAGGATTCATACGTCCTAGCTCCTCGCCTTGGGGTGCACCTGTTCTTTTTGTGAAGAAGAAATATGGAACGTTTCGCATGTGCATCGACTACAGAGAACTCAACAAGTTAACGATCAAGAATCGCTATCCATTACCTCGTATTGATGATCTCCTTGACCAACTTCAAGGCGCCAGCTGTTTTTCAAAAATCGACCTTCGTTCTGGTTATCATCATCTCAGAGTACATGAAGAAGACGTCCCAAAGACCGCTTTCCGAACTCGTTATGGTCATTATGAATTCATGGTCATGCCATTTGGTTTAACAAACGCTCCAGCTGTCTTCATGGATTTAATGAACAGAGTCTGCAAACCCTATCTCGATCGTTTTGTTATAGTCTTCATCGACGACATCCTCATTTATTCAAAGTCTAAGTCTGATCATGAACGGCATCTTCGACTCATCCTTACACTCTTAGAGAATGAAAAGCTTTACGCCAAATTCTCCAAATGCGAATTCTGGTTAAAAGAGGTACAATTCCTTGGACATGTAGTCAATGACAAGGGAATACATGTCGACCCCTCAAAGATCAAAGCGGTACAAGAATGGCAAGCGCCACGTACACCAACTGAAGTAAGATCATTCCTTGGTTTGGCTGGTTATTATCGCCGTTTCATCTCAAACTTCTCTCGCATTGCTGTACCACTCACGGCTTTAACTCATAAGGGAAAACCTTTCATATGGGGACCCAAACAAGAAGAAGCCTTCCAAACCCTTAAACAAAAACTCTGTGATGCACCAATCCTCACTCTTCCTGAAGGTTGTGATGACTTCGTGGTATATTGCGACGCGTCAGGGCAAGGACTAGCCTGTGTTCTAATGCAAAGAGGAAAGGTTATAGCTTATGCTTCGAGACAACTCAAGACTCATGAGAAGAACTACACCACCCATGACATAGAACTTGGAGCCGTTGTGTTCGCTCTTAAGATATGGAGACATTATCTCTACGGTACTAAGTGTGAAATATACACTGACCACAAGAGTCTTCAACATATCTTCAATCAAAAGGAGTTAAACATGAGGCAAGGAAGATGGGTCGAACTTCTAAATGACTACGACTGTGAAATTCGGTACCACCCTGGCAAGGCAAATGTGGTGGCTGATGCACTCAGTCGAAAGGGTTATGCGAACTCCATTCGTCTTCTATGTTCGCAAATCATAACTGACATTAAAGATCAAATTCGAGAAGCCCAACATGTTTCAGTAACGGAAGACGACGTACGAAAGGAGCTGTCCTGTGGAGCTGAACTTAAAATTGAAACTAAATCTGACGGTATTCTGTACTATCTAGATCGCATATGGATTCCTGACCACAACAACCTTCGTGAATTTCTTATGAATGAGGCTCACAAAACACGATACTCTATACACCCAGGAGCCGATAAGATGTATCAAGACCTTCGATACACCTATTGGTGGCCTGGAATGAAAAAGGATATTGCTGTTTTTGTTTCCAAGTGCCTTACATGTTCCAAGGTGAAAGTTGAACACCAAAGACCCTCAGGACTTCTGGTCCAACCTGAAATACCTGTATGGAAGTGGGAAAACATAACCATGGACTTCATTACCGGGTTACCTCGCACTTCCGGTGGGTATGACACTATATGGGTAATCATTGATCGTCTTACAAAATCAGCTCACTTTATTCCTATCCGCGAAGATTTCAAGAACGAGAAGCTAGCTCGTATTTACATCAGCGAAATCTTAAGCCGACATGGTGTACCGTTAAGCATTATTTCAGATCGTGATGGTCGTTTCACTTCACGAACATGGCAAGCTGTACAAACCGCTTTGGGTACACGATTAGATCTCAGTACCGCTTATCATCCTCAAACTGATGGACAATCTGAACGCACCATTCAGACTCTTGAAGATATGCTTTGAGCATGTGTCATAGACTTCAAGGGAAATTGGGACGCTCATCTACCATTAGTTGAATTTTCGTACAACAACAGCTATCATTCAAGTATCGGCAAGCTTTATATGGTCGTAAGTGCCGATCTCCAGTATGTTGGCACGAAATTGGGGAAGCTCAAATCACTGGTCCAGAATTGATTCAAGAAACCACAGACAAGATCCATCAAATTCGAAACAATCTTCTAGCGGCTCAAAGTCGTCAAAAGAGTTATGCAGATAAACGACGAAAGCCCTTGGAGTTTAACATTGGTGATCATGTACTTTTAAAAGTATCACCGTGGAAGGGAGTAGTTCGTTTTGGTCAAAAAGGCAAGCTAGCACCATGCTACGTAGGACCTTTCAAGATACTCGAAAGAGTAGGACCTGTAGCATACAAGCTTGATTTACCAGAAGAACTCAACAGAATTCATCCCACGTTCCACGTATCAAACTTGAAGAAGTGCCTCGCTGATGAGAACCTCCATATTCCTCTAGAAGATATTCAGATTGATGAATCTATGCATTTCA
The DNA here is from genome assembly GCA_947069175.1 of Scalesia atractyloides. Taxonomy (NCBI): domain Eukaryota; kingdom Viridiplantae; phylum Streptophyta; class Magnoliopsida; order Asterales; family Asteraceae; genus Scalesia; species Scalesia atractyloides. Next base: position 36,119,069 of record CAMTDV010000008.1, on the reverse strand, counting down.
TTGAAAGACCAGTAGAGATCATGGACTTCGGAGAAAAACGTCTACGACGAAGTCGCATTCCAATTGTTAGGGTACGCTGGGAGTCGAAACGGGGACCTGAGTTTACTTGGGAACGTGAAGACTCAATGCGCGAAAAATACCCGCATCTTTTTTCCTACTACTATACTTAAATTTCAGGACGAAATTCCTAAAAGTAGGGGATACTGTAACATTTGTCAAAAACGGGTTTTCCAAACCCGCTCCGTTTGTAATCGAATATCAAGTTATAAATGTTTCGTTGCGTATTTATGTCAATTTTAATTTTTAATGATGCATAATTAATAAACAAACTAGAATATAAAAGTTATAATTGATAAAAAGTAAAAATAAAATAATTAAAATAAAAATCAGGCTGCCGGGACTCGAACCCGGGTCAGCCGGGTTTAAGCTCAAAGACTTATCACACACACATATAACCACTCCGCCACTTGATGTTTTCTGTAAATTCTAGGAAACAATTAAATTTTATGGTCAATCATAAATCAATCTGGTTACGCCAACTGTAACCGAAATCGGTCACCAAACGTCCAAAAATGTTTGATTGTTCGCGGTTTACCGATTATAACCGCTACACCGACACCTCCAATCAATTTAGCTTTGAATGGACTTGAATTCAAGAGTGGATCGGTTTTAATAACCGAAAACTTGCATTTTCCGAATTACTCCAATCATAGGCCCCTCTCGCGACTCAAACACATTCTGCAAACCTTTAATTTCATTTCCGCAATACTTTCAGTTCGTGGAGAAGCTATTTGAACTCGCCGGACTTTCGCCGGAAAACCGTGTTTTCCATCAAATCAGTAAGTCTCTCAATTCTTCCATTGTCTATCAGTTGTTAAGCTGTTGCTAACTCAAACCCTTCAATCGGAATCAATTTCAGACGTCGATATCGGATAATTCACTCTCGCCGGAAAACTTCTGAAAATTCCTATCTTCCGCTGTAAAACAATATAGTCATTCAAACCTTCTGATAACTCTTGTTTAGTACTTCAATTCCACAATTAACTAATCAAAACTGTTAATTTGTTTGCTCAGTCGAAGTTCATAAAAAAACAGAGCCGACGACTTGCCGGAATTCTAAGATAAATCGTTCCTTCGGTATGTTTACTTCCAAAATCGTCTCTGCTATTTCATTATAGTCTTTTGAATGTTTGTCAATCGAATTAAACAAGAAACAATAGAGTAATCGTAGGCTGTGATTCTGTAATGAAGAAGACGAAGTTAGGTTAATTATAAGTTTAATATAATTTGGATATTATCTCGGGTTAGACACACAGTCCAGCGGTGGACTGTGTGCACACATATATCACACGCCGCGAGTTCGATCCTTGATACACACACACTCTCTGTAATTAAAATGTTCTTTTTCTAACTAAACCGGATCAACTTACGTTAGATGTTAAGTATAATAAAAATCGGTATATTAACTAGGTTAGACACACAGTCCAGCGGTGGACTGTGTGCAACACTAACTCACAGGTCCCGGGTTTGAGACCTGTTGCACTCTCCGGTTCGATGATTTAAAACACATTTTGAAAATAAAAGAATTTTGAATAAACTGAATTAGTATATAAATATAATTAAAAACAGAATTATTTCGGGTTAGACACGTAGCTCAGTTGGTAGAGCTGCGTGCACGCGTACGGGAGGTCTCGGGTTCGAGTCCTGCCCGGCGCATACATTCACACAATAAAACCGGTCAAACAGTCAAACAGTCAATGGTCAATGGTCAACGCAAAAGTCAACATATTTTTTTTTATACTTTTATTTATTTAATTTAATTCAAAAATCAATTAAAAAACTTAAAAATAATGTTTTTTTAAGATATGAAATAGCCTTAAACTCACAAAAATATATCTAAAAATCCAATTAAAATTATTAATAAAATCCACTCATTAACTATACATTCCGTTATTATTTAGGTTAGTTAATCCTCATTGTCAATCCTTCAAACTCGTGCGCATCTCATCATCTCTAACCGAATGCACCCAATGTGAGTGAATCTCTACAAATTCGCCGTTTTAAACACGTTTTTGGGGTGTATCATGTGTCTTACCATTTATTATATTTAAATCATTGTGCATACATCATATCATGAACAAATGTGTATTCAGCTTGTGTCAACTGTTGTGTGGTTATTGTTTAGATTTAATTTATTATTTTCAGTACATGCAATTACGTAGGCCGCCGCTCCCCATTACATTATGAGCGTTGAGCAGTTCCCCATTACATTATGAGCGTGAACCTGGCGTTGCCAACATACGATCGGCTCCGTTTGATTGAGCCTTGATCGCACAGACATTCATCATAGGCCGTCCGTTCCCCATTACATTATGAGCGTGAACGTGACGTTGCCAACATATACAGTTTCATTCATGTTATATATTCATGCAAGTTCATATGTTATTGTATGTTATAGTTTGTGGTTGTTATTGCTATGGTTTGATTATTTACATTTGCTCACATATGACTATTGCACAATTTTTCCTTGATAAAATAACAAGAAATCAATAATAAATGTTTATCTAACAAGGTTCACTCGCCAACTTATGTTGACCCAAAAACCCCCATTTTTACACATGATACAGGTGAACCAGCTGCAGCAAGAAACACATAGGATTGGCTTAGAAGAATAAACTGGTTTAGAACTTGGATTGTTTAGTTGGTTATTTTTCTTTGTATTTGTATGGACATGTTTGGATTATTGAGAATGTAATTTTGACTTTAATAAATATGAAACATATTAGTAAATATCATGAGCTTTGGTGATAACCCAATTATGCCCCGACTCTTATTCCGCTGTGGGTCGGGGTGTGACACAAGCGACAGACACAAAAGTGTATCAACATCTATTCATGTAGATGTTTACGCACGTAGTCAAACTTTTTTTATGCACGCTTTCAAAACTTTTTTACGCACATTGTCAAAACTTTTTTTACGCATGTTACCGGATGTTTTTTTAAAAGGTGTTGTGCAAAGTCATGAAATGTTAAGGAATGGAATAGAAATTCTAAACAAACATATAAGATAAAAAGAAATAGATATCATTTTTGATAATTTTGTATTTTCTAATAAAGATATAAGACAAATATAGCTTTCATTTTATAAAGAACATTATGTCATAGTAAATGAATAGAGCAAAAAGAAATAGATATCATTTTTGATATTTTTGTATTTTTAAATTACGTAATACTTTTGGTGTTTGAATTTAAAACGTAAGATATATTTTTTAATTTAAAATATAAAAATTATAAAAGAGTTGAAAGGAGAGAGAAGACATATAAATGATGATGTGATTTGTTTTAAAGTTAAAAGAGAGGGGATGTGACATCAAGAGAAAAAGATTAAAATACATTTTTGATTAAATTGATTATAGGATATGTGTTATAATTCTATTGGATGGGAGGAGTTCTCATGTTTCTCGCAACTGATAGTTGTTCCTTCTTGAACCGAATACTATATATATATATATATATATATATTGAGAACCACTCTTATTGCGAAAACCAATATATATATATATATATTATATATATATATATATATACATATATATATGGTAGGGTTAATTTGAGAACCACTCTTATTGCAAAAACCACGAGAATCAATGTGAACACAAAAAATACCTAAAAAACACACACAATTTTTTTAATATTTAAAAAAAATCGATATATTTCGTCATCAAATTTTTTTTTGAGTAACAATTATCGATGGACATGTGCATATTTATCATTTCTTTGACAAATTTCGTAATATATTAACCGTATTATACAATTGCACTTTTATTTACACTACTATCCGTAATACACTACGTTTTACATTACCAATATTAAAGATGCACATGTGCATCATTATGTATAATCATGATATAACGTGTTTTGGGACAAAAAGTTTGTTATTTTGAATGATGAAGTAGGCCCATATACATGTTTTTTTTGTTAGTTAAGTCCAGTGGTTGATGGTTTTGTTATATTTGTCACTTTATGATGTAATATGTTGTTTGGATGGTCTGAAGGGTGTTGATGTACATGTGCATAGAGTGAAAATATTATACATATTGGTAATGGTATGGTATTATGGATGGTCGGAGGTAATGGTATTGTATTATGGTAGGTAAGAGGTAATGGTAGTGTATTATGGATGGTATGATAGATGAAAGAGAAAGTGTATTCAAAGTAGTATACCAAAACACGTTATATGATGTTGATACATATAGATACACATGTGCATTTCTAATATTCGTAATGTAAAAATTAGTGTATTAAGGATGGTAGTGTAAATGAAAGAGCATTGGCGAATACTTGTAATGTATTACGGAATTTGTCGAAGAAATGATACATATGTACATGTGCATTGATAATTGTTACTCGAAATTTTTTTAGTGGTGAAATATAGCGAGTTTTTTAAAAAAATATTAAAAAAATTGTATGTTTTTTAGATTTTTTAGGTATTTTTGGTTGTGTTCACATTGGTTCTCGCAGTTCTCGCAATAAAGGGTGGTTCCTAACATATTCTTATCCCATACATATGTCTATATATATATATATATATATATATATATATATATATATTATGTGCTAGCATCAAGTATACATGTTGTTTAAATACTAGTATGTTAGATGGGTGTCTTGTATGAAATTAGCTTATATATAGGTGTGTGTCGGCAATATTTTTGGTGGTGGTTTGTATTTTAAACTTTATTATAGAGTATATGGGTATTTTGGATGATAAAAATAGTTTCATTATAAAAAATGTGAGGTTCAAGACTTCAAACATGTTTTAGTAAAAATCTAAAGATTTTGTATAAATACAAGTGATTTTACTATAACAAGGCAATTAGATATTCTTTTTGCAAAATGTGACGTAAGACCTAAAATATATTTTTTGGCGGATGACTACAAAATAATTTCTTAGAAAATTATTAACAAAAAAGAATGGCGAATAATAAACTTGTGAAGTTTATATAAGCACATATATATATTTTTGGGAATGTATATATATATGGTTGGCGATAAATTTTAAAACTCAAGTATGTGAATTCGGGATTTGGGTGTTAATTTGTGAAATGATAAGTGTTGAAACCATGAGGATATGTTTTACTAAATATAATACATAATTATATATTTGGTAAAAAATATATGAAATTACATGTTTTATAGCCGATTCTTATCGAGTTAGATGCTCAAATTAGCTAAACATATATTTGGGTGAATCATGGCTTCATGACACGCGAATATATTATTTTCACTGTGACGATGAATTTTAATAAGTATATATTTATTTGAAAAATAAACATAGATATTAGTATATTTTCGCATCTATGAGGATAGTGGATTATTTTTTCGTAAAAGTAAAGATATTAATTTATCTAAGTATACGTTTATGATACGGTTTATACGTATGTCGACATGGGTTTTCAAATGACGTTACGGGATGAGACCCCAACATTGATGGAACTTATATGTTTATTTTATATATATTGTGTGTAAATATGTATAACGATAACATGGGTAATAATCACCAACGAGTTGTTAAGTCAAACGTTTTCTTAAACGAAAACATCTCATTCAGTCTAAGCAAGCTTGGTTAAAGACTTGCCTGGTAGACACTAATTTTGACCTTAGTGTCTTATTAGTTTAGGACACTTGTAGGTCAGATTATATACATTATATTGCGGACATTGATTTGCTAGCATTCACATAGAACATAAATTTGTGAGTTTTCACGACCCGTTTTACTTTATTTAAATGTTTAATTAAATTGGTGGAAATCATGCTTGGTTACAAGGTATGGTAATGGGGAATAAAATCCATTTCGGTCTATTTTGTGCGTATAAGTTGGTTGGTTTTGAGCTCGGAAGTCCTAGTGATATCGTTTTAGTTTAGTAACTATTAGTCATGGTAATGACTGTGGAACAGTCGAATAAATCCATTTCGGTCTATTATGTGCGCATAAGTTGGTTGGTTTTGAGCTCGGAAGTCCTAGTGATATCGTTTTAGTTTAGTAACTATTAGTCATGGTAATGACCGTGGAACAGTCGAATAGATCTACTAGGTTTAACGAGCCGCGCTCCTCGTCGGTCGTGACCCTGTGGGAGTGCAATTCTATCCAATTATTCTTAAACATCGCCAGGGTTCACGATGTGGCAAGGCATCATCGTTACAGGTAGGTTACGGGCTTATGTCGGCACATGTATCACAGTTTTTGCAAGACCATGATTTAACTTTCGTGATTTTCATTAACTACACATACTAATTTTTTATCAAATGATTTTAAGTTTCATTTGTGTCATTTAAACCTGTGAACTCACCGATGTTATATTGACATTTGAGCATGTTTTTCAGTTAAGTGAACTTCGCTTCACAGCTTTTGGAAGTCGCATGCATCATGGACGATACCTTTTTTTTGGGGGGGGGGGTGTGCCTTGTATATTTCATGGTACCGAAAATGTACTTGACAAATCCTAGGAACTTTATAAATGATATAACTTTTGGTCATAGGTATTTTGAAACTTGAAGTATTATATTTGGGTTGTGTAAACTAAATATATTGTTATGGTTTGTAAACTTTAAACTTCGGTGTCGTTGATGCTTAATCATATTATTTGTTTGCTTATCGTATGCTTGAAAACCTTTCATGGTCATACCTTGCATTTCCGCCTTCGGCGGGGTGTGACAACAGATATTACCTGAGCTATATGTATATGGAAAACGGTCCTCAGAGTGGAGAAAGGATGATAGCAATTTTGACAATGAAGATAAAAAGTTGGAAGGATTTGTTGCAATGAGGTGTAAATGGTTTGAAAAAGCAGACAATAAGAAAAGACGATCAAACAATGCTTCATGATGAAGATAGTGAAGAAGTGTTTTCGGCTACATTGGATAGAGAAAGAGCTAAGAAAAGTACTGTAGATACTGCTGAGATTGCTGAAAATATCGAGAATGAAGCATTTGGAGAGTTTATTAGTGAAGTAGATGATGAAGAAACAGAAAGTGATAGTGAAATTGAGATTAACAAAGTGGCTCCAACAACACATGATCCACGAGCTAAATTTGAAAAGAGAAGCAAGACAAAGAACAAGTCAAATGATAGTGAAGATGAACCATATGTGCCTTCTGATCCAGAAATTGTTAAGAAACCAACAAAGAGACAAAAGAGCAAAGCTGCTTTGAATGTAAAGAAGACAGGGTCTCCGTTGACAAAGAAAGCACACAAAAGAATTGAAGAGTCTATCAAAGAAACAACAACTGCTGGAGCTGAACCAACAGTTACTTCTACAAGTGCGCCTATTGTTGAAGAGCTTGTTATCCCTATTCTAACACCAACGACATCACAACCAACACCAACTACTCCTGTACAATCAATATCTCCTTAACATCAACCACAACTGAATCCAAGACCGAGATCTACACCTCAACAACAACCTTGTTCTTCTTACAACATATTTGATGATCAACCATTTCTAAACATTGAGTCGATGAATTATGATTTCTTCAATGATTGTAATGATGAATAAATCAAGCAGATCGAAAGCAAGATCAAGTTTCTAGAAAACGAACGCGAACATATGGAAGCTGTGATTGCAAGTCTTGTTTCGGAGAATGAACGATTGAGAAAGATATCTAGTGATTTGGAAGCTGATAAGAAGGTGAAAGATCGAAAGCTTAAGATTCTGTATAAAGTGTTGGAAAAGAGAATAGGGGTTGATTTTGAAGGTGAATATAATCAGGTTGACATAGAAGAGGCTGAAGTAAGGGTTGCTGAAAGAGCAGTAAAGCTGCTATTGAAACAGAGGTTGCTAATACTGATAAAGGGAAAGGCAAGGTTGATGTTATTCTAGTGATTACACCTGAACCTGAATATGAAAAAAATATATATCACGAAACTCTTTCTTATTTGTGGAGTACGAGATGTACCATATGAGAAAGAGAAAGAGAAAGAAGATGATGATAAAGAGGATGACGAAGATCTGGATATTGAAGGTTCTGATCATGATAGTGATGAAAAGGGTGATGATAATGATGATAATAACCAAGGTGGAACCGGTTTGGTAGTATATGAATCTAAATCTTCTAAAGCTGATAATCAGAATGAGTATATGAATGAGAAAGAAAATAAGGAAGATGATGCTGATGGAAAGGGGGAGCAAGATGATCTTTTGAATGATGAAGAGAATTCAGGAATCCTCACAGACATTACTGTAGGTCCGTTCTCGAATCCGATAGCTCAGGTCCTAACTTAATTAACCCAATCTTAAATGTGTGGAATCCATTTTAGATTTAGGTGACATGTTTAACAAGATTATATTTCCTCAATCATCTGTTTTCATTAATAGTTCAACGTGTACAAGATCCTGAAAACACTTGGACAGGGCTCCGCTGTCCAGTCTACCAAATCATTACTGACACAAAGAGTTTGCACTACTGTATATAGACATCTTAGTTCATGCGAAGCTAGCATCCTACCTTCGAACGAAGTGAACCTAGATTATCTTCGTACGAAGTTAACACTTCACCTTCGTACAAAGTGAACTTATAATATAAAAATCTAACATTTTCCTATTACAGACTCGATATCTTTCGATTACATAGGCAATAGACATATGCATCAATAGTCTCCCCCTTGGATGTTGCCATAGTAATCGAATTCTCCTTAAGCTTTAGAGTCTTTGACTATCTTCAAATTTCTTTAATTCTTTAGTAACTTTAACATTCTTGTTCAACAAATATCATCAACAATCTCCTGTTTTACTTTGATCCTGAATTGTAAACTTTGAATATCAATCATACTCCCCCTTTCCTTGAGCTTCCTTAATCATTGTTCAACGTTTCACATCCTGCTCCACCTTTCTATCAGCTTTTTGTTCAATTACTAAACATTCAAATAAACATTTCAGTCTCAAACTTTGAAATTTTCAACACAAAAATTTTCAAAAATTTCCAACTTTAAACATCTTATCATTTTTAACAACCCTCACAGTTAACCAAGTCTAAGTTAATAACCCTAGTTAACTGATTTATCTACCAAGTACAAATCAATGACCTTGGTTGATCACTTTGTGAACAAACTGATGTTTTCTATCACATTTATGTTTCAAATTAATGAACTTTTAATCATTTCAAAACTAATTCTCATTTCAAAATAATCTTTCAATTTCCAGATTAGTTTAGCAGCTTTAGACTTTGAAAATCAGCTTTCCATTATCGGCAGTCGAAACTAAGATGAACATAAAATCTTTTAGAGTTTATGAAATGAAATCTTTATGTACAAACATATTTATATACATTTTTTGTGAGTTTGTGTAAGAGGGTCATTTAAGTTGTTGAGACATATCACTAGTACCATTGATCTGATAAAACTTTAAGTCCTAAACAGATTCACTTAGATTGTCAGTATATTGGTCCACTTAAACCTCTACACATTTCTCAATTCTTTCGAGATATGATAATTAGATGTCTTAGAACTAGATTTAACAGTGTTTCCCACCTCAGAATATAATCCCGTATCAAGATTCCCTATATTTCATCTTACACGTGAATATATCTAACTGATATCTGTATCTAGGTTATACGTGACCTTGAGAGCTCAGGTCAGTACCACCGTACAGACAAAAAGACGAAGGCTCGACTTAAAAGTGGTGTTCCATATTTGGAATCTACTACAATTGTCAGATCTTTCAATACTTTTAACATTCTGCAGTTTTAGATTTTAAAGCAAAAGTATTCTACAAGTTCTAGGCCACTACTTACCGCAAAATTAGAATAACTTGTATAATACCCCAGATATCAATTATCTATAAAGACCTAATATATCAGAATCCGACAATCTCCCACTAATTAAGATGTTTTTCTTTATGCTTATATCTCGAAAACAATTTAGTAAATGTGCGAAGCCTACTGGCACATCATCAGTGAGACCAGTTTAAACATTTTGATACTACATTTCCTTAGTATATTGTGATAGTCCAGTGATGTACTATCATTCCACATTTTACACGAAAACTCTTTTTGTCTTTTTCATGTTTTTGTACAATTCCAAAATTTTCACAACATATTTTTCCCCTTAAAATAAAAAATATATTTTTGGATTTTTAAAGAAAAAAACATTAACCGACCAATGAGAATCACTTCAATTCGCCATCCATTACTTCTTCACATTTTCCTTTAATACTTTCTCTCCCACATGATGACAAAACTTTGACACTTTTGATTTTAAAAACATTTACAAATTTCTTTTCAACTAGTTTTGTCTGTTCAATAGTGAGGATTCTGTGAATATTAATTAATTTTTTTTATTTTAAAAATTTTCTTCAAAATAAACGTTCTAGAAAACTTATTATAGCCTAAAATTTTTCGTTTGAATAACCGGATACTTTCTCGTCATGTGCCAAGGAACTTCATTCTTCATGATGTACTTTGATCTCAGAAATTATTGCACACAAACATACACAATTAGTTGAATAGAGACACCCAAGTCTTTCCAGTCTTAGGTGGATTTTCTTCAAATTTAATTTCCTCTACACAAACAGATTTATTTGTAACTGTCTCAAGTTTAGGAAAGTCCTCTAAACTCTCAATTGACACCGATTGTTTAACTTCTTTAACAATTTTTTTCTTTCATCACCCATGTTTGTCTTTTCATTAAAGCTTTCTTGAAATAAAAAGTAGAATCTTTTTGTTCAACATTTTTTAAAGATTCACCAGTTTTATTTTTTGAAATTTTGTTGTTAACTGGTTTCACTTTGTTTGCAGATTCTATGCTTCGTCCAAACCTAAGTTGGTACAAACATCAGTGAGTTTTGTTTTAATTCTTAAGAATTTTTCTTGACCACATGAACAGATTTAGATTATTTTGAGGACATTTCCTGGCAATGTGTCCAGCCTTATTACATTTAAATAACATCCTACTATCTATTACAATAGAGGATCCCTCAATCTATTCACGTTGTTGTTGTTGAGCGAAAAGTTCTTCATTAGACTGTTTGCAACTATGACTTTTTTTTTTTGCATTTTCTGACCTTGTACTAGGTAAAAAGTTCACTTTCTTCAAAAATTTTGAATTTCCAAACTTGTTATTATTCCTCTTACCATACCATGACCCATTCTTTCCATTATAATTTCTCTGTTGTTTATTTGAATTGGGTTTGGAATAGTTAGATTTTTCACATTTAAAGTTCAAAAATCGTTTCTCATTTGTTAAACTTTCAATTACTGAAATTTCAATTCTAGTCTGTTCAAGTTCACATCCTGAATCGGAAATTCAGAATTAGAATGTAGTTGATCAGATCCATACATTTTGTACACTAAAATATTTGAATCATTATTTGAACTACTTTCTGATTTACTAAGATAAGCATCATGAAAGCTTTCTTCACTGTCAAGCTGTGAACTTGAACTTTCTTTGCCATACTTTGGTTGAGTGTTTTCAACATCTTTATCGTTTTCTTTTCCTCAAACATTCTCAACCACTTTTTTAACCACATCTGATCCATCCTTACAATCAAACTTTGAATAGGTCATATCAATGTTGTCAGGCAACTGATCTTTCTATTCAGTTTTTATTGTTTTCAATTTCAGGTTTAGTGCATTTTCCTCCCCGTCAGATTTTTTCCGGGAGTAACTGTTCCAAATCGGGAGGGGATATCAATTATAACCCAAACCTCTATCCTGATAACTGTATATATCTTCCCCATCCTTATCTTTTCCAGTTGGCTTGGGAAGAATGTGATCCAAAACGTAAGACACCATTGAATAACTAATCAACTTTTTGTCAACCCTTTCAGTTTCTATTTTCATTGCTTCTAGGTCATGCTTCAATTTGGCAATCGTGTCTATGTGAATGTTTATTGCCATCTGTTTGTCCATGACCGTTGTTTTTAACATTGAAATGGTAGTGCTGTCTTCCCTATTTGCATCACGGTGTAGGTTGATTGTTTTACTTAACTTATCATAAGCCTCTTTCGTCTCTTTGAAATCACTTAATTGGTTATCAATATAACGTTTAAGCTCTCTATAATTTTCATCCTTTTCCAGACAGGACATGCATGGTTCTAAACATTTTGTACAATGTCTTTCTATCTCAACCTTCTCAAATTTTCTCTCTTTTTTGACTTCCTTGACCACGAATTTCTGATCAACTCTAGAAACTTCACCTTCTTCATCTAACTGATCTAACATGATTTTTTCAGCAATCATTTCTACTTCACATTGTGTATTCTGGCAATTTCTTTGTTCATTGAAGAAACATGCAACATAATTATAAACATCAGGAGACATAAATGCATGACAAGCATTTTGTTAAATTTCTTCTTCAATATAATAACATCGATCAGATTCTTCTGGAGCTTCATCATAAACAATCTCAGCACAAACTTCTTCCATTTCTGGTTTCGGTCCTTCAATAATTTCTGCCAACAATGCATGACCTTCGGTTTTTGAAAGATATTTATCCTAGTTAAAACCTTCGTCTTCTTGTCTAGCGACTAGGGCTTTATCTTTTGATCTTGCCGAATCCTCATCTAATTAAAAAAGTCTTGATTAATTTTGAGGTTGTTGAGAAGTTATGTGATATATTGCCCTTTTATATTAATCATCAATCGGATTTTGATAACTTCAATGAACTCCTCTATTCAGACATTCTCTTTTGAAGTGGCTCTTTTCCCTACACTTGAAGCAGGTCACTTTAGATTTATCGAATCCCAATTTTGAGTCAGAACTAACAAGACATTTCCTCCTAGTAATTTCTGAAAGTTTTTGCGCTCTTCGAATCATACTAGCCAAACACCATTTTATATCTATCAGTTCCAACTCCTCTGGATTAATTTGAATGTAATCCTCTTTTGTCATTTCAGGATTCCCGATCTTTCCTGCAACCAAACTCTCAAAAGATTCCAACACTGAAGCAAGTAATCCCATGTGCTGTTTAGCCGTGTTTTCTGTGAAATCTTGAGCGTTCTGAATATTTATAGCAATGTTGCACTACAGGATATGAGGATTTGAGTTGTTCTGACAATTGTAATTGTTAGAGCTTTGTGATGAGTAGGGACACTATATCGGAGTATTTGGCTCAAAACTCGAATAAGATGAAAAACCACTACCATTGTTGGAAGTAACTGTTCAACAACCGAATGAACTCTCTTCACTGTAGGCTATTTGAATCTTTGGGCCTAAATGTTGGCTCTCGAACTTCCTTTATAGTAAAGATTGCCATCTTGTTGAGTATGTGCACTTTTTGTTTTACCCATTTTTCGCATTTCAAGCTCATGCCATTCAAGTTTCTCGATGAATTTACTCAAACTAAAAGTACTATATTCTGAAATATTTTTCAATGTTGTTAGATAAGTCGACCATTCTCCCTGAGGCAATGTGTCGGCCAACTTGTCAACCCATTCTTCATCTTCTTTGCGTATACCTAAACCTTTCATTTCCACGACCAGATAACAATATCTCTTAATAACTTGTTTCATCGTCTCTCCTCTAAAAGCTGTGAAGATGTCGAACTCTTTATTGAGTAGCGCTGTTTTACTTTTTAACATTCGTTTGCTACCCTGAAATTTTACCTTTAATGCATTCTAGATTGACTGAGCATCTCCATCATGCTGTAGCAAAGTAAATGTATCTTCTTTTACGGCTTGTTGCAAGATATTTATCATCTTCTTTTCTCTCATGAACTTGTCTTTCTCTGCTGTAGTAAGCTGAGTTAACATTTTTTCAAGGCCATTATATCTAGTAGGAGCAACATACTTCTCCTCAATGGCATACTGGCAATAGAAATAACTTTAACTTCGTACGAAAGTAATTCTAACTTCGTGAGAAGTGACAAGTTCGTGCGAGGGTGGTTTAAAATTTCACGTTTTTTGGATGATTTTATCATTATTCTGGTTGTTTTTAAGTCCAAATCTTTCAATGGTTTGTTAAAGATATATTTTATGTATTCCTTGAAAAATTTAGTCCATTTCGACCGTTAAATCTTCGAAAAATGATAAAAATAATGAGAAAAATGATAGGAAGAGAAGTCTTCAATGGTTGAATCTTGTTGAAATGCCTTCAAATCAGGCCTCCAAGTTCTGATACCACTTGTAGGTCTGTTCTCGGATCTGAAGCTCAGGTCCTAACTTGATTAACCTAGTCTTAAATGTACGAAATCCATTAAGATTTAGGAGACATGTTTAACAAGATTATATTTCCTCAATTCTCTATTTTTATTAATAATTCAACGTGTACAAGATCCTGAAAAAACTTGGACATGGCTCCGCCATCCAGTCTACCAAAACATTATTGACACAAAGAGCTTGCACTATTATATATAGACATCTTAGTTCATGTAAAGCTAGCATCCTACCTTCATACGAAGTGAAGTTCTCTCCGTACAAAGTGAACCTAGTTATCTTCGTAGGAAGTTAACACTTCACCTTCATACGAAGTGAACTTACAGTATCAAAATCTAACATTTCATTCCTACTACAGACCCGTTATGTTTCAATGACGTAGGCAACAAACATATGCATCAACAATTACTCCTTTAACGGTTGTTCCTGCAATTCATAATAGAACTTTATATCTTTTCCATGAAGTTGAAGAAGGTAAATTTGTTCACAATTATACTAAAGAGCAGATTGCAAAGATGATGGGTATTGATGAAATGCGTTTGAATTTGATTTCGAAGAAGAGCTAAACAATATCAACATATCAAAGCCTGAAGATTACATGTTTAAGTACATTCTAGAGGCTAATAATTACAACAATATTCTGGTGGAAGATGATGAGATTCCAAAATATTCTAGTGATGGAACTGATGATTTCCCAACATTTTCAGAGATGTTTGATGAAGACACCCATGAGTTCCTGAAAAGATGTTAGGATCTGAGTTTGATATTGATGTGATTGTTTAGATGAAATCAATGTAAGAAGATAGATAACAACGAAAAAGTGCAGCGGAATTGTGTAAACTTTGAAATCACAACAATATAAAGATTGTTTTCATTAAAATGCTTTTGTAATTATAATCACGTACGCATGCAATTTACAAACTCCCCCTTAGCCTAAGATCACTCTAATATGTTCGTAAAGAATGTGTAGAAGGAAAATGATAGATAGAACAGTACAAGCACTGTTCTATTTATAGTACATTTCAAACCACTGAACATCTTTGGATGACATCATTATAAAAGTGACATTTAACAAACTAAACAAACTCTATCCTCTTCTAAACCTAAACACTTTTACATTAATTACATAATAAAACTCTGTTGAACAACAACTACTGAGGATCCTCAGTTGGTCTTCAGCAGACCTTTGCTTCAACAACCTTTATGCTTCATCAGAGTTTTCTCTCTAGTAGACCTTTGCTTCCAGCAGAGCTTTGTCTTTAACAGATCTTGGGAATAGTCTTTAAATATGAGCAGAGTTTAGAGCAGCAGATCTTAATTAATGATCAGATGTTATAGATTGTTTTAACTTTCCAATAATCTATTCTTTTATACGGTTCAATAGATCAAATAATCTCCCCCTAGAACAGACAATGCCAAAACCCTTCTTTATTGCTTATCTTTATTTCTCAACAGTAATTCCCTGATTTGTCATTTGAATTGTACTTCAAAGTTCATGGAAAACATTTCTTCAAAATCCCTTTGCAATTCAAGGTTCATTAAGTCTTGAAGGTTATCTACATCCAGACCATATGCATCTTCCATTTTCAGCCTTTGAATTTCACCATTTGATCTGAGTAGAGTCAATTCATGGGTGTCTTTGGATGACTTCCATTTTAGAATTTTTGAATCATTTGGTTTTCTTGGGGGAAGACTTATTGTTGAGCTTTGTGGAAGTGATGTGCTTACAAGGTTAGAGATTGTTTTCCTTAGTTTATCACTTGCAACATCAGTGTGATAGAGTAGTTGGTTCTTGATGCCCTCTTTTCTGTGTTCTTCAAACATATGCTCTTCATTTTTAGCCATCTTCTTTTGCCTTTTTGCTTGATTTAAAGCAAGTGTAGATAAGACAGAGGTTGAAGAATGCCTTTTGAGTGTTTGGGTCTGTTGAGGGATAACATCTGTTGGGTAGTCTTGCTTTCTTGGAACTGTAGGATTTTTTGTTTCTAAGCTCTTCTTGTTTTTTTGTAAGTATCTACAATCCTGGACTCAGACCATCTAGCAACTGACCTTGCACTACCATAATTTGTAGCAACCAGCTCTTGTTTCTTTCTTTAAGCTTTAAAGCTCTATACTGATCCATCTGCCTGTTTTTCTTCCAATCAGGTGGTGTTGGCTTGTGTAGAGGTTCTTTGAGCATTTGCTTGTATTCTATTAATTTATTCTTTGAGATCATTTGTTGACGAATCTTTGAACTGTGCTCTGGTAGCTTTGTAAGGTTTGTGTTGCATAATGTGGTCAGGATAATCCTATTACAGTTCTTTATCAAGCTCATCATTTCCAGGCCTTTCTGACATAGACTTACTCATATCTTTGGCAAAGTCTTCAATCTTTCTCACTTTGCTCATTATATAAGACAAAATACCTTGAGTAGTCGTGTCATCTTTCCCTTTGCTCTTCTCTTTGGCTATGTTCTTAGCCTGTTTGGCCTTCAACTTTAGATATTCATCTAAATTTCCTGGATTTCTGTACCCAAAGATCGATGGAAAGTCTAGCTTTGAGATATTCTCTACTGTGAAGAATGATTCAATTTCTGTTTGCACAGTTGTTAGGTCCTAGAAGTGTGAGACTGATGCAATAAATATACACAACGGTCTATGGTAGCTAACTGGGATTAACTGGGTTAGTTTGTATTAGGTTTGGACCTTTTTAGGTCACTTGGGCATGCCATAGGCCATGTGGGCCAGACAAGCGCAAGGGAAGCCCATGCGGGGCATAGGCAAACCCTAGGTATATAAGGAACATTATGTCATAATTAGGGTTAAGCTTTTAGAGAGAACTAGGGTAGCCTCCACCATTCTAGAGAGAGAGAGATCGAGAGATGTGAAGAACTTGTGTCATACGGTTTTGCTATTCATTGCAATAGAATCATATGCAAGTTTGAAAGTGATTCGTATGTTATTCTCGTTTATCTCATTTTCGGTTTTTCTTGAATATCATCAAGTTTGGATTCCCCCCATCCTTAGTGATTGTTTGATGTGGTTGTTAGATCTGGATTATTCGGGACTTACAATTGTAATCAGAGCCATCATAACCTGTTTTCAGGCTCAGATTTGATATCAACATTCAAGAAAATTGTTGTTTCGGTGTTGCTTCAAGTTTCTTCTCGTGTTTCGGACCTTTTACTTGCATTTCGGATTGAATTTCGGATAATCCTTTGCATCTCTGATAGATTTCGGATAAGAACTGTTGAATTTCGGATGATATATATACATCTCAGATAGAATTTGGACCATTTTGGATTATATCAGCTTGTATTTCAGACCATTTCGTATTGACTTCTTGCATCTCGAACTCATCTTGAATCCATCTCGGATCAACATCATAGTATCTCGAATAATCTTCAAAAACATCTCGAATTATAGTTGTTGATGATTGCTTCTATCGCGGATCATCAAGGCATCTACGAATGTATCTCGAATCGAGTTACTGTTCTGAGTTCGAGATACTATTCGAATTTAAGTCACTGTTCTGAATTGCTGAGGTGGAATTTTAACCAGCTGACGTACTCGGTAGTAAACGTTTTTGTGCATATAAAATTATCTGTAAAGTATCTTTGAAAATAGGTTGCAAAAAAAGGCACGAAAATTCTGAAAAAGGTCTTTGACATTATATATCATTGGATATGTAGTTTCGAGAAGAGTCTAACAGTTAATTTTGGTAAAAATTAGTTTTCGGACATTTTTAACGTTTTACCGGTACGGTTTCGATTATCCGAAGATGTTTACAGCCCAAGCTCAATACTCTAACATAGTTTTCAGCCCAGTATGTAATCCAAAACCGAATGCAAATCCTAACACTGTCTTTAGCCCACTGATCAAAGCATCTATTAACAGCACTTCACCCCAGGCACAAAATCAAAACCCGAAATTGCGGGATCAAGTTGTCACACCCCGAATTTCCAACCAAACACCGGTGGGCCCGGGTCGGGAATATCGTGACGTAAGTTGATATCATCATAGTCAATTAACACAGCACAGTGAAAGTCTCCAAATCACTATTACAAACCAAAATGATCAAAGTTCGAAAATAATATACATCAGACTTGTTATGAAAGATCCATAGGTGGATCGTAAAATATACACAAAATGTGTAACAAACTTTAGGGCAAATCTAAGGATTTGCAAGATCCTCTTATATCACTACCAAGCAGCTTCCAGCCTATTTCGTATTGTACCTACAACTTAGTCTTTTGAAAATACGTCAGCTTTCGATGGTAAATACACTTAACTGACTCGTTTTGAAAACATTTCAAAAAATTGATTTAAGTGCACAAGGCATGAAAAATCTTTTATAACTTGCGAAAGTTATGTTTATAACCTTGTTAACAGATTCACATGTTTGTCAATACATATGGGGCCCATTACAGAGACCGAGACATGATTAACTGACACACCACTTATGAACCCACGAGGGAGTTATCCCCAACTTGTGGGTAAAAATATTTTAGCATTCGCATCTGTTGGGTGTATGCCTACACCCCGTGCTTTGGTCGTGGCCCATAGTAACTTAAATGAGACGAGGATATCTAGGACACGATCCTTAACCCCCAATATGTAAGTTATCAAACAAAACTGATCAAAACGGAGTATGTGGATTTACTAGCCACAATCCAGCATTCGATTGATCCCATTTCCGACCAAGCGGTAATAAATTACCGTAACCCAAGCCCAGATAGGGAATCTAAGTCAAGAGTATTTACCTGAGCTAGCACTTGCTTCAAGTGCAAGTTTATATTAACTAAGCCGTTTAATCAATTAGATAAGTGCAGATAGCATTTACTGGAAGGCTTTAGTCTGGAATATGGCATAAGCCTATAAACGAAAATGCAAGAGAAAGGAACACTTACAAGTTATCCTTGGATGAAATAGAACTAAGTTGGATGCTCCTTTCAGTTAGGAACTTCTAGAGGAGGCAGATAGAATGATTTATGAGAAAGGTGCAAGTTCAAGTGAAGAACCGATGCTCCTATTTATAGTTGGAGTGATTGAAGGTGGTGATGCCAGGTGTTAGTAGGTGTTAGAGGGTGTCTACAAGTGTCCTAAAACGTGGCATAGCAGTTTGGAAGCCCATGGTTTTGAATTGAATGGGTTTTGGCAACTTGTGTGGTTGCCAAGCAAATTTTCTACAGCAGAGGTCCTCTTGTGGCCTGCGAGAGACAAGGCCTTGTCTCTCGCGGCCCGCGAGCGGCCTATAGAATCTTTCAAAATTTGCCACATTTTGCCCCTCAACTTATTAAATTTCTAAATCACCCTTATAAGCATAATTAGCCCTCCGTAGCTAATATTTGGCGTACCCGGGAGTATGCCCGGACATTGTCAAGCTCTCGGTTCGTTTAATGGTTACTCAGAGGCTTAAATTAACATGTTGACACTTTTAACCCCTCCATCGTCCAACTTTTAAATATTTACACAAATAGTCCCTCTCGTCCAATAAGTGGCTCATATGAGAGTTAAGACTTCGTAAAGGGTCACTCAGAGGCTTAGTTTGAGCATGTTGACACCTGTAGTCCTTATTAGACTTAATAAAAAAGTAATGACACATGTCACTATATTATTGGACACGCGAGGTGTTACATCCTCACCTCCTTAAAAGAAATCTCGACCTCGAGATTTATTTAAAAAGATGGGGGTACTTTTGTCGCTTACTGGACTCAACCTCCCATGTATACTCGGGGCCTCGAAGGGCATCACACTTAACCTTTACTATAGGTATCTTTTTCTTTCGGAGCTTCTTAACCTGTCGATCCTCGAACGAAATCGGTTTCTCAACGAACCTGAGGTTTTCATCAATTTGCACCTCATGATGTGATATTACTAGCGATTCATCGGCTAAACTTTTCTTAAGATTACAGATGTGGAATACATCATAAATTCCACCAAGCTCCTCTGGCAGCTTAAGCTTATAAGCTACAGCGCCGACACATTTGATTATCTCGAATGATCCAATATATCTTGGACTTAACTTACCCTTCTTTCCAAATCGCATTACACCTTTCCAAGGTGATGCTTTTAGCATGACTTTGTCCCCTATTTGGAAATTAAGAGGTTTTCACCTCTTGTCTGCATAACTTTTCTGCCTATCACGGGAAGCTTTGAGACGATCACGGATTTGTATTATCTTATTCGTGGTCTCTAGGACAAGTTCAGGTCCAGATAGTTGGGCTTTCCCAACTTCAACCCAACAAACAGGTGTTCTACATTTTCTCCCATACAAGGCCTCAAAAGGAGCAACCTTGATGCTTGTATGATAGCTATTATTGTAGGAGAATTCTATTAGGGGTAAGTGGTCGTCCCAACTTCCACCTAAATCAATCACACATGCTCTAAGCATGCCTTCCAAAGTTTGAATAATATGCTCACTTTGTCCATCCGTCTGTGGTGGTAAGCCGTACTAAAGTTAATCTTGTGCCTAAAGATTGTTGGAAACTTTTCCAAAAGTGAGATATATATCTAGTATCTCTATCAGATACAATAGATACCGGAACACAATGTAGGGACACAATTTTATCCACATAAAGCTTTGCCAACTTGTCAGAATTATAAGATTCTTTAATTGGCAAGAAATGTGCTGACTTAGTCAGCCTGTCCACAATGACCCAAATCGTGTCATTACCATGTTTGGTCTTAGGTAACTTGGTAATCAAATCCATAGTTACCATTTCCCATTTCCAAGTAGGAATCTCAAGCTGTTGTAGAAGTCCTGACGGTTTCTGATGTTCAGCTTTAACTTGCGAACACGCCAGACACTTAGCTACATAAGTGGCTATGGATTTCTTCAAATCCATCCACCAATAATTCTTCTTTAAATCTTGATACATATTTTCACCACCTGGGTGAACTGAGTATCTCGAATTATGTGCTTTTTGTAGGATTAGATCTCTATGTCCTCCAAAGGTTGGAACTCAAATTCTACCATTAAATCTAAGGATTCCATCTTTTCCAAGCACTAACTGATCAACAGTTCCGCCTAATTCTTCATTAGGAATATTAGTCTCTAACAGGGCTTGCTTTTGTGCATCTAATAGCTTCTCATTCAAACTATTTCTAAGCTTAATTCTCTTGGCGTTAATCCTAATAGGCTTAACTCTTTCTTTACGACTTAAGGCGTTAGCAACGACATTTGCCTTGCCTGGATGATAGTGAATTTCGCAATCATAATCATTAAGTGTTTCCATCCAGCGGCGCTGTCGCATGTTCAAATCCTTTTGATTGAACATATATTGGAGACTCTTATGGTCAGTGTATATAATACACTTTATGCCATATAAATAATGTCTCCACAACTTAAGTGCAAATACAACAGCACCCAATTCCAAATCATGGGTGGTGTAATTTCCTTCGTGCTCCTTTAAGTGTCGTGATGCATAAGCAATTACTTTGCCCTTTTGCATTAGCACACAACCCATGCCAGTATGCGAGGCATCACAATGAACGAAAAAGTCCTCAATACCCTCAGGTAGAGATAACACAGGAGCATTGCTCAACTTGTGTTTTAGAATTTTAAAAGATTCTTGTTGTTTTGGACCCCAGTCAAACTTGACATTCTTATAGGTCAAGGTAGTTAAAGGAGTGGCTATCCTCAAGAAGTTCTCAATGAACCTCCTATAATAATCGGCCAGTCCTAAGAAACTACGAATCTCCGATGAACTTTTGGATACTTCCCAATTCATTATAGCTTCAATTTTAGCGGGATCCACTTGGATACCACGCTCACTTACAACATGCACAAGAAACTGTACTTCTCTAAGGAAAAAATCTCACTTAGAGAACTTAGCATAAAGCTTCTCTTGTCTTAGCAATTCCAAGATGCACCAAAGATGTTTCTCGTGATCAACTTGATTACGAGTGTATATAAGTATGTCGTCTATGAAGACAATGACAAACTTATCTAGATACGGCTTGTAGACTCTATTCATGAGATCCATGAATGCTGCAGGTGCATTTGTGAGCCCAAAAGGCATCACTAGGAATTCATAATGGCCATAACGAGTTCTGAAGGTAGTCTTGGGACATCATCACTTCTAACCTTCAGTTGATGGTATCCTGATCTCAAATCGATCTTAGAGAAATAACTAGCCACTTGAAGTTGGTCGAACAAATGATCGATCCTGGGCAGAGTATAACGATTCTTGATCGTTATATTGTTTAGAACACGGTAATCAATGCACATGCGCATTGAACCATGCTTTTTCTTAACAAAAAGAATAAGAGCTCCCTAAGGTGAGGAACTAGGTTGAATGAAGCCTTTTTCTAAAAGTTCGTCTAGTTGTATTCTCAATTCCTTCATTTCTGTCGGTTCCAGTCGATATGGAGCTCTTGCAACGGGTGCCGCTCCTGGTATGATGTCAATCCTAAATTCCGCTTGTCTATCTAGAGGTAGACCTTGTAATTCTTCAGGGAAATATTCTGAAATAACTTAAAGGTCTTCAATATTTGGCTTTGGCTCGTTAATAGTTACTTGTGCCATGTAAATGACACAACCTTTCCCAGACACTTGGATGCCTTAAATAATGACACTTTGTCTGGCAATCCATAGTATGAATCTCCAATAATTGTGAGCATTTCACTAGATGGGGTTTTAACTTCGACGAGTTTCTTATCACAGGCAATGCAGGCTTGGTTATGGGATAACCAATCCATGCTTAAGACTACATCCAACCCCGCCAATTTCATTGACAAAAGAGAGATAGGAATTGAGTAATTCTTAATGGTGTAGGTCCCCTAGTCCTAATGGATCTTGACAGAATCGTCTATCTAATCTAGAGTGCGGAATCCCCTAGATCAGATTTCACAGAAACAAGAACAAGAACACGAACACAAATCCTTTCAAAATGTCTTCTATTGATTATCTAACATAAAGTGTTTACAATCAATTCAAGACTCTCTCTCAACTCTCTCTGAACAACTATACCAGCAACACAACAATAGAACCAGCAACCTCAACCCTAATGCAAACCTCCCTTTATATAGAGATAGGTTATGCACATGGGCTAGGGTTTCCTACATAGACTGCTAATGGGTTTAAGCCCAATTCGCCTACCATGTGTTGTATTGTGTCTAGTTCAGCCCAATTACTTCTAATTCACTATTACAAATCTAAACCCGCTAACCGTTTATTATTTTACTAATTACAAGATATCCAAAGACCAAATCTAAGCTGTTGTCACAAATATGCACCAACAAACTCCCCCTTAACAATATCTTCATAAAATAACTTAGTCTTCAGTCTTCTTGCAATCTTCACATCTTTGGAAAACGTTGGTCTTTGGATAGCTTCAGCTTAAATAACTTCTGTCAGCAACAGACCCCTCCTTAGCTGATGTATATAATCACCAAATTCTAAATCGTTAGCGCTTAAGTAAACTCCAGTTTAGTCCTTGCATAGCAATCTTCAAACTATGCAACTTTTTCTGCAATGTAAAAAGGAGGTTCTACCAAGCAAACTCCCCTTCACCAAACTTCTCAGCAACACACTGCTACAATTTGTATACTATAAAACAAACATCTCGAGAAACTATAAGAATTTTTCAACACAAGTTAAACAAGTTATTATTATTCAAGAGTTAGCAAAACTGTATCACAGATTAAGCACTTCTCAACTCAAAACATATACTCAAAATGTTAAACACCATGAACCTGCAAAATCTTAAAAATTTTGAACTCAGCTTCTAACATCATCTCCCCCTATCGGTAAGAACTCCTCCATGAACAACCAATATTCCGTACATTAAGAATTTGGAAGAAAATGAAATCCTTTTGGATTTTTATATTTTCTGAAAGCAAATAAATAACAAAATAATAAACACTCTATTTTTGTGAGTATCACCGTTAAGAAGATCATATCAGCAACATCAAGCTGTTTTCACACTATTTGATAATTCTATATGCAATATTCATGAAAAACAGTTCAAGACGATTACCAGTATTGTTTATCCACTTAAACAAAATACATGAACATTTCAAGTTCCATTACCTAGTGATCTGTTTAGATAATTAATACTGATATACTAGTGTGTCCCACTTCAGGACATACCACCGCGATCAAGGTATGACCAAAAATTCATCATAGTAGGTGAGTATACCGAAATTCATCCTTTTGAATTACAACGTTAGATAATTGGTGATCAGGTCAGTACTTCCGTACAGCAAAGAGACCAATATCCAACAAGGGTTAGGGCAATTACGAAATTCTGGTACGAATAATGCAATTTGTACATTTGAATGACTCTCTAGGAGAGCTTCTTCAATTTTTGGGATTTGCCATTTTTGCTCTTTTAAGATATCCTGATTGTGCCTAGGTCAGCATATATCTGGATGCAGCAGAAGGACAACCTTAATACCCTGGATGAAATAACGATATAAAGAGCTAAAACCTCAGATTTTGGCAATCTATCAATGCAAGATTTAAGGTTATAAAACCTACGCCAGTGATTGTTACCTACTCATACACAGTTTATTATATTTGTATCACCAAGGTAAGTTGATTATTTCATGCCTTTTGCCTACTGGTACATCATATGATGAAACTGCTATCACACTTAAACAATATTAATTTAGTACGACAGTCTAACTTGCTGATGTACTATCATTTCTTCTTTTTCACACAGTGAAAACTCATTTTTGATTTTCTATTTTTTATATTTTTTATTTTTGAAAAGCAGTAAATTATTTACAAATTATTTTTATGGAAAACTGGTTATTCAGGATTCCTCATCCTGTTGAGTTCGACTAAACGTTCAAAACGAGCCCTGTCAAATGCTTTTGTGTAAAGATCTGCCAGGTTATCTAGTGTGTCGACTCGATGTAGTTCAATTAATTTCTTTTCAGTACAATCCCGTATAAAATGATGACGAATGTCAATATGTTTTGTGCGACTGTGTTTTACGGGATTGTTGGTGATTCAAATAGTGACATTATTGTCTATCATAATAGGAGTACGAGTGAAATTCAAACCGTAATCGCACATCTGCTGTTGGATCCAGAGAACCTGAGAGCAACAGCTACCAGCAGCAATATATTCAGCTTCACACGTAGAGGTAGACACGCAAGACTGCTTCTTGCATTGGCATGAAACGAACCTCCCTCCTAAGAACTGACAACCACCTGTGGTAGACTTCCTTGTTGATTTGCATCCTCCAAAGTCTGAATCAGTAAAAGCAACAAACTTCAAATCACTAGCAGCTGGATACCATAACCCAAGTTTAGGTTTCCCCTTCAAGTAATGAAGAATCCGCTTCACCACTTTCATGCGGGACTCCTTTGGATTCGCTTGATATCTGGCACAAAGACACACTGCAAACATGATGTCAAGTCTTGAAGCAGTCAAGTATATCAGAGAACCAATCATTGCCCTGTATTGAGTTGGATCAACATCCTCCACACTCTCATGATCTGGACTAAGATTGTGATTCTCACAGATAGGTGTATTGAAAGTAGCGCAATCCTCCATTTTGAAACGAGACAAAATGTCATACACATAATTCGTCTGATGTATAAACATCCCATCCTTCTGTTCAACTTGTAAACCCAGATAGTAAGATAATTCGCCCATCGCACTCATCTCAAACTTGCTCTTCATTACCTCTTCGAAATGATGACACATGTTCTCATCAGATGACCCAAAGATGATGTCATCTACGTATACCTGTACCAGCAGAAACTCTTCCTTCTTCCTTTTAATGAAAAGTGTACTATCAATCTGTCCTCTTTCGAAACCATGTTTTAACAAATGTGCTGACAGTGTCTCATACCATGCCCTAGGTGCCTGATGCAACCCATACAATGCCTTATCAAGTCGATAGAGTCGATCTGGATAGTCTAGATCAGTAAACCCGTCTGGTTGTGAGACATACACCACTTCTTGGACTTTCCCGTAAAGAAATGCAATCTTCACGTCAAGTTGGTAAACTTTGAAGCCCTTGAATGAAGCAAAAGCTAGGAACAAACGAATTGCTTCCAACCTTGCTACTGGTGCAAACACTTCATTGTAATCAATCCCTTCTTGCTGATTGAACCCTTTCACTACCAACCAAGCCTTCTTTCTGATCATGATCCCTAGGTCGTCTTTCTTGCACTTAAACACCCATTTAGTGCTTATTTCCTTCTCTCCTTCAGGCAAGTCAACTAGCTCCCAAACTTTCAACTTCTTGAACTGAGCTAGTTCCTCTTGCATAGCTTCAACCCAACAATTGTCTTTTAGAGCCATATTAACATTCTTCAGCTCCTCTTGGGCAATAAAGCAACTATACAAACACTCATGAATTAACCCAGTCTTCTGAATTGAAGTAAACAAACAGGAACCTTCGAGCACACCTCTTCTTGTCTGAACACCTACAGCAGCATCACCAATGATGTTTTCAACTGGATGATCTCTGTGTACACGTGTGGTAGCAATGGTGTCAACAACCAGATTATCTCCCAGATTCGATCCAACCTCCCCCTGAATGTTAGAATTAGCAAACGGATTAGTGAAGTCCTCCCCCTGAATAGGTTCAGACTCACTATCACTGGAGTCCTCTGGAGCTGCACTAGAAGAAATTTTTGGAGCATCTGACATCGATATACTCGATCTAGGCATGAAGTTACACTCTCCATCTTCACTGATCACAGTATGGATCACTTGAGACTCATCTGCATTGGAAAAATCAGGAATATTAAATGATTTAAAAACACGGTCATAATCATATAATATAGGAGGACCACTCGTTGATTGTTGAGGTGAATAACTAGTGATTTCCATGTTAAATACCACCTCAATTTTACCAGTTTTTAGATTAAAAACCCTTTTATTTGGTGTTCCAGGCATATAGCCTAGAAAGTAACCATCATCAGCTACCTCACCGAATTTTTGCTTATCTTTGTTTCGCACAATGGTGCAGGGTAATCCAAATGGTTCAAAGCCATTTAAGTTTGGTTTTTGGTTAAATAATAGTTCATGACATGTTTTGTTAAACCATTTAACCGTCAAAACTTTGTTCAGGACATAGCAAGCTGTGTTCACAGCTTCTCCCCAGAAAAGAACTGGAAGCTTTGAATCAGATAGCATAGTCCTTGCGGCTTCAATCAACGTCCTGTTTTTCCTCTCAGCTACTCCATTATGTTGAGGTGTATAAGGAGCAGAATATTGATATTCAATTCCCTTGCGAAGACAATAGAGATCCAGAACTTGAATCTTGAACTCCGTGCCATTATCACTCCTTATCCTCTTGATCCGTGCATCATGAATATATTCCAATTTTGTAAAAAGATCTATCAGCATCTCCGTTGTCTCATCTTTTGTACCTAAAAAGAAAACCCATGAATATCGTGAGTAATCATCAGTGACAACTAAACAATAGTACTTTCTACCCATGCTCCTTACGTTCACCAGACCGAATAGATCCATATGAAGTAACTCATAAGGGGCATCTATGGAATTTACTGTTTAAGACTTGTGAGGTTTCTTATGTTGTTTTCCCTTTTGACATGGAAGACATTTATCTTCCACGTGAAACTTCTGCACTGGCACCCCTTCCACTAAACCATTTTTAATAATATAGTTCATTTTCGATAGTGGATGTGGGCCATGCGTCTGTGCCACAACAATGACTCAGCCTCAGATGCTTTTGATAGTAAACACGCCACCACAGTGGAAGAATCCTTAGCACCCATGTCCATGACATTAGTGTCATTTCTCCTTGGTGCTCTCATCACTATCCAGTCATCCGCTATCACCAAACCAGGTTTCAACACCAAAGCTTCAGTCTTTGTAAAGTGGACTGAGTGACCCTTGCCACAGACTTGAGACACGCTCACCAGATTGTGCTTCAGCTACTCAACATAGTTCACTTTATCTAGTTTGATCTTGCCATTAGTCACTTTTCCTCGACCTGTAATGTGCCCTCCTTTAGCACCTACAAAATTCACATAACCACCATCTATATTCTCAAACTCAGTCAACAGCCTCACATCCCCCGTCATGTGCCTGGAGCAGCCACTATCAACATACCACAAGTTGATAATCCTCCTTAGCAGCTCCTGCACCACCCAACAAAATTAGTTAGATTGGGGGACCCAAGCCTTAATGGTCTTGGGTCTTCTAGATTCATCAACCACGGGAACATCCATCCAATATCCATCACTCCTAATAGGAGTCTTAGATCTTAGACCTATGGATGGAAATGGTTTTTGATTTCCACTAGGTCTGTGGTCCAGAGGTTTCCTAACCATGTTTGGACTTTGCGACCTTTGGAAGTTATGATTTTGGTTCCATGAATTTTGATGATGATAATTTCTAAAGCCATCGTTATAAAAATTTCAACTACCCACATTCTGGTATCGAGTTTGATATTGACCTTGACTTCTGAAATTATTTGATTGACTGTTAAAGTTATTCATTCTTGGAGAACTACTTCCAGGTCTTTCATATCTGCCTGATGTAGATGCACGCTGAAATCTTTGTTGATTTCTTTAAAAAACTTGGTGAGTTCCTTTTTCAGCCTTATGTACACCAATAGCAACACTCTGTTGCCTGGTAGCAGATATCTTTGGTGAGTTAACCTTCTTCTCACCATCACCACTTTTTGCTGGTGATTTTTTCTCTCTGCCTCTCACTTACCTGTGCTTCACTCTTTTTGTTAGGACAACAGCTAGCTACATGTCCCTTTTCGTGACATTTGAAGCAAGATTTTCTAGCCGAAGACTTCTCAATTGAAGCCTCTTACTTAGATTCATCAGTTGATGATGATGATGATGATGATGATGATGCCTTTGAAGGATCTTGTTTAGTTTGCTTAACTTCTAATTTTTCTTTGTTTTTATTTTTAGCAAACTGCACATTAGACTCTTTAGTAATAACAGGGACCTCTTCATTCATGTCACTCCCTTGAACAAAATCAACCTTTTTTAATAAAAACTTCTTTTTGATTTTTAGGGTGTGTATTCTTTGTTTTCAAAACGGTGTCTCTGTTATTATTATTCTTGGCATTCTCAGAACATCAACATCCTCTGATGTGGAACTACCAGGTGTAGTTGACACAAAGTCTGTAAGCTCTTCTTCATCTAGCAAGAAAGAATAGTCATGACCAAGTGGTGGTGGAACTTCATTCATACCATTGAATCCCACACACGTCTTGTCATTACTCTTCTTCAAGCCATTCATCATGTGTTTCATGGTAAAAGATGAATCTATGAAATGATTTAATTTCTTTTCAAGCTCACAAATTTTAAGTTGTGCTTCAGACAACTGTTTGCACTTTTCAGAAACCTCTTTTGTTTTCTAACTCATCGTATCATGAGCTAAGTCAATAACTTGAAGTTTTTCATTAAGCTTACAGGTTAGAATATTGATTTCTTCTTCATAACCTTTAATTTTCTTCAAGTATGGTGACTCATTTCGTTTTACAAAAAAGTTTGATTCTTTTATGTTTAAGAGCTCATTAGCCAGACTTTGGTTTTGCTTTGTTAATGTGTCAACTTCACTTTGCAGTTCACGACACTTCAAACAAACAGAACTACCAGAGTTAGAACATACCTCGCCAGTTGATTTTCTTAGATCAGCCATGAAAGCATCAAAATCAGCAGCCATCTTCTTCTCTGTAGCATTCTGTTCTCCATCAGCCTTTTCAGCTACATTCTCTTGCTCTCCTACAGCATCAGCTTTGACTTCTTCATCAGTAACTGGAGCTATATCAGCCATGAACGCCTGTGAGGCATTGTTATCACTCTCCAGATGAACACTCCAATCATAAGAACCCTCTCTAGCAGTAGAAATAAGGGCCTTTGATCCAGTGTTGTTTGACGCATTCCTGTTGCTTGAACCATGACCAGGAGAATCTTGAAAGGATGAACTAGAACGAGATTCAGACTTAGGTCTTTGACACTCTCTAGGGAAATGTCTGTAGTTGTGACAATTGTAACACTTCACTTTCGACTTGTCAAAGCCCACACTCTTTCCAATGAACTTCCTGCCCGTTCTGTTCATGAACCTCTTTACTCTTCTAGAGATCATGGCCATCTGCCATTGCAAATCCATCTCCTCTAAGTCATCGGGGTCGATCTAATCATAATCTTCATCAAACGTAGCAGGATCAGATAATTTTCCCTGAGTATAGTTCTCGTAGTAAGCAACAAAAGAAACAAGCAATGGCAGGTAATCTTCAGCACTTTTGACACTCAGAGGCATAGACTTAGAACTACCGTTACTTGATTGTTGTCTCTTTGCCCCTGACGAGCCTTCTAAAGCAGCAACAAACATACTTCACCCTCAGCATTTGTCACGATCTGCTCATTCTCACATGAGAGAAACGCAGTTGCAGTATCACTAAAAGCATTGTTGGAAGATGAAGGTGTAAGACCTTTATAAATCCCTGGATCTTGAACCTGATCATATCCAGTCTCCTTCTTCTTCTTTTTCATATTGAGCTCATAAGCTCTCAATTTCCCAACAACCTCTTCCAATTCTTTCTTTTCATAATCAGCTTCACCTTTTATCATCAAAGTATAGATATCCCACTTTGTAGGTAAAGTATCCAGCAACTTGTCGTTTATCTCCACATCCGTGCATCCCTCTATGTCATAATTATCCATTTTTGACATCAGGTGATAGTATCTCATGATAATATCTTCAAGGGACTCACTCTTCATGCCTTTAAACACAGCAAATTGTTTCTTCGGCAGATCCACCTTGTTCTTCTTCACATCAGTATTGCCCTCATACCTCTTCTCTAGGGCATCCCACATCTCCTTTGATGTAGTATAACGTTTGAATGTATGTTTGATGCCATCAGGTAACGACATCTTTATAGCAGCTAAGGCTTTCTTTTCAGACTCATAAATCCTCTTTTCAGCTTCAGACATGTTTACATAAGCAGTAACACGTTGTCTGCCTTCAAAATCATGCTTTGGGTTAGCGTACCATCTTGAATACAGATCTACATCCGTGTGTCCTGATATTCAATAAAGGATTGAAACCTATCCTTCCAAGTAAGATAGTTCTGAACCTTCAGCATCTTTGGAGGTTTGTTTGTGGTGCTAACCTCATGCTCCATTCTCAACAGCTCATTTAGGTTAGACATATTAGACATTTTTAGCGAACCGGCTCGTTAAAAACGTTAAAACTTGTCCGAAATGAGTGATTACCAAATTATACTGTTAGACTCGTCTCGATGATACGATTCTAATGATGTATATTGTCCGATTATGATTTTTGGAATCTCGACGATCAAATTCTATGTCCGAAAATGTTTAACTCTGCTTACGTCAGCTGGTTAACTTTCCACCTTTTTGTGTATAACTCGGAACAATATCAAATCCGGAACAGTAACTCAGATTGACAATCCGAGATGAAAATCTGGAACAATAATCCGAATTGATAATCTGAAATGGTGATCCGGAATAGTGATCCGAGATGAAATCTAGAATGCACGGTTCTGATCTGAAATGGAAATCCGAAATAGACTATTCAGATCCGAGATGGAATCCAGAACAGTTCTGATTCGAGATGGAATCCGGAATAACTTTTGATCCGAAATTCAATCCGAAATAGCTTCTGATCCGAAATTCAATCCGAAAAGGAATCCGAAATGGGCTTTTCAGATCCGAATTACACTTTTCTGATCCGAATTGGGCTTTTCTGATCCGAATTTCAAGTCTGCAATCCGAAATGCTTCATTTTTTGATCCGGAATGCAAGTCTTCAATCTGAAATACCTTGAAGTTTATCCGAAATCGCTGGTAAACCCTAGAACAGCCTCCGAAACCCTAATTCAGTTGTCACAAACTCCAAAACAGCCTCCAGAACTTCCAAAAAGCCAATTTTTTCTGCTGTCACGATTCGGAACCAAGAAAAATCAAGAGCCGAATGCTCTGATACCAATTGTAGGTCCCCTAGTCCTTATGGATCTTGACAGAATCATCTATCTAATCTAGAGTGCGGAATCCCCTATATCAGATTTCATAGAAACAAGAACAAGAACACAAAAAACAAATCCTTTCAAACTATCTTCTATTGATTATCTAACACAAAGTGTTTACAATCAATTCAAGACTCTCTCTCAACTCTCTCTGAACAACTAAACCAACAACACAACAATAGAACCAGCAACCTCAACCCTAATGCAAACCTCCCTTTATATAGAGATAGGTTATGCACATGGGCTAGGGTTTCCTACATAGACTGCTAATGGGTTTAAGCCCAATTCACCTACCATGTGTTGTATTGTGTCTACTTCAGCCCAATTACTTCTAATTCACTATTACAAATCTAAACCCGTTAACCGTTTATCATTTTACTAATTACAAGATATCCAAAGACCAAATCTAAGCTGTTGTCACAAATATGCACCAATAAATGGATATAAAACATTTACCAAGAATGGAAGATGCTGTTTCTAAGGTTCCGTCAGCAAGTTCTACTTCATAAGTTATGTCTAGTGTTCTTATGGGTATGTTTAATAGTTTGCTAAACTTATGGTCCACAAAGGACTTATCTGCACCCGAATTAAAAATAACTCTAGCATAGACGTCATTAATGAGGAATGTACCTGTTATGACGTTGTTGTCATCAACAGCCTCTCTAGCATTCATCTGAAAGGCACGTGCATTTCCTTTCATGGCCTCTCCAGCTTCGCATTATTACTCTTAGGATTCTTAGGGCAGTTAGTCTTAATATGCCCTTTTTCATTACAGCGGTAGCAGACAGCATCCTTAAGATCCTGTATTCTAGGGTCTTATGCCCCTTTTTCATACAGATACCACAGGGTTTAGCGTGTGGATTAGAATTACACTATCCCTAGTGTATGCGGTTGCAGGTCTTACATGTAGGCTTCTCGGCTGACCTATCTTGGTTCCTTTTGAATCTAAATCTCCTTTTATTCATCTTATTAAATCTTTGGGAGTTACCATCTTCTCTCTTTCTTTTCCTGTCAGTCTCAGTCTTGACTGACTTTTGTCTCACCAGATCTAAGGTGAGAGAGAGAGAGATAGGTCTACAGCAGACCTATAAGTAGGCTGAGCAGCCTTTACCATGCCTTTAATCTCAGGCGCTAACCCATTTATAAAATGCGCGATGCGTTTGGGTTCAGGTGAAATCAGATAAGATACTAATCTGGATAAGGAATTGAAGTCCTTAACATACTTCCGACTATCCAGGCTTTCATTGTAAGAGTCAGAAAAACTGACTCGATCTTCTCCACCTCATGAGGTAGGCAGTAAGTTTCCTTAACAAGGTTCACAAACTTGGTCCATCCCAAGTTATATAGGTGTACTTTTCTGTTGACTGGACCATGGCCTTCCACCATATTAGGGCATCGCCTTTGAAAGATGGGGATACAAACATCACCACATCCTTATCAGTACAAGCACTGATATCTACAATAGTTTCCATCTCATCAAGCCATTTCAAAGCTTCTATAGCCCCTTTTTCTCCATTAAAGTCTCGAGGTTTGCAAGAGACATAGTATTTATAGTTACATCTGTCTTTAGAAGAACGGGTCCTATCATTAAATAGTAGTTTCTTTGGTTCACTCTTCGCATTCGATGAGTGAACAGAGCTCTCCTTCCGAGCTGATGATGGTGGAATAGATAAAGGTTTGGAGCGAGTAGCGCTCGACTCCTTAACTTTTTCCATAGCCTTTCCAACACCTGCATCAATGCGAGCTTGGAAATCATCATTATTGATGGCTATATTTTCAGCTTTATCAGTACTATTATCACGGTGA
Source organism: Scalesia atractyloides (assembly GCA_947069175.1). Lineage (NCBI taxonomy): Eukaryota > Viridiplantae > Streptophyta > Magnoliopsida > Asterales > Asteraceae > Scalesia > Scalesia atractyloides. The sequence goes on along the minus strand of CAMTDV010000008.1, from coordinate 36,085,186 downwards.
CTACTTTGCGCCTCTTCTGAGTTAGCCATTTCTAATGTTTGGGTACTAAATACCAAATTAAATTTACATTAGCCATGGTATTAATAACCATATAGGCTATAAAGTTTGGATCTTTAAATCCATTGCTTATTCGAACCAGTGTGCATAGAATTACAACTGTCAGGCTTAATATTTTAAATGAATGTTCTTTAAGATATTTAGTTATATTTGGCATAGGTCTTAAAGCGATCATAAAAGGCTTTCTAAATTTGGACGTAGTCCATATACTATTAGACAGTGGAGCATAAAGTCACAACTGTCATGGTCATATTTGACAATATAATATGGCCCGTAGGCAAAATAATATAATAGATCAATTAACATCTCCTAAGATGTTAAGATAGGTAATCATCACATTGACGATATTAGTCATGATCTCATTGATCATATAGACTATGAGGCTTGAGCATAGTTCACCACCTTGGACAGGGAATCATAAGGTTACAACTGTCATTGTCTTAATTGACAACATAATATGGCCCGTAGGCAAAATAATATAATGGGTTAATTATCATCTCCTAAGATGTCAAGATAGATAATCATCGTAATGATGATATTAGTCATTATCTCATTGATCATATAGACTATGAGGCTTGAGCATAGCTCACCACCTTAGACAGGGAACCATAAGGTTACAGCTGTCATTGTCTTAATTGACAACATAATATTGCTCATTTGGCAAATCATCAGTAATGGATGTTAAATTATAGCCCGTAGGCACTACATCACTAATGGATGTTTAATTATGGCCCGTAGGCACTACATCACTAATGGATATTTAATTATGACCCATAGGCACTACATCACTAATGGATGTTTAATTATGGCCAGTAGGCACTACATCACTAATGGATGTTATATTATGGCCCGTAGGCACTACATCACTAATGGATGTTCAATTATGGCCCGTAGGCACTACATCACTAATAGATGTTTAATTATTATTATCGCATTAATGATATTTGCCGGGATCAAATTTGATCACATAGGCTATAAGGGTAGGACATAGTCCATTACCTAGAAGGCTAGTGTGGTTCCTCAAGTCACACTACCAGGAGTATTAACATTTCTTGAATGTTAACACAGAATTATCTTAATGGTCGATTAATAATATTCAAGGTCGCATTTACCTTAATGACTTGGAGGCTTGAACATAGTCCACCACCTCTGGATAGAAGGATTAATCTTCCTTAACTATCATGATAGAAGGCTATTCATCCTTAACTATCTTTTATAGTTTGGCCAATTAATATGGACTTTTCCATTTGGCTAATCAAAACCATTAAGATCTTTGGGAATTATATAGCAGATCATAAATTTCGAGTTAAAATCGAGACGATTGCTTGAAGAGGATGCAACAATTACATATATACATATACTTCCAAAATATTTTATTAAATGACAATAGGAAATTACAATACTTGAAATAAATAAATAAAACTAATTGTCCATGCAAGGACTTAAAGAAATATCATATCCACGTAGGGACTAAAGAAATAACATGTCCACGTAGGGACTAAGAAATAACATGTCTACGTAGGGACTAAAGAAATAACATAATAATAGAAAAAGACTTCACTCGTCCTTCTTTCCTTTAACTAACCTGGAGAGTTTCTTAAAGAACTTATTCGTCTTCTTCTCCGTCTTCTCAGCTTGTTGTTGCATTTCCTTCATCCGCTCCAAGGCCTCATAAATAGCTTTAAGAGGTGGCGGAGGTTGTGGTTGTGGTTGAGGCACAACAGGATACTGGTACCCATAACTTGGGTATCCAGTAGGTGGATAAGTAGGTGGGAAAGGAGACGGGTAAAGTGCATTATGCATGACCGCTTGCATATAAGGGTCATGTGATAGTGCCTGGTAATCTAAGTTTACCGGTGTAGTTGGGTTAAAAGGATTATATCCAGACGTATCTAGATATGTAGGAATAGGGTTATTAAAACCTGTTGGTGGTGTTTGAACGACAGGTGGTGGTGTTGATTCCACCACAGGTGAAGTATTGGAGGATCTACCCATTTGTGGGTCCTCATGAATGATAGGGTAGGTTTTGGGCAATGGTGGTAGCGAACCCGACCATTGTCCCACACGCACCGACATACGTGCTCCATGTTTCCTCCTCGGTGGCTCAGGTGGTGGCTGAGGTTGCTCCACCGGTTCCATTTGAACATCTTCCTGTGTAGGACGCGGTGTTAGAGAGTGGTACGAAGGAGTGTTAACAAAAGTGAATTGACTCCAATATTGGTCCCATTCATTAGGACCTTGGTAAGGTGATCCTACATAAGAGTTCAAACCGCTAGAGATTTCAATGGGGTGTCCAAGCGATCCTGATGGTGGCATCTCCGGATCGGAGTCCTCATCCATAGGATTTGGTTGATCCAACTGATTCTGATTGAAGGTGGGTTGAAATAGAGATCTGGGTTAAATTCCTCGTGGTAAGAGTGTGAATGGGAATGATGGGAATGGTGAGAGTGGTGTGAATGATGGGAGTAGTGAGAGTGATAAAAATTTTGGGAATGTGGGGGCGAGTATCTTTGAGAGACAGAGTGTCTCGCTGGTTGCCAAGGAGATGAATCTCCTGAATCTTGGTAAGAATATGAGTTGTGAGGTTGTGAAGGGATGCACCACGATGGTCCTCCCCTCATAGGACCTTTTCCTCTTCCACTTTGTCCTCTAAATCTTGGCGGCATTTCCTGTTAAAATTATGTCAAAACATTAATAATAACTTAATAATGAAATGAGTAATCCTAGGTCAAAGCCTAGACTCAGAAGTCTAAGGAATGTGCTATTGTGTAATGTTTGAGATTAAACACAAAAGGCTAGTGTTTAATTCTCTCAAATGTTGGCTTTGATACCAACCTCTCACACCCCGAATTTCCAACCAAACATCGGTGGGCCCGGGTGGGGAATATCGTGACGTAAGTTGATATCATCATAGTCAATTAACACAGCATAGCGGAAGTCTTGGAGATTAAATTACTATTACAAACCAAAATGTTCAAAGTTCGAAAATAATATACAGATAGCTTGTAATGAAAGATCCACATGCGGATCGTAAAATATAAAAAAATGTGTAACAGACTTTAGGGTAGATCTAAGGATTGGCAAGATCCCCTTATATCACTACCAAGCAGCTTCCAGTCTATTTCATATTGTACCTTCAACTTAGTCTTTTGTAAATACATCAGCTTTCGGTGGTAAATACACTTAACTGACTCGTTTTGGAAACATTTCATAACATTGATTTAAGTGCACAAGGCATGAAAAATCTTTTATAACTTGGGAAAGTTATGTTTATAACCTTGTTAACAAATTCACATGTTTGTCAATACATATGGGGCCCAGTACAGAGACCGAGACGTGATTAACTGACACACCACTTATGAACCCACGAAAGAGTTATCCCCAACTTGTGGGTAAAAATATTTTAGCATTCGAATCTGTCGGGTGTATGCCTACACCCCGTGCTTTGGTCGTGGCCATTAGTAACTTAAATGAGCCAAGGATATCCAGGACACGATCGTTAACCCCCAATGTTTAAGTTATCAAAAAAACTGATTGAAACGGAATATGCGGATTTACTAGCCACAATCCGGCATTAGATTGATCCCATTTCTGACCAAGCGGTAATAATTTACCGTAACCCAAGCTCGGATAGGGAAAATAAGTCAAGAGTATTTACCTGAGCTAGCACTTGATTCAAATGCAAGTTTATATTAACTCACCCGTTTAATCAATTAGATAAGTGCAAATAGCATTTACTGGAAGGCTTTAGTCTTGAATATGGCATAAGCTAACCAATTAGAATGCTAACGATGTTATTTAAGTCATAGACTTAGACCGACTAGCTTAGAGGATCAAAACGATACAATGCACTAGATTAAGCGATGACCGGATAGAATGTAGTTTAAACCCAACAAGTACTTAAGACTTGTATGTCATGGGTAAACAATTAACATTCTGGAAATTGAGATGAAAATGATAAGGTTAAACCCGTTTCGGTTAATTTTCGTAAACTTGTTACATATACTTAACCGTATGCATGCAAGCGATATTGGGTAACCGGATGAGTCATGAACAAGTTCTATATGTAATTATCCTTTAAATAAGTTGTAATATCAGTAGGATATCAACTTATATGCATGTTGAGGTTTTAAAACGAAACTATGCCTTATAAGGTGTTTTTGACCCTTATGCGTTGTATTAAAAGGAACTTTCATGTATTCTAATGTTATGACCATAAACATTCTGTAAAAATACTTAATTTATGATATAGGATCAGTAAGATAGCACACATAAGTGTGATTTGTGGTTTAAGACCAAACTATGCACCGAAAGGGCATTTTAGTCTATTAAAAGTATTGTTTACGATATTATATTAAAATTAGTTTATGATCAGAATATTAACATCATAATATGTTAATTACATTAAGATATTAGTAGGTAATTTATTTGCAAGTTCGTTGTTGATTAAAAGCTTGTTTTATGTAAAAAGGGCATTTTACTCAAAATTGACATTTTAGCGGAACTTGTGCATAAACTCATATTATGATTATAATCAAGTAATATAACCTCAGAGGGTTGTGCTACATTGTATTATGATCATAATGTGACCATAAGACAGAAGTTAACTAATCTAATTCGGGTCAGAATCGAAAGTCAAAGTAGAAGTCAAAATTCGTGACTTTCGGTTGCGAACCGACTCTAGGACTGAAATTGATGGATCGAACATGTTTCCACATGTTCTAATAATTATTACCAACTTGTTTAAGTGTCAAAAACATATTTATAACATATATAAACTCAGATTATAATATTTTCAAAATATGGCCTTTTTGACTTTTTAATAATAAAACTTCGACCCGTCAATTGGTCTAGTAAACGTGATCTTTATGAGGTGCCCTTTATAGAGATTAACACCGACCTTATTATGATCACTTAGCCATGTTCGTTACGAACAATGGCTGGACCATTATGGTCTTAACAGAAAGTCAAAGCGTTTTCCGTAAACGCTGACTTTTGGCTATAAAAGCCTATAAACGAAAATACAAGAGCAAGGAACACTTACAAGTGATCCTTGGATGAAACAGAACTAAGTTGGATGCTCCTTTCAGTTAGGAACTTCTAGAGGAGGGAGATAGAATGATTTATGAGAAAGGTGCAAGTTCAAGTGAAGAACCTATGCTCCTAATTATAGTTGGAGAGCATGAAGGTGGTGATGCTAGGTGTTAGCAGGTGTTAGAGGGTGTCTACAAGTGTCCTAAAACGTGGAATAGCAGTTTGGAAGCCCATGGTTTCGAATTGAATGGGTTTTGCAACTTGTGTGGTTGCCAAGCAATTTTTCTGCAGCAAAGGTCCTCTGGCGGCCCGCGAGAGACCAGGCGTTGTCTCTCGCGGCCCGCGAGCGGCCTATAGAATCTTTCAAAATTTGCCACATTTAGTCCCTCAACTTATTAAATTTCTAAAACACCCTTATAAGCATAATTAGCCCCCTGTAGCTAATATTTGGCTACCCGGGAGTATGCCCGGACATTGTCAAGCTCTCGGTTCGTTTAATGGTTACTCAGAGGCTTAAATTAACTTTTAAATATTTACAAAAATAGTCCCTCTCGTCCAATAAGTGGCTCATATGAGAGTTAAGACTTCGTAAAGGGTCACTCAGAGGCTTAGTTTGAGCATGTTGACACCTTTAGTCCTTATTAGACTTAATATAAAAGTAATGACACATGTCACTATATTATTGGACACGATTTTACGAGGTGTTACACAAGTGAAGGAAAAGCTGAATGAGTTTGTTGGAAACTATAATGTTGATCTATGGTCGAATATGTGATGCGCTTGCTTGAACGTGGGAGGCGAAAAGTGGAAGTAAGGAATGAGATGAATTCCTTTTTGGGTGATGGCAAAGACTCCTTTGTATCTTGGTTGTGGGAACATTCACACTCAAAGCAAGAGCTATACGCACTATCAAAGGAATCTCATCCTGAATGGCCGAACAGAAACCTCAAGCCCAACAACCAGCACTCAGTAGCCTAGCACCCCAAACTCTACCTCAAGCTCAAACTCAAGCTGACAAACCAAGATAGCTCATTAACACAGTCAACTACCTTTTCTACACTGCACCTTGCAGGAATAAGGTTGCTCAACTCAAGGCACTTAATTCCAAAATGGCTAATGATTACAATAATGCAATGGCTTAGTGTATCGGCCTTCGACAAAGTAACAAGTTACTCAAAGAAAAGGTTGAAGCAAAAAGAATGGCATAGCTCAGTTCCACATGGACGTAAATCAACAGAAATGTCGGGTCCATGAGTACAAAACCAGATTACATTAAAAAACCATGGAATGTGACTTGGTAAGAATTGAGCTGGGACTTCTTGCTGGAAAGTATCAACAAAACGAAGTTAATGTAAAGAAGTTTGATACATCCAACAATGTCACACCCCGTATTCTACAACCAGAAATCGGTGGGCCCGGTGGGGAATATCGTGACGTAAGTTGATATCATCATAGTCAATTAAACACAGCACAGCGGAAGTCATGGATTTAAATTACTGTTACAAACCAAATGTTCAAAGTATGAAGAATATATACAGATGGCTTGTAACAGAAGATCCACAGGCGGATCGTAAAATGTACAAAAATGTATAACAGAACTTGGGCAGATCTAAGGATGTGCAAGATCCTCTTATGATACTACCGAGCAGCTTCCAGCCTATTTCGTATTGTACCTACAAGCTTAGTCTTTTGAAAATACGTCAGCTTTTGCTGGTAAATACACCCAACTGACTCATTTTGAAAACATTTGAAAATGGTTTTAAGTGCACATGGCACAAAAATCTTATATAACTTGGGAAAGTCAACCTTGTAACCTTGTTAACAGATTCACATGTTTGTCCATACATACAGGCCTAGTAAGAAGACCGAGACATGATTAACGTACACACCACTTTTGAACTCATGAAGGAGTTATCCCCAACAATTGGGTAATATATTGCATGAGCATCTGTTAGGTGTATGCCTACACCGCACGCTTAGGTCGTGGCCATTAACTAATGTAATGAGCCGAGGATATCCAGGACATGGTCGTTAACCCCTGATGTTTAAGTTATCAAACAAAACTGATTAAAAAGGAATATGCGGATTAACTAGCCACAATCTGACATTCGATTGATCCCATTTCCGACCAAGCGGTAATAATTTATTGTATCCTAAGCCCGTATAGGGAAACTAAGTCGAGAGTATTTACCTGAGCTAGTCTTGATTAAAATGCAAGATTTAACATCTCAGCCGTATCCAAAATGAACTAAGTGCAGATAGCATTTACCAGAAGGCTCTAGTCTGGATTATGGTATAAACTAACCAATTAAATGCGTAGGTCTTAATTAAGTCATAGACTTAGATCGACTAGCGTACATGATCAAAACGTATAATACGCTAGATTAAGCGATGATCGGGTAGAATGCATTTTAAACCCAACAAGTACTATGACTTGCATTATATGGGTAAACCATAAACATTCTGGATTTTGAGATTAAAATGATAAGGTTAAACCCGTTTCGGTTAATTTCCGTAAACTAGTTACGTATACTTAACTGTGCGCATATAAGCGATATCAGGCAACCGGATAAGTCATGGACAAGTTCTATATGCCATTATACTTTAAATAAATTGTAATATCAGTAGGATATCAACTTATATGCCCGTTAAGGTTTTAAAATAAAACTATGCCTCATAAGGGCGTTTTGGTAACTATATACCGTTTAAAGGAACTTGAGTGTATTATAATGTTATAATCATAAGCGTTCTGAAAAATAATTTATTTATGATATAATATCAGTAAGATATTGATTATATGTGTAACTTATCTTTTATGACCATATTATGCACCGAACGGGCATTTTGGTCATTTTATACATAGTATTAAATTTTATTTGGGATTCTGAGTTTTATCATATACCTACTATAAAAATATTTTAAATAAGTTTAAAATCAGTAGGTAACAAGTCTTGGTTGATAAATATGAATTAAAACCATACGATGCGCCGAAACGACGCTTATGTCGTAAAATGACGATTTGTTTAAAGTTTAGTAAAAACTGATGTTAAAATCAAGTTTAATTGTTTTAGATATGTTATTTAATATAACATATCAGAAGGTAAAAGATTTGTTATGAAAAGGTATGATTAAAACCGTTTTATGTGCCACGAGGGCGTTATCGTCATTTATGACATAATATAAGAACTTGTACGTAAACTCAGCATACAATCTGATTTGACATCCCAAATAATCCTACTTATGATATTACATCAGTAAGTAATTAATTTTTAAGTTCATTGTCGTTTAAACCTTATTTTATGTAAAACGGGCATTTTTGTCAAAATGGCATAATTGTGGAACTTGTGCATAAACTCAGATTCTGATTATGATCTTGTAATATAACCTCAGGGTTATGCTACATTATATTAAAATCATAATGCAACCTTAGATGAGTAGCTAACTAATCTAAATCGGGTTAGAATCGAAAGTCAAAGTAGAAGTCAAACTTTGCGACTTTCGGTTGCGGACCGACCCTAGAACTGAAATTAACGAGCCGAACATGTTCTCACATCTTCTAATAATTATTACCAACTTGTTTAAGTGTCAAAACATTTTTCATAACATATATAAACTCTGATTACGATATTTCAAAAATGGCTTGTTTGACTTTTTAATATTAAAACTTTGACCCGTCAATTTGTCTAGCAAACGTGATCTTTAGGAGGTGCCCTTTATAGGGGTTAACACCTACCTTATTATGATCACTTAGCCATGTTCGTTACGAACAATGGCTGGACCATAATGGTCTTAACTGAAAGTTAAGGCTTTTTCCGTAAAACACTTGACGATAAAAGCCTATAAACGAAAATGCAAGAGCAAGGAACACTTACAAGTGATCCTTAGATGAAATAGAACTAAGTTGGATGCTCCTTTCAGTTAGGAACTTCTAGAGGAGGGAGATAGAATGATTTATGAGAAAGGTGCAAGTTCAAGTGAAGAACCAATGCCCCTATTTATAGTTGGAGAGCTTGAAGGAGGTGATGCCAGGTGTTAAGTGGTGTTAGAGGGAGCTTACAAGTGTCCTAAAATGTGGCATAGCAGTTTGGAAGTCCTTCTTCGAATCAAATGGTTTTTGGCAACATGTGTGGAGGCCAAGCAAATTTTTGCAGACACCGCCTCTGGTGGGCCACTAGAGACATGGCAAGTGCCTCTCGTGCCCCACGAGCGCCTCTAGGGAACTTTCAAACTTTGTCATTTTCAGCCCCTCAACTTGTTAAACCTCCTAAAACACCTTTATAGCATATCTAGCCCTCCGTAGCCAATATTTGGCGTGCCCAGGATTATGCCAAGACATTGTCGAGCTCTCGTTCGGTAAAAGGTCACCCAGAGGTATAAATTAACATGTTGACACTTTTAACCCTCCATTGTCTAACTTTTACATATATATATATATAGGATTAATCCCTCTCGTCAAACAAGTGGCTCGTATAAGAGTTAGGACTTCGTAAAGGATCATTCAGAGGCTCAGTATAAGCAGGTTGACTCCGATGTTACTCAGAGGCTGGGCATGTTGACACAAATGGTCACTCAGAGGCCAAGTTTAAGCATGTTGACACTAATGGTCACTCAGAGGCTAAGTTTAAGCATGTTGACACTAATGGTCACTCAGAGGCTCAGTATAAGCATGTTGACACTAATGGTCACTCAGAGGCTCGGTTTATGCATGTTGACATTAGAAGGTCACTCAGAGACTTAGTTTGAGCATGTTGACACTTTTAGTCCTTATTAGTCTTTAATAGACTTACAAATAAAAAAATACGACACGTGTCACTATATTATTGGACACGATATTACCAGGTGTTACATCATCACCCCCTTATAAGAAATTTCGACCTTGAGATTTTATTCAAAAAGATGGGGGTACTTTTGTCATATAATGGACTCAACCTCCCATATATACTCGGGGCGTCGTAGGGCATCCCACTTAACTTTTTCTGCAGGTATCTTTTTCCTTCGGAGCTTCTTAACCTGTCGATCCTTGATCGAAATTGGTTTCTCAATGAACCTCAGGTTTTCATCAATTTGCACATCATGATGTGACATTGCTAGCGACTCATTGGCTAGACATTTATTAAGATTACTTATGTGGAAACATCATGAATTCCTAAGCTCCTCTGGCAGCTTATTCTTATAAGCTACAGTGCTGACACATTCGATTATCTCAAATGGTCCAATATATCTTGGGCTTAACTTGCCCTTCTTTCCAAATCACATTACACCTTTCCAAGGTGATATTTTTAGCATGACTTTGTCCCCTACTTGGAACTTATGAGGCTTACGCCTCTTGTCAGCATAGCTCTTCTGCCTGTCTCGAGCAGCTTTGTGTCTATTTTCACAATCTTATCCATGGTCTCCAGGAAAATCTCTGGTCCTGATAGTTGGGCTTCCCCAACTTCAGCCCAACACATAGGCGTTCGACAATTTCTCCCATACAAGGCCTCATAAGGAGCTGCCTTGATGCTTGTATGATAACTATTATTATAGTTGAATTCTATTAGGGGTAAGTGGTCATCCCAACTTCCACCTAAATTGATCACACATGATCAAGCATGTCTTCCAAGGTTTGGATAGTACGCTCACTTTGGCCATCAGTCTTGCGGGTGGTAAGACGTACTAAAGTTTAGTCTTGTGCCTAAGGATTGTTGGAAACTTTTCCAAAAATGAGATGTATATCTAGTTTCTCTATCGGATACAATAGATACTGCCATACCATGTAGGGAAACAATCTTGTCCACGTACAACTTAGCCAATTTTTCAGAATTATAAGTTGTAGGTCCACATGCGGATGGTGTTAAACCAGTTCCTTATTCAAATGACATACACACAAGTGCGGAATCCAAGTGTGCATGCAACCAAAGCAAAGTAAAGAACACCGGGTAACCAAAGATTCACTATCTTGATTAATGATTGAGAACAAGTACAAACATATACACACAATGCTCGTATGACTCAAACAAACTTGTTGTGTCCTTGTGTCTTCGTCTTCACCAGAAATGCTAACTTAGAGATTTCACCAAAAGATCAGTTTGTCAGTAGCAAGGTTCAACAGCTAACCCTCACTGAGAGGTGCATGTCTGCTTTTATAGTGTCCATACATTAGTTTCATACGAATCACGAAACCATAAATTCGAAACACAATATTTCACACGAAGCACAGTTCCAAAGAATTGGTACGGAACAAGTACTTCGTACGAAATACTTCATTTCGTACGAAACAAGTAACTTACTTGTTACTTCAGACTGTTTCGAACGAAACACATGTTTCATACGAAACATGTCAACCGCACAGAAACTTTATCCTTGGAAAACGTGTGTAGACTTGATGTTTACCAGACTTATCAGTATTCACATATGCAACTGATTAACACAGACAAGCTAAGATGTCATACTAGATCAAGATAGAAGGATATCTCGATCTATTCGACACGACCAAACCTATACAGACACTTAAGCAAAGACCGTACAATTACAACTGTAATTAAAAACAAGCGACAGACACAAAAATGTATCAACAAACTCCCCCTTGGATGTTGTTTGGTCTTTGGTCTTTGATGTTTGGTCTTCATAAGTTGGTCTTCACTGAATGGTTTGGAGTATTAACAAACTCTTCCTGAAGATCTGCTATCCATTGATAGATCTGCTATCTAATGATTAGAGCATCAGGTCTTCGAACTTCTAAGAAACTTCAAATCTTTCTTGTTTCCTCTTCTGACTTGTCAGATTTCTTCGTTGCTGGTCTTTGTTCATGTTCTTTTGTATCAATCTGTACTCAATAGACAAATATAACTAGATCACAAATTTCTCAGGGAATACACACGAAAAACTTATCGTAAATTCTTCGTATGATTGTATTCCCTGAACGAGATATACACACTCGTATGAATTCCAGCAGCTGATTTGAGAAAAAAACAAGTGACCAAGTCAATCAAATGACCAGGTTCATCCGTATGAGATAGACACACTCAAACGAATTTCAGATTTTGGTTTTCTTTAATGGATTACTTGTCGCAAGATATTACTTTATGAAGTTGCGATATCAAACAAATAGTTTTCTGGCGTATCTTGGTAGAAACTCTCAAGTATCAACTTTGGCTAACTTTCAAAAAGTAACTACATAAGCAACTAAGTAAACTAGACTTAAAGACTAAATATACAGATAAAATATATATCTATTTAACAATCTTTTTCGAGTTTCAAGGTAAAAGAATCATACCAGCATTTTAATCTTTGTCAAAGACGGTATTAAGTTTTCAAAATTAAACAGATAAGTATTTAACTATGTTTATCGGTATTGTTGTCCACGTAAGCTCAGAATTATCAGATGTAATCATGATTAGGAGATATGATTAAGGTATGGATTTATACTTACTAGCCGGTGTTCAACCACATCACGACACATTCCCGTATCAAGATATGCACAAGAGAAAATCTTACCGGTGAGTATACTGCTTTATCATCTGTTTTGACGCATATGAATGATGTGAGATACTCACTTATTTTTGATTGAAAACAAGCCCTTTGTGATTTAATCACTTATTGATGAGGAACTTGATTTTCATATGCATGCAGGGCACAGGAGTAAGTCCGTGAACAGGTTAGTACCATCGTACTGACAAAGAGACGAACTTAGCTCCCGCATAAAGCTGTGATATTTTATCACTTATTTTGGGGATGTGATATTTTTATCACTTATTTGATGGTCGTATGCAGTATGTACACGTATCTATGATATCATGGAAGTTCTAGACTTGCGTCACCATTATTTTTCGGCAAAAGATTCAACCATGATACCCAGATGATAAGCAAGCACTAAAACCGTATATCTCTGAACCTCGGCACTCTATCAAATGAAATTTCGGTACCAAGACCATATGCCAATGAATGGTTCCCACCTGGCGTTCTGTCTGTTAGGTTTATATCAACCTTCACATTTTAGTCTAATTGTGAGCCTACCGATACATCATTAGTAAAGGCAACTTATCAATCTTCTTCTATGCTTTTAACCATATCTGACAGATTTACCGGTGAATTTTATCATCTTCAACTTATCCAAGAAACTCATTTTTGATTTTTCTATTGTTTTTGTATTTTTCTGAAATTGTAAATAAAAGACATATTTTTGTATTTTCTTGAAATTTACTCCCCCTAAAATATAAAACTGAAAATCTTTTTGTAGTTTTAGATTTTTAGAAAAGTATATACAAAAATAGTTAGCCATGGTTGATTTACTCGGGCTTCACGTTGATGCCATTAACCAAGAGCAGATAATCAAAACGTGATTTATCAAAGGCTTTAGTAAAAAGGTCGGCACGTTGGTGATCAGTGTGGATTTTAACAACATCGATAAGTCTCTTTTCATAACAATCTCGTATGAAATGATACTTAATCTCAATGTGTTTTGTTTTAGAATGCTGTACAGGATTCTGAGTGATCTGTAAAGCAGCTTCATTATCAACAAAAAATAGGAGTAGTAAGAAACTCAAAACCGTAGTCGCGCATTTGCTGTTGAATCCATAGAACTTGAGAGCAGCAACTAGAAGCTGAAATATACTCAGCCTCACATGTTGATGTAGCTACACAAGGTTGTCTTGTGTTTCATAGGTCCAAAGAGGTCCATATGAAGACGTTCCAGTGGCATATTCACAGTGTTGATCTTCTTCACAGGATGGGACTTTCTTGCTTGCTTCCCTTTCTAGCATGATACACAAACGTCTTGAAGATGAAAATTCTTCACTGGTACACCATTCACTAGATTGTTCTTCACCAAATAGTTCATTTTCCTCAGGTGAATGTGTCCCATACGTCTGTGCCAGGAGATTGATTCCTTCTCGGTGGCTTTAGAGATAAAACATGTGACTTGTGCAGATGTTGTAATAGTTTGGCTCATATCAAGAATATACAAATCATTAATTCTTGGAGTCGTAGGAGAATCCATTCCTTGGGGATCTTGAATCCAGGCTTCAACACATAACATCCGGCATCAACAAAATGTACCATGAACTTCTTGTTGCAGATTTGAGAAACGCTAAGAATCCAATGACTGTTTACAGTTCCTCCTGGAACACTCTGCACATTCCACAAACAAGATTAGTTTGAGACGGGGACCAAGCCTTAGTGGTCTTGGGTCATCCCTTATCATTGAGAAATGTAATCTTAATTTCTTGATGATTAACAAACTGAGAAACTCCATTTGAACCATTACCGGTCTTTTATTTCCAAGATCCTTGTTTATTACCAGATTTACTATTATTTACAGTTTTAACAGTGTCTGGTTTTATTGACTTTGAAGATCTTTGATCCTTCTTCGAAGAAATCGATTTTAAAGCTTTCTCAACTGCTTTTACTTGTTTACGTTTTAGTTTCTCTTTTTGATCCTTAATAATTCGTTTATCTTGAGTCGGAGAAACATATTTACGTTTGCAAGTTGGTTCATGAGGGATTTTCTCTATACATCTTGATTTGGCTGGATTTTGACAATCCTTTATAATGTGGCCAAATTCTCCACATTTGAAACATGTTCTCCTTTCAACAAAACTAGGAGATCGTGTTTCTCAGCCTGAAGTTGAACTTGTGGATCCTGAGGTACTTGTTTCATTTTCATTACATCCATCAGTGTGTTGGGTGTAATTGTTTTGACTATTTCTTTTCAAAATCTTAACTTTCTTTACAAAATCAACATTAGATTTTCCTTGAAAAGTTTCGACTTTATCGGTGCCTTTAGAACTCACAAACTTAACAGTTTTGGTCTTTTCTGCTAATGAGAGCCTTTTGATTCAACCTTCGGTTGAGAAACAGTAGGCTTTTCAACTTGCTTCCATTGTTTTTCTTTTGAAGCAGATAATGGTTGTGATTTGGTGGGCTTTTTATTCTCTAAGGGTTTGGTTGTTGACTTTTCAAAAACCTGATCTATAGAGATTGGATTTACGTTTTTAATTGGAAAATCTTTGTTTCAATAGATTTTCTTATCTCCAACCAAAGTATACAACACATTATTTGCTTCATCTGTCGACACTTGTGTCTTGACAGATTTCTTAGGTACGGTCTCTTGATTCACAATAGATTGAGTACTAGGAGTAGCAGAAGATTCTACTCTTTTCCTTTCATCAAGAGGCTGATCCTGATCATCATTTCTTGGTTCATCATCTGATGTATCATCCTCCTCTTCATCAGAAGGGTTTTGAACAACATCAGACGTTGAATTTTCTGGCTTGCATGGTTCTTGAGAGGAATTGCCTAGTTTGAACCCTAAACCTGCTGCGAATTCCTCAGGATTCAAAGGTACAGATGGTTCAAAACGAGGCATCTCCTCTTCATCAGGCATTTTGGTATAGTTGTGTTTCATTGGGGGTGGACACGACTTATACCCTATGCATTGAGCATCTCCCTTTAGTTTTTGAACTTCGATGATATGATCAAACACATATTGGGAGTTAGAATAACTTTCCAATTTGTGTTTGATCGAATCATATTCGCATTTGGCGATGGCTAACTCTTTCTTTGTTTCTTCTAGGAGATTAATGTAGTTATTAATTCCTGTCTGTTTATTCAAAACCGTTTTTGTCAATTCAGAAACACTTTTCTTAAGGGTTTCTATTACAGATTTGAATTCTTTTTCATTTCTAGTTAGCGCCAAATTCGCCTCTTTGCATTTTGATAGTTCAACAACTAAATTCTGATTATGACTGTTGACGGTTTCATATTTTATTTTCAACTCAACACAGTCATTGCAAACACTAGGAGGGTCAGAATTTACCTGTTTTGAAGAACCTTCAACGTTTGCCATGAAGGCAGTGTGATGAGGAAAAGCTGCATCATCTTTAGAGAGTGTCTCTGTCTCTTTTACCGCAGCTTCTGCATTCCTCGTCATACCTACCTTTTCACTCTTCAATAACTCAGCTTCACTCAACAATTCTTCAACCTTAGCATTACTTACTTTCTTTACATCAGAATCAGATTCATAACCATCTGAACTTGAACATTCTTCATCAGAACTACTAGCATCTCCAGATGTATCATCATTATTTGGAGTGTTGATGTTGTGATCATGCTTGATTTGATCCACGATCTTCGCATAGCATGCAGTTCTTCCGTTGTTCTCAGTTCCCAACTGTACTGACCAATCGCATCCTTCATCAGATTGAACTACCAAAGCTCTATGCGTGTTTGAAGGTCCTGATTGATTGGTGTTGTTAGAGTTTCCAACAGCTACTAGTCTTCTTTCATTGTTGTACTGTGTTGTGTTGGATGGTTGAGACTAATTTCAAAAGGGGTTGTGATTTCCTTCCTTGCTGGGTCTTGTGCATTCCCGCTTGAAGTGACCTCTTTCTCCACAGTTGAAGCAAGTAATGGCCGGTTTTATCAAAGCCGTATTTTGTATCCTTCTTGCTTTCCAAACTGGTTCTACCCGTTTTTCTCGTATAATCTTTCGCTCTTCTCATAGCACTTGCAAATGCCCACTTGATGTCCATCAGCTCCATTTCATCTCGGTCAATTTGTTAGTAGTCTTCGTTCGTCAAATTGATGTTCCCTATTTGACCTGCAACTAAACCACAATACGCACTGACCATGGTATTTAGAAGTTCTGCATGTTCCTGTGCAACTTCTACGTTGATTTTGGAGAGATTTGACATGTCAAGTTTGACAGTGTTGGGATTTGCCGATTGACTGTTGTTTCCATAGAAAGCTTGTTGAGGAGCCTGCTGTGGAGCTTTATGCGCTAAATCCCTTGGCTGTGGAAGGAAGGCTTTTAGATCAAAAGCTTGTCCATAGGCTTGATTACTCGAACCTGTAGATTGACTTGATTGGACAGGTTGGGGTAGGAAAGGGTTCACGTTTGACACAAACGCGGTCTGCAGCTTTGGTTGCTGACTTGAGCTTGTACCTGCATTTATACCTCCAAAATACATTTCAGGGTTTTGTGGAGCAGAGACTCGTTGTGCCTTCCGGAGTTTTTCTTCATTCTTGTTCTCCAGTTTCTGCACAAATTCATAAATACTAATTGAGTCAAAATACATGTATGTTTTAATAGATCAATAAATTAACCCCATTTTGGTGGTAAAGCATCAGCAAATCGCATCACAATTCCTTGTGGTGCTGCTAACACTTTATACGAGTACATTTCGCTGAGAAGATGATAAAACCGAGTGGTCATATCATTCAAGGTTTCTTTCTCCATGAACATGAAACCTTCAAACTCTTTCTTGAGCAGATCATGCCGAATCTTCCTGGTAGCAGCGTTACCTTCACCTCTTGCTTCCAAAGTGTCCCATAAATTTTTCGTTGTAGTACAATTCACAAACTGATGATAAATGTCTTTATGCAGAGCTTGTGTTAGGATAGCAAATGCCTTTTTCTCTAGATCGTAAGCTTTCTTGTCACTTTCGACTAGATTGGCCAATGTGGTTGGATTTGATCCAGCTTCTTCAAGTGCTTCATTATAGGGGGTAGTGAAACACGTCCACAATTCTGTTTTCTGTCCAAGAACGTATGTATGAAAACGACTTTTCAAGGAAGGATAATCGTTCATATGATTTAGCTTGGGCGGATGGTTGTTACTCCCTGTTTCACTTTCGCTCATTAACAGAGTTTGGATGCTTTGATTTTGATTCGCAACACACGCCCATTGATTTGCAGAGATCATTGCTGTATGTTGTGGCATCAAAGATTTTACCCATGATGTTGCGGAGCTTTGCGAAGACTCCTGATTTGAGCTTGAACAACTCCAATCCCACGGGTTAGAACTCATTATATTTTCTTGTTTTATGAAAATTTAAAGGTTTTAAAGTTTCACGATTATAATTACCTTTTAAAAATTCACATATCTGAAAATGTGACAAATTCTTAAAATCACAAAGCTTTGAAAAACACGAAAAACAAACAATTTATGTTTCATGCGAGACACCTGTTTCATGCGAGCCAGGTGTTTCGTGAGGGTCAGATGATTTGCACGAAATTTTTCAGTCGCACCAAATGTTTTGTTCATCGTTTTTTCGAGGAATCTTTTCAGAAATGGTTTGTTGAGAAATTTCCTTTCTTGTGTAGACCTGTTTTTTCGAAAATACATGTTGTCTTACCCACTTTTAGTTAAAACACAGATTTTAACAGTCCACAGTCCAAGTCCAGATCCAAGTCAGAAAATTTCAACCCTACCAAATTAATCAGATTCAAATTTTTGCAGATTTCTTCTTCAAGGGAGTTCTTCAGAAAAATTTTACCATAAAATTTTCTGCATGCAACAGATTTTAACCAAGTTTTAAGTTAGTTATCTATCAAAAACTTATGTTTTCTGCTGGAGGCTCAACAACACTTCAGAAATCTTCAAACTAGCTCAGACACAACTAAGCCTGGTTTTGAACAAGGAAAGCGCTAAAGCTCTGATACCACTTGTAGGTCTACTGCGGATGGTGTTAAACCAGTTCCTTGTTCAAATGACATACACACAAGTGCGGAATCCAAGTGTGCATGCAACCAAAGCAAAGTAAAGAACACGGGGTAACCAAAGATTCACTATCTTGATTAATGATTGAGAACAAGTACAAACATATACACACAATGCTCGTATGACTCAAACAAACTTGCTGTGTTCTTGTGTCTTCGTCTTCACCAGAAATGCTAACTTAGAGATCTCACCAAAAGATCAGTTCGTCAGTAGCAAGGTTCAACAGCTAACCCTCACTGAGAGGTGCATGTCTGCTTTTATAGTGTCCATACATTAGTTTCGCACGAATCACGAAACAATAAATTCGGAACACAATATTTCACACGAAGCACAGTTCCAAAGAATTGGTACGGAACAAGTGTTTCGTACGAAATACTTCATTTCGTACGAAACAAGTAACTTACTTGTTACTTGAGACTATTTCGAATGAAACACATGTTTCGTACGAAACATGTCAACCGCACATAAACTTTATCCTTGGAAAACGTATGTAGACTTGACATTTACAAGACTTATCAGTATGCACATATGCAACTGATTAACATAGACAAGCTAAGATGTCATACTAGATCAAGATAGAAGGATATCTCGATCTATTTGACACGACCAAACCTATACAGACACTTCAGCAAAGACCGTACAATTACAACTGTAATTAAAAACAAGCGACAAACACAAAACTGTGTCAACATAAGTCTCTTTAATTGGCAAGAAATGCGCTGCCTTAGTCAGCCTATCTACAATGACCCAAATCATGTCATTACCACATTTGGTCTTTGGTAACTTGGTAATCAAGTCCATGGTTACCATTTCCATTTCCAAGTAGGAATCTCAAGTTGTTGTAGAAATCCTGATGGCGTCTGATGTTCAGCTTTAACTTGCGAACACGTCAGACACTTAGCTACATAAGTGGCTATGGATTTTTTCAAACCCATCCATCAATAATTCTTTTTTCAAATCTTGATACATTTTGTCACCAGCCGGGTGAACTAAGTATCTTGTATTATACGCTTCCTGGAGGATTAGATCTCTAAGTCCTCCAAAGATTGGAACCCATATTCTTCCATTAAATTTAAGGATTCCATCCTTTCCAGGTGTTAACTGATCAACACTTCTGCCTAATCCTTCATTAGGAATATTAGCCTCTAACAGGGCTTGCTTTTGTGCATCTAATAGGTTATCATTCAAGTTATTTCTGAGCTCAATACTCTTAGCATTAATCCTAATGGGTTTAACCCTTTCCTTGCGACTTAAGGTGTCAGCAACGACATTTGCCTTGCAGGGAGGATAGCGAATTTCGCAATCATAATCATTTATAGTTTCCATCCAACGGCCTTGTCGCATGTTCAAATCCTTTTGATTGAACAGATGTTGGAGACTCTTATGATTAGTGTATATAATACACTTTGTGCCATATAAATAATGTCTCCACAACTTAAGTGCAAATACAACGGCACCCAATTCCAAATCATGGGTGGTGTAATTCCTTTCGTGCACCTTTAATTGTCTTGATGCATAAGCAATCACTTTGCCTTTTTGCATTAGCACACAGCCCATGCCAGTGTGCGAGGCATCACAATAAACGACAAAGTCTTCAATACCCTCAGGTAGAGCTAACACAGGAGCATTGCTCAACTTGTGTTTTAGAATTTCAAAGGATTCTTTTTGTTTTGGACCCCAGTCAAACTTAACGTTCTTACGGGTCAAGGTAGGTAAAGGAGTGGCTATCCTTGAAACGTTCTCAATGAACCTCCTATAGTAACCAGCCAATCCTAAGAAGCTATGAATTTCTGATGGGGTTTTGGGTATTTCCCAATTAATTATGGCTTCTATTTTGGTAGGATCCACTTGGATACCATGCTCACTTATAACATGTCCAAGAAACTGGACTTCTCTACGCCAAAATTCACACTTAGAGAATTAGCATAAGGTTTCTCCTGCCTCAGCAATTCTAGGATGCACTGAAGATGTTTCTCATGATCAGCTTGATTACGAGAGTAGATAAGTATGTCGTCTATAAAGACAATGACAAACTTGTCTAAATATGGCTTGCAGACTCTATTCATGAGATCCATGAATGCTGCAGCTGCATTTGTGAGCCCAAAAGGCATTACTAGGAATTCATAATGACCATATTGGGTCCTGAAGGCAGTCTTAAGAACATCCTCGTTCCTAACCTTCAGCTGATGATATCCTGCTCTCAAATCAATCTTGGAGAAATAACTAGCACCATGAAGTTGATCAAACAAATCATCGATCCTGGGCAAAGGATAATGATTCTTGATTGTTAACTTATTCAACTCACAGTAATCAATGCACATCCCCATTGAACCATCTTTCTTCTTAACGAAAAGGATAGGAGCTCCCAAAGGTGAGGAACTAGGCTGAATAAAGCCTTTCTCTAAAAGTTTATCTAGATGAATTCTCAATTCCTTCATTTTCGTTGGTGCTAATCGATATGGAGCCCTAGCTACAGGTGCTGATCCAGGTAGGATATCGATTCTGAACTCCACTTGCCTATCTGGAGGTAGACCGGGTAATTCTTCAAGAAAGACATCGGAATATTCCAAGATGATTTGAAGGTCTCCAATGTTTGGTTTAGACTTATTTATAGTTACTTGGGCCAGGTAAATGACACAACCTTTTCTCAAACACTTGGATGCCTTAAATAACGACACGTTGTCTGGCAATCCATAGTGTGAATCTCCAAGGATGGTGATCATCTCACCAGCTAGGGTTTTAATTTCAATGAGTTTTTTATCACAGGCAATGCGGGCTTGGTTATGGGATAACCAATCCATGCCTAAGACTACATCGAACCCCGCCAATTTCATTGCCAACAGAGAGATAGGAAAAGAATGATTCTTAATGGATATAGAACATCCATCAAGAATGGAAGATGGTATTTCTAAAGTTCCATCAGCAAGTTCTACCTCATAAGTTATGTCTAGAGTTCCTATGGGTAAGTTTAATAGTTTGCTAAACTTATGGTCTACAAAAGACTTATTTGCACCCAAATCAAAAAGTACTCTAGCGTATACGTCATTAATAAGGAATGTACCTGTTATGACGTTTTTGTCATTAACAGCCTCTCTAGCATTCATCTGGAAGGCACGAGCATTTCCTTTCTTAGCTTCTCCAGGCTTTGCATCATTACCTCTGGGGTTCATAGGGCAATTGGGCTTAATATGCCCTTTCTCATTATAGCCATAACATACTGCATCTTTGAGATTTTTGCACTCGTGGGTCTTATGTCGTTTTCTTTTGAAAATACCATAGGGTTTAATCTGTGAGTCAGTATTGCATTGCTCCTAATGTTTGCTGTCACACCCCGACCCGCAGCGGAAAAAGGTGATCGGGGCATGATTGGGTTATCATCAAAGCTCATGACATTTATTTTAACGTTTCATATTCATTAATACACTTTAATGGAAAATTACAATCAATATTACAACATGTCCTAAATATCAATCTAGGCTTCATTGTTTTCTTCTAAGGCATTTCCTATGTTTTCCTTGCTTCATCCTGTTCACCTGTATCATGTGTAAAAAGGGTTTTTGGATCAACAAAAAGTTGGCGAGTGAATCCTATGGAAAACATTTGAACAACTTTATTTAATTGATTATAAAATAAAGTGCACAACCACACATGAGTAAAAATAGATGTAAACTTATTCACCAATGAATTTAATATTAAACAATACACACATGAACAAAAATGGATCGTTTAGAGGCACGCGTTGCTCAACTCGTCTCTCACGAGGAACTGATGGGCCTAATGAATGAATTGCATAAACTTGACAATATGAAATACATAACTACAAACAATATAAACTCAATAACACACACATGAACAATAATGGATTTGTTTTGAGGCACACGTTGCTCAACTCGTCTCCCACGAGGAACTGATGGGCTTAATGAATGACTTTCATATAAGTTGACAAAATGAAATACATAACCACAACAATATAAACAATCTAAGTTTAGATCACAATATGGTATGGCACAAGTTAAAATAAACGAGTTAATTATTTTGTGACACATAACACACCCCAAAACGTGTAATTAAAAAGGGGGAGTTGTAAGATTCACTCACATTGGGTGCGTTCGGTTGATGATGTTGAATGCGCACAAAGTGGTTTTAACCACGAGTGAAATTAACCAAGATAATGGCATAATATTTCGGTAAGTAAACGGATTTTATTAATCCATTTTAGTAGGATTGTTGGGTGTATTTTTGTGAGTTTAAGGCTATTTCTAACCTTAAAAATGTTATTTTTAAGTATTTTTAATTGATTTTTAATTAAAATAAATAAATAAAAATAATAAAAAATGTTGACTTTTTTGACCGTTGACCGTTGACCGTTGACCTTTGACCTTGACTGTTTGACCGGTTCGTATGCGTGTAAGTGTGCGCTGGGTGAGGCTCGAACCCGAGACCTCCCGTACGCGTGCACGCAACTCTACCAACTGAGCAACGTGTCTAACCCGAAATATTTCTGTTTTTAATTATATTTATATACTAATTAGATTAAACTGAAAATCATTTATTTTTTAAAAACGATTTAATGCGTCGGACCGGTGCGCTCCACAGGTCTCGAACCCGGGACCTGTGGGTTGAGTTAACACACAGTCCACCGCTGGACTGTGTGTCCAACTTGTTAAATAAACTGATTTTTATTATACTTAAATACAAACTAAGTATTTTCATTTCTGACTTAAATAACAATTTTGATAATTGTCCGGACCGGTGTGGTAGTCCGGACTCAAACTCGTGACCTGTGTTTTAAATGCGCACAAAGTCCACCACTGGACTGTGTGTCTATCTTGGTTATTATTCCGGTTTTTATTAAACTTAATATCTTGCGTCTTGACTCCGGTTTGGTTAAAAAAAGAGCATTTTTATTAGGGCGAAGGTGCGCGGAACAAGATTCGAACTCGAGACGTAAGCGTGTTTAATGTGCACACAGTCCACCACTGGACTGTGTGTCTAACCCGAGTTATATCTTGATTTATAATAAACTTATATGTTACCGAAACTTCGTCTTCTTCGTCAGTTTTAACCAGAAACGATGACTGACTGGTTCGAAGTGTTAATCATGTTCGTTAGTGTCTGGTGGTTAATTACATGTGAGATATATAAAAAGAATCAAAGATTTAAGCGTAAGGTATACTGACTGGACTTCTCTGTTTCTCCGGCAGAACTCCGGTGACAGCAAAAGATTCCGGCGTCGTGTGTCTTGCGGCAGAGAGTCTTCAGCAAGCTTGAAAGGATGTGGGTGACTTCGGTATAAGCTCAGGGGGTTCAGTAAGGCTCAGAAGTGAAGGGCTCGGTTTTCCGGCGAGGTGCAGAACTTTTCCGGCGAGTGGAATTACGTCGGGTAAAGGTGCGGTTTTGAGCGAAAAAGCTTGCAGAGGTTTGAGGGGGTATTTATAAGGCAGGTCATCGATGAATTTGGTCCGATTTCCGACTTGATTCGTCGGTTAGAAATTCTGCGACGGTTATAGCTTGTGTCGCGGACTCAGGCGTCGGTTATAACCGATGCAGTGTTTAAGGTTTACGTTATAACTGAAGTAACCGTCCAATCTCGCGAGATCGCCGGGATTTCCGACGACTGCATTTGGGCGCGCCGATTTTGAATTCGAGAATTATAATATGTATTAATTGTTTCCATTAATTAACAAGGAATACAAGTGGCGCAATGGTTTAAGGGTTGAGTGTTAAGTCTGTTGTTGACCCGGCTGACTGACCCGGGTTCAAAACCCGGCGGTGCCATTTTATTTTTATTTCATTATCTTTAACCGTTTTTCAAAAAGAAATTATATATTCCAATATACTTATTAATTATGTATCGTTTAAAATTATTTTGGGCATTAAATTCGTAACGAAATTTTTAATTGATTGATCGGTTAATAAACGGAGCGGGTTTGGTAAAATCCGTTTTTTGACGGATGTTACAGTATCCCCTGCTTTTTAGAAATTTCGTCCCGAAATTTAAGTAGTGATATATTTAACTAAAAATGATGGTGTTTTAGTTTGACAGTTACATACTTAGAAGAAGAGTAAGAGTTTAAATTTTTGTTTGAGGCGGTAACGTCCCTTGTAAGGGTTAAGTACCCTATTACAGGAATCATTTTTTGTTGCCTACTGTAAAAATATTGATAAGCAGAGTTGATTTGCTAAATATGATATCATGCATAAGAGTTTGGATATGTTTGGAAGGATATGGTTATATCCTAAAGCAAAACTTCTAATACTACAACCTATATGGAACTTCTCATAACCCTCTAACAATACCTCTGATCCTTTGACAAGAATACTTATATATAGGAAGTACCAGCGGCGTATCCACCATATTCTTGTCAAATTTTCATTGGTTTTATCAGTAAGTTATGATTGGTCCTATGATGTAACTCTAGAACATAAATAACACAACAACCAATATTTGAATCCACATTCTGATAGCATATAGGTTTGAATGGTGACAGTTCCTCTCTCGTTTGTTATGATGGAGAGGTTAGAAATAGAACACAGTCCAATTTCTTTAAATGGCGAGATGATATGAATGTAACACAAATTTCAACCAAGGCAATACTAAATCCTACATGGAACTTCTCATAACCGCCTGATAATGCCTCTGATCCTTTGGCAAGAATACTTATATATAGGAAGTACCAGCGGCGTATCCACCATATTCTTGTCAAATTTTCGTTGGTTTTATCCGCAAGTTATGATTAGTTACCAAGAAACTACTAAATCCTACATAGAACTTCTCATAACCGTCTGACAATGCCTCTGATCCTTTGACAAGAATACTTATATATAGGAAGTACCAGCGGCGTATCCACCATATTCTCGTCAAATTTTCATTGGTTTTATCAGTGAATTATGGTTAGTCCTATGTGACTCTACAACCAATACAACAAACACAAAAATACTGAAAATGAAAAAAATGTCTGTGCGATCAAGGCTCAATCAAACGGAGCCGATCGTATTGCATGTACTGAAAATGAAAATGTCTGTGCGATCAAGGCTCAATCAAGCGGAGCCGATCGTATTGCATGTACTGAAAATAATAAATTTAATCTAAACAACAATCACACAAACAACTTATACATGGAACCTCTCATAACCGCCTGATAATGCCTCCGATCCTTTGACAAGAATACTTATATATAGGAAGTACCAGCGGCGTATCCACCATATTCTTGTCAAATTTTCATTGACTTTATCCACAAGTTATGATTAGTTCTATATGACTCTACAACAAACACAACAACCATAAGATACCGATAATGAAAATGTCTGTGCGATCAAGGCTCAATCAAACGGAGCCGATCGTATTGCATGTACTGAAAATGAAAATGTCTGTGCGATCAAGGCTCAATCAAACGGAGCCGATCGTATTGCATGTACTGAAAATAATAAATTTTATCTAAACAATAATCACATAAACAGCCTATACATGGAACCTCTCATAACCACCTGATAATGCCTCCGATCCTTTGACAAGAATACTTATATATAGGAAGTACCAGCGGCGTATCCACCATATTCTCGTCAAATTATCATTGACTTTATCCGCAAGTTATGATTAGTTCTATGTGACTCTACAACAAACACAACAACCACAAGATACTGATAATGAAAATGTTTGTGCGATCAAGGCTCAATCAAATGGAGCCGATCGTATTGCATGTACTGAAAATGAAAAATGTCTGTGCGATCAAGGCTCAATCAAACGGAGCCGATCGTATGTGGGCACGCCGGGTTCACGCTCATAATGAAATGGGGAACATGCTCAACGCTCATAATGTAATGGGGAGCGGCGGCCTATGAAATTGCATGTACTGAAAATAATAAACAATAATTACTCAAACAGTTTACACATGGAACCTCTCATAACCGCAAGATAATGCTTCTGATCCTTTGACAAGAATACTTATATATAGGAAGTACCAGCGGCGTATCCACCATATTCTTGTCAAAGTTTCATTGGCTTTATCCTTAAGTTATGATTGGTTCTATGTGATTCTAAAATATAAAGAAAAACATAAAACTAAACGATTGGAGTTGAATCTGGATTTTCGGTGAAGAGGACTAGTTGGGTATCCTCGTTTGGGCCGTCATTATCTTCGACAGGATTGGCGTTGATGTTGAAAACTCTTCCTCTTGCTGGTGGCCTAGCGGTTGGGTTTTCTTGGTTTACTTGGTTAACTGGGTTTGATTGGGCTTGAGCGTTTATGATGTTAACCAATCGAGGGCACGTGTTTCTAAAGTGGGTAGGGTCGCCACAATTGAAACAAGCTCGAACATATGGGAACATGGGGTATTGGGGTTGTTGATAGGTTTGGACCATGTTTTGAGTAGGGGGAGAGATTTGGTTTTGAAAGGTGCGGCAAACCTTGCTCAAATGACCATAGCGTCCACAAGTTGCACATAGTCGACAAGGTAAGGTAAGGGGATGGTGATAAAAACAGTTGTTGCATCGAGGGTGAGGTCCAAGATATGGTTTTTTATTTGGGTAAGTTGAGTTGGGTGCCACTTGAGTGATTGGGATAGCTTGGATTGGTATGGCTTGTAAAACTGGTTGATTACGTTGGGTAGTAGCGAAAAGTTGCCCGTCTCTTTTTCTCTTAAGATTGGGTTGAGAAGGGGATTCGGTTTGGGTGTAGTCGGAGGTTTCAGTCGATGCTTTATCCTTCTTCTTCTCCTCCTTGAAGTCTTTGTTCCGGATTCGGTTCTCGGTGAGCTCTGTAGCTAACTCCATTGCTGCTTCCAAAGTTGCAGGCGTGGTACTTATTACAGAGTCTTGAATCTTTGACGGAAGACCTCGAATGTAGTGCTCGATCAACCGGTAGAGGGGAGTGAACAAGTTGGGAACCATCTGATGTAACTCGAGGAATCTTTTGTTGTATGTGGTGTGGTCTCCTTCCTTTTGCTTCAACGAAAAAAATTCATCTTCTAATTTCTTGATTTCGCTCCTTGGGCAAAATCGTCTGGTCATGATTTCCTTCAATTCGTTCCAATTTAAAGTCATAGCATCTTCCACACCTCGTTTGGCCTTCTCTGTATTCCACCAAGTAAGTGCTATTCCATATAATCGACCGGTAGCATATCGCACTTTGCGATCATCGGGGCAATCGCAATTTAGAAAAATGTTCTCCACCTCTTCAAACCAATGGAGGAGAGCGGTGACGCCTTCAGTCCCTTTGTATTTTGGAGGGTCGCATGATTTGAAATGCTTGTAGGTGCATTTAGTGGTATTTGGGGAAGGGTTGATAACGTGTTGATCTTCTTGATTGACAGGATTAGCGGTAAGTGCTTGTTGGACTTGGATTACAATGTTGGGTATTACGGCAGCCATTTGTTGAGCGATTAGGGCAGCCATGCGTTCGCGGGCTTTTCCTGCTCTCATCTTCCTACGGGCGTGGTTAGAAGACATCTACAAGGAATACATGTCAAGAGTATGAGTTGGATGCTTTTGGGATCATGGGTCGCACTTAGGAATGAACATTCATAAAGTAATTATAGAAAAATAAATCTACTACATCCATAGGATGTCTTGGGCTTTGCTCGTCATTAGGCCCTACATGCCGCCATACTTCACCTTCGTAATCATGTGGGCCCCCATGAATACCGGGTTTTTCATATGGTTCGCATGTGTTAGCCTGGTTACGTACACCAAAACTCCGGAGAAAATCGAGAAATATGTATACAACATGTGATATTCGGAATGTGTCCAGGTGTAGACACAGTGACACCTCAAAGTGGGGTTAGTTCGAACGACGTTTGGTGTGACATGCTTTGGCCTAATAGGTCCTTCGTACTCTCATCGTTAGTCCCCAGGTAGGCAAACTGGTCCGTTATATTGGATTTATACGAATGCCAACCTAGACAGGACGTTCCGACTACCGGTACTTGTACCCTTCCAGTTACTACATGCCCATCGCAGAACTTACTTTGATGAGATTTGAAAATTGCAACAAAATCTTTGAATAACAAAAGTATGAAGATGAATTGGATATATGAACATTGATATATGTATAATGAATGTGTATGTAAGTATGTATGTTTGACTGTAAATATAAACAAATATGAAACAAATAAATATCATAAGTTTGTATGTAACCACCTAATCAATTAAAATTTAGGCAGACTATAGTATAGGCTCTAAGGGTCTAATAACCTATCCTATATCCCTATAGTCATGGCTCTGATACCAATCTGTCACACCCCGACCCGCAGCGGAAAAAGGTGATCGGGGCATGATTGGGTTATCATCAAAGCTCATGACATTTATTTTAACGTTTCATATTCATTTATATACTTTAATGGAAAATTACAATCAATATTACAACATGTCCTAAATATCAATCTAGGCTTCATTGTTTTCTTCTAAGGCATTTCCTATGTTTTCCTTGCTTCATCCTGTTCACCTGTATCATGTGTAAAAAGGGTTTTTGGATCAACAAAAAGTTGGCGAGTGAATCCTATGGAAAACATTTGAACAAGTTTATTTAATTGATTATAAAATATAGTGCACAACCACACATGAGTAAAAATAGATGTAAACTTATTCACCAATCAATTTAATATTAAACAATACACACATGAACAATAATGGATCGTTTAGAGGCACGCGTTGCTCAACTCGTCTCTCACGAGGAACTGATGGGCCTAATGAATGAATTGCATAAACTTGACAATATGAAATACATAACTACAAACAATATAAACTCAATAACACACACATGAACAATAATGGATTTGTTTTGAGGCACGCGTTGCTCAACTCGTCTCCCACGAGGAACTGATGGGCTTAATGAATGACTTTCATATAAGTTGACAAAATGAAATACATAACCACAACAATATAAACAATCTAAGTTTAGATCACAATATGGTATGGCACAAGTTTAAATAAACGAGTTAATTATTTTGTGACACATGACACACCCCAAAACGTGTAATTAAAAAGGGGGAGTTGTAAGATTCACTCACATTGGGTGCGTTCGGTTGATGATGTTGAATGCGCACAAAGTGGTTTTAACCACGAGTGAAATTAACCTAGATAATGGCATAATGTTTCGGTAAGTAAACGGATTTTATTAATCCATTTTAGTAGGATTGTTGGGTGTATTTTTGTGAGTTTAAGGCTATTTTCTAACCTTAAAAATGTTATTTTTAAGTATTTTTAATTGATTTTTAATTAAAATAAATAAATAAAAATAATAAAAAATGTTGACTTTTTTGACCGTTGACCTTTGACCTTGACTGTTTGACCGGTTCGTATGCGTGTAAGTGTGCGCTGGGTGAGGCTCGAACCCGAGACCTCCCGTACGCGTGCACGCAGCTCTACCAACTGAGCTACGTGTCTAACCCGAAATATTTCTGTTTTTAATTATATTTATATACTAATTAGATTAAACTGAAAATCATTTATTTTTTTAAAAACGATTTAATGCGTCGGACCGGTGCGCTCCACAGGTCTCGAACCCGGGACCTGTGGGTTGAGTTAACACACAGTCCACCGCTAGACTGTGTGTCCAACTTGTTAAATAAACTGATTTTTATTATACTTAAATACAAACTAAGTATTTTCATTTCTGACTTAAATAAAAATTTTGATAATTGTCCGGACCGGTGTGGTAGTCCGGACTCGAACTCGTGACCTGTGTTTTAAATGCGCACACAGTCCACCACTGGACTGTGTGTCTATCTTGGTTATTATTCCGGTTTTTATTAAACTTAACATCTTGCGTCTTGACTCCGGTTCGGTTAAAAAAAGAGCATTTTTATTAGGGCGAAGGTGCGCGGAACAAGATTCGAACTCGAGACGTAAGCGTGTTTAATGTGCACACAGTCCACCACTGGACTGTGTGTCTAACCCGAGTTATATCTTGATTTATAATAAACTTATATGTTACCGAAACTTCGTCTTCTTCGTCAGTCTTAACCAGAAACGATGACTGACTGGTTCGAAGTGTTAATCATGTTCGTTAGTGTCTGGTTGTTAATTACATGTGAGATATATAAAAAGAATGAAAGATTTAAGCGTAAGGTATACCGACTAGACTTCTCTGTTTCTCCGGCAGAACTCCGGTGACAGCAAAAGATTCCGGCGTCGTGTGTCTTGCGGCAGAGAGTCTTCAGCAAGCTTGAAAAGGATGTGGGTGACTTCGGTATAAGCTCAGGGGGTTCAGTAAGGCTCAGAAGTGAAGAGCTCAGTTTTCCAGCGAGGTGCAGAACTTTTCCGGCGAGTGGAATTACGTCGGGTAAAGGTGCGGTTTTGAGCGAAAAAGCTTGCAGAGGTTTGAGGGGGTATTTATAAGGCAGGTCATCGATGAATTTGGTCCGATTTCCGACTTGATTCGTCGGTTAGAAATTCTCCGGCGGTTATAGCATGTGTCGTGGACTCAGGCGTCGGGTATAACCGATGCAGTGTTTAAGGTTTACGTTATAACTGAAGTAACCGTCCAATCTCGCGAGATCGCCGGGATTTCCGACGACTGCATTTGGGCGCGCCGATTTTGAATTCGAGAATTATAATATGTATTAATTGTTTCCATTAATTAACAAGGAATACAAGTGGCGCAGTGGTTTAAGGGTTGAGTGTTAAGTCTGTTGTTGACCCGGCTGACTGACCCGGGTTCGAAACCCGGCGGTGCCATTTTATTTTTATTTCATTATCTTTAACCGTTTTTCAAAAAGAAATTATATATTCCAATATACTTATTAATTATGTATCGTTTAAAATTATTTTGGGCATTAAATTCGCAATGAAATTTTTAACTGATTGATCGGTTAATAAACGGAGCGGGTTTGGTAAAATCCGTTTTTTGACGGATGTTACATTTGCGGTTATAGGTCTTGCGTAGAGGTCTATCATCAGACCTGTGCTGGTTCTTCTTGAACACAAAATTTCCTTTCTTCTTAAATCTTTGGGAGTTATCATCCTCCCGTTTCCTTTTTCCGTCAGTTTCAGTCCTAACTGACTTTTGCCTCACTAAATCTAGGGTGAGAGAGAGTGAGAGAGAGAGAGAGAGAGAGATAGGTCAACAACATACCTATAGGTACTAGACTGAGCAGCCTTTACCATGCCCTTGATCTCGGGCGCTAACCCATTAATGAAATGCGTAATGCGTTTGGGTTCAGGGGTGATTAAATAGGAAAGTAACCTAGACAGGGAGTTGAAGTTAGAAACATACTTCCTACAGTCTAGATTTTTCATGGTAAGAGTCAGGAAATCTGACTCTATCTTCTCCACCTCATGAGGTGGGTAGTAAGTCTCCTTGACTAGGTCAACAAACTTGGACCATCCCAAGTTGTACATGTGTACTTCACTTGTAGATTGGACCATTGCCTTCCACCAAATGAGGGCATCACCCTTGAAAGACTGTGATACATACTTTACCACATTCTTATCAGCACAACCGCTGATATCTACTATCGTCTCCATTTCATCAGGCCATTTCAAGGCTTGTACAGCTCCTTTTTCTCCATTGAAATCTCTAGGTTTACAGGAGACGAAGTATTTGTAAGTACATCCGTCTTTAGAAGAATGTGACCTATCGTTAAATTCTAATTTTCTTGGTTCACTCTTCGCATTTGAAGAGTGAACAAAGCTCTCTTTATGAGCTGAGGATGGTGGAATTGATAAGGGTTTGGAGCGAGTAGCGCTCAACTCTTTAAATTTCTCCATGGCCTTTTCCATGACTTTTCCCACAGCTGCATTGATGCAAGCTTGGAAATTATCTTATCGATGGCTATGTTTTCGGCATTGTTAGAGTTAATATCTTGGTGGCTACTTTGCGCCTCGTCCGAGTTTGCCATTCTTGAAGCTTTGGTTCTAAACACCAAATTAAACTTCTCTTAGCCATGGCAATAATAACCATATTTGGCTTTAAAAATTAGATATACAAATCCATCGCCTAATCAAACTAGTGTGAATATAACCATAACTCTTAGGCTTAACATTTTTATGAATGTTATTTATCTTTGGCCTAGGTCTCAAAAGGACCATCAAAGACAAATTACAATTTGGACATAGTCCATATACGTTAGACAGTGGATCATAATGCCACAACTGTCATTATCATAAGATAATTATAAATAGCTCATAGGCTTATCACGAAGGACATTAAAAATACGGTACACAGGTCTGTCACTAATGGACATAAAATACACATAGGCCTGTCATTAATGGACATAAAATACGGCACATTGGCCTGTCACTAATGGACATAAAATACGGCACATTGGCCTGTCACTAATGGACATAAAAACATGGCACATTGGCCTGTCACTAACGGATATAAAATATGGCACATTGGCCTATCACTAATGGACATAAAATATTGCACATTGGCCTGTCACTAATGGACATAATTTAGACAGGGGGTTATATTAACCATAACTGTCATTGTCTGAATTGACAATATATTGCTCAAAGGCAAATCATCACTAATGGATGTTTAATCATGGCCTGTAGGCACTACATCACTAATGGATGTCAATTATCATTACATTGATGATATCAGCCGGGATCATATTGATCACATAGGCTATATAATAGGTTTTAGGATGTAGTCCATCACCTAGACGGTTAGTGTGGCTCCTCAAGTCACACTATCAGGAGTATGAACATTCCTGAATGTTAACATAAGGGCATCTTAATGGTTGATTGATAGTCACGGTTGCATTAACCTTAACGACTTAGAGGCTTGAACATAGTCCACCACCTCTGGATAGAAGGATGACTCCCCTTAACTATCATGTTAGAAAGCTATTCATCCTTAACTATCAATTATAAGCTGACCAATTATTGTGGTCTGTGCCACTTGGCAAATCAAAACCATTAAGACCTTTTTGGAATTATATAGCAGAACATAAATTTCGAGTAAAATCGAGACGTTCGCTTGAAGAGGATGAATATATATATATATATATATATATATAATTCCAAAATAATTCATTAAATGACAAGAAGGAATTACAATACAAGAAATAAGTAAATGAAACAAACTGTCCATGCAAGGACTTAAAAGAAATAAAAATGTCCACACATGGACTAAAGAAGTAACAATGTCCTTGCAGGGACTAAATATAATAATAGAAGAGACTTCACTCGTCCTTCTTTCCCTTAACCAACTTGGAGAGCCTTTTGAAGAACGTGTTCGTCTTCTTCTCCGTTTTCTCCGCTTGTTGTTGCATCTCCTTCATTCGTTCAAAGGCCTCATTGATGACCTCAAGTGGCGGCGGAGTTTATGGTTGTGGCATAACAGGATACTGGTACCCATAACTTGGATATCCAGTGGGTGGATAAGTAGGTGGGAAAGGAGACGGGTAAAGTGCGTTATGCATGACCGCTTGCATATAAGGGTCATGCGATAGTGCCTGGTAATTTACCAGCGTGGATGGCTTAAAAGGGTCAAATCTAGATGTATCCGGATATGTTGAGATAGGGTTATTAAAACCCGATGGTGGTGGTTGAACCATTAGTGACGGTGTTGGTTCTACCACAGGTGAAACATTGGAGGGTCCACCCATCTATGGGTCCTCGTGAATTGTAGGGTAAGTTTTGGGTAACGGTGGCAGAGAACCTGACCGTTGACCTGCACGTACTAACATACGTGCTCCACATTTCCTCCTTGGCGGCTCAGGTGGTGGTTGAGGTTGTTCTACCGGTTCCATGTGAACATCTTCTTTTACAGGAGGTGTTGGGAGTGGTGGGAAGGGGTGTTAGCAAAGGTGAATTGGTTCCAATATTGGTCCCATTCATTAGGACCTTGATATGGCGATCCAGCGTAAGAAATTGAATCGCTAGATATTTCAATGGGATGTGCGTGCGATCCCGATGGTGGCATTTCTGGATCGGAGTCCTCATCCATTGGGTTGGGTTGATCCAACTGGTTCTGATCAGCTGGGGGTGTGTTGAAGTAATGGTTAGGGTTAAACTCATCATGATATGAATGATGTGAGTGATGAGAGTGGTGTGATTGGTGAGAATGATATGAGTGGTACGAGTTTTAGGTGTGAGTAGGTGAATGTATTGATAGTGGCCAGGAATCCCCCGAATCCTCATAAGGATTCGAGTGATGGGGTTGTGAAGGGATGTGCCTAGATGGTCCTCCCTTCATTGGACCTTTACCTCTTCCTCGTACTCTTGGCGGCATTTTCCTTTTAAAAATCAAATAAAAAACAATTCTTATAACTTAATAATGAGATGAGTAATCCTAGGTCAAAGCCTAGACTCGGAAGTCTAAGGAACATACTTTTGTGTAAGTTTGAGATTAAACACAGGAAGGCTAGTGTTTAATTCTCTCAAACGTTGGCTCTGATATCAACCTGTTACACCCCGTATTCTACAACCAAACACCAGCGGGCCCGGGTGGGGAATATCGTGACGTAAGTTGATATCATGATAATCAATTAAACACAACACAACGGAAGTCTTGGATTTAAATTACTATTACAAACCAAATGTTCAAAGTACGAAAAATAATATACATACTACTTGTAATAGAAGATCCACATGCGGATCGTAAAATGTACAAAAATGTATAACAGAACTTGGGCAGATCTAAGGATTTGCAAGATCCTCTTATGATACTACCAAGCAGCTTCCAGCCTATTTCGTATTGTACCTGCAAGCTTAGTCTTTTGAAAATATATTAGCTTTTGCTGGTAAATACACCCAACTGACTCATTTTGAAAACATTTGAAAATGGTTTTAAGTGCACATGGCACAACAATCTTTTCTTACTTGGGAAAGTCAACCTTGTAACCTTGTTAACAGATTCACATGTTTGTCCATACATACATGGCCTAGTACGAAGACCGAGACATGATTAACATACACACCACTTATAAACTCACTAAGGAGTTATCCCCAACAATTGGGTAAAATTTGCATGAGCATCTGTCAGGTGTATGCCTACACCCCGCGCTTAGGTCGTGGCCATTAAATAATATAATGAGCCGAGGATATCCAGGACACGGTCGTTAACCCCTGATGTTTAAGTTATCACACAAAACTTATTAAAAAGGAATATGCGGATTACTAGCCACAATCTGACATTCGATTGATCCCATTTCCGACCAAGCGGTAATAATTTAGTGTATCCCAAGCCCGTATAGGGAAAATAAGTCGAGAGTATTTACCTGAGCTAGTCTTGATTAAAATGAAAGATTTAATATCTCCGCCGTATCTAAAATGAACTAAGTGCAGATAGCATTTATCGGAAGGCTCTAGTCTAGATTATGGCATAAACTAACCAATTAAATGCTAACAGAGTCTTAATTAAGTCATAGACTTAGACCGACTAGCGTACAGGATCAAAACGTATATTACGCTAGATTAAGCGATGATCGGGTAGAATGTAGATTATACCCAACAAGTACTATGACTTGCATTATATGGGTAAACCATAAACATTCTGGATTTTGAGACTAAAATGATAAGGTTAAACCTGTTTCGGTTAATTTCCGTAAACTAGTTACGTATACTAAACCGTGTGCATATAAGCGATATCAGGTAACCGGATAAGTCATGGACAAGTTCTATATGCCATTATACTTTAAATAAATTGTAATATCAGTAGGATATCAACTTATATGCCTGTTAAGATTTTAAAATGAAACTATGCCTCACAAGGGCGTTTTGGTAACTATATACCGTTTAAAGGAACTTGAGTGTATTATAATGTTATAATCATAAGTGTTCTGGAAAAATAATTTATTTATGATATAATATCAGTAAGATATTTATTATATGTGTAACTTATCTTTTATGACCAAACTATGCACCGAAGGGGCATTTTCGTCATTTTGCACATAGTATTGAAATTTTATTTGGGATTCTGAGTTTATATCTTATACCTACTGTAAAAATATTTTAGTAAGTTTAAAATCAGTAGGTAACAAGTCTTGGTTGATAAATATGGTTTAAAACCATACGATGCGCCGAAACGGCGCTTATGTCGTAAAATGACGATTTATGTAAGTTTAGTAAAAACTGATGTTAAAATCAAGTTTAATTGTTTTAGATATGTTATTTAATATAACATATCAGTAGGTAAAAGATTTGTTATGAAAAGGTATGATTAAAACCGTTTTATGTGCCACGAGGGCGTTATCGTCATTTATCAACATAATACAAGAACTTGTACGTAAACTCAGTATACAATCTGATTTGACATCCCAAATAATCCTACTTATGATATTACATCAGTCGATAATTCATTTTTACGTCCATTGTCGTTTAAACCTTCTTTTATGTAAAAAGGGCATTTTTGTCAAAATGGCATAATTGTGGAACTTATGCATAAACTCAGATTCTGATTATGATCTTATAATATAACCTCAGGGGTTATGCTACATTATATTACGATCATAATTCAACCTTAGATGAGTAGCTAACTAATCTAAATCGGGTTAGAATCAAAAGTCAAAGTAGAAGTCAAACATTGCGACTTTCAGTTGCGAACCGACCCTAGAACTGAAATTAACGAGCCGAACATGTTCTCACATGTTCTAATAATTATTACCAACTTGTTTAAGTGTCAAAATATTTTTCATAACATATATAAACTCTGATTACGATATTTCCAAAAAATGGCTTGTTTGACTTTTTAATATTAAAACTTTGACCCGTCAATTGGTCTAGCAAACGTGATCTTTAGGAGGTGCCCTTTATAGGGGTTAACACCTACCTTATTATGATCACTTAGCTATGTTCGTTACAAACAATGTCTGGACCATAATGGTCTTAACCAAAAGCCAACGCATTTTCCGTAAAACGCTTGACTTTTGGCTCTAAAAGCCTATAAACGAAAATGCAAGAAAAAGGAACACTTACAAGTGATTCCTATGATGAAATAGAACTAAGTTGGATGCTCCTTTTAGTTCGGAACCTCTAGAGGAGGGAGATAGAGTGAAGAATGAGAAAGGTGTAACTTCAAGTGGAGAACAAATGCACCTATTTATAGTTGGAGAGCTTGAAGGGGGTGATACCTGGTGTTAAGGGGTGTTAGAGGGAGCTTACAAGTGTCCTAAAAAGTGGCATAGCAGTTTGGAAGTACTTAGTTTCGAATCAAATGGTTTTTGGCAACATGTGTGGAGGCCAAGCAAATTTTCTGCAGACACAGGCCTCTGGCGGGCCGCTAGAGACATGGCAAGTGCCTCTCGCGCCCCGCGAGCGCCTCTAGGGAACTTTCTAACCTTGTCATTTTCAGCCCCTCAACATATTAAACCTCCTAAAACACCTTTATAGCATATTTAGCCCTCTATAGCCTATATTTGTCGTACCCAGGATTATGCCCGAACATTGTCGAGCTCTCGATTCGGTAAAAGGTCACTCAGAGGTATAAATTAACATGTTGACACTTTTAACCCCTCCATTGTCCAACTTTTAGATATATATATATATATACATATATATATATATATACATACATATATATATATGCATATACATATATATATAGGATTAATCCCTCTCGTCGAACAAGTGGCTCGTATGAGAGTTAGGACTTCGTAAAGGATCATTCAGAGGCTCAGTATAAGCAGGTTGACTCCGATGTCACTCAGAGGCTGGGCATTTTGACATTAATGGTCACTCAGAGGCTAAGTTTAAGCATGTTGACACTAATGGTCACTCAGAGGCTCAATATAAGCATGTTGACACTAATGGTCACTCAGAGGCTCGGTTATGCATGTGGACATCAGAAGGTCACTCAGTGACTTAGTTTGAGCATGTTGACACTTTTAGTCCTTATTAGTCTTTAATAGACTTATAAATAAAAAAATACGATACGTGTCACTATATTATTGGACACGATTTTACGAGGTGTTACAAGCAAGCTCGTTTAAGATGTGTGCAATGTTCAGCTGGCAAATGAGGAGAACAAGGGGAAGGGTTTGGGATTCAATCAGGTTGCCCCACCGTATAATCACAACTACATGACAATGCCTGAAACCGACGAAGAAGAGAGAGCTGACGTTGTTAGACACACGGGAACCATCTGGTGTTGTTGACTCTTCTAGTGATTCAGCTGGAGTGTCTGGTCTTTCATCTGATAAACCAGGTTTTTTCGATTCTATCATAGCTGATGAAGAGAGAGCTGATGTGAACAAGGCTCCAAGTGCACAAACTGAACAATCTGAACCTTCTGCTTGTGATGAAAAGGTTTAGATCATGCAACAAGATCCAAAATGAGCAGATCAGAGACTAGGAAAGAAAAGTTCTAAACGTCAAAGACAATCTCGCTCTCCGGGATCATCAACGGGCAGCAATTGTCCTAAAAAGGCTCATGATGTAAAGAATGCCTTTGTTAAGCCAGTCAGTAATGGCAAATGTGAGAAATATACATTTGACTATGCTAACAAAGCTTTTGGAAAGTCTGGTCAGATTTCTGAACAAAACTTACAGTCTAATCAAAACAAGAAGAATCAAAAGAAATCTCCACCACAGAAGGCCCTTGCAAATGACAAATACAAACATCCAAATTCATCTTCATCTGCAAGAAACATGCAAGGAAATCAAGCATAGAAGGGATCAGTTCATCCTTCAGGGCATGCAAGAGCTACATATGCTGATCAGAATGCCTTATACGTGAAAAGACAAACATGCTTAAATTGCGGCATTCCTTGTCACATTGCTCGGAACTACACACATAGTCCCCAATTTTTTGATCATGCTTAAAATCAGAGGGTTACACCAAAGAATAACAATCATTCTAAGCTGATGAAGGTATCATCACCTAAGCCCATTGAAGAATGTAAATCCAAATGTTAAACCATCTAATGGGGATTGGAGTGTTGCCAAAAACAAACGCAAGGTTGTTCAGAAACAAAAATCGGTTTCTAAAATGACTAAACTTGAAACAACCAAAGTTGCTCAATCGAAGGCAACAAATGCATTTGTTAAAATGAAACAGATTTGGAAACCCAATCCAAAGAGACAACAACATCACCAATCCTCGAAACAAAAGGGGACTTGTGTCTGAAAGAAGTGTCCTATTTTGATGCTTCAGGGAAACCCAGGACCACGATGGTCTGGGTCCCATTGTCTTACTAATCTCCTTATTTTTCAGGAATAACCAAGGAGGAGCTGTTGACAATCTATGGAATGTTAAAAGCGGTTGTTCCAGGGACATAGCCGATAACATCTCACTGTTGCAAAAAGTTCAAATTTTTTTTACGAGTGTGATGTTTCCTTTGGAGGAGATGCAGTAAGAAAAGATCAGCGAAAAGGTACAAATTTAGATTTCGTGTTTTAATTTTTGAAATTGATTAGTCTTTAATCTAATGACAGAACGGTTAAACAAAAACAACAAAACTATTTTCCTTTTCTTTCGTTTAAAACTTTGTACATACGTTTTCTTTATTAGGTAAATTTGTGCATAAAGTGTGATGCACAAATTTAGGTGGGAAGATGGAGATATATGTTTATATGCATTATTTGAGGGGGAGAAAATGAGAAAAATACAAAAACGCTTGAAAAAACAGAAAAATACAAAAACATTTGAAAAACAGAAAAATCAAAAAAGACTTTTTGCATCAAATAGGAAATGAAATGAATATTTGTGATAAAGGGCGTGACTGACACATGTAAGGTGTCGTAGCTGAAAAGACTAGGATCTAATGTGGTATGTCGGTAGGCTTAACGTTCAAAGTGATTAAAAGATACTAAGTGATATAATCATAATGAACTATGTATCTTGTGGGTAACATACCATCGACGTATGATTTCATAGTCTTAAATCCTGCGTTGATAGATGGCCAACGTCTAAAATTTCGGGTCTTTATGCTAATAAGTCATTCGGGATATCAAGGTTGCCCTTCTGTTGCATCTAGATATATACAGACCTAGGCACAGTCAGGATATCCTTAAAAGAGCCAAAATAGAAGGGCCAAAACCTTAAAAGAAACGAAATCTCATCACGAGAAAATTCCATGTCCTTGAAAAGTTAAACATACCATATAAGGTATTTGCCTAACCCTCGTCAGATATTATTGGTCACTCTGCTGTACGAATGTATTGACCTGTTCACCAATAGTCTGACGTTGTAAAAGATAAAGGATGATATCAGTATACTCACTGTGAGTCCCAAAACTGATTCGGATCACAGTGGTTTGATTGTTATCACCCAAACAACTATAGATTAGTTGTTTGAATATGTAAAAGTTAAGAAAACCAAAAGATGAAGATGAAGATTCTTGTTTTGGATGCAATAACAAGTGTTGTATATGTAATCCAACTGATAAACACACTTAACATACCTAGATATTCGGATTTAGCACAAGAACAATAATCACAACAAAAGAAATCACCAAAACTTGTCCAAGAACCTTTTACTAGGGTTTCCTTACAATAGATATATATACAACTGACCACCTAGCATATTTATTAAATACGTTGGGTCCTTAAATACACTGCTATAGGGAGATTCCCTGTAGATACACTTTTAGACCCTAAACTATCTATAACATTATAAACTATTACAAAACTATCCAAAACCTGCTAAAACCAAGTACCGACGATCTCAAAAGTTCTAACACTCACCTGCTACGATGAATCGTTGTGCTTACCTTGGTCGCGGGGGTATGTCATGGTATGGGACGCACGGGTATTATAGTATAATACTACCTTAAGCATATCACGAAGTTGAAGAATGAAAGTTGAGCATTAAGATTTTAGTGGACAAACATATTGGCAATCACTTAGACTAGTCTGAATAAGTTCGCACTGAAAAGTGTTCATTGGTCCGACTGAAAATGATCTTGATCCCATTGAAATTATATAGTTGTAGCTACTGAATTAGTTTCTTCGTTTATTTGTGTTTATGTTTATGTTCTTATATTTTAAATTAAAAAAATATAGAAAATTCAAAAATCCAAAAATAGTGTCTTGTTTTTACAAAATAAAAAAAATCAAAAAAATAAGAACAAATAGAATGCTTTCTTTGCTGT
The DNA here is from genome assembly GCA_947069175.1 of Scalesia atractyloides. Classification (NCBI taxonomy): domain Eukaryota; kingdom Viridiplantae; phylum Streptophyta; class Magnoliopsida; order Asterales; family Asteraceae; genus Scalesia; species Scalesia atractyloides. Next base: position 36,043,635 of record CAMTDV010000008.1, on the reverse strand, counting down.
ATTAAAAATTATTAACCATTCTTGAAGATTTGACTAATCATCAAAAGTTGAAAGAAATTTGACTTTTGATCCGAGTACAAGTACTTGATTGTACCAGGTGTTCATACGGTATTCTCCCTGTTGCATAAGAATGTTTGCTTATAAATTTCTGAGAATTGTGTAGATCTTGATTTAGATCAGGAAAAAGGGGTTGCTAAAAATTGAGATGATGTTAGTTGCCGACAAAGCATGAAGCATCACAACAGCAAAGTGTACCTGAGTAAGAAGAACCAGATACCAGTCATCATCTGACAGTGATAGTACATTCGAAGAAGTACGTGTGAACCTGCTTGCTTGAAAGAGAAAGATTGAAGAAGAAAAGAGCTACTGAGATTCCTCCTCTCGTATTCTTTTGGACAAAGATGTTTCAAGCAAAGCTGATCAAGATCTTAATATGAAGCTAAGTACAAGAGCAGAAGAAAGAAACCCAGTGCTGAGAGTTCGTTGAAGTGTGAGGTCCTAGAATTGTGAGATTGACTTCCACAACACTTAAAGCATAGTGACAACCATAGACTCTGTTGAAGACGTTGCTGAATTTATGCTATGAAGACAATTTGATGCATCAGTCTAGGGGGAGATTGTTAGGTCCTAGAAGTGTGAGACTAATACGTCAAATATACGCAATGGTCTATGGTAGCTAACTGGGATTAACTGGATTAGTTTGTATCAGGTTTGGACCTTTTTAGGTCACTTGGGCATGCCATAGGCCATGTGGGCCAGGCAATCCCAAGGGAAGCCATGAGGGGTATAGGCAAACCCTAGGTATATAAGGAGCATTATGTCATAATTAGGGTTAAACTTTTAGAGAGAACTGGGGTAGCCTCCACCATTCTAGAGAGAGAGAGATCGAGAGGTGTGAAGAACTTGTATCAGACAGTTTTGCTATTCGTAGTAATAGAATCGTATGCAAGTTTGAAAGTGATTCGGGTGTTATTTTCGTTCATCTCGTTTCTCTTATTTTCAGTTTTTCTTGAATATCATCAAGTTTGGATTCCGCCCATCCTTGGTGATTGTTTGATATTGTTGTTGGATCTTGATTACTCGGGACTTACAACAACCATCAGTTCTAGAGGATATTTGGTAGCAAAAGGTATGATGGATGGTGGTTGATTAGTAGGTGGAAGTGAAGTGGTTCTATATGAAGTGGATGAGGATGGTGATGAAGTGATCGGTTTTGATTACAAAGGGATTGGTGATGGAATCCCTTCACCATCATCATCATCTTCAACAACAAAGTTTTCCTTTTGCATTGGATTTGATTTGAGGTGAAACTGGTCGTGTTGGATTCCTTGGTGGTGTGAATAATGGTTGGGTTAAAGTAGGAAATGTTAAATGGTAGAGGTTGAGGTAACATTTGTTGATACATTTGATGTAACAACATCTGTTGGTTGGTTTGATGGTGGCGATGTAACATCTGTTGGTACATTTGTTGTACCAACATCTGTTGGTGGTGGAGATGATTTCTTAGGTAAGGGTTTTTGTTTCTTTTGAGGTGGTGGTGTTGGTTTAGTTTTGATTGAAGCAGAGGATACACTTGTTGTAGGTATGGCATGGTTTCAAAAGAGTTGGTTATTGGCTGTCTAACATTTCTTGTTGACTTTCTTCTTTTTGTAGTGCCAATGTTCATATTTTATGAGTTGGGAAGCCTTGCTTTCCAGTGTATCTTGCCTTTTCTGCTTTTTCTACAGTAATCTTTTCTGCTTGTTTGTTCAGGGTCTCATCAATCCCTTTTTGAACACTAGCATCTGATGCTGTAGCAGAAGTTTGGTTTGAAGCAGTGGTTTTAGCAGACCCTGGCTTTTGTTGCACCTTTGAATCTGGCTGCAACTTTCTCAGTCTATCACTCTCCCCTTTTTGGCATCATCATCTACTTCTTCTTGAAGGACTGTTGTAGGGGCAGAGCCAGTAGTCTTCACCAAATGTTCTTTAATAGCCTTGATGCCAGCTTGAGTATCTTTGTATCTGGCATCAACCATATTTTTGATTAGCTTCATGTGAGTTTCATGTTGGATGTCAGCCAAGTTCCTTTGAGCTATTATGATTGGTTGCACAGATTTCCATAGCTCATTAGTAATTGAAGACTCCATTGATGTCATTCTCTCCGTAAATTCTTTTTATCTCAATTCATCACCTAATTTAATAGGATCATTTGAATCCCTACCAAAAGTAGTTGTATTTGGATCATCAATAGGAGGAATTTTCATGTTATTAGAACCAAATGCCCCTTTTTCTTGTTACTGGTGACTTCCTACAGTTGTAGCCTCAATAGTTGTTGCCTTCAAGGAAGTCTGATGGATGTAACTAGTGTCCAACTGAAACACTGTTGTCTCATCAGTTGTAGTGGTTGTTTCACACTGTAACTCATGGGGTGTAACCTCCTCAACTATTTCTAGGTTAGCAAGGAGATTTGGCTCAGACTCAATCACATGTGGGTGTGTACTCTCATGAACATTTGATTGAGAGGAATTGATTTGTGTCTGACTTATCTCAATTGCACGAAACAGAGGTATGATAGTAGGTGGAATTGAGGGTGATGGTTGTGGGGTAGAAAGAGAATTTGCTTTTGGAGAGGGACTTTGAAACAAAGATTCAAGTGAATCATCTGCTTCATAATGTGGGATCCATGTGCTTACAACCTGTTCCTTTTGTGAGGAAGCAGGAGGAGTTTGGCTTTGTGGTGGAGAACTTTCCAACTGTTGTGAGGAAGTAACAACAGTGGTTTCAAGTGCTTTTGTGATACCACAAGGTTATCCTCTGGGATCTCATCTTCTAGAGGTGCCTTTTTATGAATTTTGATTTTGGTGCGCTTTTTGGATCTGGATGGTTTCTTTTTGGATTTTTCTGGTGTGGGTTTCACAACACCGGTTGTGGTGACATGATCACAAGGAGCAGTAAGCTCAGCAACCGAGGTTTGAGCTTGTGATGTGGACTAATCCAAAATTTTCTCATCCCCTTTGCTTTTGTTTAGAAACCTTTGACTCCATATTTTTTATTCTAGTAAAAGTTTCAGTTGTAAGACTCTGCATCTCAAAAACAACTACTTGTATAAAATCTTTTTTTGGAAGTTGTTTTTGTAGATAATAGCTCAAAAGTCTAGGATACAAAAGAAAAGCTTTATTTTTTTATTTTATTATAATTTGTCACTGAGTCCATAAACAACACTTGTTATAAATTGAAATCAGATTTTTGTCAAATAACATATCCTAAAAATTGAATATTTTGTGGAATCTCATTAAATGAGATGGTCTTTGTTGAAAGACATGTGAGTAAGGTATGGAAAATATAGTGCATTTCAGCAGGAAAGTTTGGTTTGTAAATTGTAACATTAGTTAACTGACTCTCATACCCACGTTCTATAAACTCAGCATGTAATTCTTGCTTGCAAAAAGAAGTGCTACCTTCTAGGTTATTCAGAGCAAAAGTTGTGGAAATTGATGATGGGAAATTTGGACAAGGCTTTCTCCGCCTTTAGAAGTGATAGCATATGGCTTCTTCTTTTGGGATTTGACTTTATCATTTGCCCAGAACTATCAGAGTGTATCCACATAAATTGGTGCGTTTGCAAGCATGATGTCTTTGTATTTTGAGGATGTGAGAACATCAATTAATGAATGGAATGAAGTATTATTGTCGGTTTTCTCGAAAGTGGGGAGGTAGTTGTGGGAGTTTGATGTTAAGAGCCATGATCGAAGATGGAAGGGAGGAGTAAAGAAGAAAACGAGAGTAATTGAAACCGCTTTTGAGAATTTTGAATTCGAGACGGTAAGTAAAAACTCTGTTTGGATAGAACAGTGATATATAAAGGGAAAAAGTGAATGCTGACGTGGTAGCGGTTTCAAAGATCTGATGGCTAATCATCCATCCACGTGTAACCTCTGATGGATAATGGATGACAGTTGTTAGGGAAACCGCTGCTGGGAATCAGCAGTGTTTGAGAATAGTGGTCATGAACAGTGGTGATTTTACTCTGGATAAGGCAAAACAGTGGTTTAGCCTAAATATTGGATGTGAACATTGGACAAGGATAGCATAGGTTACATTTATCAGTGGATAGACATTTAGGTCAGAGTTTTTTAGAGAAACGGTGGTTTAAACAGACTTTTAGGATTATTGAAAAGATTTTCAATTTTAGCTATTTTTAAGGATGGATTTTTTTATTTTTGAAAAAATTTTAATGCATTTTATTCATAGAAAACAAAATTTTTATTTTAATCCATGTTAAGCATGCCAATCCTAGAGATCAAGCTTTCAAAAGTAGATTATCTAAAGTTTAGCTGATCCTTAGTTGGAACATGATGCAGAGAAATCAAACATTTTTCATAGCAAACCCTCACAAAGTGATGTCTAATATCAATGTGCTTGGTTGTGGAATGTGAGACTAGATTTTTAATGACGTTTTCAGTTGCTTGACTATCTAACATGAGAGGAGTCTTTAGAGTAGTTACACAAAAATCCAGCAATTGATTTTGAAGCCATAGGAGTTGAGCAGTGCAACTTGCAGCAGCAATATACTCAGCCTCAGCTATTGATGTTAAAAATATAGTTTGTTTTTTTTGCTTTGCCAAGAAACTAATCAATTGCCTAGAAATTGACAACCTCTTGAAGACTTCCTTGTGGTATGGCATCCAACCAAATCATTATCTGAGTAACCAGGCTCTAGGTGCTTGTTTCAAGCCATATAAAACTTTGTTTAGCTTGTAAACATGATTTGGATAAAAAGCATCTTCAACACAAGGGGTTGGCGTATATATACCTCTTCCTTGATCTTGCCATATAGTAATGCACACCTGATATCCATTTGATACACCTTAATGTTGTGGTTGGCAGCAAAGGCTAAAAACAATCTGATGGCCTCTAGTCTTGCAACAGGAGCAAAAGTTTCATCATAATCAATGCTTTCTTCTTGTCTATAGTCTTGAACCACAAGCCTAGCTTGGTTTTTGACAACAATGCCCCTTTCATTTGTTTTGTTCTTGAAGACCTATTTTGTGCCTATGGGACATATATCCTGAGGCAATGGTACAAGTTCCCATACTTGTTGTCTTTTGAACTGTAGGAGCTCTTCTTATGGCCTCTACCTAGATGTTGTCTTTTAGTGCCTCTTGGTACTTGACAGGTTGTGTGAGTGATAAAAAACCAGCAAAAAGACAAATGTTTTGGGATTGACTTCTTGTGAGAACCCCTTCATTAATGTTGCCAATAATTTGGTTAGATGGATGGTTTTTAAGGCAGATTAGATCTCCCTTATATGGAAAAATGGCATTTTGAGGTGAAGGCTGCAGATTAGAATCATCTGAGCTAACATTTTTTGAAAATTTTGAAGAGCCAACATTTGTTTGGAATGGAGGTGGAGGTATAGGTGGAATAGGGGTAAAGATGGGTTGACTTTTGTTCACAGAGAATGGACTTTTGTCAACAGGGGTTTGACTAGATGAGCTGGCAGAGGTTTAAGGATCAATAACTTTTGATCCAATAGTGGTAGAGTTTTCGCAGTTTTTAGTAACATCTGTTGCTCTGGTGGATGAAATAACTTTATATTGTGGAATCACAATGTCATATCCATCATCTTGATGTGAAGAATGTGTAGTACCTGCATTGTTAGTCTTGATAGATACATTTTCAAATGCAAAATTATCTAAATCAAACAGTTTAGTAGGATTTGCTGGGATTTTTAATGAAGAAAGTTCATTGAACTTTACATTCAAGATCTCTTCCACACGCCTAGTCCTTCAATTAAAGACTCTGTAGGCTTTAGAAGTGGTTGAGTATCCCAGAAAATAACCACAATCTACATTGGCTGCAAATTTTGAAATTGAATCTTTTAAGTTTAGAATGAAACATGGGCAACTAAAGATTTTGAAATATGAGATTAGAGGTTTGATCTTGTACAAAATTTCATAAGCAATCTTTTGATGCCTGGGTTAATTAAAACTCTGTCTTTACATAGCAAGTAGTGTTTACAGCATCTGTCCAAAAAGACAAGGGTAAAACTGAGTCTACAAGGATTGTTCTAGCGGCTTCAATCAAAGTTCTATTTTTCCTTTCAACCATCCCATTTTATTATGATGTTCTTAGGATGCTGTATTGCCTAACAATTCCTTTTGACACACAGAAATCATCCAACTCCTTATTTTAAATTCTGTCCCATTGTCACTTCTAAATACTTTTACTGGTAGGTCAAATTGCTTTTCAAATTGTTTTACACAAATTTTCAAAATACCTGCAGTCTCATCTTTGTCGTGCATGAAGTAAGTCCATGTAAACCTTAAAGAATCTTCAACTATGACAAGACACTATCTCTTCTTTTTAAGACTCATGATTTTTACAGGGCCAAACAAGTCCATATGTAGCAATTGCAAACACTGACTTGGTTTGTACTCTTTAATTGATTTGTATAAACTTTTAGGTTGTTTACCTTTTAAACAGGAAATACAATGTTGATCACAGGTGAATTGTTTTGATGGAAGACCTCTTACGAGACCTTGTTTGGAGAGTGTAGTGATAGTTTTAAGATTTGTGTGACCAAGTCTTCTATGCCATAGTGCTGTCTCTTTGTTAGAAGCAACTAAGAACAGACATGCATTGGACATTAGATATCTTTCGATATATCAACTACATACATATTGCCACTCCTGTGAGCAACAAGGTGTGCTTTGCTCTCAACTATGATTTGATCAATCTTTTTAACCACTTCTAGCCAAACAACCTCACAAGTTTTCTTAGTGAAGAATGACCCATAGCCTTTATCACTCATTTGAGATACACTAAGAAGATTAAATTTCCAATTTTCAATAAGATTGACATGTTCAAACTTGAGTTTCCCAGCCTGGAGTGTCCCTGATCCTAACATCTTCCCTTTTGAACTGTTACCAAAGGATATACCCTATCCATGTGTCATGAAATCTTTGAGTAGGGCTCTACATCCTGTCATGTGCCAGGAGCCTCCACTATCTACATACCATAAACTATCAAGACAAGTAGAAGCTCCCTGCACATTAGTAAACAATTAGTTTAGGTGAGTTTCCAAAGCTAGGATGGCTTTGGATGGGGTCACAGACATTCTAGCCTCAAGTGCAGGAATATGGTAAGTGTTTTGAATAGATTTTGATAACATATGTAGTGAACCATTTCCTATCAAATGATCATAACCATGAGGATGGCTGTTAACTCTTGGTTTTGATGGTCTTTTGTAGACCTCATAGCCAAGTGGTACACTCTTGTAAGCAGGTTGGCCATATCCTCTTGGAAATTTATTTGCTGGTGATTCATTTGTTACCTGAACCTCTCTGGAAGCAGAGGTTATATTCAATTGTTTGGTAGCAGATGTTTAGACAGGGACAAAGGTTTGTTTAGTCTTTTCTTTTCTTGAACTCTCAAGTGTTTTAGATTTATACTCATTTCTTTTAATTTTTGAGATAAACATACTCTTGAGTTTTGTGGTTTGTTCTGCCACAAATGGTGCAATTTTGTGAATCAATGATCACACTTTTTTTGTTTATATCATAGGCTTTTAGAAGAAAACAGTTTTTAGTGACATGATTCTTCTTTTCACAAAAATCACAAAACAAGTTTGATATTTTCTCTCTTTTCTTCCCTTTTTCTGACTTTTTGTCAGCACATGTAACATCTGCTGGAAGATCTTTTAAGGGAATGATCTTGACTTGAGGTGTCTTTACACCATCAATGGCTGAAAAGTCCATTGGCTTAAAATTGTCAAGAATGTCATACTCATCTGACCAGGTAGGTTTGCATTGATATTTTTCAATTTTCTCAAAAGTTGAGGATCCTGCTGGTCTTTCTAAAACAATTTTCTTAGCATTTGGTTCAGTGACTTTAATTTCTTGACCAGCCAAATTTGTTGGAATAATTTAAACCAACTCACAATCACTTACAACAGTGTTTTGGGAAAATTGGTCATGTTTTCTAAAACCTACACCAAATTTTACATTGCTTTTGATTTGTAATTCTGACATCTGCTTATAACCTTTGTAGGATTATACCCACTTTTCACAAGTGGTTTGGGTAGATTCAAGCTCCTTTTTACAACTTTGATATTTTTCTAACATAGTTTGGAGTTAATCCTTGGTTATGCTAGACTGATGTTTGAGGCTACTGATTTCAGATTCTTTTTCAAATAGTTTAGATTTTAACTCTTTTGCATGTTTTTCAAACTGAATTTTATCATCTAAAATTTTGTTTCTAAGGTTTTCATTTACTTCTTTTCTGTTAGCAAAAGCAATAATACATTTTTCTGAACATGGGTCTTTAAGGACCCGAGGTGATACCTTAGCAGCAACCATCATGGCACATTCACATTCTCCTTCACAAACACTAGTTTCCCATGGGTCTTACACTGAGATAACAGTTTCTTCACCAACCTTTTCTTCTGAAACATCTGCCACAACATTATCACAAACATCAGTAGAATTTAACACTGCTTCCTCAGACTCATCCCCTTCAAGTATAGTGCCTAGTGCCTTGAAACAAAAATCATCGTGTTTCTTTTCAGTATCAGCAACTGGAGAAAAATTCTCATCAGTCAGTTCTTCAGGTAAGCTACTCCAATCAACAAAACCTTGTGTAAAGAAGCTCTGTTAACTGGTCTCTGTAGGAGTAGAGGTTTGTGTAACTTGTGGTGCAGGTTGCACTTGAACCTGAGGACTTGGGGCTTGAACATATTGTATCTGAGGAACAGTGGTTACAGGGTGCGCAAAATGAGCAACGTTTTGCATATGCGGAATAGGGGTATATGGGGAATAATAGACAGTGTTATGTTTGTTTTGAGGTCTAGTACTTGGGTGTGTGATAATTGGACCATTTGTTTGACTCCTACACTCCCTAGCAAAATGATCTAGCCTGTCACACTTGTAGTATTTAATCTTTGACTTATCCAACCCAACTTTTAACCCTCCATGCAACCCTGGAAATTTCTACCAGTTCTTTTATAGAACTTACTCGTCCTAACACTCAGCAATTCCAGTTGGTGTAATATGTCCATTTCTTCTAAATCAGTTGGATCAAAATGTTGAAGATCATTTAGTTTAAATGATAAGTTGTTAGAAACTTGGTTTTCCCCATTTGCAGCAAAAGCAAAATTGGGTGAGCAAGAATCAGAGTTGAAATTCCCACTAGATGTTATGTCAATAAAATGATCAAAACTTTGTTCCTTGCTACTAACAGAGGTTTCTTCTTGACCAAAAAGTGTTGTACTACGAAAGGAATAGTCATCAGCCACTTTTCCTGACTTTTGTAGCTTCTTTTTCTGGCTAAGCTCTCTCTCATAAGTGAGAAGCGTACCATGAAGCTAAGTCAAACTCATCTCTTTAAACCCAACAAAATTTCTGGTTACAAAGGCAATAATGTCCTATTTATCTGGTAGTGATAAAAAAAATCGGCTATTCTAAGTAAAATTTGCAAAATTAACATCTACCAGTTTTAACTCACTAATTACAACTAAATCTTTCAAACTGTTGAGTTAATGATTCTCCTTTCACATGACAAAATGTTTTGTACTGTTGGTTCAAAACTTCTCAATTATTTTCAATAACTTCTTAAAGGCCACCAAATTGTTCTTTTACAGCATCCCATAACTCCTTTGCACGATGGCAGCGAAACCGACCGTTGACCTACACGTACCGACATACGCGCTCCTCGTTTCCTTTTTGGTGGCTTAGATGGCGGTTGAGGTTGTTCCACCGGTTCCATGTGAACATCTTCTTGTATAGGAGGTGTTGGGGAGTGATGCGAAGGAGTGTTAGCAAAGGTAAATTGGTTCCAATATTGGTCCGATTCATTTGGACCTTGGTATGGCGATCTGGCGTAAGAGTTCGAATCGCTTGATATTTCGATGGGATGGGTGTGTGTGTCACACCCCGACCCGCAGCGGAAAAGGTGATCGGGGCATGATTGGGTTATCATCAAAGCTCACGACATTTATTATAACGTTTCATATTTATTATTACAATTTAAAGGGAAACATACAATCATAATTACATCATGTCCTACACATCATTCTAGACTTCATTATTTTCTTCTAAGGCATTTCCTATGTTTTCCTTGCTTCATCCTGTTCACCTGTATCATGTGTAAAAATGGTTTTTGGATCAACAAAAAGTTGGCGAGTGAATCCTATGAAAAACATTTGTACAAGTTTATTGAATTGATAAAATAAAGTGCGTAACCACATATGAGTAAATATGGATGTAAACTTATTCACAAAACACTTAATATTAAATAATGCACAACATACAATAATAGATTGTTTTGAGGCACGCGTTGCTCAACTCGTCTCTCACGAGGAACTGATGGGCCTAATGAATGATTTGCATACAATCTTGACAATATGAAATACATAACTACAAACAACATTTACATTCTAAGTTTAAGTCATAATATGGTATGGCACGAGTTTAAATAACGAATTAGTTTTAGTGACACATGATACACCCCAAAACGTGTAATTAAAAAGGGGAGTTGTAAGATTCACTCACATTGGGTGCGTTCGGTTGATGATGTTGAATGCGCACGAAATTTGATTTAACTACGAGTGAAACTAACCTAGATAATAACATAATGGTTTGGTAAATAAGCGGATTTTATTAATCAACTTTAGTAGGATTATTGGATATATTTTTGTGAGTTTAATGCTATTTTCTAACTTTAAAAATGTTATTTTTAAGTATTTTTAATTGATTTTTAAATAAAATAAATAAATAAAAATAATAAAAAAATGTTGACTTTTTTACCGTTGACTTGTTGACCGTTGACCTGTTGACCGGTTTGATTGTGTTATTATGTGCGCTGAGTGAGGTTCGAACTCGTGACCTCCCGTATGCGTGCACGCAGCTCTACCAACTGAGCTACGTGTCTAACCCGAAATATTTCTGTTTTTAATTATATTTATATACTAATTGAATTAATCCGAAAATCATTTATTTTAAAAACGATTTTAATGCATGACTCGGTGCTCTCCACGGGTCTCGAACCTGGGACCTGTGGGTTAGTGTGGCACACAGTCCACCGCTGGACTGTGTGTCTAACTTGGTAAAAAGTCTGGTTTTTATTATACTTATATACAAACTAGTTAAATTCATTTCTGTCCTTATATAAAAAGTTTGATAATTGTCAGAACCGGTGCGGTAGCCTAGACTCGAACCCGCGACGTATGATTTAAACGCGCACACAGTCCACAAGTGGACTGTGTGTCTATCTTGGTTATTATTCCGGTTTTCATTAATCTTAAAATCTGTTTGCGAGTGAATCCGGTTCAGTTTTAAAAAGGAACATTTTTATTAAGGCGAGTGTGCGTGTGACAAGAATCGAACTCGGGACGTATGCGTGTTTATTTGCACACAGTCCACCGCTGGACTGTGTGTCTAACCCGAGATATAACTTGATTTAAATTAAATATATTTATAACCGAAGACTTCATCTTCTTCGTTAAACTTAACCAGAAGCGATGTCCGACTGTTTTGACAAAAATAATCAGTTTCTTTAGTAAGTTGTGATTAGATACATGTGAGATTAATAAAAACGAGAGAGATTAGGGGTAAGATATACCGAACAGAGATCCTCTGTTTCGCCGGCGAAATTTCCGATGATAGCAGGTTATTCCGGCGACCTGTGTCTTGCGGCAGAGGGTCTTCAGGAAGCTTGAGGTGAGTGTGGTTGACTTCGGTATGAGTTAAAGGGTGTATTTATAGGGCTGAACATCGACGAATTTGGTCCGTTTACTGTCTTGATTCGTCAGTTAATAATATTCCGGCGGTTATGACCAAAGTCACGGACTGGACATCGGTTATAACCGATGTTAAGGTTAATGCTTCGGTTAAATCAGAAGAAACCGTCCAATCTCGGCGAAATCGTCGGGATTTCCGACGACTGCGATTTGGGCGCGTCAGTTTGAATTCGAGTTTGTGTATTTGAATTAATTGTTTCTAATAATGAACAAGAAACATAAGTGGCGGAGTGGTTTGATTGACGAGAGTTAAGTCGTTGCTGTATCTGGTTGACCCGGGTTCGAAACCCGGCTTCAGCCTTTTATTTTTATTTCATTATTTTTAATACTTTTTCAAATATCGTTTAAAACTAATTTGGGCATTAAATACGCAACGAAATTTTTAATTGATTGTTCGGTTAATAAACGGAGCGGGTTTGGTAAATCCGGTTTTTTACGGATGTTACAGTATCCCCTACTTTTTAGAAATTTCGTCCCGAAATTTAAGTAGTGATATATTCGTCTAAAAAGGATGGTGTTTAATTTGACAGTTACATACTTAGAAAAAAAAAGTAAGAGCTTAAATTTTTGTTTGAGGCGGTAATGTTCCTTGTAAGGGTTGAGTACCCTGCTACAGGAATCGCTTTTTGTTGCCTACGGTAAAAATATTGATAAGCGGAGTTGATTCACTAAGTATGATTTAATGCGCAAGAGTTTTGATATGTTTGGAAAGGTAAGGGTATATCCTAAAACAAAACTTCTAATACTACAACCTACATGGAACTTCTCATAACCGCCTGACAATCCCTCTGATCCTTTGGCAAGAATACTTATATATAGGAAGTACCAGCGGCGTATCCACCATATTCTTGTCAAATTTTCATTGGTTTTATCAGTAAGTTATGATTGGTTCTATGATGTGACTCTAGAACATAAATAAACACCACAACCAATGTCTGAGTCCTAATTCTGATAGTATACATGTTTGATTGATGACATAATCCCATTTCTTTAAATAATGAGATGATATAAATGATAGATCAGTGAGTATAAAACGAACTTCAACCAAGAAATTACTAAATCCTACATGGAACTTCTCATAACCGCCTGACAATGCCTCTGATCCTTTAGCAAGAATACTTATATATAGGAAGTACCAGCGGCGTATCCACCATATTCTTGTCAAATTTTCATTGGTTTTATCAGTAAATTATGATTGGTTCATGATGTGACTCTAGAACATAAATAAACACAACAACCAATATCTGAGTCCAATGATGAGGTGATATGAATGTTAAATCAGTGAATGTAACACAAATTTCAACCAAGACAATACTAAATCCTGCATGGAACTTCTCATAACCGTCTGATAATGCCTCTGATCCTTTGGCAAGAATACTTATATATAGGAAGTACCAGCGGCGTATCCACCATATTCTCGTCAAATTTTCATTGGCTTTATCCGTAAGTTATGATTGGTTCGATGTGACTTTAACATAAACAAACTGAAATAGTAATTCGCATTAAGATCCTTGGATAAGATTCCAATTTATAACTGGGATACGGGAAAATTGAGATAACATAAAGAAAACGTAAAAACTAAGCGGTTGGAGTTGAATCTTGATTTTTGGTGAAGGGGACTAGTTGGGTGGTTTCGTTTGGGCCGTCATTATCTTCAACAGGATTGGCGTTGATGTTGAAAACTCTTCCTCTTGCTGGTGGCCTAGCGATTAGGTTTCCTTGATTTGCTTGGTTAACTGGGTTTGATTAAGCTTGAGCGTTTATGATGTTAAACAATTGAGGGCACGTGTTTCTAAAGTGGGTAGGGTCGCCACAATTGAAACAAGCTCGAACATATGGGAACATGGGGTATTGGGGTTTTTGATAGGTTTGGATCATGTTTTGAGTAGGGGGAAAGATTTGGTTTTGAGGGGTGCGGCAAACCTTGCTCAAATGACCATAGCGTCCACAATTCGCACATAGTCGACAAGGTAAGGTAGTTGGATGGTGATAAAAACAGGTGTTACATCGAGGGTGAGGTCCAAGGTATGGTTTCTTATTTGGGTAAGTTGAGTTGGGTGCTACTTGAGTGATGGGGATAGCTTGGATGGGCATGGCTTGTGAAATTGGTTGATTACGTTGGGTGACAGCGAAAAGTTGCCCATCTCGTTTTCTCTTAAAAATGGGTTGAGAAGGGGATTCGGTTTGGGTGGAGTTTGAAGTTTCAGTTGATGCTTTATCCTTCTTCTTCTCCTCCTTGAAGTCTTTATTCCGGATGCGGTTCTCGGTGAACTCTGTAGCTAACTCCATTGCGGCTTCCAAGGTTACAGGTGTGGTACTTATTACAGAGTCTTGAATTTTTGACAGAAGACCTCGAATGTAGTGCTCGATCAAACGGTAGAGGGGAGTGAATAAGTTGGGAACCATTTGATTTAACTCGAGGAATCTTTTGTTGTATGTGGTGTGGTCGCCTTCCTTTTGCTTCAACGAATAGAACTCATCCTCTAATTTCTTGATTTCGCTCCTTGGGCAAAACCGTCTGGTCATGATTTCCTTCAACTCTTCCCAAGTCAAAGTCATAGCATCTTCAACACCTCATTTGGCCTTCTCTGTATTCCATAAGTAAGTGATATTCCATATAAACGACCAGTAGCATATCGCACTTTGCGATCATCGGGGCAATCGCAATTTAGAAAAGTGTTCTCCATTTCTTCAAACCAATGGAGGAGAGCGGTGACACCTTCAGTCCCTTCGTATTTTGGAGGGTCGCAGGATTTGAAATGCTTGTAGGTGCATTTAGTGGTATTTGGGGGAGGGTTGATATCATTTTGATCTTCTTGGTTGACGGGATTAGCGGTAAGGGCTTGTTGGACTTGAATTACAATGTTGGGTATTACGGCAGCCATTTGTTGAGCGATTAGGGCAGCCATGCGCTCGCGGGCTTTTCCTGCTCTCATCTTCCTACGAGCGAGGCTAGAAGACATCTACAAGGAATACATATCAAGAGTATGAGTTGGATGTTTTTGGGATCATGGGTCGTATTTAGGAATGAACATTTATAAAATAAATATAAAATAATAAATGTACTACATCCATAGGATGTCTTGGGCTTTGCTCGTAATTGGGCCTTGCATGCCGCCATACTTCACCTTCGTAATCATGTGGGCCCCCATGAATACCGGGTTTTTCATATGGTTCGCATGTGTTAGCCTGGTTACGTACACTAAAACCCGGAGAAAATCAAGAAATATGTAACGTATGATATTCGGAATGTATCCAGGTGTGGACACGGTGACGCCTCAAAGTGGGGTTAGTTCGAACGACGTTTGGTGTGGCATGCTTTGGCCTAATAGGTCCTTCGTACTCTCATCGTTAGTCCCCAGGTAGGCAACTGGTCCGTTATATTGGATTTATACGAATGCCAACCTAGACAGGACGTCCCGACTACCGGTACTTGTACCCTTACAGTTACTACATGCCCGTCGCAGAACTCACTTTGATGATATTTGAAAAATGAAAAATGCGACAAAATCTTTGAATAACGAAAGTATGAAGATGATTTGAATATGTGAACATTGAAATATGTATGATGAATGTGTATGTAAGTATGTACGTTTGACTGTAAGTATAAACAAATATGAAACAAATAAATATCATAAGTTTGCATGTAACCTCATAAACAATTAAAATCTAGTCAACTATAGTATAGGCTCTAAGGGTCTAATAACCTATCCTATATCCCTATAGTCATGGCTCTGATACCAATCTGTCACACCCCGACCCGCAGCACTTGCAAATGCCCACTTGATATCCATCAAGTCCATCTCATCTCGGTCAATTTGTTGGTAATCTTCATTAGTCAAATTGATGTTTCCTATTTGACCTGCAACTAAACCACAATAAGCACTGACCATTGTGTTAAGAAGTTCCATATGTTCCTGTGCAACTTCTACACTGACTTTGGAGAGATGTGACGTGTCAAGTTTGACAGTATTGGGATTTGCAGATTGAAAATTGTTTCCATAGAAAGCTTGTTGAGGAGCTTGCTGTGGAGCTTGATGTGCTAAATCTCTTGGCTGTGGAAGGAAGGCTTTCGGATCAAAGGTTTGTCCATAGGCTTGAGTACTTGAGCCTGCAGACTGACTTGGTTGAACAGGTTGTGGTAGAAAAGGGTTCACGTTTGACACAAACGTTGTTTGAAGCTTCGGTTGCTGGCTTGAACTTGTACCTGCATTAATACCTCCGAAGTACATCTCAGGGTTTTGTGGAACAGTGACTCTTTGTGCCTTCTGAAGTTCTTCTTCGTTATTGTTCTCCAATTTTTGCACAAATTCATAAATACCAATTGAGTCCAAAACACTTGTATGTTTTAATAAGTCAATAAATGGACCCCATTTCGGTGGTAAAGCATCAAAAAATCGCATCACAATTTCTTGCAGAGCTGCTAACACCTTATAAGAGTACATCTCGCTGAGCAGATGATAAAAACGTGTGGTCATATCATTCAATGTTTCATTTTTTATAAACATGAAACCTTCAAACTCCTTCTTAAGCAGATCATGTCGAATCTTCCTAGTAGCAGCATTACCCTCTCCTCTCGCTTGCAAAGTATCCCACAAATTTTTCGTGGTCGTACAATACACAAACTGATGATAAATACTTTGTGAAGAGCTTGTGTCAGGATAGCAGAGGCCTTTTTCTCTAGATCATATGCTTTCTTGTCGCTTTCATCCAGATTGGCCAAGGAGGTTGGATTTGACCCGGCTTCTTCGAGTGATTCTTTATAGGGTGTAGTGAAACACGTCCACAGTTCTGTGTTCTGACCGAGAACATAAGTGTGAAAACGACTTTTCCACAAAGGATAATTGTTCATGTGATTTAGCTTCGGTGGACGGTTATTGCTCCCTGTTTCACTCTCGCTCATTAGAAGAGTTTGGATGCTCTGGTTCTGGTTTGCGACACACGCCCATTGATTTGCAGAGATCATGGTTGTATGTTAGGCATCAAAGACTTAACCTATCAGGTTGTGGAGCTTTGTGAATACTCCTGATTTGAGCTTGAACCACTACTCCAATCCCACGGATTAGAACTCATTATATTTTCTTGATTATGAAAAATTGAAAGGTTTAAAGTTTGAAAATAACAGTTCCCTCTTAAAAATTCACAATTTTGAAAATATTTGAAAAGCACACAGCTTTGAAAATCTGAAATACGAAAAACAAACAATAACAAAAGTTATTCTTACGAACCAATGTTTCGTACGGATAAGTGTCCTTCATACGAGCAACTTGCGAACGGATGAGCTCCTTCGTGCGAATCAGGTTGTTGATGCGGATGAGATGTCCTTCGCACGAGTAGCTTGGTTCTTCGTACAAATAGGTTATTCGCACAGTTTGTTTTCTCAGAGTTTTATCAGATGAGTCTTTTGCAGGGTTGGTTTGGTGAAAACTTTCCTTTTCTTGTACAGACTAGTTTACGAAAGTAGCCTGTTTTCGTACCCAATTTTATTTAAGAAAACAAACATTCCATCAGCTTTTACAGTCATAATAGTCCAAGTCCAAATGTCAGAAAATCTGTCAACCCTACAACACTATTTTGATGAGTTTTCTGGTGAGTTTCTTCAGTAAATGTGTTCAACTTGAACAAAAGAAAATTTTAAGAAACACTAGATTTTAACATGTCTCCATGTATTCTAACTCGGTTTTTATGAAAATTTTCCGGATATAACAGATTTTAACTAAGTTTTAAATTAGTTATCTATTCAAAACTTAAGTTTTCTGCTGTGAGTTCAAGAACACTTCAAGAAATCTTCAAGCTAGCTCAGACACAATATTAAGCTTGATTTTGAACAAGGAAGAGAACCAAAGCTCTGATACCACTTGTAGGTCCACCTGAGGATCAAGTTAAACCTGCCTCCTTATTCATGCAACACAAATACAAGTGCGAAATCCAAGTATGCATGCAAACCAAAGCAAAGTAAAAACACGGGATAACCAAAGATTCAATATCTTGATTAACTGATGAGAACTAGTACAAACATATACAAGCAATGCTCATACAAACTGCCTATGCTCTTGTGTCTTCCTCTTCTCAACTTGCTAGTTCCTCTTTTATCAGTGACCAGAATGACCAACCCTTGACTGAGAGGTGTATGTTTTCTTATATAATGTCCATGCTAGTTATTCATACGAAGTACTTTGCTAGACATATGGAACACACTATTACACATAAAGAACTGCTCCAAAGATGCTCGTATGAACAAGTTGGTTCGTACGAAGCATTAATACCCTCGTACAAAACAAGTAAACTACTTGTTTATATTGCTTCGTTTGTACGAAGCATGTGGATCGTACGAGAAAACATTGGCTCATACGAAGCATTCCTAACTCGCACAGAATGCTTTCTTCAGAGAGTGTGTCACAGACATGACGTACACAAGACTCAACAGTATGCACACATGCAACTGTTTAACACAGACAAACTAAATCGACGTACGAAACCAAGATAGGAGGATATCTTGATTTAGTCGACATGACTAAACTTATACAGACACAGTAAATAAAGACCGTACAATTACAGTGTAACTAAGAACAAGCGACAGACATAAAAGTGTATCAACAAAGAGTGTCTGTTGCTTCCAAAGTTTGAATAACCTCCGTGAACGCATCCGTGATGCCCTGTACTCGTCCATCAATGAAAATACCTTGTACAACGAGATGAAGTGCGGAGCTGAGGATCAACTCGTATCCAAGCCCGATGGTATCCTTTACTACCTCGATCAAGTCTGGATTCCGAACCGTCACAAACTTCGTGACTTCCTCATGCAAGAAGCTCACAAATCTCGGTATTACGTTCATCCTAGCGCCGATAAGATGTACCAAGACCTTCGTACGTCATATTAGTGGCCTGGGATGAAGAAAGCTATTGCCTCGTACGTTTAGAAGTGCCTTACATGTTCCAAGGTGAATGTGACAAATGGCAAATAACTGGTAATTCCGTACAATGTAATCACTAATTTAATAATATAATCTCATGCATAGTTATCGTCATTTAATTGCGTAACCGAGTCGTATGTCATTAGGACAAGTAAATCAGGTCATAACATATACCGGTTTCTGTTACGACGAGAAACAGACCAAAACAATGCCCTAAAAGTGTTGGTAGAAAGTGTTGGGCGCATATTGCGGTGACACTAATTGTGTCGGAAAACCGCTGAAACGAATCAAGACATGAAATAACAGCATGTTAATGCCACAGCTGAGTCCATATACAAATGAAAACACATATTTGAGAACAACTATTACAAAAATACATAATGTCACACCCTCAATTTCCACTTGCGGAGTTTTACCGCGAGGCGTGTGAACAAACCAGAATCTGAGACACTAGTAACGTCGAACGACTCTATATGATTTGTTAATACGTTTTCCAAAATCATTTGTTTAACCATTAATAGTTAATTTTAGATTGCCTTAGTTTGGTTTCAATGTTTAGCGGAAGCATTAGTTCTTAAAGTTGAGCGGAAGCATAAAAATAAAGTAAAGGAACGGGCGCCAACACAAACGCCAAAACTAAAAAAAAACCCAAAACAATGTTTGTAAATGAGACTCGATAAAAGATGTCTTGATCAATGCAAGTGAGTGCACCTAGAGCTCCTAGCGTCCTGAGAAACATGTAAAGAAACAAGTGTCAACATTAAAGAAGAGTGAGTTCACAGGTTTTCATAAATTCGTTTGTTCGGTTATAAGTTTGTTTCCCCCGTTATCCCTAACCCGGGATAACGATTTAGTTCCATTATTCCCAACCCGGAATAATACTGATAGTTCCATTATTCATTACCCGGAATAATAATGATGTCCCATTATTCCTAACCTGGAATAATAACGTTGTTGGTTCCATTATCCCTAACCCGGGATAATATTGTTGATTCGTAATTAAGTTCAATGTTAATATATATAGGTAGCTAGCCTAAAGTTATGTCACGTAAGTGTTCGCGATCGAAGCTGACTGTTGTCCTTCCGTGTTGCCAGGCCTATCACTGACCATGGCGAAGTTAGGCCAAATTATTCACCCGTTGACCATACCCGGTCGGCTAGTGCGACTAGCTCGGATGGGGCTTGTCGGGCCCAGTAGTACTACTTATAATTTCCCCGCTATCTAACCCAATACTAACAATCCGAGAGATTGTCGAGGACTTGTGTGATATAGCTGCTTAGTGACCATAACCTACATTAACATTAACTTAGTTACCGAATAGTTTAATGACGTTAATTTCGTATAACGTAAAGAGATAGAGTTGTAGAGTGTATACATGTTTCTCCCCCTGTTGTTTAAAACCGGATAAAATTAGGGGCCGTGAACTCACCTTTAGTTGCTTGGTTAGTGAAACACAGATGTAGCAAATGATGGGACCGCTAATTGCGTCCTAACAAGTCAATTGATTTAGAGTTAGTGTGTGATCACACTGATACAAGCCCTACACATACTAACACACAATGCGGTACATACAATGACAATTCCTAAGACTCAAATCATGCATGCAAGTATCATTATGCCAATATAGTGATCAAAACAATTTATCATGAACACAATCAATCCATACAACACTTTGGTACATACATTCGCAAGTTATCAAGTTTCAGCTTATATACTCATCATTAGGCTGTTTTCGAGGATTTTTATAAAATAGTTCCAACATTCCAAAAATTCCAATTATTTTACAGAAGGTGTCAACCATAATGTAGAATTTTATATAAAATTTTCAAGTCCTAACACTTCACCAATTATTCATAAATATTAATATACTAAGCTGCAGTCAGATTCGTCGCTTTCTGACTGCAGTCCACGGGAGAATTTATTTAAAAATCACCGTTCGTCCAATTAACAAAATTACAGTGGGAGTTTCCCGGAAATTTCCATATCTAGTTGCTGTACAAATTATTAGATCCGACTCGATAAACAACTAACAAATTTTCAGAATTTTCACAGCTTCAGTTACTGAACTTAATTGGACACTTAAAAATATCAAACGACTTCAGAAAAATATGAATCCAGCGCCATTAGAAGCGTTTTTCAAAACTCTACGTTTTAGACTTCAGAAAATCCGTTTTTCGATAAATAATAACCAAGTTACAGCCAGTTGAAGTTGGCTGTAAACACCATTCAGCATCCTGATTTCAGCATTTTATCGAAATCTAATCCGTTTAAACAATCGATACGTTAAATATAAGCGATCAAGAACATAATTACCAATCATATATCATCATATATATCATACCCATGCAAACCCTAATCATAACATATAGTTTTTATCACACAAAACGCAGCCTAACGTTTCTTAGTTCCGCTAATCATCATAATCGCAACTAGCATAATTAATCGACTAACATCATAACACTACATTCAAACATGATCAATAGTTTATAAATCCAAATATGATTTTGCAAAAAATGATAAATCCTAACCTTTAACAATAAGATCAATGAGCCGAGACTTAGATGGGAGCCGATTCGGATATGATGAAGGTCGCGACCGAGAAGGAGAATGGAGAGGGGCTGCCGCGATCAAAGGAAGTGCAAGAAGGCTGTTTGCGATCGAGAGGGAGGGTAGGAAGGGCTGCCATCGGTTGCTAGGGTTTGTGTGTTTTTGTTTTTGAAACAATTCACATGCATGTATGTGTATATATAGCGCAAGAGGTAAAGGGAAAAGGGAAGGGTTTGCGGTTTGGGGTGCTCGCGGCCGCAAGTGGTTCGGGTGGGTTGGTTTGGGTCTAAAACTTGATCCCCAAGTTTTGGTTAACTCCTTGAGTCGCAAGGAAATGAGGTTGGTTCGTGTCGCGGCTCGGTTCGATTCGTTTATCTATTTACTACATCTATATTTTATAACTAAAACAAATCACGAAATCGGAACATCACATAATAACTCACCAACTTATAAACGTTTAATACACATAGCACGTAATTCATTTGACAAGTTCACGAAATTATCGTAATTATTTCGAGCGTGAAATTTAAGTTTCCGAATCAATTTAGCGTGGGAATGAATAACCGTGAAGTAGTGCGTTTAAGATATCTGAAAAACCGGGATGTCACATTGTCCCCATGTTGAAAGAATTTTCGTCCCGAAAATTGAGTAAACGCGGTTTAGAATGCAGCGCACATGTTTAGAGTGCCACGCACAAAGATTTAGTTTGTTAACAATGGTACGCGAAATTACAAGATATTCCCAAGTGCAATGCACAAGGATTTAGTTCGTTAACAATGGTACGCGAAATTACAAGAAATTCCCAGGTTGTCACATCATCTCCATGTTAAAAGAATTTTCGTCCCGAAAATTTAGTTGGTGGCATCGTTAATTTGCTGCTCAGCTGCAAAGAGGTGTGGGTATTTGCTTTTCATTTGGTCCTCTCTTTCCCACGTGAACTCCGGTCCACGCTTAGAGTCCCAACAGACCTTGACGATTGGAATCTTGCTGTGCCTTCGAGTCTTGATCTCACGATCCATGATCTCGATAGGTTGTTCCACAAAGTGCAGTTGTTCATCCACTTGAATCTCATCCAATGGAATGACTAGGGTTTCATCTGATAGACACTTCTTCAGATTTGACACGTGAAAAACGTTGTGAACTCCACTGAGTTCGGCAGGAAGGTCTAATTGATAAGCTACGGGTCCGATACGTTTCAAGATCACAAACGGGCCTACGTACCGTGGGTTTAGTTTGCCTCGTTTTCCAAAGCGGATTACACCCTTCCAGGGTGACACCTTCAGTAGGACGCGGTCGCCTACTTGAAATTCGAGCGGTTTGCGTCGTTGATCAGCGTAGCTTTTCTGTCGATCTCGTGCCGCCGCCATGCGGTTTCTGATTTGTACAATCTTTCAGTAGCCTCAAGTATCCACTCAGGGCCTGTGAGTTGACTGTCACCGACTTCTGCCCAACAGACCGCTGATCTACATTTACGACCGTATAATGCCTCAAACGGTGCTGCCGATATACTCGTATGGTAACTGTTGTTATACGAGAATTCCACTAAAGGCAGGTGGATTTCCCAACTATTCCCGAAGTCTACTACGCATGCCCTAAGCATGTCTTCCAAGGTCTGTATGGTCCTTTCGCTTTGACCATCAGTCTGAGGGTGATAAGCTGTGCTCATATCTAAGCGTGTTCCCAACGCTTTCTGAAGTGACTGCCAAAAGTTGGACGTGAAGCGAGCGTCTCTGTCTGAGATGATGGACGTTGGCACTCCGTGCCGAGAAACTACTTCCTTAATGTAGATGCGAGTCAATTTGTCCATCTTATCCGTTTCTTTGATCGCTAGGAAGTGTGCGGACTTAGTTAAACGATCCACGATCACCCAGATGGTATCGCAACCACCCAAAGTTCGTGGGAGTTTAGTGATGAAGTCCATCGAGATCTGATCCCATTTCCACACTGGGATCTCAGGTTGTTGAAGTAGCCCCGATGGCTTCTGATACTCTACCTTGACTTTTGCACAAGTCAAACACTTGCTCACGTAGGTGGCTATATCAGCTTTCATGTTGGGCCACCAATACGCAGCTTTAAGGTCTTGATACATGTTATCCGAACCAGGATGGACAGAGTATCGGGATTTGTGAGCTTCATCAATGACTAGATTTCTAAGGTCTCCGTAGAGAGGTACCCATATACGATTCATGAAATACCGGGCTCCATTGGGTTTTACTTCCCAATCGCGTTCCATCTTTCCCACCGACTCGGCCTTGATGTTTTCTTCCTTAACTGCTTCTAACTGCGCGTCGCGTATCTGTTTGGGTAACCCTGAATGAATAGTGAGCTGTGGTGCTCGTACCCGACGAGGTTTCAAGTGTTCCTTCCTACTGAGGGCATCAGCTACCACGTTAGCTTTACCCGGGTGATACCGAATGGCACATTCATAGTCGTTCAAGAGTTCGACCCAGCGACGCTGTCGCATGTTCAACTCCTTCTGATCAAAGATGTGTTGGAGGCTCTTGTAGTCTGTAAAGATTGTGCACTTCGTTCCATAGAGGTAGTGTCTCCAAATCTTAAGTGCATACACTACTGCTCCCAATTCCAGGTCATGTGTTGTGTAGTTTTTCTCGTGAACCTTCAATTGTGGGGACGCATACGCGATGACCTATTGCGTTGCATGAGTACGCATCCCAATCCCTGAATGGAAGCATCACAATATACTACAAAATCATCTGTCCCTTCTGGCAAGGACAGAATGGGTGCACTGCAAAGTTTCTGTTTTAGCAATTGAAATGCCGCTTCCTGCTTGTCACCCCAAGCATACTTGATGCCTTTCTAGGTGAGGGTAGTAAGCGGTTGCTCGATCTTTGAAAATCCCTCGATGAAACTCTGTAGTAACCAGCCAAACCCAAAAATTGGCGGATCTCCGTCGGTGTCCTGGGTGCTTCCCAGTTTTTGATAGCTTCAATCTTGGTAGGGTCGACGTGGATACCCTTTTCATTTACGATATGCCCGAGGAACTGAACTTCCCGAATCCAGAAATCACACTTTGAAAGCTTGGCATATAGTTTCTCCTGTTGAAGTAATCCCAGCAGTAATCGCAGATGTTCAGCATGTTCTTCTTCACCTTTAGAGTAGATGAGTGTGTCATCGATGAACACAATGACAAACTTGTCGAGGTATGGTTTACACACACGGTTCATGAGGTCATGAACACCGCGGGTGCGTTGGTGAGACCGAAGGGCATGACCAAGAACTCATAATGGCCATACCGAGTACGAAATGCCGTCTTAGCGATATCTCCTCCCTGAGTGTAACTGGTGGTAACCCGACCGTAGATCAATCTTAGGAGTAGTAGCTTGACCCTTGAAGTATGGTCGAAGAGATCGTCGATGGGAGGTAATGGGTATCGGTTCTTGACAGTAACCTTATTGAGTTCCCTGTAGTCGATGCACATGCGGAAGGTCACGTCCTTCTTCTTGACAAAAAGGACTGGAGCTCCCCATTGCGAAGTGCTAGGTCGGATAAATCCTTTTTCTAACAGTTCCTGAAGTTGGGTAGACAGCTCTTGCAGCTCGGCTGGAGCTAGGCGGTACGGGGCCTTGGCGATAGGAGTTGCATGGTTCGCCAATTCAATTTCGAACTCCAATTGTCGATGTGGCGGAAGACCAGGTAACTCCTCTGGGAATACATCAGAAAAATCACGGACGACGGGGATGGCTTCTATACGTTCGTCCTTAGGCTGTTCGGTAACCAGTGCAAGCAAGGCAAGGGAGTTCTTCCTCCGAAGATACTTCTACGCTTGCATGTAAGAGATGATGTTTGTGACGGTGCCTGCCTTCTCGCCTTGCACCGTCAAGATTTCGTCGTTAGAGAGCGGAATACGGATAGATTTTTCGAAGCAGAGAACTTCAGCTCGGACGTCGGATAGCCAGTCCATTCCGACTACCACGTCAAAACTACCCAGGGTAGTTGTCATCAGATCAATGGTAAAGGTGTGACCCGCGAGTTTGAGTTGACAGCCGGATACTATATGGGTCACATCCACAGATTTACCATCGGCGAGTTCTATGACGTAAGGGGCCTCTAGAGGTTTGGGCGTGAGATTTAGGTTCTTCCTAAAAGACTCAGATATAAAACTCCTATCCGCACCCGTATCAAAAAGAACAGTAGCAAAATGTTCATTAAGGGGAAACTTACCGGTGACCACGTTCGAGTCGTTTCTGGCCTCTCCGCGGCCCAGCGTAAATGTGCGACCTTTGGCACCTCCTGTGCCAACATTTCCATTATTGTTGTTGTTATTGTTGTTGTTGTGGTTATTGTGGTTGTGGTTGTTCCCACCATTGTTGTTGTTGTTACGAAGCTGTGGGCAGTCTCTTTTGAAGTGGGCAGTGCTACCACACTGATAGCATCCCCGGTTAACACCCTGCTGTTGACCCTGGGGTTGATTTTGGTTTTGTCGGGACATGATTTCCCCGCGACAATCCTTTGCCGCATGTCCCACCTTGCCACATCGTTGGCAGCGATTCCCGGCACAAGGGCCGTGATGATGAAGATTACAGCGATTGCACTGCGGCTTTCGACCTACATAGCCGCTTGTGTTTTGGTTGTTGTTGGTAGGCTGATTATTTTGACCCCCGGTGGCTGTTGAAGTTATTGAATCGTTTCTGGTTCCCCTGTTGTGGCTGGGATGACGAAGACTGTCGAGCAGACGAGTCTTCAAACTTTCTTTTATTATCAGGGGCAACTTCAGTCGTACACCGAGTTGGCAACTTCTTTTGTTCCACCGCCTTATCGGTGAGTTTGTGCGCCAACCTGATTGCTTGATGCTCAGTTGCAGGGTTACTAGACATTACCATACCCTGAATCTCAGGGACCAGACCCCCAAGGTAGAACTCGAGTCGTTTCTCCACAGTGTTGGCCAGATCGGGACATAAAAATACCAGGTCGTGATGTTTCGCCGTGTATGCTTTGATTTCAGATCCCACCATCTTGTGGTTCCATAATGTTTGCTCCAACTGTTGAACCCGGTCTCGTGGACAGTACTCCTCTTTGATTAGGGCCTTAAACTCGGCCCAGGCCATTGCATTTGCAGCAATAAGTCCACGCGTTTGGACTTGTGCATTCCACCAAGTTAGTGCCCCATCCTCCAGTGTTGAGGCAGCATACTTGACCTTGTTAGCCTCCAGATAGTTGCACATTTCAAACACTGATTCGGACTTTTCGATCCAGCGGACCAGTCCTATGGGTCCTTCTGCCCCCGTGAATTTGCTTGGCTTCGCGTCGAGAAACATCTTGTAGGGGTTAAGACCCCCTCCTGCTGACAGAGGACAGGTAGTCAGCGAGGAATTTTACTAGCCCAACTATTAGATTTTCCCATGAAAATTTAATAATGGTTACCTGCCGGTTGGTTTTGAACACCCGCTAGAGCGGCATTCACGTGCTCTTGGATCATTGCAGCTAATTCTTCGGGAGTCATGTTAAGGTTTCCGCGACGTCCAGTTGCCATTTAGATCTTCGTAAGACAACATAAACACACACCGATAAGTCTATATATCCAATATAGTTATCCCATTCCATACTTAAATAATTCCTCAGATTATGTCAACCCAAATAAATTAAACAGTCAAAAGAAATACTTGATTAAATAAAATTTCAACGTCTTACAAAGTACCAACCAAACATATGAGTTTACTATAAAGTCTCAAGTTTAAACATAAGTAGGAAAATAAATAGACTGAAGGAAAGTAAATAAAATAAGCGAGTCGTGTCAGTCTTCTACGTCTCCATCTCCCAAATCGCTATCGTTACCGTCATCCTCCGTGGCGTTTCCAGCCTCTACAGCTGGGTCTTCCTCCGGATCCTCTTCTGGATCCTCTTCCGGATCCTCCTCTACCGGCACTGGAGGGGCCGGTGCTGGTGCGGGTACTGGTACAGGTGCCTGATTCTGTTCTAGTTCTTGAATTCTCCAGCTAGACTCAAGAACTCTGTCTTCTAGCCAGTCAGCCCTTAGCTACTCAGCACGAAGATCTCTGGCTAAAGTGTTACGAGCTATCTTACTCGCATGTTGCTCTTCCTCGAGCGATCCAGTCTTACCTGTTATTTGTCGTATCATCCATCCCTGTGCTAGGATGGTTTCTTGCATTCTTTCTAGTTGTTCTTGTTGCTTTCTTATCATATCTCTAAGTAGGTCGTTCCCTACTTCTAACGAGTTAACCGGTTCGACCGGCATAGCGATGATCGGGCGTGAGGACGACTCCTCCCCTAGAGCGAGCCTTTTTCTCGCAGCTGAGCGTGTCTCCACGCCATAAGGTGATGAGGGTTCCACCATAGGTGCCTTTCCCAGCGCCCTTGGTTGCGAAAGTTTGTCGGATGATGATGATGATGACATTGCCTGTTAGGTTGTGTAGTTAGTTACGAGTTGCATTCATTTCTTATTATGCATTCATATTCTACATAACATAGTTGTGGTATAACACATAACAAGATATAACAATTCGGTGCCAAACTAAGTCTAGTGTCGTGAAATCAGCTATAGTTTAGGTCTACTTTTAATACAAACCTGGTTCTCTATAGCTAGAGGCTCTGATACCAATCTGTCGCACCCTCAATTTCCACTTGCGGAGTTTTACCGCGAGGCGTGTGAACAAACCAGAATCTGAGACACTAGTAACGTCGAACGACTCTATATGATTTGTTAATACGTTTTCCAAAATCATTTGTTTAACCATTAATAGTTAATTTTAGATTGCCTTAGTTTGGTTTCAATGTTTAGCGGAAGCATAAAAATAAAGTAAAGGAACGGGCGCCAACACAAACGCCAAAACTAAAAAAAAACCCAAAACAATGTTTGTAAATGAGACTCGATAAAAGATGTCTTGATCAATGCAAGTGAGTGCACCTAGAGCTCCTAGTGTCCTGAGAAACATGTAAAGAAACAAGTGTCAACATTAAAGAAGAGTGAGTTCACAGGTTTTCATAAATTCGTTTGTTCGGTTATAAGTTTGTTTCCCCCGTTATCCCTAACCCGGGATAACGATTTAGTTCCATTATTCCCAACCCGGAATAATACTGATAGTTCCATTATTCCTTACCCGGAATAATAATGATGTCCCATTATTCCTAACCTAGAATAATAACGTTGTCGGTTCCATTATCCCTAACCCGGGATAATATTGTTGATTCGTAATTAAGTTCAATGTTAATATATATAGGTAGCTAGCCTAAAGTTATGTCACGTAAGTGTTCGCGATCGAAGCTGACTGTGGTGCCTCCGTGTTGCCAGGCCTATCACTGACCATGGCGAAGTTAGGCCAAATTATTCACCCGTTGACCATACCCGGTCGGCTAACGCGACTAGCTCGGATGGGGCTTGTCGGGCCCAGTAGTACTACTTATAATTTCCCCGCTATCTAACCCAATACTAACGATCCGAGAGATTGTCGAGGACTTGTGTGATATAGCTGCTTAGTGACCATAACGTACATTAACATTAACTTAGTTACCGAATAGTTTAATGACGTTAATTTCGTATAACGTAAAGAGATAGAGTTGTAGAGTGTATACATGTTTCTCCCCCTGTTGTTTAAAACCGGATAAAATTAGGGGCCGTGAACTCACCTTTAGTTGCTCGGTTAGTGATACACAGATGTAGCAAATGATGGGACCGCTAATTGCGTCCTAACAAGTCAATTGATTTAGAGTTAGTGTGTGATCACACTGATACAAGCCCTACACATACTAACACACAATGCGGTACATACAATGACAATTCCTAAGACTCAAATCATTCATGCAAGTATCATCATGCCAATATAGTGATCAAAACAATTTATCATGAACACAATCAATCCATACAACACTTTGGTACATACATTCGCAAGTTATCAAGTTTCAGCTTATATACTCATCATTAGGCTGTTTTCGAGGATTTTTATAAAATAGTTCCAACATTCCAAAAATTCCAATTATTTTACAGAAGGTGTCAACTATAATGTAGAATTTTATACAAATTTTTCAAGTCCTAAAACTTCACCAATTATCCATAAATATTAATATAATAGGCTGCAGTCAGATTCGTCGCTTTCTGACTGCAGTCCACGGGAGAATTTATTTAAAAATCACCGTTCGTCCAATTAACAAAATTACAGTGGGAGTTTCCCGGAAATTTCCATATCTAGTTACTGTACAAATTTCATGCTTCGACTCTCTACAGATTATTAGATCCGACTCGATAAACAACTAACAAATTTTCAGAATTTTCACAGCTTCAGTTAGTGAACTTAATTGGCTACTTAAAAATATCAAACGACTTCAGAAAAATATGAATCCAGTGCTATTAGAAGCGTTTTTCAAAACTCTACGTTTTAGACTTCAGAAAATCTGTTTTTCGATAAATAATAACCAAGTTACAGCCAGTTGAAGTTGGCTGTAAACACCATTCAGCATCCTGATTTCAGCATATTATCGCAATCTAATCCGTTTAAACAATCAATACGTTAAATATAAGCGATCAAGAACAGAATTACCAATCATATATCATCATATATATCATACCCATGCAAACCCTAATCATAACATATAGTTTTTATCACACAAAACGCAGCCTAACGTTTCTTAGTTCCGCTAATCATCATAATCGCAACTAGCATAATTAATCGACTAACATCATAACACTACATTCAAACATGATCAATAGTTTATAAATCCAAATATGATTTTGCAAACAATGATAAATCCTAACCTTTAACAATAAGATCAATGAGCCGAGACTTAGATGGGAGCCGATTCGGATATGATGAAGGTCGCGACCGAGAAGGAGAATGGAGAGGGGCTGCCGCGATCAAAGGAAGTGCAAGAAGGCTGTTTGCGATCGAGAGGGAGGGTAGGAAGGGCTGCCGTCGGTTGCTAGGGTTTGTGTGTTTTTGTTTTTGAAACAATGCACATGCATGTATGTGTATATATAGCGCAAGAAGGGAAAAGGGAAGGGTTTGCGGTTTTGGGTGCTCGCGGCCGCAAGTGGGTCGGGTGGGTTGGTTTGGGTCTAAAACTTGATCCCAAGTTTTGGTTAACTCCTTGAGTCGCAAGGAAATGAGGTTGGCTCGTGTCGCGGCTCGGTTCGATTCGTTTATCTATTTACTACATCTATATTTTATAACTAAAACAAATCACGAAATCGGAACATCACATAATAACTCACCAACTTATAAACGTTTAATACACATAGCACGTAATTCATTTGACAAGTTCACGAAATTATCGTAATTATTTCGAGCGTGCAATTTAAGTTTCCGAATCAATTTAGCGTAGGAACGAATAACCGTGAAGTGGTGCGTTTAAGATATCTGAAAAACCGGGATGTCACACATAACTTTCCGGTATAACGCCTAAATTGCAAAATTGTCCGTTTCGACCAAAAAGGTGACAAATGGCGATTTGTCCGCAAGACTAATTCGGAGGATTCCGGATGTCAAGATAAGAATAAAACAATGTTAAACATCCTAAAATAATGTGAGAATATCAAAAATGCACAAAACACAACGTGTCCGGTCATTCGGCAAACAGTGCACAACTTGACCGAAAAGCGGCCGATCGTCGAAACGACGAACATTTTAGTGGCCGATAGCCTCATTCGGGCGTCTAGTGAACTAGTTAAGCATTATTTGGAACTCAGAGTCCATTCAACTAACATGAGGTCACGGAAACAAAACTTTCGGAAAAGTTCGACGGCGGAACATAAAAGTGCCAATATCGATCGAACGGTCAATTGAAAGATAAAACGGCCATCCAAACGCATCGTGTATTCTTCTAGCGAACTAGTCATGCATATTTTTGATCGGAAATGCACTAATTAGACAACATATTAGTTGTGGTAGTCGAAAACAAAGGCTTCTGGTACTAAATAAATAGTTCCGTTTATTAGCGAATATTACGACGATGAGCGATCTAGCGACGTATCCGTCATCCGAAACTTATATTGGAGAATCATGTGGATTAAATACCATGTAAACACACACTAAACTCAAGTCTTATGCTTATGATACAAGATCAACCCCTAATCACCATACTTAAACTAATTACCTAAATATCTAATAAAAACACATGTTATAATAAATATTTACACTTAACCCCCCATGTGGGCCCCACCCACTTGATTTTGGTTGAAAAATTAAGATCTTAAGTAATGTGTATTGGATACTTGATGGAAGACTTGAAAGATTAGATGTATATATCATGACCTTCCAAAAATAATTCTTCATTTTTCCCTCAAAAATTTGCAACATCTTTCTCCTTCCTTTCTTCCCTACCTCATGGCTCCACCACCTCCACCATAGGCCACCATTTAGCCACCACAAATGACCACTTTTTACACCATTTGAAGCTTAAACACGACCCCTAAAGAAGCTAGCATGGATGGAGATCATTAGGGATTCTTAAGGAACTTCATTTTTCTCTATATCTTTAAGATACTTGTTCACCCTTTGTAAGCTAAACTCCTCCATAATTTAGCTTATGTTTATGTTTAGATTATTAGCGTACAAGTTGATCATCTTGAAAATCAAGAAAAGATACATCAAAAACCCTAAAATACAACATAATATTAACAATAAATATTGATTATTTTGTGTTGATTACATGCTTATATGATTGTTAGATTGCATGTTGGAGTTGTTTATGTTAAAAATATGATATAAAAGTTGGATGATCTTGTGTGATTTAGTATAAAAGTGAAGATTTAAAATTCTTAAGGTTTAAATCTAAACAAGATCATCAACTACATCATCCATGAAAATACTACAACTTAAAAATAATTTTTATGCATATGAATGATTTTTATAACAAGTAAACATATGTATTTAAGTTGTAATCACCTTAAAATGTGTAACAATCAAGGGGTTAAGTGCATGAACTTGTTTCAAAAACATGCTAAAGCGTTGATTTGAAAAGGTTAATAAATTTTAAGAACCCACTTGATTTACTAGGATCTTAAACCATAAAAAGTCATGGATGATAATATTTTTATTATGTAAAATAAATATTAGATGATTTGTTGATGATGATTATGAGCTTAAACAGGTTTTAAATTCGTTTTTAAAATGTGGAAAACGCCATAGTTTAGGGGAAACTATGGCGAAATTTTTGAAAAATCTAATCGCGATTAAGACATGATTAGTGGGACTAAACGCGATTAGTAACTTAAATCGTCATTAAGTAGACTCTAATGACAAGGGTTATCCCTAAATAACCAAGTGTTTAAACAAAGTTATAAACATATATTTATAAGTAAAAATGAATGCTTTTACAAATATATATTTCTACTTGGAAAATAATACAAGTATTTGTATGCATATTTGTTACTAATAAATGGGATGTATACATGTGTATATTGTATGTGTGTGTATTAGAAACTTAGGGTATTCACAATAAAAATACCCAATCTCATGCAAAATACAAACACCTTGAAACAGCACATCAATTATTGGTAGCAAAATAAATACATTCTCACAAGGCGTCGAAACAATAAATCGGACAATTAAAGCAATGCGAGCAATAGGCGGACATTCAAGATTACTCCGTCGCATCGACGACCAACGGGTGAATCGCCGGCTCGAAAGGTCGTTGCGACAACGGGTGATCCTTGATGAAAATGAGCATATAATGAACGACGCCGACAACGAGTCTAAATAGATTTTTAGACGTTCAACATATTATATATATATATATATATATATATATATGTATATATATATATATATATATATATATATATATATGTATATATATGTTATCGAAACAAAAAATCCAGAAAGTTATGTGTATTAAAAGTTACAAAAATTAAAAGTAAATACTTATAATAGAAATGGGCTTATGTTTATATACATTTGGGCTAGGCCCAAATTCTGAAAATCATATACTAGGCCCAAAGTCCGTAATGTTTTTGGATGGCGCCCAAAAACTAATAAAAGCCCAAAGATATAAAATACAAGGGCTAGGGGCTAGGCCCAATGACATAAAAACATGGGCTAGGCCCAAAGACATAAAATACTTGGGCTAGGACCAATGACATAAAAACCTGGGCTAGGCCCAAAGACATAAATTACATGGGCTAGGCCCAATGACAAGAAAACATGGGCTAAGCCCAATGACAAGAAAACATGGGCTAGACCCAAGGCATAGATGACATGGGCTAGGCCCAATGACAAGAAAACATGGGCTAGGCCCAATGACATGTGAAGGGCAAGGCCCAGTTCACACATGGTTTGAAAACAATAATATATATATATATATATATATATATATATATATTTAAGAAATATATATATGCAATATTAATCGCACAAACGAACTACCAACACTATGATAACATTTTAAGTTGTTCAATCATAACAAAGAAACACATAACAAGAATTTAAGATGAACAACGAGTACAAAGTCAATTGAGACCTAGGTGTCTAATGAAACCAATACGCATGTAGGTTACATACATTGTGGACACCAATCGATAAATAGTATGACACAATAATATATATATATATATATATATATATATATATATTTAAGAAATATATATAGCAATATTAATCGCACAAACGAACTACCAACACTATGATAACATTTTAAGTTGTTCAATCATAACAAAGAAACACATAACAAGAATTTAAGATGAACAACGAGTACAAAGTCAATTGAGACCTAGGTGTCTAATGAAACCAATACGCATGTAGGTTACATACATTGTGGACACCAATCGATAAATAGTACGACTTAACAGAATGCAAAACTGTGAGTTCATGTCCCTCCTTTCAGTTATTTCAAGTTTTGTTTTAAACTATCGAGGGGAAATACATGTCATGTCAAAACAGTATGTTAGCTATGGGTTAGCATATAACAGATCACTGTGCGTAAGTAGGATGATAACAATAGTAACCATTATCACTTAGTGACCAAGGTGCAAAAGAAGTAGATCTATTGAGTTTGAGACCCACTCCACTCCTGGTATGATAACCGGTTAGGAGTGCTTTTGTGATCCCAATGATGTCAAAGTAGTCTCGGTTCGGTTACTTACTTATGGCACTAGTATGTCAGGGTGCTCGCAACACACTGATAGATCCTAAATTAACTCATTGATGCTAATAACATACTTGGATTTCAATACAGGTTTTCAAAGATGACATTTGGATAAAACATTAAACTACATGAACTCGCCAACTTTATGTTGACTTTTTAAAATTACATGTATTTCAGGACGCAAGGTATGAGCTGGTGATATGATTCGGGTTATGAGAATATGTCAAGACAACGATGTGTCATCTTTTGGAGGGTTTGCCTTTTATATCTAAACTTTTTCTAGGTATGTAGGGGTCAAAACCTCATTATGCAATTATGATGAAAACAATGTCCTATTTTGAAACAAGGTGTTTTGAGTCATGTCTTTTGATGAAAAGTTGAAACAGATAACAATGTGATATCACTTTTGATGGATGTATTTATGGTGAAACTTATTAATGGCATGGCATCGTTGTTAATTTATATTGTTTACTAGATTGGATGTAATGATTACCTAATAGTCACACACTTGCGCTTCCGCAACGACCAGGTTGTGACACGCTGGTATCAGAGCTCCGAGTGTAGTGAACCGGGAAAACTTTTATTTAAAGTTTGTTGTACAATCACTAGGGGCTCACACATGAAAACAAAGTTTAAAACATAACAGAAATGTTTTGGGAATTATAACAAGATAACAAAAAGGTTTTCATTGTGTCACGATAACACGAGGATCTATCACACGAGCTCAACTGTAAGTAATGAGCATGATCAATACCTGATTAGTCTATGAGAAATAGACACATTACATAATAAGACTATGTGTCATGGACACATTACAAAAGATAGAAATCTTGGCTAGATAGGATTTTATGTGATTATATATATATAATTTATTTATATATGTGTTGTACGGAATATTTGCCAAGAACAAATACCTTCGACTATGGATAGTATTATTATCCTTGACTCGCACAATGAGAATATCGATCTCGCGTCTATTTCGGAGCTTATGGCGAACGTGGTTCCTAAGTGAGACCTAGGAGCGATTCCACATAAGGTGGTTGCTTTCCCGCGGATGCGGAGATGCCTGGCTTCGGTAGTGATGAAGAGGCGGAGGTGGTAGCCTTGGACGACAACTCTAATAACGACATTCTTATCCAGACAAGGAAAGGTGAAGTACTCATCTTGAAGGTGCCCTTCCAATTGTATTATTACAAATTCTCTCTATTTCTAAATTTGTCTAACGACATGCCTTTCGCGAGTAATGTTACGTGGACCATCACGAAGGTTCCTTATATGTTGAAGATATGTAGACAATAGCGTCCTCTCTCTGACTGATCGTCGTCTTTGAACGGTAGAGCACTAGGGTGACCATGCAAGGCAATTTATTCTTACGGGGCCCACGTAATAATAACTTGCAGTGGATGAGAATCCTGGTGGGCTATGCGGGTCAAGTTAAAGATCACTACTCATTCGAACTTGTTAAGTTGTTCGAGTTTCTATCTAGTGGGACGCTAACTAGGGTGGTTGCTATAACACCCTATGATACAGAAGCAACACGCGTATTTGTTCGCATCTAACATTCGATCTATATCACGAGTCGATTGAGACTAGTCATCTAAACAGACAAAACTGGTTGGCCACCCTAGGAGGATTTTTCCTCAACGGCCTAGAGTTCTTGTACATGGGTTGGTTCCATGGTGTCTATGGTACCTCATCTTATATATTGGAAAGAGATTACACTAAACTCCGTCGTTTGACATTTGTCTTATTCCAAAGGATGGTATGGCACGCGCCATGCTTCAACACTCCCATTGCATTCTATTCGATATTAGAACAATCTACCTGGAGCTCCTGGAGCTCAAGGGATATCAACGCATTCGTCACACGGGTTGGTCTGGCGAAGGATTTTATTTTCTTCTACTTTGGCGATCGAAGTCCGCTAAGTATGGAAGGCATTCTATAAGGTTGAAGACGACCGTTTGGTTTCTTCTCCTTTACGAGTTATTTCCTTTTCCAATTAGACATATGGCCGATACACGCAAGAGGTACTACGAATTTTGAATTGTTGTTGTTCACGTTATCATTGTTTCAAACATGTATGAGCAACGCAATCTTGAGGTTCCCATGACCGATGGCATCCTTTATTCTTAATTGCATGGTAGACTATATTTATCCAAATATATGTCTAGCCTCTCTTAATCTGAGTATTAAGAAGAAACGTGGTGCCAAAAGGAAGGTCTACATCCAAAAGGGGTTAGTTAATCCATGACTTACTAGGTAAGCCGAACTAGAGTTCTTATGGAAGGACATACGGTTGCGAAAATCACACGACACGAGGGTAACTTAGTCGACAGTAGTGAGGAAACTGGTGGTACCGGTAGTTCAAATGGTTCGGATCCCAATAGATAGGGAACGAGTGGCAGCACTACACCTGAAGATGCGATCATACAAGGTTTTAAATTCTAAGGCTTTTCTGGAATGTAAGCCGCGAGACCTCACTGGTGCGAGAGGTGCGGTAGGTTATGTCCGCTAAATAAAGACAACGAAGTCGGTTAGCAGTGCGAGTAGATGCACTCCTTAGAAAACGATTAGGTAAACAAAGAGTCTCCTGCTGAATGCAGCATTAACTTGGTGAAATCCTCAAGTAGAAACTTTGAGGAGTGATACTATGAAGAGGTCATCATGGGGAGAACTCAGATTCTTATGCGAGAAGAGTATTGCTCGCTGATTGGAATTCCAAGGGTGGAAATGGGATCCTAGAACTCGATCATGATTGCAGCCAACGTTGTTGGTTACACTGGACGCTTTCACGATCTCTTAAGGATTGTTCCATATTGGGAACACTTGAAATCAAACGCATTGAGCGCTACATTTGGGGTTTAGCTTCTAAGAACCACAATATGATCCCACCCTACCTTCATCACCCAAACAGTAACTCTCACAATTAGTCTCACCAAGGATGCGATGAGAATGGGAGATTATCAAGGAAATGCATGTGAAGTCTACTAGCGACGGGAAGCGAAAGGTGACTCCCATGATGATAGAAACGAAGGCAATTGCTGCCATAATTGATGCTAGCACCAAGAAATGTGCTGATAACGTACTGAAATCCTAAAAGTGATAAGTGAAAACTTCCTCAAGAGGGCACTTGCAATAAGTTAGTAAGAATCAACCAAGAACATGGATGTTAAGTGTGGCATGAAGACCACTTCAAGCATGAACGTCTCAAGAATGAATCAGGCAAGTGAATTAAAGTGTGGGTGAGCAGAAACTATGGATACCCCACAAGATCCTGATGTCATCATGCAGACGTTCTAATCTACATTTTTTACGTGTCAATTCTTTTGATACGAACACCGAGCTTAGCTAGTGTCGTTAGATGTTAAGCTTATACACGAATTAGAGTCTTGTAAGTTAGACACGTTATCAAGTTAACTAATGGAGAATTAGTGTTAGACTTGTCTCATCAATACGAATCCAATGATATATAATGTCAATTTTTTCTAAAAATCACACGATTCTAACCATGCAATCGGTTTGTAAAAATTATTTATGGATAACTTCCCACTTTTTTTTCAAGTTCAACTCGGAACGGTACCCAATTCGAAACAATAGTCCGAGACGGGAATCCGTCTGAAATGAGGTATCCGAGACGTACTTCGGAATGGTAATCCGAGATTGTCCGAAAGCAATACCAAAGATCCAAGATACACTATTTTGATCCCTGAGTCAGGGGGAATCATTAAAAGGTCACTGACACGTTTCCTATCAACCCATATCTCGTCTCCGTCTTGTTGGATACCTGTGCCAATTCTAGTTCATCTCCATAGACTTCAAATATACTTGACCTAGATACAAGTAAGATAGACGTCCCCTCATTCTATAGAATTTTCCAATGATAAATTTGTCAATGTCAGGAGAAGTTATAAAAAGATGCACTTTGGAACTTGGAGGACAAGAATTTACTATCAAAATCTTTTACCCATTTATCTGGGTTGTTACGACATAGTTTTTGGCAAAGACTTGTGGATGTATAACCGAGCGGAAGTAGGTTATCATGAGAAAACTATTCGCATCCCCCTGCCAGACGAAGAAACATTGGTAGTACACGGGGAGAGGCATGACACCCCTCTACAAATCATAAATTGCATGAAGGCGCATAAATGTTTGAGGAAAGGATGCATCGCCTTTCTTGCCCACGTGGTGGATAAGAAGGCCGAGGAGCGCAAGATTGAGGACATACCAGTAGTGAGGGAATATCCCGAGGTCTTTCCGGAAAACTTGCCGGGACTTCCCCCACAGAGACAAGTCGAATTCTGTATCGACTTAGTGCCAGGAGCTGCACCTGCGGCAAAAGCTCCATATTGACTGCGCCCTCGGAGATGCAGGAATTATCCACGCAGCTGCAAGAGTTGCTTGAAAAAGGTTTCATAAGACCGAGTTTCTCGCCTTGGGGAGCTCCGGTGCTATTTGTGAAAAAGAAGGACGGAACCTTTCGTATGTGTATTGATTACCAGGAGTTAAATAGGTTAACTATTAAGAACCGGTACCCATAACCACGGATCGATGATCTGTTCGATCAGTTGCAAGGGTCGAGTTTTACTCGAAAATTGACCTAAGATCCGGGCATCATCA
Source organism: Scalesia atractyloides (assembly GCA_947069175.1). NCBI lineage: Eukaryota > Viridiplantae > Streptophyta > Magnoliopsida > Asterales > Asteraceae > Scalesia > Scalesia atractyloides. Next base: position 36,004,730 of record CAMTDV010000008.1, on the reverse strand, counting down.
GCTAAGAATCCAAGAGGAAAGTATTCCTAAAACAGCATTTAGGACTCGTTACGGTCATTACGAGTTCCTCGTTATGCCTTTTGGCCTAACGAACGCCCCTGCAGTATTCATGGATTTGATGAACCGGGTATGTAAACCATACCTCGACAAGTTCGTGATCGTCTTCATGAATGATATACTGATATACTCACGAACCGAGGAAGAGCATGGACAACACCCGAGAACTATTTTGAAGTTACAATTTCTTGGTCACGTGGTGAACGAGAACGGAATACATGTTGACCCTTCAAAGATCGAGGCCATAAAGAACTGGATCACGCCAAGAACCCCCACGGAAATACGGCAATTTCAAGGCTTAGCGGGATATTATAGGAGATTTATTGAAAACTTCTCCAAGATCGCTCAGCCACTAACCTCGCTTACTCAGAATGATAGAAAGTTTGGTTGGGGAGAAAAGCAAGAATTGGTGTTCCAAGTATTGAAAGAGAAGTTATGTAAAGCACTGATACTATCACTCTCGGACGGTACCGATGACTTTGTGGTGTACTGTGATGCATCGCATCAAGTTTTGGGTTGCGTGTTGATGCAACGTGAGAAAGTCATCGCGTACGCGCGCGTCAATTAAAAGTTCATGAAAGGAATTATACCACGCATGACTTGGAATTGGGTGCAGTGGTATTTGCCTTGAAGATCTGGCGTCATTATTTATATGGCACTAAGTGTACCATATTCACTGATCATAAAGTCTTCAACATATATTCAACCAAAAGGAACTGCATATGCGCCAACGACGTTGGGTGGAACTATTGAATGATTATGACTGTGAGATCAAATATCACCCGAGCAAAGCGAATGTTGTAACAGATGCTTTAAGCAGAAAGGAGCGAGTCAAAACATTACGGGTGCGAGCTTTGGAGATGACGATCCAGACCAACCTCACAACTCTAGTGCGCGAAGCACAGCAAGAAGCAGCGAAACCAGAAAACATTCCAGCTGAATCATTAAAGGGAATGGGAAAAAAACAATTGGAACCAAACAAGGATGGAACTTTATATTTCATAGGAAGGATCTGGATTCCCTATTATGGTGAGTTGCGAGACTTGGTGCTGGATGAAGCGCACAAGTCCAAGTATTCGATACACCCAGGATCGGACAAAATGTACCAGGATCTGAGGGAATATTATTGGTGGCCTAATCTCAAGGGAGATATTGCGACCTATGTTGGGAAATGCCTAACTTGCGCAAAGGTCAAGGCCGAATACCAAAAACCATCTGGGTTATTACAACAACCTGAGATCCCGGTTTGGAAGTGGGAACAGATATCAATGGATTTCATTACGAAATTACCACGGACCTCTCGAGGTCATGATATGATCTGGGTTATCATTGATCGATTAACCAAGTTAGCTCACTTCTTACCCATCCGTGAGAAAGACAGTACGGAGAAACTAGTTGAACTATACCTAAAGGAGATTGTGGCACGTCATGGTGTGCCAATCTCAATAATCTCTGATAGAGATGGTCGCTTTGTGTCACGGATCTGGCCATCATTTCAAAATTCATTTGGTTCTCGCTTGGATTTAAGCACAGCCTTTCACCCGCAGACCGATGGTCAAAGCGAGCGAACCATAAAAAACATTAGAAGACAACTCATTGGTCCCGAATTAGTATAAGAGACCATAGATAAGATACTTAAGATCCGTGAGCGTATCAAAACGGCCCGAGATAGACAAAAGAGCTATGCAGATCGAAGACGCAAACCATTATCCTTCGAGGTTGGAGACAAAGTATTGTTAAAGGTCTCACCTTGGAAAGGCATAGCTAGATTCGGGAAGCGCGGAAAGCTCATCCCAAGATATATCGGACCTTTCGAAATTCTGGCAAAGATTGGTACAGTGGCGTACATGTTAAAACTGCCAGAGGAACTCAATAATGTACATGACACATTTCATGTGTCCAATCTGAATTAAAGTCTGACAAATGACACAGTTATCATTCCAGCGGATGAGATTCATGTTGACTATAAATTACAATTCACCAAAGAACTAGTGGAAGTCATGGACTGGAAGGTCCAAAAGACAAGAAGAAGCCAAATCAAACTGGTGAAGGTTCGCTGGAATTCACGTCACGGTCCCGAGTATACGTGGGAGCGTGAAGATCAAATCAAGTCAAAATACCCCCACCTGTTCGAGAAGACTCCTTCAGTGGATGGCTCAAGCTGAATTTCGAGAGGAAATTCTTTTAAACAGGGGGAGTATGTGACAAATGGCAAATAACTGGTAATTTCGTACAATGTAATCACTAATTTCATAATATAATCTCATGCATAGTTATCGTAATTTAATTGCGTAACCGAGTCGTACGTCATTAGGACAAGTAAATCTGGTCATAACATATACCGGTTTCCGTTACGACGAGAAACAGACCAAAACAATGCCCTAAAAGTGTTGGTAGAAAGTGTTGGGCGCATTAATTGCGGTGACACTAACTATGTCGGAAAACCGCTGAAACGAATCAAGACATGAAATAACAGCATGTTAATGCCATACCTGAGTCCATATACAAATGAAAACACATATTTGAGAACAACTATTACAAAAATACATAACTTTCCGGTATAACGCCTAAATTGCAAAATTGTCCGTTTCGACCAAAAAGGTGACAAATGGCGATTTGTCTTCAAGACTAATTCGGAGGATTTCGGATGTCAAGATAAGAATAAAACAATGTTAAACATCCTAAAATAATGTGAGAATATCAAAAATGCACAAAACACATCGTTTCCGGTCATTCGGCAAACAGTGCACAACTTGACCGAAAATCGGCCGATCATCGAAACGACGAACATTTTAGTGGCCGATAGCCTCATTCGGGCGTCTAGTGATCTAGTTAAGCATTATATGGAACTCAGAGTCCATTCAACTAACATGAGGTCACGGAAACAAAACTTTCGGAAAAGTTCGACGGCGGAACATAAAAGTGCCAATATCGATCGAACGGTCGAATGAAAGATATATCAGCCATCCAAACGCATCGTATATTCGTCTAGCGAACTAGTCATGCATATTTTTGATCGGAAATGCACTAATTAGACAACATATTAGTTGTGGTAGTCGAAAACAAAGGCTTCTGGTACTAAATAAATAGTTCCGTTTATTAGCGAATATTACTACGATGAGCGATCTAGCGACGTATCCGTCATCCGAAACTTATATTGGAGAATCATGTGGATTAAATACCATGTAAATACACACTAAACTCAAGTCTTATGCTTATGATACAAGATCAACCCCTAATCACCATACTTAAACTAATTACCTAAATATCTAATAAAAAACACATGTTATAATAAATATTTACACTTAACCCCCCCATGTGGGCCCCACCCACTTGATTTTGGTTGAAAAATTAAGATCTTAAGTAATGTGTATTGGATACTTGATGGAAGACTTGAAAGATTAGATGTATATATCATGACCTTCCAAAAATAATTCTTCATTTTTCCCTCAAAAATTTGCAACATCTTTCTCCTTCCTTTCTTCCCTACCTCACGGCTCCACCACCTCCACCATAGGCCACCATTTAGCCACCACAAATGACCACTTTTTACACCATTTGAAGCTTAAACACGACCCCTAAAGAAGCTAGCATGGATGGAGATCATTAGGGATTCTTAAGGAACTTCATTTTTCTCTAAATCTTTAAGATACTTGTGCACCCTTTGTAAGCTAAACTCCTCCATAATTTAGCTTATGTTTATGTTTAGATTATTAGCGTACAAGTTGATCATCTTGAAAATCAAGAAAAGATACATCAAAAACCCTAAAATACAACATAATATTAACAATAAAATATTGATTATTTTGTGCTGATTACATGCTTATATGATTGTTAGATTTCATGTTGAAGTTGTTTATGTTAAAAATATGATATAAAAGTTGGATAATCTTGTGTGATTTAGTATAAAAGTAAAGATTTAAACTTCTTAAGGTTTAAATCTAAACAAGATCATCAACTACATCATCCATGAAAATACTACAACTTAAAAATAATTTTTATGCATATGAATGATTTTTATAACAAGTAAACATATGTATTTAAGTTGTAATCACCTTAAAATGTGTAATAATCAAGGGGTTAAGTGCATGAACTTGTTTAAAAAACATGCTAAAGCGTTGATTTGAAAAGGTTAATAAATTTTAAGAACCCACTTGATTTACTAGGATTTTAAACCATAAAAAGTCATGGATGATAATATTTTTATTATGTAAAATAAATATTAGATGATTTGTTGATGATGATTATGAGCTTAAACAGGTTTTAAATTCGTTTTTAAAACGTGAAAAACGCCATAGTTTAGGGGAAACTATGGCGAAATTTTTGAAAAATCTAATCGCGATTAAGACATGATTAGTGGGGTGATTAGTGGGACTAAACGTGATTAGTAACTTAAATCATCATTAAGTAGACTCTAATGACAAGGGTTATCCCTGAATAACCAAGTGTTTAAACAAAGTTATAAATATATATTTATAAGTAAAAATGAATGCTTTTACAAATATATATTTCTACTTGGAAAATAATACAAGTATTTGTATGCATATTTGTTACTAATAAATGGGATGTATACATGTGTGTATTGTATGTGTATGTATTAGAAACGTAGGGTATTCACAATAAAAATACCCAATCTCATGCAAAATACAAACACTTGAAACCACACATCAATTATTGGTAGCAAAATAAATGCATTCTCACAAGGCGTCGAAACAATAAAACGGACAATTAAAGCAATGCGAACAATAGGCGGACATTCAAGATTACACCATCGCGTCAACGACCAACGGGTGAATCGCCAGCATGAAAAGTCGTTGTGACAACGGCCGATCCTCCACGAAAATGAGCATATAATGAACGACGCCGATGACGAGTCTAAATATATTTTTAGACGTTCAACATATATATATATATATGTTATCGAAACCAAAAATCCGGAAAGTTAAGTGTATTAAAAGTTAGAAAAATTACAAGTAAATACTTATAATAGAAATGGGCTTATGTTTATATACATTAGGGCTAGGCCCAAATTGTGAAAATCATATACTAGGCCCACAGTCCGTAATGTTTATGGATGAGGCCCAAAAACTAATAAAAGCCCAAAGATATTAAATACATGGGCTAGGCTCAAAGACATAAATTACATGGGCTATGCCTAATGACATAAAAATATGGGCTAGGCTATTAATCGCACAAACGAACTACCAACACTATGATAAGATTTTAAGTTGTTCAATCATAACAAAGAAACACATAACAAGAATTCAAGATGAACAACGAGTACAAGGTCCATTGAGACCTAGGTGTCTAATAAAACCAATACGCATGTAGGTTACATACAGTGCGGACACCGATCGATAAATAGTACGACTTAACGGAACAAAAAACTGTGAGTTCATGTCCCTCCTTTCAGTTATTTCAAGTTTTGTTTTAAACTATCGAGGGGAAATACATGTCATGTCAAAACAATTTGTTAGCTATGGGTTAGCAGATAACAGATCACTGTGCGTAAGTAGGATGATAACAATAGTAATCATTAATCACTTAGTGACCAAGGTGCAAAAGAAGTAGATCTATTGAGTTTGAGACCCGCTCCACTCTGGTATGATAACTGGTTAGGAGTGCTTTTGTAATCCCAATGATGTCAAAGTAGTCTTGGTTCGGTTACTTACTTACGGCACTAGTATGTCAGGGTGCTCGCGACACACTGATAGATCCTAAATTAACTCATTGATGCTAATAACATACTTGGATTTCAATACAGGTTTTCAAAGATGACATGTGGATACGAAAACATTAAACTACATGAACTCGCCAACTTTATGTTGACTTTTTAAAATTACATGTATTTCAGGACGCAAGGTATGAGCTGGTGATATGATTCGGGTTATGAGAATATGTCAAGACAATGATGTGCCATCTTTTGGAGGGTTGCCTTTTATATCCCAACTTTGACTGGGTAGTAGGGGTCAAAACTTCATTATGCAATTATGATGAAAACAATGTCATATTTTGAAACAAGGTGTTTTGAGTCATGTCTTTTGATGAAAAGTTGAAACAGATAACAATGTGATGTCACTTTTGATGGATGTATTTATGGTATGAAACTTATTAATGTCATGGCATCGTTGTTAATTTATATTGTTTACTAGATTGGATGCAATGATTACCTAATAGTCACACACTTGCGCTTCCGCAACGACTAGGTTGTGACAGTGAACGCTGAACATCAGCATCCCTCTGGCTTACTCGAACAACCAGAAATCCCTGTCTGGAAATGGGAGAGCATAGCCATGGATTTCATCACTAAGCTACCTCATACTTCGTCTGGGCATGAAAGCATTTGGGTAGTCATCGACCGTCTGACCAAATATGCTCACTTCATTCCCTTACGTGAAGACTACAGAGTCAAGAAATTGGCTCGTATCTACACGGATGAAGTCATTTGTCATCATGGTATCCCCATGGACATCATCTCGGACCGTGATGGTCGTTTCACTTCCCGTCTTTGGCAAACGTTTCAAAAAGCTCTTGGTACTCACCTCAATCTCAGTAGTGCTTTCCATCCTCCGACTGATGGTCAAACTGAGCGTACTATCCAAACCCTAGACGATTTGCTTCGTTCTTGCGTAATCAATTTTGGTGGCAACTGGGATATGCACTTGCCTTTGATCGAATTCTCATACAAAAACAGTTATCATGCGAGTATTCAAATGGCACCTTTCGAGGCATTGTATGGTCGCAAGTGCCGATCGCCTATTTGTTGGCACGAGATCGGGGAAGCTTAAATCACCGGTCCCGAGCTTATACAAGAGACGTCGGACAAGATTGTACAGATTCGAGACAACCTACTCAAATCTAGAAGCCGACAAAAGAGTTACGCAGATAGAAGACGCAAGCCCTTGGAATTCAACGTTGGTGACTTTGTGCTTCTCAAGGTATCCCCTTGGAAGGTAGTGGTTCTTTCAGAAAGAAGGAAAGCTCGCTCCTCGTTATGTGGGTCCTTTCAAGATTCTCGAAAGGATTGGCAAGGTAGCATACCGACTAGACCTACCACAAGAGCTCAACAACGTCCATCCTACATTTCACATCTCGAACTTGAAGAAATGTCTATTTGAATAAGGACTCCAAGTCCCATTTGAAGATCATCAAATCAACGAGACCCTACACTTTGTGGAGAAACCAGTCGAGATCATGGATCAAGGCACCAAGCAACTAAGGCGCAGTCGAATTCCTATCGTGAAGGTTTGGTGGGAAGGAAAACGTGGCGCTGAGTTTACTTGGAAACTTAAAAGCGACATGAAGACTAAGTATCCGCATCTATTCGTTACATCTTCCTAAATTTCGGGATGAAATTTCCTAAAGGAGGGGAGACTGTAACACCTCTCTTTTTGCAGCTTACCGTTTTTAGAAAGAATGTATCGTAATTCCATTTTCAGAAAGTCTTTACCTTGTAATCGTATCACATTTTGAATCGTTGTAAATCCGAGGCTTTGATTTTAAGAGCTGATCATTTATACGAAATTCACATCCTTTATACACATTTATACGTATACTTGTACACATATTCGTTACATGATTTATAAACTTAAGTTAACTCGCAAATCCTTATTGTGTATTCATAATTCTTAAACGCTTCATTCAAGCAAGATATTTGGTGATTCAAATACGAAACTTATATTTATTTAGCACCGCACTAAATGATTCATGGTTATTATACACTTCGTTTCATTTAAACTCTTAAAAACGTGTTCTTTTTACGAAGGAAAAGTTAGATTACAATGTCCGTATGTTTAAGATATCAAGTCACCCGTTAATATACGTCACGTATATATAAAATAAACATCAATTAACCTATAATATCAATTAATTAACAAAAAAATAAAAATAAAAATAAAAAGGGGCTGCCATATGTTGATGTTTTGGGCTTTTCAAGTTTAAACACCCACTAATCTTGTCCAAAGCCCAACCCATTGAAACCCTATAAACCACCTTTCCCCCATTCACTTCCCACTTTTACAAGCCTCCAAACACTTCAAAAACACTCTCAAAGTCCCTAACATATTCAGAAAACACAGCAGCCATATTTGAATTTTTTGTGAGTTCTAACTCACTTCTTCAACTAATTCTTCCTTGTTTCTTCTTTTAAAACACTTGGATAACCTCTAGGAAGGTTTTCACAAGTTTTCTTAGGCAAATTAAGGTGAAACCTCACCATTTTTGAGGTCCAAAGTGCCATAAATTTTCTGCCCATTTTTATCTTCTTATAACTTCAATAATTTCATGTTTTCTTTACGTTTTCTTCCTGAACAATGTTTGATAAGCCTCTAGGGATGTTACCATAGGTTTTCCAAGGAAAACCAAGGTGGAACAATACCATTTTTATGGCCAAACATTATGTTTTGAAAGATAAACTTGTAAACTTTTCTTACACATGTTTTCTCTAAAAAACTTTGAGCTACTTGTGCCTCTAATCAAGCCCATGGTTATTAAGCTAGCTAGAGTTGTTTCATACAAATTATGAGGTGTAATATACCTCTATACTTGCTGTTTTAAAAAGGGTTTTAAACCACAAGTGTTGGAACCATCCAAGCTTAACAAAGCTTGTGTTTTGGTAAAGGTGTGATTACATGGAGGCCTTAGCTATCCTACTTTCAATCCACCACCTCACTTGATGATTTCTAAGTATATTCAAGCTTCAATTGAGTAACAAGGCTACGACATGTCCCCAAACGTTGCCATGTTCGGGATGCACGCACCTAGCTTGCTTACTTGGTCGACACATAGTTTAGTGAAGTTTTTTTCTTTTATTTCATTCATGACCATCCGAATTGTCCTTGTGACAATTTGTGTATTGGTGAATCTTATGAAAGAGGTTAAAGAACGATTATCCTCCTACCTCCATGCATGACTTCTATGACTTTCATGAAATCTATGATTATATGATAAACTTGATAATATAATATGTAACATTTATATGTAAATAATAAATATAACCGAACTTTTGACAATAATCATATGGTTACTTGTCCTAACATTAGGTTATTTTATCTAGGACTTAAACTCTCGTTACGATTCTATTGGGCATGACCCATGGAACCACAAACACCCTACGGGGCTTATAGTGTCAAAAACGAACGTTAACGTCTAGATAAATACTTTCAACAATACATACTTTTTCATACTTTAAACTCCTAATCTAAAAACCTCCATTGTCATTCCAATACTCACACACCTACGTTTCCTTGTGTAGGATAATTCGGTGTTTCGTTCCCTAATCGACCAAACACTTCACTGATTTAAACCTTGCAAAACCGTGAGTACACTCGACACCCTTTTACGCTTTACACTTTTGGGTGCAATATGTTAGTATATCAAAAACTCACTAAACCACACTTATACTTTATGCAATCACACAAACAATCCATCATACATGCTATAGTTACGTGATACCCGATTTGTATACTTGGAACATTCTATGTGATACTAGTTGTCATTACCTTTGTACGTGCCTCCCCTTAATATGTATAGCGCTATATGAGTAACGCACCGCCCGTATTCTTGTGGTCATGTTAAGTTTAATCTATTTTGTGGTGACACTTGAGGATTGACTTGTAGATCGCATGCCATGTTTACATTAATCTCGTATGCTAGCTTAACATGTGGATTTGTTTAAACGGATTTTTATTACTTATGTTATGATTTAAACTTGTGTACACGCCAATACCTTTGTATTGAACTATACTTGTAACATGTTGCAAGTTGAGGATGTGACAAACGGCGCCAAAAACTTGCCATGTATGCGAGTGGGCATAATTTTTAATGTATTTAAAGCACTTTTACTCGTTTATCAAGCTTAAAATTTATAAAACACGATATAACAGTATCACTCTCTACAACACGCTAGGGCAAGTACACCCATCGTTGGCGTTGCCTAGTGATGGTAAGACATCGAGGTCTTCCAAAGACACAAGAACTTTTAATACCAGAATATCGTCAACGTCTAATTTAACCAAATTTTCTTGATAAAAAGATTTTTAGTAATTTAAATAAAAGAAAGAAACTAAAATAATAAAAGACACAAATAGAAAAGATAGAATCACTTGGTTCCTACTCATATTTTACGTATCGATGATTTCCAAACTTTAGGTTTTTTTAAGAGATTATCTTAGTTATAGTGGCATGTCCCTCTTTTGGAGGAATGCTAGCCTCGGCCATATTGGTTTGACTTAGCAGGTTACAGTCCCGCAAGGCTGGAATATTGGAAGATAATTAAGTAAGTTATTAATGCAAAATGTGGCATGTCCTTCTTTTGGAGGCAACGCTACCCTTGGCCATATTGGTCTGAGTCAGCAGGGATACAGTCCCGCAAGGCCGGTTTAAAGTTTCAATAGTAGTTTACTTATAAGGGATTCAAGTCGTTCTTACTTCCCCCGATTTGATGCTATCGGCCTCAAAGGAAGTCCTAATAAGCTTAAATCAAGTTCTTGCAAGATCTATACACTGAACAAGGCAAGACTTTACCCAAACCACCCTTCTAACCCCCTTTAGGCAGTTAACGCACTTTATATAGACCGTAAAGACACGAATGAGCGAATCAAAAAAACATGAAGATATGATAGAATAAAGTTCAGTTTCAATATAGAAAGTTAGTTATTAAAGTCATTAATATACACCCAATTAAAAAGTTAACCAAAGCTTGGAAATCAAAAGTAATACATAAAAGAATTGTCTACACCAAGTGATGTAAAAGATTAGCCAAGCATTACCATAGTTTGACAAAGACTCTTACGATCAATCTTGGATCCCGAGACTACTACACACTCTAAGCTCTAACGGTTGTGGTGGATGATGGTGTTGGAGTGGTGGAGAAGTTGTGATGAAGTGAGAGAGAGGGCTGCCAGTGGATAGATTTAATGAGTTGGGTCAGTTCGTATGCTCACACGACCCCGTGTGTCAAAAGCACAGTCTCGTAGCCTTGTACTTGTACTTTCGAAGAATTTGCATATCTTGGAGTCGGCCACAGCCCGTGTCCATTGGACTGGCCTTGTGTCTCTTGTCTGTAACTGTTTATCGTTTTCATCTTAGAATCTAGAGTGGGGCATGGCCCCATGCCTTGGTGGCACGGCCCCGTGCTTGTCGTTTGATTTGTTGTTTTTGGTCTTGGGGTGAAGCTCGGAGGGTCAGTATGATGTATCAACTTCTCTTCTTTTGAATTTATGTTGGTTTTTGCCGTTAATTTGTTCCTTTTGTAAATTTAAGCTCTTTTAATCCTGAAAATCAAAAGTATACAAACAAACACACTTTTTCTAACATTAGTACATAAAAGAGTTGATTTTATACCTTATTTGATATAATTTATATGTGCATTTGGTGCATATCATTAGTACTCTCGACTGAACTACTAATAGCTACGACTGATGTTGACCAACTATTCGGTAACGAAGATAAAAGAAGCAAAGCTTGTATCTCATCATCAAATTTAATATCAACTGATAATAAACGGAAGTCCTCGACTTGAATCTTCCACCATCCAAAATCCAGTCCATCAAACTTCTCAATTCTAGTCTTTCCATCCTTAGCTATTATCTCTGTTACATTCTCTTATGGAAGTAACTGCCTAAACTAACTAGAAAATAACATGAGAATAAGCAAAAATAAAACCCAAAAAACACAGCATCAAATATAAACAACCCGATTGTTCACTTTGATTGGTAGTGATGAAAAAACTTTTCACCAGGACCTTACTGGTTGTACTTAGAAGATCAGTATTGGTTGTACTCGGAACTGAAAGGCAACGACAGTTGCGACTGTTCTGTAGATATGGCAAAAAACTAGCAGTGGCTGGGAGGAACCCTAATCAGGGTTTGGTAGGAGCGATGCCCTGGTTACCTGGTAAATATGGTCGACAACCGGGTGGTGTATCAACGGCGGAACCCTTGATGGTCGGCTAGGGTTTGTGGCAACTAGAGGGTGGCAGTGAGGGTTTGGTTGTGTGTAACGAGAGCCTAAGCTCTGATACCAATTGTTATGATAGAACAAGCACACACAAACAAACATAAACAGAAAAGTAAGAAATTTTACACAGGAGATTTACATTGTTAAGTCGTAATGTGCAACCTATGTCCTCGGGGGCAACTATTGTTTATATTATTGAGTGATTACAGAGTTACAAGTACAAGATATATATATACTAGACTATAGGGTTTAACCCTTTACTAATCTTGCTAAACAAGATTACTAAGTAGGCAGGCCCATTAAGGTTAAAGTCAGCCGAACCTTTTCCTTTCTTCTCTCTAATTCTCGGCTAAGGTTAGTGGGCGGATGACAACATACATTGTCAACCGTTGTAAGATGGGAGGAGGGAGGGACGGAGAGAATAGAGTGGGTAACTAAGGCCCAAGAGAAGGAGAGATAAGAGGAAAAATGGAGCTGGTAAACCATAGAGCCGGAGTGAAAGGCTTGGAAGGATGCCATTTGTAGTGATCACACTTCCAAGAATTGATAGTTCGTTGATCGAATTGGTTTCATGTTGTTCACATTTAAACAAACACACAATCGCTTATGATTGGAAGTAGCGAACAAGATGAAAGAAAGAAAATAAATATAAGTTTTCTGATTTCGATTGTTAGAACTAGAAGTGTTTTTGATGTTCGACATTTGACACTATTTAAGGATAATGAATCATTACACCTATTCCCAAATAACCGTTCCAACCCAACAACTAATTCGACGACATCAATTTATTGTTGGACTCCTTAACCCTATGACACATACATAGATATTAGTATGCAATCGCCACATTCGGCCCACACACAAATTGTTTCTTTTTTTTAACAGAAAAGAGAATCCACTTTATTCGAGAAACCATCCTCTAGCTATAAGTTAGAGGAGGCACAGGTACATCAATACAAAATCCACCTATAATAATAAAACCCCTTTTTCTACTGCAGTTAAATACATACTTTAACCCGTAGTAGTAATAATAATAATAATAATAATAATAATAATAAAACGTAATAATAAACATAAACTTTGCAAACCAAAGATTAGAAGAATTGGATTAAAAGATTAGATTTTTAGTAACCTTAGGCCTTTAGCAATGAGGATGATCTAAGGTTCATACAAAGTTTGTTAGACTACATGTTACATAACAAGGATGACGTTAATATTGAAGATATTGTGATATTTGATATCAACATAACAATTGGGGAAAGACAATTTGATGGAAAAAATGGCGAGGAAGAGGGGGATGAAGTCAATCAACAAGAAAGTTCGACTCATACAGAGGAGATCATTAAAAAATAGACTTCAGACACGGTTAATTTGGGAATTGCAATGGGAGCTTAGAACCTTCAGAAGTACAACAACAAGGTAATGACTCATATTCATATTGAAAGGGAAGGATTACAACTGGGTAATCAATGAATTACTTATCATTGAACATAAGAGGAATAGGACTAGATGGAAAGGCAGGTTGGACAAAGGGAATTAAAAGGGAGCATGATATTGATTTTTTGTCATTACAAGAATCTTAATGCTCAGATTATGCAAAAATCGACATCTCAAAAATTTGGGGACATACTTAATTTGAGTTGAATGGGTTGAGGTGGAAGCTACTTGCTGATCGGGAGGAATTTTATGTTATGGGACCCGAACATATTCATATTGGAAGGTACAGTAAAGGATAGGAATTTTTTGCTTACAAGGGAATTATGTAAAGGGTCAAACGAAATCATCAACATTTTGAGCATTTATGCTCCACAAAGAATAATAGAAAAAAGAGAGCTTATGAACAATATTTTAAACCTTAGGTCATTACATTTAGGGTTATGGGTTTGTAGAAGGTGTATTTAATTCTATGAGATGCCTAGAAGATCGTAGGAATTTTGTTTTTGACCCACTCTCCACTAGAGATTTTAACCCCTTCATATATGATGATGAACTGTCAGAGTATGCGTTGAAAGAAAAGGAGTTTACATACCTGTAGAAAGAAAGGTAATAAATTGATATGCCAAAATTTGGTGGGGAAGTGCCGAAGGTGTGTTATAGAGCTTTATCCAGAAATCTATTTGATCATTGCCCGATTATTTGAACAACTAAATCGGTTAATCTTGGATCAAAACCGATTTGGTTCTTTAGCTCCTGGTTGGATAGGCTGTAGCTGGTGTATGTTGTTAAAAATTCAAATGAGGGCTGTCATTTTCAGGGCCCACCGAACACAATATTGATGAACAAATTTAGAAAGTTCCGACATGGTTAGAACAAATTAGGGACCATGTGTTGTAAAAGGAAGGTGAGGAAGAAAAAGAGATTAGAGTCGAATAGAACAGATAGAAGAACATATGGAGGAAAGGGACATCAGTGAAGAAGAGGAGTGGATATGGCTGGTATGCAAAAATTAAAAGAGTCAAAGAACTTGAAGATCTAATGATTAAAGATCTCAAAATATCTCTAGTTAATAGGCTCGTTTGAGGATGATAATTCGAATTTTTTGCTTGGGTTAATAAATGGGAGAAAGATAAAGAACACGATATCGGGGATCAAGATTAGGGGAATGGGAAACCAAACCAGCATTAATAAAGAATGTGGTCTACAAATTCTTCAAAAGTCGATTTGTGGAAGATATGACGGATCGGCCGGAGCTTGTGTGTTACGACATTAAGCAATTGTCGTCGGAGGATAAAGGTGTGTTGATTACCTCTTTTTTCCAAAGGTGGATCTAAAGAGGCAATATTTGGATGCAAGGATGATCAAGCACCGAGACCAGACGGTTTCATTTTCAAGATTATCAAACATCTCCGGTAGATTTTGGCTAAAGATTTCTATTATGTATTGACTTACTTTCATGCTCTTGGTAAAATCAATGTGGGATGTGGGTCTTCCTTCATTAGTTTGATTCCTAAAGTAAAAGATCCAACAAACTTGGGTGAATATCAGCCACTTAATCTAATTGGGGTCATTGGTAAAGTGATCTAAAAAGTTTTGGCAAATAGATTAAAATTGGTGGCGGGTAAAATCATATCTGAAACTCAATCAGCCTTTTTGAGTGGAAGATATATCATAGATGCCCCCTTATGGTTAATGAGATTATAGCATGGTGTAAAAAGAAATATAAGAAGATGTTTTTATTCAAGATCTACTTCAAAGCGTATGACAATGTGAGTTGGAGTTTTCTTCAGTCGGTTTCCCCAAGTTTGGCGCAAATGGTTCATGGATGTGACGTTTAGTAATTTCCGTTTCTTTTTAATTTATTTGTAATTCGTATTTCAATTTCAATCTTTTTAAGTCAGAGACTTGACCAAAATAGAATCTCATTTTATATTATACTTGTTTAATAATACATGCACAAGAAGTAAACAATCACGAAATACACATTTTTAATTAAAAACTGAGCCATACATCGAGATTATATTTTCTCGGAATGATATTCATATGTCTTCATACATTACGCATGCTTTTATACACTTTAAAATGTCCAAAACCTGCTTAATTATACATTTATAGCACCTAATAACCAACTGAACAACTCAAAGGGCCAAAAAGGAACTTTTTGTAATTTTGACGGTTCATACGGATCATATGGAACCCTTGCGATCCGCATGGAGTGTCACTTGTAGCAGAAAACGTGAAACTTTGTTATATTTCGAACTTTCCTTCCTCTTATCTCCCCAACCACCTTCTTTAATGCCCTAACCTTAATCCCCACTATAATACAACCCTTCCCCACCTCCTAAACACTTTCCACACTCAAATCACTATCTTTAACAATTTTTAATCTTCAAAATTCTCAAGCTTAGTCAGAATCATAAAAGTTCTAAGTTAGTAAGTGTGACAACCGGCAGTTTTCGGTTGTAATTAAGTGCGTAATGAACAATAATATCATCATAAACAACATAGTTAGACGTAAATTAACTCGATCAGGCCCCTGGAGAGCCTAGGAACATCTACTTGATTCACGTTGCGCGGTTTGGCGATAATCGAAGACACTAAACGTGAAATTGAACGATAAGCGAACTGATGCCGAACAAATACTGACAACGTCTAAAAACACGAATTTTATACTTGTGTCTATCATACGGTTATGATTATGCAATAAATTTGGATCGTTGAACGTCGCAAAGCACAACGCGGAAGTTACGCGGAAAACAGGAATGCACCGTCAACAAAACGGAAGCAACGGACTCGAGTTACGCCTCGACATTAATATATTATGATATATTTAGCTCCATAATTGAATTTTATTATTCGCTGTAGAAACCGGATCGAAAAACGGATAAAAACGGTAACAGTAGCGAAATACGCAGTTTTAACGCAACGAACAAACAATCGCGTCAAACACCGACCTCCGACAGAATTTTTAAGTATTTTAAACGCTAAATAAACGTGTTACGATATTTCACAAGGTTCGGGAGTAAAATCGGGCCGTGAGATGTGTTTAGGCTTACATACACGTTAACGGGCCTCGGGCCCAACCCACAAAACAAACCCTACATATAAATACTTCTTAAACTATCTCCTTCCCTCATTTTTTTCTAGAAACCCTAGCACACAACATCTCTGCCTCTCTCTCCCTATGAATCCGGTCGCCGGATTCCGGTGACCGCAGCAGTTTCAGCTCCGGTCGGTTTTCCGGCCGACACCCCATATGCGACACCCCTCTTCTCCGGTAGCCACACCACCCACAACCACCCACCTCTTTCCCTTGTCCCTTATACACACACACGCCCGAATATATATAAACACGCAGACAGTTTAGAGAGAGAGCTGTGAGGAGAGAGAGAGATGAGATAGAGAGATGGAGGCGCGACCGGCGGTGGCGGGGTCCCGATCGACAGCAGATGAAGGAGGTGTTCGGCTATTTTCCGTCAGTGAGTGGCGGCGGCAGCCGCCGCGTAGCAGCGGCGCAGCGTCGCAGCAGGCGACGCCGATTTTCGGGCCATGGGTTTTCGATGGTGGTGTTGGTTTGAGATGGTTCAGTCTGTTCAGGTCACTCGGGTCTCTGACCGGTTCAACACAGTTCATCTCCGGTTCAGTTCAGGTTCGGTTCGAGTCGAACAAGTCCCGGTTCGGATCAGTTTTGGCTCACGTCACGGTTCAGGTTTCGGGTTCGACTTGGTTCGACCCGGTTCAAATTCGAAACAGTTTTAATATTTCAGTTTCTTTCTGATTCGGGTTTATTTTCGGTTCAGTTTAAACATTGAAGTGTTTGTTTCAGGTTCGGAGTTCGGCTCGGTTCGGTCAACAAAAGTCAACGAGATTAACTGGTCAAACCCAGTCAATCCAGTTAAACTTGGTCAAACCCGGTCAACGAGTCAACCCGAGACTCGGTAAAAATTTAATTATGACGCATAGTTCAATTATATTAGTTTATAAATAATAATATTAATCATACTCATTATCGCGAACACCAAGCTCAAACTGAACCGTAAACGATTATATATCGCCAAAGAAAATAACTAATAAATAACAATCGATCCGAATGCGTAGCTCGTTTAAAAATACTAGTTAAAAATAGAACCGATATACTTATATAAATCGGAATTATAATCGGCGTTAAATATATAAAACAGATTGATATTCGACAAAAACCACATTTCAATCACGACGAGAAGTTAAAGATATTGTTATTGTTGTATTGATATTGTGTTTTGGTTAATAAATCGAGAACTAGTATTGTCGGGATCACCCGAAAACAGAGGAAACTCTGCCTGATTTTTGTAAAATCCGTAAAACGAAACGCGTTACAATTCAAAGACAAAACCTCTGAATTCAAAGCGGTTATCTTAAAATAAATATAGGTACATATTTATTTAACGACGCTATTAAAACTTTCAAAACTCGAGCCGACAACCTTTCCATGAGCGCAATTTCAATATAACAAACGTTCGGCAATCGACTATAAGATAAATAATATTTATTTATGTTTGATTCAAAGTAGAAACTCGGAAACTAGACTTCAAACCTTGATAAATTATTCGAACGATATTATAAAAATAAGTAGGCCGTTTATATTTATTTCGAAACGCCAAGATTTCCGAACGCTTTTACAAGACGAATGCAAGGTGTGAATTACTTCAAACGAACGAATTCGGAAATCGTATAACACGAATATAATTATATATATTCGAACGTCGAGATTCTGAATACTTTTATAAAATAAATATAGTTATATTTATTTCAAACGTCGACGATTCGGAAACTTCAAATGCTATTTGTTATATCTGATTTCAACGTCAAACGAAGTGCGACACGATACCGCAAGACTATCGCGCAAATACGAAATGTATTATCTATACGGATATATTTTCGAGTATATATATACTTTATATCTTACGAAAACTACAAAGAATCGTACTATTATTCGTCGACGTACGTAACGACTAAATACGATTTCACGAAATATAGTGATGATATAAGTAAACATATATTTCAAGTCACTCGAAAACTAGATCGTTTCTAAGAAAACCATAGGTTGGTTAGCCGAGTTAAGTCAATAACACATTCATAGAATCGTAAGGTTAACGATTCGGTAGAGCTCGGTATAACGTAGTATAGCTACGTCATTCTTAGAAACTTAAAAGTTATTCCATTTTAGGAATACACTAGATTGCATGCTAGCAAGTCAAGTGTGGAGACAACACTATGGAAATTGCATTTAGCTAGCTTTGCACAAGGACATCAAGGTGAGTTTATAACCCCCACTTTTTACCGTTTTACATTTTTATAAATGTTTTCGGGGGTGGAAAGACATGCAAGTTTTGCAAAAGCACACAATGCTTCGATAAACGGAAGTCACATATTTCTAAACCATATTACATACAGATTTCAACAAACACGATGTTTTAAGCATGGTTTAGACTAAATATACAAAGCTTTTCGAAACATGCATGAGTTTTACGACTAGTGACGGGATTGTCATGGTCACAACTAGGGGCGAGGCCCCAATTTTATAAGAAAACATGGGCTAGGCCCGATGACAAGAAAACATGGGCTAGGCCCGATGACAAGAAAACATGGGCTAGGCCCGATGACAAGAAAACATGGGCTAGGCCCGATGACAAGAAAACATGGGCTAGGACCGATGACAAGAAAACATAGGCTAGGCCCGATGACAAGAAAACATGGGCTAGGCCCAATGACAAGAAAACATGGGCTAGGCCCAATAGCACATATTTATAACAATTGGTATGTAGCTATGGGATTAGATTATAACAGATCACTATGCGTAAGTAGGAAGATGACAATAGTAACCATTAATCACTTAGTGACCAAGGTGCAAAAGGTGATCTATCTATTTTGAGACACGCTCTACTCCTGGTAAGTTAATCGGTTAGCAGTGCTTTTGTGATCCCAAAATATCAAAGAAGTCTCGGTTTGGTTACTTACTTATGGCATATAGCACACTGACTGATCCTTAGATTCCATAGGAAAACTACATACTACGATTTCAATACCGGTTTATTTACAAATACGATTGAAAACATTTTATCACCGGTTTATAAACATAACAGTTATATGCATGGATTTGCAAACAACATGGAAAACATTTCAATACTGTTATACAGACATGACATTTTAAATGCTTTGGGATACTATGATCCCACAAACTGGTTTTCGAACGCAAAATGCTCAAATGTTTTATGACTCATTTGAAACAAAAACAGACAAACTATGAACTCGCCAACTTTATGTTGATTTTTCGCATGTTCTTTCTCAGGTTACAATTTCCAGTATGACACGGTTGGAATAGTGGAACCCATGGGGATTCGAGTAGTTAGCGGGCGTTCATTTACTAGAAACCTGAGCCATCACGTCTGCTTCCACTGTGCGATGAAGATGCCATTCGGGTCACGCCCTGCTCTGATGTGAATGGATAACACGGGGGTTGTGACAGAGTGGTATCAGAGCTATAGGTTCCAGCGAATTAGGTATCAAACCTGGCTCTAATAACAGAGTAGTAACAGAGCCATAGGTTTCAGCGAATTAGGTTCCTATGGAGATACCTAGGCTTTAACCTCACGTTCCTTTGGGGACATTAGATCAATAAGACTTGAATACGTACAGAACACCTAGCACTCGAATATGGGTTCTAACCGTGGCCGAAAACATTAAGTCAACATTAAGATATTAATCATACACTAGTGTTGTTTAATACACGGTACATTGAAAACATTACATACCGTAGGCAAAACCTTGTGGGTTTTGACAACATGCATTTAAGACCTTTGGAAAACTTATGTCAATATTCATTAAAGGTCGTTACGTAGGAACCGTGATTATTACCTCGGACAAAGCTACTATTTTATTTACCCGAGCAGGTATCCTACGCAAAACGAAACGCTAGTGTGCCAATATACATGAAACTTAAACGATACGATAACGGATGTTGAAGTACATCACAAACGACTTTCAAGGCGTGGCCTTGAGGAAACACGACATTACGACAACGATGCTAATCCCGTCAAGCGATAGAACTACCAACTAGAATGCGACAATTTGTCACGTGGTCCAGTATACGACACAAAACACGCTGAGGTACGTCCAAACGAGATTACATAATGGTCGGTACTTATTACAATGGTAATCGCGACCATTGGCGCTACAAAAGAAGTCACATGTCTTCGCATTTCCCCTACTTCATTAACGACGATTACGCCATATACGACATTCGGTGGTAATGTCACGAAAACAATAAGTCATCACAAGAAATACTAGGTAAAGTCCTCGAATTCCTTTTGTTGAAATTTCAACTTTGCATATACTGAGTAGGTTTGCATACCTCTACTCCTCATAACGGTCATTGTGTCACGGAAATTCTTTCTTGATTTACGAACACCTATTGCATCATTTCTTGACAGATTTACATGATATACATGCTTTGTTTGTTATGCATGTGGTTAACTTAATACGCGGAGACCATCAGGGTCATCACTTCGAATGGTCATTTCATCAGTCGTTCAAAGGTTGATTCGCTATACTAAAAAATTTTGCTTTGTGAACTAGATGACCTGCGTTATTGTGAGTATTGACTCCTTGATATTGAGTCAACGAATTCTTGAAATTTCATTTTCTTTCCAAGTTGCATACACGGGTTTTATTTTGTAGTAACCATATCGAAACTTGTTCGAATCATGTAATTATTGTTGGATTGTGTCAAACCAAGTTCAATTGTTTGAACTTGCTCACTGTGTACAAAGTCAATTCAAGGATTTCATATGATGGATTGAGGCCATCATATTCAAAGTAATATCAACAAGCATTTCATTTGTTTTGGACCATAGTAGACTGGTTCAGTCTGCACCCTTATTAAGTCATTTGTTGGTTACGACACCTTGTGGTGGCGTTTACACTAGTTGAAGCTTGCGCTGGCATCGTTTTCACCACTCATGTACGGATTTAATTTCTTGAATATTTATTCATTTTTAAATCCCCTTGTTGGATCATTTTCTTAAAATATTCTTAATGCAATCGTGTATTAAGAAAAGGGTACGCAAATCATTGTCTATTTCAGTATACCTCGTAAGGGTCCTTTCATCAACGGTCAAAAACTTTGGGTTAGTTATTGTTCGTCCACGATCGACCGGATATCATATTTATTTGTTCTTTCATTTTTAGTTGAAAATCTTATGAGATTTATTTGGAACAAATACTCAGACTTACTTGATTGAATCTTTCATTCAATTGTAAACACGGCGAATTTGTTTGGTCACCGCTATTATTGAATTATTTCAATGGCTATGACGCCTTGTGGCGTCGGTATAAACTTGTAGCTTGGGCTAATCATTGAAAGTGGTCTTAATGCAACTATGTATTAAGACAATGATACACTAACTTCGGTTGTAATTTGGTGTATCCTTGCAATTCAATAGTGTTAACTATGGTTCGAAAAGTTAATAGATCATCTTCATGTTTCTAATTCAGTTGAGCTTTTTGATTCTAAGTCTCACCAATTCAACAACCAATGCTAGCTTCCGTTGGTACAGATTCCTATTGTTTATGAAATTCATTTACAGATTGTGAACGTCTTGGAACTTTATTGTCGAGATTCTCATTTGTTTGACCCATGTAAACTCAGTCACATTGGTGATTATGTCATTACATCTCGTTCACTTGGCATCAAGTCTGAAAACAGATTCAGTTGAACCAGTGGGTTCATGTTGTTGTAGTAAGTCATTGTATTCATATAATCCAGACAAGTCTCGATGCGATTACATGGTCATTTACCTGGGTATTATTTATACCTATCTACGCATGAGAAAAATCTAAGGAGATAACATAACTTAAATTTCGAGGACGAAATTTTTATAACAAGGGGAGAATGTGACAACCGGCAGTTTTCGATTGTAATTAGCACGTAATAAACAATAATATCATCATAAACAACACAGATAGATGTAAATTAACTCGATCAGGCCCCTGGAGAGCCTAGGAACGTCTACTTGATTCACGTTGCGTGATTTGGCGATAATCAAAGACACTAAACGCGAAATTGAACGATAAGCGAACTGATGCCGAACAAATACTGACAACGTCTAAAAACACGGATTTTATACTTGTATTTATCATACGGTTATGATTATGCGATAAATTTGGATCATTGAATGTCTCAAAGCACAACGCGGATGTTACGTGAAAACTAGGATAGCACCGACAACAAAACGGAAGCAACGGACTCAAGTTACGCCTCGACATTAATATATTATGATATATTTAGCTTCGTAATTGAATTTTATTATTCGTGGTAGAAACCGGATCGAAAAATGGATAAAAACGGTAACCGTAGCGAAATACGTTGTTTTAACGCAACGAACAAACAATCGCGTCAAACACTGACCTCCGACAGAATTTTTAAGTATTTTGAACGCTAAAATAAACGTGTTACGATATTTCACAAAGTTCAGAAGTAAAATCGGGCCGTAGAGATGTGTTTAGGCTTACACACGTTAACGGGGCTCGGGCCCAACCCACTAAACAAACCCTACATATAAATACTTCTTAAACTATCTCCTTCCCTCATTTTTTTCTTGAAACCCTAGCACACAACATCTCTGCCTCTCTCTCCGGTGACCGCAGCAGTTTCAGCTCGGTCGGTTTTCCGGCCGACACCCCATATGCGACACCCCTGTTCTCCGGTAGCCACACCACCCACAACCACCCACCTCTTTCCCTTGTCCCTTATACACACACACGCCCGCATATATATACACATGCAGACAGTTTAGAGAGAGAGCTGTGAGGAGAGAGAGAGCTGTGAGGAGAGAGAGAGAGAGAGAGAGAGAGAGATGAGATAGAGAGATGGAGGCGCGACCGGCGGTGGCGGGGTTCCGATCGACAGCAGATGGAGGCGATGGTCGGCATTTTTCCAGCAGTGAGTGGCGGTGGCAGCCGCAGCGTAGCAGCGTCGTAGCAGGCGACGCCGATTGTCGGGCCAAGGATTTTTGATGGTGGTGTTGGTTTGCGATGTTATAAAAATAAGTTGGTCATTTATATTTATTTCGAAACGCCAAGATTTTCGAACGCTTTTACAAGACGAATACAAGGTGCGAATTACTTCAAACGAACGAATTCGGAAATCGTATAACACGAATATAATTATATATATTCGAACGTCGAGATTCTGAATACTTTTATAAAATAAATATAGTTATATTTATTTCAAACGTCGACGATTCAGAAACTTCAAATGCTATTTGTTATATCTGATTTCAACGTCAAACGAAGTGCGACACGATACCGCAAGACTATCGCGCAAATACGAAATGTATTATCTATACGGATATATTTTCGAGTATATATATACTTTATATCTTACGAAAACTACAAAGAATCGTACTATTATTCGTCGACGTACGTAACGACTAAATACGATTTCACGAAATATAGTGATGATATAAGTAAACATATATTTCAAGTCACTCTAAAACTAGATCGTTTCTAAGAAAACCATAGGTTGGTTAGCCGAGTTAAGTCAATAACACATTCATAGAATCGTAAGGTTAACGATTTGGTAGAGCTCGGTATAACGTAGTATAGCTACGTCATTCTTAGAAACTTAAAAGTTATTCCATTTTAGGAATACACTAGATTGCATGCTAGCAAGTCAAGTGTGGAGACAACACTATGGAAATTGCATTTAGCTAGCTTTGCAGAAGGACATCAAGGTGAGTTTATAACCCCCACTTTTTACCGTTTTACATTTTTATAAATGTTTTCAGGGGTGGAAAGACATGCAAGTTTTGCAAAAGCACACAATGCTTCGATAAACGGAAGTCACATATTTCTAAACCATATTACATACAGATTTCAACAAACACGATGTTTTAAGCATGGTTTAGACTAAATTTACCGATTTTTCACAAGCTATACAAAACTTTTCGAATCATGCATGACTTTTATGACTAGTGACGGGATTGTCATGGTCACAACTAGGGGCGAGGCCCCAATTTTATAAGAAAACATGGGCTAGGCCCGATGACAAGAAAACATGGGCTAGTCCCGATGACAAGAAAATATGGGCTAGGCCCGATGACAAGAAAACATGGGCTAGGCCCGATGACAAGAAAACATGGGCTAGGCCCAATAGCACATATTTATAACAATTGGTATGTAGCTATGGGATTAGATTATAACAGATCACTATGCGTAAGTAGGAAGATGACAATAGTAACCATTAATCACTTAGTGACCAAGGTGCAAAAGGTGATCTATCGAGTTTAAGACAAGCTCCATTCCTGGTAAGTTAATCGGTTAGCAGTGCTTTTGTGATCCCAAAATATCAAAGAAGTCTCGGTTTGTTACTTACTTATGGCATATAGGCCAGTGTATTAGCTACAAACTGACTGATCCTTAGATTCCATAGGAAAACTACATACTACGATTTCAATACCCGTTTACAAACAGAAAACATTTTAATACCGGTTTATTTACAGATACGATTGAAAAATTTTTATCACCGGTTTATAAACATAACAGTTATATGCATGGATTTGCAAACAACATGGAAAACATTTCAATACTGTTATACAGACATGACATTTCAAATGGTTTGGGATACTATGATCCCACAAACCGGTTTTCGAAGCAAAATGCTCAAATGTTTTACGACTCATTTGAAACAAAAACAGACAAACTGTGAACTCTCCAACTTTATGTCGATTTTTCGCATGTTCTTTCTTAGGTTACAATTACCAGTATGGCACGGTTGGAATAGTGGAACCCATGGGGATTCGAGTAGTTAGCGGGCGTTCATTTACTAGAAACCTTAACCATCACGTCTGCTGTAACGTTCGTGTAGTTCGGGTTTCAAAACCCGCCCCTTTTTAATGTGAATATTTTTTTATTATAAGATATGAATTTTAGATATAGTACGGTTGTTATGTATTAATAATAATAAACTTAAATATTTTTTAGAATAAAAGAAATTAATACATATATATATAGATAGAGTAAAATATATATATATATATATATATATATATATATATATATATATATATATATATATATATATATATATATATACTAAAAAGGGGTTCAATCGGATTCGAACCAGGGTCACTTGTGACCGCACACACTACCAACACCGCTACACTGCACACACACATGTGGTGAAACAGGGAAACAACTGAAATTTATACGTTAAAACCAAGCATATCCTTTAAATTTATGCGCATTTGGATCTTTAACCGCCCCTGATTCATGGTCAATCATCGATTGCACCGTTTTTTTTTCGAATCAGCAATCATAATCCATAACAACCTCCATTAAAGACAGGCAGTTTCGATGAATCATTGAAAGTATTTTCCGTTTGAAATTGAAATCGAATCATGAGCATTGAAGACTTGAAAGATTGAAACTGAAAACGGACGAATCTTGTCACTCTATAAATATCATGAGTTCCCTCTCCAAAAACCGCTCACTCTCATCAAACTTTCACTCGGTCTTACTTCTGAAGCATTCATAAAATATCACCTGCGTCGTCGTAGATTCGGTTCAACGCCAAAAATTAATAAGAGATATTAACATCTCCGTCTGTTTCGGTATGAATATACCTATCTTATTTACGCATAGTGTTTTGTTGAAAGCCAATTGATCAAATCAATTAAGGAACAACAGTCGGCCAGTGGGTTTATGGGAAGAAGATGAAGTGTATATGTGTATTTATGTAATATAATTTGGTATATATTCGGGTTAGACACCCAGCACAGTTGGATGGGCTGGGTGCAAACGAGAGAAGAGGTCACGGGATCGAAACGTGTGAAGGGTGCTGGTCAGTTGAATTTTAAAAATCTTTTTAAACTTAAGAAATTCTGAATTAACTTAAAGAGTGAATAAGAATAATAAAAATATTGTTTATAACGGGTTAGAAACGTAACTCAGTTGGAAGAGCTGCGTGCACGTGAACGGAATCTCTCAGGTTCGAATCTCATCACACGCATCTTGATCCTTATTAAAAACCGGCCGGTTACCCCCCCTCTGTCAGCTCTGACAGAGTATATTTTTTTAAATACTATTTTATTTAAATTACTTAGTTATATTATTTAAATATACTGCCTAGCTAAAAAATAAATAAATATATAATATATATATATATATATATATATATATATATACTTAAAAACACTTAATAATCCGACTTCAAAAGATATTTAATCTCCTAAAATAACCTTAAAAACACCTAACATTAACGCTTAAGCAAAAATAATAAAATGTTTATAGTTATCGAATTTTCGTATTATAAATTTTCTTTTAGGATAGCATTCATTCGTCGATCAAATCCTCCGTTCGTGCGCATTCATTATCCTCAAGGAATGCAACCACAGTGAGTGAATCCTTTCAAATTCCCCTTTTTCTTCATGTTTTGGGGAGTATCATGTGCCGTACTTATTTTATTTAATCATACACTTGTGCTAATATCATTACGTGATAAATGTGTATATTTGTTTGTGTGGTTTTTGTGTGGTTATAATTTAACATTTCAGTGCAATCATTTATTAGGCCCATCAGTTCCTCGTGGGATACGAGTGGAGCATCAGGTGCCTCATTAGATCGGCTCCGTTTGATTGAGCCTTAATCTCAAATTCATCATTCAATCATGTCATGTGTTCATTGTGGATATTATGTGGTTTGTGATTGGTTATATATACATATGCTCACTTATGATTCATACACAATTTTATTCAAACAACAAATATAATACAACTGTTTAAATGTTTTACTAAGATTCACTCGCCAACTTTTGTTGACCCGAACATTTTGTTTTACGCATGATACATGTGAACAAGCTGAAGAAAGAAACATATAGGATTGGCCTTAGAAGATTAAACGAACTGGTATGTTTTGAACAAATGTTTTGATTTTAAATTGTGCTTGTATGACTCATTGTGTTTGAATATTTGAAGTTTTAATTTCAATTTAATAATTATGAAACTTATTAGTAAATGTCATGAGCTTTAGTGATAACCCAATTATGCCCCGACTTTATTTCCGCTGCGGGTCGGTGTGTGACAGATTGGTATCAGAGCTTGTGACTATAGGGATATAGGATAGGTTATTAGACCCTTAGAGCCTATATATAGTTGATTAGATTATAATTGTTTATGTGTTATATGCAAACTCATGATATTTATATGTTTCATGTTTATTCTTCACACACAAATACATGCAAGCACTTTCACTTTTGTATGCTAATATGTGATGTTCATTATAGTATATTTGTTGATAACATATCATGCCTACGCAAGCACACACATCACGATTTCAAAATTTTGAGATTCTTCTCAAATATTTTGCAATGTTTTCATGATTTTCAATCACATCAAAGTGAGTTCTACGACGGGCATGTAGTAACTGGAAGGGTACAAGTACCGGTAGTCGGAACGTCCTGTCTAGGCTTGGTATTCGTATAAATCCAAATAATGGACCAGTTTGCCTACCTGGGGACTAACGATGAGACTACGAAGGACCTATTAGGCCAAAGCATGCCACACCAAACGTCGTATGAGCTAACCCCACTTTGAGTTGTCATCGTGTCTATACCTGGACACATTCTGACCTTATATTTTACCATTATGTATTATGTTTTTCATTCGGGTGATGCTAGTATTAGCAGGACAACACCAATGTGAACCCTACCAAGGCTGATGTATGGCAAACATTTGGAGGCCCAATCTAAAGCAAGCCTAAGACATCCTATGGATGTAGCTACATTTTTTATCATTATTTTATGTTGTTTCCACTTTTTACAACACATGACACCTAAGAACGTCCAATTCATAATCTCGCTTCGTATTGCCTGTAGATGTCTGCTAGACACTCTCGAGGCAGTAGAAGGTCGAGAAGATCCAGCGAACGTATGGCCACTCACATCGCTCAACAGATGGCTGCCGTACATCCTGATATCGTCGTGCAAGTCCAACAAGCACTCGCCGCCAATCCTACTAACCCCACCAACCAAGACGGGCAAAATATCACCTACCCTCTCCCCAACACCATCAAATGTACCTACAAGCATCTCAAGTCCTGCGATCCCCCAAAATATGAAGGGACTGAAGGTTTCACCTCTCTCCTCCGTGGGTTTGAGGAGATGGAAAGCACTTTTCTCAATTGTGATTGTCCCGATGATCGCAAGGTGCGCTATGCTACTGGACGGCTGTTTGGAGTAGCACTTACCTGGTGGAACACCGAAAAGGGTAAGCGGGGTGCTGAAGCCGCCATGGCCTTGACTTGGGATGAGTTGAGGGAAATCATGACAAGACGCTTCTGCCCAAGAAGCGAAATCAAAAAGCTGGAAGATGAGTTTTATTCGTTAAAGCAAAAGGAGGGAAACCACACCACATACAACAAGAGATTCCTCGAGTTGAATCAGATGGTCCCTAACCTGTTCACTCCCCTCTATCGTCTAATTGAGCATTCCATTCGTAGGTCTTCCCTCGAAAATTCAAGATTCTGTGTTAAGTACTTCACCTGCAACACTTGAAGCTGCCATGGAACTGGCTACCGAACTGACAGAAAATCGCATTCGCAATGGTGATTGTAAGGATGAGAAGAAGAAAGATAAGACACCTGCTGAAACCCCAAACCTAACTCCAGCAGGTTCGTCTTCCAAATTTGTTGCAAAAAGGAAGCGTAATGGGAAAATTTTCGCCGTTACCTAAACCAATTCTCCTATCACTGTTGCCCCAATCACATAAGTTGCCCCTCAAGCCGCCCATTAAAAAGCCATACATTGGTCCACACCCAAATGCAATCGATGCCAATACCATCATCCCTCAGAGAACCCCTGCCAATATTGCACAAGTTGTGGCCATGCAGGTCACACGATTCAAACTTGTCGTATCCTCCAAAAACCAAACCGCAACCCACCACAAGCCCAAACCAATAATCAAGTGGTGGGCCAAGCCCAAAATCAACAACCCTTACTCTTACCACCTGCTCAACCCGTGGCCCAACCCTACTATCAACCCAACTACCCAATGATGCAACCTGTTAGAGCATGCTTCAACTGTGGCGATCCAACCCATTTTCATATCACCTGCCCACGCCTAGTGAACATCATTAATGCTCAAGCTCAAGCCAACCCGGTGAACCAAGCCAATCAAGCTAATCCACCTGCTAAAGGCTTTCAACATCAACGCCAACCAAGCTAGGGCTGATAACAATGTGGTCAATGGTACGTTCCTTATTAATGGTATTTATGCATCCATACTATTTGATACTGGTGCGGATAAGAGTTTTGTGTCTTTAGAATTCGAATCTCTACTTGATTTATCTTGTGTTAGTCTCGCTGAACCATTCACGGTGGAAATTGTTGATGGTGAACCGATTGCATTAGACTCGATCATTCGTGGTTGTACTCTTACTCTTAATGACCACGACTTTTCAATCGATCTTATTCCTATGAAGTTGGGTAGTTTTGACATTATCATCGGTATGGACTGGCTTAGTCATCATCATGCAGAAGTTGTGTGCTATGAAAAATTTATTCGAATCCCTCTCGCTGACGGTCAAACTTCGAGCATTTTTGGTGAAACTCCCTCTAAAGGGCTTAAATTGATGTCATGCATCCAAGCTCGTAGATATCTTCGCAAAGATTATATCATGTTTCTAGCTCATATCGAAAAGAAGGAAGGTAAGGAAAGGATGCTCGAAGATATTCCCATCGTTAATGAATTCCCTCAAGTTTTTCCCGAAGATGTTTCAGGACTTCCTCCTGTGCAAGAAGTCGAGTTTTGAATCGATCTTGTACCTAGTGCTACACCAATCGCAAAATCTCCCTATAGGTTAGCCCCATCTGAGATGCAAGAGTTAGCTAGTCAGCTGCAAGAGTTGACAAGAAAAGGATTTATACGTCCTAGCTCATCACCTTGGGGTGCGCCTGTTCTTTTTGTGAAAAAGAAAGATGGAACTTTTCGTATGTGCATCGACTATAGAAAGCTCAAAAAGCTGACCATCAAGAAGTGCTATCCATTACCTCGTATTGATGATCTTCTAGATCAACTCTAGGGTGCCACCTGTTTTTCAAAAATTGACCTTCGTTCTGTTATCATCAACTTAGAGTGCATGAAGAACATATTCTGAAGACCGCGTTTCGAACTCGTTATGGTCACTAATTCATGGTTATGCCTTTTGGACTGACCAATGCCCCTGCTGTTTTCATGGATTTGATGAATAGGGTATGCAAGCCTTATCTCGATCGTTTTGTTATAGTTTTCATTGATGATATTCTTATCTACTCCAAGACCAAATCTGACCATGAGCGTCATCTTAGACTCATGCTAACACTCTTGAGAACTGAAAAGCTTTATGCTAAGTTCTCAAAATGTGAGTTTTGGTTAAAAGAAGTGCAATTTCTTGGCCATGTCGTTAACGAAAAAGGAATTCATGTTGACCCTGGAAAATCAAAGCGGTGCAAGAGTGGCAAGCGCCACGCACACCAACTGAAGTAAGATCATTTCTTGGTCTAGCTGGTTATTATCGTCGTTTTATCGCAATTTTTCTCGTATCGCCGTACCACTCACAGCCTTGACTCATAAGGGCAGACCCTTCGTTTGGAGACCTAAGCAGGAAGTGGCATTCCAAAATTTGAAGCAAAAACTTTGTGATGCACCTATACTTACACTTCCGGATGGTTGCGAAGACTTTGTGGTTTATTGAGACGCAATGCAAAGAGGAAAGGTGATAGCCTATGCCTCAAGGCAACTCAAAGTGCATGAGAAGAGTTATACCACTCACGACCTAGAGCTTGGAGTTGTCGTGTTCGCCCTTAAGATATGGAGACATTACCTCTATGATACCAAGTGTGAAATCTACACTGATCACAAGAGTCTCCAACGTCGATGGGTCGAACTCCTAAACGACTACGATTGCGAAATTCGATATCATCCTGGCAAGGCTAATGTTGTGGCTGACGCCCTCAGTCGAAAGGAGTATGCAAACTCAATCCGTCTTTTGTGTTCTCAAATTGTGACCGATCTTCATAACCAAATTAGAGCAGCTCAACATATTTCCGTCACGTAAAATGATGTGCGAGACGAACTGTTTTGTGGAGTTGAAACCAAGCTAGAATCCAAATCGGATGGTATTCTCTATTATTTAAATCGTATTTGGGTACCTGATCGTGATGACCTTCGTGTTTTTCTCATGAATGGGGCACACAAAACTCGATACTCTATACATCCAGGAGCCGATAAAATGTATCAAGATCTACGATACTCCTACTGGTGGCCTGGCATGAAGAAAGACATCGCTATATTTGTTTCCAAATGCCTTATGTGTTCCAAAGTGAAAGCTGAACATCAAAGACCTTCAGGACTTCTTGTCCAACCCGAAATACCTGTATGGAAGTGGGAAAATATAACCATGGACTTCATTACCGGGTTACCTCGCACCTCCAGCGGGTATGATACCATTTGGGTTATCATTGATCGTCTCACCAAGTAAGCTCATTTCATCCCTATCCGCGAGGACTTCAAAAATGAGAACTTAGCTCGTATCTATGAAATTGTAAGCCGTCATGGTGTACCCTTGAGTATCATATCAGATCAAGACGGTTGTTTTACCTCGCGAACATGGCAAGCTGTACAATCCGCTATGGGTACACATCTAGATCTCAGCACTTCCTTTCACCCTCAAACTGATGGTCAATCTGAGCGTACCATACAAACCCTTGAAGACATGTTGCAAGCATGTGTTATAGATTTCAAAGGTAATTGGGATACTCACCTACCATTAGTTGAATTTTCATACAACAATAGTTATCATTCAAGCATCGGTATGTCTCCTTTTGAAGCCTTATATGGTCGAAAGTGCCGATCTCCTGTATGTTGGCACGAAATTGGTGAAGCACAAATCACTGAACCTGAGCTGATTCAAGAAACGACTAATAAAACTCTTCAAATCCGAAATAATCTCCTAGCAGCTCGAAGTCGTCAAAAGAGTTACGCTGATAAGCGTCGAAAGCCTTTGGAGTTTTGTGTTGGTGATCAAGTACTTTTGAAAGTCTTACCGTGGAAGGGAGTGGTTCGTTTTGGACAAAAGGGCAAGCTAGCACCACGCTATGTGGGACCATTCAAGATATTCGAAAGGGTAGGTCCTGTAGCATACAAGCTTGATTTACCAGAAGAACTCTGCAGAATTCATCCCACATTTCACATATCAAACTTGAAAAAGTGTCTCGCCGACGAAAATCTCCATATTCCTCTAGATGATATTAAAATTGACGAATCAATGCACTTTGTTGAAATACCAGAACCATGGACTTCGGGGAAAAGCGTTTGAGACGGAGTCGTATTCCAATAGTCAGGGTGCGTTGGGAGTCAAAACGAGGACCTGAGTTTACTTGGGAACGTGAAGACTCAATGCGCGAGAAATACCCACATCTGTTTCCAATTACGAACACTACTTAAATTTTAGGACGAAATTTCTAAAAGTAGGGGATATTGTAACATTCGTGTAGTTCGGGTTTCAAAACCCGACCCGCTTTAATGTGAATTTTTTTTTATTTATAAGATATGAATTTTAGATATAGCACGGTTGTTATGTATTAATAATAATAAACTTAAATATTTTTTTAGAATAAAATATATATATATAGTAAAATAATATATATATATATATATATTATATACTAAAAAGGGGTTCAACCGGATTCGAACCCGGGTCACTTGTGACCGCACACACTACCAACACCGCTACACTGCACACACACATGTGGTGAAACAGGGAAACAACTGAAATTTATACGTTAAAACTAAGCATATCCTTTTGAAATTTATGCGCATCTAGATCTTTAACCGCCCCTGATTCACGGTCAATCATCGATTGCACCGTTTTTTCCGAATCAGCAATCATAATCCATAACAACCTCCATTAAAGACAGGCAGTTTCGATGAATCATTGAAAGTATTTTCCGTTTGAAACTGAAATCAAATCATGTGCATTGAAGACTTGAAAGATTGAAACTGAAAACGGACGAATCTTGTCACTCTATAAATATCATGAGTTCCCTCTCCAAAAACCGCTCACTCTCATCAAACTTTCACTCGCTCTTACTTCTGAAGCATTCGTAAAGTATCACCTGCGTCGTCGGAGATTTCGGTTCAACGCCAAAAATCAATAAGAGATCACAATATCTCCGTCCGTTTCGGTACGAATATACTTATCTTATTTACGCATAGTGTTTTGTTGAAAGCCAATTGATCAAATCAATTAAGGAATAACAATCGGGCAGTGGGTTTATGGGAAGAAGATGAAGTGTAGTATGTGTATTTATGTAATATAATTTGGTATATATTCGGGTTAGACACCCAGCCCAGTTGGATGGGCTGGGTGCAAACGAGAGAAGAGGTCACGGATCGAAACGTATGAAGGGTGTCGGTCAAGAAATTCTGAATTAACTTAAAGAGTGAATAAGAATAATAAAAATCTTGTTTATAACGGGTTAGACACGTAGCTCAGTTAGAAGAGTTGCGTGCACGTGAACGGAAGGTCTCAGGTTCGAATCTCGTCACGCGCATCTTGATCCTCATTAAAAACCGGTCGGTTACTCCCCTCTGTCAGCTCTGATAGAGTATATTTTTTAAATACTATTTTATTTAAATTACTTATTTATATTATTTAAATATACTGCCTAGCTAAAAAAATAAATAATAATATATATATATATATATACATACATACTTAAAAACACTTAATAATCCGACTTCAAAAGATATTTAATCTCCAAAAATAACCTTTAAAAATCTAACATTAACGCTTAAGCAAAAATATTAAAATGTTTATATTTATCAAATTTTCGTATCATAAATTTTTTTAGGATAGTATTCGTCGATCAAATCCTCCGTTCGTGCGCATTCATTATCCTCAAGGAACGCAACCACGGTGAGTGAATTCTTTCAAATTCCCCTTTTTCTTCATGTTTTGGGGTGTATCAAGTGTCGTACTTTTTTTATTTAATCATACACTTGTGCTAATATCATTACGTGATCAATGTGTATATTTGTTTATGTGGTTTTTGTGTGGTTACAATTTAACATTTCAGTGCAATCATTCATTAGGCTAATCAGTTCCTCATGGGATACGAGTTGAGCATCAGGTACCTCATAGATCGGCTCCGTTTGATTGAGCCTTGATTTCAAGTTCATCATTAATCATGTCATGTGTTCATTATGGATATTATGTGGTTTGTGATTGGTTACATATATACATATGCTCACTTATGATTCATGCACAATTTTTATTCAAACAACAAATATAATACAACTGTTTAAATGTTTTACTAAGATTCACTCGCCAACTTTTGTTGACCCAAACATTTTGTTTTACGCATGATACATGTGAACAAGCTGCAGAAAGAAACACATAGGATTGGCCTTAGAAGATTAAACGAACTGCTATGTTTTGAACAAATGTTTTGATTTTAAATTGTGCTTGTATGACTCACTGTGTTTGAATATTTGAAGTTTTAATTTCAATTTAATAATTATGAAACTTATTAGTAAATGTCATGAGCTTTGGTGATAACCCAATTATGCCCCGACTTTTATTTCTGCTACGGGTCGGGGTGTGACATCTACTTCCGCTGTGCGATGAAGATGTCGTTCGGGTCACGTCCCGCTCTGACGTGAACGGATAACACGGGGGTTGTGACAGTGAGTTTGAGCTTGTTTCTTCACCTGTTCTTCATGTTTTTCTTCTTCTCCTTCCATGGATAACCTCTAGGAATGTTACCACATGTTTACCCCGGTAAACAAAGATGGTGCATCACCATTTTGAGGTCCAAAGTTCGGATTTTTCTTGAGTTTTGTTAAAACATTCAAACATGTTTATCTTGCTTTATCTTTGGAACATCTTCAAGTTTTCAACAAATCTTTACGTTGGATAGGTTTAGATTGAAGTTTTGTTCGAGAAATGTTAGTTATATTAGTTAACATTTATGCATTCTAAGTCACCAAGTAACTTCCAAGCGAACAAACTACACCAAGCTTCCAATCATAATCATGCTTGGAAGCACTCGTCTAGTTGAACTCCCTTGATTACTTGGTGAATTAGATGATTTAATTATGTTCTTCAAGTTGGATTTATCCAACCTGATTATCCATGTGATGATTTGTGTATTGGTGAACTCATAATATTAATGGATTTATCCAACCTATGCTTGACAATACATGACTAGACTAATACATGACTTATACATAATATATATATATATATATTAAATACATATCTCCAAAACAAAACCGTGGGATCCTCAGTGTTCATAAATGGGTCTCCCACTTTTGAATTCCAATGCCAAAAAGGGATACAACATGGAGATCCTTTATCTCTTTCTTGTTATTTTAGTGATGGAAACATTCTTCAGTGTATTCAAAAAAGCTTGTGACATTGGTGTGTTTAAAGCTTTCAGAGCGTCTAATGATGGTCCAACTATCTCTCATCTTTTATAGGCCAATGACGCCATCTTTATAGGTGATTTGTCTTCTTCAAATATAAAGAATGTGGCAAGACTCTTGAGGTGTTTTCACTTATGAAGGGGGATGAAAATCAATCTTTCACAAAATCCAACTAATTTGGAATTGGGGCAGATAGCAATCATGTAAAAAAAAATATGGCGTATAACATGGGTTGTAAACCAGGTGAAATACCTTTTGTATACCTTGGGTCTTGGGATAAAGGTGAGAGCAAATATGAATAGAGTTAGTAATTAGGACTTGGTTATCGATTTGGTTAGAAACCGGCTTTTCTTATGGAAAACATCGTGCCTTTCTATTTGGGGGAGGGTGACATTGATAAAGTTGGTGCTAGAATGTTTACCAAATTATTATTTTCACTCTTCAAAGCACCGATAAAGTTATCAACGGATTAGAGGCTATTATAAAATTATGACTCTGGGTAAGGAATGCGAATGTGCAGAAATTATGTTGGGTGGCTTGGAGGTCTAGGCTTAAGCAAACTTAAAAACATCAACAACACTCCAATTGCATAATGGGTATGGCGCTTCAAGAAAGAAGATACGGCTCTACGGAGAAGACTAATAATAGGTATTCGTGGGAATATTAAAGGTAGAGAGGCGTGCCCATTGGGACAAACAAATTTCTGGAAATTGGGCAAATATTATAACGTTCGAATCAAGGTACATGGTGGCGGGGGGAAAATTGGCTCTCTTTTAAAGAGCAAAGTTGGGTGTGGAGAGAAGACTAGATTCTGGATTGATGAATGGGCTATAAACTAACTTCTAAAAAATAAATTTCCCAATCTATACATCTTGGATAATAACAAAAATTGTTTGGTGAAGGATTGGTATGGGGGGTCAAGTGAGATATCTTGGAGCTAGAATCGAAATCTCCTGGTTTGGATGAAGAAAAGAAAGGACTGATCGAGTGCATCAAGGTGATTTAGGGTATCTGTTTAAAGGATGGGGATGATGTATGGTCATGGTTAGGTGATGTCCGGGGGAGTTCTCAATCAGTTCTGTTAAAAACCCGCTTGTACGTGATCTTGATTGCAGCAACAACTATGTAATGGAATGGAATGGAACAAATGTGTCCCAAGCAAGTGTAAAAGTTTTGCTTGGCGAGCCGAAATGGATTGTCTCCCGACCGTAGCAGCTTTAGCAAAAAGAAACATTCAAGTTGGTAACATGTTGTGCGTGTTATGTAGGCAGGCGAATGAGACTGCTGACCATATCTTTTCTACTTATGAGTTTACCTGTAGGGTGTGGGTTATGATCGTGTCTTGGTGTAAGGTGCCTCATACTTTTGTTTTTTTGGTTAGAGACATACTCGAACTTCATCATTTTGTGGGCTTGAAGAACCAGCAGAAGGATGTGTATCATGGTGTGAATGTGATAACGTGTTGGAGATTATGGAAGGCTAGGAATGAAAGTTTATTCAATGGTAAAAAAGCGAAGGCGGAAGATATTATTGAAGATGTTAAATTGTTAAGCTTCTTATGGTATTAACATAGATCAAAATGCAAGAGTTTAGATTAGATTAAATGGTATAAATTCTCTCTAATGTAAATAATGTATGTTTGGTTAGGGCGCCAGTGTTTTTTATGAAGTTGAACTTTCAAAAAAAGAGTGAATTGCAAATTTTCCTTTATCTTTGTACCAAATTTAGGTTGTGTCATTGTTTTTAAAATTGACGAGTTTTGTACTTATTGTTTCAAACTCTTGCATGGTATGTACTTTGGCCCTAACCTAGTTAATTTTTATCGTTAAATCATATGCAATGCACATAAGAGTATACTTGTCTTTTTACCACCACCACAACCTCCATTCACCACCACCACCACCACCACATCCTCCTTCCATCACCACCATCATATTCTCTCTCTCTCTCTCTCTCTCTCTCTCTCTCTCTCTCTCTAAAACACCATCTTTCACCCCCCCCCCCCCCCTTCTCTCTCTACGAGTTCACCATCATCACCACTCTCACCCACACCTTCAATAAAACCATACTATATACAAAAAAAACTCCAAATTTCCTTCAATAATTATAAGGTACGACCAAAAGAAATCAAATAGTGAAAAAATATATATTTCGTATACAACAAAACAAATATAACTATTTCCTACTGGAAATGAGAGGAGTATTTGGGACAAACAATTATCAAGATTAAATACAGTGATCACATTGACCATCGTTCATAAGCTAGCATGTGTACATAAATAACACCTTCACCTCACCTGCCACTAATATTAGTTTATGCTTATATTGATGACTCCAAAAAGTGAAATGAACGCAAGTGGTTTAAGGAAAGGGTCATGGACTCGTTGAAATACAAAACCTACCCTAATCTCATTCATTTCAGCCAAAATTAACCAGCTTTCACCAATTTCAACAAGCCCAAAAAGATCTGACCCAACAGATCCGGCCGCTTCATAAAGTCACCACCACTTCATACCGCCACTGTCGTACTTGACCGTCCTTTCATTATTTACACCAGCACCATCGCTTCATGAAGTGTCGATCTATGCGTAGGTGAAATGTCAAAATTATGTGAGAGAGAGAGAGAGCGTTGAGAGATTGGAGATTTAAAAAGAAAGAGAGTTAAGAGACTGAGGGTTTATTTAAAATGTGAAATGAAAAAATTGTCCTCAATATTACTAGATTTATCTGAAAAAATTAATTGGATTAGGTTTAAATGACATAACTTAGGGTATTTGAAAATATTAAATACAAAACTTATCAATTTTAAAGATGAAGGACGCCATCTGAAAAAAAAATGGTATAAAAATAAATAACAAAATTTACAATTTACTAAAAAAAAGATGACCAAATAGTTTCTTGTTTTCTTCTAATCATATATCAAAATCATCATGATTACCGGTTTAGAATGAATTGTTTTTTAATCATAAACTCACCAAGCCAAACTTCCAAACGAGGCGGCCCAAAACCAAAACTTACAAATTTACATATTTACGCTAATCTTCCTAAAAAATAGATACACTTTTCGACCTACTCTTAAACCACAAAAAACCAACCGACTTTGTCTCACTAATGATGTCTTCTATCTTCATGGGCTTGTTATTGAATTTAGTAATATTCCTAACTTTCCAGATACATCAACACCCAAGCTGAATTAGACCTTTAAGAACTTCCTTATTTTGACATCAAACGGCCTAGTTTAAAATCAATTGATTTTGATCTTTGTGTTTCTGTTGTTAGCATCAAACGGCCTTGCCTATGAAATATGTTTTAAATCAATTTGTCTTGCCGTTGTAACCACAACGAGAGCGTTATCAAATCAAGAACTTTAAAAGAGATTCTGATCATCAAAGATCCGCTACTGGTCCTGGTTAAAAGAAAATTAATAATCAGAAATAATCAAACACGTGCAATGAACTTTAAATTGGACTAACTGAAGGTACATTCAAAAAGACTAAGCTACCAATTGATTAATTACAAAAAAAGGATGGTTAACCGAGAGAGTTAGGGGTTGAGTAGTTATCTATGTTATAACAAATCACTGCAATGCCCCTTGCTAGCTAAGGGGAAATTGAGGTTAATAAGGGGAATCAAATCTTCTCTTCTTGTAGCTAGCCTTGAAGCAAGCTTGCCTTAGCTTCTTTGTTCTTTGTGGGAGTTCCATTTCTGGCATCTTCATAATCATCTTCTTCTGCTCTTCTAACATCTCCATTTCCTCATTTAATCCCATATCCTTGTTTATCACAACAAATATAACGGAAAAATTATCAGAATTTGACATTTAACCATATAATGGACTTTCTTTTAAAAAATATCACTTTGACAATTGTACATATTCCGGTTACAAGAAACACAAATCAAGACATGTGACAACATTTGCTTGCACCAAGTGACACAAAAATGATAATACTCTTCTCTTTGTATGTAATCAACATCAAGGCAATACTGCCTAATAGACGTAAAAGGGGTAGCATAAATGACCAAGTGTTAGGTAACATCGTCTGGTTGTTTAGTATCGATTTGCTTTCTCAAACGGGTTCAGAAGGTGGTAAGTAGTAACACCTCGCATGTTAAGGAGTAGCATTTTGTGTTTAGCAGTGTAGGGTTTGCTATTTAAAAGGGGGTAGCGGCGTAGCTTGTTGCCCGTCTACCTAGTCTCTAATCGTCTATGTTTACATTCTTGATTTTATTTCTTAAAAAAAAGTTTTTATAACACTCAAACTAAAAAAATAGATCTTTTATAACATCAACTATAAAAAAAAGTTCATAATATATGTACTGAACATTGCTATTCTTGTGATTTTCCATAAATATTATACATAGATGCACATTATTGTTTAACTGTAAAATAGTAACCTTTCCCTTCAACCCATAAACACACTTGTGCACTAATTGCATGCATGAGCTAGAAGAGTAATACAGGGATATACCTTCACATTTTGAATAAGCGATTTAATACTCTTAAGTTTTCTGTGAGGCCATCTCTTTATGTTAAACTCTCGGCATCTTTTCTTCAGCATAGTTAACCCACCCCCAGTTTCTCGGCTGCCACGGCTATCGGCAACTCAAAATCTATCTCTTCCAACTCTAGCAGTCTTGATCTCCACCTCCCATTCCTGCCACCTTGATCAGCAGCAGTTGTTCCACCACATGTTGTACCATGACACTTAGCACTATGATCATCAATGCAAGTAAGCATTGGCAAGTAACAGTTGTCCCAACTGTCCCACAAGCTTAGATATTCATCAATGGGATCGAAATATGGATACCCTGATTCAGAAAAGTGATCTTGTTTAAGTGGCGAAACTCGGTTCATATCCAGCAGCTTGAAAAACTGCTGGAGGTCGCATGCATCATCATTTCTGCAAAAATAAAGAAATTGTCAAAAATGTTATGAATTCACATGCAACTTGCCCATGTACATTTGATCACATTGGCTTTTTTACCTGTAAAGTTGTGTATCATCTTGATCAGAGTAGCGAAAGTGATCATCAAGGTAGTTAAGAGTGTTTTGATGGTTTGGATGTCGATCCATTTTTGAGGGAAAACGTAAAGAGGGTTATGGAGGTGATTGGTTTGTAGTTTGTATATATGATTGTGTAAAGGGTGGGAAATGTGCCTACGGTTACGTGAGTTGCGTGCATTATCTAGGGAAGGAGTATAACATTTTCCAATTAAACTTCATCATCATTATGTTACTTAACCATTTGTTTTACACTTTTTTTAAAGGCGAAATACTATATAAAAATATAGCCAGGCCAGTAAGAAGCTGCAAAACCAAAGAGCAATTACATCAAAATGTCTCGTAAATTAAAATTACACCATCTAACCCAATCAATGTGTTTAAATTCGGATCTACATCCCAATCCAAATGAACGAGTGCCCCTTAATTATATCCGCCATTTGTTGAGTCGAGATAACCTTATTATTGAACTCTAACTCCTTTCTAGCCTTCCATACCTACCAAGTCGTTGTTTGAAATACGGCATTTATAATCTTCTTCATGTCGCTTGATCCCACCATGTTGTTGATGTTGTTGTACCTCTCCTTTAAAGACAAGGATAACAAAGTTGTTGGGAGCTTCATCCAGTTTACAATTCTACCCCATATGTCTTTAGCTGCTTCACAATAAAGAATGATATGTTGCATATTTTCCACCCCATCTCCATGGTGACGACGACATGTCACCTCTCCTATGTTTAC
This sequence comes from Scalesia atractyloides, assembly GCA_947069175.1. Lineage (NCBI taxonomy): Eukaryota > Viridiplantae > Streptophyta > Magnoliopsida > Asterales > Asteraceae > Scalesia > Scalesia atractyloides. The sequence goes on along the minus strand of CAMTDV010000008.1, from coordinate 35,963,037 downwards.
ACTGCGAGCCTGAAGTTCTTCCTTGGATGGAATTCTACCATGAGCAACCTTCCATCCAAACATACTTACCTTCAGAGGGACCTATTTATTCCACCTGGACCAAAAGTTATCCCCTTCGTTGTCTCCTGCCTCCATCAATTGAGTGCGCATCACTGCACAAGAAAACCCCCCTCTTTGCTACCGACCCAATTCCATTTATCTTTTCCTTGTGAAAAGCTAAAATTATTTAATATAGTCATCAACGACCCCAATTGAAACCACTCAACCTGCTGATTTGGGTCACGTATCCGGTCCCAGGCCCATAGAAGGATGTTTCCGTTCTTTGACACACATTCTGCAGCAGTTGTTTTTTTTTTTTTTTTTTTTTGGCAATAGAGTACAATTCCGGATATGTATCTCTTAAAGGACCTATAGGAAGCCAGTTGTCAACCCAGAATTTAACATCTCTACCGTTCCCAACCCGCGCCTGAAGGTTCAGCTTCATACTCACATTTCTAATGCTAAAGCCTTTCTCTATAGAAATAATGTCTTTCCAGGTGCCTACACAAGGCTTTCTAATAGGAACAGAATTAATAAGTCTTGAGTTTCCATGAATTGCGTATATGACACGAGCCCATAAAGCTGAATGTTGAGCCTTAATTTTCCACCACCATTTGGCCATAAAGTCCAAGTTAGCACTTTCGATGTCACCCAACCCCACCCCTCCCGATCTTTTGGAACTGATAAGTTTGTCCCACGCAATCCAACAGATTTTCCTTTTTCCACCTTTATCTCTCCACACAAACCTTCTTCTAATACATTCGAAAAGGCTAATGACTTTCTTTGGAGCTTTATATATGGAAAGATAATAATTAGGTAATGCACCCAAAACCGATTTAGCCAAAGTGACTCTCCCGAAAATGACAGGCATTTTGCTTTCCACCCCGCTAAATTCGAATTTAATTTATCCACTATCGGTTTCCAATATTTGACTCTTTTCATGTTTGCCCCTATAGGCATGCCAAGGTAGGTAAAAGGGAAACTTCCTACTTTGCAATTCAACTCGGTTGCCATCAAACGAACATTTTCCTCCTTTACCCCTATACCGAACAAGTTGCTTTTTTCCAGGTTGACCTTAAGACCCGAGCACATGAAAAAGCATCTTAGAATTCGGTTTAGGTCCTTCACATTTTCCACTGACCATTCCCTTAGAAAAATACCATCGTCTGCGTAACAGAGATGTGACAAAGTGATACCTCCATCCAGGAGAGTCACACCCCGAAATAAGTTTCGCTCTACTACCCTCTTCATGATGACGTCCAAAGCTTCGAGGACCAAAATAAACACAAAAAGGAGACATAGGATCTCCTTGACGGAGACCTCTAGACATTGGAAACTTGGTAGTAAGCGACCCGTTTACCAACACTGAAGCCCGACCTGAATTGAGACATGCACCAATCCATTTCCTTCAATTAACTGGGAAACCCATTTCTTTCATATTCGCAAAAAGAAATGCGCAGTTTACCGAGTCGTTAGCCTTTTCAAAGTTGACCTTAAAATCATGATCTCTTTTTTCAATTGTTTAGCCCAAGAAATAATCTCACTAATGATTAGGGGACCATTAAGAATCGACTTCCCACCCACAAATGCCGATTGAGTGGGCGAAATAAGATGCTCCATGACTGGTTACATTCGGTTAGCCAAAACCTTCGCCACCACTTTATACAATGTTCTGATAAGAGAAATGGGTCGAAAATCTTTAACAGTACGAGGATCCTTTATTTGGGGATTAAAGCAATGAAATAAGAATGTTTACCAGAAATACTACCTGGTCGAGAGTGGAAGTTTTTCATCATTTCCAAAAAAAAGGGTTCAAGATCCCTCCAAAACCCTTTAAAGAACTTGAACATGAATCCATGATTCCGCCGCTGTGTCGGATAAAGTTTTGAAACCGCCCGACTCTAGGGTAGGTCTTTTCTTCTAAGGTTCTGTGAATTGTTTACGAAAGGCACTTATAATCTTCTTTTTAACCATTTTCAGATCCGACACAACTGTTCCATCAAAGGCTAAAGAAGTAATCCGGTTACTGGCTCTCCTAAGGTTGACATAATTGTGGAAGAATCTAGAGTTGTCGTCTCCGAGTCTTGCCCAGTTTAGCTTAGCTTTTTTTTAAATCGACCGCCCTATGAGCTTCCAGTTGTTTTACCAGTAATTTGCAGGAGACCCGTTCGTTTACTTCTTCACCATTTAGGGGTCTAGATTCAGCCACCTCCTCCAACTCTTCCAGGCGATTGCACGCAAACTTAAGAGCCGACTCTCTTTTTGCTTTGACCTCCAATTTCCAAAGCTTAACTTTCTCTTTCAGATCTTTCAAAAGAGCCGACACCATTGACATACCCCCCCTCGATAAGATGGAAACTTCCCACACATGCTTTAATCAGATTCTCCAAACCTGGTTTATCTAACCAGGAGTTGTAGAATCGAAAAGGAGAAGGGCCAAAATCCTCTGTAGTGCAGGATAGAAGTAACGGGGTATCATCGGAGAGCTGTCTAGGTAAGGCCGTGAGGCTAGCATTTGGCCACGAAGTCATGAACTGAGCACATACAAGAGCTCTGTCTATTTTACTAAAACTGGACATATTGCTGGGCATAAATGTGAATTGATGACCCATCATGTTGTATTCAACCAATCCTGCGTCACTAATAAATTCATTAAAGTGCATCGCCCCGTAACTTCAAATTTCGAGAAACGTCTTTCTTCCTTGTACCAACCTCATTAAAGTCTCCTATGAGGATCCACACACCCTCGGGGCATTATGAAGGTTTAACAGGGCCCCCACAGATACCTTCTCCATATTGTGTTGGACGGGGCGTAAATGTTAGCAATATTAAGCTGGGTATCCCTATTTTTTGACTTCCCCGATACCACAATAAAATTATTATGTTTAATAATACCTGAGACAGTAAAGCAAGACACATCCTAGGCCGAAATCAAACCTCCTGATTTGTCACTCGGGTCCATGATAACCGATTCTATCTCCAAATTTCCCCAAAACCTTTCAACAAACTCAAGAGAAACCTGAAATTTAAGTTTCTTGTATACAAAAGAATGAGACTTTGTGTTCGCGAATCATCCTGTTAACCCACCCGACCTTATCCGAGTCACCAACCCCCCCTTAAGTTTACTAAAAGAAAATTCACGAGACCACAAATTTCTCGATTTCCTCCCTAACCACAGATCTGACATGCTTATCGAAACCCTGAAATTTAATCCCCATTGAATTTCCCATATTCTTTGTAGCTTCTGCTTCATTGTGCACCACCCAAGCAAAGTCGTCTGGTGGATCAATATCTCCATGAAACAAGCTGTTTAAATCAAAATCCCAACCCCCATCTTGATATCTTCCCCTGTTGTTGCTTACCTCTGGATTTTCTGAAAAAGGAATTGGCTCCTCCTGGTTCCTTGCTCTTTTATTTGAATAAGGTATGAACGTGTCGAGAGTCCCTTTCTTTCTTTTCTTCATCGAATTATTGGGCATTCTTTCCTGATAATAGCTTCAAGGTCAAAGGGGTCTGAGTTTCCTGAAGCAGTAGAACCTCTGATCGATGTGCAATATTCATAACTGGGTGGGCCCATCTCTATCAATTCTGGAAGAATGGGCCGAAAAGCTAAAGATGGGCCTGTGCACATTGGGTGGCTTAGACAATTGATCCATAGGCCCACTTGAATTCACTAGCCACCAACAGTCTCGAGTAAACCCCCAGCATGCATTACGAGTTTCTGCATGCGCTCCAATTTCCTAGGTTTTGGAACGTTTCCCAAATAATTCATCTCCTGAGTAGGCTCTTCGACTTCCATCTATAAAACCCTAGTCTCTCCAACTTCCGCCTGAAACTGAGATTCGCCAGAATTGGAAGACCCTTCCTCCATCGGAATTGCCATATTGTTAGAACTGGTCATCCGATCTTCCCTGGGTAACAAAAAAGAAGGTTTGCAGTCTTCATTCGACTCAGATACTCACACTTTAAATGAAATACCATGCCGACGTAGACTGATCTCCTCTTCGATGCTGGCTCCATGGGACACCAAAACTGCTACTTTTTTCCTTTGCAAGCAATAAATCTGATCTGTTAGCGTTAGATCCTTGCACTGACTTTCCAAACTACGAGGCTATTGAATTGAACACTAACCGATCCGATAAACAAGTTGGCACTCTCGTAATGTTTAGCCAAGCTATCCTCGTGAACTCTAAGGTTTGGCCTTCCCAGATGTTGAGGTTTGAAAAAAGTGTCGACCACTCTTCTCTGTTTTCCAAGAGGTACGACGTGGCTGCCTCCTTCGTAAACAAACTCACCATAACTGCTAAACTCCCAAGGTACCTGACTTCAATGCCTTCTCCAATCAGGCTTAACAAACTTGATGGATATCTTAAAGGATGCGTAGGGTCCAACCAGGGATTTCTCATTCCAAAGAAACGCAGTTCGGCTTTCAAAATTATCCATGCTCACCACTTTTTGTTTCACATCTATTTTTATACGAGAGAGGACATCAGCATAGGTACCCTTTCTATTCCCACTGATGTAATTAATGGGTTGAGGAATCTTCTGCATGACTTGTTTAGGTCGTTTGCCTCTTGCAAAAATTGTTCCGTCTGTCTCTCCTTCGCTTTAACACTCCTAACCATCCTGCTATCGTCTCTTTTGAACTTCGCAACATTGACTACAATGATGGCCCCATCAATTGTTATCTTTCCCAACTCCAAAATCCAATCCTTTATCTTAGCTACGTTCTCCAGCCTAAGAAAACCAAATTTGTTACCAGCTACATCCACTTTCTTCGCGACAAAGGCGTCCTTCAGGTTACCAAACCTTTGAAAAGCCTCCCATAACCTATCATTGTCACAGGAAGCCGGTAACTTCGAGATAAAGAACGTAGTAGAGTTCCTAAAATCCTCCTCTCCAAGCTTTGCTTGATTTTCTTGTCTTCTCGTTTTCTTGTATAAGACGTCAATCCATTTAGGCTCATAAGCCTTACTGTCTTTCCCCAACATCCTAAGTTCTTCAGCCTTCCTTCTTCTCAGATCTTCCAGATTACCGTAGTATTCATCCATAGGCGTTTTCTCTTTTGCTTACACTTAAGTGTAAGAATATTATGTTATACAAAATAGTTAAATGATCTTCACAGTTGTGGAATGGTACACATTACAGTCCCTAGAGTAGAGATCTCATGATCGGTGACAAATGTCGCCGCTAAAACTATGTTTCCCTGTGATGGGTCTCATTATTTCTTTCTTTAACACTATTAAAAAAATGTGTGTTGATACTGATAATTGATTCTCATGATATAAGAAAAACATATATACTTAGTGAGTTTTGAGCTAAACTGGGGTGAATGATAAAAAAGTTAAGTGATATTAAATAATTAATATAAAAAAAGTAGATGGATGTACGTAAATTCTATGCACATATATTGTAACTAACTATAGCCAAAGAAATAATGATATATGATAGGTGTTGTATAACAACTAGCCTATTAACATATAGAGATAAAGAGAGAATGTAAGCATATATCTTATTCATATGTAAGTATGAAATACAAACTTCTACTTATAGGTCCATACATTAATATAAGAGTAAATACAAAAGAGGAGTTAAGGATGTGGAGAGCCACTCTTAATGATGTATTCATAACACTCCCCCTTGACTATCCATATGATGAAATATTATAGTATTCTTCTAATATGATTGGTGATGCTAGCTCATTAAAAACCTTGCTAGGGAAACCCATGGGGATAAAACATAGTTAAGAGAAAAAGAGTGCAGCGCGTATTTTCTCCCCCTAGTACTTCTGGATCAGATTTGTTTACTCGTTAAGAACCTTATTAAGAAAACCCGATAGCGGAAAACTTAGTAAAGAGGAACGAATGACGTGATACTACTCCCCCTGATTTTAATATGTATCTTTTAAGTGACAATGTCGATCGTCTTTGAAAGTTTCTCAAAACTTGGTAGTCTTGCTTGATCTCCTTATGTGCAATTCTTTAAACTAAGAAATGATACATGACCTTCATGTTAGACTTCTACTGCCTCCTCTCATATATACGTACGACAAGATCAACAACCGTGTTTTGTTACATTCACTGCATCAACAAGGTTAACCAAACTTGTTTCAATTGGTAGTAAAATAATATTTCATACCTTAGATGTATCAAAGTAGTTGTTTTAACTAATTCTAACTTCTCTTCGCTTGACAAATGTTAAATTACGTCAATATATTCAAATAAAAGATTTATAATCATGCATGGGTAACGAGAAATATTAATGCAGCCATTGCACTTAACTATGGTACTTCTCGACCAAAATTTTCAATTTATTTAATTGGAGATGATAAGGTTTCTTTTCTGTATTATGTAATGAACAAAATGTAACGTTCTTTAAGGATGAGCTTCGTTCATAGTAAAATGTCACAACAACTTTTGAATGTACTTTGATGGATTGATAAAAATATCATTACACATATACTTGATCTGCAAGTCGAGAAATAATTACATTGAGTCAAGGTCTTTCAAAAAATTTTCTCTCTAAAAGCTTGACAGTTTCTCTCGATGATATGTACATCATCACTGTAAACTGTGATTATAGCAAACTTTTAGAAGTGAAATTTTGCTCGAAGCATGGCTAACTTAATCAAACTTATATCCCTCTTTATCACAATATCACATGAGTTATAAAACACTCAACCCGACTATTTTAATCCTTACACATTTTGTTGACTTTGTAGCTAACGCTCTTAGGGTATTGATATTAATGCTTCTAGCATCATCAATCCATCATGGACTTTTTCCATCTTGACCAATTATGCATGTGCATTCACTCTTTAAGAGTTTTGGTACATAAACTTTATCATTTAGCAAATCAATTGGAACATCGATAACATTAAAATCACTTCCAATGAACATTGTACCATTCTTATACATTAGGATATCATAATCACCAAGTTTTATTTATTCATTGCGTATATATTGGTGCACAAAATTACATCCTATGATGTCTCAGATTACTTTAAGCACCCAACTGCTTTAGGAAACTCATCAAGAGTTCCAATCATAATCATCATATTAAATAATCACAAAGGTACTCAAGTTTTAATATGCATATAACAATCATAGTGTTCTCAAGAACTTACTTTACATGATTTTGATAAGATAAATCCATCATGGAGCTTCATGTAAATTTCAATATCAAATGATACACAACATCCATAAGACGCATAACAATTCTCTCTTTGTATCAAATAAATAAAATATTAGAAAGTCACTGCATCCACTACTTTAGAATGTGTCTCTTTATAATCAATCATGGGTTTTTGCGAAAATCCTCGTGCCACCAATTTTGCCTTATGTCATTTAATTTGATTTTCACATGATTCGCATAAATGACCCATTTTGTATTCAACCAATTCAGTTGTAACTTTCCATTTTATTAGAGAATTGAACTCTGCCTTATTTGCATTTTTTTTCGCTTTTGGCCAATCATTTATATGTATGTATTAATTCATAGGTAGATCTTAAATTGTGATACTCATCATTTAATTATTTAAAGCGCTACGTTATATACAAAAGTATAACGACTTGGTTTTAATTTCGATTCCAAAACATTTCTAGACATGATATAATTTACTAAGAGCTCTTTATTTTCAGGTACCTGAGGTTTTTCTAAACCATCATGTCTTTCACTATAGCCTCGACTTGACCATCTTTTTCACTACTTGCTCCAAATTTTTTCGAGTAATTTTTATTTTTTGGAATCGACTAGTCTACCACGCTTCAGGCTTGCAAGAAACTCATTACTAATATATGGTTTGTCCTTCTAGGACAATTAACTTAATTGGAGCATTAACAGTTGACTATATGACTTACTTAGTCACTGTATTTAGGTCAGTGAACTCGTCTGATAATTTATTCTTTTATATTGGTAAATGAGTTAACTTTTGAACGTCCGGTTCATAGTTTATAGTCTGAGGATCAAGATAACATGATAATTCATTCCACTTTTCACTTTGCAACTGCTTTTTATCTCCCCCGATTGTTGGGAACATTCATCACTAAAGTGAATAACAATGAGCCATAAATAAATCTCTTACTAATGGCTTTAAATATTTAATCATAGACAACTAATTATGCCCAACATATTCTCAACCTTTTTAGAGTTCTCATCTTTGTGTGGTGTGGTGGATGAATTTAAATATTCATGCCATATAACCAAAAACCTTTGAAGGGATAGGTTATGTTCCTGACCAAAACCAACTATAAGGAAGAAATATGATAACTTGTTGGCTTGATGTGAATACATATAAAATTAAATATAAACATGAACCTTTTGTTTCATGATCAATTGTTTTTAATCACTTGTAGATGTTTAGGTGATCGTCTCAACAATAACACTTATGCTAATGATCCTTAATAACATGGAAATCAAATTCATCATTATATACAAAATAAATGTGCCAATCTGGAATAATATGCTTGATATCTTATTAGCTAAGCCATAAACGATCAGTACTTCAAGTTGCGAACTTGATAACCATTTAGACAATGCATCGATTTCAAATTACTAAATGGTTTCATGTAAGGATACATACAAATCCTTTAAAATTTCCAGAATATTTAGGGATTTATACCCTACTTTAGCTGATAAATAATTAATTTCCACGGACATGTTTAACTATCAAGAAGGTATTGTTCTTTAATACATTTCTCATCATCAATACTCGGTGTGGTCTAACCGGCCGTGCCAACTAATTAAATAATTATGATCCATAAACTTTTGGTTTGTAACCACATATGTGCACTCTTGTTTATCTAATACACGACAATAAATACGAGAGAATAATGTATTATTATTTCAAAATTTCATCTTATAACATATTTCCGATATTTTATTCTTGTACATTCACTCCCTTAATGCACCACTTCTTGTGGCCAGATTCATTATTACATGGTCGACTCATTATTAACATGAGGATCATTACAATTTCCTCATTTACCATGATCACAACCTTTACAAGGATCATTGTGTAATCATCACATTATTAACATGGTTGAACTCATTGTAAACATGAGCATTGTTATGATTTTCTCAATTTCTATGATCACAAACTTTAAACTGGTCGATAAGTATATCATCACATTCATTTCAGGTAAAGTATCATTAACACACAACTTTCTTGGTGGCATCATTACAATTTCCCTAATCATGATCGTGACCTTTACACTGATCATCATCGCCTTTACTTTAGTAAATGGATTAGAACTACACGGCTTCACATTCACTCTAACCACACAACTTTCATGATGGTCATTTCAAACCTTATATTATTTTCTATAATAATCTTGCTACTTCAAGAGCATACTTGAGTTAATAAATATATGTTTCATATAACAATGTATAAATAACCTGCTCATCACATAATCTCAATTGAGAAGAAGTTACATGATCAAATCATTAAGATTTATTGGTTCAAAATCTTACAAGCTTTTATAGACACTTTGGGTGTCATATTTTAAAACTGAACCTTGATCACAAATTAATCATGTTTATAATTTGTGATCATATACCATAACTTTGGTCATTCGGATGTTCTTTTTAAACTTAGAAGATATGGAACACAATGTATACACAAGATTATATTATATAATGCATAACTTTATGTCATGTCATTACGTAAAATGACTTATAATACAACCTTTTGAAATAACATGCGTTCATAACTTCTATCACTTCTATGAAGTATGTATTTACCTAGTAACTCATCACGATATAACCAATCATAAGTATATCTCATATACATAGTTTTGTCACTCTAACTTGGAATTATACAAATCTCCATGATTTAGAGTATTCTCTAATAGCATATAATATTATGTCTTTTCAAGTTTTCCAAATTATACAAAGCATGACGAGAAATGTGTATGATCTTTCATCTTAATTTCTATGCATAATTTGTAAGTTATTTTATAGTTTTATCCTTTATACAAAATGTTCAAAGTTTTTTTCCAACAGTATAATAACCAAGTAAAACCCTGTCTAATAGCATATAATATTATGTCTTTTCAAGTTTTCCAAATTATATAAAGCATGACGTGAAATGTGTATGATCTTTCATCTTAATTTCTATGCACAAGTTGTAAGTTATTTTATAGCTTTATCCTTATACAAAATGTTCAAAGTTTTTTTCCAACAGTATAATAACCAAGTAAAACCCAATTATATGTTAAAATCTTAATTAAAGGCAAAAGATTAACATATATAAAGATAATGATTATAGAATTTGTATCTATAAATCAATAATACTCAGTGTTCATGATCTTTCAAGAATTTCAATCAACTTATCCAAGGATTTTTCTATTTTACCAACATTAAGTATGTGACTTTCAAAATATTGTAGTTCCATAAAGACAAAACTAAAAACGATGTAAGACTTCATCAAATCATACATCTTAGAATCATAAAAATACACTTATATATGCATGCGTATAAAAGTTAAACTATAATCTTAGCTAAAACTTTTATGTAAAACATGTTATTATAAAACAAATCTCCTCGTAAATACAAAACTAAAGACATGGATATATGACAATACAACTTACTTGCAGATCACTCAATTTTTCTAAAATAACATGGCGCAACAACCGAAATTTTGCAATCTCTAAATACAGTAGGTATATCTAGGTGTATTCAAGCATGTTTGCACATTTTAACCAAAAGAAAGAGCAATAATAAAATATTATGAGAAATTCAAAATGTTTATACACTTTAGAGTATTATGAGATTTCAACATGATTATATGAACATTAGAGTTGAAAGTATAAGCAAATTCTTAGTTATTTTTACTTTTTTTTTTATCCTTTTTAGTGAGAAAAATACAAACAAAGTAAAATTGTTTTTCAAAAAATAAGATAAAATATATAAGAATAGCTAAGGAACAAGTAAACCAATTATCTAGATGTTTAAAAACATAACTCTTTTAGATAATACCAGATTATGAAGCACTATAATAGAAAATAAATATACTGAGATTACTATTTATCTAGCGACATATCTGTATTACATATTATAATTACTTGAGGAATTTGAATTTAAAATCATAACTGATATGATACAGGAAATTATTATAATACTTCAAATAGATAAGAAACAAATATTATATGAACAAAGTCCACCAAAATATTTCAGTGTGGTATTTATTAGATGAAACAATTAATTAAATTGCTTTTAATTAGAAAACAAAATGTCCTGAGTAGAAAAGATATAAAACTTTAACATAAATTTCAATGCAAATTATTGTCCATGAATTTTATATTAATTATTGAATTTGTTACAACGAATAGAGTGAACCGTTTTCAAGAATATTAGTGTCCTTGTGTTTCTTTTGTGACTACCACAAAAGAAGAAGTATCATATCTATTAACTAAGACTTTTAGATACCATCATACAAGTTTATGCACAACCCATTAATTTAATTTTATCATATAATATATATTTGATGATTTCAGTAATTAATCTATATGGCTGATTAATAGTTGAGTAGTAACAAAGTATATAAAGCCATTATGGATACCTGATATTTTGAGTAGATGGCCATCAAAAAGTTATGTTCTTGGTGGAGGTCCCGTACGTGATACAACAGCCATCGGCGTCACGGTACACTAATTTTACAACACTTAAAATTAATAACATCCAATTTAAAAGCAAGTCGTGTTGATAACGTGTTGTATAACAACTAGCCTATTAACATATAGAGATAAAGAGAGAATGATAAGCATATATCTTATTCATATGTAAGTATGAAATACAAAGCTTCTATTTATAGGCTCATACATTAATATAAGAGTAAATACAAAAGAAAAGTTAAGGATGTAGAGAGTCACTCGTATTCATAACAATAGGTATTTTATTTCTTCTATCAGATATTTTATATATTTTGACATAAGTAATTATAATGGGGTTGCATGTAATACATTAATTGGTTAAATATCATATATTCGAATGTGTTATTAAACATCTATTTATTAAACTATGATTAAAGTACTAAAAGAACATACAATAACCATTAAATTATGATTAAATAAAAAATTATTATAATCTAAATGATTTTAATCTGATATTATCAACATATATCGGTAGTTGTTTATTAAAGAAAACAAATCGGATTTAATATATTTTTTTGAATTATAGAAAACTAGTTTAGGTTCCTGTATATTACACGGGTTATATAAATATATATTTTTTATAACTGGAATTTTATTCCACGATTTTGAAAGACAACGGTCATCGGCCCTGCAATATCACATGTCCATATAAAAGATGTACCCGTCGAGTTAGTGTTTAAAGAAAACGTCCTTCCGGAGCTGCGTGATAAAGAAATACATTTCCGGCTTCGTTTTGATCGCGTGGAAGATCTAACCTACCTTAAAAAGTCAACACTCGAAATAGTTTATTTATGTTTTTATTTTATATATATATATATATATATATATATATATATATATATATGAATGTATGTATGTATGTATGTATAACAAACGACATATATGTAACACTCTAAACGCGTTTTGACCCAAAACGACGCAGCGGAAATATGAACCATAAAATTTCTTCTTCATAATTATTCTAACGTACTTTAAACCATTTAAATCGACCTCTTTTAAATCGTTTACATCATTCGTTTCTAACCAAGGTAACTATGTTACGTATAGTTGCAATTATGTGACCACTTCTCCGTACAAACCTTTATCTTTGACTCGATCCTCCGTTGGTTTGTCCATCATGATAGTCAGACTATCTGCGTTCACCATATATAACCAACATGTTAGTAAATGATGACATCATATACTTTTTAATTAAAAACATGAAAATGAATTGTCCACATAGCCATTAATCATTGTATAAAAACTCCAATAGGATATTCTTCGAATTTATTCCTTATGCCGAGCCTCAAACCTTCGAGAGCCCAACCCTTACTTACCTGCATTCCTAAATTCATCCTCAACAACAAACAGTTAGCCTCTTCACATAAGCACATAACATTGAACTACATTCATTGGACTACATCACGTATAAACATTGTCATATATATACATACTTACATACAGGTTCCATACATACATCACATAATAACATCGGCACCTAACCCTTTCACTCTGCAACTATATACCTTCATATGTTCATTAAAGTCATATTCACTTATCCGTATTCAATCGTTGAACCCTAATTATGCCTAATAATTCACCTATAAGCATACTTATGAACAAGTTTCATCTTCCCATCCGTGTAATACATTCTAACACATTCCTTCCCACAAGTTTCGAATCTCAAACATATATATTTTTATTTATCCCTTACAAGCCCGAATGTTATTATTTGTATTTGTACCACATAATCAAACTATTACGAACTTTTCGTAGGTTATACTATCTTCCAGAAGTTTACCGAGGCCTTTGCATAAGCCTTAAGGGATACGGAACTCCGAGACGCAAGAATATACTCAACAATCAAAATTTCACATTTGCTGTCCATTTTCGGCGTAAGCTACGGTCCACTCACCGTAGCTTACGGTAGGGACTTCCTGCAAAACAGCAGCTCCCTGCCGCTTACGTCCATCTCCTGTTGCTGTTGACCTACGGCTTGTTTTTGACCCGATTCGATTTTCTTGTTCGTTTAGGCCAGCCCCGAGACTTCCAAATACACGTTTACCAATAACTTAACTATTTTTACTTCCTTCCAAAACTTTCCAATTACTATATCCAATCCCCATTCTTTCCATCTAATTATCTTTCTACGAAATTCACGACCCATTTACCCCAATATTGAGGTTTTACGGTTTAATAACGTACCATCCCCTTTCAAGAAGTCTTAATATAACATTTCTTATTTATATATATGCTCCACCTTGGTTTCAATTATTCAAACATATAAACATCTTCATGTACTTAAATACGAGTGAGTTTAGGAATTCACTTACCTTAGCATCTGCATTTGCATCCGTTACCTTGCCTCCTTTTGACCCGTTAGCCTTCCATGCTTCTATCCACTTTGACATGATTCCTACACCTTCATGTCTTTGCATTCACATTCTTGTTAGTATACATGATTGTACATGTTAACGGTCATATCGAATGCATATCTCACATTTGACTTTCATTAGTCAATTCTAACAAGCGTAAGGCATATTCCCACGATCATATCATATAACACACATTGTCTAATACGCACCATATGACTTTCTATAACATTACAATTGTGACAAAAAGTCTAACCTTACTACTTATGCATAGTTGACTTTCAGAAAGTCAACGATTTATCATACGAACTTTCAACTTAACCTCATACATTCTGCTAACCTAGCATTAATTATCTTATTGTTTATTCTATACATTTCCATCCATCACTTGTACACAAATCCATCTAAATCGTCACTTAGGCATTTCGTCAAACACTTGGTGGGTGTACTAGAATTAAAACATAATATACAAGTATTTTCATGCTCATCTTCTACCCCTTTGTTTCAATCATCAACAATAACTAGAAATTCATATTACTTCCAAACCATACTCAATCTAACTAATAAGAATCAAACATAAACAAAATACTACAACAATTTTCATAAGAATCGTACATGGGTAACACACCCATGTCGCCATGTTCACCGCTTCAAGTGGTTCAAACAACAAATTACTTAAAATCATTCATAATTTTAGTTCTACTTGGTGACTTTAACACACATTGATGATTAATTTCATACTTCTCCAAGATTTATCATGAACCCACTTCATTCCAAATCACCAAATCATAAATTACAACTTACCACATGTTTATTAAAGCTAGATTGTGAAGGATCTTCATTCATGCAAGTGTTTTTGCTTCATATTCTTATTCAATTTCATCAATTTGTGGGGTTGTGGGGAAGAACCCCATTTCTTCTTCATGTGTGTGATGACACACATACTGAACACACACACACACTTATAAATCTGAATTTTAATGAGTTTGCCCCACTTGCTACTTTTAGTCCCCTAATTTGGTTTTTGGTTAATTGCAACCA
Source organism: Scalesia atractyloides (assembly GCA_947069175.1). NCBI lineage: Eukaryota > Viridiplantae > Streptophyta > Magnoliopsida > Asterales > Asteraceae > Scalesia > Scalesia atractyloides. Next base: position 35,947,955 of record CAMTDV010000008.1, on the reverse strand, counting down.
ATACTCACATTTCCATCCACCTTAACCTTTATGTTAATAATTAGGTTACATAACTTGGTTGTTTAAATCGTGGCGTAAATAAGAAAACATTCTATTAAATTTAAATTCTGATTTTTGGGGCGTTACAAGTCTACCCCCTTAATGAAGGTTTCCTCCCCGAAACCTTTCACATTCTTATCCCTACCTCATTCAAAGGGCACATTACAACATGAATATGTTCGGGATCTTGGGTAAAGGTTTTATTCTTAAATAAACATAATTGTTCGCATTGTCCCTATCTTCTTGAATTAAGCAAAATACTTTCTTGTATTTGTTTGATAATAGCAATTTGATTACTTTTACTTACCCCTTAAATCATGCTTAATACTTTAGTTTTACATTAGTTACGCAAGTATTCCTAATGAACTTACCACAGTAACCATTATTATCATTCCTTATAATTACTTCCATAATCACATAAAGGTCAGAACCTGATCAAGAGCTCTTATTAGTGTCTCCTTTTTTATTATTATATAAAGCTAGTTCCTAGCAAACATTATCGCTAGCGATTCATTCATTGAATTCATTCCAAGTGTATACTTTTAATATTTCATTCCCACAAATTATGGGTTCACATAATTCTTACCACAAACATTCTTGAAGTACCAAGCGAAACATACTTTCATCTATGCATGCAACTTTCTATCTATTTATACATTCACTATTGATATTTAGGTTGTGACATTTGTGGCTTTTTAATCATTGCACAATTACAAACAATTTCGTATCCAATGAAACCCGGTGTTTTATTTCCAAATATTTTTGTATTCAATAAAATCTTGTATTTTATTGATGAGAATGCAAAAATGTCAATCGTTACACAATTTCGATCATTTTCGTGTTCGTTAAAGCGTATTACGCATTTTTGCGAAACGCGTAACCGTACAACCGAACGAATCGACATCCACGACATTATCGAGCATTATCCAAGTTACACATGTCTTAGCACCTTTATATAACCTAAATATTAGGTTAAAGGTGTTAAAAATGCCAAACAAGTGAAAATACAAGTCTAAGGGCCAAAAATGTCAAAAAAAAATAATAAATATTTTTGCTTCTTCACCAAGTTTGCCACCTATCTCCAATTTTTGACACCTAGCACTCACTTTTCCACACTTAATAAGGTGTTGACACATGTTAGGACACTAATCCACACTTGAGGACACTTGTCATCACCTCCTTAATCTTAAAATACTATAAATACCCCATGATTCTTCCATTTTTTTTTCACACCACTTCAAAACACTTCAATGCAAAGTGTGAAGTTCTTCTCTCTATCCTTCTTGGAGCTTGTTTACAGCCTTTGGAAGCCTCCTATCTTGAGTTCTAAAAGTGTTCTTCAACACGAGTAAGTACTCTTCCTAGTTCTTTCATTATTTTAGCTATTTTGAGCTAAAAGTCGAATAATTTGGCTTCCTGATTGACTTTTGTTTCTGACCATATTTGGTCAAGTCAAAGTTCAATTCAACTTTGCAACGTGATCGTAATCACGAAGGATATAATCCCTAACGATTTCACCTTCTGATTACCACGTTTACTAGTCGAAGTGACGAGTCAAAGTTTCGGTCAACAATGCGCAGGATGTGCATTTTACGACAAAACTATTTTCGGGTATCAAAACACCAAGTTTTGATACCAAATCAGTTTTATAAACTTGGTTAGATATATTTTGACATGTCTAACTCGTCACTTCTAGTTTAGTGCTTATCTTGGGTCGTAAGTCGAGCGGTCTTGACCACCGCTTTGACTTTCGAATCCGACCCGTTTGGTTGATCTTAGGATCCGACCAAACACATATTTGTGACCATAGTTGTATAGGGAATAACCTACTGAGGTTATACCTTATGGTCACGTCGTTTGGTTAGTATTATGATAAGTTACTAGTATGTTCTTAAAAAATGATGACCAAAATGCCCTTTTACGCATAAATCTCTTTTAAACACATGTAACCAAATTTTTGACATATAAACTGATGTTTGGGCATTTAAGACTTATCATAGGACGATCACGCGTTTACGCTAATGACCTGTTAAAGTAGCATAAACTACCTTAACGAGTCATAATGGTCAAAAGCACTTAGGATCCTTTACAAATCAGAATGTTAAGTTTATTAAACCATATCACATGAGTTCCAACACTCGTTTGGTTTATAAGACTTCATTCTATCCGATCTCTCGTTTGCAGTCCTGCCACTCTAACATATTTATCTGACACATTAGGACACGTTTAAGCTTTGTTTATTCCGTTGATCAGGAATACTTTCACAATCCTAAGTGAGTACATAGCCACCCCCTCTTTTACGTATTCAAATGTTTTGGGGTGATTCATATGTGCTAAACTATCTTTTCAAATCTACATATTAACTATACAAGGCTTATGTGAGTACATAGCCCCCTCTTTTACATTTTCTAAATTTTTTGGGGTGATTCATATGTGCCAATATTTATTTTCAAAATTTCAAAACAATATACATGGTTTATATATACAAAATGATTTTCAAAGTGAGTACATAGTTCCCCTTTTCTACATTTTAAATGTTTTGAGGTGATTCATATGTGCTAAACTATCTTTTCAAATCTACATATTTACTACCCAAGGCTTATGTGAGTACATAGTTCCCCTCTTTTACATTTTCTAAATGTTTTGGGGTGATTCATATGTGCCTATAATTATTTTCAAGATTTCAAATCAATATACATTGTTTATATATTTTTTTGTTTTTCCAAATTGACCACACAAGATTTACATTTTATATATATAGTTTTCTACACTTTTATAATTTTCTTTACCTTTTAAGTTAAATACATTTTCATTGGAGTAAACTGTCATTTTGGTCCCTGAGGTTTAGGCAGTTTTGTCATTTTAGTCAATTCAAAGTGAGTACATAGCTCCCCTCTTTTACATTTTCTAAAAGTTTTGGGGTGATTCATATGTGCCTATAATTATTTTCAAGATTTCAAAAAATATACATGGTTTATATCTGTAAAATGATTTTCAAAGTGAGTACATAGCCCCGTCTTTTACATTTTCTAAATGTTTTGGGGTGATTCATATGTGCCTACAATTACTTTCAAGATTTCAAAACAATATACATGGTTTATATATACAAAATGATTTTCAAAGTGAGTACATAGTACCCCTCCTTTACGTTTTGCAAATGTTTTGAGGTGACTCATATGTGCTAAATCATTTTCAAGTTTTCAAAAAAAAAAAACAATGTCTACGGTTTATATAAAAAAACAATTTCAATAATGTGAACAACTTGTTGATGCGTTACCCATAACACGAATGACATTCATTCGCTTTGGCCGAGCCTACCAGTAGTATGTTATGGTACCATAGGACTGACAATCCCATTATCGGACTGTTCACTAGATTTGGTGGAAGTTTGGGTAATGACGGAAACTGTTTCTGATTAACAAATCATTTGTTGATTTGTTAGTCTAGTTAAAGAGACCATTTGGTGGTCTATTAAAGATACCCTTTGGTGGTATAGTCAACACAGGTTTGAATATGTTTATTAAAGAACGATCAAAAGTTTTCACAACTAAAAACACGGACGATTTGTTTATGACATGGACAATTGGTTTATGACACAGACGATTGATCTATAACATGGACAAATGGTTTTGAACAATGTCACGCAATGATTTTCACTTAAAGATATAAACCATACGAAGTTTTCTTTTGAATCAATCTATTACAAGGTTTTTACAAAAGAAATGTTTTTGTCAAGATTCATGGCTACAAGGTTTTCACAACTCTAACCAACTTTTTTTAGTTGGTTAATTGTATTGCAATATCAAACACTTTTGATATGAGGTTTTCACTTAACGACTCTTGTAGTCGGATGAGGTGTTGCAATATGTATACAAAGCCACGAATTTGACACACTCACAAAACCTATGTACTCGCCGGCATTTTTATGCTGACTCTCTTTTCACATATGTTTCAGGAGTTAATGCTTGATAATATGAGGCATGCTTCACGTAGGAATGGACGTGGGCCTTAGTGACTTAAAACATAAAAGACAATTTATTAATGTGTTGTTTCTGTTTATCCCAAGACAATGTAAACATTTAACTTAATAAAACAAAATTTTAAATTCCATGAGCTGTGAAACAATAGTTCTGTGACATGACTCCCCGACGTTTCCGCCGCTGTTCGTTGTGTTACGCTTTTGGGGTGTTATAGAAAGATTGGTATCAGAGCTTATGGTTATAGGTAATTAGGTTATTAGTAATGCTTTGACCTACACTATAACCTTCCTAGGACCCTAACGCGAGTTATCTTGCGTTTAGATTCTTAAAACAATACCATCACCTATCCTTAGGTGACTACAAAAACAAATACACAAGTTACAAATTCGTTTTGAAAATCAATCATCTATCCTTAGATTATTTGTTTTGGAAGCCTTGTAATTTTTCAAAATCTCGTCAAAGTTTAGGTTTTATTAATGTGAACACGTGCAATCTGGAAGGGTGGATGCCTGTACCTTGAGTTTTCTGTCTAAGGCTAGAGTGTTCGTACAAATCCGCATTATTGGACCAGTCACTCTTACCTGGAAACTCTTGGGGTGAGTGTCCACGTATAGGCTAAAGCATGTCTTCGCGATACATTATAAAGAACCATTTACATTGATTAGTCACCGTGTGTCGTTTTTTTGGTTTTTAAGTAACGAACAAATGACCACCATCCTTATATTTCGTCGATATTTTAACATCTCTCTAGATTAGCCAATGTTTGTCATTCGGCCCCAAAACAAGCTATTTAGAACCCTTTCAACCCTAAGCCAACCCTACTAGACCTCCGTTCCCACCTGGTTCTTGCTATAATTGTGGCGAGATGGGTCACTTTAGAAACAACTGCCAAAATTGGTGAACGCGAATGCAAATCTAGCCCATGGACGCGCATTCAACATCAATGCCAACAAGACTCATGCTGATAACGAAGTCATTAACAGTATGTTCCTTGTTAACAATCATCCTGCTTCTATTCTTTTAGATTCGGGTGCCAGTAGAAGCTTTATATCACTAGCCTTTGAACCTTTGCTTTCGATGCCTAGAACTAAACTAGGAAAACCCTTAAGGGTGGAAATAGCTAGTGATGAACCCCTTGTGCTCGACTATGTCATTCGTAGTTGCCAATTGAACTTGGATAACCACCTTTTTTTCCCATTGACCTCACACCGATGCAACTCGGGAGTTTTGACATCCTCATAGGAATGGATTGGTTAACCAAACACCATGCTGAGGTGATCTGTTTCGACAAGGTTGTTCGTATACCTCTTTCGTCTAGCGAAACCTTAGAAGTTCACGAAGAGAAGTAGCCTTCTTGGCACATATCATAGAGGAAAAAGGCTAGGGAAAAACTGTTCATGACATCCCCGTTGTTCAGGATTATCCTGAGGTGTTTCCTGAAGAGTTACCTGGTTTACCCCCAATTCGTCAAGTTGATTTCGTATTGACCTTGTACTTGGTGCCAACCCAATTACCAAATCTCCTTACCGTCTTGCACCGTCTGAAACGCAAGAGTTGTCAAATCAACTCCAAGAACTTTCAGACAAGGGATTCATTCGTCCGAGCTTTTCACCTTGGGGTGCTCCTGTCCTATTCATGAAAAAGAAGGATGGATCCTTCCGTATATGTATCGATTATCGTGAGCTCAACAAATTCACAATCAAAAATCGATATCCCCTACCTTGCATTGATGATCTCTTTGATCAGCTACAAGGTGCGACCGGCTTTTCAAAGATGGATCTTCGTTTTGGGTATCATCAACTTCGTGTACTCAAAGAAGAAATTCCCAAGATTGTTTTTGCACTCGATACGGCTATTACGAGTTCACTGTCATGCATTTTGGTTTGACGAATGCTCCTGCCGTCTTCATGGACTTAATGAATAGGGTTTGTAAATCTTATTTAGACAAGTTTATCATTGTTTTCATCGACGACATCCTCATTTATTCTAAGTCTTGAGCCGATCAAGAACAACATCTCCGTCTAACGATGGAACTCCTCAAGAAAGAACAACTTTACGCCAAATTCTCCAAGTGTGAATTTTGGCTAAAAGAAGTTCAAGTTTTGGGACACATGGTTAACGAACAAGGTATACATGTAGATCCCGCCAAAATCAGTGCGATTAGGGATTGGAGTACACCTACTACTCCTATCGAAGTTCATTCATTTCTTGGTCTTACTGGATACTATCGACGATTCATAACGAACTTTTCAAAGATCGCGGTTCCCCTCAGCACTTTGACTCAGAAGAATAAACCTTTTGAGTGGGGACACAAACAAGTGGAAGCCTTTCAAACACTGAAACAAAAACTCTGTAATGCTCCTGTTTTATCTTTACCTGACGGCAACGATGATTTCGTTGTCTACAATGACGCATCAACCTAGTCCTTGGTTGTGTTCTCATGCAAAGAGACAAAGTCATAGCCTATGCGTCAAGACAATTGAAAATCCACAAGAAAAACTACACAACTCATGATCTTGAGTTAGGAGCCGTAGTTTTTTATCTCAAAATTTGGAGACACTACCTTTATGGTATGAAATGTGTGGTTTTCACTGACCACAAAAGTCTTCAACACATATTCAATCAGACGGAGCTAAACATGAGACAACGACGCTGGGTCGAACTTCTAAACGACTACGACTGCGAGATTCGCTACCATCCTAGTAATGCGAATGTTGTGGCTGATGCGGTTAGTCATAAGGAATGTGTCAAACTTTATTGTGTTCGAGTTCAATCTGATATCCAGACACGTATCCTTCAAGCACAACATACATGTGTGACCCAAAGCTTGTTGAAAAATGAGCTATCTCCTGAACTTGGGAATATTCACCCAACATTCCGTGTGTCCAATTTGAAAAAGTGTTTAGCCGATACAAACCTCCACATTCCCCTCGAAGAAATTAACGTTGATGACCTATGCACTTTGTCGAGAAACCTGTGGAGATATTGGATCGTGAAGTTAAGAAACTCAAGCGTAGATGTATACCGACAGTTAAAGTTCGCTGGGAATCCAAACGTGACCCAAAATTTACTTCGGAATGAGAGGATCAGAGGAAAGCGAAATATCCACATCTGTTTTCACAAAGTTTCCTCTAATTAAATTTCAGGACGAAATTTCCAAAAGTAGGGGAGACTGTGACATTTGTGCCTTTTAATCATTGTACAATTACAAACAATTTCGTATCCAATGAAACCCTGTTTTTTATTTCCAAATATTTTTTATTCAATAAAATCTTGTATTTTATTGAGGAGAATGCAAAAATGTCAATCGTTTCACAATTTCGATCATTTTCGTGTTCGTTAAAGCGTATTACGCATTTTTGCGAAACGCGTAACCGTACAACCAAACGAACCGACATCCACGATATTTTCGAGCATTATCCAAGTTACACATGTCTTAACACCTTTATATAACCTAAATATTAGGTTAAAGGGGTTAAAAATGGCAAACAAGTGAAAATACAAGTCTAAGGGCCAAAAATGTCAAAAAAAAATAATAAATATTTTTGCTTCTTCACCAAGTTTGCCACCTATCTCCAATTTTTGACACCTAGTACTCACTTTTCCACACTTAATGTAGTGTTGACTCATGTTAGGACACTAATCGACACTTGAGGACACTTGTCATCACCTCCTTAATCCTAAAATACTATAAATACCCCATGATTCTTCCATTTTTTTCACACCACTTCAAAACACTTCAATGCAAAGTGTGAAATTCTTCTCTCTATCCTTCTTGGAGCTTGTTTGGAAGCCTCCTATCTTGAGTTCTAAAAGTTTTATTCAACACGAGTAAGTACTCTTCCTAGTTCTTTCATTATTTTAGCTATTTTGAGCTAAAAGTCGAACAATTTGGCTTCCTGATTGACTTTCGGTTATGGCCATATTTGGTCAAGTCAAAGTTCAATTCAACTTTGCAACATGATCGTAATCACGAAGGATATAATCCCTAACGATTTCACCTTCTAATTACCACGTTTACTAGTCGAAGTGATGAGTCAAAGTTTCGGTCAACAATGCGCACGATGTGCATTTTACGACAAAACTATTTTCGGGTATCAAACACCAAGTTTTGATACCAAATCAGTTTTATAAACTTGGTTAGACATATTTTGACATGTCTAACTCGTCACTTCTAGTTTAGTGCTTTTCTAGGGTCGTAAGTCGATCGGTCTTAACCACCGCTTTGACTTTCGAATCTGACCCGTTTGGACGATCTTAGGATATGACCGAACACACATTTGTGACCATAGTTGTATAGGGTTATGTCTTATGGTCACGTCGTTTGGTTAGTGTTATGATAAGTTACTAGTATGTTCTTAAAAAATGATGACCAAAAATGCCCTTTTGCGCATAAATACGTTTTAAACACATGCAACAAAATTTTTGACATATAAACTGATGTTATAACATTTTCAAACATATTTGGGCATTTAAGACTTACCATAGGACGTTCACGCATTTACGCTAATGACCCGTTAAAGTTGCATAAACTACCTTAACGAGTCATAATGGGTCAAAAGCACTTAGGATCCTTTCCAAATCAGAATGTTAAGTTTATTAAACCATATCACATGAGTTCCAACACTCGTTTGGTTTATAAGACTTCATTCTATCCGATCTCCCGTTTGTAGTCCTGACACGCTAACATATTTATCTGACACATTAGGACACGTTTGAGCTTTGTTTATTCCGTTGATCAAGAATACTTTCACAATCCAAAGTGAGTACATAGCTACCCCCTCTTTTACGTATTCAAATGTTTTGGGGTGATTCATATGTGCTAAACTATCTTTTCAAATCTACATATTTACTACGCAAGGCTTATGTGAGTACATAGCCCCCTCTTTTACATTTTCTAAATGTTTTAGGGTGATTCATATGTGCCTATATTTATTTTCAAGATTTCAAAACAATATACATGGTTTATATATACAAAATGATTTTCAAAGTGAGTACATAGTTCCCCTTTTTTATGTTTTAAATGTTTTGAGGTGATTCATATGTGCTAAACTATCTTTTCAAATCTACATATTTACTATAGAAGGCTGATGTGAGTACATAGTTCCACTCTTTTACATTTTCTAAATGTTTTGGGTGATTCATATGTGCCTATAATTATTTTCAAGATTTCAAATCAATATACATTGTTTATATATACAAAATGATTTTCAAAGTGAGTACATAGTTCCCCTCTTTTACATTTTCTAAATGTTTTGGGGTGATTCATATGTGCCTATAATTATTTTCAAGATTTCAAAACGATATGCATGGTTTGTATCTGTAAAATGATTTTTAAAGTGAGTACATAGCCCCCTCTTTTACATTTTCTAAATGTTTTGGGGTGATTCATATGTGCCTACAATTACTTTCAAGATTTCAAAGCAATATACATGGTTTATATATACAAAATGATTTTCAAAGTGAGTACATAGTTCCCCTCCTTTACGTTTTGCAAATGTTTTGGGGTGACTCATATGTGCTAAATCATTTTCAAGTTTTCAAAAAAACAATGTCTATGGTTTATGTATAAAACAATACGATTTCAATAATGTGAACAACTTGTTGATGCGTTATCCATAACACGGATGACATTCATTAGCTTTGGACGAGCCGACCAGTAGTATGTTATGGTACCATAGGACTGACAATCCCATTATCGGACTGTTCACTGGATTTGGTGGAAGTTTTGTAATGATAGAAACTGTTTCTGATTAACAAATCATTTGTTGATTTGTTAGTCTAGTTAAAGAGACCCTTTGGTGGTCTATTAAAGATACCCCGAGGTGGTATAGTCAACACAGGTTTGAACTTGTTCATTAAAGAACGATCAAAAGTTTTCACAATTAAAAACACGAACATTTTTTATGACATGGACAATTGGTTTATGACACGGACGATTTGTTTATGACATGGATGATTTGTTTATGATTTGTACACAGTAGTTTAACGCGTCACAAGTTAGGAGTGGCGGCGCCGACGCCATGAGGGGCCGTCGCCGACGCCCTTTCTTGAAGTACCATAATCTCCTGTAACCATCCATAATGCTCTTGTATTACGTCTTGGAATGAACACACATTTGCTTGAGCTTTCGGTTTGAGTTCAAGTACTCTACTTATTCATACTTGTCAAGGATTAATCGTCATCCTACAGCTACTATCGTTACTTATACCATGCATACCTTTAAGTTAGCCTCAACCTATCTCATTCATATCACTATGCAATTAGCCTCCTCTACGCACTACTTACCCTACTAGGCAAGTATGTCTCGTAAGCACTTCGTGCGAACGTTTAACCAATACCCTAAACTTTTATTTAAAATTTTTGGAGTTATCCCCCTACTAACATAATTTCCTTCTCATATTACCCATTAAAGCAAGTCATTCAACATACCAATTCTTACTCATAGTCACGCGCTTAATATTTTCCTATCCTTGATTCTATTGCATAACCAACGGTCTGTGATCCAAATCAGCCTGATTCTTGTGAGTTTATGGAATACTCGAATTGATCGCATCCATTCATTTGTTGAGCTTCCGCCTATGCTCATCTGTTCCACAATGTCTTGTTCAGATGAACATGGCAAACAAGCCCAACATCAAAGTCAGCAATTCTTGACGGTACTTGCATTAATACATTCTTTTCAAGTATTTATTCTACTCGGTGTTTAAGCACCTACAATTCTTTTACAAATTTCTTACGCGTATGCTATAACATATTACACAACCATTTCTGCATACGATTCTTTCATTGTGTTAATTATTTCGCTAACTTTCTGCAATTTGACTTTTCAAGGTCAAACTGGCGCTTCTACTGATCGTACATGTATTGAAGTACACGTTTGTACTTCTTTCCAAATCAAGCATACTTTCAGAACATGGTTTTAGCATTTCATGAGAAAGTCTTCTTTCCTTGTTATTACTTATGTCGTTCATCCGGGTCCCAGCTTGTCATTCAATTTAAACTCTCATGTGTTATTTGTTAACACGCGCAATATGTAGTTTATCCAATATTTCTTTCCTTCAACTAAACTTTTCTCAATACTACAATAAATTCTCAAAAGGGCTATACTTACTTCATGCATCAACCCTTTATGCTATTTTACAAATACTTGCCTTATAGTTAATCATCCCAACTTTGTTGACCTTTCAGGAAGGTAAACTATATATATATTCTTATTTATGTTTATTAATCACCCATAATCTATCCAACACGTGTTTTGTTCTTACTTACTTACTTACTGAAGAATTCTAGTCTTCTCATTCTTACATATTACTCTTGTGCGTTAGATCCGTATTTGCCTACGAATATTAATCTTTCACTCATGCTTTGCTTTCTTTTATGTTTAAATCCGTCTATGGACTCAAACCTTCCATTCATACTTTTCGTTCTTTTATGTTTGAATCCGTCAGTGGATACAAGCTTTTCATTCTTACTTTTCGTTCTTTTATGTTTGAGTCCGTCAATGGATTCAACCATTCATTCATACTTTTCATTCTCGTATGTTTGACCGTACTTACTTACGAATTTAAAGCTTCTTTATCTACTTTGATCCGTACTTACTTACGAATTCAAAGCTTTCATTTGTACATTCCTTTCTTACGTGTTTAATCCGTATTCACCTACGAATTTAAATCTTTCATTCTTATAGAATACCCTCGTTTTCTTCTTGAGAGTCTTATAACTTCTTTCACCCGCATGGTCACTTACCTTCAATTCTACAAGACATACCTGTAATGATTATCATGGCGTCACAAGTTTCATATGCTTCTTGCGTACTGGCCAGGTACACAATCCATATACTAGCCTCGTGCTATCATGTAGTCATCACCTTATGCTCGTAGATGTGGGTTTCAATTCGTGCATCATCTTTAAGACCTTACCAAGTCAATATCATTATCTTTCGCTTGAAAACCAAACCCCGTGTTTCAATCTAGATCCCACTACAGCAAAATTGACGGCATTATTTATCATTAATCCTATCTCGGGTGATCCCCTAACACTGGTACTCATATTTCTTAAAATTGTGTACCTGGGATCCGGTAGTCCAATCACATGCTTTAACGCTTGTTCAAGATCGCATCCTTGGATCGTCCTTCTTATTTTATCCAAGCTCACCCTTACACATACCACACGATTAGTTCTTTCATATAAGTGTAGTACATATACATGTTTTCATTCGGTTTTACATTCAGGTGTTTATCGAGTCTAGGATTTTACAGTTCATATCACAAGAGCACACAAGTTTGAGTTCAAGTACATACCCATGTGTACTTGATTTCGCTTAAACCAGGGCTCTGATACCAACTTGTAACACTCTAAACGCGTTTTGACCCAAAACTACGCAGCGGAAATATGAACCATAAAATTTCTTCCTCATAATTATTCTAACGCACTTTAAACCATTTAAATCGACCTCTTTTAAATTGTTTACATCATTCGTTCCTAACCAAGGTAACTATGTTACATATGATTGCAATTATGTGACCACTTCTCTATACAATCCTTGATCTTCGACTCGATCCTCGTTGGTTTGTCCATCATGATAGTCTGACTATCTGCGATCACCAAATATAACCAACATGTTAGTAAATGGTGACATCATATACTTTTTAATTAAAAACATGAAAATGAATTGTCCACATAGCCATCAATCATTGTATAAAAACTCTAATAGGACATCTTCGAATTTATTCCTTATGCCGAGCCTCAAACCTTCGAGAGCCCAACCCTTACTTACCTGCATTCCTAAATTTATCATCAACAATAAACAGTTAGCCTCTTCACATAAGCACATAACATTGAACTACATTCATTGGACTACATCACGTATAAATATTGTCATATATATACATACTTACATGCAGGTTCCATACATACATCACATAATAACATCGGCACCTAACTCTTTCACTTTGCAACTACATACCTTCATATGTGCGTTCAGGTCATATTCACTTATCCCTATTCAATCGTTGAACCCTAATTATGCCTAATAATTCACCTATAAGCATACTTATGTTCAAGTTTCATCTTCCCATCCGTGTAATACATTCTAACACATTCCTTCCCACAAGTTTCGAATCTCAAACATATATATTTGTATTTATCCCTTACAAGGCCGAATGTTATTATTTGTATTCGTACCACATAACTAAACTATTACGAACTTTTCGTAGGTTATACTATCTTCTGGAAGTTTACCAAAGCCTTAAGGGATACGGAACTCCGAGACGCAAGAATATACTCAACAATCAAAATTTCACATTTGCTGCCCATTCCGGCCGTAAGCTACGGTCCACTCACCGGAGTTTACGGTAGGGACTTCCTGCAAAACAGCAGCTCCCTGCCGTAAGCTACGGTCGGGTACCGTAGCTTACGGCCATCTCTTGTTGCTATTGACCCACGGCTTGTTTTTGACCTGATTCGATTCTCTTGTTCGTTTAGGTCAGCCCCGAGACTTCCAAATACACCTTTACCGATAACTTAACTATTTTTACTTCCTTCCAAAACTTTCCAATTACTATATCCAATCCCCATTCTTTCCATCTAATTATCTTTCTACAAAATTCACGACCTGTTTACCCCTATATTGAGGTTTTATGGTTTAATAACATACCAACCCCTTCAAGAAGTCTTAATATAACATTTCTTATTTATTTATACGCTCCACCTTGATTCTGATTATTCAAACATATAAACATCTTCATGTACTTAAATATGAAGTGAGTTCAGGAATTCACTTACCTTAGCGTCCACATTTTCATCCGTTACCTTGCCTCCTTTTGACTCGTTAGCCTTCCATGCTTCTATCCACTTTGACATGATTCCTACACCTTCATGTCATAGCATTCACATTCTTGTTAGTATACATGATTGTACATGTTAACGGTCATACCAAATGCACATCTCACATTTGACTTTCATTAGTCAATTCTAACAAGCATAAGGCATATTCCCACGATCATATCTTTACAACTCATATAATTCATCACGTCATCACATATAACACACATTGATCTAACACCCACCATATGACTTTCTATAACGTTACGATTGTGAAAAAATTCTAACCTTACTACTTATGCATAGTTGACTTTCAGAAAGTCAACGATTTATCATACGAACTTTAACTTAACCTCGTACATTCGTGTTGTCGTAGTAGACCATACAAACGACACCATTTACATTTCATACTCATGTTTTTGGACATATATAATCATATGATCGATTCATTACATTATGCACATATAACCAACTCAATACATATTAATGTTCTCATGATCCTACAGTTATTAACTACATTTAAAGTTAGCAATTTATCATAAACTAAATATCCACATGTACTACAACCAAAGCGCATATCTCATGCTAACATAACATTAATTATCTTATTGTTTTATTCTATACATTTCCATCCATCACTTGTGCACAAATCCATCTAAAATCGTCACTTAGGCATTTCGTCAAACACTTGGTGGGTGTACTACAATTAAAGCATAATATACAAGTATTTTCATGCTCATCTTCTACCCCTGTGTTTCAATCATCAACAATAACTAGAAATTCACATTACTTTCAAACCATACTCAATCTAACTAATAAGATTCAAACATAAACAACATACTACAGCAATTTTCATAAGAATCGGACATGGGTAACACACCCATGTCGCCATCTTCACCGCTTCAAGTGGTTCAAACAACAAATTACTTAAAATCATTCATAATTTTAGTTCTACTTGGTGACTTTAGCACACATTGATGATTAATTTCATACTTCTCAAAGATTTATCATAAACCAACTTCATTCAAAATCACCAAATCATAAATTATAACTTACCACATGTTTATTAATGCTAAATTGTAAAGGATCTTCATTCATACAAGTGTTTTGGCTTCATATCCTTGTTCAATTTCATCAATTTGTGGGGTTGTGGGAAGAACCCCATTTCTTCTTCATGTGTGTGACGACACACATACTGAACACACACACACACACACACTTATAAATCTGAATTTTAATGAGTTTGCCCCACTTGCTACTTTTAGTCCTCTAATTTGGTTTTTGGTTAATTGCAACCAATACTCACATTTCCAACCACCCTAACCTTTATGTTAATAATTAGGTTACATAACTTGGTTGTTTAAATCGTGGCGTAAATAAGAAAACATTCTATTAAATTTAAATTCTGATTTTTGGCGAGTTACAATATATTAACTTTTTAAGTAAAACAAATCAATAATATACTTACATAAAACAAAATAATATAGTTACATAGAATTATTATTATTTTTAAATAAAAAAACTTGTTTTAGTTACAATTAATGATAACCTTAATTTACCTTAAATATCAAAACTATCTACAAAATATACATTTACTATATTAACAAAATTCACTCGCAACTTTTAGAAAATAATAAATGTAGCCAAATTAATGGAATTTAAAATTTGAGTGTTAACAAACGTTAACCACAATTATTTGAATGTTAACAAACATATAATTGGATTTAAGGTTTAAAAGTAAAAAGACTGAAAGTAAACGGATTAATAATTTAGTAAACTCAGATTTGATTGAGATAATAGATGATACTGGATTGAATAGCAGGGAAAGAAAAAGTTTTGAACACCCTTGTTTTTTTTACCGCTCAAATTCAGTCAATGCTCCACAACACATTATTATGTGACAATTAGATGTTTGAGAGAAAACCATGTGACCTAAGATGGTTTTAATTTATTATAATTTATAGATATATATATATGATTTCTTCTATAGGATAGTTTATATATTTTGAGAGAAGTAGTTATAATAGGGTTGCATGTAATACATTAATTGGTTAAATATTTAAGTATTTTCGAATGTGCTATTAAAAATCTATTTATTAAACTTTGATTAAAGTACAAAAAGAACATAAAATTATGATTAAATAAAAAATATTACAATCTAAATGATTTTAATTTCATAACATCAACGTATATCGGTACTTGCTTATTTTAGATAACAAATCAGATTTAATATCTTCCTTTTTGATTATAGAAAACAAATAGGATTTAATATCATGTTTTTGGAAGGGTTGATGTTAAATACGTAATTAAGAAAATAATAAATACGTAAGTTACAATTAGAAGATTTGTAATTGAGTATTTAAAGTGATCACACGTGGTTTACACAGCAATGATGAACAATCCTCGTTTTCTCAAAGATGGTTGATGGTGGCTTGTTGGAAGGATCTCCTCCGCCCCGCCACCAATTAACGCCACCCCCACTGCCCTAACCTCTCTTCTTAATCGTTAACTTTTTTTATTTGTATTTTTGTTATTTGTTTCGCTAAGTTTTTATATAAATGTTATCCCCCTAATTAAGTGTTAACTTTTTCGTTATTTGCATGTCACTTATATACGAGTTTTAGACACCGTCGTTCCTCTTTCGACTACTAATGTGTTAACTAATTATTTTATTATATATAATATTTGTAAACAAATGTTACGGTATTTTATATAAATGAGTAAATAGTATTTTTCTCGTGCATTTGCTGTGGAAGTCAGCAAAACACATATCAGAAATAATAATCAGAAATAATCAAACACATGCAATGAACTTTAAATTGGACTAATTGAAGGTACTTTAAAAAAGACTAAACTACCCCTTGATTAATTACAAAAAAAGGATGGTTAACTGAGAGAGTTAGGGGATGAGTAGTTAGTTATCTATGTCATAACAAATCACTGCAATGCCCCTTGCTAGCAAAGGGGAAATTGAGGTTAATAAGGGGAATCAAATCTTCTCTTCTTGTAGCTAGCCTTGAAGCAAGCTTGCCTTAGCTTCTTTGTCCTTTGTGGGAGTTCCATTTCCGGCACCTTCATAATCATCCTCTTCTGCTCTTCTAACATCTCCATTTCCTCATTTAATCCCATATCCTTGTTTATCACAACAAATATAACGGAAAAATTATGAGAATTTGATATTTAACCAAATGTATAACATGGACTTTCTTTTAAAAATTATCACTTTGACAATTGTACATATTCCAGTTACAAGAAACACCAATCACAACAAGACACGTGACAACATTTGCTTGCACCAAGTGACACAAAAATGATAAATACTTTTCTCTTTGCCTGTAATCAACATCATGGCAATATTACTTTTGAGTTGATGCCTAATAGGCGTAAAAGGGGTAGAATTTCCCAGTGGAATGACCAAGTGTTACGTAAAATCGTCTAGTTGTTTAGTATCGATTGAGTTTCCTTCTATTAGAAAGTTTTGATAACATTCAAACTAAAAAAGATAGATCTTTTATAACATCAAATATATAAAAAAAGTTCAAAAAATATGTAGTTAACATTGCTATTCTTGTGATTTTCCATAATATTATCCTTACATTCACTGGGAGATAAGATTTATACATCTCTCTCCTCTATCTCTCTCTATAGATACATAGATATATAGAGAAAGATAAAACAAAAAAGGTGTGAAAAATAAGATTTAGGGGTGTAAAATAGTAACCTTTCCCTTCAACCCATAAACACACTTGTGCACTAATTGCATGAATGAGCTAGAAGAGTAATACAGGGATATACCTTCACATTTTGAATAAGCGATTTAATACTCTTAAGTTTTCTGTGAGGCCATCTCTTTATGTTAAACTCTCGGCATCTTTTCTTCAGCATAGTTAACCCCACCCCCAGTTTCTCAGCTGCCACGGCTATCGGCAACTCAAAATGCCTCTCTATCTCTTCCAACTCTAGCAGTCTTGATCTCCACCTCCCATTCCTGCCACCTTGATCAGCAGCAGTTGTTCCACCACATGTTGTACCATGACACTTAGCACTATGATCATCAATGCAAGTAAGCATTGGCAAGTAACAGTTGTCCCAACTGTCCCACAAGCTTAGATATTCATCAATGGGATCGAAATATGGATACCCTGATTCAGAAATGTGATCTTGTTTAAGTGGCGAAACTCGGTTCATATCCAGCAGCTTGAAAAACTGCTGGAGGTCGCATGTATCATCATTTCTGCAACAATAAAGAAATTGTCAAAAATGTTATAAATACACAAGCAACTTGCCCATGTACATTTGGTCACATAGCCTTTTTTACCTGTAAAGTTGTGTATCAACATGATCAAAGTAGCGAAACCAATGATCATCAAGGTAGTTAAGAGGGTTTTGATGGTTTGGGTGTTGATCCATTTTTGAGGGAAAATGTAGAGAGGGTTATGAATGTGATTGGTTTATAGTTTATATATATATGATTGTGTAAAGGGTGGGAAATGTGCCTACGGTTACGGGAGTTACGTGCGTATTGAAACTTGTAATAAATAGGGAAGGAGTATAACATTTTCCAATTAAACTTCATCATCATTGTGTTAATTAACCATTCGGTTTATTCTCCTTATTATTTTATGTTATACAATATAGTTAAATAATCTTCACAGCTATGGAGTGGTAAACATTATAGTCCCTTGAGTAGAGACCTAGTGATCGGTGATAAATATCGTCACTAAAGCTCTGTTTCCTTATGATGGACTTCATTATTTCTTTTTTTTTTTAACTCGTTTAGAAAAACGTATGTTGATACCAATAAATGATTCTCACAATAAAAGAAAACATATGTACTTGTTAGTTTTGAGCTAAATAAGGATGAATTATATAAGTAATTTAAAAAGTTAAGTGATATTAAATAATTAATAAAAAAAGTAGATGGATGTAAGCAAATTCTACACATATATTGTAACTAACTGTGGCCAAAGAAATAATGATAATGAGATAGGTAATTAATTTTTTCTATCGGATATTTTATTTATTTTGACATAGATAATTATATTGGGGTTGCATGTAATACATTAATTAGATAAATATTAAGTATGTTCGAATGTGTTAATATACATCTATTTATTAAACTTTGATTAAAGTACTAAAAGAGCATACAATAACCATTAACATATGATTACATAAAAAAATTATAATTATAATCTAAATGATTTTAATCTGATAACATTAACATATATCCGTAGTTGTTTATTATAGAAAACAAATCAGATTTAATATCTTGTTTTTGAAAGGGTTGCTGTTAAATACGTAATTAAGAAATAATAAATACATAAGTTATAATTAAAAGATTTGAAATTGAGTATTTAAAGCCGTCAAGCGTGGTTTACACGGCAATGATGACAAATCTGTTTGATTTTTTCTAAATCTTCTTAATCGTTAACTTTTTTTATATGTATTTTTGTTATTTGTCTCGGTAAGTTTTTATATAATATGTTAGACCTCCCGCCCAATTATGTGTGAACTTTTTTGTTATTTGCATGTCACTTCTATATACTTTTCTGAGTTTTAGACACCATCGATCCTATTTCGACTACTAATGTGTTAACTAATTATTTTATTATACATAATAATATTTCGAAACAAATATTACGGTTTTTTATATATATGAGTAACTAGTATTTTTCTCGTGCATTAGCTCCCGAAGTCAGCAAAACACATTAATCTCAGGTCATTTGTCGAGTTTCATATGGCATAATATTAGCGAGTGATGCAACTTACCCCCTATTTTCACACTCTCTATTCGAATCTAGAGATATATTGAACTTCCACGAGAGCATGTCAACTTGTCAAGGGAACAAGCTTAAAAGGAAATTGATACAAGCAATTTTCCCAACTATACAGTGGTTTTATGGAGTGGAGAACCCCAAATGACAAAGTTTTGACCAACAAAAACATTTTGGTATCCAGATTGATTTTTTTTTTGAACGGCTGATGTTATTAACCACAAAAACCAACTAGAGGCCAACATAGTAAGAAAAAATGGAAACACATTACATTACATTGAAAGCGCACCATTCCGACCAATCTAACAACATCAATTTAGCTCGTTTTTTCACACAAAGAAAGCTTGTACTTCTTACGTCCGCCATAAGCCTCGAGATGTCGAACCGCTTGCTGGAAAAATACCACTTCATTCCTTAATTTCCAGATTCCCCAACATGTGATGAGAATGATAGCATGCACAAATTTCTTCCTCACCTCCAATAGTGCAAGTGGATCTGCAGCAAGTCAGAAATGGAAAAGGCGTAGGTGGGAGGCAAAGAAACCCAGCTGGATACCATCTGCCACACAGCTGTGCATACATAGCATGACGTGAATAGGTGTTCAACATTCTCCTCGAATTCGCCACATAATGGACATAAGTTCGAGCCCATTACGATATTTTGTCTTTCCAGCACATCTTGTAGGTAGTCGATCAAGATGCAATCTCCAGCCAAAAATATTAACCTTGCGAGGCACCCACTTGTTCCATAGAAAATGATTACCGTCAGAATGTTGTGTCGGATTAAATAGAAGGCGTTTTACAGCTTTGACCGAGAAAAGCCCAGAAGAGTCTGAAGCTCACTGCCATTTATCACTTGAAGCTGTAAAAACCATGCTAGTGATAAGTGTTAGCATCCCGAGGTCTGTGATTTCCTTCACAGAAGAAGGCTCTCGGGACCAATCCCATAGTGCGTGTGGGAGCCCTCCATCATTGACTTGCACCCGATCATGAACTGTACACCCTTTATGTCGTTCAAGCTGGAAGATAGAGGGAAACAATACCTGAAATGGCATGTCCGAAGCCCACGAGTCAGTCCAGAACTGGGTGTCGCTACCGTTTCTCACCTTACATTTCATAAGATGGCTGAGAAAAAATATTTTTTTTTTCTAAGGTCCAATTCTTTTTGATGATGCTGTTCCAGACGCCGTTAAACCCCTCATTGTTGGTAAGAAATTACCATGTCTCAAGTTATAGTGAATACTAGTGAATTACCCCCTCCAAAGTCTAATTGATTCCGTTTTGTGCCGCCAAGCCCATACGACTGTAAAGATCCCAAGTCGAGACCCCCACAAGTGACGGGTTGTGTTACTTTCTCCCATTTACCTAGTTAATTCAAGTTATATTCTATCTGAATTGAATTCAAAATCTTTAATTTGAATTGATTTTATTCATAAGGAGCTGGATGAGAAGAAACTCTCACGTCCAGTTCCGTAGTAGAGATGGAATTCAAAACAAACCATCAACTATAACATTAAAAGAACCAGATTCCGTAAACAACATAGAGGAAGAATGAAGGGAATATCTTATCGAGGTAATACTATTTGTTTTGGTAAATACGCTCTTCAGGCACTTGAACCCGCTTGGATCACATCTAAACAAATAGAAGCAGGTCGACGAGCAATGACACAAAATGCACGTTGCGGTGGAAAAATATGGGTCCGTATGTTTCCAGATAAACCAGTTACTGTAAGGCCCGC
This sequence comes from Scalesia atractyloides, assembly GCA_947069175.1. Lineage (NCBI taxonomy): Eukaryota > Viridiplantae > Streptophyta > Magnoliopsida > Asterales > Asteraceae > Scalesia > Scalesia atractyloides. The sequence goes on along the minus strand of CAMTDV010000008.1, from coordinate 35,926,599 downwards.
AGAAACATGTATGGGTTCAGGTAAAGGCTCTCCCGAATATTGGGTAGCTACTGTTAAACCAGGTCGAATCCTTTATGAAATGGGTGGAGTAACAGAAAATATAGCTAGAAGGATGTTTCAATAGCAGCGTCCAAAATGCCTATACGAGCTCAATTCATCATTTCAGGATAAAAAAGAAATAGGCCTTAAAAATAGCGGGTGTAGGTTTTCTTTTTTGAACAAATAATATTTCTTTTTTTCTTCGACCTTTGTATTGTAAAAACAGAAAAAAAATGATATGATTCAACCTCAGACCCATTTGAATGTAGCAGATAACAGTGGGGCTCGAGAATTGATGTGTATTCGAATCATAGGAGCTAGCAATAATTGATATGCTCATATTCGTGACTTTATTGTTGTTGTGATCAAAGACGCAGTTCCAAACATGCCTCTAGAAAGATCAGAAGTGGTCAAGGCTGTAATTGTCCGTACTTGTAAAGAACTTAAACGTGACAACGGTATGATAATACGATATGATGACAATGCTGCAGTTGTGATTGATCAAGAAGGAAATCCAAAAGGAACTCGCGTTTTTGGTGCGATTGCTTGAGAATTGAGACAATTCAATTTTACTAAAATAGTTTCATTAGCTCCCAAGGTATTATAAAATGAGACTACGATATGGTTATAGGTTATAGTAGGGTATTTAAAAGAAATAGATTAATATGAACTTAGTAGATTTTGTCTCACGTATATACCTTTCAAAATTCATATTAATATTCATAAACAAATACCTAAAAAAACATGTTGATATATCTTAATTTGGAAGCATCAATCATTTTAATTAATCATAAGTAGTGATACTATTACTGACATAATAACCTCTATACGAAATGCCAATATGTATAGAAAAAGCGTGGTTCGAGTAGCATCTACTAATATCAGTCAAGGTATTGCTAAATACTTTTACTAGAGGGTTTTATCGAAAACGTGAGAAAACATTGAGAAAACGACAAAGATTTTTTGGTTTTAACCCTACGACATAGAAGGAATAAGAAAAGGACCTATCGAAGTCTTTTAAATTTAAAACGGATCAGTCGGCCGGGTCTACGAATATATTCTAACGATCAAAGAATTCCTAGAATTTTAGGCGGGACGGGAGTTGTAATTCTTTCTACCTCTCGGGGTATAATGACAGACTGAGAAGCTCGACTACAAAGAATAGGCGCAGAAATTATGTGTTATATATAGTAATCTTTCTTATATCTGAATTGAATAGGAAACTTCTGTTTTGTGAAAAAGAAAAGAGAAGGGGTGGGTTGTCTAATAGGGTTCTTCCTCCACTAGTTGATACTTTAAGGAGGTTTTACCTGGAAGTAAAAAACAAAAATGGATTCATGAAGGTTTAATTACTGAATCACTTCCCAATGGCATGTTTCGGGTTCGTTTAGATAATGAAGATATGATTCTAGGTTATGTTTCAGGAAAGGTCCAACGTAGTTTTATACCACTATCGGTAAGAGATAGAGTCAAAATTGAAGATTAGGTTTATACCAACCAGAGGTCGTATAATTTATCGACTCCGCAACAAAGATTCGAAAGAACTTCACTATTTCTTTTTCTTTCGCAGGAATACGATTCAAAATCGAAAATTGCATTAAACTTATTTTCTTCCAAGAAATGGATACAAAGTTAAAGTAAGGAGTGGAAAATATGAACATAAGAGCTTCTGTTCGTAAAATTTGTGAAAAATGTCGACTAATCCGTCGTCGGGGACGAATTATAGTAGTTTGTTCCAACCCAAGACATAAACAAAGACAAGGATAATAAGACTTGTTAAAGATCCAATATACAAATAAGAAGGGGATCTTTTTTTGACATGAAATGATAAAATATGGCAAAAGCTATATCAAAAAAGGGTTCACATGGATGTATTAGTTCGCGTAAGAGTATACGTAAAATACCAAAGGGGTTTATTCATATTCAAGCAAGTTTCAATAATACCATTGTGACTGTTACAGATATACGAGGACGAGTGGTTTCTTGGTCCTTTACTAGTACATGTAGCTTCCGAGGTACAAGAAGAGGGACACCATTTGGTGCTCAAACCGCAATGGCAAATGCTATTCATGGAGTAGTAGATCAAGGTCTTGGAAGAGACGTAGCATTACGAGCTATTCGCAGAAGTGGTATACTATTAATTTCATACGGGATGTAACCCCTATGCCACATAATGGCTATAGACCCCCGAAAAAAGGCGTGTGTAGAAATCAAAATTGAAAATAATTCAATAGCAAGAGAAACAAGAGAAATAAATGATTCAATGATCAGATCAAATAATATTATTATGGTTTGAGAGAAAATAACAGTATCTACTCGGACACTATAGTGGAAGTGTGTTGAATCAGCAGCAGACAATAAGCATCTTTTGTATGGGTGCTTTATTCTGTCTCCACTTATGAAAGGTCAAGCAGACACAATAGTCATTGCGATGCGAAGAGCTTTTCTTGGAGAAATCAAAGGAACATGTATCACACGAGCAAAATCTGAGAAAATCTCACATGAATATTCTACCATAATGGGTATTCAAGAATCAGTACATGAAATTTTAATGAATTTAAAAGAAATTATATTGAGAAGTAATCTCTATGGAACTTGTGAGGCGTCTATTTGTGTCAGGGGCCCTGGATATGTAACTGCTCAAGATATCATCATACCACCTTATGTAGAAATCGTCGATAATACACAGCTTATAGCTAGCTTGACGGAACCCATTGAGTTGGTTATTGGATTACAAATAGAGAAAAATTGTGGATATCTTATAAAAGCACCAAATACCTTTCAAGATGGAAGTTATCCTATATATCCTGTATTCATGCCTGTTCGAAATGCGAATCATAGTATTCTTTCTTATGAGAATGATAACATAGAGATACTATTTCTCGAAATATGGACAAATGGAAGTTTAACTCTTAAAGAAGCATTTCATGAAGCCTCCTGGAATTTGGTTGATTTATTGATTTCCTTTTTACATACCAAAGAAGAAAATTTAAGTTTAGAGGACAATCAACACATAGTTCCTTTATACCTTTTATGATAAATTGGCTAAAGTAACAAAAATAAAAAAAATGGCATTGAAATTGATTTTTATTGACAAATCAGAATTGCCTCCGACAATCTATAATCGCCTCAAAAGGTCAAACATATATACATTATTGGATCTTTTGAATAACAGTCAAGAAGATCTTACGAAAATGGAACATTTTCGCATAGAAGACGTCAAAAAATATTTAGGGATTATAGAAAAAAATTCGTAATTGATTTACCGGAAAATAAGTTTTAAATCCAATGGATTTTTCTCTTTTTTAGAAAAGGGCTGAAAATCGGTTTTGAATTCTTAGGACAATTCATATATTCGAAATCAGCATAGATTCATAATTTAATTGAATAGATGTATCTAGGGAGAATTCACTTTGAAGCGACTGTTCCTAGATACATACGTCGTGATATTTTATTTCACTACTGAATCATTTTAAAAAAGACCTAAAGTTAGGGATTTAACAATAGGTAATGTTGCACCAGTATCCTCCATGGCTACTGGACGACGGAATGGATTTTGGAATTTATTAACATTCTCTAAAAAAGGGTACTGTTAATAATCCCACGGGTACTGATACTATTAAAAGAAAACCCAATAATTTATTGGGTACTGTACATAGTATTTGAAATACGGGAAAGAAATACCATTTGGGTAATATTTCCAAAGGAGTTGCAAACGAATCTGCCGGTTCACCAATCATTGATAGTTCTAGAACCGCTAAGCCTACGTTACATGCAATCGTGCCTATAATTACAATCGGAAAAATATATAAAAGATCTTTAGGCCATGCGGGCTCCCCGTAATAATTATGACTCATACCTTTAGCCAATTAGCTTTTAATACAGGATCATTCAAGTCAGGTTTTTTTGTTATTGGGATAGGTGAATTCTTATAGATCCATCCCCTAGAGAAACCGAACATGATATTTTTTATTATCCGGCTCAAGCAAGAATAAAAAAAACTAATTGAATCCATATAAAATATATGTTATCTAGACACCTGCATATACGATATATGAATGCTTTTATGTAAGTAAAATCAAAATTTGACTGGATTCTTTTTCTAGAGTTGAAACTGTCGAGTGCAAAAAATCCAGTTCATACAAATAAATACGCAATACCCAAGTAGGCTTATAAAAGAGATCATGATCTGATCAATTGCTTTTTGGGTCGTCTCAGACCTTAGGATTGGTGTTGATCCCCAAAATTTTTTGAGACCTTTTATAAACACACAAAGGATTTACTTGTTACTAATACAGCCCAGTCTCTATTCTTCTTTAGACCCCATTTTCACTCCGATAGTATTATAAATTGCGTCAATGTAAAGGAAATGAATGCATTTTATACTATACTATTAAATAATCTGAAGTTAAGTGAACTAGATCTTACAGAGCCTGCACATGTATAACATGATTCGTATCTGATCATAGAAAAGATTCTCTTTAAGCGAACCAGCCTATCCTCTGTATGGGCTTACGTGATGGTTAGAACAAAGACACATTTTGTTGTGAAGTCAAATGTGGCAGATAAATATAAATAAAGGCAAAGATCTGCACAGACCAATCAATAGTTCAAGTCACACACTCACATAATCCATTTTCTCTTCGGAAAAGTCCCTTCAACTATTGATGCCAAATCAAAATTATTGCCGACTTCAAGGGAAATATCCAAATACATGTCTTATTATTTTCAATAATCCATACTTGTAGCAATAAACTACTATAGTTCCTACCCCAAGTGATAAATGATGAATTCAAAATATCTATGCTATATCTTCTCTATAGCTTTAAAGGACCAGAAATCCCTTGTTTACGTATCATTGGGAAGCGCGTTAACATAAATACGAAAGTAAGAAGCGACAATACAAAAGTGTGTAAAGTGTAAAAATGAGTCAAAGTGGATTGTCCCACACTAGCACTTCCGCGCAATAATTCTACCAAAGGTGATCCTATTACAGGAATAGCGTTAGGTACACCTGTTACAATTTTCACTACCCAATAACCAATTTGGTCTGAGGGTAAGGAATAACCAGTTACACCAAATGATGCAGTCAATACAGCCAGAACTAAACCTGTAACCCAAGTTAATTCGCGCGGTTTTTTAAATCCACGGGTAGATATACATGAATAACATGTAGGATCATCATTAGGACCATCATACCTGCCGACCACCGATGAACAGATCGGATTAACCAACCAAAATTAGCTTCAATCGTTATGTATCGAACGAAAGCAAAAGCATCGGCAACGATCGATAGTAAAAGGTCATAGCAAATCCTATAGCCACTTGTACTAAAAACAAGTAAGCGCGATTCCCCCTAGACAATAAAATATGGAGGAGGAACATATTTACTAGTTATACCATCCGCAATCGCCTTCTCCCTCCTTATTTGTTCCAACTTGTTAATCACATTGCCGGGCGCAAGGTATAGGGAAAAATAATACAATGGAAGGGACTCAAGTAACGATTTAATTAATTTGTCCTCCCACCTATGGGTAAGGTTGTGGCTTTCCAAAGTGAGAGACGAGCTTCAAAGGAATCGATGACCGGTGCCCAATTGTTATAGCGATTCATATTTCCCCCAACCTTTAGACCGAGATAAATAAAAGGTAGGTCCCAGATTTTCACCCAAGAATATTGGCCATGTGATCACTATCCTCGAATGAAATCCCAACACCAAGGTAAAAAACATCTCAGTAGATACCTTATGTTGATAATGTTCTGTGCAAACCATTCCCCTAATAACATGACATCATCCGCAAATACAAGGTGAGAAACGGATGGGCCCCATTCGGTAAAGAGATACCTCTAAACAAGCCGGAGGATTTGGCGCTAACCATGAAGCTAGAGAAAGCCTCCATGGCTAAAATCAAAATAAAAGGCGAGAGTGGATCGCCTTGCCTTACCCCTCTAAGACATTGGAATTCATGCGTTGTTGAGCTGTTGACCAACACCGAAGAGCGAGAAAGATACCACTAACCCATTGCCTCCACTTATTGTGAAAGTTCATTTGATGAAACACCAAGTCCACAAAATCCCAATTAATACTATCAAAAGTTTTTTTGAAATCAATCTTAAAGAGGAATGCACTAGCATTTGAACTTTTAACCCAAGATATGATTTCATTGGTAATGAGGGGCCCTCCAATATATTTCTATCCGAGAGATAAGCCGATTGCTCTTCCGAAATAACCGAGCCAATAACTGATTTGAGCCTATTCGCAAGCACCTTAGAGATGACTTTGCTAATACACCTAATTAAGTAAATAGGACAAAAGTCGTTGAGGCTGCTCAGATCATTGGCGTTGGGAATGAGTGTGATAAAAGATGAGCTGCACCCCTTAGAAGCTTTCCCCGTGTCATGCAAACGAACCATGATATTGTAGAAATCGACCCCCAACAAATCCCAATAATGCTTTATGAATGTAAGATTACACCATTTGGCCCGGGTGCCTTGTCTCCCCCACAATCCTAAACTGCAAAATTTAAGCTCAATGAAACAAAAATGAGAGACAAAATATATACCCTTATCTGCTAAAAGCTTCTTGATGTGGTGACATATGAAGCATGGTCTTGAATGCATTGGCTCCATGAACTTGTTTTTAAGAAATCTGCATACATCCTCTTTGATCCTAGGAGGGTCATTACACCAAACAACATCAATCAAGAGTCCATTTATACTTCTTGATATCCTACTATTTACATAACCATGAAAAAATGCTGAATTTTCGTCCCCGACAATGGCCTATTTGACTCTAGATTTTGATGAAGATCCTTGAGCTTTTCGTCGTTAATAGAAGATATTTTATTTTTGTGATTGAGGTATGCCTCAGCCTCAGCCTCAGCCTCAGACTCTGTGAGATCCCTGGTTTCACAGATAGCATCCATCCTCGCATCCTCCTGTTTCTTCTTGGCTTTGTTCCAAAGATTTATTGCATCTTTGATGCGCCTTAATTTTTCATCCAAGAACACATCTGGTAAAGGACCATATAGTCGATCTTACCAACTCATCCATCCTCGGTTTAGAGAGCCATCCGTGGAAGAGCTTGAATGGTATGTGACCGAAGTCCGTTGATATGGTAGTCGTAATAACGGATTGTGATAGGAGAGGTTATGAGGGAAAGCCCTGAGAGAGGTAGTTGACCATAAGCCCCAGAACCTATCACACACTGACATCCGGTCAAGCTTCCTGAGCTTGTTCCTTCATCCAGCCATCTAGTAAAATGAAACCCACTCATACAATATTCCGCAAGATTTGCCTCATAGATAAAATTATTGAAATCGGCTACGGGAGTTGGTTCATAGATGCAATTATGACTTTTTTTCGCGAATCTGACCCGATTAAAATCACCAAGAAGAATCTAAATACCCTTGTGCACATCCTTAACTTCTTTGATTTTATTCCATAACACCCTTTTTGCCAGAGTAGTTTGTGGAGCGTATATGTTTAAAATATGAACTGGGTCCTCAACACCTTTCACTGTACCCCAAACTAGTAGGAAATACCTCTGTTTCATTGTACATGTATGAGTAAAATATAAAGGATCCCATAGGCTAGCGATCCCGCCGGATCTACCTTCTGAGTTAACCCAATCGACTTCCAGTGGTGAATTTCCCCTGAATCTAGAGAAATTAATTCTAGAACTATCCACAAACATAGTTTCTTGAATAGCAATGAAGCCGGTCCCATGTTCTTTTTTAAGTCTTTTGATCTATCCTGCTTTGTGGGTGTTGCCTACCCCCGTATATTAATGGTGAGATAATTCATTGGACCATTCTTGTGTCTCCATCACCCCTGACCATAGCTTCAATGTGATCTACACATTCATCAACAAACATACCTGATGAAAAACCCACATTAATTTTAGCTTGAACTTCCACAACAAGATTAGGCGTTGTATTGTCGATAGGTACCGTTGCTGGGACAACCGAATCGGAACCACTCATAGTAACTCTGTTCCCGTCGCCCAATATCTCGACACCCACCAACCCCACCAAATTCATAAAAGGGTTAAAGCCCAGATGATTGTCATTAGAAACAGGAGCCACATGTGTGGTATCAAGAGGTCGGAGGAGCATGATTGGCCAATGAATAATCAACACCATCAACCTGGGATGTTTAGAGGCGAGTTGTCTTGGGCTATACTGACACCCTTAGGTGAACAAATGGGCCGAGTATTGCGTGGCCTAGAAATACCTTTTTTTATTTTTAGAGCAGATCGTTGCTTCTAGGGCCCAATTAGAGTTATGAGCATTAAAAGTCTTAGGAGACTTCACATCTTTGCGTGGTGGGACAACCGAGGAATCAACATTGGGAACAGGAACTGCCGTCTCATGATTGCCCTCCCCCACACCTGAAGCACAATCCCCATGGGATTGTTCCACTACCCCAACAGGGTCCCGGATGAACTCTTCGTCTTCTGCCTCTTCAACGTCACCAATGACACTAGGTAGACCCATGTCGTCGGCAACCACATCGTCACCAGAATACACCACCGCCAGCATAGAGCCACGACTCGGAATACCGGTGCTACTAGAGAGAAAATCAGGCATCCAATCTCTCATTACTTCAGAGACCCACTCCCTATGTTCCCTGTCATTCCAACGAATAGATAATTCTTCCCGAATGTCTTTGCCTAAATCAACCACGACATCAATGATCTCGAAGGACAGATTGTAGTCTTTGACATCAGCAACCGAGGGTGAGATAACTTCCCCAAACGTTCTCCTACATTGGTTGAAGACTTCTAGTTCCCAAGCCTGCGTCGGGATACCATCAACCCAAACCCATGCAATCCGATCCAAGAACGATTCCGTTCCTTCCCACCTAACAATCCTTGAGAACCATTTGGATTGCTTCTTGTTATAATGATCAAGGAAAGCATCATAGTGAAACTTATGAGTGCAAGATAACAAGAACCTAAGACCATCGAAGCCAATTGAGAAACTTAGTAATGTTTTTTTTTGTAATTTCAAGAAGGTTGCATAACACAATCAAACTCCTGGCCTCAACCAACAGTGAAGTTCTTGCCCATTCATGTACCGGTTTCGAGTCGTTCCCCTTAAGTTCATTGACTTTCCTTTTTGTTGATGCATATTTTATATGCCCATCACTGTGTGAATATGCTAGATAGAGCTTGTGTTGAATATTGTATAGATTAGATATGAACACATGACTTTGGATAGGACAAGAGAGGTTCGTACGGATGTAACCTCGTGAGGAGGTAAGTTACCTTCGTACACCTCCGAACGGACTAGTACCTCCACACAGAAGTACATCTGTTCCAAACCTCAAGTGTATATAGTATTGTGTGTTCTTAGTTGATAAGTTTTGGAGATCACAGAGGGGAAATGCTGGAGAAATTTCTCCAGCTTGTAAATAATGTAAACTCTTTCGGTATGAATGGAAAGCTTTTGCTTCTATTTCTTCTTAATAACTTTCTACCAAACTAGTGATATCCCGTCCAAATATCCATCTAGACCTGTCGGTTCCTGTACTTTCAATTGGTATTGTAACGCTCCACAACTCGAATGTTTACATTCGCCATACGTTTCCATATGATAAAACATAAAATAAAATGACTATGCTATTTAACCTAGTTAAATAGTTTAGTCAAAACAAATAAAGAATGAATGTGAGACAATTATGAAGAGGTAACAAACATGAGCGGCTGAATTTGGAGATTTAGGATGAAGTTTGGATTAATTGCAAATGTAGAATTTTAGTGTGTGTAATGTGTGTGTGTGTCATGTATAGAGATGGAGAAAGATGAGAAATCCTCTCAAGGACAAGAATGCAAATTTAGCCAAATCAAAGCCAAAATCGAATGAAAAACATTGCATGGATGAAGATCTCTCATCATCTCAACTTAACAAACATGTGGTAAGTTGTAGTTTGAGATTTCATAATCTTGTATGAAGTGGGTGTATGTTTAATCCATGAAATTGAATGAAAGTGATCATGTATATATGTTAGAATCACCATATAAAACATGGATTTTGAAGTATTTTGAGTAATTTGATGATTAGAAGTGAAACCCACTTCTAATGGTGAAGATTATGACATAGGTGTTTCACCCATGTCAAATCCTTGCTTGAATCATTGATGTGCATGTTGTATGTAATGGATTATTGTTAGATAGGTTGAGTATGGTATGTAATTTAGTTGATTCAAGTTGTATTGATGAATTAGGCATGAACTTGGAAGATTATGCATAAATTAGTTGTACATTTAACATTAAATGGTGTACACACACCAAGTGTTTGATGAAATGCATAGGTGAGATTGTTATAGAGAATTTATGTAAACAACGAACGAATATGTATAAAAGGTGGATATGATTCATTTAATAGTAAATTACCATGAGGAATATATTTGTAATGAAAGTTATGTATAAATGTAGTTCAATCGTGATTAAGAAGAAGTATGTTCTAAGAGTGTACTATATGCTTGATTGATGTAGCACACACCTTGTGGATTATTTGATTTTTATTAGTGATTCGTAACTAAGGGTGAAGCTTATGAGATCCTTAAAAAGGGGTAATGTTGTAATGATCTCGGGTTAGCTAAATATATGGTAGAGTACTAGTTGGGAAGTTATGAAAATGCTAACTTGATCGAATTGAGTGTTTGCGTAAATAGGTGGTTATGTGTTCGCATGTGCATCGTTACATGAGTACAAAATGATTATAATGTTTGTAGTCTAAACCACTATAATAAGATGATGTAAAAGATTAAGTTGAAAGTTCATGTGATAAGCAGTTGACTTCTGAAAGTCAAACTGTGCATAATCGACATGGTTAGACTTTTTGCCATAAATGTAAGATTTGAGATAATCGTGTGATATGCATTGGGCAAATGATGTGTTATGTATAAATAGGAGTTAAATTGCACGAACATGGAACGATGTGATTATCGTTTCGTGCCATATGCATGTTAGTGAATGATTGACTAATGAAAGTAATGTAACTTAGAATTTTAAATAATTATCGTCATGGATGAACATGCATACTAATAAGTTATGAAAATTATGGCATGAAAGAATAGGAATTTACATTAGCAAGGACTCAAGCACGAATGGCTAACGAGTCGAAGGGAGGCAAGAAGACGAGCATGAACATGGACGCATAAGGTAAGTGATTTCCGGAATCACTTCTTCTTTTGTAAACGAAGATTGTTATGTTGAATACAGGGGATCGTGTAAGAAATTATGGGTAAGGGTAAGAATCAAGTTATGTATTGTCGTGGTAAGTCATAGGAAGTCATCTACGTTCGGAATTCATGTTAGAAGTGAATGGGTCAAAATGTAAAAAGTATGTGTCAGATGAGGGTTTTGGATGATTATCGTATGCAACCATGTAAGAATGTTTAAGTAATCATAGTACTAAGGCAAGTATTGTTCTAGTGGGCCATAAGTAGTTAGCTATGTCGGAAATAACTTAGAATAATCGAATGGGTCAAAATCAAGAAAGTATGATAGAAATATAGATTTGATTATGAGGACATGGGGTTAAGTGTTAAAATGATTCGGGATGTTGCGGGAGGATATGGGAAGCTTACGGAAAGTTACGGGATGTTATGGGACATTATGGGTCAGTTCGGGTTGGAACGGGAACCAGAAACGGGTTGTGTAAGCTTACACAAGGAAAAACAACGTCGGCAAGACAGAGGGAGCATCGACGACAGCCTCCCTAGGCGTCGCCAACGCTGACCCCTTCCCCCGACGCTCTAGTAAACTGTCTACGCAAATGAGGACCCGACGTAACTATCCGCGAGGCGTCGCCGACGCTATAGTAGGGCGTCGCTGACGCTCCTCACAAACCTGACATGCTATTTTTGCTAGTTATTCGCACCGCGAGTTCCGTACCTCCTAAAACCTGTTCCGTAACCCTTAATGAACCCCGAAAGGTGAAAATAACTAATAGGGAGTTATGTGAACTTAATTGAGCTGTGATAATGCTTGTCGGGGATGAATAAGTATGTAAGCATGTATGTGTATGAACTTAATTGAGCTGCGTAATTTTTGTTAAAAGAAGTTAGGGTATTACTGGTATCAGAGCTACAGTACCGATACAATCAATCTAACTGTCGATTGAATCACCTACGCTCATGTATTATAGACTTTTGAGGTTTTTAGACGTAGATCATCAAATAAACGGACAACCCATGGACAAAAATTAAAATTGAAACCATAGGATTGTTTAGAATTGAATTTCGACCATGTCTGCGAAAGAATCATCATTAAATTCGCAAAAATAAAAATTTTGGATTAAAAAATGTAATCAGATTCGTTCGAATGAAGGTACTACGTCCGCACAAAATTAGTTACCCTTGCACGAACATAGCCAAAAAAAATTTGATCGTGGCGATGGGACGAGTGTCCAGGAAAAATTTGGTGATTGAAACATTTTTCGAGATTTTAACGACAGATTCGGGTTGTTCGGGACACCATCGAAGGCTTTAGAGAGTAGATTTGATGATGCGATCATAGAGTGGTGAAGAAATGGGGTAGTCACAGATACCTATTAGAATGATTATCATTTGGTGTAGTGACTATTAATGGGCCTTAAAATAAAAATGCGCATTGATGAAAACGCACTTTTGTGGACCAAAATGACACATTTTGTGCATAGTTGAGTTTTTTAGTGAACAGGGAGGACTAAATTTGCCAAGTTTGATGGGGAAATTCAACGATAAGTTTTAGAGATGTTAGAATTTGCAAAAATGAAGGGGAATAAAAATTTCATAGAATATATATTAAAATTCCGATGTGACTTGCAACAATATTCAGGTGGTTCCGACTTCAGATTGTCCGGGGATGCAAAGGATCTGGACATGTTAGTTCGTGATCATAGGAAGTTCAGATTCTTCAGATTGTGGTCAGATTGATGTCTTAGGGTTTGAGTCCCGGGTCTTCGACAAGCTGGGTAGTAGGATTAGCATCAGGAGATGAATCAGTATTGTCGACACTTAAAAGATATCTCGGAATTGACAATTCTCTGACAGTCTAAATGTCAGAATGGTTAATCTTCGAGCAGAGGAATTGTTCTTTAGACTAACCGCTGGGGAATGGTGATGTTTGTTGATTATGTTGCTATCGGGTCTAACGGAGAAGACTAAATATCTGTTATCGTGACTAAAGAGGAAGAATATGATTCTGATTGTGGAAAAAATTTTCTAAGATCTAAATGTGTTACTAGATGATTTATTATCTGATGAAGATTTGCTGATTATGGAAATTACCGTTTACAATGATCAATCATTTGGGAGTTTGCTTAAAGGTGATTATGGAAAACAAGATTTCAGATTTTTGCGAGTATTCATTAAGTTCAAGTTTACCAATGTGGTGATTCGAAATTTCTATCAATTGCAAGTTGGTTTTTGAAGATTCATAGATTCAGCTCAAGTGCTAAAGTGTTAAATAAAAAAAACCGAACGCGGATGTAGTTATAGTTGAAATAGAGAAATTTCATTGATTAGTTTTAAGTTGGCGATTATCGTGAAGATTACAGTTAAGCAAATCAGAGGAGGCCGGGAACCGTGCAAACAAATACCGGAAGATTCATTTTAGGTGGAATTTGTTTATGATGAAGATAATGCAAGCCTAAATCATCAATCAAGGGGGAATCAATTGAAGATATCAAGATGCCTGATTGAAGTTGCAAAATGTTCAAACACGACTCTCATATTTCAAGATCAAGATTAAACAATAATGGCCAAGGGGGAAATTGTTGATGCATATTTTGTATGTCCGCCACTGTGCGAATATGCTAGATAGAGCGTGTGTTGAAAATTGTATAGATTAGATACAAACATATGACTTCGGATAGAAGAAGAGATGTTCCTACGGATGTAACCCTCGTGAGGAGGTAAGTTACCTTCATACAGAGTTAACTACCTCCGCACGGACTAGTACCTCCGCACGGAAGTACATCCATTCCAAACCTCAAGTATATATAGTGTTTTGTGTTCATTAGTTGATAAGTTTTGGAGATCCCAGAGTATTTCTCCAGCTTGTAAACGATGAAAACTCTTTCGGTATGAATGGAATGCTTCTGCTTCTACTTCTTCTTAATAACTTTCTGCCGAACTAGTGATATCCCGTCCAAACTTCCGTCTAGACCTACCGGTTCTTGGTCTTTCACTTTTTCCTGTATTTACCCCTGTAAGGGTCTCCGACTAAGACTTATCGTTTACGCCATTGTGTGTCTTTATGTTAACATGATGGTACGGTTACGTTGGGATGGTTTGTAAACGGTCAGGCCATTGTCCTGCATTGAGTTATTGCTAGAAAAGGGCATACCATCCCTACGAAACCTGGCCATATCGATAGTGAGTTTAACACCTTTCATCTTGACCTTGTTTAGAACTTGAAGTATCTTACCAGTGTCTGCCACATTATCGTAACAGACAAATGCAAATCTAGTGCATCCCTTATCGAACTTCCTTGGAATGAACACATCAGCTAGCTCTCCAAAAACCCTAAATTCGTTCCATATTTCCCCCTAGAGTAGTGTCCGAGAAGGTTAGAAATGAAGAAGGCTGTGGCATTCCTGAACTCGAAGCATTGTTTCCTGGAGTATTGTTTCTGACATCGATTCCTTTTCTTTCCGGTAGTGATAGCCCAGGACCGACAGTATTAGACGGAAGTTTGGGTAGAATATAACTAATTCGGTAGAATGTTATTAAGAACGGAGTAGAATCAGAAGTCTAATGATTAATTCATACCGAAAGAGTATACATCTTGACAAGCTAGAGAAATTGGAAATTTCTCGAGCATTTCCCCTCTAGAAACTCCAAAACTTTACAAACTATGAACACATGACACTGTATATATGACTTTACCCTCTTGCGAGTTGATAGTTTTACCTTCGTACCAAGTAGTTACCATCGTACGAAGTGACTACCTACGTATGGAGTGGCTACTTCGTACGAAGTGACACTTATACACCTTTCTTGTTCGCACTTAAGTCATGTGTTCGTATCTAATCTATACAATATTCAACACACGCTCTATCTAGCCTATTCGCAGAGTGGTGGACACACGGAACGAGCACCGACAATTTCCCCCTTGTACATCACTGTCGATTCTTGATCTTGAAATATGAGAGTCGTGTTTGAATATTCGGCAACTTCAATCAGGCATCTTGAAATCTTCAAATAATTCCCCCTTGATTGATGATTCGGGCTTGCATTATCTTCATTATGCACAAATTCCCCCTTGAATGAATCTTCAGGTCTCTGTTTGCACGGTTTCCGACCTCCTCTGATTTGCTTAACTATAATCTTCACAAATAATCACCAACTCGAAACTAATCAATGTAACTTCTCAGTTTTGACGATAACCGCATCTGTGTTTGGTTTTTGATTTAATGCTTTAGCACGTGAGCTGGTCTCTTAATCTTCAAAAAACCTACCGGCAATTGATAGAAACTTTGAATATCACACTGAAAAACTTCAACTGAGTGAACACCCACAAAAATCTGAAATCTCGTTTTCCGTAATCACATTTAAGCACACTCTTGAATGATTGATCAGCAAAACAATAATCTCTTCAATCAACAAATCTTCATCGGATAACAAATCATCTGTTATCACATTTAGATCTCAGAAACATTCTTTCACGATCATAATCATATTCTTTCTCTTCAGTAACAATAACATATGTTTAGTCTTCTCCATTAGTCCCGGGAACAACTTAATCAACAAATATAATCATTTCCTGGCGGTTAGTCCGAAAAACAATTCCCCTGCTTGAAGATTAACCCTTTTGACACTTTAGACTATCACAAATCTGTGATATCTTTTAAGTATCGACAATACTGATGCATCTCCTGACGCTAATCCTGCTAACCGGCTAGACGAAGACCCGGGACTCAAACCCTAAGACATCAATCTGATCTTGATGTAGAGAATCTAAACTTCCTATGAAACGAATCCAGATCAAATGCATCCCTGGACAATCTGAATTCGAAACCACCCGAATACTGTTGCAGGTCACGAATTTCAAAAATGTCAAAGTTTCAATATATTCTCTAAAATTTGTATTCCCTCATTTTTGAAAATTCTGACCTCTCTAAAAGTTAAAACTGCATTTCCCCCTTAAACTTGGCAAATTCAGTCCCATCTTTTCACTGAAAAACTCCACTATGCGGAAATATGTGATTTTGGTTCACAAAAGTGTGTTTTTCATCCATGCGGATTTTTCTTTTAGGCCCATTCATAGTCACTATACCAAATGATAATCATTCTACACAGGTGTCTGTGACTACCCCATTATCTTCAACCTTCTGTGATTGTGTCATCAAATCTATTTTTTGAAGCCCTCGACGGTGTCCCCGGACAACCCTTATTTGTTGTTAAAATCTCGAAAAAATTTCAATCACCAATTTTTTTCGGCATTTTGGTTACCTTCGTACAAGGGTAATCTTTATGCGAAGTGTCTATCTTTATGCAAAGTGAGTATCTTCAAGCGAAGTGACTATCTTCATGCAAAGATAAATCCTCGATGATCACAATTTTCGATCCAAAATCTTTATTTCTTCGAATTTCATGATGATTCTTCCATAGGTATGGTCGAAATTCATTTCTAAATAATCCTATGGTTTCAATTTTAATTTTTGTCTGTGGATTGTCTGTTTATTTGCTTATTTCCGTCTAAAATCCCTCGATACTCCTAATTCATGAGCGTAGGTGATTCAATCAACTGATCGATCAATTGAAACGGTACCGTAGTTTTGATAACACTTGATAATCAAGGAACCGATGATATTAGGATTCAAAGCAAAAGTCTAATGATTCATTCAGACCGAAAGAGTATACATCTTGATAAGTTAGATAAAATGGAAATTCTCTAGCATTTCCCCTCTGGGAACTCCAGAACTTAACAAACTATGAACACACGACACTATATATAGGAGTTTACCCTCATGCGAACTGAGAGTTTTACCTTCGTACGAAGTGACACTTATACACCTTTCTCATGCGCAGTTAAGTAATGTGTTCATATCTAATCTATACAATATCAACACACGCTCTATCTAGCCTATTCGCACAGTGGCGGACACACGTAACATGCACCAACAGGTAGCATAGTTCCATGGTCGATGGTCTGCATCGTCCTAAACATTCATCTCCTAATATAGATACGAGGTATCTAGATATATTGAAGAGATCAAGATGTTGGAATTTTTGTGGCTAATGAAGTGGTCAAAGTTATAGTTATTGGAATGGTTATAAACTTACGATAGTGCAATTTTAATTTAGATACCATTTCTAGTAGTTAAACAAGTTGGTGTTGTAATTTTGCTTCTAAGGATGCTTGGTGTGGGAGCCGGGGAGAGCTCCCCCGGTTCTGGTGACTTCTTTTACCCGGTAAGGGGGACCCCTCACCAGTTCATGGGGAAATCTTTGGGATTGTGTATAACTGTTGCCAATGGTTTAAAATGCAATTTAAAAATAAATAAATAAATAACCCTATTAATATTACATAATCCCATTTTTATCAAAAAAATAAAACTCTTTTTATACACCATAGTTATTTTTGAAGAAATACTCTCTTCCACCTACACATCATATTCTACAGTATTATTTTTAAGATTTCACCTACTCAAAATGGATCTTTTCGAAATTCCCGAACGTACACCATATTTGTATGATTCATCAAGCTCTGACGAGGATGATAAAGAGCAATTACAAAATGAAGGTTATAATTACATGTCTACCTTAATCGCATTACAACTAAACGATACTCAAGACACCGTGACTTCGTCGAGAAGGTATATTGTTAATATTAAATTAAACAAAATGTTATATATTCAACTAAGTACATTCCTAGAGACGACCGTGAAACGTCTCAAGCACAACTAATAAGAGACTATTTTGCAACAACGATATGAACTCTGCCACCATAATTCAAAGATGAATGAGAAGGTTTATTGTTTTTAATTTATTCTTATTAATTATTTTGTAATTTTAATTATGTGTCATTTACATTTGGGAACAGTATTTTCAGACATGTGGCGGCACCTTCTTTTTTTCTGTCTCCCTTTTTCCTGTTTTTAGGTGTTTATATAAGATTCTTTTCATATTTAAATACATTTGCATACATTAAAACCACTCAACAACATGTACTTTTGACATTGCTCAATTATATTATAATTATATTAAACTTCAAAATGCAAAAAGAAAGAAAAAAAAGAAACCGGGTGGGGGCAGCCACTCATCATTTTAATTAATATTTCGAATATTAAATATATAAATTATTTTAAAATTTAAATTAAAATAGTTTAGATTTGGGGAAACATGGGAAGACAACACGCAATCTAGGGAAATCTGAAGAAAACATGAAAAACTGACGTGACGCTGATGTGTCACACGGAAAAATCTCGGGAAAACGAGACGACACCGTATAGCCCAATCCTTTGGAAGAAGTTTAAACTTTATATTAAGAAAGTTCCTCCGATCATTTTTATAAGGTTGTGTGTTGTGGATTAATTATTCACCATATTAGCTGGCAAAAAGTGATGTCACCTCAGCATAACATAGGCAACGAACCATTAACTAAATAGTACATTAACTAGGTGTAGTGGAATAACTAAACAACCAATACCAAGAACTAAAACAACAATAAAAAAGTGTGGCATGTGATTGGTTGGAACATCCATGGGCCCCACCACCAAAGCCCAAAGCCCCTTCCTTGGTTAACCTAATCACCCCCCCCCAAACAACGAACCAACGGTGTTTTTTCTCATTAATAAGGTAATAAGGTGATGTGGCACCCCATTAACCCATAATGTATAGTCTAAGGTAAACTTGAATATTATTAGATTTGCTTAAACTATTCAAAAATATATTTTTGATAAATAAATGTTACATGGCTAGTTAGTTCATATGATATCTTGATTAAGCTATAGTTTCATTTAAAGTTAGGATCCAATAAATTAAGTGTAGTATCTAATTTTAAATCATTTGGAGCAATGCTAGGAGCATGTAAAAATAGTTTCTCATTCATTCTTGGAGGGTGTTTGCACTACTTGTGCCCCCTTCAGAGGCCTTGTCGTGACTTTGCCAATGGAGGGGGTGATGTTACTGTTCCTATCGCCCTGCCATGTCACCCTCATTGTCACAACCTTGTCGCTTAGCTCGCTCTCTTAGGCCAGAGGGAGTGCGCTCGGAATATGCCACCAGCATGGATTGGAAGGTGAAATTTGTCACACTTGCCAAAGGGAAGGGGTTTGGGTTTTGCGGTACTTATCGATTTCAATTAACATGTGAAGATGAGATTTTAATTCATTCACAATTTGCAGGAAGGGAGTTTAAGATCTTACCCTCCTTGCCGATTCAAACTTTCATCCTCCAAGCACTTTCCGCCTTGGCCAAGTACTTCCCGAGTACTCTCAAATCCAACTAGGGAGCACCTAGCGACTAGTAACATCCTGAATTTTTATAATCCCGTATTATTTAATGAGTAGGAAAAAACACATGCGGTCCACGAGAGAAAGTATAGTCATAGACGTGCCAATTTTGATTTAATGGAACCTAAAGGGGTATTACGTAAAAACCGAAATTTGGTTTTATTACTTTGGGAACAAGTTGCCTTATGGCTCAAGGATCAAATCCAAGTTTCCATGGGTCTCCTATCATCGCTCACCAGTGCCTTACTATACACCAAATGTGTAGGTCCTTTCTAGGATCCAAATGCTCAGGTCTAACTATGAATAACCTAGTCCAATCATGTGCGGAATCTGTTTATTAGATTAGGTGACATGTAAAACAAGATTACTTTTCAATTCAGTGTTTCCACTCAATGTTTAAACTTGTACATCCAGAAAACAACTCGACATGGCTTCACCGTATCGTTTACAAAACAATTACAAATGAACTAATCCACACACCTATATATAGACTTTTCACTTTGTGCAGACTAGGACTCTTAGTTCGTACGAAGTGAACTATGACTACCTAAGTACGAACTTGCAACACATCTTCGTACGAAGTTAAACATACAAATATCAAAATGTAACATTTCAGCCTATTACAGACAATGATACGACTCGTAGATGCAGGCAGCAGACATACGTATCAACAAACTACCCCTTGGATGTTGTCGTAGTCTTGATCGGTCTTCAGTCTTCAAAAACTTTATAACATTAAACTTTATCTTCTAAAGAAATTCTTTGTCGGCTTCCGTCACTCTTCACTAGGAATAGGCGTTTGGTCTGTTGGCGGAGCCCACTTTATAAATTGAAATCTTCAAATATGCTTTCTTTATCTTTTCATCAATTCTTTCTTCCTTTCTCATTTCTTTCCTGAATTCCTTTCCTTCCAATTCTCTCCACTTTGATTTCCACATTTTCCTAGAATTAATACCATGTGTGTAGCAAACATTGATTACACCTTGGTACTGCATCACTTGCACTTTCTCCTTTGCTTCATAACAGATCTTGTTATAAAATAGGCATTCAATATCCTTTTCTGAATAGTTCACCAACCACATAGGATCTAAAATCCGTATGGTTCTCCACAATCTGTCAGTCTTAAAAACAATTACTGCTTCACCAGTTTCGATATCATACTGCCACCACTTGAAGAATTCACTAAAATGTTGTTCAATCTTCATTAACGACATCTTCTTCATTGCATGTGGCTACTTTACAATTAAAGTCACATCTTTCTCGTTAGTAACTGGATCAATCTTGATAATCTTCTTTGGATAATGAGGCTTCCAGCTCAGAAAACCATGTGTAGTTTCGAATCTAATCAAATTCCACAATCCCTGATCATTCCATTTCATTTGATAACTCAACGTTTGAATATCAAGTAAATATCAGAAGTATTGAACTCTAAATTCTCTCTTGATAGTATACACATTCAACTCTGGTAACCACCACCAACTTAGAATATCCCCTAACGACTTGTCTTGATCTCGAGTTAAAAACGTTAACGGTCATCAGAATTTCCTTTCTTTCGGCATCTCTTTAAACCACGTCTTTCTGGCTTCCCTAATCTCTTCTTTACTTAAACGCCTCAGAAGATTGCCATCTTTTATCGTTTCTTCCACTTTTCTTTTCAACAAATCATCCGTTTCTTCACCGAACATCTCTTGGAATATTGCGAAGTCATCTATTCCTTCACTAATATATTTTATCGTTTTGTCATCAGAATCATCCTCCATGACAACATTGTCATAATTATCAGCATCCTCAACGTATCAATAAACATAATCATTCAGCTTTGCAATACTTATGTTATTTAGCTCTTCTTCAAAATCAAATTCAAATGAGCTCTCATCAACACCCAACATCTAAGCAATCTCTTCTTTCGTGTAATTGTGGACAAACTCTCCCTCTTCCACCCCATGCTCCAAATATATCATTCTATGTTGCATTTCAGGAACAACCGTTAGTGAAACAATGTATGTGAGAATTCCTGAATGCATCTTCGTTCACAGAATCATTCTTCTCCCCCTGTCTATGAGAGTCATCTTCCTGATTAGCATCGTTGTTCAGAAAATCATCATAGTTGAAAGATTCAGTAATCTAGCTTCGTAAACCACCAACCCAGTACCACCTTGAGTATTATCATCATCGTCATCCTTATTATCATCATCTTTATTATCAGTACCATCTATATCTACTTCCTCATCATCTTCTTTATCATCCTTAGCCTCTTTCTCTTTTTCCTATGCTCTCCTTTTCTCTAATAGTTTCTATTTCGCTGAGACGCATGAAACATCAACAACTTAACCAACAAGAATAAACTTAGAGATACCATTCCTAGCTCATTCTCAGGAGTTATAATCCAAATATCATATATCTTTTTTTCCTTTGCCTGCAGCTACAACTTCAGTCTTGCGTGCTCTTTCAGCAGCTCTTTGTTTAGCATCCTCAATTTCGATCAGATCAAATTCAGCTTCAAAATCAATACCCATTTTTTTTTTGTAATACTCTCTGAAACATGTCAAGCTTTTTATCCTTTCTCAATCTGTCAGCTTCTAATTCCTCTGTCAATCTTTGCAATCTTTCATTATCATAAATAAGACTTGCTATCACATATTCCATATGATTACGATCATTCTCTAGAAACTTGATTCTATTCTCCAAGTCGCTAATCTTTTGATCATTGTAAAAATCTGTAGTCATTCCTCCCATAGAGTCAAGATCTGGAAAATCCTGAAATATATGACTTGCATCCTTCAAAATCAGGTTCAGATGTATGAGATCGTCGTCTTGTAGTAGATTGAGGAGTTGACTATGGTTGTCCTTGTGATGATGGTTGTTTTGGTGTAGATTGTTGTTGAATCAGTGATGATGGTGGCTACTACACTTGAGGTGATGGTGGTCTTTGTGGTGATGTATGTTGTGGTGGTGATGGTGGTGTTTGAATTGGTATAACCACTTCAGCTTCAATATTCACCGTCGGCGTCTCTTTTTCATGACCTACTGAACCAGCCCCAGCAGTCGTATGTTTTAAATACTTCCTTCTCGCTTTCTTTGTTGCTGGAGAGACTATTGCCTTCTTACTAACATTCGTAGGTTTGCTTTTGACTCTTTTAATCTTCTTTGGTGGCACATACGGCTCGTCATCATCACCATTATTTTTCATTCTCTTGGAGGTTCGTTTTTAGTATCAACAAATTTTGGTGCTATCGGAGCTATTCTGATTGAAACATCATCACTGGCAATCGGTGTTTCATCATAACTCGATTAATTATCACCTTCACCCCGTTTTTGGTCAGATTTGGCAGAGAACATTTCAGTTTAAACATTGGTTTCAACTTGCACCTCTTCTTCATCAGAATTCTCATCAACTAACAAAGTAGCAGCTTTCTTTGACGCTCGTTTTCTTTAAGTTGCTTGTTTCTTTTTCTTATCCTCTTTTGTATACCGACTGCTTCTCTTTGGATTGTATTCAGCCAAACGATCCTCCTCATCATTCTCAGAGTTACTCTCGTCATTTCGCCACTTATCTTTTGGCTGTTTAACATAGTTTTCATCTTTTATTGCTGCAAAAAATTTATTCCCAACCGGTTCTATCGCTTGTTTTAGATATTGATTCAAACATATGAGCGACAAATTCGACACATGCTCCAACACTAATTCATCATCTTCATCTTTAAAAAGATCAGGGAATTGATCATCCAACATCATCTAAACAAAACAAGGATACTGAAAGAATTTTTCTATAGCAATATTAGTCTTCATCTGCTCGAAAATGACTTTTGTGAAGTTGTATGGTAGATTTAACAATAATACTGCTATCATGCACATCTAATACTCCAGAAGTACATCAAAACCTCCTTTGCGATGACTTATCGCATCTATAACTGAAGCACAAAGAATTTGCATGGCCGGTCAAATTAAGCTTTGTTGAACTTTGACTCTTCACGTGCCCTTTGTATCCATTCTGTATATACACCCTTTAACCATCCTCTCCGAATAGCTCATCGGATCACTATCTTTGTCTTTGAAATCTAAAATCCTCCTTATCAACGCTTTAGTAATAAGAACTTCTTTATCTTCATTTCCAATTCCAACAAATGATTGTATCACTGGTGGACTCGTAATGAACTTAGCATGATCCCAAAATCTCTGAACGTGTGATATATAAGCCTTGTGCTGGTTTGTCAATGCATTCTTCATCGGTAATCAATCCATAAACTCCAAAATTTCTTCAAACGATTTGATCTATGGAAATGACTCATCAAGTACACAACAGATGTTGTGTTTCGGCTCAAACGTCGTCGACTTTTTCTGCAAAAACACAAAGAAATCAAACACTTAGACGATATTTCAAAATTACCAAAATTTGGTGCGAAGTTAGTCTTGTACGAAGTTAACATTCTTTATCTTCGTACGAAGATAGACATTTTTAAACATTTTTACCAAACAGTTAAGATTCATTTCGTACAAAGATAAAATTAAAACATTTTTGACCAAAAGGATGATATCTTCATGCAAGGTTAATTTTGAGCATTAACTCTTAGGTGCATTTGTGCGAAGGTAAAAATCTACCTTCGTACGAAGGTATTTCTCTTCGTACACACAAAGTTAGAATTAAGATCATGATTTTTGAAGTATTTCATGAAATTGAAGGTTGTTGCATGTTCTAAAATCACCGATTAACATAAAGGTATGTTCAATTTTAAATTTTACCAAACCAATTGTCCTAGATTTACGTTTTAAAGTATAAACAGTCCGATTACTTCATTTTTAAGGTCCAAATCCATTCAAACTACCTTAACCATTGTTTGTAGTGTGTAAATCAACCACAACAATGTATATTTGGGCAGCACTTCATCGTCTAAATTGCAAAAACACTCAAAGTTCTCTCCGTGCAAAGAAGACAATGAAATAGTAATGAGTTACTTCGTGTGAAGTTAAATTATATATAGTGTTCACCTTTATCTTCATACGAGGGTAGATGTTTATCTTCGTGCGAAGATAAAATAACTATCTTCGTGCGAAGATAACCCAAACTTTTCAAAATTTTCAATTTCTCGAGTAGTTTACCAGTTAACGACCCACTCAGTTGACTAAGTCCAAGTGAATGACCCTGGTTAACTGATTTGTCTACCAAGTCCAAGTTAATGACCTTGGTTGACAACTTTGTGAGAAAAATAATGTTCGCAGACAATTTCAAGTTTCAAAGTAATGAACTTCTGATCATTTCAAAACATTTTCTCATTTCAGATAAACTCCCAACCCGTTGTACTCCAGATTTTAGTCAACAATTAGCAGCTTAAGACTTTGAAAATCAATTTTCCATCATCGGCAGTCGAAACTAAGATGAAAATAAAATCTTTTTTATCTTTCCAAAGTTTATGCTAAAACACATAGAAAATCTTTTTGGGTTTTTCTGAAATGAAATAGCTATGTACAAACACATTTACAGACATTTTTTTTGTGAGTTTGTGTTAGAGGAACATATCAGTTTTGAGATTTATCACTAGTACCGAATATTTCCCAATTACTCTCCGCCTTGGGTGAGTACTTCCCGAGTACTCTCAAATCCAACTAGAGAGCACTTAGCGACTAGTAACATCTTGAATTTTTATTTAATGAGTAGTAAAAAAAAAAGACATGCGGGCCATGATCAGAGTGTCGCGCCCGGTCAAAGATAATATTATATGCCCTAATTACCCTTAACAATGTGTTAGTGGTAATAAGGGTTGAACCACGAAGAATTTGTGGTTTGTGACCGGATGAGATTGATTTTAAATAAGATTGTCTCTTTTATGAAACTTGCTATAAGATTAATTAATTTTGTTTATTTGAAACGGATGTTGGAATGATCCGACAAAATTGGTTTGATTACTTAACTACTAAATTGGACAAGTACACGAAAACTTAATTACTTGACTAAAACAATGATTTGAGAACAAGGTTCACACCCGGTTCGACAATTACAAAACCTAGGGTTGCTAAACAATTTTAGATTGATTCAATTGAATTTGTCATTAATGGTTTTGATATAACAAAGCTTAGATGCCAATTGCTATCATGCGTATGACGGACCAGAATGCACTTTGTTACTTCGGACAAATAATTCTTTTTGAAAGATAAGTCATAAATACACAAACTTGTTTCGCAAAGTCAAATTTTATCATCATTCGGTAATTCACAAATATAGTTCATATGTAGGACAATTATCAATCAATTCAAAATACAATTCACTTTGTCACAAATTAATTAAGAACATAAAGCAACCCTAAATCTTATAAAAACTTACACCAGGGTGAAACCCTCGAGAATTAGCCGCTCATGACGAACGGAACACGAATACCGGAGGTTGAAATCTTGAACTTGAACATCTTGAAGCCTTGATGATGGTAGTGATGATGATTTGGGTTTGTAGTGGATGATGATGAACAATGGATTAGTGGAATGATGGAGAAGATAATGATTAGGATCAGGGAAGTAAGGATGGATGATGAATTCGGATGATGATAGATGAATTGGAATTGATGTTGTAAGTGTTTTTGGCTCCAAGAAGGGTTTCAAAACTCAAAAATCCCGTACCTCCTTGGAAAATAGTCAACCCACATGATATAAGCCGTCCACAAACAAGTTTCAGCATTAGACATATGGGAGGGGCGTCGCCGACGGGCAAGAAGGGCATCACCGACGGCCCTTAGTTTTTTCTGGTTTTTCTCTGATGCTCTAATCTAGTGCCTACAAACAATTTTTGCCGACAGACACATCTAGAGGGCGTCGCGAACGACGGCCCAGACGGCGTCATCGACGACCCCTCCAATCCTTGTTTTCCTGTTTTTTCCATTTCGCAACCCGGTTGACTCGTTTTTGGCTCCGATGCTCCGGAAAGCTCCCGATTAGCTCCTTAAACTGAGTAAACATGTAAAACACAAATCCAATCAAAAGTAGGCTATTCAAAACTAAAAGTTATTTAAAACATAAGCTTAAGCACAATAAGAACACCGGTTTTCGACCACACATCACATCCCACACTTGTCTTATGCTTGCCCTCAAGCAAATCTGTTTTTCACTTTCACGTGGGTCGAACGAGAAACACACTTCCCATTCTGAGAAGTAAGCTAAGGTCCATTTCCATATCCGGTTGAAAATCTTAACAGTTTTTCAAACATTTAGTAGTAAAGTAATTAATCACATAAAGATAATTGTTCAAGACCAACCCGCCCTTGGAACTCACAAATCATGCATACCTCTCACAATGTTCTCTACACTCGGTTTAAAATTGGCTAATTGATGATGCATAGCACTTTTTATGTAATCACTCAACCCGATTAGAACACGTACCCGCATAGGCGTGCAACTCAATCATTCTCCACTATTGAACACAAACACTAAGCATAAGTCAAAAGGTCTTTGATGTGTTGTAACGGGGCTAGGCTAAGAGCATGAAATAGGATATTTAGAAAGTGGCTAAGGTGATGAAAACTCGCTTTTTATTAGAACACAACTTTTCTATCAACAACTACTACGAATAAACAACTAAGAGGCAACAAATTTTGCCTTTTATTCAACAACTACTACACATCTTTTTGTGCTTTTCTCAACAATTTTTCATCAGATTTTCTATTATTTTCACAACTAAACCTAAAATCGAATTTTCAACACACGGGTTAAAAATAAAAGGCTAAACAGTCAAAGGCTAAATGGGTTGGTCAAACGAAAGGTTTAAGCTCAAAGTTGGCGACTAAGGGATTAATTTCGGGTAAGGATATATAAATGGTGTAAAAGAAAAAGGTTTACCTAACTCCTTAATCATTCTTGTGCTCGTATTCGGTCTATGGTCTCAAACGTATCAAAAGTAGCAAGTTCTACAATACGCGACTAAGGGTCCACTCAACCAAAGAAATATATGCATATATGATGTATAAAAGTGGCTCAAAATCTCACGTACAAAGGGTATGGTATGCGATATGTTCAAAACGCAAGTTTCTTAGACGGATTATTCCCAAATAACCACCCCCTAAATACGCGGCATGTTATTAATTTGAACTTGACCATGACAAGATACCACATGGGTTGTGCCATCACTCATTAACTTAGTTACTTGTGCTTTTTAGATTGCTTCAAACAAAGACATTTTGAATCATTTTTGAAAATTTTCCTATCCCCACACTTGAGATCAACATTGTCCTCAATGTGTAGTATTTAAATGAACGGGTCAAAATCGAAAAACTTTTTCTCTCCATCCCCACACTTGAGGTCAACATTATCCTCAATGTGTAGGTATAGAGCTTTTAAAACGCATAAGTGATGTGACATGGCTATCCTCCCCAAAATTTCTCCCGGAAAATAAAATACAAAAATACAATCCACTTATAACTAACTAAAAATCAAAGGTAAAAGAAACGTATGCACCTGGTTTTCGCTCAATCCTCGTGTGCTCTTCATTCTTCAACAAAAATGGTCGTCTCGCGAATATAATGTACCTACAAATCTCAACCCTCGTGTAGAAGCAAGCTTCTCACAACCATCAAAACTTGTTAGTTACCTAGTTCTACCATTTTTATAAAGAATTTACCAAGCCATATTTTTATTCAACTTTGACTTTGTGGAAAATTTTTTTACAACAACAACAAACCTAACTCATTTTCATAGGAATCACGATTGCATTTAGTGCATGCAACAAGCCCTTTAAACCTCCCGATAACTCAGAAGGACGAGGAAGGTCTCGTGAGGGTAAATAGGGAACACACCGACAAAGTTCATTCAACTACTAAATAAAAAAATACAAGAATATACAAAAAAAATACGACAACATAAGACATACCGAGCACTATCTCTGGTAACGCTCGTTGGGGTCAACCGGGGGGTATGGCTGGTATGGATATCCAGTGAGGGCTGGCATTATCTCATTAGAATCATCAAGGGGCCCTCTTTCCCCTTCCACGGGTGCTTGTAACTGCGGCAGAATAAAGCTGGAACCGACCCCTTCGGGCCAATGTGGAGATGGGTCGGAAGGTCCAAAGAGGACATGGAGGTTTCGTAATTTGTCCAAGGGGTGTGTTCTTGGTACGGTCGTCCCGCATCCCAATCTCGATGATGGCGCTCTTGGTCATGGAGGTGTTTGGCATTATTTATTGCCATTTGTTAAGCTGTGGCCATCGCATGCCATCGACGGTCTTCCAATGCATTATGCTCAACGTGGAAGTGCTCTTGCTCTTCCTCGCACACTTGCCGTCTGGAGAACTCTTGCACACGGTACAATTCTTGTTGTTCCATATAGGCCTGCTGCATGGCCCATTGTTCTTGTTGCCTCTCCCATTGCTCATGCTCTTAAGCCCGGTGGGCAGCCTCTTTGGCCCAATGAGCTTGTTGTTGGGCCTCCCAATTTTGTTCCCATTGCCTTCTCTTTTGTTCGTTTTCTCGGTTTTCCCCATACTCAGAGAGACATTATCATATACATCTTGTTGTCCCCAGTTATAATTAGGATACCATGGTTTACGCCTGTTGGGCACAAAACTTGCTACACCTGCAAAATATCCTGGTGCGGCCGAGCATAACTTCGACGCGATCCCCTCGGACCTTGAGGCTCATCCTCATCTTCCTCATCTATCATCTCCTCATCCTGTGTAGCTTCTTGTGCTACACTCGGGTCAACAAACTGGAATTGGTGTCCTTGATCATCAGATGCTGTATACTGGTGACCATAAACTTGAACTTGTATCTTTAAGTGTTGATTCATTGATGCAAAACAGATTTGGTCCATAGGTTTTGAAACCCAAAGTGACTCTGGTGGTAGCCTGTTTTGCTGCACAATCATTGCACTGATTAACCGCATATACGGTATCATCTTCCATATGTAGGACTCACGAGTATCCCATGTGTTCATCATTACAATATGGCGCCACAATAACTTTGGCACCCCAAACAACAATGAATGTAAGACCCGACAGTCCGGCCCTTTCAACTTCCCACGGTCTCAAAATCTGACCATGATGTTTTCAAGAGAGATAGGTTGAAGGATTTTTCCCTCAACTGATAATTGGCTCCTCAAAGCCGCTCCGCCGTCCAAATACGGTAAGATCAATCCAACCATACCATCGGGATCTGCAGTATTTACTTTATTGTCTAAAAACTAATCGATGGTATAGTAGAAGTACTCGTCAACCCGCAAAGAATCGAACCGGGCAATGCAGTTCATAGTCTCAAAGGGCATCACCATTTGACCTCTGCCCGTGTTACCAACCAACTGCCACTTGTTCGGTGGACCATCCTTATTGATAAATCGTAAGGAATCCAACCATTCACAGATCGCCGCTAAATAAACAGTGGTGTGATATCCTAACACCAATCCAAAACTCGCTCCCAACCAAGTTTTTCAAACATTTGGACGATCCCAATCGTCTGAAATTCTTCCACATTCATTGGTCTTTCCAGCACAACCCTCTCCGGAATGGTGGTAGACACACCATTTACCATCTTCCATTTCCATAATTTCACTTCAAGGCGTCTGTCATTAAACCTTGAAAGTGGTCGCCTCTTATTACTTTCCAAAGGCTCTCCCACACTACTATCCCTTATTCTTTCCCATTCCCAGTCTTGTCAATACAGCCTGCCATCATTTTCCTCTACTCCACTCAACTGTTCCCACTTTCTTGGCATTAACCCAGAAGATGAACCGGCTCCTGAAGATGAGCCTTGACCAGGGACCTTGCTTCTCTTCCGGCTTGCCATATCTACAAACAACAATGCAACGAGAATAATCAAAATTTACTCTAAACATCAATTCAACTCATACTATGAACACAACATGCAATGTTGAACCACATTTAATCATTAGATGTAAACTACTAATTTAAGTATCCAAAGTATCAAGCTTTACCATCTAAAGATCAAGTTGTATAATGTTTACTCCTAAGTTTATAAACTTTAACAAGGTTCAACATCATGTTTATGT
Source organism: Scalesia atractyloides (assembly GCA_947069175.1). Taxonomy (NCBI): domain Eukaryota; kingdom Viridiplantae; phylum Streptophyta; class Magnoliopsida; order Asterales; family Asteraceae; genus Scalesia; species Scalesia atractyloides. Next base: position 35,896,131 of record CAMTDV010000008.1, on the reverse strand, counting down.
TCGATCATGCAAACAAACGAGTGTATTCTCATCACTATACTTGTTGCATGTTCAATCCCCACCCAAATTAAGTGTTTGCCCTTACTCAAGCTAGAACATCTTACATTACCATAATAAACAACCTACTCTTAAACATAAAGTTTAAAATTTCGGAAGAAATTCACAAACCATATGATAATCATGCTCAAATTCAAATAAAAATCATACCTTTGGTGTTGTAGATTTGAAAGAACTAAGAAAAGATGTCAATTAACACTTTAAGAACACCCTTGCTTAAAAACCTGAAACTTCAAGTTCAACAATCTTGCAAACGAACAAAAATTGATGAGAACCGTTCCTCTCGAAAATCAACCCAAAATAGGCTCAAGAATTTCTTGATTTGGTTAAGAATTGAAAGAGATACGAGTGATTGAAGATTAGGGTTCTTGAAGAGGTAGAAGAAGAAGATGAAGGAATTGGTAAGTTATGGTGAAGATAAGTGCAGAGGTTTTGTGGTTGATAATGAGCTATGGGTCAGATAAGGTTCTCCCGGGTCAATTATGTGGTTAAAACGAGGTTCGGGTCGAGTTTGGATGGGTTTAAAATGGTTCAGGTCCGACATTACACGTTGAAGCTCATTCAGCGTCGGCAAACAAACCAAGGGCCGCCAACACATCCCCAATTTTGCCAAAACCCTCCGACGGTCTAATGCTCTGTCTACGCTACTTTTCACCTGACGACCCCAATTCCTCACTGTAGGCGACGACCTGGGACCCGTCGCTGACGCATCCCCAGTTTTCAATTTTTAACACAATCATTAAACACAATAATCGTTACGATTCCTACCACCCCCCTAAAAATCGTGCATTGTCCTCAATACACAAAATAAGTTTGAGACATACCTTACGTCTTCATGACCCATTTGCGGTATCCAAACTTCACACATTAAAGAGATTAGTACGAAACGACAACGATAAAACACATAACAATACGCACAAACAATTAAAAAATGGTACAAAACTCTACAAAATTGTTCCTTGTCCTTTAATTGACTACATAAGTTAGCACACTTACCAAAAAGCTTACCAACTCCGTGTTCGCATCCTTGTTCTCCTAGTTACCATCAAGAAACGATTTAAGATGATGACCATTGACTGTTTGTTTTAACCCATCTTTTGGGTCCTTGATGGTAACACCACCAAACTTTCCGACCCGTGTAATCACATACGGGCCCATCCACTTACTCTTAACCTTCCTGGGAAAAAACTTGAGCCTCGAATTGTATAGCCAAACCTTTTGACCCACCACGAATTCCTTCGGCTTCAACTTGGCATCGTGTGCTGATTTCATACCATCCTTGTATTTCGAAGCACACTCCCAATTCACACAACTTTAACTTGTGGGTTCTTTACCTGCATCATCATACTTAACATTAACTTCTTTGATAGCCCAAAAAGCACGGTGTACAAGTTTAACTGGCAAATGACAAGTTTCACCGTAAACTAAGCGGTAAGGTGTAGTGTCAATAGGTGTCTTATGTGCCGTTTGATAAGCCCATAAGGCATCTTTCAACTTCATTGACCAATCCTTAAGGATCGGTCGAACGGTCTTTTGCAAAATTTCTTTAATTTGCCTATTCGACACTTCCACTTGACCACTTGTTTGTGGATGGTAAGGGGTAGCAATTCGATGGTCAACACCATACCATTTTAATAATTTTCCGAAATTAAAATTCTTGAAATGAGTTCCCCCCATCACTAATGACCACTCAGGGAACCCCAAATGTAGAAATAATATTGGTTTGAACAAAATTGCGAACAACGGTATGGTCGTTAGTTTTGGTGGCGATTGCTTCGACCCATTTAGATACATAATCTACCGCCACCAAAAGATTCAAATTCCCATGCAAATTCGGGAATGGGCCTATGAAATCGATTCCCACACATCAAAAATATCGACAATGAGAATCGGTTGCATAGGCATCTAATCCAGCTTGGAAATGCCCCCTAACTTTTGACACTCAACACAATTTTTAGCAAAGTTGAAAGCATCCTTAAAAATAGTCGGCCAATAAAGACCGCTATTGACTGTTTTATGACCACTAAAATGGCCCCCACAAGCAAAAGAATTCAAGTGTGTCAAGACACTCGGGATCTCATCGTTCGGTATGCATCTCCTCACGACTTGATCCGAGCATATATTGAACAGATCTGGTTCTTCCCACGTGTAATATTTGATTTGCGAGAGGAAGTGGAATCTCCTCCTCCTATCCCAATGAGCCGGTAAATCACCCGTCACCAAATAATTAATAATATTAGCAAACCAAGGTAATACCGAAACCCTTAATACATGCTCATCTGGAAAAGTTTCGTTAATCTCTACACGGGAAGAACCCTCTTCCACCAACAACCGGGACAAATGGTCTGCAACCACATTTTCACTACCCTTCTTATCTCGTATCTCTAGATCAATTCTTGTAACAAAAGAACCCATCGGATTAATCTTGGCTTTGCATCCTTCTTTTCCATGAGGTACCTGACAACAGAATGGTCAGAAAATATAATTACTTTGTTACCCCAAACATAAGCCGAAAATTTATCCAATGCATATACCACTACAAGTAGCTCTTTCTCGGTAGTAGTGGAATTTAATTGAGCATCCGAAAGAGTCTTACTCGCGTAGTATATAGCAACGGATTTCTTTTCTACCCTTTGACCCAACACGACCCCCGAAAGAATCGAACTCACGGCCTCCATCAAGTCAAGTTTCTTTGGAAACTTGTGAGTTCGTGTCTGAGTACACAAATCTTTCAAGTACTTAGCATATGAAGGCACTTGTTTAATAGCATCCAAAAGTGGTAAATTTATTTTTACTTGTGTACAAATTTGCCATATCTCTTCTTGATGGGGACCGGGTTTGTTTACCACCTTTTTGGATGGTCCCAACAAAGCTTCGGGATAAGGGGCGGTATTAACCTCCACACCCTTTTCCTTATCCTTCGGAATAGGGATGGTCACAATGGGTGTGTTTTTGTCATTTTTAGAAATAGTTTCGTTTTTACCGTCAACCCCTTCATCATCACTAACATCTTCCACCACCCCTTCGACAAACTAGGGTGGTGGTACACCACACCGATATCTATGACTCGACCACTACGTAAAGAAATTATATTTATAGGTACCTCACGTGTGTTCTTTGAGCCGGACCCTTAATGCTTAGGGTTCACCATAGTATCACTTGGCAATCTCCCACCATTTCCTCACATTTGCGCCATCTCTTCCGCAAGTTGACCCACTTGCTTTTCCAAATCCTTATGCGATTTGTCACGCATCTCGAACTCTTTCTTCATCCCCAACTTTATCTCTTGATTCAAAGTAGTGATGGCATTCATGATTGCATCCAGTTTAGAGCTCAAGGAATCTTCACCAACCATTTGAGAGTTTGAGTTACACACCCCTTTACCGTCTTGGTTGTAGCTCCATTGATAATTAATTACCTTCACGATTTTGATACCCTTGGCCACTCCGTTGGTTATAATTTCTTTGGTACCCCCTTGATTACCACCTTGGCAGTTTTGGTACATCGATCCACCTTGATTTCCACTTTGGCTACCCGGTTGGAAGTTTGGGTTCATTTGGTTTGAGGCGTTGCCATACCTGAAATTAGGATGGTTCATCAAACCCGGGTGATAAGTGTGAATTCATATCAAATTGTTTCCGATCCCCATAAACTTGGCTCACCTCCTCGGTTGTATGTGCCATACTCACTTGGCATTCTTCGGTCCGGTGACCAATGTCTCCACAATCTTCGCATACCATAAAATGAACTGCCCCAACATCCTTTTTCTTCATACGAGCCAACTCCCGTTCTAAAGTTGCAATTCGATCCTTAGCACTCGAATCAAGGTCGGGAAGAGATTAGGAGACAGGATGCTTTTAGATTGGTCCGCCATAGCGACTGCTTTAGAGTTCTTGCTCATCCTTTCCAAGAAATGCCAATCGTCTTCTTCATGATTGTTCAAAAAAGTCACCTTACTTGTCGATTGTAAACACTTGTGATCATCAGCGTCCAACCCCCTTACTTCATGGAGAGGTCGGGATTCAAGAAATGCCAAATTGATGATTGTTGCTATATGAAGATATCTAGTAGCTCTTATATCATATTAATATTGTATGTTGATGATATGTTGATGATGTGTTGATTGTAGGATTTGATATGAATGAAATTAGCAAGTTAAAGAAGCAAATGTACAAAGAATTTGAGATGAAGGATTGGGTCTAGCTAAACAGATACTAGGGATGAACATAGTCAGAAACAAGAAGGATGGTTCTTTAACTCTATCTTAGGAGAAGCACATAGGGAAAGCGTCAGAGAGATTCAAGATGAATGTTGAAAAGACCAAGCCTAGAAATACTCCATTGGGAAGTCATTTGAAGCTTACCAAAGACCAGTCTCCTAAGTCTAAGGAAGAAAGATAAAAAAATGTCTAAGGTTCCATATACATCAGCGGTCGGTAGGTCCACTTGGAGGATCAAGATAACCTACTTCCTTGTTGTTTAACACATACACGAGTGCGGAATCCAAGTGTATATGCAAACCAAAGCAAATTTTAACAAACACAAAGTAACCAAAGATTCACTATCTTTTGATTAACTGAAGAGAGCTAGTACAAACGCATGCACACAATGTTTATACAGACTCAAGGTATTCTCTCTGTGCTCTCTTACTCAAACTATGAAGTGCATGTCTGTATATATACGCCTAACACTCATAACCAGTCACGAATAATGTCACAGAGCTACAAAGAAAAACAAATCCCACGAAGAAGAGGTTCTTTGTGGACTATTCTCACGAACAACTAGTTGTAATGAAGAACTAGTACTTCTTGAATGGTGACTTGTACGAACAAGCAATGGCTCGTACCAACATGCAACTTGCTCATACGAACAAGCAAAGGTTCTTGAATGGTCACTCGTACGAACAAGTAAATGACTCGCACGAACAAGCAATGGCTCGTATGAACAAGCAACTTGCTCGTACGAAGCACAATTCACTCGCACGAAGAAGTGTTTCTTTGGGGAACCCTGCTAACAAACATACTGAACAAACAACAAGATCAGAAACACAAAACTTAACAGTATACACACATGCACTTGTTTTACAACACGGACAAACTAAACGTCGTACTAAATCAAGATAGGAGGATATCTTGATTTGGTCGACACGGCCAAAACTTTACAGACGCAACAAATAAAGACCGTACAATTACTGACGCAACTAAGAACATGTAACAGACACAAAAGTGTATCAACAAACTCCCCCTTGACTGTTGGTTGGCCTTCGGTCTTCATTTCTAATGGCCTGCTGCACCCACATTCACTAAAACACTTTCAACCAACGTTGATTGAAGACCAATGTCTTCAATACTCTCCAAAACATCAAACCTTTCCGATTTCTTCATCAGTACCACCCGAGGCAACTAGATCGACCATGATCTGTTGTGCACTAGACCCTACCACTGGAGTTGCAGCAGAAACCTCTGGTTGCGTGGATGAAGCTGGAGCATCAGGATTACCAGGGTCTTCACTATCGTGATCACGCTAACGTTGGATCTTCTGTGCTTTGCATTTTTCATTCCACAGAATGTTCACCCGCTTTCTACTCATTTCAAATCCGTCTTTATTACTATTAAAGCCTTTAACCAGTGTAGTATTACAAGAATGATACCATTCTCTCATGTCGTCATGTTTGGCGGCTAGTGTTTCGGTAGATCGTTATACAGCCGCACTACGTTCTTTCAGCTTATTCATTTCAATCCCACGAGCGTTAGCGGCTGCTCGCATCTGTTGTAACTGAGCTGCCCTTCAGCATCCGCAACTCTCAACCATTCATTCTCCTCTCTCAACTGCGCAATCTCGGTAGCTTGCTTTCCAACAGTTTCCTTCAAAGAATTTATCTGCGACTATACACTGATTTGAAGACATAAACTCTAAGTGCTTGTTGATCTGAGTTGCTGCAACTTGCAGCTGTGAGAACAGAACATCCACGTTCTCATCTTGTTCCATTTTAGAGAAAAAACGACTACGTCGTTCTGTACTTTGTTGGTGAGTTGCGGATCGGGATTGTTGAGCTGAAGAAGTAGTGTTGTGGTTGAACTGGAGTAGTTGCAACTGAAGGTGTTTCAGCTGCTGTGGAAGCTATAGGTTGTGGTCCAGAGGTTGTAGTGGGGGTCCACATTTAAGCTTCAGCCTCCTCCACTGTGAAGGCAAACTGAGCTTCTGCATTTGGTTCTGGTACGGTTTCTTGTTGTGTGGTTGTAGGTTGTGTGGTTTCAGGTTTAGCTGATGATGTTCTCATAGGATTTTTGCTCTTTTCCTTTCTTCGAACCGCAACTTTCTTTTTACGTGCTAGTTCAGTCTCAACACTGGATGGAACATAATCAGCATCTAGATCTGTTGGAATCCTTCTAATCTACCTAAACCCACGCTTATCAACATAGCGTTCACACCCAGGTTCAAGCGGATTGTCAGCAGAATCCGATTCTTCATCCGGTTGTTTACCCTTATCACCACCTGTAGTAACTACACCATGTGACAAATGGCAAATAACCACTACATTCGTACAATCTAATCACTATTTTTATTTTATAATCTCATGCATATCATTGTAATTAATTGCGTAACTGAGTCGCACGTCATATCCTAAGTATTAGGGCCAGTAAATCAGATCATAACATGTACTGGTTTCCGTTACGGCGCGGAACAAACCAAACAATGCCCTAAAAGTGTTGGTTGAAAGTGTTGGGCGCACTATTTGCGGTGGCACTATTTGTGTCAGCAAAACCACTAAAACGAATCAGAACAACGAATAACGGCATGTTAATGCCATAACTGAGTCCATATATAAATGAAAACATTGATATGAGATCGCCCATTGCAAAAATATATAACTTTCCGGTACAACGCCTAAATTGCAAAATTGTCCGTTTCGACCAAAAAGGCGACAAATGTCAGTGTGTCCGCAATACTAATTCGGTGGATTCCGGATGTCAGAATAATAATACAATATTAATCATCCTAAAACAATGTGAGAATAGCAAGAATGCACAAAAGACATCGTTTCCGGTCATTCGACAAACAATGCACAATTCAACCGGAAGTCGACCGTTTGTTGAAACGACGAACATTTTAGTGGCTGATAGCCTCATTCGTGCATCTAGCGGACTAGTTAAGCCTCATTTGGAACTCAGAATCCATTCAACTAACATGAGGTCACAGAAACACAATTTCCGGAAAAGTTCGACGGCAGGATATATAAGTGCCTATATCAAGCGAACAATCAAACGAAAGGCATTTTGGCCATCCTAACTCATCGTATACTCATCTAGCAAACTAGTTATGCATATTTTTAGGTCGGAAGTGCACTAAGTAGACACCATGACAATTGTGGTGGTCGAAAACAAAAGCTTCCGGTACTAAATAATTAAGTTCGTTTATTAGCGAATATTGCGTCGATGAACGATCTAACGACAATTCCGTCATTCGAAACTTACATTAGATGACCAAGTGGATTAATTACCATGTAATAGCACCCTAACCCTAGTTATATACTAAGAGTGCAAGAACAAACCTCTAATCACCATGATTAACTTAATGGCCAAAATATCTTCTTATTTAACATGTGTTATGAAAAATATTACACTTCACCCCCCTCATTTTGACGGTTCAAGTGGGCCTCACACCCACTTGAATCTTGTTGAAAATTTTAGATTTAAGGCATGGTGTGTTGATTTGTGGAGATCTTGAAAAGATGGTAATTATATATGATCATCACTTTACCATTCTTCATCATTTTTATCACAAAAAAATTGCAACGCTTCATTCCTTTTCCCCCTCATACCTACGGCTACCACCATCCACCATATAACCACCACTTAGCCACCGTAAAACACCACATTTCATACACTTTAAAACCCTGTCAAAGTCATTCAAGGAGCTAGAAAGGGTGGAGGTCTATTGGAGGCATTCTGGAGCTTCATTTTCTTCTTAAATCATCATCTAACTTGTGCACCCATTGTAACATTTGTAAAAATCGGGTCTCCAAAACCCGCTCCGTTTTGTAATCAAGTACCAAGTTATGAAAGTGCATTAATTATTTATGGTTATTTTGAGTTAAAACGATACATAATTAATAAATAAATTAAACTATAAAAATTATATTTGATAAAAAGTTAAAATAAAACAAATAAAAAATATTTGAAGCTGCCGGGACTCGAACCCGGGTCAGCTGAGTCGCTCAAACGACTTAACATCCATTCCCTAAACCACTCCGCCACAACGTGTTTTCTGTTAACACTAGGAAAGCAAATGGAACTTATACACAAACTCGATTTAACCGATGATGCCATCTGAAAACCGATAATCGGCAAACCAATCGTCAAATCGATTGTTTACCTCACAATTTCAGTTATAACCGATGCTCGACGGTTTCTAATTAAGTCAGAATTGATTGAACTTAAAAGTTCATCATTTTCGGTATTTGAAACCGAAAGTTCATCAAATCCCTGGATAACTCAAGTTTCAGTCCATTCTCGCGATTCAGAACTATCACAAAAACACTCCAATTCCTTTTCGTCGCATTTTCAAATCATCTGAGCACCTAAAACAGTTCGCCGGAATTCTCTGCAAAAGTCGCCGGAAAACCGTATTCAACACAAACCGGTAAAATACTCCTCTTTTACAATTTCAATCTATTGTTAGAACTTTACTAACATTAACCCATCACTCAAAATCAACCACAGACGACTTTGCTGGATTTTCTGTGTTCGCCGGAAAATTTCTGGAATTGCCGGAAACTCGTTAGTTATCGGTATGCACATTCAAACGTACTGATAATCAATACACACTAGTTCAATTTCATATCTAATCCCTTAATTCTGTTGATAGACCCTCTCAGCCGAAGGTTCAAAAACCGAGCCGTCAAATTCTCGCCGGAGTCTCTGAGGAAGACAACCTGTTCGGTACCTTTTTTCCACAAACTGTTCGGTTTAGTACATTCAAGCTAGTCATCATGTTTATTAACTAGATTAATCACGAATCGGATGTTTGAGTAAGGTCTGTGTTCGTAATGAAGAAGATGAATTCAATAATGACATAAGAGTAATTAAAATCCGGATTATAAACGGGTTAGACACACAGTCCAGCGGTGGACTGTGTGCAAACAACGACTATACACGTCCCGAGTTCGATCCTTGCTACGCGCACGCTTTATGTAATAACATTCCTTTTTAATCCAGAACTAAACCGAGTTTAAAACAGATAGTTGTTAAGTATAATAAAAACCAAGAATATAACCGGGTTAGACACACAGTCCAGCGGTGGACTGTGTGCAACATTAACTTTACGTCGCGCGTTCGAATCTTGTCACGAGCACCGGTTCAATTGAAATAAAACGTTTTTGCAAATAAATGAATTTTCGGTTAATTCAAATAAGAGTATAAATATAATTAAAACCGAGTTTATAACGGGTTAGACACGTAGCTCAGTTGGTAGAGCTACGTGCACGCGAACGGAAGGTCGCCGGTTCGAATCCCACCCGGCGCAGAATTAACCGCTGACCGAACCGGTCAACGGTCAACACTAAAAAAAATATATATTTTTTATATATTTAATTATTTAATTTAATTTAAAAATCAATTAAAAATACTTAAAAATAACATTTTTAAAGATAGAAAATAGCCATAAACTCATAAAAATATATCTAAAAATTTCATTAAAATCCTTAATAACATCCATCCACTTAATATTTTTTTCCATTATTATTTAGGTTAGTATTCCTCGTCGACTCGCTCATCTAAATCGTGCGCATCTCACCATCTCCAATTCAACGCACCCAATGTGAGTGAACCTTTCAAATTCCCCGTTTTAATAATGTTTTTGGGGTGTATCATGTGTCTTCGTTTATATACATATTATAACTAAACTATTGTGCATACATCATATCATGACATGTGTATTTAGTTTGTTGCTGTTAAGTAGTTATTATTGGATGCAAATTATTATTTCAGTACATACAATTGCCGAGGCCGCCACTCCCCATTTAATTATGAGGTTTGAGCCTGTTCCCCATTTTACTATGCGGTTGAACCTGGCGTGCCCGCAACGATCGGCTCCGTTTGATTGAGCCTTGATCGGTCATTTCATTTTACATTTCAGTTCATGCAATAGGATCGGCTCCGTTTGATTGAGCCTTGATCGCACAGTTCAATTTACATTTCAGTTCATGCAATACGATCGGCTCCGTTTGATTGAGCCTTGATCGCACAGTTCATTTATGTTAGTTATCGTATGATATTGGTATGTTCATGTATGCTATCAAGTGTTATAATTGTAACTGCTATTTGCCAATGCTTGACTACTTACATTGCTCTTTTATGATTATGCACAATATTTCATTGATAAACTAACAAAAAAAAATCATTATCAAATGTTTATCTAATAAGGTTCACTCGCCAACTTATGTTGACCCAAAAACTCCCATTTTACACATGATACAGGTGAACCAGCAGCAGCTAGGAACACATAGGATCTGGATTAGAAGAATAAAACGATTTAGTATTGGGATTGCTATGTTTGGTTATTTTCCTTTGTATTGAATGAACATGTTTGGATGTTTGAAAATGTAACTTTGACTTCATTAATTATGAAACATAATAGTAAATGTCATGTGCTTTGGTGATAACCCAATTATCCCCGACTCTTATTTCCGCTGCGGGTCGGGGTGTGACAGATTGGTATCAGAGCCATGACTATAGGGATATAGGATAGGTTATTAGACCCTTAGAGCCTATACTATAGTCGATTAGAAACTTATAAGAATTTTGTGTGTTATATGCCAAATTTCATGATGTTTATATGTTTTATGTTAAATGTTACATTTGATATTGTACAAGCATGTTCATAAGTATGTATTATCAAATAATGCCTATCATGAAATCGTATGATCATAACATATCACATCCATGAAAGCACACACCACATCATGATTGATTTTACAATGATTTTCGTGTTTTCAAATCTCATCAAAGTGAGTTCTCATGACGGGCATGTAGTAACTGGAAGGGTACTAGTACCGGTAGTCGGAACGTCCTGTCTAGGCTGGCATTCGTATAAATCCAAAATAAAGGACCAGTTTGCCTACCTGGGGACTAACGATGAGAGTACGAAGTACCTATTAGGCCAAAGCATGCTATACCAAACGTCGTGTGAGCTAATCCCACTTTGAGTTGTCATTGTGTCTACACCTGGACACGTTCCGACCAAACATCTCATGAACATATTTTGTGGTTTGCATTCGGGGGATGCGAGTGTTAAATTGCCAATACTAATGTGAATCCTACCAAGCCAATAGCCATGGGGGCCCACATGACTATGTAGGTGAAGGTATGGGGGACATTTGAGGCCCAACATGAGCGAACCCAAGACATCCTATGGATGTAGTTGCATTATTGATATTTATGTTATTTTCATTTTCTTAAAGACACATGATACCTAAAAAGACACCATAAACTGACAATCTTCTCATTTTATGATCCTGTAGATGTCATCTAGACAGCATCGAAGGGGAAAAAAATCGGGAAAGACTGAGGAACGTTTGGCCACGCATATCGCGAATCAAATGGCCACGATATTGCCTGACATCGTGGTACAAGTACAACAAGCCCTTGCTGCAAATCCTACTAACCCTCCTCAACAACAGGACCAGAACATCGCCAACCCTCCTACCATCAAATGCTCTTACAAACATTTTAAGTCCTGTGATCCTCCAAAATTCGAAGGGACGGAGGGAGTCACTTCTCTCCTACATTGGTTCGAGGAGATGGAAAACGTTTTCTTAAACTGCGATTGTCCTGAAGAAATTGGAGGATGAATTTCATGCCTTAAAGCAAAAAGAGGGTGATCACTCTACTTACAACAAGAGGTTCTTGGAGTTGAACCAAATGGTTCCAAACTTATTCACTCCAACCTATCGTCTGATCGAACATTATATTCGAGGACTTCCCTCGAAAATTCAAGATTCGGTTCTCAGCGTTTCACCGGTAACACTCGAAGCTGCCATGGAATTGGCAACTGAACTGACCGAAAACCGAATTCGCAATGGGAAGTTCAAAGAAGAGAAGAAGAAAGCCCCTGTTGAGGGACAAACCTCAAACCACCCCATTCCTTCCTCTAAGTTTGCTAACAAGAGGAAGCGTAACACCAGGAATTTTGCAGTCAATTGCAAGAATTGACTGACAAGGGATTCATACGTCCCAGCTCATCGCCTTGGGGTGCACCTGTCCTTTTTGTAAAGAAGAAAGATGGATCTTTTCGTATGTGCATCGACTACAGAGAGCTCAACAAGTTAACCATCAAAAATCGCTATCCTTTACCTCGCATAGATGATCTTCTTGACCAACTACAAGGTGCCAGTTGCTTTTCAAAAATCAATCTTCGATCTGTCTATCATCAGCTTAGAGTGCATGAAGAAGACGTCCCTAAGACTGCTTTTCGAACTCGTTATGGCCACTATGAATTCATGGTTATGCCGTTTGGATTAACCAACGCACCAGCTGTCTTCATGGACCTAATGAACAGAGTCTGCAAACCTTACCTTGATCGATTTGTTATAGTCTTTATCGACGATATTCTTATTTATTCAAAATCTAAAGCTGATCATGAGCGTCATCTTCGACTCGTTCTTGCACTTCTAGAAAAGGAAAAGCTTTATGCCAAGTTCTCTAAATGTGAATTCTGGTTAAAAGAGGTGCAATTCCTCGGGCATGTAGTCAATGACAAAGGAATACATGTTGACCCTTCAAAGATCAAAGCAGTTCAAGAATGGCAAGCCCCACGTACACCAACTGAAGTAAGATCTTTTCTTGGACATGCTGGCTATTATCGTCGATTCTTTTCAAACTTCTCTCGCATTGCGGTGCCACTCACGGCTTTAACCCATAAGGGAAAACCATTCGTATGGGGACCCAAGCAAGAAGAAGCTTTTCAAACTCTTACACAAAAACTTTGTGATGCACCAATCCTCACTCTTCCTGAAGGTTGTGATGATTTTGTAGTCTATTGCGACGCGTCAGGGCAAGGATTAGGCTGCGTTCTCATGCAAAGAGGAAAAGTCATAGCTTATGCCTCGAGGCAACTCCAGACACATGAAAAGAACTACACCACTCATGACCTAGAACTTGGAGCCGTTGTATTCGCTCTAAAGATATGGAGACATTATCTCTATGGTACTAAGTGTGAAATATACACTGACCACAAGAGTCTTCAGCATATCTTCAATCAAAAAGAGTTAAATATGAGGCAACGAAGATGGGTCGAACTCCTAAATGATTACGACTGTGAAATTAGATACCACCCTGGTAAAGCAAATGTGGTGGCTGATGCATTTAGTCGAAAGGGTTATGCGAACTCCATTCATCTTCTATGTTCGCAAATTATAACCGATATTAAAGATCAAATTCGAGAAGCTTAACACGTTTCGATAACAGAAGAAGACGTACGAAAAGAGATGTCCTGTGGAGCCGAGCTAAAACTTGAAACTAAATCTGATGGTATTCTGTATTACCTAGATCGTATCTGGATTCCTAACCACAACAATCTTCGTGAAACTCTCATGAATGAAGCTCATAAAACGCGATATTCTATACACCCAGGAGCCGATAAGATGTATCAAGACCTACGATACACCTATTGGTGGCCTGGAATGAAGAAAGATATTGCCGTTTTTGTTTCCAAGTGTCTCACATGTTCTAAGGTGAAGGCTGAACACCAAAGACCCTCAGGACTTCTAGTCCAACCGGAAATACCTGTATGGAAGTGGGAAAATATAACCATGGATTTCATTACCGGGTTACCTCGCACTTCTGGTGGGTATGACACTATATGGGTGATTATAGACCGACTTACAAAATCAGCTCACTTTATTCCTATTCGAGACGATTTCAAGAACGAAAAGCTTGCTCGTATTTATATCAACGAAATCGTAAGCCGACATGGGGTACCATTAAGTATTATTTCTGATCGTGATGGTCGTTTCACCTCACGAACATGGCAAGCAGTACAATCCGCTATGGGCACTCGATTAGATCTCAGTAACGCCTATCATCCTCAAACTGATGGACAGTCTGAGCCTACCATTCAAACTCTTGAGGATATGCTTAGAGCATGTGTCATAGACTTCAAGGGAAATTGGGACGCCCACCTACCGTTAGTTGAATTTTCGTACAACAACAGCTATCATTCGAGCATCGGCATGGCACCTTTTGAAGCTTTATATGGTCGAAAGTGCCGATCTCCTGTTTGTTGGCACGAAATTGGGGAAGCACAAATTACTGGTCCAGAATTGATCCAAGAAACCACAGACAAGATTCATCAAATTGGAAACAATCTTTTAGCAGCTCAAAGTCGTCAAAAGAGTTATGCAGATAAACGACGGATGCCCTTGGAGTTTAACATTGGTGATCATGTGCTTTTAAAAGTATCACCGTGGAAGGGAGTAGTTCGTTTTGTTCAAAAGGGAAAGCTAGCACCACGTTACGTGGGACCTTTCAAGATACTCGAAAGAGTAGGTCCTGTAGCATACAAGCTTGACCTACCGGAAGAACTCGACAGGATTCATCCCACATTTCACGTGTCGAACTTGAAGAAGTGCCTCGCTGATGAGAACCTCCATATTCCGCTGGAAGATATTCAGATCGATGAATCCATGCATTTTATTGAAAGACCAGTGGAGATCATGGACTTCGGAGAAAAGCGTCTTCGACGGAGTCGCATTCCAATTGTTAGGGTACGCTGGGAGTCGAAACGGGGACCTGAGTTTACTTGGGAACGTGAAGACTCAATGCGTGAAAAATACCCGCATCTTTTTCCTACTACTTCAACTATTTAAATTTCGGGACGGAATTCCTAAAAGTAGGGGATACTATAACATTTGTAAAAATCGGGTCTCCAAAACCCGCTCCGTTTTGTAATCAAGTACCAAGTTATGAAAGTGCATTAATTATTTATGGTTATTTTGAGTTAAAACGATACATAATTAATAAATAAACTAAACTATAAAAATTATATTTGATAAAAAGTTAAAATAAAACAAATAAAAAATATTTGAAGCTGCCGGGACTCGAACCCGGGTCAGCTGAGTCGCTCAAACGACTTAACATCCATTCATTAAACCACTCCGCCACAACGTGTTTTCTGTTAACACTAGGAAAGCAAATGGAACTTATACACAAACTCGATTTAATCGATGATGCCATCTGAAAACCGATAATCGGCAAACCAATCGTCAAATCGATTGTTTACCTCACAATTTCAGTTATAACCGATGCTCGACGGTTTCTAATTAAGTCAGAATTGATTGAACTTAAAACTTCATCATTTTCGGTATTTGAAACCGAAAGTTCATCAAATCCCTGGATAACTCAAGTTTCAGTCCATTCTCGTGATTCAGAACTATCACAACAACACTCCAATTCCTTTTCGTCGCATTTTCAAATCATCTGAGCACCTAAAACAGTTCGCCGGAATTCTCTGCAAAAGTCGCCGGAAAACCGTATTCAACACAAACCGGTAAAATACTCCTCCTTTACGATTTCAATCTATTGTTAGAACTTTACTAACATTAACCCATCACTCAAAATCAACCACAGACGACTTTGCTGGATTTTCTGTGTTCGCCGGAAAATTTCTGGAATTGCCGGAAACTCGTTAGTTATCGGTATGCACATTCAAACGTACTGATAATCAATACACACTAGTTCAATTTCATATCTAATCCCTTAATTCTGTTGATAGACCCTCCCAGCCGAAGGTTCAAAAACCGAGCCGTCAAATTCTCACCGGAGTCTCTGAGGAAGACAACCTGTTCGGTACCTTTTTTCCCCAAACTGTTCGGTTTAGTACATTCAAGCTAGTCATCATGTTTATTTAACTAGATTAATCACGAATCGGATGTTTGAGTAAGGTCTGTGTTCGTAATGAAGAAGATGAATTCAATAATGACATAAGAGTAATTAAAATCCGGATTATAAACGGGTTAGACACACAGTCCAGCGGTGGACTGTGTGCAAACAACGACTATACACGTCCCGAGTTCGATCCTTGCTACGCGCACGCTTTGTGTAATAACATTCCTTTTTAATCCAGAACTAAACCGGGTTTAAAACAGATAGTTGTTAAGTATAATAAAAACCAAGAATATAACCGGGTTAGACACACAGTCCAGCGGTGGACTGTGTGCAACATTAACTTCACGTCGCGCGTTCGAATCTTGTCACGAGCACCGGTTCAATTGAAATAAAACGTTTTTGCAAATAAAGGAATTTTCGGTTAATTCAAATAAGAGTATAAATATAATTAAAACCGAGTTTATAACAGGTTAGACACGTAGCTCAGTTGGTAGAGCTACGTGCACGCGAACGGAAGGTCGCCGGTTCGAATCCCACCCGGCGCAGAATTAACCGCTGACCGAACCGGTCAACGGTCAACACTAAAAAAAAAATATATATTTTTTATATATTTAATTATTTAATTTAATTTAAAAATCAATTAAAAATACTTAAAAATAACATTTTTAAAGATAGAAAATAGCCATAAACTCATAAAAATATATCTAAAAATTTCATTAAAATCCTTAATAACATCCATCCACTTAATATTTTTTTCCATTATTATTTAGGTTAGTATTCCTCGTCGACTCGCTCATCTAAATCGTGCGCATCTCACCATCTCCAATTCAACGCACCCAATGTGAGTGAACCTTTCAAATTCCCCGTTTTAATAATGTTTTTGGGGTGTATCATGTGTCTTCGTTTATATACATATTATAACTAAACTATTGTGCATACATCATATCATGACATGTGTATTTAGTTTGTTGCTGTTAAGTAGTTATTATTGGATGCAAATTATTATTTCAGTACATACAATTGCCGAGGCCGCCGCTCCCCATTTAATTATGAGGTTTGAGCCTGTTCCCCATTTTATTATGCGGTTGAACCTGGCGTGCACGCAACGATCGGCTCCGTTTGATTGAGCCTTGATCGGTCATTTCATTTTACATTTCAGTTCATGCAATACGATCGGCTCCGTTTGATTGAGCCTTGATCGCACAGTTCAATTTACATTTCAAGTTCATGCAATAGTACCGGCTCCGTTTGATTGAGCCTTGATCGCACAGTTCATTTATGTTATTTATCGCATGATATTGGTATGTTCATGTATGCTATCAAGTGTTATAATTGTAACTGCTATTTGCCAATGCTTGACTACTTACATTGCTCTTTTATGATTATGCACAATATTTCATTGATAAACTAACCAAAAAAATCATTATCAAATGTTTATCTAATAAGGTTCACTCGCCAACTTATATTGACCCAAAAACTCCCATTTTACACATGATACAGGTGAACCAGCAGCAGCTAGGAATACATAGGATCTGGATTAGAAGAATAAAACGATTTAGTATTGGGATTGCTATGTTTGGTTATTTTCCTTTGTATTGAATGAACATGTTTGGATGTTTGAAAATGTAACTTTGACTTCATTAATTATGAAACATAATAGTAAATGTCATGTGCTTTGGTGATAACCCAATTATGCCCCGACTCTTATTTCCGCTGCGGGTCGGGGTGTGACACCCATTGTAAGGCAAATTCTTTCATAATCTAGCTTATTTTTCTGTCTAGATTAATGATGTACAAGTTGATCATCTTGAAAATGAAGAAAAGATAAACCAAAAACCCTAACTCACACCATAATGAATACACTAAATATGATTTGGATTGTGTTGTTCATGTGTTTATGTGATTATTAGTTAGCATGATAATGTTATTTATGGTAAGTAAAGTATAAAAGTTGGATGATCTTGTGTGTGCAAGGTTAAAAATGAGGATTTAAACGTGATAATGTTTAAATCTAAACAAGATCATCAACTACATCATCCATGAAGATTTCTATTACTTAAAGATAATTTTACTACACATGAATGATTTTTATAAGAAGTAAACATTATTATTTAAGATGTAACCATCTTAAAAAGTTTAGAAATCAAGAGGTTTAAAGAGATGGACTTGATTAAATGATATAACAAAAATGGTGGTATAAAAGTGCTAATAAATGTTGGAAATTTCATCATGATCTAATAAGATTTTTACCACTAAAAAGCCATGGATGTTGATATATTAAAGTTGTAAATAAATAATAGGAAGGTTTGTGATGGATTGTTGATCTTGATTATGAGCTTAAACAGGTTTCAAATACGTTTTTAAAACGTGGAAAACGCCATAGTTTAGGGGAAACTATGGCGAAATTTTCTAAAAAATCTAATCGCGATTAAGACATGATTAATGGGGTGATTAGCGGGACTAAATGCGATTAGTAACTTAAATCATCATTAAGTAAGTGCTAATGACAAGGGTTAAACCCTAAATACCCAAGTATTCAACAAGTTTATACATGTATTTTTACAAGTAAAAAAATAAGTAACTTTTATAAATATATATATAGTTAGTTGGGAAAATAAAAATATACATACATATTTTGTCACCAAGAATTTTGTATAAAAACATATTTGTATTGTATGTGTATGTATTTAGAAGCTTAGGGTATTCACCATAAAAATACCCAACTACATAAAAAATACTACAAACACTTGAAAATAATATCAAGTGTTGGTGACTAAAACAAATGCATTCTTACAATATGCCGAAACAATAATCGGACAAATGAAGCAATGCGGACGATGGGCAAACGTCACAATTTCACTATTCGTTGTCGACCAATGAATAAATCACCGACACGAAGAGTTATTACGACTACGGGCGATGGTCGACAAGAAAAAGCATGTAATAAACGACGACGACAAGTCTAAAATATATATTTAGACACATAACATATATATGTTATCGAAATCATACCCAGAAAGTTAAAATATAAAAGAATTTACTAAGTGATTTATTAGAAGTATAACATATATACTTACACTCCATACTTAGTAAAAATTTATAAGTTTAAGACTTATTAAAAATGGGCTCTTATAAATGAGTTTGAGCTAGGCCCAATTTATAAAAGACATGGGCAAGGCCCAATAGCATAAAATATATGGACAAGGCCCAAAATGTATAAAATATATGGACGAAGCCCAAACACACCTAAGTTACATGGGCTAGGCCCATAGATATAAATTACATGGGCTAGGCCCAATGACAAGAAACATGGGCTAGGCCCAATGGCATAGATGACATGGGCTAGGCCCAATGGCATAGATGACATGGGCTAGGCCCAATGGCATAGATGACATGGGCAAGGCCCAATGACACGCGTGCAAGGCATGAGGACATGTGAAGGGCAAGGCCCGGTTCACACACAATCTAAGAACAACTATATATATATATATATATATATATATATATATATATATATATTTGAGAAATATATATAACAATATTAATCAAACAAACAAACTACAAACACTATGATAACATTTAAAAGTTGTTCTATCATAACAAAGAAATACATAGCAAGAATTCAAGATTAACAACGAGTACAAGGTCCATTGAGACCTAGGTGTCTAATAAACTCGATACACATGTACGTTACACACGTGTACGGACACCAACTGTGATTAATACGACGTACGAAACACAAAACTGTGAGTTCATGTCCCTCCTTTCAATTATTTCGAAGTTTTGTTTTAAAATTATCGAGAGGAAATACATGTCATAACAAACGGTATGTTAGCTATGGGGTTAGTTGATAACACGATCAATGTGCGTAAGTAGGATGATGACAAGAGTAACCATTAATCACTGAGTGAACAAGGTGCAAAAGGTATAGATCTATTGAGTTTGAGGCACGCTCCACTCCTGGTTTGTTAACCGGTTAGGAGTGCTTTTGTGATCCTAAATGATGTCAAGAGTTGTCTCGGGTTGGTTACTTACTTATGGCACATATATCAGGGTGCTAACTACACACTGATATATCCTTAAACTCCATGAATGCTAATAACATACTCAGATTTCATTACTGGATTACAAACATGACATTTTATGAGAAAACATTAACTACATGAACTCGCCAACTTTATGTTGACTTTTTAAAATTACATGTATTTCAGGACGCAAGGCATGAGCTGGTGATATGATTCGGGTATGGGAAAATGTCAAGACAATGATGTACTATCTTCTGGAGGGTTTGTCTTTTATATCCCAACTTTGTATGGGTATATAGGAGTCAAAACCTCATTATGCAATTAAGATGAAAACAATGTATTTTGAATCATGTTTTATGATGACAAGTTGAAACAAATAACAATATGATATCACTTTTGAATGGTTGTATTCATGGAATGAAACTTATTAATGGCATGGAATCGTTGTTAATTTATATTGTTTACTAAATTGGATGCAATGATTACCTAATACTCACACACTTGCGCTTCCGCTACGACTAGGGTGTGATACACCACTCGCACCACCATCACCACCATCACCGTCATCATCACTGTCATCATCACCACCTTTATCCTTTCTCTTTGGAAGATTCGGATGTTGTACATTCAAGATCATCTGGAGAAAACGAGGATACATCCAAAACTTGTTTCCACCAACTCTGGTTCTTTTCAGGTTTTCCTTTATGTTCTCAAAAATATACTTTAAAACACTGAACGATTTGTCCAATGTCAATGCTACCATCATCCCAACTAAGTCGTTATTCTCCATGTCATAACCACTTCGTCTGTTGCTTAAACACTAAATTAAAACATGTAGAAAGAACTTGTATCGGAGCGGCAACCATGCTTTGTTTAGTTGTCCTCCAAGAATATCTCCAACACATCTCATTCGAAGCAAACATCCACGTTGACACTTCAACGAAACTGAGTATGGAGCTTCAGGATCATTGCCAAGTTGTAATGCTGAGTTTATTACTTCAACGGAAATATCTACGTCTAAGCCATTTACTATTCCGCGGATAAGTTCCTGTCCATTCACAACATTAGCTGAATTCCAAAATTCCTTGATCAACGTCTTGTATACTGTAGTTTTATGCGTGATTGCATAATGTATCCTTGAGCCATCAGAAACTTCATTATACCGTTATACTCAACAAGTTTATCTTCCGGATCTAAGTAGGCAACCATGTTGTGTCTCAGTTCTGACATAATTTCCACTTCTGACTTGTCAGTTTTCTTTGTTGTGGGCTTTCTTTTTTGTTCTTTTGGCGCCATCCTGTAGACAAAAGATAACCAGAATAAAAAGAAACATAAATACACAAAGGAGCATACTAAAAAACGTTCACTATGCACTTTCTGTAAGAATGAAGTCCCTTCACGAAGAACTACTAACTCGTATGAATAACAACTGCATGCACAAAGAACAAATGACTCGTACGAGCAAACGACTGGCTTGCACGAAGAAGAAGAATTGACTCGTACGAGCAAGCAACTGGCTCGCACGAAGAAGAAGAATTGGCTCGTAAGAAGGACAATTCACTCGCACGAAGCGCAAATTGACTCGTTCGCACGACGAACTTCAAGTGTAGATTCTTCATGAAGAACTTTTTTTTCTTCAACACAGGTTCTTCGCCTATTGGAAATCAACGAAGAACTGTTCTTCATCTTGCCTAGGTTCTTCGCCCAAAATTTGTTGTTCATGCCAGACAGTGACAAACAGCCAGATGGTAAACTATATCTGACACTTCGAATCAAAATACCCAGTTTGTTTTGTTTTTATTTCAACATCCATGTAACTGTCAGTTTTAGTTGAGTCTCAAACAATAGTGAACTGGGTTTCTTTGTTCAAAGGTGACAACCCAACGAAGAGTCATTAGTTGGTTAATGTTTAATCTGTTCATCTTCAAGATATACCAACAATGTCAAACATACCTTAAAGATATCACAAACAAATCAACTAAAAAGAGTGAAAGGTTGGACAGATGATGTTTCATTTTAGTGAGGAAGAAGATGAATAGTGAGAGGATGAAGTGAAAAGGTGAAAGTAAAGTTTCACTGAAGAATTACTTCACCTTTTATACCACTTACCTTACCTCACACGAAGAAACCTAGGTTTGCACGAAGAACCCTAGTTCGCATGAAGAACAACCAGTCGCACGAAGAACTGTCGTGTACAAAGAACCAATGACTCATTCGCATGAAGAACTACCAATCGCACGAGGAACCATTGACTCATTTGCACGAGGAACCTCTGACTCACTCACACGAAGAACTATCATTCGCATGAGGAACCTCTGATTCGTACGAGCAATTACTGATTCGTACGAATCCAGGTTCTTCTTGACTTAAACATCAGTTCTTCGTGGACCTTAGGTTTTTCGTTGACCTGCCTAGGTCTTCGCACATATCCTTAGCAATCACAGGTTAGCAAATTTTCATATTGAACAAATTTTGCTCTTTGTTATGAGTTTACCCAGTTGCAAAAAGATACTTTATGAAGTTATGAAAGCAAAACAATTGATTTTTCGGGCGTATCTCGGTAGAAAACGTTTGAGTTTCAACTTTGGTTAATCAGAAATAATTTAAAACAGAGTAAACAAAAACAAATATTAACAGATAAGAACATACTGTACATTAACTAGCAATCTTTTTCTGGTTTCAAGGTAAGAGAATCATACCAGCCTTTAATATTGCCGAAAATGATTTTTGTCAAAATTTAAAATTCAATAAATATTCTACCACAATTATCGGTATTGTTGTCCACATAAGCTCAGCTTATCAGATGTAATCATGATTAGGAGATATGATAATGTATGAATTATACTTACTAGCCGGTGTTCAACCACTTCACGACACATTCCCGTATCAAGACATGCACGAGAGAAAATCTTACCAATGAGTATATTGCTTATCATCTGTTTTGACGTATATGATGTGAGATACTCACTTATTTTTCATGAAAACAAGCCCTATGTGATTAAATCACTTATTGATGAGGAACTTGATTTTCTGATGCATGCAGGGCACATGAGTAAGTCCGTGAACATGTTAGTACCAACGTACCGACAAGGAGATGAACTTAACTCCCGCATAAAGCTGTGATATATTATCACTTATTTATTGGGTGGATGTGATATGTTATTGGTGGTCGTATGCATTATTTACACGTATGTATGGTATCATTGAAGTTCTGGACTTGCGTCCCCGTTATTATTTCGGTAAAAGATTCAACCATAATACCAGATGATAAGCAAGCATAATAACCGCATATCTCAGAACCTCAGCATACTATCAAACGAAATTTTGGTACCAAGACCATATGCCAATGAATGGTTCCCACCTGGCTTCCAGTCCGTTATGTTTATATAAACATGCACATTTAAATCTAATTGTGAGTCTACCGATACATCATTAGCAGAGCTACTTATCATTTTTCGTTTTATGTTTTTGACCGTATTTGATAGATCACTGGTGTATCATCATCTTCTCTTATCTTCCCAAGAAACTCATTTTTGATATTTGGGTTTTCTATTGTTTTTGTATTTTTCTGAAATTTTCTCCTCCTTAAATACATAAAGTAAATAAATAAAGACATAAATAAATAAAAGTTTTGTATTTTTTGCATTTTTCTCAGGTTTTTGGAATTTCTTGAAATTTTCTTCCCCTTAAAATGTAAAACGTAAAAAAAATGGAAAATCTTTTTGTATTTTTAGTTTTGAAGAAAATGTTTACATAAACGATTAGCCAATGATGATTTACTCGGGATTCACCTTGATGCCATTGACTAAAAGAAGATAATCAAACATTGATTTATCAAAAGCTTTTGTAAACATGTCGGCACGTTGGTGATCGATGTGGATTTTAACAACATTGATAAGGTTCTTTTCATAACAATCTCGTATGAAATGATACTTAATCTCAATGTGTTTGGTTTTGAGTGTTGTACAGGATTACGATTGTTCTGTAAAGCAGCTTCATTATCAACATAAATAGGAGTAGTTAGAAATTCAAAACTGTAGTCGCGCATTTGTTGTTGGATCCATAAAACCTGAGAGCAGCAACTAGAAGCTGAAATATACTCAACCTCACATGTTGAAGTAGCTACACAAGTCTGCTTTTTGCACTACCACGTGACGAGGCGATTTCCCAAGAACTGACATCCTGCTGATGTCATTTTGCATCAATCTTGCAGCCACCATGATCAGAATCACTGAATGCTGTCAAATCAAACCTATCATCCTTAGGGTACAAGAGACCAGTGTCTGGCCGACCCTTAATGAAATATTTTTTTTACAGCGATTAAATGAGAAACTGTAAGTCCCGTAAACGGATCAAACAGGTATCACTAACCTAATCAATAGCAGAAATTATGATTAGGAAGAAGAACAACTTGAATAACTTTGAATGATTATAACTTGCATACACCAAAGATGTTAGATACAAGTTTTGCTTTCAACTCTCTAACCCTTTCTCTATGACCTAGCCCCTCTATTTATAAGCATCACTAAGCCCATAATTACAACCCTAGGCCCATTAGGCACTAGGAAGCCCACATAAACCCCAAAAGCCCAAATACATCCCTAATGAATAAACCTTCAATATTCCAAGCCCAACATTCTCCCCCTAGGTTTACTTCATTGGTCCTTCGATTGAGCATCCACACCTAGCCGTCCAGCGATGATACCATCAACCGCAGCAGTCCAATCCTTAGCACAATACAGCTCAGCAGTTCTAATTTGATGCAACGCAAGAACTTGCAAGTCTTCGTCGTGAAAGCTAACCAAATCTACCACATCATTGACCCTGAACGCCTTCTCTTTGGTCACAATAGCAACACTTCCGACTTTAGGATCGTATAACCAAAAGTTGAAGTTCTTCAGAACTCCCCTAGGAAAGGTAGGAGCAACCGGGATAACTAATTCTTTGTCTGTTGGCAGCCACATCACCGATTTGAACCTCTTGCCCGTGTGCGCATCGCGAATGCCTTTAGCCGCTCTCAAATACGGTTCAGTAGTCTTTATATTCTTAAATCCACTCCTAACCTCACGTTCAGACT
Organism: Scalesia atractyloides; assembly: GCA_947069175.1. NCBI lineage: Eukaryota > Viridiplantae > Streptophyta > Magnoliopsida > Asterales > Asteraceae > Scalesia > Scalesia atractyloides. Next base: position 35,871,089 of record CAMTDV010000008.1, on the reverse strand, counting down.
TCTTAAAGAATCTCCACCCCGGTCCACGCTATGTAGTGTCATCGTCAGTGAATGGAGCTCTCAAAAGATCAGTCAATGCAACTTTAGTCCATGTCTCGAATTGCGACTCTTTCGAATAGTATTCACGGGTTCCATCCCGGCACACGATAATCCACATATTTTTAACATGATCGTACATCCAACTGAGCACCTTTGACTTGTTTCCTACCTTACTATAATAACTTGACCCCAACTCCATCACATATCTCTCTGACTGATTGGTTGGATCCTTCAGCTGAAAATTCTCATCAAGTGGATTCACATTAACATTCTTCATTAATACCATTTGCTTTTACTTCTTCTGATCAGCAGCACGGTTCTAACTAGCGGTAAACTTTCTGCGTGGATGGCTCATATAATCATCTAGACCTGCTTGACGTTCGGCTGCCAACTGCGCAGCTGCCAATCTCTGTTCTTCAGTTTCTTCAGCCATTCGCTATTGTGCCGCACGATGTCTAGTTTCAACGTTCATCGGAACATCGGTAGGATCACTAAACTCCCTTCAAAACTTGTTTTCCAGCTTGCCCCTTAAATCAAACACAAGAGTCATAAGCATCATAACATCTCCCTGCAGCCGATCAATAGTTTGATCTCGAACGTCTAAACGATTCTGCAGAGAGGCAATCTGAGCATCTTTAAAATAACCTCTTGTTCCAACACAACCACCCGTTTCTTCAAATCAACTACATCAACCTCTGTATCATCATCATCACTGTCCAATCCGCCGACTCGAATGCCCTTTTCTCTGATCTTGGCACATAATCTTCAGTAACATCATCAGTATAACAAACTCCACTACCGCCTGCTTCTGAACCACCAGCACCTGACGAGCTGCCTCCAAACTCCATCATTTGTAGAACCGTGTCAGCAGGAATTGACACAACGGTAGACTGTGTAATAATAGGAGCGGTTTGCTGTGCAGATGAAATAGGTGTGTCAACCATCAACATATGAGCAACAGATTCAGCAATGGTAACCTCGGCAACAGTAGACGTGATCAAGTCAGATTCAGCAACAGTGAAAACAATGGGAGCTTCAGGTGTACTAGATGAAATGCTCGACCCAGTTCTTCGCCTTTTGATCATTGGTACCTCATCTTCTTCGTCTTCGTCATCTTCTTCAATCTGAGCGGTTGGTGCAGCAATAGATGGAATGTCGAGTGGAGGATCACCCTGTTTCCCTTGGATATCTTTCAAGTGAGCGATCAAGGCTTCTAAGTTCTCAGACGATAACTCTGGTAAAGCGGGAGTCAAAGTGGCATTAAACTCATCAAGATCGTCAAGAAAAGCTTGGCCAACATCATCTTCATCATCAGTGACTAAATCCTCTACCTCTATCTCCTTTTCTTTGGCAGGTATGTCGTGTTCTTCGGCCCCTATAGCGTTAACTGGAGGTGGAGGAGGTGGTGGAACATGCAAACCAACAACTTTAGAAAACTTCCCAAACTTCTTCAAAGGAAAATGACCTACAAATACTGTCTTTGACGTGGAGCAGTTCTTCTTCATTGTGGCAAAAATAGTAGGCCCCATTGGCTTCATATTAAGCAGGTTGGCATCTATAGAATCCTTCGCCAAATCAGAATAATGGGCATCTAGTATAAGCTGGACAAAGCGTGGGTATAACAGGAACATCCGCTTCTTGGACTGCTCTAAAATTTTTCATGTTGTCGAAGATATAACCAGAATAGTTATACTTCCAGTCCATAACTAACGAGACTATGGCAGATGTCTGGGCTTGATTGGGCTGATCTAGATCGCCCTTGTTCTCAGACATACACGGCATGAACATATGAACAAGTAGCCGCCAATAAGCCGGAAACATTTTATTCAAAAGTGGTGGATAAGAACCCTCATATCCCATCTCTATAAGCACAGGCAGCACCTTCTCCTTGGCGTAAGCAGTCGGATCACTGAAAGTATCTATAAGCTGCAGCACCTCTCTCACACATGCTTCGTTCACCACAATCTCTTTCCCCTAAATCTGCGAACGAATAAATGGTCTACCATCTTTACCCCTCGGCTGAATACGTGCTCTTTTCCAAAACGAATGGACTAGATCTCTATATATCACTGGAGCACAGAGGGCATATGCAATCTTGCAAGTGTTGAGCCCCACTATCATAGCCTGAAACTCCTGGAAGAATTCTGCTCGCGGGTCTGAGAGATACCCAGCTTGGTTGTGGAATTGCTCCTCAACCAGCATCACCGCGTCAAATGCTTCTTCAACCATATCTGTCATAAGTATCAACCAAGTTAAATCCAACTAATAGAATTGAACGGAGTTTAACAATATGGCAGTTAAAAACTAACTAGATAGGTCAAACAGAAGTCAAGGTTCAAATTAACACGAGTTCAAATTAATCATGGGGTTCAACAGTTGAAAAAGTTCAAACCGGATAAAAGATTCAAAACTTCACATTCGGATTACTGACAGTTCAAAATGAATCCGGATGAACTCTTTCATCAATCCGGATTGAAGGAGGTCAAACAACATGGTCAAATATGCAATCCAGATTTTTTAGTGTATCTCAGATGGATAGGCGTTCCGGATTAAGATCCAATCTGAAATGGAATCCGAGTTCATCATTTCAGATGGATACCAATCCGGAATGTAATCCGAAATGCCTAAAACTTGAAGATCAATCCAGAATACGAACTATCCGAAATGCACAATTAGAGCAGAGAGAGAACTAGAGAAGACAATACTAATTCGGATTTTGGATAATCCGAAATGGAATCAGAGATGCCAATATATAGTTCCGAAATGGGCTTGGGCCTGGGATCTTGAATCCGGATTGGGCTTGTGACAGTCCCAATCCGGAACAGTAACACTTTGGGCCCAAAGAAGCCCAATTCGGAACAGTAACATGAGTTTTCAATTTCAGACTTTTAACCAATTTTATTAGGCTGTCCCAAATCCCAAAGCACACTTGGCCAGTCCAATATCTCTTGACAGAAACCATCTCACCAAAAACTCATCAAGTAGACTAACCAAGCATCCAACCACCTTTTAACATTTCACAAGGAGAACTAATTAAGACGGACATAAATATTTAACACAGCCTTGCTAAGGGATCAAATCTTTTCAAAAGCTAACTAAGGAACATTTTTCAGTATGAGCAGGTACAGTTGGTCTAAGCGATTGCCAATATACTTGTCCACTTAAATCTAAAACTTAACCCTTGTAGTTCAGGCATTATAATATGCTTAAGGTAATATTATATTAAGATACTCGTGTGTCCCATACCATGACATACTCCCGCAATCAAGGTAAGCACAAGAAGTCATTGTAGCAGGTGAGTATACCGTGGTCATCCTTTTTATATTTTACAACATCAGACTATTGGTGAACAGGTCAGTACTTCCGTACAGTAGAGAGACATATAGTGACTGACGAGGGTTAGGCGAATACCTTATGAGGTACGTAAGAACTTATGAAGACACTTCTATTCTCTTAGGTTTTTGCCTTTTACAAAGATATCCTGACTGTTCCTAAGTCTGCATATAATCTGGATGCAACAGAAGAGCAGTAAAGATATCCCCGGATAACTCAACAGTATAAAGACCCGAAACCTCAGATGTTGGCTATCTATGAACGTAAGATTTAAGACCATAAAATCATACGCCTACAGTAAATGACCCACTGAGTACATAGTTCGTTATGTTTATATCATTTGACTTTCCCCATCCGGTTGAGTTTTAGACCTACCGACACATCACTTTCGATCCAATTCTTTTCCACTTCTACACCTTACATGTGTTAGTCAAACATTTTATCACGAAAAAGTATTTCATTTCCCTATCCCTGCAAAATATGTTTTTTTATTAAGATTTCTCCACCTAAATTTGTGCATACATATGAAAAGAAAATAAGAACAGTAAACAAAACACAAAGACAGAGGATGCCTAGGTAGAAAACTGAAGCATTTTGAGAAGATCCACAAGCACTTGAAAACGCGTGTTGCTAACGGGTTTTTTGAACAAATCCGCCACATTTGCATCAGTGTGGATTTGTTCAAGCTTTACGAGACCCTTTTCATAGCAATCACGGATAAAATGAACTTTAATGTTTATGTGCTTGGTTTTGGAGTGAAAAACAGGGTTTTTAACGATTTGGATCGCGGCATCATTATCACAATAAATTGTTGTGTTTAGATAAGTCAAACCGTAATCCGCAAGCTGATGTTGCATCCATAAAACCTGGGAGCAGCAAGCAGAGGCTGCGACATATTCTGCTTCTGCAGTAGATCTGTTGCTTCTTGCATTGCCACGAAATTAAGCAATCTCACAGAAATTGGCAACCAGCCGAAGTTGAGCGCATGTCCCTATCTATACCTCCAAGATTACTGTCAGAGAAAGCAAACTGTTCAAATTCAGAATTTTTAGGATACCAGAGGCCCAGTGATGGAGCTCCTTTGAGGTACCTAAAAATTCGTTTAACAGCATGTAAATGAGAGAGTTTAGGAGTAGCCTGATAACGAGCACACTAGCAGACGGCAAACATGATATCTGGCCGGCTAGCAGTGAGATACATGAGTGATCCAATCATTGAGTGATACATAGTAGGATTAAAAGGTGTTCCTTCATCATCTTCATTTAGCAGAGGCCGTTCTGCGATAGGTGAAGCCATAGGCTTGGAATCTGTAAGCTTGAATTTGGCAAGAACGTTATAGACATATTTTCCTTGATGAATTAGAATACCCTATGGGCGCTGACGAACTTGAAGTCCTGAAAACATGGTCATCTACCCCAATGAGCTCATCTCAAATTTCTTCTTCATGATTTCTTTGAATTCGCGGCACAAACCATCATTGGTGGAACCAAATATAATATCATCAACGTAGATTTAGACTAGAATAATGTCCTTATCAACGCGTTTGATAAACAGAGTTTGGTCAATGGTTCCCCGTGTGTAGTCATGAGCAAGCAAATGCTCTGTAAGAGTAACGTACCATGTGTGAGGCGCTTGATGCAACCCATAAAAAGCTTTGTCTAGTTTGTAAGCATAATCTGGCTTGTCAGGATCAGTAAAGCCCGGTGGTTGTGCCATGTAGATTTCCTCTTTCACCTTGTCGTATTAAAACGCAGTCTTGATATCCATTTGATAGACAGTAAAATCATGTAAGATGCGAATGCCAAGAAGATGCGTATAGCTTCCAAACGCGTGACAGGTGCATAGACCTCATCATAATCTAAACTTCAATTTGTCAAAGCCCTGAACCACCAGTCTAGCTTTATTCCCAACAATAACTCCAGTGTCATCCTGCTTGTTGTGGAAAACCCAGCGAGTTCCAAGAGCACGCTTTCCCTGAGGCAGCTTCACCAATTGCCAAACACCAAGCTTCTCAATTTGATTGAGTTCCTCGTGCATGGCATCCACCCAGCCTGGTTCCTGCAAGGCAACATCAATACTTTTAGGTTCAATTTGGGAAACAAAGCAAGAATAGAGACATGTATTGATATCCCCAGATTGGCTGCGTGTTCGAACAGCAGCGTTGACAGGACCAATAATATTCTCTACGGGGTGATCACACTGTAAACGCTGCGGTATTGGTGTAGCGGGACCGAGAACATCGGTTTGCAAGTTAGTGACACTGGCTGAAGCGACTCCAGATGGCTCCTCCTCAATGGAGGCACCAACAGAAGTATGTGGTGAGGAATCCACCGAACAATCAAGTGGAGTAGGCTCAGGAAATAGAGAGGAACCTAAAACATCAAGAGGAAAGCCTTCATTTGTTGTAGGAGGCTCTGGATCAGAAACCACAACTTCAGGAGGATCCGTATGAGCAGGCGAAGAGATAGTTGGTTCTTGAGAATGCGAAACGGTGGAGGAAGGCGAGACAGTGTCATTGAATCCAGGAGGACCCACACTTAGCTGCTTTAAAGTCTCATTTAGCGCCACAACGTCAGCATCGTCTTCAGAAGTAAAGGGCACCGTTGGAAGTGCAGAGGTCGAACTATTACCTGCAGGCACACTGAAAGACACATCAAAATGATTAAATAAAGTGGAGTAGCCATACAACCAGTCAGGACCAATGCGTTTGTCCTTGGGATTTTCCTCCAGCCAACCCATATTGTAGGTTTCAACTACCATCTTCTTGATCTTGTTATAAACGCGATATGATGCATTTTTAGAATAACCAAAGAAAATGCAAGGATCCCCGTGTGCTTCAAACTTTCCTTTAGCGTCCATTTGCAGGAGAACACAAGGACATCCGAATTTGCGGAAATGCTTGACCGAAGGTTTGTGACCTTCAACCACTTCGTATGGAGTCTTCATGTGGCGTTTATTGATCAGGGCATGATTCTTAATATAGCATGCAGTGTTAATTGCTTCTGCCCAGAAGATGAGAGGTAACTCGGATTCAACCAACATAGTGCGTGCAGCTTCAATAAGTGTGCGATTTCTGCGTTCTGCAACCCCATTTTGTTGTGGGGTTCTTGCTGCACTGAACTGTCAGTCAATCCCTTGGAGGAGCAGAACAAGTTTAAGGTAAGATTCTTAAACTCTGTCCCATTGTCACACCGAATAGCCTTCACCGTAGAATCTGTCTGGTTTTCCATAAGCGTGACAAATTTTTTAACTAGCTCAGCGGTTTCACTTTTGTGTGTGAGAAAGAAAACCCAGGTGAATCGAGAGTAGTCATCAATAATAACCAGACAGTAAGCCTTCCCTCCAATGCTGCGAATGTCTGTTGGACCAAAGAGATCCATATGGAGCAGTTCTAAGACCTGAGAAGTGGAAGGAACGACTTTGGTTTTGTGCGGCTGTCGATGTTGTTTCCCACGCGCGCATGATTCACATTTTTTGATCTGCATGAAGTCACGAAATGGTAGATCTCTGACTAAACCATCTTTGGCAAGACGATTTAAATTCTTCATGTTGATGTGACCCAGTCTGCAATGCCATAGCATGGCGTCATGTTCGGCTGTCGAAGAGAATAGGCAAGTGAGCTTGTCAGAAGAAGCCTGGTTCATATCAATAACATATGCATTGCCTTTACGTGCAGCTTTAAGAAGAATCCAATCATCTGGAATAATTAAACCCGGTTTTAGCACATAACATCCTTTCTTGGTGAAGAGAACATCCAGATGATTGTCGCAGAGTTGAGACACACTCAACAGACTGTGCTTCAATTCTGGCACGTAATTGACATTCTTAAAGCTGAGGGCTCCATTGTAAACAGTTCCTCTCATGGTAATTTTCCCTGTTTCTCCACCTGTGAAGGAAACGAACCTGCCATCGAAAAACTGAATGTCATTCAACTGTGAGATGTCTCCTGTCATGTGCCTGGAAAAGCCGCTGTCAATGTACCATAATCCAACAAGAGCACGCAAGAGCTGTTCTTGCACATTTCAACAGGTTTTAGTTAGAAACGAGAACCCAGGCCACGGAAGATCTAGGCTTTCCATTAGCATCAACATAAGTAACCTCGCGAAAGATCAGATTAGTTAAGGATGAGGTTGATGATGCTTTTGATTTATTAGTTATGGGGGTAGCAGACTGATTCTTGGCCACTGACTTAGGCCTCCAGGTTACCGAATCAGACCTCCGCACAATCCTTGGAGTGTTAGAGGGATTCTGGGAAACTGAAGGTCTCAAGGGTTTAACAGATTGTTTCTTGGCCAAGTTCCAGTCTTGATCAGAAGACTTAGCCACAAATCGAGCCTCAGGTGGGAGATTAGGCATAGCCTTCTGATGTCTGGAATACAAAGTTTTGATAAAGGTAAAGGTCTTTTGACAATTTCGAGCAATGTGCCCGGGAGATCCACAATTGAAACAGGTCTGCCTCTTCTGGAAGAAAACAGTCCGTTCAGCTTGGGAAATTCTGGGCAATTTGTCTTTCAGTTTCTTGCTGGCGTTTACTGACGACTGATGCACGGTCTTGGTCTTGATGGTGTCCTGCGCACAACCATCAGCACACTTGTTAGTTTTGTATTTGAATGGAAAGATTTTGGACATGGAGATTTTGGCAAAATTTTAACTGATATCTGTTCAGCTGGTTGCTTAACAGATTCAGTGTGCGACTGCTAAGTTAATTCCCTAGTTAGATGAGAAGACCCAGCAGTTGTCGTGTCAGTTTTTGTAGGCGCCTGTTTGGTTTTCTTCTTTTTAGCTGGGCGTGTTCTCCTCTTCTTAGTATTACTCTTCAAATCACACTTCGTGACAGATTCTGTAGAGGATACGAGTGGCTCTACAGGGACATCCTGTTCTGAAACTTCAGCAAGTGACTGTGGAACCTCACAATTTTGAGAAGTTTGAGGTTCCTATTCAAGATCAGGTTTAATATATTCATTTGAATCATCGGGAAAAGTGTGTTCATCTTCTGTCGTTTCAGAATCAGTCCCTTGTGTTGAGTCGCTCGAGTCTTCTAGAATTATGTCACCATCAACGTTTACAGAAACGGTTGGTTGGTCGATTTTCACACTGTCAACCCTAGGAGATGCATCAACAGAGGCAACCTCTAGAGAAGAACTTTCAGTATCCTCAGCTAAAACTGATGAAACTGAATCATCTGTTGATGCAGAACCTGCAGCTAAATTCATTTTCTCATCAGAAGAGTCACTATAATAATTAGCATTATTCAAAACATCAGAATTTGATGAAAAACCAGAATTAAAAATGTCTAAACTCTCAACACAACCAACACTGTTTGAGCAAGTAAATTGTTTAGCAAGAAATTGATTTAATATGTCAAAAGCAGGCTTTTAAAATGCATAATCATCAGCTGAATTGTCTGAATTTGTATTCAGACATTCCTCTTCATCACCCTCTGTGATATCCTCAACTAAAATTTCTTCTGCACATGAGTTAGACACATTAGTATCATTCACAAATTCAGTTTGAGTAGCAGAAGATTCTTTTCTATTAGATTCTGTGGAGGATGTGGATGTTTCTGCCTCAGGCACTTCGTTCTCCAATTGATCTATACTTCCAGAGGGACGATTACCAGTTTCACGAGAAAGTGGTGTAGCAGCCACAAAGACATCATCCCTCTTAAGTTCAGTGGATTTGGAGAACTTTGGGTAATAGGGCGTCCATGGTTTTGATAAATAATCTGACGGTTTACCATACATCATTTTTTCTGCATTTTCTACCTCTTCCTCAGATTCAGGCATTCTAGTATAGTTGTGATTATATGGTGGAGGTGCCCTATTGTACCCAAGGCCTTTAGTAAAATTCTTTTGATAATTAAATTGGAGGTCACATTAGTCCTTGACAAGTTTACTGGAAGTTTCAAATTTTTTAATGTTTATTTCATTTTCATGAAGCTTCCCTGTCAAGGAATTCAGCTTGGCTAAGGCTGCTTGAAGTTCTACGTCCTTTTCAGCTAGTTTTAGCTTGTAGTCGTAGACCCAACATTACTGTTGGTTCAAGTCTAGGTTTAGCTGAGCCACATCCTGTCTCTGAGCTTCGACCTACTCCATAAGAAGCTTGTTCTTATGTTTAAGGGCGATGTTTTGTGACGCAGCTTGTTGATATTCAGCCACTTGAGTTGAATTGTGGGCGTGCATTTGGAATAATTTAAAATGACAACTATCAGGACAGAGTATTCGATTTACCGTTTCCGAAAGACCGGGTGTCTCAGTTGTCTCCGCCATCATGCAGTGGTTGCTGTTCTTGGATAGATTCAAGGTTTCCATTTGAGCTGCAGCATCTGCCCAATTGAAACCTTCATGCTGTTGCGCCACAAATGCTGTTGACTTCCCGCCTGAGCTGCTTGATGGACTTGTTGTTGACTTGGAAGGAGAGACGGGAACCAGCTGTCTGTCACTGCTCTGTATATCAGTGACCCTGGATGATACATACCCTGACGGTGGCTTCTTGCATTCCCTGGCGAAGTGTCCTGGTTCATGACATTGGTAAGATCTAAGTTTGTCCTTTGTGAGACCAGTCTTCAAGTTTGACAAGGATTGCCTTCCATATTTTTTTTGAAACTTGTTGACCCGAAAAGCAGCCATTGCTAAGTTCCAAGAAACATCGATCTCGTCCAGGTCCTCCTCCATGATCTAATCAACTTCGGTTGGAACAATAGATGGAGGGGTCAGATCACCTGCCAGGAAGGCATTTAAGCTTTTGATTATTGATGCCACAATAGCCAGTTTCTCTTCGTTTTCCTTAGTGAGAAACACAGAGTTAGGCGCAGGTTGAGTAGGAGCAGGTACTGGTGCAGTAGTTTGAGGAATAATGCCTTTTTGCACAGTTTGAGGAGTTGCAGGACTGAAACCATGTTAGGATACTGAGCATGGTACTAGTGTGAACTTGAGCAGCTGAAACCTTGTGGGATTTTGAGGTTGAAAACCATACACATACTAAGTGTTCTGAGGCGTGGCTATAGGACTGTAAACCACGTTTGATCCACCCGGTGCTTGTGCATTTTCTTGCAGAGGACTATAAGTGAGATTTTGTGACATTAAAGCCGCGTTCTGCCCTGTCATCCCTGCGGCCATCAAACTGCTTTGATGTTTAATTTCCCTCTGCTTGTTGTCAATCTCACATGATTTGATAGTAGCTATCATCTCAGTGAGAGTGACATCATTCAAGTTCTTCGTCTTTTTTATCATGCCCACGTCTGCATCCTAACTTTTGGGCAGTGAATTTAATAAATGTCGGTTCATGGCACTGTTGGTGAGGGTGATTTCAGCTGAAATCATCTGGGAAACCAGCTTGACATAGCGACGTATATGGTTTTTGATAGTTTCCCCATATATGTGATTGAACGAGCTGAATTGCTGATTCAGCTGATTCACCCTGCTTGCTTTCATGTCCGCATTTCCCTCGTAGAGATTTTGCAACTCACTCCAAACCTCCTTTGTGGTTTTACAGTTTCTAACCGCGATAGAAATATCAGGTCCTAGAGCCAGGTCAGAGTTACCGAAGCCTTCTCATCTTCCTCTATGATCTTAATGCCCTCTGGAGTCCATAAGTGCATGGGCTTGGGAATTTTCGTTTCTGGATCTTGCTCTGTGCTGTACACTATGGTTCTTGGACCATTCATGATGTATCTCCACACGCCTGGTTCTTTGGCCTTGCAATACTGTTCGAAGCGGAACTTCCACTCGTAGTATTCATCCCATACAATAAGCGTGGCACTTTGGTGGAAGTGCCAATTACCTGATCCAGCTCTTGGTGGAGGGCTAATGTTTGCGATTGCAGGGCAGCCAAAGTGGCATTTGTCAGATCTTGTGTGGTCATGAATCCAGCCATTGTAATTAAATTATTAAAATTTACCAAATTGATTTAAAGATTAATTAATTTTAAGTGTTTCTGATGAACAGTACAAACCCGAAATGGTCAATCCAGAAGTCAAAAATGGTCAACCCGGAAAAATTATCCAAATTGATGAGTAATCCGTACTAATAATCCAAACTGATCAATCCGGATTGTTGAATCCGACTTGAAAGATCCGAAATGGAAGACCCGAAATGAGATGTATCCGAAATAAGAAGACCGAAATGCAAATCCGAAATGCAAATCTGAAATGGAGAATCCGAAATGGAGAATCCGAGATGTATGATCCGGAATGGCCAACTCTAAATATAAATCCGAAATCAAGAATCTGGAATGCCTGTCTTATCTGATGAAAATCCGGTACAGTGATCCTTATCCGTAACAGTGAACCCTCCTTTTCTACAACTGAATTCAGAGATTCAAGGAATTCCAAAACCGCGATAGTAACTCGGATTACAATCTGTAACGAGCAACAGTCCGGGATCAATCCGAGATGGATGATCACCTTCGTGTTCTTCGGAATCCGGAATAGTGGTTAATCCGAATTATGAGAACCTTCTTCGTGTTCTTCGGAATCTGGAATAATATTAGATCCGAATTCTTCAAAAGTTCTTCGAGTTCTTCAGAACATAGCCTCCGACGATGAACACTGATCCGGAACACCAAAAACCGATCCAAACAACAGCAACACACTTCAAAAACTTCTTCAATCAGCAATACCCGGAGCCTGTATTAGCACAGCAGGCTCTGATACCAATTGTAAGTCCCGTAAACGGATCAAACAGGTATCACTAACCTAATCAAAAGCGGAAATTATGATTAGGAAGAAGAACAATTTGAATAACTTTGAATGATTATAACTTGCAAACACCAAAGATGTCAGATACAAGTTTTGCTTTCAACTCTCTAACCCTTTTTCTATGACCTAGCCCCTCTATTTATAAGCATCACTAAGCCCATAATTACAACCCTAAGCTCATTAGGCACTAGGAAGCCCACATAAACCCCAAAAGCCCAAATACATCCCTAATGAATAAACCTTCAATATTCCAAGCCCAACAGAAACTTTTGGACTTGACTGTTAGCAAGCTAGAAGACATGCTGGATACATTATATCGGGTCTTGACGCAGTAAGATACATAAGAGATATGATCATAACACGATAAAGTGATGGTTCGACATGTTCACCCATTTCATCAGGAGTAATCCCATGAATCTGAGCTAATGGAGTTCTCAAAGGCTTCGAGTCTTCCATTTGAAATCGTTTGAGAATATCCCCAACATACTTGGTTTGATGAATAAAAATCCCTTCCTTAGATTGATGAACCTACAAACCTAAAAAGAAAGTCATTTCTCCCATGGCGCTTATCTCAAACTTCTCCTGCATCACCTGCTCGAATTCTTTGCACATTTTGTCATTTGTAGACCCAAAAATAATATCATCAACATACACTTGTACCAGTAACAAATCCTCATTCTTTTTTTGATGAAGAGAGTGCAGTCGATCAACCCATGTCGAAAACCATTCTTGAGCAGATAGGAAGACAACGTTTCATACCAAGCCCATGGAGCTTGATGAAGACCATATAGCACCTTATTGAGAAGCCACACCTTGTCAGGATGAATTGGATTTTCAAAACCAGGCGGTTGCTCGACATATACTTCTTCTTCGACCACAAAATGCACTTTTCACATCCATTTGATAAACTAATAAACTTCTTGTAGGAAGCATAAGCCAAGAAAATTCTGATTGCCTCAAGACGTGCGACTGGTGCATAAACTTCATTATAATCAATACCTTCTACCTGATTAAATCCCTGGACAACCAATCTTGCTTTATTTCTCACAACAACACCTCGGTCATCTTTCTTACACTTGTAAACCCATCTAGTACCAATCTTCTTGTAGTTGTCAAGCCTGTCAACCAATTTCCACACGCCAAATTTCTGAAACTGCTGAAGTTCCTCTTGCATTGCTTCAACCCATGAGTCTTCTTTCATTGCCTCCTTCCAAGATTTCGGTTCAACTTGGCAAACATAGCAGGCAAAAGACCAATCATTCTGTTCCCCGGATTCTCTAATTGCCGTATACAAACTAGCATTCTGGTTGTTCCTTAGCTGATTACATGTCTGCACTCCACTCTGGACATCTCCTATAATATTCTGCTGAGGATGAGTATCATGGATTCGAGTTTCCAGAACATCGGGAACTTGAGCATTTATACCCAAATTGTTGATATTCAGATCAACAACTAAATTGATGGCTGGAACCGACGAAGATGTAGATGCATGACCCTCAGTCGTTCCTTGATTTTGCACATTTGAAGTCACTTCAGAAATACATGGAACAGGAGCAGAAGTAGCTTCATTTGCATCATGGAACTCATCATCTTCCGACAAAACATTAAAATCAATAATATCTTCAAAATCCTCATTTTGAACAACATTATTAACCGAAGTTGACACTTGTGGGTTAACAATAATTGGTTGCATTAGAGACGAATCAACTGTAGTATCACTTTCAAGTAACATTTGAGCCGCTGCAAACGCATCATCAAACGTTGGCAGATTGAAGGAGTCAAGCAGTCCATCGTAGTCAAACATCCAAGGAGCACCCGGATCTCTTACTGATTCAGTGTATCTTTGAACCTTAACTTCACCCCATTCCTCAATCTTTATCGTTGTCAAATTCCACACTATGAAATTTAGAGTAGCATATCCAAGAAAGAAACCTTCGATAGCCTTTGGACCGAATTTGCAAAGTTGATCAATGATACTGCATGGCGCTCCAAAAGGTTCTAATAAAGACACATTCGGTTTCCTTTTATGCAACAATTCAAACGTGTTTTCCCATGCCTTTTCACCATAAGAACTCTATTCATTGTATAGCACGCAGTAGCACAGCCTTCCCCCAAAACTGAACAGGAAGTTCTGACTCTCCTAACATAGTTCTTGCAGTCTCGATAAGTGTTCTATTTTTCTTCTCAGCGACACCATTTTATTGTGGAGTATAACGAGAACTGTATTCATGTAGAATGCCCTTAGAAGAACATAGCTCACCCATAACATGATTCTTGAATTTAGTGCCATTGTCGCTTCTGATTCTCCTTATCTTCAAATTGTACAAGTTTTCAAGTAGCATGAGGAGCTTCTTGAGGATTTCAGGAACTTCACTCTTGTATGCCATAACATTTACCCATGAAAATCTTGATAGTCATCGGTAACAACTAAACAATATGCATCGCGAAACGTAGTCTTGTGTTTAATAGGTCCAAAAAGGTCCATATGAAGACGTTCTAGAGGCATATTGACGGTTGATGTTCTAAAAGTAGTTAATTAAAAACAAAACAAATTACCCTAATTCTAGACTCAAATTACACTCTAGACTCCTAAACTACACTAAACTACTAACCGGCAAGTGGACCGATCAATTGTAGAATAGTATGTAGCAGTTCGGATTATCGAACCCACAGGACTCTCTAATTGCTAAGACCACTAATTTAAACTCAATTAGAACACTATGTATATTTTGGGGGGGGGGGGGGTTTACTACTAATTCTAAATTATCAATTTAACTAAAATTGCTAAAGTGAAACGACCAAACTGTGAACTTCTAGGGACTTATTAGAATTTTTATCAAGAGATAATGAACTAGTCACCTAGGTTAGATTTGTAGACTACTACTCCTTCTATTTAACAATAATTAATCTGGTTGAATATTTTACCGGGATCTTAGCATATCAAAGTTTAGGTTTATTAAACAGGACCCCCGACCCTTCTCAGGAAGACTCATACAATAACCTATCCTTTTTATTCGTTTACCGGTCCTAAAGATTCTTTTTCAATTATCTTTTCAAATTAGTAAAGTGCCCAATTATTAATTACCTCTCAATAATTAACCTAGACCAACTACAATTTTCGAGTTTAGATTAACTGATTCAATTATGACAAGGAAATTAGACTCGGGAATTTCTCGAAACCCTAACCTAACAATTTACCACATTAATTCAGCCAACTAATTGCAATTTCTCAATTAACAAGTTAGGTATAGTGACGAGTTTGATTTAATGGTTAATTTAATTGTTTCCCCGATTTTATAGGCCAATTTTACCGACAACTTCACGACTTCCTAAGAACACGAAAAGTAACATAAACCTATTACATGAAAGACATCCACCAAAGTTTATGCAAAACAACCAAACAATCATAAAACAAAAAGGATCATGCAAATACCCTAAACTAGATCATTAAAGTTGTGACCTTTACCAATTAAATATTCAAACCATGAATTAAATTAAAGCAAATCAAAGTTTCATAATTCCATAATCCAAAACCTAGGTAACCAAAGAAAATCTAGCCTAACAACATGTTTAAAAAGTAATAAAACAAAGTTGATGACAAGTTAGCATGATTGATCAAATCAAAGAAATCAAAGTGGAGATTGGTATGAGAAACCGTGACAAGCTCCTGCCTTGAACTCCCGTGATCCCCACCGCAAATCCTGCAGCTTAGATCTGCTTCGTGTAGCTTCAAACCTCCAGAAAATAGCTCCAAATCTACCCTAGTTCGTCCAAAATTGCCTAAGATGTGTTTAACAATGATAATAAGTCTTTTTAAAACAAGCAAGTCCCAAAATAACTCTGATTTTTAGACTTTCTGGATAAACACCTCTCTCGCGGGTCGCGACAGAGTATGGTGGTCCGGTCGCGCCCCGCGACTGAGTGATTCTTCCGGAGATAACTATCACTCTCTCGCGCCCCGCGAGAGAGTTTGGCTGTGCCGGTCGCGCCCCGCGACCGGGTTGAAATCCCTGATTTGCGTTTCTTTTTCTTGTTTACGATCCACTCACGTCCCGGCTCGGTTCTTTTCACCATTTTCGCTCGTTTTTCCCATCCTTCCCACCGTTTTCACGAACCAAGACCTGCAAAACGTGTTTAGATTAAAAGTAGATAAATTCTTGACAAATCGAAACGAAAGCATGCTAAAAATATACAGACTCTACAAGATAAATAGATGTTTATTCAATACATCAAATATCCCTCCACTTGCTCCTTTTTCGCCCTCGAAAAAGAATTGTGCATAAACGGGATCATAACCCAACAATTACTCGATTTAAAAAACTACTATTATTTTCATAAGGGAACAAGATTCATATTAACCGCGATTTCATGTATTGGATCCATTTAAACTCAAAATTCGGTTCAAACCTCTTATCATGTAAATTTAATTTACATGTGTTCAATCCACATAGGGTCTCATACTAGAGTCCACAGTATCCCTAATCCCACCTCAAGCTTGTGAAACAAAAGGAACGAATTGTTTAAACCCTTTCCTAACCGTTTTATACCAAAATATAAAGAATTTAAAATCAAGCAATTTTCTTTTTCTCTTTTTTTTTCATTTGAGTATTTTGATTTCTTTTTGCATATCTAACCTAGAGGCTGTCTCAACCAGAGTCACCATCCCTGAGAGCGACAACGTGGGCTTCAATACTTCAAATTTCAACTAATCCTAGAGGGATTCTCGATCAGAGTCACCATTCCCAAGGGAGATTCCATAGGCCTCAGTCTACTTTTCAATCAGGCTCATTTTTTTTCTTTTTAGATTATTAAAAATTCTAAATATTTTAGCTTATAACGGCATTCCTTATACTATTTTTGGTGGTTGCAGTTTCCCATTTCTCCTAGATGAGTACCCACTAGTAGACCGACTATAAAGGTGTATTAAGCTCAAAGAAAGTAAGAACCGAATCGATCCTACTTGCACATCTCAAATTAGACATAAATTCACCCTTTTTATTCTCATATTATTATTATTTGAAACCGAATAAAAGTTTAATTTTTCTATCATTTTCCGTTTAATTTCATGCAAACTTCTTTTTCAAAAGACATTTTCGGATTTTTGTTTCAAACTAATACAACTCTAATATCCCATCCTCACACTTAAAGTTTTGCATTGTCCCCAATGCAAGGACGAGACAAATACTACTCAAAATAAAATAAAAACAAGCAAACCAAATAAGAAGGAAAAATAAAATACAGAAAAGGAAGCGACTTAGCTGGTAGTGCAAGCCTGTCGATGTGCCAGGCAAACCACTCGTGCTCACCAAACCAAACGCGCTTAATGTGCCACTCTCAACGCTCTCATGCGAACGGAACAGCATATAACATCAACCTAGCATCACGCACTTACAAAACATAATAATAATAAAACCAGATAAATCAACAGTTTTTTGCAAGATTGTTCATCAACACATACCCAAACCGACCATCACCAACCCCAAGGTAAATTGTTTAAAAGTACAAACCATAATAACTGAAAATAGAAGAAAAGAAAAAATAAAGGTAAAGATCTTCGGTTACTTCAATCATCCTCTTCAGATTCTTCGGACGCCTCAAATACCTGGTATGGCTGCACATCCTCCATCCCTGCAAACTGGCTAGAACCTGCCTAACCGCCTAGCTGCTGAATGTAAGACCGGACGCCCATGTTTAGATTCTGCATCATGTAGCGCATCCCATCCTCTAGCCTCCTCTGGCTGGCCTAGTGCATTCGTCTACTCTCTAACATGGTTTGGCGAACCCCGCCAAACTTCTGGTCCACATAACCTCTCAAATCCCCGAACCCAGTCTCCATCCTGTCATAAAGTGAATCTAAGGTCAGTGGGTCCGGACGAGGTTCCTGAAGAGGGTACTGCCGTCCTGGCAGTTCCTGGAGGGTGACTGGCCGCTTGTATCGAGTAGGGATGCCCGCCTACATAGAAGATGCACCTTCGGATCTGGGAGGCGGTTGCACTTGAGGTCCTTGGCGGGTTGGTATCCAGCTAATAGGCTCTTGGGTGATAAGAATTCCGGCAACCTGGAGATCTCTGATGCTCATGACACAGGGGGCGGTGACTTCTCTCTGTCAAACACCCCTAGGCTCTCAGCCAAGCATGTAATCAAGGGCCCGCAATAAACCCTTGCCCTAGGGCCCCCCTCCACAGTCTCTTTATTGACCAAGTAAATATTGTGGCCAGGTTTGCCAACCGTCCCTCTACCATGCACATCAGACAAAATAAACTCACCTGGTTGACCTTATGGTCCCCTTGTCCCCTCCCAACCAACGTAGCAGCAAGAATCTTATGAAGGAATCGGTGAATGGGATCAGTGATATCGCTCGCCACCATGTTGTTTGAGTACGGGGAAGAAGACATGGTGCCCCAAAATCTGGCGAATTCATCTGTCTGTACACTATGGGGGTGCCTTCTTTTAAAGACACCCTGCAAGCTTGTGGCGAAGTCCGGCGACTGAACCTCCTCATCTTAATATATTTGTGTCGCCACTGCAAACTGTGGAATTGTCATTTCAAATATTTGCCTCCCCAAGGCAAAAGAAACCGCGTCATTTTCGTTGAACTTCCCTTGTTGGTATTCGAAAGTGGAGTGGAACTCGTAAGTGATTTCCTTGTATTGTCTTGCTCCACAATCTAGCACCCTTCTGAACTTATCCCATAGTAGCTGCTCGATCCGACCCCTCTATCCCAAATTATCAATCAAATCCCAATCAATCCTCTTGTAAGGTAGCAACTCACAAGTGACTAAATTTAAGAGCCTCTCCCACTCGTGAGAGTCTAAATCGAACTGCAAGAGAGGGTTGTCCACGATTCACATGCTTTGCCCATGGGGGACACCTTCTCCCGATACCTGATTCTGTGCCTACCGAAATAAGAGGGTTGTTGTGGCGCGTCAGTGGGGTCACCTCTCTGACAAGGTGTTGGTCCCCTTCTCTTTCTGCCAGCCCTGCTTGAGCTACCTTCTCCTGATATCTGCATAAGTATGACTTAGAAAGAAAGCAACCACATAAACAAACGACCGTATAGCATTTCATTCACGGTCGTGGTTTACAATAGAAAAACAATTTACTTCATAATTAAGATACATTTGAAGCGAGTGTAACATTATAGTTTAATAAAACCGAATCTCTCCCGAATGGAGATTGAGTACGGGTGAGACTGAATCTTATATGCATGATTAATCAGATGTTACTAACTCCCCGAAAGATATCCAAAACCAAACACTACCCCCCTCTCGGCACTTTAATTGTCCGCAATTAAACCGAGGTGCCGAGATACGAGCCCACATTGAGTGTATAAAAAAATAAAACAGTTTGAATCATGGTAGAAGTAACGGTTGACTATCTAAAAAATTAGATTTTCGTTTAAAAACAAAGTTAGCCAACCCTCATCCCCACACTCAATGTTGGACGGCACCAAACCCGCTAAATACCCCCTACATGTACATAATCTATCCACAAATTATAACCAACACTACTATCAAAACTCATGTGCAACCCAGTTGAACCCAACCTGCACTTAACCGAACCGACAACTAGCACAGTATCAAACATCAAAATAACCGCAACAAAGAGATATAGAATAAAGAATGGAAGCATAATAGTCGCAAAAAACCGTACCTTGTTGTAGATCTGTAAGATTGGTACACAAAAATTGAAACTTTAAATGCGAGTAAAAGGGTAAAAACCGAGTGGAATCACGTAAAAATAAATGAGGAATGATGTAGGGAAGAAAATGTGGGTGATTTTGGTGAATTTGGGTTGAAAATGGCGAAATTATGGTGAAAATGGGTTGAAAACCGTAGGGAAGGTGTTGAAGAAAGTGGTGACATGTGTGAGAAAATGGAGGCTAGGGATTTTATGTGCAGATAAGGCCTCTCGCGGGTCGCGAGAGAAACTACTGAGTCTCTCGCGCCCCGCGACCGAGTGATGAATCCGAAACTTATTGGCCTCTCGCGGGCCGCGACCGAGAAGGCTTGTGCCTCTCGCGCCCCGCGAGAGGCTTGTTTTCACAGAAAGTTTCTTGTTTTTGTCACCGATTTGAAACTCCTTCACATTCTTCAAACGTTGATCGTGCAACGCCTTTGTTTTCCCTTTCAGAATCCATGACCACTCATACACCGCATCCCGAAGTGCCTCTAACTCGTGAATTTGAAAAAATCGTCGCTTGGCTGCTTCGGTGAGGTCTAGATTGACGGTCTTCAACGCCCACAGTTCCCTATGCTCTAATTCGACCGGGAGATGGCAGGCTTTACCGTAGACGATCATGAAAGGCGTGGTGCCTAATGGTGTCTTGTAGGCGGTGCGACACGCCCACAAAGCATCGTCCAGTTTGTCGGACCAGTCCTTTCGACTCTTTCCTACCGTCTTCTCTAGGATCCATTTACCCCCTGTTCGCGTTCTCCACTTGACCGCTAGTCTGCGGATGATAGGCGATGGAGAGGCGGTGAGTGACACCATAGCGCGCCAATGCTTTTTCCATGATGGCATTGCAGAAGTGCGTGCCACGGTCACTGATAATGGCTCGTGGGGTACCAAAACGGGTGAACAATTTCTTTAAGAATCTCACCACCACTCGGGCATCATTAATGGGTAAAGCTTGAGCTTCAACCCACTTGGAGACATAATCAATAGCCACGAGGATGTACCGGTTCCCGCTAGAGACGGGAAACAGTCCCATGAAGTCAATCCCCCAAACATCAAAGACTTCAAGAATCTGGATGGGATGTTGGGCATCTCGTCCTTGGATGTGATATTGCCGGTACGCTGGCAACGATCACACATCTTCACAAACTCTAGGGCATCCTTCACAACTGATGGCCAATAAAAACCACAATAAAAAACCTTCTGTGCGGTGACGTGCGGACCATGGTGACCTCCTGTCAGTCCCACATGCATGTGCCTCAATATCTCTGCCCCGTCTTCTCGACTCATGCAGCGCCTCAAAATTCGGTCTCCCCCTACCCGAAATAGAAATGGGTCGTCCCAGATATAACGCCTGACATCGCGGAAGAATTTCTTCTTCTACTGCGTGGTCATTCCCTTCAGTACCACTCCATTCACCAGATAATTCGCAAAGTCGGAAAACCACGGCATTCCCTCCTTTTCGGCTGTCACAAACTTTACCGAATCATGGGGAAATCTATCACCGATCTCTTCTTCCCTAATTTCTTCTCTACTAGGGTCCTCTAGTCGGGATAGATGGTCAGCAGCTACATTCTCCGCTCCATTCTTATTTCTAATCTCGATGTCGAACTCAGAGAGCAGGAGAATCCATCGAATGAGAAGAGGCTTCACGTCCTTCTTTTGGAAAAGGAAACGCAGAGCCGCATTGTCCATAAAGACGATAGTTTTGGACAGGACAAAGTAAGAGCGAAATTTATCAAACGCGAATACCACTGCTAAAAGCTCCTTCTCTGTGGTGGTGTAGTTCTCCTGTGTGTCATTGAGGGTTTTACTAGCGTAGTAAATAGGGTGGAAATGTTTGTCCCGTCGTTGACCCAAATCAACGCCTACAGCATAATCGCTTGCATCATACATGAGCTCGAAAGGCAAGCTCCAGTTTGGTGAGACGAGGATAGGGGCACTCACTAGTTTCTCCTTAAGGATCGTGAAAGCTTTTAAGCAGTAGTCAACGAAGATGAAGGGTACATCTTTCTTGAGAAGTCGAGTCATGGGGCGGGTGATCTTTGAAAAATCTCGAATAAACCATCGGTAGAAGCCCGCATGACTGAGAAATCTGCGGATGGACTTGACGCTAGTCGGTGGTGGAAGTCTGCGGATGGACTTGACCGAGAAAGTGTGGGGATATTTGATGTATTGATTTTCGCCCGATTTACCGGTATCCCGGCTCGCAAAATCTTGTGCCCTAGTACTATGCCCTCTGTCACCATAAAGTGACATTTCTCCCAATTGAGCATCAGTCGCGTCTCGACACGCCGTATCATCATCGCATCTAAGTGAGTAAGACATTGATCAAAGGCGTTTCCATAGACAGAGAAGTCGTCCATGAAAACCTGCATGGAGGTTTCGATCATGTCTTGAAAGATGGCTACCATGCAGTGCTGGAAAGTAGCCGGAGAGTTACATAACCCGAACAGCATGCGGCGATACGCATAAGTACCATACAGGCATGTGAAGGTTGTCTTTTCTTGATCCTCGGGATCAATCGGGATCTGAAAGTAACCTAAGAAACCGTCAAGAAAGCGATAAAATTGCTGTCCTTCGAGACGCTCCAGCATCTAATCGATGAACGGGCGGGAAGTGATCCTTGCGGGTGGCGTCGTTTAATTTTTGATAATCTATGAACACCCTCTAGCCCATGATTGTTCGCGATGGGATAAGCTCCTTCTTTTCGTTCATGACCACTGTCATTCCCCCCTTCTTGGGAACGACCTGAGTGGGGCTTACCCATGCGGAATCGGAGATCGGAGAGATGAGACCAGCCTCCATCAGCTTAAGCACCTCTTTCTTTACAACTTCTTGCATATTCGGGTTCATACGGTGCTGTGGCTGCACTACTGGCTTAAAGACGTCCTCCATGAAGATCCTATGAGTACAGAAGGTAGGGCTAATCCCCTTGATATCAGACAGTTTCCATGCGATGGCCTCCTTATTTGACTTCAGGACCTCGATTAAACGCTCCTTCTCCTCTGTTGACAATTTCGAAGAAATGATCACGGGTAAGCTCGAATTGTCACCTAGGAACGCGTATTCCAAATGAGACGGGAGAACCTTAAGCTCTACGGCTGCTGGTGTCGACAAAGGTGTACTCTCAGTAGCGGCACTCACCTCACAGAAATCTAGAGTCTCGGGAATCTCGCAGACATCATCCATCTATCCTCACTATCACTCTCCTCGGGTACTAAACTCTCATTCACTAAGTCAGCTCCGCTAATATAGTCTAAACAATGATCAACACATGAAATGAATGAGTTTAGGAAGTATACGGAGTGACAAAGGCCACTATCGCTGTCGCCACCACTTGGGTGTTGCATCGACCTTGCGATCTCAAATGTGACGTTCTCGTCACCGACTCGAAGGGTGATTTTCCCATCATGAACATCTATGAGCGCTTTCGCGGTGCGAAAAATGGGCGACCTAAGATGATGGGAACCTTATCGTCGGCCTCCATATCGAGGATAACGAAGTCTGCAGGAAAGACAAATCTGTCGACTTTAACCAACAAATTCTCCACAATTCCCCTCGGGTACTTAACCGACCTATCAGCTAATGGCAGAGACATGCGCGTAGGGGTGAGCTCCCCTAAACCTAACCGCTCGTACAACGAGAAAGGCATCAGATTTATGCTCGCCCCGAGATCGGCCAGAGCATGAGCTGGAGCAATGGAGCTGCCGAATAGGCATGGAATCGTAAAGATACCCAGATCAGTCAATTTCTCAGGCAGCGTGTTTAAAACCACGGCGGAACACCCTCCAGTTAATGGGACATTCGAAAGCTCCCCCAGCCTATCTTTACGTTTTAAAAGATCTTTTAAAAACTTAGCATATTTAGGCATATGCTGGAGGGCCTCGATAAACGGGAGATTGATTTTCAACTGAGTAAACATGTCAAGGAAATTCCCGTATTCCTTGGCATATTTCTGCTGCTTCAGACGTGCTGGGTAGGGTAGGCGTGAGGTGTCTACAATCGGTGATGGCCTAACCTCTCCTTGTTTTCTCTCTCCCCTACTCTCAACTAAAGGTCCATTGGCTGGTGCGGTACTTGCTGGGTCTAACCTGGTGTGCACCCTGGGTGGAGCCTCCATCTCGATTTCTTCATCTACCTCTTCATCTCGCTCCTCTACCTCCACCTCTACACCCTCCTTTAGAGTCCTACCACTGCACGTAGTAATCGCTTTCGCGTGTTGGTTCGTGAGGTTGGGTTGGGTATTACCCGCGAACTTGCCGTGTGGCTGCTCTTGCAGCTGCTTACCGATACTACCTACCGACCTTTGCAGATATAAGAGTGCGGACTGTTGATTTTTCAAGAGCAGGTCATGTTCCGCAAAGTTTTCTGAGTAGCCTGATTTTTGACAACTAGTTGAGATAACAACTCTTCGATCCTATCTAGACTACCTCCTGACCCTCCACTCCTAGTTTGACCCTCCTGATTTGAACCCCCTCCACTAAACTGACTGGTGTGACCTGACCCTCCACTATTGTAATGACCCTGCCCCCTGTTCTGATAAGAGCCTGATTGGAAGCCAGGGGTTTCCGGAAGATCGATAATTATTATTACTATTATTACGCCAGTTTTGATTATAATTGGAAGTATTAGTATTGAAAGGATTCGTAGGACCGCGGTTCTGTCCGGTGATAAACTCAACCTATTCAACAGTGAGTGTGGACACTCTAGCGTGTCATGACCCCTCTACAAACCTCACATCTGTCTACCTTTTTCTTCAGCTCATGTATCTCCTTCGTGACCTCTCTCTTGAAGCTATCTAGAGCAGCAACTACCGTAGTTTCAAAGCTAACTTGGTGTAAACCCCGGTTAACCGGAGGTGTACGTGAAACAGGAATTGAATTCATGCCGGCAATGTTGTAATCGACATCAGAATGGGCAAAGCTCTTGAAAAGGTCATTGCACTCGGCTACTGTTTTCTTTCCCATCAGCTGGCCACCAGCAGAGGTGTCGAATCGAGCATGGGTCTCAGGGGTGAGACCGTTGTAGATTTTCTCTACAAGTGCCTAGTCTGATAGACCATGTTGGGAGCAGCGGGATACTAGAGTTTGGAACCGCTCCCAAGCTAGATGGTAGGGCTCGTCAGGCTCCATTCGGAACGAATGGATCTGATCACGAAGGCGGGATACTTTTGCGGGTGGAAAGTATTTCTTAAGGAAAGCATCCCGTAAAGAGGCCCAAGTAGAAAAAGTGGCGGGTGGTTGGGAGTCAAGCCAGATGGCGGCCCGACCCCCGAGAGAGAAGGGAAAGACTTGGAGAAAATGGGCATCATGACCCGCGCCCTCCATATTGAATGTATAACATAGACGGGTAAGGCGGTTGATATGTGTGGGCGCATCCTCATCATGAATTGGCAAGAGTTAGTGATGGCGGTCATGATGTTGGAAGGGATTTGCCAAGCTCGGTCATTGTTCATGGGGGTAAGGTAATAGGTGAGTTCGCACCGGTGAAACCGGTGGTGGCCTGTTGGTATACGGTCTGATTGTTATTATCGGCCATGTGGAAGTTGGGTGGTGGCTGTGGTGGGCTTACATTTCTATGGACTACACGGGGTGATGGAGAATCGGGTGATGAAGGTTTAGGTGTAAAATCGAAATCGGGTGGTACGAAGGAATGAGATGAACTTGAAAAAGTTGAGGAAAGAAACACTTACCTTTGGTGCGGGGGAGAATGGCGTGTCCGTCGACGTCTTAGGAGGAGGTCCTTGCGAGCGCGTGTGGGGCATCCACTAAACCGGAAACACGACAAACACAAGAAGTTAGCACAAATGATTCAATTATAATAGAAAAATTAAATATTAAATAATTAAACAGCTTAGACTCCTACGACACAAATGAATACAAAATAAACACAAGTGTAAACGAAAAGCCTAAATTGAGTAATCAACGCAATTGCCAATGAGAGAGTCCCTGGCAACGGCGCCAAAAACTTGATGTTCTAAAAGTAGTTAATTAAAAATAAAAAAAATTACCCTAATTCTAGACTCATATTAAACTCTAGACTCCTAAACTACACTAAACTACAAACCAGCAAGTGGACCGATCAATTGTAGAATAGTATGAAGCAAGTCCGGATTATCGAACCCACATGACTCTCTAATTGCTAAGACCACTAATTGAGACTCAATTACACACTATGTATATTTTAAAGGGGGGGGGGGTTTACTACTAATTCTAAATTATCAATTTAACTAAAACTGCTAAAGTGAAACGACCAAACTGTGAACTTCTAGGGACTTATTAGAATTTTTATCAAGAGATAATGAACTAGTTACCTAGGTTAGATTTGTAGACTACTACTCATTCAATTTAACAATAATTAATCTGGTTGAATATTTTATCGGGATCTTAGCATATCAAAGTTTAGGTTTATTAAACAGGTTCCCCGACCCTTCTCAGGAAGACACCTACAATAACCTATCCTTTTTATTCGTTTACCAGTCTTAAAGATTCTTTTTCAATTATATTTTCAAATTAGTAAAGTGTCCAATTATTAATTACCTCTCAATAATTAACCTAGACCAACTACAATTTTCGAGTTTAGATTAACTGATTCAATTATGACAAGGAAATTAGACTCGGGAATTTCTCAAAACCTTAACCTAACAATTTACCACATTAATTCAGCCAACTAATTGCAATTTCTCAATTAACAAGTTAGGTATAATGACGAGTTTGATTTAATGGTTAATTTAATTGTTTCCCCGATTTTATTGGCCAATTTTACCGACAACTTCACGAATTCCTAAGAACACGAAAAGTAACATAAACCTATTACATGAAAGACATCCACCAAAGTTTATGCAAAACAACCAAACAATCATAAAACAAAAAAGATCATGCAAATACCCTAAACTAGATCATTAAAGTTGTGACCTTTACCAATTAATATTCAAACCATGAATTAAATTAAAGCAAATCAAAGTTTCATAATTCCATAATCCAAAACCTAGGTAACCAAAGAAAATCTAGTCTAAAAACATGTTTAAAAGTAACTAAAACAAAGTTGATGACAATTTAGCATGATTGATCAAAACAAAGAAATCAAAGTGGAGATTTGTATGATAAACCGTGACAAGCTCCTGCCTTGAACTCCCGTGATCCCCACCGCAATCCCTGCAGCTTAGATCTGCTTTGTGTAGCTTCAAACCTCCAGAAAATAGCTCCAAATCTGCCCTAGTTCATCCAAAATTGCCCAATGTGTGTTTAACAATGACAATAAGTCTTTTTAAAACAACCAAGTCCTAAAACAAGTCTGATTTCGAAACTTCCTGGATAAACACCTCTCTCGCAGGCCGCGAGAGAGTATGGTGGTCGGGTCGCGCCCCGCGACCGTGTGATTAGTTCAGAGATAACTATCACTCTCTCGCGCCCCACGAGAGAGTTTGGCTGTGCCGGTCGCGCCCAGCGACCGGGTTGAAATCCCTGATTTGCAGTTTCGTTTTCTCGTTTTCGATCCACTCACGTCCCGGCTCGGTTCTTTTCACCATTTTCGCTCGTTTTTCCCATCCTTCCCACCGTTTTCACGAACCAAGACCTGCACAACGTGTTTAAATTAAAAGTAGATAAATTCTCTACAAATGGAAACGAAAACGCGCTAAAAATATACAGACTCTACAAGATAAATAGATGTATTATTCAATACATCAACGGTGTTAATTTTCTTCACAGGATGAGACTTCTTTGCTTGTTTTCTCTTTTAGCATGATACACAAACGTCTTGTAAATGAAAATTCTTAACTGGTACACTATTCACAAGATTATTTTTCACCAAATAGTTCATTTTCATCTAGTGAATGTGTCCCATTCGTCTATGCTAAGAGATTGACTCCTTTTCAGTGGCTTTTGAGACAAAACATGTAACTTGTGTAGACGTAGTAATAGCTTGACTCACGTCAAGAATATACAAATCATTTATCTTTGGAGCCGACAATAGAATCCATTCTTTGGGAATCTTTAAACCAGGTTTTAGCACATAACAAAACTGTATCATCGAAATGAACCGTGAACTTCTTGTCGCAGATTTGAGAAACAATTAGAAGATTGTGATCAATTTAACGAACATAATTGATCTTGTCAAAACTAACAACACCATTGGAAATCATTCGTTCTCTAGTGATGTAACTGCCTTTATCTCCAGCAGAAGCAACATAACCTCTCCTAATGCTTTTCACATCATAAAGGAGCCTTAAGTCGCCTATCATGTGCCGGGATGCTCCACTGTCAACAATGCAATGACTATTCACAGTTCCTCCTGGAAGACCCTGAACATTACATTACCCGATTAGTTTGAGACGGGGAGCCAAGCCTTAGTGGTCTTGGGTTGACCCTTATCATCAAGAAATGTGATTTCTATTTCTTGATGATTTGGAAATTTTGTGCCTCCCCCTGAAACAGTACTGGTTTTAGTTTTCCAAGATTGTTGACGATTACCAGATTGATTATTATTTATAAATTTAGACACTTCTGGTTTTAACGAACTTGATGAACTTGGTTTCTTCTCTACAACATCCGGTTTTAATGCCTTTTGAATTACTTTGACTTGTTTACGTCTTTGATTTTCTTCTTGTTCCTCAACGATACGTTTGTCTTGTTTAGGTGACATAGATCGACGTTGGCAATTCTTTTTCAGGAGGGGCATTTTCAACAAACTTGGGTTTTGCCGAGTTGGTACAATTTTTGATTATGTAGCCAAACTCCCCACATTTAAAACATGATCTCCTTTCAACAAATTTAGGAGATGCCGTTTGATGACTCGATGTTGAACTTGTATGCCTAGAGGTACTTGGTCCATCTTCACACCCATTTGTGTGTTGAGTGTAATTGTTTTAACTGTCACGTTTTGAAATGTTGACTTGATTTACAAAATCAATATTTGACATATTTTCAAAAGTCTCAATTTTATCAGTACCATTTGAGGCTACAAAGTAAACATTCTTCCCTTTTTTTGTTGCGAGCTCCTTTAGCTTCAACCTTTGGTTGTGACACCTTAGGTTTTTAGCTCCCTTGTCTTGTTGTCTACTTTGAATTTTCAAAAACTTGATCAATTGAAGTTGGATTGACATTTTTGATCGGAAACTCCTTGTTTGAGTAAATTCTCTCATCACCAATCAAAGTATACAACACATTATCGCTTTTAAATGAAGAAGCAATGATCTTGACAGATTTGATAGGAACAATCTCTTGCTTTGTAACAGATTGCACAACGGGAGTAGTAGGATCACATAAGATATGATTCTCAATAGAATTTCTACCCCTTTCTCTTTATCAAGAGATTGGTCCTGATCGATCTCGTCTGACTCATCATCTGATAAATCATCCTCCTTTGTTATAGGTGGACTTTGATCAACAACAAATGATAAGTTCTCTATCTTTCTGGATTCATCTGAAGAATTGTCTAGTTTAAACCCTAACCCTGCTGCAAACTCTTCGAGATTAAGAGGTACAGATGGTTCAAAACGTGGCATTTCCTCCTCGTCAGGCAATTTGGTATAATTGTGTTTCAATGGTGGTGGACTCGATTTATACCCAATGCATTTCACATCTCCCTTAAGTTTTTGAACATTAAGGATGTGATCAAGCAAATATCGGGAGTTAGAATAACTCTACAATTTTAGCTTAATTGCATCATGCTCGCATTTGGCAATGGCTAACTCCTTTTTCGTTTCTTCAAGGATATTAATGTAGTTATTAATACTAGTTTGCTTGTTTAAAACTATTTTTCTTAACTCAGACACGCGTTTCTTAAGAGTCTCAATTGCATATTTGAATTCTTTTTCGTTTCGAGTCAAATCCATGTTTGCGTCTTTGCATTTTGACTGTTCAACTACTAAGCTTTGATTGTGACTGTTAATTGTTTCAAATTTAGTTTTTAAGTCAGCACAACCGTTGCATACCTAACTTGTTAAACCTACAACATTAGCCATAAAAGTAGTATGATGAGAAAAAGATCCATTGTTGGCAAAGAATTTCTCCATTTCCTTCGATGCAACTTCTGCTTTCTTTATCAACCCAGACTTTTGACTTTTCAGCTTCTCTTCTTCTTTCAGCAACTCATCGACCTTAGTATCAATCTTTTCCATGACATCTGAATCTGATCCATAACCATCCACACTTGAGTTTTCCTCTTCAGAACTCCCATTATACCCAGAACTATCATCATCATCATTAAAAGAGTCAATACTTTGAACATGTTTGATCTGATTGATTATCTTAGCATAATGAGTAGTTCCTCCTTGATTCTCAATTCCCAACTGAACTGACCAGTCACATCCTTCATCTACTTGAACTACTAACGCTCTGCTTGTGTAACATCTACTATACCCAGTTCATAGTTAACTTGAGTTGTGTTGGATGAGTGTGGTTGATTTCGGAAAGGGGTTTTGATTTCCTTGCTTGCTAGGTCGAGTACATTCACGTTTAAAATGACGTTTCTTACCACAGTTAAAGCAAGTAACAACATCTTTATCAAAACCATACTTTGTGTCTTTCTTGCTTTCTATACCTGTTCTTCCAGTTCTTCTCATGTAGTCTTTTGCTCTTCTAACCGCACTTGCAAATGCCCACTTAATATCCATCAACTCCATTTCCTCCCTGTCTATTTGCTGATAGTCGTCATTAGTTTAATTAATGTTTCCAATTTGACCGGCGACTAATGAACAATACGCACTAACATAGTGTTCAGAAGTTCCATGTGTTCCCGAGCAACTTCTACACTGGCCTTGGAAAGATGTGAAGTATCAAGTCTGATGGCATTAGGATTTGAAGGTTGAAAGTTGGTACCATCGAAAGCTTGTTGAGAAGCTTGTTATGGAACTTGAGGTGTAACAACTTGTGGTTGAGGAAGAAAGGCTTTTGGGTCAAATGCTTGACCATAGGTTTAAGCACTTGAGCCAGCAGATTGATTTGTTTGAAGGGGCTGTGGTATAAAAGGGTTAACATTTGACACAAATGTTTTTTGGAGGTTTGGTTGCTGAGTTGTACTAATGTCTGTGTTAATACCTCCAAAATACATTTCAGGGTTTTGTGGAACATGAACTCTTTTTGCTTTTCGTATTTCTTCTTCATTCTTGTTCTCAAGCTTTTGAACGAACTCATAAATAGTGATCACATCTAAAACACCTGTATGCTTTAGCAAGTCAATAAATTGACTCCACTTAGGTGGTAAGGCATCAGAAAAATGCATCATAATCTCATGTGGAGATGCGTTCACCTTGTATGAATACATTTCACTAAACAGATGATAAAAACGAGCTGTCATGTCGCTTAGTGTCTCATTCTCCATGAACAAAAAACCTTCAAACTCTTTCTTTAAAAGATCATGTCGTATATTTCTTGTTGCAGCATTTCCTTCCCCTCTTGCCTCCAAAATATCCCACAAATTCTTGGTTGTGGTACAGTACACAAATTGATGATAAATATCTTTATGAAGTGCTTGTGTAAGGATAGAAAATTCCTTCTTCTCTAAATCATAAGCCTTGTTATCATTTTCATCTAAGTTGGCAAAAGAGGTTGGATTTAATCTTGCTTCTTCGAGAGATTCCTTGTATGGTGTAGTAAAACATGTCCACAACTCTGTATTTTGACCACGAACATACGTATGAAAATGACTTTTCCATGAAGGATAATCGTTCATATAATTCAACTTTGGTGGATGGTTGTTACTTCTTGTTTCACTTTTGCTAATGAGAAGAGTCTGAATGCTTTGATTTTGATTTGCCACGCATGCCTATTGATTAGCGGTAATCATGGCCGTTTGGTGAGGCATTAATGATTTAACCCATGAGGTTGGGAGCTAGATTGTGATGAATCTTGGTTTGTACTTGAACTACACCCCCCAATCCCAAGGATTTGTACCCATTTTGCTTGTTTGTTTATGAAAATTAGCTTAAAAATTTATGATTCTAAGGATTAACTTGAAATAAAAGTCTTCTGTTGAAGTTCACAATTACAAAAAACACGAAGCATCAGTTCTCACGAAAAACTGGTCATGAAAAACTACCACCACGAACAACCTAAAAAGTCACGAAAAACTTGGTTCTTCGTGCGAACCACTGAATCGTACAAACCATTGGTTCTTCGTACGAACCACTGGTTTTTCGTGCGAACCACTGGTTGTTCGTGCGAACCTCTGGTTCTTTGTGCGAACCACTCATTCTTCGTGCGAACCACTGGTTCTTCTTGGGGTGGGTTATTCGCAGGGGGTTTTTTGTAGGTGGGATCTTTCACAGGGTGGGTTGGTGAGAAGATTCCTTTTGTATTAGAATCTTCTTTCTGAGTTTTTTGAAACTTGATTGTTGTTTAGACAGATTGGGTTAAAAAGACAAACATTCTAAAACAGCTTTTCAGTCAGATCTTGAGGTTAAGTCAACACTTAAGGAATATTCCGGTGAGTTTTCCGACAAGTGCTTCACTGGAAAATATGTCTAACTAAACTTTGATAGAAAATTTCAAGAAAAACCGTATCCTAACATGTCTCCATGTATTTTAAAAAGGTTTTATATAAAAATTTTCTGAAAACAACAAGTTTTACCTAGGTTTTAAACCACTTTTCTTATAAAAACTCAAGTTTATTGTTTGAAGTTCAAGAACACTTCCAGGAAGCTTCACAACTTTCTCAAACACAACACTATGCTTGGTTTTAAACAAGGAAGAAAGCCAAAGCTCTAATACCACTTGTAGGTCCACTTGACCCGTTTTCCGCCCCGATGCTTGATGTAAGCTCGTAGTCTCAAGCAAATTTAATCCAAATACTACTAATAGTTAGCGGTAAGTGGGTATCGAACACCGAGAGTTTGTGGAATATGTGTTATCTAAAGATTTAGCTAAGCTGACTAAATTATCTGAGATGCAAGAAAAGTGAATTCAAGATTTTTATTGTTCGCTTTAAAATTAAATTAACTAAATAAGTTGCAAGTTAAAGATTGGTTACTAAAACAGATTAAGAGAAAGTGACCATCCTAGGTTTCCAGTTTCAATTGACATTCGTGTTTAAATCCAACTATAAAGAATCACGTAGACATGATTCATGTATGATTATTTGTTCGTGATGAAAGGGAACTAAGTACATGGATTATAAAAATGCGAGGTTGTTACCCGATGACCAATTAACCAATATCCAACCCTAATCCCTCCCTTGATATCTCCATTGTCAACGACACTAAGAACGTACGATTTAGACTAAGATAAAAACATCAATTAACAACTTACAAACAAACATTCACACACCATAATAAACAACAAACGTTGCAAGTCTATTATTGAAGAAATACGGATAAAAACACAAATGTCTAAGATAAACCTTCAACCTAGGATGATCACAATGAGTTTTGCCACTCATGGTCCAGCGAATCATCATACCATCAAGTTCCATGTTCATAAGAATCAAAAACACAAAAACCAATGTTTAGAAATTGTCTTGAACCAAAAGGAATACCCCAAATTCGCCCTAGAACTGCTTAGAAACATCTACAATCATTAGATATCCCAAAGACACTTGAAAAACGAGTTTAATAGGCAGTTACGTTTCTCTTGCAGGTCGCCACCGTAAGCTATGGTGCCCGCCGTAGCCTACGGTGGCAATCATTTCTTATGCCATCTTACTTCTGGATTACGGTGCAAAAACAAGACTCAGTCATCACCGTAAGCTACGGCGCCTACTATAGCTTATGGTGGTTATTGTTTTCCCTCCTCTTATTCTCTTATCAATTCTCTCTTCTCCATCTTCACTTTGCCAAGTACGAGCTCCCATCAAAGCACATTAAAACCACTTATTTATGCTCTTTGGTACCTGCAAAGCCATTCACACCGTAGTTATCACATTCCAATAATTAACCAACTTAAGTGCGAAATATTAATCCTTTTATAGCACTTGAGGGTTGTCCAATGGACCACCCGTCACATCCCCACACTTAACTGTTGCTTGCCCCAAGCAACACATCAAAACACTCCCAAACTTACAAGCGATCAAAGTGTAAACCAAACAAAACGTGTTGTCCTTTTACTAATCTACCATCATACGAAATGACACACCCCTCGCAGTGACTCTCCTACTTGGTGACAAAAAGTTACTAGCAAGATTGTGCTAGAACACTCAACGTAAGTGCATGACTGTGCGACAATAAGCTTGTATAAAAATCAAATCTCCGCCTACAAAATACTTAACATGCTTATAAATCAAAGAGACGTACGGGTTGTAACGAGGCTATGTGTAAAGGTGAGAAATGGTGGGATATATATATGCAAGTAGCTCACTGATTCGACCTAGTCCTATTATTACAACTAAACAAAAACAACCACTAACTACTTAAACAACTTCACTTTCTTTTTCTTTTCGTTTTCATTTCTCTTTCAACTAACTACTATCGCATTATTTCCCCTTTTTTCTTCTTCTTTTTTTTTCAACAACAAATAAAAACACACATGAACATAAACATCAAACACTACATACTAAAGCTCCTAAACCAGGTGGTGTCAATAGGTAGAATTTTTAGGAAATAGGCTTGGGATACAAATGAATGGTATTAGGCTCAATGTTGGCTACTAAAGACCAAACCCCTGCCCCTCGCACTACCAAGCTCATATATTTGTATCGTATGAGGTCCAAGCCCCCAATCCCACACTCTCACACATCCTGACGAAGCTACCTAGATGCCCTTATCATCTTCACAAGCATGTTACACTAAGGCCTCGACAAGCATATATTACACAAGTTCTATTAACACACATCACACACTGCCACTCAAACCAAAGAAATAATTTCTAATAATCATATATGTGGCCCAAGAACTCACCATGAAAGGACAAAAGGGTTACCCATGTGTTATGCGGAGTAATGTTAAATTTTCAAGTTTGAACAATTGTTACGCCTGGTTTAAAAATTTTTCAAAAACAATCCTCAAAACTTTCCCCCATCCCCACACTTGAGATACATTGACCCCAATGTATGGCTTTGAAGGAAATAATCGCCAAAACCACTTCAACATCAATTTTAGATTAAACTGTCAAACCCCAAATTTCTTTTTGCTCTTTTTTTATATGTATATGAAGACATATTAACACCACCAAAACTACCACAACCCATGACATAATATCAGAAACAATACACCACCCTTCCACCCAACCATAAACAAAGACATAATAATATCTACAATAATATACAAGAAAAAACACCACCTGACTAGTAATATCGCCACTGAGGAGGCCCAAAGATAGACGTCATCATCTCCAAGAATTTTCCAAATGCAAATGCGCCGCTCCCACTACCGCTACCACCTTCACTTCCTCCTTGTCTCATGGGGTCATGCTGCTGGCCATGTCGAGGATCCACCCACTGTGAATGATGTAATAGTGGCGTGGGATATGGAATACTACCATCATAAGGTGGCAATGTCGAATAATCCACCGGTGGCGGGTCCACCACAACTGGTCTCCCCGCATGCCAATCGGCATGCTTACGCCGGTTCTGATCATCAAGATATCAGTTGTTCATTTCTTGTGCGAAAGCATATGCATGAGTGCGATTCCATGATTCCTACCGATCAAAGTTGTGCTTTAAAGCACATTCCATGCTCACCCCCATCCATGTTTGATGATTGAAAAATGTCCGTTCGGACCGCTCCAAGTGTCGAATATAGGAGGACGTTGGTTTTCTATTACCTCTTGCATTGTTCCTTGATGAGCCCAATTCGGCTCATAAGGATGACTCGAATAGTCGAAGAAACCCACCTCCATGCTCACTACTCGAACCCCCTTGGACTACATTCATGGGCTCCAGATATTGGTTATCCATATAATCTTCATCTCTACTCGGAACCTCCTCTTCGCTTTGAGGCTCGTCAACTTCCCCCTATCTCAACGGCCGCACATATGCTTTTAAAACTCTCCACCTTTAGCCCTCACTCTTAAGTTTATGATACCTCTCCGATTCAGTATACTTCCATCCGACCCCTTATCTTCAGCATCAAATGGTTTGAATTTTTTATAGGACCCCTTACCTTCAGCATCGACCCCGTACATCTTTAATAGCGTCGTAATGAGTCTATAGTGCGGTATGATCTTTCGCTGATCACTATTCCGACTGATCCAATATTATTCATCACTAAAAATCAAAACGAGAACAATGGAACCCCAGTTAAGAGAGTGTATAACACTGGCACTTCAGGATGTCGCACTTCAACTTTTACACCCCGTCGTGGAATGACATTTTGTAGACATATTACATGCATCAGTTTTGCCTCAATCCTCAGATTCTTGCAATAGAGTTTCCTATGTGTAGTACCAGGTATGAACAAATAATCCAACATTGTACTCCACCTCAGGTGCTTTTCCGGCTCAAAATACAAATCTTCCAACCTCGGAACCATGTATTGGTTTGCAGGTTTACTATCAAATTTAGCCACCCTTCGCAACAAATCAAATGATACTTCCACATCAATACAATTGACTGTTCCAATCAGCTTCATTTTCAACGCACCCTTATACAAAGGACATCTTAGAGTGGCCATCCACTCTTGAATTTATGTATCGTACAAATTCGTTCCCTCTCGATCATAACACTTCAATGCAGCCTCCCAACCTAATGCCCGGAACTTATCGGTGATCCCAAATGGACCTAAATCCACCTCTCTAACTTCCTTTTCACATATAAATGCCTCTTTCCGCTGGGCTATTTGTTTATCTGATCATTGAATAGCTCCTCCTGCCATTCAAGTGGTTGGTCATGCAAAGGCCAGGTGTCCACTTTGGCTTCGGACCCCTTGCCGATGCTTCTTCTTCCTGTTGTTGTTCTTCTACGTCCCTCTGCAAAATTAATCTTCTTTTCCATTGAGTTGGATTACTAGAAGATCCCACTTGCTCCTTGCTTTTACGGCCCATGTTCTGCAAGGCACAACAACAAACAACACAAGTTAAAATTCTTAACACCTCATAACATCCCCACGCTTGCTTATCACTATGGTTGTGGATGTAAGCCAAATATGATACTCATCTTTTGTAAAACTTTTGCATTATTTTGACTAGGTTAGTAAAATTCTGCCCCAAAATTATATTTTTACCAAATGACTTAGCTTCCATAAACACAACAATTCAAAACTCATCATAGTTCATCTCACCCTAACAACTACAAGCAAGTGTTAAGCAAATGTAACTTAACACTTACAGTTCTGCATTGCATCATCAATAATATAAGAAAATGCATACCTTTGCTTTGTAGAGGATAAGAATACTAAGAACTTCAAGATTAGTCAAAACCCACCAAAAACCCCAAAAATTTTCAGACCCAAATGTCTAAAATCGACCCAAACGTTGGATTCTTCAAAATACACAATTTCAGAATCCTTGTGAAATTCTAGTCAAGATCGACCCAAAAATCACTCAATTTGGTTAAATATTGATTTTTTTCAAAGGAATTAGGCTATGGAGTTAGGGTTTCTGATTTGGAGAAGTTGAAAGAGTAAAGGCAGACTTGTTCTGGTGAAAATAGAAGGAAACCCGTATGTGGTTAATATTGTTTTGATTTTTTTGTTTTTTTCTTTTTACGTTGGACCCATGCCAGCGGCCACCGTAAGCTACGGTGGTCACTCGCACTAGAAGATAACCGTAAGACAGATGGTTGACGCCGTAAAGCGACTTTTTATTTAAGACCCACAGTAAGCTACGGTGGCACCGTTACCTACGGCGATCACTAGGCAATTTCAGTTTGGATTTTTTTTAAACATGAAAATTATGCTACCCCCCCCCCCATGAAAAACCCGTGTTGTCCTCAACATTATGTTAGAAATTTCGTAAGAATTTCCCACACTTGTTTCAAACACAAGTTAAAACGAGATTTTTGATATTGTTCCCTTCCAAATACGGTTTGAGCTGGTGCCCATTCACCGTTTGCTTCGTATTAGTATGAACGTCTTCAATATCTATATCTCCAAACTTGTCGACTCTTGTGATTACATATGGACCCATCCATTTGCTCTTCAACTTTCCGGTGAACAACTTCAATCTTGAATTGTACAATCAAACTTTTTGACCAACTTCAAAAGTTCGTTTTCTAATCTTCGCATCATGGACCTTTTTGAGCTTATCTTTGTACGCTGAGGCACACTCATAAGCTTCATCTTGGATTTCTTCTATCTCTCTCAACTGTAGCTTCCGAATCTTACCCGCTTCATCATAATCCGCATTCACCGTTTTAATCGCCCAATGTGCCCGGTGGGCTAACTCCATTGGTAAATGACATCCTTTCCCATACACTAACCGGTAAAGAGTTGTACCAATGGGAGTTTAATAGGCCGGTCGGTATGCACACAACGCATCATCCAACTTACTTGACCAATCTTTTCTATCCGTTCGCACTGTCTTCATGAGAATTTCTTTGATTTGACGGTTGGACACTTCAACTTATCCACTTGTCTGCGGATGATACGGTGTAGGGATTTGGTGGTTCACATTGTACCGCTTCAACAATTTTCCGAAGTTAAAATTCTTAAAATGTGAACCACCGTCGCAAATTATAACCCTCGGGATCCCAAACCGAGCAAAAATATTAGATTGCACAAACTTGCATACTACCAAATGATCATTGGTTCTTGTTCGTATGACTTCAATCCATTTCGAGATATAATCCACCGCAACCACAATATACAAGAACCCATTCGAACTTGGGAAAGGACCCATAAAATCTATACCCCACACATCAAATATCTCAACCACCAAAATAGGTTGCAATGGCATCTCGTCCCGTTTCGAAATACTTCCCATTTTTTGGCAATTTAAACAATTCTGCGCAAACTCACACGGATCTTTAAAAATTGCCGGTCAATAAAACCCACACGTAAGTACCCGATATCCCGTATTGTGACCACTAAAGTGATCCTCACAAGCAGATGAATGAGCATGGGTCAAGATTTCTAACACCTCCATCTCAGGCACGCATCTTCAAATCACTTCGTCAGGACCAATTTTAAAAAG
This sequence comes from Scalesia atractyloides, assembly GCA_947069175.1. NCBI lineage: Eukaryota > Viridiplantae > Streptophyta > Magnoliopsida > Asterales > Asteraceae > Scalesia > Scalesia atractyloides. Next base: position 35,832,338 of record CAMTDV010000008.1, on the reverse strand, counting down.
GTCCGGTTCATCCCATATATATTGTTTGACTTAAACCATAAACTGTTGTCTCCTTTTCTTCGTCCAATGACTAGGACTAGCACCCATAGCCAATTAATTCACGTAATGGGCGTACCACAGTGCAACACAAGTAGAGACGGCCAATAGTTGTTCATCGGGAAATTGTTCATTGATTTCACTAACATCATCAACCCCTTCCAACGGAATTCGGGATAATGATCTGCCACTACATTGTCACTTCCTGTCTTATCCAGAATTTCTAAGTCAAACTCTTGCAATAAAAGCACGCAACGAATCAGACGGGGCTTTGCATCTTTCTTCCCCATCATGTAACGAACCGCACTATGGTCTGAATACGCAATCATCTTGCTTCCCCATATGTACGCTGAAATTTTTCCAAGGCATACACCACTGCTAACAACTCCTTTTCGATTGTGGTGTAATTCAGTTGCGCCTCGGACAATGTCTTGCTTGCATTGTAAATTGCCACCGGCTTTTTATCAACTCTTTTGACCTAAACCCGCTCCGATGGTCGTATCACTCGCATCACACATAATCTCAAACGGCATTGACCAATCTGGCGGTTGCAAAATAGGAGCTTTCACCAACTATTCCTTCAAAACCGTAAAGGCTTGCAGGCATTCGTTAGTAAAATCAAAAGGTACATCTTTTAATAACAGATTACATAAAGGTTTAGTAATACACTAAAATTTCTAATAAATCGCTGGTAAAATCCCGCATGTCCCAAAAATGATCTTATCCCTTTAACATTTTTAGATGGAGGCAAAGACGATATTACCTGATTTTTTGCCTTATCTACCACCTTCCCCCTTTTCGAACTGACATGACCAAACACAATACTCTCTTGGACCATGAAGTGACTTTTCTCCCAACATAGCACCAAATTTTTCTCAACACACCTTTTAAAACTTTTTCCAACTCATCGAGACAAGACTCAAAACTTCTGCCAAAAATGAAAAAATCATCCATGAATACCTCAAGTGACTCCCAAACCATGTTCAAGAAAATACTCATCATACATCGTTGGAAAGTCACCAGGGCATTACACAAACCAAATGGCATTAGTCTAAAAGAAAAAGTGCCATACGGACAAGTGAAAGTGGTCTTGTGTTGGTCATCTGGGTGAATGGCAATTTGGTTATACCCCGAATACCCATCTAAGAAGCAATAATATTTTTAACCCGATAATTTTTCAATAATTTGGTCAATGAAAGGTAATGGAAAATGATCCTTAGATGTTGCGGCATTCAATTTTCGGTAATTGATACAAACACGCCATCCGGTGACCGGTCGGGTGGCGATTTGTTCACCATTTTCATCTTTGATTAGTTGAATGCCTGCCTTTTTAGGCACCACATGGGTAGGACTTACCCAAGCAATATCTGAAATTTGATAGATCTACGTCTAAGAACTTAATTACCTCCTTTTTTACCACTTCTCGTATATTCAGGTTCAATATCCTTTGAGCCTCTCTAGTTGGTTTACATCCTTGGTTGTGATAATTTTATGCATAACATTTGATGGACTAATTCCTTTCAAATCGGCAATCACCCATCCAATAGCCGCCTTATTTGCTTTCAACACCTTCAACAATTCTTGCTCTTGAGCCATCTCCAAGTTAGAGGCAATAATAACCCGGTAAAGTGACATTATCCCGTAAAAATGCATACTTCAAATGGCTTGGTATGTCTTTCAACTCCAACTTCGGTGGCTCCTCTAATGATGGCTTCGTCCCTAAATTAATCTCCACCGGTAAGCTCTCGAATTGATGGGTCCATGGCGGTCGACCCTCCTTAACCGCCATAGCATCTTGCTCTTTCTCCTCAATCCTAAGCTCACATGTGTGTACCTGTTCAGAAAAATCGCAAACACAAGCATCTACACAATCATCATCATACTCGTGCGGTTCACATCCATCAACTAAATCTGCCATAAAACACTCATCAACACCAATAGAGTTAGAAGTGTTAGTAAAACATTCAATCTCATTTTTCTATTGTCGAATGTCATGTCGATCATACCAAATCAACAATCAATCACGGCATGAGCGGTGCTCAAAAATGGCCAACCCAAAATAACATTTTGTTGTTGTTTTGGGTCCACGGATGAGTAATCTAAATCCAAAGAGTCTACCAGATAATAAAACTCATCAACCTTTACTATGACATCTTGCACCATCCCTATGGGTAGCTTATGAGACAAATCGGCTAGAATCACCGTTGTCTCAACCCGTGCTAATGGACCATAATCATATTGGTCATATAAGCCCCCCGGTAAAATACTTACTCCGACTCCAAGATCTAACAACACCTTTGACATTTAAAATTTTCCAACTTGAATATTTATTAGTGGTGTTCTCGGATCTTGGAGTTTGGGAGGAAGATCCCCTTTAAGTACCGCACTTACCTGTTCGGTCAAGTCAACCCGCTTAGGCAATTTTTTCTTTTTTCGCATCTTTTGTGTGCATAATTCTTTTAAAAATTTTTCATAAGTGGGTACTTGTTTAATTGTGTCGAGTAAGGGGAGGTTTACTTTGACTTGCTTGAAAACATCCCAATTCCTCTTTTGGAGGACCCTTGTTGAAATAAAAGTTTTCCTACCCGGGTCAACTAAAGCCGATGGAAATGGGACTTGACTTGGTCCCCCTCCTCGTTTCTGTCTTTTAAAATTTCACCCAACCCCGATTTTTGAATTACCTTTTCAATGATAGGGCCCTTAGACACAATTGAAGGTGAGACTTCATCCTCATCACTTTCATTTCCCGTAATATCTTCAACCATCCCATCAACCAAACCCTATGACAAGTTTGCCTTAAATCATTTTCCACTTCTTAGCACACTAACATGGTTAATAGGAATATTACGTGAAGTACTATGAGAAGGATCTACCTTAGTGTCGCTAGGAAGTTAACCTTTACCTTTTTCAACTCTGCCACCTCGGTTGCAAGTTGACCCATATGAGTGGTCAATGTTTGAATGCTCTAGTCACGGACCTCATCCTTTTGCATCCGAACTTCATCAAGTTGATTTCTCCTTTGCATATCTTGTTGCATCACCCATAGCATATCCATAACTTCATTCCCACTTGATGAAGTTTGACTTGTGGTACCACTTTGACCACCCGATTGTTGAAATTGCCCTTGGTAGCCTTGACTATTCCCGCCTCTAAAAATACCTTGATTATATTGTTGGCGTGGAATGATATTTACTTAAGCTCCTTGGAAATTTGGGTTGGCTTGGTTCGCCGGGTTCCCATAACAAAAATTGGGATGGTTCCTTAACCCGGGGTGGTATGTGTTCGAGTTCATGTTGAAATTATGCCCACCTCGTTGAATAGCATTCACCTATTCTACTTGACATTAGACCACATCCACCAAACACACATCCGACGAATGACCCAACTCATTGCCATTTGTGCAAACATCATACACTTGATTAGTTGTTTGCACCCCTCCCCCATCATCTACCACATGAACTTGAGGTCTTGTAATGACGTGCCTTGCCCTTCTTGAAGATTGCGCTTTTCTCTTTGATGTGACTGCCATTTGCTCCAAAAATGCCCAATCATCTTGCTCAAAATTCGTACCAAACGTACCATTAGTGATCGACATTAAGTCACGAGCATCCTCCAAACTCAACCCCTCATGAAAGGCATTCAATAACTCCCAAAGTGCAATGCCATGATGAGGACAATTTTTCAACATCATATTAAACCTCTCGAATGCTTCATGAAACATCTCACCTGGTTGTTGTTGAAAACTTCTCAAACTCCGCCTAGCCTCATTAGTCTTTTGGGCGTTGAAAAACTCTTCCAAAACCTTTGTTGCATGTCGGCCCATGTGTATATTGACGCGGATGGCAAAGTATGAAACCATCTTTTAGCCTTGTCTTCCAAAGAAAATTGGAAGAGTACCAACTTGACATCATCTGAAGAAAAGCCTTGCCCTCCGATAGTGATGCTTATAGAATCGTATGTCTCCAAATGGAAGTACGGTTCCTCCATTGCTAACCCCTTATACTTCGGCAAACTTTGAAGTATGGTTGTTCTAGCCTCAAATGTTATTCCATCCGGATGATGAGGCACTACCGGAGAAGGGTTATTAGTGATAACGGGTCTAAAATGGGCTTCAATCCCCCTCACCACCTCTCGGAGATGTCTTTGTGGAGCACCCAATGGTACTCTCGGTCGACCTGCTTGACCTTGCATCGGCCCTTGATATTGAGGTTGTTGATATTGAGGTTGAACTTGTTGTAGAGGCATTGGCCATTGAAACTGTGGCCCTTGCGAACGAATCTGTTGTACCCGTGTTGGTTGCCTAACCACTTCTTGAATTTGTTCCACTTGTTGTCTTCATTGGTAAGCCATTCCTCCTTGAGGTCCCAAATTACTTCCATCTCCTCCATAATAATACCCCTCTTCTTCATATCCTCCAAATTCTTCCTCATACCCGTCATCAAATCCATCTCCTCCTATGCCCAAAGATTGCACAAACTGAGAAGATGGATAATGAAAACCCGGTTGGTTTTGTGGTTGAAATGTAGAGGTAGCATGAACAATGGTTGAACTTGGTTGGAATTGATTTGGTGGTGGTTGAGTGGAAGATGATTGACCAGAAGTCGGGAAAAAGAATGAAAAGGGTGGAACCATTGATGTAGGTTAAAAGTGAGAATGGGTCCGGTTTGGGTAGTTGCGGATGATGTGGTGTTGGTTGGGTTGACTTCATGTGTTGAAGTAGGATGGGTAGTAGAAATTGGTGAAGGTGTGGATGGTGTTTTTTGACACGTAGTGGAAGGTAGTGGATCCATTGTGTTAACCGGTGTAATTGGTGTTGTAGGCGTTGTTGGTGAACCACTGATTTTATTTTCTCGTTCTAAAACTCTGTTTCTTCTCAAAGTTCGTTCAATCTCCGAATCAAATGCCAATGGTGATAGCTTGTGGAGCCTCTAGTATGCATGCACCTGTAAATACGTGCACACTACTCCCCAGGGTAAACCCAAAAAATAACAAACTAACCTATCAAAGATAACACACATTGCGCACTACTCCCCAGAAACGACGCTAATATTTGATGTAAGCGCATAATCTCAAGCAAATTTAATCCAAATACTACTAATAGTTAGCGGTAAGTGGGTATCGAACACCGAGAGTTTGTGTAATATGTGTTATCTAAAGATTTAGCTAAGCTGACTAAATTATCTAAGATGCAAGAAAAGTGAATTCAAGATTTTTATTGCTCGTTTTAAAACTAAAATTAACTAAATAAGTTGCAAGTCAAAGATTGGTTACTAAAACAGATTAAGAGAAAGTGACCATCCTAGGTTTCCAGTTTCAATTGACATTCGTGTTTAAATCCAACTATAAAGAATCACATAGACATGATTCATGTATGATTATTTGTTAGTGATGAAAGGGAACTAAGTACATGGATTATAAAAATGCGAGGTTGTTACCCGATGACCAATTAACCAATATCCAACCCTAATCCCTCCCGTGATATCTCGATTGTCAACGACACCAAGAACGTACGATTTAGACTAAGATCAAAACATCAATTAACAACTTACAAACAAACATTCACACACCATAATAAACATCAAACGTTGCAAGTCTATTATTCTAGAAATACGGATAAAAACACAATTGTCTTAGACAAACCTTCAACCTAGGATGATCACAATGAGTTTAGCCACTCATGGTCCAGCTAATCATCACACCATCAAGTTCCATGTTCGTAAGATTCAAAAACACAAAAAGCAATGTTTAGAAATTGTCTTGAACCAAAAGGAATACCACAAATTCGCCCTAGAACTGCTTAGAAACGTCTCCAATCATTAGATATCCCAAAAGACACTTGAAAAACGAGTTTAATAGGCAGTTACGTTTTTCTCGCAGGTCACCACTGTAAGTTACGGTGCCCACCGTAGCCTACAGTGGCAATCATTTCCTTACGCCATCTTACTTCTGGATTACTATGCAAAATCAAGACTCAGTCATCACCGAAAGCTACGGCGCCTACCATAGCTTACGGTGCTTACTGTTGTCCCTCCACTTGTTCTCTTATCAATTCTCTCTTCTCCATCTTCACTTTGCCAAGAACGAGCTCCTATCAAAGTACATTAAAACCACTTATTTATGCTCTTTGGTAACTTCAAAACCATTCACACCGTAGTTATCACATTCCAATAATTAACCAACTTAAGTGCAAAATATTAATCCTTTTATAGCATTTGAGAGTTGTCCAATGGAGCACCCGTTAATGCTCCGGAAAGCTCCCGAATAGCTCCTTAAACACCGTAAACCTGTAAAATACAAATCCAATTAAAAGTAGGCTATTCGAAACTAAAATTTATGTAAAACATAAGCTTAAGCACAATAAGAACGCCGGTTTTCGACCACTCATCAGGCCACGAGACAAAGTATTGTCATCGACGTGCCGATTTAGATTTAATGGAACCTGAAGGGGGTATTATGTAAAAACCAAAATTTGGATTTTATTACTTTGGGAACAAGTTGCCTTATGGCTCCAGGATCAAACCCAAGTTTCTTGGGTCTCCTATCATTGCCCACCAGTGCCTTACTCTACACCAAGTGTGTAGGTCCTTTGTAGGATCCAAATGCTCAGGTCTAACTATGAATAACCTCGTCCAATCACGTGCGGAATCGGTTTATTAGATTAGGTGACATGTAAAAGAAGATTACTTTTCAATTATATGTTTTCATTCAATGATTAAACTTGTACATCCAGAAACAACTCAACAGGGCTTCACTGTATCGTTTGCAAAACTATTACAAATGAACTAGTCCACACACCTATATATAGACTTTTTATATCGTGCGGACTAAGACTCTTAATTCGTACGATCTGAACTAACTTCGTAGGAAGTGAACTATGACTATCCTCGTATGAACTTGGCAACACACCTTCGTACGAAGTTAAACATACAAATATCAAAATCTAACATTTCAGCCTATTATAGACACTGACACGACTCGTAGACGCAGACAACAGACATATGTATCAACAAACTCCCCCTTGGATGTTGCCGCAGTCTTGATCAGTCATCATTCTTCAAAAACTTTATAACATTAAACTTTATCTTCCAAAGAAATTATTTATCGGCTTCCGTCGCTCTTCACTAAGAATAGGCGTTTGGTCTGTTGGCGGAGCACAATTCATAAATTGAAATCTTCGAATAGATGCTTTCTTTATATTTTCATCAATTCTTCTAGGATCCAAATGCTCAGGTCTAACTATGAATAACCTAGTCAATCACATGCGGAATCCGTTTATTAGATTAGGTGGCATGTAAAACAAGACTGCTTTTCAATTCTATGTTTGTAGGTCCACTTGGAGGACCAAGATAACCTACTTTCTTATTGTTTAACACGCACACTAGTTTGGAATCCAAGTGTACATGAAAACCAAAGCAAAGTATAACAACACAAAGTCACCAAAGATTCAGTATCTTTTGATTAACTGAAGAGAGCTAGTACAACACATACACACAATGTTTATACAGACTCAAGGTATTCTCTCTGTGCTCTCTTACTCAAACTATGAAGTACATGTCTATATATATAGGCCTAACACCCATAACCATTCACAAATAATGTCACAGAGCTACGAAGAACAACAAATCCCATGAAGAACAGGTTCTTCGTGGACTATTCTCAGGAATAACTAGTTGTAATGAAGAATTGGTTCTTCTTGAATGGTGAGTCGTACGAAAAAGCAATGGCTCGTATGAACAGGCAACTTGCTCGTACGAACAAGAAAAGGATCTTAAATGGTCACTCGTATGAACAAGTAAATGACTCGCATGAACAACCAATGGCTAGTACGAACAAGCAACTTGCTCGTACAAAGCACAATTAACTCACACGAAGAAGTAGTTCTTTGGGGAACCCTGATAACAGACCTATTGCATAGACATCAAGATCAGAAACACAAAACTTTAAAGTATGCACACATGCAACTGTTTTACAACACAGACAAACTAAACGTCGTACTAAATCAAGATAGAAGGATATCTTGATTTGGTCGACACGGCCAAAACTTTACAGACGCAACAAACAAAGACCGTACAATTACTGACGTAACTAAGAACAAGCGATAGACATAAAAGTGTATCAACAATGTTTTCATTCAATGTTTAAACTTGTACATCCAGGAAAAAACTCGACATGGCTTCGCCGTATCGTTTGCAAAATTGTTACAAATGAACTAGTCCACACACCTATATATAGACTTTTCACTTCGTGCAGACTAAGACACTTACTTCATACGAACTGAAGTTCATATGAAGTGATCTATGTCTACCTTTGTACGAACTTGGCAACACACCTTCGTACGAAGTTAAACACATAAATATCAAAATCCAACATTTCAGCCTATTATAGACACTGACATGACTCGTAGACGTAAGCAACAAACATATGTATCAATGAAGTGGGAGTTGAACTTGCATATCCTAAGAAAAATCCAAACCTTCTACCACTTGATCTATAGATCATTGGTCTCACCAACTTATGTTGACCCAAAATATTATTACACATGATATACATCAATAGGTTTGAAGTGATGAGGGCGAGGACATGTAGGGATATGTGCTAGATAATAAAATGAATTATTTTGTAAATGTTGGATTATTTGAACACTTATTTGGTTTTGAGACATTTGATTATATCGAATATGAATAGTATTTAACTTTTAATTAGTTATCATGAGTTGTGAACTATCATCATGCCCTAGTCACCTAATCCGTTGCAGGTCGGGGTGTGACAGAAAATAGAATTGGGTCTACAAACTGGAAAAGTACTTGTATGGTCTAAAATAGGCACCTAGACGGTGGTACATGAAGTTTGATAACTTCATGGAGAGGTCATGATTCAAGAAATGCCAAATGGATGATTGTTGCTATATGAATAAATCCAGTAGCTCTTATATCATATTAATATTGTATGTTGATGATATGTTGATGATGTGTTGATTGTAGGATTTGATATGAATGAAATTAGCAAGTTGAAGAAGCAAATGTCCAAAGAATTCGAGATGAAGGATTGGGTCTAGCTAAACAGATACTAGGGATGAACATCGTCAGAAACAAGAAGGATGGTTCTTTAACTCTATCTCAGGAGAAGTACATAGGGAAAGCGTTAGAGAGATTCAAGATGAATGTTGAAAAGACCAAGCCTAGAAATACTCCATTGGGAAGTCATTTGAAGCTTACCAAAGATCAGTCTTCTAAGTTAAGGAAGAAAGATAAAAAAATGTCTAAGGTTCCACATACATCACGGTCGGTAGTCTCATGTATGCCATGGTCTGCACTCGACTAGATATTGCTCATGCCGCTGAGGTTTTTAGTCGATTTATGTTAGATCCAGGAAGAGAACATTGGGAAGAGATTAAATGGGTGCTCAGATAGTTTAAGGGTACCTAGAAGATGGGTTGTGTTTCAGAGGGAAGGATGCCATTCTAAGGGGTTACACAGAGAATGATTTGGGTGGATGTAAAGGTACATTTAAGAGCTCTACAGGGTATGTCTTAACAGTAGGAGGTAAAGTAGTGAGCTAGATGTTCAAACTTTAGAAAAGTATGGCTCTATCAACAATAGAAGCCGAGTACACAGCTGTTGCTAAGCATATAAGAAGTTAGTATGGTTGAAGACTTTTCCTGAAGAATTGGGAAAATAGCAGCCTGATTACGCATTGTACTGTGACAATGAGAGTGCAGTGAAACTTTCTAAGAATCCCGTGTATCATTGGTAGGATAAGCACATTGGGATGATGTATCACTTCGTGAGAGGATTGATCAGTGATGGAATAACTAACTTGAAGAGCATATCGACTGCTAAGAATCTAACAGATATGTTTACCAAGTATGTGGTGCTGGATAAGCAGCTTGCCTAAATGAATAGTGAAGACGATGTAGGGTAACTAGGGAGATTTGAAGATCAGGGTTTCATTTACATAAATACAAAAGAGATGGTGTAGTACGAGTTCCGAAAGCAACAAGTGAGAGATTGTTGGTGATGTATGTTGTCATCAGCCCACCAAGCGTAGCCAATAATTTGAGAGAAGAAGGGAAAGGGTTCGGTTAGCCCTAACCCTAATGGGCCCAGTTTACTTAGTATCTTGTTTAGCAAGTTTAGTAAAGGGTTAAACCCTAATAGGCCAGTATAAATATATTTCTTGTACTAGTAACTTTGTAATCACTCAATAATACAAATCCGAGTTATCCCATGGACGTAGGTTGCACATTGTCACTAAACCACGTAAATCTCTCGCGTCAGATTTCTTGCTATTATGTTTGTGTTTGTTTGTGTGTGCTCATTTGAACCTAACAACAAAACTCACCCTTCCAAATGTATTTTCTCGTCAAAGGTCTTAACTGCATTGCAACCTTTCTAAAAGTCCATGTAGGCATGTTCCAAGGGAAATAGAAATGGTCTTGGTTAAAGTAATTTAATCCGAAGAGAAGCAAGTTAGAGAGATAAATAAATTTCATTATGTTTCATGATACGGATCCTCCGTGAAGCCCAATGCGTCGACCCGTTGGTGTGAAGAAGTCTACACTTAGTTCCTAAAATCATGCATGCATTATAGATTAGTTAAGCACGTTTCCCTTATCTCCATGTTTTTAGCTTTATTAGTTTATTCATTATCTTCATGTTCACCTTTATTCCCACATTTCCAGTCACACGTTTCCATTATTTCATGTATGTAAGGAAGGGTTCACATTATGGAATGGAACAAGAAAAATTGCAGCAAACTTATAGTTCGTTTTTAATTACTTTCCATTCATTGATTTTATATTTTTGGGAGACGCCGATCTTGAATCCGGTACGCACCATTTGGTTCTTTCATTCCTCGACTCCATCATGCCTCCCCGCATAGAAACAACCACCATTGACGATCCCTTATGTCTCTACTTGAGAGGTTCGATCAGTTCCTTTCAACTAACGCCACCACCGTAGCCGAATCTTCTGCTTATGCCAAGGCTCAGTTTGAATCCCTGCAGGCTACAATGAACCAGTAGTTGGAAGTTAGTGACAAGCTTCTAGCCGCCTTTATTAAGGACAAGGAAACGACCTCCTCTTTTGGGATCGGTTCTTCGTCTTACAACCCACCACCACCACCACCCTCTCCTCCTCCACCACCACCACCACCCGGATCAGCCACCGCCACCACCCCACCCGGTAACAACCAGCCCCGCCCTCCCAAAATTATGCTACCTACATTATGATGGGTCTAACCCATTTGATTGGCTCTTTCAAGCCGATAACTACTTCAACTACTACCACATTCCTATGAACCAACGTCTCTATCTTGCCATTTTCTACTTCACTAGTGAAGCACTTAGTTGGTATAAGCACTTGTCTAACAACTGACTTCTAGGAACGTGGCCAGAATTTTCATGCTCATTGGAACTACGATTTGGTCCATCCACCTACTAAAACTACCAGGATACTCTTTTTAAACTCCCACAAACATCCACCGTTTCAGCTTATCAAATGAGTTTGAAAGCATTAGTAACCGCGTTGTTGAGCTATCAATGGAAGCGTTGCTAAATTGTTATCTTTCCGGCCTCAAACCAGAAATTCAAAATGAGTTAGCCATCCATAAACCTGCATCCCTGAAACAAGCCACGGTCTTGCCAAGCTAGTTGAAGACAAACTCAATATAAGGGATACGTCACACACCGTCATACCTCCATCGCAAGCAGCTTCACTCCCCCTTAAACATCTAATTCATGCTCAGATGCAGGCAAAGAAAGCAGCCAGAATTGTTTTCATTATGGTGAAAAGTTCCATCCAGGTTATCGTTTCAAAACCCCTCAGTTTCTATTGTTTGAACCACCGATCGACCCCCCTTGGCTCAGTGTAACCTCCTCAGCTATAGGTCGGAAGGACACGACCTGTTTTAAAGGGAGGAGCATTGATACAGATCCTTCGTGAAACCTGATGCATTGACCCGTTGGTGTGAAGAAGTCTACACTTAGTTCCTAAAATCATGCATGCATTATAGATTAGTTAAGCAAGTTTCCTTTATCTCCATGTTTAGTTTTTTATAATTTTATGTAGGAACTGGGTTCACTTAAAATATAATTACAAAATATATAATAACGAGACTCGTTATTCGTAGAAAATATCATAGTACAATACCGGTTGCAAAAACTAAATAAAAAGAATATAAATTATAATTAATTATACCAATCTTGATTCAAGCCACATCTCTGGTTGGTCCTTCACACGCACTTGATACTATCCTAGACTTGAGGATTCATTATCTTGAGTCTTGAAAATACTCCTTGACTGCAACAAAGAGCACACTAAAACGTTGACGATTTTGGTTGATGCACGTGTTTAACACACTTCCCTTAAAACAGATTTCGCGCCTCTACTAAAGACGACACGACTGTTTCCCATGGTACAACAGCCAAAGCAGTATGTACTGCCGAAGATGGCTCACGCGCCCGAGGTTACACCGGGTAAGTGCAGTGTTTGAACTTATGAAACAAATAAGGATGTGATGGTGGTGGAAAACAAGTAGAGAGTACTCCTCACTTTAGTTGGTTTTCAAGTGTTCATTCTCCTTCTAGTATATTTATGTATCAAGCAATACAATATTCTTATAGTCACAAAAAGAAGCACATAGCCTACTAATTGTACAAGAGTTAAGGATTAGTGAATGGTTTCACTTAATAATCACTTAATTATAGACTTAAAAACTCTAATAAAACTAATTAAATGTCATCAAGAAGCTCTACTCAAGAGTTTCTCTTTTATTCACCACATGAAGTTTCTAATTAATATTTATAATTTCATTAAATTATAAATAAATTAAATATCCATTCACCAGATTTCCAACAATCCCCCACATGAATGGAGATCGTTCAAAACACATAAAATTTCAATGGAACTTCGAGAGTTGAGTTTTGTATATGATAGGTAGGTGTTACTCTTTGAACCTTCGCTCATGAAATGCACTTAGCCCACTAGCTCTGAGTAGACATCAATGTCTTTAAACTCGTCTTCCATTTGTGTAGACGACAATACACTTTACACAAGACTCTCCTTGGCCGGGTTATCTCCTTATAGTCGTGTCCAATAATGGCCGTAGAACACTTTCCTAGTTCTGTGAGAGCTCTAGGAATTGTGCCCTCAATTCCATTCGAAGTGACCCCACTTCTCTCCAACATAGGTGATTCTTCTTAGATCATTAAAAGCATTGTGGTTATCGTGATTTATCCGAATCATTTACCACATATTATGCTTAGCCTCACTCTTTGTCATTGAATATCATAGGAATAGACTAGGACGCATTTAAACACCCTTTTATACTTTGGGGGTATGTATAACCATATATACTAGCTTATGCATATAATTTATACCCCCACAATAACCGCCCTTAAGCATATGAGTGAGTTGTCCTATTGAACTTAGATCTTGGGATCTCTAGTCAACTAAGTTAGGTTTCCTTCACATACCCTTTTTCATGGGCTTTAGTCTCATTCAACAACTTGATCTCTAATAAACGCTTAGGTTGTTGGATCCATAACATTATGTTTGACTTGTCTAGTCACTACAAATAACTTTACTTATTTGAGATCAGTTGTCATGATGTGTTCTTAACTCGCAAGTTAATTATGCCTATTGTCAACTTCTAATACTATAAACTCAGTGGCCATCTGAATCTGGTTATAATATATGCCTCTCTAAGACACACATATCATTTAAGGCAAACACATCTCCATTATGCACTATGATCTTTGTGTCCTACACTTAGTCGTCTATCTGCAATGTTAGATTGGATTACGAAATCCTTATTGCCAAACTTTTATGGTACAAATGCAAGACACCCCCACATTTAGGTGTTATTGGATAACATCCAAATGAGGTAATGAAAACCATTTCTGCATACCCTTATAGGTTATTTTTCTTAAATGGATCCTCTCCCACATTTCTTGCCATTTGTTCAACATTTCCATAACTTCAGTTATGAAAACATTTATACACATATGATTGAACAAGTACAACCTCATTATATAAGTGAATTCAACTCATATTGCATTAGCATATATAAGCTTCCGAGCTGACCAAAGCAACACATGCCATGGTCATAAGTTTGTCACCAACTTAGAATAATTCTAATTTAACATCTAGAATAAGCCTAGACAATGAGTTCTCCTCATTAGCTTTTTGAACAAACTCTTCAAAAGTTATATGTCTTTTCCTTATAATGAATAAAAATTCTCCCTTAACTTTTTCTATACCCAAATTCTTTTTGTGTTCATACAAATTTAAATGTTTAGAGTTAATTAGTCTCTGTCAAGACCCATAATTAACCAAGTACTAGTCTAGCATGCTTTAGACTACAATACTTTAGCATGTAAACAGAAGATGCATAATTCAGATTCTTCACAGCCCCAAAGATATCATAATATCACTTTGCAACATTCATCCCTTGTTAAGACTAAATAATGAGACTTATTCATAATCCTAAAACATCAATATTAGGAAGGTCTCACATATTGTATATTGCACATAGCTAAATTTTATCATTCAATTAAGGAACATAACTTGTTTACCTTTGATCTCCAATGCTTTACCATTGACTCATAAGGACTTAAACATAAGTCTTAATTCAAGTCACTAGGTGAACACACTCATCGCCAATAAAATGAATGTTCCTCGTCTACTGTCGCACCCCAACTGATGGCAGAAACATCAGGGCGGGACGAACGAGATTGCTCGAGACTTCATAACGCTAAGATATGACAAGTAGTTTAAATAACAAGATTTCATTTCATAGATTGAATAGCAAGTACATAGTTCAAATTTGAAATACAACATCATAAAAACAAAATACAAATACAACAACTTTCTAATGTATTCTAGGTGAGTATCTAAGTCATCCTACTTGATTCCATGAGTCTTATCATCAATATCAACCTACAATACATGTTAAAGTTTAGTTCAATACACAAGACATTGGCGAGCATACAAGTTTAAATAAATAACATAGTATAAAGTTTTAAACGAATCCTTATGCATCAATATCTAATCTCGAGGCTAACATGTAATATACGAGCATATGAATATACTAGTCAACCCAAATTTTACCGCTAGCGTAATTTAATAATAGCAATGACAAGACCGTATGTGTTTAACTTAACATGACTTAACGAATACGGGCGGTGCGTTACTTTTGTAGCGCTATACATTTTAAGGGAGGCTTGATCAAAGTTAATGACTGTGTATAAATATTCAAGTATAAGCATGTGTGATTTCAAGTTTAGCACAAAGAGCATGTATAAAGATTGTTTTGTGATTGATGAATAAGCATGTTTGTGTGAATTGATATAGCACATGTATTGCACCCAAATGTGTAAAAGTAAAATGGGGTCGAGTATACTCACAATTTTGCGAGCTTCCTAGTATTTCGTGCGTAGAGTGTTCAAGTGATACAACCCGAAGTTACCCTACATGGGGTAAACAGGTGGACATGAGTATACTGAGTCGGACAATAGATCCAGGTTCTGAAGCAGAAGTATTGAAAGAAAGCCGGGAAAAAATGTCGCTTCGTACGTGGTGACCACTTCGTGCGAAGAGACAGTCCACTACGTGT
The DNA here is from genome assembly GCA_947069175.1 of Scalesia atractyloides. Lineage (NCBI taxonomy): Eukaryota > Viridiplantae > Streptophyta > Magnoliopsida > Asterales > Asteraceae > Scalesia > Scalesia atractyloides. Next base: position 35,816,687 of record CAMTDV010000008.1, on the reverse strand, counting down.
GAAGTATTGATCACTTCGTGCTAAGCGCCTGTTTTGTAACATTTTAGTTCATTTTGCACCCGTTTCGACACTTATTTTCATGAACAGGGTATTGGCAAGGAGGCTGAACAGTCTAGGATCATAATACTTAATCAGAAAGTGATTAAGATTCTGTACTGACTGGTTTATTAAGAAAAATCGAAATTTATGTGTAGTTTATGTATATAGATATTCAAGTTGGTCATAGATGTCAAGCATGGAAGTGTCAAATCTTGTTATATGATTCACCAAAGCACAAGGTTGCATAACCCGGTTGGTCATGAACGTACAGAAAGTAAATGTAAAATGTTTAGGTGAGTGGAACTTAATTCGGGTAGCCAAAGCTCCCAATGTTCTCACTAGCTTAGAACACTAATCCAATCCTAAGAGGATGATGAACTAGGTTAGCTTTTAACACTTGGTGCAAAGAAAAGTAGTAAAAGACGAAGTTTATGTAATTGCAAAATGTTAGTGAGTTAAACTCACTAAGAAGAAGAGTTCTGCCAAGGATCTAGAAATTCGAGAGTGAGAGTGAGAGTGAACGGAAGGTTGGATGTGGTGAAGTGTATCTGTATTTACAGGAAAAACGGATGCCAACTCCGCTTCATATGAAGTGTGCACACTTTGTGTAACGCTTCGCATTTGTAACTTTCCGTTTTTGGCTAGATTGTTTCATGTTGGAAAGTCTAAACCTTATAATCTTATTTCTATTTCCGATTTATTGTAATCTGAGGCTTTGATTGTAATTAAGATTGAACAATTATGCAAATTCTGCAAACTTTATTCGTGTTTTGACTTATGATCATACGTTACTGTATTGTTTAATAAATCAACTCGAAACGACTTGTAAATGCTTGTTGAACGTTTATAAATCTTAATACCAAAGTCAAGCAAGACAATTAGTGGCTTAATGCAAATTATTAAGGCTTCCGTCATCACATTCATCGTGTCACAACTTGAGTTTAAATCATGCTTGCAAGAAGTCCTTTTTTAGGGTTTAAAAACGACTTTAGACAAGACCTAAGACCCTTATAAGACCTACACTTGTCACACATATAATATGCAATACCTAAAGTCCATGATACATCAATTAATTAATTAAAACAACAAAAAGAAAATAAAAAAATTACACAGCTTGCGACCGCAAGCTGTGAAAGATTTTTAATCATTTTTTTAACCAAAAACCCCACCTAATTGCATTAAATGTAACCCTAATCCTAACCCTAATCATTCCTCTATATAAACAAGTGTTCCTCTATCACTTCCCCACTTTTACAAGCCTCCACACACCTCAAACAACCCTCAAACTTCAAAATATTCTCTGCTGAAACACAACAGGTTGCAAGTGAGTTTCAACTCACTTCTCTTCTTCTTTTAGCCTTGTTTTTCCTTCTAACTCACTTGGATAACCTCTAGGAAGGTTCTCACAAGTTTGCTTGGGCACACTAAGGTGAAACCCCACCATTTTGAGGTCCAAAAGTGTGCAAACTTTCTGCCTAAATTTTATTCTTTTAAACTTCAAGTTTTTCAATGTTTTCTTCTTGTTTTCTTCCTTAACATTGTTTGCTAAGCCCTATGGATGTTACCATAGGTTTTCCATGGAAAACCAAGGTGGACTCACACTATTTTTTGGGCCAAACTTTCTGTTTTGGAAGTTAAATTATAAAAATTTTTCGAACTTGTTTTTAACAAAACAACTCTATGCTACTTATGCCTCTAACCAAGCCTATGGTTAGTGCGTTAAGCTAGACTTATTCATACACAATCAAGAGGCATAACATGCCTCAAAACTTGTGGTTTTTACTAGGGTTTCAAACCCACAAGTGTTGAGCCATCCAAGCTTACAAGCTTGTGTTGGTGTAGGTGTGATTACATGAAGGCCTTTGCCATTCAACTTTTCAATCCACTCATCACTTGATGATTTCTATAATTCTTGACGATCCGGGTTGTCATTGTGGCAATCTTGTGTATTCATGAATCTTACGAAATAGGTTTAGAACGGTTATCCTCCTACCTCCATGCATGACTTATATGACTTACATGATATCTATGAAATACCTGAACTCTATGATTAACTAGTAATATTATATGTAAACTATATCTGTAAATACTTAATATAACCGAACCTTTGACAAATGATCATATGGATATTTGTCCTAATATTAGGTTATTTTGTCTTAGACCTAACCTTCGTTACGATTCTATTCGGCATGACCCATAAAAACACAAACACCCTTCGGGGGCTTATAGTGTCAAAAACGAGTGTTAACGTCTAGATAAATACTTTGACTATACATACTTTGTGCATACTTTAATTCCTAAACGTATCAAACTCCACCGTCAAACTTATACTCACATACCTACGTTACGTTGTGTAGGATAACTTGGTGTTCATTCCCTAAATCAACCTAAAAGCTTTCACGGAATTTACTTTGCAAAACCGTGAGTACACTCGAACCCTTTTTATATTTTACACTTTTTGGGTGCAATATGTTAACTAATCAAACTACACTAAATCACACTTTTATTCTATGAAATCACGCAAACAATCCATCAAGCATGCTTTAGTTATATGCTACTTGACTTGTTACTTGGTATATTCTTATGTGATCTAAATGTCATTAACTTCGATCAAGCCTCCCTTAACATGTACAGCGCTATAGGAGTAATGCACCGCCCGTATTCTTGTGGTCAATGTTAAGTTTTAATCTATTATGTGGTACACTAGAGGATTGACTTTTAGTTCACATGCCTTGTTTACATTTATCTCGTATGCTAGCTATTCATGTGAATTTGTTTAATTGATTTTTAATACTTATGCTATGATATCAAACTTGTGTACTCGTCAATATTTTATTGAACTATACCTTTTAACATGTTGCAGGTTAATGAAGTGGTATGATGAAACTTAGTAGGATTAGCTTAGAAACACGCGTAGAATGCTAAGATGAATATTATGTTTTGTTGAACTTCTTTTGTTACTATTACTTTTTATTTCGATTATGTTGTAATTTGACAATTTTGATGCTTTGAAATGAAATGAGTTGTTTAATTAAATATTGTCACAAATAGTGTTATGATGTCTCGAGCAATCTAGTTCGTCTCACTTTGATGTTTCCGCCATCGGTTGGGGTGTGAATGATTGGTATCAGAGCCATAACTATAGGGAATTAGGTAGAATTGCCATGTTCGACCTAGTCTATAGTTTAAGTGACCAACTTGACCATTCTTGCTTCATGATTAAAATGTTAATTCTTCCTATTTGCTTCTTCCTATTTCTTTTGTCTTAAATATATATACATATATATATGTATGTGTTATATATATGTATGTGTGTGTGTGTGTTTTTCCTAAGACACTTACACAACTTACACACTTGAAGACTTGAAGACACTCAAACTATAAACGAGACGATCTCACCAAAATAGGGGTGAAGCCCGCACGTTGGTGACCACTCTCAATCCGCGAAATTCGATTTTTGCATGAAATTACACCATTAAGTTAGGAGTGAAATCCACATCTTGATGGGAATTTCCATTTCAAACTCTAGTGGACCCTTACCAATGAGTTGGAATACGCTCCTTGTTTGGTAAGTAACAACCACGCTTAGGGTACGATGTTGTCAAGTTAGGGATGAAACCCGCACCTTGTCAACTAGTTCCATTCCTCGATTTTCAATCTCGCCAAAGTTTTGACTTCTCGTTCGGTTAGAGACATGTAGTAACTGGAAGGGTAAAATGCTGTTAATCGCTTCTCGATGATAGCACTTTACCTATAGGCCAAAGCACGTTTCTCTAATTGGAAAGGATCTCGATTCACTTTGGAATAGTCAATGTTTCTTAACCCGAAACACTCCAATATTTTATTGAACCTATCTTTTATGCTATCTCCATTTCTATATGTTTCTCATTTCGAACCCGATGCACGATTCGCACACCTTTCATGACAAAAAGAAAATGATGATAATAATTCTCGTGAACTAACTAAATTTATACTCCTTACACAAATCATACGTGTTTATGCCTTTGAATGCCAATATGCTTATGCTATCTATGTGAATTCATACGTGTTACATGATACTTATATGGTCAAAAACGAATTCTTTTCTTTATAAAAACGCATTACGATCAAAGCCTAAATCTATCTTCTATTGTCGAATCCTTTAGATGTCTTTCTCCCAAAGTGTCATGGGTAAGAGGAAGTCAAAGTCCATGTCGAAGTCCCAATCCGACTCCATGTCAAAGAAGGATTGCATGAAGTTCATGGCCGAACAAATGGCCGAGCATATGGCCAAGGTCATCCCCGAAATCGTCACCAAGATCCAACCCCCACCCAATGCCGAATCACCTCACACCTCTGTCGACTCCGAGGGCGACCCACCTAAAACCACCTTCATCCATAAGCAATTTTGTTCTTGCAATCCCTTACCATTCACCGGCGAAGGGGACACCACCAAATTACTACAATGGTTCGACGCTATTGAAGTCGCCTTTATACAAAGTGGTTGTCCCGACCACCTGCGTACCATGAACGTGACGGGAGTGTTCCGATCAAGAGCTCTTGATTGGTGGACTTCTGAGCGTAACGATCGAGGCAAAGAAATCTCTCACGCCCACCCTTAGACCGAACTTAAGAAGCCTATGGAAAGCGAATTTTGCCTTCCCCATGAACGCCAACGACTCAAAAACGAGTTTTGGAACCTCATGCAGGTGGGGAATGACAACGCTGGCCTCACGGCCCGTTTTAAATAGTTGGATGCGATTTGCCCAAGCCAAGTCGACACGGCCGAAAAGGCCGTTGCTAAATAAATCTGTTGCCTCCCTCCTCACCTCGCGGACCTGGTCGATACCACCTCACCCAAAACCATCGAGGAAGCTTTTCGTTTGGCTGCTCGATTGAACAACAACCATGTCCTTCGTGAAGCCGCCAAGGCTCCACTAAGGAAAGCCCATCAAGCCACCACCGAAGCCCTCACCGAGCCTACCTCACCCAAACCCCAAGAAGCAACACCAAGGGCAAGAAGCGAAATGCTTCAAGCCCGAACTATGCGGTAGTCACTCAGCCAAACCCCCACCAGCTTGCCTTACCCGCACCCAAGCCCATCAAGAAAACATACCCCGGGCCCCATCCTAAGTGCAACACCTGTCCTTTCCACCACCGGGTTACCGCCCGATGCTGCCTATGCACAATCTGCAATAGGTATGGGCTTTTCGCCCAATAGTGCCAAAATGCTCCGCAAGCCCCCATCAACCAAGCCCGAGCCATAACTGCACCTCAAAACCCTACCACCAACCAAAACCAACCCCTTGTACCCGGCGCTCGTGCCTGCTTCAGATGAGGAGACCCAAATCACTTCGCCTACTGCCCGCAGCGTAACAACAACAACAACCAACAGCAACAGCAAGCTCGCAGCCGAGCCTTCGTCATCATAGTCGCTCAAGCTCAAAACTCAAATGATGTCATATCCGGTACGTTCCTTCTTAACAATGTTTATGCTACGTGTTTGTTTGATACTTGTGCGGATAAAAGTTTTGTATCCGTTAGTCGTTCTAAGTTGGCTAAATCATTCGAAGTCGAAGTAGCTGACGAAAAATCCATCATTGTTGATTATGTCCTTTCTAATCGTATTCTTAATCTCACTGATAGTACGTTTTCTATTGACCTCATACTCATGCACATGGTAGCTTCGATATCATAGTAGGCATGGATTGGCTTAGACGGGTCCATGCTGAAGTTGTTTGTTCGGAAAAATACATCCGCCTTCCCCTTCCCAATAATGATTCCTTACACCTCTATGGAGAGAAACCTTCAAATGGTCTCAAACTTATGTCGTGTATCCAAGCAAACAAGTACTTGCGTAAGGAATAGTTCGCCTTTCTTGCCCACATTGTTGAAAAGAAGGATAAGGGTCCAAGCGTGAGTGAAGTTCCTGTTGTGCGTGATTTCCCTGATCGTCTTCATTGACGATATCCTAATCTATTCCAAGACGTGAGAAGAGCATGAGCGACACTTACGTCTTATCCTTCAGTTGTTGCGTACTGAACGTCTTTATGCCAAGTTCTCCAAATATGAATTTTGGCTAAAGGAGGTTCAATTCCTTGGTCACATCGTCAACGAACTTGGTAATTACGTTGACCTCGCAAAAATCAAGGCGGTGAAAAATTGGATTGCTCCTAAGACACCGTCCGAAATACCTTCGTTTCTCGGCTTAGCCGGTTATTACCGTCGGTTTATCTCAAATTTCTCAAAAATTGCCATAACTCTCACTTCCTTGATCCAAAAGGATAAGCCTTTTGTTTGGAGTTCCAAACAAGATGAGTCTTTTCAAACGCTCAAGGACATGCTTTGCAATGCTCCTATCCTAACCCTTCCTGATGGTACCGTCGACTTTGTCGTGTATTGTGATGCCTCAAGACAAGGTCTTGGTTACGTTCTTATGCAACGAGACAAGGTTATCGCTTACGCATCACGACAACTCAAGATTCATGAGAAAAATTACACTACGCACGACCTTGAACTTGTTGCAGTTGTTTTTGCATTAAAGATTTGGCGACACTATGTTTATGGTACAAAGTGTATGGTCTTCACCGACCATAAGAGCCTTCAGCACATCTTTAACCAAAAGGAACTCAACATGCGTCAGTGTCGTTGGGTAGAGTTATTAAACGACTACGACTACGATATCCGCTACCACCCTGGTAAAGCGAATGTTGTGGTCGACGCACTTAGTCGGAAAACTCATGTTAAGAGTGTACGTTGTTACCAAACTTTGGCAAAGCTTCAAGAAATGATTCGTGAGGCACAATACTCGACCGTTAATGAGGGTAACCTCGATAACGAGTTGAAGTTTGGTGCGGAAAACCAACTCGTGACCAAATCTAATGGCATCATGTGCTATCTCGACTGTATTTGGATTCCAAACCGTGATAATCTTCATGATCTCTTGATGAGCGAAGCTCATAAATCCCAATATTCTATTCATCATGGCGCTGATAAGATGTATCATGACCTTCGTGCGTCGTATTGGTGGCCGGAATGAAGAAAGATATCGCCCTTTACATGTCAAAATGTCTTACTTGTTCCAAAGTAAAGGCCGAACATCAACGATCCTCTGGCTTACTTGAACAATCAGAAATCCCTGTTTGGAAATGGGAGAGTATTGCTATGGATTTCATAACCAAACTCCCTCGTACATCGTCTGGTCATGATAGTATTTGGGTGATCATCGACCGTCTGACCAAATCTGCTCATTTCCTTCCCATACGTGAAGACTACCGAATTGAGAAATTGGTTCGTATCAACATGGATGAAGTCATCTGTCGTCACGGTATCCCCGTTGACATTATCTCGGACCATGATGGTCGCTTCACTTCTCGCCTTTGGCAAACATTTCAAAAGGCGCTTGGTACTCAACTCAATCTTAGTACTGCTTTCCATCCTTAGTCTGATGGTAAACCGAGCGTACTATCCAAACACTAGAGGACATGCTTCGTTCTTGCTTAATTGATTTTGGTGTCAACTGGGACATGCACTTGCCCTTAGTCGAATTCTCGTACAATAATAGTTACCACACGAGTATTCAAATGGCACATTCCGAGGCATTGTATGGACGCAAGTGCCAATTGCCTATTTGTTGGCACAAGATCGGGGAAGCTCAAATCACCGGCCCCGAGCTTATACAACAGACGATAGACAAGATTTTGCAGATTCGGGACAACTTGCTGAAAGCTAGAAGCCGACAAAAGAGCTACGCAGATAAAAGACGCAAGCATTTGGAATTCAATATTGGTGACTTTGTACTTCTCAAGGTATCCCCTTGGAGGGTGTGGTTCGTTTCGGGAAAAAGGGAAAGCTCACTCCTCGCTACGTAGGTCCTTTCAAGATTCTCGAAAGGATTGGCAAGGTAGCCCACCGACTGGACCTACCACAAGAGCTCAACAACGTTCATCCTACCTTCCATGTCTCAAACTTGAAAAGATGTCTCACCGAAAAAACTCCAAGTTCCACTTGAAGATCTTCAAATTAATGTGACCTTGCACTTCGTGGAGAAACCCGTCGAAGTCATGGATCGAGGTACTAAGCAACTAAGGCGCAGTCGAATTCCTATCGTGAAGGTTCGATGGGAAGGAAAGTGTGGCACTGAATTTACTTGCGAACTTGAAAGCGACATGAAGACTAAGTATCCACATTTGTTCGTTGCGTCTTCCTAAATTTCGGGACAAAATTCCCTAAAGGAGGGGAGACTGCAACGCTTAGCATATGTAACTTTCCATTTTTAGCAAGATTTCTTCGTGTTTCTATTTTTAGAAAGTCCAAACCTTGTAATCTTATTTCTATTTCCGATTTATTGTAATCTGAGGCTTTGATTGTAATTAAGATTGAACAATTATGCAAATTCTGCAAACTTTATTCGTGTTTTGACTTATGATCATACGTTACTGTATTGTTTAATAAATCAACTCGAAACGACTTGTAAATGCTTGTTGAACGTTTATAAATCTTAATACCAAAGTCAAGCAAGACAATTAGTGGCTTAATGCAAATTATTAAGGCTTCCGTCATCACATTCATCGTGTCACAACTTGAGTTTAAATCATGCTTGCAAGAAGTCCTTTTTTAGGGTTTAAAAACGACTTTAGACAAGACCTAAGACCCTTATAAGACCTACACTTGTCACACATATAATATGCAATACCTAAAGTCCATGATACATCAATTAATTAATTAAAACAACAAAATAATAACACATCTTGTGGCCGCAAGCTATGAAAGATTTTTAATCTTTTTTAACCAAAAACCCCACCTAATTGCATTAAATGTAACCCTAATCCTAATCCTAATCCTTCCTGTATATAAACAAGTGTTCCACCATCACTTCCCCGCTTTTACATGCCTCCACACACCTCAAACCACCCCCAAACTTCAGAAAATTCCCTGCTGAAACACAGCATGTTGCAAGTGAGTTTTGACTCACTCCTCTTCTTCTTTTAGCCTTATTTTTCTTTCTTACACTCTTGGATAACCTCTAGGAAGGTTCGCACAAGTTTGCTTAGGCAAACTAAGCTGAAACCCCACCAGAGGTCCAAAAGTGTGCAAACTTTCTGTCCAAATTTTAATCTTTTAAACTTCAAGTTTTTCAATGTTTTCTACTTGTTTTCTTCCTAAATATTGTTGGCTAAGCCCTATGGATGTTACCATAGGTTTTCCACGAAAAACCAAGGTGGAATAACACCATTTTTGGGGCCAAACTTTTGGTTTTGGAAGTTAACTTATAAAACTTTTTCGAACTTATTTTTAACATAACAATTGTATGCTACTTAAGCCTCTAACCAAGCCTATGGTTAGTGTGTTAAGATAGACTTGTTCATACACAATCAAGAGGCATCACATGCCTCTAAACTTGTGGTTTTTACTGGGGTTTCAAACCCACAAGTGTTGAGCCATCCAAGCTTACAAGCTTGTGTTGGTGTAGGTGTGATTACATGAAGGCCTTGGCCATTCAACTTTTCAATCCACCCCTCACTTTATGATTTCATAATTCTTGACCATCCGAATTGTCCTTGTGACAATCTTATGTATTGGTGAATTTTATGAAAGAGGTTTTGGACGGTTATCCTCCTACCTCCATAAATGACTTATATGACTTACATGATATCTATGAAATACATGAACTCTATGATTAACTAGTAATATTATATGTAAACTATATATGTAAATACTCAATATAACCGAACCTTTGAAAATGACCATATGGTTATTTGTCCTAATATTAGGTTATTTTGTCTTAGACCTAACCTTCGTTAGGATTCTATTGGGCATGACCCATAAAAACACAAACACTCTTCGGGGGCTTATAGTGTAAAAAACGTGTGTTAACGTCTAGATAAATACTTTGACTATACATACTTTGTGCATACTTTAATTCCTAAACTTATCAAACGCCACCGTAAAACTTATACTCACACACCTACATTTCGTTGTATAGGATAACTTGGTGTTCATTCCCCTAAATCAACCTAAACGCTTTCACGGAATTTACTTTGCAAAACCGTGAGTACACTCGAACCCTTTTTATATTTTACACTTTTTGGGTGCAATATGTTAATGTAGGTCCCCTAGTCCTTATGGATCTTGACAGAATCGTCTATCTAATCTAGAGTGCGGAATCCCCTAGATCAGATTTCACAGAAAACACGAACAAGAACACGAACACAATTCCTTTAAACTATCTTCTATTGATTATCCAACACAATTGTTTTACATTCAATTCATGACTCTTCTCTCAATCTCTCTGAAGCAATTCTTTCAGCACTGAACAACTAACTGAGCAACCTTAACCCTAATCACAACCTCCCTATATATAGAGATAAATTATGCTCATGGGCTAGGGTTTCCTACATGGACTGCTAATGGGTTTAAGGCCCAATTCACCTACCTGCTCTCTTTTGTATATAGTTCAGCCCAATTACTTCTAATTCACTATTACAAAACTAAACCCTCTAACCGTTTATCGTTTTACTAATTACAAGATATCCAAAGACTAAATCTAAGTTGTTGTCACAAATATGCACCAACAAACTCCCCCTTGACAAATGTTTCATAAAATAACTTAGTCTTCTGTGTTCTTGCAATCTTCAACATCTTTGAAAAACGTTGGTCTTTGGATACCTTCAGCTTTAACATCTTCTGTCAGCAACAGTTAACTTATCAAACGACACTAAATCACACTTTTATTCTATGAAATCACGCAAACAATCCATCAAACACGCTTTAGTTATATGCTAGTTGACTTGTTACTTGGTATATTCTTATGTGATCTAAATGTTATTAACTTCGATCAAGCCTCCCTTAACATGTATAGCGCTATAGGAGTAATGCACCGCCCGTATTCTTGTGGTCAAAGTTTAAGTTTTAATCTATTATGAGGTACACTAGAGGATTGACTTGTAGTTCACATGCCTTGTTTACATTTATCTCGTCTGCTAGCTATTCATGAGGATTTTTTAATCGATTTTTAATACTTATGCTATGATATCAAACTTGTGTACTTGCCAATACTTTTTTATTGAACTACACTTTTTAACTTGTTGCAGGTTGATGAAGTGGTATGATGAAACTTAGTAGGATCGGCTTAGAAACACACGTAGAATGCTAAGATGATTATTATGTTTTGTTGAACTTATTTTGTTATTGTTACTTTGTATTTCAATTATGTTGTAATTTGACAATTTGATGCTTTGAAATGAAATGAGTTGTTTAATTAAATATTGTCACAAATAGTGTTATGATGTCTCGAGCAATCTAGTTCGTCTCACTCTGATGTTTCCGCCATCGGTTGGGGTGTGACACTTTGTGTGAGGCATGTTCAACTTCATACGAAGGGGTCAGTTGAGGCTAGTTTTTACGTGTTTTAGTCGTCTTTAAGTATTTTTAGCATGCATGAATGATGTATAAGTTTAATCATACATAAAATTGAGGATTTGAATATTCAAAGTATGAATCTCTTTCATATAATCACGTATTCAAGATTGTATTGTATGGCTTAAGTATGTAACATGTGTAAGTATCAAATAAGTTTTCTTATGATCATAATCTCAGAGTACAATGTCTGAAATTAAAATATACAAATATGATTACAAGTTCCAAAAGTAGAATTACAATAATACTTTCTAAATTTGGAAAGTACAGGAACATAAGGCGTTACAATCTCCCCGACTTTAGGGTATTTCGTCCCGAAATTCTTTTCAAGAGGAAAACTCAAAAAAAAGATGTGGATATTTGGTCTTCATTTGACTCTCGAGTTCCCAAGTGAACTCAGTGCCACGTTTGTCTTCCCATCGAACCTTGACTATGGGAATGCGACTGCGCCTAAGTTGTTTGGTTCCCCGGTCCATGATTTCGACTGGTTTTTCCACAAAGTGTAATGACTCATTGATTCGAAGGTCGTCGAGTGGAACGTGAAATCCTTCTTCTGCTAGACATTTCTTCAGATTCGAAATGTGAAAGGTGGGATGAACATTGTTGTGTTCTGGAGGTAGGTCCAATCGATACGCCACCTTGCCAATCCTTTCAGGAATCTTAAAAGGACCCACATAACGAGGAGCGAGTTAGCCTTTCTTACCAAATCGGACAACACCCTTACAAGGGGATACCTTGAGAAGTACATGATCATCCACGTTGTCTCTTATCAGCGTAACTCTTTTGTCGGCTTCGGGCCTTGAGCAAGTTATCATGTATTTACAAGACCTTGTCCGTCGTCTCTTGTATGAGTTTGGGACCAGTGATTTGAGCTTCACCAATCTCATGCCAACAGATAGGCGATCAACATTTGCATCCATACAATGGTTCAAATGGTGCCATTTGAATGCTAGCGTGATAACTGTTGTTGTACGAGAATTCTACCAAAGGTAAGTGTATATCCCAGTTGCCACCAAAATCGATTAAGCAAGAACGAAGCATATCCTCAAGGGTATGAATGGTACGCTCAATCTAACCATCGGATTGAGGCTGAAAAGCAGTACTAAGATTTAGATGGGTACCAAGGGCTTTTTGAAAAGTTTGCCAAAGACGTGAAGTAAAACAAGTATCACGGTCTGAGATGATATCAAAGGGAATACCATGATGACAAATGATTTCATCCGTGTAGATACGAGCCAGTTTCTCAACTTTGTAATCTTCACGAATAGGGAGAAAGTAAGCTGATTTGGTCAAACGGTTAATGATAACCCAGATATTATCATGGCTAGAAGAAGTACGAGGGAGTTTAGTGATGAAATCCATTGCTATACTCTCCCATTTCCAGACTGGAATTTCTAGTTGTTCGATTAAGCTAGATGGACGTTGATGCTCAGCCTTCACCTTGGAAGAGGTGAGGCATTTTGAGACGTAGACATCGACATCCTTCTTCATTGCAGGCATCCAATAGGACGTACACAAGTCTTGGTACATCTTGTTAGCGCCAGGATGAATGGAATATCGGGATTTATGAGCTTCTTCATTAAGAAATCATGAAGGTTGTTACGATTGGGAATCCACATGCGATCGAGATAGTATAGAATACCAACAGGCTTGGACACAAGCTGATTTTCAGCACCGCACTTCATTTCGTTGTACATGTTGTTTTCGTTAACATATGAGTATTATGCTTCACGTATGTGCTCTTGAAGGTTGTTCAGAATTTGAAAACAGCGAGTACTTTTTACATAAGTTTTGCGACTGAGAGCATTGGCCACGACATTACCAGGATGTAGCGAATCACGTAGTCGTAGTTGTTGAGCAACTCCACCCATCAGCGTTGACGCATGTTGAGTTCTTTTTGGTTATGGATGTGTTGAAGGCTCTTATGGTCGGTGAAGACCACACACTTGGTACCATAAAGGTAGTCTTGCCAAATCTTTAACGCAAAAACAACTGCTCCAAGTTCAAGATCATGGGTGGTGTAGTTTTTCTCATGAATTATGAGTTGTCTTAAAGCATAAGCGATAACCTTGTCTCGTTGCATAAGGACACAACCAAGACCTTGGTTAGATGCATCGCAGTACGTGACAAATCATTATTTCCATTTGGGAAGAGCAAGGATAGGAGCATTACAAAGCATATCCTTGAGTGTTTGGAAAGACTCCTCTTGTTTAGAACCCCAAACAAAAGGTTTATCCTTCTGAGTTAAGGAGGTGAGAGGAACGGTGATTTTCGAAAAGTTGCAGATGGATCGACGATAGTAACCCACTAGACCAAGGAATGAACGAATCTCAGATGGGTTCTTTGGTGCAATCCAGTTTTTGACAGCTTCGATTTTAGCGGGATCCACATGGATGTCGTTCATATTCACTATGTGCCCGAGAAATTGAACTTCGTTTTGCTAGAATTCACACTTGGAGAACTTGGTGTATAGTCGCTCACCACGTAGGAGTTCAAGGATTAGACGCAAGTGTCGCTCTTGCTCTACATGCCTCTTGGAGTAGATAAGGATATCGTACGAACCGGTCGAAGTACATCTCACACACATGATTCATCAAGTCCATGAAGACCACAGGTGCATTAGTTAACCTGAATAGCATGACTACGAACTCATAGTGACCATAACGAGTGCGAAAAGCGGTTTTGGGAATATCTTCTTCGAGAACTCAAAGTTGATGATAGTCAGAACAAAGGTTAATCTTGGAAAAGCACGTTGCGCCTTGGAGTTGATCGAAGAGATCATCGATGAGAGGAAGAGGATAGCGATTTTTAACAGTGAGTTTGTTAAGTTCGTGATAATCGATGCACATGCGAAAGGATCTATCTTTCTTCTTGAAGAATAAAACAGGATTGCCCCAAGGAGAAGTACTAGGGCGTATAAAGCCTTTATCAAGAAGCTCTTACAGTTGGCTAGGTAGCTCTTGCATTTCCGAGGGTGCTAAACGATAAGGATATTTAGCGACAGGAGTAGCGCCAGGGATGAGATTGATGCGAAAGTCAACAGAATGAGGAGGAGGACCAGGTAAGTCTTCGGGAAAAACATTAGGGAAATCGCAAACAACAAGAACATCATTCATGCTTTTTCCTTTATCTTTCATTTCCACGACATGGGCAAGAAAGGCAAAGTACTATTTGCGTAAGTACTTGTTTGCTTGAGTACATGACATGAGCTTAAGACCTTTAGAAGGTGTCTCACCATAGACGTGTAACGAATCACCAAGAGGTAGAGGAAGACGAATGAATTTCTCCAAACAGACAACTTCAGCACGAACTCGCCTAAGCCAATTCATACCTACTATGATATCAAAACTACCTAGTTTCATGGGTATGAGGTCAATCGAAAACTTATGATCGTTGAGATTGAGAGAACAATTAAGAAGAATAGAATTGACATCGATAGATTTACCATTAGCGACTTCGACATCAAAAGATTTTGGTAACGTAGAGCGTACACACTTATGCAATGGTTCGAATTCTATAGATATAAAACTTTTATTTGCACCAGTATCAAATAAGCATGAAGCATAGACATTGTTGATGAGATATGTACCGTTAATGACGTCGTTGCTGTTCTTGGTTTGAGCAGCTGTGATGACAAAAACTCGTCCATGAGCAGCTTGCTGCTGAGTCTGATTGTGTTGGGGACAAACGTTGGTGTAATGATTAAGGTCGCCACATTTGTAGCAAGTGCGGCCGTTGTTGGCTGTCTGCTGGATTTGGTTCTGGGTGAGGGGTTGGTTTTAGTTGCCTAGAGGCTTTTGGCCAAAACGACAATGGGTGTTGAAGTGTCCAAACCTATTGCACGTAGTGCAAAGGCGGCATGGTGTAGTAGGTGCAAGTTACGCAATGTGCAAGGTTCCCAGTGTACCCTTGCTTGGCTGGCTCAGGGTTTTGGGTTAGGGCTAGCTGCTGATGTGGAGGGTTTTGCGGAGTAACAACCGCAAAATTTTGGCTTGAAGCCTTCTGCTTCTTACCATTCCTGTTGTTCCTAGTGGGTTGTTTAGTGGGTGTGGTTTCAGGGTCTGGTTCAATGGCGGCTTAGTTAGCAGCTTTGGCTAGACCCTTCGCCTCGAAGGCTCAATCCATAAGCAGGTTATGGTTAAACTTGGCTACGAGATGATAGGCGTCTTCGATGGTTTTGGGTTGAGAAGACTCGACGTAATTGGAAAAGGAGGATGGTAGAGCTCGAATGTACTTGGTGATGGCCTTGTCGGTTGAATCGACTTGACAAGGGCACAATACTGAGCTATTTAAACCTAGTGGTAAGCCCAAGGTTATCGCTCCCAACTTGCTTGATATTCCAAAACTCGTTTTTGAGTTGCTGGTGCTCCTGGGGAGGACAGAACTCGTCTTCCATGAGTTTCTTAAGCTCGGCCCAGGTTAAGGCATACGCAGTGTTTTCGCCATGTATGTTACATTCTGATGTCCACCAATCGAGTGCCCTCAATTGGAACACGCCTGTGGCGTTGGTGGTGCGCAAGTTTTCAGGGCATTCGCTTTGGCGGAAGGTTTCAATGGCGTCAAACCATTGGAGTAGTTTCGTTGTCCCTTATTCGCCTGTGAAAGGTTTTGGTCTGCAGGAGTTGAATTGCTAGAAGGTGAAGGAAGGCTTAGCTGGTTTGTCCTTAGTGTCGGCCTTGTCGTCTAGGTTTTTGGTTTCGGCAGGTTTGGGGATAGGTTGGATCCGAATAATTATGTCAGGAATCACCTTGGCCATCTGCTTGGCCATGAACTTCATCATCTCCTTCTTAGTCATCATGTCACTGCTGTGTTGCTGGCGATCTTCTTGGAACCCGAATTTTCACCGTCGGAAGACATCTAAAAGGTTGAGATAGGGGGAAAAGATGAGATTTGATCATAATGATTTTGTAAACTAGCGTTTTGATTGCATGACATTTCATGTATCACATAGGTTTCTTGTAGTTTCACATAAGTATTCCACATAGTTTGCATAAATATAGCATGTGTTTGCATGATATAAGCATGTATAAAAACGTTAAGAGTAATAAATTTAGTTGGTTCACGATTATATTGCGAGGAAAGTGTGATTCGTGCGTTTGAAATGACAAACGTATCAAAGTAAAGTACATAGAAATTGATTCACATAAAAGGAGAGGCTTGATAAAACACGGGAGTATTTCAAGTTTAGAAACTTTGGCTATTCCATGGTGAATCGAAAGCCCTTTCGAATTAGGGAGACATTTTTTGGCGTAATAGGTAAAATACTCTCATCGAGGAGCAGTAACGACATCTTACCCTTCTAGTTACCACATGTCCCTAATTGATCGAAAGTTCGAAACTTTGGCGGGATTGAAAATCGAGGAACGGGACTATTTATCAAGGTGCGGGTTTAACCCTAACTTGATAGCATTATACCCTAAATGTGGTTTGTACTTACCAGATGAGGAGCGAATTCGGACTCATTTTTAAGGGTCCACTAGAGTATGACATGGAAATTTCCATCAAGAAGAGGATATCACTCCTAACTTGAGGGTAAAATTTTGTGAAAAACCAAGATTTGCGGATTGAGAGTGTTCACCAAATTGCGGGTTTCACCCTTATTTAGGCGAGGTCGTCTCGATTGTAAAGTATGCGTGTCTTCACGTCTTCAAGTGTGTGTTCATGGTAGCCTTAGGAAAGGCATGTAATAATTAAGACAATAGAGAAGATAAGAAGCAAGATAGAAAGAATTTAAGCATTTTAAACGGACCGAACAGTCCACTTCGTACGAAGTAGCTGTCAACTTCGCACGAAGTGAACAAATGCCATTCCGCACGAGTGGATGACTCCACTTTGCACAAGGATGATTTGTCCTCTATGTGCAAAGCTGGTTTCACTTCTTATGAAGTGTCTAGCTCGCACAGAATGGTCTGAATTTGGGGCTTAGACTATAGACTAGGTAAAATCATGCAATTTTCCTAATTCCCTATAGTTATGGCTCAGATACCAATCTGTCACACCCCAACCGTTGGTGGAAACACCGGGACGGGACGGACAAGATTGGTCGAGACTTATTAACTCTAAAATATGACAAGTAATTTAAATAACAAGATTTCATTTCATAGATTGAATAACAAGTACATAGTTCAAATTTGAAATACAACATCATGAAAAACAAATACAAATACAACTTTTTAATGTATTCTAGGTGAGTATGTAAGTCATCCTACTTAATTCCATGAGTCTCATCATCAATATCAACTTGCAATACATGTTAAAGTATAGTTCAATACACAAGGCATTGGCGAGCATACAAGTTTAAATAAATAACATAGTATAAAGTTTTAAACGAATCCTTATGCATCAATGTCTATTCTCGAGGCTAACATGTAACATACGAGCATGTGAATATACTAGTCAACCCAAAGTTTACCGCTAGCGTAATCTAACATAGCAATGAAAAGATCGTATGTGTTTAACTTAACATGACCTCACAAATACAGGCGATGCATTACTCCTATAGCGCTATACATGTTAAGGGAGGCTTGAACAAAGTTAATGACTATGTATGAGAATTCAAGTATAAGCATGTGTGATTTCAAGTTTTGCACAAAGAGCATGTATAAAGATTGTTTGTGATTTATGAATAAGCATGTTTGTGTGAATTGATATAGTACATGTATTGCACCCAAATGTGTAAAAGTAAAATGGGGTCGAGTATACTCACAATTTTGCGAGCTTCCTAGTATTCCGTGCGTAAAGTGTTCAAGTGATGCAACCCGAAGTTACCTTACATGGGGTAAACATGTGGGCATGAGTATACTGAGTCGGATGAAAGATCCAGGTTCTGAAGCAGAAAGTACGGAAAGAAAGCGGGGAAAAAAGTGCCACTTCGTACGAGGTGACCACTTCGTGCGAAGTGACAGTCCACTTCGTGTGAAGTGACTAATCACTTCGTGCTAAGTGTCTGTTTTGCAACGTATTAGCTCATTTTGCACCCGTTTCAACACCGATTTTTGTGAACACGGTATTGGCAATGAGGCTGAACAGTTTAGGATCATAATACTTAATCAGAAAGTGATTAAGATTCTGTTCCAACTAGTTTATTAAGAAAATCCAAAAATTATGTGTAGTTTTATAGATAGTCAAGGTGGTCTAGATGTCAAGCATGGAGATGCCAAATCTCGTATATGATTCACCAAAGCACAATGTTGCAATAACCCGGTTGGTCATGAACATACAGAAAGTAAATGCAAAATGTTCAGGTGAGGTGTGGAACTTAATTTGGGTAGCCAAAGCTCCCAAGATTCTCACTAGCTTAGAACACTAATCTAATCCTATGAAGATGATGAACTAGGTTAGCTTACAACACACAAAGAAAAGTAGTATAGAAGAAGTTTATATAATTGCAAAATGTTAGTGAGTTAAACTCACTTAGAAGAAGTTAAATCTACCGAGGACAAAGAAATTCGAGAGTGAGAGTGACAGTGACAGTGAACGGAAGGTTCAATGTGGTGAAGTGCGTCTGTATTTATAGGAAAAACGACTGCCAACTCCGCTTCATACGAAGTGTGCACACTTCATGCGAGGCATGTTCAACTTCGTACGAAGGGGTTAGTTGAGGCTGGTTTTTACATGTTTTAGTCGTCTTTAAGTATTTTGAGCATGCATGAATGATGTATAAGTGTAATCGTACATAAAACTTAGTATTTGAATATTCTAAGTATGAATCTCTTGCATCTAATCATGTATTCAAGATTGTAATGTATAGCTTAAGTATGTAATATGTGTAAGTATCAAATAAGTTTCCATTATGATCATAATCTCAGAGTACAACGGCTGAAAATGAAAGATACGGATATGATTACAAGTTCCAAAAAATAGAATTACAACAATACTTTCTAAATATGGAAAGTAAAATAACACAAGGCGTTACATCTACAATCACTATTATGTGGAAGATAGAATCAACTAGATCCACACTCAACAACATGGCATTCATAATTTTGCCATAAGTGATTTACACACATCTATTGTTATTCATTAGGAGATATGTAATTTTAGGATGCTCTCCCAAACGAATGTAAAATTTTCATATTCAAGTGGTAGACGCATCTACGTATAAATCTTGCAAGATTTATGAAAGGTATATAATAACATATAGTACTTTTACTTTTATATGTTAGAATTCACACTTGTGAATTTCCAATGACTTCTAACGAAGTATTTCGATGTGAATCTCATTTGTGTATTTCATCTCAATACACTCACTACTCACTCGTAATGTGGTTACACATTTGATGTCTCGTCTTTGACTTTAAGTCAATGCAACAACTCTTAAATTGTTTATGTCCAAGTATTTTCATGTACTATCCATTTAATAATATATTCTTTTAAATAATGTATAATTGACATTATAATTATTTTCCACAAAAATAATTTATACGTCACATTAGTGATTTATCTCTTTGTAAAAATTGAATGTGTTATCCGAAGATGTTGAACACAAAACAATAAAATACATTCGAAATTAAATCATAAGTGCCAAACACTTTTGAAATTTAATCGGTGGCATAAACGATATGTAGACATCAAATATCAAAGTGCTTTTATCTTCAACACTTAATAATCTGACCAAAATCTTTGCAAAGATATCGTCCCATAGCATGTCTTAAGGTACTCCCTTAATAAAACTCCATGCATTCATAAGTACAAGTTTCCCATTTCATCTAGAAACTATAAACTTGGACAATCATACTTAAACAACACCAAGTTGTTACAAAGACAACTTTTAAGTAGTATACTTAAACAATTAAATTTGTTCACACCAACATCAAGTCGTTTTCCACCAAATAATATCAATATATTATTACTTTGTTCACCATTTGCTACTTCTATCAACAGTAGCAAACCACTTGAATTATCAATCCTATGCAAAATTTTATTTTAAAAATTATTCTAAAACATTTTCTTAGTTTTGCAATACTATATTAAAAATATCAATTAGGGTTTATGAAAACATAAATCAAAACCCAAAATATCAAATGGTTTTATATTGTTTAGTCCGTGATGTTCTAAAAGTAGTTAATTAAAACCGATTAAAATTACCCTAATTCTAGACTCAAATTAAACTCTAGACTCCTAAATTCTACTAAACTACTAACCGGCAAGTGGACCGATCAATTGTAGAATAGTTTAAGTAAGTCCGGATTATCGAACCCACGAGGCTCTCTAATTACAACGACGACTCAATCTAGATTCGATTAACACACTTATTTATAATTTGGGAGGGGGGTTTCCTAAATTCTAAATTATTAATGAAACTAAGGTTACTTAATTGAAGCGAATAAACTTTGAACTTTTGAGATTAGAAATTAATTCAAGAATAGTAAACCGGCTACCTATGTTGGATTGTATATTACTACTTATTTGGTTCTGTAATTAACTAATTAGGTTAAATGATACCCCAGGATCTTAAGAAACAAGACTCTAAGGTATAGCGAACAGGACCCCTGACCCATCTCGGGAAGACACCTATGCTAACCTAAAAGTAGTTTGGATTTACCGGTTTTAAAGACTTCCTTTTGGTTATCTATTATTTAGTAAAGTGTCTATTTTAGTTACATACTTCTCAATAATTAACCTAGACCAACAATAACTCTTAGTTTAGTTTAATCGACTCGATTTATGGGCAAGTAAATTAGACTCGGGATTTTCTCAAAACAAAACAATTTACCTAATCAATCCAGCTAACAAATTATTATTTCTCAATAAATAATTTAGGTATATTGTTAAGAACTAATCATATATTTTACTTAGTTATTCTTTCGGTTTATTGGCCAATTCGACCGAATGATTACCCGAACCCGTTAAGACCCGAAAATCAACACAAACCTATTCTATGGATGACATCCAACAAGATTTATTTAATACAACTAAGTAATCAAGAACAAATTCAAATCATGCAAATACACTAAACTAAACAGTTAAAGTTGTTTACTTTACTAAAAAGATCATTCAAACATAATCAAATTAACATAAGTTCCAAACTTTCATAAATCATAAATCTAAACCTAGGTAGCAAATCAAATCTAGCCAAGTAATATAGTTTTAAAAACACTCAGAACAAAGTTAAGAATAGAATTCATCAAAGTGAAAACAAAGGAAACTAAAAGTATTAAGATTGTGCAATAAAACAGTGTTTGAATTAGCCTCCAAGCTCTTGCTTCACCTTGATGATTCCAGCAGCTTAGATTCACCTTCTTTAGCCTCCAAGATCCAGAATTTTAGCTTCTAAACTTCAAAGTTTGTCCAAAGATGTTGCAATTATACAAACTCAAACTTATAAACTCATATTTCCCTCATCTGATAACTTTTCGAAACTTTTTGGATATCTCACCCTCTGGCCGGCCGCGAGAGGGTTATATGTCTCGGTCGCGCCCGGTGACTGAGTTATAATTCTCTGTATAAGTCTTGACCTCTCGCTGGCCGCGAGAGGCATAAGGTGGTGCGGTCGCGGGCCGCCAAAGGATGCTTTCCTTCGATTTTCGACTCATTTCCTCTCTTGGGTTTGAACTACGATCCGACTTGGTTCTAATTATCATTCAGCTCATTTTTCATCCTTTCGGCCACTTTCACAAACCAAGACCTGCAAAACGTATTTGGGTCAAAAGTAGATATATTCTATACAAACCGTAATGAAAACCAGCTAAACTCTACAAACTATACACGATAAATGAATGTATTATTCAATACATCAAATATCCCCACACTTGCTCTTTTTTCGTCCTCGAAAAAGAATTGTGCACAAACGGAATCATAATCCAATAATTATTCGATTTCAAAAAAATTAAGATTATTTTTATTAAGGGTAGAATTTATATTTACAGCGATTGCGAATATTCATGTCCCCTTAAACTCAAAACTCGGTTCAAAATTCTTATCATGTGAATTTAGTTTTAAGTTCGATCAATCTACCTAAGGTCTCACACTAACAAAAACAGTAAACCTAGTCTCACCTCAAGCTTATGGAACAAAAGGAACAAACTATTTAACCCATTTCCAAACTGTTTTATACCAAAATATAAAGAATTTTTTTTCTCTTTTTTTTTTCTTTTGAGCATTTGATTTATTTTACATATCTAACCTAGAGGCTGTCTAAACCAAAGTCACCATCCCCGAGAGCAACAACGTGGGCTTCGATACTTAAGATTTCAACTTATCCTAGAGGGATTCTCGATCAGAGTCACCATCCCCAAAGGAGATTCCACAGGCCTCGTCTACTTTTTTAATCAAGCTCATTTTTCTTATTTTTTTCCTATTTTATTTACATGATAAAAAATTCTAAAGATTTTAGCTTATAATGGCATTTCTTATACTATTTTTGGCAGTTTCAGTTTCCCATTTTTCCTAGATGAGCACCCACTAGTAGACCGACAATTAAGTTATATTAATCTCAAAGAAACAAAGAACAGAATCGAGCCTACTCACACATCCCATGATAGACATAAACTGAACCTTTTATTTCTCATATTATCATTATTTGAAACCGAATAAAAACTCAATTTTTCTATCATCTTCCGTTTATATTAATATGCAAACTCCTTTTCAAAAGATATTTTCTAATTTTTAATTTTTTTTTCAAATTAAAGCTACTCTACTCTACTATCCCATCCCCACACTTGAATTTTGCATTGTCCCTAATGCAAGGATGAGAAAACTCACTACTAAGAAATAATAAAACTAAAACATAATAAATAAAGGACAAAATAAACAAGTGAAACGACTTAGCTGATAATGCAAGACTGTCAATGTGCCAGTCAATCCACTCATGCCTCCAATCCGAACACGCTCAGCAAAGAATTCTCAAATCTCACACGCGAACGGAAGCAGCATATAAACATCAACCTATCAACCAACATAACAACTTCCAAACATAATAGAACCAGTAAATAAATAAATTGTTTCAAGAAGTTAACCACCATTGTACCCAACCAACCCACAAATCCCAACAAGTAAAGTGTTTAAAGTACAAACCAATAAGAGATGAAACTAGCATAAAAGAAAATTAAACAATAATAAGGATCTGCTACTGCTTAATCATCCTCCTCCGACTCCTCGGATGCCTTGAACACTTGATATGGCTGAACATCCTCCATCCCGCTGAATTGACTAGGACCCGGCTGACTTCTCTACTGGAAATAGGATGGCACCCCCATGTGCAAATTTTCCATCATATAGCGCATCCCATCCTCTAGCCTTCTCTGACCATCCTCATACATCCTCCTACTCTCCATCATAACTTGGCGCACTCCACCAAACTGCTGGTCTGCATACCCTCGTAAATCACCGAACCCAGTCTCCATCCTGTCATACAAAGAATCCAATGTAAGTGGGTCAGGACGGGGCTCACGAAGAGGATACTGTCTTCCCGGCAGCTCTTGATGCGTCATTGTTCTCTGATATCGGGTACGAACTCCAGCCTACATAGATGACGCAGCCTCAGAACCCGGAGGCGGCTGAACTTGAGGACCATGTCTGATTGGCTCCCAGCTAACAGGCTCTTACGAAGTCAAAATACCAGCAGCCTGAAGGTCACGTATACTCATAAAGCAGGGGGACGGGCCCTCTCTCATCCTGTCCTGGGGGTACCTATCGAACACCCCAAGACTTTCTGCCAAACATGTAATCAAGGGCCCACAATACACCCTAGCCCCTGGTCCTCCCCTCCACAACCGCTTCATAGACCATGCAAAAATAGTCGCCAGATTCGCAGGTCTTCTCTCCACCATACACATTAAGCAAAACAAACTCACCTGATTCACTTTATTATCTCCTGCCCTCACCAAACTAATGTGGCAGCCAGCATTTTGTGAATGAACCGGTAAACCGGATCGATGATGTCACTCGCCACCATATTGTTATAATACGGTGTTGTAGAGATGGTACCCCAAAATCGGGCTAGCTCGTCTGTTTGAACACTGTGTGGGTGTCTTCGTTTGAACACCCCCTGTAAGCTGGTGAAAAATTTCCGGCGATTGCACTTCATCTGCTGTGTAGATCTGAGTGGCTACAGCAAACTGCGGAACTGTCATTTCATATATGTGCCTCCCCAAGGCAAACGAAATAGTATCACTCTCAACAAACTTCCCCTGCTGATATTCGAAAGTGGAGTGAAATTCAAGAGTAATTTCCCTGTATTGTGTTACACCACAGTTTAATACTCTTCTGAATTTATCTCCCAGTAATTGCTCAATCCTCCCCTGTTGACCCAGCTGATCAATCATCCCCCAATCAATCCTTCTGTACGGTAATAAATCACATGTAATCAGGGTAGATAGTCTCCCATACTCATGAGAATCTAGATCGAACTGCAGCAAAGGGCTATCTACTAATCGTGTGCTCTGCCCGTGGGGAATACCGCCCTCCCCTATATCTAATGATCTGTCGCATCCCAAAGTTCAGAGGCAGCGGTTGTGTCTCAGCAAGGTCACCCCTCTGTCGAGGTGTAGGCCCTCTCCTGTTCCTACTTACTCTACTCGAACAACCTTCTCCTGGCATCTGCAAAAATCGTTTAATTCACAAGCAAAACAAGTAAAGCATTAGAAAGAAACAACCGTGTGTGAGCAATGACCGTATACCTTTACATTCGCGATCATAGTCAGAAAAATAAACACTTTACCAATATTATTAGATATATTTTATTGGGTGTAAGAAACATTATTAATTAATTAGATTGAATCTCGCCCGAATGGAGATTGAGTACGGGCGAGAGATCCTATATGCATGAATGCCCAAATATTGCCAACCCGAATCCCAAAATATATCCACAACAATACAACTACCCCCTACCGGCACTTTAATTGTCCACAATTAAAACCCATGGCTGGAAAGTATCCAAAATTGAGTTCAAAGCTAAAGATAAAAACTTTATAAACAAAGCAGAAAAACACGGGTTTAAATTTGTGTTAAAATATGATTATATACCAAACGTACTAACCTGAATCCCCACACCCAATGTTGAACCATACCAAACCAAAATACCCACAAAATATACCCAGTTTACACCCGATCTTCCTAGACAGACTGGTTCAGCCATAACAATCAAAGCTCAATCCAACCCAAGTGCACCCCAAACCCTCAAAGTAACTAGCATGCAACCTAAAAGGGACCAAACACTAAAATACGTTCAGCAACTAAGTAAAATATGAAGGTTAAATCATAAGAGTTGCAAGAAAACATACCGTACTGCCGATCCATAAGAAAAATTAAGCACAAAGGAGATAAGTTGCAAAAACTCTTAAATAACTTGTTTGAAGGTGAAAGGCACAAACTTGCACTTAAAATGGGTTATAGTTGATGTGGGAAAGTAATGGGAGAAGATTTTGGTGAATTGGGTAAAAATATGTGGATTTTGATGGAGAAAGGTGAAGGAGATGTATGTTAAAGTGGGAACAAATGTGGTTGGAAATGATGAATTGGGTATTTAGGGTTTGTGAACTGTTGTTGGGGTCTCTCACGGGCCGTGAGAGAGGATATGAAACCTCTCGTGGGCCGTGACCGAGTAGTAGTTTCCGGATTCACATGTTCTCGCGGGCCGCGACCGAGATGTGTCAAGGCTCTCGCGGTCTGCGAGAGGGGCGTATTCACAGAAAGTTTTGAAGTTTTGCCAGTGTTTTGCCTTAGAAAAATTTTGGTTTAATTTGTGAACTTAGTGAAACACCCCTTGTTCATCCGGTTACTATATAAACTTACTTGCAAATTCAAAACCATCATTGATGGTGGCCTCATGTTGGCGATATAACCTGCAAAACAGCTAAACAACACACAAACACACAAAACACAAACTATGAAAACAAGAATTAGCACTATAAAAACATGAAATGCAAACAATTACCAAGATGTACAAACTCTACACTTGTGCTCACACTCAAGATCCTATGCGGTATGAGGCGAACTTCGAGAGGAGTTTCCTCCATCTCGGTGGAATCGAGCAGTCCTCCTAAATAATGTTTCAATCTATGACCATTGACCTTCCAAGAACCTCCATCAGCTTCATCTTTCAACTCTACCGTCCCGTATGGAAATACCTCATTCACCACATACGGACCCTTCCACTTGGACTTTAGCTTCCCGGCGAACAATTTCAATCTCGAATTGTATAGAAGCACTCTATCGCCAATCTTAAACTCCTTCACTCCCCTCAACCTCCTATCATGCATAACCTTGGTTTTCTCTTTAATTGTCACACCCCGACCCGTAGCGGCATAAGAGTCGGGGCATAATTGGGTTATCACCAAAGCTCATGATATTTACTAATATGTTTCATATTTATTAAAGTCAAAATTACATTCCAAATAATCCAAACATGTCCATACAATACAAAGAAAATAACCAAACAAAATAATTCCAAGCTCTAAATCATTTTATTCTTCTAGTCCAATCCTATGTGTTTCTGGCTGCAGCTGGTTCACCTGTATCATGTGTAAAAATGGGGGTTTTTGGGTCAACATAAGTTGGCGAGTGAACCTTGTTAGATAAACATTTATTATTGATTTTCTTGTTAGTTTATCAATGAAAAATTGTGCATAATCATAAATGAGCAAATGTAAATAATCAAGCAGTAGCAATTTCAATCACAACTATAACATACAGTAACATATGATAGCATACATTAACATACCAACATCATACAATAAATAACATGAATGAAACTGTGCGATCAAGGCTCAATCAAACGGAGCCGATCGTATTGCATGTACTGAAAATGATAAATGTCTGTGCGATGAAGGCTCAATCAAACGGAGCCGATCGTATGTTGGCACGCCAGGTTCACGCTCATAATGTAATGGGGAACATGCTCAACGCTCATAATGTAATGGGGAGCGGCGGCCTATGAAATTGCATGTACTGAAAATAATAAATTGAATCTAACAATAACCACACAAACAGTTGAAACAAACTGAATACACATTTGTTCATGATATGTTGTATGCACAATTATTTAAGTATAATATATAGCAAGACACATGATACACCCCAAAAACGTGATTAAAACGGGGAATTTGTAAAGATTCACTCACATTGGGTGCGTTTGATTGGAGATGGTGAGATGCGCACGAGTTGTAAGAGCGGAACAACGAGAATTAACTAACCTAAATAATAACGGAAAATATAGTAAATGAATGGGTTTTATTAAGGATTTTAATAGAATTTTTAGATATATTTTTACGAGTTTAAGGCTATTTCCTATATTTAAAAACATTATTTTTAAGTATTTTTAATTATTTTTAAATTAAATTAAATAATTAAAAATATAAAAATATGTTGACTTTTTGGGTTGACCGTTGACTTTTTGACTTTGACTGTTTGACCGGTTTATTGTGTTACTGAAATGCTCTGGGTGAGGCTCGAACTCGAGACCTCCCGTTCGTGTGCACGCAGCTCTACCAACTGAGCTACGTGTCTAACCCGAAATAATTCTGTTTTTAATTATACTTATATATTAATTCAATTTATCCAAAATTCTTTTAATTTCAAAAACATTTTAATTCATCGAACCGGTGCCACTAACAGGTCTCGAACCCGGGACCTGTGCTTTAACGTTACACACAGTCCATCGCTGGACTGTGTGTCTAACTTGGTTAATATACAAATTTTATTATACTTAACAGCTAACGGAGTTAACCCGGTTCAGTTTTAAACAAAAAGGCATTTTATTACTGCGAAGGTGCGTGTGTCAAGAATCGAAATCGGGACGTATGCGTGTTTTTGTTCGCACACAGTCCACCGCTGGACTGTGTGTCTAACCCGTTCAAAATACCAATTTTAATTATTCTTATATTGTTAGCGCAGTTCATTTTCTTCGTTAGATTTTACAGGCAGTGGATTACACCGTTATATCTTGTTTAGTTCGATTGATAAACATTGTACAAACTAATATGAAATGGCAGAAACGATAATTAGAAGTAAACATACCGATGAACCGTTTATTTCAGAATTCCGGCAAGGTGTCGGTCTCTGTTTTTGTGCACTTCAACTGAACAAGACAATTAACCGTTTTGATTAGCTAATCGTGGAATTGAAGTGATAAACAAACGTTAACAGAGTGTTTGAATGTCCTTACCGATTCATAGATGAAAATAAAGATTTCCAGAACTTTTCCGGCGAACTGGTATTATTCGATAGTAGCGTCTGAATTCGATTTCTAGTGAAAGGTTTGAGTTAGAAATAGCTTAACAATTGTTAGACTACGACGGTATTGAAGGACTTACCGTTTTGAGGAAGAATACGGTTTTCCGGCGAACTTGCAGAATTTTCCGGCGAGTAAAATAAACTTCTCCGGTGGAATGTAAAGTGTGCGGAAATGTAACTGGAGGTTTGTGGAATGTTTCTGAGTTGCGAGAAGATCTTTGATTGCAGTAATTCAGGTTATGAGATATTTTCGGTTATAAAGCCCATCATCATCAGAATTGAAGTCAATTCAAGTCTGAATTGATTAGAATCATCGGTGCATCGGTTATAAACCTGAATTCGCGATTATTCAAACGTTTAGACGGTTGAATAGCCGATTTTGGTTTTTCAGCTGGCGCAACCGGTTCATCTAGGTTTGTATATAAGACTTATTCGTTTCCTAGAGTTGACAGAAAACAAACAAGTGGCGGAGTGGTTATGCGTGTGAGTGTTAAATCTTTGGAGTTACAACCCGACTGACCCGGGTTCGAGTCCCGGCAGCCCCTTTTTATTTTTAATCACTTTATTTATATTTTTTATCAATTATAACTTTTATGGTTTAGTTTGTTTATTAATTATGTATCACTAAAAATTAAAATAAGCATAAATAGGCGACGAACATTTATAACTTGATATTCGATTACAAAATGGAGCGGGTTTGGTAAAACCCGTTTTCGACAAATGTTACAGTATCCCCTACTTTTAGGAATTTCGTCCCGAAATTTAAGTAGTAGAAGTAGTAGGAAACAGATGCGGGTATTTTTCATGCATTGAGTCTTCACGTTCCCAAGTAAACTCAGGTCCCCGTTTCTACTCCCAGCGTACCCTAACAATTGGAATACGACTTCGTCGTAGATGTTTTTCTCTGAAATCCATGATCTCTACTGGTCTTTCAATAAAATGCATAGATTCATCAATCTGAATATCTTCCAGAGGAATGTGAAGGTTTTCATCAGCGAGGCACTTCTTTAAGTTTGATACGTGGAATGTGGGATGAATCCTGTTGAGTTCTTCTGGTAGATCAAGCTTGTATGCTACAGGTCCTACTCTTTCGAGTATCTTGAAAGGTCCTACGTAGCGTGGTGCTAGCTTGCCTTTTTGACCAAAACGAACTACTCCCTTCCACGGTGATACTTTTAGAAGTACATGATCACCAATGTTAAACTCTAAAGGCTTCCGTCGTTTATCTGCATAACTCTTTTGACGACTTTGGGCCGCTAGAAGATTGTTTCGAATTTGATGGATATTGTCTGTGGTTTCTTGAATCAATTCCGGACCAGTGATTTGAGCTTCCCCAATTTCGTGCCAACATACTGGAGATCGGCACTTACGACCATATAAGGCTTCAAAAGATGCCATGCCGATGCTTGAATGATAGCTGTTGTTGTACGAAAATTCGACTAATGGTAGATGAGCGTCCCAATTTCCCTTAAAGTCTATAACACATGCTCGAAGCATATCTTCAATAGTTTGAATGGTGCGTTCAGATTGACCATCAGTTTGAGGATGATAGGCGGTACTGAGATCTAATCGCGTACCCATAGCGGCTTGTACTGCTTGCCATGTTCGTGAAGTGAAACGACCATCACAATCAGAAATAATGCTTAACGGTACACCATGTCGGCTTACGATTTCGCTGATATAAATACGAGCTAGCTTTTCGTTCTTGAAATCTTCGCGGATAGGAATAAAGTGAGCTGATTTTGTACGTCGGTCAATTATTACCCATATAGTGTCATACCCACCAGAAGTGCGAGGTAACCCGGTAATGAAGTCCATGGTTATATTTTCCCACTTCCATACAGGTATTTCAGGTTGAACCAGAAGTGCTGAGGGTCTTTGGTGTTCAGCTTTCACCTTGGAACATGTAAGGCACTTAGAAACAAAAACAGCAATATCCTTTTTCATTCCAGGCCACCAATAGGTATATCGTAGGTCTTGATACATCGTATCGGCTCCTGGGTGTACAGAGTATCGTGTTTTGTGAGCCTCATTCATAAGAATTTCACGAAGATTGTTGTGGTTAGGAATCCAGATACGATCTCGGTAGTACAGAATACCGTCAGATTTAGTTTCAATTTAAGTTCAGCTCCACAGGACATCTCCTTTCGTACATCATCTTCCGTTACTGAAACATGTTGGGCTTCTCGAATTTGATCATTAATGTCAGTTATAATTTTTCGAACATAGAAGACGAATGGAGTTCGCATAACCCTTTCGACTAAGTGCATCAGCCACCACATTTGCTTTGCCAGGGTGGTACCGAGTTTCACAGTCGTAGTCATTTAGAAGTTCAACCCATCTTCGTTCCCTCATGTTTAACTCTTTTTGATTGAAGATATGTTGAAAACTCTTGTGATCAGTGTATATTTCACACTTAGTACCATAGAGATAATGTCTCCATATCTTAAGAGCAAACACAACGGCTCCAAGTTCTAGGTCATGGGTGGTGTAGTTCTTCTCATGCGTCTTGAGTTGTCTCGAAGCATAAGCTATAACTTTTCCTCTTTGCATCAAAACGCAGCCTAATCCTTGCCCTGACGCGTCGCAATAGACCACGAAATCATCACAACCTTCAGGAAGAGTGAGGATTGGTGCATCACAGAGTTTTTGTTTATGGGTTTGGAAGGCTTCTTCTTGCTTGGGTCCCCATATGAAAGGTTTTCCCTTATGAGTTAAAGCCGTGAGTGGTACAGCAATGCGAGAGAAGTTTGAAATGAAACGACGATAATAACCAGCCAAACCAAGAAAAGATCTTACTTCAGTTGGTGTACGTGGAGCTTGCCATTCTTGTACCGCTTTGATCTTTGAGGGGTCGACATGTATTCCCTTGGCATTGACTACATGTCCGAGGAATTGCACCTCTTTTAACCAGAATTCGCATTTGGAGAATTTGGCGTAAAGCTTTTCATTCTCTAGAAGTGTAAGGATGAGTCGAAGATGACGCTCATGATCAGACTTAGACTTTGAATAAAATAAGAATATCGTCGATGAAGACTATAACAATCGATCTAGATAAGGTTTGCAGACTCTGTTCATTAGGTCCATGAAGACTGCTGGAGCGTTGGTTAAACCAAATGGCATGACCATGAATTCATAGTGGCCATAACGAGTTCGAAATGCGGTCTTTGGGACGTCCTCTTCATGAACTCTAAGTTGATGATAACCAGATCGAAGGTCGATTTTGGAAAAGTAGCTGGCACCTTGAAGTTGGTCAAGAAGATCATCAATGCGAGGTAAAGGATAGCGATTCTTGATTGTTAACTTGTTGAGCTCTCTGTAGTCGATGCACATACGAAATGATCCATCTTTCTTCTTTACAAAAAGGACAGGTGCACCCCAAGGCGATGAACTAGGACGTATGAATCCCTTGTCAGTCAACTCTTGTAATTGACTGGCTAGCTCTTGCATTTCAGAGGGGGCTAACCTATAAGGAGACTTTGTAACTGGTGTAGCACCAGGAGTAAGATCAATACGGAATTCGACTTCTCTAACTGGAGGAAGTCCTGAAATGTCGTCAGGAAAAACTTGCGGGAAATCTTTTACTACTGGAATGTCTTCAAGTTTCTTCTCCATGGTTCCCTTTTTGATGATATGAGCTAAAAACGCGACATAATTCTTGCGAATATATTTTTGAGCTTGAAGACAAGACATTAAGCTGAGCCCTTTCGACGAGGTTTCTCCAAAGATTCGAAGAGTCTGACCATTTGAAAGAGGAATACGTATAAACTTTTCGCGACATACAACTTCTGCATGATGTTGACTGAGCCAGTCCATACCAATTATGATATCAAAAACTTCCCAGCTTCATAGGAATAAGGTCAACTGAGAAGTCGTGGTCGTTTAATGTGAGTGTACAGTTGCGAATAATAGAGTTTAATGAGACCGGTTTCCCGTCTGCAACTTCTAATGTTATGGATTCCACGAGCTTATCACGATTTTGGTTTAGGATAGGTTCAAATTCTAAGGACACAAAACTTTTATCCGCCCCAGTATCAAACAACATGGATGCATATCTACCATTTATAAGGAACGTACCATTAACCATATTGCCGTCAGCCCTAGCCTAATTAGCGTTGATATTGAAAGCTCTTCCTCTTGCAGGTGGAGGAGCTTGGTTCGCTTGATTCACCGGGTTGGCTTGGGCCTGAGCATGAATAAAGTTTACCAACCTTGGACAAGTGTTTCTGAAATGGCTTGGGTCTCCGCAATTGTAGCAAGCCCGCATAGGTTGACCCATAGGATAACTGGGTTGGTAATATGTTTGGGCTAAATGTTGGGTGGGTGCATATAGTAGGGGTTGTTGGGCTTGACCCATTATTTGCTGGTGGGTTTGGATTGAAGGCTGCTGGCGGTTCGTTCGCTGAGGCATGCGGCAGGTTTGAACAGTATGACCTGCGCGACCACAGCCGGTGCAATGTTGGCAAGGATAATCAGGAGAATGGTGGTATTGGCAACGGTTTCATTTTGGTAATGGGCCAGAGTATGGTCTTTTGTATGGTGCAGGTGAAGGGGCAACTTGGGTAATGGGTGCAGCAGGAATAGGGAGGTTGGTTTGTGTAACGGCGAAGTTTCTGGTGTTGCGCTTCCTCTTGTTAGCAAACTTAGAGGAGGAGATGGAATGGTTTGAAGTTTGACCCTCAACAGGGGCTTTCTTTTTCTCTTCTTTAAACTTCCCGTTACGAATTCGATTCTCGGTCAGTTCAGTCGCTAGCTCCAAAGCAGCTTCAAGTGTTGCCGGTGAAATGGTGAGAACTGAATCTTGAATTTTCGAGGGAAGTCCTCGAATATAATGCTCGATCAAACGATAAGTTGGGGTAAACAAATTAGGAACCATTTGGTTCAACTCTAAGAACCTCTTGTTATAGGTGGTGTGATCTCCCTCCTTCTGCTTTAAAGAATGAAATTCGTCCTCCAACTTTTTAATTTCACTTCTAGGACAGAAACGCCTAGTCATGATTTCCCTTAATTCCTCCCAAGTTAAGGCCATTGCATCATCAATTCCCATCTTCCCTTTTTCAGTATTCCACCAGGTGAGAGCGACCCCAAATAGTCTCCCGGTGGCGTATCGAACCTTGCGATCCTCAGGACAATCGCAGTTGAGGAAGGTGTTTTCCATTTCCTCAAACCAATGGAGGAGAGCAGTGACACCTTCGGTCCCTTCAAATTTAGGAGGATCACAAGACTTGAAATGTTTGTATGAGCACTTGCTGGTAGGAGGGTTGTCGATGTTCTGGTCATGTTGTTGGGGAGGATTAGTGGGATTTGTGGCGAGAGCTTGTTTTACTTGGACCACAATGTCAGGCAGTATCGTGGCCATTTGTTTCGCGATTTGTGTGGCCAAGCGTTCGTGAGACCTTCCTGATCTTTTACCCCTCGTTGTTGTCTGGACGACATCTACAGGAACATACATAAGAAGATTGTGAGTTTATGGAGTCTTTTTAGGTGTCATGTGTCTTTAAGAAAAATGAAAATAACATAAATATCAATAATGCAACTACATCCATAGGATGTCTTGGGTTTGCTCATTTTGGGCCACAAATGTCCCCCATACCTTCACCTGTATAGTCATGTGGGCCCCCATGACTATGGGCTTGGTAGGATTCACATTAGTATTGGCGATTTAACACTCGCATCACCCGAATGCAAACCACAAAATATGTTTACGAGATGTATGGTCGGAATGTGTCCAGGTGTAGACACAATGACAACTCAAAGTGGGGTAAGCTCACACGACGTTTGGTATAGCATGCTTTGGCCTAATAGGTACTTCGTACTCTCATCGTTAGTCCCAGGTAGGCAAACTGGTCCTTTATTTTGGATTTATACGAATGCCAGCCTAGACAGGACGTTCCGACTACCGGTACTGGTACCCTTCCAGTTACTACATGCCCGTCATGAGAACTCACTTTGATGAGATTTGAAAACACAAAAATCATTGTAAAAGCAATCATGAAAATGATGTGGTGTGTGCTTTCATGGATATGATGTGTTATGAGAATATGATTCATGATAGGCATTATATGATAATATATACTTATGAACATGCTTGCATAACATTGAATGTAACATTTAACATAAAACATATAAACATCATGAAATTTGGCATGTAACACACAAAAATCTTATAAGTTTCTAATCAACTATAGTATAGGCTCTAAGGGTCTAATAACCTATCCTATATCCCTATAGTCATGGCTCTGACACCAATCTGTCACACCCCGACCCGCAGCGGAATAAGAGTCGGGGCATAATTGGGTTATCACCAAAGCTCATGATATTTACTAATATGTTTCATATTTATTAAAGTCAAAATTACATTCCAAATAATCCAAACATGTCCATACAATACAAAGAAAATAACCGAACAAAATAATTCCAAGCTCTAAATCATTTTATTCTTCTAGTCCAATCCTATGTGTTTCTGGCTGCAGCTGGTTCACCTGTATCATGTGTAAAAATGGGGGTTTTTGGGTCAACATAAGTTGGCGAGTGAACCTTGTTAGATAAACATTTATTATTGATTTTCTTGTTAGTTTATCAATGAAAAATTGTGCATAATCATAAATGAGCAAATGTAAATAATCAAGCAGTAGCAATTTCAATCACAACTATAACATACAGTAACATATGATAGCATACATTAACATACCAACATCATACAATAAATAACATGAATGAAACTGTGCGATCAAGGCTCAATCAAACGGAGCCGATCGTATTGCATGTACTGAAAATGATAAATGTCTGTGCGATCAAGGCTCAATCAAACGGAGCCGATCGTATGTTGGCACGCCAGGTTCACGCTCATAATGTAATGGGGAACATGCTCAACGCTCATAATGTAATGGGGAGCGGCGGCCTATGAAATTGCATGTACTGAAAATAATAAATTGAATCTAACAATAACCACACAAACAGTTGAAACAAACTGAATACACATTTGTTCATGATATGTTGTATGCACAATGATTTAAGTATAATATATAGCAAGACACATGATACACCCCAAAAACGTGATTAAAACGGAGAATTTGTAAAGATTCACTCACATTGGGTGCGTTTGATTGGAGATGGTGAGATGCGCACGAGTTGTAAGAGCGGAACAACGAGAATTAACTAACCTAAATAATAACGGAAAATATAGTAAATGAATGGGTTTTATTAAGGATTTTAATAGAATTTTTAGATATATTTTTACAAGTTTAAGGCTATTTCCTATCTTTAAAAACATTATTTTTAAGTATTTTTAATTGATTTTTAAATTAAATTAAATAATTAAAAATATAAAAATATGTTGACTCTTTGGGTTGACCGTTGACTTTTTGACTTTGACTGTTTGACCGGTTTATTGTGTTACTGAAATGCTCTGGGTGAGGCTCGAACTCGAGACCTCCCGTTCGCATGCACGCAGCTATACCAACTGAGCTACGTGTCTAACCCGAAATAATTCTGTTTTTAATTATACTTATATATTAATTCAATTTATCCAAAATTCTTTTAATTTCAAAAACATTTTAATTCATCGAACCGGTGCCACTAACAGATCTCGAACCCGGGCCTGTGCTTTAACGTTACACACAGTCCACCGCTGGACTGTGTGTCTAACTTGGTTAATATACAAATTTTATTATACTTAACAGCTAACGGAGTTAACCCGGTTCAGTTTAAAACAAAAAGGCATTTTATTACTGCGAAGGTGCGTGTGTCAAGAATCAAACTCGAGACGTATGCGTGTTTTTGTTCGCACACAGTCCACCACTGGACTGTGTGTCTAACCCGTTCAAAATACCAATTTTAATTATTCTTATATTGTTAGCGCAGTTCATCTTCTTCGTTAGATTTTACATGCAGTGGATTACACCGTTATATCTTGTTTAGTTCAATTGATAAACATTGTACAAACTAATATGAAATGGCAGAAACGATAATTAGAAGTAAACATACCGATGAACGGTTTATTTCAGAATTCCGGCACGGTGTCGGTCTCTGTTTTTGTGCACTTCAACTGAACAAGACAATTAACCGTTTTGATTAGCTAATCGTGGAATTGAAGTGATAAACAAACGTTAACAGAGTGTTTGAATGTCCTTACCGATTCACAGATGAAAATAAAGATTTCCAGAACTTTTCCGGCGAACTGGTATTATTCAATAGTAGCGTCTGAATTCGATTTCTAGTGAAAGGTTTGAGTTAGAAATAGCTTAACAATTGTTAGACTACGACGGTATTGAAGGACTTTCCGTTTTGAGGAAGAATACGGTTTTCCGGCGAACTTGCAGAATTTTCCGGCGAGTAAAATAAACTTCTCCGGTGGACTGTAAAGTGTGCGGAAATGTAACTGGAGGTTTGTGGAATGTTTCTGAGTCGCGAGAAGATCTTTGATTGCAGTAATTCAGGTTATGAGATATTTTCGGTTATAAAACCCATCATCATTAGAATTGAAGTCAATTCAAGTCTGAATTGATTAGAATCGTCGGTGCATCGGTTATAAACCTGAATTCGCGATTATTCAAACCTTTAGACGGTTGAATAGCCGATTTCGGTTTTTCAGTTGGCGCAACCGGTTCATCTAGGTTTGTATATAAGACTTATTCGTTTCCTAGAGTTGACATAAAACAAACAAGTGGCGGAGTGGTTATGCGTGTGAGTGTTAAATCTTTGGAGTTACAACCCGGCTGACCCGGGTTCGAGTCCCGGCAGCCCCTTTTTATTTTTAATCACTTTATTTATATTTTTTATCAATTATAACTTTTATGGTTTAGTTTGTTTATTAATTATGTATCACTAAAAATTAAAATAAGCATAAATAGGCGACGAACATTTATAACTTGATATTCGATTACAAAATGGAGCGGGTTTGGTAAAACCCGTTTTCGACAAATGTTACATTAATACTCCGTAAACGCTCATAAGCGGCATCTCGAAGCGCCTCTAACTCATGAATTTGGAAATATCGTTTCCTAGCAGCTTTGTTGAGGTCCAAATTCACAGTTTTTAAGGCCCATAATGCTCGATGCTTGAGTTCAACCGAAAGATGGCAGGCTTTACCATAGACAATGATGAAGGGTGTGGTACCTAAAGGTGTCTTATAGGCGGTTCTAAACGCCCATAACACATCTTCTAATTTATCGGACCACTCCTTGCTACCCTTGCCTGTCGTCTTCTCTAAGATCTGCTTCACCCCTCAGTTTGCATTCTTCACTTGACCGCTTGTTTGGGGATGATAAGTGGTGGAGAAGCGATGAGTGACACTGTAGCGCGCTAATGCCTTTTCCATGACGACATTGCAGAAATGAGTGCCACGGTCACTAATGATGGCTCGTGGGGTACCGAAGCGAGTGAATAGCTTCTTTAGAAATCTCACCACCACTCGGGCGTCATTGGTGGGTAAAGCTTGAGCTTCAACCCACTTAAAACATAATCAATCGCCACGAGGATGTACCGATTCCCGCTAGAGACGGGAAATGGTCCCATGAAGTCGATACCCCATACATCAAAGACTTCAATAACTTGGATCGGGTGTTGGGGCATCTCATCCTTGGATAAGATGTTGCTGGTGCGCTGGCAACGATCACATGTCCTAACAAACTCTAAGGCATCCTTAACTACCGAGGGCCAGTAAAAACCGCAATCAAAGACCTTCTGTACGGTGACATGTGGACCATGATGACCTCCTGTTAGCCCCTCATGCACTTGCCTAAGAATCTCTACCCCTTTCTCTCTACTTACGTAGTGCCGAAGAATTCGATCACCTCTTACCCGAAATAGAAACGGGTCATCCAAGATGTATCCCCTCACATCATGGAATAATTTCTTCTGCTGCTGTGTGGTCATACCCTTCAGGACCACTCCATTTGCGAGGTAATTCGCAAAATCTGAGAACCACGGCATACCCTCCTTCTCCACCGCCACAAACTCCACTGACTCATGAGGGAATCTATCACCGATTTCCTCCTCTCGAATTTCTTCTCTACCTGGATCTTCCAATCGGGATAAATGATCAGTGGCCACATTCCCCGCTCCCTTCTTGTCTCTAATCTCTATATCAAACTCAGAAAGCAGGAGAATCCACTGAATAAGGCGAGGCTTCGCGTCCTTCTTTTGGAAGAGGTAACGCAGAGCTACATGATCAGTAAAGACTATGGTTTTGGAAAGGACGAGATAGGAGCGGAATTTATCGAATGCGAAGACTACAGCTAGAAGCTCCTTCTCTGTAGTGGTGTAATTCTCCTAAGCATCATTCAAGGTTTTGCTAGCGTAATAAATGGGGTGAAATTGCTTATCCAGTCTCTGACCCAAAACTGCGCCGACTGCATAGTCGCTTCCATCACACATGAGCTCGAAGGGCAAACTCTAGTCGTGTGAGACGAGAATGGGAGCACTCACAAGCTTCTCTTTCAGGATCGCAAAGGCATGCAAACATTCTTCATCGAAGACGAAAGGGACATCCTTCTTAAGGAGTCGTGTCATGGGGCGTGTAATCTTAGAGAAATCTCTAATGAATCATCTATAAAAACCCGCATGACCGAGGAAGCTACGAATAGATTTCACGCTTGTCGGTGGAGGAAGTCTACTGATTGTATCTATCTTAGCCCTATTGACCTCTATACAAGCGCGAGATATCTTGTGACCTAGCACTATCCCCTCTGTCACCATAAAGTGAGATTTCACCCAATTCAGCATCAGCCTCGTCTCTATACACTGTTTCATCATTGCATAAAGGTGACTAAGGCACTGATCAAAAGTGTTTCCATAGACAGAGAAGTCATCCATGAAAACCTCCATCGAAGTCTCGATCATGTCCTGGAAGATAGCGACCATGCATCGCTGAAATGTAGCTGGAGCAGTACACAATCCAAAGGGCATGTGGCGATAGGCGTACGTGCCGTAAGGACATGTGAAAGTTGTCTTCTCTTGATCCTAAGGAGCGATGGGGATCTGGAAGTACCCTGAGAACCCGTCAAGAAAACAATAAAATTGTTAACCTGCCAGTCGCTCCAGCATCTGATCAATAATTAGGAGTGGGAAGTGCTCCTTGCGGGTGGCGTCATTTAATTTTCGATAATCAATGCACACCTGCCAGCCAGTGACCGTACGCGATAGGATAAGTTCCTTTTCTCGTTCATGACCACTGTCATTCCCCCTTTTTTGGGAACAACCTGAGTAGGACTTACCCATGCAGAATCAGATATCAGGTAGATGAGACCGGCTTCCATTAGCTTGAGCACCTCTTTCTTCACGACTTCCTGCATATTCGGGTTTAGGCGGCGCTGAGGCTGTACTATCGGCTTAAAGACATCCTCCATGAGGATCCGGTAAGTACAGAAGGTAGGGCTGATCCCCTTAATATCAGACAATTTCCAAGCGATGGCCTCCTTATTCTCTTTAAGAACCTCTATCAATCGCTCCTTCTCCTCCGTCGACAATTTCGAATAAATTATAACAGGTAAGCTCGAATTGTCGCCTAAGAACGCATACTCTAAGTGGGAGGGTAGGACCTTAAGCTCTACGGGGGCCGGAGTATCTAGAGGGGTATTCTCACTTGCTGCACTAACCTCACAAAAATCTAAGGTCTCGGGAACCCATAGTGGATCGTCCATGATGTCATCTCCCTCGCTCTTCTCGGCTACTACACCCTCACTCACTAAATCAGCTCCGCTGATGTAGTCGATACAATGATCTACACACGACATGAATGAATTGAGGAAGTAGACGGAATGACATGTCCACTATCGTTGTCGCCACCGCTAGGGTATTGCATCGACCTTGCGATTTCGAAAGTGACGTTTTCATCCCCTAAGCGAAGTGTGATTTTTCCATAATGAACATCAATAATTGCTTTCGCGGTGCGAAGGAATGGATGACCTAGGATGATGGACACCTTCACGTCAGCCTCCATATCTAAGATGACGAAATCCACGGGGAAAACAAATTTATCAACCTTAACTAACAAGTTCTTTATAATTCCCCGCGGATACTTAACAGACCTATCAGCCAGAGACAGTGACATACAAGTAGGAGTAAGATCCCCTAGACCTAATTTCTCATAAAGTGAGAGGGGCCTCAGATTGATGATAACCCCTAGATCGGCCAACGCATGAGCTGGAGTGATGGAACCACCAAATAAGCATGGAATAGTAAAGATACTGTCACACCCTCAATTTCCACTTGCGGAGTTTTACCGCAAGGCATGTGAACAAACCAGAATCTGAAACACTAGTACGTCGAACGACTCTACATGATTTGATTATACGTTTTGCAAAATCGTTCATTGTAGATTTTATATCAATTACCAATATTTAGTAGAGCATTATTTTTAAAGTTTGAGCGGAAGCATAAATAAGTAGTGATACGGGCGCCAACACAAACGCCAAAACAAATGAAAAATCCCAAAACAATATTAAGAAATAAGACTCGAAAATGAGATCTTGTTCAATGCATGGGCGTGCACCTAGAGCTCCTAGCGTCCTGAGAAACATGTAAAGAAACAAGTGTCAACATTAAAGATGAGTGAGTTCACAGGTTTTCATAAATTCGTTTGTTCGGTTATAGCTTGTTACTCCGTTATCCCCAACCCGGGATAACTAATCAGTTCCATTATTCCAATCCCGGAATAATAAGTTGTTGCTTCCAATATTCCCAAACCGGAATATTAAGTTGTTGTTTCCATTATCCCCAACCCGGGATAATAAGTTGATGTTTCCAATATTCCAAACCCGGAATATTAAGTTGTTCCGTAATTAAGTTCAATATTAATGTATATAGGTAGCTAGCCTAAAGTCATGTCACTAAGTGTTCGCGATCGAAGCTGACAGTTGTGCCTCCGTTTTGCCAGGCCTATCACATGACCATGGCGATGTTAGGCCAATCATACACCCGTTGACCATACCCGGTCGGCTAGCGCGACTAGCTCGGATGGGGCTCGTCAGACCCAGTAGTACTACTTATAATTCCCCCGCTATTTAATCCAAATACTAACGATCCGAGGAGATTGTCGAGGACTTAAGTGATAAAGCTGCATAGTGACCATAACATTACATTAACATTAACTTAGTTACCGTATAGCTAAGTGACGTTAAATTTGTATAACGTAAAGAGTTTGAGTTTGAGAGTGTATACATGTTTCTCCCCCTGTTGTTTAAAAACCGTATAAAGTTAGGGGCCGTGAACTCACCTTTATTTGCTCGGTTAGTGTGGCAAAGATGTTATAAGAGATGGGACCGCTAGTTGCGTCCTAATCAAACCGATTAATTCCACGTCAGTGTGTAATCACCCCAATACAAATTCCACACACAATTTACTCACAAAGTGATACACACAACCAACATATCTAACACTCAAACATGCATGCAAGTATTCTCATATAATCATAGTAATCAAACAACTTATCATGAACACATTCCAAATCCATGCAACACTTTAATGCATAAAATCACAAGTTAACAACTTTCTGCTTAACACTCAATTATTCAGCTGTTTTCTAGGATTTTTATAAAATAGTTCCAGCATTCTAAAAATTCCCATATTTTTACAGTAGGTGACATTTATACCATAGAAATTTATATAATTTTTCCAAGTCCTGAATCTTTACCAATTAACCATCAATATTAATTCCCTAAGCTGCAGTCAGATTTACCGCTTTCTGACTGCAGTCCACGGAAGAATTTATTTAAAAATCACTGATTGTCCGATTAACAAAATTCCAGTTGGAGTTGCCCGGAAATTTCTATACCTAGTTGATGTACAAAAATCATGACTCAACTCTCTACTGATTTTAAAATCTAGCTTGATAAACAACCAACAAAATTCCATAATTTTAACAGCTTTACCTACTGAACTTGTTTAGCCCTTTAAAAATATCAAACGATTTCAGAAAATTATGAATCCAGCGCCATTAGATTCCTTATTCAAATATCTACGTTCTAGACATCAGAAAATCCGTTTTTCGACAACTAACGACCAAGTTACAGCCAGATGAAATCGGCTGTAACTTTCACTCAGCTTCCTGTTTCAGCATGTTATTATTATAAACTTGTGTAATCCCGTTCATGCGATTAATCTAAGTGATCAAGAACTGATTTCTAGTCCTAGATTAATACTAATAACCTATCCATGCAAACCCTTCTCAATACTTTAGTTTTTATACGCAAATCACAGCCTATACATTCAGCTTTCAAACAACATTCAACCTAGTGTAAACAATCCGAAACAATAAGATCATTCAATGTAAACATCATCAACAAATCGGCTAATCTAACATCTCATTCAATCATGCTTGGCAATCTTATATGTTCCGAAAACTATCATAACTATAAACAAAGATTAACTCAGCCGATTCCATTCATCAAATATCGTCCGAAACAACTAACCATTCAAGCATATACATATCCGAAGCAACTAATCATTCAAGCACATAAATATATATATCCGAACATGATCTCAAATCAAACATGATCCTAACCTTGAGTCACTAGACAAACGAGCCGAGATGTGGACAAAGGCGACTCGGCTGCTGCTTGCTGCGACCGAGAGAAAGCAAAAAAAACTGATCTTGCGATCTAGACTGAACGGGACCGGAGATAACCGGCTGTTAACGACCGAGAGAATGGCTAAGCTGTTTGTGATCGTGATGGAGTGTATCAAAACTGATCTGGCGATCAAGGGAGCAAGTAAAAGGGTTGTTATGCGACTGAGATGATGAAAACAAAACTGATCCCGATCGGTTAGAAGGAGGAAAGGGAGCTGCCGACGGCAGTTTTGGTCTAGGGTTTTGTGAATTCTGAATTGAGCATGCATTGTTGATATATATAGGCAAGGAGAGAGATGAGGGTTGCGATTTTAGATAAACACTCGTGGCCGAGGGACTTGGGTTGGTTTGGGTTTGGGTCTTGCGGCCGAGAGATTAAGGTTACGGTTGGGTTTGTGTATTGTGGCCGAGAATCTTGGGTTGGGTTTTATCTTGCGGCCGAGAGACTAGAATGGTTGGTTTGGTTTTGATCTTGTGGTTTCGAGTTTGATCTTGCGGCCAAGTATTAGAATGAGTTTTAAGTTTAGGTTTGATCTTTGATTCTTGTTCTCTTTTGGCCGAAGACTTGGGTTCCAAGTTTCCTAGTTTCACAAGGGTTCGGTTTGTGTGCATATTTACAATAATTACTTAATAACTAAACAATCACATAAACAGTCATCACGTATTCATTCACGTTTAATACTTAGCACGCATATTATTCGACAAGTGTCACGTATAATTTATCCGAAAAACCCGGGATATCACATTATCCCCATGTTGAAAGAATTTTTGTCCCGAAAATTGAGTAAACTTGGTTTAGCATGTAACGTACATGTTCAGAGTGCCACGCACAAAGAGTTAGTTCGTTTATAATGGTACGCAACGT
This sequence comes from Scalesia atractyloides, assembly GCA_947069175.1. NCBI lineage: Eukaryota > Viridiplantae > Streptophyta > Magnoliopsida > Asterales > Asteraceae > Scalesia > Scalesia atractyloides. Next base: position 35,772,645 of record CAMTDV010000008.1, on the reverse strand, counting down.
TACAAGAAATTCCCAAGTGTCATACACAAAGAATTTCCAAGTGTCATGCACAAGAATTTAGTCAACAATAGTACACGAAAGTATAAGAAGTTTCCAGGTTGTCACATCATCCCCTTGTTGAAAGAATTTTCGTCCCGAAAATTTAGTTACTGGTATCGTTAGTTTGCTGCTCAGTTGCAAAGAGGTGTGGGTATTTGCTTTTCATTTGGTCCTCTCTTTCCCACGTGAACTCCGGTCCACGCTTAGAGTCCCAACGAACTTTAACGATCGGAATCTTGCTGTGCCTCCGAGTCTTGATCTCACGATCCATGATCTCGATAGGCTTTTCCACGAAGTGTAGTTGTTCATCCACTTGGATCTCATCCAATGGAATAACTAGAGTTTCATCTGATAGACACTTCTTCAGATTTGACACGTGAAATACGTTGTGAACTCCACTGAGTTCGGCAGGAAGGTCTAATTGGTATGCTACGGGTCCGATTCGTTTCAAGATTTCAAATGGGCCTACGTACCGTGGGTTAAGTTTGCCCCGTTTTCCAAAACGGATTACACCCTTCCAGGGTGACACCTTTAGTAGGACGCGATCGCCTACTTGGAATTCGAGCGGTTTGCGTCGTTGATCAGCGTAGCTTTTCTGTCGATCTCGTGTCGCCGCCATGCGGTTTCTGATTTGTACAATCTTTTCAGTAGCCTCAAGTATTAACTCAGGGCCTGTGAGTTGACTGTCACCGACTTCTGCCCAGCAGACCGGTGATCTACATTTACGACCGTATAATGCCTCAAATGGTGCTGCCGAAATACTCGTGTGATAGCAGTTGTTATATGAGAATTCCACTAGAGGCAGGTGAATTTCCCAATTATTTCCGAAGTCCACTACGCATGCCCTAAGCATGTCTTCCAAGGTCTGTATGGTCCTTTCGCTTTGACCATCAGTCTGAGGGTGATAAGCTGTGCTCATATCCAAGCGTGTTCCCAACGCTTTCTGGAGTGACTGCCAGAAGTTTGACGTGAAGCGAGCATCTCTATCTGATATGATGGACGTTGGCACTCCGTGCCGAGAAACTACTTCCTTAATGTAGATGCGAGTCAACTTCTCCATCTTATCTGTTTCTTTAATAGCTAGGAAGTGTGCGGACTTAGTCAAACGATCCACAATCACCCAGATGGTATCACAACCACCCAAGGTTCGCGGGAGTTTAGTGATAAAATCCATGGAGATCTGATCCCATTTCCACACTGGGATCTCAGGTTGTTGGAGTAGCCCCGATGGCTTTTGATACTCCACCTTGACTTTTGCACAAGTCAAACATCTACTCACGTAGGTGGCTATATCGGCTTTCATGTTGGGCCACCAATACGCAACTTTAAGGTCTTGATACATCTTATCCGAACCCGGATGGATAGAGTATCGAGATTTGTGAGCTTCATCCATGACTAGCTCTCTGAGGTTCCCGTAGAGAGGTACCCATATGCGATTCATGAAATACCGGGCTCCATTGGGCTTTACTTCCCAATCGCGTTCCATTTTTCCCACTGATTCAGCTTTGATGTTTTCCTCCTTAACTGCTTCTAACTGGGCGTCGCGTATTTGATCGGGTAGCCCTGAATGAATAGTGAGTTGTAGTGCTCGTACACGACGAGGTTTCAAGTGTTCCTTCCTGCTGAGGGCATCAGCTACCACGTTAGCTTTACCCGGGTGATACCGAATGGCACACTCATAATCGTTCAAGAGTTCGACCCAGCGACGCTGTCGCATGTTCAACTCCTTCTGATCAAAGATGTGCTGGAGGCTTTTGTGGTCAGTGAAGATTGTGCACTTCGTTCCATAAAGGTAGTGTCTCCAAATCTTAAGTGCAAACACTACTGCTCCCAATTCTAGGTCATGCGTCGTGTAGTTCTTCTCGTGAACTTTCAGCTGTCGTGACACATACGCGATGACCTTATCGCGTTGCATGAGTACGCATCCCAATCCCTGAATGGAAGCATCACAATACACTACAAAGTCATCTGTCCCTTCCGGCAAGGACAGAATGGGTGCACTGCAAAGTTTCTGCTTCAGCAGTTGAAATGCTGCTTCTTGCTTGTCACCCCAATTATACTTGATACCTTTCTGGGTGAGGGTAGTAAGCGGTTGTGCAATCTTTAAAAACCCCTCGATGAAGCGTCTGTAGTAACCAGCCAATCCTAAGAATTGGCGGATTTCCGTCGGTGTCTTAGGTGCTTCCCAGTTTTTGATGGCTTCAATCTTGGCAGGGTCTACGTGGATACCCTTTTCATTCACGACGTGCCCGAGAAACTGAACTTCCCGGATCCAGAAATCACACTTCGAGAGCTTGGCATATAGCTTTTCCTGTTGAAGTAATCCTAGCAGTAATCGTAGGTGCTCAGCATGCTCTTCTTTACTTTTGGAGTAGATGAGTATGTCATCGATGAACACAATGACAAAGTTGTCGAGGTATGGTTTACACACGCGGTTCATGAGGTCCATGAATACCGCAGGTGCGTTAGTGAGACCGAATGGCATGACCAAGAACTCGTAATGGCCATACCGAGTGCGAAATGTTGTCTTAGCGATATCCTCCTCCCTGACGCGTAGCTGATGATAACCGGACCGTAAATCAATCTTAGAGTAGTAACTTGACCCTTGCAGTTGGTCGAATAGATCGTCGATGCGAGGTAACGGGTATCGGTTCTTGACTGTAACCTTGTTGAGCTCCCTATAGTCGATGCACATGCGGAAAGTCCCGTCCTTTTTCTTGACAAACAGGACTGGAGCTCCCCATGGCGAAACGCTTGGTCGGATAAATCCTTTTTCTAGCAGCTCTTGAAGTTGGGTAGACAGCTCCTGCAGCTCGGCTGGAGCTAGGCGGTATGGAGCCTTGGCGATGGGAGTTGCATTGCTTGCCAATTCGATTTCAAACTCCAATTGTCGATGCGGTGGAAGACCAGGTAGTTCTTCTGGGAATACATCAGAAAAATCACGGACGACGGGGATGTCTTCTATACGTTTCTCGTCCTTAGGCTGTTCGGTAATTAGTGCGAGTAAAGCGAAGGAATTCTTTTTCCGAAGATACTTCTGCGCTTGCATAAATGAGATAATGTTGGTGACGGCGCTTGCCTTGTCGCCTTGTACCGTCAGGATTTCGTCGTTCGTGAGTGGAAGACGGATAGACTTTTCGAAGCAGAGAACTTCAGCCCGGACGTCGGATAGCCAGTCCATTCCGACTACCACGTCAAAACTACCCAGGGTAGTTGTCATCAGATCGATGGTAAAAGTGTGGCCCGCGAGTTTGAGTTGACAGCCGGATACGATTTGGGTCACATCTACCGATTTACCATTGGCTAATTCTATCACATAAGGGGTCTCTAATGGTTTAAGCGTGAGATTTAGGTTCTTCCTAAAAGACTCAGATATAAAGCTCCTATCCGCACCCGTATCAAAAAGCACAGAAGCAAAATGTTCATTAAGGGGAAACTTACCGGTGACCACGTTCGTGTCGTTTCTGGCCTCTCCGCGGCCCAATGTAAATGCGCGACCTTTGGCACCTCCTGTGCCACCGTTCCCATTATTGTTGTTGTTATTATTGTTGTGGTTGTTGTGGTTGTTTCCACCATTATTGTTGTTATTGCGCAACTGTGGGCAGTCTTTTCTGAAATGAGCGGTGCTACCACACTGATAGCATCCCCGGTTTATACCCTGCTCCTGACCTTGGGGCTGATTCTGATTTTGTCGGGACATAATTTCCCCACGACAATCCCTTGCCGCATGTCCCATCTTGCCACATCTTTGGCAGCGATTTCCGGCACAAGGGCCGTTATGATGGAGATTACAGCGGTTGCACTGCGGCTTTCGACCTACATAACCGCCTGCATTCTGGTTGTTGTTGTTGTTGTAGTTGTTGTTGTAGTTGCTGTTGTTGTTGGAACGATTTTGATGACCCCGGTGGCTGTGGTAGTGATTGAACCGTTTCTGGTTCCCTTGCTGTGGATGAGGTGACGAAGACTGTCGAATGGTGGAGTCTTCAAACTTTCTTTTGTTATCTGAGGCAACTTCAGTGGTACCCCGTGCTGGCAGTTTCTTCTGTTCCACCGCTTTATCGGTGAGTTTGTGAGCCAATCGGATTGCTTGATGTTCTGTTACAGGGTTACTAGCCATTACCATGCCCTGAATTTCCGGAACCAGACCCCCGAGATAGAACTCGAGTCTTTTCTCCACCGTGTTGGCCAATTCAGGACACAGAAATACCAAGTCATGGTGTTTTGCGGTGTAAGCCTCAATTTCCGATCCCACCATCTTGTGGTTCCATAGAGCTTCCTCTAACTGTTGCACTCTGTCTCGTGGACAGTACTCCTCTTTAATCAGGGCCTTGAACTAAGTCCATGCCATTGCATTTGCAGCTAACAGTCCACGTGTTTGGACTTGGGCATTCCACCATGTCAGTGCCCCCTCTTCCAGTGTTGAGACGGCGTATTTGACCTTGTTGGCCTCTAAGCAGTTGCACATTTCAAAAACAGATTCCGACTTTTCGATCCAGCGGACCAATCCAATGGGTCCTTCCGCCCCCGAGAACTTGCTTGGCTTTACGTCAAGGAACATCTTATAGGGATTAAAGCCCCCTCCTGCTGACAGAGAACAGGAAGTCAGCAAGGAATTGTACTAGCCTCACTATTAGATTTTCACGCGAAAACTTAATAATGGTTACCTGCCGGCTGGTTCTGAACACCCGCTAATGCTGCGTTCACATGCTCCTGAATCATGGCAGCTAGCTCTTCGGGCGTCAAGTTAAGGTTTCCACGTCTTCCAGTCGCCATTTAGATCTTCGAAACACAACATAAACACACTCCGATAAGTCTATATATCCAATAGAGTTATCCTACTTCGTACTTTAATAATTATTAAGTTATGTCAACTCAATATGTTAAATAGTCAAAAGAAATACTTGATTAACTGAAATCTCAACGTCTTACAAAAGTGCAAATCAAACATACGAGTTCACTATAAAGTCTCAAGTTTAAATACAAGTGGAAAATAATAAACTGAAGGAAAACAAATAATATAAACGAGACGTGTCAGTCGTCTACGTCTCCATTCCCCAAGTCACTGTCATTGCCGTCATCCTGTGCGGCATTTCCAGCTTCCTCAGCTGGGTCCTCCTCCTGATCCTCTTCAGGATCCTCCTCTGGATCCTCTTCTGGATCCTCCTCTACCGGCACTGGAGGGGCAGGTGCTGGTTCAAGTGCTTGATTTTGCAGTTCCTGAATGTTCCAACTATTTTCCAGGACTCTGTCCTCAAGCCAGTCAGCTCTTATCTGCTCAGCACGCAGATCTCTGGCTATGGTGTTACGAGCTATCTTACTCGTACGATGCTCTTCCTCGAGCGAGTCGGTCTTTCCCGTAAGGTGTCGGATCATCCATCCTTGTGCTAAGATGGTTTCCTGCATTCTTTCTAACTGTTTGTGTTGTGTATGCACCAGGATTCTAAGCATGTCAATTCCTATTTCTACAGGATTAACCGGTTCAACCGGTACAGCAATAGTTGGGCGTAACGACGACTCCTCCCCCAGAGCGAGCCTTTTCCTCGCCGCTGAGCGTGTCTCCACGCCATAAGGTGGTATGAGTTCCACCGTTGGTGCCTTTCCTGGTGCCCTTGGTGGCGTAAGTCTGTCGGACGATGATGACGATGAGGATGATGACATTGCCTGTTAGGTCGTGTAGTTAGTTATGAGTTGGTTTTCATTTCTTATTATAAAGACATAATCTACTAAACACAGTTTTGGTATATTGCATAATAATTCGGTGCCAAACTAAGTCTAGTGTCGTGATATCAGCTATAGTTTAGGTCTACTCTAATGCAAACCTGGTTCTCTATAGCTAGTAGCTCTGATACCAATCTGTCACCCCCTCAATTTCCACTTGCGGAGTTTTACCGCGAGGCATGTGAACAAACCAGAATCTGAAACACTAGTACGTCGAACGACTCTACATGATTTGATTATACGTTTTGCAAAATCGTTCATTGTAGATTTTATATCAATTACCAATATTTAGTAGAGCATTATTTTTAAAGTTTGAGCGGAAGCATAAATAAGTAGTGATACGGGCGCCAACACAAACGCCAAAACAAATGAAAAATCCCAAAACAATATTAAGAAATAAGACTCGAAAATGAGATCTTGTTCAATGCATGGGCGTGCACCTAGAGCTCCTAGCGTCCTGAGAAACATGTAAAGAAACAAGTGTCAACATTAAAGATGAGTGAGTTCACAGGTTTTCATAAATTCGTTTGTTCGGTTATAGCTTGTTACTCCGTTATCTCCAACCCGGGATAACTAATCAGTTCCATTATTCCAATCCCGGAATAATAAGTTGTTGCTTCCAATATTCCCAAACCGGAATATTAAGTTGTTGTTTCCATTATCCCCAACCCGGGATAATAAGTTGATGTTTCCAATATTCCAAACCCGGAATATTAAGTTGTTCCGTAATTAAGTTCAATATTAATGTATATAGGTAGCTAGCCTAAAGTCATGTCACAAAGTGTTCGCGATCGAAGCTGACAGTTGTGCCTCCGTTTTGCCAGGCCTATCACATGACCATGGCGATGTTAGGCCAATCATACACCCGTTGACCATACCCGGTCGGCTAGCGCGACTAGCTCGGATGGGGCTCGTCAGACCCAGTAGTACTACTTATAATTCCCCCGCTATTTAACCCAAATACTAACGATCTGAGGAGATTGTCGAGGACTTAAGTGATAAAGCTGCATAGTGACCATAACATTACATTAACATTAACTTAGTTACCGTATAGCTAAGTGATGTTAAATTCGTATAACGTAAAGAGTTTGAGTTTGAGAGTGTATACATGTTTCTCCCCCTGTTGTTTAAAAACCGTATAAAGTTAGGGGCCGTGAACTCACCTTTATTTGCTCGGTTAGTGTGGCAAAGATGTTATAAGAGATGGGACCGCTAGTTGCGTCCTAATCAAACCGATTAATTCCACGTCAATGTGTAATCACCCCAATACAAATTCCACACACAATTTACTCACAAAGTGATACACACAATCAACATATCTAACACTCAAACATGCATGCAAGTATTCTCATATAATCATAGTAATCAAACAACTTATCATGAACACATTCCAAATCCATGCAACACTTTAATGCATAAAATCACAAGTTAACAACTTTCTGCTTAACACTCAATTATTCAGCTGTTTTCTAGGATTTTTATAAAATAGTTCCAGCATTCTAAAAATTCCCATATTTTTACAGTAGGTGACATTTATACCATAGAAATTTATATAATTTTTCCAAGTCCTGAATCTTTACCAATTAACCATCAATATTAATTCCCTAAGCTGCAGTCAGATTTACCGCTTTCTGACTGCAGTCCACGGAAGAATTTATTTAAAAATCACTGATTGTCCGATTAACAAAATTCTAGTTGGAGTTGCCCGTAAATTTCTATACCTAGTTGATGTACAAAAATCATGACTCAACTCTCTACTGATTTTAAAATCTAGCTTGATAAACAACCAACAAAATTCCATAATTTTAACAGCTTTACCTACTGAACTTGTTTAGCCCTTTAAAAATATCAAACGATTTCAGAAAATTATGAATCCAGCGCCATTAGATTCCTTATTCAAATATCTACGTTCGAGACATCAGAAAATCCGTTTTTCGACAACTAACGACCAAGTTACAGACAGATGAAATCGGCTGTAACTTTCACTCAGCTTCCTGTTTCAGCATGTTATTGTTATAAACTCGTGTAATCCCGTTCATGCGATTAATCTAAGTGATCAAGAACTGATTTCTAGTCCTAGATTAATACTAATAACCTATCCATGCAAACCCTTCTCAATACTTTAGTTTTTATACGCAAATCACAGCCTATACATTCAGCTTTCAAACAACATTCAACCTAGTGTAAACAATCCGAAACAATAAGATCATTCAATGTAAACATCATCAACAAATCGGCTAATCTAACATCTCATTCAATCATGCTTGGCAATCTTATATGTTCCGAAAACTATCATAACTATAAACAAAGATTAACTCAGCCGATTCCATTCATCAAATATCGTCCGAAACAACTAACCATTCAAGCATATACATATCCGAAGCAACTAATCATTCAAGCACATAAATATATATATCCGAACATGATCTCAAATCAAACATGATCCTAACCTTGAGTCACTAGACAAACGAGCCGAGATGTGGACAAAGGCGACTCGGCTGCTGCTTGCTGCGACCGAGAGAAAGCAAAAAAAACTGATCTTGCGATCTAGACTGAACGGGACCGGAGATAACCGGCTGTTAACGACCGAGAGAATGGCTAAGCTGTTTGTGATCGTGATGGAGTGTATCAAAACTGATCTGGCGATCAAGGGAGCAAGTAAAAGGGTTGTTATGCGACTGAGATGATGAAAACAAAACTGATCCCGATCGGTTAGAAGGAGGAAAGGGAGCTGCCGACGGCAGTTTTGGTCTAGGGTTTTGTGAATTCTGAATTGAGCATGCATTGTTGATATATATAGGCAAGGAGAGAGATGAGGGTTGCGATTTTAGATAAACACTCGTGGCCGAGGGACTTGGGTTGGTTTGGGTTTGGGTCTTGCGGCCGAGAGATTAAGGTTACGGTTGGGTTTGTGTATTGTGGCCGAGAATCTTGGGTTGGGTTTTATCTTGCGGCCGAGAGACTAGAATGGTTGGTTTGGTTTTGATCTTGTGGTTTCGAGTTTGATCTTGCGGCCAAGTATTAGAATGAGTTTTAAGTTTAGGTTTGATCTTTGATTCTTGTTCTCTTTTGGCCGAAGACTTGGGTTCCAAGTTTCCTAGTTTCACAAGGGTTCGGTTTGTGTGCATATTTACAATAATTACTTAATAACTAAACAATCACATAAACAGTCATCACGTATTCATTCACGTTTAATACTTAGCACGCATATTATTCGACAAGTGTCACGTATAATTTATCCGAAAAACCCGGGATATCACATTATCCCCATGTTGAAAGAATTTTTGTCCCGAAAATTGAGTAAACTTGGTTTAGCATGTAACGTACATGTTCAGAGTGCCACGCACAAAGAGTTAGTTCGTTTATAATGGTACGCAACGTTACAAGAAATTCCCAAGTGTCATACACAAAGAATTTCCAAGTGTCATGCACAAGAATTTAGTCAACAATAGTACACGAAAGTATAAGAAGTTTCCAGGTTGTCACATCATCCCCTTGTTGAAAGAATTTTCGTCCCGAAAATTTAGTTACTGGTATCGTTAGTTTGCTGCTCAGTTGCAAAGAGGTGTGGGTATTTGCTTTTCATTTGGTGCTCTCTTTCCCACGTGAACTCCGGTCCACGCTTAGAGTCCCAACGAACTTTAACGATCGGAATCTTGCTGTGCCTCCGAGTCTTGATCTCACGATCCATGATCTCGATAGGCTTTTCCACGAAGTGTAGTTGTTCATCCACTTGGATCTCATCCAATGGAATAACTAGAGTTTCATCTGATAGACACTTCTTCAGATTTGACACGTGAAATACGTTGTGAACTCCACTGAGTTCGGCAGGAAGGTCTAATTGGTATGCTACGGGTCCGATTCGTTTCAAGATTTCAAATGGGCCTACGTACCGTGGGTTAAGTTTGCCCCGTTTTCCAAAACGGATTAAACCCTTCCAGGGTGACACCTTTAGTAGGACGCGATCGCCTACTTGGAATTCGAGCGGTTTGCGTCGTTGATCAGCGTAGCTTTTCTGTCGATCTCGTGTCGCCGCCATGCGGTTTCTGATTTGTACAATCTTTTCAGTAGCCTCAAGTATTAACTCAGGGCCTGTGAGTTGACTGTCACCGACTTCTGCCCAGCAGACCGGTGATCTACATTTACGACCGTATAATGCCTCAAATGGTGCTGCCGAAATACTCGTGTGATAGCAGTTGTTATATGAGAATTCCACTAGAGGCAGGTGAATTTCCCAATTATTTCCGAAGTCCACTACGCATGCCCTAAGCATGTCTTCCAAGGTCTGTATGGTCCTTTCGCTTTGACCATCAGTCTGAGGGTGATAAGCTGTGCTCATATCCAAGCGTGTTCCAACGCTTTCTGGAGTGACTGCCAGAAGTTTGACGTGAAGCGAGCATCTCTATCTGATATGATGGACGTTGGCACTCCGTGCCGAGAAACTACTTCCTTAATGTAGATGCGAGTCAACTTCTCCATCTTATCTGTTTCTTTAATAGCTAGGAAGTGTGCGGACTTAGTCAAACGATCCACAATCACCCAGATGGTATCGCAACCACCCAAGGTTCGCGGGAGTTTAGTGATAAAATCCATGGAGATCTGATCCCATTTCCACACTGGGATCTCAGGTTGTTGGAGTAGCCCCGATGGCTTTTGATACTCCACCTTGACTTTTGCACAAGTCAAACATCTACTCACGTAGGTGGCTATATCGGCTTTCATGTTGGGCCACCAATACGCAACTTTAAGGTCTTGATACATCTTATCCGAACCCGGATGGATAGAGTATCGAGATTTGTGAGCTTCATCCATGACTAGCTCTCTGAGGTTCCCGTAGAGAGGTACCCATATGCGATTCATGAAATACCGGGCTCCATTGGGCTTTACTTCCCAATCGCGTTCCATTTTTCCCACTGATTCAGCTTTGATGTTTTCCTCCTTAACTGCTTCTAACTGGGCGTCGCGTATTTGATCGGGTAGCCCTGAATGAATAGTGAGTTGTAGTGCTCGTACACGACGAGGTTTCAAGTGTTCCTTCCTGCTGAGGGCATCAGCTACCACGTTAGCTTTACCCGGGTGATACCGAATGGCACACTCATAATCGTTCAAGAGTTCGACCCAGCGACGCTGTCGCATGTTCAACTCCTTCTGATCAAAGATGTGCTGGAGGCTTTGTGGTCAGTGAAGATTGTGCACTTCGTTCCATAAAGGTAGTGTCTCCAAATCTTAAGTGCAAACACTACTGCTCCCAATTCTAGGTCATGCGTCGTGTAGTTCTTCTCGTGAACTTTCAGCTGTCGTGACGCATACGCGATGACCTTATCGCGTTGCATGAGTACGCATCCCAATCCCTGAATGGAAGCATCACAATACACTACAAAGTCATCTGTCCCTTCCGGCAAGGACAGAATGGGTGCACTGCAAAGTTTCTGCTTCAGCAGTTGAAATGCTGCTTCTTGCTTGTCACCCCAATTATACTTGATACCTTTCTGGGTGAGGGTAGTAAGCGGTTGTGCAATCTTTAAAAACCCCTCGATGAAGCGTCTGTAGTAACCAGCCAATCCTAAGAATTGGCGGATTTCCGTCGGTGTCTTAGGTGCTTCCCAGTTTTTGATGGCTTCAATCTTGGCAGGGTCTACGTGGATACCCTTTTCATTCACGACGTGCCCGAGAAACTGAACTTCCCGGATCCAGAAATCACACTTCGAGAGCTTGGCATATAGCTTTTCCTGTTGAAGTAATCCTAGCAGTAATCGTAGGTGCTCAGCATGCTCTTCTTTACTTTTGGAGTAGATGAGTATGTCATCGATGAACACAATGACAAAGTTGTCGAGGTATGGTTTACACACGCGGTTCATGAGGTCCATGAATACCGCAGGTGCGTTAGTGAGACCGAATGGCATGACCAAGAACTCGTAATGGCCATACCGAGTGCGAAATGCTGTCTTAGCGATATCCTCCTCCCTGACGCGTAGCTGATGATAACCGGACCGTAAATCAATCTTAGAGTAGTAACTTGACCCTTGCAGTTGGTCGAATAGATCGTCGATGCGAGGTAACGGGTATCGGTTCTTGACTGTAACCTTGTTGAGCTCCCTATAGTCGATGCACATGCGGAAAGTCCCGTCCTTTTTCTTGACAAACAGGACTGGAGCTCCCCATGGCGAAACGCTTGGTCGGATAAATCCTTTTTCTAGCAGCTCTTGAAGTTGGGTAGACAGCTCCTGCAGCTCGGCTGGAGCTAGGCGGTATGGAGCCTTGGCGATGGGAGTTGCATTGCTTGCCAATTCGATTTCAAACTCCAATTGTCGATGTGGTGGAAGACCAGGTAGTTCTTCTGGGAATACATCAGAAAAATCACGGACGACGGGGATGTCTTCTATACGTTTCTCGTCCTTAGGCTGTTCGGTAATTAGTGCGAGTAAAGCGAAGGAATTCTTTTTCCGAAGATACTTCTGCGCTTGCATAAATGAGATAATGTTGGTGACGGCGCTTGCCTTGTCGCCTTGTACCGTCAGGATTTCGTCGTTCGTGAGTGGAAGACGGATAGACTTTTCGAAGCAGAGAACTTCAGCCCGGACGTCGGATAGCCAGTCCATTCCGACTACCACGTCAAAACTACCCAGGGTAGTTGTCATCAGATCGATGGTAAAAGTGTGGCCCGCGAGTTTGAGTTGACAGCCGGATACGATTTGGGTCACATCTACCGATTTACCATTGGCTAATTCTATCACATAAGGGGTCTCTAATGGTTTAAGCGTGAGATTTAGGTTCTTCCTAAAAGACTCAGATATAAAGCTCCTATCCGCACCCGTATCAAAAAGCACAGAAGCAAAATGTTCATTAAGGGGAAACTTACCGGTGACCACGTTCGTGTCGTTTCTGGCCTCTCCGCGGCCCAATGTAAATGCGCGACCTTTGGCACCTCCTGTGCCACCGTTCCCATTATTGTTGTTGTTATTATTGTTGTGGTTGTTGTGGTTGTTTCCACCATTATTGTTGTTATTGCGCAACTGTGGGCAGTCTTTTCTGAAATGAGCGGTGCTACCACACTGATAGCATCCCCGGTTTATACCCTGCTCCTGACCTTGGGGCTGATTCTGGTTTTGTCGGGACATAATTTCCCCACGACAATCCCTTGCCGCATGTCCCATCTTGCCACATCTTTGGCAGCGATTTCCGGCACAAGGGCCGTTATGATGGAGATTACAGCGGTTGCACTGCGGCTTTCGACCTACATAACCGCCTGCATTCTGGTTGTTGTTGTTGTAGTTGTTGTTGTAGTTGCTGTTGTTGTTGGAACGATTTTGATGACCCCGGTGGCTGTGGTAGTGATTGAACCGTTTCTGGTTCCCTTGCTGTGGATGAGGTGACGAAGACTGTCGAATGGTGGAGTCTTCAAACTTTCTTTTGTTATCTGAGGCAACTTCAGTGGTACCCCGTGCTGGCAGTTTCTTCTGTTCCACCGCTTTATCGGTGAGTTTGTGAGCCAATCGGATTGCTTGATGCTCTGTTACAGGGTTACTAGCCATTACCATGCCCTGAATTTCCGGAACCAGACCCCCGAGATAGAACTCGAGTCTTTTCTCCACCGTGTTGGCCAATTCAGGACACAGAAATACCAAGTCATGGTGTTTTGCGGTGTAAGCCTCAATTTCCGATCCCACCATCTTGTGGTTCCATAGAGCTTCCTCTAACTGTTGCACTCTGTCTCGTGGACAGTACTCCTCTTTAATCAGGGCCTTGAACTAAGTCCATGCCATTGCATTTGCAGCTAACAGTCCACGTGTTTGGACTTGGGCATTCCACCATGTCAGTGCCCCCTCTTCCAGTGTTGAGACGGCGTATTTGACCTTGTTGGCCTCTAAGCAGTTGCACATTTCAAAAACAGATTCCGACTTTTCGATCCAGCGGACCAATCCAATGGGTCCTTCCGCCCCGAGAACTTGCTTGGCTTTGCGTCAAGGAACATCTTATAGGGATTAAAGCCCCCTCCTGCTGACAGAGAACAGGAAGTCAGCAAGGAATTGTACTAGCCTCACTATTAGATTTTCACGCGAAAACTTAATAATGGTTACCTGCCGGCTGGTTCTGAACACCCGCTAATGCTGCGTTCACATGCTCCTGAATCATGGCAGCTAGCTCTTCGGGCGTCAAGTTAAGGTTTCCACGTCTTCCAGTCGCCATTTAGATCTTCGAAACACAACATAAACACACTCCGATAAGTCTATATATCCAATAGAGTTATCCTACTTCGTACTTTAATAATTATTAAGTTATGTCAACTCAATATGTTAAATAGTCAAAAGAAATACTTGATTAACTGAAATCTCAACGTCTTACAAAAGTGCAAATCAAACATACGAGTTCACTATAAAGTCTCAAGTTTAAATACAAGTGGAAAATAATAAACTGAAGGAAAACAAATAAAATAAACGAGACGTGTCAGTCGTCTACGTCTCCATTCCCCAAGTCACTGTCATTGCCGTCATCCTGTGCGGCATTTCCAGCTTCCTCAGCTGGGTCCTCCTCCTGATCCTCTTCAGGATCCTCCTCTGGATCCTCTTCTGGATCCTCCTCTACCGGCACTGGAGGGGCAGGTGCTGGTTCAAGTGCTTGATTTTGCAGTTCCTGAATGTTCCAACTATTTTCCAGGACTCTGTCCTCAAGCCAGTCAGCTCTTATCTGCTCAGCACGCAGATCTCTGGCTATGGTGTTACGAGCTATCTTACTCGTACGATGCTCTTCCTCGAGCGAGTCGGTCTTTCCCGTAAGGTGTCGGATCATCCATCCTTGTGCTAAGATGGTTTCCTGCATTCTTTCTAACTGTTTGTGTTGTGTATGCACCAGGATTCTAAGCATGTCAATTCCTATTTCTACAGGATTAACCGGTTCAACCGGTACAGCAATAGTTGGGCGTAACGACGACTCCTCCCCCAGAGCGAGCCTTTTCCTCGCCGCTGAGCGTGTCTCCACGCCATAAGGTGGTATGAGTTCCACCGTTGGTGCCTTTCCTGGTGCCCTTGGTGGCGTAAGTCTGTCGGACGATGATGACGATGAGGATGATGACATTGCCTGTTAGGTCGTGTAGTTAGTTATGAGTTGGTTTCATTTCTTATTATAAAGACATAATCTACTAAACACAGTTTTGGTATATTGCATAATAATTCGGTGCCAAACTAAGTCTAGTGTCGTGATATCAGCTATAGTTTAGGTCTACTCTAATGCAAACCTGGTTCTCTATAGCTAGTAGCTCTGATACCAATCTGTCACCCCTCAATTTCCACTTGCGGAGTTTTACCGCGAGGCATGTGAACAAACCAGAATCTGAAACACTAGTACGTCGAACGACTCTACATGATTTGGTTATACGTTTTGCAAAATCGTTCATTGTAGATTTTATATCAATTACCAATATTTAGTAGAGCATTATTTTTAAAGTTTGAGCGGAAGCATAAATAAGTAGTGATACGGGCGCCAACACAAACGCCAAAACAAATGAAAAATCCCAAAACAATATTAAGAAATAAGACTCGAAAATGAGATCTTGTTCAATGCATGGGCGTGCACCTAGAGCTCCTAGCGTCCTGAGAAACATGTAAAGAAACAAGTGTCAACATTAAAGATGAGTGAGTTCACAGGTTTTCATAAATTCGTTTGTTCGGTTATAGCTTGTTACTCCGTTATCTCCAACCCGGGATAACTAATCAGTTCCATTATTCCAATCCCGGAATAATAAGTTGTTGCTTCCAATATTCCCAAACCGGAATATTAAGTTGTTGTTTCCATTATCCCCAACCCGGGATAATAAGTTGATGTTTCCAATATTCCAAACCCGGAATATTAAGTTGTTCCGTAATTAAGTTCAATATTAATGTATATAGGTAGCTAGCCTAAAGTCATGTCACTAAGTGTTCGCGATCGAAGCTGACAGTTGTGCCTCCGTTTTGCCAGGCCTATCACATGACCATGGCGATGTTAGGCCAATCATACACCCGTTGACCATACCCGGTCGGCTAGCGCGACTAGCTCGGATGGGGCTCGTCAGACCCAGTAGTACTACTTATAATTCCCCCGCTATTTAACCCAAATACTAACGATCTGAGGAGATTGTCGAGGACTTAAGTGATAAAGCTGCATAGTGACCATAACATTACATTAACATTAACTTAGTTACCGTATAGCTAAGTGATGTTAAATTCGTATAACGTAAAGAGTTTGAGTTTGAGAGTGTATACATGTTTCTCCCCTGTTGTTTAAAAACCGTATAAAGTTAGGGGCCGTGAACTCACCTTTATTTGCTCGGTTAGTGTGGCAAAGATGTTATAAGAGATGGGACCGCTAGTTGCGTCCTAATCAAACCGATTAATTCCACGTCAATGTGTAATCACCCCAATACAAATTCCACACACAATTTACTCACAAAGTGATACACACAATCAACATATCTAACACTCAAACATGCATGCAAGTATTCTCATATAATCATAGTAATCAAACAACTTATCATGAACACATTCCAAATCCATGCAACACTTTAATGCATAAAATCACAAGTTAACAACTTTCTGCTTAACACTCAATTATTCAGCTGTTTTCTAGGATTTTTATAAAATAGTTCCAGCATTCTAAAAATTCCCATATTTTTACAGTAGGTGACATTTATACCATAGAAATTTATATAATTTTTCCAAGTCCTGAATCTTTACCAATTAACCATCAATATTAATTCCCTAAGCTGCAGTCAGATTTACCGCTTTCTGACTGCAGTCCACGGAAGAATTTATTTAAAAATCACTGATTGTCCGATTAACAAAATTCCAGTTGCAGTTGCCCGTAAATTTCTATACCTAGTTGATGTACAAAAATCATGACTCAACTCTCTACTGATTTTAAAATCTAGCTTGATAAACAACCAACAAAATTCCAGAATTTTAACAGCTTTACCTACTGAACTTGTTTAGCCCTTTAAAAATATCAAACGATTTCAGAAAATTATGAATCCAGCACCATTAGATTCCTTATTCAAATCTCTACGTTCTAGACATCAGAAAATCCGTTTTTCGACAACTAACGACCAAGTTACAGCCAGATGAAATCGGCTGTAACTTTCACTCAGCTTCCTGTTTCAGCATGTTATTATTATAAACTCGTGTAATCCCGTTCATGCGATTAATCTAAGTGATCAAGAACTGATTTCTAGTCCTAGATTAATACTAATAACCTATCCATGCAAACCCTTCTCAATACTTCAGTTTTTATACGCAAATCACAGCCTATACATTCAGCTTTCAAACAACATTCAACCTAGTGTAAACAATCTGAAACAATAAGATCATTCAATGTAAACATCATCAACAAATCGGCTAATCTAACATCTCATTCAATCATGCTTGGCAATCTTATAATGTTCCGAAAACTATCATAACTATAAACAAAGATTAACTCAGCCGATTTCATTCATCAAATATCGTCCGAAACAACTAACCATTCAAGCATATACATATCCGAAGCAACTAATCATTCAAGCACATAAATATATATATCCGAACATGATCTCAAATCAAACATGATCCTAACCTTGAGTCACTAGACAAACGAGCCGAGATGTGGACAAAGGCGACTCGGCTGCTGCTTGCTGCGACCGAGAGAAAGCAAAAAAAACTGATCTTGCGATCTAGACTGAACGGGACTGGAGATAACCGGCTGTTAACGACCGAGAGAATGGCTAAGCTGTTTGTGATCGTGATGGAGTGTATCAAAACTGATCTGGCGATCAAGGGAGCAAGTAAAAGGGTTGTTATGCGACTGAGATGATGAAAACAAAACTGATCCCGATCGGTTAGAAGGAGGAAAGGGAGCTGCCGACGGCAGTTTTGGTCTAGGGTTTTGTGAATTCTGAATTGAGCATGCATTGTTGATATATATAGGCAAGGAGAGAGATGAGGGTTGCGGTTTTAGATAAACACTCGTGGCCGAGGGACTTGGGTTGGTTTGGTTTGGGTTTGGGTCTTGCGGCCGAGAGATTAAGGTTACGGTTGGGTTTGTGTATTGTGGCCGAGAATCTTGGGTTGGGTTTTATCTTGCGGCCGAGAGACTAGAATGGTTGGTTTGGTTTTGATCTTGTGGTTTCGAGTTTGATCTTGCGGCCAAGTATTAGAATGAGTTTTAAGTTTAGGTTTGATCTTTGATTCTTGTTCTCTTTTGGCCGAAGACTTGGGTTCCAAGTTTCCTAGTTTCACAAGGGTTCGGTTTGTGTGCATATTTACAATAATTACTTAATAACTAAACAATCACATAAACACTCATCACGTATTCATTCACGTTTAATACTTAGCACGCATATTATTCGACAAGTGTCACGTATAATTTATCCGAAAAACCCGGGATATCACAGATACCCAGATCAGTAAGTTTTTTGGGTAACTTATTCAGCACTACGGCGGAGCACCCTCCAGTCAACGGAACATTTGAAGCTCCCCCAGCCTATCTTTTCATTTAAGAAGATCCTTCAAAAACTTAGCATATTTAGGCATATGCTGGAGGGCCTCAATGAAGGGGAGATTTATTTTCAACTGAGTAAACATATCAAGGAAATTCTTGTATTCCTTAACATATTTTTGCTGTTTAAGATGGGCTGGGTAGGGTAGGCGTGAAGAATCTACGTGTGGAAATGGCCTAATCTCTACCGGTTTCTTCTCTCCCCTACTCTCGACTGAAGATCCACTATTTGGTGCGGTACTTGCTGGGTCTAGCCTAATTTGCACCCTAGGTGGAGCCTCCATTTCTATCTCCTTATCAACCTCCTCATCCTGATCCTCTAACTCGACCACCTCTCTAACTACCTCTTTCAAACTCTTACCGCTATGTGTGGTTATCGCTTTCGCATGTTGGTTTGTCAGGTTGGGTTGGGTGTTACCCGAGAACTGACCGTGTGGCTGCTCTTGCAGCTGCTTAGCGATACTACCTACTAACCTCTGAAGATCTAAGAGTATGGACTGCTGATTTTTCAAGAGAAGATCGTGTTCCGCTAGAGTTTTCTGGGTAGCTTGATCCTTAACCACTAGTTGAGACAAAAGCTCCTCAATCCTATCTAGACTACCCCCCGAACCTCCACTCCTATTCTGACCCTCTTGATTCCAACCCCCACCACTAAACTAACCTGTATGCCCTGAACCTCCATTAGAGTAGTGACCCTACCCCCTGTTTTGATATGAACCGGATTGGAAACTAGGGGGTTGCCGGAAGAGCGGAAGTTATTATTATTATTACTCCAGTTAGGTTATAATTTCAATTATTATTATTATTATTAAAAGGGTTCGTTGGACCTCTACTCTGACCTGTAATGAACTCTGCCTGCTCAACAGTGAGCGTAGGACACTCTATCGTATCATGACCCCCTCGACACACCTATCTACTTTCTTCTTCAACTCCTGGATCTCCTTAGTGACCTCTCACTTAAAGTTATCTAATGCAGCAGCTACCGTAGTTTCCAAGCTAACTTGGTGGAAACCCCAGTTGACCGGGGTTGTACGACAAACAGGGATCGAATTCCTGCCGGCGGTGCTGTAGTCTATGTCTGAATGTGCGAAGCATTCGAAAAGGTCATTACACTCAGTAACCATTTTCTTTCCCATTAGGTGTCCACCAACAGATGTGTTAAATCGAGCTCAGGTCTCACGAGTGAGAGCAGCGGGACACTAGGGTTTGGAAACGCTCCCAGGCTAGATGATAAGGCTCGTCAGGTTCCATTCGGAACGAATGGATCTGATCACGAAGGCGAGATACTTTTGTGGGTGGAAAGTATTTTTTAGGAAAGCATCTCGTAGGGCGGCCCAAGTAGTGAAGGTACCGGGTGCTTAAGAGTCAAGTCAGATGGCGGCTCGACCTCCAAGAGAAAAGGGAAAGACTTGAAGGAAACAGGCATCATTGCCCGCACCTTCCATATTGAAAGTGTGACAAAGGCGGGTGAGGCGGTTAATATGGGCAGGCACATCCTCGTCATCACGACCGTGGAATTGGCAAGAATTGGTTATAACGGTCATGATGTAAGATGGGATTTGCCAGTCTTTATCGTTAGTCATAGGGGGGAGAGTGATAGGCGAGTTCGCACCGGTGAAACCGGTGGTGGCCTGTCGGTCAACGGTTTGGTTATTGGCCATGTGGAAATTAGGTGGTAGACTTGTGTTTCTATGAACTACACGGGGCAATGGGGAACCGGGCGGTGAGGGCTTTGGTGTAAAGTGGAAATCGGGTGGTATAAAAGGGCGGGACGAACTGGAAAAAGAAGATGAAGAAGTACTAACCTTTGGTGCAAGAGGAGAAGATGTATCCGTAGGGGGCTTTGGCGGAGGTCCTTACGAACGGGTATGGGGCATCCACTAAACCAGAAACGAGACAATTGAAATAATTCAGAAAAGACACATAAAATACTTTAAATGAAAAACAAATACTAAACTAATTAAATTTATTTAGACTCCTACAACGAAAAAACAAAAATGGTAACACGTATGAACTAATTAAGCCTAATCAACGCAATTGCCAACGAGAGAGTCCCCGGATACGGTGCCAAAAACTTGATGTTCTAAAAGTAGTTAATTAAAACCGATTAAAATTACCCTAATTCTAGACTCAAATTAAACTCTAGACTCCTAAATTCTACTAAACTACTAACCGGCAAGTGGAGCGATCAATTGTAGAATAGTTTAAGTAAGTCTGGATTATCGAACCCACGAGACTCTCTAATTACAATGACGACTCAATCTAGACTCGATTAACACACTTATTTATATTTGGGGGGGTTCCTAAATTCTAAATTATTAGTTAAACTGAGGTTACCTAATTGAAGCGAATTAAACTTTGAACTTTTGAGATTAGAAATTAATTCAAGAATAGTAAACCGGCTACCTAGGTTGGATTTTATATTACTACATATTTGGTTTTGTAATTAACTAATTAGGTTAAATGATAAACCGGGATCTTAAGAAACAAGACTCTAAGGTATACCGAACAGGACCCCCGACCCTTCTAAGGAAGACACCTATGATAACCTAAAAGTAGTTTGGATTTACCGGTTTTAAAGACTTCCTTTCTTTTTACTATTATTTAGTAAAGTGTCTATTTTAGTTAAATACTTCTCAATAATTAACCTAGACCAACAATAACTCTTAGTTTAGTTTAACCGACTCGATTTATGGCAAGTAAATTAGACTCGGGATTTTCTCAAAACCTAAATCTAACAATTTACCTAATCAATTCAGCTAACAAATTATTATTTCTCAATAATTAATTTAGGTATAATGTTAAGAACTAATCATATATTTTACTTAGTTATTCTTCCGGTTTATTGGCCAATTTGACCGAATGATTGCCCGAACCCGTTAAGACCCGAAAATCAACACAAACCTATTTTATGAAGGACATCCAACAAGATTTATATAAAGAACTAAGTAATCAAAAACCAATTCAAATCATGCAAATACACTAAACTAAATAGTTAAAGTTGTTTACTTTACTAAAAAGATCATTCAAACATAATCAAATTAACACAAGTTCCAAACTTTCATAAATCATAAATCAAAACCTATGTAGCAAATCAAATCTAGCCAAGTAACATAGTTTTAAAAAAATCAAAACAAAGTTAAGAATAGAATTCATCAAAGTGAAAACAAAGGAAACTAAAGTATTAAGATTGTACAATAAAACCGTGTTTGAAATAGCCTCCAAGCTCTTGCTTCACCTTGATGATCCAGCAGCTTAGGTTCTCCTTCTTTAGCCTCCAAGATCCAGAATTTTAGCTTCTAAGCTTCAATGTTCGTCCAAAGATGTTGCAATTATAATCAAACTCAAACTTATAAACTCATCTTTCCCTCGCCTGTAACTTTTCGAAACTTTCTGGATATCTCACCCTCTCGCCGGCTGCGAGAGGGTTCTATATCTCGGTCGCGCCCCGCGACCAAGTAATAATTCTCGGGATAAGTCTTGACCTCTCGCTGGCCGCGACAGGCATAAGGTGGTGCGGTCGCAGGCCACCAGAGGATGCTTTCCTCCGTTTTTCGACTCGTTTACTCTCTCAGGTCGAACTACGATCCGACTTGGGTCCAATTATCATTTCAGCTCATTTTTCATCCTTTCGGCCACTTTCACAAATCAAGACATGCAAAGCGTATATGGATCAAAAGTAGATATATTCTTTACAAACCGAAACGAAAACCAACTAAAACTCTACAAACTACACACGATAAATGAATGTATTATTCAATACATCAGTCTTACTAAGCATGTACTAAATGTTTTCTAAAACGCATATTAGAAAAAAGAATATTTGTATCGGATACGTTATAGAATCGAACATTTATATAAAACGTTTTCCAAGGATAAAGTTTATAGAATAAACATGTCACACCCTGATTTTCGATGTAGCAGAAGCGTGTCGCGAGTGTGGCCAAAGCGGCAATCGTTGCATTCAACCAAGTAAACGACAATTGTATTACATTACAAAACATTCATCCATACTTTATATTTAACCATAATTCACATATAAACTTTTGTCTTTAAAACAAACCACAAGTTTAACAACATTATTTAAAAATTAGACATAAGTTTATAAAACATAACAACAAAGACTGTATGAAACACAACAACTTGACTTCTCAACAAACAAAAAAGATTTTTCCCCGAAGGCCATCCACTAGTTTCCTGTAATACATGTTAGTTTTGAAAACAATGTCAACAAAAGCTGGTGAATTCATGTTATAAATTTTGTATCAAATGAATTATCAAAAACATTTGAAATAAACTTGTTTAATATATCTTAATGAAACTTGTAAGATCATTAGTGTGTTGCAAGGACACTAATCTGCATGCCGAATAAGGTGGAAACCAAACCTTGACGATTTATTATGTGTCTGAGACACTCGTATTAGACACAAAAGCACTCTAATACGATCTGTTATTATTGCCGTAATAGAGTGGGGCTCACCCAAACCTAATAGATCTATCCCCTTGTTCCTCGATACTTGTCTTTCATTAATGGCCCCAATGCTTGAGACTTATTCACATGTGATCTAAATATTTTCATTTTCCCAACTATATTAATTGTAACATGTATACATCCCCGCACATTTAAAACCATAAAAAACGTTAAAATAAAAGGGGATAACATGAAGTCACTGATTTGCGTTCGTAGAAATCTCTATTCGATTCCT
This sequence comes from Scalesia atractyloides, assembly GCA_947069175.1. NCBI lineage: Eukaryota > Viridiplantae > Streptophyta > Magnoliopsida > Asterales > Asteraceae > Scalesia > Scalesia atractyloides. The sequence continues at coordinate 35,749,681 of CAMTDV010000008.1, read as the reverse complement.
GATACTTCGTTCGTTTTTCGACCTACAAGTGTTCTAATCTATTAGACACTTAGGCTTTCGTTTTGTTTTTCGTACGAGTATTTTATCTTGAATTTCGTACTTGTATTTGTTGGTTTTTCTTTGTTGATATACATACATACATACATACATACATATATGCTAGATTGATTAAAAGGACCTAGTCCATAATTTAATTGTAAATAACTCAATCTAATAATTCATTATATATGGGCCTAGCCCAAAAGCTTTTATAAGCATGGGCCTAGCCCAAATTTGCTTACTTTGTGTGGGCCTAGCCCAATTCGTTTCATGTATGTGGGCCTAACCCAACCTAATTTTGTTTATTTAGTAGGTTAAGCCCAATTGGTTTATAAAAGTGGGTTTTAGCCCAAAGTTAGTTTTTATAAAATGAATTAGCCCAATTTATTTTTCTACAAAAGTGGGCTTGGCCCAAAGTTATCTTTTATTTAAATGGGTCTAGCCCATGTAAACTTTTATAAAAGTGGGCTTAGCCCAAAGTTTATTTTTATAAAAGTGGGCCTTAGCCCAAAGTTTGATTTTATACAAGTGGCTTAGCCCAAGTTTGATTTTACACAAGTGGGCCTTAGCCCAAAGTTATTTTTATGAAAGTAGGCGAGTCCATATATTTTTATAAAAATAGTTTTAGCCAATATAGTTTTTATAAAAATGGGATTAGTATAATAATTGTTTAGTTGGGCTTATCCAAAAATATTTACTAGTATTTGTTATAACTTATAAAAATTTATTTATAAAAACTATAAGTTATATATATTTAAAAATTCTAGTAAATATAAAGCGTATCGTTTTATTTGTTCGTTTTGACCGTTAGGTTCGTGTTGACTATTTTATTCGTTTCGTCTTTGTCATTTGTTTTGTTTATACCTTATATTTTATTTTGTCCGAGTTTGTCCAAATTGTCCGATATATATTATTTTGTCAAAAGTTGAACACTTAAACATATTTTTATACAAAAATACATGTGCACATATAAGGTGGTTTAAAATATATATTTTATAAAAAAATATATATTTATCTCATTTTTAATTTAAGAAAATATAAGTAATTATATACTTAACTTTTTATCCAAACATGATTAAAGTTCCTAATCAATTTTAACCATCAAATCTTTAGTTTGATCATATCTTAATCAAGATTAATTTTTATAAAAATTTTGCCATAGTTTCCTTTAAAAATATAAGGTTCCCATGTTTTTATAAACATGTTTTAAGTAATTAAACTAACTTAAATCAACATCAAGCACAATTATTATATAAATGTATTAACAAAATGTCATGAACTTGTTATAATTTTAATCTTTCTTAAAATAGAAACTTTATTATCATTTATAAACAAAATTTTTAAATAATATCTTTTATTTAATGATCTAGTTCATGTATGATCATCTTCAAAGTATGAGATTATGTTCATGACATATTTTGCTAATGAATCTTGCAAATCTAACCATGCATGTGTTTAGATCACCTTTTTTATTTATAATTTGCAAGATTCAAGTTTACTAGTTCATAACAACTTCAAGATCATCAAAATTTATCCAAAAAATCACATGATTATGTTAGTGATCTTAGATTTATTAGTGTTTTTCAAGTGGTTTTTATATAATTTTTATGATGATCTTGTGAAATTTATAAAATAAAAAGTATAAGATTAGGTTTAAGGATCTTACTACTAGCACAATGGCTAGGGATGATCTAAAAGATGAAGAAAATGAATTGATCAAGAGTTCCAAGCTTCCAAAGTGAGCTCCAAATCTTTACAAACACTTTAGATCTTCATGCAAGCTTGATTTCTTTGTGTTTGGTTTTTAAAAGTTAAAGGTGATATGGATGAGACTTGGCCAATTTTTGGAGCAAAAATGGAAAAAGAAGAAGAAATGTGTTGTTGCAGGTGTTTTGGTAATGAAAGAATGAAAGGAAATGGTTTTGATTTTGTGGTGTTATGTTTAGGTTCTTACAACTCATGTGCCACTAACTATACTTATGTTTTGCCAACCAAAATTAAGAGGTTAAGTGGCATGGTGAAAGACACCATGTTGCCGTGAGGTGGGGGGTTGGTTTACTTATTAATTTTTTTTATAAATAATATAAAATTTTTATAACTTTGATAAACTTTAATAAATTTATATATAAGTTTTTATAAAAACTAATGCCCCAACATTTTAAAGTGATGTTACAATAGGCCAAAATAATTTATTAGTCTTGTTGTTTTGTTGTTCGGTTGATAAAGTTGGTTCGGGTCTTGTACCAGGTGAAATACTGACATATAGTGTTACTTATAAAATTTTATGTTCATAATAATTCTAGTACAATTTTTATTGTCCCGTTAATTAATCTAGCTCTTCAGAATAATAATTTTGTCATTTGAGTTCGGTTCCGATACCGGCTTTGTTGTCAGTTTTTTTTACTGAACAAACCGTTTAGCTTTAAATAATAAGATTTATATATGAGTTTTATATATTCGTGACCATGACGAATCTATTATCATACCAAACTATGATTTGGTTAGATTCCTAGACCTTTAAGGCTTAAAATAAAAAATTAAGTCATGTTATACGATAAATAGACAATGTATTAGTTGTTCAAATTGTACAGAGTTGCCGGAATTTTGCCAATTGTCACATTCTCCCCTTGTTCAAGAAAAGTTCGTCCCAAAATTTAAGTCGTGTCATCCTTTTGTAGGATTGCTCAAACAAATGGGGATACTTTCTTTTGATTTCGTCTTCCCATTCCCAAGTGAACTCATGTCCGCACTTTGAGTTCCAATGGACTTTGACTAGTTTGATACGACTCCTCCTTGTTTTCTGAACTTTCGAATCTAAACTTTCGACAGGTTCTTCGATGAAATGGAGTTTGTCGTCTATATGAATTTCGTCCATGGAGATAATAAGTAACTCGTCTGAAAGACACTTTTTAAGATTTGACACATGAAAAGTGTCGTGAACGTTACTAAGTGTTTCAGACAATTTCAATTTATATGCGACTATTCCAATCGTCTCCAAGATTTCGTATGGTCCTATATACCTCGGGCTAAGTTTTCCTTGCTTCCCGAATCTAACTACGCCCCTCCAAGGCGAGACCTTTAACAGCACTTTGTCTCCAATCTCAAAGGACAATGGTTTGCGGCGTTTATCCGCATAACTTTTATGTCTATCCTAAGTGGCTTTAAAACGGTCTCGGATTTTAAATATTTTATCTGTAGTTTCTTGAATTAATTCTGGACCTATCATTTGTTTGTCGACTATTTCCGCCCAACATAACGGAGATCGACATTTACGTCCGTATAATGCTTTAAATGGAGCAGCTTGGATACTTGTGTGATAACTATTGTTATATGAGAACTCCACTAAAGGAAAGTGAGTATCCCAATTTCCGCCTAAGTCAATTACACAAGCACGAAGCATATCTTCTAAGGTTTGAATGGTGCGTTCACTTTGGCCATCTGTTTGAGGATGAAAGGTCGTACTTAGATCTAAGAGAGATCCAAAAGCTTTCTGAAATGATTGCCAAATTCTTGATATGAAACGACCATCTCGATCAGAGATTATGGAAACAGGCACTCCATGTCTTGCCACAATCTCTTTAAAAATAAGGTTGGCTAACTTCTCGGTTTTATCTTTCTCACGTACGGCAAGAAGTGAGCTGATTTGGTTAGTCGGTCAACAATTATCCAAATCATGTCGTGACCGCGAGAGGTCCTGGGTAATTTTGTTATGAAATCCATAGAAATGTGTTCCCATTTCCAAGTGGTAATTCAGGTTGTTGTAACAATCCTGAAGGTTTTTGGTATTCGGCCTTAATTTTTGCACATGTTAGACATTTTCCAACATAAGTTGCAATATTTATTTTGAGATTAGGCCACCAATAGAATTCTTTAAGATCGTGATACATTTTATCTGCTCCGGGATGTATCGAATATTTGGACTTGTGGGCTTCATCTAGAATTAAGTTTTGCAAATTACCAAAAAGAGGAACCCAAATTCTGTTTGCAAAATACAAAGTTCCATTCTCATTTGGTTCTAAATGTTTTTCCATACCTCTAAGCATCTCTGCTTTAAAATTTCCGCTCTTCAGGGCTTCCTGTTGAGCGTCGTGAATTCGAGAGGTAAGGTTATTGTGAATGGTGAGTCTTAATGACTATACACGAAGAGGCTTCACTCGTTCCTTTCGACTTAGAGCATCTGCGACAACGTTCACTTTGCCTGAATGGTATTTAATTTCACAATCACAGTCATTCAACAATTCAAGCCAACGTCTTTGGCGCATATTTAACTCTTTCTGGTTAAATATATGTATTGTGATCGGTAAAGATTGTGCACTTGGTGCCGCAAAGATAATGACGCCAAATTTTTAACGCAAATACCACTGCACCTAGCTCTAGGTCATGTGTGGTATAGTTCTTTTCGTGAACTTTTAATTGGTGTGATGCATATGCAATAACCTTCTCTCGTTGGATTAATACACATCCTAAACCTTGATGTGAAGCGTCACAATAAACTATAAAGTCATCTATGCCGTCCGGAAGTGATAGAATCGGTGCATCACAAAGTTTATCCTTTAGCAGTTGGAAAGCTGCTTCTTGTTTCTCTCCCCAATCAAACTTTTTATCTTTCTGAGTTAGGGAGGTTAGTGGTCGAGCGATCTTTGAAAAATTCTCAATGAATCTCCGATAATAACCCACCAATCCTAAAAATTGGCGTACTTTGGTGGGTGTCTTAGGTGCGTTCCAATTCTTAATGGCTTCTATTTTTGATGGATCGACATGTATGCCTTTTTCGTTGACTACATGTCCGAGAAATTGGACTTCACGAAGCCAAAATTCGCACTTAGAGAATTTTGCATACAGTTTCTCCTTTTTTAACAACTCAAGAATGGTCCTAAGATGGTGTTCGTGATCCTTCTTATTTCATGAACATTTCAATATGTCATCAATGAATACTATCACAAAGTTATCGAGATAAGGCTTTCACACACGGTTCATTAAGTCCATGAACACCGCCGGTGCATTTGTTAGACCAAATGGCATAACAAGGAACTCATAGTGACCGTAACAGGTTCAGAATGCTGTCTTTGGAATACTTTCTTCCTGCACTCTAAGTTGATGGTATCCTGACCTTAAGTCAATCTTCGAGTAAAAACTTGATCCTTGAAGTTGATCGAACAAATCATCGATCCTCGGTAACGGATACCAATTCTTGATCGTGAGTTTGTTCAATTCTCGATAATCTATGCACATTCTAAAGCTTCCATCTTTCTTCTTTAGGAATAGAACTGGAACTCCCCAAGGTGAGAAGCTTGGTCTAATAAATCCTTTGTCCAACAACTCTTGAAGCTGTGTGGACAACTCTTGCATTTCCGAAGGAGCTAATCGGTATGGGGATTTCGCCATAGGTGTAGCTCCTGGAATCAAGTCTATGCGAAATTCGACTTGTCGTTGGGGTGGTATTCCTGGCAAGTCCTCTGGGAAGACTTCAGGAAATTCCTTAACAACAGGGATCTCCTCAAGTTTTGGCTCCCTGGATTTCTTGTCAACAATGTGTGCTAAGAATGCTATACATCCTTTTCTCAAGCACTTTTGAGCTTTAATACAAGAAATAATTCGCAATGGCGTTTCGCTCTTCTCGCCATGTATAAGAAGTGTTTCATTATTAGGAAGTGGAATGCGAATAATTTTGTCGCAACACACGACTTCGGCTTGATTATTGGATAACCAATCCATACCGATTACAACATCAAAACTACCTAACTAGATGCGTAATAAATCGATGTTGAATTTTGTCCGCCTAACTCTAAAGAACATTCTTTAATAATTTCATCAGATTCAATTATCTTTCCATTCGCTAGTTCGATAGTGAATGGAATATCTAATTTATTTGAATTTAGTTTGAGTATATCTTTAAACTCTAAAGATATGAAACTAAAATCTGCGCCAGTATCAAATAAAATAGATTCGAAATGATTATTGACAGGGAACGTACCAGTGATCACATTCGGATCCTGACGTGCCTCGTGAGCTCCTATTACAAAGGCTCACTCGTGGCCTTTGTTCTCTTTTGGGCAATTCTTCCTAAAGTGGCCCAATTCACAGCAACCATAACAACTTTGATTTCTTCCTCGGTCGTTTCCATTTCCATAACTTCCTACTTTCTTGCCTTCATTCCTGTTTCCTTTGTTATTACTCCAGCAATTTTCGGTGCGGTGTCCCAACTTCCCGCACTTATCACATTTGGTGGTTCGGCATCCACCATAATGATGATAATTGCTCCTGTTGCACTTAGGTGTATTTCCTGTATAACCTCTCGGTTCTGTCTCCACTGCTGCCATGAATACTTTGTTCCTTTTTGATGTGGGGGTTTCTTTCCTCTTGTTACTCGGTCGGGAACCTTTCTTGAAGTGTGTAAACTTTCTCTTATTCCCATGTGAGGTTAATTCCACATGTGTTTCCTTGGGCATCTCTGCATTCTTTCTCGAAAACTTATTCATTCTCACCGCTTCTTCGGTAAGGCTTACTGCAATCGTAATTGCCTCAGTGATGGTTGTTGGATGTGACGAAGTAACCATACTCCGAATTTCTGGAGATAATCCCCAAATGTATCGTTCGATACCTTTGAATTCTGGGGTTACCATATATGGAACGACTCGCGAAAGATCATGGAAACGATGTGTATAACCATACACATCGGGTCCTATCATGGATAAGTTCCAAAATTCGGTTTCCAATTTCTGTAACTCGGCTCTAGAACAGTATTTCTCTCTCATCATATCCTTCAGTCTATCACAAGTAATAGCATAAGCAATTGCTTCTCCAAGCATATGTACTTGCAAATTCCACCATGACAATGCTTCATCCATAAATAACCCTGATACATATGTCACAATCTGGTTGATAGAACAATTACTCATACGAATCACGGAATCCGTCTTTTCTGTCCAACGCACAAAGGCTACTGCACCGCCTGTGCCATCAAAATTCAAGGGTTTGCAATCTAAAAATTGTTTGTATGTACATCCTGAAATAGTTAGATTTCAAGAATCATCAATAATATATATTGTTAGAAATAAATATTAATGATCATACTTTGGTAATTTTATAAATAACAAACCATTTACGGGCATCTGAATTCTTGGTGGTTCTTGAACCCTTGGCTCAGCATTGCGCTCATGATGCGCAAGTGCTTCAGTTATTCGTTGATTCACTAGAGCATCGAGCTCGGCTTGGGTTGTAGGTAATAGCGATGGTCTAACTCGGGGTCTACCTCTTCCTCTAGATGCCATGATCTTCATATATAAAACATATAGAAGTGATTAGACGTATATTTGAAACAAATATTATCTTTCATGGATTAGAATTATATAGTATAAGTGTATCTAATATTGATATAATTCAATTTTTATGTATAGTATCCATATTATAAGCACCATAATAGATACATAAAAATGAACAATCAATAATGCATAAATAAAAGGTAAACATCAACCATTATATATATACTATCAACTTGATACATCATTTTTATGAAGATACAAAAATAACTCGGAGTTATAACACTCCGATAGACAAGTCATACACAATACATTACAAAGTAGATATTTTCCTTCACATCGTTCTTCAAAATCTTCAAGTTGACGACATTAATATCTTCAAAAACTTCTATCTTCAGCAAAACTGGGTATAAGTACCTACCCTAGAGGTATGACCATATACCAACTAGACAGACGGTGGAGGTGGAGGTGGAGATGAACGGATGATCCTCCGGAGGTATGCGACCTCCTCCTCGAGCGAACGGATACGCTCCTCGTGGGATGGAAATACACTCTGCACTAGAGAGTGTGGATGTGGTATAACAAGCAAAGGTGGTGATGATGTTGTCGGTAGAGATGGTGTCACGGGAGGTGTCGAAGTGGGTAATGGTGGTAACTGAGATGACAAAGATGGAGTACTCTGACATGCTCACAAAGTGGAAATCTGAGCATCCAGCTCACAGATACGGTGAAATAAGATACTAATCTGTATCTCAGAAGACGTGACTTGAAACTCGGTGGTGGTCGGTGGCAAATGACTGGGATGATAGGGATCAGATAGGCTCATAACAGGTGGAGGTGATCGAATGTGAATACCGGTATGGTGAGATGATGGGTATGATGGTTCTCCAACAATGGGTGGTCGTGAATAGGGATGGTGTCTACTTGCATACTGACTAGACTCAGGGAACACAACTCGGGAGGGTCCTGCAGTGTAAGAAGATGCATAAGGATCAGATGTGATAAAGGATCTGGAATGGGTATACGCGGTATATATAATGATCCATCAAAGAGTAATGTGAAGGTCCAGACAAAGGATGAAGAGTGAAACGATCAGTAGTAAATGAAATGTCTCCTGGTAAATACTGAGATGGTCCAGATGGGTAGACGTGACCCGTAGTGATAGCATCAAATGGTATTGGATCAACAAAAGTGGGTGTAATAGAATCATCAACAGTGGGAAAAGTATCTGGAAGTGGTGGTAGAGCAGTATCAGGTGAGGGCTCGGGTGAGGGTGATCTCGGAGACGATGGAGCAGATGAGATAATATCAATGACATCAGGCTCATGTGGAGCTACCTCGAGTAGCGCGAGATCAAAATCATCTCCGATACCCAGATCATCCTCAAGGTGATCTACGTGAACAATAGGAATGACATTGTCATCTCCATCGATGTCGACAGCAAAAGGATCTACCACGTTAAGTGGTATAACATGGTGGTCCATAATGTGCTCACCTTCGGGGTGGCCAATGATAACTATCTGGTGGTCAAAGAGTGGTAAAGCTAAAACATCATCATCGGGAATATTCCCGGGAATGGGATCGGGTACAGGGTAGGGTAAGGCAAAAGGCTGGAAATCATTGTCTATCTAGTCATCGTCAGAATCATCGTGATCTGACTCGTCGTCGAAAATGATAATGACTGGTGGGAGTAGACCGTCTAGTGGCATATAATCTATCTCAGGGTCAGAACTCATAGACTCGGTGTCTGAAAGGCTACTATCGGAAAACATGGTCCTGGCAAACATAATCCATACAACTTATTTTTGTTAATAAATAATTTTTGTTTAAAGATAAATAATCAGGCAATCGCTAAGTTTAAATGTAAATTTTTCTAATCATAAGTTCAACTCAACTTACTGTTATTATGTCTATCTCTCACAGACTAGTTTTGTATAATGACCTTGCACTATTGTTTTTTTTTTGTTTTAAACATTTGATACTAGTGGACAGTTCTCCCCGGGTTGACAAACCAAAAATACTTATTTCAATTTTTGTAAACGACTCACAAAAATTTATAAAAGAGCATTTTGAAATTGTAGACTAGACTCAAAAGAATCTTGGTTCACTATAATTGAAGCTCTGATATTAGGTCTGTCACACCCCGATTTTCAATTTAGCGGAAGCGTGTCGCGAGGTGTGGCCAGAGCGGCAATCGTTGCATTCAACCAAGTAAACGACAATTGTATTACATTACAAAACATTCATCCATACTTTTTATATAACCATAATTCACATATAAACTTTTGTCTTTAAAACAAACCACAAGTTTAACAACATTATTTAAAATTTAGACATAAGTTTATAAAATATAACAACAAAGACTGGATGAAACACAACAACTTGACTTCTCAACAAACAAACAAGATTTTTCCCCGAAGGCCATCCACTAGTTTCCTGTAATACATGTTAGTTTTGAAAACAATGTCAACAAAAGCTGGTGAATTCATGTTATAAATTTTGTATCAAATGAATTATCAAAAACATTTGAAATAAACTTGTTTAATATAGCTTAATGAAACTTGTAAGATCATTAGTGTGTTGCAATGACACTAATCTGCATGCCGAATAAGGTGGCAACCAAACCTTGACGATTTATTATGTGTCTGAGACACTCGTATTAGACACAAAAGCACTCTAATACGATCTGTTATTATTGCCTTAATAGAGTGGGGCTCGCCCAAACCCAATAGATCTATCCCCTTGTTCCTCGGTATTTGTATTTCATTAATGGCCCCAATGCTTGAGCCTTATTCAGATGTGATCTAAATATTTTCATTTTCCCAACTATATTAATTGTAACATGTATACATCCCCGCACATTTAAAACCATAAAAAACGTTAAAATAAAAGGGGATAACATAAACTCACTGATTTGCGTTTCGTACAAATCTCTATTTGATTCCTGATACTTCGTTCGTTTTTCGACCTACAAGTGTTCTAATCTATTAGACACTTAGGCTTTCGTTTTTTTTCGTACAAGTATTTTATCTTAAATTTCGTACTTATATTTGTTGGTTTTTCTTTGTTGATATACATATATATATATATATATGCTTGATTAATTAAATGGACCTAGTCCATAATTTAATTGTAAATAACTCAATCTAATAATTCATTACATATGGGTCTAGCCCAAAAGCTTTTGTAAGTATGGGCCTAGCTCGAATTTGCTTACCTTGTGTGGGCCTAGCCCAATTCTTTTCATGTATGTGGGCCTAGCCCAACCTAATTTTGTTTATTTAGTAGGTTAAGCCCAATTGATTTATAAAAGTGGGTTTTAGCCCAAGTTAGTTTTTATAAAATGGATTAGCCCAATTTATTTAGCCTAAAGTTTGATTTTATACAAGTGGGCTTAGCCCAAGTTTGATTTTATACAAGTGGGCGTTAGCCCAAAGTTAATTTTTATGAAAGTGGGCTAGTCCATATATTTTTATAAAAATAGTTTTAGCCCAATATAGTTTTATAAAAATGGGCTTAGTATAATAATTGTTTAGTTGGGCTTATCCAAAAATATTTACTAGTATTTGTTATAACTTATAAAAATTTATTTATAAAAACTATAAGTTATATATATTTAAAAATTCTAGTAAATATAAAGCGCATCGTTTTATTTGTTCTTTTTGACCGTTAGGTTCGTGTTGACTATTTTATTCATTTCGTTTTTGTCGTTCGTTTTGTTTATAACTTATATTTTATTTTGTCCGACAATGTCCGAGTTTGTCCAAATTGTCCGATATATATTATTTTGTCAAAAGTTGAACACTTAAACATATTTTTATACAAAAATACATGTGCACATATAAGGTGGTTTAAAATATATATTTTATAAAAAAATATATATATTTACCTCATTTTTAGTTTAAGAAAATATAAGTAATTATATTCTTAACTTTTTATCCAAATCTTTTATCTAAACATGATTAAAGTTCCTAATCACTTTTAACCATCAAATTTTTAGTTTGATAATATCTTAATCAAGATTAATTTTTATAAAATTTTTTGCCATAGTTTCCTTTAAAAATATAAGTTTCCCATGTCTTTATAAACATGTTTTAAGTAATTAAACTAACTCAAATCAACAGCAAGCACAATTATTATATAAATGTATAAACAAAATGTCATGAACTTGTTATAATTTTAATCTTTCTTAAAATGGAAACTTTACTATCATTTATAAACAAAATTTTTAAATCATATCTTTTATTTAATGATCTAGTTCATGTATGATCATCTTTAAAGTATGAGATTATGTTGATGACATATTTTGTTAATGAATCTTGCTAATCTAAACATGCATGTATTTAAATCACCTTTTTATTCATAATTTTGCAAGATTCAAGTTTACTAGTTCATAACAACTTCAAGATCATCAAAATTTATCAAGAAAATCACATGATTATGTTAGTGATCTTAGATTTATTAGTGTTTTTCAAGTGGGGTTTTATATAATTTTTATGATGGTCTTGTGAAATTTTATAAAATAAAAAGTATAAGATTAGGTTTAAGGATCTTACTACTAGCACAATGGCTAGGGATGATCTAAAAGATGAAGAAAATGGATTGATCAAGAGTTCCAAGCTTCCAAAGTGAGCTCCTAATCTTTGCCAACACTTTAGATCTTCATGCAAAATTGATTTCTGACACATCCCGACCCGCAGCGGAAAAGGTGATCGGGGCATGATTGGTTATCATCAAAGCTCATGACATTTATTTATAATGTTTCATATTTATTATTTCAATTTAAAAGAGATCATACAATCATATCAAACAAATACAACATGTTCTATTCATCCTTCTAAACTTCATTATTTTTCTTCTAAGGCAATTTCCTATGTTTTCCTTGCTTCATCCTGTTCACCTGTATCATATGTAAAAATGGTTTTTGGATCAACAAAAAGTTGGCGAGTGAACCTTGTTAGAAAACATTTATTATTTTTTTCTGGTTGTATTTAATATGGAAAAATTGTGCAAAATTCATATATGAACAAACGTAAGTATACATACAATAACAACAATTAGCATACAATAACAAACCATTAGCATACGATATCAAACAACAACAAAACAATAACATACATTAACAAACCAACAGCATACAATAACATATCAACTTGCAAAAATATATAACATGAATGAAACTGTGCGATCAAGGCTCAATCAAACGGAGCCGATCGTATTGCATGTACTGAAAATGATAAATGTCTGTGCGATCAAGGCTCAATCAAACGGAGCCGATCGTATGTTGGCACGCCAGGTTCACGCTCATAATGTAATGGGGAACATGCTCAACGCTCATAATGTAATGGGGAGCGGCGGCCTATGAAATTGCATGTACTGAAAATAATAAATTAAATCTAAACAATAACCACACAAACAGTTTATACAAGCTGAATACACATTTATTCATGATATGATGTATGCACAATGATTTAAATATAATAAATAGTAAGACACATGATACACCCCAAAAACGTGATTTAAACGGGGAATTTGTAGAGATTCACTCAGTGGGTACGTTCGGTTGATGATGTTGAATGCGCACGAGTTTAGAGAATTGATCGACGAGGAAAAACTAACCTAATTAATAACGAAAAGTAAGGTAAATAAATGGATTTTATTAACCACTTTAATAGGATTTTTGGATATATTTTTTTGTGAGTTTTAGGCTATTTTCTAACTTTAAAAATGTTATTTTTAAGTATTTTTAATTGATTTTTAAATAAAATAAATAAATAAAAATAATAAAAAAAAATGTTGACTTTTTGACCGTTGACTTGTTGACCGTGGACCGTTGACTTGTTGACCAGTTTTATTGTGTAAGTGTATGCGCCGGGTGAGGCTCGAACCCGAGACCTCCCGTTCGCGTGCACGCAGCTCTACCAACTGAGCTACGTGTCTAACCCGAAATAATTCTGTTTTTAATTATATTTATATACTAACTCAGTTTATTCAAAATTCTTTTATTTTCAAAAATGTTTTAAATCATCGGACCGGCGTCGTCAACAGGTCTCGAACCCGGGACCTGTGACTTAATGTTACACACAGTCCACCGTTGGACTGTGTGTCTAACTTGGTTAAAATACAGATTTTTATTATACTTAACATCTAACGGAGTTAACCCGATTCAGTTTTAAAAAAAAGGACATTTTATTACTGCGAATGAGGTTGGGACAGGAATCAAACTTGCGACGTGTATGTATTTATTTGCACACAGTCCACCGCTGGACTGTGTGTCTAACCCGTTAATAAAACTGATTTTAGTTAATCTTATAACATAACTGAACTCGTCTTCTTCGTTCAAAACACAGACATCGGTCAAAGCAACTGTTACTTGATTAATTCGGTTAATGAACAAGATGAATAATTGAAAAGTATTGAACCGAAGAGTTTGGGGAAAGAAAATACCGAACAGATCGTCTTCTTCAGAAAATCCGGCGAAGCTCGTCGGCTCTGTTCTGGTGACCTTCGGCTGTTAGAGTCAATTAGCAGTTTGGAGGGATTAGATGTGAAATTGAACTAATGAGTAATGATTATCAGTATGTTTGAATGATCATACCGGTTAACAGCGAGTTTCCGAAAAATCCAGAAGTTTTCCGGTGAAAACAGAAAGTCCGGCAATGTCGTCTGTGGTTGATTCTGAGCGATGTATTAATGTTAGTAAGGTTCTAACAATTGATTGAAACAGTAAAGTCGAGGTATTTTACCGTTTTGAGGTGAGTCTCGGTTTTCCGGCGACTTGCAGAGAATTCCGGCGATGATCAGAAAGTAATTCCGACGACCAGAAAATAGAATAAACACGAAATTAGAAGCTCTGGGAATGAAATTGAATCGCGAGATGAGTGTTTTGTTGAAGTAATTCCAGAATGAATGTTTTCGGTTATAAAAACCAAACATCATCTGAATTCAAGTTCATTAACGACTGAATTGATTTAAGATGTCAGTTTTATCGGTTATGATCAAGATTCCGCGAGCACTCAAACGTCTTGGTCGGTTTGAAAGCCGATATCGGTTTCAGTTGGCGCAACAGGTTGATTCTCAGTTGAACATATGATTTAATTGCTTCCCAGAACTCACAATAAGATCAAGTGGCGGAGTGGTTATAAGTGTGTGAGTTAAGGCTTTGCTGGCTCTCGGCTGACCCGGGTTCGAGTCCCGGCTTCAGCATATTATTTTTAATTCACTGTTTTTAATACATTTTCAAAAATAAATTTTATATTCTAATATACTTATTAATTATGTATCGTCTAAAATTAATTTGGGCATTAAATACGCAACGAAATTTTTAACTGGTTGTTCGGTTAATAAACGAAGCGGGTTTGGTAAATCCGGTTTTTGGCGGATGTTACAGTATCCCCTACTTTTAGAAATTTCGTCCCGAAATTTAAGTAGTGGCATATTTGTCTAGAAAGGATGGTGTTTTAATTTGACAATTACATACTTAGAAGAGAGTAAGAGTTTAAATTTTGTTTGAGGCGGTAACGTTCCTTGTAAGGGTTGAATACCCTGCTACAGGAATCGCTTTTTGTTGCCTAAAGTGTATGAATACGGAACATGGATACACAGAGTTGATTGACTAAGTATGATGTCATGCATATGAGTTTGGGTACGTTTGAAAGATTAGGTTATATCCTAAAACATAACTTTTACTACTAAAACCTACATGGAACTTCTCATAACCGCCTGACAATGCCTCTGATCCTTTGGCAAGAATACTTATATATAGGAAGTATTAGCGGCGTAGCCACCATATTCTTGTCAAATTTTCATTGGTTTTATCAGTAAGTTATGATTGGTTCTATGATGTGACTCTAGAACATAAATAAACACAATAACCAATATCTAAGTCCTAATTCTGATAGCATACATGTTTGATTGATGACACAATCCAATTCCTTTAAATGATGAGATGATATGAATGCTAAATCAGTGAGTATAACACAAACTTCAATCAAGACATTACTAAATCCTACATGGAACTTCTCATAACCGCCTGATAATGCCTCTGATCCTTTGACAAGAATACTTATATATAGGAAGTATCAGCGGCGTATCCACCATATTCTCGTCAAATTTTCATTGGTTTTATCAGTAAGCTATGATTAGTCCTATGTGACTCTAAAACATAAATAAACACAACAAACAATGCCTGAGTCATATTTCTGATAGTATACATGTTTGAATGATGACAGTCCCTCTCTCGTTTGTTGTGATGGAGAGGTTAGTCTATGTAGAAGTGAGACACAGCCCAACTTCTTTAAATAATGAGACTGAAATACGTTGAGATGTATGATGGTATGAATGTTGAATCAATGAGTATAAAACAAAACTGAAATAATAATTTGCATTAAAATCCTTGGATAAACTTCCAATTTAAAATTGAGACACGTGAGAATTGAGATAACATAAGGAAAACATAAAACTAAGCGGTTGGAGTAGAATCTTGAATGTTGGTGAAGGGGACTAGTTGGGTGGTTTCGTTTGGGCCGTCATTATCTTCAACAGGATTGGCGTTGATGTTGAAAACTCTTCCTCTTGTTGGTGGCCTAGTGGTTGGGTTTTCTTGATTTGCTTGGTTAACTGGGTTTGCTTGAGCTTGGGCGTTTATGATGTTAACCAATTGTGGGCGCGTGTTTCTAAAGTGGGTAGGGTCGCCACAATTGAAACAAGCTCGAACATATGGAAACATGGGGTACTGGGGTTGTTGATATGTTTGGATCTTGTTTTGAGTAGGGAGTAAGGTTTGGCTTTGAGAGGTGCGGCAAACCTTGCTCGAATGACCATAGCGTCCACAATTCGCACATAGTCGACAAGGTAAGGTAAATGGATGGTGATAAGAACAGGTATTGCATTGAGGGTGAGGTCCAAGGTATGGTTTCTTATTTGGGTAAGTTGAGTTGGGTGCTACTTGAGTGATTGGGATAGCTTGGAGGGGTATGGCTTGTGAAATTGGTTGGTTGTGTTGGGTGACAGCGAAAAGTTGCTCGTCTCGTTTTCTCTTAGAAATGGGTTGAGAAAAGGATTCGATTTGGGTGTAGTTGGAGGTTTCAGTCGATGCTTTATCCTTCTTCTTCTCCTCCTTGAAGTCTTTGTTCCGGATTCGGTTCTCGGTGAGCTCTGTAGCTAACTCCATTGCTGCTTCCAAGGTTGCAGGTGTGATACTTATTACAGAGTCTTGAATCTTTGAAGGAAGAACTTGAATGTAGTGCTCGATCAAACGGTAGTGGGGAGTGAACAAGTTGGGAACCATTTGATTTAACTCGAGGAATCTCTTGTTGTATGTAGTGTGGTCGCCTTCCTTTTGTTTCAACGAATAGAACTCATCCTCTAATTTCTTGATTTCGCTCCTTGGGCAAAACCGTCTTGTCATGATTTCTTTCAACTCTTCCCAAGTCAAAGTCATAGTATCTTCAACACCCCGTTTGGCCTTCTCCGTATTCCACCAAGTAAGTGCTATTCCAAATAAACGACCAGTAGCATATCGCACTTTGCGATCATCGGGGCAATCGCAAGTTAGAAAAATGTTTTCCATTTCTTCAAACCAATAGAGAAGAGCGGTAACACCTTCAGTCCCTTCGTATTTTGTAGGGTCGCAGGATTTGAAATGCTTGTAGGTGCATTTAGTGGTATTTGGGGGAGGGATGATAACATTTTGAACTTCTTGATTGACGGGATTAGCGGTAAGGGCTTATTGGACTTGAATTACAATGTTGGGTATTACGGCAGCCATTCGTTGAGCGATTAGGGCAGCCATGCGCTCGCGGGCTTTTCCTGCTCTCATCTTCCTACGAGCGTGACTAGAAGACATCTACAAGAAATACATATCAAGAGTATGAGTTGGATGCTTTTGGGATCATGTGTCGTATTTAGGAATGAACTTTCATAAAATAAACATAGCAAAATAAATCTACTACATCCATAGGATGTCTTGGGCTTTGCTCGTAATTGGGCCTTGCATGCCGCCATACTTCACCTTCGTAATCACGTGGGCCCCCATGATTACCGGGTTTTTCATATGGTTCGCATGTGTTAGCCTGGTTACGTACACTAAAACCCGGAGAAAATCGAGAAATATGTAACGTATGATATTCGGAATGTGTCCAGGTGTGGACACGGTGACACCTCAAAGTGGGGTTAATTCGAACGACGTTTGGTGTGGCATGCTTTGGCCTAATAGGTCCTTCGTACTCTCATCGTTAGTCCCCAGGTAGGCAAACTGGTCCGTTATATTGGATTTATACGAATGCCAACCTAGACAGGACGTTCCGACTACCGGTACTTGTACCCTTACAGTTACTACATGCCCGTCGCAGAACTCACTTTGATGAGATTTGAAAAATGAAAAATGCGACAAAATCTTGAATAACGGAAGTATGAAGATGATCTGAATATGTGAATATTGTAACATGTATGATGAATATGTATGTAAGTATGTATGTTTGACTGTAAGTATAATTCACTAGATATCACAAAAGGTAATATTGGAAATATTTGCATGCATTTGTGTATGTAATAAATATGAAACAAATAAATTTCATAAGTTTGCATATAACCACATAAACAATTAAAATCTAATCAACTATAGTATAGGCTCTAAGGGTCTAATAACCTATCCTATATCCCTATAGTCAAAAGCTCTGATACCAATCTGTCACACCCCGACCCGTAGCGGAAAAGGTGATCGGGGCATGATTGGGTTATCATCAAAGCTCATGACATTTATTATAATGTTTCATATTTATTATTTCAATTTAAAAGAGATCATACAATCATATCAAACAAATACAATATGTTCTATTCATCCTTCTAAACTTCATTATTTTTCTTCTAAGGCAATTTCCTATGTTTTCCTTGCTTCATCCTGTTCACCTGTATCATATGTAAAAATGGTTTTTGGATCAACAAAAAGTTGGCGAGTGAACCTTGCTAGAAAACATTTATTATTTTTTTCTGGTTGTATTTAATATGGAAAAATTGTGCAAAATTCATATATGAACAAACGTAAATATACATACAATAACAACAATTAGCATACAATAACAAACCATTAGCATACGATATCAAACAACAACAAAACAATAACATACATTAACAAACCAACAGCATACAATAACATATCAACTTGCAAAAATATATAACATGAATGAAACTGTGCGATCAAGGCTCAATCAAACGGAGCCGATCGTATTGCATGTACTGAAAATGATAAATGTCTGTGCGATCAAGGCTCAATCAAACAGAGCCGATCGTATGTTGGCACGCCAGGTTCACGCTCATAATGTAATGGGGAACATGCTCAACGCTCATAATGTAATAGGGAGCGGCGGCCTATGAAATTGCATGTACTGAAAATAATAAATTAAATCTAAACAATAACCACACAAACAGTTTATACAAGCTTAATACACATTTATTCATGATATGATGTATGCACAATGCTTTAAATATAATAAATAGTAAGACACATGATACACCCCAAAAATGTGATTTAAACGGAGAATTTGTATAGATTCACTCACAGTGGGTGCGTTCGGTTGATGATGTTGAATGCGCACGAGTTTAGAGGATTGATCGACGAGGAAAAACTAACCTAATTTAATAACGAAAAGTAAGGTAAATAAATGGATTTTATTAACCACTTTAATAGGATTTTTGGATATATTTTTGTGAGTTTTAGGCTATTTTCTAACTTTAAAAATGTTATTTTTAAGTATTTTTAATTGATTTTTAAATAAAATAAATAAATAAAAATAATAAAAAAAAATTTTGACTTTTTGACCGTTGACTTGTTGACCGTGGACCGTTGACTTGTTGACCGGTTTTATTGTGTAAGTGTATGCGCCGGGTGAGGCTCGAACCCGAGACCTCCCGTTCGCGTGCACGCAGCTCTACCAACTGAGCTACGTGTCTAACCCGAAATAATTCTGTTTTTAATTATATTTATATACTAACTCAGTTTATTCAAAATTCTTTTATTTTCAAAAATGTTTTAAATCATCGGACCGGCGTCGTCAACAGGTCTCGAACCCGGGACCTGTGACTTAATGTTACACACAGTCCACCGTTGGACTGTGTGTCTAACTTGGTTAAAATACAGATTTTTATTATACTTAACATCTAACGGAGTTAACCCGATTCAGTTTTAAAAAAAAGGACATTTTATTACTGCGAATGAGGTTGGGACAGGAATCAAACTTGCGACGTGTATGTATTTATTTGCACACAGTCCACCGCTGGACTGTGTGTCTAACCCGTTAATAAAACTGATTTTAGTTAATCTTATAACATAACTGAACTCGTCTTCTTCGTTCAAAACACAGACATCGGTCAAAGCAACTGTTACTTGATTAATTCGGTTAATGAACAAGATGAATAATTGAAAAGTATTGAACCGAAGAGTTTGGGGAAAGAAAATACCGAACAGATCGTCTTCTTCAGAAAATCCGGCGAAGCTCGTCGGCTCTGTTCTGGTGACCTTCGGCTGTTAGAGTCAATTAGCAGTTTGGAGGGATTAGATGTGAAATTGAACTAATGAGTAATGATTATCAGTATGTTTGAATGATCATACCGGTTAACAGCGAGTTTCCGAAAAATCCAGAAGTTTTCCGGTGAAAACAGAAAGTCCGGCAATGTCGTCTGTGGTTGATTCTGAGCGATGTATTAATGTTAGTAAGGTTCTAACAATTGATTGAAACAGTAAAGTCGAGGTATTTTACCGTTTTGAGGTGAGTCTCGGTTTTCCGGCGACTTGCAGAGAATTCCGGCGATGATCAGAAAGTAATTCCGACGACCAGAAAATAGAATAAACACGAAATTAGAAGCTCTGGGAATGAAATTGAATCGCGAGATGAGTGTTTTGTTGAAGTAATTCCAGAATGAATGTTTTCGGTTATAAAAACCAAACATCATCTGAATTCAAGTTCATTAACGACTGAATTGATTTAAGATGTCAGTTTTATCGGTTATGATCAAGATTCCGCGAGCACTCAAACGTCTTGGTCGGTTTGAAAGCCGATATCAGTTTCAGTTGGCGCAACAGGTTGATTCTCAGTTGAACATATGATTTAATTGCTTCCCAGAACTCACAAAAAGATCAAGTGGCGGAGTGGTTATAAGTGTGTGAGTTAAGGCTTTGCTGGCTGTCGGCTGACCCGGGTTCGAGTCCCGGCTTCAACATATTATTTTTAATTCACTTTTTTTAATACATTTTCAAAAATAAATTTTATATTCTAATATACTTATTAATTATGTATCGTCTAAAATTAATTTGGGCATTAAATACGCAACGAAATTTTTAACTGGTTGTTCGGTTAATAAACGAAGCGGGTTTGGTAAATCCGGTTTTTGGCGGATGTTACAATTTCTTTGTGTTTGGTTTTTAAAAGTTGAAGGTGATATGGATGAGACTTGGCCGATTTTTGGAGCAAAAATGGAAGAAGAAGAAATGTGTTGTTATAGGTGTTTTGGTACCGAGAGAATGAAAGGAAATGGTTTTGATTTTGTGGTGTTATGTTTAGGTTCTTACAACTCATGTGCCACTAACTATACTTATGTTTTGCCAACACAAATTAAGAGGTTAAGTGGCATGGTGGAAGACACCATGTTGCCGTGAGGTGGGGGGGTTGGTTTACTTATTATTTTTTTTATAAATAATATATAATTTTTATAACTTTGATAAACATTAATAAATTTATATATAAGTTTTTATAAAAAACTAATGCCCCAACATTTTAAAGTGATGTTACAATATACCAAAATAACTTATTAGTCTTGTTGTTTCGTTGTTCGGTTGATAAAGTTGGTTCAGGTCTTGTACCGGATGAAATATTGACATATAGTGTTACTTATAAAATTTTATGTTCATAATAATTCTAGTACAATTTTTATTGTCCCGTTAATTAATCTAGCCCTTCAGACTAATAATATTGTAATTTTGAGTTCGGTTCCGGTACCGGCTTTGTTGTCAGTTTTTTTTACTGAACAAACCGTTTAACTTTAAATAATAAGATTTATATATGGGTTTTATACTATTTCTAACATCCATTATTATTTCAGCTAAAAATATTTATTTTTGGCTTTTTGGGTAATTGCTGAATTTTGCTGCAGAATGCTGAATTTTGCTGCAGACTTGGACAATTTAGTGTTTTAAATAAAATTTTTATGGTATAATAGTGCAGAAATATTTTATATCTTAATTCTATCATATTAGATTGTACCGTAACTAGTTCTGATATTTAATACATGTTTGCGTCGTTGTCATTCGCATAGGATATGGTTTTATATATTCGTGATCATAATGAATCTACTATCATACCAAACTATGATTTCGTTAAATTCCTAGACTTTTAAGGCTTAAAATCAAAAATTAAGTCATGTTATACGATAATAGATAATGTATTAGTTGTTCAAATTGTACAGAATTACCGGAATTTTGCCAATTATCACAGAACATTTCTCATCGTTTTTAATGCACACATAGCCAACTAAATATTTACAGAAAACATTTCCATGCATTATGTCTTATACAATATACAATCTCTAACCTTGTATTTGTGATACACTTTTTCTAACACTCGTGTTAGAAAATTTTAGTCATTATATATATATAAAACGTAACTATTTGGTTTTAGAAATCACAAATTAAAGTTGGTGATAAATCCCACACAACTACACGATCACTTTATGGGGATTTAATTCTTGCATTTTACTCTTGTAGTTTTCCAATCTTATCAATTTAGGCACATAGCCTACTTTTAATACAAGAGACATGGGTGGAGAAGAGTCTCACTTAATTAGAGTTTTTATTATTGACATAAACTCTAATAAAAACTAATAACGTGACATAAAACTCTACTTAAGAATTTATCTTTCATATGAATAGTCTAGTAAATAATTATAATTTCATTAAATTCATATAAATAACAATACTATCATTTTATGGTGATTTAATTGTTGAAGTCAATCAAACATCAACTTCAATGTATGACATTTTATTCTAAACCATACAAACCATAATATTAGTGTTTATATTCAATGCTACAACAAACTACTTACATAAAATGTTTACATAAAACATTTCAAAACATTTATGTTTTAACCATTTTTAACAATCATATTAAAATAAAAGAAATTCTAGCACGCACGTTAGAAATGTTAACATTTCCACAAAATGTTAATTCGACTTGCTATAAACACATATATGATTCAAATACATAAGCCATTTCCAATACACACGTTAGAAAATAAACAATAAAAAAATTGCTTCCAAACTAACACTTTCCATGAACGTTTCTAACACACATATTAGAAGAAAATAAGTACAAAAATCGTTTTCAAATTTAACACTTTTATAAACCATTTCCAACACTTTTGTTAGATGTAAACAGTTACAAAACTGCTATAAAACTTATCAATAAATAAGTTTTTACAAGCTCGTTAGAAATAAACAATTACAGAAACCGTCAAAAAACTTATCAGTTTTTATAAAGAAACCAATTCTAACACGCTTGTGTAGAAATAAATGATTACTAATATCATTATAAGGATTATTATTTTATATAAAATAAAATTATTTTTAACATTCATTTCTAACAAGCATGTTAGAATATGAAACGTTTACAAAAAACGTATTGTTTTATAAAAAAAAGCTAGTCTAACGCACAAGTTAGGGAATTTAATGTTTACAAAAAACATGTGGTTTACACTAATAAACTCGGTCTATCACAAAAGTTATAAAAATTAACGATTCTAAAATCGCTTCAAAAACCAAACGGTTGAACCAAAACTATTGGTTTTGTACCACAGTATAGGATTTAAGATTGTACCACAATCTCAATAAATCCAAAACAACAAGTTGTACTATATACATATTTCCTAGAAACAATATTCATAAGATCAATATCTCAATTTTTTTTATTTATTTCTTAATATAATCCTTTCGTGAACCCAAAATCCTTATAAATAAGGATTTAAGATTGTAGTAACAATCTCACAAAATCTATTTTAAGTTTGTAGGAACTGGGTTCACTTAAAATATAATTACAAAATATATAATAACGAGACTCTCGTTATTCGTAGGAAAATCATAGTACAATACCGGTTGCAATAACTAAATAAAAAGAATATAAAATATAATTATATATACCAATCTTGATTCAAGCCGCATCTCTAGTTGGTCCTTCACGCGCATTTGATAGTATCCTAGACTCGAGTATTCATTATCTTGAGTCTTGAAAATACTCATTGACTGCAACAAAGAGCACACTTAAACGTTGACGATTTTGGTTGAGGCACGTGTTCAACAGGTTTCCCTTAAAACAGATTTCGTGCCTCTACTAAAGACGACGCGACTGTATCCCAGGTACAACAGCCGAAACAATATGTAAATGCCGAAGATGGCTCAGGCGCACGAGGTTAAACCGGGTAATTGTAGTGTTTTAACTTATGGAATAAATAAGGATGTGATGGTGAGTAGAGACTACTCCTAGTTGGTTTTCAAGTGTTTATCCCCCTTCTTGTATATTTATGTATCAAGCAATACAATATTTTTATAGTTACAAAAAGAAACGTATAGCCTACTAATTGTACAAGAACTAAGGATTAGTGAAAGGTTTCACTTAATTAAAGACCTAAAAACTCCAATAAAACTAACTAAATATTACCAAGAAGTTTTACTTAAGAGTTTCTCTTTTATTCACCATAGGAAACTTCTAATTAATATTTATAATTTCATTAAATTATAAATATATTGAATATTCATTCACTAAATTTTCTAAGAGTTTATTTCCATTATCTCCATGTTCACCTTTATTCTCACATTTCCAGTCACAAGTTTCCATTATTTCGTGTATTTAAGTTGGTCTTTGCATTATGGAATGGAACAAGAAAATTGCAGCAAACTTATATTTTGTTTTAATTTACTTTCCATTCATTGCTTTTATATTTTTGGGAGACCTCCGATCTCGAATCCGGTACGCATCATCTGATATTTATAGTTTCAAAGACAAAGTACCATACATTATGCTATGTAGAAGCTCAGCTAGCTACCATAAAAAAACTACATCCATGGTTGCTAGAAGTTCAACTACCACGAAAATACTTATTAACAAACTGTTAAAAATATAACTTCAGTTGCAATTTATTCGGTTGGCTTAATTTCTCTAATGAAGCCTGTTTGAGGGCAGAGGTGTAAGGATCAAAAGTGAAGAAATTAATTATAAATTGCTATTTTCGGTATGTTTGAAAAATATAAAGGAGGTAAGATCATATTTCTCTTTTCTTGTTTTCTTATTGTACAGTATATACCTTGAGTATTGTTGTCCAGAGAAGTTTTATGTTATAATCGATTTCTGTTCATTATGAATCTCCTAATGATATCGGTATATTATTATTGAGTAGTTGAAGATACCGGATAGATAATTATAAATAGTTAGAGATTCTAAATAGTTTGAAGTATCATTAATTGCATTTCATTATGTTCTTGTTAATATAGTATGTGGATGAGGTTTTTCGACACAAACCATGTAAATATTGTGCTACTGTAGGAGAGTATCGTATATGTGCAAAGTGACGGATCTATCCTAAAAATTCAGGTGTATTCTAAATTTTATTTATATATTTATTTATTTTGGATCGGGGTATCGTTAGTATAACAAAAATAAAAAGTTTATACTACGTAGACGGAGTTGAAGGGTATTTTTACACTACATGCTTGTACACTACATGCTTGTACACTACCTCTACGTTTGCATGTGCATATGATTACACACCATTATAACTAACAATTGAATAATAATATAACGTATACTTATAACTACGCAACATCGCAACATATATATATATATATATATAGAGAGAGAGAGAGGAAGTATAAAACGAAACCCACTTAAGTTGAGAAAACTAAAAAAACCTTTGTAAAAACCCCATATAACATTTTTATCTTTTTTTAAAAAAATAGGAAACGTAACATACATATATTTGAACATTTATATAAGAGAAAAACCAAAAAAAAACGCCGAATATTTTTTTTAAGTGTTAAAAATTCATGTTACATAAAATATATTTAAAAAAATGTAACATACAAATTTTGAACATTTAAAAAACAACTAAGCGTTTTTTTACATGTTTTTATAAAAATATTTAAGTACATTCATGTTACATTTCATGTTTTTTGTATAAAAAATAAAAATGATACATAGGGTTTATTTGAGTTTTCTCAACTTAAGTGGGTTTTCGTTTTATCTTTCACCTATATATATATATACACACATATATACATACATAATGGTATAAAGAGGACCATCGTTTTTTATGTTTTATTCTTTTAAAAAAGAAAATTATTACAATACTATACTCAAATTCCACATACTAAAATTGATAATTATTTGGTTTAATTTTTTATATGAAAATGTTACCTTTTATAAAAGTTATCTGATTAAAAAAATTATAAATCTATATTTAAAAAAAGGATAAAATAAAATAAAAAGTTCCACAATAGAGACTTTTCTGATCTTATCACTTCCGTATTATTTATTTATGATCTTATAACTTCCGTAATCTTAACCATCATATGAGGGTTTATATGTACTTTGCACATTTCCAAAAAAAGTTATCATTTTGAGATATATCATGTATCGTTTCATAAGATAAAGAATACTCCAATAACTAAATGTGTAAAAGTTTCTGCTACGTCACTGTCACATAAGCCATAGGACGATAATTAAACTGAACAATAACTATGTATAGTACTTTAACTAAACTTCAATCATTTCCAAATCATCGTCTTTTGTTTATTTGAATATAATATTTTAATTGAAAATAATACTTTTAGTATAAAACAAACAACACAAAAATAAAATACTAAAATAAAGGTTACAATAAATTTTCAAAAAAATGTAAAATAAAATTGGAATAAATAAAAACTCACGACAAATGAAAAAAAATACGCAAGTACTGAAAATTAATGTTGCGTACTCTATCACGTAATTATTGTTTCCTTTGTTTGAAAAGACACGATCCTCCTCCGATAAATTTGATTAGTCTTTCGTGAGACAAGCAAGAATAGTATCAATTCATTTGTCTAATTGTGTTCTCTAAACCCAACTAATCCTTCAATCTTCGAGTCCAAACTTTCAATATGCGCTTGGACTTCGTGATAAATTCAAGACGATGTAGTAGACGATTGTTTGTTTTTTTCCATGATTCTATCTCTCCCTATCGGACGAACTAATGCTACCGGTCCATCAAACACGTCACTGGTGTCGTTAAGATTAATATGCGAGCGGGCATCCGAAGCGATTTGAGAGGAATTTGGTTAATTGGAAATGGAAGATGTAGTTTTTTTATGGTTTAGACCATGTCGGTGATATCGTGGTATCTAGATGGCATTTTGAAGATTTCCTAAAAATTTCCCAAGAATTTTTTATACCAAACAAGACGTTGTATTGGGCTCTAAATTGTTTATGAGCCTCAATTAAGACATCCACAACGTTTGAACCACTTCCCCTCATACGACTATTAGCAAGTAAAATGTGAATATACTTCAAGTGATTGATTTTAGTCTTTATTGAGGTCCATTTGCTCGATATTTTTTACCGACCACAGTATTCATTATCTCGCCTCATTATGATGCGAAACTTGTCACGAACCCAAGCCCAAAAATTATAGACATTTGACTATTTCCTTTTTAGAAAAAAAAATAATTAACATTTTGTAAACATATCTAAAAAATAAATATTAAACATTTCTAAAAAAATAATAATAAACATTTCAAAAATAAATATTAAGCATTCTAAAGAAATTAATATAAAATATTTTCAAATATTTACATGTCGCCAGATCCTCCGAAACGTCGAGCCAAACCTGTGCTAAAGTGCTTTCTTCGGGCGACAACCTTTTATGACTTTTTTTCATTTGGCTCAGCATCCGCTTGCTTTTTTGTGTTTTCTTTTTGAGGTGGTCTGTTGAGTTTGGCAAGCCGGTTTGGGTATACCAATAAAGGTGTATTTTGAAATTCATAGTTTGGGTCGGGTGCGTCTGGGTTGGGGAGTGGGGCGATAAACATTTTCATGGTTGTAGAAGTTAGGATTGAAGTGGTTAGACGGGTTGTTTCTTCTGATATCTGGTAGGTTGTTGGTTTGCATAATACATGTTACATGGGTTGGTGTGGAGAAGGGTTGCGAAATAGTGGTTTGTTGCGTCCCATAGATTCATTTTTTAAGGTTGGGAAGGATGAAAGTGAAGAAGTTTAGAGTACGGAGATATAGTGTGGTGAAAACAAAAAGGTTGAATGCTTTCCTTGTGCTTACACCCGTTATCCCTTTGGCGGTGGGGCTCTTTGGCGCCCCCTTGGTGTGACGTGGAGGCTTTGACGCCTCCACCATACACGGTCTAATTGATTGGAGCATAAAGATTATACAAACAATAAAAACATATAAAGATGTTTGAGCAATTTGTTCCAGGGTGTCTAGTTATGAAACAGACAGATAACAATCATATCAATACATAACTGAATAACCTCACTCCTACGTACACATATATATGCACCACGGTATGTTCTATATGCACCAACACATAACTAAATTTCGATACCACTATCATGATACTGAAGACCATGTAATGAGTTAGACAAAATATCAGACCTTATAATCTTCTGGATCTCCATGGCATTGCTTGCTTGAGGGTGTCATACATGCTCGCCTGTCAGTTTGAATAATCATCAACGTTTTTAGTAGACATTATATCTTCTTGTAGTCAAGATAATCAACTCAATTAAATTTTAGGGCAGAAATTGAAATAGACACTAAATAAGTACCCAGCCTTAAAAAAATGAATCCATTGCTAAGTCCTTTAATGCTTTATACATTATTGTGCATTATTTTCCGGCTTGTTTAGAAAGAGAAAATGAATTGGAAGTGGGCGGTTTGATTTAATATATTAATCAGGGTACGTAAGAAGTGGAGGGTTTGATTTAATATATTAATAAGGGTACTTAGGTTGGGTTCGGTAAAGGGAATCCATTATTTTCATCCCTCTTATTCCTATTGCATATATTAGCATCGGATCATCATTTCTCCATCCCATCCCTCTTATCCCTAAACCATGAAATTAACCGTAAACTATGCAAATGCACATCCTTCTCATCATACGTCCTTAAACTTTTAAAAATTATAAATAATAAGAGGAGTAAATTGCACAAAACGTCCTTTAAGTTTCACCAATCTTGCTAGTTTCAGCCTTAATTTTTAAAAGTTGCCAAAACCAGCCTTTAAGATTAAATTAGTTACGGGTTTCATCCTTTATCACTAACCCAGTTATTAAATCATGTTAAATGGCATCACATGCAAGCCATGTGAGGGTAAAACCGTCTATTTCATACTTAAAGGACGTTTTGTGCAATTTACTCTAATAAAAAGAAGTCACTCTTTCTCTCTCTCTTTCATACCCCACTCTCTCTATCCCTCCCAGTATCACCGCCACCCACGTACACACACCACCGCCCATCACACACACCTGAAACATCCGCAAATATTTACAGCCAGAAAGAGGGGAAATGAAGATGATGTTGTGCGATTAACGAATCAGATCTAATTTTAGAGATGGTGGTCGGTGGTGACGGTCACAGGTGGTGGTGCGATGAAGATAGTGGCCGGTGGTGGCGGTCACAGGTGGTGTTGGGGATTGGTTGACGCTAGAGAAAGGGGAGATGAAGATGATGATTGAACCAGATCTGATTTTAGAGATGGTGGTCGATTGTGGAAGATGAGAATAAGGTGGGGTTTGATGAGTTGAATTCGTTTGTGAGTGAAGGTGAAGAAATAGCTTCCGTTGGGTATCGGTACAGGCGGTGGAAGCTTGACAATGATACCAATTTGGTAATTAGATGTGAGGTCCAAAGTTTTACAAGAACAGATTAAACGTTTATCCATGCTTATTATGCTTTTCTAGATCAGAAATCGGCTTTCATATCACTCCATTCACAAGAACAGATTAAACGTTCGGTAGCTTTATCGGGAGAAAAAACAAACGAAGAGCAGAATCGAATGTTGATGATACAAGATTTGATTTGGTTACAAAAACTCCAAGGCTTGCTTGATTGCTCAGGATCCAACCGAAATCGAGTCAAACAGTCAATGTTCTTGTTCTTGAAGCTATGGACTGCATCATGATTGAGATTTACGATATCTGTAGCCGAATTAGTATAGGGATTTGAACCATTCTCATGAAGATTTACCCTGTGGGAAAAAACGAGGCTGTAATTGCCTTGCCGATTCTGCAGAAAGCAAAAGTTCAAGGCGAAGAAGTCTCGATGTTTTTTGAATTTTGTAGGGATATCGGGGTTGGTAGCACCTCCGAATGCCCCAAAATGGAGCTAATTCCAGAAGAGGTTATTCAAGAACTCAAAGATATAATTAGTGGAGATTTAACGCTTCCAAAAGAAGTGAAATCGGTTATAGTTGTAACCAACAATTCAGTATTAAGTTTAAAAACCGTAATTACCGATGATTGGGAGGTTTTTGAAGAGCAGAAGAAATCAAACCACCGGCCACTATCTTCATCGCACCACCACCTGTGACCGTCACCACCGACCACCATCTCTAAAATTAGATCTGATTCGTTAATCGCACAACATCATCTTCATTTCCCCTCTTTCTGGCTGTGAATATTTGCGGATGTTTCAGGTGTGTGTGATGGGCGGTGGTGGCAGGTGGGGTGTGTACGTGGGTGGCGGTGATAACTGGAGGGATAGAGAGAGTGGGGTATGAAAGAGAGAGAGAAAGAGTGACTTCTTTTTATTAGAGTAAATTGCACAAAACGTCCTTTAAGTATGAAATAGACGGTTTTACCCTCACATGGCTTGCATGTGATGCCATTTAACATGATTTAATAACTGGGTTAGTGATAAAGGATGAAACCCGTAACTAATTTAATCTTAAAGGCTGGTTTTGGCAACTTTTAAAGATTAAGGCTTAAACCAGCAAGATTGGTGAAACTTAAAGGACGTTTTGTGCAATTTACTCTAATAAGAGAGAAGAGAAGAGAAAAAAAGCGAAGAGAGAGAGATGTGGGATGAGAGGGAAGATGACACTGATCAGATCATAACGAATGAGCGTGGTGAGATATTCCTGCTGGTACCACATGCCACATCGTCCATCCTATGTGCATTTCTTGTAGTTAATTGGCGAAAATCGAATGTTCTAGTTTTAGATTTTCATAACCAATTGATTTATAAACAGTTCAGTTAATACGGTTATCAACAAACATGGTTAGGGTAGGTGTCAACTTAGGACATTGGTGGATTGAAAATAAATTCTGTTACTAAAATAGTATTATATCTTGTGTCAAAAAACAGTAGCTAGGTGTCAACTTAGGACATTGGTGGATTGAAAATAAATTCTGTTAACTAAAATAGTATTATATCTTGTGTCAAAAAACAGTAGCTAGTTTAATATATAAAGAGAGTTAAGTTAACATGTAAATGTCTTATCATATACGAACGACATGAAAAAGTAAAAAAAACACGGTGATATTTTTATAATTATTTGCTTGTAGGGTAATTATCAAAATTACTCTACAAGCGTATCAGAATTACTCTACTTGTTTATCAAACAACATACAATTCAAAATTATCCTACTATATTATTTATAGATTAATTATGATACTCTATAAAATTACCCTATAAGATCAAAATTAGCTTACAAGATCATTTGTAGAGTAATTATGATACTATTCAAAATTACCCTAACAAAAATCAAAATTACCCTATAAGATAGTTTTACAAAATTACCCTACAATATCAAAATTATCTTACAAGATTATTTGTAGAGTAATTTTGATAATTATGAAAATGCCACCGTATTTTTCAGCAAAACCTTCGGTTCGTACGTTTTATGCGTTAAAGGTATTTATATTTGTTCTTTAGTCTATATAAAAAGATAGAATAAACAACGGTTATTATGTTAATTTACAATAAAATTTAAAACAAAGAACTATATATAGGCATATAACATATTCTTTGTGAAAAACTAAAAAGATAAAAGGTTGGTTTTAATTATGTTTGTTTGGTTATTTCAATTATTTATACACATGTAAGTATAAAGGAGTATACTTTTTGAATCTAAAATTATATTGGGAAGCAGATGTACATAATTCTTTTAAGTGTATTGTTGATGCCAACCTCACTATTTAATTAAATTATTAATGCATCATATACAACTTTTTTAGCTATAGTGCTAAGGATCAATAGGAGATAAAGATTTTGAGTTCAAGTCTCACACACAATATAAGTAAAGAAATTTGTCGTTCAAAAAAACTATAGTGGTAAGGGTTTGTTTTTGAGTGGATTTTGTTATTTAGTCTAATTTTTTAATTGCATTTTCTGCTTTTACTATGTTCACCATAGAGCCCCTTTGTTTTAACTTTCATTATATAGATGTTTAGCTCCTTGACTTTTATAAAGTTTTTAGTTATTTAATTTGCTTATTTACATGTTTAGCATGTCAGTTTACTTCATGTTAATATTACAATAGTGTGTCATTTTGGTTGTAAAATGTTGTTAATTGTGTTGTGGCTTTCTTAATTCACTTCACATCTAAAGTAATGGTTGAAAACAACTTTTGTCATGTAACGTCGGTTTTGTGACAATGCACACACTGTTAGTTATTTACCCACTTTTACACCCCACCCAAACACGACGGATCTTAGTACTAATTATTAATTAAATACTAGTTCTGAAAACAAAATATCTGTATAATCATAATGAACTATAAAACTCGATCATAATAAAACTCAAATTCGAATAGTTGGTTTCTCACTCGATTGCCGTTCGGTTTTTAGTCTTTTCTTCTAGCCTCTAATCTCATTTAGTTTTAAATTGTATTACTCCTTTGTATACTAACCAAACGCAATTTAGTTTGGAGTGGATTGTAAGTATTGTGTTATGAAAAGTAATGTACTATTGGGTTAAGCTTCAATGTACAAGCTATTTAAGTATGGGTTTTTTGAGTTGCATTATGGACTAATGAAATTGCTATATCACTCATTAACATTTAACTAGACTTGTCATTTAAAACTTATATTTTCCATATGTTTTTTTATCTTTTTAGGCCAAAGCACATTGTGACAATTAATATAGTAAATCTCATAACTTTTTTTTTTCTTATAACTTTTAAAACTATTATTTTTATTTATGTTTTGATATAACTTATTAACTTTTGTTTAAACAGAGTTGTGCGTTATAATATGCAAGTCATCAAAGCATAGACGAATAAGTTATTAAATTGTTTCAGATTTTTTCTTTTTATTTTTTAATTTTATTTTTAGATGTTTTTTCTTTCTTTTTAAATATACTAAATAGATAGTTTTTAAAGTATTTATTTTTATAATTACTTTTAATCCGCCTTTCCATATAATATTTGTTCAAAATCGACCAACCACTATGTGCTTATAATTATTAATATTTCAACGTGAACTTTTTCGCTGGGTTTATACTAAACTATTTTAATTTTAATAATAAATAACTAGTTTTTAAATTATTTTATTTTTTTCATTAGTTTTTATCTTATTTTATGAGTAAATTTGATTTTGATCTCTGTGGTTGGGTGGTTATTGCTGTACTTTACAAAATCCAAATGTCTTGTAATTTACATACCAATGTTTCTATTTTATTACGGTTTTAATCCATCAAACCAACTCTATCCAACTTATAGTTAATTTCTGATCACATGAGAGGCATGTACTATGTATTACCAATATGGTGGACCAAAACCACAACAAAATGGTAATTAGTTTTATTTACTTTTATCACCCAATTTCTTTTATTTATTTTTAATTACAATACTTAGTGCTATATATTTCAATATAAAAACATTAGATTTATACAAACAATTAAAAGAATAAATTAGTACAAATACAGATGATGTCGATAAAAAATTTAGAAAAAAAAATCCAGGTCGTCAAACCACTAATTATGATTATAACTTTTTTTCTTCATTAATAAACCGATTTAAACCAAAAAGATGAAAATTGGAAAGAAAAATGAATAATAATAATAATAATAACAACAACAACAACAACAACAACAATAACAACAATAATAATAGTAGTAGTAGTATAAAACAACAACAACAACAACAACAATAATAATAATAATAATAATAATAATAATAATAATAATAATAATAATAATAATAATAATAATAATAATAATAATAATAATAATATTTAAAGAAATATAACTTATAAGATACTTTTCTTTAAAAAAAGCCTTAATTGATAAATATGAACAATAACAGAAGTTTAAAATTATTAAACGTGTATTTCTAAGGTTTATTTTACACATGAAATTGTTATCAAAAAATGATCAAGATAATCTTATGTTATATTGTATGTTGATTATTTAAAATAAAAAATTAACTATTTATACAAGTGCATTTAAGACAAAAAAATATTGTATGTCGATTAACTTAACGAAAAAACATATTATATTATTGTATGTTGACTTTGATTAACTTCAAAAAAACCGAACTAAGACAAAATATAGATACTTATACAAGTGCATTAGACATTTGGTGAAATTAAATCACCCTTTTAAAAAACATGTTTAATTAAGAAACAAATATTAGAAATATTAGAGAAAGAAAAAAAGTAAAATTTTGTTTAGAATCATATACATTGTCCATAGTACCATTTTATATTCATGAGATAAAACCATCATTTTACTGTCACTATTTTAGAAAATGAAATCATTTAATTTAAACCATTAATCACTTTTAATATATAGCTGATAATACAGGTAACCTTCTCTAAACTTGTATTGGATCCTCACAAACTTGTATCTTGATGATGGCGAAAATTTGAGAATGTTTATTATCACAAATGTCTAGTGTTTTTTTTATTTGATGATTAATTATCAAAATACCTAGCACATGTCTCTTATGTGATCAAAAATTAACTAAGTTGGATGGAGTTAGTGTGTTGGACCAAAAACGCAATAAAATAAAAACATTGGTATGTAAATTACAAGACATTTGGATTTTGTATAATATAGCAATAACCACTAAGCCACAGAGATCAAAATCGTAATTTACTCTATTTTAATCTAATATGTTTCCATATAAATTTTTTTCAAAATTGACTCACCACATGTGCTTACTTCTATTAACGTTTCGACGTGAAATTTTTGTTCTAGGTTAACATTGATTAAAATGTTGTCCACACCAGATGGTACAAACTTTAACATCTCCGGTGTATCTATGTTTCAAACCTGACACAAAATAAGAATAATTACCCGTTATTTGTCTCGTTAAAAGTGTGATTTTCCGGTGGATGAAAGTGTTTTGCTCTTCTAAAATTTTATAATAACAATAATTCTTAAAATAACAGTTTTAGAGCTTTATATTATATACTTTTAGTTAAAAAAATAAAAAATAATTAAAATAACAGTTTTAGAGCTTTATATTATATACCTTTAGTTAAAAATAGAAATAATATATGATTTTGCTTTCTACTGTTAGTTTAGTCTTTTTAGTCTGTTTTGTTAATTAACTACATTTTAGACATAACTTCTTTTTTTTAGTTATACAATATATATTAATTACTAGACGTAAAATCATACATCTTGAAATATGTACAGTATGAAGAACTGATATTGAAACAAATATTTATTTATTTAATCAAATGTAAAAAAATTAATATATCGTATATATAGTTTTTGAACATTTAATGTAGTCATGTCTATTGAATAACGATGATTCAAGTGAAAAACATCAATGTTATTAAAGCCGAAAGGACTACCAGTCCGATCAGACCAAGAAGTAGATCTTTCATTCCTTCACTTTATATGGATTTTTTACGTAATCACTCGGGTAAATTCAACAGCAAAAGGTCACCCATGGGCACGAACACAGACGGTGCTACCGACCTGGCTCGACATCATTACAAGAGGAAACCGCCGCACGAAGCCCACTATGTTAAAAGTACCCCTGACTCATATGGGTAAACTAGACAATTTTTAAAACCGGGTCGAAACGAATCTTAAGGACTATGTCAAACCAAGCCGAACCGAACCAAGTCAAGAAATTACTTAACTCCTCAACTTCTCATCTTAACCAAGCTGGGAAAAGATAAAATATTTTACAAAAGGTAAATGAGATGAAACTTTTTACTTTGAGCAGTAAGAGACAAGAGATCATGTGTTAAATTTAAATTAAGCAATAGAGAAATACAATATCAATCACCAATTCGATCATCTACCATCATAATTGTGATATATATAGTTATATTCTAGAAAAGACTTGTAACTTAATTAGATATAGAACAGTAAAAGAAAAACTATTTAACTTTAAACTTGTATCTAGGTTTAAGTCAATCATACTTTTAGTTATTAAAGTAGTGTATCCAAATCTAAATCAACTGGTCGGACTCTAACAAGGAAACTGGCCTTCTAACTTTTCGCTCAGTAGTGAAAATATGATATTTTTATATAGAAATTTTTGGGTATATACGTTTTTGACCACCCGATTTTATAGAAATTTTTGGGTATATAGGTCTTCGACCCCTAGGTCGGAAATATCAAAGTTCGGCACTGACCACCAGAGAAGAAATTCGTTAAATAAAGTTGTAGGTCAAAAGAATTTTAGTATTTTACTATATATAGCATGAATGAAACATAAACCATACGTACCAAGAAGCCAGAAGTAGAAGCACTGTGAAAGGTGGCGAAGCTATTTCTCCTGATTCCGATGTCACCAGCAGCAGCAGCCGTATCCCTGAAACTATCCCACCTCCATGAGCAAAACCGAATCGATGGTGATCTATCACCTCCTCCACCGTCATCAATATCATCCCTGAAAATGTCCTTATTGTCCCACCTCCATGACCGGAACGATCTCTCCTTCCTCATTAACTTCCTCAAAGGCATCCTAACCCTTCCTCCTTTGGTTTTACTACCAACCACCACCTTCTCCGACGACAACGACTCTATCGCTCCTTCGTAAGGCCCCCCCAACACGGTGGTCGGAGATGGTATAACATCTACTCCAACATTAATGTTCCCTACAACAAGGACATGGGTTAATTCTACACTTCTATTCTCTCCACATTTAAATTTAGGGTTATTGGATTTTATCACTCTAAACTATTGGGTATTGGTCACTGCGGCTCTGAACTTAACATTTTGTGTGTTGTGTCACTCCGAAGTTAACCATTCTACAAGAGTGTCTACAAATCAGGTGGAGCAGCATCCAAATCGGAACACAGAAGTGACATAATTAAGGGATTTCACAACAATATCAGAGCAAAACATGTTGTCAAGTATAGCTCTTGAGTGACACAACACACAAAATGTTAAGTTAGAAGTGGTGTGAGATAAAGTGATAGGTGAGAGTGACAGTGGTCAATACTCAATAGTTAGGAATGATAAAATCTAATTACCCTTAAATTTATGTCTCTTTTCTTCAATATTGTAAAAATAAGACATTGTTCCATTGGTAGTAATGGTTAGAACTACGTCATAAATAATTTAAACAAAATATAAAGAGCCTGATGTATTAGATATTTAGAAATATATTTTTTCTTTCTGAAAATCCACTGCAAGTGATCTAGTTCTGAAAACATTGTGTTTTATTTTATATTTATAACAATTTACGCAAAGTATATTATATATAAAAGTATAAAGCCAAAAAAGTCGTTGTACATGTAACTATAGAAAAAAAGATGTCACACTGTGTGTATATATACAGACATTATAATATTAATTAAGTGTGTATATAGAGATCAACTAGCTAATTACCAAATTTGTCACGGTGGTTATCTCGTGTAGGACTCAAGGTGGCGAGTCTTGGAGGGAGGTCTAAGGATCTAACTGTTTTGGACTTGGGGGGATCGTCGGCGACAGTGGATCTTGGTTTTCCTGGAGCTTCCTCCCAAAGGAATGGGATGGCTGCCACGGTGTTTAATGGCGGAGTAAGCCCCTCCGGTAGCAGCGTAAGCGGTTTAGAAGGTAACGAAAAGAGTGAGAGTTTAGGAGGTGTGGATATTGGCTCTTCCGGCGCCGGAATATCCATTTGTGAATATTATGTATGTATGTATGTAAGTTGAGGTAGTGGTACAAATAGGGCTGTGAAATATATATATATATATATATATATATATATATATATATATATATATATATATATATATATATATATATATATATATATATATATATGAGGGTGGGGGGTCGTATTGAATGGTGAACGCTCCTACACCTTCAACTCACGAGATAAGAGACCATATATTCATAGGTTTATAATAGGAAATACATAAAATATTTTACATTCTATAGGTTTTAATGAATACTATGTTAAAACAATAACAATTTATGGGCAATTTTGTTATATCATTTACATTATACATTGCTGCTATAAGGATACACGTGTGATTCATTTGTTTATATAATCATCCTTGTATTTTATTAAAACACTTACTGGACAACTTTGCATCAGGACAAACCATAAAAGTCTTAAAATACAAAATTTTATATCTTTAAACCTACTTTTAAATATAAATCATTCATTCGTAATAGGACTTAAACTCTCCTCACTTAAGTGGGGCACCAGTTGAACACCTTCTCCCGTTGGGTGACACGCCTGACCCTTTGGTACCTTTCCCCTTTCCGAATGATTTTGGGTAATTTTTTGATTTTGTAATAAAAAAATTAATGTATTACCATCACACATGTTTAAATTATAAGTAACAACTTGACATGTGATAAAAAAATTAATATTTAACAAAGTCAAATA
Organism: Scalesia atractyloides; assembly: GCA_947069175.1. Lineage (NCBI taxonomy): Eukaryota > Viridiplantae > Streptophyta > Magnoliopsida > Asterales > Asteraceae > Scalesia > Scalesia atractyloides. Next base: position 35,711,561 of record CAMTDV010000008.1, on the reverse strand, counting down.
TATGTATATATGTGTGTGTGGGTATATATATTGGTTTAATTCGATAGTTTAATAATGACAAGTGATTGTATGACATGGGATGTAACAAGGCAAATCAAGTGCTACAATTACTTTGATTGGTACACCCCGCACCAAACTACGGCATGGTCCACATTCTTTTGCTTCAAACCTTTCTTCTTAATTGCAATATGAATGGCATTTGCTCCTTACCATGTGGAAGGATGCTACTTCATTGATTTGGAGTCAATGCCATCTTAACTCGCCATTAATTTACTTGTTTTTCCTAAATATCAAACCTTTTGCTTATCTTTTCAAATTACATGAATTAAAATGTATGAAAAATATATTATTAAATATAATCTAAACATGCTAATAAAACAATTTATCATCTCTTAAGTAAATACATTTTAGGTGTATCATGTATGTCGACCCATTCAACCATTCTATTTAGCTTACTTTTTATATATGTCCATTTAAGATGTTTGAATCCAAGTTCAACCAAAATCAATTTAGTGTATTTTCAAAAATACGTTGAGACCAGTACATCTAAATAATAAAACAACATATACCAAATTCTTTCTTAAATTTTTATATAATTTTATATCAATATAAATATAACAACACATATTCAAATCATATTAAAATTAATACACTATGTTTAGTCCACAATGTAAATGACTAGGGTGTATGGGGTGATTAAATACATGGGGAGTGGTAAATACTTCATCTAGCTACTAACCTCATGTCATGTTAACTTTCCTCTTTACTCCCTATTTTCCATTCAATTACTAGGGATGTTTCACCTAAACAATTTTTTATTTAATAAAAAATATATAAATGTATGATTGGTTGGAAGAGAGTAGGGACCTACCATTAACCTCTTCTCTCTCCTCGCTCTCATCAGTAAGTAGTCACCGTTCAAACATGTTCAAGTTCACCGAAATTGAGCCAGCAACGGTATGCCGCGCGGCAAACCCCCTTCCCTAATCACTTTGCCGAATATAGTCTAGGATGGTATATGTAAATTACTAGCTGGTATAAATACTCTTGTACAAACATTAAGCATTACACAATCAATCACAATTCAACCCAAAAACTATCTTTGTCATTCTCTATTTTTGGTATAAGACCCACTTTTGGCTCTTTTAACTCATCGGATTGTACAACCAAAGCCGCTGGAGCACACCGCTCCCATTCACCGGAATCTACAAGCTTCTCTCATCTAAAGTCAAGTCACAACTCCTTTGATCCGATTTTATTTTGGAGCACCCTGCACACATCTGCTTTTTATCGCTATTCACACATGTTTTGACGGATCGAACTCTACGGTTAATTCACTGGGGTTCGCGCCCCATGATTTTTTTGGGGTTCCCCTGTTTTTCGGATTGACCAAAAAAAGTGAATCTGTAGTTGATTGTGTAATGATTGGGGTTTATACACGAGTATTTATACCATCAAGTAATTTACATAATCTATCCTAGAATACAATAATTTACGCTGTGAACTATACATAATGTCTAAATATAATAGAATAAATATTTCTTTTATTTAGAAATATTAGATGTAATAAATTTCATTTTCATATTGTTACAAGTTCTTAATCATTATAGTGGAGTACCCTTCACTATTGACAATTTGACATAATACATTTGCAGAAATAGTTAAGTCAATCTAAAATAACTTCTGGTCTTTGTCTAAAATCCCTTGTTGATGAGGGGGCTTTTTACTACTCACACTATAGTTGAATAAAAAGAACAGCTAAGAGAGTACTATTAGTAAAGATATCAGAGTTGATGGCGCATTTAACATTAACACACATTTAACAAAATAAAAATATATTTCTAACATATTTAATACCGTTGGTCATGACTTGGTTACGCAAAAGATAAACACCACTAACATAATTAGTAGGTTTGAATATACAGCATGGTAGTTAAAAAGGAAGGTTGTGAACCCAAGCACATTAAACAACGAAGTTGCCCCAACATGTTAGACGCTTTGAAGACCAAGAAACAAGATTCTTATTACAGAGAAACACAAATACCTCAATATAGATCAAACAGTGTATTGGCACACACCCAACCGTGTCTACCAGGGGCGGATCCAGCGGGTTTTGGAGGTTCCTAGGAACCCTCTCGGTTTAGAAAAAAAAAACTAGTGAAAACTTTTAATGATTTAGAAAAAATTAGTGAGAATTAATAAAAATCTACCAAAATGAACACTTGGAAAAATTCATGAATCCGGTGGTGCCTACATCAACATAAACAACTAGCATGTCAACAAGGTATGGTGAAATGTGAAGACCATGACCAATGGTCCCTCAAATATATCAAAGTATAAGATAAAGTTCTATACATAGTTAATTAAAAAAAACTTCTTAAACAACACAGGAAATACTAGGACGTGTGAACATAAGGCTATAACTCAACTGAATATAGCAAAGAGTGGGGTTAGAAACGAGGATAACATATAAATTAATCTAACTTATAACTTTATACAATATTTATTAACAAAGCGTTTCAAAAATATTCGTTTTAGATCATATTTAGTTATTTCTAGCTGAATAAGAATCATATATTTACAGAAGAGTTTAAGCTACATGATTCTTTCTATACTTTTTTGAGTTTTCAAATCAACAATCAGGATACGTATCTAGTAGTTAGGGGATTTTAAGTTCACTTCTTTTTAGAATTCACTGAAATATATATATATCTATGAGTGTAATTTTAGTGTTGTGTGTATTTAGGTCTTTAGGATGAAACATTTAACTTTTTTATTATTTTGGGTGAAATTTTATCCATAGTTATAACTTACAAAAATAAATAAATATATGTATATATATTATAGGCTTGACAAACAACTTGATCGGAGTTGATAACATGTGAGATTGATAGAAAGATTCTTCGTCTTTTGATCAGACGGAGACTTGATAATGAAACTAAACATGAGATTATGTTGAAAAGAAGTACAATTCTATCTTTAAGTCACATCGTTACTAAATTTATGACGGTTATAAGTTAATAGAACTTTAATGACGGTAACATACGGTGTCATGTTTATGCATTTCAGGTAATAAACACAATATGATGTGATATACAATTTAATATTAATATTGACGTGTATGATAAATCTTTTAACCTAACAGATTAATTATTGTCCTAATTTTGGTATTTGTACCAAATGAAAACAAAATTTAATTTAATTTTTTTTTCTTGTAAACACTTAAAGAGTATAAGAACAGTTTTAGTAGAAAATATATTTGTAAGATGAGGATGTTAGTAGAAAACTATGAAAACCATATAGATACTTGTATTTGTCATTTTAAAGCATCGATTATAACACGACTATATTTATATGGGTATAGTGTACTATGGTCTTTTTTTTTCCTCCACAGGGACTAAAATACAAGTCAAGTTTAAACACTCAAAACGCTAAAAGTTGATAGACAATTAAAAGTTACCAACTGTAATAACATTTATGAAACTTGACTATTGGTTATTGATATTAACCATAATTAAACTTCTTGATGTCACCTTAACTTCATAACTTAAAAGCCTTATTTATTGTGATTAATTATATCACTTGTCATGAGGTACATACTTCTAGATATGTATAAAAAATTGGGATGAGCATTTGGTACTAGGTATATTCGGTAACGATGTCCATTTTTTGGTTTTTTGGTACCGGTATTTATCGGTGAAACACCAGTAAGTAACGGTATCCATTTTCCTCGTTTTTCTGTATTGATATTTTCGGTATCATGCTCATCCCTAATAAAAATTAATATAGAAAACCTTGCTAAACTAAATTTATAACATCAAGAGTAAATTACGTTTTTGCCCAAGTGGTTATATTAGTTTAACCGAGTCAACCCAAAAATAATCTTTTGATATTTAAGCCCCCAACGTTATTTTTCTAACCTCCCCCCTTTCTCTCTATTTTTGGTCGTCAACAAGGACTCACTGACCGACAATGATTCTAGCTATAACTGATGACCCCATCTTCCTTATCCTATGACAAAGTAGATGCATTGTGAGTAGGAGGACTATGCTTCAATAAAAAACATCGTTTGAACCAACCACCATCTCTAGCCATCCCCAGAGTAGTCACACCGCCCCTTGCTTTGATTTCGTGTACAAAAACACAAAAACCACTACATCTTATTCCAACATCATTTCGTAAAGCCACCCCCACAATCTAAATTTATTATTGCAAAAAAATCCGAGATTGGAGGCCGATTGGTGCTTGTTATCGACAACTGGTGCTCGTTTCTGACTTCACCTATGGTAGATCTGGCCTGGACTCTCCCCACCGCTGATCGTTGCTCATTCCTGGCATCGATGTGACCGTGGTGGTTGATTGAATGCACACATTTTGTTGTGCTTTAGGCCGTTCTACACAATCGTGCGTGGATATGGCAAAACGTTCAAACAATCCCTTTAGCTGAGCAAACAAATTGGTGTTGGATTTGGCCAACACCATCAATTACAGTCGGCACTTAACCATCATAAAATAAGAAGAAGATGAACGAAGTTACAATAAAATCTGAAAATCGAAGGTTGCGCGTTTAATCCGTGATTAAGATGGTAACTATGATGTTGATAGTGATGACGATCGTTTCTCAAGCAAGGGGTTGGTGTGGATTTGTATTGTGGCGGTAGTTTAGGCAATAGATGGTTGATGGTGATGAAGACTGCTTTTTAAGGTTAAGGGTTTTTCAATAAATGGGATAAAGGGGTTGGATATGGAAACTTGATAAAAATACCCATCATGTCACATGTGAGGGGCACGTGACTAAATGCATAGAGTTAGTGATAAGGGCTAAAAAGGGTAAAAAAAATGACGTTGGAGGGGGGGGGGGGTGAATTGTCAACTGATTCCTTTTTAGGCTGATAAGGTTAAAGTGACATAACCATAGGGGCCAAAGACGTAATGTACGCTAAAATCAATGATACAATTCTTTACCATCAGTAACTATGATAAAAAAAATTAATAACATATACGATAGAATTAATGTCACACCCGCTCGTGGCGGAAGCGCAAGGTGTGAACTTTAATTAGTCTTCATTGCATTCGGTCAAGTAAACACACTATATGAAAAAAAAAATAGATACGATGCCTATCCATAGATCGTTTAAAACGAAATGCAAAGTCAAAATATTTGTTTATGAAACATAATCCAAAAGTTTTAGGTTCAACAAGTGATTTTTACACAAAATATTGTTTATATAAATCAAGGCTTTGCATCCTATATTTTGCATGAAGGTGAAATATATGAACCAAACCCCCAAAAGATGGCATCGACTTGTGATCCTTATACTTCAACCGTGCAAAATCCACTTACTTTCTAGAAATACATGTAAGTTGAAAAGTCACAAAAGTTAGTGAATTCATGTGTTTTGTTTAGTATCAAATGAATCTTTAAAACATTTCAAAAGCTTGTATTGAAAACCTGGTATGTAAAGCGTCGATGAAATTTGTTGATCATTAATGTTTTGCAAGGACATTAATATGTGTGCCGACATAGGAAGGAACTAAACGTAGGTGATGTATGTCAATTCTCCTCGACTTGGGACACAAAAGCACTCTTCAAGGTCACACGGACCAAGAGTGGAACTCGGCAAAACTCAATAGATTTACCCTTTCGTTCCTCAGTCTGTATGTGTGATTAATAGCTACTTGTGTATTCTAACCTATGCATGCATGATCTATGGTTATTTCATTCCCTAGCTTATCATACCATTAGTAACATGTATCTCCCCCTAGATTTGGAAACGTAGAAATGTATTTGAAATAAGAACATCAACTCACTGTTTGCTTCAGTGCTAATGTGCTAGTAGTCTCTTGTGTTTCTGTGTGTGTTTACCCGACCTACAAGTGTCCTAATTCTGTTAAGGCACTTAAGTCCATTGTTTGTGAAAGCACAAGTCTCTTATCACGAACCTTGTTTAGACTTGTCCTGGTTTTGTTTGTTCAGAAACTCTTGTTTGTTTTAGACTCGTTGGAAATGATTGTCCCTATGTTTATTGTATAATGTATCTACATATATTTATATTCTTTGTTCGTGTATAAGTAGGGCCTAGCCCCTTTGTATGTATACATGTCTTAGACGATTGTTTCGTTGATATAGTTAATGCATATATATATATATATATACATATATATATATATATTGTCTACCAAAACATATATTCTTGTTTCATATGATCTTTGATCATGTCTAAGTACGTATATGTATTTGTTCATATATATAGGGACATGATTTAGAGAAAACACCTATAAGTGTGAAAATGGTGAGAACGCCCCTCATCCGTTGGATCAAAACAATCTATGGATTAGATTGGCACGGTGGTCTTTTTGGTAAACAACATCAACTTTCGAATGTGGACCTGCTTCATTAAGGGAAAAAAGGTAAATGTGCATCTACAAACCCATCAAACGGGACCGAAAAATATATACTTCCTAGAGAAACCTCCCTAATTCCAACGAAAATGCGAAAACCCTAGAAAACACGAAACCACAATATCATGGCGTCTAAAAATTAAACAAGATCTAGAGGCAAAAAACAGGATGAGTTAACTTCAATTTACATTATGCTAGTTTTATGATGTTTTTGGCGTTTTAATTTTATCAATAATTGTAGTTTCTATGGGTGTGGAATCCTGAGAATCACCTGCTCTAAAACGCCAAAGATCCACTGAGCAACGAAAGAAGACAACAACAAAACATGCTACAAATGGTTACTTGTTATGATGTTTGTTTGTAAAACTCCATATATCATGTAATATACTTTGATAGTTTATTACTAAACTCTAATACATGTATCGTTGGTATAATATTGTTTGACTGTATGAGAACGCCATTTTACTTATATCATTTATATTATTAAACACCATGTATCATCTGAGAGTGTCTTATTGAACAACATATATCATTTAACTAGTACTTAAATGCCATGGAAATTAAACTTGATTTATAGCCAAAGAGTGGATTAGAGTAACAATAATGTGCACACTGGCAAGGCCCAAAATGCCAATAAGAGGAAGGCCCTAACTTAGGATGTTGAGGTTCAGGAAGAACCATTTTTTTAGTTCATTGGGTTTAGAGTTTTTTTAGAGTAAAACCTACAAACTTGTCTGCTTGGTTTATAAATCTGAATCAAAATCAAAGATAGGTAGTACATGACATAGGGTTTGGTGTTGCCCTGAAGATGAAAATAGACAGCATACCCACAATGCTTGGGTACTGGTTGGTTGAAAATTATAATGAAAGAACAAACAATCTAAATCTTGGCAACCATACAATCACCTTAAAGGTCAACAACTAAAGACAAAGTAGTGGATGAGGGGAGAGCACACTTCAAAGGGACTAACTGGATTAACAAACCAAGTGTGAAGCTCTACTTTGAAAACATCTTGCCTGAGATGAATAGCTTCGGGAGAAACTTCTGCCTAAATTTCCTTGTAGCATTTTTCAATATACTTGGGCATACAAGTGATAATACGGTCGTCAACCAACTATTCTTGCACAACATTAAACGAAACGTTCAAATAAATCAACTGAACTGGTGTGGTTATCTCATCCAATGTTTGCAACACGCTAAAACCCCATAGTCTCCAAAAAAGCATTTCACAAGGCCCTTGATTGTACTTGCGGTAAGAAAACAATTTCCATATATAATAGTTTGCACAAAATAACAATTTAAAAATAAAAAATGTCTTGTGTTACAGCTTGCCTTGGTGAATGATGCTTGTAATACAAAAAAGTTGCAACGATTAGAAGGATGCCCGATTGAGTGGGTTACAACAAGAACTCTTGACCTGTTTGAGAGTGTACTAGGTTAAAAGGTTTGAGGGTGGAGAGCCAAAATGCCATGATGGCAAAGAACTTAAAAAGAAAATTGTTAAGAAGGCTAAGAATACACAGTTACAAATAGTTGTTCAAGAACAAGCCACACCCAAGACAGCAAACAAAATGCAGAGTGTTGATGAAGAAGATGCTGATGGTGATGATGTTGACAATGAAGATGAAGTTGATGTTGACAATGTTGATGAGTATGCTGATAATGATCATGATGAGGTTGATGATGATGGTTTTGATCATGATGATCATTATGATTATGCTGAACTCGACCCTGAAGTTCAAAACGCTATGGAAATCAATGATGTGAATGAAGAGGTTTTCTATCAAAAGGTTGTGGATGACGATATAGAAAGCCAGAACGGGATGTTTGAATCTTCTACATTAGGGAACCATGCTCTAGTCACAGTACTAACACAATATGAAGAGCATGGTGCTGAGGAGGTATGTTGTTCGAATAATAAATTTAACAAAAAAACACAAAACGCTATACATAATAATTCTGTTTTTATTTGACAGGCAATGGCTGAGAAGTTGGATGGGACATACAAAGAATTAAAAGACTGTTACAATAAAATGAGGACATTGTTAAATCAGTCAAAGATTGAACATCCAAACAACCTCTTGGTACACATAAAATACTCACAATGTCTGACATTGTTAAAGAACATGTCAACATTTGTTGATGAAAATGCCAAGGAAGTGGCAGATGAGAGAGAAGAAGGTGAAAATGAAGATGAGGTTGAAAGGGAAGCTGAAGGTGAAAGGGAAGTGGAAGGAGAAGGGGAAAGGGAGAGGCTGGAGGACAAAACGCCAAGGAAGTGCCAACATTTGTTGATGAAAATGCCAAGAAAGTGGCTAAGGATAGAGAAGAAGGTGAAAATGATGATGCTCAAAATGAAGATGAAAGGGAGTCTGAGGGTGGTGATGAGAATATTACATTGTCAACTGAAGAAAGTATAGATGAAGATATGAACGAAAATGATATTAAAAGCTGGGATTGTGATTTCAAAATACTTGAATATATTTGAGATATAATGGGGAAAAGATAATTAAAAGGAATATTGCTGAGGTTTTGGAACTACCGAGACAAGACCTAGAGCAAATGATTAAACTAAAAGAAGGTTTAGATTGTCCAAAGATAGTGGAAGAAATGCTTAAAGCTATAAAAAACAACCTGCACCCTGCTGAGGAGACCCCAAAAATGTACGTATTTGATGCAACGCCAAAAATCATCCCAACAGAAACACAATACACAACTGAGGCAGTCAATGGAAAACGCCAAACGTACTTGTGACAGAGACACAATCTAGTGATGCCTTCATTTCTCAACTAGAAAAAAAACTGAAGGGGATATGGTGGACAAAAGTGTTGACCAGCAAGGTGCAGTGCTTGATGAAACGCGATGTCAGCAACCAACATCTGGAGGTAGGAATAACCTCATTAAAACTCTTGAAGAAGAAAAGACACCACATAAACCCCAAGATGAAAACGCCACTGACACATCACCAACCAAAACGCCAAACAGGGCAGATGTGTAAGAGAAGGGTGACGATGACAAAACGCCAAACATCACAAAGTTGATGCAAGATAACACCATTTTAAACCCAAAAAAGCTGCCAGTGATAAATAAGATGATGCAGATGATGAAAATAAAAAGGAAAAGACTGTGGAAAAAAACAAAAGAGAGAGTCGGCATGTTTATCACCTTATGTCAGGAGGTAAGTGGTTATACATGCAGCAAGGGCGGCACAAGAAAACACCATTTTCACATACATATTCACTGGATGTGGTGACTACATGTATGTACATTTCTTTCTCATAAAAACGCTAAACTTTGCATTTGTTACGTTAAAAATATACATGCATATGCATGTAAACACCCAAAATGCCATGTCTCATATTAAAATGAGTTTGCATAACTAAAACACCATATGCTGTTTATTTTTTTCCAGGAGTATCGTGTTCAAGATTGAAGGAGTGTCAAACCTCTCAAGGGTGATTTTTGAGAGCATTAGACTAGGATTCTATGCACACATCAACATTATTCAAAGTTGGGGGCATATCCTAAACTATAAACAAAGATACAAGGCTCCAGATTCACCCTCAAGATTATGTTGCAAAAAAATAATGCTGGTAACTATTTTGCTATATTTAATTGATGCAATTATATTATGACTTTGTTTTGTTGTTAAAAATGTGGTTCCTCAAAATTAAAGAGTATGCCCGCGTATACAAACACAACAAGTTATCGACACAAAGAATTCAACAACAACATGGAATTTGTTTTGAAACAAGCCCGTTTCAAAGAAGACCGAAAAGTGTTAGACATTATAAGGTTTATGTATTAGTTACAATAGTGATGTGGCTATCTTGGGCTTGGGGTAGCATTTGGGGCTAAGGGCTTTAGGGTAATAGAGTACTAACCCTCTAGTATAAATAGATAATGTTGTTTTAGGGTTAGGGGGACCTTGGTGGTTTTTGCTCTCACTTATATTAAACAAACTTTGATTGTTATGCAAGTTGAATCTTTCTATTTTTCATCTTATTTCTTCTATTAGCTTCTTTGTATGATTCTGCCACCATTCAAGCTACGCGTGATATCATGAGATCGATTATCGGGACTTACAATTGGTATCAGATTCTGTTTGATTCTGTTTCTAGACTCGGATCTAATATCACACTGTTTTTGAGCTGCTGTTGAGTTTCTGTTGCATTTCGGATCATCTCAGATCATCTGTTTGAATAGCTTGGATCATCTGTTGAAGACTCGAATCCATCTCAGATAGAGTTACTTGTATCTCGAATAGAACTCCTTGCATATTGAATTCCATCTCGGATAATCATCAAGCATCTCGAATCACTACTGTTGAAGTTTGCCTGCATCTCAAATTCCAGCTCGAAAATCATCAAGCATCTCGAATCATCTTTAATCACTAGTGTTGAAATTTGCCTGCATCTCGAATTCCATCTCGGATAACATCAAGCATCTCGAATCATCTTGGATCTCTACTGTTGAAGTTTGCCTACATCTCGAACCATCATCTTGCATCATCAATCATCATCTCAGATAAATTACCGTTCCGAGTTCGAGATTGCTATTCGAGTTACTGATCCGAATTCACTGTTCAGAAGCCAGTGTTTCGAGTTGACCTTCAGTTGACCATCTCGAATTGGACTTTTGAACTTGTCATTTTTAATTAAAAATACAACTAACTTCTGTTCGGTAAAAACTAACAATGATGAACTGACGGGTGGTCTATTGGACAGCCCATAAGTGCGTTAAAAGGATTAATATTCCATGTTTAAATGGGATAATTGTTATGATTTGATATCTACGGTGTATATGGCCTTGCAGGTACTGAAGAGCATAAACAAGTGAGTTTAGCATGCTTTGTCGGGAGCTTGTAATTGGCTAGTTGAAGATGAGGACTCAAGGAATTAATGAACTGGCAAAAAGAGAAATTCTGATGTCCACCGTAAGCTACGATGGCCACCGTAGCTTACGGTGGTGTCTTGCATTTTCAAGCACCGTAAGATAGGCCTTCAAGACCGTAAGGGAGTTTAGCCCACCGTAAGCTACAGTGGGCACTGTAGCTTATGGTGGTGAGCTGTGAAAAATGTGTAATTACCATTTTAACTCGGGATTTGAAAGGTTTTTGGGGATATCAATCATTGGAAAGTTTTTGGCAGAGCTTAGAGGCGAAATTGGGTGTTCTTGTAGGTTCTAAACAATTACTTTTGTGTTGTTGATTCCTATGAACAAAACAATTGAAGGTGTGATGATTTGCAAAACCATGAGTGGCTAAACTCCTTGTGATCATCTTAAGTGGAAGATTTGCTTGAACAATTGTGTTTTGATTCCTAATTTCTAGAATAATAACTTGCAATATTTGTAGTTGTTATGGTGTTTGGATTCTTGTTGGTAAATTATTGATTGATGTTTTAATCACTGCCTTAATCGTACGTTCTTGGTTTCATTGACAATCGGGATATCATGGGAAGGTTTAAGGGTTGGATATTAGTCAATTGGTCATCGGGCAACAACCTCGCATTGTAGTAACCCGAGTACTTAGTTCCCTTTTATCACGAACAATTAGTCAAACACGAGTCATGTCTATGTGACTCTTTCTAGTTGAATTTAAAACACAAGCGTTAATTGAAACTGGAAACTTAAGATGATTGCTTACCTCTAGTTTGTTAAACAACCAATCTTTGAATCGTTATTAGCATAAATCTAAAACCACAATACTAAAAATTCTGAATTTAATTTCTTGCATTTTAGGTAAATTAGTCAAATTATTGCAATCCTTAGGTAGCACAAATTCCACCACTCCCTATGTTCGATACCCACTTACCGATAGCTATTACCAGTATTTGGAATTAAATTTACGTGAGACTATGACAATCACGTCAAATTTTGGCACCATTGCCGGGGAGTAGTGCGCAACGTGTGTTATCTTTGATTTAGGTTTAGTTTGTTATTTTTCCGGGTTTACGCTGGTTGTGTTAGTGTGTAGGTATTTACAGGTGCATGCATACTAGAGGCTCTCACAGGCTATCACCATTGGCATTTTATCGGAGATCGAACGAACTTTGCGACGAAATAGGGTATTGCTACGCGAAAACAAAATTAGTGGTTCACCAACAACACCTACAACACCAATTTCACCAATTAACTCCATGGATCAATTACCTACCAATACAAACCAAACATCACCATCCGCACCTTCACCGATTCCTACCACCCAACCTACTTCAACACATGAAGTTAACCCATCCAACGCCGCATCAATGGTTCCACCATTCTCATTCTTTTTCCCAACTTCCGGTCAATCATCCTCCACCCAACAACAATTAGTAAGTCAAATTCCACCAAGTTCAACCATTGTCCATACCTCCTCCACATTTCAACCACTAACCCAACCAGGTTTACATTATCCTTCCTCTTAGTTTATACAATCTTCGGGTGTAGGAGGAGATGGGTTTGATGATGGGTATGAAGAAGAATTTGGAGGTTACGAAGAAGAGGGTTATTATTATGGGGGAAGATGGAGGTAATTTGGGACTTCAAGGAGGAATGAGTCATCAACAAAGGCAACCTACGGGGGCACAACAAATTCATCCTCGAGGGCCACGGCTTCAACGACCAACGCCTTTACAACAAGTTCAAGTTCAACATCAACAACCTCAATTTCCAAGACCGATGTAACAACCTCAATACGAACAACAATATGCACCTCAAGGGCTAAGACAAGGTCAAGCAGGTAGACCAAGAATACCATTGGGTGCTCCACGAAGACATCATCGAGAGGTAGTAAGGGGGATTGAGGCACATTTTAGGCGGTCATCACTAATAACCCTTTTCTGGTGGTGATACCTCCTCACCCGGATGGAAGGACATTTGAGGTTAGAACAACCGCACTTCAAAGTTTGCCGAAGTACAAAGGGCTAGCAACGGAGGAACGGTACTTCCACTTGGAAACATATGATTCTATTTGCAACACTATTGGAGGGCAAGGTTTTTCGTTGGATGATGTTAAATTGGTACTTTTCCAATTCTCTTTGGAAGATAAGGCAAAGAGGTGGTTTCATACTCTACCTTCCGCATCAATCTACACATGGTCCGATATGCAACACAAATTTTTAGAAGAGTTTTTTCACAGCCCAAAAGACCAATGAAGCTAGGTGGAGCTTAAGAAGCTTTCAACAACAACCGGGTGAGATGTTCCATGAAGCATTTGAAAGGTTTAACATGATGTTAAAGAATTGTCCTCATCATGGCATTGCACTTTGGGAATTGTTGAATGCTTTTCACGAGGGGTTGAGTTTGAAGGATGCTCATGACTTGATGTTAATCACTAATGGTACTTTTGGTACAAACTTTGAGCAAGATGATTGGGCATTCTTGGAGCAAATGGCGTCACATCTAAAAGGAAAGCACAATCTTCAAGGAGGGCTAGACATGTTTACAAAAGACCCCAAGTGTATGCGATGGATGATGGAGGGGTGCAAGCGATGAATCAGGTATATGATGTTTGTACTAATTGTAATGAATTGGTCATGCAGCGGAGTATGTTTGGTGGGGTGGGTGAAAATCAAGTTGAAGAGGTAAATGCTATTGCGGGGGGTGGTCGAAATTTGAATATGAACTCCAACACATACCACCCCGGGTTACGAAATCATCCAAATTTCTGCTATGGGAACCCGGCGAATCAAGCCAACCCTAATTTCCAAGGAGCTCAACGGAATTTTGTTCCTCGCCAAAAATATAATCAAGGGAATTTTGAGGGTGGAAATGGTCAAGGCTATCAAGGTCAATTTCAACAAATGGGTGACCAAAGTGGTAGTGTGGGTCAAACTTCATCAAGTGGCAACGAAGTTATGGATATGCTCCAAATTATGAAACAAGACATGCAAAGGAGAAATCAACTTGATGAAGTTCGAATGCAAAAGGATGAAGTTCGTGATAAAAGCATCCAAACGCTAACCACTAAAATGGGACAACTTGCTACCAAGGTAGCGGAATTGAAGAAAGGTAAAGGCCAACTTCCAAGCGACACTAAGGTAAATACCTCTCGTAATTCTTCACATAATATTCCTATTAACCATGTGAATGTTTTAAGAAGCGGTAAAGATTTAAGGTAAATTTGGCGCTGGGTTTGGTTGATAGGGTGGTCGAAGATATTACGGGAATTGAAAGTGATGAGGATGAAGTCTCATCACCAATTGTGTCTAAGGACCCTATTGTCGAAGAAGTAATTCAAAATCCGGGGTTGGGTGAAATTTTAATGAAACGAATGAAGAAAGGAGACCAAGTCAAGTCCCATTTCCATCTGCTTTAGTTGACATGGGTAAGAAAATTTTCATTTCAACAAGGGGTCCTCAAAAAGAGGAATTGTTGGACGTTTTTAAACAAGTCAAGGTGAATCTTCCATTACTTTATGCGATTAAGCAAGTACATGCTTATGCAAAAATTTTAAAAGAATTATGCACACAAAAGAGACAACAAAAGAAAAAAATTCCTAAGCGGGTAGATTTGGCCGGACAAGTAAGTGCGGTACTAAAAGGGGTTCTTCCTCCCAAGCTCCAAGATCCGGGAACGCCACTTATAAATATTCAAGTTGGAAATTTTCCAATGTCAAAGGCGTTATTAGATCTTGGAGCCGGAGTAAGTATTTTACCGGGGGGTTTCTATGATCAATATGACTTTGGCCCATTAGCTTGGGTTGAGACAATGGTGGTTTTAGCTGATTTGTCTCACAAGTTACCACGAGGGATGGTTCAAGATGTTATAGTGAAGATTGATGAATTTTACTACCCGGTAGACTTTTTGGTCCTAGACTACTCATCTGTGGACCCAAAACAACAACAAAACGTTATTTTGGGTCGGCCATTTTAAGCACCGCTAATGTCGTGATTGATTGTCGACTCGGTACGGTTGACATGACATTCGGTAATAGAAAACTGAGATTAAATGTTTTTACTAACACTTCTAACTCCATTGGTGTTGTGAGTATTTTATGGCAGATCTGATCGATGGATGTGACCCACATGAGTATGAGGAAGAGTGTGCAGATATTTGTGTTTGTGATGTTTCTGAACAGGAACATGCTTGTGCATTGAGGGTGGAAAAAGAAAAGCAAGATGTGATGGCTATAAAAGAAGGTCGACCACCATGGACTCATCAGTTTAAGAGCTTGCCGGCGGAAATTAGTTCGGGCACGAAGCCATCGTTGGAGGAGCCACCAAAGTTAGAGCTGAAAGACTTGCCGAACCACTTGAAATATGCATTTTTAGGGGATAATGACACTTTACCGGTTGCCTCTAACTTGGGGTGGCTCAAGAGCATGAACTGCTGAGGGTGCTTAAAGCGAATAGGGCGGCTATTGGATGGATGATCGCTGATTTGAAGGGAATTAGTCCATCCATCGTCATGCATAAAATTATTCATTGGATGATGCAAAGCCGAGTAGGGAAGCTCAAAGAAGGTTAAACCCCAACTTGCGAGAAGTGGTTAAGAAAGAGGTAATCAAATGGTTAGATGCAGGCATCATCTATCCTATTTCTGATAGTTCTTGGTCCTACCCAAGTGGTGCCTAAAAAGGTCGGTATTCAAGTGATAAAAGATGAAAGTGGTGAACAAGTCGCCACCCGACCGGTCACCGGGTGGCGTGTTTGCATTGATTATCGGAAATTGAATGCCGCAACCTCTAAGGACCATTTTCCATTACCCTTCATTGGCCAAATTATTGAAAAACTATCAGGTCAAAAATACTATTATTTTTTGGATGGGTACTCGGGTTATAACCAAATTGCTATTCACCGAGATGACCAACACAAAACCACTTTCACATGTCCATATGGCACTTTTGCTTTTAGGCGAATGCCATTTGTCTTGTGCAATGCCCCGACAACTTTTCAACGATCTATGATGAGTATTTTCTCGGACATGGTTGGGCAGTCACTTGAGGTGTTCATGGATGACTTTTCGATTTTTGGCACAAGGTTTGAGTCTTGTCCCGACGAGTTGGAAAAAGTTTTAAAAAGATGTGTCGAGAAAAACTTAGTGCTTAGTTGGGAGAAAAGTCATTTCATGGTTCAAGAGGGTATTGTGTTGGGCCATGTTGTTTCTGAAAAAGGGATGGTGGTGGATAAGGCGAAAATTCGTGTAATATCATCGTTACCTCCACCTAAAAATGTAAAAGGGGTAAGGTCATTTTTGGGGCATGAGGGGTTTTATCGGAGATTTATTTAAGGCATTAGTGTTATTACTAAAGCTTTATGTAATTTGTTATTAAAGGAT
This sequence comes from Scalesia atractyloides, assembly GCA_947069175.1. Taxonomy (NCBI): domain Eukaryota; kingdom Viridiplantae; phylum Streptophyta; class Magnoliopsida; order Asterales; family Asteraceae; genus Scalesia; species Scalesia atractyloides. The sequence continues at coordinate 35,694,895 of CAMTDV010000008.1, read as the reverse complement.
GTACCCTTTGACTTTACTAATGAATGTTTGCAAGCTTTTACTGTTTTAAAGGAACAACTGGTGAAAGCCCCCATTTTGAAACCACCGGATTGGTCAAGCCGTTCGAGATTATGTGTAATGCTTATGATACAACTATTGGAGCGGTCTTAGGTCAAAGAGTTGACAAGAAACCGGTGGCAATCTATTATGCAAGCAAAACATTGTCTGAGGTGCAACTGAATTACACCACAACTGAAAAAGAGTTATTAGCAGTGGTGTATGCATTGGACAAGTTTCGGTCATATATTTTTGGGGAAGCAAGGTGGTGGTGTATTCGGACCATAGTGCGGTTCGGTATTTGATGGAGAAGAAGGATGCGAAGCCCGGTTGATTCGGTGGGTGCTCTTATTACAAGAGTTTGATTTGGAAATTCGGGATAAGAAAGGAAGTGAAAATGTGGTGGTGGATCATTTATCCCGAATTCCAATGGAAGGGGTAGACGATATTAGTGAGAATAATGAACAGTTTCCCGACAAACAATTATTAGTTGTGTCTACTTCTAGTGCACCGTGGTATGCTCATTATGTTAACTATTTGGCCACGGGTGTCATTCCTAATCATTGGACGAAAAGAAGATGACAATAGTTTATGGTCCAAGTCAAGCAATACATATGGGATGAACAGGATCGTTTTAAAATCAGGCCTAATCAAGTGATTAGGAGATGTGTGCCAGAAACAGAAGTGGCAGAAATCTTAACCCATGCTCATTCATCCGCTTGTGGGGGGCACTTTAGTGGTCACAAGACCGGGATATCGGGTGCTCACATGCGAGTTTTATTGGCCGACAATTTTCAAGGATGCATGTGATTTTCCCCGAAATTGTCTAGATTGCCAAAAGATGGGGAGTATTTCAAAAAGGGATGAGATGCCAATGCAACCCATCTTGGTGGTGGAGATTTTTGACTTATGGGGGATAGATTTTATGGGGTCTTTTCCAAGTCGAATGGGTTCTTGTACATCTTGGTGGCGGTGGATTATGTTTCAAAAAGGATTGAAGCCATACCCACAAGAACTAATGATCATTCGGTTGTTTGCAAGTTTGTACAATCAAATATCTTTGCTCGTTTTGGGATTCCGCGGGTTATAATCAGTGATGGTGGTTCACATTTCAAAAATTTTTATTTTGGAAAATTACTGAAGCGGTAAAATGTGAATCACAGAATTGCCACGCTGTATCATCTACAAACTAGTGGACAAGTTGAAGTGTCCAACCGTCAAATCAAGAAAATTCTAATGAAGACAGTGCGAACGGATAAGAAGGATTGGTCGAGCAAGTTGGAAGACACGTTGTGGGCATACCGAACGCCCTACAAAACTCTCATTGGTATAACTCCTTACCGGTTGGTGTACGGGAAGGGATGTCATTTACCGATGGAGTTAGCGCATAGGGCGCATTGGGCAATTAAAACGGTAAATGCGGATTATGATGAAGCGGGAAAAATCTGGAAGTTACAATTGAGTGAGATCAAAGAAATTCGGGATGTAGCGTATGAATGTGAGGCTGCATATAAAGATAAGCTCAAGAAGGTTCATGATGCAAAGATCCAGAAAGGAACTTTCGAAGCGTGTCAAAAGGTGTGGTTGTACAACTCAAGGCTAAAGATGTTTGCGGGTAAGTTGAAAAGCAAATGGATGGGCCCATATGTTATTATAAGAGTGGGCAGGTTTGGAGATGTTGATATTTTAGACGTTCATACTAACACGAAGCAAACGGTGAATGGGCATCGGATCAAACCGTATTTGGATAGGAACGACATAAAACATCTTGAGCTTGACAAAGTGGGCTACATTCTATGCCCATTGGACGTGGATTAAACATAAGAGGCCCAGGTTCGGTAGTTTAAATATATAAATTTAATTGTTTAGTTAGTTTGTTTCAAGTAATTATCTGAACTTGTTTGACTTGTGTTTGAAACAAGTGTGGGGAAGTTTTTAGGAATTTCTCATACACAGTGTTGAGGACAACACGGGTTTTTCGAGGGGGATAGTAGTATAAAACTAAGTATAATGTCATGATTATGTATTTTAATCGTAAAAAAAATTTCAAAACAAAAATGCCAGATACCACCGTAGCTTACGGCCCCGCCGTAGATTACGGTGGTACCCAAAAACCATTACGGTGATTGCCCACTGTCTTACGGTCCTTAAAAAATTTTGGCCACCGTAGCTTACGATGATCACCGTAGCTTACGATGGCCACTGGCATGTGGGTCCGTGGAAAAAATAAGAATAACACGAGATTTAACCTTAACCAACCATATTCTACACAAGTTTTAGCCACAACCTTCATTCTTCTTCTTCCCTATTTCCTATCAAGAACATTCACTTTAAACCTACACCAATCCTTCAATTTTTAACCAAATCAAGAGATTTTTTTGGTCAATCTTGATCAAAATTTTGCAAGGATTCCGAATTTATGCTTACAATTGGAAGAATCCAACGTTTGGTGATCAATTTGGACATTTTAGTCTGAAAATTTTAGGGTTTTTGGTGGGTTTTGGTTAATCCTAATGTTTCTAGTGATCTTCCCCTTCTACAAGGCTAAGGTATGCATTTTCTTACATTATTGTTGTTGCATTGTAGAATTGTAAGTGCTAGGTTATCATGATTCCATACTTGCTTATAGTTGATTATATTGAGATGAAGGTGATGGGTTTTTGAATGATTATGGTTATGGTAGTTAAGTTATTTGATAAAAATATGATGTTTGGGCAAAATTTTTCTAACCTAGGGAAATGTTGTTCAAATTTTTGCAAAATGATGAACATATGATATAGCTTGTTTTCGTAACCATAGTGATAAGCAAGTGTGGGGATAATTTGGGATATTGAGAAGAGGAATAATTGTGTTCTTTATTTCTATGCTTTGTAGAACTAATATGGGACGTAAAGGAAAGGAAAAGGTGGGATCTTCGAGTAACCCAGCGCAAAGAAAAAGAAGGTTAGTGTTACAAAGTGACATAGAGGAAGAGCACAAGGAAGAAGTGTCGGATTGGGGTCCTAAACCAAGGTGGACATCTGGTCCTTTACATGATCAGCCGGAGGAATGGCAAGCTGAACTATTCAATGATCAAATCAATAAACTAGTGCAACAGAAGGAAGCTTTTATATGCGAGAAAGAAGTTTGAGATGCAGACTTTGGTCCATTTGGGGTGATTGAAAAGTTTAGAGCGTTAGGTTGGGAAGCGGCACTGAAATGTTATGATTATGAAGGGACGAATTTGTATGATGCTGAAATCCAAGAGTGGATGGCCACTCTTAGGTGCCCTCCATTTAAAGGTGCGTTGAAGATGAGGTTGATCGGAACTGTGAATGGCATTGATGTGGAGATGTCATTCAATTCATTGCGGAGATTGGCAAAGTTTGACAGCAAACCGCTAAACCAATATATGCTCCCAAGGGTGGAGGATCTATATTTTGAACCCGAAAAGTATCCTCGGTGGAAAATGATGTTGGATTATCTGTTTTTACCGGGTACCACGCATGGGAAGCTGTACCGAAAAAAATTGAGAATTGAAGGTAAGCTGATGTTAGCAATTTGTCTGCAGAATGTCATCCTAAGGCGGGGTGACAAGGTTGAGGTTCAGCGCCCGGAAGTGCCGGTGTTGTACACGTTGTTGACCGGGGCCCCATTATACCGTTTCATTTTTTGGTACTAAATAATGTGTGGATTAGTAGAAATAGCGTTCAACGGAAGATTATTCTGCATCGTCGACTTATCACGGCACTTTTGAAAATGTATGGGGTGCTTGGTGCGAACGACAAGGGGTCTTATAAGAGGTTTAAGCCGTTTGATATCAAGCTGATGGGGTTGGATAGAAATACACCGAGTCTGATAGATATCACAAAATGTAGAGTGAGGGTCAGTGATGGAGGGTGTTAAAAGCTGATGCACGACCGTTAAGACCGGGGGAGGAGGATGAGCCCGAAAGTGAAGAAGAGGGCTCGAGTGGTGATGAAGACTATATGGATGATCCATATATCGCCCCTATGAATGTGGATCAAGGGGGTTCAAGTAGTGGTCCGGCTGGGGGTTTCTTTGACTTTTCAAGATATCCTTATGAGCCAAACTGGGCTCATGAAGGAACGATGCAAGAGGTGATTGAGAGTCAACGGCCTTCGGTGTTTGATAGTTGGAGAGGGGCTGAAAGAACATTTTTTTGATCATCAGACGTTTATGGGTGCAAGTATGGAGCATGCGTTAAGGCATATTTTTGATCGCCAAGAATCATGGAACCGCACCCACGCTTATGCTTTTGAGCAAGAAATAAATAATCGGTACATTGATGATCAAAACCGGCGTATGCATTCTGATTGGCATGCGGGGCGACCGGTGGTTGTTGACCCACCGCCAGTGGACTACTCGACCCTGCCACCCGATGATGGTAGCGTTTCTTATCCGACGCCACCGATGCATCATTCACAGTGGGTGGATCCTCATTATGGTCAGCAGTAGTAGGGCACCGGGCAACAAGAAGGAGGAGAAGGAGGAAGTGGTACTGGAAGTGGTGCGATTGCATTCGGTGAGTTTTTGGAGATGATGACTTCCATCTTCGGACCTCCTCAGTCGCGTTATTATTAATCAGGTGGTGTTCTTTCCTTGTACAATTTTGTAGACATTATTGTGTTTTGTTTGTTTATGGTTGGGAGAGAAGGGGGCGTATTGTGATTGATAGTCATGTTATGGGTTGGTGGTATTTTGGGGGAGTTTTATGTGTTTTTTTTAAAAAGAAAGTTGGGATTTGAGTATTTAAGCTGAAGAGAAGTTGAAGTAATTTGAGTGATCGTTTCCCTCAAAACCATACATTAGGGTTAATGTATCCCAAGTGTGGGGATGGGGGAAATTTTTGGGGATTTTGAAAATTTTTGAACCAAACCAAACAATTGTCAAATTTGAATATTTTACCTTAATTCCCATGACACATCGGTATATCTTTTTATCCTTTCTTGGTGAGCTTTTATGCCACATGGATGCTTTATAGAAATTAATTCTTTGGTTGAGTGACAGTGTGTGTTTTGTGTTAATAGAACTTGGGTAATATATGCTTGTTGAAACCTATGTGTAACATGCTTGTGAATATGATAAGGGCATTTTGGTAGCCTCGTCTGGATGTGTGTTAAGTGTGGGTTTTGGGGGGTTGGACCTCATAAGTTAAATATATGAGCTTGATAGTGAGAGGGACAGGGGTTTGGACATTATTAGCTAAAATTTGAGCTTTCAACCATGCAATTGTTACCCAAGCCTATGTCCTACAAAAAAAATTCTACCTATTGATCGACCCGTTTTAAGAGTTTAGTTTAGTTTGATATTGTTATGTATGTGTTCTTTCTTTCAATATTTGCAAAAAAAAAAGAAGAAAAAAAGGGAAAAAGAAAGAGAAATGAAAAAGAGAAAGAGAAGTTAGTTGTACAAATAGTGTTGGTTAATTTTTGTTTGTTGTAATAATAGACTGGGTCAATTCAATGAGCTACATGCATATATCCCACCAATTCTCACCCTTACACATAGCCTTGTTACAACCCGAAAGTCCTTTTGATTTGTAAGCATGTTAGGCAGTTTGTAGGTGGAGACTTGATTATTATCCAAGCTTATTGTCGCACAATCACACACTAGCATTGAGTGATCTAGCATAATCTTGCTAATACATTTTTGGTCACCGAGAGGAGAGTTATTGTGAGGGGTGTGTTATGTAGTATGATGGTAAATTGATAGTTGGATGATATGTTTGTTTTTGGTTTATATTATGATCACTTTTAAGCTTGAAAACGTTTGTGATGTGTTGCTTGGGACAAGCAACGCCTAAGTGTGGGGATGTGATGGGTGGTCTATTGGACAACCGGTAAGTGCGTTAAAACGCTTAATATTCCACGTTTAACTGGGTTAATTCTTATGATTTGATATCTATGGTGTATATGGCCTTGCAGGTACTGAAGAGCATAAACAAGTGAGTTTAGTGTGCTTTGTCGGGAGCTTGTAATTGGCTAGTTGAAGATGAGGACTCAAGGAATTAATGAACGGACAAAAAGAGAAATCTGATGTCCACCTTACGGTGGGCACCGTAGCTTACGGTGGTGAGCTGCAAGAAATGTGTAACTGCCATTTTAACTCGGGTTTTGAAAGGTTTTTGGGGTTATCAATCATTGGAACGTTTTTGGCAGAGCTTAGAGGCGAAATTGGGTGTTCTTGTAGGTTCTAAACAATTACTTTTGTGTTGTTGATTCCTTTGAACAAAACAATTGAAAGTGTGATGATTTGCAACACCATGAGTGGCTAAACTCCTTGTGATCATCTTAAGTGGAAGGTTTTCTTGAACAATTGTGTTTTGATTCCTAATTTCTAGAATAATAACTTGCAATATTTGTAGTTGTTATGATGTTTGGATTCTTGTTGGTAAATTATTGATTGATGTTTTAATCATTGCCTTAATCATACGTTCTTGGTGTCATTGACAATCGAGATATCACGGGAAGGTTTAAGGGTTGGATATTAGTCAATTGGTCATCGGGTAACAACCTTGTATTGTAGTAATCAAAGTACTTAGTTCCCTTTTATCATGAGTCATATCTATGTGACTCTTTCTAGTTGAATTTAAAACACAAGCGTTAATTGAAACCAGAAACTTAAGATGATTGCTTGCCTGTAATTTGTTAAACAACCAATCTTTGAATCGTTATTAGCATAAATCTAAAACCACAATACTAAAAATTCTGAATTTAATTTCTTGCGTTTTAGGTAGATTAGTCAAACTATTACAATCCTTAGGTAGCACAAATTCCACCACTCCCTGTGTTCGATACGCACTTACCGCTAGCTATTAGTAGTATTTGGAATTAAATTTACGTTAGACTATGATAATCACGTCAGGAACCAGAACGGTATTCTGATTGCTGCAGATCTCACCAACGCTACCTTGACAGCCATCTAGTCTCATACTCTGGCAATGCATCAAGAAGTGGATCAGAGTATCGGAATGTCTACCAAGATTCCAAGGTTGCTGTATGGAGATGACTACTTTGACATGACCTGGATTTTTGAGCAGTATTGCAAAGCCAAGGAACCCGGTATGTTGAGATGTATTCGTGATGGTCCCCGCTGTAACATTTGTCAAAAACGGGTTTTCCAAACCCGCTTCGTTTGTAATCGAATATCAAGTTATAAATGTTTCGTTGCGTATTTATGTCAATTTTAATTTTTAATGATGCATAATTAATAAACAAACTAGAATATAAAAGTTATAATTGATAAAAAGTAAAAATAAAATAATTAAAATAAAAATCAGGCTGCCGGGACTCGAACCCGGGTCAGCCGGGTTAAGCATAAGACTTATCACACACACATATAACCACTCCGCCACTTGATGTTTTCTGTGAATTCTAGGAAACAATTAAATTTTATGATCAATCATGAATCGATCTGTTTACGCTAACTGTAACCGAAATCGGTCACCAAACGTCCAAAAACGTTTGATTGTTCGCGGTTTACCGATTACAACGGATACACCGACACCTCCAATCAATTTAGCTTTGAATGAACTTGAATTCAAGAGTTGATCGGTTTTAATAACCGAAAACTTGCATTTCCTGAATTACTCCAATCATAGTCCCCTCTCGCGACTCAAACACATCTGCAAACCTTTAATTTCACTTCCGCAATTCTTTCAGTTCGTCGGAGAAGCTATTTGAACTCGCCGGACTTTAACCGGAAAACCTTGTTTTCCATCAAATCAGTAAGTCTCTCAATTCTTTCATTGTCTATCAGTTGTTAAGCTGTTGCTAACTCAAACCCTTCAATCGGAATCAATTTCAGACGTCGATATCGGATAATTCACTCTCGCCGGAAAACTGCTGAAAATTCTCAATTCTCGCTGTGAAACGGTATAGCCTTCTAAACCTCCTGGTAATTCTTGTTCTGTGCTTCAATTTCGCTTTTAGCTAATAAAAATTGTTACTCTGTTCGCTCAGACGAAATCCGTAAAAACAGAGCCGACGACTTGCCGGAATTCTGAGATAAATCGTTTCTCCGGTATGTTTACTTCCAAAATCGTCTCTGCCATTTCATTTTAGTCTTTTGAATGTTTGTTAATCGAATTAAACAAGAAACAATAGAGTAATCGTAGGCTGTGATTCTGTAATGAAGAAGACGAAGTTAGGTTGATTATAAGTTTAATATAATTTGGATATTATCTCGGGTTAGACACACAGTCCAGCGGTGGACTGTGTGCACACATATATCTCACGCTGCGACTTCGATCCTTGACACACGTATGCTCTGTAATAAAGATGTTTTATTTTTCTAACTGAACCGGATTAACTTACGTTAGATGTTAAGTATAATAAAAATCGGTATATTAACCAGGTTAGACACACAGTCCAGCGGTGGACTGTGTGCAACACTAACCCACAGGTCCCGGGTTCGAGACCTGTTGCACGCTCCGGTTCGATGATTAAAACACTTTTTGAAAATAAAAGAATTTTGAATAAACTGAATTAGTATATAAATATAATTAAAAACAGAACTATTTCGGGTTAGACACGTAGCTTAGTTGGTAGAGCTGCGTGCACGCGTACGGGAGGTCTCGGGTTCGAGCCTCACCCAGCGCATACATGCACACAATAGAACCGGTCAAACAGTCAACAGTCACAGTCAAAAAGTCAACGGTCAATGGTCAACGCAAAAGTCAACATTTTTTTATATTTTTATTTATTTAATTTAATTCAAAAATCAATTAAAAATACTTAAAAATAATGTTTTTAAAGATAGGAAATAGCCTTAACTCACAAAAATATATCTAAAAACCCTATTAAAATTATTAATAAAATCCACTCATTTACTATACCTTCCGTTATTATTTAGGTTAGTTAATCCTCGTTGATCAATCCTTCAAACTCGTGCGCATCTCATCATCTCCAACCGAACGCACCCAATGTGAGTGAATCTCTACAAATTCCCCGTTTTAATCACGTTTTTGGGGTGTATCATGTGTCTTACCAATTATTATATTTAAATCATTGTGCATACATCATATCATGAACAAAAGTGTATTCAGCTTGTATTAACTGTTTGTGTGGTTATTGTTTAGATTTAATTTATTATTTTCAGTACATGCAATTTCATAGGCCGCCGCTCCCCATTACATTATGAGCGTTGAGCAGTTCCCTATTACATTATGAGCGTGAACCGGGCGTTGCCAACATACGATCGGCTCCGTTTGATTGAGCCTTGATCGCACAGACATTCATCATAGGCCGTCAGTTCCCCATTACATTATGAGCGTGAACGTGACGTTGCCAACATATACAGTTTTATTCATGTTATATATTCATGCAAGTTCATATGTTATTGTATGTTATTGTTTGTGGTTGTTATTGCTATTGTTTGATTATTTACATTTGCTCACATATGACTATTGCACAATTTTTCCATGTTAAAAATAATAAGAAATCGATAATAAATGTTTATCTAACAAGGTTCACTCGCCAACTTATGTTGACCCAAAAACCCCCATTTTACACATGATACAGGTGATCCATCCGCAGCAAGAAACACATAGGATTGGCTTAGAAGAATAAACTGGTTTAGAGCTTGGATTGTTTAGTTGGTTATTTTTCTTTGTATTTGTATGGACATGTTTGGATTATTGAGAATGTAATTTTGACTTTAATAAATATGAAACATATTAGTAAATATCATGAGCTTTGGTGATAACCCACTTATGCCCCGACTCTTATTCCGCTGCGGGTCGGGGTGTGACAGATTGGTATCAGAGCCATGACTATAGGGATATAGGATAGGTTATTAGACCCTTAGAGACTATACTATAGTTGATTAGAAATTTTTAAGATTTTTGTGTGTTACATGCAAAATTCATGATGTTTATATGTTTTATGTTTAATGTTACATTCAATGTTATGCAAGCATGTTCATAAGTACATATTAGTATATAATGCCTATCATGAATCATATTCTCATAACATATCATATCCATGAAAGCACACATCACATCATTTCCATGATTGTTTTTACAATGATTTTTGTATTTTCAAATCCCATCAAAGTGAGTTCTCTTGACGGGCATGTAGTAACTGGAAGGGTACAAGTACCGGTAGTCGGAACGTCATGTCTAGGCTGGCATTCGTATAAATCCAAAATAAAGGACCAGTTTGCCTACCTGGGGACTAACGATGAGAGTACGAAGTACCTATTAGGCCAAAGCATGCTATACCAAACGTCGTGTGAGCTAACCCCACTTTGAGTTGTCATTGTGTCTACACCTGGACACATTCCGACCATACATCTCGTAAACATATTTTGTGGTTTTCATTCGGGTAATGCGAGTGTTAAACCGCCAATACTAATGTGAATCCTACCAAGCCAATAGTCATGGGGGCCCACATGACTATACAGGTGAAGGTATGGGGGACATTTGAGGCCCAACATGAGCAAACCCAAGACATCCTATGGATGTAGTTGCATTATTGATATTTATGTTATTTTCATTTTCTTTAAGACACATGACACCTAAAAAGACTCCATAAACTCAAATCTTCTTATGTATGCTCCTGTAGATGTCGGCTAGACAACAACGAGGGGGTAAAAGATCAGGAAGGTCTCACGAACGCTTGGCCACTCAAATCGCAAAACAAATGGCCGCGGTGCTTCCTGACATTGTGGTTCAAGTACAACAAGCTCTCGCCACAAATCCCACCAATCCTCCCCAGCAAGAAGACCAGAACATCGGCAACCCTCCTACCAAAAAGTGCTCATATAAACATTTCAAGTCTTGCGATCCTCCTAAATTTGAAGGGACCGAAGGTGTCACTGCTCTCCTCCACTGGTTTGAGGAAATGGAAACACCTTCCTCAACTGCGATTGTCCCGAGGATCGCAAGGTACGATATGCAACCGGGAGACTATTTGGGGTAGCTCTTACCTGGTGGAATACTGAAAAGGGTAAGAGGGGAATCGAAGATGTTATGGCCTTAACGTGGGAGGAGTTAAGGGAAATCATAACGAGGCGATTCTGTCCTAGAAGTGAGATTAAAAAGTTAGAGGACGAATTTCATTCTTTGAAGCAAAAGGAGGGAGATCATATTTCTTACAACAAGAGGTTCTTAGAGTTGAACCAAATAGTCCCTAACTTGTTCACCCCATTTACCGCTTAATCGAGCATTATATTCGAGGTCTTCCCTCGAAAATTCAAGATTCAGTTCTCAGCACTTCGCCAGCAACACTTGAAGCTGCTATGGAACTAGCTACTGAACTGACCGAGAATCGAATTCGCAATGGTAAATTTAAAGAGGAGAAAAAGAAAGCCCCCGTTGAGGGCCAAACTTCAAACCATTCCACCTCCTCCTCTAAGTTTGCTAACAAGAGGAAACGTAACACCAGAAACTTCGCTGTACACAAACCAATTTCCCTATCCCTGCTGTACCCATTACCCAAGTTGCCCCCTCACCTGCACCATACAAAAGGCCATACTCTGGCCCATTACCAAAATGCAACTGTTGCCAATACTACCACTTTCCTGATCATCCCTGCCAACATTGCACCGGCTGTGGTCGCGCAGGTCATACTGTTCAAACCTGTCGCATACCTCAGCGACGAACCGCCACCAGCCTTCAACCCAAACCCACCAACAAATAATGGGTCAAGCCCAACAACCCCTACTATTACCACCTACCCAACATTTAGCCCAATCATACTACCAACCTAACTATCCCATGGTGCAACCTATGCGGGCTTGCTACAATTGTGGAGATCCAAGTCACTTTAGAAACACTTGTCCACGTTTGGTGAACATTATACATGCTCAAGCCCAAGCAAATCCGGTGAATCAAGCTAACCAAGCTCCTCCACCTGCAAGAGGAAGAGCTTTCAACATCAACGCTAATCAGGCTAGAGCTGACAGCAATGTGGTTAACGGTACGTTTCTTATCAATGGTAGTTATGCATCCATGTTGTTTGATATTGGCGCGGATAAAAGTTTTGTGTCCTTAGAGTTTGAACCCATCCTAAACCAAATTCGTGATAAGCTCATGGAATCCATAACAGTAGAAGTTGCTGACGGAAAACCGGTCTCATTAAACTCTATTATACGCAATTGTACTCTCACCTTAAACGACCACGATTTTCCAGTTGACCTCATTCCTATGAAGTTGGGAAGCTTTGATATTATAATTGGTATGGACTGGCTCAGCCAACATCAGGCTGAAGTTGTATGCCGCGAAAAGTTTATATGCATTCCTCTTTCAAACGGTCAGACTCTACGAATCTTTGGAGAAACCCCATCGAAAGGGCTCAGATTAATGTCCTGTCTTCAAGCCCAAAAATATCTTCGCAAGAATTATGTCGCATTTTTAACCCATGTCGTCAAAAAGGGAACCATGGAGAAGAAACTCGAAGACATCCCAGTAGTAAAAGATTTTCCGCAAGTTTTTCCTGACGACATTTCAGGACTTCCTCCCTTGAGAGAAGTCGAATTCCGCATCGATCTTATACCTGGTGCTACACCAGTTGCAAAGTCTCCTTATAGGTTAGCCCCCTCTGAAATGCAAGAGCTAGCCAGTCAATTGCAAGAGTTGACTGACAAAGGATTCATACGTCCTAGCTCCTCGCCTTGGGGTGCACCTGTCCTTTTTGTGAAGAAGAAAGATGGAACGTTTTGCATGTGCATCAACTACAGAGAACTCAACAAGTTAACAATCAAGAATCGCTATCCATTACCTCGCATTGATGATCTTCTTGACCAACTTCAAGGCGCCAGCTGTTTTTCAAAAATCGACCTTCGTTCTGGTTATCATCAACTCAGAGTACATGAAGAAGACGTCCCAAAGACCGCTTTCTGAACTCGTTATGGTCATTATGAATTCATGGTCATGCCATTTGGTTTAACCAACGCTCCAGCTGTCTTCATGGATCTAATGAACAGAGTCTGCAAACCCTATCTCGATCGTTTTGTTATAGTCTTCATCGACGACATCCTCATTTATTCAAAGTCTAAGTCTGACCATGAACGGCATCTTCGACTCATCCTTACACTCTTAGAGAATGAAAAGCTTTACGCCAAATTCTCCAAATGCGAATTCTGGTTAAAAGAGGTACAATTCCTTAGTCAATGACAAGGGAATACATGTCGACCCCTCAAAAATCAAAGCGGTACAAGAATGGCAAGCGCCACGTACACCAACTGAAGTAAGATCATTCCTTGGTTTTGCTGGTTATTATCGCCGTTTCATCTCAAACTTCTCTCGCATTGCTGTACCACTCACGGCTTTAACTCATAAGGGAAAACCTTTCATATGGGGACCTAAACAAGAAGAAGCCTTCCAAACCCTTAAACAAAAACTCTGTGATGCACCAATCCTCACTCTTCCTGAAGGTTGTGATGACTTCATGGTTTATTGCGACGCGTCAGGGCAAGGAATAGGCTGTGTTCTAATGCAAAGAGGAAAGGTTATAGCTTATGCTTCGAGACAACTCAAGACTCATGAGAAGAACTACACCACCCATGACCTAGAACTTGGAGCCGTTGTGTTCGCTCTTAAGATATGGAGACATTATCTCTACGGTACTAAGTGTGAAATATACACTGACCACAAGAGTCTTCAACATATCTTCAATCAAAAGGAGTTAAACATGAGGCAACGAAGATGGGTCGAACTTCTAAATGACTACGACTGTGAAATTCGGTACCACCCTGTCAGTCGAAAGGGTTATGCGAACTCCATTCGTCTTCTATGTTCGCAAATCATAACTGACATTAAAGATCAAATTCGAGAAGCCCAACGTGTTTCAGTAACGGAAGACGACGTACGAAAGGAGCTGTCCTGTGGAGCTGAACTTAAAATAGAAACTAAATCTGACGGTATTTTGTACTATCTAGATCGCATATGGATTCCTGACCACAACAACCTTCGTGAATTTCTTATGAATGAGACTCACAAAACACGATACTCTATACACCCAGGAGCCGATAAGATGTATCAAGACCTTCGATACACCTATTGGTGGCCTGGAATGAAAACGGATATTGCTGTTTTTGTTTCCAGGTGCCTTACATGTTCCAAGGTGAAAGCTGAACACCAAAGACCCTCAGGACTTCTGGTCCAACCTGAAATACCTGTATGGAAGTGGGAAAACATAACCATGGACTTCATTACCGGGTTACCTCATACTTCTGGTGGGTATGACACTATATGGGTAATCATTGATCGTCTTACAAAATCAGCTCACTTTATTCCTATCCGCGAAGATTTCAAGAACGAGAAGCTAGCTCGTATTTACATCAGCGAAATCGTAAGTCGACATGGGGTACCGTTAAGCATTATTTCAGATCGTGATGGTCGTTTCACTTCACGAACATGGCAAGCTGTACAAACCGCTTTGGGTACACGATTAGATCTCAGTACCGCTTATCATCCTCAAACTGATGGATAATCTGAACGCACCATTCAAACTCTTGAAGATATGCTTCGAGCATGTGTCATAGACTTCAAGGGAAATTGGGACGCTCATCTACCATTAGTTGAATTTTCGTATAACAACAACTATCATTCAAGTATCGGCATGGCACCTTTTGAAGCTTTATATGGTCGTAAGTGCCGATCTCCAGTATGTTGGCACGGAATTGGGGAAGCTCAAATCACCGGTCCAGAATTGATTCAAGAAACCACAGACAAGATCCATCAAATTCGAAACAATCTTCTAGCGGCTCAAAGTCGTCAAAAGAGTTTTGCAGATAAACGACGGAAGCCTTTGGAGTTTAACATTGGTGATCATGTACTTTTAAAAGTATCACCGTGGAAGGGAGTAGTTCGTTTTGGTCAAAAAGGCAAGCTAGCACCACGCTACGTAGGACCTTTCAAGATACTTGAAAGAGTAGGACCTGTAGCATACAAGCTTGATCTACCAGAAGAACTCAACAGGATTCATCCCACATTCTACGTATCAAACTTGAAGAAGTGCCTCGCTGAGGAGAACCTCCATATTCCTCTGGAAGATATTCAGATTGATGAATCTATGCATTTTATTGAAAGACCAGTAGAGATCATGGACTTCGGAGAAAAACGTCTACGATGAAGTCGCATTCCAATTGTTAGGGTACGCTGGGAGTCGAAACGGGGACCTGAGTTTACTTGGGAACGTGAAGACTCAATGCGCGAAAAATATCCGCATCTTTTTCCTACTAATACTACTTAAATTTCGGGACGAAATTCCTAAAAGTAGGGGATACTGTAACATTTGTCAAAAACGGGTTTTCCAACCCGCTTCGTTTGTAATCGAATATCAAGTTATAAATGTTTCGTTGCGTATTTATGTCAATTTTATTTTTGAATGATGCATAATTAATAAACAAACTAGAATATAAAAGTTATAATTGATAAAAAGTAAAAATAAAATAATTAAAATAAAAATCAGGCTGCCGGGACTCGAACCCGGGTCAGCCGAGTTAAGCATAAGACTTATCACACACACATATAACCACTCCGCCACTTGATGTTTTCTGTGAATTCTAGGAAACAATTAAATTTTATGATCAATCATGAATCGATCTGTTTACGCTAACTGTAACCGAAATCGGTCACCAAACGTCCAAAAACGTTTGATTGTTCGCGGTTTACCGATTACAACCGATACACCGACACCTCCAATCAATTTAGCTTTGAATGGACTTGAATTCAAGAGTTGATCGGTTTTAATAACCGAAAACTTGCATTTCCTGAATTACTCCAATCATAGTCCCCTCTCGCTACTCAAACACATCTGCAAACCTTTAATTTCACTTCCGCAATACTTTCAGTTCGTCGGAGAAGCTATTTTACTCGCCGGACTTTCGCCGGAAAACCGTGTTTTCCATCAAATCAGTAAGTCTCTCAATTCTTTCATTGTCTATCAGTTGTTAAGCTGTTGCTAACTCAAACCCTTCAATCGGAATCAATTTCAGACGTCGATATCGGATAATTCACTCTCGCCGGAAAACTGCTGAAAATTCTCAATTCTCGCTGTGAAACGGTATAGCCTTCTAAACCTCCTGGTAATTCTTGTTCTGTGCTTCAATTTCGCTTTTAGCTAATAAAAATTGTTACTCTGTTCGCTCAGACGAAATCCGTAAAAACGGAGCCGACGACTTGCCGGAATTCTGAGATAATGTTTACTTCCAAAATCGTCTCTGCCATTTCATTTTAGTCTTTTGAATGTTTGTTAATCGAATTAAACAAGAAACAATAGGGTAATCGTAGGCTGTGATTCTGTAATGAAGAAGACGAAGTTAGGTTGATTATAAGTTTAATATAATTTGGATAGTATCTCGGGTTAGACACACAGTCCAGCGGTGGACTGTGTGCAAACATATATCACACGCCGCGACTTCGATCCTTGACACACGTATGCTCTGTAATAAAGATGTTTTATTTTTCTAACTGAACCGGATTAACTTACGTTAGATGTTAAGTATAATAAAAATCGGTATATTAACCAGGTTAGACACACAGTCCAGCGGTGGACTGTGTGCAACACTAACCCACAGGTCCCGGGTTCGAGACCTGTTGCACGCTCCGGTTCGATGATTAAAACACTTTTTGAAAATAAAAGAATTTTGAATAAACTGAATTAGTATATAAATATAATTAAAAACAGAACTATTTCGGGGTTAGACACGTAGCTCAGTTGGTAGAGCTGCGTGCACGCGTACGGGAGGTCTCGGGTTCGAGCCACACCCAGCGCATACATGCACACAATAGAACCGGTCAAACAGTCAACAGTCACAGTCAAAAAGTCAACGGTCAATGGTCAACGCAAAAGTCAACATTTTTTTATATTTTTATTTATTTAATTTAATTCAAAAATCAATTAAAAATACTTAAAAATAATGTTTTTAAAGATAGGAAATAGCCTTAAACTCACAAAAATATATCTAAAAACCTTATTAAAATTATTAATAAAATCCACTCATTTACTATACCTTCCGTTATTATTTAGGTTAGTTAATCCTCGTTGATCAATCCTTCAAACTCATGCGCATCTCATCATCTCCAACCGAACGCACCCAATGTGAGTGAATCTCTACAAATTCCCCGTTTTAATCACGTTTTTGGGGTGTATCATGTGTCTTACCAATTATTATATTTAAATCATTGTGCATACATCATATCATGAACAAATGTGTATTCAGCTTGTATCAACTGTTTGTGTGGTTATTGTTTAGATTTAATTTATTATTTTCAGTACATGCAATTTCATAGGCCGCCGCTCCCCATTACATTATGAGCGTTGAGCAGTTCCCCATTACATTATGAGTGTGAACCGGGCGTTGCCAACATACGATCGGCTCCGTTTGATTGAGCCTTGATCGTACAGACATTCATCATAGGCCGTCAGTTCCCCATTACATTATGAGCGTGAACGTGACCTTGCCAACATATACAGTTTCATTCATGTTATATATTCATGCAAGTTCATATGTTATTGTATGTTATTGTATGTTATTGTTTGTGGTTGTTATTGCTATTGTTTGATTATTTACATTTGCTCACATATGACTATTGCATAATTTTTCCATGTTAAAAATAATAAGAAATCAATAATAAATGTTTATCTAACAAGGTTCACTCGCCAACTTATGTTGACCCAAAAACCCCCATTTTACACAAGATACAGGTGATCCAGCCGCAGCAAGAAACACATATGAATGGCTTAGAAGAATAAACTGGTTTAGAGCTTGGATTGTTTAGTTGGTTATTTTTCTTTGTATTTGTATGGACATGTTTGGATTATTGAGAATGTAATTTTGACTTTAATAAATATGAAACATATTAGTAAATATCATGAGCTTTGGTGATAACCCAATTATGCCCCGACTCTTATTCCGCTGCGGGTCGGGGTGTTACACCCGCACTATCATGTACGCAAGTACAGATGATCCAAACACTCAGATTCCAAAACCAGAAAGTTTGTTGTCCGACGAAGATCGAAAAATCTAGGACGAAGATGATAAATCAATGTCAAATCTTACTATGGCTCTCGGTCCTGACATCTCGATTGTTGTCCGAAACTGCACAAATGTGAAAGAAATATGGGATGTGCTAAAAAATCTGTACGAAGGAAACACTGACATGAAGGCTAGCAGGGTAAACATGTTAAACCAACATTTCAGTTTGTTTAATCACATCTACAGGGAGACTGTTGAGAACCAAACCAGGAGGTTCGTCAAACCCATCTCACAGATTATCAGTGCTAGGATTTTGATCACTAACAAAGGGATGAATCACCAACTGTTGAATTTACTACCAAAGTCTTGGGATGCTGATGTTTCGATGATCAAATGTACTACAAATCTGAATGAAGTTGCTCTCACCGAACTGATCACCACCATCAAATTATGTGAAATTGACAACCAGAAAAGAGAGCTAAACCACAAGAACTCCATGATGGTTGCAGTGGTGACCGGCTCTAACACTGCATTGATGTCTCAAAGTCATCCTAACCTTATCTTCAGCCCCGTGATGAACAATAATTCAAATATTGTTTTTAGTCCGTTGACTCAAGGACAACTTCAAGCTCAGAAGACAAAGTACGTTTATGGCATGTCTTTTCCAAACAACTTGGCTGCTCCAACTACTGTTACTGCTCAGTGATTACCACAGTACGCAAACGTGGTCTACAGTCCTATTAATCCCTCAGCCTCTCAAAATGTTCAATCTACACCATCTGCTGAAAAAATATAGCATTCCTGACAAGTTGGCTCTAGCATCATCTATACTCAACAGTTTGAATGCTTTCTTGCAGGTGATCTCTTGCCTCCTTCAGTGTTTTCTACAGAGATGAATCAAGTTGTTGAAGAAGATAGTGAAGAAGTGGATGCTTCATAGAATCTGGCTATGGTTGCGTTTCGAGTAGAAAAGTTTCAAAAGACATACAGACGACGTTCCATGTCAAATACTCGCACTGGGTCTGTCAAAGATAAATTGAGGTGCTACAAATGCCAAGAACCTATACACTTCGCTAGAGACTGCAGAAATGTAACATCCGCCAAGAAGGGTACCCGTTTTGAAAAAAAATGAATCCGAACCGTTTGTAAACTAGTTCGAGCCGTTATAAATAAAATAAATTATTTTTAACTCTACTCGATTTTTATGAAACTTGTGTCATATCATAGAGAAAGATATGCTCGTTCCAACGGAATGTTCGAATTTTTATAAAACGTTATACTCTTCAAGTTATACGAGAAAAACAAGTTAAGAAGCTGAATTAATTCTTTATATATATAAAATTATTATATAATAAAAAATATTAACATATTTTTTTTCTCCTTATTCTCGGCCGTATAATCTTAAATAAAAAATAATATTTTTCAATCTCTTTTAAAAGGAAAGATTTTATACTATCAATCAAACATTAATGTCATGCGTTTAAAAAGCTAATCACAACCCTATTTCTTTTGTCATTCCAACATCTCTATCTCTTCTCTAAAAAAACCCAGCCACCACCTTCTCTCTCTCAAAGAAACCCTAGCCACCACCATTGAAGCCTTGTAAGTTTTCCCAAACCACCATGAAGGAGGATCAAGAATCCAACATCGCCCTAGTCTCCATCTCTTTACCATCTCTTCTTCATAGGAGGTAGTTTTAATGTCATGCACTTCTTTATATTTTTTTATTTCTTATTGTTTCATGTTCATACTTTTTTTTCCTTACAATTTACATTTTTATAATACATGGGGTTTAGGATAGTTTGAGTTTTGATAGTAGTTATAATTTTGTTTTGATTTAAAATAAAAATTGTGTTGGCAAAATATTATAATTCTAAACTAGTGTCATAAAAATATTAAAATTTCATAATTTTTGCTACTATTAAAATTAGTTTCATGATCATGTTTTAAAGTTGGTTTCATTTTGATCAAATGATGGTAGTATTTGATGTCACATGAGTTTTGACTCCCAAATTATATCATTTTATTTATTTCTAGGACTTCATATAAAAATCATACTTTTATAAAAATATATGTATATTTGTCTTGCATACAAATATGGACAACTCAAATGGTTATATTATAAATATTTATCACCTATTAAATAGATATAGATAGAATATGCAATATATATATATATATAGTTTTTTTTCTTATTTGATTATTGATATAAAAGGCCACAAAAATAGTTTATAACATTTCAAATAAATATTTATTATCAGTGGGACTAATTTGTGTTAGAACATTTTGAGACCGTTGGTACTTGATTATCCATAGTTTGAGCTGGTTTGTAATAGTTAGACAATCTTGAAGGGTCGAAAGTGCAATTGTAAACTTATATGTTAGCGGCGTATTTAGCAACACAGCGTAATTGTTAATTACGCTGGGAAGTCAGTTTGTTTAAATGTGTTCTTCAATGATAGTATTGTCCAAGTTTCTTGGACAAAATTTGGTGATTCTCTTGTGTTGTGATTTTTGCTATTGTGCCTACATCCGTACATCCGAATATTCAGGTTTTGTTATTGATTACATGTTATTGGGATTTCATATACAACACAAGTTGTTTGATCCATTGAAGATTCTTCTCTTCTTAGTTTGGTTTTTCTTAACTTTCACACATTCAAATAACTAATCTATAGTTGTTTGGGTGATAACAATCAACCACTGTGATCTGAATCTGTTTTGGGACTCACAATTTGGTATCAGAGCCTTTGTGCTCTTGATTGTTTGAGTTTTTGTTAAGATTTTTCAAGTTTTGAAGGTTTTTCAAAAGTTTTCAAAGTTTTATGGTTTTTTCAAATTTTTGGGCTTAAAATGGCTTGATCTGGTGTGTTTAATCATTGGGATGTTGTTAGTCAGTGGTTTAGTAAATATTTTGATCATTTTGTTGCAAAAAAAACATGAATTTTCAGTCGTTTTTGGGTGATTAGAGGGTTTTTATTCATACTAAAACCCTTCTGGGTGTATTTATTTTTGAAGCTAGCATAGATACTTTTGAAGGCAGAGTAATTAAGTTTGATTCTCTCCCCAAAGAATGGAGCCTTCAATGCATGATGATTAAGAGAACTTTCTTAACCAACACAACTCCTGTTACACTCTCAGAACTGATCAACACTCTAAAAGCCTTTGAAATGGACATTGTCAAGAGAGAGATAAACCAAACTGGTTATTCTCAGAAGATTACTCAGCAAGCTGCTGTAACCTCGGTCCCCAAGAATATGGCATTTCTTGCTCCTATCACCTCATGTGGATTAAACTCTTAAAGTGCTGTTGAATCTTATTCGAATGCTTCTGCAAGCTCTGTGAAGGCCTCGTCATCCTCCGAGAAGACTACTGTGGCCAGCGACGCTCAAGTACTTAAAATATCCACATAACATGTCGCATTGTTTAATACCTTCTTAAGCAGCTATGAGGCTCTTATGTCAGGAGAGTTGAAGAGAGATTTCCTCACAACTGAAGACATGTATCAAGTGGATCCTGACGACATGGAGGAGATGGATCCGAAGTGGCAGATGGCAATGATCACTCTTCGTTGAAGAAATTCCAAGATAAAACGGGAAAAAGGCTGCCTCTTGGAAAAGCTGGATTTGACAAGTCTAAGCTGAGATGTTACAATTGCAAAAATTTGGGCCATTTCAAAAAGGAGTGTCCGTTGCTGAAGAACGAGAATGCTGAGCTCAACCAGACAAGAAGACCGATGGCCATTGACGGGAGTGACAGCATTGCTGAAAACAATCAAAGGGCTTTAGTTGTGGAAGATTATGACTGGTCAGAGGAAATAGCTGAGGCTAAAGGTGAAGTTAACAAGGCCCTCATGGCAAACATCTCCACTGTCTCTGTCACATCTGCTTCGAATCGTGTTGAAAAACAAACCTCCAAGATTCCAAAAGATGACGCTGGTCTGAAAAGCATCATCAATCCTGCTGAACAAACCTCAGAGAAGGGAAAACAGAAAGCTGAAATGAATGAGTCGAAGCCTGCAGTTCAAGAAACCATTAGTAGCAGCAAGAATGAGGCAGTTGGAACTTCTATCATCGCCATGAAGTCAGAAACTGAGGATAAGGATTTGGTAAATAGCATACCATATGAATTCAAAGAAGCTGTGCTCCAAACCATGCTTGAACGTCGTGGCACACTACAAATCTATCAACCGTGACATCATTAAAGAAAAAGAAAAGATTTCGAAAATTAATCAAGAACTAAAGAAAATGAAGCTGCATATCAGCGAAAGTTAAATTCAACTATAGCTTAAATGCAAACTTTAAAAGAATTTGTTTTCAGAAAAGATTTTATCATAAATGATTTGACCGAAAAACTAGAAAAATCTCAAAACAAAAATAACAAATTGCAAATCATTATTGATAAATGGAAAATTAGTCAAAAAGCACTTGTTGATATTGTAAACTGCCAACGACCGACATTCATCAAGGATGGAATTGGATATAAGGATAACTCGGAAATGAAAGAAAATTATTTCCTCTTTCGCGCAGCAAAAATTATGTCCCTATGCCATCTCCTCATCCTAAAAATGATTTCATCGATAAAAATGATCTTTTGGATCAAAATGCTTTTTACAAACTACAAAACAATACTAACATGTCTGAAAGCAATGCAGATCTGTGTGAGGGTCAAGAAGATGTGTGCGATGAGGAAGATGAATGTGGAGGTTCAAAAATAGGAATCAGTTACTCAGGCGACAGTTATTCAACAGTTAACTGGTTTGCCTGGAATTGTAATAAGACAAAAAAAATTTCTATTCAGGATAACTGTAATAGTTTATCTAGGATGGATGACTGTAACGACTTTGAGCCAAAATTGAACATTCGGGATAATTGTAATGGCCTTGCGCCTACACTTAAGACTCATAACCTATTGCATGCTAAGGTTGAGAGTCATGACTTAAACTCTATTTTTAATGATGAAAATGTTATGCTTGAATCTCCTGTCTTTGTGCCAAAATTGAAGAAAAACAGATTTGGAAAGTTCCTCACAAAGGAAATTCCCGAGTTTGTTCCATTAGTTGCAGGTACTTCAGAGACTGATAAAGACTTTACTGAAGAAAGCAGCAGAGATGATTCAAGCACAACAAGTTCAGAGAGTGATGGAGAAATGTCAAATGAAAGCCAAGTATCAACAATCTCGTCATCAGACAGTGAGCACAGTGAAGACGAAAGTGAAGATAAACATCATCCTGACAAGAAGAAATTCAAAGATTCAAGCCATGTTACGTCATCAGATTCCTCAAGTAGCTCCAGATTCTCATCACATACATTGTCTTTGCACTCAGCACCCACGAAGAAAAAATCAAACTACAAACAATTCTTTCGATTTGGTCATTTAGGACATACTGCGAAACATTGCAAAAGCAAGAAAATTTCTAAACCCAATCAAGATCTCGTTAAGAGTTTTACTGCTCAATTTGACAATCTAAAGAAATCAGTAAAATGCATTGTTGACTCAACTTGTATTTGGAAAAGAAAAGAAAACTTTCTTGCTCAAAATCATGATAGATCTAATGTAAAGCAAGTCTGGGTTCCAAAAGCTAGCTAACCTGTAAATATTTTTTGTTGTTATTGTTGTATAATAGAATAAAATTCAGAAATGGCTTCGGATGCTCATGGAATATATCTGGCATGTTAACAGCGGTTGCTCCAGGCATATGACCGGGTTAAAAGATCTTCTTACAAACTTTCGAGTTATTAATGGTGATTTTGTGTCCTTTGCCGGAGACGAAAAGGGAGGGAAGATCGTCGGAATGGGTGACGTCGTGTCGGAAGCACTTACTCTGGAGAATGTGAACTATGTTCCAGAATTCTGTTACAATCTCATGAGTGTTTCACAAGTCTGCGACAAAGGAATTTTGGTGCTGTTTAATGACACGGAGTGCTTATTCCTCAAACCCGAATACTTCGTCCCTGCAGAAATGATCATGCTTAGAGCTCCTCACCAAAATAATACCTACGTGCTGAATATGAAAAATGCCAAATCAAATGAGCAAATGACATGTCTTATTTCAAAAGCATCTGAATCGGAATCACTGCTGTGGCACAGGCGTTTGGGGCATGTGAACTTTAAAAACATAAATAAGCTTTCTAAAGTAAATCTAGTAAGAGGTTTACCTATGAAAGATTTTCCTTTTTCTGAAAAATGCATCGCATGTGCCCAAGGAAAGCAACATAAAAAGCCTCATAAGTCCAAAGCAGTGAATATGATTTCCGCCCCACTGCAATTACTTCACATGGATCTTTTCGGGCCTATAAGCGTTAAAAGTTTAGCCAAAAGATCTTATTGTTTGGTAATTACAGATGATTTTTCAAGGTTCTAATGGGTATATTTCCTCGAAGCTAAGAGTGAGACAGCTTCCGTTCTGAAAAGCTTCATCCCTATGATTGAAAACGTAATCAAGCTGAAGGTAAAATTCGTAAGAAGCGACAACAGTACAGAATTCAAGAATCATACATTTGTCTCCTTCTGCAAAGAGAAAGGAATTCGTCTTCAATACAGTGCTGCCAGAACTCCTCAGCAAAATGGTGTAGCGGAACGCAAGAACAGAACTCTCATCGAAGCTTCTAGAAATATGCTTGTCGACTCCAAGCTTCCCATAATCTTCTGGGCTGAGGCAGTCAATACAACATGCTACGTTTTGAATCGTGTTCTTATTGTCAAACCTCACGAAAAGACAGTTTATGAACTACTTTTCAAAAGGAAGCCTCTGATAGATTTCTTCAGACCTTTCGGATGCTCATGCACACTTCTCAACACTGAAGATAATCTCATCAAGTTTGAAGCGGTAGGTGATGTATGCTACTTCATGGGCTATTCATCCTCACAAAAGGCGTATCGAGTCTACAACAAACGGACGAAGATGGTGATTGAATCATATTACGTCGATTTTCAAGAAGGAAACTCCACTAACACGGGAAGCGCTCCAAATTGGTTTTATGACGTAGACACTGTATTCAATACTTTCGACATTGCTGAACCTGTCACTGAATCCGAACCTGCAGAATCCACTCCATTGGAGCCACTGTTTGATCCTTTAGACATTGGTTTCACTCCTTTTACAACACGTTTCTCCCCTGCCTCCGCCTCTCCTACTCTTCCTGTTATCGAAGTAAATGGTGACACATCTGCTGAGAATGCATCCGAACATGATGATTCTTCTTCACAGCAGGCTGTGGATGAACCTCCTAAAGAAGACGAAACTCCAATTATCTACGTCGATGATCACACCAACGCAGGGTACAAGACCAATCGAAACCATCCAATTGAAAATGTCATCGGTTCTATTGAAGATGGAGTTCGAACACGCGGACAAACACATACCATCAACACAGGACTGTATGCAGCTTTTCTCTCTCAGTCTGTCCCAAGAGATGTCGAAGAAGCAATTCAAGACTCCAGTTGGGTACAAGCAATGCAAGAATAATCAGCCCAATTTTGGAAACTTAAAGTTTGGGAACTCGTTGACTTACCAGACGGAAAGTATCCAATTGGTACCAAGTGGGTGTTTCGAAACAAGATGGACGACCGTGGTGTAGTTATCAAAAATAAGGCAAGATTAGTGGTCGACAGGAGGAGGGGATTAACTATGAGGAAGTTTTTGCACTGGTTGCACTCTTAGAAGCTATTAGAATTTTCTTAGCCTATGCTTCGTTCAAAAACTTTAAGGTGTTTCAGATGGATGTAAAAAGTGCTTTTTTGTATGGGAAAGTGAAAGAAGAAGTCTATGTCTGTCAACCTCCAGGTTTTGAAGATCCTCACTTCCCCACGAAATACTATAAGCTTGACAAAGCTCTCTATGGTCTTCACCAAGTTCCTCGAGCATGGTACGAGACTTTGTCAACATATCTTCTGGAATGTGGGTACTCAAGAGGGAAAATTGATATGACTCTTTTCACAAAGCGGATCGGAAATGATGTGATACTGGTGTAGATCTACGTAGACGATATCATCTTTGGGTCGACTGATGAAACTCTTTGCAGGGAGTTCGAGCAAGTGATGAAGGCAAAGTTCGAAATGAGCATGATGGGAGAACTTGCGTTTTTCTTGGGATTAGAAGTGAAGCAGAGAGAAGACGACATACTCATTCATCAGGATAAGTATATTAGAGATATTCTCTCCAAGTACAACATGAATGACTGCAAATCTGCCAGTACTCCCTTTGCTGCTCAGACGGAACTTACTTCGGATCTTCAAGGAAAACCCGTGAATAAATCCTTCTATCGTTCTATGATAGGCTCGTTAATGTATCTGACCGCAAGTAGGCCTGACATTATGTGTGTTGTCTGTCTCTGTGCATGATTTCAGACAGATCCGAAAGAATCTCATGAAGTTGCTCTCAAAAGAATCTTCCGCTATCTGAAAGGAACTCCCAAGCTTGGTTTGTGGTATCCTAAAGATAGTAATTTTGATTTAATTGCCTACTCTCTCAGTGATCATGCAGGTTGTAAAGTTGATAGAAAGTCCGTCTCCGGAGGATGTCAATTTTTAGGAAATCGTCTCATTTCGTGGCAAAGCAAAAAGCAGACAACAGTCTCAACATCGACTGCTCAAGCTGAATACACGGCAGCTTATAGTTGCTATTCTCAAGTTCTCTTGATACAAAATAAGTTGTTGGATTATGGAATCAACATTATGAAGACTCCTATATTCATAGAAAACGAAGCCTGTCTTGGAATTGTGAAGAACTCTATCCACCACTGCAGAACCAAACACATCGAAATTCGCATTCATGCGATCAGAGATGCGTATGAGAAAGGATATATTCAAGTGGTACCGGTGGATATGATGCAACAGAAAGCTGATATATTCACGAAAGCCTTTGATAAAACTCGCTTCAATCAGTTGGTAACCTGGTTGGAGATGGTAAACTTCCTTGAGTGGAAGTGATTTACAAAAAATGATTTTCATAATAAATATTAATCTCATAAAATGTGCCCAACAAAAAGATTTTCTGCAAGCTTAAAATTTCTTTTCAAGCAATGGATTCTCGAAAATAAAATTTTAAGGGGGGAAGTTTTCCAGAAAATATTGTAAAGACAGAATCCTTTATTTGACACCTGCACGAGAAATGATAGAAAAACTGCTAACACTTTGTTTTGATCTTAAAACAGAAGAAGATTGAGGCCTCAAGCAATGACGTGTCAGTAGATTCAGTACTACCTTGAAGTAAATTGCGAAAAGGAGACAAATTCTAATGAACACATAAGAATTCTGGATACCCACAATGTTATGCAACTTGCGGGTAACACATTGCGGCGTATGGCTTAATGGTCTTAAATCTTGCATTGATAGATTGCCAAAGTCCGAGATTTTGGGTCTTTATATTGACTAATCATTCGGGGATATCATAGTTGCTCTTCTACTGCATCCAGATATATGCTGACCTAGACACAATTATGATATCTTTACAAAAGAGCCAATGCGGCCAAAACCCTACACAAATGAAGCTCTCATTGAGAATCATTCAAGTGCTTAAATCGTATCGTATTTGGTATCTGTCATAGCCCTCGTTAGACTTTGGTCTCTTTGCTGTACAGAAGTACTGACCTGAATAGCAACTGTCTAACGTTGAAATTTCAAATACGAATGAAGTCAATATACTCACCTGCTATGAGCAATCTTTGCGCATACCTTGATCGCGGGGGTATGTCCTGATGTGGGACTCACGGACACAACATTCTGACTATTTCAGCATGAGTGCGGGAAAATCGAATTTCTTGTCAATATTACCGAGACATGATAAAAGGCTCTCCGATCGCATGTTGAAAGTTAGGTGCATGGATTTAAAAGGACAAACATACTAACAGTTTTTCTTATGCCTTGATTATTCAAAATATCTAATATCTTATCGTTAATTAACAAAATGTTACCAGTATGATCTTTTGCAGAAAAGTCACAGGATTCAAGTCAATAAGCATAAATTTTGTGTGAAAAAGGAGGCTTCCTGGCCCCAAAAACAACTTTCAGGATCCAAATTGCAATTTTTATTTTTTTCTTAAGCTTATTTTTAAATTCTTGCACTATTTTAACCAAAAAGAGGCACTTTTTCGAGAAAATTTAAAATTTTCGAGTGTATTTGTTTCTAAGATTTCTTAAGTTTGAAGATATCTCTCAAGACCTTCATCGCAGCGTAATTATTGTTCCAGCGTATTTAATAAACACGTTGGAAAGCAAATATGTATATATATATTTCAGTTTCATTTTTCTACAAACATTTTCAAATATATTTCATCTTCTTCTTCTTCAACCCCAAAACCCACATTCACTTTCAATCATCACTAAGTAATCTAATCAGACATCATAAGATTGATATCGGTATGTTCTTGGTTTTCATAAGTCGATTGTTTGTTGATATAATTCGTCGATTTCAAATACTGTTACGTTGTATATATACATATGAATCTAGTTTTCATTCGGTTTTCATAGGTTTATCAAGAAAAACTTGAAGCCAGCGTATTTATTATGAATGCAGCGTAAATAATTTGAATGTGGCGTATTATCTCAAACTATTGAGTCAGCGGATTTAAGTCTTGAACGTGAGTTCAAGCAACCGGCGTATTTGACAATTACGCCGGTGAACCAGCATAGATAATCATCTTCGCTGGAAATATTCTCGAGTTAAAGTCTAAATCCGCGACTTCTGATCAGCGTAAATATTCCTAACTCAGCGTAGTTGTCTCTGATTCACGTGTTACGTGTCCGGCGGAATTAGTCTAGCGTAAATAATTGCTGTTTTATAAAATTTATTTTAGATTTCGTTTCTATTTTATTTATAATATAGTTTATGTATAAATTAATGTATACCTTCTTTTATTTTTTTGTTATTATTATATATATTTATATACTTATACTAATATATATATATATATATATGTACATGAATCTAACTTGACTCGTTTTCGATTTCAGAAATGGTGAAGGAAATCATCTGGGATAAAATACGAAAGCACAATCAGCCGTGCAAGTTGGTCCCACCTCCAAGTGATGCGAAGATGTAGTGGAGTGGATTGTGATATCCCGGGTTTTTCGGATAACTTACACGTGACACTTGTCGAATAATATGTGTGCTAAGTATTAAACGTGCATGGAATGAATACGTGATGAGTGTTTGTGTGATTGTTTTAGTGATTGAATAATTAGAGTTGATATGTGTACGAACTGAACCGAACCGCGACACGTTCCAACCTTGGTTCATGGTGACTCTAGGAGTTCACAAAGTTTAAACCTTGAACCTAAGCCTTCGGCTAGAAGAAAACAACGATCAAACCTAGACTTACAACTCTAACTATTCGGCCAAAACCAAACCACTCTAAGACTTGGCCGCGAGATCAAATCCCAATCAAACTAACTCACCTTAATCTTTGGCCGCAAGATAAAACCCAAACCGACCCAACCCAAGTCCCTCGGCCACAATGCTTATCCGAACCGTGAACCTTAGCATCTTGCGCCTATAAATACAAACCCATGCACTCATTCACAATTCACAAAACCCTAGTTCAAGAAATCAGCCGTCGGCAGCCAAGTCTTCACCTTGTGATCGCGAGCAGCTTTCATCTCGATCTGATCAGCCTTTGTTCATTCCATTCGACCGTAAACAGCCTTTGTTCACCTTCATTAGGTCGCGAGATCAGCCGACTTGTTCCCTGCATCGATCACAAACAGCCTACATCATCTTCCGAACGCAGCAGCCCTCGTCATCTTCCTTAACATACTCACGGTTCGATTACCTTATCATTAAAAGTCTAAAACTTATCATATGTTGCTAGATCATAGTCGGTTATACGTGTCTTGAGTGTGTTGTTTTCGGATATATCTATGCTTGAATGGTTAGTTGTTTCGGACGATAATTGTTGAATGAAATCGGCGTTGTTAATCTTTGTTTATATGTATGATAGTTGTCGAAGTATATAAGCTTGCCAAGCATGATTGAACGAATGTTAGACTAGCTGATTTGTTAATGATGTTTGCGTTAGATGATTGTATGATTGCGGAGTGTTTAAACCGAATTGAATGTTATATTGAAAGCTGATTGTATAGGCTGTAAATTGTGTAGAAAAACTAAAGTTATTGAGAAGGGTGTTGCATGGATAGGTTATTAGTATTAATCTAGGACTAGAAATCAGTTCTAGATCGCTTAGATTAATCGCATGAACGGGGTTATACGAGTTTATTATGAAGAGATGCTGAAACAGTCTGCTGAATAATAGTTACAGTCAACTTCATCTGGCTGTAACTTGGTCGTTAGTTGTCGAAAAACGGATTTTCTGATGTCTAGAACGTAGAGATTTGAATAAGGAATCCAATGGCGCTGGATTCATAATTTTCTGAAGTCGTTTGATATTTTTAAAGGGCTAAACAAGTTCAGTAGCTAAAGCTGTGAAAATTCTGGAATTTTGTTGGTTGTTTATCAAACTAGATTTTAAAATCTGTGGAGAGTTGAGTCATGATTTTTGTACAGCAACTAGGTATAGAAATTTCCGGGCAACTCCAACTGGAATTTTGTTAATCGGACGATCAGTGATTTTTAAATAAATTCTTCCGTGGACTGCAGTCAGAAAGCGGTAAATCTGACTGCAGCTTAGTGAATTAATATTTATGGCTAATTGGTAAAGATTTAGGACTTGGAAAAATTATTTAAATTTCTATGGTATAAATGTCACCTACTGTAAAAATATTGGAATTTTTGGAATGTTAGAACTATTTTATAAAAATCCTAGAAAACAGCTGAATAATTGAGTGTTAGGCAGAAAGTTGATACCTTGTGATTTTATGCATTAAAGTGTTGTATGAAGTTGGAATATGTTCATGATAAGTTGTTTGATTTCTATGATCACATGAGAATACTTGCATGCATGTTTGAGTGTTAGATATGTTGGTTGTGCGTATCACTTTGTGAGTAAATTGCGTGTGGAATTTGTATTGGTGTGATTACACACTGACGTGGAATTAATTGGTTTGTTAGGACGCAACTAGCGGTCCCATTCCTTATAACATCTTTGCCACACTAACCGAGCAAATAAAGGTGAGTTCACGGCCCCTAACTTTATCCGGTTTTTAAACAACAGGGGGAGAAACATGTATACACTCTCAAACTCAATCTCTTTACGTTATACGAAGTTAACGTCACATAACTATACGGTAACTAAGTTAATATTAATGTAATGTTATGGGCACTAAGCAGCTTTATCACTTAAGTCCTCGACAATCTCCTCGGATCGTTAGTATTTGGGTTAAATAGCGGGGGAATTATAAGTAGTACTACTGGGTCTGACGAGCCCCATCCGAGCTAGTCGCGCTAGCCGACCGGGTATGGTCAACGGATGTATGATTGGCCTAACACCGCCATGGTCATGTGATAGGCCTGGCAAAACGGAGGCACACAGTCAGCTTCGATCGCAAACACTTAGTGACATGACTTTAGGCTAGCTACCTATATACATTAATATTGAAATTAATTACGGAACAACTTAATATTCCGGGTTTGGAATATTGGAAACATCAACTTATTATCCCGGGTTGGGGATAATGGCAACAACAACTTAATATTCCGGGTTTGGAATATTAGAAGCAACAATTTATTATTCCGGGATTGGAATAATGGAACTGATATGTTATCCCGGGTTGGGGATAACGGAGTAACAAACTGTAACGGAGTAAACAAACGAATTTATGAAAACCTGTGAACTCACTCATCTTTAATGTTGACACTTGTTTCTTTACATGTTTCTCAGGACGCTAGGAGCTCTAGGTGCACGTACATGCATTGAACAAGACATCTTTATCGAGTCTCATTTATTGATATTGTTTTGGGATTTTTCATTTGTTTTGGCGTTTGTGTTGGCGCCCGCATCACTACTTATTTATGCTTCCGCTCAAACTTTAAAAATAATGCTCTGCTAAATATTGGTAATTGATATAAAATCTACAATGAACGATTTTGCAAAACGTATAATCAAATCATGTAGAGTTGTTCGACGTACTAGTGTTTCAGATTCTGGTTTGTTCACACGCCTCGCTGTAAAACTCCGCAAGTGGAAATTGAGGGTGTGACATGGATGAACTCAGTAGGATTAGCTATGTTGTTCAAGCCTATCCGATCATCTACAACATCCACATTGAAGAGTTTTGGAAAACTGCCAAGGTGTCATCAGTAAACGAAGTTAAGAGAATCACAGCTACAGTGAGGAACAAGAAGATCGTAGTAACATAGAAAATGTACGTAGAGTCCTTAGTCTTGGAGACAAGCACAGTGATCCGCTCAGAGTTAAGAAGGATGACATCCTCGATGGCTTTAAGGGGATAAGGTATGTTGGAGATTTCAGAGAGAAGAACGGGATCAAAAGAAAGGGGCTTACAAAGGACTGGAGATTCATTCTTCATGTATTTGCTATGAGCT
Organism: Scalesia atractyloides; assembly: GCA_947069175.1. Lineage (NCBI taxonomy): Eukaryota > Viridiplantae > Streptophyta > Magnoliopsida > Asterales > Asteraceae > Scalesia > Scalesia atractyloides. The sequence goes on along the minus strand of CAMTDV010000008.1, from coordinate 35,662,491 downwards.
TGGCGCACAGAAAGGGAGGATATGATGGATTGAATTTAGAATGGTCGGCTGCTATGCTCAACCTTTGCACAAAACAACCATTCAATATCTCGGGTCTCATCTTTTACTGCATGGTTGATAACGCCAATTCTTCCACATGGGCCATGTACCCACGGTTTGTTTAGCTCCTCATCAACGACCAACATCGAAATATCCCTCATGATGGCGACCTATACAAGTTTCAGTTGCCGACAGGTCGTCAAATTACAGAGCTAAAAACTATAGAATGGGTGCTGCTACATCAGTGGATGTATAGGAAAGAAAGATATCCCGTTGTGAAAGAAGCCTATGAGAAATACAGAGAACAGGTAAACAGAAAGAGACAAGGAGATGTTGATGAGGAAGTAGACTAGGAAGAAGAGGAAACTGAGCAGCTAGTTCGAAAGAATAAAGGAAAGTAACTTATGAAGGAAGGGGACCATCAAAGACACAAAAAGATACCCCTTCGCAAGAACGGTTAATGGAAAGCAGCTTCAGGGCCAGAGGCACCAGAGAACATCGCGAGCATATTGAGAATCTCCGTGCAATTCACGAGGCCAAAGAATGAGAGAAAATAGAAGCTAGAAGAAAGAGGCATCATATGACAAAATCTAAAACGCCAGTGACAATCACTACCAAGCAAGAACAGTTAGATGAGTTTGTTGATCAATTGATTGTCGATCCAGAAGACCACGTCCATTTCAGGATTTGTACGATAAGCTGGTGAAAGACATTGGGAAAGGCCCAGCTCAGGAGATCTGTCTGTTGAAACATCAGGTAAGCAACACGAACGTTATTCGCAAAAAACTGAGGGAGCAAAGAAAGAAAAACAAAGAGCTCCACGCATATGTCAAAGAACAAATGAGATTCGTGAGATTTCAGCAGGATGGAATGGAAAAGATGCATGATCAGAGAACTTTGCACCAAAGTAGACATACAACCAATGTTCTCATCCACATACATTTTTGACTATGAGAAGTTCAAGGTTGAAGAAGAAAACAAAAGGCTGAAGACACAGAAAAGAAGAAAAAGCGCTTAGAATCTGCGGTAAACGTCACTGAGGATGACGAAAGTGAAGAATAGGAGGTGGACAGAGATGAGATGCCAACTCGATTTTTTGAATGGGGTTTGGAAGAAGATATTGTTTATGAAACTGAGGATGGTGACTCAGTAACTCCAATTCATCCAGAGTGGTTCCGGAAAGAAAGAGAAAAACTTCCAGACTTCTATCAGGTGGTCACTGTTGAAAAATCTGAAGTTATCGATAGAATAATAAGCTGGAAGTACTGTAATCTCAAAGGGATGTTCATTGTGAAGAGACGAGGTGGAGTCATTCAGCATTTCAAGACCGGAGCTGATATGAAAAGCCTTCCAAGATGGGATATTAGAGAACTAGGCAGGCTAGACTTGATAAACCCAACCAACAGTAGCATCGGAACTGACTTTGAAAGACTTATTTTAAGAGAATGCAATCGGGGTTTCACAGTTTTCAAGACACAACGACCAGGAAGAAGAGTGTCAAAGACCACAAAAGATCCTATCACTAGAAAGGAAATGGTTACATGGGTCATCGATCCTGCTAAGGTTGAAACAAGAGTCAAAATCCCACCGGAACAACCCGTCATGCTTAGAAATTTCGAGAAGTGGTTCTACGACGGAAAGACGGGAGAAGCAGTGATCCGATTGGTCTCTAACGAAGATATTCGCATTCTAGACCCGATGGATGTTTTCATGTTTTGTCTTTCCGATCTTAACATTCTATATGGCCACAAAATCCATGTTAGAGCCGGAAATGAGTACAGAGAAGAAGAAATGTTATTTCAAAGGGCTGTGGAGCGGGCTAGAGAAAGAAAGATAGAAATGATGGACATTGTACTCAGACTCGAGAAGCAGAAAGAAAAGGAGGAGGCAAGAAAAAGAAAAAAGAAGCACAAGTCATCATCCCAACAAAAAGCTCCCTCACCATCTCAAGCTGCATCTCAATCTCAAACTCCAGTTTCATCCACATATGAAGCCATTACAGAGTTCCAACAACCCTCAAGTGAAGCTTTTGTTAATCTAAGCTCTGAAGAAACAATCGAAGCAACAACCAACCAACCTACCGATCAAGCGGCGCAAGATAAAGATCAAGGACCAGCCGCAAACCCTGAAGCTCTGAAACAAGATTGAAGAAACTCAAGCACGCAACGGTCTAGGGGGATATTGTTAGAATATTTTGAGACCGTTGGTACTTGATTATCCATAGTTTGAGCTGGTTTGTAATAGTTAGACAATCTTGAAGGGTCAAAAGTGCAATTGTATGAAACTTATATGTTAGCGGCGTATTTAGCAACCCAGCTTAATTGTTAATTACGCTGGGAAGTCAGTTTGTATAAATATGTTCTTCAATAAAAGTATTGTCCAAGTTTCTTGGACAGATTTTGGTGATTCTCTTGTGTTGTGATTTTTGCTATTGTGCTTACATCCGTACATCCGAATATCCAGGTGCTATTATTGATTACATGTTATTGGGATTTCATATACAACACTAGTTGTTTGATCCCTTCAAGATTCTTCATCTTGTTAGTTTGGTTTTTCTTAACTTTCACACATTCAAACAACTAATCTATAGTTGTTTGGGTGATAACAATCAACCACTGTGATCCGAATCTGTTTTGGGACTCACAATTTGTCACATAAACATTAGATATATTTACGTATAATATTTAATCATATAGTAATACTTATTTTAGGACGAAAACCCTAAGTATTAGGTTGTAATATTTTTATATATTTTTCATTGTGTTATTTTATTTAAGTATTTTGGTGTTATAATATATATGGTGATTGTGTCTTTTGGTGTTATCTCTCTTTCGTTACTCATGCGGATTAGCGGGTTTTAACGGAACCTTTTAGGGTGTTTCACATGTCATGTTTCATATGATCCGTATACTTTTTCAATAACATGCCAAGTTAAGTGTCATATATGTTCTTATTTGTTTTGTGTGTTACGCTACTTGTTTCATTCATATGCTATACGTGTTTACCGCTTTGTGTCATGGATTTCATAGTTTCGCTTTTCACCTTTTGGGGGCTTGAATCGCATCATTGTTTCACGGTATCGCTTTTCGCCTTTTGGGGGCTTGAATCGCATCATTGTTTCACAGTATCGCTTTTCGCCTTTTGGGGCTTGAATCGTATCATTGTTTCATTTCTTATTTTCATTATGTCATGTTCTATTATTTATTTATGGATTGTTTGTTTTTCGGATTAATTTATTTATGTCACTTTTTACACTTAATATTGCATGTTAAATAATTTCTATTAAAGAAAATTAACTAAACCTTTAAAGTTAAATAAAAACAAATAAAGATCTATTCACCAACTATTGTTGATCCAAATTTCTTTTATACATGAAACAGGTACACAAAGTTGATAGCTACTTGAGAAGACATATAGGATTGTGCCTTAGAATAATTAAATCAAGACTTATGTTATCTTTTGTATTTTGGACATTATATGGTTTTATTTGAAAGAATTATTTGGTTATGTGAGATAAATTAATATTGATGATAATAAATATTCAAACTTTAAATAAATGTCAAAAGCTACGAAACAATCATATCATACCCTGTGCCATATTCACTGCGGGTCAGGGTGTGACAGATTGGTATCAGAGCTCGAGACTATAGGGAACTAAGATAGGTTATTAGACCATAGACTTAGACTATAGTTTTTTTAGGTACTTATGTGCTTATTTGATTAATTGTTCATAGCTTATGAATGTTTGAAATGTTTGATGTACACATGCATAAGATCACTTATTTAATTGTTATATGTTAAAAGTGCGTTACATGATACAATGTGTTATATTGTTTATCTAAAGTATGTTTCTCTTTTATTCATGTCGCGTTCAAACATACTATATAATAAATAAATAATAGATCTTTTATTTATTATTTATATATCTAAAGTATGTTGATTTCATTATTTCTTTTCTATACCCTTTTGAATTTCAATTATTTCATATAAAGTTTCGAATTTCGTTTGAGTTTCATATCTCGTCAAAGTGGGCTAAGTGACGGACATGTAGTAACTGGAAGGATTAGGTACCGGTAGTCGGGATGTCATGTCTAGGCTTGCCATTTGTATAAATCTATTAAGGACCCATTGCCTACTTGGGGACTATCGATGAGAGTACCAATACCTATTAGGCCAAAGCATGTCACACCAAACGTTACGTAAACCAACAACACTTTGATAAGTCAAACGTACCCACGTTAAGTCATGGGTGCCCTCCCACAATGTTTCATATCACCCCAAACCCTGTCATTTCATGATTTCTTTTGGGCTAGTTGTATGTCAAAGTGTAGACATATGTGGGCCATGAAAACGCTCATTTATCACGGGGGCCCACATGATTACAAAAGTGATGCATGGAAGGCATATTGAAACTCTAAGTATATTAACCCTACAACTTTTAGTATTTCATTTTAAAATATTGTTTTATCCTAAGTTTCATTTGACTCCATGATTCATCTAATTTCATGATGAAATGTTTACTTATTATAGTTTATTAATAAGATGTCACGTTTCACATTATTTAATTTCAAAAGCTTCGAATTTCTCTATATATCATAAGTTTCTTATTTATTATGTTGAACACACTTAATGTCGATTCATTTATACTCAAAACTCACAACTTATTGCGTTCAATACTTATAGATGTCGGCAAAACACAACCTCAATGGAAAGCATGTCGGAAATTCTGGGCGTCGCATGGCGTCTCACATTGCCAAAGAGATGGCCGCTATCCTTCCCAACATCGTGGCTCAAGTTCACCAAACACTTAAAGGGGCCGATGACCAAGAGAACCATGGTGGTTCTGGTTCTTCCAAATACTCATACAAACATTTCAAGTCTTGTGACCCTCCTACTTACAAAGGCACTAGTGGTGCTACTACTCTTCTCCTTTGGTTCGAAGAAATGGAGAGTACGTTTCTAAACTCCGAATGCCCCAACAATCGTAAGGTTCGATATGCTACGGGCCGTTGCTAGGAAATGCATTAACTTGGTGGAATGCCGTGAAAAATACCCGTGGTGAGGAAGCTGTTATGACTTTGACCTGGGAGCAACTCAAGGAGATTATGAAGGAGCAGTTTTGCCCCCAACATGAAATCAAGAACTTAGAAGATGAATTTTGGAATTTGAAACAGGTTAAATTTGAGAACACGGCTTACAATAAGTGGTTCCACGAGCTTACAATGATGGTTCCGTATCTATTCACTCCCTTACCTGACTTATTAGGTAGTACATTAAGGGTCTCCCGGTAGTTATCAAGGACACTGTGGAAGATAGTAAGCCCGCTACTCTCGAAGAGGCCATGCGTCTAGCTGGCCAGCTCACTGGAAATCGAGTAAAGTCAAAAGACTTGAAACGCAAGGGGGATTAGGGTTCATCAGACAAAGCTCCTGTTGAAAAGCTAAAGGAGGTAAAAGAAACAAAAACTAAATCGTCTTCTCACTTTGGCTTTAAGAAGAAATGCAAGGGAAATGGAAGAAACTATGCGGTTACCATAAACCCTCTTATCCCGGTCATGCCATTGAACCAGGTCGCACTCACCTTGTCGACAATGTACCAAGTGTGGGCGTTTCGGTCATTTGAGCTAAGCCTGCCGTGTCAGTCAGGGTCAAGCCTCTAACCCGAACCAAGCTCAACCCAACACCTAACAGATGTTTCAACCCATGTACTAGTCACCTCAATTCATGGCTCCACCTTCTCAAAACATGCTCCAGCTTTACCAGCCACCCATGATGCCCTATGCTAGAGCCTACTATAATTGTGGTGATCCAACCCATTTTCGTAACACTTCTCCAAGGTTGGTCAACATTATCAACACTCAAGCACAGGCCAACCCGGTTAATCAAGCCAACCCAGCCAATCAATCCAATCCACCTTCTCGGGGCAGAGTCTTCAACGTTAATGCAAATCAGGCGCAGGCTGATAACAATGTGGTGAATGGTACATTTCTTATTAATGGTATTTATGCGTCAATCTTATTTGATTCGGGGGCGGATAAAAGCTTTGTGTCTTTGGAGTTCGAGTCTGTTCTTGTAGTGCCTAGGAAGAGTTTGGGCAAGTTCTACATTGTTGAAGCGGCTGATGGGAAACCCGTTACTCTTGAGTCTGTTATTCGTGGCTGCACTCTTAGTTTGAACGAGTATGACTTCCCAATTGATCTCATACCAATGAAGCTAGGGAGTTTCGATGCGATTATAGGCATGGATTGGTTATCCGAACACAATGCGGAGATTGTATGGTTCGAGAAGTACATTCGAATCCCTCTTACTGATGGTCAAGTTCTTCAAGTCTTTGGCGAAACACCCTCGAAGGGACTCAAATTAATGTCATGTGTTCAAGCCGAAAAGTACTTACGAAAGGAATATATTAGCCCATATTATGGAAAAGAAAGGCAAGGAAAAGAAGATAGAAGATATCCCCGTAGTTCGAGACTTACCTCAAGTATTCCCTGAAGATATTTTTGGACTTCCTCCTGTGCGAGAAGTCGAATTTCAAATTGATCTCGTTCCAGGTGCAACTCCTATTACAAAAGCACCTTATCGAGTAGCTCCATCAGATATGCAAGAGTTAGCAAGTCAATTGCAAGAATTGACTGAAAAGGGCTTCATATGTCCTAGCTCGTCTCTATAGGGTGCACTTGTTATGTTCGTGAAGAAGAAAGATGGTTCGTTCCAAATGTGCATTCCGCGAGCTTAATAAGTTAACCATTAAAAATCGCTACCCGTTACCTCGAATCAATGACCTGTTAGATCAACTACAAGAGGCTACGTGTTTCTTGAAGATTGTTCTATGTTTTGGTTATCATCAATTGAGTTCTAGAAGAAGACACCCCCAAAACTGCTTTTGTTCATGCCTTTTGGGCTGACTAATGCACTAGTAGTATTCATGGTGACTTGATGAATCGTGTATGCAAACCATATTTGGATCGTTTCATCATAGTTTTTATCGATGATATCTAGATTTATTCCAAGACCAAGAGCGATCATGAACGACACCTTCATCTCATACTAGGACTATTTCGAACAGAAAGACTATACGCAAAGTTCTCTAAGTGTGAGTTCTGGTGAAATGAAGTCCAATTTCTTGGTCACGTAGTAAACGATAAGGGTATTCATGTTAACCCTACCAAGATCAAAGTTGTCAAGAATTGGCAAACTCCGCGTACACCTACCGAAATCCGATCATTCCTTGACTTAGCAGGTTACTATCGACGCTTTATCACCAATTTTTCAAAAATTTCTTTACCACTCACAGGTTTGACCCATAAGGGCAAACCATTTGATTGGTGGCCTAAACAGGAAGAAGCTTTTTAAACCTTGAAGCAGAAATTGTGTGATGCGCCTATACTCACTCTACCTTGCTGTGACGACTTTATCGTTTATTGTGATGCATCAGGTCAAGGACTCGGCTGTGTTTTGATGCATCGAGGCAAAGTGATAGTTATGCCTCAAGATAACTAAAGGTTCATGAAAAGAACTATGCCACTCATGACCTTGACCTTGAGATTGGTACTGTGGTCTTCGCTCTAAAGATTTGGAGGCATTATCTTTATGGGACTAAATGTGAGATTTACACTGACCATTAGAGTCTCCAGCATATCTTTAACCAAAAGGAATTGAACATGCGTCAACGATGATGGGTTGAACTTTTAAACGATTATGACTGTAAGATTCGCTACCATCATGGCAAGGCGAATGTCGTGGTCGATGCCCTAAGTCGTAGAGAATACGAAATTCTGTTCATCCTGTGTGTTTTCAAATTTTGTCTGATATCGAAAAGCGGATTTGCAAAGCACAACATGTCTCTGTTACTGAGAATGATTTACGCGATGAGTTGTCTTGTGGAGCAGAATCAAAGTTGGAATCTAAAACTAATGGGATTCCCCAATACTTAAATCGAGCTTGGATACCTGATCGTGATGATCTTCGTGTTTTCTTGATGAACAAAGCCCATAAATCCCAATATTCAATTCATCCTGGTGCCGAACAAATGTATCATCATCTCCGAATCACATATTGGTGGCCTGGAATGAAGAAGTATATTGCAGACTTTGTTTCAAAATGCCTTACATGTTCCAAATTGAAGGCGGAACATCAACGACCCTCGGGTTTGCTAGTACAACCCGAATTTCCAGTTTGGAAGTGGGAAAATATAACCATGGATTTTATAACCGGGTTACCTCACACCTCCAGTGGATATGATCCATTTGGGTTATTGTGGATCATCTCACAAAGTCCGCGCATTTTATTCCAATCCGCATAGATTACAAGGATGAGAAATTAGCTCGAATCTACATCGACAAAGTCGTGAGCCGACATGGTGTACCTTTGAGTATTATTTCCGACAGTGATGAACGTTTTACCTCACGCACATGGCAAGCTGTGCAATCGGCATTGGGCACTCGACTTGATCTTAGTACTGCTTACCATCCGTGGACAGATGGCCAGTCTGAGCATACCATCCAAACGTTAGAAGATATGTTGCATTCGTGTGTCATAGATTTTAAGGGAAATTAGGATACTCATTAGCCCTTGATTGAATTCTCGTAGACCAACAATTAACATGGCATCATTTGAAGATTTATACGGGCGAAAGTGTCGATCTCCTATTTGTTGGAACGAAGTTGGTGAAGCTCAAATAATAGGGCCAGATTTGATTCAAGAGACAACTGATAAGATACTCCAAATTCGCAACGATCTTTTGGCAGCTCAAAGTCGCCAGAAGAGTTTGCCGATAAACGTCGCAAACCATTAGAATTCAGTGTTGGGGTGATCATGTACTCTTGAAAGTTTCACCATGAAAAGGTGTGATTAGATTTGGGAAAAAAGGAAAACTGGCTCCACATTATGTTGGTCCTTTCAAGATCATCAAAAGAATCAAAACGGTAGCCTACAAACTTGAGTTACCAAAAGAACTCAATAGGATTCACCCAGTTTTTCATGTGACCAACTTGAAGAAGTGTCTTGCTGATAAAACCTGTATGTTACCACTTGAAGATATACAAATCGATGAGTCTATGCACTTTATTGAAAGACCCGTTGAGATCATGGACCGCGATGAGAAACGGTTGAAGCGCAATCGTATTCCAATAGTCAAAGTCTGTTGGGAGTCTAAACGTTAACCAGAGCGTGAAGACCAAATTCGAGACAAATACCCTCATCTTTTTGCAAAGAATGTTTCCGTGTCAATTTCGGGATGAAATTCTCAAACGTAGGAGAGACTGTAACATCCGCCAAGAAGGGTACCCATTTTGAAAAAAAAGTTGTATCCGAACCATTTGTAAACTGGTTCGAGCCGTTATAAATAAAATATATTATTTTTTACTCTACTCTGATTTTTATGAAACTTAGGTCATATCCTAGAGAAAAATGTGCTCATTCCAACGATGCGTTCGAATTTTTAAAAAACTTTATACTTTCCAAATTATACTAGAAAAACAAGTTAAGTAGCTAAATTAATTCTTTTATATATATAAAAATATTATATAATAAAAAATTAACATAGTTTTTATTCTTATTCTCGTCCGCGTAATCTTAAATAAAAAATTTCAATCTCTTTGAAAAGGAAAGATTTTACACTCTCAATAAAAGATTAATGTCATGCTTTACAAAGTAAATCATAGCCCTATTTCTTTTGTCATTTCAACATCTCTATCTCTTCTCTAAAAAAACCTAGCCACCACTATCTCTCTCTCAAAGAAACTCAAGCAACCACCATTGAAGCCTTGCAAGTTTTCCCAAACCACGAAGAAAGAGGAGCAAGAATCCAACATTGTCCTCATCTCCATCTCTTTACCATCTCTTCTTCATAGGAGCTAGTTTTAAAATTCACTTCTTTGTATTTTTTTATTCCTTATTATTTCATGTTCATACTTTAGTTTCCTTCCAATTCACATTTTTATAATACATTGGTTTAGGATATTTTGAGTTTTGATAGTAGTTATAATTGTGTTTGATTTAAAGTAAAAATTGTGTTGGCAAAATATTATAATTCTAAACTAGTGTCATAAAAATATTAAAATTTCATAATTTTTGCTACTATTAAAATTAGTTTTATAATCATGTTTAAACGTTGGTTTCATTTTGATCAAATGATGGTAGTGTTTGATGTCACATGAGTTTTACTCCCAAATGTTTATATCATTTTATTTATTTCTAGGACTTCACATAAAAAACCAAGACTTTTATAAAATATATGTATATTTGTTGCATACAAATATGGATAACTCAATGGTTATATTATAATATCTTATCACCTATTAAATAGATATATATAGAATATGCAATATATATATATATATAGTTTTTTTCTTAAATGATTACTGATATATATAGAAAGGTCACAAAAATAGTTTATAACATTTCAAATAAAAATTTATTATTAGTGGGACTAATTTGTCACATAAACATTGGATATATTTACATATGACATTTAGTTACATAGTAATATTTATTTTAGGACGAAAACCCCAAGTATTAGGTTGTAATATTTTTATATAGTTTTCATTGTGTTATTTTATTTGAGTATTTTGGTGTTATAATATTTAGGGTGATTGTGTCTTTTGGTGTTATCTCTCTTTCGTTAGTCGTGCGGATTAGCGGGTTTTAACGAAACGCAAAACTGTGAGAGATCTTACTTTTCCCCTTTTTGTCACTTTAACTTTTTGGGGTGTTTCATGTGTCATGTTTCATATGATCCGTATACTTTTTCAATAACATGCCAAGTTAAGTCATATGTGCTCCTATTTGTTTTGTGTGTTGCGTTATTTGTTTCATTTATACGCTATACGTGTTTACCGATTTGTGTCATAGATTTATTGGTATCGCTTTTCGCCTTTGGGGGCTTGAATCGCATCATTGTTTCACAGTATCGCTTTTCGCCTTTTGGGGGCTTGAATCGCATCATTGTTTCAAAGTATTGCTTTTCGCCTTTTGGGGCTTGAATCGAAGGTTTCATTCTTATGTTTCGTTATGTCCTGTTATATTATTTACTTATGGATTGTTTGTTTTTCGGATTAATTGATTTATGTCACCTATTACACTTACTATTGCATGCTAAATAATTTCTATTAAATAAAATCAACTAAACCTTTAAAGGTAAATAAAAACAAATAAAGATCTATTCACCAACTATTGTTGATCAAAATTTCTTTTACACTTGAAACAGGTGCACAAGGTTGATAGCTACTTGAGAAGACACATAGGATTGTGCCTTAGAATAATTAAATCAAGACTTATGTGATCTTTTAGTATTTTGGATATTGTATGGTTTTATTTGAATAATTATTTGGTTATGTGAGACAAATTAATATTGATGATAATAAATATTCAAACTTTAAATAAATGTCAAAAGCTATGAAACAATCGTATCATACCCTGTGCCACATCCGCTGCGGGTTGGGGTGTGACAGATTGGTATCAGAGCTAGGAAACAATCATATCATACTCAGTTTCTAAAGAAAATGGCTCAAATGAAACTAAGACCGCAGAATCCACTCCTGTAAAGAAAAGAAGATTTCAAAGAACCAGAAAACAACACAAAATGCAAATTCAAGAGGAAGCCTCCTCAAGTGTTGTAAATCAGAAGAAAAACCTAACTCAAAAACCAACTGAGCCAAAGTTGAAGTATAAAACTATCGATACTCACTTTTGTGCTGATGATTGTGAGCAGGTTTCATCCAAGAGTAAATATGCACACAAGAAATCAGCATCTAGTGGAAAGAAGAGACCCAATCAGCTCCCTAGAATAACACAAGCAGAATTAGAAGTTTTTTTCTTAAAAAGAAAAACTTGATTCAATTGTGGAATTACAAGACATATAGCTAGAAACTGTGTTCATTATCCCATTATGTCTTATCCATTCGGAAAATCCATCCATCCGACGGCTTCGCACCATCGACATCATGGACATCAAATGTAACATCTGTCGAAATGGGCTTCCAAAATCCGACACGTTTTGAAACAAACTTTCAATGAATGAATGTGGAATTTTTTATTTTATTATTATACGCATACGCCCATATATATACACGTTATCTCCGTAATGAACAACAAAGTGACAGTGTGTAGTAACAAAAATATAACTTTAATGTTGAGGGACCATTCGTGTACTTGTTGAAACTTGGAGCTTTTTATAGAAATAACTCAAAGAATAAATAAATAAATAAAGAGAGAAAGCAGAGACCGCGGGACTCGAACCCGGGTCTCCGCGTTCAAACACGTAGCGAACCAACCACTGTACCACCTTAATATTTGGTACACACTTCAGGTTCACATGAATTATATACACACTCAGCAGTAATCCTTTCTCTTAAATCAAGTTGCCGCCCAACTGTTGACAGCAAAGGCATAGTTATGTTTCCTTTTTCTCAATGATTCAATCATGATGGAATTTCAATAGTTGCGGATTAAGAACTTGGACGCCATTCGGAAATTTATAAAGATTTTTAAAACAAGAATCAAGGGATTTTAATTTGAATAATAGACTTTCACAAGCTCTGTTAGGACCATAACACTTCAAAAACTTTTCCCCGGTTTACCTGCACACTCGTTTGAAAATCCAGACATCGCCGGAGTTCGAAGACACGGTCAGAAAACTCGCCGGAGATCAAAGAACCAACCGGAACCCGCACACCTGGGTTCGGTATACTTTCTTTTTTTATATCTGATCATTTTCGTTTTATTATATATTCAAGTAACTACAGAAGTGTCGTGTAATTAGGAATATCAATTTTCCAGTGGGTTCTTTTCCTTTTCGGTTTAAGAATGAAGAAGATGATACAGTTAAAATTGTTTCAAATAAAATAAAAACCCAAACCAACGCAGATCTGAGGTTATAGCACAATGGGTTTGAAAGTTTAACAAACCACTAAGGGGCGCAGGTTCGAGTCATGGCCCCCACACACTCGCAGCACTGATTCTTTTTATTAATAGAACCCCTATGTGACAAACACTAGTTTCAGATTAAGTAAAATAAAAAGGTTGTTATTAAACAAGTTAGAGGCACAGTCCAGTGGGTTGGTATGTATGTAAACGAACAGAAGATCACGTGTTCGAAACCCGGCTCCTATTCCTGTCATTGCATTTCTCTTCTTTTTAAATAAACCAGTATATGGAGCAACGCAATGTCAATATAAGAGAATTAAAATCGCAATATGGAATGCAATGGATTTATACTTCTCTATCATTTTGTGGATGCTTATTTTTTTTAGAATTCCAATTTATACAACACCCATTACACCTACTCACCAAACTCACAACCTTGTTGCGTTATTTCTTGTAGATGTCTTCTAGGCACCTTCGCGGAGGAAAGAGGTCCGGAAAATCCGGCGAACGCCTGGCTGCCCAGATAGCCAAACAAATGGCCGCCGTGATTCCAAACATTATGATTCAGGTCCAACAAGCTCTCACTGCAAACCAAGTTAACCACGTCAACCAAGATTAATCGATGCTATCAACGCCCCTGCAAACTCAACCAAGTGCACTTATAAGCATTTCAACTCTTGCGACCCTCCAAAATATGAGGGAACCGAATGGGTCACTGCACTCCTTCGATGGTTCGAGGAAATGGAAAGCACCTTCCTAAACTGTTACTGCCCTAATGACCGTAAGGTTCGCTATGCTACTAGTCGTCTCTTTGGGGTAGCTTTAACCTGGTGGAACGCCGAAAAGGCTAGAAGAGGAGCCGAAGCCGCGATAGCTCTAACGTGGGAATAACTTAGGGAGCTTATGACTAGACGATTTTGCCCAAGGAGTGAAATCAAGAAGTTGGAAGATGAATTCTACTTCTTGAAGCAAAATAATGGGGATCATGTGACATATAACAAAAGGTTTCTTGAGCTAAATCAGATGGTCCCGAATCTGTTCACCCCCCTTTATTGCCTTATTGAGCATTACATCCAGGGTCTTCCTTCTTGAATTCAATATTCTGTGATGAGCACTGTACCTGCAACCTTAGAAGCTGCAATGGAAGTAGCTACCGAACTCACTGAGAACCACATACGGGATGGAGACTTTGATGAAGAAAAGAAAAAGAGTGTAGGTAACAAAACATCGGCCGAACCCCCCAAACCAACCCAGACTAGATCTTCATCTTGTCTCAATGCCAAGAGAAGCGAAACGGGAAAAACTATGCTATCACTCAAACCAACTAGCCAAACCCACCTAACCAACCCATCCAGGCAGCCCCAATTACCCAAGTTGCTCCTCCTACCGCACCACCTAGGAAGCAGTATTCTGGAACCTACCCAAAATGTAACCGATGCCAGTACCACCGTCCAGTTGAAAACCCATGCACACACTGTACTGGGTGTGGCCAGGAGGTCATACAATTCAAACCTGCCGTACTCTCCAAAGGCAGGCCCGATATCAAAACCAAGCCCAGCCCAATAACCAAATCATGGGCCAAGCCCCTTACCAACCACATCCACTCTTGTTACCACCTGCCCAGGTCGTAGCCCACCTTTTTACCAACCCAACTACCCTGTGATGCCTCAAATGAGGGCTTGCTATGACCCAACTCATATCCGTAACACATGCCCTCGATTGGTGAACATAATCAACGCTCAGGTTCAAGCTAATCAAGCAAACCAAGCTAACCCGCCAGCCAGGGAAAGAGCATTCAACATCAATGCCAACCAACCAGAGTTGGTAACAATGTGGTTAAAGGTACGTTTCCCGTCAATGGCAACTATGCATCTATTTTATTTGACACGGGTGCGGATAAGAGTTTTGTGTCTCTAGAGTTCTAGTCTATTCTTGGTTTACCTTGTGTTGGTTGAGCCAAATCGTTCACAGTAGAAGTAGCCAATGGAGAACATGTTACGTTGGATTCTATTATTCGCGACTGCACTCTTACTCTCAATGAGCACATTTTTCAATCGATCTCATCCCTACGAAATTGGGAAGTTTTGACGTCATCATTGGCTTGGACTGGCTCAGTCAACACCATGCCGAAGTGGTGTGTTATGAAAAATATATTCGAATTCCCCTTGCCGATGGCCAAACACTTCGTATATTCGGTGAAACCTCATCCAAAGGGCTTAGGTTAATGTCGTGCTTACAAGCCCGAAAGTAGCTTCACAAAGATTACGTGGCCTTTCTAGCCCATATTGTCAAGAAAGGAAGCAAGGAGAAGGAGCTCGAAGATATTCCTATTGTTAGAGATTTCCCCCAAGTTTTCCCAGACGACGTCTCAGAACTCCCTCCCATGTGAGAAGTCGAATATCAAATTGACCTCATACCTAGTGCTACCCCAGTTGCAAAATTCCCATATCGATTGGCACCTTCCGAAATGCAAGAATTGGCTAGTCAATTGCAAGAACTGGCGGACAAAGGGTTCATTCGCCCTAGTTCATCACCTTGGGGTGCGCCTGTCCTGTTTGTCAAGAAGAAGGATGGAACCTTCTGAATGTGTATAGACTATCGGGAGCTCAACAAACTGACCATTAAAACCGTTACCCTTTACCTCGCATCAATGACCTCTTAGATCAACTTCAGGGTGCGACATGTTTCTCAAAAATTGATCATCGTTCTGGCTACCATCAACTTGGAGTACGTGAAGAAGACATCCCAAAGACCACATTTTGAACCCGCTATGGTCACTACGAGTTTATGGTCATGCCCTTTGGTTTGACCAATGCTCCATCTGTCTTCATGGATTTAATGAATAGAGTGTGCAAGCCCTACCTCGATCGTTTTGTTATTGTATTTATTGATGACATCCTTATCTATTCCAAGACCAAGTCGGATCACGAGCGGCCTCTTCGGCTTATTTTAACACTCTTGAATACTGAAAAGCTTTATGCTAAGTTTTCAAATGCGAATTATGGTTAAAGGAAGTCCAATTCCTTGGTCATGTTGTCAACGACAAGGGAATTCATGTTGATCCAACAAAAATCAAAGCGGTGCAAGAGTGGCAGGCTCCACGCACCCCTACTGAAGTGAGATCTTCCTCGCTTATCGGGCTACTATCAGCGTTTTATCACCAACTTTTCCTGAATTGCCTTACCACTCACAGCTTTGACACACAAGGGTAAACCCTTTGATTGCTGGCCCAAACAGGAGGAGGCCTTCCAAACTTTGAAGCAGAGACTTTGTGATGCACCTATCCTTACCCTCCCAGACGGTTGTGATGACTTTGTAGTTTTTTGTGATGCATCGGGGCAAGGGTTAGGATGCATCTTAATGCAAAGAGGCAAGGTGATAGCCTACACCTCAAGACAACTCAAAGTCCACGAAAGAAATTACAAAACTCACGACCTCGAACTCGGGGCAATCGTGTTCGCTCTGAAGATATGGAGACGTTATCTCTATGGCACAAAGTGTGAGATCTACACTGACCACAAGAGTCTCCAGCACATCTTCAATCAAAACGAGCTAAACATGAGGCAATGATGATGGGTCGAACTTCTGAACGATTATGATTGCGAAATCCGTTATCACCTAGGCAAAGCCAATATCGTAGCAGATGCCCTTAGCCGAAGAGATATGCAAATTCCATCCACATTTTGTGTTCTCAAATTATAACCAACATTAAAAGGCATATTCATGAAGCACAACATACTTCAGTGACAGAGAACGATTTACGTGACGAGTTATCCTGTGGAGCTGAAACCAAATTAGAATCAAAATCCGATGGCATCCTTCACAACCTAAATCGTATTTGGGTGCCTGACCGTGATAATCTCCGCATTTTCTCATGAACGAGGCACACAAAACACGATATTCCATACACACGGGAGCTGATAAGATGTATCAGGATCTACGATACTCTTATTGGTGGCTTGGAATGAAAAAGGATATTGCCGTTTTTGTTTCCAAATGCCTCACATGGTCGAAGGTTAAGGCAGAACATCAAAGACCCTCAGGCCTACTCGTTCAACCTGAAATTCCCGTCTGGAAGTGGGAAAATATAATCATGGATTTCATTACTGGGTTACCTCGCACCTCCAGTGGGCATGATATGATTTGTGTTATTGTCGATCACCTTACTAAATCCGCTCATTTCATTCCAATTCGTGAAGATTACAAAAACGAGAAGTTGGCTCGTATTTACGTCGATGAGATTGTAAGCCAACACGGTGTGCCCTTGAGCACTATTTCGGATCGAGATGGACGTTTTACTTCACGCACATGGCAAGCCGTATAGTCAGCATTAGGTACTAGACTAGATCTCAGCACCGCCTTTCATCCACAAACTGAAGGTTAGTCCGAGCACACCATACAGACCCTTGAAGATATGTTGCAATCATGCGTCATCGATTTCAAAGGTATCTGGGATACTCATCTACCGCTAATCGAATTCTCTTACAATAACAACTACCACTCCAGCATCGTGATGGCTCCATTTGAAGCTCTGTACGGCCGTAAGTGCTGATCACCAGTATGTTGGCAAAATCGGTGAAGCTCAAATCACCGGACCAGAACTGATACAAGAGACAACCGACAAGATCCTCCAAATTCGCAATAATCTTCTAGCAGCCCAGAGTTGTCAAAAGAGCTACGCAGACAAACGGCGAAAGCCACTCGAATTTAGCGTTGGTGATCAAGTGATTTTGAAGGTATCGCCATGGAAGGGAGTTATTCGATTCGGACAAAAAGGCAAGCTGACACCAGGCTATGTTGGCCCTTTTGAAATACTCGAGAGAGTTGGCCCTGCAGCATACAAGCTGGAATTACCCGAGGAACTCAGTAGGATCCATCCAACCTTCCATGTTTCCAATCTAAATAAGTGCCTTCCCGACGAGAATCTTCATATACCATTAGAGGGTATACAAATCGATGAATCGATGCACTTTGTAGAATGACCGGTCGAAATCATAGACTTGGGTGAAAAACGCTTAAGACGAAGTCGAATCCCTATAGTCAGAGTTCGTTGGGAATCAAAACGTGGACCTGAATTTAATTGGGAACGTGAAGAATTGATGCGCGAAAAGCACCCTCACCTCTTTCAGGGAAACCCTACTTCCTCTTGATTTCGGGAAGATATTCCTAAAAGTAGGGGAGACTGTAACATCCGTCAAAATGGGCTTCCAAAATCCGACCCGTTTTGAATCAAACTTTCAATGAATGAATGTGGACTTTTTTATTTTATTATTATACGCATACGCTCATATATACACACGTTATCTCCATAATGAACAACGAAATGACAATGTGTAGTAACAAAAATATAACTTTCATGTAGAGGAACCATTCGTGTATTAATTGAAACTTGGAGCTTTTTATAGAAATAACTCAAAGAATAAATAAATAAATAAAGAGAGAGAAAAGCACAGACCGCGGGACTCAAACTCGGGTCTCCGCGTTCAAACACATAAAGAACCAACCACTGCACCACCTTAAAATTTGGTACACACTTCAGGTTCACATGAATTATATACACACTCTGCAATAATCCTTTCTCTTAAATCAAGTTGTCGCCCAACTGTTGACAGCAAAGGCATAGCTGTGTTTCCTTTTTCTCGATGATTCCATCATGATGGAATTTCCATAGTTGCGGATTAGGAACCTGGATGCCATTCCAAACGAATTCGTTGTATACCCTTGTTTCTTAAAATCGGAAATTTATAAAGATTTTTAAAACAAGAATCAAGGGATTTTAATTTTAATATTAGACATTCACAAGCTCTGTTACGACCACAATACTTCAAAAAATTTTCCCTAGTTTACCTGCACACTCCCCGGAAAACGCAGACGTCTCCGGAGTTCGAAGACACGGTCGGAAAACTCGTCGGAGATAAAAGAACCAACCGGAAACCCGCACACCTGGGTTCGGTATACTTTCTTTTTTATATCAAATCATTTTCGTTTTATTATATATTCAAGTAACTACAGAAGTGTTGTATAATTAGGAATATCAATTTGTTAGTGGGTTCTTTTCCTTTTCGGTTTAAGAATGAAGAAGATGATACAGTTAAAATTGTTTCAAATAAAATAAAAACCCAAACCAACGCAGATCTGAGGTTATAGAACAATGGGTTTGAAAGTTTAACAAACCACTAAGGGGCATAGGTTCGAGTCATGGCCCCAACACACTCGCAGCACTGATTCTTTTTATTAATAGAACCCCTATGTGACAAACACTAGTTTCAGATTAAGTAAAATAAAAAGGTTGTTATTAAACAAGTTAGAGGCACAGTCCAATGGGTTGGTATGTATGTAAACGAACAGTAGATCACGTGTTCGAAATCCGCCTCCTATTCTTGTGATTGCATTTCTCTTCTTTTTAAATAAACCAGTATATGGAGCAACGCAATGTCAATATAAGAGAATTAAAATCGCAATATGGAATGGGTTAGACACGCAACCCCGTGGAAGGGCTGCGTGCACGTAAACGGAAGGTCTTGAGTTAGAACTGGGCAGGGGCCGGTTTTGGACGATTTTTTTAGCGAAATTCTTAAAAATTCATTTTTTAGAAGATTTTTAAATTATATTTATAATTTTTTAACCGTTTTTTCAGTTTTCTTTTATTATCTTATTTTCTTTATTAAAACATTTAAAATTTAACTTAAATAATATATAACTTATTATAATTCTTTTAAGTATAACTCATTAGCACAAACATAAATAAATAATTAAATAATTAAATAAACAATTTGTAACCATAGATAATATGAATATTATTTAAGTTATTTAACAAGCTCGTTATGTGGTATTTGAATATCTAGGATAAATGCAACCACTGTGAGTATTTCTTTAACTCCCCTTTTTATTTCGCGTTTTTGGGGTGTATCATGTGTCGCATTTAGTTATTTCATTTTACCTAATTTAAATACGTGCAATTACCATTATGTGAAGTATATGTGTTATGTATTGATTATCGTTATCACTTGGTGCATTCCATTCACATTGGATATTACATCATCATAGGCTCATCTGTTCTCTATCACCTATAAGCGGAAATGTGACGTTGCCAACATACGAGGCCAGCTACGTTTGATTGAGCTTAGACCTTGCAGCACACCATAATACCGAGCAACATGCATATATTTATTGAAATCACTTACATTTGATTGGTTTATTGTTGAGGTTGCTTTATGAGTTTTGACATTGACCTACAACATATTTATTTACATTGGTTAACGCACGCTTTTTCAATAAACCAAATTTAAACATACTTTTTTTCTAAAACCAATAAGGTTCACTCGCCAACTTTTGTTGACCCAAAAATTTTCTTTTTACACATGATACAGGTGAACAGGTTTGAAGAATGAATGACTTAGGATTTGGGACTTAGAAGAATAAACAAGTTATTTGAATTTATTGCGAATGATGTAGTTGATTAGTTTGGATATTGTGTTAATGGTATTTATTTAAATTGAAATAATAAATATCAAAACTTTTAATAGTATCTCATAAGATTTGATGAAAACCCAATCATGCCCCGGTTACCTTATCCGTTGCGGGTCGGGGTGTGACATCAAAATCCCTCTGATAGAGACTGAAATCTAGCAAAGAAATACAATCAAAAGCATTCAAATGCAAATGGTTTCATAAATCAATCCAAAAAAATTAAACGCAACATCATATAAAGTCTTTTCAAACAACAAGGAATTAAAGATTTGGAAACCTAAAAATATTGCTAGATCTCAGTCAAAGTGTTCTAACTCGCCAAATTCTACAGCCCCAGATTCTCAAACCTCAAAATCTACTAACCATGATGTGATCTTCTTGAGGTTTGCGATGGAAAAGTGATTATCAACCCAGATCGAAATTGATATGGGTTCCGGTTTCCCCTAATCTCGTTTTGTCATGGTTGTTCAAGACACATGACAGGGAACATTTCCCAGTTGAACGACATCAAAATCTTTGACGGTGGATTTGTCACCTTTGCAGGTGGAAAAACGGGAAGAATTACTATGAAAGGCACAGTCAGAAATGGGGTCCTCAGCTTCTCTGACGTCAACTATGTTCCTGAATTCAAACACAGTCTTCTCAGCGTCTCACAGATGTGCGACAATGGTTTAGAGGTCCTATTTACAAAAGGTGGATGCATGGTTCTGAAGCCCGGAATTGTCATACCAGAGGATTGGTACTTGATTGAAGCTGAACGCCGGGGAAACGCCTACGTGATCGAAACGAACAAAGCCCCCACTAATCAAGTTACCTGCTAATTCTCTGAAATTGCTGAACATGATGCAATGTTGTGGCATCGACAACTTGGCCATCTTAACATGAAGAATCTTAATCGACTAGCACAGGGAGTTCTAGTCAGAAACTTACCAATCAAGGATTTTATGCAGATTGAAAAGTGCAAATCATGTGCCCGTGGGAAGCAACATCGTAAGCTACATCAGTCCAAGCTCGTGCACACAACATTTAAAGTTCTGGAACTGCTTCACATGGATCTTTTTGGTCCTTTCATTGTGTGCGTATTGGAGGAAAGGCTTATTGTTTGGTTATCACCGATGACTTCTCTCGTTTCACTTTGGTATTTTCTTGGAACAAAAGATCGAAACTGCTGGTCTGATAAAGAAATTCATCACTCTCATGGAAAACCAAGCAAACGAGCGTGTCAAGATTATATGTTGCGATAATGGGACGGAGTTCAAGAACGCTGAGTTAAACAACTTTTGTGCTTCAAAAGGAATTGATCGTCAATATAGTGGAGCTCGAACTCCTCAGCAAAATGGGTTGCTAAAAGACGAAATAGAACTCTCATCGAAGTAGCTCGTACTATGCTGATAGATTTTGGGCTTCCACTGATATTTTGGGCAGAAGCAGTGAACACTACCTTCGATGTACAAAATCATGTGCTCATCAACAAACATCACATGAAGACACCGTATGAACTAGTCGAAGGAAAGAAACCCTCTGTACAACATTTTCGCACTTTTAGCTATCCTTGTGTTCTCCTTACCATGGATGCCAAGGGTAAATTTGAAGCAAGAGGAAATCCATGCTATTTCACCGGCTATGCAAAGAACACTTCATATCGAGTTTACAACAAAATTAAGAAGCAGATCATGGAGACGTACTATGTGGATTGGCTGGAAGAAAATCCGAAACACGCACGACTTGGACCTGATTGGTTATATGATTATTCATCTTAGTTTAAGTCCTTTAACATTTTGCCTGATGTGATTGTTGTTGAAAATGTCTCAAGTTCAGTAATATCGATTCCCATCATGGTCGATGATGATGTTGTACCTCTTCAAGACTCCTTCAAGAAGCTCACTGTAGATCCACACGGATTTCATGAAGCTACTACTGAACCGCATCTTTCTTCATCAATTCAAGAGCCTGTTCTTGAACCTATGACAACAGCTACTCTTGATGATGCAGTTCTCAACAATGAACCCTCTACTCAACAAACTGTTGCTGGTCCTTCAACTGCAAATATTCAAAGATCTTCATTGTTTCGGAAGCCGATCCCATCAGATTGCACGGTAGATCCACTGCCGATCAACACAGCTACTACATCAAAAGAGGGGGAGCAATCTGGAATAGTGTCAGGAAGTTTTTCTAACTTGGAATCTAACTTGCAGGCACCTACTGTAGCAATTCCTCAGCGCATTCAGAAAAGCCATCCGATTACAAACGTTATTGGTCCTACAACTACCGTGTTCAGACATGCAGTAGATCAGGAACCACTAACACATGTTTATATTCATGTTTCATCCCACAGATTGAGCCTAAGAGCATTGATGTTGCTTTGCAGAAACCTGGATGGGCTGATGCAATGCATGAAGAGCTCAATCAGTTTGAGAAGCTGGGAGTATGGAAATTAGTGAAATTGCCGGAAGGAAAATGGGCTCTTGGTACTCGTTGTGTATACACAAACAAACAAGACAATACCGGAGTGGTCGTGCGAAACAAAGCCTGGCTGGTGGTTCAGGGATTCAAACAAATCGAAGATCTTGATTATGATGAGGTTGTAGGTCAACTTGGAGGATCAAGATTAACCTACTTCCCTGTTTATACAGCACAAATACGAGTGTGGAATCCTCGTAAGTATGCAAACCAAAGCAAAGTAAGAAACAACAGGATAACTAAAGATTCAATATCTTGATTAACAGAAGAGAACTAGTACAAACACATACAAACAATGTTCATACAGACTCATGAAATACTCTCTGTGTTCTTGTGCTTCACTGTCTCTCTCTCTCTAGTATCTAACTTGTTCACTGGTGTCTAACCTGACACTGAGAAGTGCATGTCTGTTTATATAGTGTCCACACCTAGCAATAGTACGAAGAATGTTGCTGTCATACGAAACACCATAAGTCACAAAGAACATTCTCCAAAAGATGCTCGTACGAACAACCCATGGCTCGTACGAACATGAACTGGCTCGTACAAATCAAGTAAGATACTTGTTTACATGAGCCCACTCGTATGACTAACAAGTCACTCGTACGAATGGTAAGTGGCTCGTACGAGCAACATCTTGCTCGTACGAAGCACTTCTCATTCGTACTTGAAGTGTTCTTCGGAGAACGTGCCAACAGACATGACATGCACGTATGCAACTGTTTTACACAGACAAACTTAACGTCGTACTAAATCAAGATAGGAGGATATCTTGATTTGGTCGACACGACCAAACTATACAGACATAATAAACAAATACCTTACAATTACAGACGTAACTAAGAACAAGCGACAGACACACCATCAACAAACTCCCCCTTGGATGTTGCTTGGTCTTCGGTCTTCATTCCAAATTACCTATTGTATCAACAAACTTCCCCTGAAAATCTTCAATCCATCATTGATTAAGGATCAGGTATTCAACATTTTCCAGAAACATCAAATCTTTCCTGTTTCCTCTTGAGTGCTACTGGAGGTAACTGGATTGGTCACGATCTGCTGTAGATTAGACTCTACCACTAGAGTTGGTGCAGATACTTTTGGTTGCGAGGATGAGGCTGAAGCATCAGGATTGCCAGGGACTTTTCTATTCTGATCATGTTTACCTTTGATCTCCTGTGCCTTGCATTTTTCATTCCATAGAATGTTCACTCGCTTTCTGCTCATTCACGTCTTTAATACCATTAAAACCTTCAACCAGTGTAGGATTATGAGAATGATACCATTATCTTAAGTCATTGTGCTTAGAAGTTAATGTTTCTGCAGATCGTTGTACATCCGCACTACGTTCTTTCAGCCTAGTCAACTCAATCCCCCGAGAGTTATCAGCTGCTCTCATCTGTTGTAACTGAGTTGCCCTTTCAGCATCTGCAGCCTTCAGCCACTCATTTCTTTTCTTAACTGTGCAATTTCAGAATCCTGTTTTCTAACAGTCTCTTTCAAAGAATTTATCTCCAACTGTTGTTTGACAACTGTGTTCCAATTTGGAGACATAAACTTCGAATGCTTGTTAATCTAGATTGCCTCAACTTGCAACTAAGTGAACAGCAAATCTACTTTCTCATCATGTTCCATTTCAGAGAACAAACTACTGCTTCGTTTTGTATTTTGTTGATGAGATGTAGATTGGGATTGTTGAACTGAAGAAGAAGTAGTAGGTTGTGATTGAACTGGAGTTTCTTCAGCCGAAGGTGTTTCAGCTGTTGTGGTATTTAAGGGTTGATGTTCAGAAATTGTAGTGGGTTTCGTCATTACAGGTTCAGTGTCCTCCGTTGTAAAGGTATACTGGACTTCTGCAAAGGGTTCAAGTACTGTTTCTTGATGTGAAGTTGTAGGTTGTCTGATTTCAGGTTCTGCTGATGATGTTTCCATAGTCTTTCTGCTTTGTTTCTTTTTACCCTTATCACCATCTGTAGTACCTACATCACTTGTACCACCATTACCATCATTATCACCATCATCATCATCACATTTTCCCTTTTGATGACAAAACTTATCTTTGATCATCCTTTTCAAAATTGGCTTTTCATTATCTGACTCACTGTCATCATGGCGCCACTTGTCGTTTTCTGGTGCAACATATTGATCATTTTCCATAAAACCGAACAATTTACGAGGAGGTTTGCTTTCCTTGTAATGTTTTGCTGCTACTCCTCTAAAAATTTTCTACGAATGTTCCATCATAACCTCAACTTTTAAAACATCGCTATCGTCTTTCGGAAGATTCGGATGTTGCACATTCAAGATCATTTGGAGAAAACGAGGATACATCCAAAACTTATTTCCACCATATCCGATTCTTCTCAGGTTCTCCTTCATGTTCGCAAAAATATACTTTGAAACACTAAACAGTTTGTTCAATGTCAAAGCTATCATAATTCCAACTAAGTCGTTATTCGCCATGTCATAACCACTTCGTCTGTTGCTCAAACACTAAATTAGAACATGTAGAAAGAACTTGTATTGGAGTGGCAACCATGCTTTGTTTAATTGTCCTACGAGAAAATCTCCTACATATTTAATTTTAAGCAAACATCCACGTTGACACTTTAACGGTACTGAGAATGGAGCTTTAGGATCATCGCCAAGCTGTAATAATGGGTTAATGATTTCAACAGAGACATCTACGCTCAAGTCATTTACTCTCCCGCGGATAAGTTCCTGCCCATTTACTTCAACAACTTTAGTTGATTCCCAAAATTCCTTGATCAACATCTTGTATACTGTAGTCTTGTGCGTGATAGCATAATGTATCCTTGAGTCGCGCAAAAACTTCATTATACCGTTGTACTCAGCAAATTTATCTTCCGGATCTAAGTAGGCCACCATGTTATGTCTTGGCTCTGCCATGATTTCCACTTCTGACTTGTCAGTTCTCTTTGTTACGGGTTTCCTTTTATGTTCTTTTTATTCCATTCTGTACACAAAAGATAACAAGAATAAGAGCATAAATTTATTAGGGAATATACACAAAAAGTTTTATTCCAACTTTCTGTATGTATGTATTCCCTGGACAAAGAACTACTGACTTATACGAATAACAATCTATTCGTACGAAGAACAACTGACTTAGTTAAACAAATGATTCACTCGTATGGATATTGTTCGCACAAACAACTTCAAGAGAAGATTATTCATTAGGAACTTGTTTTTCATTAAAGATTCTTCGCTTAAAGTTTGTTGTTCATGTCAGACAATGTCACATAATCGGATAATGTTCAAATTGTTCATCTTCAAAGTATGCGAACATACACCTTAAAGATATTAGAAACAATTTTATGAGAGGTGAAAGGATGACGTGAGCAAGGTGAAAGTAAAGTTCCACCAAAAAACTTCATCACCTTTATACCACATCAAGATACTCGTGCGAACAACCTTAGCTCGTACGAAGAACTCCATTCATACAAGACCCCAGTGGTCATTCGTACGAGGCACAGTGGCTCGTATGAATGATCTCTGATTCGTACGAGACTAAGTTTTTCAAAACTGGACTTTCTGTTCTTCGAGGACCTTAGGTTTTTCGTTGACCTTTTTAGATCTTTGCACATATCCACACTTACTCACAAATTAAGTTAGGAAAAGTGCTCGTTAAACAGATTTTGTTCTTTGAGATGAGTTTACCCGTTGTAAGAAAGTACTTTATGAAGTTATGATAGCAAGACAAGTGATTTTTAGGGCGTATCTTGGTAGAAAACCTTTTGAGTTTCCGTCTTTGGCTAAATAAAAAAGAACTTAATTTTAACAACAGAGTAAACTAAAACTAAAATAATCAATCAATAAATAAGAATAAACTATATATCTACTAGGCAATCTTTTTTTTAGAGTTTCCAGGTAAGAGAATCATACCAGCTTTTAATCTTGCCAAAAACGAGTTTTGTTTAAAAACATCAAATTAAACAAATAAGTATTCTACTATGATTATCGGTATTGTTGTCCACGTAAGATCAGCTGATCAGATGTAATCATGATTAGGAGATATGATTAATGTATGATTTATACTTACTAGCCGGTGTTCAACCACATCACGACACATTCCCGTATGAAGATATGCATGAGAGAAGATCTTACTTGTGAGTATACAGCTTATCATCTATTTTGACGTGTATGATGTGAGATACTTACTTATTTTGATTGAAAACAAGCCCTATGTGATTAAATCACTTATTGATGAGGAACTTGATTTTCAGATGCATGCAGGGCACAGGAGTAAGTTCGTGAACAGGTTAGTACCATCGTACTGATAAAGAGACGAACTTTGCTCCCGCAAAAAGCTGTGATATTTTATCACTTATTTTTTAGTGGATGTGATATATTGATCACTTATTGATGGTCGTATAAAGTATTTACACGTATGTATGGTATCATGGAAGTTCTAGACTTGCGTCACCGTTATTTTTTGGTAAACGATTCAACCATGATACCCAGATGATAAACAAGCATAAAGACACGTATCTCAGAACCTTGGCATACTATCAAACGAAATTTCGGTACCAAGAACATATGCCAATGAATGGTTCCCACCTGACTTTCAGTCCGTTATATTTATATCAACCTGCACAGTTAATCTGATTGTCAACCTACCGATACATCAAAAGTAAAGCTACTTATCAATTTTCGTTTTATGTTTTTGAGTTTTTTTTATAGATCACCGGTGTGTATCATCATCTTCTCTTATCTTTCCAAGAAACTCATTTTTGATTTTTGGTTTTTCAATTGTTTTTGTATTTTCTTGAAATTTTCTCCCCCTTAAAAAAAGAAGGTAGATAAATAAATGAAAACTTAAATAAATAAAAGAAATATTTTGTATTTTCTCTTGTTTTGTATTTTCTTGAAATTTTCTCCCCTAAAATTTAAAACTAAGAGAAAATGGAAAAGCTTTTGTCGTTTTAGATTTTTAAGAAAATATTTACGAAAAGTGATTAGCCAAGGATGATTTACTCGGGTTTCACCTTGATGCCATTGACCAAAAGTAGATAATCAAAACAAGATTTATCAAAAGCTTTTGTAAATAGGTCGGCACGTTGGTGATCAATGTTGACTTTAACAACATTGATAAGTTTCTTTTCATAACAATCTCGTATGAAATGATACTTAATCTCAATGTGTTTGGTTTTTGAGTGTTGTACAGGATTACGAGTGATCTGTAAAGCAGCTTCATTGCCAACATAAATAGGAGTAGTTAGAAATTCAAAACCGTAGTCGTGCATTTGTTGTTGGATCCATAGAACCTGAAGCAGCAAGTAGAAGCTGAAATATACTTAGCCTCACAGGTTGACGTAGCTACACAAGTCTGCTTTTTGCACTACCACATAACTAGGTGATTTCCCAAGAACTGACATCCTGCTGATGTTGATTTTGCATTAATCTTGCAGCCACCATGATCAGAATCACGGAATGCTGTCAAATCAAACTTATCATCCTTAGGGTACCAGAGACCAGTGTTCGGGCGACCCTTCAAATAACGAAAGATTCTTTTCACAACCATCAAATGAGAAACCTTTGGACTTGACTGGTAGCATGCTAGAAGACATGTTAGGTACATTATATCGGGTCTTGAAGCAGTAAGATACATAAGAGATCCGATCATAGCACGATAAAGATATGGTTCCACATGTTCACCCATTCCATCAGGAGTAATCCCATGATTCTGAGCTAATGGAGTTCCCAAGGGCTTTGAGTCTTCCATTTGAAATCGTTTGAGAATATCCTGACGTACTTGGTTTGATGGATGAAAATCCCTTCCTTAGATTGATGAACCTGCAAACCTAAAAAGAAAGTCATTTCTCCCATTGCGCTCATCTCGAACTTCTCTGGCATCACCTACTCAAATTCTTTGCACAATTTCTCGTTTGTAGACCCAAAAATAATATAATATACACTTGTACCAGCAATAAGTCCTCATTTTCTTCCTTGATGAAGAGAGTACAGGCGATCAATCCACGTCGAAAACCATTCTTTAGACGATAGGAAGACAACGTTTCATACCAAGCCCGTGGAGCTTGATGAAGACCATATAACGCCTTGAGAAGCCAAACCTTGTCAGGGTGGATTGGATCTTCAAAACCAGGCGGTTGCTCAACATATACTTCTTCTTCAACCATACCATGAAGAAATGCACTTTTCACATCCATTTGATAAACGGTAAACTTCTTATAGGACGCATAAGCCAAGAAAATTCTTATGGCCTCAAAACGAGCTGCCGATTCATAAACTTCATTGTAATCAATGCCTTCCACCTGATTAAAGCCCTGGACAACCAATCTTGCTTTGTTTCTCACAACAACACCTCGGTCATCCTTCTTACACTTGTAAACCCTCTTGTACCAATCTTCTTGTAATTGTCAGGCCTGTCAACCAATTTCCACACGCCTAACTTATGAAACTGCTGAAGTTCTTCTTGCATTGCCTCAACCCATGAGTCTTCTTTCATTGCCTCCTTCCAAGATTTTGGCTCTATTTGGCAGACAGAGCAGGCAAAAGACCAATCATTCTGTTCCCCAGATTCCCTAATTGTCGAATACAAGCCAGCATTCTGGTTGTTCCTTAGCTGATTACGAGTCTGCACACCACTCTGGACATCTCCTATAATATTCTGCTAAGGATGGGTATTATGAATTCGAGTCTTAGGAACTTCGGGAACTCCAGAATTTATACCCAAATTGTTGATATTCAGATCATCAACTAATTCGTTTGCTGGATTTGACGAAGATGTAGAGGCATGACCTTCAGTCGTCCCTTGATTTTGTACATTTGACGTGAAATCTGAAATTCTAGGAATAGGACCAGAAGTAGCTTCATTCGCATCATGGAACTCATCATCCTCTGACGAAACATTATAATCAGCAGCATCTTGGAATTCCTCATTTTGAACAAGATTGTTAACCGAAGTAGACACTTGAGGGTTAACAATAATTGGTCGTACTAATGACGAGTCAACTGCAGTATCACTTTCTAGTAGCATTTGAGCAACTGTAGAAGCATCATCAAAAGATGGCAGATTAAAGGAGTCAAACAGTCCATCATAGTAGAACATCCAAGGAGCACTCGGAGCTCTTACTGATTCAGTGTATCTTTGAACCTTAACTTCACCCAGTTCTTCAATCTTTTCATTGACAAATTCCACACTCTAAAATTTGGAGTAGCATATCCAAGAAAGAAACCTTCGATAGCCTTAGGACTGAATTTTCCATGTGGATTAATCATAGTGCAAGGAGCTCCAAAAGGTTCTAAGAAAGACACATCTGGTTTCCTTTTATGCAACAGTTCAAAACATGTTTTCCCATGCCCCTTCATCGTAAGAAATCTATTCATAGTATAACATGCAGTAGCCACAGCCTCTCCCCAAAATTGAACAGGAAGTTCTGATTCTACTAACGTAGTTCTTGCAGTTTCAATCAGAGTTTTATTTTTCCTCTCAGCGACACCATTTTGTTGTGGAGTGTATCGAGAACTGTACTCATGCAAAATGCCTTTAGAAGAACAGAACACATCCATAACATGGTTCTTGAATTCGGTGCCATTGTCCCTCTTGATTCTCCTTATCTTCAAATTGTACAGATTTTCAAGTAGCGTCAGGAGATTTTTGAGGATTTCAGGAACTTCACTCTTGTGTGCCAACATATTCACCCATGAAAATCTTGAGTAGTCATCAGTAACTACTAAGAAGTATGAATCTCCAAAGGTAGTCTTGTGTTTCATAGGTCCAAAGAGGTCCATATGAAGACGTTCCAGAGGCATATTCACCATGTTAATCTTCTTCACAGGATGAGATTTTCTAGCTTGCTTTCCTTTTTGGCACGATAGACATACGTCTTGTAAATGAAAGTTATGCACTGATACACCACTTACAAGATTGTTTTTCACTAAATAGTTCATTTTCCTCAAGTGGATGTGTCCCATTCGTCTATGCCAAGAAATTGATTCCTTTTTGGTGGCTTTTGAGACAAAACATGTAACTTGTGCAGACGTGATAATAGCTTGGCTCATGTCAAGAATATACAAGTCATTAATTCTTGGAGCCGGCAAGAGAATCCATTCTTTGGGAATCTTGAAACCAGGTTTCAGCACATATAAATCCAGCATCATCAAAATTTGAGAAATACTCAGAAGATTGTGATCAATTTGACGAACATAATTGATCTTGTCAAAACTAACAACACCATTGGATACCATTCCTTCTCCAGTTATGTATCCGCCATTATCTCCAGCAAAAGCAACATAGCCTCCTCAAATGCTTTTCACATCATAAAGGATCCTTAAGTCGCCTGGCATGTGCCTGGATGCTCCACTGTCAACAATCCAATGACTATTCACAGTTCCTCCTAGAACATCCTGCACATTTCAATACCCGATCAGTTTGAGATAGGGACCCAAGCCTTAGTGGTCTTGGGTCGACCCTTATCATCAAGAAATGTGATTTCTATTTCTTGATGTTTTGAAACTCTGTGCCTCCCCCTGAAACATTACCAGTCTTACGTTTCCAAGATTGTTGAAATTTACTAGAATGACTATTATATACATTTTTAACTACTTCTGGTTTTATCAAACTTGAAGAACTTGATTTCCTTTCTGAAAAATCTGGTTTTAATGCTTTTTCAATTATTTTTACTTGTTTAAGTCTCTGTTTTTATTCTTGTTCTTTAACAATATGTTTGTTTTGTTTTGGTGATACAGATTGACGTTGGCAAGTTGGTTCAGGAGGGGCTTTCTCTACAAATATGGGTTTTGCGGGGTTGGTACAATTTTTGATTATGAGGCCAAACTCTCCACATTTAAAACATGTTCTCCTTTCAACAAATTTAGGAGATCCTGTTTTATGACTTGATATTGAACTTGTGGGTTTGGAGGTACTTGTTTCATCTTCACACCCATTTGTATGTTGGGTGTAATTGTTTAGACTGTCACGCTTCAAAATATTGACTTTATTTACAAAATCGATATTAGACATTCTTTCAAAAGTCTCGATTTTATCAGTACTAGTTGAACTCACAAATTTAACATTCTTTAATTTCTTCTTCTAGCGAGCACCTCTAGCTTCAACCTTTGGTTGTGATACCTTAGGTTTATCAGCTCGCTTTTCTTGTTGTTTTTCTTTTGAAATGGATAATGGTTGTGACTTGATTGGATTTTTCTTTTCCAAAAATTTGGTTGTTGAATTTTCAAAAACTTAATCAATTAAGGTTGGATTTACATTGGAAAGTCTTTGTTTGAGTAGATTTTCTTGTCCCCAATCAAATTATACAACACATTATCATTTTTATCTATAGACATATTTGTCTTTAAAGATTTCATAGGATCTTTCTCTTGATTTTCAATAGTTTTCACATTGGGAGTAGCAGAAATTTCTATCCCTTTTCTTCATCAAGTGATTGATCCTGATCAATTTTCTCGGACTCATCATCTGATGAGTCATCCTCCTCTATTGTAGAAGGATTCTGATCAACAACTGATGATGAGTTTTCTGATTTTCTTGATTCAACTGAGGAATTGTCTAGCTTAAACCCTAATCCTTCTGCAAACTCTTTAGGATTAAGAGGTACAGATGGTTTAAAGCGTGGCATTTCCTCTTCATCAGGTAATTTGGTATAATTATGTTTCAATGGAGGTGGACATGATTTATACCCAATGCATTTGACATCTCCTTTCAGTTTTTGAACGTCAATGATATGATCAAGCACATATCGGGAGTTAGAATAACTCTCCAACTTTAACTTGATTGCATCATGTTTCCATTTGGCAATGGCTAACTAACTCCTTCTTTGTTTCTTCAAGGATATTAATGTAGTTATTAATTCCTGTTTGCTTGTTCAATACTGTTTTTGTTAATTCAGAAACGCTTTTCTTAAGAGTTTCAATCACATATTTGAATTTTTTTTCATTTCGAGTTAAAGCCAGATTTACCTCTTTGCATTTTGACAGATCAACTACTAGGCTTTGATTGTGATTGTTTATTGTTTCAAATTTTATTTTTAATTCAGCACAGTCACTGCATATTTTAGGATAGTCGGATTTTACCTGACTTGTTGAACCTACAACATTCGCCATAAAGGCAATATGATGAGAAAAGTATGCGTTGTTTGTAAATATTTTCTCCATTTCTTTGGATGCAACTTCTGCTTTCCTTGTCAAACCAGCCTTCTGACTTTTCAGCTTCTCTACCTCTTTCAGCAACCCATTTACCTAAGTATCAATCCTTTCCCTAACATCTGAATCAGATTAATAACCACCTACACTTGACTTTCTTCATCAGAACTACCATTATACCCCGAGCTATCATCATCATTAGAATTGTCAATGCTGTGAACATGTTTGATTAGATTGATAATCTTGGCATAAAATGCAGTTCCTCCTTGATTCTTGTTTCCCAATTGTACTGACCAATTGCATCCTTCATCTACTTGAACTACTAAAGCTTTGTTTGTGTTGTTTGAAGGCCCAGACTGGTTGGTGTTGTTTGGGTTGTTAACAACTACTATTCTCCGTTCATTGTTAACATGAGTTGTGTTGGATGGTTGTGATTGATTTCGGAAAGGATTGTGATTTCCTTGTTTGTTGGGTCTAGTGCACTCACGCTTGAAGTGACCTTTTTCACCACAGTTGAAGCAAGTAACAGCATCTTTATCAAAACTATATTTTGTATCTTTCTTGCTTTCTAAACTTGTTCTTCCAGTTCTGCTCATGTAATCCTTAGCTCTTCTGACCGCACTTGCAAACGCCCATTTAATATCCATTAGTTCCATCTCATCTTTGTCTATTTGTTGGTAGTCTTCATTAGTCAAATTGATGTTTCCAATTTTACCAGCAACTAATCCACAGTAAGCACTAACCATGGTGTTTAGAAGTTTCATATGTTCCTGAGCAACTTCTACACTGACCTTGGAAAGATGTGACGTGTCAATTCTGATGGTATTAGGGTTTGCTGGTTGAAAGTTGTTACCATAGAAAGCTTGTGGAGAAGCTTGTTGTGGAGCTTGAGGTGTAATAACTTGAGGTTGTAGTAGAAAGGCTTTAGGATCAAATACATGACCATAGGTTTTAGTACTTGAGCCGGCAGATTGATCCGTTTGAACTGGTGGTGGTAGAAAGGGGTTAACATTTGACACAAACTCAGTTTGAAGTTTTGGTTGCTGAATTGTATTGACACCTGTGTTAATACCTCCAAAGTACATCTCAAGGTTTTGTGGAACAGAAACCCTTTTTGCTTTCCGGATCTCTTCTTCATTTTTGTTCTCCAGCTTCTGAACAAATTCATAGATACTGATGACATCCAAAACACCTGTATGCCTTAGTAAGTAATAAATTGACTCCACTTTGGCGGTAAGGTGACAGCAAAAAGCATCACGATTTCCTGTGGAGATGCTAACACTTTGTATAAATACATTTCACTAAGCAGGTGGTAGAAACGTGTTGTCATGTCGCTCAATGTTTCATTCTCCATGATCATGAAACCTTCAAACTCCTTCTACAGCATATCATGTCGTATTTTTCTGGTTGCAGCATTTCCTTCTCCTCTTGCTTCCAAAGTATCCCACAGATTCTTGGTGTTGGTATAGTACACAAACTCATGATAAATATCCTTATGAAGTGCTTGTGTAAGGATAGCAAACGCCTTTTTCTCTAACTCATAACTCTTTTTATCGCTTTCATCTAGGTTGGCTAAGGAAGTTGGATTTGATCATGCTTCTTCGAGAGATTCCTTGTATGGTGTAGTAAAACGTGTCCATAATTCTGTATTTGTCCGAGAACATATGTATGGAAACGAATTTTCCACGAAGGATAATCGTTCATATGGTTCAGTTTTGGTGGACGGTTATTACTCTCAGTTTCACTCTCGCTTATAAGAAGAGTCTGGATGCTCTGATTTTGACTTGCGACATATGCCCACTGATTTGCGGTAATCATGGTTGTATGTTGAGGCATTAATGATTTAACCCATGAGGTTGTGGAGCTTTATGATGAGTCTTGATTTGTGCTTAAACTACTCCCCCAATCCCAAGGATTTGTACTCATTATGTTTTCTTGGTTATGAAAATTAAAAGGTTTAAAATTTAATTTTTGAAAATGACAGTCTCCTTTTAAAGTTCACAATTTTAAAAACCACAAAGTTTTGAAAAACTAAAACACGAAAAACAGATTAAGCTTGTTCTTCATACGAATCAGTGATTCGTACGAGTGACTGTCCTTCGTATGAACCAGGTGCTTCGTACCCAGAGATACTCTTTCGTGTGAGCAATCTTGTGCTTCGTGCGAACAACGTTCTTCATGCGGATGACTTGGTCGTTCGCACAAACAGTCTTGTTCTTCGTGCGAATGGGTTATTCGCACGGATGTTTTTCACATAGAGGAATCTTTTTGCAGGGTTGGTTGGTGAAAATTTCCTTTTCTAACACAGACTTGTTTTCGAAAGTGGTCAGTTGTCTACACAATTTTGGTTAAAAAGACAAACATTACATATCAGCTTTTCTGTCAAAACAATCAAGTCAGAATGTCCAGAGATTTGGTCAAACCTACAAGAATATTCCGATGAGTTTTCCGGTAGTGCTTCACCTGAAGATATGTCCAACTGAATTTCGATAGAAAATTTTAAGAAAAACCAGATCCTAACATGTTTCCGTGTATTCTAACAAGGTTTTATGAAAATTTTTTAGATACAACAAGTTTTAACTAAGTTTTAAGTTGGTTATCTTTTAAAAACTTAAGTTTCCTGTTGAAAGTTCAAGAACACTTCCAGAAACCTTCACAACTAGCTCAGACACAACACTAAGCTTGGTTTCAAACAAGGAAGAGAGCCAAAGCTCTGATACCACTTGTAGGTCCACTTGGAGGATCAAGATTAATCTACTTCCCTGTTTATACAACACAAATACAAGTGCGGAATCCTCGTAAGTATGCAAACCAAAGAAAAGTAAGAAACACATGTTAACTAAAGATCCAATATCTTGATTAACAGAAGAGAACACGTACAAACACGTACAAACAATGTTCATACAGACTCATGAAATACTCTCTGTGTTCTTGTGCTTCAATGTCTCTCTCTCTAGTATCGAACTTGTTCACTGATGTCTAACCTGACACTAAGAAGTGCATGTCAGTTTATATAGTGTCCACACCTAGCAACAGTACGAAGAATGTTGCTGGTCATACGATACACCATAAGTCACGAAGAACATTCTCCAAAAGATGCTCGTACGAACGACCCATGGCTCATACGAACATTAACTGGCTCATATGAATCAAGTAAGATACTTGTTTAGATTAGCCCACTCGTACGACTAACAAGTCACTCATACGAATGGTGACTGGCTCGTACGAGCAACATCGTGCTTGTACAAAGCACTTCTCACTCGTACTTGAAGTGTTCTTCGGAGAACGTGCCAACAGACATGACGTACACAAGACTTAACAGTATGCACATATGCAACTGTTTTACACAGACAAACCGTCGTACTAAATCAATATAGGAGGATATCTTGATTTGGTCGTCACGACCAAAGTATACCGACATAATAAACAAAGACCTTACAATTACATACGTAACTAAGAACAAGTGACAGACACATAAGTGTATCAACAGAGGTGTATGCACAAGTAGCTCGTCTGGAAGCCATACGCATCTTCTTGGCATATGCATCATATATGGGTTACACCGTTTTATCAAATGGATGTCAAGATGGTGTTTCTGTACGGGAAGGTCAAGGAGGAGATTTATGTCGCAAGGGAGCTCCAAAATTAGATACCTCAAGGGAGCTCCGAAATTGGGACTCTAGTATCCTAGAGATTCAAACTTTGATTTGTTTGCTTTTTCTGACAGTAACCTTGGAGGGACGGACAGGGATATGAAGTTCACATTGGCTGGATGCCAATACTTGGGAGACATGCTTATTCATGGCAGTGCAAGAAGCAACAACCGGTGTCTCTTTCAACCGTAGAAGCAGAATATGTCGCAGCGTGTGCATGCTGCTCCCAGATTATTTGGATGCAATATGAGCTCGAGGATTACGGTTTGAGTTGTCTTAACACTACTATCTACTGTAATAACGATGTCGCTATCCAAATCATCAAAAACCTTGTTTTTCACTCCAAAACCAAGCACATTGATATCAAAGTTCATTTTATTCGAGATTGCTACGACAGAGGTTTAATTAAACTTGAACAGATCCACACTAATTCTAATACAACAGATCTTTTTACAAAACCTGTCAGCAACTCAAGATTCAAGGTGCTTGTGGACCTTTTAAAAATGATGCGTTACACCGACTAAGCAAAAGAAATCCAACTTCATATATGTAAATAGTTATCAGGAAAATAACAAAATCTGCGCGTAAAGTATTCCACTTTTGCACAAATTTAGGGGGAGAAATATTTGCTGTTTTGAGAAGTGAAATAAATTTTCGTGCTAAGATTTGATTAACACATGTAACGTATTGATGCTGAAAAGGCGAGGATCCTCTGCGATGTGTTGATAGGCTTATCGCTCAAAGGGCAAAAAGATACCAAGTGACAAAATTCTGACAAGCTATACATCTTGTGGGTAACACATTATCGGTGTATGATTTCATGGTCTTAAATCCTGTGTTGATAGATAGCCAACATCTGAAGTTCTGGGTCGGTATACTGACGCCATCCGGGATATCAGGGTTGCCCTTCTGTTGCGTTTGGATATATGCAGACCTAGGCAAAGTTAGCATATCATCAAAAGAGCCAAAAATGAAGGCCAAAACCTTAAAAGATAGGAAATCTCAACATGAGAAAATTCCATGTACTTAATAGTCAAAATACCATATAAAGTATTAAGCCTAACCCTCGTCTGATGTTGTTTGGTCACTTTGTAGTACGTTGTACTGAGCTGCTCACCAACAAGTCAAACATTGTAAAATGAAAGGATGATCTTGGTATATTCACTTGTTAAGATGAACTATTGTGCTTACCTTGGTCGCGGGGGTATGCCTTGATCGCAAACTTACTTGATATTCGCAAGGTTGAAAGTTGAAGATTAATGCGATAAGTTTAGGCGGACAAATATATCAGCAATCGCATAGACCAGTCTGACAAAGCTCACGCCGAAAAATGTTCCTTAATCGGTTCAAAATTGGTTTAATCCCATGGCAACTCTCCCATTATCTCTTTAATTTTTTATTTTACTACTTTATCATTTTTTATAAAACTGGTTGCTCAGTTGGTTGGATCGCAGATTTTGACAAAAGGTGTTACTGTTCAGAACTAGTAAGAATGTGGGGCCCAAAATATTAAAATATTGCTGAAAAGGTATTGTTTCAAATGGGCCCACTCATCTCAGATGGACCCTCATCTCTATCTCGAATGGGCCCAACTATTAGAGATATTGTTCCAAGATGGGTCAGCCCAATTCGAACCATTATAAGCCAATTTCGAGTTAATTCGAGTCATTTCAAACTCTCTCTCATCTCGAACGTATCTCGGACCTAATTAACTCGAACTCATAGGTTAGTTTTCCCTTGCATCTCGGATAAGTCTCGGATGAACTTTTAAGCATCTCAGATGCATCTCGAATGTATATCATATCATCTCGGATGGAACATCTTGCATCTCGGATAAACATCTGAGATTCCAGATCATCTCGAATGACTGACAAGGGGTCATTAAGTTGAACCCTTGTCATCCGAGACATCTTGACCCGGTTCATCCGAGCCTTGTTGAGCTAGTCATCCGAAAGTGTTTGACCGGTTCAGTTTGAACCTTTTACGGTTCAAAACTGTTTTGAACCCTGATTGAACCCCTGACCTTCCTTACTTGAACTATTTGACTTGTTGGCTATTTGAACTGTCTGATTTAATATCAAACGGTCAAAAGGGTTCAATTAAGTTAATTTCTGTGATAAATTTTGATGTTTTGTCCAAGCGCTGAAAATGATGGAGAAAAGAAAGCTTGAGGTTGAGGCATTTCACAATCAAGCTTGCTACCGTTCTGATCCACCAGCTGATTATTTCCAGTTGTTCAACTCTCTGATAGTTGGATTGAACTCTTGCCGACTCATCCATGCACTAAAGCTGAATCCAGGGATCGACGAAGATATGATTCAAGACTTCTGGACAAATGCTGAAGTAAGAAGGTGTGGAGCTTCTATTGAATCAGTAATCCTAAAAAGAGAGATTGTTATATAATAAGCGGATGTACGAAAAGCATTAAAGACTAGAGATCAAGATTGTCATCCAACCGGATTTGATAGAGACACTATACTCAAGGCGTTGATGTGAATGAGTTATAAAGGTGCTTATCCTACAGTCCTAAAGAAGATTTTTTCTCCTTATTGGAGATGCTTAGTTCACATCTTTCTACAGTGCATTTCAGAGAACAAGGGCGGATTAGATCAGCTCAACCAAACGCAAACAGCTGCAGTGGTAGCTGTGGTAAACGATTGGGATTACAACTTCTCTACATACATTTTTGACAACATGAAGAACTGTAACACCTCGTAAAATCGTTTCCAATAGTATAGTGACACGTGTTGTATTTTAATTTAGTCTATTAAAAGACTAATAAGGACTAAAGGTGTCAACATGCTCAAACTGAGCCTCTGAGTGACGGTCTGATGTCAACATGCATAAATAACAGCCTTTGAGTGACTGATATGTCAACATGCTTAAATACTTGGCCTCTGAGTGACTGATATGTCAACATGCCCAGCCTCTGAATGACATCGGAGTCAACATGCTTATAGT
Source organism: Scalesia atractyloides (assembly GCA_947069175.1). NCBI lineage: Eukaryota > Viridiplantae > Streptophyta > Magnoliopsida > Asterales > Asteraceae > Scalesia > Scalesia atractyloides. The sequence continues at coordinate 35,622,902 of CAMTDV010000008.1, read as the reverse complement.
GGGCCTCTGAGTCATCCTTTACGAAGTCCTAACTCTCATACGTGTCATTTGATGGACGAGAGGGTTCAGTTCAGTAATTATATAAAAGTTGGACATTGGAGGGATTAAAAGTGTCAACATGTTAATTTATACCTCTGAGTTAACTTTTAATGAACCAAGAGCTCGACAATGTCTGGGCATAATCCCGAGTACGCCAAATATTGGCTACGGAGGGCTAAAAATGCCAAAAAAAGGTGTTTTAGAAGGTCTTTGGAGGGTTTAATAAGTTGAGGGACTAAATGTAGAAATTTTTGAAAACTGACATGGGGCGCTCGCGGGGCACGAGAGTCAAGGCTTTGGCCTCTCGCGGGCGCGAGAGACCTGTCTCTGCAGAAAGTTTGTTTGGCCTCCACACATATTGCCAAAAACCATTTGATTCGAAACCAGGGACTTGCAAACATCTATGTCATATTTTAGGACACTTGCAAGCTCCCTCTTACACCCCTTAGCACCTGGCATCACCTCCTTCAAGCTCTCCAACTATAAATAGGTGCAAAGGTTCAACCTTTGAACTTGCACCTTTCTCATTTTCAACTCTATCTCCCTCCTCTGAAAGTTCCTAACTGAAAGGAGCATCCAACTTAGTTCTATTGCATTCTAGGAACCTCTTGTAGGTGTTCCTTCCTTGTGCATTTTCATTTATAGGCTTTTATAGCCAAAGTCAAGCGTTTTAGGGAAAATGCTTTGACTTTCGGTTAAGACCATTATGGTCCAGCCATTTTTCTTAACGAACATGGCTAAGTGATCGCAATAAGGTAGGTATTATTCCCTATATAGGCACCTCCATAAGATCACGTTTGCTAGACCAATTGACTGGTCAAGTTAAGTTATTAAAAAGTCAAACAGGCCATTTTTCGGAAAAATAATAAATTGATATTATATATGTTATGAAACCTGTTTTGACACTTAAACAAGTTGGTAACAATTATTAGAACATGTAAGAATATGTTCGGCTCGTCAATTTCAGTTCTTGGTCGGTTCGCAACCGAAAGTCGTGAAGTTTGACTTCTGCTTTGACTTTCGATTCTAACCTAATTTAGATTAGTTACCTACTGATCTAAAGTTGCATTATGATCATAATATAATGTAGCATAACCCTCTGAGGTTATATTACATGATCATAATAAGAATTTGAGTTTATGCGCAAGTTCCGTAATTATGTCATTTTTTACTAAAATGTCCTTTTTGCATAAAACAAGGTTTTAATGATAATGAACTTGAAAATAAGTTTCCTACTGATGTAATATTATAAGTAGGATTATTTGGGATGTTAAACCAGATAATAAACTGAGTTTACAAGCAGGTCCTTGAGTTATGTCGATAAATGACGATTTAGCCCTTATGGCTCATAAAATGGTTTAAATCAAATCTTTTCAAGGTAAATCTTTTACCTACTAATATGTTATATTAAATAACATATCTAAGACATCTTAATCTGACCTTAACATCAGTGTTCATTAAACATCGCATGAAACGTCATTTTACGACATAAGCACCGTTTCGGCGCATAGTATGGTTTTAAACCATATTATTTGACCAAGACTTGTTACCTACTCATTTTAAAACTTATTTTTAAACATATTTACAGTAGGTACATGTTATAAACTCGGAATCCCAAATAATTTATAAACTATGTGTAAAATGACCAAAATGCCCCTTCGGTGCATAGTTTTGTCATAAAAGATAAATTACACATAGTATTAATATCCTACTGATATTATATCATAAATAAATTATTTTTTCAGAATATATACAGTTATAACTTAAAATTTTGTTTCAAGTTCTTTTATTAAGGTATAAAATTACCAAAATGCCCATATGAGGCATAATTTCATTTTAAAACCTTAACGAGCATATAAGTTGATATCCTACTGATATTACAACTTAATTAAAGTATAATGGCATATAGAACTTGTCCATGAATTATCCGGTTAGCCGATATCGCTATTATACGTATGGTTAAGTATATGTAACTAGTTTACGAAAATTAAACAAAACGAGTTTAACCTTATCATTTTAAACTCAAAATCCAGAATGTTAATTGTTTACCCATTTTATACAAGTCAAAGTACTTGCCGGGTTTAAACTACATTCTATCCGACCATTGTTTAATCAAGTGTTATACGTTTTGATCCTGTACACTACTCGGTCTAAGTCTATGATACGGAATTGCTTCCAATGAGGCCCTCAACTAAAAAATAAAATTAAAAAAAAAACCGTCTTTTTACTTATATAGTATGAAAATTTTGTAACATATAGCATATATCAATAATAGAGGAAAAAACATATTTGAGAACGTACAAAAAAAGAACAAGGGTCATGAACCACCTAGAAAATAAGTAACAAGGGTCATGAACCACCTAGAAAATAAGTAACATCGAGAAAGTAAGTAACACCAACACCTAGGAAGAAAGACAAACAAACAAAAGGGTAGGACAAGCCAAGATGCATAGACCAAGCTAAGGCAAACCTTTAAACCTCCTAAAAATTGTTATCCTTATCTGACGTCTTCAAGAACTCCTATACCCCGATCATGTCCTTAGAGAGGTGTGTATATATATATATAAACCTTGTCAAAATATGCTCATCCCATGTTAGGTTTGGGCCTGCTTTATTTCTCCACCCCTCCATTGTGAGGATTTTCACGCTTCTAGTGTCGTCATTTGTCTCCTCTGCACATTGTGTCAACTCCCATTTTGTTAGGTTATTATCCATACAATTAAATTATGTGCAATCATTTATGTGAATCATATAGACTTAATTTAGCGATAACTAGGTCATATAATGTGTTGCATATGCATGACTAGGCACAATTATAGTATTTCCTGTAGAGAATACTATCACCAATGAATACATTAGTGCTAGCTAAACAATCCACAAACAATCTAAAATAACAAATATCATTAATATATGAATTACAAAAAAAAAAACAAAACTCTAATTAATTAACGCGTCGAATTTTATCAAATTTATTATAATCTACGGATTTTATAACTTGTATGAATTGTTAAAATAACTATTTTAATACAGAATATGTTATGGTATGGAAAAAATAGTATATGGTGTATTAAAATAAACAACACATAATCTAGTGTTTATGTATGCTTAAAATACCATAAAATACTACTAATGTATAACTATGTATTTATTTTGTACAAATACACTAACTAAGTACAAAATTCAGATTCGGAGGTTCTAGTAGTGTTAATTGGTTAGTTAAGGATAAGAATCCAATTAACCTTAAAATACATGGGGATTTAGCCATACCATCAAATCCCCCAAATACCATCATCACCCTCACAACATCACACCACCCTCATTATTCTCCCTCTTCCTCTCGGCTCCCTCTCTAAAACCGAAAACACACATCACAACTTCCAAACTTCTATAAGAATTCTCTCAAGCAATTCCAAGAAATTTTCATGTTCTCTTCATCATTCTAAGGTATTCTCAGCATCCTTAAACTTCCAAGTCATGAAAGAACTTGGGAATGCTTCAAAACTACAAAGAAAACATACTTATAGGACACTTTAATATGAAGGAATCCAAGTTTATGTTATACCCTAATACGTTTTAACCAAAAGTCGCAGCGGAACATATGAACCTCAAAATTTCTTTCTTTGTAACTATTCTAACATACTTGAAAACCATTTAAAACGATTTCTTTAAAAGAATTACATAATTCATCTTTACTTAATGTACCAAATATAACATGCGAATACAAACTAAGTGACCACCCTTCCGTACAATCCATGTTCTATAACTCGATCTTTGGCCCCTTGTCCTTCGTGATAAATGGTAATGATCCGTGTAACATGCGGTCACCATAAACAACTGGCACATTAGTAAATGGTGACATTATTTATATTATAAACATAAAGCTAAATGACTATATTGCATTATAACGATGCAAGATATATTGTTCGATCATACTTCCAAACTCATGCACTAGTTCCTTGCATCAACTCACTTGGACCTAACGTTATCATACTTGCACCTTCATTTCATTAACAAGGATAACATGATTAGCAATGTGTACCTTTAAACATATTGAAAACCCACAACACATAAACACATTCTATTAATCTACATTCATTAGATTACATCACATACGTACACATACATATATCTGAGCACATACTTACGTTTCTCATACACACGTATACACCTATTAGTTTGTACTACATAAACTTATTGTGAATTCTTATTTATATTTACACATACAATCACATCCATTTAATTTCTTTCAAGCACCATATTTTGTTAGGCATACCATTTTTCGTATATAAACATGCTTATGTACCAGTTCCGTCCATTCCATGTGTGTTATATCCAAGTATAATCGTTCCTACAAGAATCACTCACACACATAATGAAATGCACATTTACACACACCAGCATACATGCTACATATTCGCGCAAGCTCCCGTAGGGTGTTTCGTAACATGAATTGACATTTTCCTAAGTCCCCAAATCATTCCTAGTCTAATTCCCATTTCCCATCATCCAAGTTTCACAACTTGGTTAATCACTTTGGTATTTGTGACCCGTTTGCTTATTCTATATGATTTCAAACATAATTAACTACATATGATCAACTTCCGACATTCTTACCTTCATACGACTACTACATTCTCAGCCATTTATAATTCCCAATAATAAGTATATCTAACTTCCTTTAGATAAATTAATAAGTGAGTTCGGTAATCACTTACCTCAAGCGTCTGTATTCGTGTTTATTTCCTTGTCTCTTCTTGACCCGTAGTCTTCCACGCTTGAGTCCATGCTAATGTGATTTCTATCCTTTCTTGCTATCATATGCACAACATAGTTAGCATGCATATTCATTCATAATACTTTCATATCAAATCCTTGGTTATATTGATGTCTATTAGTCAATCATTAATATGCATAAGACATGAACCGATAATTACATTATTCAACATCAACAAAGTCCAATACGTCATCATACATAAGACATAATCAAACTAACACATGTCGTATGATCCCCCAAAACTTACATTTGTGTCAAAATTCCTAACCATGCTATGTATACTTTGTTGACTTTTAGAAAGTCAACCTTCTTAGCATGTGACTTACAACTTATGAACACACACTCATATCGATATGGTAGACCATAATAACAACGTCATGCAAATTTCATATTCATGTTGTGTAGCATATACGACTACACGATCACCTAGATATATGCATCTATAAACACATAGTCGATTCTACATATACTAATACTTTCATGATCCTACAATCGACAACTTCATTGAAAGTTATCCAATTAAACATAATTCTACCATCTTTACTTGCTAGTAAGTCCACACATTTCATAATTAGTACTTGGTCATTTAATAATCATTATCAAGCAAATAATCCCACATATGGTGTGCATCACACCTTCAAAGCATATAGTACAACCACTAATGCACATTTCTACACAATCATGATATCAACAAGATTACCAACATGAGTTCAATTGATTACACCTTCCTTATGTAAGTTTAATAATAATTATATCATTATCACATTTTATAAATATTCACCAAGTTCTTGCATACAAATTCACCTTCTAACTTCACTTAGACATTTCCTCAAACACTTGATATGCATACTATTCTCTAAGCACATTGTACAAGTATCTTTTTCCTACCTTCCTAGTTCATAACATCAAGCATTATGAATATTTCTCTAATCACAGATTGCACATGCAATACCATTAGACCATCCATACAACACCCTCAACTTCCTTATTTTCGTACAAGAATTTCGTTATATACAGTTAAGTTTCAAAACTATAGTTCCCGACCTCTGATCGGAATTTCCTTCAGCTATTAAGATCCATGTGCCAGAAACCTACAGTCAAAATTTCAGCTCAATCCAACGGTCAGATCTTTGGGAAAATCAATTCTACTAGGCTGTATTTTTACTAAAACGGGAATACGAACAACTTTGAAAATGGGTTCCAATGTCGAGCTTAAACAGCTCTATTTCTCATTTCCATCATTCAAATGATCATCTAAGTGTTATACACCTTATATAAAAAATAAGATGTTTCAAAGGTTAGATTTCGCGGATCGTCCGATTCTTTGTAACTGGGTTATAGAATAACATTCTAGACAAATTTCATTTATACAATTTTAACAACATTAAGCAGTGATTTAGGGAATCAGAGCTTACCGTTGCGTTCCTAGCATCGATAATGGTTCTAGGTTCAATCTCACAACTCCAAACACCTCAGGCCACCACTAGCCACGGTGAATCGCCGCCAAATGCCACCATCGGCCACCCCTCTTTCTCTAGTTCTCTCTCTCTCTCTCTTTTGTTTCTCTCTCTAACTTGAGAGAGAATTCTGAGCAAAATGAACCAAAAAGGGGCTTTTATATATTGAACTTTGGTTATTTACATAAGACTCCCCTCATGTTTGATTTTTATGACAATGGCCCTTCAAGTTCAGGCGAGTCACAATCTGAGGTAGCCGTATTTCCCGGAACCTAACCCATCATATTTATCGACATATATTACTAGAATACATTCCATTACAATTTGTTTCACCCAACAAGTTATTTTCCCTCATTAATAATTCCTAACGAATTATAAAATAATATTTTATACTTCATCTGAAATGGGATGTTAGCCTAGTATTTTATTTCATAATATACTCATATAGAAACGAGTTACTCAAATTTAAAATTTGAGTTTCGGGGTGTTACAATTCTACCCCCTTAAAAGAGATTTTGTCCCCGAAACCTTGTTCATTTCCACTAAATAATAACTACCTTTCTTTCTCGGTCATTATTATTCCTTCAATCTTACAACTAGGAAGCCACTCATAGAACACACACCTTTAGGTTTTGTGTGCTTGCATAATGCTAGTTCCTAGCAAACATCATCACCACCGGTTCACTCATTCGATTAATTCAAAATGCATACTATAGCAAGAGCGCACTTGTGGTTTATGCAAGGGTTTTATTAACGTACAAACATAATTATACGTCTTATTTCAACATTCTTGACTAAATGTAAAACTTTTATACATTTACTAATCATAATGAATCAATTAATTCCATCTTACTGATATATCATACTAGATATTTCATGTTGGCGTCAGCCACATGAGTACTTATCATAAGTTACTTTGGTATTCTATTATCAGCATTCTTTCTGAGCACCTTCCTTAACACATGATTTTTTGGCAACGTAACGCATATCGCCAACATTCATTCTCGGTCATTGTTATCACCATATAGTTATTATTTCATTCGAACTTACTAAAAGGTTTAGCATCATCCTATTATCACTACCATCGCAACTTCCATGTACATCCCATTTTAGGTAACATTCGGGTTATTAAATCACAACCCAAAAGTTTTCTTTCAAGTGTTTTAGATTCCTATCCATGACCTAAACTAGGTTTGAAATTTGTCATATATTGACTTTCAAGGTCAAACATCCTTATACTATGTCAGGTTTAAGTTACCACTCTTTCATACGGAAGATACTATTCAAATCTGAAATGCTTTCTAAAAGTTATAACTTAAAACGTTACTAACCTCGCTCTCATTGTGTAGACCAACGATATGCCACCTGGATCGGCTCGCTGCTTCACGAGTCCATACCATATCTAGAAGATCTCATTCATGTGTTGAGTTTCTGCTCGTGCACATTCTCCACTAGTTTCATCATGTTGGGCTAGGAGCATTAAAGGTTTATTCATTAGGGATGTATTTGGGCTTTTGGGGTTAATGTGGGCTTCCTAGTGCCTAATGGGCCTAGGGTTGTAATTATGGGCTTAGTGATGCTTATAAATAGAAGGGCTAGGTCATAGAGAAAAGGTTAGAGAGTTGAAAGCAAAAACTTGTATCTGACATCTTTGGTGTATGCAAGTTATAATATTCAAAGTTATTCAAGTTGTTCTTCTTCCTAATCATAATTTCCGCTATTGATTAGGTTAGTGATACATGTTTGATCCGCTTACGGAACTTACAATTGGTATCAGAGCCTGTTGTTCTAATACAGGCTTCGGGTATTGCTGATTGAAGAAGTTTTTGAAGGGTGTTGCTGCTGTTTCGATCATCGTTTTGGTGTTCCGGATCATTGTTCATCGTCGGAGGCTACTGTTCCGAAGAACTCAAAGAACTTGTGAAGAATTCGGATCTGGTACTATTCCAGATTCCGAAGAACACGAAGAAGGTTCTCACAATTCGGATTAACCACTGTTCCGGATTCCGAAGAACACGAAGGAGATCATCCATCTCGGATTGATCTCGGACTGTTGCTTGTTCCGGATTGTAGTCCGAGTTACTGTTGCGGTTTTTGAATTCCTTGAATCTCGGAATTTAGTTGCAGAAAAGGCGGGTCACTATTACGGATAAGGATCACTGTTCCTGATAAGACAGGCATTTCGGATTCTCCATTCCGGATTTATATTCAGATTGGTTATTCCGGATCATACATCTCGGATCTTCATTTTGGATTTGGATTTCGGATCTACATTTTGGTCTTCTTATTTCAGATACATCTCATTTCGGATTGTCTATTTTGGATCTTTCAAATCGGGTTTTTTCAAGTCGGATTCTGCAATCCGGATTGCTCATTTCGGATTCTTTAGTCCGGATTACTCATCAATTCGGTTAGTCTTTCTGGGTTGACCATTTTTACTTCAGGACTACCATTTCGGATTAGATTCCGGGTTTGACCGTCATTGACTACAGATTGACCAATTCGGATTTAGCATTGTTCATCAGACACACTTAAATTAATCAATTTTAAATTGATTTGGTAAATTTTTAATCAATTTAAATTACAATGGCTGGATTCATGACCGCACAAGACCTGACAAATGCCACTCTGGTTGCACTGCAATTGCAAACTTTAGCCCTCCACCAAGAGCCAGATCAGGTAATTGGCACTTCTACCAAAGTGCCACGTTTATTGTACGGGGATGAATACTACGAGTGCTTCGAACAGTACTGCAAGGCTAAAGAACCCGGCGTGTGGTGATGCATCATGAATGGTCCAAGAACCATAGTGTACAGCACAGAGCAAGATCCTGAAACGAAAATTCCCAAGCCCATGCACCTATGGACCCTAGAGGACATCAAGATCATAGAGGAAGATGAGAAGGCTTCGGCAACTTTAACCATGGCTCTAGGACCTGATATTTCTATCGCGGTCAGAAACTGTAAAACCGCAAAGGAGGTTTGGAGTGAGTTGCAAAATCTCTATGAGGGAAATGCCGACATGAAAGCAAGTAGGGTGAATCAGCTGAATCAGCAATTTAGCTCATTCAATCACATATTCGGGGAAACTATCGAAAACCAGATACGTCGCTATGTCAAGCTGGTTTCCCAGATCATTTCAGCTGAGATCACCCTCACCAATAGTGCCATGAACAGACAGTTATTGAATTCACTGCCCAAGAGTTGGGATGCATACGTGGGCACAATAAAAAAGATGAAGAACTTGAATGATGTCACTCTTACTGAGATGATAACTACTATCAAATCTTGTGAGATTGACAACAAGCGAGGGAAATCAACCATCAAAGCAGTTTGATTGCCGCTAGGATGACAGGGCAGAACGTAGCTTTAATGTCACAAAATCTCATCTATAGTCCTCTGCAAGGAAATGCATAAGTACCGGGTGGATCAAATGTGGTTTACAGTCCCATAGCCACGCCTCAGAACACTTAGTATGTGTATGGTTTTCAATCTCCAAATCCCACAATGGTTTTAGTTGTCAAGTTCACACAGTACCATGCTTAGTATCCTAACATGGTTTTCAGTCCTGCAACTCCTCAAACACTGCAACAAGGCATCATTCCTCAAACTACTGCACCAGTGCCTGCACCTGCTCAATCCGCGCCCAACTCTGCGTTTCTCACTAAGGAAAACGAAGAGAAAATGGCTATTGCGGCATCAATGATCAAAAGTCTAAACGCCTTCCTGGCAGGTGATCTCACCCCTCTATCTATTCTTCCAACAGAAGTTGGTCAGATCATGGAGGAGGACCTGGACGAGATCGATGTCTCTTGGAATTTATCAATGGCTGCTTTTCAGGTTAACAAGTTTCAGAAAAAGTATGGAAGGCAACCCTTGTCAAACTTGAAGACTGGTCTCACAAAGGACAAACTTAGATGTTACCGATGTCACGAACCAGGACATTTCGCTAGGGAATGCAAGAAGCCACCGTCAGGGTATGTATCATCCAGGGTCGCTGATACACACAGCAGTGACAGACAGTTAGTTCCCGTCTCTCCTTCCAAGTCAACTACGAGTCCATCAAGCAGCTCAGGCGGGAAGTCCACAACACTGGTGGCCCAACAGCATAAGGGTTTCAACTGGGCAGATGCTGCAGCTCAAATGGAAACCTTGAATCTATCCAAGAACAGAAACCACTGCATGATGGCGTGGACAACTGAGACACCCGATCTTTTGGAAATGGTAAATTGAATACTCTGTTCTGATACTTATCGTTTTAAATTATCACAAATGCGCGCCCACAATTCAACTCTAGTGGCTGAATATCAACAAGTTGTGTCACAGAACATCGCCCTTAAACATAAGAACAAGCTTCTTATGGAAGGAAGGTCGAAGCTCAGAAACAGGATGTGGCTCAGCTAAAGGTAGACTTGAACCAACAGCAATGTTGGGTCTACGACTACAAGCTAAAACTAGCTGAAAAGGACGTAGAACTTCAAGCAGCCTTAGCCAAGCTGAATTCCTTGACTAGGAAGCTTCATGAAAATGAAATAAACATTAAAAAATTTGAAACTTCTAGTAAACTCGTCAAGGACTTATGTGACCTCCAACTTGATTATCAAAAGAATTTTACAAAAGGCCTTGGGTACAATAGGGCGCCTCCACCATATAATCATAACTATACTAGAATGCCTGAATCTAAGGAAGAGGTAGAAAATACAGAAAAAATGATATATGGTAAACCATCAGATTATTTATCCAAACCATGGACGCCCTATTACCCAAAGTTCTCCAAACCCACTGAACTCAAGAGGGATGATGTCTTTGTGGCTTCTACACCACTTTCTCGTCAAACTGATAATCGTCCCTCTGAAAGTACAGATGGATTGGAGAAAGAAGTGCCTGAGGTAGAAACATCCACATCCTCCATAAAATCTAACGAAAAGAATCTTCTGATACTCAAACTAAATTTGTGAACGATACTAATGTGTCTAACTCATGTGCAGAAGAAATTTTAGTTGAGGATGTCACAAAGGGTGATGAAGAGGAATGTTTGAATACAAATTCAGACAATTCAGCTGATGATTATGCATTTTATAAGCCTGCTTTTGATATTTTAAATCAATTTCTTGCTGAACAATTTACTTGCTCAAACAGTGTTGGTTATGTTGAGAATTTAGACAGTTTTAATCTGGTTTTTCATCAAATTCTGACGTTTTGAATGATGCTATATATTTTAGTAACTCTTGTGATGAGAAAATAAATTTAGCTGCAGGTTCTGCATCAACAGATGATTCGGTTTCATCAGTTTCAGATGAGGATACCGAAAGTTCTTCTCCAGAGGATGCCTCTGTTGATGCATCTCCTAGGGTTAATAGTGTGAACGTCGACCAATCAACCGTTTCTGTGAACGTTGATGGTGTCATCATTCTTGAAGACTCGGGCGACTGATTCTGAAATGACAGAAGATGAACACACTTTTCCCAATGATTCAAATGAAAATTCTAAACCTGATCTTGAATCGGAACCTCAAACTTTTCAAAATTGCGAGATTCCACAGTCATCTACTGAATTTTCAGAACAGGATGTCGCTATAGAGCCACTCTTGTCCTCTATAGAATCTGTCACGAAGTGTGATTTGAAGAATAAGACTGAAGAGGAGAACACGCCGATCTAAAAAGAAGAAAATCAAACAGGCGTCTACAAAAACTGAGACGACAACTGCTGGGTCCTCTCATCAATCTGAGGAATCAACTCAGCGGTCACACACTGAATCTGTTAAGCAACCAGCTGAACAAATATCAGTAAAAAAATTTCCAAAATCTCCATGTCCAAAATCTCTCAATTCAAATCACAAAACTAACAAGTGTGCTGATGGTTGTGCGCAGGACACCGTCAAGACCAAGACCGTGCATCAGCCGTCAGTAAACGCCTGCAAGAAATGAAAGACAAATTGCCCAGAATTTCCCAAGCTGAACGGAATTTTTTCTTCCAGAAGAGGCAGACTTGTTTCAGTTGTAGATCTCCCGGGCACATTGCTCGAAATTGTCAAAAGACCTTTACCTCTATCAAAACTTTGTATTCCAGACATCAGAAGGCTACGCCTAATCTCCCACCTGAGGCTCGATTTGTGGCTAAGTCTTCTGATCAAGATTGGAACTTGGCCAAGAAACAATCTGTTAAACCCTTGAGACCTTCAGTTTCCCAGAATCCCTCTAACACTCCAAGGATTGTGCGGAGGTCTGATTCGGTAACCTGGAGGCCTAAGTCAGTGGCCAAGAATCAGTCTGCTACCCCCATAACTAATAAATCAAAAGCATCATCAACCTCATCCTTAACTAATCTGATCTTTCGTGAGGTTACTTATCTTAATGCTAATGGCAAGCCCAGATCTTCCGTGGCCTGGGTTCTCGTTTCTAACTAAAACCTGTTGAAATGTGCAGGAACAGCTCTGGCGTGCTCTTGTTGGAATATGGTACATTGATAGCGGCTTTTCCAGGCACATGACAGGAGACATCTCACAGTTGAATGACATTCAGTTTTTCGATGGCGGGTTCGTTTCCTTCACAGGTGGAGAAACAGGGAAAATTACCATGAGAGGAACTGTTTGCAATGGAGTCCTCAGCTTTAAGAAAGTCAATTACGTGCCAGAATTGAAGCACAGTCTGTTGAGTGTGTCTCAACTCTGCGACAATCATCTGGATGTTCTCTTCACAAAGAAAGGATGTTATGTGCTAAAACCGGGTTTAATCATTCCAGATGATTGGATTCTTCTGAAAGCTGCATGTAAAGGCAACGCGTATGTAATTGATATGAACCAGGCTCCTTCTGACAAGCTCACTTGCCTCTTCTCTTAGACAGACGAACATGACGCCATGCTATGGCATTGCAGACTGGGTCACATCAACATGAAGAATTTAAATCGCCTTGCAAAAGGTGGTTTAGTCAGAGATCTACCGGTTCGTGACTTCATGCAGATCGAAAAATGTGAATCATGCGCGCGTGGGAAACAACATCGACAGCCGCACAAAACCAAAGCCGTTCCTTCCACTTCTCGGGTTTTAGAACTTCTCCATATGGATCTCTTTGGTCCAACAGACATTCGCAGCATTAGAGGGAAGGCTTACTGTCTGGTTATTATTGATGACTACTCTCGATTCACCTGGGTTTTCTTTCTCACACACAAAAGTGAAACCACTGAGCTAGTTAAACAATTTGTCACGCTTATGGAAAACCAGACAGATTCTATGGTGAAGGCTACTCGGTGTGACAATGGGACAGAGTTTAAGAATCTTACCTTAATTTCCCAAGCTGAACGGACTGTTTTCTTTCAGAAGAGACAGACCTGTTTCAATTGTGGATCTCCCGGGCACATTGCTCGAAATTGTCAAAAGACCTTTACCTCTTTCAAAACTTTGTATTCCAGACGTCAGAAGGCTATGCCTAATGGCCCACCTGAGGCTCGATTTGTGGCTAAGTCTTCTGATCAAGACTGGAACTTGGCCAAGAAACAATCTGTTCAACCCTTGAGACCTTCAGTTTCCCAGAATCCCTCTAGCACTCCAAGGAATGTGTAGAGGTCTGATTCGGTAACCTGGAGGCCTAAGTCAGTGGCCAAGAATCAGTCTGCTACCCAAATGACTAATAAATCAAAAGCATCATCAACCTCATCCTCAACTAATCTGATCTTTCGTGAGGTTACTTATGTTGATTCTAATGGCAAGCCTAGATCTTCTATGGCATGGGTTCCCGTTTCTAACTAGAACCTGTTGAAATGTGCAGGAACAGCTCTGGCGCGCTCTTGTTCGATTATGGTACATTGATAGCGGCTATTCCAGGCACATGACCGGAGACATCTAGTAGATGAATGACATTCAGTTTTTCGATGGCGGGTTTGTTTCCATCGCAGGTGGAGAAACATGGAAAATTACAATGAGAGGAACTGTTTACAATGGAGCCCTCAGCTTTAAGAACGTCAATTATGTACCAGAATTGAAGCACAGTCTGTTGAGTGTGTCTCAACTCTGTGACAATCATATGTTCTCTTCACAAAGAAAGGATGTTATGTGCTAAAACCGGGTTTAATCATTCCAGATGATTGGATTCTTCTGAAAGCTGAATGTAAAGGCAACGCGTATGTAATTGATATGAACCAGGCTCCTTCTGACAAGCTCACTTGCCTCTTCTCTTAGACAGACGAACATGACGCCATGCTATGGCATTGCAGACTGGGTCACATCAACATGAAGAATTTAAATCGCCTTGCAAAAGGTGGTTTAGTCAGAGATCTACCGGTTCGTGACTTCATGCAGATCGAAAAATGTGAATCATGCGCGCGTGGGAAACAACATCGACAGCCGCACAAAACCAAAGCCATTCCTTCCACTTCTCGGGTCTTAGAACTTCTCCATATGGATCTCTTCGGTCCAACAAACATCCGCAGCATTGAAGGGAAGGCATACTGTCTGGTTATTATTGATGACTACTCTTGATTCACCTGGGTTTTCTTTCTCACACATAAAAGTGAAACCGCTGAGCTAGTCAAACAATTTGTCACGCTTATGGAAAACCAGACAGATTCTACGGTGAAGGCTATTCGGTGTGATAATGGGAAAGAGTTTACGAATCTTACCTTAAACTCTTTCTGCTCCTCCAAGGGGATTGACCGACAGTTAAGTGCAGCCAGAACCCACAACAAAATGGGGTTGCAGAACGCAAAAATCGCACACTTATTGAAGCTGCACGCACTATGCTGGTTGAATCCGAGTTACCTCTCATCTTCTGGGCAGAAGCAATTAACACTGCATGCTATATTCAGAATCATGTCCTAATCAATAAACGCCACATGAAGACTCCATACGAAGTGGTTGAAGGTCACAAACCTTCGGTCAAGCATTTCCGCAAATTCGGATGTCCTTGTGTTCTCCTACTCATGAACGCTAAAGGAAAGTTTGAAGCACGCTGGGATCCTTGCATTTTCGTTGGTTATTCTAAAAATAAGTCATATCGCATTTATAACGAGATTAAGAAGATGGTATTTGAGACCTACAATGTGGGTTGGCTGGAGGAAAATCCCAAGGACAAACGCGTTGGTCCTGACTGGTTATATGACTACTCCACTTTATTTAATCATTTTGATGTGTCTTCCAATGTGCCTGCAGGTAATAGTTCGAATTCTACCCTTCCAATGGTGCCCATTACTTCTAAAGACGATAAAAACGATGCCGCCCTAAATGAGACTATAAAGCAGCTAAGTGTGGAACCTCCTGGATTCAATGACACTGTCTCGCCTTCCTCCACCGTTTCGCATTCTCAAGAACCAACTATCTCTTCGCCTGCTCAGACGGATCCGCCTGAAGTTGTGGTTTCTGATCCAGAGCCTCCTACGACAAATGAAGGCCTTCCTCCTGATGTTTTGGGTTCTCTCTGTTTCCTGAGCCTACTCTACTTGATTGTTCGGTGGATTCCTCACCACATACTTCTGTTGGTGCCTCTAATGAGGGGGAGCCATCTCGCGTCGATTCAGCTAGTGTCACCAACTTACAAACAGATGCTCTCGTTCTCGCTACACCAATACCGCAGCGTTTGCAGCGTTATCACCCCGTTGAGAATATTATTGGTCATGTCAACGCTCCTGTTCGAAAACGCAGCCAATCTGGGGATATCAATACTATCTCTACTCTTGCTTTATTTCCTAGATTGAACCTTAAAGTATTGATGTTGCCTTGCAGGAACCAGGCTGTGTGGATGCCATGCACGAGGAACTCAATCAATTTGAGAAGCTTGGTGTCTGGCAATTGGTGAAGCTGCCTCAAGGAAAGCATGCTCTTGGAACTCGATGGGTTTTCTGCAACAAGCAGGATGACACTGGAGTTATCATTCGGAATAAAGCTAGACTGGTGGTTCAAGGGTTTCGACAGATTGAAGGTTTAGATTATGATGAGGTCTATGCACCTGTCGTGCGTTTAGAGGCTATACGCATCTTCTTGGCATACGCATCTTACATGGATTTTACTATCTATCAAACGGATGTTAAGACTGCGTTTCTATACGGCAAGGTGAAAGAGGAAATCTACGTGGCACAACCACCGGGCTTTACTGATCCTGACAAGCCAGATTATGCTTACAAACTAGACAAAGCTTTGTATGGGTTGCATCAAGCGCCTCACGCATGGTACGCTACTCTTACAGAGCATCTGCTTGCTCGTGACTACACACGGGGAACCATTGACCAAACTCTGTTTATCAAACGCGTTGATAAGGACATTATTCTCGTCCACATCTACGTTGATGATATTATATTTGGTTCCACCAATGATGGTTTGTGCCGCGAATTCGAATACATCATGAAGAAGAAATTTGAGATGAGCTCATTGGGGGAGATGACCATGTTTTTAGGACTTCAAGTTTGTCAGAGCCCACAGGGTATTCTAATTCATCAAGGAAAATATGTCCATGACGTTCTTGCCAAATTCAAGCTTACAGATTCCAAGCCTATGGCTTCACCTATTGCAGAACGGCCTCTGCTAAATGAAGATGCTGAAGGAACTCCTGTTAATCCTACTATGTATCACTCAATGATTGGTTCACTAATGTATCTCACTGCTAGTCGGCCAGATATCATGTTTGCCGTCTACCAGTGTGCTCATTATCAGGCTACTCCTAAACTTTCTCATTTACATGTTGTTAAACGAATTTTTAGGTACCTCAAAGTGGCTCCATCACTGGGCCTCTAGTATCCTAAAAATTCTGAATTTGAACTGTTTTCTTTCTCTGATAGTAATCTTGGAGGTACAGATAGGGATATGCGCTTAACTTCGGCTGGTTGCCAATTTCTGGGAGATCGCTTAATCTCATGGCAATGTAAGAAGCAACAGACGGTTTCGCTTTCCTTGCAGAAGCAGAATATGTTACAGCCTCTGCTTGCTGCTCCCAGGTTTTATGGATGCAACATCAGCTTGTGGATTACGGTTTGACTTATCTAAACACAACAATTTATTGTGATAATGATGCAGCGATCCAAATAGTTAAAACCCTGTTTTTCACTCCAAAACCAAGCACATAGAAATTAAAGTTCATTTTATCCGTGATTTCTATGAAAAGGGTCTCGTAAAGCTTGAGCAAATCCACACTGATGCAAATGTGGCGGATTTGTTCACGAAACCCGTTAGCAATGCACGTTTTCAGGTGCTTGTGGATCTTCTCAAAATGATTCGGTTTTCTACCTAGGCATCCGCTATCTTCGTGTTTGTTTAAGTTCTTATTTTCTTTTCATTGCTTCATAAATTTGTTCATCTGTATGCACAAATTTAGGGGGAGAAAAATCCAAAAAAAAACAGTTCTTGCAAGGATAGGGAAATGAAATACTTTTTCGTGATAAAATGTTTTACTAACACATGTAAGGTATAGAAGTGGAAAAGATTTGGATCGAAAGGGTGTGTCGGTAGGTCTAAAACTCAACCGGATGGGGAAAGTAAATTCATATAAAATAACGAACTATGTACTAAGTGGGTCACTTACTATAGGCGTATGATTTCATGGTCTTAAATCTTGCGTTGATAGATAGCCAACATCTGAGGTTTCGGGTCTTTATGCTGTTAATTCATCCGGGATATCTTGAATGCCCTTCTGTTGCATCCAGATTATATGCAGACCTAGGCACAGTCAGGATATCTTTGTAAAAGAGCCAAAATGGAAAGGCCAAAACCTAAGAAAACTGAAGTTTCTTTATAAGTTCTTACGTACCTCATAAGGTATTTGCCTAAACCTCATCAGTCACTATTGGTTTCTATGTTGTACGGAAGTACTGACCTGTTCACCAATAGCCTGATGTTGTAGAATAAAGGATGACCATGGAACCTGCTATGATGAATTGTTGTGCTTACCTTTATCGCGGGGGTATGTCATGGTATGGGACACACGAATATCTTAGTATAATATTACCTTAAGCGTATCATAATTCCTGAACTACAAGGGTTGAGTTTTAGATTTAAATGGACAAGTATATTGACAATCGCTTAGACCAACTGAACCTGCTCATACTGAAAAATGTTTAGTTAGCTTTTGAAACGATTTGATCCCCTAGCAAGGCTGTGTTAAATGTTTATGTCTGTCTTAATTAGTTCTCCTTGTGAAATGTTAAAAGGTGGTTGGATGCTTGGTTAGTCTTCTTGATGAGTTTTGGTGAGATGGTTTCGGTCAAGAGATATTAGACTGGCCCAGAGTGCTTTGGGATTTGGGTCAGCCTATTAAAATTGTTAAAAGTCTTAAAATTTGGAAACTTAAGTCACTGTTCCGGATTGGGATTCCTTGGGCCCAAAGGGTTACTGTTCCGGATTGGGCTTTTCCGGAAAAGCCCATTTGGACTTTTCCGGATAGGCCCACTGTGTTACTGTTCTGGATTAGGCCTGTCACAAGCCTAATCCGGATTCAAGATACCAGGCCCAAGCCCATTTCGGAACTATATATTGGCATCTCTGATTTCATTTCAGATTATCCAAAATCCGAATTAGTATTGTCTTCTTTGATTCTCTCTCTGCTTGAATTGTGCCTTTCGGATAGCTCATTCCGGATTAGGTATAACTGCATTAAACATATGTATTCCTGATGAAATTAATGAATGTTTAATGCATTTCGGATCATATTCTGGATTGATCTTCAAGTTTTAAGCATTTCGGATTACATTCCGGATTGGTATTCATCCGAAATGATGAACTCGGATATCATTTGGGATTGGATCTTCATCCGGAATGCCTATCCATCCGAGATACAATAAATAATCCGGATTGCATCTTTGACCATGTTGTTTGATCTCCTTCAATCCGGATTGATGAAAGGGTTTATTCCGGATTCATTTTGAACTGTCAGTAATCCGGATGTGAAGTTTTGAACCTTTTCAACTGTTGAACCCCATGATTAATTTGAACTCGTATTAATTTGAACCTTGACTTCTGTTTGACCTATCTAGTTAGTTTTTAACTGCTATATTGGTAAACTCTGTTAACTTCTGTTAGTTGGATTTAACTTGGTTGATACTTTTGACAGATATGGTTGAAGAAGCATTTGACGCGGTGATGCTGATTGAGGAACAATTCCACAACCAGGCCGGGTATCTCTCAGACCCACCAGCAGAGTTCTTCCAGGAGTTTCAGGCTATGATAGTGGGGCTCAACGCTTGCAAGATTGCATATGCCCTCCGTGCTAACCCAGTGATATATAGAGATCTAGTCCATTCGTTTTGGTAAAGAGCACGTATTCAGCCGAGGGGTGAAGATGGTAGACCATTTATTCGTTTGCAGATTCAGGGGAAATAGATAGTGGTGAACGAGGCATGTGTGAGAGAGGTACTACAGCTTACCGACACTTTCAGTGATCCAACCACTTACGCCAAAGAAAAGGTGTTGCCTATGCTTATGGAGATGGGATATGAGGGTTCTTATCCGCCACTGTTGAAGAAAATGTTTCCGGCTTATGGCGGTTGCTCGTTCACATGTTCATGTAGTGTGTGTCGGAAAACAAGGGCGGTCTGGATAAGCCAAATCAAGCCCAGACATCTGCGATAGTTTCGCTAGTCATGGACTGGAAGTATAACTATCTGGTTATATCTTTGATAACATGAAGAAAATCTTAGAGCAGTCCAAGAAGCGAATGTTCCTTTTGTACCTGCGCTTTGTCCAGCTCATACTAGATGCCCGCTATCCTGATTTGGCGAAGGATGCTACAGATGCTAACCTGCTTAATATGAAGCCGATGGGGCCTACTATTTTTGCCACAATGAAGAAGAACCGCTCTATGTCGAAGACAATGTTTGTAGGTCAATTTGCTTTGAAGAAATTCGAGAAGTTTTCTGAAGTTGTTGGTTTGAATGTTCCACCACCTCCTCCGCCTCCAGTAAACGCTATAGTGGTCGAAGAACACGACATACCTGCAAAACAAAAGGAGATAGAGGTAGAGGATTTAGTCACTGATGATGAAGATGATGTTGGCCAAGCTTTTCTTGACGATCTTGATGAGTTTAATGCCACTTTGACTCTCGCTTTACCAGAGTTATCGTCTGAGAACTTAGAAGCCTTGATCGCTCACTTGAAAGATATCCAAGAGAAACAGGGTGATCCTCCACTCGACATTCCATCTAATGTTGCACCAACCGCTCAGATTGAAGAGGATGACGAAGACGAAGAAGAGAGGTACCATTGATCAAAAGGCGAAGAACTGGGCCGAGCATTTCATCTAGTACACCTGAAGCTCCCATTGTTTTCACTGTTGCTGATTCTGATTTGATTACGTCTACTGTTGCTGAGGTTACCATTGCTGAATCTGTTGCTCATACGTCGATGGTTAACACACCTATTTCATCTGCACAGCAAACCGCTCCTATCATTACACAGTCTACAGTTGTGTTGATTCCCGCTGACACGGTTCTACAAATGATGGAGTTTGGAGGCAGTTCGTCAGGTGCTGGTGGTTCGGAAGCAGGTGGTACTGGAGTTGGTTATACTGATGATGTTGCTGAAGATTATATGCGAAGATCAGAGAAAAGGACATTCGAGTTCGGCGGATTGGACAATGATGAAGATGATACAGTGGTGGATGTAGTTGATTTAAAGAAACGGGTGGTTGTGTTGGAACAAAAGGCCATTTTAAAGGATGCTCAGATTGCCTCTCTGCAGAATCATTTAGACGTTCGAGATCAAATTATTGATCAGCTGCAGGGAGATGTCACGATGCTTATGACTCTTGTGTTTGATTTAAGGGACAAGCTGGAAAACAAGTTTGGAAGGGAGTTTAGTGATCCTACCGATGATCCGATGAACATTGAAACTAGACAACGTGCGGCGCAACAGCGTATCGCTGAAGAAACTGAAGAACAGAGATTGGCAGTTGCGTAGTTGGCAGCCAAACGTCAAGCAGGTCTAGACGATTATTTGAGCGATCCACGCAGGAAATTTACTGCCAGTCAGAAACGTGCTGCAGATCAGAAGAAGAAGAAGCAAATGGTCTTAATGAAGAATGTTAACGTGAATCCACTGGACGAGAATTTTCAGCTGAAAGATCCAACCAATCAGTCCGAGAGATATGTGATGGAGTTGGGATCGAGTTACTACAGTAAGGTGGGAAACAAGTCTAAGGTGCTGAGTTGGATGTTCGATCACGTCAAAAATATGTGGATTATCGTGCGACAGGATGGAACCCGTGAATACTATTCTAAAGAGTCACAATTCAAGACATGGACTAAAGTTGCATTGACTGATCTTTTGAGAGCTCCATACACTGATGATGACACTACAGAACGTGGACCCGGGTGGAGATTCTTTAAGAAGCTTGAACATGAGGTTAGGAGTGGGTTTAAGAATATGAAGACTGCTAAACCGTATTTGAGAGCGGCTAAGGGAGTTTGCGAGGCGCACACAAGAAGAGGTTCAAATCGGTGATGTGGCCGCAACAGACAAAGTATTAGTTATCCCGGTTGCTCCTACCTTTCCGAGGGGAATTCTGAAGAACTTCAACTTTTGGTTATACGATCCTAAAGTCGGAAGTGTTGCTATTGTGACCAAAAAGAAGGTGTTCAGGGTTAACGATGTGGTGGATTTGGTTGGCTTTCATGACGAAGACTTACAGGTTCTTGTGTCACATCAAATTAGAACTGCTGAGCTGTATGAGTTTTTCTGCTAAGGATTGGACTGCTGCGGTTGCTGGTATCATCGCTGGACGACTAGGTGTGGATGCTCAACCGAAAGACCAATGAAGTAAACCTAGGGGGAGAATGTTGGGCTTGGAGCATTAAAGGTTTATTCATTAGGGATGTATTTGGGCTTTTGGGGTTAATGTGGGCTTCCTAGTGCCTAATGGGCCTAGGGTTATAATTATGGGCTTAGTGATGCTTATAAATAGAAGGGCTAGGTCATAGAGAAAATGTTAGAGAGTTGAAAGCAAAAACTTGTATCTGATATCTTTGGTGTATGCAAGTTATAATATTCAAAGTTATTCAAGTTGTTCTTCTTCCTATCATAATTTCCGCTATTGATTAGGTTAGTGATACCTGTTTGATCCGTTTACGGGACTTACACATCACTTCAAGCATTCTACAATTTTCATTTACCAAATTAATGGTTAGCACTTTTCATTCAAATATTCATTCTATTCGGTGTTTATTCACCTATTTTTCTTCCCAGATTTCCCATTTACATGTTCGACCACATTTCATATTTTACTTCTTACATACAATCACTACAATTCATTTATTAATTTGCCATCTTCTTACTTATTGTATTCATACATATTGTAATACGCGTTTGTATCTTAACTTCAGTTCGAACATGCTTACTAATCTGTCCTTTCATCAGTTTAGTGATAATTGCAAAATCTTTCCCCTTCTCGTTTATACTTAAGTCATTCGTCCGGGTCTTAGCCCGTCAATAACTTGAACTCTCATGTGTTGATTTCAATATCTATATCACGTAACTTTATTCAATACTTCTTTCTTTCAAATAAAATTTTTATTTACTAGCTAATTATCGTCGCTCTTCTTGCTATCTTATTGACACTTGCCTTATACTTACTCATATAACCCGTTTGGCCCTGACATGGTCAAACTGTCAAAACATTCTAAACTAGGTTCCAACCATTAACTACAAATCATTCCATGTATATTCATATATGTGTTACATGTATATATATATCCCTTTAGTCAAGCAACATACCAGACCCGACAATGCGACTGCACCACTTACTTACAAGATTGATACTTACCTTAGTTGGGAAAGGAAACACATTTCCCTCTTTTATTCCCACCCAATTTGTTTTCACTTGTTTATGGACCCGATCTTTCATTCCTTCGTGTTTACTTCCTATTTACTTAAAGATTCAAGACTTTTCATTCTTACTTTTTTTTATTTGTTTGATCTGTACTTGCTTATGGTTTCAAACTTTTCATTCTTATAAGTTTGATATGTATCTGCTTACGGATTCAACTTTTCATTCTTATAAGTTTGATCCATACCCGCTTACGGATTCAAACTTTTCATTCATACTTTTCATTCTTATAAGTTTGATCCGTACCCGCTACGGATTCAAACTTTTCATTCTTACTTTTTTTCTTGTTTTATCTGTACTTTCTTACAGATTCAAACTTTTCATTCATACTTTTCATTCTTGTAAGTTTAATCCATACCCGCTTTCGGATTCAAAATTTTCATTCTTACTTACTTTTTTTCTTGTTTGATCCGCACTTACTTACGGATTCAAACTTTTCATTCATACTTTTCGTTCTTAGAAGTTTGATCCATACCCGCTTACGGATTCAAACTTTTCATTCTTATAAGTTTGATCCGTACCCACTTACGGATTCAAACTTTTCATTCGTACTTTCAATTCTTATAAGTTTGATCCGTACCCGCTTACGGATTCAAACTTTTCATTCTTATAAGGAATACTCTCATTTTCTTGAGAATCTTATTACTCCTTTCACCCACACGACCACTTACTTTCCAATTCTACCGAACATACCTGTGCTGATTATCATGGTCTCACAAGTTTCATATGCTTCTTGCGTGCTAGCCAGGTACGCAATCCACATACTAGCTCGTGTCATTATGGAATTATCACCTTATGCGCGAAGAAATGGGTTTCAGTTCGTGCATAATGAATAAGATCTTGCCCAAGAAACATCAACGTTTTTTGTTTAACATTAGCCCTCCCTTGGGAGATTCTCTCAACACCGGTACCCATACTTATAAAAATTGTGTACCTAGGGTCCAATAGTCCAATCACATGCTTTGGTGTATGTTCAAGATCGCATCCTTGGATCATCCTTCTTATTCATCCAAGCTTACCTTACATATACCACAATATTAGTTTCTTCATATGAACGTACATATACATGCTTCCGTTCGTTTTTACCTTCAGGTCTTGATCGAGTCTTGGATTGTACGGTTTACTAGTCACAAGAGCACATAGGTTTGAGTTCAAGTATTTACCTCCTTATACTTGATTCACTCAAACCAGGGCTCTGATACCAACTTGTTAGACCCTAATACGTTTTAACCAAAAGTCGCAGCGGAAAATAAGGACCTCAAAATTTCTTTCTTTTTAAATATTCTAACATACTTGAAAACCATTTATAACGATTCCTTTAAAAGAATTACATCATTCATCTTTAATTAATTTACCAAATATAACATGCGAATACAAACTAAGTGACCACCCTTCCGTACAATCCATGTTCTATAACTCGATCTTTGGCCCCTTGTCCTTCATGATAAATGGTAATGATCCGTGTAACATGTGGTCACCATAAACAACTGACACATTAGTAAATGGTGACATTAAACTTATATTATGAACATAAAGCTAAATGACAATATTGCATTATAACGATGCAAGTTATCTTGTTCGATCATCCTTCCAAACTCATCCAATAGTTCCCGGCATCAACTCACTTAGACCCAATGTTATCATACCTGCACTTTTCATTTCATTATCAAGGATAACATGATTAGCAACGTGTACCTTTAAATATATTGAAAACCCACAACTTCACATAAACACATTGTATTAATCTACATTCATTATATTACATCACATACGTACACGTACATATATCCAAGCACATACTTACGTTTCTCATACACACGTATACACCTATAAGTTCGTACTGCATACACTTACTATATTTACACATACAATCATATCCATTTAATTTCTTTCAAGCAACATATTTTGTTAGGCATGCCATTTTTCGTATATAAACAAGCTTATATTCTAGTTCCTTCCATTCTATGTGTGTTATATCCAAGTATAATCATTCCTACAAGAATCACTCACACACATAATGAAATGCACATTTACACACACCAACATACATGCTACATATTCATGCAAGCTCCCGTACAGGTTCCGTAACATGAATTGACATGTTCCTAAGTCCTCAAATCATTCCTATTCTAATTCTCATTTCCTAACATCCAAGTTTCACAACTTGGTTAATCACTTTTGTATTTGTGACCCGTTTGCTTATTCTATATGATTTCAAACATAATTAACTACATATGATCAACTTCCATCATTCTTACATTCATACGACTACTACATTCTCATCCTTTTATGATTCCCAATAATAAGCATATCTAACTTTCATTAGATAAATTAATAAGTGAGTTCGGTAATCACTTACCTCAAGCGTCTGTATTCGTGTTTGTTTCCTTGCCTCTTCTTAACCCGTAGTCTTTCGCGCTTGAGTCCATGCTAATGTGATTCCTATCCTTTCATGCTATCATATGCACAACATAGTTAGCATGCATATTCATTCATAATACTTTCATATCAAATCCTTGGTTATATTGACGTTTATTAGTCAACCATTAATATGCATAAGACATGAACCGATAATCTGATTATTCAACATCAACAAAGTCCAATACGTCATCATACATAAGACATAATCAAACTAATACATGTCGTATAATCCCCCAAATCTTACATTTGTGTCAAAATTCCTAACCGTGCTATGTATACATTGTTGACTTTTATAAAGTCAACCTTCTTACCATATGACTTCCAACTTATGAACACACACTCATATCGATATAGTAGACCATAATAACAATGTCATGCACATTTCATAATCATGTTGTGTAGCCCATACGACTACATGATCACCTAGTTATATGCACATATAAACACAGAGTCGATTCTACACATACTAATACCTTCATGATCCTACAATCGACAACTACATTGAAGTTATCCAATTTAACATAATTCTACAGTCTTTACTTGCTAGTAAGTCCACATATTTCATAATTGGTACTTGGTCATTTACTAATCATAATCAAGCAAATAATCCCATGTATGGTGTGAATCACACCTTCAAAGCATAGAGTACAACTACTAACGCACCTTTCTACACAATCATGAAATCAAAAAGATTACCCACATGAGTTCAATCAGTTACACCTTCCTAATGTAAGTTTAATAACAATTATATCATTATCACATTTTATACCTATTCACCAAGTTCTTGCATACAAATTCACCTTCTAACTTCACTTAGACATTTCCTCAAACACTTTATGTGCATACTATTCTCTAAGCACATTGTACAAGTATCTTTTGGCTACCTTTCTAGTTCATAGCATCAAGCATTATGAATATTTCACTAGTCAAAGATTGCACATGCAATACCATTAGACCATTTGTACAACACACTCAACTTCCTTATTTTCGTACAAGAATTTCATTATATACAGTTCAGTTTTAAAACTATAGTTCTCGACCTCTAATAGGAATTCCTTCGACACTATTAAAGATCCATATGCCAGAAAAGTACAGACAAAAGTTCAGCTCAATCCAACGGTTGGATCTTCGTGAAAATTAATTTTACTAGGTTGTATTTTAACTAAAACGGGAATACGAACAGCTTTGAAAATGGGTTACAAGGTCGAGCTAAATAGCTTTATTTCTCATTTCCACCGTTCAAAATGATCATCTAAGTGCTATATGAACCTTATATAAAAAATCAAGATGTTTCAAATGTTAGATTTCGCAGGTCGTCCGATTCTTTGTAACTGGGTTATAGAATAACATCCGGGACATATTTGATTTATAAAATTGAACAACTTTCAGAAGTAACTTAGGGAATCAGGGCTTACCATTGCGTTCGTAGCATCAAAATTGGTTCCAGGTTGAATCTCACAACTACGAACACCTCCGGCCACCACCGGCCACCGTGAATTGCCGCCAAATGCCACCACCGGCCACCCCTCTTTCTCTAGTTCTCTCTCTCTTATTTCTCTCTCTAACTTTAGAGAGAATTATGCCCAAAATGAACCAAAAAGGGGCTTAACTTTGGTTATTTATATAATACTCCCCTCATGTTTGATTTTTATGACAATGTCCCTTCAAGTTCGGGCGAGTCACAATATGAGGTAGCCGTATTTCCTGAAACCGAACCCATCATATTTGTCAACATATATTACTAGAATACATTCCATTACGATATGTTGCTACTCAACAAGTTATTTTCCCTCATTAATAATTCCCAACGAATTATAACATAATATTTTATAACTTCATCTGAAATGGGATGTTAGCCTAGTATTTTATTTCATGATATACTCATATGGAAACGAGTTACTCGAATTTTAAGTTTGAGTTTTGGGGTGTTATAGTTTATGTTTTGTTTGATGATCTTGGTGTTTTAGTGGCCAAATATGTAAAGAACATGTTTTGATAGAGGAATCATCTATAATATATGAATATATGTAGAGATGTTCCTCAACAATTCACCCAAAAACATAGAAATACATTCAACACACTAAAACTAACAAAATTCTATATTACATCTTGCAAAATATGTATTATTTTTTAAAGATTCTTAAACATCACCATGTAAGTTGTTATGGTTATAAACATGTAAAATTTTCTAAAATTATGAACAAAGTGCTAGAACAAAAAGTGTATAAAAAAATTGAAATAAGCACTAGGTTACAAGATGTATTCAAAAGAGCCTAGATTCATCATGCTTTTATGAATTCACTTAATTTGTACTTAAACAAGGTTAATATATTGGTTTGATTAGGAAAAAATGGTTCAAAAGCCTGCTGGAAATAGTTAAATAAAAATCAATATCGAAAAACCAAAAAGAAAGCCCTAACCGTAGAAACCCTAGCTACTAGTTTTGAAAAAGTCTAAACTTTTTATAGTAGACTTGAGATGTCAAAAGAAAGTTGTCAACCAAAAATTAGATTTTTTAAGTGTCTATCTATTTTTAACAATTTAAGAACATAAATAACCTCCAAAAATAAATAAAATACCTAGACTACCCTGAAAAACTCCCAAATTTCTACAATAATTTTTGTTAGTTATAATAAGTTTATAAACCAAAAATCAAGAGAAATTAAGTTGGAGAAGTATGGTTTTGAATAATGGCTTAAATTTACATTTTAAAGACTTTTATTTACAGTTTCTTAACAAAACTACTAAAACTATAAAAATATAAATTTTTTTCCTGAAACTTATAGGTTCAAAAGTGATTTTTGGAACTTTGGTGAATTATTTGGTCATTGCAAGTACTTTTAGGGAATTTAAGGTTTTAGAGGTATTTAAAACGACTTTTTTATAAAGTTCAAAATTATATATTTTGATATTCCAAAACAATTTTGAAAACAATCCAAAGGTTTGGAGCCATTTTGAATAAACAGTAATAAAAAGTAAAATCGACAAGTGTCAGGAATATAACCGACAAGCCCTAAAACTTATCACACTTTTACAAGCATTATTCACATCCCAAGGCTAATAAGTCTTAAATAACATGAATATTTAGGATTCCTAAAGTGTAAAACATAACTAAAACCCTAGTTTTGAAAATAAACGTTAAACACTTTTGTTTTACAAACAAACGCCAACTATTAACCTCATCAACAATATGTGCACTTTGTTTAAGAGGGAAAACCCGGTCATGTGTCAATTGGTCGGATTAGTCCAATTTCTTATTTGTGCATATAAACTTGTAGGTATATGAGTAGCCTACTTATGATATTCCACGACTACAAGGAGAACTGTTGACATTGAGTAACGCGGCCCCATTTTTAAATTGTTTTTATACTTTTTTTCAGGGGAAATACATGCTTTGAATTATGAATTGTTTCATACTTGTTGATGTGTCTGAAAGACAACATGTTTTATAGTGTTAAAACCTGTATTTTGATAGTTGTTTGTAGTAAATCTTGCTTGGAATAGATTAAATGTTTGTTTTTAAGTTACTTGTATATTGTTAGGTGAAATGAAGTATTTCTAGTCCAGATTAGGAGATTACTGAAGATGCGAAGAAGGTAGGCTAAGTTAACACCCTTACGGGCCATGATCTAGCTAGTGAGCTCAGAGCTAACCCAATGGGCTTCAGACCCTAGGCCCAGGCCTAGGGCCACCCAAATTCAAAGGCCTCCAAATTTATGGTGTGTTTTGTTTATACTAGGCTCAGTTATAAGTAATACATCAAAAAGCCTATTGAAAGGCTTGCAAATGAAACAACCCATTAGTCCACTACCCAAATTGAAAGCCTAAAACCTATTTGACCTCGTAACCATAAACAGTAGACACATTATGTGTACTGGCTGCGAAGTTCGAAGGAAGAAATTGAAGGGACGGGCGGTTATAAACTAAGAAGGTGACAAAGATTATGTAATCCGAAGATTCAAAGATGGTAGGGTGTAATCATACCATCTTGTTGGATCTAGTGGACCCTACAAAAGAAAAGATGATTGGAAAGCCAAAATGTTCTATATCATATGTTCAACAATAAACATTGCTTTGAAGATTCAACTCCTCCCAAAGGCAAAGACATCAACATCTGCTCTCAAAGGTTTGTTAAGCAAAAGACTGTTCTACGAAGACTATTAAATACAAGCTCTTCTCAATGTCTAAGGTCTGCTAAAGAGAATATCTGTTATTGAAGAATTAAAGAACTGTTGAAGCAAAGATTTGTTGGACCAATAAATATTAAAGCTCATCAGAGTTTCTAACAATAGATGTTGGATCAACAGAGTTTATATATTTATTGTAACAATGTTTTAGCTTAGCAGATGTTAGAGTTTGTTAGGTCGTTAGATATCATTGTCAAGGTGACATCAGCTTAGATGCCACAGTGGTTTGCTTTGTACTATAAATAGAACAGTGAATATATTGTTCTATTCATCACTTTCCTTCTAACATTCTATACAAATAAATCAGAGTGATCTTAGGCTGAGAAGAGTTGTAATATTTACATGCATACGTGAATCAAAGTTTACAAAAGCATGTTGATGAAAACAATGTCTCTGTTGTTGTGATTTGAAAGTTTATTATTTCCACTGCACTATTTCATTATTGTTTATGTTATTTCATTGATTTCCGTCTTAAACAGTCACAACAATATCAAACTCAGATCCTAACAATTAGTATCAGAGCTTGGTCAATCAAATTTGATATTACAATTAATTTAATATAAACATATTAGCTCTCACTAGTGATTCGTTTGTTCATTGTATTGAAACAGAGTAAAAGTTTATTTACATTAAAGTATTTTAAAAAAAATACCTATTTATAAACAATCAGAAATGTCTCAAAATCCAAAAGATCCACACAACACTGGCACCATGCATAAACCTCTGATCCTTGTTAGATCGGAATATAATATATGGAAAAGACGGATGGGTCACATACTTGTACAACAAAATACGGGTTGCTGGAAATCAGTTATCTTTGGACCTCATTTTCCGCTGGTACCAAGTGCTAAAGACCCTAAACTTCAAGTCCAAAGAATCCTGAAAACTACTCCGAGCAAGATTTTTAAAAAATCAAGCTAGATGCAAAGGCATTGAGCATCGTAGCTACGACATTGCAAATGGCTTGTTACATTGCAACAGTGCTAAGGAGTCATGGGATGCTTTGAAAGAACAATTCGGTGGGACATAGGGGATTATTGAAAACAATCATGAAGTTTTAAACCAATAGTGTAAAACATTTTGTCATGTTAAAGGAGAATCATTGACTCAGCAGTTTCAAAGGTTTAGTTGTCTAATCGGTGAATTAAAACTAGTAAATGTTAATTGTCCTAATTCAACCTGAATAGCAGATTTTTAAGATCATTACTAGAAAAATGGGACACTATTGCTTTTGTATCTAGAACCGCTGTTGGGCTCAGGGAGATAAGTTTGACTCAGCTTCATGGTAGGCTTCTCATTTATGAGAGAGAGCTTAACCTAGAAAAAGAAGCTACAAGAGTCAGGAAAAGTTGCTAATGACTATTCCTTTGGTAGTACAACACTTTTTGGTCAAGAAGAAACCTCTGGTGGTAGTAAGGGTCAGAGTTTTGATCATTTTAATTGATATAAGATTTGTTGGAAATTTCAACTCTGATTCTTACTCACCCAATTATGCTTTTGTAGCAAATGGGGAAAACCAATTTTTTGACAACTTATCTTTTGAGTTAAATGATCTTCAACATTTTGACCTTGTTGATTTGGAAGAAATGGACATCTTGCACCAACTGGCCTTGCTGAGTGTTAGGACTAGCAAGTTTTACAAGCAAACTCGTAGAAAGTTTCCAGGGTTGCATGAGGGTTTAAAACTTGGGTTGGATAAGTTAAAAATCAAGTGCTATAAGTGTAATACGCTAGGTCATTTTGCTAGATAATGCAGGAGCCAAACAAATGGTCCTATAATTACACATTCAAGTCCTAAACTTCAAAACACTCAAAACACTATCCATTATTCCCAATATACCCCTGCTCCACACATGCAAAACACTTCTCAGTTTGCTCACCCTGTAAACACTGTTCAAGTAGAGTATGTCCAAACCACTTTTCCTTAGATACAATATGTTCAAACTCCAGTTCCTCATGTCCAAGTGCAACCTGCACCATAAGCTACACAAATCACTGCTCCTGCAGAGACCAGTCAATAGAGCTTCTTTACACAAGGCTTTGTTGATTGGAGTAGCTTACCTGAGGAACTCAATGATGAAAATTTTGCTCTAGTTGCTAATTCTGATAAGAAAACTGAAAATTTTTGTTTTGTGGCACTAGACACTATTTTGGAGGGGAATGAATCAGAGGAAGTGGTGTCCAATATTGATGTGGTTTGTAAAAATGTTGAAACAGATGTTACAACAGATGTTACTGTAGAAACTGTTGGTGAAAAAAAGGTTGGTGTAGAAATGATAAATCATGTGTCTTACCCATGGGATTCAAGTGTTCGTGAAGGAGAGTGTGACTGTGCCATGATGGCTGCTGCTAACATATCACCTTAAGTACTTAAAGACTTATGTTCAGGCAAATGTATTATTGTTTTTGCTAACATTAAAGAAGTGAATAAAAATCTTCGAAACAAGATCTTAAATGATGAAATACAGTTTGAAAAACTTAAGAAAGAGTTAAAATCAAAATTGTTAGAAAAGGATAGTGAAATCAGCACTCTCAAACATGAATCAAGCATAACCAAGGATCAACTCCAAACAAGGATAGAAAAATATCAAAGTTGTAAAAAAGAGCTTGAATCTACTCAGATCACTTGTGAGAAATGGGTAGAGTCCTGCAAAGGTTATGAATTGATGTTAGAATCAAAATAAAAAACAATGTAAAATTTGGTGTGGGCTTCAAAAAAATGACCAAGTTTTTCAAAACACTGTTGTAAATGATTGTGGTTTGTTTGAAATTATTCCAAGAAAGTTGGTTGGTCAAGAAATAAAATTCAGTGAACCAAATTGTAAGACAATTATTTTAGAAAGACCAGAAGGATCCTCAACTTTTGAGGAGATTAAGAAATATCAATTCAAACCTAACTGGTCAAATGAGTGTGACATTCTTGAAAATTTTAAGCCAATGGATTTCTCAACCATTGAAGGTGTAAAATCACCTCAAGTTAAGATCATTCACTTAAAAGATCTTCCAGCAGATGTTTCATCATCTGTTAACAAAAAGGGTGAAAATGGAAGAAGAAAGAAAAGATAACAAACTTGTTTTGTGATTTTTGTGAAAAGAAGAATCATGTTACTAAAAATTGTTTTCTTCTAAAAGTATATGATATTAACAAAAGAAGTGTGATTCTTGATGCACCTCAATGTACCATCTATGGTAAGAAAAAACACAAAACTCAAGAGTGTGTTTATCTCAAAAATTTTGATGTCAAAAGAAATGAGTATAAATCTAAAATACTTGAGAGTTCAAGAAAAGACCAAACACACCTTTGTCCCAGTCCAAACATCTGTTACCAAACAATTGAATATAACATTTGTTCCTAAAGAGGTTCAGGTAACAGATGCACCACCAGCTAATAAAATTCCAGTAGTATATGACCAACTAGCTTATAAGAGTGTACCACTAGGCTATGAGGTCTACAAAAGACCCTCAAAGCCAAGAGTAAACAAGCATCCTCATGGTTATAACCATTTGATAGGTAATGGCTCACAACAGATGTTTCAAAAATCCGTTTCAAAACTCTAACCATTCTCCTGGACTTAAGGCTGACATGTCTGTGACCCCATCCAAAGACATTTTGGATTTGGACACTCACCAAAACTGACATGTTACTGATGTGTAGGGAGCTTCTACTAGCCTTGATAGTTTATGGTATGTAAATGGTGGAGACTCCAGGCACATGACAGGATATAAAGCCCTTCTCAAAGATTTTCTAGCACATGGAGGGGTGATATATCCTTTGGTAATATTTCAAAAGGAAAGGTGTTGGGGTCAAGGACAGTTCATGTAGGGAAACTCAAGTTTGAAAATGTCAATCTTATTGACAATATTAAGTTCAATTTTCTTAGTGTGTCTCAAATGAGTGACAAAGGTTATGGGGTCACTCTTCACTAAGAAGCATTGTAAGATTGTTGGGCCAGAAGTGGTTAAAAAGATTGAAACCATCGTTGCTGAGAGCAAAGCACAACTTGTTGCTCACAGGAGTGGCAATGTGTATGTAGTTGATATATTGAAGGATAATCCAATGACTAATGCTTGTGTGTTCTCAGTTGCCTCTAACAAAGAGACAGAACTATGGCACAGAAGACTTGGTCACACAAATCTAAAAACTGTCACGACACTCTCTAAACAAGGTCTTGTAAGAGGTCTTCCATCAAAGATATTCACATGTGAGGAACATTGTGTTTCCTGTTTAAAAGGCAAACAACATAAACAATTATACAAATCCATTGAAGAGTACAAAACAAGTTAGTGTTTGCAATTGCTGCACATGGACTTGTTTGGCCCTGTTATAACTGATGATTTTTCAAGGTTTATATGGACTTACTTTTTGCACTCCAAAGATGAGACTGCAGGTATTTTGCAAGACTTTGTAAGAAAACTTGAAAAGCAATTTGACTTGCCAGTAAAAATCTTCAAGAGTGATAATGGAACAGAATTTAGAAATACGGAGTTGGATGGTTTATGTGTGTCAAAAGGGATTGTGAGGCAATACAGCATCCCAAAGACACCAGAACAAAATGGGGTGGTTGAAAGGAAACATAGAACTCTAATTGAAGTTGCTAGAACAATGCTTGCAAACTTAGGTTTAGCCTTGTATTTTTTGGCAGAGGATGTAAACACTCCTTGCTTTGTACAGAATAGAGTTCTAATTAATCCCAGGTATCAAAAGACTGCTTATAAAACTCTATGCAAGATCAAACCCCTTATCTCATACTTCAAAATCTTTGGTTGCCCATGCTTCATTTTAAACTTAAAGGATTCTATTTCAAAATTTGCAGCCAAAGTAGATTGTGCTTATTTTCTAGGATACTCAACCACTACCAAGGCCTATAAAGTGTTTAACATAAGGACTGGGTCTGTGGAAGAGACCTTAAATGTAAAGTTCAATGAACTTTTTTCATTAAAAATCCTAGCAAATCCTGCTGAATTATTTGATCTAGATAAATTTACATTTGAAGATGTGTCTATCAAGACTAACACTACAGGTACACCACAATCTTCCCATCAAGATTATGGATACGACATTGTGGTTCCACAATACAAAGTCACTTCCACTTCTAGAGAAACATATGCTACTAACAACTGTGAAAACTCTGCCCCTGCAACAGTCCTTCAAGAAGAAGTAGAGGATGATGCCAAAATGGGGGAGAGTGATAAATTGAGATAGTTGCAGCTAGATTCAAAGGTGCAATAAAAGCCAGGGTCAGCTGAAAATCAAACTTTTGCTGAGGCATCAGATGTTGGTGTTCGAAAAGGGATTAATGAGACCCTAAACAAACAAGCAGAAGAGATTACTTTAGAAAAACAAAAGAGACAAGATACACTGGAAAGCAAGGCTTCCAAACTGATTGAAGAAGAACAAGCCAACCAAATGGAAAAAGAAGATATTGGCACTTCAAGAAAAAGAAAGTCTACTAGAAAGTTAGACAGCCAATTTTCACCCCTTCTAAAACTGCTGAGGCAATAATAAGTGTATCCCATGTCAAGCTCAAACCAAACCAACACCCAAACAGAAACCATCACCTTCACTAAAATCACCAACAACAGATGTTGGTACAACAAATGTACCAACAGATGTTTCCTCACCACTACCAAATCAACCAACAGATGTTGATACAACAAATGTATCAAAAGATGTTACCCAAACCTATGCTGTGATCACCTTTCCCATCCTAACCCAACCATTAACCACACCACCAAGAATTCCTAGACATCCACCGTCACCAAAGATCAAATTCCAACGCAAAAGAAAAACTTTTGTTGTTGTTGATGATGATGAAGATATTCCACCACCAATCCCTTTATCAACAAAACTCATTCCACATCACCCTCATCACTACCATCCAAAACCACTTCACTACCACCCATAAACAAACCACCACCTGACATCCACTGGCTACTAGATATCCTCTAGAAATTCTTGTTGTTTAAAAAGAAATTGAGCCATTTTTCACAGCAGGGGATACTTCAAAACTAGTCTTCCCATCACTCTTTGGATATAGAAAGCCAAGAAACTTAGATGAATATCTAAAATTGAAAGCTAAACAAGCTGAGAACATAGCCAAAGAGATGAACAAAGGGAAAGATGACAAGAATACTCAAAGTAGCTTATCTCATGAACTTAGCAAAGTTAGAAAAATTGAAAAATTTGCCAAAGATATGAGTAAATCCATGTTCGAAAGGCCAGTCAATGCTGAGCTGGATGAGGAGCTGAAATAGGATTATCTTGACCATATAATGCAGTACAAGCCATACAAAGCCACAAGAGCACAATTCAAAGACTGGTCATAAAATGATCTCAAGGAAGAAATTGATAGAATCTAGGAAATGCTCAAGGATCCTCTACACAAGCCAACTCCACCTGACTAGAAAAAGTATAAACAAGTGGATCAAAATAGGGCTTTGAAGCTTAAAAGAATGAAAGAGGAACTGGTTGCTTCTAATTATGGCTCTGCAAGATCTGTTGCAAGATGTTCTGAATCTAGAGTTGTAGATACATACAAGAAACTAGAAGGGCTTAGAAAGAAAGATCCTACAGTTACAAGAAAGCCAGATTATCCAATAGTTTTTATCCCTCAACAGACCCAAACACTCAAAAAGCATTCTTCAACCATTGTCTTATCCACACTTGCCTTAAATCAAGCAAAAAGGCAAAAGAAGATGGCTGAAGATGATGAGCAGATGTTTAAAGAACATAGAAAAAAGGAAATCAAGAACCAATTGCTCTTCACACTAATGCTGCAAGTGAAAAAATAAGAGAAACAATTTCCAACCTTGTAAGCAGACCTCATTCACCGAACTCGTCACAAATAAATCTTCACCTAAGAAAACCAACAGATTCAAAAATTCAAAAATGGAAGTCATCCCCAAACACCCATGAATTGACTTTGCTTAGATCAGATGGTGAGATTCAAAGGCTAAAAATGGAGGATGCATATGGTCTGGATGCAGATGACCTCCAAGATCTGTTGAACCTTGAATTACAAAGGGATTTTGAAGACATGATATCCATGAACTTTGAACTAAAATTCAAAAGGCAAATCAGGGAAATGTTGATGAGGAATTAAAGATCAGCAATAAAAAAGAGTTTTGGCATCATATGTTCTAGGGGGAGATTGTTGGATCTATTGAACCCTATAAAAGAACAAATGATTGGAAAGCCAAAATAATCTATATCATCTGATCCTTAAATAAACAGTGTTTAGAAGACTGCTCCCCTCCAAAGGCAAAGACATCAACATCTTCTACTCAAGGTCTTTTGAAGCTAAAGTCTGCTTTACAAAGTCTGTTGGATACAAGCTCTACTTATAGTCTAAGGTCCGCCAGAGAGAACCTCTATTATTGAAGAATAAAAGAACTGCTGAAGCAAAGGGTCTGTTGGACCAATAGAGGTTAAAGCTCATCAGAGTTTCTATCAACAAATGCTGGATCAACAAAGTTTATATATTATTGTAACAATGTTTTAGCTTAGCAGATGTTAGAGTTTGTTAGGTCGTTAGATGTCACTGTCAAGGTGACGTCAGCTTAGATGCCACAGTGGTTTTCTTTGTACTATAAGTAGAACAGTGTATGTATTGTTCTATTCATCACTTTCCTTCTAACATTCCGTACGACCAAATCAGAGTGATCTTAGGCTGAGGGGGAGTTGTAATATTTGCATGCATACGTGAATTAATATTTACAAAAGCATGTTGATGAAAACAATGTCTCTATTGTTTTGATTTGAAAGTTTATTATTTCCGCTGCACTTATCATCTTAGTTTATCTTCTTCATTTGATTTCATCTTAAACAATCACAACAATATCAAACTCAGATCCTATCACTAAGGTATCACCTCAAGTCCTTAAAGACTTATGTTCAAACAAATGTATTATTGCTGTTTGCTATCATAGAGGTGAATGAAAACCTTAGAAACAAGATCTTAGATGATGAAATACATTTTGAAAAAATCAAAATTGTTTGAATAAGAAAATGAAATTAGCAGTCTCAAACATGAATCAAGCATAACAAAGGACCACCTTCAAACTATAATAGAAAAAATATCAAAGTTGTAAAAAGGAGCTGGAATCTACCCAAATCACATTTGAGAAATGGGTAGAATCCTGAAAAGGTTATGAGTTGTTAGAATCACAAATCAAAGCAATGTAAAATTTGGTGTAGGTTTTCGAAAACATGACCAAGTTTCACAAAACACTGTTATAAATGATGGTGGTTTGATTGAAATTATTCCAACCAACTTGGCTGGTCAAGAAATTAAAGTCACTAAACCTAATGGTAAGAAAACTATTTTAGAAAGACAAGAAGGATCCTCAACTTTTGAGGAAACTGAAAAATATCAATTCAAACCTACCTAGTCAGATGAGTGTGACATTCTTGAAAACTTTAAGCCAATGGATTTTTCAACCATTGAAGGTGTAAAAGCACCCCAAGTCAATATCATTCCCTTAAAAACCTTCTAGCAGATGTTACATCATCTGTTGACAAAAGGGGTGAAAAGGGAAGAAGAGAGAAAAGATAACAAACTTGTTTTGTGATTTTTTTGAAAAGAAGAATCATGTTACTAAAAACTGTTTTCTTCTAAAAGCATGTGACATAAACAAGACAAGTGTGATTATTGATTCACCTCATTGCACAAACTGTGGCAAGAAAAATCATAAAACTCAAGAGTGTGTTTATCTCAAAAATTTTGATGTCATAAAAATTGAGTATAAATCAAAAACGCTAGAAAGTTCAAGACAAGAAAAGACCAAACAGACCATTGTTCCAGTCCAGACATCCGTTGCCGAACAATTAAATATAACCTTTGTTCCTAGAGAGGTTCACGTAACAGATGCACCACCAACAAACAAATTTCCAAGAGTATATGGCCAACCAGTTTATAAGAGTGTTCCACTTGGTTATGAGATCTACAAAAGATCTTCAAAACCAAGGGTAAACAAGCATCCTCATGGTTTTAATCATCTGACAGAAAATGGTCAACAACAGATGTTTCAAAAAACTATTCAAAACTCTGACCATTTACCTGGACTTGAGGCTGGAATGTCTGTGACCCCATCCAACGCCATTTGGGCTTTGGATACCCATCAAAACTAACATGTTACTGATGTGAAGGGAGCTTCAACTTTCCTTGATAGTTTATGGTATGTATATAGTGGAGGCTCCAAGCACATGATAGGATGTAGAGCCCTACTCAAAGATTTTCTACACATGGAGGGAGTGATATATCCTTTGGTAACAACTCAAAAGGTAAGGTGTTGGTGTCAGGTACAGTTCAAGCAAGGAAACTCAAGTTTGAAAATGTCAATCTTATTGACAATCTTAAGTTCAATCTCCTAGTATGTCTCAAATGAGTGACAAAGGTTATGGGTCATTCTTCACTAAGAAGCATTGTAAGATTGTTGGGTCAGAAGTGGTTAAAAAGATTGAAACCATCATTGCTGAGAGCAAAGCACAACTTGTTGCTCACAGGAGTGGCAATGTGTATGTGGTTGATATGTTGAAGGAATAATCCAATGACTGCATGTGTGTTCTCAGTTGCCTCTAACAAAGAGACAGAACTATGGCATAGAAGACTTGGTCACACAAATCTCAAAACTATCACCACGCTCTCTAAACAAGGTCTTGTAAGAGGTCTTCCATCAAAACAATTCACATGTGATGAACATTGTGTTTCGTGTTTAAAAGGTAAACAACATAAAAGTTCATACAAATCCATTGAAGAGTCCAAAACAAGTCAGTGTTTACAATTGTTACACATGGACTTGTTTGGCACTGGTAAAATCATGAGTCTTAAAAAGAAGAGGTATTGTCTTGTTATAATTGATGATTTTTCAAGGTTTACATGGACTTACTTTTTGCACTACAAAGATGAGACCGCAGGTATTTCGTAGGACTTTGTAAGAAAAGTTGAAAAGCAATTTGACTTGCCAGTAAAAAATCTTCAAGAGTGATAATGGAACAGAGTTTAGAAATAAGGAGTTTGATGATTTCTGTGTATCAAAAGGGATTGTGAGGTAATACAGCATCCCAAGGACACTAGTACAAAATGGGGTGGTTGAAAGAAAAAACAAAACTCTAATTGAAGCTGCTAGAACTATGTTTGTAGACTCATGTTTAGCACTGTCTTTTTGGGTAGAGGCTGTAAACACTGCTTGCTATGTCCAAAACAGAGTTTAATTAACCTCAGGCATTAAAAAGACTACTTATGAAACTCTGTACAAGATCAAACCTCTAATCTCTTATTTCAAAATCTTTGGCTGCACATGTTTTATTTTAAATTTTAAAGATTCCATTTCAAAATTTGCAGCCAAAGTAGATTGTGGTTATTTTCTGTGATACTCAACCACTGCCAACGCCTATAAAGTGTTTAACACAAGGACTAGGTGTGTGGATGAGACTTTGAATGTAAAGTTCAATGAACTTTCTTCATTAAAAATCCCAGCAAATCCTGCTGAATTATTTGATCTCGATAAATTTACATTTGAAGATGTGTCTGTCATTACTAACACTACAGGTACACCAAAATCTTCCCATAAAGATATGGATATGACATTATGATTCCACAATATAAAGTCACTTCCACTTCCAGAGGAACAATGCTCAAAACAACTGTCAAAACTCTACCACTGCTACATCAACAGTTGTTGATCCTCAAACCTCTATCACCTCATCAAGTTATAACTCTGTTGACAAAAGTCCATTTTCTATGAACAAAAGTCAATCCATGTTTACACCTATCCCACCTATTCCTTCACCTCCATTTCAAACAGATGTTGACTCTTCAAAATTGCCAATAGATGTTAGCTCAGATGATTCCCATCTACAACCTTCACCTCAAAATGCCATTGTTCCATACAAGAGAGATCTAATCTACCTTCAAAATCATCCACCAGACCAAGTTATTGGCAACATCAATGAAGGGCTGCTCTTAAGTAGTCAATCCCAAAACATTTATCTTTTTGCAGGTTTTCTATCTCTCACACAACATGTCAAGCACCAAGAGGCACTAAGAGACAACAATTGGGTAGAAGCTATGCAAGAAGAGCTTCTACAGTTCAAAAGATAACAAGTATGTGGACTTGTACCATTCTCTCAGGATGTATGTCCAATTGGCACAAAATGGGACTTCAAGAACAAACAGATGAAAGGGGCATTATTGTCATAAACAAAGTTAGGCTTGTGGTTCAAGGCTATAGACAAGAAGAAGGCATTGATTATGATGAAACTTTTGCTCCAGTTGCAAGATTTGAGGCCATCAGATTGCTCTTAGCCTTTGCTGCCAATCACCGTATCAAGGTTTATCAAATGGATATTAAATGTGCATTT
Organism: Scalesia atractyloides; assembly: GCA_947069175.1. Taxonomy (NCBI): domain Eukaryota; kingdom Viridiplantae; phylum Streptophyta; class Magnoliopsida; order Asterales; family Asteraceae; genus Scalesia; species Scalesia atractyloides. Next base: position 35,581,869 of record CAMTDV010000008.1, on the reverse strand, counting down.
CTGTATGGAAAGATCAAGGAAGAGGTATATGTATGCCAAGCCCCTGGTTTTAAAGATGCCTTTTAACCAGATCATGTTTACAAGCTAAACAAAGCTTTATATGGCTTGAAACAAGAACCTAGAGCCTGGTATAAACTCTTTCCACCTTTCTCTTATCCATAGGCTTCACAAGAGGTAAAATTAATAAAACATTGTTTTTAAAATGGAGAGGAAAGGATTTGATGCTTGTCCAAATATATGTGGATGACATCATTTTTGGATCCACATGCAATGCCATGTGTGAAGAGTTTATAAAACTCATGACAGCAAAGTTTGAGATGAGTGCCATGCGTGAGCTTCAGTGCTTTCTTGGTCTCCAAGTTAAGCAGATGCAAAATGGTACATTCATTCATCAGAGCAAATATGTCAAAGAATTGTTAACAAAATTTGATGTGAATGATTGTAAACCATGTAGCACACCCATGGCCACTTCAAAATTAGTCACTATTTATGATAAAGATGACTTGGTTGATCAAACATTTTACAGAAGTATGATTGGGTCTTTATTGTACCTAACTGCATCAAGGCCAGACATCATGTTTGCAACATATGTCTGTGCCAGATTCCAGTCAGCACCTAGAAAGTCCAACCTTATAGCTGTGAAAAGGATATCCAGATACATAAAAGGTGCTCCCACACTTGGTATCTAGTGTCCTGCTAATGGAAATATTGAGCTTTCAGGTTATTTAGATAGTGACTTTGCTAGTTGTCATGCCACAAGGAAGTCTACATCAGGAGGTTGTTAGTTTCTAGGTAATTTCTTAGTTTCTTGGCAAAGCAAAAAGCAAGTTGCAGTTTCAACATCCACAGCAAAGGCTGAGTATATTGTTGTTGCTAGTTGCACTGCTCAACTTTTGTGGCTTCAGAACCAATTCTTGGATTTTGGTGTAACTGCTCTAAAGACTCCTCTCATGTTTCATAGTCAAGTAGCTGAAAACATCATCAAAAATCCAGTCTCACATTCCACAACTAAACACATTGACATCATACATCACTTTGTGAGGGATTGCTATGAAAAAGGTTTGATTTCTCTGCATCATGTTCCAACTAAGGATCAGCTGGAAGATGTATTGACAAAAGCTTTAGACACATCTACCTTTGAAAGCTTTATCTCTATGATTGGCATACTAAACATGGATTAAAAACAACATCTTGTTTTCCATGAATAAAAAACATTTAAATGTTTTCAGAAAATCAAAATTCCATCCAAAGTAGTTTCAAAATTGAAATTTCAATAAATCCTTAAAGTCTGTTTTTAACCACTGTTTTAAACCTCTGATTGGTTATAATCTATCCACTGCTGAAAGGTATCCTCTGTTTTTCATTTACCACTGTTTGTCCAACATCTGATATACATCCTCTGATAGAGTAAAATCACCACTGTTCACATCCATTGTTCCCAACCTCTCTTGCTTCCCAGCAGAGGTTACCTAACAACTGTCATCCATTATCCAACAGAGGTTCCCACATGGGCAGATATTAGCCATCAGATCTTTTGAAACTACTTCCACGTCAGCATTCACTTTTTCCTTTATATATCCCTGTTCCATTCCAAACAAAGCTTTTCATTGCCGTCTTGAATTCAAGATTCATAAAAACGGTTTCCATAATCATCTTCTACACTATTCCTCACTTTTCTTCTTCAATCATGGCTCTGCAAATTAAACTTTCTCATAACTACCTTCCTACTTTTGAGAAAAATGACAAAAATACTTCATTTCACCCAATAATTGATGTTCTCACATCATCTAAATCATGCTTGCTGATACACCTATTTATGTGGATACCCTCCGACAATTTTGGGCAAACGCTAAAATTGAATCTCAAAACAAGAAGCCATATGCTATAACTTCAAAGATCGGAGAAACTCTTGTCCAAATATCCCCATCTTCCATATCCACTACATTTGCATTGGACAACCAAGCAGGTAAAGTTGCTTTTGAAAAGCATGAACTCTACACTAAGTTCATAGAACGCGGGTATGAAGGTCAATTGACTGGTGTTATAATTTTTAAACCAAAATTTTCTACTGAAATGAGATATTTTTTCCATACCTTGCTTATCTATCTTTCAGCCAAGACCGCTGCATTTAATGAGATTCCACAAAACATTCAAAATCTTGGATATGCTATTTTGACAAAATCTGATTTTATGTATCACATGCATTGTTTTTGGACTTGGCGGCAAATATCAATAAAATAAAAACAAATAAAGCTTTTCTTTTGTATCCTAGACTCTTAAGCTATTACCTTCAACAGCAAGTATCTGAAAAAGATTTCCAACAAGGTGTAGTTTTTATAATGGATAGTCTCACAAATGAAACTTTTACAAGAATTTTAAATCAAGAGTCAAAAGTTTCCAAAACAAAATCAAAGGGGGGTGAGCCTATTTTGGATGTATCCACTTCTACTGCTCAAACCTCTGTTGTTGAGCTGGCTGCTCCTGGTGATCGTGACACCACAACCGGTGTTGTGAATCCCACAACAGAAAAATCCAAAAGAAAACCTTCCAAATCCAAAAAGCCCACCAAAACAAAACAACATAAAAAGGCACCTGGAAGATGAGATCCCAGAGGATAACCTTGTAGTATCACAAACACCACCAGAAACCACCGTTGCTACTTCCTCACAATAGCTGGAAAGATCTCAACAATCCAAACTCCTCCTGCATCCTCACAAAAGGATCAGGTTGTAAGTACAGGGACACCACATTATGAAACAGATCTTTCAATTGAAAATTTGTTTCACATCCCCTTTCCAAGGCAAATTCTCTTTCCACTCCACAACCATCTCCCACAATTCCACCTACATTTATACCTTTGTTTCATGCAATTGATAAAACTCAGACACATATCAGTTCCTCTCAATCACCCGTCAAAGAGAGTACATCCCCACAAGTGACTGAGTCTGAGAAAAATCAAGTTGTTAACCCCGAAACAGCTGAGGAGGCTACACCCCATGAGTTATAAGTAACTCTTGGTGGTAGTTTAAGTGAAGCAGCCACTACAACTAATGACACAACAGTGCTCAAAACAAAATTCTGCTGAGGCATCAGATGCTGGAGTTCAAAAAGGGATTAATGAGACCCTGAACAAACAAGCAGAAGAAATTACCTTAGAAAGGCAGGAAAGGCAAGATACACTAGAAAGCAAGGCTTCCAAATTGATTGAAGAAGAACAGGCTAAGCAGATGGAAAAAGAAGATATTAGCACCTCAAAAAGGAGAAAGCCAGCTAGAAAAGTCAGACAGCCAATTTCCACCCCTCCTAAAACCGCTGCTATGCCCACAACAAGTGTATCCTCTACTCCAATCAAAACTAAATCATCACCCAAAAAGAAACTATCACCATCACCAAAATCACCACCAACAGATGCTAATATAACAAATGCATCAGCAGATGTCTCATCACCACTACCAAATCCGCTAACAAATGTTGGTACAACAAATGTACCAGCAGATGTTAACCAAACCTCTGCCATGATCACTTTTCCTACTTTAACCCAATCATTATCCACACCACCAAGAATACCAACACGACCACCTTCACCAAAACTAAATTCAAATGCAAAAGGAAACCTTTTATAGTGCAAGAAGATAATGAGGGAATTCCATCACCCATTCATTTATCATCTGCCCCATTCCAGCCATACCAATCTCATCACTTCCATCAATACCACTTCATTTCCACCCTATCAACCATCATTTGCCATTCCACGGGCTTCTCAATATCCTCTAGAGATTCATGCTATGAAAGGAGAAATTGAATCTTTCTATAATATAGAGGATCCATCACAAAGATCCTTTCCATCCCTCTTTGGTTATCGAAAGCCTAAAAGTGTGGATGAATATCTAAAGGTAAAGGCAAAACAGGCTGAGAACATTGCTAAGGAGGTGTGCAAAGGGAAGGATGACAGGACTCTACAAGGAATCTTATCACTAAATATTGGCAAAGTAAGAAAGATAGAAGATTTTGCCAAGGATCTCTGCAAGTCCATGTCTAAGAAGCCAAATGATGAGCTTAATGAAGAACTGAAACATGATTATCTTGATCACATCATGAAGCATAAACCATACAAAGCATCAAGAGCACAATTCAAAGACTGGTCACCAATGCTCTTAAGGAAGAAATTGATAGAATCCAAGAAATGCTCAAAGATCCTTTACACAAGCCAACTCCACCTGTTTAGAAGAAAGGCAAACAAATTGATCAAAACAAGGCTTTGAAGCTAAAGAGAATGAGAGAAGAGCTTGTAGCTGCTAAGTATGGTACTTCTAGAGCTGTTGCCAGATGGTCAGATGCAAGGTTGTTGAACCTACAAAAGACTGGAACAGTCAAGAGAAAAGGATCCCACAGTTCCAAGAAAGCCAGTTACCCCTCAATAGACCCATACTCCTAAAAAGCAGTTCACAACATCAGCTTATCCATGACTGCCTTAAATCAAGTAAAAAGGCAAAAGCTGATATCTGTGACTGATGATCAGTTGCATGAAGAACATAGAAAAGGGGAATCAAAAACCAACTGCTCTTTCACATTGATTCTGCAAGTGACAAACTTAGAGAAACTGTGAAGAATCTTGTCAGCAGGCCACTTTCACCAAACTTATCAGCAATAAATCTTCACCCAAGAAACCAACTGATCCAAAAATTCTAAAGTGGAAGTCATCCTCAGACACCCATGAATTGTCCCTGCTCAGATCAGATGGTGGAATTCAAAAGCTAAAGATGGAGGATGCATATGGTCTGAATGTAGATGAACTCCAAGATTTGTTGAACCTAGAATTACAAAGGGATTTTGAAGACATGATTTCCTTGAACTTTGAACTACAATTCAAAGGGCAAATCAAGGAAATGTTGATGAGAAATAAAGATCAGCAATAAAGAAGAGTTTTGCATCATCTGTTCTAGAGGGACATTGTTGGATCTAGTGGACCCCACAAAAGATCAGATGATTGGAAAGCCAAATGTTCTATATCACCTGATCAACAATAAACAGTGCTTTGAAGATTCAACCCCTCCCAAAGGCAAATACATTACCATCTACTCTCAAAGGTCTGTTAAGCTAAAGACTATTCTACAAAGACTATTGGATACAAGCTCTACTTATAGTCTAAGGTCTGCCAGAGAGAACCTCTGTTATTGAAGAATTAAAGACTATTGAAGCAAAGGTCTGCTGGACCAACAGAGGTTAAAGCTCATCAGAGTTTCTATCAGCATATATTGGATCAACAGAGTTTATATATTATTGCAACAATGTTTTAGCTTAGCAGATGTTAGAGTTTGTTAGGTCATTAGATGTCACTATCAAGGTGATGTCAACTTAGATGCCACAGTGGTTTGTTTTGTACTATAAATAGAACAGTGAATGTACTGTTCTATTCATCACTCTCCTTCTAACATTCTGTACGAACAAATTGGAGTGATCTTAGGCTGAGGGGACTTGTAATATTTCATGCATACGTGAATCAAAGTTTAAAAAAGCATGTTGATGAAAACAATGTCTCTTTTGTTGTGATTTGAAAGTTTATTATTTTCGCTGCACTATTTCATTATTGTTTATGTTCTTTCATTGATTTCCATCTTAAACAATCACAACAATATCAAACTCAGATCCTAATACGTCTCAATTGAAGAAGAAGGTAACGGCTCTTTTTAGTTTTTACATATATATTTCTCAAATCTCAAGTCTCAAACCCTCAATAGCTCAAAGTCTTCAACATACACTAAATTCAGTTTATTGTCGATTCAGTTTTTGGATTTCAATTTTGAAATTTAGTTTTGCCGATTTGGAATTTAGTTTGAAACTAAAGTTAGTTTTGAACCCATTGGATTTGAAATTCAGTTTTGCCGATTTGGAATTTAGTTTTGCCGATTTGGAATTCAGTTTTGCTGATTTTGAATTTAGCTCAGACACCTCAGTTTTGCGAATTGTTACTGTGGTTGGCTTGAAATGTCGCAGTGTTGCACTCAGGTTAGATATTTTTTTTTTTGAGAAAGGGCTTATTATTCTTTAATTATTTATTATTTTGCTGATTCAAGTTTTTCCTTAGGGAATTAGGGCTTATTTGTTGATATATTTTTTTGTTGTTTAGGCCTTTAGGGCTTGTTTGTTTGCTTATTTTGATTTGTTGTTTAGGGAATTAGGGGTCATCTCTTAAATAAATTTATATTTTTCCAATGTAAAACTGAATCCGAACTTTTGAATCTGGTCATACAAAAAGGCAAAAAAAAAGCATAAACAATAAGCTTTAATCGAATCAAAAAGGGAGCACTTCTAAATTTTGTTCGAAATAAAATTCCACAAATAATGAAGCTACAACAAGTGAACCAACAAACGATGATACACTTGCAAATAATGAACCTACCAATGATATACCTACAAATAATGAACCTACAAATGACGATACACCTACAAATAGTGAACCTACAACCGATGATACACCTGCATATGATGAATTTACAACTGATGATATACCTACAAATTGTATTGATCCAAGTCAATGGAATCATATTAGTATGAATGTAAGGGATATACTTGTAGAAAAAGGTCCGATTGAAATTCATGATTACGGTTTTCCAAAAGATGAACACTTTAGAAGCTTTAATATGTCACACTATATGCGAACGCTACCAAATGGAGAAAATTAGAAAGAAAATGGTTGATTTATTCTATAGATTTAGATAGAGCATTTTTTTTATTGCAAGTTGTTTAACGTGAATCAATGCACAAGTAGCTTAGCTAAAGAAGGTAATAATGATTCGAAAAAATATTAGTGGGAAACTAAAACAACATGAAAAAAGTAATGTACATATTAACAATATGAGAACAAGGATGGAATTAGAGATAAGATTGGCGAAAAATGAAACAATCGATAAACAAGCTCAATGTCAAATAAATAAAGAATAGAACATTGGAGAAATGTGCTAAAAAGAATTATTGCCCTTGTAAAGTGTCTTGGTAAACATAATTTAGCTTTTCGTGGGACAAATGAACAATTGTATAAAGAAAACAATGGTTTTTTTTTAGCTGGTATTGAGATGATTGCAGAATTTGATCCGGTAATGCAAGAACATGTTAGACGCATACAAAATAAAGAAATTCTTAATCATTACCTTGGACCCAAAATGCAAAATGAACTAACAGATTTATTATCAAATGAGTTCAAAACGAAAATTATTAAAAAAGTTAAAGAAGCTAAATATTTTTTAATTATTCTTGATTGCACTCATGATACAAGCCGCAAGGAACAAATGTCCATTATCTTACGATGTTTAGATATTTCGCCAACTTCAATAGAAGTTAAAGAATACTTTCTAGTAAGAATTTAATAGAATAGGACTTAATGTAGATGACATTAGAGGGCAAGGTTATGATAATGGATCAAATATGAAAGGAAAACATAAGGGAGTACAAAAACACTTGTTAGAAGTTAATTCTTGCCTGTTATGCTCCATGTGGTTGTTATAGTTTAAATTTAGTTATTTCTAATATGACTAGTGCTTGTGACAAAGTTCAGGGGTTTTTTTGGAACCATACCACGTATGTATTCTATGTTTGCATCATCCACTAAAAGATGAAAATTTTTTACAAGATAATATACCATATTTAACTCTTAAATCATTATCACAAACATGTTGGGAAAGTTGATTAGAAAGTATTAAAGCAATTAGGTTTCAAGCTCTAGAACTAAGATATGTATTAATGGATTTGTATCGTGATAGTGACGAGGCTAATGTTAAAAGTGAGGCTAAATATTTAGTTGAAAATGAGTTGGAAAAATTGAATTTTTATTAGTGATGGTTATTTGGTATGAGATATTACATGCTATAAATGTAGTTAGTAAAACATTACAATCAAAAGACATGTGTATTGATATTGTTATAAGACAACTAGATGGACTTATTATATTTTAAAAAGTTTAGAGATGAAGGATTTGAAAATGCTATGATTGCGGCTAAAGAACTTGCTTTAAAGATGGGCATTGAACCTTGTCTTCGTGAAAACTGTATAATTAATAGGAATAGAAGATTTGATGAAAATGTTGATAATGAGACTTTGAAAACTCCTACATATTATTTTAGAACGAATTACTTTTTATACATAGTAGATCAAGCTAGTGATTCACTCGAAATTAGATTTGCTCAATTTAAAGAGTTTGAACAAATTTTTGGTTTTTATTTAGTATAAAAAGTTAACACCGTTAAGTGAAAAAACTTTAAAAGAGAAGTGCATTTTGAAAACTTTTGGAACTATGATAATCATATTGATATTAATAGTTTAGATTTATTTCAAGAACTAAAATGTTAAAAGAAATTATACATGTAGAATCTGACACACTTATTAATATATTAACTTATATTAAAAACTTTACTCCTTTTCCAAATGCATATATTGCCTATAGAATTGTGTTAACCATTCCTGTAACTGTTGCTACAGTAAAACGTAGCTTTTCCAAATTAAAACTAATAAAAATTACTTAAGATCTACTATGTCACAAGAGAGATTAAGTGGTTTAGCTATTATGTCAATCGAAAGAGATTTCTTCGAAGAACTTGATTACCATGATTTCATCAAACAATTTGCCTCTAGCTAAAGCTAGAAAAATAAATTTTATTTAAACATATATTATATGTGAACGGGGATCGAGCTCCCGAAATGAGCAATCGACCTGATCTCGCTCAACTAGCAGAGGCGGAATTCATTGCTAGAGAGGTAGACATGATAAACAAGATAGTACTTACTGTTTACCTGCTTCTGATGTATTAATGACGTTCAAAATACAGACGCAAGTAAACAAACTGGCAGAGCTTCGCCGTACCAATTGACAAATCACTAACTAGCTCTAACACAACACTTCCCAATTTATAGGTCGACATAACTCGTACCGAAGTGCGTGCAAAACAAACAACTATGTTTCGTACAAAACTGTATTTCGTACGAGTGACTCACTCGTAGTAACATGCTTCTGTTTCGTGCGAATCATAGTGATCAAACATATAAAATTTACTTTTTCTCAATTAAACATTAACTTGTAAACTTTATAAACATTACAGATATATCCTAGACGTAGGCATACCAACAAACTCCCCCTTGAATGTTGCCCGCAGTCTGGATAATCTTCAAAATCTTCAATTTGATTTGACTTTATCGCCCAAAGAACCTCTTTACAGGCTTTCAACGTTCCTCGGAAGCAATTGGCGTTTGATCAGTCAGAGGACGTCGTTTCAAAAACTGAAAGCTCCTTAAAGATGCTATTCTTGAACGTTCAGCAATCCTAGCTTCTTTTTCTTCTGTTTTCTTTAATTCCTTCTTTTCAAGCTTTCTCCAGGTTGTTTTCCAATCTGATCCAGAATGAATATCATTCGCAAAGCACACATTCACATTTTTTTGAAATTGAAGTGCTTGCTCTTGATCCTTTTCTTCGAAACTTATCTTACTATAGAATAAACATTCTATGTCTTTCATCGAACAATTTACTAGCCACATGAGGTCTAGTACTCCAATGCCTCGCCACAGCCCATCTATTCTTTTGTGTGTTATGACGGCTTCGGTTAATTCCTCTGTAATCTTCCACGAATCTTATCTGGGTGTACACATATAACAGCCTCTCCTGTATTTGAATCATAATGCCACCACTTGAAGATCACATAAAAATCTTGCTCCATTTTGATCAGCGGCATGTTTTTCATAACCCGTGGTTTCTTTACAATCAAAGTATTTGGTCATGGAACTTCATCTTAAGATTTATCATCTTGGTTTGCACAAGTTCCTTTATGTCCCAATAAGGCAGTGTTTTGATGTCGCTCAGTTATCGAAAGTATTGAATCCGAAATTCTCTTTTAATCGCATAAACATTTAGCTCTTCAATCCAACCCCAACTCAAAATATCCCCTAAAGAAATATCAGCATCTCTGGTGAAAAATGCTAGGGGTCTCTTAAACTTTCGCTCAGCTGAACTCTCCCGAAACCATTTCTTCTTTTGTTCAATAATTTCAGCTTTAGACATCTTCTCAGGAATTGTTCCTTCTTTTACAGCTTCCGATACTTTCCTTTGCAACACCTCAGAGCTTCCCGCTGTAAATAAATCGATAAACGTTGGGAAATCTTCTATACCCTGAATGGCATCATTAGCATCTTCATCAGAATCATTTTCCACGACAACGTTATCATATACGTTTGCATCTTCTATATCTTCAAACACATAAGCATTCGGTTTGAATACATCTATCTCATTCAGTTCGTCTTCAAAATCATTATCGAACTTCTCTTTGCTAATACCGAGCATTTCTGCTATCTCTTCTTTCGAATAACTATGAACAAACTCCCCTTGTTCAACATCATGCTCAAGATATAATACAAATGGCTTTTGCACGACAGGAACAGAAGATGTAACATTCTCTGTGAAAATTCCTGCCTGCTGAGCATCTACTGACTCTTCAGCTTTGTTCATTCTTTCTTCTTCAGTAGTTTGGTTTGCAGAATCATCAAAATACTCTGAAAGATCAACTAATTCATTAACATTTGAATCTATTACACGAATACCTGACCCTCCATCATTATCATCATCTGAACTGCTAGGATCTTTATCATCAACATCAACATCTTCAGCATCCTCTACTTCTACCTCCTTTTCTATTTCTTCAGCCGTTTCCTTACTGTCTATTCCTGTCTTTTTCTTCATCAACCAATCTCGATGTCTTTGCGAAATATCAAGCGAATCTATATCCATATCAATTGGTTTTCCTATCAAGATAAAATTCTTCGGTTCTTCATACATCACAATATCCCAACATTGTACTGGCTCAGATTCAGCTTCTGGCACAGCTTCATCAATCACGGAATCCTCCACAATCTTGCCTTTTCCTTTTCCTTGCGCATCAGATTGTTGTTTAGACAGCCTTTCTCTTTCCGCAACTCTTTCCCTTGCTTCTGCACGTTCTATTTCATCAATCGCTGCGGATATACTCAAACCCAACTTCTTTTCCAGATTTTTCTCAAACACATCCATTCTCCGAATATTTCTCAAACGTTCTTCCTCGTATTCGGTCATTAGCAGACGTAATCTTTCATTGTCAGAAATAATACTCGCCATCATTGCTTCTAGTTGATGTTTATCAACAATTAATCCCCCTTCTTTCAAGCATTTCAAACTTCTCAGCTGTTAACAAGTTTATCTGCTCTTGCAACTCAGCTATGCGTACAACATTCATTGTCACCTGTTTTCGCAAATCATCAACTCTTGGATCATCAAAACGAAACTCATCTCCTCCTGGTAGATCGTCTAAACCAATCTCGTTAAAAAATTCTTGTGAATCAAACGGCTGTGGTGTAGGACGAGATTGTTGAGCATGAGATGGTTGAGACTTTTGTTGAGCAGATTGTTGTGGCGGTGATTTCTGGACTGGATCAGGCATTGATTATTGAACTGGATCTGATGCAGATTGTTGCGATGCTGGTTGTTGTTGCTCTGGTTCTTGTTCAGGAACTGTTGGTTGTTGAAAAGGTGTCTCTGGTTCAACTCGTTGCCGATCTGGCTCTGGATGCATATGATGTAGTGGAGACGGAATACTCTGTGTTTGTTCCTCCACATTTTCTTCAGTATTCTATTGAACACTAGCTTCTATTGGATTAACAATCGGAGATATACGAGCTGCAGATGGTTTCATCCTTCTTTGCCTTTTCTTGACCGGAGTATGCAAAGTTGATTCAGGATCAGATTCAGACGGAACATAAGTTGTGTCGTCTTCACCTGTCGCTTTTCTCTTTCGTTCTTCAGCTTTGCGTTTCAGCTCATCTTGACGTTTCTTTGCTAATTTCTCTGCTCTTTTCTTTTCTCCTGCTCTTCTATCTTCTGAATTAGTACTAGATGATAGTACCTCTTCAGTTGCCTTGTCAGCTCCAAAAGCCTGACGTTCTATCTCTTCAGCCATTTGTTCAACTATTTCCTCAACTATAGGTTCATCCCTCAACCCTGAACTTTCAGCAGTAGACGCAGTTTTTCTCTTTCTCCCTTTGTATATAGCTTTTCCACCCTTTTCTCCATCTTTTACAAACCATGGACTTCTCTTTGCCACAAACAACGATAATGATTTAATTTCCTCTTCATAGTCACCACTATCGTCCTTCCTCCACTTTCATGGTGCAGGTGAAATATAATCTTTATTAAGAATAGCACCAAACATCGTTTAGCAACGGGAGTAGACTTCAAATGCACATTCATCTTTCGTAATGATTGAACATCCATATGTTCAAGTTTGAGAACGTCGTCTGGAGATTTCCTCAAATTAACATCATCTGTATAAATCTTGGATACTGCAAAAATCTTTCCTTCTGAATATTTTGGATCATCTGAGTAAATATAACTTTTGAAAAGTTATAGGGAAGATTCAACACTAGCGCAGTAATCATGCACATTTGATAATCAACCAAGTCATCAAAACCACCCTTCCTATGACCCAATCCATGAATAATAACGTGTGCAAGATATCTGGGGCGCACTTAGATTTCCTTTCTTGTACGGTGCAGAATTCACAAATCCTGTATATCCCATCCTATAAAAACATCCTTTAACCATATATTCAGTAAAGCCTGTTGGATCGTCTTTATTATCCTTGAACTCCAACACTTTTCGAATCAACTCCTCAGTTATCTTCACTGGAATATCAACATCATTGATCTTTACTGCTGAAACGATGGCGTTGTCATCAATACTATACTCCGCAGCATTCCAGAAATATTCCACATGTGACAGATATGCCGTATGTGTATCTGTTAACGCTTTCGTCACTCTAATCCTTGTAAGAAAATCCAAGATACTTCGATACGCTGCTATCTCTGGGATTGAAGCATCTGTGATACAACATATATTGTGCACTTGAGAAAATCCGGATTTCTTGGCCTGTTCTAGACAATAACAATCAACCGTTAGAAAATTTTAGACTTTCAAAAAGTTCTTCACTGATTCGTACTAAATTCTCTGTTTCGTATGAAACACTATATTGATCAAAAGTTTTAAACTTTCAAAGTGTCTTTCTCTTGTTTCGTACAAAACCTATGTTTCGTACGAAACATTCATATGATCAAAGTTATAAATTTTAAGTTCATGTTATTCATATGATTCACTTGCTTCATACCAAAATTTTGCACTTAATCATTTTTCTTTCAAAATTTTATTCCGTGCGAAACAAACAGTTCAGTCGTACCAAATTCATCATCGTCCCAAAATTTGTCCAAGCATAATCCGAATCTAAAACTTGTTGTTTTTTACAAATTGATAGTCGATTTTCAGGTTATTAGAGCCGATTTTAACGATTTTGTGATCAATTTTACATTTTACCGGTCCAATTTCCTTAGATCTAAGTTTTAGTCCGAATCGTACAAAATTTTGACATTATAACAGTGTGATTTTGATGAAATTACCTTGCCCATTGTAAGAGGTGTGCAAATCAACCTCAACAATGTGAATAACAAGCACAAAAACCAAGCAATGAAGTTTTTAGAGTCGAATCGCACAAAATGTTCTCTGAGTCGCTCAACAGTACACAAAGAACAGAAACTTCATTTCTGTGCGAAACATAGGGTATTTATACTCAATTTGTTTCGTACGAAATGTTATGAATCGTACAAAAACCTATAACTCTTGTTTCGTACAAAAACTTCTATCTTCGCATGAAATTTGATTTTGTACGAATCAAAACTAAAAAACTTAAACTTTTCAATTTCAATTTTATTTTTGTATTTTTAATTTAATTTTTCAGTTTCAAAAATCCACTTGACTAACCAAGTCCAAGTTAATGACCCTGGTTATCCAATTTGCCTTCCAAGTCCAAGTTAATGACCTTGGTTGACCATGTTTGACCAAACAGATTTATTTTAACATGTAAAGTTTCAAATTAATGAACTTTCTTGACATTTTAGTAAACTTTTTTGCTAAAAATTAGCTCCCGACCCATGATTCCAAGCTTTCCTCAGCAAGATGTTGTTATGAATCCAACCATCAGTGTTTTTATCATCAGTAAACAAAAATAAACTATCAAGCTAAGAAAACTGAAAATCTTTTTGAGTTTTTAAGAAATTTTTCAAAGAATAATAACATTTTTGTGAATTTTGTGTTTTTAGAGGATCATTTCAAAGAATAATAAGTCATCAGTACCGTTTGTCTAGAAATACCCTTTAAGCTTTTAAAGAAATTTACCTAGATTACCAATATATTTGTCCATTTAAACTTCTTCTCGTTTCTCAATTGTTTCAAGATATGTTAAAGTATTATTAGTAAACATGAAATAACTATGTTTCCCATCTCAGAATATACTCCCGTATCGAGATTCCTAGAATGTCATTTTGCAGGTGAATATATCGAATTGATATCTGTATATAGGGTGAATGAGAGACCTTGAGAGCTCAGGTTAGTACTACCGTACAGACAAAGAGATGAAGGCTCGTCTTTAGGTGGTGTTCCATTAAGGAATCTTTTGTACTGCAAATGTCATGATTGCTTAAGACATAATCATTTTTCATGCAGCTTTTGGGAAAATAATGCAAAAGTATTATATGAGTTCTAGGCCACTGCTTCCGCAAAATCAGAAGAACTTGAATAATACCCCAGATATCAATCAAATAAAAAGACCTAGTATCGCAGAATCTGGCATTCTCTCAAACGAAATTTCGGAGTACTAAGTCCATATATCCGAGAGATGTTAACCCACAACTTAATCAGTTTTGTGTTTTAGATTTATATCTCGAAAACAATTTACTGAACGATTGAAGTCTATTGGCATATCCATAGTAAGACTTGCTTAATTACTTTTAACAACAATACAATTCTTTAGCATACTGTGACTGTCATTTTTGATTTACTATGATCACTCTTTTTACACAAAACTCTTTTTGTCTTTTTTAATGTTTTTGTATTTTCCTCAAACATTCTCTCCCTAAAATCAAAAACATATTTTTGGATTTTGTAAGAAGTTATAAGAAAGAATGTACAGAAAATGTTTAACCGATGACAAATTCACATCAAGTCATCATCATCCTCAAACTCAACCTCAAATACATCCCCTGAGATCATATTTTTTAAACCATTTAGCTTTAAGAAATTTTTTAACTTTGTTTTATCAAAAGCTTTGGTATAAAAATCTGCTTTTTGGTCATCAGTGTGGATTTTCTCGATTCGTACCAACTTTTTCTCGTAGCAATCACGGATAAAGTGGTGTTGAATCTCGATATGTTTAGTACGTGAGTGTTGGCATGAGTTTTTGGTGATATTGATTGCGGCCTGATTATCTACATATATAAGCGTATCAGGAAATTGCAAACCGAAATCTCTCATCTGTTGCTGAGTATCCAAAGAATCTGAGCACAACAGCTGGATGCCGAAACGTATTCAGCCTCACAAGTTGAGAGAGCAACCGCGGTTTGTTTCTTGCATTGCCACGTTACCAAACGAGTTCCAAAGAACTGGCCGCCAGCCGTTGTAGACTTTGTATTCAGTTTGCAGTATCCGAAACAGAATCTGAGTAACCTGCAAGATTAAAATCATCATATCTAGGGTACCACAAGTGGGTGCTTGGAAAACCCTTCAGATATCTCATTATGCGTTTAACGATAAGCAGGTATGACTCTTTTGGATTAGATTGATAACGGGAGCACAGGCACTAGTGGTAGCTTTATCGAATTCGACAGCTTTCTCGGGTGTGATTTCTTATGCTGCTTCCCCTTTTTGCAGCTAAGACAATCATCTGATAGACGAAAACTTTTCAAATTGACACCCTCCACTAAGTCGTTATGCACAAGAAAATTCATCTTTCAAAGATGAATGTGCCCTATTTTTCTATGCCATTAAATTGACTCTTTCTCGGTAGCTTTGGAAACAAAGCATTGAACTTTCTTTGACGTGGTAGAAGCGATGCTCATGTCAAGAACATATAAATCATTTTCTCGCGGAGCTCGCATCAGAATCCATTCTTCTGGAATCTTGAAACCGGGTTTTAGAATTAGACATTCTTTATCATTGAAATGTGTCGTGAACTTCTTGTCACAAATTTGCGAGATACTAAGTAGATTGTTCTCAAGTTCGGCGATATAGTTCACTTTATCAAATGATACAACTCCGTTCGAGAGAATCCCTTCTCCGACAATCCTACCTCCCTGCGTTCCAGCAAATCCTACATATCCTCCTCGAAGAGCTCTAACATCATTGAGCAGCGCAAGCATTCCTGTCATGTGACGAGACGCTCCACTATCCATGATCCATTTTGACAATATCGAACGTTGGAGCCCCTGCACACATGATTAACAAAATTTATTTAAACAAAGAGACCCAAGCCTGTTTGGTCTTGGGTGGGTTTGGAATGTCGAACTTTGGACCCACTTTGTTCTTTTCAATATTTTTAAGCTCAAAGTTGTTTGCAACAGAAGGTTTGAGTTCAACCTTGGATGATTTGGTTTTAGCAACCCATTTCTGTGTTTGTGGTTTAGCCCTTTTCACATAGAAGTTTGAATCTACTTGTTGATGTTTGTGTGATGTTTCACCAATTTCAAATTTAGATTGAGGTTGAATAATTGGTTTAACATTTTGATGAGATTCAGTCTTTCTTTTAAGAATTTATTTCGGCATAAACATAGGTGCTTTTTGCTTATCATCCTTAGTGAAATTTTTCAAAGAAGAAACTGGTTTTGAACTTTCTTGTGAACAATATCGTGCGATATGTCCAACTTTCTTGCATTTAAAGCATGTCCTGCTGTCCTTATGAATAGAGGAGTCCAAAACCTGTTTTTGTTTTTGTTTCTCTTTTTCTTTAAGGAAATCATCATTTGATTGAGTTCCGATGACCTCTTTTTCCTTCTCGGTTGTTGTCCCAAATACAAAATTAGTTTTATTTGTAAAATTCAATTTTTGGGACCTGTTGGTTTTATGTTGCTTTTGAAAACCCAACCCTGCTCGTTTGTTTTCCAAATAATCTCCATTTTTTCGATAGTAGGGTCGGTTGTCAGTTTTTGATTTAGAATAGAAAGATGCATCATGTTTATCTAAATCATTATGACTTACCTCCATCAGCTTGAACATTTTATCTACACAATCCTTTTTCACATTCTTGATTGGAAAATCCTCATCCGAAAATAGTTTATCAGACCCTTTCATTTTATAACGTTTGACATTGGGATCATCATTTAAACTATTTTCTGATATATCATCAGACTTTGACTTCTCAGATTTTTCAGACTCAGCCACTTCAGATTCATTTTTTAACACTTTGTCAACCACATCCTTTACTACTTCAGAAACACATTCACCATCATTTTTAGTGTAAGTTACATCGATATCCTCAGGCAGCTGTTCGGTTTTCAATTTCAGATTTAGCGCCTTTTCCACCCCATATGGATTTTTGCATGCATAACTGTTCCACATGGGTGGAGGAACTCGATCATAACTACCACTTTTTATTTCACCATTTTTAGATTCCTCAGTATTTTTTATTTTTGGTAAAATGTGATCTATGATGTATGAGCTTGTTAAATAACTAATTAACAATTTGTTAACTCGTTTGGTTTCAATTCTCATTTTCTCAAGCTTACTTTTGAGCTCAGCAATAGTGTTTAAATGAATATTAATTGCCATTTGTTTATCCATCACTGTTGCTTTAAGCATCATAAGTGTTGCGTCATTTTCTCTGAGTGCTTTATTATATTGTTTAACAAACGCACTCAAGTTGTCATATGATTCCTTTGTGGATTTGTAATCGCTTGACAAATTGTTTATTAAACTTTGCAATTCAGCAAATATTTTATCCTTTATAAGACATTCATCACATGGTTCTTCACACTTTGAACAAGATTTTTCATTCTCAGATGACTTGTTTACCTCATTTCCATTCGCCATGCACGCTTTAATGATGTCTTCTTTCAGCAATTCCTTTTTCTCATCAACTTTGACATCTTCAACCGGTTTCTTTTGCTCTTCATCTGTTGAATATTGGGTAGGTGCGAAATATCCTGCAAAAGTTTTTAAAACATCGTTAGGCAAAAGATGTTTGAATGGACCATTCAAAAGCTCCTTTTCCTCTGATAAATTATGATAGTAATAATCGTCATCCTTAGGTCCTTCATCAAAGGATGCCTCCGATTCTTCTTCCGGTTCCTCAATAATTTCAGCCACCAATGCCAAACTTTCTCCTTTAGAAATAAACTTGTTCCAATTAAACCCTTCGTCTTCTTGTGTAACAACCAACGCCTTATCTTTAGTTTCAGGTTGCTTGTCTTCAATCGGCACGATTCTTGTTCTTCGTTGCGGTCGGTGGTAGATCGCTCTTTTGTACCAGTCATCGGCGAAAGGATTATGATTTCCTTGAACCTCTCGGTTTGGACATTCTCTTTTAAAGTGACCTTTCTCTCGACACTTGAAACAATTAACTTTGGATTTATCAAATCAAAGTTTCCCATCCAAACCTCCCAAATTTTCTTTACCAGTGATTTCCATAAATCTCTGTGCACGTCGAAAGATTGAAGCCATACACCATTTTATATCTATCAACTCCATTTCAACTGGATCAAATTGATCGTAGTCTTCACGTGTCATTTCAGAATTACCAATCTTTCCAGCAACAAGACTGTCATATGACTCAAGAACTGAAGCAAGTAGAGACATATGTTGTTTTACTATCTTTTCGCCAAAATTTTGCGCATTCTGAAAGTCAACGGCAATATTGCATTGCAAAACTCTTTGACTTGCATTGGATGATGGAGTGGTTTGAGTGTTCTGAGATTCATTTGATCCAAAAGAAGATTGTTGACTTGAAGGTGTATTCGGATCAACTGTTGGGAATGATTGGAAACCACTTGACTGAGTTGGAGGTGTGCTTGGTGAACTATATACACTGAAAGCAGTTTGAATCTTTGGCGCTTGGATTTGAGCAGCAGAACTGTTTTTGAAATAAAGATTAACATCTTGTTGCATTTGAACCGTCTTGTTTTTAGCCATCTTTTGCATCTCTAATTCATGACCTTCCAATCTTTCAATAAAGCGAGGCAGCGAAAAATTGTTGTATTCAACTCCATTCTTCAAAATGGTTAAGTAAGTTGACCATTCACCTTGTGGCAGAGAATCAGCTAGCTTCTCGACAAGCTCTTCATTTGTCTTCACAATTCCCATTCTCTTCATATGAACCACCAGATGACAGTATCGCTCAATTAGCTGCTTTACTGTTTCACCTTTGATTAGTGTGAATACATCAAACTCTTTGCTTAATAATGCCCTTTTGCTTTTGCAGAGTTGAGCATTGCCTTGAAATTTGAGTCGAAGAGCATTCCATAAAGATTGCGCATCATCATCATGTTGCAGTAAAGCCAAGATGTCTTCTTTAATCGATTGCTGAAGAATGTTCATCATTTTCTTTTCGTTGATAAATCTTTCTCGTTCAACATCAGAGAATTGAGCAATGGTATTTTCAAGCCCATTTTCAACAACTTTTGCGATATATGTTGCCTCGATTGCAAACCAGCAAGTAAAATGGTTAACTTGAACCTAGTTCATAAACCTCTCACTCCAACTATCAAAGTCTTCCAGATTCATAAGCTTTGGAGGTTTCGTCATTGTCCCCATTTCATTCTCTAATTGATGTTTTGAGCTGCTGTAATGGTAACAACCGATGTGGCGAATGCATTGTAAAATTCCTCAGACATTTTTCCTGTAAAAAGTTAGAACACACTTCTCGAAAACAAACAGATCAGATTAGAATACTTTTTGTGCGGACAAAATGTTTCGTACGAAACAAATATTTTGCACGAAACAAATTTTTGTACGATTTAAATTTTCTCACAAGAAACTATGATTTCGTACGAATCAAGTCATTTTGTACGAAACATACGTTTTTGAATGAGTAAATTTTGTGCGGTTGAAATTTTGTACGAATCAAGTTTGAAATTCTGAAAAAAATTTCAAGATTCTGTATGAATTTTAAGCTGGTTCGTTTGAATTTTATGCGATTCGTACCAAAACCAAAACAACTTTATTTCGTGCGAAACTCGTACGAAACTGATTCAAACTTCAAACTGACCAAATTTTATCGATTTCAATATGATTTAGTTCAATTTTATGTTCGAATTATGGTATGGATTGATTAGATTGAAGATTAACTTGAATTACTAAAAATAGTCCATTTTGTCCATGAATTCGTCCGAAATTTGTCCAAAATCCAGCAAAGGTCAGAAAAATGATGAATGATGAAGATATATCCAAGTCTGAACAGTAACTACTTCTTGTCTATCTGTAGATCAGATCTCGTCGCTCTGATAACACTTGTGAACGGGGATCGAGCTCCCGAATGAGCAAGCGACCTGATCTCGCTCAACTAGCAGAGGCGGAATTCATTGCTAGAGAGGTAGACATGACAAACAAGATAGTACTTACTGTTTAAATGCTTCTGATGTATTAATGACGTTCAAAATACAGACGCAAGTAAACAAACTGGCAGAGCTTCACCGTACCAATTGACAAATCACTAACTAGCTCTAACACAACACTTCCTTATTTATAGGTCGACATGACTCGTACCAAAGTGCGTGCAAAACAAACAACTATTTTTCATACGAAACTGTATTTCGTACGAGTGACTCACTCGTACGAAACATGCTTCTGTTTCGTGCGAATCACAGTGATCAAACATATAAAATTTACTTTTTCTCAATTAAACATTAACTTGTAAACTTTATAAACAATACAGATATATCCTAGACGTAAAGACATTATGTACCAACATTATATCTATCGAAAACATATAACATTCAAAATAAAATTTTAACTACGCCAATTATAAACTTTTTAGCTTATAGTTGCCGGTCCCAAGTCCGGGTAAAGGAGGAGGGTTTTGTTACTAAATACGTTGAAAGGATGATTTTGTAAAAAGGCCTCCACTTCATAGTTCGCTTAGGGCCTCCGAAAACCTAGGAGCGGTCCTGAGTAAGCTACGAGTCGTGGGCCTAAAGGGAGTGCATCGCTTTAAAGATTGTAATGTGATAACGTTTGACTTAGCAAACTTATGGGCCATAACCCGGATGTTGGTTACAAGTCGCAACCCACCAGAACACTACTTGGATTGTATTTAAAGAATGAAATGTCATTGGAAACCCTAAGTTGGAGACTCCAGAGCAGGAATAGAGAAAAAAAGGGATGTTAAAAGAAGGACAATTCAAGGTTGGATAAACCGGAGGAGGATTCAAGGAAGAATAGCATACAGGAGGTCGAGATATCGATCCTTACTAAGTTAGACATTTCTTATTATCATTTTCCTTTAAATTCAATCATTTATTCATGAATTCTTTTGTTTTTTATTACTATATATAGCTAACCACGCCCTAGTCGATTAGGATAGGATGATTCTTGATACTATGCAATCAGTTGGTTGATTTTGTTATGAAAGTGTGTTTTCAATAAGATTTGCTTATGAACTTGTGATTGTCTAATCTATATGATAAGTATTAATGTTTGAATGAGTTTGTATGGATGATTTAGATCTTTCTATGAAGTTATGCATGCTAGATCTGCTTTGTCTATCTTTAGGCTATATATTGATCGTTAGTCTAGGGCTGGAAACTTAGTAGGTAAAGGACAGACTTGTTTGAGGGTTGGTAAATCATATGGGTCGCCTACGGGAAGAATCGGATGAAAAGGATTTAGAAACTAGTAAAGGGTTTGCTTTAAATTAAGTAACATAGATAGTAATTCGCTCAGTTCGTTAATCTACTATTGCTAGAACAATATAAGAAACTCTTAGATCACAATGGAGGAGTAAATGACTTATTTACTTAGAACCAAATAAGTAGATGTGTCTATAGCCTGGTTATTTGGGGAGACGGGGTTAACCTAAGAGGGCTCTAACTTTTTAACACTACACCCTTATTACTAGTATCTACTGTGATGAACTTTTCATAAAAGCCATAATCAACTACTTTGCAAAAGTATTAAGATGATTCTGAACCTAGCTAATTATTTTTCTTATAATTGTTTATAAAACTTAATCATTAGGTTATTTAGTGTTTTCTTAATCATTAAAAATTACACGGGTTAGATATTACAAAAGAGATAGGTTAATAGATTTCGTATTCATGGATTGATACTTGGGTACTTACCTTAACTATACTATATATTGATAGATACGTTTGCCTAAAACGTGTATAGATAATAATTGTGTTTTTACCTTAAAACTGGTTTGTGTTTGTGTGCAATTTTATTTGTTACTTTCTAAGCACGTCACTTGTACATACATAGCCACATGATACATAATGATACCATGGAAAGTCTTTTACTTAGTATAATCATTAACTAGTATAGCCATGGATATTGTGAATAGATCTATTTGTTTTAACAAACCCTTCATGGTTGGTTGTGCTAACTTTGTCAGGAAAGGTAAATTAATGTATGATATCTATAACGCTCTGTATTAGTGGTAAACACTGGTTTGGATGCAATAATAACGTCAAGGTTTGCTTACACGACTCATGGTAGTTATAAAAAAAATGTGTATGACATGCTCACACGTGATTTTATTTGCTTATATATAAACCTGCAAACTCACCAAACCTTTTGGTGGACACTTTTAAGTTTGTTTTTCAGGTAAGTAATAATGTCATTGATCTAGCAACAAGCCTTAGGAATGCTACTTTTGGAAGCACTATTGTATGTCTTTGTTTTTATTTTAATAAATTCAAACAAATTGATATAATAGTGACTAGACAATTACTTTTGTGTGTGAATGAAATTTTAATTGGTATTTTAAGTTTCTCATAATCAGTGGATAAGTTATCAGAAAGATCAAACCCTGTTTTCACCCTTCCGCTGCAATGTAGGGTGTGACACACATGCCCATACATCTATCTCTATATCCCTTCCTTCATCTTACCAGAAATGTGTCTTCCCTGATTTATTTCAAAAAAACTTCATTCCTTATCTGGTTCAACCTTGAGTGCTAACACATCCAGTCTTCCACCTCAGCATATTCATCTCTACTACCTCCAACTTTTGTATGTGTGACTTCTTGACGGACTAATAATTGGTTTTTTATAACATAGTTTGGCGAATTGCAACCCCACATAATTTCCCTCTTAATCTTGTTGGGAAGATCTTGTTACACAAAACTACTATGGTTAATCGCCACTTGCACCAAATGGTCTAAACTCGGTGAGCTCCATCACTATCGATGTCATAGTCACTTTACACGAACAAACCTAAATACTTGAACTCTGTGAGCTCCATCACTATTGTCTCCCCATGTATAACCTTACAGTCCTACCAACAATGATACACTCGCATCATCAATAGATAATCAATACTAAAAGTGATCAAATGTGATTCCATTTTTTTAAAGAACGAGTTTATAAAGCCCAAGTTAGCCACCTAGTTTCTTAAAGGCATGTCACGTGTACCCTAGTAACACTACGCTTTCTAAGCACATCTACCAACTCCAATAACTTACTACTAAGGGTTCCTACATCCCAAGAAATAAAACGCAAACTATACCCTCATTTTCTTTTCCACGCATACACCCTTAGTCTCCGAACACAATCTCAAGGAAGCATTGTGTCTCCTTGTGTCAATGATACTGCAAGAAAAACCAATGAAGAAGGAAAACAATGCACAACAAACCAACAATGTCTTAGACGTAGCTAACACCGAAATAAAAATATTACCTGAGTGAACTTGCCTGAATGAATGTGAGCTGTAAATCGCACACAACGGTGGTTTATGTTGTGGTTCGATGGTGGGTTACCTGGTTGGTAGTGGCAGACATAAGCTTGAAAGAGAGAGAGAGAGAGAGTTAAAAACAGCAATAAGTAACTTTACATTAAACCTTATTATTCAACATCATTTATGTGAGTCCCGGTGATGGCGGTTCTAGACGGAAGTTTAGGCGTATGATAGTACCGATTCGGTAGAACGTTATAAAAAGGGAGTAGAAACAGAATCAGCGGAAGCATTCATTCATTCATACCGAAAGAGTATACATCTTGTCTGGCTGGCAGAATTTCTGGAGAGAATCCGCCAGCGTTTCCCCTTAGGGAACTTCCAAAACTCACAAACAATGAACACACAACACATATATAGACATGAGCAGCTCGGGCGAAGCGAGTAGGTTGGCTTTGTATGAAGTGTCCTTCGTACTAGTAGAGCTGTTTATCACTCGTACGAATCACAATGTCACTCGTACAAGTCACACTGTCACTCGTACGAGCCAGTTCTCGTTCGCACTTGGGTCGTGTGTTCGTATCTAACCTATATAATATTCAATACACACTCTTTCTAGCCTATTCGCACAGTGACGGACATAAAGTGCATCAACAAATTCCCCCTTGGACATCACAGTCGAATCTTGATCTTGATCTTGAAATCTGAGAGCCGTGTTTGAATATTCTGCAACTTCAATCAGGTATCTGTCGACGACGTAGAATGCGTCAACAGATTCCCCCTTGATTGATGATCCAAGTTGGCATTACCTACTTTAAGCAACATTTCCCCTGAAATAATGATCCCCAGAAATTAATCTTCAGGTCTTTGTTTGCACGGTTCAAGACCTCCTCTGATTTGCTTGATCTACAAATTTTCTCGAATAATCACCAACTTGAAATTAATCAATGTAGTTTTTCCGTTTCAACCACATCCACGTTTGGTTTAGCGCACTCCTCCAATGCTCGATTCTCTGATCTTCAAAACCCAACCGGCAATTGATAGAAACTTCGATTTACCATAACGATAAACTTCATATCAATAAATATCCGCGTAAATCTGAAATCCCGATTCCTGTAATCACGATTAATCAGCAAATCGGTAATCTTCTCAATCAGCAAATCATCATCGGAATCATATTATCTGGTAACACATCGAATCTGAGAAACATTCTTCGGCAATCAGAATCACATTCTTCCTTTTTAGACAATAACAGATGTATAGCTATCTCTGCTGGAATGGCGCAACTGAAACTACAAAACATCCTCACTCTTGGCGGTTAGTCCTGAAAACAGTTCATTTGCCTTGCAGAGTTAAAGATAAGCAGTCGTATGTGCATCCACTTCCACATAGAAGATCAGGTATTTAACCCTTAAGCATCAATCTGTATCAAGATCTGAAAATTCTGGACATCCTTTGATCACGAAACTCCAAATGTATAGTCTATTTCGTGAGCAACTGGTACACATTTTTTTTCTAAAAGATTTATTATATGATCTTCTTTAGTCATGAATTGCAAGTATATAGCCTTCCTCGTTAGACCCGGTGACAATTGAAACCACAAAGCATCCTTATTTTCTCATTGTTAGTCCGGAAAACAGTTCATTTGCCCTGCGGAGTTAAATTGGATACTTTGTACCACTAAGCGGCCGTGTGTGCAACCGGCTTGTACGAAGACTCAGGCATCAACGTGACCACAACTACTGAATCCGATGAACAACTCCTGCAAGACTCAGTTATGCAACCCCACTATTATGAAAAATAGACATCAACTTTATCTCATCACTAATAAATCTTAGATGCTCTGTGTTTCCCAGATAATCTGCAGTTAGAACCACCCAAATACTGTTGCATGGTCACGAATTTCAAAAATGTCAGAATATTAACATATACGTGAAAATTTTTATTCCCCCTCATTATTGCAAATTCTGACGTCTTGAGCATCGTCTCACAAAAACCAAATTTTGCGGAAAATTTCCCAAAATTGCAGTTTTGATCAAATGCGGATTTAACGTTAAGGCCCATTAAAAGTCACTACACCAGATGATCAACCTTTGTGCAGGTATCAGTGACTACCCCAATATCTTCAACATTTTGTGATCGTATCATCAAATCTATACTCTGAAGCTCTAGACAATGTCCCCAAACAACCCGAATTAGACGTTAAAATCTCGAAAAAATTCGTAATAACCAAATTTTTATGGGCACTCATCTCGTCGATACGATCAAAAAATGCCTTTTTAGGCATGCCACACTTTGTACAAGGTGGACTTCGTACGAGTGGTGATTCGTACGAGTGACAAATTGTCACTCGTACGAGCCACAGAGGCTCACTCGTACAAACGAACCTGATTACGTTTTTTCATTCCAAAATCTTTATGTCCGTGGATTGTCCGATTATTTGATGTTTTATGTGTAAAACCCCTCATACGTCTAAAATTCATGAGCGTAGGTGATTCTATCAACTGTTATATTGACTGAAGCGGTACCGTAGCTCTGATACCAGTTGTGAGTCCCAGTGACGGCGGTTCTAGACAAAAGTTTGGGCGTATGATAGTACCGATTCAGTAGAACGTTATAAAAAGGGAGTAGAAACAGAATCAGCGAAAGTATTCATTCATTCATACCAAAAGAGTATATATCTTGTCTGGCTAGTGGAATTCCTTGAGAGAATCCGCCAGCGTTTTCCCTTAGGGAACTTCCAAACTCACAAACAATGAAACACAACACATACATATAGACATGAGCAGCTCGTGCAAAGCGAGCAGGTTGGCTTCGTACGAAGTGTCCTTCGTACGAGTAGAGCTGTTTATCACGCGTACGAGTCACATTGTCACTCGTACGAGCCAGTTTTCGTTCGCACTTAGGTCGTGTGTTCGTATCTAATCTATACAATATTCAATACACTCTTTCTAGCCTATTCGCACAGTGACGAACATAAAGTACATCAACAATTTATTTTTACAGCATAAAGACGAAGTAACCTTGAAGAAAATAATCTCCTAATATGATTCAAATGTATCTAGCAAACATCCTTTCTATAATTCTTCATAACAATTTTAAAGTTTATTCATATTCTAAAAAAGGTGTTCATAAGATATCTGGAATACACCCTCTAAACCAAGAACAGTTTGCATTCCAGTAGCCTGTTATCAACTTCCATGTAGGTCACAACCAGATGTTGAAACCTATGAAACAATGATCCCTGTAGCTGACCAATTGTCATTATGAATAAGATCCCGATTTATTGAACCCATGTCGCCTTCTTTGTATATATTTTAATTTAAAGTAAAAACCATAAAAACGAATTTTTGTTACTTGGAGCACCAAATCTTGTATTCATCACGGGAGTGAAATCATGGCCACATTTCACAAAGGGGTCATTGCCATTGCAATTGTGATCTCTCAACGTGTCGACGTTGGCAATGTTGATCTCTCAAAAGGTCGTCATTGGCAATGGCGACGACCCCCATCGTAAAACATAACCAAGATTTTACCCCTTGTGATGCATGCAAACGGAGGGTACCCACAAAAAAACCATAAAAATCGTCATACCTTCTTATGCTACACAAATAAGTCTCTCAACATGGTTTTGATATATTAAAGTCCCTAACTTGTCCAAGAAATCCAAAAGTCTATAAACTTGTATAGAATGCACACACGTGTGAAAAAAATAATAGTGATTACTTGTTACTCTAAAGTAGTGAACATGTGATGAAGTGAAATTTAAATTATTTGCTAAAAAAATATGCCATCTTAATTTGACCAATCTAAGAGATAACAAGTTATTATATTAACTTTCTTTCGAAGTGCGTGTACTCTAGAAAAATTTAGGGACTTAAACGAACCAAAATTGTGTTGACGGACTTTTCTCAAAGTATGTTGGTTTTTTATGATATTAATCCTTTAATTTAATTAACTGGCATAAGGAGGATCCATGAAAGCCCATTTGAAAACTTGTTCATATTGGAGTGCAGTATTATCCCATGAATAATCTCTTTCCATTCCCCTCTTCATCAACCCTCCCCCAAGAAGTTTTGTGATTCCTGTAAGTCTCTATAGCTACCCATAGCGTCTACAATATCCACCATTTTAAAGTTGTTAACATTCATGGAAGCAGCTTTTGACATTTCATTCTCATATTTTTAGAGTCCACTCCTGACTCTTGTTTGCCTTTTAAGTCGGTCAAAACGGGTCGTTTTTGTATGACAGTCAAAACAGGTTGGGTTGGGTTGACATGGAAACACTTTTATTCAAGATTTATAATTTTTCTAATGACTTAACTCCTGTGTCAAATGACATTATTAAAGTAATAAACTATTTTCTTTAATAATAGAGTACACTGTCAAAATGGCCCCTAACGTTTGGCTAGATTTGCCACTTTAGACATAAAAAATTTTATCGTTGGGCCCCTGGAAGGTTTTAAATTGCCAAAATGGCCCACTTTTTAGATGGTGTTAACTGAGGTCTGATAACTCAGGGGCAAATATGTCATTTCTCACCACACGGGCCATCTTGGCATCATTTCTCACCACCCGGGTCATTTTGGCATCATTTCTCACCTTAGGGGCCATTTTGGCAATTTAAAAAAAACAAAATATTTTTATATATTTTATATAAAACCCACCCCACCCCAACTAAGGGTGGCAATTCTTGACCCGAAACCGAAAAAAAAAAGTTTGGTCGACAAACATGATCCGTTCAAAAAGATGGTTCGGGTTCGTGTTGACACGTTCATAACTAAATTGATTGAAATTGGAGTTGGGATTAACTTACATCCAACATGCTTCTCTTGTCAAAGGTTTAAACGCCCACCTATAAAAGACAATGAAAATTTATATAGGATCAGGACTTTTCAAAATATGTATAAAAGAATTTTACAGTCTCTTGTAACACATTGTACCAGATACATACCCGGTACCTTCACCTTTTCCTTCATCAGCAAATGGATTAAAAGTCTTCACAGTGTCCTACATAAAATCATAAATACACTTGGTCATGATCTATAGAAAACAAAATTAAACAATAGATATAATAATTAAATCTTGATTTTAACTCACTCCAAGTCCTCCAGTTACATGGACTACTGGTACAGTTCATATCGCATTGCATACAACTGATTTAAACCGCACGGCTCGAACCTTGAGGGCATTAGTAGAATATCACATCTGCATAATAATTAAAAGTGGCATCTGAACATAACTTAATCATCATATTTTTTTCTGAAAACACAAACGGTTTCGTTTACCCTGCGGTTATCCGGTGCGATATAGGGACATTAAACCCGACCCATCCACGGAATTTATCTTTGAATGTTGCTTCAGTGGCTCTCATCCAGTCTTCATATTGTTTTTCTCCAGATCCAAGCATTATCTGGAATATAATAGATATGAAGGTCACGTATAAGCGTATTTGATCCGATTTATAAAAAAAAAGTGCTACAATTTGAGTAATATACTTACAAATTGAACATCATCTTGCAATAAGTCAGGAGTCCCCGAGAGAATTATGTCAATACCTTTCTGGTAGTCCAATCTCCCAATAAATCCTATCTGTTAAGAGTGTTGAGTTAGTGAAATGTATTGCATGTTACAAAAAAATATAAAAAATAAAATAATAATAATTAGAGTGAGTTGTATGGTATTTTACCAATGGGCAATCTGGCCGAATTGGTAGGCCTAATTCTCTTTGAAGTGCAATCTTGCATTCAATCTGTGCATATCATAAGCATATCCTTGAAGTAACTATGACCATATACTTATAAATGGGTTGATTTGAGTTAACTTAGTTCCCTAACGGGTCAAACGGGTATGATTAAAAGAAAACATATCATATGGGTTGAAAGTTGGCTAAAGTGGGTTTCTAATGCATACAACCTCCTAAATCAATATATTTAAAAAAAACAAGAGGGAGTAAAATGTCTTTTTCGTCCCTCTGAGGTTTGGCTACTTTTGCGACTTTCGTCCAAAGATTTTTTTTTCCGCATCTAGATCCAAAAGGTTTAAAATCTTGCCATTTTCATCCAACGCGTTAACTCCTCCGTTTTTTTAACATTAAGTCATGGGTATTTTCGTCTTTTTAGACATTTTTTGTGATGATTAAAGGGTTTGGGTGGGAAGAAAGTCAACAAAGATGGATGTTTGTGATGATTAAAGGGTTTGGGTGGGGAGAAAGACAACAGAGATGAATTTTTATTTGTTATAGTGTTCTTATATAATAAGAAAAGCCTACAAAGATGAAAGTGATCCTCATTCAATGGAGAAAAATGGATAGAGTTAACGAGTCAGATGAAAATGGAAAAGATTTCAAACCTATTGGATCCAGGTGCGGAAAAACAAACCTTTGAATGAAAGTCACAAAAGTGGTCAAACCTTATGAACGAAAATGGCATTTTACTCTAAAAAAGATTTTACCGAAAATGATTTAAGTCTAATCATATTTAACACATTAATTAGTGATAAAATAATTTAACCCTTTTTGACAAAAAGTAAATTACCCATTTCAACTGTAACTAACCCTTTTGACCTGAACGTACTTTAACCAATTATCCGAATTGTCTTGACCATCAGGCCACATCATCTATTTCAATGTGGTTATTCACATTTCACGGTAGAAAGAAAAGATAACAACCTTCCCTGAAAGGTCATCCAGAGAGTAATGAGAAGGGATATGCTCATCTACAGATGGATTCCATTCAGTTACATCAATGCCATTTGTGATCCCTAAACAACCATATAACTAGATTACTTATAAATGAAAAGTAAAGAAGTGAAAACACAAATTTAAAGCAACATCATATATATTATTGTGCCTAAGATGCCTTAAATTCTAAGTCATACAAGAAATCTGAAAACCTACATTAATGATCACGTTGAAACAGTTAACTAATAGAAATTAATATAAACAAGTTAGTATAATATTAGGACTGCAAACTACGTACCATTAACAACAGTCTTTCGACTACTAAGAAGCTCATCTACACCATTTCCACCTTCCTGGGTTGTAATATCCCAAGAATAGCCCTGATCATAACAATCAAACACGTAAACAATCCAAAATGCTTATATTTTAGAGGTGGAAGTATGGGTGTGTTGAGTAATGGGGTTGAAACGGGTCATTTTCTAGTACGGGACATACCAAGGTCAAACTGAACCACAGACACTTTTTTGTCCATTTTTTTTCAATTTTCTGTAATTAATTAATGCAATACTTGTGATTAGAAAAATGATGTTACAGTTATAATACTCGAACAAACAATTTAAGAGGTTCTATTTGACACGACATTTCACACGCTTAACAATGGGTAATTTTGGCTTTTCATATTACCTGGCTAACTGTCAGTATCCGGTCAGCAGTGACAATTGCACCTTTTAGAATATTAACCGCTTCACCGGTGTCAAGAGCATGTGTTCTTGCCCAAGTAGGGAATACCCACCCCAAAGCTCCATACCACTCTGGTGGCAATCCAAAATTGCTGTAAGTTGATGCAGGCTCTACTCCCTACAAAAATAATTAATACTTGTCTAGCTTAAGCTTTTGTTGAAAAAAAAGCATCCCACACGACAATAAATTAGCTAAATGAACACGACATTTTAACACGCTTAACAATGTCAAATTTGTGAAGTCCGCATTTTCTTTAGTGGGAAGAAATTAGTTCAAGTTGCAACAAGTTGATCTCTAAATTTTAAGTGGACAAACTGCATATTTCTCGTCCTCCACGTTTCTAACTATGAACTTATTTAAAAAATGAGTAAAAGCCGTTTTCGTCCCTGAGGTTTGGCCAGTTTTGCAACTTTCGTCCAAAGGTTTGTTTTTTCGCATTTGGATCCAAAAGGTTTGAAATCTTGCCATTTTCATCCGGCTCGTTAACTCCATCCCATTTTTTTTCCGTTAAGTCAGGGGTATTTTCGTCTTTTTAGTTAACTTAAAGGGCAATTCATTCTTTTTACATAAAGTGAAAAAGACCAAATTGCCCAGAAAAAAAGACGGAAATATCCCTGACTTTACTGAGAAAAATGGATGGAGTTAACAAGCCAGATGAAAATGGTTTAAACCTTTTGGATCCATATGAGAAAAAACAAACATTTGGATGAAAGTAGCAAAACTGGCCAAACCTCAGGGACGAAAATCGCATTTTACTCCTAAACAAATGTCTATACCTGGTGAGCAAGATTGTGTATCACAACAATACTCCTAGCATCCTTGTAAACTCCATAGGGGCGATACTTTGCTGCTAATAGTCTAAAGCATGATACAAAATGAGCAACAAACACACTTTATTTTGGCAGAAGTGTAAGCTAGATGCAAAGTATGATATACAGAAACATATATAAGCATGTAGTGAGTTAAGGACATACACCGGCACAAGACCAGCATGCCAATCATTGGCAAGGAACAAACATTTTTCACCATACATATGCCCTCCCAAAGGAAGAACTAAAGGAGCTTCACATGCTGCGTGACAAAGTAAGGTGAACCGAAACTGCTCCAAAAATAATAATAAGTGTTATTTTTTTATCAGAAAGCACATGATTAATAAAATATTTGATTAAACCTGGTTATCCCCAAATGCACCATAAGCATCACCATACGGATTTCCGGGACGGTGGAAAGAAGGGTGATCCACAAATACCTGAAAACACCAAAATCAGCTGCAGCATAATTGTTACTAAAACTAGATGGAAAAATGAGTGTGTTGAGTAACGAGTCAAAACGGATTATGTTGATCATTTAGGACAATATTGTTTTTTCTAACAGAAACTTGGGGAGTAAGTAACTAGGATATCATTCTTACCCAATCAACACCTGCTTTGTACTCATGAAAGAACACAACCTCCTGAACCCCACCAGAACGAGAAACCTTAATATGACAATCAAGATCAACAGCACTGTCAAACTTCCTATCTGAAGGCCCGCCACACAAATATCTAGGTGTAACAACCATCACACGATGCCCACGTGCTGCAAGTGCGATTGGCAAAGAGCCACACACATCTCCTAAACCTCCGGTTTTTGAGTAAGGTGATGCCTCAGAAGTAACAAAGACAATGTTCTGGGTCACTTCTGTATATGTTTTTCGTGCCAACTCATCATCCACAATCACTTCTTTTTTATCATCTGAAACATTATCATGAGTGTTGCTAACTTGGGTGTCACCTGGGAGTTCAAACATGAACTAATTGTTATTATGAACATTATGACAATGGTAAGATTGGGCACTTTATTCGTAACATATCTACAATTAAAGTAAAATTTTCATATAGCAAAAGAATATGCAACTACATAAGCTAGTTTACTCTATACAAAGGGGAATGATCTTTTGAGAATAAATTTTAATGTGAAATGAGAAAGAACAAATCAATAAAACACTAAATTCTTTATCTCTTCCCACATTAATTAATTTTTCCCAATTTAATTAGTCAAAATACTTTATTCAAAAATTCATCCGACATCTATATTACGCATATCAAATTTATCGCTTCACTGTAAATAAGGTTTGTTTTGAAAAAATACCTTTTGAAAATGAGTTATAAGTGTAAGTTGCTATTTTAAATGAAAGACAATAAATTAATTAATTAATTATATCAGTTACCTCTATAAACATTCTTATTAAGTTAAATAAATTAATAAGAATGCTTTATTTAATAATATTATTTAACTTAATAATATTATTAAATAATATTATTAAATAAAGCATTCTTATTAAGTTAAAATTATTATTTCTCAACGTTTTTTTCTCATTTAAACCATTGACATTTATATATTGCATCATATACAAAGTTTATTTAATAGCTAATTTTTTTCAGGTTACGCTGAAAACCTATGAGATATTCAAGAAACTATATAAATAAATTGCGACTAGTATACAAAACGTACCAGATTGAGGAGCGAAACGAAATCCAACAACCGAACCAGATTCATCCATCTCAGCGCCCAATACCACGCCATTCTTCTTCTTCTTCACATCTTCAACGAAAGAAGATCCGTCTTCTGAGCTCCTACTTATTGCTCTCAATTTCACATTACCACTCTGCTTACTAGTGGCAACCGTACGAAAACCAAAACACCTATGAAAACCTGGAAACATCGGTACGAAATTAGGGCATGATCGGAGCAAAATCTCCATGAGAGAGAAACAAAAACGAAAACTGAGGATCGTGAATTTGAATTTTGTAGGTTGATAGTGAGAGAGAAGTGTGTGTGAGGGTTTCGAGTTAGTTGACGACTTTGTAATTAAAAAAGCGCGAAAGCCAAAAGGAGATCTTTACGGTGTAACTAATCGAAGTGTGACAATACGACGTCGTTTATGGTTTTTTTTTTTTGGCCGACTTGATAATGAAGCAGGCAATGTCACGTGAAACGTGTAGTATGAAGCCCTTTGAGTCTCTTTTAAGTTTATCACACTTCCCCCTTTTTTCTTCTCACATGAGTAAACTACAAACTTCGTGCCGTCAGAGCTTCTGCAGCACATCTTGCTTCATATGGTATTGTTATCTAACTAGTTTTTCCAGTCTATGTTTCGGTTACTTATATATACTACTATTAACATGATCTTAAAAAAATATATCGAGTCAACAAATTAAAACAAAATACTGCTATACTTTTACTAGAAAAAAATAAAACGATGGGAAGACTATCATTTTAAACTCGGAGCAAAATTGTAATTTTTCAGTACAAATGAGCATGTGTGAGGCATGCCTGAACGAATAAAAATTACACTTATGTCCGCCCGCATTGCGGGGCGTTAAACCGAATAAAATCTTAGTTTCATAACATGTATGCATGTCTTTAGGTTACTTGTACCTACTACTTATAACACGATCAAAAAAAATACATCGAGACAACCAATTAAACCAAAAAACCACCATTGTTTTGCTAAAAAAACCTAAACCGATAACATATCTGTAATTTTGAGCCGCGGGTAAAATACTAATTTGTCAGGACGAATGAGCGAATGCTAGACAACTACTTGACACAATAAAAGTTACATTGAGTCAACCAAGTAAAATAAAACACTACTATAGTTTTTTCAAAAAAAACTAAAACGATGGCAAGATCACAACTTTTAACTGGGAGAAGTCGTAATTTTTCAAATGGGGCAACATCATAATTTGAAAAGCGCAAAATCGTAATTTTAAGATGGGGGGGGGGGCAAAATCATAATTTTATTTTGAATTAGGGGCGAAATAATAATTTTGAACTGATGGCAAAATCGTAATTTTGAGCTAGGGGAACATAATTTTATTTTGAGCTTAGGGGCAAAAACATAATTTTGAGCTGAGGGCAAAATCGTAATTTTGAAATAAGGGCAAAATTGTAATTTTGAGCTAGGGGCAAAAAATAATTTTATTTTGAAGTGGGGGCAAAAACGTAATTTTGAATTGAGGGCGAAACCGTAATTTTAAACTGAGTATAAAATCATAAATTGGTTGATCCAATAGAAAAGTGTAGGCAAGCTGTCTGGCACTATCCCCCAAGCTTGTGAATGTATATGTTTTTAAATGGTAAGACCCAGCGTAGTAGATGATAC
This sequence comes from Scalesia atractyloides, assembly GCA_947069175.1. Lineage (NCBI taxonomy): Eukaryota > Viridiplantae > Streptophyta > Magnoliopsida > Asterales > Asteraceae > Scalesia > Scalesia atractyloides. The sequence continues at coordinate 35,546,590 of CAMTDV010000008.1, read as the reverse complement.
GTGAGAGGTTTGATATCAGACATTATGACTATATATTTTGTCGTATAGCCAGATTCGTCCTTGACGATTTAAGGGTCTCGCTCTCTAACCAAAGGAATCATATAAACTATTTTTTAAAAAACTATTAACATTATAGCAATAAACATAGTAAAAATATGTATTTCTAAATTCAACTCCATATAAACTTCAACACCATCACCATCACCATCAATATCAAATCTTTAGTTTTTTCGTTTTTTTTATATTTTTAATTTTTTATAATTAATTACATTAAATAGATGTTTAGATAGTGAATATGGATCAAAATAAGACTAATAGGCTCAATATGTTATAAGATTTTAAATATGGATAAAAATAAAATTATTAGAGCCCAATAAGTTGTAAGCAGGGTTGTTCATGAAGAGCAGAGTCGGGGCAAGCTCGGACTCGGCTCAATTATAAATCGAGCTAAAAATCTAAGCTTGAGCTCGACTTGGTTTAAACCGAGCTGGCTCGGCTCGGCCCAGCTTGGTTTGGTTTGAATTTAAAAACAAAAACTAATAAACAGCTCTCACAATTCAGCAATTTTAATATTATTAAATAGTTCAAAAGATTATATTCAAAATAAGTTCAATCTAATACATTATCCTAAAAAGAAGGGGAGTCATCTGGATTTGCTCGTCAAAAGTAGTGTACTAGTGTTTTAGTGTGCAAGTTCCACTTTATGTGTTACTTGTTTAAGTTTATTATTAAATTTCAATGTTTGAACTTAGGATGAAATGTTTAATGTTTAATGATTATTGTTTAATGTTCAATTTAATGAAACAACGATAATATTAAACATAGTTAAACATTACACATAAATACTAATACTACTTACAATTGAACATTTATTATAAGCTTTCAAATCCCAAACTTGGTAAATGGTCTTCCATTAATTTGTTCATACTCGGCCATTGATTCTTCAACAACTAGCTCATTGTAATTTGCGTCTTCCAACTCATTTATTTGTCAACAGAAAGTTTCGTGAAATCTTCCTATTGGTTATCCTATGCTTATGATCTTGCTTTGAGATCATCACTTGTATGGTTGGTTTTAAAACTCGTTCCTCGTCAAATCTCTTCTTAATGTGAGTCCAAAAACTAGTCCAAGAATCATTACTTGTACCCTTCCCTTGTAAGGATTCGGTCCTAACGTGTACAAAAGAAAGTCCTAGCGCGTACTCCTCATCATCACTCCAAACTTTAGAAATTTTCTTAAGTTTTTTTGTTTTACGGTCTTTTGGGTTCGTTTATGTGTTTTGGAGTTGTGTAATCAACAAATACATCTCAAAACTATTTATAATGATTTAGGGTGACCAAGAACGATTCCAAAGATTAAAAAGTATAAAAAGACGATAATATTATTACTTTTAACAACTAGAATCGGTTCAACCATTTTTTACCATCGAACCAGTTTCTACTCGAGTAAAAAGGGTCAGGTAGGAACCGACTTTTAAAAATATATATGGAATCAGGTAGGACTTATCGGGTGTAAACGGGTAGGGACCGGTTCCTCCTCATACCAGTAGGAACCAGAACCAGGTATTTTGTGCATCATAATGGATATGGATCAAAATAAGAATAATGTATTCAATATATTATAATATTCTAAATCTAGATAAATATAAATTATTTGGGCCCAATAACTTATGATATTATTTTTTTTTACAGAGATAGTACAATAAAATTTCCAGTTTCACATTTTTTAAAATACATATTGAAAAAAAATTAAAAAAAATTAGGCCAAAAAAACCAGGCCTCGGCTGGGGGTGCCGCTCGCCCACCACCCTTAGGCCGGCCATGCGTATCGCCTTTTTTATTTTATAACACATGCATTTTATAAAAAAAAAAAAAGAAAAAAAAAAAAGTGGTACGATAACTTTTCAAGAAGTAATTGGGTTTTAAACAAGTGTGACGATCGTGGTATGGGGAAACAAGCACGAAACATGGATTTTGGACGGGAAACAAGCACAATGCAGATTGTGCGCATTGGTGAGACTCGGGCCTATCTCTTATGATGATGTAGAAAAGGGGAATGAAAATTGTAAAGTAAGTGATATAAAGTTTATATCTTAATAGTATTGCTAGATTTGGTTACTTTTCTTATACTTTTGCATTTGCTACGTACTTATATTGAAGCTTAGAGAAACTCATCATGGAACATCACTATGTTAAAAAGGTGGGTTTCGTGAAACAAAAAGAAAGTTAAACATAATTATGAACTTTTTCCATTTTCAAAACTCAATTATCACAAAATAAATATCATTGCATAAGCATATAAAAGTACTTGGAACGTGAATATGATGAAATATGTTAAGGCTTATGTTATTACATAAATTAATCCTCTTCATGATGCTGATAACTCATAGACGTCTAACACCTTAGATACGATAACAAACATTCTCAGTAACACAACCACAAGTTCAAACTGCCTAATGCATTCCCTTAACGACCTTATTCTAAAATATTGATGAGTGTGAGGTTAAATTCATGTTTGTAACATGAATTGATTCATCTTTAGACCTCATTTATGTCAGTGTTGGGTGAAATTTAATTCTGAATATATATAAGTCTACATATTTTCTGTTAAAGTGTATAATGAGTCAACTCAGGTAAAACTCTCTCTAAGACATTACCCGGTATGGCCTTGATGGTTTCAAAGCTAAGGCCTCTCGAACAATCTATATTCATAGTCATAGTGTGTGACATATCATAACCTAGTTATGTTTTTTTAAACTCATTTAGGGTTAAAATAGTAAGATTACGGGAAACGCATAACAAGTTCAGTAACTTTTTAAACATTATAAACATGATAGTATATTTATAAAATACAATTTAACAATTCTAATAACCAAAATGGTCAAAGACGATTACAGGCTAATGGCAGGTAGACGAGCAACTAGTTGCGCCGCTACCCCATACTAAATAGCAAACCCTACCCTGCTAAACACAAAATTATGTCCCTTGTATTTATATAGAAAGATGGTGATCTAAGATATAATTCATTGATATCAATCTAATTTTATTATGTACCCATATAAATTCTGAAATATTCACATATGGAGGCCTTTATGCCCCTTGATTATATAGCTATGTAGTTATTAGACTCAATTACAATATTTTTATCAATCTCAAAATCAAATGCATAAGTTTGTTAACAGATGGCGTTTTATAGATTATTTATAATAAATAACGGGAGAAAGCAGAACAAGTTGGTCCATGGTCTAGTGGTTAGGACATTGGACTCTGAATCCGTTAACCCGAGTTCAAATCTCGGTAGGACCTTATTTTTTTCACTAAACCGCAAATACTGGTTACGCAATTATGAATTTGATGGGTACCTACTTCTAGCCTCACCTTTGATTTGTAATATTATTATTCTACACGCTGTTTTTTTTTTCCGTATTATTATTCTACACGCTGTTTTTTTTTTTCCGTATTATTATTCTACACGCTATTTTTTATTTTTTGAAATTAACGCATAAAATAAAATTAAAAAAGCTAATCAAAGTGCTCAAGCTAACAAGTACAAAGAGAACAGAACAAAGCCAACCTCTATGAAAACATAACAGAGGCATAGGACGACACCAAACACTATCTGAGCACGTTTGTGAAATTAAAAGTTCTCTATATGATCTTTGGGGTTGTGCGGAGGTGTACCGTAAAGGGTCTAAAGTTTCTAGAAGCCCGACTTAAAATTTATATGTATTTTATATATACATTTATTGTAGAAAATAATATACAAATTCATTGAACCGGTTGTTTCGGGTTTAACTCCCACGCTAATATATTAACCTTTCTATTTTTCTTTTGTTTCTTATGTTTTGTTTATGTTTGGGCCTAGGCCGATTTAAGTTTATTGTTTTATTAATAGGGGGAAGGCCCAGCTCACATCAATTGCAACTTTGCAAACTTATTTTTTAGTTTTTGTTTGATTTTTCACATATAAATTTGGGCCTCATAAATTTGTAAGTTCTTTTATTTTTTCTTCTCATTAACCATTTACATAACAAATTTTACATGTTTTTTTGATCAAATTTGTAGGTTTTATATTTCTAAATTTAACCATTTACCATATAAACTTAGAATCACTCAATATCTAGTTCTATTTGTTTTATTTGTGTGAAAATGTTTGTGTTGACAAACTAATTAGGATATATTTCTTTCTGCTGAAAAGATTCAGGTGTTAGTTATTTTTACTTGTCCGGAGGGTAATGAAACTAATATTAGGTGTATTAATTTATTTGTAAACTAGGATTTATTGTTTTTAATCAATGCTAATTTGAGTCGTGCATTCACTCCATGAACATGAATAATTGTAATACATTGAAATACAGAGAAGAATCGGTATAGACTATAAATACTTGATCGGGAGTTTTACTTCCAAAAACATTAATAGAGCCTCACGATTCGCTTATGTAAATATTTTAATCATTTTGATACACTACTTTTGTTTTGTTTATTTTATACTTTGTTTTGTTTAGTTTATAACAATTATCATCGTATTGTGGTTTCTTGATATACATTGGGTGATTATATTATAAAGAGAGGCCCAATTTTGTTGTCTCGCACGAGGCCCAAAAGTTCTTTTTATCACTCTAAAGGACGCCCATGTCCCTATCTCCCAGTTCAACTCCAGGACATTAGCTCGAGTCCCAATCCAAATGAAAGAAAGAGCCTTTACGTCACCGATTAGTTTCACCATGGAGGTGAATTTGTTGTTGAAGATCAACTCATTCCTTGCTCTCCAAATGACCTAGCAGGTTGTGGCCACGATAACTTAAATCGCCATTTTATTCACCTTCAAAATTTGATATTAACTAATGAACCACAATAGCTCAACCACACTTAATTGATATCTCGGCAATGAGATTCTAACCCATTGGGAAATCTGCAACCAGGCGTAGTTCGGGAAGTCACAAGAAATCAATAGGAGATTGGCAGATTCTCGAGGGCATGCCAATTCTCCTGGCAAGCAAAGCTTCCCTGATAGGTATACAGTTTTGTACAGCCCTCCACACAAAGCAAATTAAAATTTTTGGAATCCAACTTGAACAAGAAAGAACTTTTGTTTTCGGGATCTTTAGCATGGAATCTAGCTCTTTACGAAGATGGCAAACTTTGAAAACATCACTACCATCACCTCCTTGCCAAAGCCACACGTCACTATTATGGTTAAAATTTCGACCATTTAGGAGTTGAATACAATTACCCCAGTCTCTAATGTCCTCAGATTCTGATAAGACACGAGAGCCTACACACTATATATAACGAGTGTTTATACTTAATTAGTGGCTCACCAGTACCTGTGCACTTTAACGGGTTCGAAACATAGATAAAGATAAATAAATCGCGAATGTAATAATAAAAAAACCATGTGACGATGGTATATTCTAAAGTCATGGAAAAGTTAAACCGTTGTATACAAAAGCCAAGTTATTCGAACAAACTTACACCAAAACGTATGCAAAGTGTAACATAACGGTTGTGCATTACAGCAGGTCAGTTTAAAAGTAGATAAAAAAACTCGCGTGGAGCGTTGACATAATTAACGAAACTCATAAAAAATCATGTTTCAGAAAAATCCTTAAAAACTCTACATGATAACTTTTCTAAAGTTCATGATTTGTAACATATCACTTAAAGAAAAAAAATTAAAAAAAATCAACCAACTAAAGTATGGTGAGAATATAAATCAACTAAATTGCAAAAGTGTAAATAAAAATCAAACTAAAGCAGAAGGGGTAAAATTCAATTTATTAAAGTTGGACGGGTGTAAATGTTTTTATTAAAAGACAAAAACTGTCACAATCCCTGATCACACACTGGACGGGAATCGTGAACAATTATAAGTGGTACTGGTGTTTATTAAATTTGAAGCGGAAAATTTCATCAGGATCGTAGTTAGAAAAATTTCAGATTTTGTAAAACACCAAAGTTTAATATTAAACAACTAGGATAAAACCCATATTACAAACAAAGGTTTTTTTATAAGGATAAACCTTATTTGATAAAACATTATTTCTTTTTCTTATTCTGGTAACATAGACACTTTATTTAAGCCTTCAGTGCCTCATAGCATGCTTATTTTACTTTCACAATAAGTTACCTGAAACGCGTTTAAAAAAACATTTTATCAGCAAAAAATACTTGTGAGTTCAGTCAATTTTATAAAAAGACACATTGTTGTAATTTACAACATTAAGAGTTTTTTACATTTGTTTATATATATTAACTACTCAAATCAATATTTGTCACGGTGGCAGTTCCTGTGACTGTGGTCATATTACTATTGGCTAACTCTTTGTCCAATAGCAATGTTGTACTAGTAGTGTATACAAAACCCCATATACCGGCAGTAATTTCATAATACAGAAACTTAATCACTGTATATACAACTAGAAAATATTTAGGTTTTGAAAGCATTTAATAAAAGAGGATGACTCACTTTGTAGATTTAGGGTTTATTACTATAGTCTTCTAGTTTTAAGCCTGGGTTCCTAATAAAAACATAATGCCACACGTATTAATGTATCAACCCAATTCAAACTTTAATGATAAATCATGAGATCAAAACCCCAGCGTAGTTAACAAAGTATAGCCTTATACAGTTAACACTTTGACATCCGTTGATGGGTTTCAGATCGATCGAACAGGGTATTGTACCAGTGATCAGGATTAAAAACACTTACTACAATGCAGAGTTTAGGGTTTCAGGGTATTGGGTATAAAAGCAATAGAGCAGATAAAACAAGAGAGAGAAAATTTGAGCAGTTTGAATGCCTATAAGCTGCTATGTTTATAGTTTGAGGTTGCAAATAAAACAAAAAAATCATACATGCAGAATTCAAAGATTTTGTCCAATCTTGTATGGGAGGTGTCGCTCTTCTTATCGGCTTACTACATAACTTTTAGTTATTAAAATATATGTTTGATTCCATGCACATATTAATATTTTATTTACAAAATTTTCATAAACTTTTGAAATCTTTAGTTTATTATTATAATAATATAATTAATTCAGCTGTTTCTTCTGTTTTTCTCGTATAACTATAATGTGTTATAAAATGACGACTATGTCAATAGAATAGAATGAGCATATTTTTTTCTATATTTTGACCTAATTTTCATTAAAAACAGAGTAAGGTTAATTATAATATATTTTATTATTAATTATTAAACGATTCCTATAAAAGTATATGTTCGTCTACATACCTCATACTTCTAATTAGGGGTGTGAATTTCTGACACGACCCGAAAACCTGACACGAACCTAACACGAAATTCCCGGGTTTAGGTTTCGTCTAAACGGGTTCGGGTCAGTTTTGGGTTGAACCCGCGAACCCGTTTAGGTTAACGGGTCAGGTTCGGGTCAACCTGGTCGGGTTGACGGGTTGACCCGTTCAACACATTTATACTATATTGTATTTTTATAATATATTTTATGTCATAAACTAAACGGGGCGTGTATTTTATGTCATGATTATAACTTACAAAGAGAAATTAACATAGATTTTATAATTTAAATATGATAATATTATATACATTTGTGTTTTTTTAAGTAATTTTTAATTTTAATATATTAATTTCAGAATAAAAATTAAAAAATTCGGGTTAAACCGGTCGTGTTCGGGTCAACCCACGAAACTTCGGGTCGTGTTCGGTTCATATATATGATACGATTTTCGGTTTAGGGTCGGCTTCGGGTTCATGTAAAATTTTCGGGTTCGGGTCCGGTTGAACCCGCCAACCCGCGAACACGACCCGTTTAGCACCCCTACTTCTAATAGTCAACTTATTCGTAATCTACTCGTTTAATAATATAAGTTTTATACATTTTATTTTAATCTATAAAATAGAAATGTTACAAAAACACTAAAAGACATAAAAAAGAACAGTTTAGCTATTTCATAGAATTATTATATTAAAGTAAACTACAATTTGACTCTTGTGAGTTACACCATATTGCATGTTGAGGCCCTAGATTTTTTTTTAAAATTTCAACAATCAAATCCCCAAGGTTGCACAAAATCAACAACTGAGTACCTGTTAACAGTTTTCGTGTCACACCCTGACCCGTGATGAATTATTAGTTGGATCGATATGATTATCCATAGCTCATGGCAACTTAATCTATTAGAGTTTAAATATTATTCATATCCAAATTTAAATAATATCACATCGACCAAACAAATATCCAAATGATACAACAAAATCAAACATCAAACATAACAACAAAAATCCAAGTTATTGTCTAAAGTCATTCCTCCGTGTCTTCATCCTCGTCACATCAAACTTGTTCCCCTATATCGTGTATAAAGTAATTTTTAGGTCAATAAAAGTTGGTGAGTAAAATTAAGTTTAAATAAAATAAGTTGTTTAAAAATATGTTAACATGCAATTTAAATGTAAATGTGACATTTCACCAATAATTCCATCAACAACAAATACCGGTACCATTGTTCAGATGGAATTGACGTGGTACCAATATTGTTGGAACAATCTCAGTTCAGTTCGTCATAATACCGGTACAATACCAACACACACGATATAAAAAAGGATATCACATTATGAAAACAACTTTGTTTACAAAGAAATTTATATCAAAGACCATAAAAACGAATATTGTTACCGCTACCGAAGTTGTTCAAACGGTATAGGTTTAGTTTGTCATGGTAATGAACAAAAACCAATTATATATGCCCTTTTAGATTTTAAACAAATTTTTATTGAAACGGAGAAAAAAATACTCACGCTACATCAATGTTTCTAAATTTTATAAAACATTACACTACATTATAAAAATAACGAAAAAGGTAAACAATGTCAATTTATAATGAAAAAGGCAAACAATGTCAATTTATAATATTGGAACTAAATGTGAAGTAGCATTGATAACACGTACATTTATGCTTCAATTACTTGTACATTGATACTCATAACTTGGTCCCGAAAAAATATATCGAGACATAGATAAAAATAGGCATGTCATAGTAAATATAACTACCAGAATTCCACGCGCTTTGTGTTGAAAATTCGATTGGTATCAATTTGGCTCATTACGATAGTGGTACAGAAACAACACTCGTTATAACAACCGATAGAGAAAACCAATAAAACAAAGTCTTTGTATGCTTAAGAAAATTTCGACACACGCTTTACCTTGATCGAAAACCGATAGAGTAAATTGCCAAAATGGTCCCTGTGGTTTGACCATTTTTGCCACTTTAGTCCAAAATTCAAACCTTTTAAATCTGGGTCCTTGTGGATTCAATTTTGTTGTCATCTTCATTCAAAATCAATAGCTTGTTAGATTTTTCAGTTAATATCTAGTTTTTTTTGTCTTTTTCCTCCCTTTTTTAATGAAGGGCAAAATGATCTTTTAACGTTTATAATAACAAATTAAAAAAATCTAACAATTTTGCCATTCATTAAAAAGGAGGAAAAAGACAAAAAAGCTGGATGTTAACTGAAAAATCTGACCAGATTTTGCTTTTGGATTAAAATGACAACAAAATTGAAACCACAGGGACCCAGATTAAAAAAGTTTGAGTTTTGGATTAAAGTGGAAAATGTGGTATAGTGGTCATTCATAACAAGATTTATATTTTGTTACTCATGGGTTGCCAATTTGGACGATTGATTTATAGAGAATGAAAGGTAAATTTTGGATGAAATTATCGGTTTTCCCTCCCATTCAGCCTTTTCTTTTGTTTTCCACTATTACATATATAATGAGTACTGGCAGATTCCTGAGGAATGGGATGATGGAAGGGCTAATGTAGCAGACCCTTGCTTGTCCAAATTATTAGTTCACTAAATATACGATTTTTGTTTTGTTATGTCTTATGTTCGGATATACGTTTTGTAATGACTATTTTGCATCTATATTCTAATTCCCTTATCTCATTTGCATTGTAGTGTAAATATATATTTTTATGTTCTTTTTATTACAACTGATTTGAATAATGTTAAATTAACGTCGTCTATTTATTGTAGGGTTATTTCGTTAAACTAATCCTTGTGTTCAATCAACAATGATATGCAACAAAATATATATATATATATATATATATATATATATATATATATTAATTACGCACTACATTACTTAACTTTATTTATAATCATAGCAATAGAAAAAAAAACATACTACTTTCCTTAATATTTATTTATTATGAGCTTATAAATAAATTCTTTCAAAGTAATTTTTTCAATTGGTAATGTAATATAAATTTCAATAATAAAGATTAGTTTTTTTTTATTCTCTAAATAAAATTGGAGTTAGTATAAGATAGTTATTCGAGTGGGTATTATCCTTCTTTTGTAGAATGTTATGTTATTGTATTAAATGATATCTTTAATATCTGTAATTTTAATAAAATACTATGTACGGACGGTTTAGAATTCAGGATTTTAGGTTAAACAGTTTTTGTAGTCTTTCCTCCATGTTCTCCTACAAACATGATAACGTAAACTGTTGTGTTAATTTCTTAATAAACCTCACTTAACCGATTCTAACCCCAATTTTATGTAAAGGTAGTTAACTGGAATGGTTTTTTTTTGTATTTTTTAATAAATTGTGTTATTTTTTGAAGTGTCATATTTTATCTTATTACATATTTTTATGATAATGTTTGCATTAGAAGTTGTGTTCAGGTTTAACTCTTTTTATGTAGATGTGCCATGTCCTCCTGCAAATCTGATAACACTAAATGATGTGTTTGATGGGCAATATATATTTTGTGGCATAGAAATTGATAAACTCCCCTATCGGACACTTGGTCATTTTTGTTTCTTTAGAAGGTACCGGAGTGTTTATGATTGTGTGTTTCTATATTATTGTGTTTTTTTTTGACATGGTATACTTTATATTTGTATTGTTTTTTACAACATAGTATGTATTAGCGGTTTAGTACTTAGATTAAACTGTTTTTTAGAGGTGTCGGCCATGTTCCTACAAATCTGGTGACATCAACTGCTTTTTTATGTTCTATAAATATCATATTACATGATTAGTTAATAAACATATCAATTTCGATTAGCTCCAGTTTTCTTCACAAGGTTTGTTTATTTCATACTTTTTCCATTTTGAAAACAAGTACATTGTATTATGTGATTATTGTCTATATTGTTTTTGTATTACATACTAACAGGCATACTGCTATCTAATTGTAACGAGTTGCAGATGGTTATGGATGATTTTCTAACGAATGTTGTTTTTAGTAACATCGATGATATGTGGGAAGTTAGCGAGGTAATCATAAACCATTTCAAGTTACATATCTCTATCTCGATATTTACATTAGATGTAAGTGGATATTTTTATATATTTTACAGCCACGATCTGTAATCATACTAGGTACTGTCAAGGGAATATCTAAGGAGTTTGGTTGGTTCTCTCTGAAGTGTCTTGATTGTTTAAAAGAGGCTTCTACAAAAAAAAACTTCGGTTTAATTAAATATGACGGAGGTTGTGATCAAGACGAACATACGTTGTATGTGTGCACTAATGATTTTTCTCGAAAAGATGTTATAGACGAACCGGTTTTAAGGTATTGTTATTATGATATTGTTACTTAAGGAATATTATTGACATTGACATATTTGACATTATAATTTTTTCATCATTTTTCTTATTTTAGTTTATCTAATCTGTTTAAATTCAAATTAATTTGTTTTGTTACGAATTTGAATGAAGATTTGTGTTGAAGATAGCAGTGGTGATGTATCTCTTATTTTATCTTATAATAAATCTAACTATGTTATCGAGAAGTCTGCGAAATAGTTGATTCAGGATAACACAATGGTACTATACATGTGTATAATTTATATTTAGTTGCTATTTCTTAAATTATATATTTTTTAAAGTTAACTTTTTAGTTATAAATCCTATAATTTATGTTTACAGGATGATGGTACTGTGCGATTTCCAAATGAATTAAAATCTTTGATGGATAAATTGTTTGCTTTTAAGATTGAGATCAGCGAGACTAACTTGACATATTGTGATGAAGAATACGAGATTCAAAGAAGATTAACTGACGATGAATCAGTTGTTGATCTAGTTGTTGATCTGGTTAAACAAATGGCTGAGATTAGTCAGGTACTATCAAGTTCTAAATTAAGTATTATAGTTGTCCATAGTTAATAACCTTTACCATTTAGTTTTGGAATTGTAAGCCTGATGATGACAAGAATGTTACTCCAATTTCCTTGTGATGAGTTCTAATGTTGATATCATTGATAAAAAAAAAACATGTTCAATGGTTTGTAGAGATACGACATCTAAGCGTAAACTCCTTGATGTTTACAATTTGGATGGCAGTTCGAGCATGTGTGAAAGTAGAAGTAATAATATTGTGGAGACCGTGAAAGATGTTGGTAACAAAGAGATTGAAGTTACATATTTTAATGAGTGAGATGTAGTTTCTTTTGTTTGTTGTAATTTATAGTTTGTGTTTTTATGTTTTGTTTTGTTCAATGGTTTTTTCCAGTCATATACTTCCACTTTTGTTTTTTTTATTCACCTATGTTTTAATGTTGTTCAGCTTTATTATGTATTAATAACTGAAATTTATTTTACATATTCGTTGTTAATGTTAGATGTTAGAATTATGTTAGATAGTGTCATGTGTATTTATAGTTGGTTTCACATTTGTCTTTTTCATTTGTGTTAACTATATTCTTGAAGTAGTAAAGGTAATATCAATTTTCACAATAAATAAAACAAGGTTAGTACGGTTGACGATATGTGTTGAATTAACTTTGTCTGTTTATTGTATGCTTATTTCGTTAAACTAATATTTATGTTCAATCAATAATGAAAAGAAAGAAGACATATTTATTAATTACGTATTAATAATAATAAACTACATTAGTTAAGTTCTATATATAATCATAGTAACGGAATAAAAAAAATAAACCATAATACATTCCATAATATTATATTTATTGTTAGCTTGCAAGAAAAATTGATACAGATAGATTAACTCTTTCAAACAAATTTCTTTCACTAGGTAATGTATTATAAAAATCAAATAATAAATATTAGTTTTTCAACTCTCTAAATAACATCGGAGTTAGTATAAGGTAGTTATTCCAGTGGTTATGTAAGTCCCGAAAATCGATATCACACTTAGCTTGAAAAGTGACGGAATCACACAAACAAGCTAAGAATCAAATGAAAGAAATAAGATGAAAATAGAAATGTTCAACTTGCATAAAAATCAATAATTTGTCTAATACAAGTGGAAATCAATCAAGGAGCCACCAAACCCTAATACATCGTTATCTACATATACTAGAGGGTTTGTGCTCCATAACCCTAAAGCCCTTAGGCCCAAAGGCTTCCCACAAGCCCATTACAACATAATGTCCCATACCCCTAAAGATACTAATGCATAAACCTATTAGGGCCTTACAATCTTCCCTAGGTTTACTGCATTAGAGTTAGCCTTACGCTTCAGGATTTCCAATCTTTGCTGCCTTGAACTGTAGATCAATCATTTGCAAAAAGTTTGTTCTGAATCATTGTTGTCACCGCACTTGTCCAAGATTTCGCACATTCTTCATACTTATCACTTGCTTGAATTTGATGTGCGCCTAGCATCAAGATGTCCTCCTCATGAAAACTAATTAGATCCAAAGTGTCAGCCAATCGGAATGCCTTCTCTTTTGTAACAATCACTGCCTCAGCCATTCTCGGATCATAAGCCCAGTAACAGAGGTTCTTTAGCACACCTTTGGGAATTTTGGAGCAGCAGGAATGACCTTATCTTTGTCGGTTGGTGGCCAAATAACGTTCTGAAGACGTTTATGTGTATGAGGATCTCAAATGCTGGGGCTTTTCTTTAGATATGACTCAGCAGTCTTCATAGTTGGGAAGTTGTGAGATACTTTATGTTCAAGCTTGGAATGAAATGCCCATCCCGGACCGCGTTGATTTGGATCTGTGTTAGAATAATGAACCCTCAACAGACTTTTCAGATCTATCTTCGTCCGTGACTCAAATTGTGTCTGCTTGGAGTAGTATTCCCTTTGGCCGCTCTCCCTCGTGACTATCCATAGATTCCTGTCATGATCATATCTCCAACACTTTACCTCTGACTTGTTTCTGACCTTGTCGTAGTGGCTTAATCCTAGCTCCATGACATACAGATCATATACATTGGATGGATCTTTTGGTTGGAAGTTTTCATCGAGGGGATTTACATCTTGATTCTTCATGACAAGCATCTTCTTGTTGTTCGGATTCTTCTTCTAAGGCTGCTTTCTTTTCTTCAATTTTTCAGCTACTAGATAGGCATTAAATCCTACTTCATATTCTGCATCGGTTGCAGTCTTTTCCTTTTCGGTGCGCTCATGATGTGCAACATTTTGAGGATCATCATTCTTATCTGCAAATTCACCACCAAATTTCTTCTTAGCTTAGCTTTCATTTCATAGATCTCTGTCATTAACAAGCTCACATCACCCTGAAGTTGCTCAATAGCTTGATCTTTATTTGTTATTTGATTTTGTAAGGATGCTATCTGAGCGTTTTTCAATTCGTTCTCTTGTTCCAGCAGCACCACTCTTCTTTGAAGCTTGCCAATATTCACCACTTCATCATCATCACTATCAGACTATTCATAAATTCCATCTTTTCAGCAGCCATTCTCATTGCAGCCTCGTCATGTTCGGACAAACCACCACCAGAACAGCCTGCTTCACCACGAACTCCACTTGAACTTTCTGGCTGTGTACCAGTGGCGAAAAGGTCAGGTTGGCTTGTATCTTTATCGGCAGAAATGAATTCAGGGGCATCTTGTGAGATTGGATCAGGGATAGGACTTAGGCTTGAAGGCTTGGGGCTATCAGGGGCTTCAACTACTAAATTTTTCTCTGTTTCATCTTCTTCGGTCTGTACTTCTTTGGAAGGAATGATGCCAGGATGAGGGATCCCAGAGTCGCCATTAGTGATGCAAATAGTGCTTCAAGGTTCTCAGCAGAAATTGGATTTATCTATCTAACTGTTTCCTCAGCTATCTCTATCTCAACCTGAGCACTCTCTTTATCTTTCTCTTCGTTTGAAACAAGATCTTCAATGACTGGTTCTGGCTAATGTGGTCCACTGACAATCTGAATGTCGTGTTCTTCAGCTATGAATGTATTCATAGGTTTTGGTGCAGATATAACTTCTTTAAACTTTTCATGTTTTACCAACTCATATCTTCCAACAAACTTGACCTTTGCAGTATCACGCTGGTTGCAGGTCGCCTCAAAATAGCTCGGTCCTAGCAGCTTCAGATTCAGATGGTTTACCTTTATCAACTCGGGATATTTCTTATCAAAATCATTTGCACGAACCTCGGATATAACAAAAAACCTTCTTCTTTGTGCTTTCTAATATACTCTTCATGTTGTCAAAGATGAAAATTGAAAAGTTGTAATCCCAGTCATTTACTAATGCAACGAGTGGTGCTGTTTGTGTCTGATTCAGCTGATCCTGGCCACCTTTATTCTCGGAAATACACTGTAAGAAAATTTGAGCGAGACACCTCTAGTAAGGTGGAAATAGTTTCTTCAACACCGCCGGATATGCTCCTTCATAGCTCATGAGACGTAATGCTTTCATCACATTGTCTCTATCAAATGCTGTTGGATGACGTTCGTTATCTCCAAACTGCAGAGCTTCTCGTACATCTGCGTCCGAACCTTGATCTCTCTTTCACCAATCTTTGATTCAATGTAAGCACCACCTCCTTTGACTTTAGCGTTAGTCCAGAAGTCTTGAATCATATCTTCAACAATGACTCGATTTGTCCTTAAAGCATGAGTAAGTCGGCAGTTGCTCAGTTCGGCTATCAAGGAGTCGAATCTTTCATGATATTCCGGTGGAGGTTCGGATAAATAGAAAGCTTGATTAGGAAAGGCCTCGACTTCCAGCTTGCGTTTCTCCATCATTTTCTGCACTTAAACAAAGATGTCAGCATTTATCGCAAAAATTAACTTTAATTGACCCTTTTAACCTTTTGAAAGTTCAACTAGTCGATAAGTTAACAGTTCAAGTAGAGAATGTCAGAGGTTGAAAACAAAATTGAATAAAAAGGTTCAAGGATTCACACTAGATTGAAGAGGTCAGATAAATTCAGATGCATCAGGTCAAGACATCTCGGGTGAAAAAGGTTCAACTCAATGACCCCTTGTTATCCGAGATACTTAAGGTCCATATAAGATCATCCGAGAGGCATCGAGATGCATCCGAGATACATCCGAGATGCATCCGAGATACTAGAGTTCTACCTATGAGTCCGAGATAAGAGAGATCCGAAATAAGCAGATGTTCGAAACGACTCAAGATGACTCGAGATGGGCTTATAATGACTCGAAATAGGGCCAGGCCCATCTCAGAACAGTAGTTCAAGATAGTTGGGCCAGGTCCATTTCGAAACAGTATTAAAAAACATAGTGGGTGCATTCTAGATGAGTGGGCCCAGTGGAAATAGTATTTTTGAGAAATATTTTAAACTTTTCGGGCCCCGCATTCTTACCAGTCTTGATCAGTAACACCTTTTGTCAAAATCCGCGATCCAACTGTAACGCCTCGCTTTTTTATATTTTCCTTAATTAGAAAGTGTAATCGTATTTCTATTTATGGAAACTTGTTTTTTATCGTATTCGTATTTCTTTTCCAATCTGGTAATTCGAGGCTTTGATCGTAATAAAATTCATACTTGATACATACTTGTCTTACATGCATTCAATCGTTAAATATGTGTTTACACACGAACGGATACTTGTTATACGTGCAATATTCAATCATACATTCCCGTTGCCTAAAACATACTTACAAATACGTTTGATACTTAAAAACATACAAAAATATCAAGTTTTAGCATGAAATAAAGGAAAACCAAAGTTGAGGGGCATAATCCGAAGATGTTGGTTTCTAGCTCATGGATTGAGCAATTTTGTGTTTCTTGCCTTAAATGCACTCACCTAACTCACCCCCTAACCTCAACTATAAATACACACCTTCTCCCACTCTCATTTCACACCTCAAACACTTTTCTTCTTCTCTCTAAAGCTCTCTCTCCATCTGAAAGTTCAAGACTTTCAAAAGTGAGCTCTAACTCACCATTACCTCTCTCCTTTGATCTTTCTTCCTTCTTAACACTTGAATCACCTTTTGGAATGTTTCCATAGGTTTTCTAAGGAAAACCAACTTGGAACATCACCATATTTGAGGTCCCAAGTGTAAGAACCTTTTGTGTTAATAGGGTTTCAGCCCACAAGTGTTGTATCCTTCCAAGCTTGTTTTTGAAACAAGACTTGAGTTGGTAGTGTGTGATTACTTGGAAGCCTTGGCTATCCTACCTTCAATCCACCACCTCACTTGATGATTTTGATTACTTTCGTCTTTTATTTTTATGTTTAACTTATTCATGACCATCCTTGTCGTCCTTGTGACGACTTGTGCATTGGTGAGCTATACAAAAGAGGTTAAAGGAAGGTTATCCTCCTACCTCCATGCATGACTTCTATGAACTCCATGATAAATATGATTACGTATACTATATGATATATATATATACACTAACTGAACTCTTGATGGTAATCGAATGATTATCCGTCATGATACTAGGTTACATCACCTAAGTACTTAATTTCTCGTTACGATTCTAATGGGTATCCTAACCCATGAAAACACATCAACCCGAATGGGTATTATAGTGTCAAGAACGAGTATTAAGTCTAGATGATTATTTTCACGTATACATACTGTAATGTATTTAAATTTCTAATCCTTCGTTATCATTTGAATACTTACCAACTCACGTTTTCCTCTTGTAGGATAACTCGGTGCTCTATCCTCCAAACTCCCAAACACTTTACGAAAGTACCAAGTGGAAGCTTGCAAAACCATGAGTACACTCGAACACCCTTTTTACGCTTTACACCTTTGGGTGCAACATGTTAGTCTATCAAAATGCACGCAATCACACTTATACTTTTATGCAATCACACAAACAATCCATCATACATGCTATAGTTACGTGATACATGATTTGTATACTTGGAACATTCTTATGTGATGCTATTTGTCATTAATTACGTACGAGCCTCCCCTTTAATATGTATAGAGCTATAGGAGTAACGCACCGCCCGTATTCTTGAGGTCATGTTAAGTTTATTCAATTTTGCGGTGACACACGATGGTTGACTTATAGATCGCATACCATGTTTACATTAATCTAGTATGCTAGTTTAACATGTGGATTCGTTTAAATCTTTTCGTACTTATGCTATATCAAACTTGTGTACTCGCCAATACTTGTTGTATTGAACTATACTCTTAAAATGTTGCATTTAACATCCATTGTTAAACGGGTTCCAAAACCCAATTCATTTAAATAATTCAAGTATCTTATTTGAGTTCTCGTTATACGTTTATTTATCGTTCAAATACGTATTCTTAATATTTGTGATTAATAAATAAACCATAATTAAAATATTAAATAAATAAAAAGTAAAAATAATACAAATAAATAAAAGTTTAAAAAACTAAGAAAAATAAATGAAAAGGGGCAGCCGGATTCGAACCCAGGTCCCCATCAAACACACACACACCATTTCCACCACTAAGCTACACACACCATTTGATTTAAACCCGCAACAATTAAATCCTATACACACACAAACCAAAAACCTGCAATTCGAATTTTGGCAGAACTGGTAACCGCTAAATATTCAATCCGAGCAATCAAGCTCAATTAACGTGCTCTCTTATGATTAGCATGTGTAACCGATTTCCAATATCCGTTTTAAACTGAAGATTCGAAATCAAATGAGTTAAAACTGAAAGAGTCATTGATCTTAAAACTTGATTTTGAAACCGAAAACTGTGTTTGACTACCTACTCTATAAATACCCACCAATTCATCTCAATTTCACTCGCACACTATCTCAAACATTACCCAAACCTCTCTGAAGAATTTTTCTGCTTCAATTCGCCGGAATCATCAGTTGTTCGCCGGAATCATCAGTTGTTCGCCGGAAATTTCGAACCGGAAAACCGTAACACTTCGATAAATGGTACAATCGTCTTAATCCTTTTTCTATCATTTGTTTAATGTTATGATCTTAAAACAGTTATTCAAAACTGTTATTCTTAGTTAACAGTCGGGATTGGGTTCTGGGTTTTGTTTAGGAAAAAGATGAAGTGTATTTAGAGTATAAGTATAATTAAAATCATAAATTTAACCGGGTTAGACACACAGTCCAGTGGTGGACTGTGTGCAATGTAATTAGAGATACATGGGTTCGAGTCTCTTCATGTGCGGCGGTCCGTTCATATAGCAACACCTTTTTAATGTATAAATGTAATAAAATTTAGCTTATACCGGGTTAGACACCAAGCCTAGTTGGTAGGGCTGGGTGCAACACAGGTCAAAGGTCGCAAGTTCGATAGCGGGTCTATGCAGCGGTTCGTTGATATTCAAAACCTTTTTAATTAAATAAATATCTGAATTAACCTAACTAGTATATATATAATAAAAACAGAGATTATTTCGGGTTAGACACGTAGCTCAGTTGGTAGAGCTGCGTGCATGTATACGGGAAGTCACGTGTTCGAACCTCACACGATGCCAAAATCATACGCGATCCAACCGGTCTAACCTGACAAGGTCAAATATTTTTATTTCTATTTTTCCTTACTATTTTATTTAAAAATCATTTAAAAATACTTAAAAATAAGATTTTTTTTAAGTTTAAAAATTGTAATAAATAGCACAAAAATAAATCTAAAAATCTAATAAAAAGCATTAATTAGAAATATTAATTTCAAATAAAAATTTATATATTTATCGAATTATTACGTGATTATTTAGGTTAGTTTCCCTCTTCGGTTGAATCCTAAATCGTGCGCAATCGTCAGCAATCCCAAGAAATGCACCCACTGTGAGTGAATCCTTACAAATTCCCCTTTTTATTCATGTTTTGGGGTGTATTACATATTTTGTTTATTCAAACCCTTGTGCTATTACCATAATATGATCTACCGTGTTATGTATATGTTTGTTTGTTGTTATATGTGGTTACATTTTATCATTTTCAGTGATCATTCACATTAGGCCCATCAGTTCCTCGTTAGATACGAGTTGAGCATCGCATGCCTCATTAGGTCGGCTCCGTTTGATTGAGCCTTGATCTCACAGTTCATCATTTGTCACGCTCATGTGTTCATTGTTTGATGTTATGTGGTTTGTGGATAAATTTACATATACGCTTGCTCATATTAGGTTTATGCACATTTTTATTTAATTAATCAATATAACTAATTCTTTCAAATGTTTAAATGTGATTCACTCGTCAACTTTTGTTGATCGAAATCTTTATTTTACACATGATACAGGTGGACAGGCTGAGGAGATGAACACTTAGGATTTGGCTTTAAAAAAAGAATAAAACATTTCTTGTCTAGAACAATTTTCTTGTGTTTGTTTGTTTTTATGTGTTTGTTAGGATATTCTCTTTTAAATTTGAATTAATAAATATGAAACTTAATTATAGTAAATATCATGAGCTTTGATGAAAACCCAATCATTCCCCGACTTTTATTTCCGACTTCTATTTCACCTAGACACCCTCCGACCTTATATCTCGCAATCATGTTTTACGTTTTCATTCGGGTGGTGCAAGTGTTAACAGGCCAACACCAATGTGAACCCTACAAAGCCCAGTAGTCAAGGGGGCCCACATGACTACCTAGGCCAAAGTATGGGAGACATATGGGGGCCCAAACATGAGCGAAGCCCAAGACATCCTATGGATGTAGTAAACTCATTTTCTCATTTATTTTGTGAATATTGATTTTAAATATGACACATGACACCTAAAATGTTAAACTCATAATCCCGTTACGTACTTCCTGTAGATGTCTTCTAGGCACTCACGAGGAGGTAGAAGGTCAGGAAGATCTGGCGAGGGCGTGGCTGCTCAAATAGCCCAACAGATGGCCGTCGTACTTCCCGACATCGTAGTTCAAGACCAACAAGCCCTTGCTGCAAATCCCATCAACCCAACAAATCAAGAAGGTCAAAATGTTGCCAATCCTCCCACCAACACCACCAAGTGCACCTACAAGCACTTCAACTCCTGCGACCCTCCAAAATACGAGGGGACTGAAGGTGTCACCGCCCTCCTCCATTGGTTTGAGGAGATGGAGAGCACTTTTCTCAACTGCGATTGTCTCGATGATCGCAAGGTGCATTATGCTACCGGTCGTTTGTATGGGGTAGCACTTACGTGGTGGAACGCGGAGAAAGGTAGATGAGGCGTTGAAGCCGCTGTGGCCTTAACTTGGGAAGAGTTGAGGGAGCTCATGACTAGACGCTTCTGTCCAAGAAGCGAAATCAAGAAATTGGAGGATGAATTCTATTTCTTGAAACAAAAGGAAGGAGACGACAAAACCACAATAAGAGATTCCTTGAGTTGAATCAGATGGTCCCCAACTTGTTCACTCCACTCTACCGTTTAATTGAGCACTACATTCGAGGTCTTCCCTCGAAAATTCAAGACTCTGTGATGAGTACCACACCTGCAACCCTCGAGGCTGCGATGGAGCTAGCCACTGAGCCCACGGAAAATCACATCAGAAATGGTGATTTTAAAGACAAGAATAAGAAAGACAAGACACCTGCTGAAACCCCAACCCCAACCCAAACAGGATCGGCTTCTAAGTTTGCTGGTAAAAGGAAACACAATGGAAAGAATTTCGCTGTTACCTAAACCAATCCCCCTATCACTGCCGCCCTAATCACACAAGTTGCTCCTCCTGTCGCCCCATTCAAGAAACCATACACAGGATCTCATCCAAAATACAACCGATGCCAGTATCATCACCCTCCCGATAACCCATGTCTTCACTGCATAGGTTTTGGGCGTGCAGGTCATACAATTCAAACTTGTCACATCCTTCAAAGACCAAACCACAATCAACCTCAAGCCCAACCCAACAACCAAGTGGTAGGCCAAGCCCAACACCAACAACATTTACTCTTACCACCTGCTCAACCCATGGCCCAACCCTACTGCCAACCCAACTACCCTATGATGCAACCTGTCAGAGCCTGTTTCAATTGCGGTGATCCAACCCATTTTCGAAACACTTGCCCACGTTTGGTGAACATCATAAATGCCCAAGCCCAAGCTAATCCAGTGAACCAAGCCAACCAAGCTAATCCGCCCGCTAGAGGAAGAGCTTTTAACATCAATGCTAACCAGGCTAGAGCGGATAACAACGTGGTTAACGGTACGTTTCTCATTAACGGTACTTACGCATCTATTCTATTTGACACTGGTGCGGATTAGAGTTTCATGTCCTTAGAGTTCGAATCTATTCTTGATTTACCTTGCGTTAGTCTAGCTGAATCATTCACGGTGGAAGTAGCTGAAGGTGAACCTATTATGTTAGACTCAGTTATTCGTGATTGCACTCTTACTCTCAATGATCATGACTTTCCAATTGATCTTATCCCCATGAAGTTGGGTAGTTTCGACGTCATCATTGGTATAGACTGGCTTAGTCAGCATCACGCTGAAGTTGTTTCTTATGAGAAGTTTATTCGAATTCCTCTCGCTGATGGTTAAACTTTACGTATTTTTGGTGAAACCCCCTCCAAAGGACTCAAATTGATGTCATGCCTTCAAGCTCTAAGATACCTTCGCAAAGACTATATTGCATTTTTTGCTCACATCGTCAAAAAGGAAGGCAAGGAAAAGAAGCTCGAAGACATTCCAATCGTAAAAGAATTTCCTCAAGTTTTTTCCGACGACGTTTCAGGACTTCCTCCTGTGCGAGAAGTCGAATTACGAATTGATCTTGTACCTGGTGCTACACCAGTTGCAAAATCTCCATATCGGTTAGCCCCCTCTGAAATGCAAGAGCTAGCTAGTCAGCTGCAAGAGTTGACTGACAAGGGATTTATACGTCCTAGCTCATCTCCATGGGGTGCGCCGGTTCTTTTCGTAAAGATGAAAGATGGAACTTTCTGAATGTGTATCGACTATCGAGAGCTCAACAAGCTAACTATCAAGAACCGTTATCCTTGTATCAATGCTCTTCCAGATCAACTATAGGGTGCCACCTGTTTCTCAAAAATCGGTCTTCTCCAACTTAGAGTACCCGAAGAAGACATCCCAAAGACTACTTTTCGAACTCGATATGGTCACTACGAATTCATGGTCATGCCTTTTGGTTTGACCAATGCTCCTGCCGTTTTCATGGATTTGATGAATATGGTGTGTAAACCCTACCTCGAACGTTTCGTCATAGTCTTCATCGATGATATTCTTATTTATTCTAAGACCAAATCCGATCATGAGCGACATCTTCGACTTATCCTAACACTTTTGAGAACCGAAAAGCTTTACGCTAAGTTTTTGAAGTGTGAATTTTGGTTAAAAGAAGGTCAATTTCTTGGTCACGTCGTCAACGACAAGGGACTTCATGTCGACCCTGCGAAGATTATAGCAGTGCAAGAATGGCAAGCTCCAGGCACTTCTACCGAAGTTAGCTCATTTCTTGGTCTAGCTGGTTATTATCGACGTTTCATCACAAATTTTTCTCGTATTTCTTTACCGTTCACAACCTTAACTCATAAGGGCAAACCCTTCATTTGGGGGCCCAAGCAAGACGAGGCTTTTCAAACTTTGAAGCAAAAGCTTTGCGATGCACCTATTCTTACTCTTCCTGATGGTTGTGAAGACCTTGTGGTTTATTGTGACGCATAAGGGCAGGGACTTGGTTGTGTCCTAATGCAAAGAGGAAAGGTGATAGCCTACGCCTTAAGGTAACTCAAAGTGCATGAAAAGAATTACACTACTCACGACCTAAAACTTGGAGCACTCGTGTTCGCTCTAAAGATATGGAGACATTATCTCTGTGGTACCAAGTGTGAGATTTACACTGACCACAAGAGTCTCCAACATATCTTCAACCAAAAAGAGTTGGACATGAAGCAACGACGATGGGTTGAACTCTTAAATGATTACGATTGTGAAATCCGTTATCATCCTGGCAAAGCCAATGTTGTGGCTGATGCTCTTAGTCGAAAAGAGTATGCAAAATCCATCCATCTTTTTTGTTCCCAAATTGTAATCGATCGTCAAAACCGAATTCTAGCAACTCAACATATTTCTGTCACGGAAAATGATGTACGAGATGAATTGTCTAGTGGAGCTGAAACCAAGCTAGAATCCAAGTCCGATGGTGTCCTCTATTATTTAAATCATATTTGGGTACCTGATCGTGACGATCTTCGTGCTTTTCTCATGAACGAGGCTCACAAAACATGATACTCTATACATCCAAGTGCTGATAAGATGTATCAAGACCTACGATACTCTTACTGGTGGCCTGGCATGAAGAAGGATATCACCATTTTTGTTTCCAAGTGTCTCACCTGTTCTAAGGTAAAATCCGAACATCAAAGACCTTCAGGATTACTCGTCCAACCTGAAATACCCGTTTGGAAGTGGGAAAACATAACCATGGACTTCATTACCGGGTTACCTCACACCTCCAATGGGTATGCCACAATTTGGGTTATCATTGATCGTCTCACTAAATCAGCTCATTTCATTCCAATTCGCGAAGATAACAAGAACGAGAAGTTAGCTCGTATCTATATTGATGAAATTGTAAGTCGTCATGGTGTGCCTTTAAGTATCATTTCGGATCGAGACGACCATTTTACTTCACGAACATGGCAAGCCGTACAATCAGCATTGGGTACACGTTTAGATCTCAACACTGCTTTTCACCCTCAAACTGATGGTCAACCTGAGCGCACCATACAAACTCTTGAAGACATGTTGCGAGCATGTGTCATAGACTTCAAGGGCAACTGGGATACTCATCTACCGTTAGTTGAATTTTCGTACAACAACAGCTATCATTCAAGCATCAACATGGCTCTTTTTGAAGCGTTATATGGTCGTAAGTGCCGACCTCCTGTATGTTGGCACGAAATCGGTGAAGCACAAATCACTGGACCTGAATTGATCCAAGAAACAACTGATAAGATTCTTCAAATCCGCAATAATCTTCTAGCAGCTCGAAGTCGTCAAAAAAGTTACGCTGATAAACGACAAAAGCCACTTGAGTTTTGTGTTGGTGATCAAGTACTTTTGAAAGTATCACCATGGAAGGGAGTAGTTCGTTTTAGTAAAAAAGGCAAGCTAGCACCACGCTATGTGGGACCATTCAAAATACTCGAAAGAGTAGGTCCTGTAGCCTACAAGCTTGACTTACCAGAAGAACTCAACAGAATTCATCCCACATTCCATGTATCAAACTTGAAAAAGTGTCTCGCCGATGAAAATCTCCATATACCATTGGAAAATATTCAGATTGATGAATCAATGCATTTTGTTGAACAACCTGTAGAAATCATGGACTTCGGTGAGAAGCGACTAAGACGAAGTCGTATTCCAATAGTCAGAGTGCGTTGGGAATCAATTCGAGGACCTGAGTTTACTTGGGAACGTGAAGATTCAATGCGTGAAAAATGCCCGCATCTTTTTTCAGTTACATCTACTACTTAAATTTCGAGACGGAATTTCTAAAAGTAGGGGATACTGTAACAACCATTGTAAAACGGGTTCCAAAAGCCGATTTGTTTAAATACTTCAAGTATCTTATTTGAGTTCTCGTTACACGTTTATTTATCATTCAAATACGTATTGTTAATATTTGTGGTTAATAAATAAACCATATAATTAAATATTTAAATAAATAAAAAGTAAATATAATACAAATAAATAAAATTTTAAAAAAATAAGAAAAATAAATGAAAAGGGGCAGCCGGGGTTCGAACCCGGGTCCCCATCAAACACACACACCGTTTCCTCCACTAAGCTACACACACCATTTGATTTAAACCCGCAACAATTAAATCTTATACACACACAAACCAAAAACCTGCAATTCGAATTTTGGCAGAACTGGTAACCGCTGAACATTCAATCCGAGCAATCAAGCTCAATAAACGTGCTCTCTTGTGATTAGCATTTGTAACCGATTTCCAATATCCGTTTTAACTGAAGATTCGAAATCAAATTAGTTAAAACTGAAAGAGTCATTGATCTTAAAACTTGATTTTGAAACCGAAAACTGTGTTTGACTACCTACTCAATAAATACCCACCAATTCATCTCAATTTCACTCTCACACTATCTCAAACATTACCCAAACCTCTCTGAAGAATTTCTCTGCTTCAATTCGCCGGAATCATCAGTTGTTCACCGGAAAGTTCGATCCGGAAAACCGTAACACTTCGATTAAACGGCACAATCGTCTTAATCCTTTTTCTATCGTTTGTTTAATATGTTATGATCTTAAAACAGTTAATCAAAACTGTTATTCTTAGTTAATAGTCGGGATCAGGTTCTGGGTTTTGTTTAGGAAAAAGATTAAGTGTATTTAGAGTATAAGTATAATTAAAATCATAAACTTAACGGTGTTAGACACACAGTCCAGTGGTGGACTGTGTGCAATGCAATCAGAGATACCTGGGTTCGAGTCTCTTCATGTACGGCGGTCCGTTCATATAGCAAAACCTTTTTAAATAAATAAAATGTTAAACTGACCAAGTTTATAAATTTAATAAAATTTAGCTTATACCGGGTTAGACACCCAGCCCAGTTGGTAGGGCTGGGTGCAACACAGGTCAAAGGTCGCAAGTTCGATACCGGGTCTATGCAGCGGTTCGTTGATATTCAAAACCTTTTTAATTAAATAAATTTCTGAATTAACCTAACTAGTATATATATATATATATATATATATATATATATATATATATATATATATATATATATATATAATTAAAATAGAGATTATTTCGGGTTAGACACGTAGCTCAGTTGGTAGAGCTGCGTGCACGTATACGGGAGATCATGAGTTCGAACCTCACACGATGCCAAAATCATACGCGATCCAACCGGTCTGACCTGACAAGGTCAAATATTTTTATTTCTATTTTTCCTTATTATTTTATTTAAAAATCATTTAAAAATACTTAAAAATAAGATTTTTTAAGTTTAAAAATTGTAATAAATACCACAAAAATAAATCTAAAAATCTAATAAAAAGCATTAATTAGAAATATTAATTTCAAATAAAAATTTATGTATTTATCGAATTATTACGTCACTATTTAGGTTAGTTTCCAATCCTAAATCGTGCGCAATCGTCAGCAATCCCAATAAATGCACCCACTGTGAGTGAATCCTTACAAATTCCCCTTTTTATTCATGTTTTGGGGTGTATCGTGTATCGATTACATATTTCGTTTATTCAAACCCTTGTGCTATTACCATAATATGATCTAACGTGTTATGTATATGTTTGTTTGTTGTTATATGTGGTTACATTTTATCATTTCAGTGCAATCATTCACATTAGGCCCATCAGTTCCTCGTTGGATACGAGTTGAGCATCGCGTGCCTCATTAGATCGGCTCCGTTTGATTGAGCCTTGATCTCACAGTTCATCATTTGTCATGCTCATGTGTTCATTGTTTGATGTTATGTGGTTTGTGGATAAATTTACATATACGCTTGCTCATATTTGGTTTATGCACATTTTTATTTAATTAATCAATATAACTAATTCTTTTAAATGTTTAAATGAGATTCACTCGCCAACTTTTGTTGACCTACATCTTTATTTTACACATGATACAGGTGGACAGGCTGAGGAGAGGAACACTTAGGATTTGGCTTTAGAAGAAGAATAAAACATTTCTTGTCTAGAACAATTTTCTTGTGTTTGTTCGGATATTCCCTTTTAAATTTGAATTAATAAATATGAAACTTAATTATAGTAAATGTCATCAGCTTTGATGAAAACCCAATCATGCCCCGACTTCTATTTCCGTTGCGGGTCAGGGTGTG
The DNA here is from genome assembly GCA_947069175.1 of Scalesia atractyloides. Classification (NCBI taxonomy): domain Eukaryota; kingdom Viridiplantae; phylum Streptophyta; class Magnoliopsida; order Asterales; family Asteraceae; genus Scalesia; species Scalesia atractyloides. The sequence goes on along the minus strand of CAMTDV010000008.1, from coordinate 35,518,622 downwards.
ACATTGTCCTCTAAACTTATCGCGTCAGTCTTCAACTTTCAACCTTGCGACTTTATTAAGTGAGTATGCGATAACATCCGTGTGTCCCATATCAAGGCATAGCCCCGCGATCAAGGTAAGCACAACAGTTCACCGTAACAAGTGAATATACTGAGATCATCCTTTCATTTTACAACATCCGACTTGTTGGTGAGCATGTCAGTACAACGTACTGCAAAGAGACCAAACAATATCAGATGAGGGTTAGGCATAATACCTTATATGGTATGTTTGACTTTTCAAGCACATGGAATTTTCTCGTGATGAGATTTCCACTTTTTAAGGTTTTGGCCCTTCTATTTTGGCTCTTTTAAGGATATCCTGACTGTGCCTAGGTCTGCATATATTCAAATGCAACAGAAGGGCAGCCCTGATATGTCGGATGACTCATCAGCATAAAGACTTGAAACTTCAAATGTTGGCTATCTATCAAAACAGGATTTAAGACCATGAAATCATATGCCGATGCTATGTTACCCACGAGATGCATAGCTTGTCAAAGTTTGTCACTTCGTATCTTTTTTACTTTTGAGCGATAAGCCTATCAACAAATCGCAGAGGATCCTCGCTTTTACAGTATCGATACCTTACATGTGTTAACCGAATTCATTAGATTGAGCAATTTAAGTTTATTTTCCTAAAAATAGCATTTCTCCCCCTAAACTTGTGCAAAAGTAGAATACTTTATGCGCAAATTTAGTTATTTGTTGAAAGATATATACGTTTTTAGGTTGCTTAGTCTATGTAACGCATCATTTTTAAAACGTCCACAAGCACCTTGAATCTCGAATTGCTGACAGGTTTTGTATTAAGATCCGCTGTATTAGCATCAATGTGGATCTGTTCAAGTTTAATTAAACCTCTGTCGAAGCAATCTCGAATAAAATGAATTTTGATATCAATGTGCTTGGTTTTGGAATGAAAAACAGGGTTTTTGATGATTTGGATAGCGGCATCATTATCACAGTAGATAGTAGCGTTAAGATAAGTCAAACCGTAATCCTCGAGCAGATGTTGCATCCAAATAACCTGGGAGCAGCATGCAGATGCTGCAGCCTATTCTGCTTCTGCAGGTGATAAAGACACTGTTTGTTGCTTTTTGCACTGCCATGAAATAAGCCTGTCTCCTAAGTATTGGCATCCAGCTGATGTGGACTTCATATCCCTGTCTATCCCTCCAAGGTTACTATCAGAAAAGGCAAACAAATCAAGTTCGAATCTCTAGGATACCAGAGTCCCAGTTTTGGAGCTCCCTTGAGGTATCTAAAGATTCGTTTCACGGCTGAGAGATGAGAAAGTTTAGGATTAGCCTCATATCTGGCGCATTGGCAGACAATAAACATAATGTTCGGCCGACTTGAAATTCATAAGACCCTATCTTAATTTATTGAATTTCTATTAAAATTTGGCATTTTAATATGTAAATGCGAATACATGACCATACATATTTTCGAATTTGTTAAAACTTCATAAACATTAAACATTATAACATGTTATCATTGATCAGTTTAGTAACCACAAAACCAATTGCGGAAGCTTGAGCTTTGATCGTGTTCGATTCTTCATAGAGTTGGTCCACCTCCGCGCTCCCAATAATTACCTATATTTCATAATTTATGAAATATGTTAGTTATAAATAGATTATAACATAACCGAATAAGCCCGAAGGCCAAAAACATCACAAATAACATTTTTAAAAATTGCCGCCGTAAGCTACGGTAGGCCACCTTAGCTTACGATGGGCTGCTGCAACCTTTTCAAGTTTGTCGTTTTTGTTACAAAAACTTCTGTAACTTATTCAATTTTCATCCGTTTCACTTGAAACTTGTTTCTAAATGTCCGTAAATTGTTTACCTACATATTTAGCTAGAAATCCTTAACCCGAATTCTTAATTCTTATGAATTATGCGTCCATTCCCGGTTTATGCGCATATTCATTTTGACCCATTAAGAGATTTAAGCACTTAAGCTTAAATCTCACTTCCTCTTTCCTTACTTCTCATTTCCACACTAAAATATCTATTCCTTTCCCATCACAACTATATTTGTAGTGGATTTGTTATAGAAAACCATATATTTCCAAATCCTACCCTTTGGTTTGACAATTTACGATTAGACCCATTATGAGGCACTACACCAAAATGGCTTATGCCATTTGCTTTTACACTACCTTAAGGGTATACTTACTTATAAAACTCATTTTAAACTACCCTCAAGGGTCGTTTGCTTGTTTTATCATACGAGGGCGTTTTGGTCAACTTTAGCCCCATTTTTACAACGAAGAACTTTTAATAGCATATTTTGACCAAATGTACCCATCTTAACCATAATCTATTTACAATCATTATGTTCCTAAGAACAAATGGTCTAAAAATTTTAAATTATTAGATTTACCTTTCTTTAGGTAATCAGATATTCATTCATAACTCGTTTAACTCTCATCGGACCTTAATTCCTTAATGAGAGTTTAAGCCATTACACGTACCTGACTCGAGTCATATCATTGATCGTTTAAATACCTTACACTATTAATTACTAATTAATAGCAACGCGAACCATACGCTGTTTCCCTGTGAGCACAAAACTCGACAAGCGATCATTATTTGTTATTGTCAAATGGTGATGACAACACCATTTGACCCTATTGGCGTAAATGACCTTTTTATCAATATGAAATGGTATTTATTTACCATCTCACCATTTAATCCATTTCGGTTTACGCCATAAGATCATAATACCTAAAATCGTTTCTTAATTCGTTCGACCCATTACGGCTTACGCCTTAGAGTGTCTTTTTCAAAGTTTACTATTTATTTGTCAACTCGTGACCGAATACTATTTCACCCTTTTTATTCCTTATGGTTTGGTAACTTTTCAGAATTCCTTATTTTTTGCCATTACCTGACTAAATTACTGTTTTACCCTTTTTACCATCAAATATGGTTTATTACCATTTTCACTTATTCCGACTCGTATCGATTCACGTCAGAACCTTGTATGTCAAAATCTCGTTCCGAATACCAAATCGCTTATTCTTAGTTAAATACATAAGTAGATTTACTATTTTAAGGATGTAAGCTTTACTTACTTTGCATCCGATTATGCTTTTCCCGCGTACTTGATCCGTTTGACCCGCTTTTTCCCAAGCTTCCACCTAGCTTGTCAAGCGTCAAACTATAATTCATCATTCACAAGATGGTTAGATTAGTCATCTTCTAGTCCCATCTTACGCATTTTATATCAAATTACCATTTGATCTTATTATAGATCAGTTTGACTTTTAAAAGTCAACTGTCTATTAACATATGTAAATGCACAAATAGGTTCAACGAACTTACTTAGGCATTTCATCAAATACCCATTAGGCGTTATTTCTAGGCTACCATATAACTAAATTCCCAACTAAGTTTATACAATCGTTAATATCAATTTAACATAATTTCAATCATTGTATGCTAATCTATCAATCTCATAAAAGAACTTGGGATTGTTTCATCATTATAAATCAACCCTTTGCATCATATATAAGGGATTTACCTAAACGTCAAACTTAGCCAAATACTTTAAATATTCATAAACACATGATGATTTTAAACATCATTTAACATGAATATATCATCTGTTTCATCATATTGTACAAAAACCCATTTTATTGCAAGTATGAACATGTACTCAAACACATAAATTGTTCAAGTATCTTCCTATTGCCACCATGTATGATGATTCTAAACACAAGTTTATCATCAATTTCATCATGTTATCAATACCCATTTAACTAGGTGTGGTAAATCATCCAAACACCCAATTCAAAGTAATATATTCAAAATTTTCAATAAGGCTTTGTTCCTAAGCAAGTATCATCCTTTATCTTACTTCAATTACTGAAATTCATACATGGATTGAAATCCATGAAATCTACTTAAATTCATAATGTCACCAAATTAGGATTTTTGACAAACCTCATGACCCCCTAGTTCGGGTGATCATTATAATGCATTCATGCATCGATTCTGGGTCCGATTCGTCCTCCAGGTTGATGATTTAAGATGAACAAGGGTTTGTTCCTTGTTCTCCAGCCGTAGTCGACATACACACACACTTAGTGTGTGTTTTGTGTTTTAATCTTTATTAAACCTAAACTTTAGGTTTTTCCCCTTTTTAGCCCCTCAAGTTTAGTTTTATTTAAGTGAAGCTACTACTACTCATTGTTTTATTATCTATATACTTGTTACTAACTAGGTTAATTTGTTCCTAGTTATTTCGTTCACGGGTTCACTTTTACCACTAACGGCATTTTACCCGCTCTTTAATATTAACGTGGTTTGATTACCAAACCCGTTTTTGGGTTGTTACACAATTAAGTACATCAATGAACCAATCATGGATTGGTACATTGTTTGATTGACCGGGTCTCCTTCAGCATCCTCATTAAGAATTGGCCGTTCAGCAATGGGTGAGTCGTTGGGCTTCGAGTTTGACATGTCGAATTTTGTAAGAACATCCTGAACATACTTTCCTTGATGAATCAAGATTCCTTGACTACTCTGACGAACTTGCAAGCCTAGAAACATAGTCATTTCACCCAGTGAGCTCATTTCGAACTTCTTCTTCATCACCTCCTCAAACTCTTTGCATAGCTCTTCATTGGTAGACCCGAAAATGATGTCGTCGACATAGATCTGAACAAGGATAAGGTCTTTTCCAACACGTTTAATGAATAGAGTTTGATCTATCATCCCCCAGGCATATCCATGAGCAAGTACATGCTCTGTTAAGGTCGCATACCATGCACAAGGTGCTTGGTGCAAACCATAGAAAGCTTTATCTAACTTATATGCATGTCCTTGCTTCTTAGGATATGTAAATCCAGGGGGTTGAGCGACATAAATCTCCTCCTCAACCTTCCCGTGCAGAAACGCCGTCTTGACATCCATTTGATAAACTATGAAACCCATATAGGATGCATATGCCAAGAAGATGTGTATGGCTTCCAGACAAGCTACTGGTACATATACCTTATCATAGTCAAGACCTTCGATTTGTTTGAATCCCTGAACCACCAGTCGGGCTTTGTTTCGCACGATCACTCTAGTATCGTCTTGTTTGTTTCTGTATACCCAACGAGTACCAAGAGCTCGTTTTCCCTCAGGCAATTTCACTAATTTTCACACTCCCAGCTTCTCAACCTGATTGAGCTCTTCATGCATTGCATCGACCCATCCAAGTTCCTGCAAAGCGACATCAAAGCTCTTAGGCTCAATCTGTGAGATGAAACATGAATATAAACATGTGTTGATGATTCCTGATCTACTGCGTGTCTGAACACCGGCATATACAGGCCCAATAACGTTTTTAATCTGATGGATTTTCTGAACACGTTGAGGGATTGCTACATCAGGTGCCTATAAGTTAGATTTCAAGTTAGAAGAACTTCCTAACACTATCCCAGATTGCTCCCCCACATTTGATGCAGCAGTAGTGTTGATCACAGGAGGATCCACTATCAATCTGGCGGAATCGGCTCCGGAAACAATAAAGCTCTTTGAACAATAGTATTTGAAGGGCCAACAGTAATTTACTGTGCAGAAGACTCATTGTTGTAACTGCATCATCAGGAGTAACAGTAGGTTCAAGAATCGGCTCTAGAATTTGTGAAGAAGGATGTGTTTCTGTAGCAACTTCATGAAATCCCGGTGGTCCACAGTAAGATTCTTGAAAGAGTCTTGAATAGGGACAACATCATCTTCAGCTATGATGGGAATAGGTATGATGGTACTTGAGACATCTGCATCAACAATCACATCAGGTAGAATATTAAATGTCTTAAACAAGGAAGAATAATCATATAACCAATCAGGTCCAAGCCGTGCGTCTTTGGGAATTTCCAGCCAATCCACATAGTACGTCTCCATGATCTACTTCTTGATTTTGTTGTAAACTCAATATGAAGTGTTCTTTGCATAGCCGATGAAACAACATGGATTTCCTCTTGCTTCAATTTTTCCCTTGGCATCCATGATAAGGAGAACATAAGGACAGCCAAAAGTGCGAAAATGCTGTACAGAGGGACTGTCCTTCGACTATTTCATATGGTGTTTTCATGTGATGTTTGTTGATGAATGCATGATTTTGTACATAGCAGGTGGTGTTCACTGCTTCTGCCCAAAATATCAGTGGAAGGCCAGAATCGATCAGCATAGTACAAGCTGCTTCGATGAGAGTTCTATTGCATCTTTCTGCAACTCCATTTTGTTGAGGAGTTCAAGCTGCACTGTATTGACGATCAATTCCTTTTAAAGCACAAAAATTGTTCAGCTCAACGTCCTTGAACTCCGTCCCATTGTCGCAATGCATAATCTTCACTCGCTCGTTTGCTTGGTTCTCCATGAGTGACAAATTTCTCTATTAGACCTGCAGTTTCACTCTTCTGTTCCAAGAAAAATACCTAAGTGAAACGAGAGTAGTCATCAGTGATGACCAAACAATAAGCTTTTCTTCCAATACTCAGCACATTGACAGGACAAAAAAGGTCCATGTGAAGCAGTTCCAAAACTTTGGATGTTGTGTGCACGAGCTTGGGCTTATGAGGCTTACGGTGCTGCTTCCCATGGGCACAAGACTCACATTTTTCAATCTGCATAAAATCATTGATTTGTAAGTTTTTGACCAGACCTCCCTTTGCCAGTCGATTAAGATTCTTCATGTTAAGATGGCCAAATCGTCGATGCCACAACATTGCATCATGATCAACAATTTCAGAGAATAAGCAAGTAACTTGATCAGTGGGGGCTTTGTTCATGTCGATCACGTAGTCGTTTCCCCGACGTTCAGCTTCAATAAAGTACCAATCCTCTGGTATGACAATTCGGAGCTTCAGAACCACGCATCCACCTTTTGTAAACAAGACCTCTAAACCGTTGTCGCACAGCTGAGAGACGCTGAGAAGTCTGTGTTTGAGTTCAGGAACATAGTTGACATCAGAGAAGCTGAGGACCGCATTTCTGACTCTGCCTTTCATAGTAATTCTTCCCGTTTCTCCACCTGCAAAGGTGACAAATCCACCGTCGAAGATTTTGATGTCGTTCAACTGGGAAATGTCCCCTGTCATGTGTCTGGAACAACCATTGTAGATAAACCAAAGTCTAATGACAACCCTCCATAGTCGTTCCTGCACACACAACGAGATTAGTGGGAGACAGGAACCCAGATCATTTTCAATCTGGGTTAATAATCACTCTTACCGTCGAAGATTTTGATGTCGTTCAACTGGGAAATGTCCCCTGTCATGTGTCTGGAACAACCATTGTAGATAAACCAAAGTCTAACGACAGCCCTCCATAGTCGTTCCTGCACACACAACGAGATTAGTGGGAGACAGGAACCCAGATCATTTTCAATCTGGGTTGATAATCACTCTTTTTTCACAAAACCTCATGGAAGGTCACATAATGGTTAGTAGATTTTGAGGTTTGAGAAGATGAGGTTATAGAATTAGGCAAGTGAGAACACTCTGACTGGAATCTAACAATCTTTTTAGGTTTCCAAATCTTTAACTCTTTGTTATTTGAGAAGACATGAGATAATGTTGCGTTTAATTTCTTGTATTGATTTACGAAACCATTTGCGTTTGAACGCTTTTGATTGTTTTTCTTTGCTAGATTCCAGTCTCCACCAGAGGGCTTTTGATGTCCATGATGTCAATGGTGCGAAGCCGTCTGATGGATGGAATTTTCGGATGGATAAGACCCAAAGGGATGATGAACATAGTTTCTAGCTATGTGCCCCGGAATTCCACAATTGAAGCAAGTTTGTCTTTCCGAGGAAAAGACTCTTAATTCTGCTTGTGTTATTCTGGGGAGCTGATTGGGTCTATTCTTTCCACTAGGTACTGATTTCTTGTGTGCATATTTACTCTTGGATGAAACCTGCTCACAATCATCAGCACAAAAGTGAGTATCGATAATTTTACCCTTCAATCTTGATTCAGTTGTTCTTGAGTTAGGTTTTTCTTCTAATTTACAGCACATGAGAAGGCTTCCTCTTGAATTTTCATTTTGCGATGTTTTCTGGTTCTTCTAAATCTTCTTTTCTTTGCAGGAGTGGATTCTGTGGGCTTAGTTTCATTTGAAACCTTTCCTTCAGAAACTAAGCTTTCTAAAACAATTGTTTTAGTTTCTTTGGAAGCCATTTCATTTAACGTTGAGCTTTCATAATCAATGGATTCTTGGTCACCGGATGATGAGAAAGTTTTTTCAATATTTTTACTGTCGCAGCCATTTTGCTCATTATCCGATGAGTTGGAATCTTCAGTCTGATTCCCAAAAATATAAGACGTCTTATGTTCACAAGAAATTTCATTCACACAGTCCGACACAACAATATTTTCAGTTTCACAAGATTCAGAAATATCTGAGGTATCCATTGAGGTTTCAAAAGAACTAGAACAGTTTTCTGAATCACTCAAAACTGAAGCCTCAGACTCCTTTGAACAACCAGTTAAATCAAAGACTGAATCAAAAACCATATCATTCAAATTTTCAGTTTCAACAACACCAGAAAAACCCTGAGTCTCAAAAACCATAGACTGAACAAAATTCCAAACATAGTCATCATGTTTATCACATAAAGAAACATCCGAGTCATCAGCAACAACTAGATGAGGTTTATCATCCACTTTTGACCGCTCCTTATCTATCACTGACTCTACACATACACTAAAACAGTTAACCCTTTTTACAGAATCAGAGGTAGAAATTGTTTCATGTGGTTCTTCGGATGGAGTTTTTGTCTACTCCTTTTCACCTTTCAAATTTTCAACTGATTCATTCAAGCACTCTTGATTTATAATTTTCACAAAACTTATAGGCTTTTGAAAATCAGTTGGTTGGGTATTCTTAGTCTTGAAAGGTTCCCATGGAACGTAGTCACTTAGCTTGCCATTCGTCATTTTATCATAATTTTCCACTTCTTGCTCAGTGAACGACATTCTTGAATAATTATGATTATATGGTGGAGGAACTTGTGAATAACCCAACCCTTTTCCCTTGGTCTCTTTGTATGCCATTTGTATATTGCAAAGACTACGAACAATGTCACTAGAAGTATCATATTTTTTAATATTCAACTCATTTTGTTGAAACTTTCCAGTGAGAAGTCCTAGCTCAACTCTTACCAAGTCATATTCCAAGGTTTTTGAATGTAGTTTGGTTCTATATTCATGGACCCAACATTTTTGTTAGTTTACGTCCCGGTGGAATTGAGCTATGTCCTTCTTCAGTGCATCAATCTTTTCATAGAGAATTCTATTGTTCTCTCAAAGACTGATGCACTTTGACATGGCACTGTTGTAATCACTAATGAGATTGAAATTATGTGCTCTCATTTGTGCCATCTTATTTTTCAATCTTCAGAGCATAAGAGAGAGTTTACCGTTTCGGAGAGAGATTTGGGCTTCTCAGTTTGTGCCATCAAGCATTTGAGATGATTTTCAGCAACTTCTGCAATCTTCAGAGATTCCACTTGAGCTATAGCATCAACCCAGCTAAAACTATGCTGCTCTTGCACCATCAGTGCTTTTCCCCCTCTTGAACCTCCTTGGCTTGATGAGGGTGAAGTTGACGTCTGAGCTGAAGTAACTAGAACCATGGACCTCTCTGAATTCCTTGCGGCCGCAGCAGCAGTTGCTTCATAACCCACAGGTGTCTTCCTGCAGTCTCTAGCAAAGTGTCCGGGTTCATGGCATTTGTAGCATCTCAACTTATCTTTTACAGACCTAGTGCGAATGTTGACATTGGACGGCGCCTGTATCTCTTTTGAAACTTTTCTGCTCGAAATGCGGCCATAGCCAGATTCCATGAAGCATCCAGTTCTTCAATATCTTCTTCAACTACTTGATTCATCTTAGTAGCAAACACTAAAGGAGGCAAGAGATCACCTGCAAGAAAATCATTCAAACTGTTGAGCATGGATGCTGCTAGAGCCAACTTCTCTTCGTTCTGCTTGGTCAGAAATGCGAGATTTTCGGCAGAGGGTGTAGATTGAGTATTTTGAGAAGCTGAGAGATTAACAAGACTGTAGACTATGTTTGCGTGCTGTGGTAATTGCTGAGCAGTAACAGTAGTTAGAACAGCTGAGTTGTTTGGAGAGACATGCCATAAACGTAGTTTGTCTTCTGAGCTTGAAGTTGTGCTTGAGTTAATGGACTGAAAACAACGTTTGGATTACTGTTCGTCATGGGGATAAAGATAAGGTTAGGATGACTTTGAGACATCAATGCAGTGTTAGAGCCAGTCACCCCTGCAACCATCATGGAGTTCTTGTGGTTCAGTTCTCTTTGCTGGTTGTCTATTTCACATGATTTGACAGTCACGATCAGTTCAGTGAGAGCAACTTCATGCAGATTTGTAGTACATTTGATCACCGAAACATTGGCATCCCAAGACTTTGACAGTGAATTTAACAGTTGGCGATTCATCCCACTATTAGTAAAAGTTTATCTTTTATTCTAATAATCCAAACGTAAAAGGTTATACTTTTCTTGCAGATAACTGTAAGATTTCTAATTTCTTCACATGTTATAAAATAAATTGTATTTAAAAAAGATTTTTAAAAGTTTTGACGTTAGTATATTTATAAATTTTAATGTCACTTTATTTGATCACTTAGATTAAATAAATATTAAATTTTGTATTATTTACGTAATTCAATTAAATGATTAAGTATATAATAATTGTTATTTTTTATTTAAACAACATTATATAATGATAATTGTTGTTCCTTTTTTTTAAACAATATCATACTTCTAATAAAGATGTTGTCTATAATGTAAATAAAGATGGTCAAATTAAAAAAAAAACAAATGTCATGTATAAAAAAGTGTTTAAAGATTTGTACATTGTAATTTCGTATGTAATGTAAATTTTTAAATAGTGTAAGTTATAATATTATTCTAAAACACTCTGTTATACAGAATTGTGTTATCTAGTGGTTTTATATAACAAAAATAAAAGGAAAAAGTAGAAAAATTCCAAACGAAAAGGTAGGATATGGTGTGAGTGAAGGTTAAAATTTAAAACTCCATCATCTGTCGGTTGTTAACATCTCTCCGTCAATAATATCATCCTCCTCACCTCTCATTCTTACAATCCTCCTTTTCTCTCCGTTTTCCGGTGAACATCCTCCTTACCGACCGTACGAACGAATAACCTTCATCGTTGGATCACCGGCCTTGTTATATCCCTGCAAATCTATATCATGAATCACGAATAGTAAGTTCCGATTTCTGTATCTTTTTCTTAACCTAGGTTTAACGTTTTGTTTTTGAATGTTTCATGTGTTAGATCTGATTATTGTTTACAATTAGTGTGATTTGTGTTGCGGTCGTTGTTGATTTGATTCATGATTCATCTTAATTGGATCTGATTTGATAAATTTTGATCTCAGATTTTAAAGGTGAAGACGGTGTATATAATAGGGCTATTGGTTTAATTAATCAAACGTACAGAAAATCATGAAAGTGCATGTTTTTTAAGTATTTCATATATGTTAGGAATCGATGATCTTTTTGTTCAACATATTGTTCATGTTTTTTAGTTTTTCATCTTTAAATTTCCATAACCCATTTTATAGATAGAAAGAAATGGCTAATTCGATATAGCTATACGCGTGAACCAAATACAAACTATGTATGGAATTGTTTATATGGATTGGGATGCTTATTAAATGCACGAATAGTATCGAATAATTTATATGTAAAGCATTCATATGTCTATTCATTATAATGATTACAAAAACTGAAGTAAAATGCTCTTAACGATTATTTTTTGTTGCTTCTCTATAATACATTGTTGGGGGGTATGAGAGTTGATGAGCATTACATACTTCATCTTTCCATCATAGTTAGCTTTCTAAGCGGGGCTATCATGATAGTAGCATTTAATGTTGTTCACATAGTCAAAGGTCAACGCCATGTTAAGTTGAAAATGTCTGCAACATGTCCTTACCTAAATAATTTAACGGCCGGTTTTAACAAAATAATGCAACCTTGATAGCACCACATGATGTGTATTGCATGCTTGGTTTTAAAAATACCGCCCCAACGCCTTATGCGTGAGACGATTGAAGCGGTGCATTGCTGGAGGTGATTTTCTCCTGAAGGCCCCATCATTGCTTGATGCATTTGTTCTTCCACCTTCTATTTGAGGCGACTGTTATGCAAGACTGAGGAGGTGGAATTAAAGGCTTAAAGATTGGAGAAGGGATGATAGAGACATTGGAGAAAACGGAGAATGATGGAGAAGCTATTAGTTAATATCCTGACATATCTCCCATATATCAGTGATATATCGGTTATCGGTTCTCTACCGCGATTACGGTGCAAAAGATCGGTCAGAATATCGGTACCGATAATATCGACGACATTGACCAATATTGGGCGCTGATATTTGACCAATATATCACCGATTTTCCCGATATCAGTACCTTTCTTCTTATTTCTACCATTCATCTTTCTTTTTATTGCTGCTATTAGTGTTTTAAGTCTTAGTTGTTAGTTGTTACTGCTAAATGTTAGTGTTTTAAGTCTTAGTCAATTCCTACTTGCTACAATTGTTAGTGTTTTGCAAGTTGCAAAAGGTTTATTTGTTAATGGTAGGAGAGTATATTGAATTGTTAGTATTAAATTGCTATATATAAAATTTAGCATGATATTAAAATTACCGATTTCCCATTAACTACTTAGTGGAGAAGGACAGTAGACGGTTGGAAAATACTAGGAGAGGAGGAGATGGTTGCAATGCTCTTTATATAACTAAACCCTAATATGAACACAGTAGACCTGTTATACGGGCTCTTATTTCTTTTAAAATTCGGCTTCATAGGGTTGTACTATAAGCCATATGAGTTGTTTAGAACCAAGCACTTTACTAGGTGTTTGTACCTACCCATTCTAACTCCTCCTATAGACTCTAGTGATTATTGATTTATTTCCAACGTTCTCTACCAACGTTGCATTATTGTAGGCTATAAATGTTGTACTATATAGTCGACATTACTCGCTTAATTATCAAGGTGATAACAATAAGAGTTTCTCAACTTAGCAACGTTGAGAATGCATAAATTGGTACCAACATGCTCAATATACATTGAAAGGGTACATACGTTGCACACCAATGACCAACCACATACGGCAATTGATCTTTTGATAGACCTTTGATATGTTTAGATCATTATCGTCGATAAAAAAACCATCGATAACGACCTCTCTTTGTATGTGACTAGGTGTTTATATGACTTATCGATATTGGTGAAAATAAATCTTTTCAACATTGTTCAAGAACATATGGCCCTTTTTATCCCGACTGTATTTTTTGCCATGTCTATTGCAGTGATTACTTGTTCAAGCTTTTGCTGATTGGGGATTCAGGAGTCGGCAAATCTTGTCTCCTACTTAGATTTGCTGTAAGAGAATTACCTTTTTTTTAATATCCTTAGTTATTTTTAATGCATAGAACCTCTTAAAGGGCAACAACAACAAATGGATCAGATAGTTAGATGGTTGAAAGTCACCCGAAGTCTAGTTTTAATGCATAGAATCTCCTGAATCGTTTTTATTTAAAGATTTAGGTTTAATTACGTTTTTCGTCCCTATGGTTTATTGAAAATAACAATGACAGACCATTCGTTTAAAATTGCCAAAAAAGTACCAGTGCTTTCACTTTTGTAACATTTACAGTCCACCTTCGTTAACCCTCTCCAATTCATCGTTAAAGCTTTTGATGAAAAGACTAAAATACCCCTCATTTAAAAACAATATATAAAACAAATGAGTTAATTACGTTTTTCCTCCCTGTAGTTTGTTGAAAATAATCATTACAGTCCATTAGTTTAAAAATTGCCAAAACACTACCTGTGGCCATTACAGTCCATTAGTTTAAAAATAACGTAATTATTATAAGAATACAAAAGCTTTTTTCGGGTAAACCTGGACCAATGTGTTTTGACTTTCAGTATGCTGTATTTTCTAATATTTTTTAGCTCTTTAATACAGGATGACTCATATATTGACAGCTACATCAGCACAATTGGTGTGGACTTTGTAAGAAATTATTATTTATTTGAAAATAGCATCTCAATAAGAGCACATTTGAAGTTTATCATGTAACATTTGTATAATGAATGTTTTATCTTCTCACCTATCCTGCAGAAAATCCGCACTGTTGAGCAGGATGGAAAAACCATTAAGCTTCAAATTGTGAGTTTTTTTAAGTAAAAAGGTATTTTAATGATTCTTATCAATTAATTTTTCTCCTCTTTGGACCAATCAGTGGGACACAGCTGGACAAGAAAGGTTCAGGACAATTACCAGTAGCTACTATCGTGGGGCCCATGGCATTATTGTACGCTTTCCAGTTCCCATTTCTCTTTATAGTAGAAAGGCTTTGACTTTTTTGGTCAACTAAGGTTTTTTTTGGTTATTTTTTGCAGATAGTTTACGATGTTACTGACCTAGATAGTTTCAACAACGTTAAGCAATGGTTGAGTGAAATTGACCGTTATGCAAGTGAAAATGTGAATAAACTTCTTGTTGGAAACAAATGTGACCTTACAGAAAGTAGAGCCGTGTCCTATGATACTGCTAAGGTACACATTTAACTTCTTTTTTCGTTTCTTAACTTCTATCCCTTTACTTAAAAGGGTCAAATAGGTTGTATTATATCTAAAACATTATATCTTAAACGGAAACATGTCAAACAGTTCAAACGAGTAGAAAGTCTCCCAAAGTGTATCAGTAATGCATAAACCTCCTAAATCGTTCTATGTATCTTAAAATGCTATTTTGTCAACATCAACCAACTTTCCCTCAACTTTGGTAATGACATATTTAGCCCCTCAACTTTGGTAATGGCATATTTAGCTCCTCAACTTTGATAATGACAAATTTAGCCCTTCAACTTTAATAATGATATGTTTAGCTCCTCTACTTTATAATTGATATGTTTAGCCTCTCAACTTTTGTCAACATCAACCAACTCTGGTCCCTCAACTTTGGTTATGACACATTAGCCCCTTAACTTTAATAATGACATATTTAGCCCCTTAACTTTGATAATGACATGTTTAGACCCTCAACTTTGTTAATGACATACTTAGCCCTTTAATTTTAATAATTACATGTTTAGCCCCTTAAATTTTAATAAGGTTTCTTTTTTTAATTTTCATTATTTACCCTTACACTTTGTTATAGATACTATTTAGACCTTTGCTTATTTTTATCTACATTTCAAACCTGCTGCGGCGCGCAGGTGGTAACCCACTAGTTTTGTTATAACTATATGATCAACAATGTAAAATACAATTTTTGTAGTATTATTTGACATTAGTTATATATAAAATATTTTTTTTACCAAAGCATAGCTTTAACCAAAGGTACTTGTTTTGACACATTACCCAACCCATCTAACATGTCCAATTTGTCTGCTATATGTAATGACTGTTAAAAAAGGAGGCTAAATCTTGTGCTCTTCTATTTCAGGAATTTGCGGATAACATTGGCATTCCGTTTATGGAAACTAGTGCCAAAGATGCTACCAATGTTGAGCAGGCTTTCATGGCCATGTCCGCTGACATCAAAAACAGGTACCACATATTTCTTCCCAATTTTCATTTCCAGTTTTTATGATCCGTTACCCAACCTGGCCGCTCGACTTATTTCCACCTCTAAATTGTAACCAAATTTATTATGTTTTAAGCGAACCCTCTTTTCTAGGGTTAACGGATTGTAACTCGTTTAAATGGGGAAAACAATCATTTGTTGCAGGATGGCAAGTCAGCCTGGGTCAAACAACACGAGGCCACCTTCTGTGCAGCTCAAGGGTCAACCTGTTGGTCAAAAGGGCGGTTGCTGCTCATCTTAGAATACCAGTCTTGCAGCTGTTTGATTATAAAGAATCACCATGAATCCAACTGTCATTCAAGTTTTTTGCTATTTTATTTTCATATAATTCCCCTATAAAAGCTATTATAGTCTTTATTGTTTCAAGAATTTAATTTTTTTAAACTGGTTGTACAAATTTGCAAGAATTGTCTGCTGTTAGTGTTGGTTCGCTATTCTTTATTCCTGTTTTGGGCTGCAGTTCTAAAGTCGCTGCAACCAGAATTCATATTTGTTTAAATGTACGAAGCATCTAGACATATATATCTTCTCAATAACATACCATTTGGTTAGCCTTTTCTTTCGGTCCAGGTGCAATTTCTGTCACTAATTATTCTTGATTCGGGTTGTATTCTATTATTATTGTCCACTTCTTTTGTGACATCATGCAACTAGTTCATTTTCTTTAGGTTCCGGTGCATTCCTTTGTTCACTATATTCTTGATTCATGTTGTACTACTAGTTATTGCCCCGCCCGTGTTGCGGGGCACCAAACCGAATATTTGTGTTTCAGTTACTTGTACATACTACTCATAACACGTTCTCAAAAAAAATTACATCAAATAAATCAATTAAAACAAACACTACCATACTTTTGAAAAAAAAAGCGATGGAAAGCCTATAATTTTAAACTGAGGGCAAAATGGTAACTTTTCAAGATAGATGAGTGTGTGTTGGCCAACCACCTGACACGAATAAAAATTAAATTTAGTTAACCAATTAAAACAAAACACTAACATAGTTTTGTAAAAAAAAAAAAAAAAAACGATGGCATAACTATAATTTTACACTGGGGGCAAATCGTAATTTGATAGGGAAAAAAAGCAAAAACGATGGCGAAACTGTAAATTTGAACTAGGGTAAAATCGTAATTTGGCTGGGAGATGAAAAATTAAAACAAATGGCAAAACTGTACATTTAAGGGGACAAAATCATAATTTGACTGGACCAATAGGGAAGTGTCAGGCAGCTACCTAACGCTATTCCAGTCCATGGGAATTGTAGTGTATTAAAATTACGGTTACCTTGTTTTGACACATCAATCAACTACTGCATTTTAGCGTATGTAATTTTTGCCAAAAAGAATTTAACAAGGATTGTTGTACATTTGAACAACCGAACGATAATCAAATCGAAATGACCAAACCCAATGAGAAACTGATGATTCAGTTGTGATTGTATATAACTGAGTTGTATAGTTCGGTTAGGATTATGTGTACACATAACCAGATATACGCTAAAATCAACCTTCATATACATATATATACTTTTTAATAAATGAGATGTTATATGTCAGTATATTTTTGTTAATATACCCTTTATTGATTCAAGAAATAATTATTCTTATCTTTCCTTGAATCTGCATATGTCCAAAGCAAATTAACCAAACGTTTATAACCGAAATGTGTCGTTTTTTTAGTTTGACCCTTAAATTATTATTGTCAAGGTAGTTAGAATCAAACTGGAGCCCAAATTCACTTGATGTTATATTTTAATCTCTTGAAGCCACCTATAAATGTTAAGTAAAACTTTAAATCTTTAAAGTAATAGTATATAAACTAAGGGAGCCAAAAATAATTATGATTATAGAGGAACCTTACAAGTTACATCAGTCTACTTACATAAAACTTGGAAGTTTGATGAAGAAGTTTATCCCAAATGATCCACGTTCATGGTCAGGAAAATAGGAAATTGTAGGTTTTCTCGCCTGCAAACCTTTTACATAAATTCTGTTATATGTTAATGTCTAAAGATTAAAGATGTAATATAATATGGTAATTAAAACAATAAGATGATGTTCATCAAAATCTGAAAATTTAGTTTTTATTTTATTTTATTAAAATAAAAGTTCTTTTTAAATTAGAGAAAATCAAGAAACTAACTTTTTTTTAATGATATGCCTATATAAGATAATGTTATTGTGAGAAAATTTAAAAGTGTGAGAAGGATAAGAAAGAATATAAACCATTAGATATTTAATCTAATGATTGAGATCATAGTGGCAATTCTGTAAATAATGTTGACTATTAAACTAACTAATTTTCTAGATTAAGAGTATAAAGGTAAATTTAATATTTTTAAATTAAGAAACTAACATTAATACACATGCAAAGTTCCCCCCTCTTTTTTAAACATCAACAACTTTTTATACGTAACTCTTTTTTTAAAAAAAATTACACCATAATAACAAGTGTTTTTTTATCTTTAATATGAGTAACATATTGATATACTTATGTAGAGAAAAAATTTACGTCTCGCTTGGATGTTTTAGTCCATTGTGTTTTTTTTATGTTCATACAATGGTTTTTTAATTGTAGGGTGTTATTTATGTTATATTTTTGTTCTTCATAAGATCTATGCCTTCGATATACATATTGTGGTGTTTTTATGAGATTGGTGTTATTTTTGTTATATTTCTGTTCTTTATAAAATGTATGCCTTCAAATACATGCTGTGATGTTTTTATGAGTTATGGTGTTTTTATGAGTTATATTTATATTCTTTATAAGATGTATGCCTTCAATATACATGTTGTGTTATTTTTATGAGTTAGGGTGTTATTTCAAATTCGAAAATCCCTAAAATAACTGCCAAAAATCGATTGCATATATTCATTCCATAATTAGATTTTATTAGTTAAATTACACTTATACCCTTAAACTACCAAAATAAAAAGGGACACATGTCATCTCCATAATCTTTCTTATCCTTCTCACACTTTTAAATTTTCTCAATAAACTTCTACCTGCCTATATAGTCATGTAATAATAATTTTACAAATCTAGTTATAAGTTATGGGTGAACAAGTTTATATCGCAACTTGTACTCAGATATTATTTAATATAGTTAAATGTCTGGTTGGTCCTTGTGGTTTGCAATTTTTGCAGAGTTAGTTACAAGACTTCAATAATTACAGAATTGATCATAGTAGTTGCAATTTCTAAACATAGATGATCGTTATCACTAACCTAAGTTAGATTTCTCATTTTAGTGAGTATAAATGACTATTTTACCCTTGAGGTTAAAGATAAAACATTTAAAAAAAGTAAAAAAAATTATATAATATTAGACAAACTATTAGGGGACTCGGGGCTCCTCCGTGGTGGCAGGTGACTACGCATGGAACACCGCCGCCACCTGTGGCCACCACGAGTGGTGAGTAAAACGTGTCAAAGTGATCATGCGTTGAAAAATGAAGGAGTCGTTGCAAATGTTACCGTTGGAACGTGTTTTGACCGTTGAGCATTTGATTTTTATAAAAAAAAACCTTAAACACTATATATAATCCAACCAATTTAACTTTTTAAACCCACAAAAAATACTATCCCTACACTCATATTCTTTAACCCAAAAAATGGAAGACAAGCAAACGTGGTTCGGGTTCGAAGAAAATACACACACGACCAAAGGTTCGAGCTAATCTTGGCGAGCACACGAGATTTCAATTCGAACCGTTTCAAACCCAACTGTTTCCTAACCAACCGATGACGAACCCGAAGAAGATGATACACCCACAAGGCCGCATCGCAAGAAAAGTGGTGAACCGTCATCAAGAGGAAAAGAAGCGGTGGTGGACTCCATCACCGAATTCAAATCGGCTAAGCTGGTGGAAATGGTCGAAGCCAAAGAAAGAAAAGAAAAACTTGCGGCTTCAAAACTTAAACGTGACGAGACGTATATCACACACTTAATCGAAAACCAAAAAAAGAGTGATTTAAAAGTCATGTTATAACCATACGATACTCTTGACGAACCATTTAAGTCGATCTTACTTCGACGCAAACGCAAATATGTGAAAAGTGAGGTTGAGAGATGTCGTATAATTTTTAGTTTGTAATGTTTAGTTTTTTTAGTTTGTAATTTAGGGTTTTTTAATGTATTATTTATTTAAATGAAATTCCTATTGTTATTTTATTTTTAAAAAAATAAAAAAAACCATCACTAGTGATGGACACCCCATTAAATTCAATCACTAATGATTAAAGGATGCTAAATGACAAAACTTGATTGAGTGTGATAAATGATGGCTTGTGGAGCAACCCCGCCCCCTTAGGCTACTCGGTGTGGGTGACGGGCCTCCCTAGAGGACGACCCGCCACGTCAGCGCCACATGAGAGTTCTTGGAGGACGCCCCTACAAAGATGGAACCAAGGAAATGGGTGATGACCCGACCCCACCTAGTTAATTTAGTTTTCTTTTTTTTAATTCAACTAGTTTTTAACATTTACTAATATAAAATAAAATCATTAGTATTAAAAACCACACGTTACATAACCTAAAAAAACCTAAAAAATAAAAAATAACCTAAAAAATAAAAACATAACCTAAAAAAATCCTAGGAACTCTACTTTTTTGCGATTTTTTCTTTCATTCTACGGAAAATCGGTCGATCTTCTTTCGGATACGAGTTTATGTTGGCTGTCATTATCTCCCACTCTTTATATTCGTTTTTCTCATGCTTCAACCGAACCCGTTCTTCCACCTCACGTTCCTACGCCCTTGCCTTTTGGGATGTGACCTCGGTCAACACTTTGAACTGAGCCATAAAATCGTCCATTTTGGAACCGCCCCCCGTCATGGCTTATTTTTTTTGCAGCCTGCCCGGGGGACGTTCCTCCTCTCTAATCACAAACTCTTCATCGTCAAATTCGGGCTCGTCGTTTGTATTTATTTGGCATCGTGCGTCCGAGCCCCTTGCATTATAACTACCGGTCTCCGAGGTTTTTTGTTCGTTTAGCCATGGCAACCTCATTTGGAACCGACGTCCACTTGTTACTGGTTCGCAAAACTTCCCAAGCACGTACGTGGGGAAAACGGTCCGATGCGTATCTTCGTATTTACGCATCGCCTCTTTAAAAACGTCTTCATCACTCATCCCACTACGGCGACCAGTATAAAAGTCATTATAAATCGCCGAAAACTGGGTTAACGCCGGATGCAACTTTCACCACTTCAAAGAGATGGAATCGATGTCGCAATAATGACCTTGTCCCTTAATCGCAAGAAACTTCGATAGTATTTCTTTCCAAAACCCTTCGCCGGTATGGTTGTTACCTATATTTTTAAAATGTAGCAAAAGTTATATTAAAAAAAGTATAATCTATAAATTTTTGGTATAAAATTTATATATCTTTATATACCGATAATGGGCTTTTTGAAGTGCTAACCCATGCCTTGGCTAACGCCTCCTCCTCCATCTTCGTCCAAAGTTTTGCCTTCCCTTTCGAAGGTTAATCTTTCTCAACCAAAGGTTGCTTCCCTTTTTTCGTTTCGAGGATTGCGGTTGCGTCTCCGGCACAAATTCTTGAACGTCATCTTCTTCGGGTTGTGGTTGGGGAGACTCTGGTGTTGGGGAATATTGTGGTTGAGATGGAAATTGCGAATTGAACGGGTTTCACATCATCATTTGTTGCAACGACTGCATTTGTTGCATTGATTGCAGTTGGCTCATTTGAGAAAACGCGTTGGGGGTTGAGGGGGGTATGGGGTCCCAAAAACCCTACGCCTGCGTAACGAACCATACCCGTAACTACTTTTTACAAAGATAACCTTGCATGCAACATGCAATGGTGCGTGTTCTTCAACACCAATAGGTCATTCAATGAGCCTTGCGCACTCAGAGTAACGGTGAATTAGACCAACACCAATAGGTCATACAATGAGCCTTGCGCACTCAGAGCAACAGTGAATTAGACCAACACCAATAGGTTATACAATGAGCTTTGCACACTCAGCGCAACGGTGAATTAGACCAACACTGATGGTCATACAATGAACCTTGTGCACTCAGCGTAACGATAAATTAGACCAATGCAATCAAGCCAAACAACTAGTCTTGCGCAATCTGCACAACAACAAGTTAGACTAATTAATACAAGTCATACAACGAGCCTTGTGTACTTGGCACAACGGCAAGTTAGACTCATGCGCGCAGGTTACTAGACCCTACGCTGGACAACAACCCTCTGAGCCATGAATCCTAAAACCTTGTAAGGGCAAGACACACATGAGGGCACCTCATAGTCTTGGGATAAAAGGATATACCCCTGACGCCCTGCGTTAGCAGGAAAAACGTTGACAGCCTCGCAGAAGGGGTAAGCACTAAGAGGTGTTGACCATACCCAAGGGTACAAAGTGGCAGAACTGTGACCAAGGGTTGCTCGGCAGATTGCGTGTGACAGTGTTGCATGAGCAGTAATGCACACATCCTACTGCACACCAACCATATCTCTGCCAGTGACTGTTCCACCTTCTCAACTTTCGACTGGCAGTAGGCCTGACACCAGAGACGGCTGCCTTGACACGTGGCACCACTCAACATCCGACAAAGCACACATCCTGACAGAGGACATTAATTCTCCTGCAGGGAACATTTAATGTCTGACGCAGAGGGACAAAACAGACATCTCTGGCTGTATGGTCCGGGCCCAAGGCCCACCAGCCCATCTCCTGAACATATCTTTTCGGCTAGAAATAAGTAGTAGATCTCTAGGTAAAGGACACGCATACAGGCCCACTCACATACAAATTACTTGCTACCTTACTCACCACCCTCAAGTACTTATTCTCATGCCGGAGTGTGGTCACGGGGAAAACTACCCTTTTCCCCGTGACGAGACTAACGACACTGCTAGTTTTGCAGATCAGCTTAAGTGAACTCACTCCAGATTTTGAAGTGAATTGACAACCCTTTATGCAGAAATACCTTGGTTGTAACATATATATCCCCGGATATCCCAGGTTCAACCGGTGCTTCTTCAGGGGTTTGTTGAAAACCCCAAAAGCGTTGTACGAAAATTGCGAGGATGACCAACTCGATTCCATACTAGGATAGTAGCCGGGTACCGAGAAAATGTTTTGGTTTGGGTTTGGGATCGGGTTTAGGTTGTTCGGGTTGTATTGATCCATGGCAAAGTGGAATAATTGTATAAAAGGTAGAAGAATTGTAAAAAAGTGGAATGATTTTATAAATTTGAGAGAGAGAAGTGGTTAAAGTGTGTAAAAAAGTGGGATGATTTTGGTGTATTTACAGGTAAATTTATTAATTTAAACTTTTTTTTTTTTAAATATTAGAGCCGTTAACGGCTATATTTTTGTCCCACTCGCCCCGTCTCCAACGTCTTGGTGGAGACTCCCTTGACATTGCCGGCCCACTCGGGGTGGTGTTGGGGGGCGTCGCCGGGTCAGGCCGGGCCTGGACGACCCCCACAACGAGTGGCCTTGAAGCAAATCCATCATCATCATCGTTCCAAGTCAACATCACGTTCGTCATCATCGTGACTGAAAGGATTCCAAGTCCCAACGAGCACCTCACCACAACCGACAAGGATTCCGATCAGACAACCATCACCCTACATTACCACCATCCACATCTTGTTTGTGATATGTCGCTAGCTTCACAGTGGTAAAGTCGAAGGCGGTGATGATCCTAATGTCGCCTGAAAAGATTCTGACAACATACACAAACGAAGGCCACTTGAAAAGTTTCCGTCTGAACTTGGGCCGGCAACGAATTTACGGAATCATAAAGCTCCGAGCACCTTATGTTTCTCATACCACAAACGAACGTCTGAATGGTTCGTCTCAAAGAAAGTTGGTTCGGATTAGAGTGATAATCAACATATTGGGACTTGTGGAATCTTGCAATCAATTCTTTGAATCATCTCAGCAAGTTTCCATGTCAAATTCTTTTTGACTTGTCATCTAATTCGTGAATTACTTAGTTTACATTAGTTAGTATTCGGACGATATGGGTTGATTACAACAAAATTAGGTTTGATAAGGGGTGGTGGAAGCATTTCCGATGACTACCGGTAGTCCAACACTAAAAATTTGCTTTAAGGTCGGAACTATGTGCACAATGGTGGTGATTAGGTATAGAGTTAATCCTTGATCTGTTACAAAAGAAGGTGGGTGGGGTAGGGGTGGTTCTGGTTTGTGAAGGTGGTGGTCCGTTGTTTTTTAAAAAGACAGAGAAAGGTGAGAGAAAGAGGGGAAGGGATAAGGTTTGTTTGTGTCTGGTAGGGTTTTTGAGGTAGAGAGAAAGAAGATGAGGGTGGCTCATCTTATTTTTTTAATGGATAAAGGTAAAATAGTTATTTATATTTATTAACTGAGAAATTTAACTTAGGTTAGTGATAAAAACTATTTGTATTTATAAATTGAAACTATTGGGATAAATTCTGTAAAAAAAATTGCAAACCACAGAGACGAATTTAACTCCATTTAATATGCGAAAATCGTCCTTAAGGTTTGGGCCTGTTTAGTAGATTCATTCAAAACGACTTTTTTGTACCATACTGTCCTTCAATTTTGTCACTTTTTGACATTTTCATCCAAACGTGTAACTACTTAAGAAAGTGTCCTTTATTCATGGACAATTTTGGCCATATAAAATTAGCAATGTTTTGCATTTATGTGTTCTTTTTTTTGTCCTTTCACATAAATATATTTAAAACAATTACTTTATTTAAGATAAAAATAAAACAATTATTTTTTAACATGTATACACAACCGTCCTATGAACCATCACCGTTTCAGCCATTGTTCACCACCATCCCCATCGTTCACCATCACCATCATCCCCCACCGTTCACCACCACCATCCCTCACCATTCACTGTCATCACCACCATCCTCCAATGTTCACCGTTCCCACCGTTCACCACCACCACCACCAACGTTCACCACCACCACCATCCTCCACTGTTCACCACCACTGTTCACCATCACCACCATCCTCCACTGTTCACCATCCATAGTTCACCACCATCAACACAGTTCACAAACAATGGTCGTTCATAACAACATCAAGAACTATCGCCGCCATCGTCTCCAAATCAAAACCCACCATGCACCATCTAACCCAGGTGCTAAACACAACAAATACTAGTGGAATAGAATTTGAATCGACGAAATTAGGGTATTTGATGAAAACGTACCATTGTTTGAAACGGTGGTCCATCAGATTAGGGTTTTCACTTGTAGCTTAGCTCCGGTGGCAAGTGATTGCCGGAATCTGGATGGGGCTCGATGGTGGTGGTTGTGTGGTGGTAGAGCTCGATGCTACGGTCGTCATTCAGATCTAGATACCATTGCCACCGCCGTTGTGGCAGCGATAGTGGGTGGTTGCCGGTAGGATGGTGGCAGGTGTTGGTGGTGTAAGACTGTGAGAAAGAGAAGGGAAGAATCAGAGATAGAGATGTATATATAGAGAAAGAGTGTGTATAAATAAAAGTAAATGTTTTATATGTATATATGTGTGTATTTTTTATGTATATTAAGAAAATAACGTTACTTTTTATATGTTAATATTATGCTAATTTTTTTTATTTTTGAGTAAATTGCCAAAATCATTCCTAATTAACGATACTTTTTAACTAGGTTAGACGTTTGGATGAAAATGACAAAAAATGCCAAAAGTAAAAGGCAGGATGACACATAAAAAATGTGACAAAACGTAAATTTGGGCCAACATCTTTATGCATTGAAATCTCACACAGATCGTGGTCTTATGTTTTAGACTTAAATTATATTAATTGGAACGTAGAATACCTATTCGTATCACATTTTGCATTTAGTAATTTTTAGAAACTACTGGGTTACATATGGATTAACTCGACTCGCACGAATATTGGTGATACTTGTATAAATACTTAGGGAGTCACTATATGGTATAATTGTGTGTGTAATACTATAAATATAAATATAAATATAAGTATAAGTATAAGTATATATATATATATATATATATATTATCTGTTATTATTTGAAGTTTCTACATGTAAATTATAAATTATATTTGTCATACACTATTAGCGTGACACGAATACAAACGTATAACAATATATTTTTATACAATCGGCATATTTTTATATATATATTTTGTTGACTATTCATTTTTATATTTTTCTTAAACAAGTAACCAGTGGGTATTTTACAGACCGATCATAGCTCACACTCAATCAACCACCACACTGCCCTACCCTATCCCCTAGCTAACAGCCAACACACCCCGTTCCCATATTTGTGAAATTTTCTTGTTGGCTTAAGATCTTGGACCATTTTGAAATGATTGTTTTGGATATGGTCATTTTATTTTTTCAATCATATATATGGAATTCACCATCCACCACAAAGTCACAAAAAGTCTCTCACCTCTCCCTCTAAAACATACGGCCACTCCACTCTGTACTAGTGGAATTTTCCTTTGATTTGATATAAGCTCCATAACCTGTCAAATATTGTGATGATTTAACTAGATTTGGTGGTGCTTTTTGTTTATATATATATATATATATATATATATATACACGTATATATAACATCACTTACCATTTGGAGACATCACCAAATCTCATTCCTTTCTTTACCTACGGCCACAAAAATATCAATAGCTCTTTTTTTTTCTCATTGTATTCTTCAAATAATACAAACTAAAATCAAGGGCTTCATGGTGTATCAAGTTGGTGATTCAAGCGTTCAAGCATTTCTAGACATTCAAACCTTCTCCTTACAAGTGAGTGTTTGTATTCTAAACTTATATTATTATTTTTTTATAGATAGTGTACAAGCTTGATTTTGTGTAGAATTCACCCAAGTAGCTGTCTTTTGTTCAAAAACATAAGCCCCCGAATCCCTCCCCATGTTCAAATATTTTAATCTAGCCTTCAAGGTTCAAGTGAAATTCAAGTTCAGGCTTCACTCTCATATTATTTCTCAATTATTCCTTGCTTGTTGATTGTACGTTTTCTTTTAAAAAAAACAAAGAAACTCCTTTATTATGATATCTGATCGGAGTGTCGCGCCCCGGTCAAAGATAATATTATAATCCCAAATTACCCTTAACAATATGTTAGTAGTAGTAAAGGCTCGAACCACGAAGAGTTTGTGGTTTGGTGCGGACAAGATTGATTTTTAATGGTTGTTGTCACTTTTATGAAGCTTGCTAATAATTTGATTAGTTATGTGTGTTTGAAAGAGATGTCGAAATGCTCCGACCAAGTTGATTTTGATTACTTAACTACTAGGAACTTGAATAATTGTACGAAATCTTAGTTAACGATTTTAAAACAATAATCTAGAACAAGGTTCACACCCGGTTCGGTAATTGAAGTCCTAGGGTTCCTACAAGTTTTAGATTAATTCAGTTGTAAAAATGACCAACAAGTTTAGTGTTACATGACTTAGATGCTAAGAGCTATCGACGTCGTGAATGACGGACTACAATCCACTTCGTTATCACAAACATGTAAATTCTAACCTAGACAAGGCATAATTGCACATAAACATTTCGCAAAGTCAAATTTAATCTTCACTCGACAATTCACGAATTCAATACAAATGAGACAATTATCTTAGGTTTCAAAGTCAAATTACAACTTGTCACAAATCAAAACTCAAACAATGTTTAACCCTAAGAACTTACAAAAACCTACACCGGGTTGAAACCGTCAAGAATTAGCCGCTCATGACAAACGGAATTTGGTTACCGGATGATGATAGCTTGAACATTGACATCTTGAATCTTGATGATGAAGATGGATGGTGATTAGGGTTTAGGATTGATGGTGATGATGAACGGATTAGAGATTGGAGGAGGGTGATGATGGTAGTGGATTAGGGTTAGGAATGGTGGAAGATTGATTCGGTTGATGGTGGATGGAATAGATGGATTGGGATTGAAGGAAGTGATGTTCTTGGCTCCAAAAGTGATTTCAAACTCTAAAAACTCGTAACTCCTCAAGAAATGGTCAACAAAACTCATATGTCCAGCCCCCAAACATCAAACAAGAAAATTCGCGTCTGGCAATTGGGAGGGGCATCGCCGACGGCCCCTAGTTTGTCTGGTTCTTCTCCGATGCTCTAATCCACTGCCTACGACAAATTTTTGCCGACAGAACATCTGGAGGGCGTCGCCGACGGCCCCTCCAATTCTTTTTTTCCTGTTTTTCCATTTCGTAAACCCGGTTGACCCGTTTTCCGCCCTGATGCTCTGAAAAGCTCCTTAAACTCCGCAAACCTGTAAAGCACAAATCCAATCAAAAGTAGGGTATTCGAAACTAAAAGTTATGTAAAACATAAACTTAAGCACAATAAGAACATCAGTTTTCGGTCACACATCACATCCCCACACTTGTCTTTTGCTTAACTTCAAGCAAATCTATTTTTCACTTTCACGTGGTGAAATGAAAAACACACTTCCCATTCTTGAGACGTAAGCTAAGTTCTAATGGCATACCCGGTTGAAAAATCTTAACAGTTTTTCAAACATTTAGCAATAAAGTGATTAATCATATAAAGATAAGTATCCAAGATCAACCCGCCCCTTGAAACTCACAAATCATACACACCCCTCACAATGTTCTCTCCACTCGGTTTAAAATTGGCTAAAAGATGATACATTAACACTCTTTATGTAATCACTCAAACCGATTAGAGCACGTACCCGCATAGGCTTGCAACTCAATCATTCTCCACCACTGAACACCAACACTAAGCACAAGTCAAAAGGTCTTTGATGGGTTGTAACGGGGCTAGGCTAAGGGTATAGAATAAGGTATTTTGAAAGTGGCTAAGGTGATGAAAACTCGATTTTTTTTACATACACAACTACTCTAAAACGACTAATACAAATAAACAAATTAAGAGGCAAACAATTTCGCCTTTTATTCAACAAACTCTCAACACATATTTTTATGCTTTTCTCAATGATTTTTCTCTTATTTTTCATCATATTTTCTGGATTTTTTTAATACAATTGCAACTAAACCTAAACTCGAGTTTTCAACACATGGGTTTTAAAATAAGGTTAAACGGTCAAGGGCTAATTGGGTTAGTCAAACAAAAGGTTTAAGCTCAAAGTTGGCGACTAAGGGATTGATTTCGGGTAAGGATATATAAACGGTGTAAAATGAAAAGGTTTACCTAATGCCTTAATCATTCTTGTGCTCGTATTCGGTCTATGGTCTCAAACGCATCAAAAGTTGCAAGTTCTACAATACGCGACTAATGGTCCACTCAACCAAAGAAATATACGCATATATGATGTATAAAAGTGGCTCAAAATCTCACGTGCAAAGGGTATGGTATGCGATATGTACAAAATGCATGTTTCTTAGACGGATTATTCCCAAATAACCACCCGCTAAATACCCGTCATGTTATTAATTTGAACTTGACCATGACAAAAGACCACATGGTTTGGGCTATCCTTCATTAACTTAGTTACTTGTGCATTTTAGATTGCTTCAAACAAAGACATTTTGAAAAATTTTGAAATTTCCCCCCATACTCACACTTGAGGTCAACATTGTCCTCAATGTGTAGTGTTTAAATGAACGGGTCAAAATCGAAATTTTTTTCTCCCTATCCCCACACTTGAGGTCAACATTGTCCTCAATGTGTAGGAATAGAGCTTTTTAAAGCGCACAAGGGATGTGACACGGCTAACCTTCCCCACAATTTCACCCCTGAAAGAAAATACAACATACAATCACTTACTAAAACTAAAAATCAAAGCTAAAAGAAACGTATGCACCTGGTTTTCGCTCATTCTTCGTGTGCTCTTCATTCTTCAACAAAAATGGTCGTCTCGCGAACATAATGTACCTACAAATCTCAACCCTTTTTAGAAGCAAGCTTCTCACAACCATCAAAACTTGTTAGTTACTTAGTTCTACCATTTTTTAAAAAGAAAATATTACCAAGTCATATTTTTATTCAACTTTGATTTTGTAGAAAAAGATTTGACAACAACATAAACTAAATTCACTTTCGTAGGAATCACGGTTGCATTTAGCGCATGCAACATGCCCTTTAAACCTCCCGATAGCTCGGGAGGACGAGTAGGTCTCGAGAGGGTTATCTAGGGAACACACCCACAAAGTTCATTTAACTACTATCAATAAAAATAACATAAAAGAAGAAGTAAACAAAAATATACAACAACAATAAACGTTCCGGGGATCATCTTTGGTAGCGTTCATTGGGATCTACCGGTGGGTAAGGATGGTAAGGGTATCCCGTGAGAGCCGACATCATCTCATTAAAATCATCTAAAGGCCATCTTTCACCATCAACAGGTGTCTGAAACTGAGGTGGGATGAAACTAGAACTGACTGGTTCGGGCCAATGCGGAGATGGATCAGAAGGCCTGGATGGCACAGGAAGGTTCTCATATGACGTCCAAGGCGTGTGTTCTTGGTACGCTGACCCGCCTCCCAGTCTCGATGGTGGCGCTCTTGGTCGTGTAAGTGTTTGGCGTTGTTTACCGCCATTTGTTGAGCTATTGCCATAGCATGCCATCGGCGGTCTTCCAATGCGTTATGCTCAACATGTAACCTTTCTTGTTCATCCTCCCATGCTTGCCTTCTAGACATTTCTTGTGCCTAGTACAAGTCTTGTCTTTCCACGTAAGCTTGTTGGGCGGACCACTGTTCCTGCTGCCGCTCCAAGTATTCTTGTTCTCTGGCCCGATGAGCAGCCTCTTCGCCCCAATGAGATTGTTGTTGGGCCTCCCAGTTCTGCTCCCACCGTTGTCTCCTCTGCTCGTATTCCCGGTTTTCCCCAATATAAGCGGAGACGTTGTCATATACGTCTTGTTGTCACTGATTGTGGTTAGGATATATGGGCCTACGCCGGTTCGGAATAAAACTGGCCATCCCTGCTGAAATCTCTTGATGTGGCCGAGCATACCTTCGACGGGGTCCCCTCGGACCCTGAGGCTCATCTTCATCCTCCTCATCAACCATCTCTTCTTCTCTCGCAGCTTCTTGTGCCGCACTTAGATCAGTGAACTGGAATCGGTGCCCTTGATCATCAGTCACCGTATATTGATGACCATAGACTTGTACCTGAATTTTCCAGTGCTGCTTCATTGATGCGAAGAAAGTCTGATCACGGGTTTTGAAACCCACAATGACTCTGGCGGCAGCCTATTCCGCTACACTATCATGGCACTGATTAGTCGTACATATGGTATCATCTTTCTAGTGTGCGACTCACGGGTGTCCCAGGTGTTAATCATCACCAAATGCCGCCACGACAACTTTGGTACTCCAAAAATTAGTGAATGGAGCACCCGACATCAGACGCTTTCCCTTTTCCCCGGTCCCTAAATCTTACCATAATATTCTCGAGAGAGAAGGGTTGAAGAATTTTTCCTTCAACCAATAGTTGACTTCGCAATGCTGCCCCACCGTCGGAAAATGGCAATATAGATCCAAACATACCATCGGGATCTGTAGCGTTACTTTGTTATCATGGAATTGATCGACTTTGTAATAATAGTACTCGTCGATCCACAACGAGTCGAACCGCGCGATGCAGTTAATGGTCTCAAAAGACATAATCATTTGACCTCTTCCCGTGTCTCCCACCAATTGCCACGTACTCGGTGGGCCATCCCTATTGATAAACCTCAGTGAAGCCAACCACTCTATATAAACCCTTGGTGTAACATCTTCACACCAATCCAAGACCCATTCCCAACCGAGCCTTTCAAACATTTGGACGATGCCAATCGTCCTAAACTCATCAACACTCAACGTCCATTCGGGAACAATCCTTTCCGGAATAGATGTGGTCACCTCGTGCACCATCTTCCACTTCCAAAGCTTAATTTCAAGTCTTTTATCATTAAACCTTGAAAGCGGCCGTTTCTTGTTAGTTTCCCACGGTTCACCAACATTACTATCCCTAATCCTTTCCCACACCTAATCCTGCCTATAAAATCGCCCATCATTCTCCTCCACCCCGCTTAATTGCACCCACTTTCTCGGCATTAAACCTGAAGAAGACCCGGCTCCCGAAGATGAGCCTTGACCCGAAATCTTACTTCTTTTTCGGCTCGCCATATCTACAAGTAATAATACAAAGAAACAGTTAAGCATTGTTGAACTTCAAAACTTGTAAACTATCACCTCAAACTTCAATTCAACTCAGCTTCTTAGACATAACATGCAATGTTGAACCACAAATTATGTGATTAGACATAATTAGCCAATTTAAACTTTCAAAAGTGGCAATTTTGTTAACATCTAAAGCTTAATTTCTCATTTTTCAATCCTACATTCATAAGACTTAAACAGGGTTCAACATCATGTTCATGTTCAACATGCAAAGTAACAAGTATAATCTCATTGTTAAACTTGTTGCATGTTCAATCCCACCCAAAATCAAGTGTCTACCCAAACTCAAGCTAGATATCATACATTATCATAATAAACAACCTACTCTTAAACAACAAGTTCAAAATTTTGGAAGAAATTAACAAACCATATGATAATCATGCTCAATTCAAGTAAAAATTATACCTTTAGTGTTGTAGATTCGAAAGAACTAAGAAAAGATGTAATGTAACACTTGAAGAACACTTTTGCTCAAAAACACGAGTTTTCAAGTTCAACAATCTTGCAAATGAACAAGAATTGAAGGAAAACATGTTAGGGGTTTTGTTCTACTCGAAAATCTACCCAGAATAGGCTCAAGAATTGCTTGATTTGGTTAAGAATTAAAGAAGATATAAGTGATTGAAGGTTAGGGTTCTTTGAAGGAGAAGATGAAGAAGGTGAAGGATATGGGGAGATTGTGTAGAGAATTGGTGGCTTTTAATGGCATTTGGGAAGGATAAGGTTCTCACGGGTCAGTTGTGTGGTTAAAACAAGGTTCGGGTCGAGTTTAGATAGGTTTAGTTCGGGTTAGGTCCAACTTTATGCGCTAAAAATCAACCAGGGTCGGCTGACAAACCAAGGGCCGTCGCCGATGGTCCTTTGGTCCGTTGCCGACGCTTGCCCAATTTGGACAAATTCCTCCGACGGTCATTTTACCCGACAACTCATTTCCTTCACCGTCGGCGACGGGGCATCACGGGTTTCCACTTTTTTAATTAATTAAACAAACGATTGTTACGATTCTTACTACCCCCCGAATAATCATGTATTGTCCTCAATACACAAAGCAAGTTTAAGACATACCTTACGTCTTCATGACCCATTTGCGACATCCGGACTTCACACATTAAAGAGATTAGTACGAAACGACAACAATGATTAACAATATGCACAAACAATAAAAAATGGTACAAAACTCTACACAATTGTTCTTGGCCCTTTAATTGACCTCATAAGTTGGCACGCTTACCAAAAAGCTTACCAATTCCGTGTTTGCCTCTTTATTCTCCTTGTTATCATCGAGAAATGGTTTAAGACGATGACCGTTGACCATTTGTTTTGACCCATCCTTTGGGTCCTCAATGGTAACATCACCCAACTTGCCGACCCGTGTAATACGGGCCCATCCACTTGCTCTTTAGCTTTCCAGGAAAAAACTTGAGCCTTGAATTGTATAGTCAAACCTTTTGACCCACTACGAATTCCTTCGGCTTCAATTTGGCATCATGTGCTCGTTTCATGCCATCCTTGTACTTCGAAGCACACTCATACGCCTCCTCCCGAAGCTCTTCCAATTCGCACAACTTCAACTTGTGTTCCTTACCTGCATCATCATACTTAACATTAACTTCTTTAATAGCCCAAAAAGCACGATGGGCAAGTTCAACTGGCAAGTGACAATTTTTACCGTAAACTAAGCGATAAGGTGTAGTTCCAGTAGGTGTCTTATGTGCCGTTTGATAGGCCCATAAGGCATCGTTCAACTTCGTTGACCAATCCTTACGGTCTGGTCAAACGGTCTTTTGCAAAATTTCTTTGATCAGCCTATTCGACACTTCCACTTGATCACTTGTTTGCGGATGGTAAGGGGTAGCAATTCTATGGTCAATACCATACCGTTTTAGCAATTTTCCGAAATTAAAATTCTTAAAATGAGATCCCTCATCACTAACAATCACCCGAGGAATCCCAAATCTAGAAATAATATTAGTTTGAACAAAATTGCAAACAACGGTATGTGTTTGTTTTGATGGCGATTGCTTGGACCCATTTAGATACATAATCCATCGCCATCAAAATATTCAAGTTTCCATGCGAATTCGGGAATGGGCCCATGAAATCGATTCCCCACACATCGAAAATATCGACATTGAGAATCAGTTGCATGTGCATCTCATCCCGCTTGGAAACACCCCCTAACTTTTGACACTCAACACAGTTTTTAGCAAAGTTGAAAGCACCCTTAAAAATAGTCGGCCAATAAAGGCCGCTATTGAGCACTTTATGCCCCGTTTTATGACCACTAAAATGGCCCCCACAAGCAAAAGAATGCAAGTGCGTCAAGACATCCGGGATCTCATCATCCGGTATGCATCTCCTCACGACTTGATCCGGGCATGTCTTTAATAGATCCGGTTCTTCCCACGTGTAATATTTGATTTACGAAAGGAAGTGCAATCTCCTGCTCCTATCCCAATGAGCCGGTAAATCACCTGTCACCAAATAATTAATAATATTAGCAAACCAATGTAATATTGACACTTTTAGGATATGCTCATCTGGGAAAGTTTCGTTAATCTCTACACGAGAAGAGCCCTCTTTCACAAATAACCGGGATAAGTTGTCTGCCACCACATTTCACTACCCTTCTTATCCCTTATCTCTAAGTCAAACTCTTGTAACAAAAGAACCCATTGAATTAACCGCGGCTTTGGATCCTTCTTCTCCATAAGGTACTTAACAGTAGAATGGTCAGAATATACAATCACTTTATTACCCCAAATATAAGACCGGAATTTATCCAACGCATATACCACCGTGAGCAGCTCTTTCTCGGTTGTTGTGTAATTCAATTGAGCATCCGAAAGAGTCTTACTCGCGTAGTATATAGGAACGGGTTTCTTTTCTACCCTTTGACCCAAAACGGCGCCCAACTCATAGTCACTTGCATCACACATTATTTCGAACGGTAAAGACCAATTCGGTGATTGCAAGATTGGGGCCTCAACCAACTTCTTTTTTAGCACGTTAAAAGCATTTTGGCAATCATTATTGAAGTCAAATGGTTGGTCTTTTAACAACAAATTACATAAGGGTTTGGTTATATCACTAAACCCCTTTATAAACCGTCTATAAAACACCGCATGACCCAAAAACGATCTAATACCCTTAACGCTCATGGGATCTGGCAAAGTAGAAATAACTTGCACTTTTTCTCGGCCAATCTCTATCCCACGACGTGACACCACGTGTCCGAACACAATTCCCTCTTGAACCATAAAATGGCTCTTTTCCCAACTCAAAACTATATTTTTCTCAACACATCTTTTCAAAACCTTTTTGAGTTGGTCAAGGCAAATATCAAATGATGACCCAAAAATTGAAAAGTCATCCATGAAGATCTCTAATGACTCCCCCACCATATCTGAAAAGATACTCGTCATGCACCTTTGAAAGGTGGCGCGGGCATTACATAACCCAAATGGCATTCGCCTAAACGCGAATGTACCATACGGACAAGTAAACGTGGTCTTAGCTTGATCTTCCGGATGGATAGCAATTTGATTATAGCCCGAATACCCATCCAAGAAAAATATTTTTGACCCGCTAACTTTTCAACAATTTGGTCAATGAAAGGTAAAGGGAAATGGTCTTTAGAAGTTGCAGAATTCAACTTCCTATAATCAATACAAATACGCCACCTGGTTACCGGCCGAGTGGCGACCTCTTCACCTGCGTCATTTGTGACGACTTGAATGCCCGCCTTCTTGGGAACAATTTGTGTAGGGCTCACACAGGTGGCTATCAGAGATGGGGTATATGATACCCGCATCTAGCCACTTTAGCACTTCCTTCTTGACAATTTCTCGCATGTTGGGATTCAATCTCCATTATGTGTCACGAAAAGGAGTATTACCATCTTTAGTGATGATTTTATGCATCACTATGGAAGGGCTAATTCCCTTCAAATCTGCAATGGTCCACCCAATAGCAGCTCTATTGGCGACCAACACTTCCATCAGCTTCCTCTCTTGCTCCATGGTCAGATTTGATGCAATGATGACTGGTAGCGTGTTGCCCTCACCCACATAAGCATATTTCAAATGCTTGGGCAACACCTTCAGTTGGAGGTTCTACCAACAATGGCTTCAACTTGGTGTCAATCTTCTCGGGAAGAATTTCCACTTGGTGTGTCCAAGGTGGTCTTCCCTCTTTCACCGCCATCACCTCCATCTTCTTCTCCTCTTCATCGATGCTCCGATTCGTTTCCGTTTGTAACCTGTCAAACATAAAACACTCCTCTATTGTGTTTTCCTCCTCTACACCCATGTCATAGAGAGGTATACACTCGTCAACAACGTCTGCCATATAGTATTCGTCATTAACTAGAGGATCAGTTAATCCTGAAAAGACATTTAACCACAACCGACGGTTACCAAAGGTCATGTCGACCGTACCCGTTTTACAATTAATCTGGGCATTTGATGTTGCCAAAAATGGCCGACCAAGAATAACTGTGGGTTGCTTGGTTAGGTCCAATGAAACGTAATCGAGTACTAAGAAATCCAACGGATAGAAAAAGTCCTCGACTTTGACGATTACATCCATGACTTTCCCACGGGGTAGTTTAGGAGTCAAATCGGCTAACACCACAGTGGTGTTTGCCGCTCGAAGTGGACTAAACTCATATTGGTCATATAAACTACCCGGTAGAATACTTACACTAGCACCAAGATCCAAGAGTGCCCTAGTCATTTTAAACTCTCCAACTTGAATGGAGATGATAGGGGCTCATGGGCCTTGTAGCTTAGGTGGAAGTGCACCTGAAAGAATCGAACTCACATTTTCGGTTAAATCTAGTTTCTTTGGAAACTTGTGAGTCCTTTTTTGAGTGCACAAGTCCTTCAAGTACTTAGCATATGAAGGTACTTGTTTTATGGCATCCAAAAGTGGTAAATTGATTTTAACTTGTTTAAATGTTTCCCACATTTCTTCTTAGTGGGGACCCCGTTTGTTACCACTTTTTTGGATGGTCTCAACAAAGCTTCGAGATAAGGGGTGGCATTAACCTCCACACCCTTTTCCTTAGCTTTCGGGACAGGGACGGTCACAAGGGGTGTATTTTTATCATTTTTCAAAATATTTTCTTTTTGTCCCGTTTGACCGTCAACAACCTCATCATCACTAGCCTCTTCCACCACCCCTTCAACAATCTGAGGTGGTGGTGATACAACACCGGTATCTATGACTCGACCATTACGTAACAAAATTTTATTAATTGGTACCTCACGTGTGTTCTTCGAGTTGGACCCTTGATGCTTAGGGTTCACCATGGTGTCACTCGGCAATCTTCCGCCACTTCCTCGCATCTGTGCCATCTCCTCCGCAAGTTGACCCACTTGCTTCTCCAATGCTTTTTGCGATTTGTCACGTACCTCGAACTCCTTCTTCATTTCCAACTTTATCTCTTGATTCGAAGTAGTGATGGCATTCATGATTGCATCCAGTTTTGAACTCAAGGAATCTTTACCACCCATTTGAGGATTAGAATTACCACCTCCATTACCGCCTTGGTTGTAGCCCCGTTGATAACTACCTTCACGATTTTGATAGCCTTGACTACTTCCTTGGTTATAATTTCTTTGATACCCCTTTGATTACCACCTTGACGGTTTTGGTACATCGATCCACCTTGATTCCCATTTTGGTTACCCAGTTGGAAGTTTGGGTTCATTTGGATTGATGCATTGCCATTCCGAAAATTGGGATGATTTCTCAAACCCGGATGATAAGTGTTGGAATTTATGTCAAATTGCTTTCGATCCCGTACACTTGACTCACCCCCTCGGTCGTATGTGCCATACTCGCTTGACACTCTTCGGTCTTGTGCCCAATGTCTCCACAATCCTCGCACACCGCATACTGAACCGCCCCAACATCCTTCTTCTTCATACGGGCCAACTCCCGTTCCAAAGTAGCAATTCGATCCTTAGCACTTGAATCAAGATCGGGAAGAGATCGAGAAACAAGATGCTTTTTAGCCCTATCCGCCATTGCAACTACCTTGGAATTCTTGCTCATTCTTTCCAAGAAATCCCAATCATCCTCTTGATGATTGTTTAACAAGCTGCCATTACTTGCCAATTGCAAGTACTTATGGTCATCGGCATCTCACAAAACACTTCAATAATTCCCACCTCGGTATTTGATGATGTGGGCATTTCCAAACCAACTCTTTGAAACGGGTCAACGCTTCATGTAGCAACTCTCCCGAATATTGTCTAAACGGTCGAATTTCATCCCTTGATCATCGATCTTCGCAATTGAATAGTATTCATCCAGAAAAACTTGTTGCATCTCCGCCCAACTATTAATACTATTCGCTTGAAGTGTGAGGAACCATTGCTTGGCTTTATCTTTCAAGGAAAATTGAAAGAGTCTCACCTTTAACTCTTCAAGCTCAAAGTTATGGCCCCCAATTGTGCCACATATGGCCGAAAATTCCGCCAAATGAGTGTATGGTTCGTTATTAGTCCTACCATTGAAATGAGGTAGGATGGGTAATTGGGTTTGCACTCGAATGATCTTCTCCCTCGAGGTGTAGGCACAATTGGTGAGTCATTTTCGGTGACCACCGGTCGAAATCACCCTAACACCTCGCAGGCCTTGTTGTTGTGGTTGATGTCTGGGACCGTTGACTTCTTGATTCATCGGCCGATTATTACCTCTTTGATCGCCACCTCGATCACCCCGATCACCACCTTGATTACTGCCACCCACGAATTGTGGAATCCGGTTTCGGTTGACATTTTGATTGTAATTGTAATTCCCGTCATTCCGGTTCCTTTAGTTGTTTCGTGGTTGACGGTTGTTGTCGTAGTTGTAACCATAACCTTGGTTGTTCCCCACAAATTTGGCGTTTTGATAGCCAAAATTTTCATACTCAAACCCCCAAGCACTATAGAAGTTCCCCACATTGTTATCTCCCCATTCGTCATCTACAACCCTTTCGTTATAATTTCCACCATCGTCCGAGTATTCCGAGTGAACACTCACATGTTCCGGTGATTGATAACCGGGAACGCTATATGGTGCATCGTTAGGAATATTATTTCCCAACTCATCAAGATCGAGAAACTGGGGTTCGTTCGTGGGAATGCCACAATTTTGGTTAGCTCCACGATTGGCGTTAACATTTCGGTGGTTGAGGTTAGGTGGTAATGGGTTTTGTCGGTTTTGGTTTTGAAGTGGAGGTGTGGGTGTACATTGGCGATTGTTTTGGTTTTGACTACGAGTTTGGAACGGTGGTATTGGTGGTCTCGAGTTATTACACCCCCCCCCCCGATTGATGGTTTTGGGCATTTTGGTTTTGGGGTTGGTAATCATGATATTGGTTTTTTTGTTGAGTTGGTTGGAGTTTCGGGGATCCATTGGAATGGGAACAAAAGATGGTGTAGGTGGTGAGTTGGTATTGGGTGGATTAGAGACAAGAATTGCCTCTAACCGGTTGGCTAGGTTTCTTCTAACGACCCGCTCGATCTCCGGCTCGAACACCAACAGTGAGGTCCTCCGGAGTTCCTTGTATGCATGCACTACCTGTAACCTGCACAAATAACACACCCGCGTAACACAAAATCATAAACGATATAAAGAAACAAGCACTTTAAACAGATAATCACAAAATCCAACAAATCCAAATGCAAAGCGCACGAATTCCCCAGCAATGACGCCAAAAATTTGATCGGGGTATCGGGCCCCGGTCAAAGATAATATTTATAATCCCAAATTACCCTTAACAATGTGTTAGTGGTAGTAAGGGATCGAACCATGAAGAGTTTGTGGTTTGCATGCGGACAAGATTGATTTTTAATGGTTGTTGTCACTTTTATGATGCTTGCTAATAATTTGATTAGTTATGTGTGTTTGAAAGAGATGTCGAAATGCTCCGACCAAGTTGATTTTGATTACTTAACTACTAGGAACTTGAATAATTGTACGAAATCTTAGTTAACGATTTTAAAACAATAATCTAGAACAAGGTTCACACCCGGTTCGGTAATTGAAGTCCTAGGTTCCTACAAGTTTTAGATTAATTCAGTTATAAAAATGACCAACAAGTTTAGTGTTACGTGACTTAGATGCTAAGAGCTATCGACGTCGTGAATGACGGACTACAATTCACTTCGTTATCACAAACATGTAAACTCTAACCTAGACAAGGCATAATTGCACATAAACATTTCGCAAAGTCAAATTTAATCTTCACTCGACAATTCACGAATTCAATACAAATGCAAGACAATTATCTTAGGTTTCAAAGTCAAATTACAACTTGTCACAAATCAAAACTCAAACAACGTTTAACCCTAAGAACTTACAAAAACCTACACCGGGGTGAAACCGTCAAGAATTAGCCGCTCATGACGAACGGAATTTGGTTACCGGATGATGATAGCTTGAACATTGACATCTTGAAGCTTGATGATGAAGATGGATGGTGTTAGGGTTTAGGATTGACGTGATGATGAACGATTGGAGATTGGAGGAGGGT
This sequence comes from Scalesia atractyloides, assembly GCA_947069175.1. Lineage (NCBI taxonomy): Eukaryota > Viridiplantae > Streptophyta > Magnoliopsida > Asterales > Asteraceae > Scalesia > Scalesia atractyloides. Next base: position 35,478,209 of record CAMTDV010000008.1, on the reverse strand, counting down.
GATGATAGTAGTAGATTAGGGTTATGAATGGTGGATGATTAATTCGGTTGATGGTGGATGGAATAGATGGATTGGAATTGAAGGAAGTGATGTTCTTGCTCCAAAAAGTGATTTCAAACTCTAAAAACTCTTAACTCCTCAAGAAATGGTCAACAAAACTCATATGTCCCGTCCCCAAACATCAAACAAGAAAATTCGCGTCTGGCAATCGGGAAGGGCGTCGCCGACTGCCCCTAGTTTGTTTGGATCTTCTCTGACGCTCTAATCCACTGCCTACGACAAATTTTGCTGACAGAACATCTGGAGGGCGTCGCCGACGGCCCCTCCAATTCTTGTTTTCCTGTTTTTCCATTTCGCAAACCCGGTTGACCCGTTTTCCGCCCCAATGCTCCGAAAAGCTCCCGAAGAGCTCCTTAAACTCTGAAAACCTGTAAAACACAAATCCAATCAAAAGTAGGCTATTCGAAACTGAAAGTCATGTAAAACATAAACTTACGCACAATAAGAACATCTGTTTTCAACCACGCATCATTATCTTACTAAATGATCTTGTACTAAAATCACCCAGCAGGTTGTATGGTTTAACCTCTATTTTTACAAGAGTTCATAATACAAGACATGGTTCTCTATCGCAATTACATGAACTGTCATTCTTTTCTTGAAATAATGTATGTAAACTATGGAAAATCTTAACTTTCATGGATGTTATAAGGATTATGTTGGATACTAGTGCTAACACCCGCGAACTTCACGGATTGGAGAAAAAAATATGTTTTCGAGATATTGACAAAGAACATTATACGTTATGATAATCATAATGAAATTCGCCAAAGGAAATTATTATTGAACCATCGGGTTCATAAAGTAAATAAAACAACTAACATGCTATTGATATAAATAAAACGCAAAGATAAATAAATGATGAAATTATGTTTCTATAGTTCAAATTTTCAATAGAAAGCCTATTAATCTAATACTTTTGTTTTTTGGAGCTTCGTAACCAATAACCTCGAATTCGTTATTAACTAATTGAAAAAACAATCATTACCTAACGAAATATCTTTGACTTGAATCATTTCATACCATTTAATAACATTAAACCTTTTATAAACAGTGTATATGAAAGAAAATATATTAGTAACAATTTGAAAAATGTAGTAAAAACTAAAATAAAATTAATCAATAATAAGAGTATATTATTGACAAACCTTGTTTGACCATCAATATTCTCTCTACTGCGCTTCATAAGCCAACTATTTCCATCAAGAACTTTGATATTCATTTCAGAACACCCATCTAAACTACATAAGTCAGTAATTAATTTTGAAAGGATCTACATTTGAAAACAACACAACAATTTTGTAAATATTATTACATTGAACAAATACTAAAAGAAAATTAATGAAAGAAAACATAGGATAGTATTATCAATTGATGAGTTCCGGTCATTGTAAAAAAATGGATGATTAGGATCGTCATTAAGTTGTAGGTAACCTTTGACATCGCTAATATATTCATAATACTTATATATATTTTTTATAATTTTATTCGGATTAAGATTTTTTTAGTTTTTTTTAATATATAAAATGAAACTACATAAACATATATGTAAATGTTTTTAAGAGTACATATATTAAATTCTTTTTAAATATCCATGAATTTTATGGGGCATAATAAATAATATGTTATGAAATAAAAAAAATCCTTAAAATATTTTAAAAACTTTAAAAATACTACATAGTATACAAAATTAGAAGTTTATTTGTAAGCTTGTTAATCACTATTTAAGATTATAAATTGAATGTCAACACACAATTTACTATGAGTGAAAACTGGTTGCCTCATGAACAATCCAACCCTTCAAATAATTAACATGACTCTTGTTGATTTTCATTACAAAACAATCCCAAAGTAAAATTTATGTAAAGTAGGTATACCCTTCTTTCCTCGCAGAACTAGAGCAAGATAGTCCTTGATAAAAGCCAAAAGTATGAATAAATTAATTGTATTCATAAATTCATAAATTATGAATACAATTGTTCAACCCCAAGGGGTAAGGGTTTGTATTTGTAAGGTTAGGGTTTGCAATTCAGAAAGGATTGGCGGCGCAGCTTGTTGCCCGGCTACCTTCTGTTTTGATGTAACTTGACAAGTTTTCTGAATTTAAAATAATATTATTTATTTATAAATTAATTGTTGAGATGTTGAATACGGCTTGTGGATTGGGGTCTTACAAATGTAGATTGAGAAAAATAAGTGTAGCATGGTTTTATTGTTATGTTCGTTGATTAGCAGTTGACATCATTTAAAAAAATTTAAATAAAAAAATTAATCAGGTAAAATTCATCGGATTAAAACCATTGATTTTACTATATAAAAGATGAAAAAAAGGATAAATAGTGTATAAACAAAATAGTTTAATAGCATATTGATTTTATTAAGACTAAGATAAAAGGGAAGTTGAAAATTATCTAACAATATTGCTATATATATAATTATTTGACTTGGCTACTAAAATCAAAAGTATAGTTTCCTAAATGATTTAAGGCGATTGCTGGGATTAATTTAGCGATAACATAAATTTTGGCATTAGATACGAAATTTTATTTTAAATTTATAAATAACTAAAATAAGGAATTTTTGAGAATAAATAAAAAAATTATTGGTTACATAATGGTTAAATACCGAGATTATGGATCTTTTGATACATATCTATGTTAGAATCTAGGTACAACATAACTGTGGCAACGAAGTAAGACCCACGGACGATATTGTCAATTGGTTGAAGCCCGGGTGCTTGAATGGTTGTCTTTCTTGTCGTGTAACTTCAGCTCAAAACTGCAACAACATATAAGAAAAATAACTATCCAGTTGTATACTTATAAAATGATATATAAATAACAATCACCACACCAAGAAAGAAGAAACATACCTACGTTGAATAGTTTGTTCCAAACCGCTGAGGACCGATGGATCCAACTATAGGTGGTGGTCGAATTGTATACGAACCATTTGTAGACAATCCCTAAGTCATGCTTATGTTCTTGATAAAGCTTGATTTTCAATTTCACTAAAGGTGTGTCATCAGCATACTCATACTCTACTGAATAGTTGAATTATAATGTCTTTATAACATTGAAGCTTCACTTACGTGTGGTTACACCTCCAACAATTAAAAACCCATAATCCAAGGTAAATATAACGGGAAGATGAACATATAAAGGTTGTGCTACATTTACAACTTTCAAGAGATGTGAAGTAAAGTTGGAAAAGCAAACTTGAAATTAAACATAAATTTAACAAATATATACAAAATTGAACAAACCACTTGAAATCAAAAACATTTTTTACCAAAATTTATAATTCAAGCATAACTTATCAGATTATCAAAACTTGCAATAACCTGACTAAATTTGAGTGAAACCCTCAACAATATAACCTAATAAAAATACAAACTGTGAACAGATATATAAGAATCATACTTACTTGATGTATATTGATCTTCAATCCCTCAAAACGCATTATTAAAATACAATAAACCCACTTTGTTATTTCAACAATTTTGCAAACGCCAGATGCACACTCTTTCTTTGCTTTTCCTTAACACACAACATCTAGATACAAATAACAAATATCGAGTATAAGTTTATTTAAAGAAAAAGAGGAGGATCTATACCCAAGCATCTAAAATCAAACGATTATTAGGTAGTATAGACAAATTTTCTAACCTGATATTCATCAATACCGACCCCTAGAAGAGTGAAATTGCCCTAGTCAAACAAATTTCTTGCATCTCGCACGTGTAAAAGGATCCAAAACTGTAAACTAAAGTCGCCACAATAACATGTTTATGCTTTAATTATGATTACATAAACAATATTATCATAACAATAATCTAAATCTATGAATAAAATAATTTAGGAGGTTGTACCCATTAAAAATAGAATTCAAGCGGTCTGACCCATTCCCTTTACCTGCTAATTTGGTTGCTTTGGCACTCATCATATGATCTTCATCCCAGGTATCGGGCCATTTGGAATAAAAAAAAATAGACTAAAACACATATGTTTTGGACAAATATTTTTAACCTATGAACCTCACATAAAGTAACTGAAATAAGCCAACTTACCTTTGATATCTTGCATGATAAAATACCACATTTTTTATATATATCATCAAATAAGCCAACTTATCTTTGAGATCTTGCATGATAAAATACCACATTTTTATATATCATCAAATGACAACGAACTATAACAATATTTTAGTTATTTGATGTTGATTACAAATCATATATATTTAAAAGTCCATTAATTGTGTGGGTATGAAGGCATATCTAGATCAAAAGTAAAGTCTTACGATCATGCACACTATAACAACCAAGCCACAGGCTCCAAGTCAACCGTACATATTCATCAACATGTCAAGCCCCATAATGTTTTGTGCTTGTGCAGGTTAAAATCATAAAAACAATATTAAATATAATTGATACAGTGATAAAATAACAAAAATGAGAGGTTTGTATTCTACCTATGATTGAACATGATCAGGTTGGGTTAACTATGTCCCAGTAAAATATATTGCTTGCATCTAGCACCTTAATTTTTAATAAATTACAGAAATTTGAAGAAATTGTCAAACTTGTCACACAAACCAACTAATAAGCTAATTAATCCAATTCCAATTCATGTAAACGAAGACTGACAGTGTTGATATTGTAATAACTGATTCCCCACCACAGATCTAAACCGAAAAGACACACCGGTCTTGAAGTTGATAATTTCTATATTACGAAATTGGATGATAATTTGAAAGGAAATAGAATCATATAAATAGAGAGAACTACCTAAGAATTGAACAAAATCAAATCCAGATGAACCCTCTTACCATCTTCTTCTCCGAACATCCCTTTTTTAAATCTCAACCATCTTATGCTTCAAAGAAATTCCGATTCAACACATAAAACATAGAGTAGCTTCATTAAAGGCCTATTTGTTGTCGCCTTTGTTTGTCAGATCTGAACCCAGCCGTAAACCAACCATGAATCTGATCTAACTTCGGACAGACAAAGTGGAGTTGCAATCTGAGATAACTATTGATGCATATGTCTGTCACCTACGTCATCGAATAGTATCGAGTCTGTATATAGTTGCATAATGTTAGAATGTATGTTGGTCACTTCGCACGAAATGGATATGCACTTCGTACGAAGGTAATCTATTTTCGTACGAAGTGAAACTATCTTCGTACGAAGGAGATTTACCTTCGCACAAAGATAGAATCTAGCTTCGTACGAAGTAATGTGTTGTCTATAAAAGACGTGCAAGCTAGTTCATTTAAAACGTTTCGTGATTTGGACAACGAAGCTCTGTCCAACTGTTTCTAGGATCTGTAACCGACAACAAGTTAATGAAATAGTGATTAAAGTGAATACAGCGTGTTGTCTTTGTCGTACACTGATATTGAGGTTATATAAATATTACAAAAACAAGGTTTTCAATTGACATGCCGAGTAAAATGGTTTTATTACATTTTCTCAACAATATTTAAACTGGTTACGAAAAAGATTTATTTTAAATCTTTTCAAACAAATTATGAACTCGCCAACTTTATGTTGATTTTTAGCATGTTCTTTCTCAGGTTACAATTTCAAATTATCGCACGGTTGGAATAGGAGAACCCATGGGGATTCGAGTACTTAGTGGGATTCACTTTCTAGAAGTCTTAGCATTTTAAACTTCCACTGTGCAATAGATCACGCCCAACTCTGATTTTAGCGGGTCTGACAAATTGGTATCAGAGCCATAGTTTGAGCGAATTAATTGTCAGTAGGGATACCTAGGCTTTAACCTTGAGTCATAGGGACCGATATAATTAAGGCTTGGGTTACCTTGAGAACGCCTAGGATTTTAACATGGGAATTCCAACTGTTGCTTGAAATGTGAGTCTAATGTAATGTAGATGATTGCACTAGTATAGTCTTTGCTACGTTGATATGAGAAACAAAGTCTTTTGGTGAACACATCTTTTGAAACAAGTTGAAATAACGCTTTGGTAGGACATTTGTGAAACATACGTTCAAGTGTATATATCATATCTTACAACACGTGGCATACTTGGGAAACATTTTACATAAAATAAATATATAATATATATTTATTTATTTTTTAGGATGAAACACGACCGAATTAAGTAGTACGACTATTGTATGAACTCGAACACGAGTCTTATGAATACGCGGAGACGAGTACATCTTACGACGTGAAACATTATTTATATTTATCTATAAATCCTCCGATAGTCCGAATATATCGGCATAGGTCGTCCGTTGTAAAGTTGAAGATTTGGGGTAACGAAACGCGACACACGTTGAATCTAGTCTAGGGAATTGGTTACACCCGAATACCAAGTGGTTTGGGAGATACATCTAAAGCCTTTCACCTCAAATCTTGAGAGTAGTTACTTCATCAAAATCGATTGTCAACTAGAGTGTCATGACCACGACTTCTAGCCTCATTGTTGATGTTGTTTGTGCTTGAGTACCATTCGAGGAAGGTTCCGTGGAAAAGGATTTGGTGATGCACGTGAACGATACATGACATGTATATATATATAAATATATATATATATATATATACATATATCTATATATACATATATCTATATATATATATATACATATATCTATATATATATTTATTTATATATTTACGTGTGGACACTACGTACACCTATATTATGACCTGCAACTGAAGACTACTAGAAATGTCAAGTAAGGTGAATTTAGAATTACGTTTGACGTCACGTAATTGTGAATTTACAGGTGCTTGAGAATTATAGGAAATTCTATTGTGTTGACCTATATATAACGTAATCGTTGAATTACTATTGATGTTGCGAACGTAATCGTTAGCCGTTTCGTTAGTGGGTCATTGTGACTTGATTTTATATTGGGAAACATTCCGACTCGATAATAGTCTTGGTTAAGAACTTTACGCTCTTGTGTTTTGATTCCTAGTGTATCCACCATTGTCTTTAGGCATTAATATGTTTTGTTGCTACAAAGCGAACATTTGAAACGTGCTTTCTCATCTCATCCATATAAATCTTTTGGCGGCACATCCTTTTATTCTAATTCGTGCATAGGCCAAATTTCAAATTTTCAAATTGTCGTATTGTATTCTCATGTTGAAATCTCCTCATGATCTATTGGAATTGTAATATTTGTAACAACTTGAATGAGCACTTCATTTGTTTAGGAACATCGTGAGCTCGTTTAACCTTTATTCTCATTGAATTATTTTAATTGTTACAACACCTTGTGGTGACGCTTCTATCAGCCCATAGCATTGATTATCTTTGTTTATATGTCTTTTGTATGATCAATGCATTTGTTTCATTTGGGCAATGGTTGCCAATTTTCATGATACATTTCTTTATTGAAATAATTGACACACTAATTTTTGTTGTACTTGGATATGTTCTTCACGCTCGGTTTGTCTATTTTTGTTGTACTTGGATACATTTTTCATGCTCGGTTTGTCGACCTGTCACTCATAGTTCTTACAATGGCAAAGGCTGAGTTACCTTCCTTAATGACTTCATTGTTGTTAAAGAATTTGTTGACATTTTGTAACCATTCGGCATTAGCATCATTTGATAACATTCATGACGACCACATTTTCAAAGCATACTCGTTTTCGAGTTGACAATTTCACCCTAAGCAGGGATTGGTATTAGGATGCTACCGTAATGTCCTTTCATTAATTGATTCAACCATTCGTTATCACGTCGATGCTTTGTGAATTAGGCAAGCTGTTGTAGCTTTGCCTATCAAACTTTTGGCTTGTATGGTATTTCGCTCCTGACAACCTTTCGTGATAACTAAGTATATGAACACATTTATTTTTGGTGTTATACTGAACCTTTTAGACTTCACGTCATGCTATCATTTGAAATTGAATCATACTTGTGTATCCTTACATTGTAAAGCACCCTTTGTAGCTCCAGATTGTTGCAAACAACGTATGGACTTTTATTAAAATCGGTTTGTTACTCTAACAATCGATAGTACTTCGGTTTCCACTCTTTCAACTCTGTTCGAATCTTGAATTTTGTAGTTTCTCGTAACTCGTTCGGATTAACGCTTGAGTCTCATTTGTTATTAGATGTCTTTGTAATCATTTAGTTTGGTAATGCATTCTCTCGTTAGAACCGTCTTGCATATTGGCAGTTACTCTATCGATCAACTCTTATCGCATAAACCGCTAAAGTCGTAAACTCACAGTGGAAGTTGAAGAAACCTACTAAACAACTTGCAAAGATCGCTATACATATTCAACAACTGACAAAAGGGTCGCTCTACCTACAACACAACTGGCGTAGATCGTTAAACATGCTTAATCGCTCGTAGAAGTCATGATGCATGTTCAACAACTAGTAGGGAATTATGGTAACATATTCAACAATTGATAGAGTTCGTGATAATACTAACTAAGCAAAAAAAAACAGAGAAACTGAATTTCTGGACGGAATTCTTTCAACAGGGGGAGAATGTGACAACCCGCAAATTTGGGCCAACATCTTTACGCTCTGGAATCTCACACAGATCGTGATCTTATGTTTTAGACTTAAATTTTATTAATTGGATCATCATATACATAGTAATGACTATTCGTATCACATTCTGCATTTAGTAATTTTTAGAAACTACCGGGTCACATATGGATTAACTCGACTCGCATGAACATTGGTGATAATTGTATAAATACTTAGGGAGTCACTATATGGTATAATTGTGTGTGTAATACTAGAAATTATATTTTTCATGCATGGTTAGCGTGACACGAATACAAACGTATAAAAAATATTTTTATACACTCGGCACATTGATATATATTTATATATATATATTTTTTGTCGACAATTCTATTTTATGTTTTCCTTAAACAAGTAACTAGTGAGTATTTAACATACCAATCAAAACTTAACCCACACTCAATCAACCACCACACTACCCTATCCCCCTAGGGGAAAGTCCCCTAGCTTACAGCCAACACACCCCGTTTCCATATTTCTGAAATATTCTTGTTGGCTTAAGATCTTGGACCATTTTGAAATGATTGTTTTGGATATGGTCGTTTTATTTGTTTATTATATATATGGAATTCACCATCCACCACAAAGTCACAAGTCTCTCTCACCTCTCCCTCTAAAACATACGGCCACTCCACTCTATACTTGTGGAATTTTCCTTTGATTTGATATTAGCTCCATAACCTGTCAAATATTGTGATGATTTAATTAGATATGGTGGTGCTTTTTGTTTATATATACACGTATGTATAACATCAATTGCATTTGGAGACATCACCAAATCTCATTCCTTTCTTTACCTACAGCCATAACAATATCAATAGCTCTTTTTTCCTCATTGTATTCTTCAAATAATACAAACTAAAATCAAGGGCTTCATGGTGTATCAGGTTGGTGATTCAAGCATTCAAGCATTTCTAGACATTCAAACCTTCTCCTTACAAGTGAGTGTTTGTATTCTAAACTTATAGTGTTGCTACAACAAATATAAGAACAACGATAGTGAGTGGACAGGTTAGGCAAAAGGGTTCAAGGGTTCCGGTTTGCCTAACGGAGGTCGTGGGGTCCCCCCACGTTTGCAACACGTGGAGAGAGATCACCGTTGTTGGTTATTCACCTTTGGATTCTGGATTGAGAAGTGTTCAACCCAGAATGTCGATATCGAATGTGATGGTGTAGTGTCAAGTGAAGAATATAACAAGTGTAGCGTAAGTTCTAGAGAAGGAGAAGTAAGATCAGAGATCAAGAGTGACTTGAGCTGATCTGGTGTACCTCCTGAATGATTAGGGGTTGTGCTTTATAGGGAGGATTCCCTATAAGAAGAAACATTTGACTGATGATCCCTGGTTGCAGTGGCGGACTTGCCCTTCTTGGTAGGTTGAAGGGTTTGGACATGCGGGTAAAAGAGTGTATTCTTGCACATGCGCTGTTGTAGCTTGTGCAGGAGAGTATACACGTATAGTGTTGATGTGACAAAGCACTGTTCTCATTCTTTTTGCTGTTCACGACAGTTTTTTGATTCTGAACCCTTTTGCCTTTCAACCCTTTAAGTTATATTGTGCTTAAGTCATTTTATTAAGCTTGAGTTACCCACGTCATCAGCCCCCCAAGTAAGAGGTCTTTGGGGTGTACGCTCAAAGGCTTTTGTCTTTTGCACAATGTTTGGTTTGGTAAAAGGCTTCAAGGCTTGAAAGGTTCCGAGCTTTATCTTTTGGGCGGCGAAAAAGCCGGATTTTAACTTTTGAAAAAACAGTGGATGGGACTAATTGGACAGTTTTTCTGCATGCATCAGTTTTCTTAGCCCAATAGACAATTATAACCGTCCTTTTATATTATAACTCCTTCTCTCATAATTAATTTTTTCACATTTTCTTCCATTAACCACACGATTATCGCAATACTCCTTTCTCCCATGTTAGTCTCTTGCCCTGTTCTTGTTTTTTCTTGATCATCGCTCATAGGTGCTCGAAAGGATTTAGCCGTTAGTTTTTCTCGCCTTACACAAGAGGAAGTTGAGGCGTTTGTGTACAATGGGGTATTGATATGCGGTTTAATCTGGTTGCTCCGGGTTTGGATAAATCCATAGATCAGTATCCTACCGGTTCTATTGCTCTGTATTGTCGTCATTTTTAGTTTTCCAACCTTCGTCATCGTTTTTCTACTTTTATGCTTAATGTTTAGAGTATTACCGTGTTTCTTTTGGGCAACTGCATCCCCAAGGGCTCGCTAGGGTTTTACATTTTGAAATCGTGTGTTCGAACGTCAGGGTTTGATCCATTGTTACTATCCTTTCGCCGTTTTTCCGTTTGGCTAAAAACGGTGATTGGTTTACGTTTGAGACGTCTCAAATCAATATTTTCTTAATTTCGTCTATGGTGATTACGCTTGGTTCTTGGAAAGACCAGTTTTTTTGGGTTTCTGAATCGATTATTCCGTTCAGAATGGTCTGGAGACATCCTGATGCGGTCGTTAATGAGTTGGAACCGGCAGAATCTGAGTTGAATAGTTGTTTATTAAAGTCTATCAGGGCATATCCTTTACGGCTTCGTCCCTTTCCTGAACACTTGTTGGTGCTTCTGGGCATAGCAAGTTGTGGGATAAAGTGGATCGAGACCCTGAACTCATGAGGGATGGTTGGGATATGCATTTTTACTTGTGCATCTGTTTGTTTTTTCTTGTATTGTTACTTATTCACTTCTTTGTTTTGATTGATAGTTATATTTGCATTGGACTTTGTCAAGAGTGATGACACATCCGATGTTTTTACGGATGCTGAGGCCACCGAGGGTGATGATAAAGGGTTTACCAAGGTTGCTGCTGCGAAAGTTTATACTCGCCGTTCAAGCCGTCGTTTGATAAAGGGTGCTGAACAACCCTCTGGTTCTGAACCTGTGGAATTGAGCGACGACATAGAGGTTTCGGATGATTTGGAAGCTGTGTTTGAAGGTGAGAAGAAGGAGTTACCGTTGATTGTCTGTAAGGATAGCAAAGTGGCGGGGAAGAAGGTTGTGGGGTTAAAGGGTTCTCGGAATCATCCGTTTGTGCGGATGTGTTGTCGCACTTTGCTCCTCCTAGGGTCCAAGACTCCTACTCGTCAATGGAGGATGATCGGATGATTTCCATGATGATGTTGGTTGCTTGCAATCTGTCGGCCTTTATCCTAAAGGTGTGGGCCGGTTTCGCAAGAGGATGCAAGAATTTGAAGCTTTTTCAAAGAAGAGGGGAGGAGATGAAAGCTTCTATGGCTGCGGTTAAGAAGGAGAGTGCGGCCTTTGCTGAGAAGGAAAAAGCTTGGGTGTCGAAGGTTGGTGAGCTTACCCAAAGGCATGAAGTGGATGTGAATGGTTTAAAGAAGGAGGTGGAGGCTTTGCATGCTCGGGAGGAAGCCTCTTTAGAGGAGAAGAAGCGGCTGGAGGCTTCGTTGGTTCAAGTGACCAGTGACAACAAGTGGCTTATTGAGGCTTATCTTCTTCATAGGGTCCTGGGTGGTGTTTATAGCAAGCTCCTTGTGCATGGGAGGCATCAAGGCTTTGTTGCTGGTTACAAAGCCTGTGGATCTGGGGAGCCTATAGATAAATACTCCTTCTATCAGCCGCAAGCTTTTAAGGTCTTCCAAGATGCCGTCTTTGAGATGGAGCATTCAACTTACCCCCTATGTGAGTGAAGTCTCTGAATGCTTTGGCAAGCCTCTCACCGTCCTGCAAGAGCTGAAACCTCGTGGCTTAAACGAGGTTGTTTGTGATAAAGTGTTTAAATCTCTTTCTAAGAAACACTCATGCCCCGGAGGTAGCGAAGAAACTTTGGCTGAAGGTGGTGAAGGCTCGAAGGAGGCAAGCCTTCAAGCTTCTGAGGCGTCGCCGAGGGTGACCAGAAGGATAAGAAGGGGAAGAAGGTGAAAAAGGCTAAAGTTGACAATGCTGGTATTTCCAAGCCTTCTACTGATGTTTGATTTATTCGTAGCTTTCCTAGCATCTCAGACAATTTGTTGTGTACTTTTTAAACATGCTTGCTTTAAAGGGAATCGTTTAGGTCCCTGTGGTGGTGGAAGCCTTTTAAGGCTTGTGAATAATTTGTGGGTTGACTTGCCCTTAAGGCCGTTGTGATGGTTGCTTGTTTATGTTACGTTGTTCTATTATTCCCTTGTGTTGTTTGTTATGTTGTCTTTGTTTTTTGGTTGTGCTGGTTTTGGTACCTATACCTTGAAAGTTTCAATGTTGTAGTCACTTAGCCTTAAGAGTATTGTTAACAAGAAGGATTGCCTATCCAATTTATAACACTCACTTGGTGTTTTTTGGTTCATAAGCCATTGTTAAAGCTTAATGAACATTTGGTGTAGACTGTTCAACCCCGTCTATGAGACATGTTTTTTGAAAAATTTGCTATGTCTCATGGAGTTGTATTGATTTAGGAACTCACCCCTTATATAGGTCCATTAACCCTCGAACCTATTGAGCGATGTGGCCTGGGAGCTCATCCACTTTCATGGCCCTTGCTATGGAGTTTTTTGCTAAGTTCTCAACCTAATTATAGGATAGAACGACAAATTTGATAAAAACTTCATTCATTCAAGGGAACTTTTGTTACATAGGGAGATTAGAACAACTCTTGGAATACTTAGACATTTTAACTAAGCATGGAACCTTTTAAGGTTTTTGCCATTCCAGTGACGGGGAAGCCTTTTACCTTGGGCGTCTGCTAGTTTGTACAACCCTCCCTTGTGAGCTTCAAGGATGGTGTATGGCCCTTCCCACTTTGGGCCAAGTTTTCCTTGACTTTCTTTCTTACTGGCTTCATTGTTATAGAGCACAAGGTCTCCGGGTTTGAACCGTTCATGCTTCACCCGCGTGTGTAATAAGATTCCATCTTTTGTTTATACTTGGCTTCTTGTACAGCGGCTTGATCACGAATTTCTTCAAGGAGTTCCAAGTTCAACATGGTCTCTGTTTTGTTTGATTCGAGGTCTATGTTGAGCATGCGTCGTGTTGGAACTCCGATTTCCGCTGGGATCACGACTTCTGATACAAACACTAGACTGTAGGGTGTTTTCTTATGACTTGTCTTCTCGGTTGTTTGGATTGCCCATAGGACATTAGGCAATTGCTTGAGCCAGTTGTTGTCGTATCTTCCTAATCGGGTTTGATACCTTCAACAATGCTTCCACCTGGTCGTTGATTATGGATAAGCAACCGAGCTAAATACTTTAGTTATCCTGAACTCTTTGCACCAAGAGCTAAAAGGCTTCTCGGCAAACAATTTTCCATTGTCCGTTACTAGTACCCCTGGAAGCCCAAATCGACAGATTATGTTTTCCCAAACAAAATCAATGACCTGTTTTCTCGAAATTTTGGCCAATGGTTTTACTTCTAGCCATTTGGTGAAGTAGTCAACGGCTACTAGCAAGAATTTGACTCCTCCTTTGGCTGGTGGGAATGGACCAACAATGTCCATGCCCCATTTGTGAAATGGCCAAGCTGAGGAGATAGGGACAAGGTGATGCTTGGGGCTTTTCGGTACTGGGGCGTGCAACTGACAAGCTTCACATTTTTTCAGTTGTTCGGTGGTGTCCCGATGCATGGAGGGCCAAAAGTATCCGAGGTTCATCAATTTTGCAACTACATATCTTGGGCCATAGTGGGCTCCACATATTCCTTCGTGAATTTCTTTTATCAGATATTGGCTTTGTTCCGGGCCAACGTATCAGAGTACTGGTGCAAGGTACCCTTTTTTAAAGGACTTCTCCTTGCAGCACATACTATCTTGACTTAATACGAACCCTTTCAGCCTCCGTCTGATCGTTTGGTAATTTGCCATTTCTTAGGAATTTGATCAAAGGGGTCAACCAGTTTGGTCCTTCTTCGGTAATTACGTCTTGCATTTCAAGTTCTGGATGGATGGCGTCTTTAATACCTAGACTAATACTTTTTTGGTGAGATGAGCAAATGTGAGAGATGTGAGCTTGCTTAGTGCATCAGCCTTCTTGTTTTGTGATCTTGGAACCTGTTTGATGGTACATGATTGGAATGTATTCATGAGTTCCTTTGCGTTCTCCCTGTACTTCTTCATGTTAGGTTTCTTAGCTATGTAGCTATCATTTACTTGGTTGGAAATAAGCAAAGAGTCTGTGAAGACTTGAAGCTTTTGGACATCCATCTTTTTGGCTAGCTTGAGTCCGGCAATGAGTGCTTCATACTCGGCTTCATTATTGGTTGTTTGAAATTCAAGCCAGATAGCATATGTAAACTCCAAGTTTTCGGGGTTGATTAACACTAGGCCAGCCCCTGACCCTTCAAGGCTGGAAGCTCCATTGGTTTAAAGCTTCCAGGCATCTGGGTCAGATGGTGCGGCTATAGTTGTGTTAGCTTCCATTGATGTTTCTTTTGGAATTTCCACAATGAAATCAGCCAAGATTTGGGCCTTGACAGCCTTCCTTGGAGTATAGGTGATGTTGTGTTCACCTAATTCCACGACCCAATTGGTTAATCGTCCGGAAGTTTCAGGTTTTTCAAGCACACTTTTTATGGGTTGGTCAGTGACCACTTGTATCGGGTGTGCTTAAAAGTACCTTCGAAGCCTTCTGGTTGTTTTAACCAGGGCTAGAGCAAGTTTTTCCAATGGGGGGTACTTGGTCTCTGCTAATTTTATAGTCTTGCTGAAGAAGTAAATGGGTACCTGAGCTTTGTTTCGTTCAATGGTCAGGACCGCGCTGATAGCTTCCTCAGCAACTAAAAGATAGACAGAGATTAGTTCTCCTATTTCCAGAGCGGCAATGTTTGGAAGTGAAGCCAGGTGTTGCTTCATTTGGTTGAAAGCTTCCTCTGCCTCTTCTGTCCATTGGAAGTCTTTCTTATTTGTGCACCCTTGAAGGGTTTTGAAGAAAGGCAGGGATTTTTCCGCTAGCTTGGACGTGAAACGCTTCAAGGATGCAAGCTTTCCGTTCAAGCTTTCCACCTCTTTCTTGGTTTGTGGAGACTTTGTGTCGAGGATGGCTCTAACCTTTTTAGGGTTAGCCTTTATGCTTTGTTTTCCCACTGTGTGTCCCAAGAACTTGCCTTCTTCAAATCCAAATGAGCATTTTATAGGATTAAGCTTCATGTTGATCTTTCTTAGGTTTCAGAAAGTTTCTTGTATATTGCCAAGCATTTGATCTTCAGTTTTACTTTTGATCACCAAATCATCAACGTAGGCTTCCATGTTTCTACCTATTTGTTCGGCAAACGCTTTGTCTACAGACGTTGATAAGTTGCCCCTGCATTTTTCAAACCAAAAGGCATTTTCTGGTAACAAAAAATACCTTTGTTGGTATGAAATGTCGTTTTCTCTTCATCTTCTTGCTTCATTTGTATCTGATGGTAGCCTTTATAGGCATCAAGAAAGCATTTGAGAGGGAAGCCTGTGAGCGAATCAACCTTCATGTCAATTTCTGGTAAGGGATAGCAATCTTTTGGGCATGCTTTATTTAGGTCTTTGAAGTCAATGCACATTCTCCAGGATCCATCCGGTTTATGGACCATCACCAGGTTGGCTATCCAAGAATGATACTTGACTTCTTGGAGGATTCCGGCTTGAACAAGTCCTTCAACCTCTTGACAAGTTGCACGGCTTCTATCTAGGGCTAGGCTTCTCTTTGGCTGTACCACGGGCTTTACATCTGATGAAATTTTGAGCTCGTGCTCGGCAATACTTTGGGGGATTCCGGCCATGTCTTCGGGACACCATGCGAAGATGTCCATGTTGTGCAAGAGTAGCTTCTTGAAGCGAGAAAGGGTTTCTTTGGTAAGGTTGGTATTTACCATTATCCTTTGTTCAGGATATTTCGGGTTAATGATTCATCCTTGTTCGTCATCCTTGTTTACCTTCGAATTCTTTCCTTCAACCGAGAAAGCTTCTTGTGTTGGTTGAAGGGTTTCTATCCCTTGTTCAGTGGGGAATTTTATGGTGCCTTGGCCAACCGAAACCGCCATTCAAAACACACTTTGCCCTGGCCTTCCTATGATAACATCAGAGTTGGAGGGAATGTTGATTACCACAAAGGTGAGCGGTTTGGTTCTTTCCATTTTCCTTCACTGAAACACACATTAAGGGTTAGTTGGCCCAAAGGCTTGATGGGTATGTCGGCGATACATTTAATGGAGGATTCAGATGGTTGAAGCTTTGAACGTTCATCTTTGTTGAGACGATTGAAGCATTTTTCAAACATAATTTCTGTTGCTGCTCCAGTGTCAATGTAAGCTTTGTGCGTCTTGAGAGTTCGCAACATAGCTTCCACCACCAGGGGTTTGGACAACAAGTCCCCTTCAGGTGGTGGGAAGCAGACGCATTGTCGTTCCCAAGCCTCCAAGCATGGTCGTGTGTGGGTGGCTTTTCCATCGACATCTACCATGTTTACTTCTTTGCTTTTTCCTTCAGCCATCTTGTCCCTTACCCCTTTTACCAAGGCTAGTTCTCCGGACTTGACTGCCTCCTCAATTCTTTTCTCGAGTTAAAAGCAATCATTCGTATGGTGGCATTTTTCTTCATGAAATTCACAGTATTTGGTGGAGTTCTCGTTGCTCTTGTATTTGGGCAGAGGCCGAGGCGGTCGGAAGCAGTGTTTTACTTCTTCAGTGGCCAAGATTTCTTGTGGGGTTTTGGTCAAGGCTGTGAAGTTTATGGTCTTTTCTTGGCTTGGAGGGTTCCGACCTTCAGGCCTTCTGGTGTCTGAACCCTTGAACCGTTTGTCATAAGGACCAAAGTTTCCTCTTTTTCTGTTGGGGCTGTTGCCTCACCAACTAGGAGCTCTTTTCCTTTGTTCTTTAATGTCAACAGCTTCCTTTCCACGAATGTGAGCTTCAGCCCTTTTTAGGGCCTCTTCAAGGGTTTCGGGTAGGCATTTGTTGAAATCTCTTGTGAGATATTTGGAGGTGATGGCATTCATGAATCCTGCCACCCTCATCTTCTCATCAGCACCTATGTAGGTTAACCCTTCTTTCTTGTATTGTTCGATGAATTTTCTGAGACTTTCATCATCTCGTTGCTTTATTTGGAAAATAACCGTAGTATCATTGACGTACCTCCGTTGTTGCGAAAAGTTGGCTAAAAAACCTTTGCTTAGATCATCGAAGGTTTGAATGCTTTTGTCAGGTAGCTCATTAAACCATATCCTGGCGGACCCTACAAGGGTTTGCATGAAGATGAGGCAACATTCAGCGTTGGACCATTTTTCGATCCTAGCTGCCCTAGTAAAGATTTGGAGGTGGTCTTCTGGATCTTCAGTTCCGTCATATGGTCTTATATGGGATGGCATTTTGATCCGATTTTGAGAATCGTAGTCAACGATTTGTTGAGAAAAATAGGATAAATTGCTAGGCTTGTAGGGTTTAGCAAAATCTTCTTCTGTTATATAGGCCAGATTGTTGTGTGAGGTTCCTTGGTGAGTGACAACACTTGACTGATGAAGTGTTGCCAAGGGAACTGCGCCATCATCTGTGTCATCAACTGGGGAATTAGGTTGAAGCCTTGAAGACTTTCGGGTATAACCATGTAATTTGTTCCTGTGGGAACACTCATGGTGGCATTTCAAGCCAAGGGTAAGGCCGCCATGGCTTGTTCCCACTTAGTGGCAACTGGAGGGGGAACACTTGAAGCTGGTGATCGTAGTAACTGCTCAAGAGTAGTCTCATGCCCAAGAGGTGTGCCAGTTACAACAGGTTGAGAAGTGAATAAGGGAAAAGCAGTTGGACTCAGCCTTCCAAAAGCACAAGGACTTGGGTTAAATGTTTGGTTCGTCCCACTTAGACCAGCTTCAAAGTGAGAGGTGGTCGTACGCGAGCTAGTGAAAGGAAGATGTGGGGGCCGGGTGACAATGAAGGTTCAAACTTGTCATAGTCTAGTCTTATTCTTACCCCCTTCTCCCTTTCTTGGCTCACATGTTGGTTGAGAAGGGATCTCAGCTGTAAGAAGTTTCGAGCTACTCCCTCGAGTGTCAAGTCGATGCGTTCCAGTATACTTGCAGTACCGACTTAGGGAGAGGGAACCCCCGAACGAGAAGGGGTTGGTGTCAGAAAAGAGGAGACCTCCAAGAATATGATCCCCGTCGGAGTGCCTCCTGGAGTGGAAAACGGCGTAGTTGCAGCTGGTGACGTTTGGCCGGTGTTAGGTGTTGAAGTTCGTGATACTTGATTAACCTCATCGGGAGACTCGCTTTCAGACATGGTGAACTTGATGAGAATGGAGCTACACTACTGGTCTCTTAAGAAAAGTAAGCGGCGTAGCCCCACGGTGAGCGCCAACTTGTTGCTACAACAAATATAAGACCAAGGGTAGTGAGTGCACAAGTTAGTCAAAAGGGTTTAAGGGTTCCAGTTTGCCTAACGCAGGTCGTGGGGTCCCCCATGTTTGCAACACGTGGAGAGAGATCACCGTTGCTGGTTATTCACCTTTGGATTCTGTAT
Organism: Scalesia atractyloides; assembly: GCA_947069175.1. NCBI lineage: Eukaryota > Viridiplantae > Streptophyta > Magnoliopsida > Asterales > Asteraceae > Scalesia > Scalesia atractyloides. Next base: position 35,459,184 of record CAMTDV010000008.1, on the reverse strand, counting down.
TGAGAAGTGTTCAACCCAGAATGTAGATATCGACTGTGATGGTGTAGTGTCAAGTGAAGAATATAACAAGTGTAACGTAAGTTCTAGAGAAGGAGAAGTAAGATCAGAGATCAAGAGTGACTTGAGCTGATCTGGTGTACCTCCTGAATGATAAGGGGTTGTGCTTTATAGGGAAGGGATTCCCTATAAGAAGAAACCCTAGTTACAATGGCGGGCTTGCCCTTTTTGGTAGGTTGACGGGTTTGGACATGCTAGTAAAAGAGTGTATTCTTGCACATGCGCTGTTGTGGCTTGTGCAGGAGAGTATACACGTAAATTGTTGATGTGACAAGGCACTATTCTCATTCTTTTTGTTGTTTGCGATAGTTTGTTGATTATAAACCCTATTGCTTTTCAACCCTTCAAGCTATATTGTGCTTAAGTCATTTTATTAAGCTTGAGCAACCCACGTCATCATATATTATTATTATTTTTATATATAGTGTACAAGCTTGATTTTGTCTAGAATTCACCAAGTAGCTGTCTTTTGTTAAAAACATAAGCCCACGAATCCCTCGCCATGTTCAAATATTTTAATCTAGCCTTCAATGTTCAAGTGAAATTGAAGTTCAGGCTTCATTCTCATATCATTTTACAATGCCTGTTGATTGTAAGTTTTCTTTAAAAAAACAAAAAAGAAACTCCTTTATTATGTTATCTTACTAAGTGATATTGTAGGTTGCATGGTTTAAGCTCTATTTTTTCAAGAGTTCATAATACAAGACATGGTTCTCTATGGAAATTACATGAACTGTCATTATTTTCTTGAAAATAATGTATGTAAACTATGGAAAATCTTAACTTTCATGGATGTTATAAGGATTATATCGGATACTAGTGTTAATACCCGTGAACTTCGCGGATTGGAGAAAATAATATGTTTTCGAGGTACTGACAAAGAACTTTATACGTTTATGATAATCATAACGAAATTCTCCAAAGGAAATTATTATGGAACCGTCAGGTTCATAAAGTAAATAAACAAACAACATGCTATTGATATAAATAAAACGAAAAGATAAATAAATGATGAAATTATGTTTCTGTAGTTCAAATTATCAATAGAAAGCCTATTAATCTAATACTTTTGCTTTTTGGAGCTTCTTAACCAATAACCTCACATTCGTTGTTAAACAATTGAAAAAAACAATCATTACCTAACGAAATATCTTTGACTTGAATCATGTTATACCATTCAATAACACTAAACCTATATAAACAATGTATATGAAAGAAAATATACTAGTAACAATTTGAAAAATATAGTAAAAACTAAAATAAAATTAATCAATAACAAGAGTATTGTACTGACAAACCTTGTTCGGTGTAACACCCCAAAAACGGGTTTGGTAATCAAACCACGTTAATAGTAAAGAGCGGATAAAAGACCGTTAGAGGTAAAAGTAAAACCGTAAATGAAATAACTAGGAACAAAATAACCTAGTTAATAACATTTATATAAATAATAAGACAATAAGTTGTAGTCTCATTTAAAATCAAAACTAAACTTGAGGGACCAAAGTTACCAAGAAAGGTAAAACAAGTTATTAACACATAATACACACATTTAGTGTGTATATGTCGACCCTCAGGAGAAAGAACTAGGGCAAACCCTTGTTCAAGCTTAATCCACCAAATTGAAGTCCAATTCGAGACCCAAATTAGTGCATGAACATGAATTATTAATCACCTTGATTAAGGGATCATAAGGTATGTCTTAAAACCTAGATTGGTGAAAGTTGCGATTTGAGACAAGTAGATTACTTGCAGTTAGATAGTTGGGTTATGATCCAAAGATGATATTAAATGTATGTGTATGATTGATTTCGTTAAACTTAAAGAAATTATGCACAATTTGATGTAAGATTACTTGTTTGTGATTAACAAGTAGATTATAAAGTGGGTTTTAATAATATGATGAAGTTGACGATATATCTATGTTTAGAATCATCATGCATGATAATAGTAGGAAGATACTTGAACAAAATATGGGTTTGAGTAAATATTCATACTTGCTAGGGAATGGTTTGTATGAAATGATGAAATAGATGTTAAGTTAATGTTAATGAGTGTATAAGATCATGTTGTCTACTAGTTAGTGTGTAAAATTTGGTAATATTAGGTATCGGATGAATGTCTAATAATATGATGAAATGGGTTGCTACATAAAGATGAAAACCTAGCTAATGGATAAATTAGCATTGTTAATCAAAAGCTAAGTTAACTTGATGTTAACAATCGCTTGAATTTGGTTAAGTGAAAGAAACGACATGAACTTGGTTTGGGAAACGTAGCTATAATGGTGGCCTAAGAATAACGCTTACCGGGTAATTAACGAAATGCCTAAATGAGTTGTTAAACTTGTTTGAGGGTTAGTATGAGTAAATAGGCAGTTGACTTTTAAAAGTCAAACTGACCAATATTAAGATCGAATGATAAATTTGATATAAATCCGTAAGGTGGAACAGTCGTGTTAGATGATGACTAACCTAACCATCTTACGAATGATAAAGGATAGTTTGACGCTTGACAAGCTAGGCGGAGGCTTGGGAAGAAGCGGGTCAAACGGATCAAGTACGCGGAAAAGCATAATCGGATTTCGAGGTAAGTCAGCTTACATCCTTAAAATAGTAAATGTATTTATGTATTTGAATATGAACAAGCGATTTGGCATTCGGAACAAGATTTCAAAATACAAGGTTCCAGCATGTATTGATACGGGTCGGAATAAGCAAATATGGAATTAAACCATATTTGATGGTAAAATGGGGAAAATGGTAATTGACATGTGTTGACAAATAAACAAGGAATTTTAAAAGGTTACCTTATGGTGTAAACCATAAGGAATAAGAAGGGGTAATATGGTAATTCAGGCACGAGTTTGATGAATAAATATTAACTCTAAAATAAGAGCATTCTATGGCATAAACTCTAATAGGTTAAAAGAATTAAGAATATGATCATGAGGTGTAAACTGAAACTGATAAATGATGAGATGGTAAGTAAACACCATCTCGTAATGATAAAATGGTCATTTAGACCAAATGGGTCAAACGGTGTGGTCATCACCATTTGATAGTAGTATCTAATGAACACTTGTCGAGTTTTGCGTTCACATGGAAATGGCGTTTGGTTTGCGTCGCTATTAATTAAAGATTAGTAGCGTAAGGTACTTAAACGAGTCAATGCAATGACTCGAGCCAGGTATGTGTAATGGGTCAAACTCTCATTTAGGAATTTAAGGTCCGATGAGAGTTAAACGAATCATAAATGAATATCGGATTAACTAAAGCAAGGTAAATCTCATAATTTAAATGGTAGACATCAGGTTCATAGGAACCTACCTAATGATTTTAAATAAAATTACGATTTAAATGTGTTCTTTGGTCAAATCATGCGATTGATAGTCCTACGTCGTAAAAGGGAGATCTAAGTTGACCAAAATATCATCGGGTGATAAAACAAGTAAACGACCTTGAGGGTAGTTTAAAAATGTGTTTCATAAGAAGGTTCACCTTTGCACTAGTGTATTAGCAAATGGCATAAGCCGTTTCGGCTTAATGCCTAACATTGGGTCTTTTTCCTAAAATGTCAACCGAATGGTAGAAATTGAAAATAATATATTTTCTATAACAAATCCACCACAAGTATAGTTGTGGTGGAAGATAAATAGATATTTTAGTATTAAAAATGAGAAACAGGATAAGAGGAAGTGAGATTTAAGTTTATGTGCTTAAATCTCTAAATGAGTCAAAATGAATATACGCATAAACCAAGAGTGGATGCGTAATTTATAAGAATTAGGAATCCGGGTTAAGGATTTCTAGTTAAATATGTCGGTAAACAATTTACGGACATTTAGAAACAAGTTTCAAGTAAAACGGATAAAAATCGAGTAAGTTACGGAAGTTATCGTAACTAAAACGACAAACTTAAAAAGGGCTGCAGCAGCCCACCGTAAGATACGGTGGCCTACCATAGCTTACGGTTAATAGCTGCTGATCAGAACAGAATCAACAGATCGTAAGCTACGGTCCGGAGCTGTAGCTTACGGCGGGTGATTTCTAAAAATGTTGTTTTTAATGTTTTGGGCCTTGGGCTTATTCAGTTACGTTATAATCTATTTATAACTAACGTATTTCATAAATTATGACATATAGGTAATGATTGTGAGCACCAGAGGAGGACCAAGCTCTATGAAGAACCGAACACGATCAAAGCTCAAGCTTCCGCACTTGGTTTTGCTATTACGAAACTATTCAATGATCATATGTTAAATTGATTAATGTTTATGAAGTTTTAATAAGTTCGAAAATATGCACGGATGTGTATTCGCATTTGCACATTTTGATGCGAAATTTTAATGGAAATTCAATAAATTAAGATAGGGTCTTACAAGTTGGTAATTAGAGCTCAAAGTTAATGATCAATGTGTTTGGTTCGAGGCTTGGTCGCATGATCCGGTAAGTTATTATGAATATTAACGGTTTAGCATGTTAAAGTGTTGAAAACAACGCAAAGGGTTATTGTTTAAATGTACATTACCCCAGCCATATTGATAAAAGACCAATACAGTTAACAAATTACGTGTGTTAACACATATCGTAGAGAGCCTTGTATTATAATACGAGTGCCTATTAATGTTAACGCTACTAATATTTTATAATGAAATTTCAAGTTGAAGGACCCTCGCATCTGAAGATAACGGGAGTCTAAGGATCTACCGATTTGATGAAGAAATTGTTCGAAGTATGACGAGTAGGACATGCTCACTAGGACTTAAATCAAATATGGGTACAAAATAGAGGTGAAAGACAATGAAAGCCCATGAGGCAAATATCACCCAGGTGCACATTTTAAGTTATTGCACAAATAGTAGTATGCGATAGATGAGCAACGAATAATGGTTGCATACAAAATTTAAGGATTGGGAAATCCAAATGGGATACCCTTTCAGAATAATGTTTCCAAGGGAAATTGGGTGGGAATTATGCGTTATTCACAATTGTGAATAACAAAACAATAAAAGAATTCAGATTTAGAAACTTGAATGGGATCGACCAACCAAGTAGAAATTTTCAATAAGATCCTATTGAGGAAAAGTAACGATTACATGGATAAATGTGGTTATATAAAAATTTTATAAAAAGGAAAAACATTCCTTTACGTTACGAGATAAGAAAGGTAAAAACTAATAATTGTTAAATGACAATTAAACAAAGTTTTACCAAATAAATCAGAAATATGGACATGAACCGAGGATTTACTTACATGGGAAGTAATGTGTTAGTTATAATAAGGTCATGTGTACCATGCGTTGGTCGCTTACTCTGGCCAAGTAAATGATAAACACATGATACCATGTATTTGTTATAATAAACACATATACATTCAATGTAGTAAAATCGAGGTGAATAGGAAAAGTTAAAAGATCCTTGGGGTCAAGAAACTTACAAGTGTACTTATATAAATGATTTTCGTGGAAACCATAAAAACGGTAATAGGCGCATATAGAAATAAATGACCCAAGAAATTCATGGAATAAGTCATTATGGACGAAAGAACCATGGTTGACAAAAGGGCACGTAAACCAAAGTATAAATGACCCACGAGGTCATAGAAACGGAGGTAGCGCCCACACGGGAAATGATTAAAGTCGATGACTATGATCGTAGAAAAGATAAAAAGAGAAAAGAAAGAGATAATGATGATAATTATCATTCATGGTCCGTTAGGACATAAAGAATGATCAAATAAATGATAAAGTTTGATTGTTCAGAAGTGATGGATTTCACACGAACAAGTCAAACGGATTAGAAAAAGAATAAAGTTTGACTGTTCAGAAGTGACGGATCTCACATGAACAAGTCAAACGGGTTAAATAAAGTATTAGATACGATCGCTCATAAGTGATGGATTTCACATGAGCAAGCCAAACGAGTCAAAAAGAAGTATAGTGATTGAATTTAAAAGTAAACGCAAACCGGGTAACGGGAGCGTTAAAGCAAAAGAATAATGAGCCCGGGTAATGGGACGTGATTAAATATACTGTAGACGCAAACCGAATAATGGGAGCGTGAAATAGAAATGAACCCATAAAATGGGTCGTGAATGAATATAAATGAAGACGCAAACGGATAAGGGGAACGTTAAAACATTAAGATAAAGAACCCAGGTAACGAGTCGTAAAAAAATATAGGCTTAAACCGGATAACGGTAAACGTAAGACGAACCGACGCATAAATGACATAAGTCGTAGAGTTGGAAGAGTTGTCCGAACGAAAATTGATCTAGTCATAAACTACGATCGCGCAGGCGCGCACGGCTATCAACAGGCAGTGTCTGATCTGAATAAATATTTGGGGCAACATACACAAAATGTTGTGGTTGCCACTAAAGATGGTAGTTGTGACTCGGTGGTGACAAGTGGTCAACTCCAGTTGACATTGCGCCAGGTTTAGATGCAAATGATCATCACCCAACAGAGATGAAATGATTAATAGATCCGACAAGTCAAAATGATTCATAAATGACTCGCGGAGTCATAGAAAACGAAAATGTTAACAAACCGGATCAAACATGGTTTGAGGACCATAATTGAAGTAAAAATAAATTAGCCTTCATGGTAAGAGGGAGCCATGATTTAGCGGAAAAAGGAAAGACAATGTAAATAATTTTTTTCTTTCAAGTACAAAAGAGGTGCATTGACACCAAATATATTTAAAGAACGACACGGGTACAAGGATGATCTAAAGGATTACCACGACCTTCGGGTTGCGAATAGTGTAATAATCTACATGGTCAAAATAACATTGGGATCATGAATCAAGAGGAATGATGCATTAAAAGACCTCTCCTTAAAAGGCTAAGTAAAAGAAAATTTTCAAAAAATGAAAAGGATAGATATATAATTTAACATGACGTGATGCAATCACGGTCAATATATATATATATATATATATATATATATATATATATATATAACATGGTATATGATTACCTTGTAACACGAGCTATAAGACTAGGGTCTCGAAGGTTTGTAAAAACCTTGCGAAAACAATATGAGTGTACCTAAATTCAGAGGTATAAGGTAACCGGTGACTAATAAGTCTAACCGGTGAAGGTCAAATTAAATTTTAAAACTTGTTTAATATGCTTATCATTATATGATTAGCATGAAATAAATGTGAAGACAGACTCATACGACCGAGTAGCCAAATGGTGACTCACTCTAGCGAATTATGAGGATGAGGAATGCTAATCGGATTTGATGGCCAAGAAGGCCTTACAAAGAAAGACGCACGCGACAAGGTATATGACAATCTTTGGTCGAAAGAGAAAATTCCCGGAATACAAAACATTAATCAAGAAAAAGAACAAGAAATGAGTCGGACACCGTTAGGGAGTCCGAAGGACATTGTCGCATCTTCTGGTAAGATTTATGAATAATTAAAATATGAGCAACGCTTAGGCGAAAATGAAACCAAGTTCGTCGGGTTGGACCCAAGGAACTACGTAAGAAAGGTTTCGGGGACGAAACCTCTTTAAGGGGGGTAGATTTGTAACACCCCAAAAACGGGTTTGGTAATCAAACCACGTTAATAGTAAAGAGCAGATAAAAGACCGTTAGAGGTAAAAGTAAAACCGTAAAAGAAATAACTAGGAACAAAATAACCTAGTTAATAACATGTATATAAATAATAAGACAATGAGTTGTAGTCTCATTTAAAATTAAAACTAAACTTGAGGGACCAAAGTTGCCAAGAAAGGAAACTTGATTTATTAAAACAAGTTATTAACACATAATACACACATTTAGTGTGTATATGTCGACCCTCAGGAGAAAGAACTAGGGCAACCCCTTGTTCAAGCTTAATCCACCAAATTGAAGCCCAATTCGAGACCCAAATCAGTGCATGAACATGAATTATTGATCACCTTGATTACACGATCATAAGGTATGTCTTAAAACCTAGATTGTTGAAAGTTGCGATTTAAGACAAGTAGATTACTTGCAGTTAGATAGTTGGGTTATGATCCAAAGATGATATTAAATGTATGTGTATGATTGATTTCGTTAAACTTAAAGAAATTATGCACAATTTGATGTAAGATTACTTGTTTGTGATTAACAAGTAGATTATAAAGTGGGTTTTAATAATATGATGAAGTTGATGATATATCTATGTTTAGAATCATCATGCATGATAATAGTAGGAAAATACTTGAACAAATTATGGGTTTGAGTAAATATTCATACTTGCTAGGGAATAGTTTGTATGAAATGATGAAATCGATGTTAAGTTAATGTTAATGAGTGTATAAGATCATGTTGTCTACTAGTTAGTGTGTAAAAATTTGGTAATATTAGGTATCAGATGTGTCTAATAATATGATGAAATGGGTTGCTACATAAAGATGAAAACCTAGCTAATGGATAAATTAGCATTGTTAATCAAAAGCTAAGTTAACTTTATGTTAACAATCGCTTGAATTTGGTTAAGTGAAAGAAACGACATGAACTTGGTTTGGGAAACGTAGCTATAATGTTGGCCTAAGAATAACGCTTACCGGGTAATTAACGAAATGCCTAAATGAGTTGTTAAACTTGTTTGAGGGTTAGTATGAGTAAATAGGCAGTTGACTTTTAAAAGTCAAACTTACCAATATTAAGATCGAATGATAAATTTGATATAAATCCGTAAGGTGGAACAGTCGTGTTAGATGATGACTAACCTAACCATCTTACGAATGATAAATGATAGTTTGACGCTTGACAAGCTAGGCGGAGGCTTGGGAAGAGGCGGGTCAAACGGATCAAGTACGCGGAAAAGCATAATCGGATTTCGAGGTAAGTCAGCTTACATCCTTAAAATAGTAAATGTACTTATGTATTTGAATATGAACAACCGATTTGGTATTCGGAACAAGATTTCGAAATACTAGGTTCCGGCATGTATTGATACGGGTCGGAATACGCAAATATGGTATTAAACCATATTTGATGGTAAAAGGGGGAAAATGGTAATTTACATGTGTTGACAAATAAACAAGGAATTTTAAAAGGTTACCTTATGGTGTAAACCATAAGGAATAAGAAGGGGTAATATGCTAATTCAGGCACGAGTTTGATGAATAAATATTAAACTCTAAAATAAGAGCATTCTATGGCATAAACTCTAATAGGTTAAAAGAATTAAGAATATGATCATGAGGTGTAAACTGAAACTGATAAATGATGAGATGGTAAGTAAACACCATCTCGTAATGATAAAATGGTCATTTAGACCAAATGGGTCAAACGGTGTGGTCATCACCATTTGACAGTAATATCTAATGAACGCTTGTCGAGTTTTGCGTTCACAGGGAAATGGCGTTTGGTTTGCATCGCTATTAATTAAAGACTAGTAGCGTAAGGTATTTAAACGAGTCAATGCAATGACTCGAGCCAGGTATGTGTAATGGGTCAAACTCTCATTTAGGAATTTAAGGTCCGATGAAAGTTAAACGAGTCATAAATGAATATCGGATTTACTAAAGCAAGGTAAATCTCATAATCTAAATGGTAGACATCAGGTTCATAGGAACCTACCTAATGATTTTAAATAAAATTACGATTTAAATGTGTTCTTTGGTCAAATCATGCGATTGATAGTCCTACGTCGTAAAAGGGGGATCTAAGTTGACCAAAATGCCCTCGGGTGATAAAACAAGTAAACGACCTTGAGGGTAGTTTAAAAATGCGTTTCATAAGAAGGTTCACCTTTGCGTTAGTGTATTAGCAAATGGCATAAGCCGTTTCGGCTTAATGCCTAACATTAGGTCTTTTTCGTAAAATGTCATCCGAATGGTAGAAATTGAAAATAATATATTTTCTATAACAAATCCACCACAAGTATAGTTGTGGTGGAAGATAAATAGATATTTTAGTATTAAAAATGAGAAACAGGATAAGAGGAAGTGAGATTTAAGTTTATATGCTTAAATCTCTAAATGGGTCAAAATGAATATGCTCATAAACCAAGAGTGGATGCGTAATTCATAAGAATTAGGAATCCGGGTTAAGGATTTCTAGTTAAATATGTCGGTAAACATTTACGGACATTTAGAAACAAGTTTCAAGTAAAACGGATAAAAATCGAGTAAGTTACGGAAGTTTTCGTAACTAAAACGACAAACTTAAAAAGGGCTGCAGCAGCCTACCATAAGCTACGGTGGCCTACCGTAACTTATGGTTGATAGCTGCTGATCAGAACAAAATCAACAAACGGTAAGTTACGGTCCGGAGCCGTAGCTTACGGCGGGTGATTTCTAAAAATGTTGTTTTTAATGTTTTGGGCCTTCGGGCTTATTCGGTTACATTATAATCTATTTATAACTAACATATTTCATAAATTATGAAATATAGGTAATAATTGGTAGCACCGGAGGAGGACCAAGCTCTATGAAGAACCGAACACGATCAAAGCTCAAGCTTCCGCACCTGGTTTTGTTATTACGAAACTATTCAATGATAATATGTTAAATTGATTAATGTTTATGAAGTTTTAATAAGTTCGAAAATATGCAAGGACGTGTATTCGCATTTGGACATTTTGATGCGAAATTTTAAGAGAAATTCAATAAATTAAGATAGGGTCTTACATTTGGCCATCAATATTCTCTCTACCGCGCTTTATAGGCCAACTATTTCCATCAAGAACTTTGATATTCATTTTAGAAAACCCATCTAAACCACCTAAGTCAGTAATTAATTATGAAAGGATCTACTTTTGAAAACAACACAACAATTCTGTAAATATTATTCCATTGAGCAAATACTAAAAGAAAATTAATGAGAGAAATCATAGGATAGTATTACCAATTGATGAGTTACGGTCATTCTAAAAAAATGATAATTAGGATCGTCACTAAGTTGTAGGTAACCTTCGACATTGCTAATATATTCATAATACTTATATATTTTATAAGTTTATTCGGATTTAGAATTTTTTTAGTTTTTTTCACTATATAATCATATATGTAAATGTTTTTAAGAGTGCATATATTATATCCTTTTTAGATATCCATGAATTTCCCTAGCATAATAAATAATACCTTATGAAATAAAAAAAAATCCTTAAAATATTATAAAAACTTTAAAATACTACTTATAAACTTGTTAATCACTATTTAAGATTAAAAGTTGAATGTCAGCATACAATTTATTATAAGCGAAAACCGGTTGCCTCAAGAATAAACCAACCCTTAAAATAAATTAAAATGACTCTTGTTGATTTTCATTACGAAACAATCCCAAAGTAAAATCTGTCTAACAGGTACTGGAAGTAGGTACACCCTTCTTTCTTGGCAGAACTCGAGCAACATAGTCCTTGATAGAAGGTAAAAGTATTCATAAATTAATTGATGAGATGTTGAGTAGGGTTTGTGGATTGTGGTCTTACAAAAGTAGATTGAGAAAAATAAGTGTAGTGTGGTTTTATTGTTATGTTCGTTGATTAGCAGTAAACTTTAAATAAAAAAATTAATCAGGTAAAATTCATCGGATTTAAAACCACTGATTTTGCTATATAAATGATGAAAAAAAACGATAAATAGTGTATAAACAAATAGTTTAATAGCATATTGATTTTATTAAGACTAAGATAAAAGGGAAGTTGAAAATTATCTAATAATATTGCTATATATATTATTATTTGATTTGGCTACTAAAATTAAAAGTTATAGTTTCCTAAATGATTTAGGGCGACTGCTGAGATTAATTTAGCGATAACATAATTTTTTGCATTAGATATGAATTTTAAATTCTAAATTTATAAATAGCTAAAATAAGGAAAGTTTAAGAATAAATAAAAAATTTATTGGTTACATAATAGTTAAATACTGAAATTGTGGATCTTTTGATACATAACTATGTTAGAATCTATGAGGACCAATGGATCCAACTACGTTGATACGAGAAACAATGTCTTTTGGTGAACACATCTTTTAAAACAAGTTTAAATAATGCTTTTGGTAGGACATTTGTGAAACATACGTTAAAGTGTATATATCATTTCTTACAACATGTGGCATACTTGGGAAACATTTTACATAAAATAAATATATAATATATATTTATTTATTTTTTGGGACGAAACACGACCCGAATTAAGTAGTACGACTATTGTATGAACTCGAACACGAGCCTTATGAATACGCGGAGACGAGTACATGTTACGACGTGAAACATTATTTATATTTATATATAAATGCTTCGGCAGTCCGAATATATCGACATAGGTCGTCCGTTGTAAAGTTGAAGCTTTGGGGAAATGAAACACGACACACGTCGAATCTAGTCTAGGAAATTGGTTACACCTGAATACCAAGTGGTTTGGGAGATACATCTGAAGCCTTTCACCTCGATTCGTGAGAGTAGTTACTTCATCAAAATCGATTGTCAACTAGAGTGTCGTGACTATGACTTCTAGCCTAATTGTTGATGTGTAGTGTCATGGTCGCTTTAGAAACTGATTCAGTTATAGTCTGGTTTTACAAAAACATTTTAAAACCTAGTTCACTATAACCTGTGGCTCTAATACCAAACTGACATGCCCCCAAATTACCACCTACGAGGTTTTATCGCGAGGCGTGTGACGTACCAGGATCCAGCCACTAATCATGTCAAACTATTAGTAAATAACATAAAACACAATCATCACATCCAACATGAATAGTGTATTCCAAAGTAAACATTTTCAAAATAAAGTATGTGTTTAGCGGAAGCATAAATAATTGTTATATCAAACAAAACCATATTGTATCAAATGTAAACATAACATCAAGTGTTTCATCAAGCGATACGACCCAAGACAGCTTCCGCTTCTCAGACTGCAAGTTCCCATTTGACCACATATCTAACGACCTGCAAGCATGCAGAAAAGTGTATCAGCGATTAAGTTGGCGAGTTCACAAGTTTGTTTAACGTAAAAATAGTAGGTGTTTAGTGTAAAGACATGAAACGAATAATAAACTCAGTACCGAATGACTGTTATGTTTGTTGTGCCCTCATCAATGTCTATCAGCATTGATCAAGTGTTTAAGGTCCCTGGTTCACGCCCGGTTCCCAGCACGGTGTGAGGTTTGTCAAACCTAATGTAGCTATCACTAATACCCCGTTGCCTCCCAGGCAACTAGCTCGGTAGTAAAAAGGGACTTTCGTGATAGAGTTTGAGCTTATTAACTAGCATCGAATTTAAACTACAACATATAAAAGTATTCCTCCCATGAATGTGTAGTTTGTCCCCTCGGGACGCATGATTGTGAAAGAATAGTGAACTCACCTTTAGTTGCTCGGTAAGTGTTAGCGTGCCTATGTGCGTTAAGTAAGTGTTAGGTCCGTTACACTCGACCTACTGCATAGTAAGTGTAAGTATGAATATGAGTAGGGTTTTGCAACACCCTGAGTCCAAACAACAGTGTTTAATATGATCTGATTTACAGGTTTAACACACAGTGATTTCTATGGTGACAACAGTTGGTGCTTTGAGGACACAGATTTGACATACCCTCACACAATCAATCATCTCCTTAAATTCGGAGTACGTAATTCATATATTGTCACATAAATTCGGAAATCTTAACATATATCATTAAACTTGGATCCTCATCATATGCTTACATAAATTCGGGATTCTCATTAAGTATAAACTTAAATTCGGAGGTTTCCCTAGCATGCACATACTTAAAATCGGACTCCACATCTTCAACTAAACTCAGAACACATACATGTATAACATTAAATCCGGAAGTCTCAATCTACACACTTAAATTCGGACTCTAACATCATAAAATTGGATTCATGAAGTCCCTTGGTTAAACCCGGACTCCAAAAACAATCATATATAAGTTCAGACTACATCAACTTACAAAACCGGACTCCCAAGCTTACACTCGGACTACCCATGCACACTTAGATAAACTCGGATTCATCTAGAGAAAAGTAACAAACTCGGACCTCAATAGTATATTAAATACGGACAATAACCAACCCCACCCTTAAACTCGGATTCGATTCTGATTTATCTAATAAACTCGGAGAAACAACAAAATCGGATCCTGAGTTTCTAGAGAAACTCGGACTTTGTGACTTCACAAAGTCGGATCATTTGCAAACGCACAGTAACACAAAATTAAGCAAACTCCACAAACAGTTTCTCAATACAACAGTTTCAATCTACGACCAAAACCCTAATCTCAACAATGTAATCAATCATAGCTTAACAATCCTAGCATGTCAATTGCATCCTAATATTACGCAACCAATTACATAATCTTTCACAACCACTGCACCATCAATCTGAATGATTTACTAAACGCAGAACCATTGATTGGGGACTAGGTTTGCATGAAACCAAAAGAGCAACGATAACAATGTACAATCATGAATAATTACCTTAGGTTGATTCAAGATGGGTTGAAAGATCAAGATTGCTGTGTGTGTGAACTTGTATAGCCAGGAATGATGAGAGAAATGATTGAAGATGATTAGAATTGTCGTATGTGAATTATTGTTTAGGGTTATACAGTAGTTATTAGAGTTTAACAATTCACCTTCAACACCCTTAACTATCAACTTTTTACATAAAGCACATAACAACATGTAAATTACAATTTCACATAACTCACATATTTGACAAGCAACTTATAAACTTCATGTGACAGTCCTTTTTTAACTAGCCATGTTAGTCACCAAGAAATTAAACGCAACTTCAACTAAAGTCTTTTCAAACAACAAGGAATTAAAGATTTGGAAAACTAAAAATATTGCTAGATCTCAGTTAGAGTGTTCTAAATTGCCAAATTCTACAGCCCCATCTTATCAAATCTCAAAATCTACTATCCATGATTTGATCTTCCGTGAGGCTTTGCAAAAGAAGAGTGATTATCAACCCAGATCGAAAATGATCTGGGTTCCTGTTTGCCACTAATCTCGTTGTGTGTGCAGGAACGGCTATTGAGGGCTATCGTTAGACTTTGGTTTATCGACAGTGGTTGTTCCAGACACATGAAAGGGGGCATTTCCCAGTTAAACGACATCAAAATCTTCGATGGTGGATCTTTCACCTTTGCAGGTGGTGAAACGGGAAGAATTACTATGAAAGGCACAGCCAGAAATGGGGTCCTCAGCTTCCTTGATCTCAACTATGTTCCTGAACTCAAACACAGTCTTCTTAGTGTCTCACAGATGTGCGACAATGGGTTAGAGGTCCGGTTTACAAAAGGTGGATGCGTGGTTCTGAAGCCCAGGATTGTCATACCCAAAGATTGTTACTTGATTGAAGCTGAACGCCGGGGAAACGCCTACGTGATCGACATGAACATAGCCCCCACTGATCAAGTTACCTGCTTATTCTCTGAAATTGTTGAACATGATGCAATGATGTGGCATCGACGACTTGGCCATCTTAATATGAAGAATATTAATCGACTAGCAAAGGGAGGTCTATTCAAAAACTTACTAATTAAGGATTTTATGCAAATTGAAAAGTGCGAATCATGTGCCCGTGGGAAGCAGCATCGTAAGCTACATAAGCCCAAGCTCGTGCACACAACATTTAAAGTTCTGGAACTGCTTCACATGGATCTTTTGGTCCTGTCAATGTGCTGCGTATTGGTGGAAAGGCTTATTGTTTGGTTATCACCAATGACTTTTCTCATTTCACTTAGGTATTTTTCTTGGAACAAAAGGGTGAAACTGCTGGTCTGACAAAGAAATTCATCACTCTCATGGAAAACCAAGCAAACGAGCGTGTCAAGATTATACGTTGTGATAATGGGACGGAGTTCAAGAACGCTGAGTTAAACAACTTTTGTGCTTCAAAAGGACTTGATCGTCAATACAGTGCAGCTCGAGCTCCTTAGCAAAATGGGGTTGCTGAAAGACGAAATAGAACTCTCATTGAAGCAGCTCGTACTATGCTGAAAGATTCTAGCCTTCCACTGATATTTTGGGCAGAAGTAGTGAACACCGCCTGCTATGTACAAAATCATGCGCTCATCAATAAACGTCACATGAAGACATCGTATGAAATAGTCAAAGGACAGAAACCCTCTGTACAACATTTTCGCACTTTTGGCTCTCTTTGTGTTCTCCTTACCATGGATGCCAAGGGTAAATTTGAAGCAAAGAGGAGAACCATGCTATTTCATCGGCTATGCAAAGAACACTTCATATCGAGTTTACAACAAAACTAAGAAGCAGATCATGGAGACGTACTATGTCGATTGGCTAGAAGAAAATCCCAAAGATGCATGACTTGGACCTGATTAGTTATATAATTATTCCTCTTTTTTAAGTCATTTAACATTTTTCCTGATGTGATTTTTTCTACAGATGTCTCAAGTTCAGTAATACCTATTCCCATCATGGTCGATGATGATGTTGTACCTCTTCAAGACTCCTTCAAGAAGCTCACTGTAGATCCACCTGGATTTCATGAAGCTACTACTGAACTGTATCTTTCTTCATCAATTTAAGAGCTTGTTCTTTAACCTACGACAATAGTTACTCCTGATGATGCAGTTCTCAACAATGAACCCTCTAATCAGCAAACTGTTGCTAGTCCTTCAAATGCATAATTCAAAGAGCTTCATTGTTTCCAGAGCCGATTCCACCAGATTGTACTGTAGATCCACTGGTGATCAACACAGCTACTGCATCAAATGAGGGGGAGCAATCTGGAATAGTGTCAGGAAGTTTTTCCAACTTGGAATCTAACTTGAAGGCACCTGTTGTGGGAATTCCTCAGCGTGTTCAGATAAGCCATTCGATTACAAACGTTATTGGTCCTGTAACTTCCGATGTTCAGACATACACTAGATCAGGAACAATTAACACATGTTTATATTCATGTTTTATCTCACAGATTGAGCCTAAGAGCATTGATGTCGCTTTGCAGGAACCTAGCTGGGTTGATGCAATGCGTGAAGAGCTCAATCAATTTGAGAATCTGGGAGTATGGAAATTAGTGAGATTGCAGGAAGGAAAACGGGCTCTTGGTACTCGTTGGGTATACAGAAATAAACAAGACGATACCGGAGTGGTTGTGCGAAACAAAGCCTGGCTGGTGGTCCAAGGATTCAAAAAAATGAAGGTCTCGATTGATGAGGTGTACGCACCAGTAGCTTGTCTGGAAGCCATATGAATCTTCATGGCATATGCATCTTATATGGGTTTCACCGTTTATCAAATGGATATCAAGATGGCGATTCTGTACGGGAAGGTCAAGGAGGAGATTTATGTCGCTCAACCCCCTGGATTTACGAATTCGAAGAAGCAAGGATATGCATACAAGTTAGATAAAGCTTTGTATGGTTTGCACCAAGCACCTCGTGCATGGTGTGCTACCTAGCATCTGCTTATACAAGGATATACCCGAGGGGTGATAGATCAAATGCTATTCATTAAACGCGTTGGCACGAACCTTATCCTTGTTCAGATCTACGTCGACGACATCATTTTCGGGTCTAGCATTGAAGAGATATGCAAAGATTTCGAGGAGGTGATGAAGAAGAAGTTTGAAATGAGCTCACTGGGTGAAATGACTCTGTTTCTAGGCTTGCAAGTTCGTCAGAGTAGTCAAGGAATCTTGATTCATCAAGGAAAGTATGTTCAGGATGTTCTTGCAAAATTTGACATGTCAAATACTAAGCCCATAGACTTCCCCATTGCTGAACGGCCGCTACTGAATGAGGATGCTGAAGGAGATCCGGTCAATTAAACAATATACCGATCCATGATTGGTTCATTGATGTACTTAACTGGGAGTCGGCCGAACATTATGTTTGCTATCTGCTAATGTGCCAGATATCAGGCTAACCCTAAAGTTTCTCATCTCTCAACCATTAAATGAATCTTTAGATACCTCAAAGGAGCTCCAAAATTGGGACTCTGGTATCCTAGAGATTCGAACTTTGATTTGTTTGCCTTTTCTGACAATAACCTTGGAGGGACGGACAAGGATATGAAATCCACATCGGCTGTATGCCAATACTTGGGAGACAGGCTTATTTCATGGCAGTGCAAGAAGCAACAAACTGTGTCTCTATCAACCGAAGATCCAGAATATGTTGCAGCATCTACATTCTGCTCCCAGGTTATTTAGAAGCAACATCAGCTCGAGGATTATGGTTTGACTTATCTTAACACTACTATCTACTGTGATAACGATGCTGCTATCCAAATCATCAAAAACCCTGTTTTTCACTCCAAAACCAAGCACATTGATATTAAAGTTCACTTTATTTGAGATTGCTACAACAGAGAACTAATTAAACTTGAACAAATCCACACTGATGCTAATACAGCGAATCTTTTTACAAAACATGTCAGCAACTCGAGATTCAAGGTGCTTGTGGACCTTTTAAAATGATGCGTTACACCGACTAAGCACCTCAAAAAAAATATAAAAAGTAAATAAATAAATAAATAAAATTTTCATAAATGTAAATAGCCGTCAGCAAAATAACTAAATTTGTGTAGCAAGTATTCCACTTTTGTCCAAATTTAGGGGGAGAAATATTTGCTGTTTTGGGAAGTGTAATAAATTTTTCGTATTAAGAATTTCGTTAACACATGTAAATATCGAAGCTAAAAAGGCGAGGATCCACTACGATGTGCTGATAAGCTTATCGCTCAAAGGGCAAAAAGATACCAAGTGACAAAAATCTACAAGTTATACATCTCGTGGGTAACATATCACCGGCATATGATTTTATGGTCTTAAATCCTGCGTTGATAGATAGCCAACGTCTGAAGTTTCGGGTTTTTATGCTGGAAAATCATCCGGAGGTATTAGGCTGCCCTTCTGTTGCATCTAGATATATGCAGACCTAGGCACAGTCAGGATGTCCTTAAAAGAGCCAAAACCTTAAAGGAAGGGAAATCTTATCACAAGAAAAAATTCCACGAGCCTAAAAGTCAAAAATACCATATAAGGTATTAAGCCTAACCCTCATCTCATGTTGTTTGGTCACTTTGCGGTACGATGTACTGACCTACTCACCAACAACTCGGATGTTGTACAAAGAAAGGATGTCCTCAGTATACTCACCCATTACGATGAACTATTGGGCTTACATTGATCGTGGGGGTATGACTTGATATGGGACACACGGATGTTATAGAAAAATTATTTAATTAAGTCTCAAGGTTGAAATTTGAAGGTTGACGTGATGAGTTTAAGTGCACAAATATATCAGCAATCGCACGGAACAGCCTGACTAAGCCAGTGCTAAAAAATGTTCCTTAAGCGGTTCAAAACGATTTCTCCCATGGCAATTGTTCCCTTTTGTTATTTTTTATTATCATTTTATTATTTTTAAAACGGGTTGCTCAATGGTAGGATCGCGGATTTTGTTAAAAGGTGTTACTGTTCAGGCCAGTAGAAATGTAGGGCCCACATAATGAAACCATTATGGATGGGCCCACCCATTTCGAATCAACTGTTTCAAATGAGCATCCCATCTAAATGAGACTCGAAATGGGCCATATCAAATCACTATTCTGATATGGGCCTCGTCCAATGTTTCAGGCCCATTTCGAGTTAATTCGAGTCATTTCGAAACCTCTCTCATCTCGAACGTATCTCACACCTAACTAAATCGAACTCATAGGTTAGTTTTCCCTTATATCTCGGATAAGTCTTGGATGAAATTTCAAGAATCTCGGATGCATCTCGGATGTATCTCGAATTCGTATCATAGCATCTCAGATGGAACATCTTGCATCTCGGATAAACATCTGAGATGCCAGATAACTGATGTATGTCCCAAAAAGCCGGATCCAACAACGATATCACATAATCAACAAGGATGGGTGGAATCCAAACTTGATGATATTCAAGAAAACCGAAATGATGAAGAACAATAATAATCAACTTTAACACCTTGAACACGACTCTATTCTTGAACAAGCAAAACCGTCTGGTACAAGATGGAGGCTCTCTAGAGAGAAATCCAAAAGCCTAACCCTAGAAATGACATAAGCTTAGGTTATATACCTAGGTAAGAAAATGCCCCAATGGGCTTGCCTGGCCCACATGGCCTATGGCATGCCCAAATGACCTATAAAGGTCCAAATCATATACAAACTAACTCAGTTAATCCCAGTTAACTACCATAGACCGTTGCATATATTTGATGCGTCAGTCTCTCACTACCATAGGTGATGATACCTTCATCGGCTTCGAATGATTGTTATCCTTAGGTGTAACCTTCTGATTTTGAACACGATACGGAACATGGGAACTATGTGTACAGTTTTGAGAAATGTGACCAGGAATGCCGCAATTGAAGCACGTTTGTCTCTTCACATATAAAGCATTCTGATCAGCTTGTTTTGCCTTGTAGGCCGTGAAGGATGAACTGATCCCTTCTATGCTTGATTTCCTTGCACGTTTCTTGTAGACGAAGATGAATTTCGATGTTTGTACTTTTCGTTTGCAAAGGCCTTCTTCTGTTGTGGAGATTTCTTTTAATTCTTCTTGTTTTGTTTAGACTGCAAGTCTTCTTCAGAAATCTCCCCAACCTTTCCAAAAGCTTTGCTAGCACGGTCAAAAGCATATTTTTCACATTTGCCATTAAAGACCGCTTAACAAAAGAAATTTCACAACACTAGCCTTTTGAGGGCTATTGCTGCCCACTGATGATTTTGGAGAGCGTGATTGTCCTTGATGTTTGGACTTCTGCTTTCTTCGTCTCCGATTTGCTCGTTTCCGCTCTTTTAGCTTGCTCTAAACCTTTTCATCAAAAGTAGAAGGTTCAGATTGTTTAGTTTGCGCACTTGGAGCCTTATTCACATCAGCTCTCTCTTCATCAGCCTTGATAAAGTCGGAGAGTCCAGGTTTATTAGATGAAGGACCAGACACTCCAACTGAATCATTAGAAGAGTCAACAGCACAAGATGGTTCCTGTGTGTCTGACGTATAACCACTGGTTTTGCCGTACACTATATGTTGTGCTTTCTCAATATCTTCGTCGGTTCATGCATTGTTGTGTAGTTTTGATTATACGGTGGGGCAACCTGATTGAATCCCAAACCCTTCCCTTTGTTCTCCTTATATGCCAGCTGCACATTGCACACATCTTCAACGAGCTTGCTGGATGTATCAAACCTCTTTATATTTGCTTCTGTTTTGTTGATTTTTTCCAGCAAGAAGTCCCAAACCAAGTCCTATTCCATGGTTTTTAAATCTAATATGGTTTTATAATCATGGACCCAACATTTCTGTTGATTTACGTCCAGGTGGAGCTGAGCTATGTGTTTCTTTTGTGCTTCAACCTTTTCTGTGAGTAACTTGTTACTTTCTCGAAGGCTGATGCACTAAGCCATTGCATTGTTGTAATCATCAGCCATTTTGGAATTAAGTGCCCTGAGTTGAGCAACCCTATTCCTGCAAGGTTCAGCGCATAAAAGGTAGTTGGCTGTGTCAATTAGCGATCTTGGTTTGTCAGCGTGAGTTTGGGCTTGAGGTAGAGTTTGGGGTGTTGAGTTTTTGATTGTTGCTTGCTGGGCTTGAGGTATCTGTTCGGACACTTCTTCAGGATGAGACCCTGTTGATTTAGCGTATAGATCTTGGAGATCTTGGTTTGATTGTAAATTATCCCCAACCAAGATACAAAGGAGTCTTTGTCATCACCCAAAAAGCTATTCATCTCATCTCTTACTTCCTCTTTTCGCCTCCCACGTTCAAGCAAACGCATCACATAGTTAGCAACCTGATCAACATTGTAGTTTCCAATAAACTCATTTAGCTTTTCCTTCACTTGATCCAGCAGGTTCGGGTTTCGATTTTTTGCTGGGCTGAAAACTATGTTTGAGTGCTGAGTTTGGGCTGTAAACATCTTTGGATAAACGAAACCATACCGATAAAAACGATAAAAAATGTCTGAAAACTGTTTATACCAAAATATATTGTTAGACTTGTCTCGACGATATGAATCCAATGATATATAATGTCCGATAGTGATTTTAGGAATTTTCATGCCTTTTTTGTCCTAAAAATCACACGAGTCTAACCGTGCAACCGGTTTGTCAAGATTGTCTATGGATCAAGTTCTGTGTGCGAAAACGTTTAACTCTGATTACGTCAGCTAGTTAACTTTCCACCTTTGTGGGTACAACTCGGAACAGTACCGAGTTCGAAACACTAACTCGGTTTAACCATCCGAGATGGAATCTCGAAGCAGTGATCCGAGATGCTAATCCGAGATGGTGATTCGGAACAGTGATCCGAGATGGTATCCGAGATGCTTCCCAAATTCGAGATGCAATCCAAAATGCAATCCGAGATGAAAGAATAGGATCCGAAATCCTTGAAGATTTATTTGAAATTCAAGATTTGTATCCGAAATTCAACAGATTGATCCGAAATCAATCCGAAATCTATACGAAATTCAGACAACTGATCCGAATTCTATCCGAAATGCAAAGGATTTATTTAAAACGCAACAGAATGATCCGAAATCCGTCCGAAATGTAAACGGAAGATCCGAAATCCTTGAATGTTGATCCGAAATGCTTGTTTTTCAGCAGAAACCGAAAAGAATCAGTGTGATATCAGATCTGAGCCTAGAAAATAGGTTCAACATACTCTAATACCAATTATAATTCCCGAAAAGCCGGATCCAACAATGATATCACACAATCACCAAGGATGGGCGGAATCCAAACTTGATGATATTCAAGAAAACCGAAATGATGAAGAACAATAATAATCAACTTTAACACCTTGCACAAGATTCTATTACTTAAACAAGCAAAACCGTCTGGTACAAGATGGAGGCTCTCTAAAGAGAAATCCCAAAAGTCTAACCTTAGAAATGACATAAGCTTAGCTTATATACCTAGGGTAAGGACATGCCCCTATGGGCTTGCCTAGCCCACATGGCTTATAGCATGCCCAAATGACCTATAAAGGTCCAAACCTTATACAAACTAACTCAATTAATCCCAGTTAACTACCATAGACCGTTACGTATATTTGATGCGTCAGTCTCTCACTTCTAGGACCTAACAATTGACAAGGGGTCATTAAGTTGAACCCTTGTCATCCGAGACATCTTGACCGGTTCATCCGAGCCTTTTTTACCTAGTCATCCGAAAGTGTTTGACTGGTTCAGTTTGAACCTTTTATGGTTCAAAACTGTTTTGAATCCTTGATTGAACCCCTGACCTTTCTTACTTGAACTATTTAACTTGTTGGCTATTTGAACTGTCTGATTTAATATCAAATTGTCAAAAGGGTTCAATTAAGTTAATTTTTGCGATAAATTTTGACGTTTTGTTCAAGTGCAAAAAATGGCGCAGAAAATGATGGAGAAAAGAAAGCTTGAGGTCGAGGCATTTCACCATCAAGCCTGCTACCTGTCTGATCCACCAGCTAATTATTACCAGTTGTTTAACTCTCTGATAGTTGGACTGAACTCTTGACGACTTTGCCATGCACACACGACGAATCTAGTGATCGATGAAGATATGATTCAAGCTTCTTTTGAATCAGTAATCCAAAAAAGAGAGATTGTTATATCAGAAGCGGGTGTATGAAAGCATTAGAGATTGGAGATCAAGATCGTCATCCAGCCGGATTTGATAAAGACACTGTACTCAAGGCGTTGAGGCGAATGAGTTACGAAGGCACTTATCCTACAGCCCTAAAGAAGATTTTTCCGCCTTACTGGAGATGCTTAGTTCTCATCTTTCTATAGTGCATTTCAAAGAACAAAGGCGTATTAGATCAGCTCAACCAAATGCAAACAGCTACAGTGGTAGCCCTAGTAAACGATTGGGATTACAACTTCTCTACATACATTTTTGACAACATGAAGAACATGCTTGAGAATCCCAAGAAGAAGGTCTTTCTGCTTTACCCAAGATTCATTCAAATGATCCTTGACTACAAATATCCAGATCTGGTGAAGAGCGATAATTTTCGCAATTTAAAGTCGATGGGTCCTAGCTGTTTTGAGGCGGCATGCAAGCAACGTGATACGAAAAAGATCAAGTTCACTGTTAAATATGATCTGGTAAAGCACGGAAAGTTCAAGGAGTTTGTGCCTGCACTAATGCATGTTAATGTGATGATTGCTGAAGAACATGATGTTCAGATTGTCAGTGGACCACAGAGACCAAAACTGGAAGTTGAAGATTTGTCTCAGACGAAGAGAAAGATGAAGAGACAGGTCATGTTGAAATTGAGAAAGCTGAGTAAACGTTCAAAGAATTAAACGTGATATCCACAGAGAATCTTGCTTCTCTTCTAGCATCACTTCATGGGGATTCTGGGATCCCTCCTCCCAAAATCATTCCCTCTGAAGAAGCCCATGTTAACCCGAAGCCTACAAGCCCAAGTGTCGTTCCTGAACCGATAGTGCAAGATGCCTCAATCACAGATATGCCAGAAAGCTCAAGTGGAGCCTATTATGAAGCAGGAAGTTCTGGTGGTGGTATTTCTGAGCATGACGGAGCTACATTGAGAATAGTTGCTGAAAATATGAAGTTTATTGAGCAATTCGATAGTGATGATGATGAAGTAGTGGATGTTGGAAAACTATAAAGTTTAGTGGTGTTGTTGGAACAAGATAATGAATTAAAGAACGCTCAGATAGCATCCTTGCAAAATCAAATTACCATTAGAGATCAAGCTATCGAACAACTTCAAGGCGACGTAAGCCTATTGATGGTAGAAATTTATGAAATGAAAGCTATGTTGCAAAAGAAGTTTGGTAGCGAAATTGCAGACAAAGATGACGACCCACAAAACAGTTCACATCATGAGCGTACAGAAGAAGAGAAAGCCACATCCAATGCAGAGCATGAGGCAGGCTTGAATGCCTATCTAGCAGCTGAACAGACAAAGAAGAGAAAGCAGCCACAAAAGAAGAATCCAGGCAGCAAAAGAATGCTCGTCATGAAAAACCAAGATCTGAATCCCCTCAATGAAAACTTCCAGCCGAAAGATCCAACCAGAGTGTCTGATCGTTATGTGATGGAGCTAGGATCGAGTCACTACGACAAGGTCAGAAATAAATCGGAAGTCAAATGTTGGAGATGATCATGACAGGCAGTTGTGGATAGTGACAAGGGATAGTGGCCACATGGAGTATTATGCCAAGCACGGCCCAGGCTAGGCATTTCACTCAAAGTTTGAATATGAAGTAAAGCATGATTTCCCAAACATGAAGATTGCTGAGACGCATCTTAAGCAGAATCAAGGAATCCGTGACCCTCACACTCACAAGCACATGCAATCTGTTATTTGGCCACCAACAGACAAAGAAAAGGTCATTCCTGCAGCTCCAAAATTTCCTAAGGGTGTGCTAAAGAACTTCTATTATTGGGCTTATGATCCAAGGATGGTAGAGGAAGTAATTGTGACAAAAGAGAAGGCATTCAGATTAGTAGACACTTTTGATTTGATAAGTTTTCATGAGGAAGATATCTTGATCTTGGGTCAGCATCGAAGTCATGGACCGATGCAGTGGCAACTGTAATTCAGAACAAACTGTATGTGAATCCAGCACCACTATTCGGAGGCAGCGAAGCTGGCAGAACATGAAGTAGAAAGCCAAACTAATACAAGAAACCTAGGGGAGATTGTTAGACACTATAAGGTTTATGTATTAGCTACAATAGTGATGTGGGCTATCTTGTTGTAATGGGCTTGGGGGTTGCATTTGGGCCTAAGGGCTTTAGAGTGATGGGGCACTAACCCATCACTTGTATTAGACAAACTTTGATTTGTATGCAAGTTGAATCTTTCTATTTTTCTTCTAATTTCTTCTATTAGCTTGTTTGTGTGATTCCGCCACCATTCAAGCTACGTGTGATATCGTGAGATCCGTTTATCAGGACTTACATGTACAACATGCAAGACCATCAAATTTATGACACATCTTTGTATCGTCAAAACACATCATATCTCATCATATTAACATGCATACAACCTGATTTAAATAATCTTTGATGCATCATCTCATATCATTATTAAATCACTTTTATATCATCATCAAATCATCACTAACACTTATCTACAAATACGTAATGCATGACGATTGTTTCTTCATCATCCAAAAACTTAAATGCATCCAACATACATTTAATATAAGTTCCAGATAATCCAAGACATCATTTTCTTTTGAATCATTCATCTAATCATCATAACATCATTGCATGCATTATTTCCATACTTTTATGAACTCACAAAAAAACTAATATATGCATATATACATATTTACACGAGACATACACATATCCATCCAAGAAATCACTTTTCATCTTTTCAACTTTAATCACAATCATTTTCACATAAATCCACTTTGATCTACATGCAACAACTTTTCAAAAATCACCGTAATCATAAATCAACTTTTTAACAAACACAATCTCTACCACATATACATGCATACCTACGGCCCTATACACACACATACACTTCCATTTTAGTTTTGATTAAAACCATTTTTATTGTTTAGTTCCAAGAGCTATGAAGAATCCAAGTATTTGAGAAACATTCTACCATTATCATCATCATCATCATCAAGAAACAAGTTTGAAAATGGTAAATGAGTTTATACCTCTCAAGAAAAAAATGGGTTTTGATGAGCATAGGCTTGTTCCTCCTTGAAATCATCTTTGGATCTTCAAACAAGCTTGGAACCAACTTAGAAAGGCCTTGAATCTTCATGTTTTGAATGAAAAACAACAATGGAGGTGGGTGGTGGTGATGTTTGGCCGAGAGAGGGAGAAGTGAGAGAGAATGTTTTTATTTGTGTGAGGTTTGGAGTTTGTAAAAAGTTGTAATGATTAGGGTGGAAGGTTTTGGTGGACACTTGCTGGCTTAGGGTATTGGTGGACACCACCTATGGCCACCACCTTTATCTACACACACATACATATTATGTATCTATATGGTTAAATATATGCATAAACAGGTATCTAATTGATAACCAACTATTTTATTTCGCATTTTGTTCATTACGTGATAAGCTTATATCTTGTTTTTGCCAACATAATTCTATATAAAAATTAGACTTGCTAGAACATCAGAAACCATGAATTAACACGAAATCAAATCAAATAATGCCTATATTAATAGATAAGAAGTGCTACACTAGTACAGTATAGACTTGAAATAGCTGGGTGTCATAATAGCTCCTATCCTCTTAGCTCTATAGGCCTTCTGTAGTGATATATCGACCTAGTGCTTCCTGAGAAGTTGACTTTGAATTGCTTGTATTGGCATTTTTGGGTTGCTTTAAATTAAGGGTTAGATATCCCTTGCAAGAACTCATTGTATAGAAGGATATATCTTTGCTTATTAGGCAATGGTGTTGGTGATGAACTTTCTTCACACACCACTTATCCTTAACTGATTTTCTTGAGATGTGAACTACCCAAGGGCAGGTGAGCTTTATGTGTTATTTAATGTGTTTATGTTTTTGACCTAACTCGTGGAATTTACTATTTTGACCTCACTCCTTTCAGTAACCAAGTTGTGGACTAGTGCGTAAACACACTACTATGTACCATACAACTCATTTTTCAAGATAAAAACATCCCTCCTAGTTTTCATAACATATCTTTTCACCATCTCATTCAACTTCATCTTGTCATCAATCAGCTAACTTAAAAGAATGGAACATAAGATGCATCCCTTTCCTTTTCAGCAGCTTTGTTTTTCCTTCTTATCTTCTTTGCAACCTTACCTCTAAGTGTTGTATTCTCATCAGATCCATTATCAAAGTTGTCCAAATCAACTAGCATATGACCTTCTTGTCCCATGGATCATGATCACCATCACTTGAATCATCTAGTTCAATATCATACATCATATTATCTTTCTCAACAAATTCATAATTAGAATCCTTTGAGTCAGTGTTCTCATGTGTTCTGACATCACAACATTCATTATCACTCTCATTCTCAGTTGCATTTTCAGTGGCAGCATTATCAGTGGCATTTAGAGAAGTGACTATTATTGAAAGTTCATTTTGAGGTGCAACAAATTGGGCATTCTCAACTAAACAGAAGCCGAAACAAAATCTTTTGACATACCACATTCATCATGTAAAGACTGCAACATAACTTTTGACCTCCAGTGTTCAACATATATGTCAATCATCTTAACATGTTTACGCACATGATCAAACAAAGGATCTAAATCATTATCACATCTTAATGTTCAAAGCCCCAAATCTAAAGAGACATAAGGTTCCTTATAATGAATGAAGAATACGATACCACAATCATAACCTAAACTCTTAATCATCTCCTTTAAAACATCAATATTTAGTACATGAATGTACATGATCAATATAGTTAATCTAATAGATACCCAAATTGGATGATCAATTACTAAACATTAAAATAGAAACAACCCAGTTCGAGATGGGCGCTCTCTAATTACAGACTCTAAATACCAATTTTCATGATTCAAAAGCTACCAAATCTGACACATCAAACAAATATAAATAAAACAAAAGACAAAGTAGTTGTCCCACTAACACTAAACCCACTACCTGAAAATTGTTCCCCCTAAAAGACATCCACGCTAATAATTTATTGGATGCCCAGGTCTAGAAAATACCTACTAGACCACTAGAATTACCCTGGATCACTCGAATTATCCATTGGGTTGTCTCATTCAAAAACTAGGCCTGGGTTCGTATCAATACTACATGCCTTGAGAAATGACTTGACCTCAAGTCGAAGGGGGGATATTGGCCTGCTACATCCCTGCGTTCCAAGTCGGCTTGTACATCTTTATTCCTAATATGAAGAAGTTCCTTCCAATTATCCACAGTTTTTTGTTTTCCAAGATTCGTAGCATTTGATGACAAATGATACATCCATAGGTTCCTTCTCATGTAGTGGTAAACCATCTTTCTCATTTGCATCCACGTACATAATCTCGCTTTAGTGCTCTTTTAATTCCTTCTCACATGGAAACATCCACATCTTATTTTAAGACCACTCCAACGCATCATCATCAACAACTGAAACCTCATCTTCATGAACATTGAATCCCCTATTTTGTCTATGCTTAAGATGCATTGTTTCTTCTTCTTCAAGCTCTAGAATCCCTTCTTCTTCTCTAATTTGTTGTAACCCATTAACATCATCATCAAACACGGTCTTTCTCGTCTTATACTCGTAATAATGGAACGATGAAAATGGGTGATGGAAGGTGGTTGCTTTTGCGGTGGCGGTAGTAGAGTTGGTAGTTTTGGTAGCGATGATGACGTAGTTGGTAGTCATGGTGGTGGAAGACTGTTGCTTTGGCAGCAGCTCCAATAGTTTTGGCGATGGCGGTTCCGGTAGTTTCGAAGGCAGTAGTGGTGTACCTGGTAGTTTCGGCGATAACTATGGTGGAGTCATTGGTTTTGGCAGCGGTGGTGGCGGAGATGGTAGTCTTGCTGGTGGCGAGGCCTGGTTGGTGGTTGGTTTTTCAAACATCATGATCTTGAGTTCTTCAACATTTTCCCTCAACTGCGACACTATAGCATCAAGTTTAGTAGCGAGTGCTACCAATTGAACATCCACATAATCAGAATTGTTCCAAGTCTAAACCATGTCGATTTCCCAGCAATGTGTTAGGATCTAAGTTTGATATTGTTGTGAATGTTTAAGATGAAATCAAAGGAAGTAGATAAACATGTATGAGTAGTGTAGCGGAAACAGTAAACTTTGTACTCACAACCATAGGAAGATTGCTTTCCCAAACATGCTTTTATAAATTTATGAATTTACATATGCATGAATGATTACAAACTCCCCCTTAGCCTAAGATCACTTTGATTTGCTCGTACACAAAATCTCAAGGTGAGTGATCAATACAATAGTACTCGCACTATTCTATTTATAGCACAGAGCAAACCACTGAGCATCTTATGTTGATGTCACATTGAAGGTGACATATAACAAACTAAAACAAACTCTAACATCTGCTAAGCTAAACAATGCTATAAACTATACAATACAAATTCTGATAGAAAACACAGATGAGACATCCTTTGTTGGGCTTCAGCAGAGCTTTGCCTTGGCAGACCTTAGCTTTAGTCTTCAACGAAGTTTTTGCCTTGGTAGACCTTTAAGTCTTCAGCAGAGCTTTGCCTTGGCAGACCTTTGAGTCATCAGCAGAGCTTTGCCATGGGAGACCTTAGCTTTAGTCTTCAGTGGAGTTTTGTCTTGGCAGACCTTTGACTTTTAGTCTTCAGCAGAGCTTGTCTTCAGCAGATGTTCTATTATATAAGGATCAGAGGTTGTAGAATATTTTGGCTTTCTATCATCTGTTCTTTTGTAAGGTTCAATTTCCAACAACCTCCCCCTAGAACAGATGATGCCAAAACTTGACTTTATTCTTGATCTTTATTCCTCATCAATGATCCCCTTATTTTTCCTTTGAATTGAAGTTCAAAGTCCAGGGAGATCATGTCTTCAATATCCCTTTCAAGCTCAAGATTCCATAGATCTTGAAGGTCAGCTGCGTCCAGACCATATGCATCCTCTATTCTTATCTTTTGAGCTCTACCATCTAACCGTAGCAAAGTCAATTCATGGGTGTCTGCGAAAGACTTCCATTTTAGAATTTTTGAGTCAGATGGTTTCTTGGGAAAAGAGTTATTTGGGATGAGTTAGGTGAAGAAGGTCTGCTAACAAGTCTTGATATAGATTCTCCGAGCTTATCACTTGCAGCATCAGTATGATAAAGAAGTGGACATTTAATTCCCTCTTTTATTTGTTCTTCATACCTCTGTTGATCTTCTTCTTCCATCTACTTTTGCGTTTTTGCTTGATTCAAGGTAGTTGTGGGTAAGACAGAGGTTGAAGATGGTCATTTAGAGGCATGGATCTGTTGAGGGCAGTGGTTGTTGATGAATAATCTGGCCTTCTTAGAAGAGAGGGATCTTTCTTTCTAAGCTCTTCCAGCCTTCTATAGGTATCAACAACTTTTGACTAAGACCACCTTGCAATTTGCCTTATTATTCCATATTGTGCAGCAACAAGCTCAGCCTTCATCCTTTTGATTTTCAAGATTTGGTCATGATTTTCAAGTCTAGCCTTTTTCAAAACAGGTGGAGTAGGCTTTATCAAAGGGTCTTTGAGCATGGCTCGTATTCTATCAATTTCTTATTTGAGCTCATTTGCAGACCAATCATTAAATTGAGCTCTTGTTGCTTTGTAAGGCTTGTGCTTCATTATATGATCAAGGTAGTCTTACTTTAAATCAGGATCATCATTGGTAGGCTTTTCTGATATGGACGTACTCAAATCCGTTGAAAAATCTTCAATGTTTCTCACTTTTCTCAATTGAAATTGCATAGATCTTTGTAAAGCCCTGTCATCCTTACCCTTTGACAGCTCCTTTACAATAGTCTCAACTTGTCTATCCTTTAGTATCAGATACTCAATAAGGTTTCTAGGCTTTCGATACCCAAGAAGAGATGGAAAGTTTCTTTGTTTAGGATCCTCTATCTTGTAGAAAGACTCTATCTCCCCTCTTACTACATACAGTTCAAGGGGGTATAGAGCACCCAGTGGAAGGAATGATGATAATAGATGCATGGGTGGAAGTGAAGTGTTTGTATGTGGAGATGATGAGGGTGGAGTGGAAGTACGTTGTGATGACAAAGAGATTTGTGATGGAATCTCTTCATCACCTTCATCAACAACAAAAGGTTTTTCTTTTGCGTTGGAATTTGATCTTTAGTGATGGTGGATGTGTAGGAATTCTTGGTGGAGTGGTTAATGGTTAGGCTAAAGTGGGAAATGTGATAGGAGCAGTGGTTTAGGGAATATCTGTTAAAACATCTACTGTCACAACATCTGCCCTAAATCTGTTGGGTTGTATTGTGGTGTTTGGACAGAGGATACAACAAGATTTGCCTCAACAGTGGTTTTAGAAGTGGTGACAGTTGGTTGTCTAACTTTTCTTGTAGACTTTCTTTTTCTTGAAGCACCAACATCTTCTTTTTTCTATTTGTCTTTCTTTTTCTTCTTCAATCAGCATTAAGGCTTTAGCTTCCATTGTATTTTGCTTTTCTGCTAATCATCAGCAATCTTTTCAGCTTCTTTGTGTAGGGTCTCATCAATCCATTTTCCCAAAGTTGCATTAGATGCTGTAGCAGTGGTTTCTGGCTATTGTTGCACCTTTGAATTAGCACTTGAATCAGGCTGCAACTTTCTCAGCAAATCTTTCTCCCCCTTTTGGCATCATTTTCTTTTTCTTCAACAAGAATTGTAGCCAGTGTAGAGCCAGTTGTTTTCAGTAAATAGTCTTTGATGGCTTTAATGTCAGCTTGAGTGTCTTTGTATCTAGCCTCGGCCATATTTCTGATTAACTTCATGTGTGTCTCATGCTGAATATCCGCCAATTGTCTCTGAGCTAAGATAATTGGTTGCACAACTTTCCATAGCTCATCAGCATTTGAGTTGGTGATGGTTGAGGTTGAGAATTTTTTAGCACTTGTTTCATCATATATTTGATTTCATCAATGGATGATTCCATGGTACTGATTCTCTCCGTCAATTCTTGGTATTTTAATTTATCACCTAAGTTAATAGGATCATCTAAATTCCTACTAGAGGTAGTTGTATTTAGATCATCAACATGATGAACCTCAATGTTTTCAGAACCAAATGCCCCTTTGTCTTGGTACTAGGGACTTCCAACTGGGACAGAGGTTACTGTTGTAGCCTCAGTAGTTGTTGCTTCAACGAAGTCTTACTAATGTAACCACTGTCCAACTGAAACACTGTTGTGTCATCTGTTGTAGTGGCTGCTTCACTTGAAATACCACCAAGAGTTACTTGTAACTCAAAGGGTGTAGCCTCCTCAATTGCTTGTGGGCTAGCAGATAGAGTTTTCTAAGACCCAGTCAAATATAGAAGTTGACTCTCTTTAATAGGTGGGTGAGAGGGACTGATGTTTGTCTAAATTTTCTCTATTGCATCAAGCAAAGGTAGAAATGTGGGTGGTATTGGAGAATTGTAGTGGGCTATGGTGTAGAAAGAGACATTGCCCTAGGAGAGAGGCTGTGGAAGATTGATTCAAGTGAATCAAGAGCTTCATAATGTGGTGGCCCTATGGATACAACTTGTTCCTTTTTTGAGAAATCAAGAGGAGTTTGGAGAGGTGGAGATCTTTGTTCCATCCGCTATGAGGAAGTAGCAGCAGTGGTTTCAAGTAACTTTGGTTTTGTCACAGGTATATCCTCTGGGATCACATCTTCTAGAGTTACCTTTCTAGGTTGTTTGGTGGGCTTTTTTTTAATTTTGATGGTTTTCTTTTGGGTTTTTCTGGTTAGGGTTGCACAACACTGGTTACAGTACCATGTTCACCAGGAGCAGTGGGCTCAGCAACAGAGATTTGAGCAGTGGATGTGTTAGCATCTAAAATTGGCTCATTCCCCTTTGCTTGTGTTTTCAAAACCTTTGGCTTTTGGTTTGAAAGTCTTGTAAAAGTTTCATGTTTAAGGTTGCCAATTTCATAAATGACACCTTATTGTAAATCAGTTTCAGAAACTTGTTTTTGAAGATAATAACTCAACAACCTAGGGTGTATAAGAAAACCTTTATTTTTGGAAATGTTGTTATAGTCTGCAACCAAGTAAATTAATAAAATACCTAGGAAAAATTAAATTTTGATTTTGTTAAAATAGCATAACTCAGTACTGGATGTTTAAAGGTACTTCATTAAAAGCATTTCATATCAATAGGAAATTCAGGTTTATAGATGGAAAAAGAATTTCATGTCAGTAGGAAATTCAGGTTTATAGATGGTAATACCTATCATATAACCTTCATAACCACACTAAATGAATTCATCGTGTAAATTTTTCTTTGAGAAAGGAGTAGGGTCATTTAGACCAAATATGGTGGAAATAGTGGATGGAGATATTTGGACAAGAGACTGCCCAATCTTTGACGTAATAGCAAATGGCTTTTGGTTTTGAATCTTAACTTTAGCATTTGCCCAAAATTTTCGAAGTGTGCCCACATAGATTGGAGCCTTTTCTAGTAGAATATCCTTGTATCATGATGTTTGTAGAACATTGATCATTGCATGATAAGCAGCATTATTATCTGTTTTCTCGAGGATAGGAAGGTAGTTGTGGGGATTTTTGATGTTCAGAGTCATGATTGAAGAGTGAATGAGGGTTTCTGAAGAAGATAACCGCTTTGGAGAATATTGTAATTCAATACGGCAGTGAAAACTTTGTTTGGATGGAACAGGGTTTATAAAGGAAAAAGTGAATGCTGACGTGGTAGCGGTTTTCAAAAGATCTGATAGCTAACATCTGTCCACGTGTAAACTCGTTGGATAATGGAAGACAGTGGTTTGGAAACCTCTGCTGGATACTAGTAGCTGTTTTGAATAGTAGTGATTTTACACTATCAGAGGATAGATTAACAGTGGGAAAACAGTGGTCTTACCAACAGTGGATATAGAAGAGAGGATACACTTTTAGCAACGGACATATTTGAAGCCAAGCAGAGGTTTTGAGAAACAGTGGTTCTGAGCAGACTTTAGAGATTTGTTGAAAATTTTCAATTTTAACTATTTTTAAGGATGGATTTTTATTTTGTGAAAAACAATTTGATGCTTGGAAAACAAAATTTTGTTTTTATTCCATGTTTAGCATACCAATATAGAGATCAGACTTTCAAATGTAGATGTATCTAATGCTTTGGTTAGAACATTTGCTAGTTGATCTTTAGTGGGAACATGATGCAGAGAAATCAAACATTTTTCATAGCAATCCCTCACAAAGTGATGTCTGATGTCAATGTGTTTTGTGGTAGAATGAGAGACTCGATTTTTATGATGTTTTCAGCTGTTTGACTATCCAACATGAGAGGAGCCTTTAGAGCAGTTACAACAAAACCATCAATTGATTCTGAAGCCATAAGAGATGAGCAGTGCAGCTTGCAGCAGCAATATACTCAGCCTCTGCTGTGGATGTAGATACTGCAGCTTGCTTTTTGCTTTGCTAAGACACTAAGCAATTGCCTAGGAATTGACAGCCTCCTGATGTTGACTTCCTTGTAGTGTGGCATCCAGCAAAATCACTGTCTGAATAACCTGAAAGCTCAATATTTCCATTAGCTGGATACCAAATACCAAGTGTGGGAGCACCTTTTATGTATCTGAATATCTTTTTTACAGCAATGAGATTGGACTTCCAGGTTATGACTGGGACTAGCACAAACACATGTTGCAAACATGATGTCTGGCCTTGATGTAGTTAGGTACAATAAAGAACCTATCATGCTTCTATAAAGAATTTGATCAACCAAATCATCTTTGTCATCAACAGTGACAAGCTTTGTGGTTGCCATGGTGTGCTACATGGTTTACAATTATTCATATCAAATTTTGTAAGTAGTTCTTTGACATCTTACTTTGGTGAATGAAAGTACCATTTTGCAATTACTTTACTTGAAGACCAACAAAGCATTGGAGCTCACCCATAGCACTCATTTCAAACTCTGCTGCCATGAGTTGTCTGAACTCTTCACACATGGCAGTGCATGTGGATCCAAAAATGATGTCCTCCACATAAATTTGGACAAGCATTAAATCCTTTCCTCTCCATTTCAAAAATAAAGTTTTGTCAATTTTACCCCTTGTAAAACCAACGGATAAGAGAAAGGTGGAAAGAGTTTCATATCAGGCTCTTGGTGCTTGTTTCAAGCCATACAAAGATTTATTAAGCTTGTAGACATGATTAGGATAAAATGCATCTTCAAAACCAGGAGGTTGACAAACATATACCTCTTCTTTGATCTTACCATACAAGAATGCACTTTTGATATCCATTTGAAACACCTTGATGTTGTGGTTGGCAGCAAAGGCTAAGAATAGTCTCATGGATTCTAATCTTGCTACAGGAGCAAATGTTTCATCATAGTCAATGCCTTCTTCATGTCTGTAACCTTGAACAACAAGCCTAGCTTTATTCTTGACAACAATACCCCTTTCATCAGTTTTGTTTTTAAAGACCCATTTTGTGCCAATTGGACTTACATCCTTTGGCAATGGTACAAGTTCCCATACTTGTTATC
Organism: Scalesia atractyloides; assembly: GCA_947069175.1. Taxonomy (NCBI): domain Eukaryota; kingdom Viridiplantae; phylum Streptophyta; class Magnoliopsida; order Asterales; family Asteraceae; genus Scalesia; species Scalesia atractyloides. The sequence goes on along the minus strand of CAMTDV010000008.1, from coordinate 35,423,033 downwards.
TTTTAAACTAAATGAGCTCTTCTTGCATGGCTTCTACCCAACTGTTGTCTTTTAGTGCCTCTTGTACTTGACAAGTTGTTTGAGAGATAGTAAACCAGCAAAAAGACAAATGTTTTGGGATTGACTTCTAGTGAGCACCCCTTCATTGATGTTGCCAATGATTTGATCAGATAGATGACCTTTAAGGTAGATTAGATCTCCCTTATATGGAATTATGGCATTTTGAGGTGAAGGCTGCAGATGGGAATCATCTGAGCTAACATCTGTTAGCAATTTTGAGGAGCCAACATCTATTTGAAATGGAGGTGGAGTGTAACGCCTCGCTTTTTTGTACTTCCCTTAATTAGAAAGTGTAATCGTACTTCTATTTATGGAAACTTGTATTCGTATCACATTCGTATTTCATTTCCCAATCTTATAATCCGAGACTTTGATCGTAATAAAATTCTTACCTGATACATACTTGTCTTACATGCATTTAATTGTTAAATACGTGTTTACATACAAACTGATACTTATTATACATGCAAACACTCATACATTCATACTTGATACCTAAAATATACTTACATATACTTTATACACTTGAAAACATGCAAAAATATCAAGTTTTACCATGAAATGTAAGATAAACTAAGTTTAGGGACTAAAAATAGCATAATCCAGAGAAAGTGGTTTCTTGCCCATGGATTGGTCCATTTTGTGTTTGTTGGATTGTGTTTCTTGCATTTAATACTCACCTAACTCAACCCCCAAACCTCAACTATAAATACCCACCTCCTCCCACTCTCATTTCACACCTCAAACACTTCTCTCTTCTCTCTAAAGCTCTAAAGCTCTCTCTATCTAAAGGTTCAAGGCTTTCAAAAGATAACTTGGCGTTCCTCCAACCCTCCAAACCCTTCGCGAAGTAACAATTGAAAGCTTTCAAAACCGTGAGTACACTCGAACCCTTTTTTATGCTTTACACTTTTTGGGTGCAATATGTTATCAAACTACACTAAATCACACTTTTATTCTATGAAATCACACAAACAATCCATCAAACATGCTTTAGTTATGTGCTACTTGACTTATTACTTGGTCTATTCTTATGTGATCTAAATGTCATTAACTTCGATCAAGCCTCCCTTAACATGTATAGCGCTATAGGAGTAACGCACCGCCCATATTCTTGTGATCAATGTTAAGTTTTAATCTATTATGCGGTACACTAGAGGATTGACTTGTAGTTCACATGCCTCGTTTACAATTATCTCGTATGCTAGCTATTCATGTGGATTTGTTTAATCAATTTTTATACTTATGCTATGATATCAAACTTGTGTACTCGTCAATACTTTGTTATTGAAATATACTTTTTAACATGTTGCAGGTTGATGAAGTGGTATGATGAAATTTAGTAGGAACGGCTTAGAAACACGCGTAGAATGCTAAGATGATTATTATGTTCTGTTGAACTTATTTTTGTTATTGTTACTTTGTATTTCGATTATGTTGTAATTTGACAATTCGATGCTTTGAAATAAACTGAGTTATTTAATTAAATATTGTCACAAATAGTGTTATGATGTCTCGAACAATCTAGTTCGTCTCACTCTGATGTTTCCGCCATCGGTTGGGGTGTGACATGGAGTTATTGTGAGAGAGTCACAGTGGTTGGATTTTTATCAACAGAGGTTATATTTGTTGATCTGGCAGAGGATTGAGGATCAATAGTGGTTGATCCAGAAGTGGTAGAGTTTTCATAGTTGTTTGTAACATATGTTCCTCGGATGGTGGAAGTGACTTTATATTGCAGAATCACAATGTCATATCCATAGTCTTATGATGAAGATTGTGGTGTGCCTGTAGGGTTAGTCTTGATAGATACATCATCAAATGTAAATTTATCTATATCAAACAATTTTGCAGGGTTTGCTGGGATTTTCAATGAAGGAAGTTCATTGAACTTTATATTCAAGGTCTCTTCCACACACCTAGTTTGACTATAAATTTTGAAATTGAATCTTTTAAGTTCAAAATAAAACATGGGCAGCCAAACATTTTGAATTATGAGATCAGCGGTTTGATCTTATACAAAATTTCATAAGCAGTTGTTTGATGCCTGGGGTTTATCAAGATTCTGTTCTGCACATAGTAGGCAGTGTTTACAGCCTCTGCCCAAAAGGTTAAGGGTAAATATGAGTCTGCAAGCATTGTTCTGTTTTTTTCTTTCAACCACCCATTTTGTTCTGGTGTTCTTCGAATGCTGTACTGCCTTACAATTCCTTTTGACACACAGAAATCATCCAACTCTTTATTTCTGAACTCTGTGCCATTGTCACTCCTGAAGACTTTTACTGGCAGATCAAATTACTTTTCAACTTGTTTCACAATTCCCTGCAAGATGCCTGCAGTCTAATCCTTGGAGTGCAAAAAGTAATTCCAAGTAAACCTAGAAAAATTATCAACAATAACAAGGCAATACCCTTTTTTTGTTTAAGGCTCATGATTTTTACAAGGCCAAACAAGTCCATATGCAACAATTGTAAGCATTGACATGTTTTGGACTCACCAATGTCTTGTATGAACTGTATGTTGTTTGCCTTTTAAACAGGAAACACAATGTTCATCTCTTATGAAAAATTTTTGTGGTAGACCTCTTACAACACCTTGTTTAGAAAGGGTGGTGATAGTTGTCAGATTTGTGTGGCCAGTCTCTTGTGCCATAGTTCTATCTCTAAGTTAGTGACAGCTGAGAACTGATAGACATCACTCATTGGATTATCCTTCAACATATCAACCACATAGACATTGCCACTCCTATGACAACAAGTTGTACTTTGTTCTCAGCTATGATTTGATCAATCTTTTTAACCATTTCTAGCTCAACAATCTGACAAGTTTTCTTAGTGAAGAATGATCCATCGCCCTTGTCACTCATTTGTGAAACACTAAGAAGATTAAATTTCAGATTGTCAATGAGATTGACATTTTCAAATTTGAGTTTCCTAGCCTGAATAGTCCCTGACCCAAGCACCTTCCCCTTTGAATTATTACCAAAGGATATATCACCCCCTCCATGAGCCATGAAGTCTTTGAGAAGGGCACTACATCTTGTCATGTGTCTGGAGCCTCCACTATCTACATACCATAAACTATCAAGGCAAGTAGAAGCTCCCTGCACAGTGGTAAATAGTTAGTTTAGGTGGGTTTCCAAAGCCAAAATGGCTTGGAAGGGGTCACATACATGTCAGTCTCAAATTTAAAAGAATGGTCAGTGGTTTGAACAGATCTTTGTAACATCTGTTGAGACCCATCTTCGATCAGATGATAGTAACCAGGAGGATGCCTATTTACTCTTGGTTTTGAGGGCCTTTGTAACCCTCATAACTAAGAGGTACCTTTTGGTAAATTGGTTGGTCATATCCTCTTGGGTACTGGTTGGCAGGTGGTGCATCTGTTACCTGCACCTCTTTGGGAGTATAGGTTTTATGCAGTGCTTTGGTAACAGATGTTTCAACGGGCACAAAGGTCTGTTTAGACTTTCCTTTTGAAGTACTAGTCTTTGAACTCTCCAGTGTTTTGGATTTAAACTCATTCTTTTTCACATCAAAGTTTCTGAGATAAACACACTCTTGAGTTTTATGATTTTTTTTATTACAAATTGTGTAGTTTCGAGAATCAATGATCACACTTGTTTTGTTAATCTCATAAGCTTTTGGAAGAAAACAGTATTTGGTAACATGGTTCTTCTTTTCACAGAAATCACAAAACATGTTTTTGATCCTTTCATTCTTTTTCCCTTTCTCAACATCTACTGGTGAATCTGTTATGGGAATGATTCTTGCTTTTTGTGCTTTGACACCATTAGTGGTTGAAAAGTCCATTAGTTTGAAATCTCAAGGATATCACATTCATTAGACCATGTGGGTTTAAATTGATATTTCTCAATTTCCTAAAAAGTTGAGGATCCCCCATTTCTTTCTAAAACAATTTTGTTTCTATTTTTATCAGTGACCTTGAGTTCTTAACCTGATAGATTTCTTGGAACAATTTCAACTACACCTTTCCAGTAACATTTTCAGAAATTTGGTCATTTTCTTTGAAACCTTTGTCAAATTTTATGTTACTCTTGACCTGGTTTTCTAACATAATCTCATAACCTTTATAGGATTCCACTCATTTTTGCACAAGTAATTTGGGTGCATTCCAACTCCTTTTTGCAAACTTGATATTTTTCTATCATAGTTTGGAGTTGGTCCTTGGTTATGCTAGCTTCATGTTTTAAGCTGCTGATTTCAGATTATTTTCAAGCAGTTTAGTTTTCAGCTCTTTTAAAAGTTTTGAAACAGCAAATCATCATTCAAAATCTTATTTCTAAGGTTTTCATTCACATTTTTATGTTAGCAAAAGCTATGATGCATTTATCTAAACATAGATCTTTTAAGACCTGATGAGATACCTTAGTAGCAGCCATCATGGCACAATCACATTCACCTTCACAAAACACTGGCATCCCATAGGTCAGACAGAGGTTTCAGTTCTTCAACAACATTTTCTTTTATAACAATTGTTTCATCATGAACATCAAACACAATAGACTTAGGCTCCACTTCTTCAAATTCAACACCCTCAATTATAGACTCTAATGCCATAAAGCAATATTCATTTTGTTTCTTTTCAGAGTCAACAATTAGAGCAAAGTTTTCATCAGTCAGATCCTTAGGCAAGCTACTCCAATCAACAAAGCCCTGAGTAAAGAAGCTCTGTTGTGTAGGTTGCATTTGAACCTGAGGAGCTGGTGCTTGAACATATTGAATTTGAGGAACAATGGTTTGAACATATCTCATGAGAATAGTGCTAGCAGGGTGTGCAAAATGAGCAGTGCTTTGCATCAGGGTATATTGGGAATAATGGACAGTGTTTTGAGGTCTAGGGCTAGGATGTGTGATAATTGGTCCAGTTGTTTAAGACCTACGTTCTATAGCAAAGTGACCTAGCCTATTACACTTGAAACATTTAATCTATAACTTTTCCAACCCAACTTTTAACCCCCCATGTAACCCTGGGAACTTTCTACCAGTTCTCTTGTAATACTTGCTAGCCCTAACACTCAACAAAGCAAGCTGATGCAAAATATCCATCTCTTCCAAATCTGTAGGGTCAAAATGTTGAAGGTCATTCAACTCAAAGGATAAGTTATCAGAAGTTTGGCTTTCCCCATTAGTAGTAAAAGTATAATTGGGTGTGTAAGAATTAGAGCTGAAACTACCACAAGAGGTTATGTCAATGAAATGATCATAACTCTGATCCTCATAGCTGCCAGAGGCTTCTTCTTGGCCGAAAAGTGTTGTACTACTGAACGCATAGTCATCAGCCACTTTGCTAGACTCTTGTAGCTTCTTTTTTTGGTTCAGCTCTCTCACATAAGTGAGGAGCCTACCATGAAGCTGAGATAGACTCATCTCTTTGAACCCAACCGAATTTCTAGTTACAAAAGCTATAGTGTCCCACTTGTCTCGTAATGATCTAAGAAATGACTATTCAAAGTCGAATTTGCAAACTCAACATTAACCAGTTTAAGCTTACTAATGAGAAGCTAAATCTTTCAAATTCTTGGGTTAATGACTCTCCTTTCACATGACAAAACGTTTCATATTGTTGATTCAAAACCTCTCTGTTGTTTTTTGTTACTTCCTCAGTCCCACCAAATTGCTATTTCAAAGCATCCCATAACTCCTTTGCACTATTGCAATGTAATAGGCCAACATAGATATCGTTTGGCAATGCACAGGCCACAATGCTAAATGCCTTTGCATCTAGCTCGATATTTTGGAAATCTTGCTCGGAGTAATTTTCAGCATTCTTTGGTACTTGGAATTTAGGTACCTTAGTACTCGGTATCATTGGAACATGAGGTCCAAAGATAATCGACTTTCAGCAACCGATGTTTTGCTGAGCAAGAACATGACCCATCCGTCTCTACCAGATATTATACTCTGATCTGACAAGAATCAGTGGTTTAAACATGTTGCCGGTGTTGGGAGGATCTTGTGCATTTTGAGACATTTTCAATTGTTTGTAAAACAGGTTTTTGTTTAAACTACTTTGAACGTAAAAAAAACTTTTACTCTATTTTCAATCCAACGAACAAACGAATTAGCAGTGAGAGCTGATCTGTTCAAATCAAATTGATTATTAAATCAAATTCGATTGACAAGCTCCGATACCAATTGTTAGGATCTGAGTTTGATATTGTGTAAGTCCACTTGAAGATCAAGATAACCTACTTCCTTGTTGTTTAACACACACACGAGTGCGGAATCCAAGTTTATATGCAAACCAAAGCAAGAGCACAACCAATATAACAAGAGATATATCTTCAAATGTTCACTATATTGATTTGTAGATAGACCCAATACATACACTCTTTAATAAACTGCTTATCTCTATACACCCTAGTGTTCTCTCTCTGTGCTCTCCCTGTGCTCACCTTGCTCACCCCTCTAACTGTGAAGTGCATGTCTGTATATATAGTACCAACACCCAGCAACAGTACGAAGAATGTTACTAGTCGTATGAAACACTACAAAGCCATGAAGAACATACATGGAAGAGTTGCTCGTACGAACAACCTGTTGGCTCGTACGAACAAATAACTCGCTCGTATGAACAAGTAACTCCCTCATACGAACAAGCAAATGTTCTTGAATTGACACTCGTACGAACAAGCAATTGTTCTTGAATTGTCACTCGTACGAACAAGTAAAGGTTACTCGCACGAACAAGAAATGGCTCGTACGAGCAAGCAACTTGCTCGTACTAAGCACAATTCACTTGTACGAATGTCGGGTTCTTCGAAGAACCCTGCTAACAGACATACTGAACAGTCAGCAAGATTAGAAACACAAAACTTAACAGTATGCACACATGAAACTGTTTTACAACACAGACAAACTAGACGTCATACTAAATCAAGACATGAGGATATCTTGATTTGGTCGACACAACCAAAACTTTACAGACGCAACAAACAAAGACCGTACAATTACTGACATAACTAAGAACAAGCGACAGCAAAAAGTGTATCAACAAACTCCCCCTTGGATGTTGCTTGGTCTTTGGTCTTCATTTCTAATGGCCTGCTTCGGACTATGAGCTTTCGGCGTGAATACAGAACTGATTCGAATCGAACCAAACCGAACTGAGTCACATACGCACAATTATGCATCAACAAACTCCCCCTTAGATGCTGATCGTGTTGGTTCGTTCTTCACCCTGTCGGATCTTCAGATGTCTTCATGTGTCATAGTCAGGAGGTGCATCAGCGAACTCCCCCATTAATATATCTTGTGGTGTTGATAAGTGGTCAGCTATGAATTGATCTTCTTGATTCACGACTTGCATTCATGTTGTGTCTTTTCTCCCATAACTTTTTCTTCAAACTTGTTCTCTTTGCCTTTAGCTTGCTTGGATGGCACATCTGCACACGCAATAAAGCTAAACGCGTAATGAGAATAACTGCTAGGGATTTGATTAACCTTAGAGAATTTTCATTTGAAAATATCACGAAGAATTGATTTTAAGCAAAATTAGCAAATGACACTCATGAGACCAACTCTCATTCAACTACCAACTGACAATACTTTAAGAGTTTTTAAGATTGTTCTATTTTAATCCATTAACCTTCAAAGCTTGTCAACTTCGACCATTTATGAAGAGGCAATTGTTTTCCGGCTTACAATCGGGATTTAGGTTGGATAAACTCGATTTCCAACATCGGTCAATCAAAAATAAACTAGAAGCAAAATCTTTTTGGCTTTTATAAAATTTATATTAAAACTCACCTAAAATCTTTTTGACATTTTTCATTTTTTTTAAATGTAAGGATTGAAAGCAACAAATAAACATTTACAGACATTCTTTTTGCGAATTTCGAGGGTAAGAGAATCATATTAGTATATGGTCATACCAAAACACACTTGTTGTTCGACTAATTAGTATTTAGATAAGTATCCTATAACAATTATCGGTATTTTTGTCCACATAAGCTCAACTTATCAGATGTACTCACGGTTAGGGGATACGATTAATGTATGATTTGTACTTACCGACCGGTGTTCATCCACTCATGACACATTCCCGTATCAAAACCTGCATGAGAGAAAATCTTACTAGTGAGTATACTGTTTATCATCTGTTTTGACGTATATATTATGAGATACTCACTTATTTTACATGAAAACAAGACCTGTGTGATTAAATCACTTATTGATGAGGAACTTGATTTTCAAATGCATGCAGGGCACATGAGTAAGTCCGTGAACAGGTTAGTACCATCGTACCGACAAAGAGACAAACTTAGCTCCCGCATAAAGCTGTGATATATTATCACTTATGTTGAGTGAATGTGATACTTTATCACTTATTGATAGTCGTATGCAGTATTTACACGTATGTATGGTATCATGGAAGTTCTAGACTTGCGTCCCCATTATTTTTCAAAAAACGATTCAACCATGATACCCAGATGATAAGCAAGCATAAAGACCGCATATCTCAGAACCTCGACATATTATCAAACGAAATTTCGGTACCAAGACCATATGCTAATGAATGGTTCCCACCTGGTCTTCAGTCGATTATGTTTATATCGCCCCGTTCACACTTTAAAATGATTGTGAGCCTACCGATAGATTGAATATAGAGCTACTTGTTTTTTTCATTTAAGTTCAAAGAGGTTTTGACAGACCACTAATTTACTATCATTTTTTTCTTTTTCTTGCTAGGAAACTCATTTTTGTTTTTCTCATGTTTTTGTCCTTTTTTGACGTTTTACAATGTTTTGTATTTTTTGGATTATGATTTACTCCCCCTACAATGAAAAAAGTAAATTTAATCCTTTAAATACCTCTTTTTGGATTGTCTTCAAGAAAAATATTCACAAAAACTATTTCTCGATGTGGATTAATTCATGTTTTACCTCGATGTTGTGCACAAAAATTAATTTAATAAAAATTGTTTATCAAAATGTTGTAAAAATGAGTTGGCACGTTGGTAGGTGTGGACCAAAACACCATTGATGAGTTTCATACTGAAACAATCACGTGTGAGTTGATATTCGAGATCAATGTGTTTAGTATGGAGTGTTGTGCGAGATTTGAGAAATCTGTCAAGCAGCTTAAATATCGACACAGATAGAAGAGATTAGAAAATTTAAACCGTAATCCTGCAATTTCTCCGTGCATTGCCAGGAATCTGTGTGCTCTCCCAACTGGATATCCACCCGATGTGGATTTCAAGGTCGATTCTGCAGCTACTTCATATAACTGAGAAATATCTTCACAGCAACAAGATTATAAACCGCTGGGTCGGACTAGTAAGAAACAAGAGTGCATGTGAAGAAGCTTGTACACATCATCTTTGGATGGTCCATAAATGATGTTGTCCACATATTTTTGCACCAGCAAAGGTCTTCGTCTTTCTCCTTGAGAAGTAGTGTGCGGTTGTTCAAACCATGCCAAGGCATCCGCACACCCGGTTGGTTTGTTCAACCAAACACATTTTCTTCAATCACACCCATGGCGAAATGTACACTGCACGATCATCTTGTAAGCTTTGAACTTCTTGTGGAAGATATAAGACATGAATCTTTGATAATCTTCTGACGTGCTTCAGGCGCGTATATTTCAATTGAATGTATCCTGTGGATCCGATCCAAGCCTTAAACAAACAAATTGTTGGTCGTTTTCCATCTAGTTGAATTTATCAACTTCATTCACCAAACTTTCTTCACTCATCGGACATTATCTTCTCTTTCTTTCCAACAAAGGCAACAACTCCTGGATATAACGATGTTTTGGAGCCGCATGTCGCCGATCTTGTGCCTGGATGCTCCACTATTGATAATTCTATGATAAGCAGTAGTTCTTCCTTGAACATCCTGCACACTCATTAAAGATTAGTTGGAGATGGTGACCCAAGCCTTCATTGACTTGGGTCGTCCGACATCATCAAGAATTGGAACTTCGTTTTCCTGATTATTCAGAATGGATTGTGCTCCCCCTGAAACAATTACCGGTTTTGGTTTCCAAATCTGTTTCGTTTCTCAATATTAACAGTTGGTTTTACAAAATGTGTTTAGACAACCTCCAATTTTAAAGCCTTTTCAATAGTTTTTTGTTGTTTCTTTCTCTGTTTCATTTCTTGTTGTTTAACAAGACAAGGGTCCTGGTTTGGCGAAATAGATTTAGCATGGTAATGTTTACCATGGAGTGCATCAATTTTTGCTTTTCCCTTTGAGAGATATGGATAGTTTTTGATAATGTGCCCATACTTACCACACTCACAGCATGATCTCCGCTCAACAAACCTCGGAGTATTATAAATGTGATAGCTTGATGATGAACTTCGTGATCTTGAGGTACTTTGTCCCACATCACAACAATTTGTGTGTTGTGTGTAGTGGTTCTGACTGTTTTTATTCAAAATTTTATTTTGTTTAACAAAATCCGTGTTGGATTTGATTTCAAAATATTCAAGTTTATCAGTTCCTCGGGATTTCACGAAGTTCACCATTTTGAATTCTTCTTCTTGTTTTGGCTCTGTTTGGTTTTTCCATTTCCTTGGTTAGCGTGATTTTGCTCTCGTTGATTGTTTTGATGTTTCAATTGTTGATTTCCGTATTTCTTTCTAACTTCAGATTTTAGGAGAGGAGCACATTGAGCACATTGAGTTACTACAACTCTTGGGCTCGAATTATCCAAAAACTTACTAGTAGAATCCTCAAAAACTTTATCAATCAAAGACTGATTGACATTTTTGATGGGAAAATCTTCGTTTGAATAAACTTTGTCGGAACCAATCAACGTATAAAGCAAGTTCACGCTTTCACAGGTTTCAACATGAGCTTCAGCAATCTTGACATTGGCAGTCACACATGGTTTCGCTGGATGATCACAGAGAATGTGATTTTCGAGAGGTATATTTTCCTCTTTTGTTACCGTATCTGACTGCTTAGGTTTGTCCTCATCCGACTCGTCATCCGAACTATCATAATCCTTAATAATGTGAGGATTTGATCATTTATAGACTTTGAGTCATTGATGTCATCCGATTGGCCTTGGCTTGAAGATGTGCCCTTAGTGAACCCTAGACCAGCTGTAAATTCAGCTAGATCCAATGAACTGTGGGTTCAAACTGTGGCATATCTTCATCATCTGGCATTTTGGTGTAATTGTGTCTAACCGGAGGGGGACAAGCCTGATAACCAACGCATTTCACATCACCTTTCTTCTTTTGAACATTTATGATGTGATCCAAAACATATCTTGAGTTGGAGTAACTATCCAACTTGAGTTTGATTGCATCATGTTCACACTTTGCACAGGCTAACTCTTTTTTTCGTTTCTTCAAGCATGTTAATATAATTGTTAATGGTTGTTTGTTTTCTCAAAACATTCTTAAAACATTCTTTAAGGTTGCAATGGTTGTTTTAAATTCCTTTTCGTTTTTCTTATGAGTTGTGTTTGCCTCAGTGAACTTTGTCAGATCTACAATCAAACTCTGATGATGTTTCTTTGTGTGATCAAATTTACCTTCAAGTTCTAAGTATTTGCCTTTTAAAACTATACATTCAAAACACTTAGACACAATAGGTTTATCAAAACTTACCTGACTGGATTGGCAATCTAAACGGGCCATGAATGTTGTACGAAGAGTGGAAGATCGATTGATGAGAGATGCTTGGAAAACTCATCAGATGACCCTTCAGTTTCATGCTCCAAATCTGCTTCGCCGCTATCTGTTGATTCAGTTTCTGTAATCACATCATCTACTTCAGCATTAACATCTTCAGATCAATCTTCAGTCGAAGTTGATTCTGCTTCATCTGAACTGCTGCTATCCCATGCACTGTCATCATTTCTGGACGATTCTCCATCGTTATCATTTTTAACAATTTCGGCATAGTATGCAGTTCCTCCTCCACCACTATTTCCCAATTGAACAGACCAATCACATCGCTCATCTGATTGAACTACTACCGCTCGGTTAGAATTGTTTGTAGGAACCATTGCTCTTTCATTGTTAGTAACTTGATTTCTGTTGAAAGGATATTGATTCCCTTGCTGTGGAGGTTTCGTGCATTCTCTTTTAAATGCCCTTTTTCTCTACAGTTGAAACAAGTAACTTTCCTTTTGTCAAAACCGTATGGAGTATCCTTGTCACTTTCCAGATTAGTTCTTCCTGTTTTCTCCATAAAATCTTTTGCCCTTCTCACTGCATTTGCAAACGCCCATTTGATATCAATCAACTCTATCTCCTCCTTATCGATTTGTGCATAGTCTTCACTGGTTAGACTGATGTTACCAGTTTGTCCAGCTACTAATCCACAGTAAGACCTCACCAAAGTGTTTAGAAGCTCCATGTGTTCCCGGGCAACTTCCACACTCATCTTAGACAAATTTGATGTATCAAGTCTGACAGTGTTAGGGTTTGAGGGTTAAAAGTTTTTACCATAGAAAGCTTGTTGTGGAACTTGTGGTGTAACATCTTGTGGTTGAGGAAGAAAAGCTTTTGCATCAAATGTTTGTTCATAGTCTTGAGCATTTTTTCGTCTAACATCTTATGGTTGAGGAAGAAAGGCTTTTGGATCAAAAGCTTGTTCATAAACTTGAGCATTTGAACTAACAGACTGAGTTGGTTGAACTTGCGGCAGATTTGTATTTGACACAAATTTGGTTTGAAGCTTCGGTTGTTGATTTGTACTTATTCCTGTGTTGATGCCTCCAAAATACATCTCCAGGTTTTGCGGAACAGGAAATTGTTTTGTTTTGCGAATTTCTTCTTCATTTTTGTTTTCAAGTTTCTGAACAAATTCATAAATGCTGATTACATCCAAGACACTGATATGTTTTAACAATTCAATAAATTGACTCCACTTAGGTGGTAAGGCATCAGCAAAACGCATAACAATCTCCTGTTGTGATGCGTTAACCTTGTATGAGTACATCTCACTAAGCAAATGATAGAAACGAGTTGTCATATCACTTAGTGTTTCACTTTCCATAAACAGAAACCCTTCAACTCTTTCTTTAAAAGATCATGTCAAATCTTTCTCGTTGCTGCATTTCCTTCTCCTCTTGTTTTCAAAGAGTCCCACAAGCTCTTCGTAGTGGTACAGTACATAAATTGATGGTAAATATCCTTGTGAAGTGCTTGTGTAAGAATGGCAAAGGCCTTCTTTTCTAGATCATAAGCCCTTTTATCATTATCGTCCAATTCGGCTAAAGAGGTTGAATTTGATATAACTTCTTCGAGAGATTCTTTGTACGGAGTAGTAAAACACGTCCATAACTCGGTATTCTGACCAAGAACATATGTATGAAAACGTCTTTTCCATGAAGGATAGTCGTTCATATGAGTCAACTTTGGTGGTTGGTTGTTACTTCCAGTTTCACTCGCTAAGGAGAAGAGTTTGAATGCTTTGATTTTGATTCGTAACACACGCCCATTGACTAGTTGTAATCGTTAGAGGAGGTATTAAAGATTTAACCCATGATGTTGCGGAGCTAGATTGTGATGAACCTTGGCTTGTGCTTGAACTACACCCCCAATACCAAGGATTTGTACCCATTTTTCCTGTTTATGAAAATCCACTTAATATTTAAAAATTAACTTGAAATAAAAGCCTTGATTTTAAAAACACGAAGTATTGAAAAACTTGTCATGAATAATATATCACGAAAAACTTAGTTCTTCGTATGAACCATTGATTCGTACGAATTACAGATGCTTCGTACGAGTGAATGGTTCTTCATACAAGCCTCAAGTTCTTCGTGCGAATAGGTTCTTCGTGCGAACAGGTTCTTCGTGCGAACAGGTTCTTCGAGCGAACAGGTTCTTCGAGCGCACAGGCTATTCGCACAGAGGTTTTTCGTAGGAAGGAATCTTTTTGCAGGGTTAGTTGGTAAGAAGTTTCCTTTTTAACAGAAAGTTTTTTCTGAGTTCGTTCGAAAAATGTCAGTTGTCTACACAGATTCGGTTAAAAAGACAAACATTCCAATATCAGCTTTTCAGTCAAAACAGTCAAATCTTAAGATTTGGTCAACCCTAAAGGAATATTCCAGTGAAATGTCCGACAAGTGCTTCACTGGAAAGTATGTCCAACTGAACTTTGATGGAAAATTTCAAGAAAAACCAAATCCTAACATGTCATCATGTATTTTAACAAGGTTTTTATAAAAAAAAAGTTTTTGAAAACAAGTTTTACCTAAGTTTTAAGCTACTTTTCTTGTAAAAACTTAAGTTTCTTGTTTGAAGTTCAAGAACACTTCCAGAAAGCTTCACAACTTGCTCAAAAACAACACTATGCTTGGTTTTAAACAAGGAAGAGAGCCAAAGCTCTGATACCACTTGTAGGTCCACTTGGAGGATCAAGATAACCTACTTCCTTGTTGTTTAGCACATACACGAGTGCGGAATCCAAGTGTATATGCAAACCAAAGCAAGAGCACAACCAATATAACAAGAGATATATCTTCAAATGTTCACTATATTGATTTGTAGAGAGACCCAGTACATACACTCTTGAATAAACTGCTTATCTCTCTATACACCCTCAGTGTTCTCTCTCTGTGCTCACCTTGCTCACCCCATTTACTGTGAAGTGTATGTCTGTATATATAGTACCAACACCCAGCAACAGTATGAAGAATGTTACTGGTCGTACGAAGCACTACAAAGCCATGAAGAACATACATGGAAGAATTGCTCGTACGAACAACCTGTTGGCTCGTACGAACAAATAACTCGCTCGTACGAACAAGTAACTCCGTCGTACGAACAAGCAAATTCTCTTGAATTGTCACTCGTACGAACAAGTAAAGGTTACTCGCACAAACAAGAAATGGCTCGTGCGAGCAAGCAACTTGCTCGTGCGAGCAAGCAACTTGCTCGTACGAAGCACAATTCACTCGTACGAATGTGGGGTTCTTCGGATAACCCTGCTGACAGACATACTTCACAGTCAGCAAGATCAGAAACACAAAACTTAACAGTATGCACACATGCAACTATTTTACAACACAGACAAACTAGACGTCATACTAATTCAAGATAGGAGGATATCTTGATTTGGTCGACACAACCAAAACTTTACAGACGCAACAAACAAAGACCGTACAATTACTGACGTAACTAAGAACAAGCGACTGACATAAAAGTGTTTCAACAAACTCCCCCTTGGATGTTGCTTGCTCTTCGGTCTTCATTTCTAATGGCCTACTTTGGACTATGAGCTTCCAGCGTGAATACCGAACTGAGTCGAACCGAACCGAACCGAACTGAGTCGCATCCACACAATTATGCATCAAAATATTGTTGTTAATGTTTAAGATGAAATCAAAGGAAGTAGATAAACATGTATGAGTAGTGCAGCAGAAATAGTAAACTTTGTATTCACAACAATAGGAAGATTGCTTTTGCAAACATGCTTTTATAAATTTATGAATTTACGTATGCATGAATGATTAAAAATTCCCCCTCAGCCTAAGATCACTCTGATTTGCTCGTACACAAAATGTCAAGGTGAAGTGATCAATACAACAGTACACGCACTGTTCTATTTATAGTACAGAGCAAACCGCTGAGCATCTTATGCTGACGTCACATTGAAAGTGACATTTAACAACTAAAACAAACTCTAACATCTACTAAGCTAAATACTGCTAGAAACTATACAATACAAAGTCTGATAGAAAACACTAATGAGACATTCTCTGTTAGGCTTCAGCAAAGCTTTGCCTTGGCAGACCTTAGTTTTAGTCCTCAGCAGAGTTTTTGACTTGGCTGACCTTTGAGTCTTCAGCAGAGCTTTGCCTTGGCAGACCTTAGCTTTAATCTTCAGCAGAGTTTTGTCTTGGCAGACCTTTGACTTTTAGTCTTCAGCAGAGCTTGTCTTCAGCAGATGTTCTATTATTATAAGGATTAGAGGTTGTAGAATATTTTGGCTTTCTACCATCTGTTCTTTTGTAAGGCTCAATTTCCAACAAATCAAACCAAATGATAGATACCCAAATTGGATGATTTGATTACTAGAAATAAAAACAGAAACAACCCAGTTTGAGATGGGCACTTTCCAACTACTGACGCTAAATACCAATTTTCATAATTTAAAAAGCTACCTAATCTGACACATCAAACAAATATAAATAAAACAAAAGACATAGTGACTATCCCACTAACACTAAACCCACTACCTGCAACTGTTCCCCACAAAAGACATTTTCACCAATAATTTATTGGATACCTAGGTTTGGTCAAATACCTACTAGACCACCAGAATTCCCACTGGATCAGTTGAATTATCCATTGGTCGTCTCATTCAGGAACTAGGCCTGGGTTCGTATCATAATCTTTCCATCTATGTATTTCCTAGATTAATTGTCAACAAAATTACCTCCATGGAGAACCCTCATTGAGAATTGTCTGTCATTTTCACCTTTAATCAAACAACAACATCACATTTAAACACAAAAATGGTTGGATTTTTACATGTAGAGAGGATGCATGTTACTATGCATATCTTTTGCTTTGAAGTACTGATCATGAGCTCTAATCTTCCGTAAATGATGATCCATTTGGCAAGTTACTGAAACTCAACTTCCAATCGTTCACTGGTATTGATTTTGAAGAACAAGCATCGTCTATTCGAAGAACAAGGATCGTCTATTCAAGAACTAGGCCAAGTAGAGGGTTTGAATTTGAAGGTATGAGGAATAACTAGGATGTAAGATTATGTTTGTGGGGAAAGTACCATAATATCCCTGCTACTAACGGTCCCTTAATCGACTACTTGACATAAGGGCCAACATTGATTCAATTACCAGACGCGGGGTGTAATACAACAAAAAAATCCAAATGGGGTGTAAAGTTGTCATCGACCCCAAACCTTAGGGTGTAATATTGCTGTTTACTCCATTAGAAATATAATATAATGTCTTATAAATTTCGAATTACGATATGCTTGAATTTATCTATGACTCAATAAAAGTTTTATCTGAATAGTGTAAATATAGTTGGTTTTCACGTTCTTTGTTGTGAAAGAACAACATTGGTACATGCACCTATTCATTTCAATGGTTTTTTGACGTGCCAATTAATATTGGTACAGTAATGGTTTCGTGATTATGAATCGAACCAATACCAGCCAAACAACATTGGTATCGATAACGACTTTCGTTTTTATGGTTTTCCAATCAATGTAAAACACATGTCAATATTCTCCTAGACATACCTTCTTCGATTGTTATACCAATTACATGTATCATACATGTACTGTAACAAACTAAACAAATATTGTAACGAAACGAAATGATACTTGCTGAAAGTCCACTACGAAGTGCGAGGAATCTCACTACTTAAATATATTTCCTTTAAACTCTGTATTTTATAATTTATTATTGTGGACACTAGTTTTTTTTTTCATTGGATTAAGTATTAGAAGATAATCTGAATAATCTTTTCATTTCGCTAGTCTCTAGTACTCTCTACAACATAATGCTACTATAAATAAAATGAACTAGTGGGATATCCCGCGCTTCGCGGCGGACTTTTTATCGATATCGGTTCGTGAGTTACAATACCGTTATGATACGAGGGCTCAGTATAGCAACCAAAGAGATATAAATGACCACCGACATCGGTACGGAGACAACATTGATTCGCGTCGGCATGGTTCTTGGCCCAAATGTATATCGACACATGCTTTACATCGATTGAAAACCTTAATTTACATGGAAATGGCGATATTCTTATATCGGTTCCGATAATACCAATAACGGTAGCGATTGTTGTTCGGCCAAAATTACTTCAGTTCTGTTGGTCACGACTATAGAAAAAAAGTTATCTCTTTTGAGTAGAACTCCACTTTTCATCAATTATATTTATCTATATAAAGAAAATAAAAACAAAATAAAACACTACTATATGCAAATTAATATAAGAAAAATAATGTAGGGATACAAAAAATAATAATGTAATCTTATTTTTTAATATAATAGGAATATATGACAAATAAATAGAAAAAATATGTGAATGTCATTCAATATTTAATTATTTTATGTATTTCTTATATATTATCCATACATTAAGAGCATCATATGTGAATTACACATGGCTTGATTTGATTGTATTTATAAGTCACCTATATATCAATCTATATTTCACTGTAACTAACACTTTATCTAATATTATATATATATATATATATATATAGGTAGAGGTTTATTTGAGAAAATTTAAAAGTGTGAGAAGGATAAGAAAAGATTATGGAGGTGACATGTGTCTCTTTTTATTTTGGTAGTTTAAGGTGTAAGTGTAATTTAACTAATAAAATCTAATTATGAAATGAATATATGCAACTGATTTTTGGCAGTTATTGTAGGGATTTTCAAATTTGAAATAACACCCTAACTCATAAAAACACCACAGCATGTATATTGAAGGCACACATCTTATATAGAATAGAAATATAACTCATAAAAACACCATAACTCATAAAAACAACACAGCATGTATATTGAAGGCATACATCTTATAAATAACATAAATATAACAAAAATAACACCATAACTCATAAAAACACCACAGTAGTTATATTGAAGACACACATTTTATAAAGAACACCCTAACATTGAATATAACAGAAATAACACCCTAATATAACACCAGTCAATATTTTAATCAGAATCAAAACAGAAATAACACCCTAAATATATAAAAACAAAAATAACTCTGGTACTCATATTAAAGATAAAATACACTCGTTATTATGGTATAATTTTTTTTAAAAAGAGTTACGTATAAAAAGTTATTGATGTTTAAAAAAGAATGGGGAACTTTGCATGTGTATTAATGTTAGTTTCTTAATTTAAAAATATTAAATTTATCTTTATACCTTAATCTAGAAAATTAATTAGTTAATAGTCAACATTATTTACAGAATTACCAGTATGATCTCAACCATTAGATTAAATATCTAATGGTTTAGATTCTTTCTTATCATTCTTACACCTTTAAAATTTCTCACAATAACCTCACACCATATATATATATATATATCCTCTAGTGAAAACTTGAGTTATGAATTCTACTCCCAAGTCCAAATCAAAACACCATAATTGAACTTTGACTTTGAATATCAGAGAGTTGCTTGTACTCATCTTGAAGCAAGGCGTTTACGTATTTAATAATAGTATGACCACATATTTTCAAATGTACTATTTAATTTAATATATATAATTAAAAGGGTTCCATAAATAATATTTTTTAATAATACAATTATTATTTAAGTATAATACTATATTGTTATTATATTTATTTTTAATTTTACACGTCTATTTAGTAGTGAGGTTTTAAATGAGAACGTTAAATATCGCGAGAATCGTGAGAACAAATAAAAAACTATGAGAACTTGATCAAAAACAATTCAAATTCAAAATTTATTTTTACACTTATCATTATTATTCGAATACAATGTTAGAAATTAAATTTACACATTTAAATTTACGTGGATTCATAAATAAAAAATTTATACATGTGTAAGTTTGTCATTTACACATGTGTAAGTTTGTCATTTACACATGTGTAAATTTGTTATATTTACACATGCTTAAAAACTCTAGTAAGTAAGAGTGATTTTGAGAGAAGAATCGAATTATTTGATATTGTAAATTATTTTTTGATGTTGTATTTTAATTACAATGAGGTTTGTATTAAAAAAATTCGATTTTGATTAGTTTTTTCGTTCGTTCTCACGGTTCTCGCAATACTTAGCGTTCTCGAGATAACCCTCCCCTATTTAGGTATGGGTTAAAATGAGAATCATCTTCAGTTGTGAGAACTATGAGAAATAGGCCATCCAAAACTTTTTTCCGAATTTTTTTCTTAAAAGTCATAGAAAAGATCACTTGTTTCAGGGAAAAAACTTTTTTTAAAAAATGCCGCATATCCATATTTACATGAGGCGTAAAAAAATATTTATTTTCATTCAAAATTTACGCTAGCGCGTAAAAAAACTTGTCTCAGTCAAAACTACCGATTCAACTATTATTTTTTACTTTTTTTACAGATGTGTTTATAATATTTTCTATCTACGTTTGTGAAAAAAAATTTAGCCCAACTCACGCAGGAACAAAATATTCTCACGATTCTTGCAACTCATGATGTTTCTCATTTGAACCGAGCCCTATTCATATTTACTTTTAACCTTAAACATATTTTGATTTTTAATTTTAACTTTAACTATATTATTTTCAAATTTTAATATTATAGCTACCCTCTAAACAAAATCGGTACCAATACCGTATAACATCCATTTACATTGTAATATAAAATGACGTCGATTACCGTGACAATCTTTTATTAATATAATATACATTTTATAAAATTCTGAATATTCCGTTATCATGTGTTTATTACTATGTACAATTCGATAAATGTTCTTTTGAACATGTCAAATATGGTTGAGTTTTTATCGTCCCAAACCGAACATGTACTAAACAAAAAAATCGATACCAATACCGTATTCATTTCTATAGTCTTTTTTGGTATCCAAAGCTCTGTTGAGCGAACCGAACTAATATCGACCAAATAACATCGGTACCGGTATGGGTATTCATTTTTATTGTTTTAAATCGATGTAAGATACATATTGATTGCTATGCCGAGTGCTGATATTGTACTGATACTGTAATGAATCAGACAGATAATGAACAAACACCCAACGCGAAGCGCGCAAGAATCCCAATAATATATATAATTGGAAAGACTTTGTAAATAGTACATATCACTTTTTTTGATAATATATGGCTTTTTTGATATGTACGTTATTTTAATATTTTAATATTATTGTATTTGATTATTATATTTACTCTTCGGCCTTAGCGTTAAACATATTTATATATATTTGATTTAATATTTATAATTAGAAATTAATGATGAATATTTTATAATAATATATAGTATTTTTTATATTTTATTATTTCAATATTATAATAGATCACTATTATATTTACTTTTATTCTTAAAATTTTCTTTAATTTTAAGTTTTAATGATTTTTTTTAATGCTAGGGATATCGTCTAAACAATATCAGTACCGAACCGTATAACATTGGTATTGTTTTTCTGTTATTAGCATCAACAAGTGCTTATTATTATATAAGATTCGATAGAACTTCTATTCAAACATGCAAGAAATAGTTGATTTTTTCTACCACCACAAACTTAACATATATTTCTTTTTATTGTTTTCAATAGATGTAAAAAAGTATGGTAACGAATAGAAACCGACTGAACAACACCGATATCGGTACATGTATTTCTTTTTATTGTTTTCAATCGATGTAAAAAAAGTGTTGATTGACAACGATGGTTATACCGAGTGCCAGTATCGACTAGACTGGTAATGACCAAAGCCCACATTGAATCGCACGGGAATCACACTATTTTCTATATATTTTTGAAAGTGAGTATGATTAGTAATTTGATAGTTATAATATTATATATAGTTTCTTTTTTCATGAATAGTCATTTGATTTTTTATAATAATATATAGATTTTTTTATATTTTTATCATTTCAGTGTTAAAATAGATTATTATTATATATATTTTTAACCGTAAACATATTTATTTAATTTTAACTGTTAATGATTTTCTTTTTTTATTTGTTTAAACATCGGTACCGTATAACATTGGTATAGTTTTTTTATTATTAATGTCTACGTACGATTTGATAAAAGTTCAACTCGAACGGGTCATGTATAGTTCATTTTTTATCATCACAAACCGAACATATATAGATCAAACAACATCGGTATTCGAACGAGACATATATAGTTAATCTTTTTTTTTCATCACAAACCGAACATATTCCGACCAAACATCGGTAACAATACCGTATTCGTTTTTACAGACGCGGGGGTATAAAATTCATTGAAAACAAAGTAATATTCACAATAAAGTATTATTTTGGTATCATAAGCTATATCTAGTGTCTGTACGATACCGGTATCGTAACAAATCGCTACCGACCAAACAACACCGGTACGGGTATTCGTTTTTATGGGTTTTTCAATCGATGTAAAAAACTTGTTGATTGGCAACGACTGTTATGTCGAGTGTCGGTATCATACTAGTACTATAATAAACCAACATAATAATGACCAAAGGCTCACAACAAAGCAAGTGAGAATCCTACCAATATGAAATTCTTCTTAATATGCTAAATTAGAGGTCGTGGTTCTAGCTATATAATTTAATCCGTAGGGTTTAAACTTGTAAAATTTGAAATTTATTTGAAAAAACATTTTCATTTCATTTCATTTATTCAGTCTTTTATGTTCTACTAGCAGGTTGTCCGCGCGATACGGGAGGAGCCACACTTTGCATTGTGATACTCATTTTGGTTAATTCGGTTTTCAATTAATCAGTTTCAGTTAATTCATTTTTTGGTTACTTTTGCTTCGGTTTCGACTGTTTTTTGTTTGGTTTCGATTAACGATTTAATTATTGTTCATCTCTAGACACTGTTAATCATGTAACTTATCATTTTTTTTTTAATTAAAAACTATAGCCATACTATACTCAAACTAAAGAGAATAATACAATTGTTTTATGGTGTAACTTTTTAAAAAAAATATTAACGTACGAAAAATTTATGATCGTTTAAATATCGTAGGGTAGTTAGTTTTTTTATAAGGGGGATAAAGTGTAACTACTATATAGTTATCTTTAATTTTGTTAAAACTGGGGGTTTTAAATGTAATAAGATGAGGGATTAAAAAGTGATTAAGGTTTAAAAGACTAACTTGCCCTCATTTTAAGGTTGTACTTTATGCATTAAACTAGAAAGTTCTTATTTTTTTTGGGTATCTTAAAACGCTTTTTACTCATGCATTATAATATAACTAGAGAATGCCTGCATTATAATATAACTAGAGAATGCATGCGCGATACAGCGGGAGCGACACATCACATTGCATTGCGATACTCGTTTTTGATAGTTTTCCTATTCCTATAATATTTGCTGTAACATAATTGTTATAGATATACATTAAAAGTGAAGTAATCGGGTAATCCATTTCATTGTGTTGTTCATGGTTCGGTCGGTTGGGTTATTATCCTCAACCCGAAGCTGAAACCAAAGTCATCGGTTAGTCTATTTTATTAATCAATTGGTTTTCGGTTAGCAACTTCGGTTTATTCGGTTAGATTGACAGTTTTGGTTTTGTTCATTTAAGTTTAGTTAATAGCAAAAAGCAAAGTTGGACTAAAACTTTTGCTTATACGAAATTGAGGTATATAGATGAAATGAAAGTATAAATATATGAAATGGAAATAAAAATATTAAATATATGATAAAAGCTAGAAATATATAAAAATATCAATGATTCGATTCGGTTCAGCTAATTTTGGTTAAACAAGAGTACAAAAAAATTGATAACTGGTTTTTGGTTAATTCGGTTTTCAGTTTTTGGTTGATTTCGGTTTGGTTTAGTATGTTTTCAGTTTGATTTAGGTTGACGATTTAGTTATTGCTCACCGATAATCGATTTTGGTTAATAACCGATAGGTGCACGCGCGATACAGCGGGAAACACAAACATTGCCACAATATGCATTGTTCGGTTGGTTAGATTATTATCCTCAACTGAAATCGAGGTCATCGATTAGTTTATTTTATTAATCAATCATTTTTCAGTTAATTGGTTTGGTTTATTCAGTTAGATTGACGGTTTTGGTATGATTCATTTAATTTCAGTTAATATCCAAAACCAAACTTGAGCTAAAACTTTTGCTTTGAAATACATGGAATTTAGGTATAAATACATGGATGTATAGATACATGAAATGGAGGTATAAATATATAAAATGGGGGTATAAATATGAAATACGTGAACTGAAGGTATAAAAGCTAGAAATGTATAAAAATAGGTGAAAAGAGGGTACAAAAAAATCGATAACCATTTTTGGTTAATTGGAGTTTCGGTGAATTCAGTTTTTGGTTGATTTCGGTTCGGTTTCGGCTAACGATTCAGTTATTACTCACCCTTAGACACTGTTAATCACGTAATGTATCATTTTTTCATTTAGAAAACTACAGCAATACTATACTCAAACTAAAGAAAATAAATTACTTGTTTATATGGTATAATTTTAAAAGAAAAAGTTATCACCAAAAAATTATGATCGTTTAAAAATTGTAGAGGGAGTTAGTTTTTATAAGGGGATACAGTGTAACTGCTAACCAATTATCTATAGTTTTGTTAAAGATGAAGGATTAAAGTGTAATCTAGATGAGAGGATTAAATTGATGGTATTTAGTCACTTGACATTCTGTAGCTATTAAATATTCTGGGATACGTTAGGCTTTAATCATTTGTATATAAAGGCATCATTTACTTGTACCTTTTAATCCACACGTCAATACTGACCAAGACAACTGTCAAAACGTTGACAAAAATGAGTAGGCCGTCATGGTACTTTTGGATTTTTTTAAACATTATAGTTTATAAGTTGTGGCAAGAATACGTAAAAGAATTATAAGTTTGTTGTGAAAGAGGGGAAATGTAACTAATTACTCATAATTAAGTTAAAACTCGGGCATTAAGTGTAATAATAGGGGGGCTAAAATATAATTATTGTTTAGAAGACCAATTTGGCCTCATTTGAGGGGTGTATTTATAAATTAAGATGGAAAAAAATCCTTATTTTTTGGGTATCTTAAAATACCTATCCTTCATGCATTATAATATATATATATATATATATATATATATATATATATGTAAATAACGTTAAACAACAGTAAAACAGTTTTATTGTTTTTTAAAAAGAGTAAACTACAATTTTACACCTCGAGATTTACAGGCAGGATCAACTTTACTCCTAATTTGAAAATCAATCAATTCTACACCTCGCGTTTGCCTAATTCCATTAGTGTTCACCCCTCTATATGTAAAAAGTCTTTTTTACCCAGATTATTATTATTAATAGAAACAAAAATTTTGAACATCTGCATATCCATTCAAGATCCACCACCATTCCCCATCTTCGTCTTCATTACAAGCCACCACCACTCATCTTCATCTTCATCTCAATGCACCATCGTTAGTGAATCATGTCTAA
This sequence comes from Scalesia atractyloides, assembly GCA_947069175.1. Lineage (NCBI taxonomy): Eukaryota > Viridiplantae > Streptophyta > Magnoliopsida > Asterales > Asteraceae > Scalesia > Scalesia atractyloides. The sequence goes on along the minus strand of CAMTDV010000008.1, from coordinate 35,397,859 downwards.
CTTTGATAGTCCCAACCCTTCACCATCAACGACCACAAAAAACCACCTGTAACAAGGAGTGGAACCAGTGTTATGTGAGTCGTAGCACGGGCTACGGCTGAAGTCCGTATGCGGTAGTGTATTTTTTTATTCTTATTCGGTTTTATACAAAGGATACCCTTAAAGTAATAGAAGGATACCATAGCCAACCCAACTTATAAAATAAGGGAGCCCGATTGAAACAATGACCCAATTGATTAGATAAGCCCAACTGATTAAATTAGCCTAAAAAACACAAAATACGTATGACGGAATTCTGATCCTTAAAATAACTCTGATCCTCGCTAAGGTTCTCGAAGAAAACCAAATGTCAGTGGTCATCCTTTACATACTCGTCTCCTGTTTTGCTGCTGCCAATAACACTGGTTTGATTAAAAAAACTACACAATCCTTCTATTTAGTGGGTAGTCTTATCTGACCCTTTTAGTCAAAGGGAAACAGTCGGCACTTTCTGATAGTTCTTGTTTATGGGCTAAGGTGATTAGAGCAATCCATAATGTCTCATTTTTCTCTATTGAAGAACTGAACAAAAGTCTATCATGGATGCTTGGTCACACGTGGGTTTGGCACAATGACCTTCCTTCGTTAGACCATACGGTGTGGAGGGGCTTAAAATTTGGGCGTCATTCAATATGTGGAGGCCACGCTAGCGTGCGGCAGAAAGTGGTGTGGTGGAAAAAAAAGGAGGTGTGGGAAGAGGCGTGGAAAGGTGGCGTTATCCGACATGTGGCGCACACTTTTTTTATTATATTATATTAAAAAATTATATAAAATCTATTAAATTTAAATGAAAAGCAATTAATACTAATTAATCATATATCTTAAAAATTAAAGATATCACGTAACATTAAAAACTTTAAGTCACGCACATATACGTTATGGAACTCGACGAGTGCGACTTGGATGATGTTCACTTCGTTTAGCTCACCATCGTCGTAGTACACGCCATTGAGAATCCTTTGAAACCTCGTACAATCAACATGAATGATCCGAAAACGTGGATAAAGTGCATCCTTGGATCGGATGGCCTCACCCCTACGCGTACAAAATTCTTGATAAACTCATTCCCAAAACGAAGACGTGCGTAACGGAGGCACTTGGTTGTTTACCACCGCGACCCACGATTCGCATAACGTGAGGTCCTCTTCTAGAATCTATGGAATAATCGGCATTGTAATAAGATGAAAATTGAGATTTTTATAGAGAGTGTTGAGAGTTATATAAAAAGTTGAGATTTTTGGAAGAGTGTAATGGTGTATTTATATATAAAAAGGTTGAGAAGAAGTTGGGTAGAAGAGATGGGGTGAATTATATTTTTAAATAAAAAATCTTTTTTTTAAATAATGTCGTTGGGGTCCAATGGCTAGTGGGGACCTCCAATCAAACCACGCCATGTGGACGCTCAATAACTCTCAACGCAGGTGGGAAATCTCAAGCCCATATGAAAAGGCCGTCTACAACGCCGGACCAAGTGTGGTCTGTGCGGCGTGGAAAGGCAACGCCGCCACTCCACCACGCCCACACCGTATGACCTTAGGGTTGGATGTAAACAAAAGTTTGGTTCAAATCGAATCAAATGCTTCTTATTCCTTCAATTTGAACTCGAATAGCAAAAAAAATTTTGTCAAGAGCGTTTATTGACTTATCACTTTTTTGAAAGAAATTTTTAAAAAATGTTTGGATTGTCTTTTGTTGTGGGAAAAACCAGTACGTCAATAATTTGTTTTTTAAAAAGTGTTTGTCTTAGCTTATGTATGTAAAATAACAAAAAATGATGTTTTTTATGTATTTAAAATCATTTATTACTTTTATATATAATATTATGAATTGTTTTATCTGGAATATATATTACTAGCTAGATTAATTTTTATGTAATAAAATAAAATGTCTTTCAGAAGACTTATGTACCCTATTATCTATTAACTAAAATAAAACAATCTTATAGCATGCATAAGCTTAAGTCTATTATTGTCATGTGACAACACCTTATGTCACATCTCTTTGGTTTAGGAGAGGAAACTATTTTGCTTTAATTCATTTCTTCATCTTAATGACTTTCCTTATGTACTTAATCACATTCCTTGTTTACTATGTCTTTAGATTACTATGGTATTTAAAAGATATCTGCGAGATATGATATTGATGGAAAGACTTATAATTGGAGTTGAATATACTTATTAATTATTCTCCTTATGAAAAGATGCGATTTGTTAATATTCTACTCTAAAGTTTAATAAACAAGCACATTATTTTCGGATCGCGATTTTGGCATATTGACTTTTATTGGTTGTTGCTTTAGTATTATAGTAAGATGGCTTCCAACGTAAAAAGAAAATTTAATCAAGTATACATATTCTTTTTTTAAATATGTCAATTATCATAAAATAAATATTATAATTTCCACATAAGCCAATAACATTAGTCATTACCTAATGGTAGAAAATTGGAGGCTGCAAATTTCAACAGATGTTCTACATATCCTATAAATTTTGATAAACCCGACTCTTGAAGAAGGTGATCTCGACTGCCATACTCCTATTACTCGAGTGAAAATTGTGTTTCATATTATCTTACAAACGCTGCTCCTAAGTCCGAAACACACTAAGTACTATATTAGAAAAAGGTCATATAAGTGAATGAAAAAACTAATTAAAGTACCTGATCCGAATATTGGTAGTTCCGGATGATTTTTGTTTTAGCAACAAAATGGAGTTTTGGTGGAATGATCAATGTAGTTTTAATGATAACGGAACCAAAACAGTGATCACTGTGGGTATTGATGTGTGAAAACGGACATAAGTTATTCCTTGATAGAAAATGAGTGGTTCCAGGCATTGTAGGAAAGGGTCTAGCCATCATTTGAAGCATACCGGACATCTGCTTTGCCTAGGGTTGAAGCATACCAGACATCTGCTCTACCTAGGGTTGAAGCATATTGGACATCTGCTCCGCCTGGGGTCACACTTAAATTGTATTATTGGTTTCTTTAATTGATCAATCGGTATCCAGTGCTTTAGCACAATCCGGAAACGTTGGACCTGACAATTTGTTCGAAACCGCTTGTCGGGCAGAATGCTATATATTTCTTCCTAAAAAATAAAATGATGTTTGTTCATAAATGTCTTTCCGATAGACTATATACTACAACTTTTCAATAGACTGTATACTACAACTTTCAGATAGACTGTATACTACAACTTTATAATTAACATACCATTAACCATTTAGGTTTGACTAAAATTTATATTGATATTTCTATGATTGATTGTTCATTTTTGGCTAACCAAGCGTACTATTTTTCAATAAATATGGTGTTCTTTAAGAGTTTGGTATTTTGCTTATTTGAATACCTTTTTTAGTCTATGTTTAATAAAATAATTGGTTATTATCCACATGGCTTCAGAAGATATAAAGGAAACATCATTTACGCAAAACTAACTGCATAAACAATTTGTTTCGAAATCGTCTATGAAGTTAGTATGTTGATTAGCATGCAATTACTTATATCCAGAATTAATTTGATACCTTCAGATAATAATATTCCTTTCGCATTTCAATTGGGGCAACTTCCATTAGCTATATGTTTTGTGATGACAATCAACAAAAGACAAGGATAATTACTATCTAGGGTTGGTTTATATTTGAAACAACCCATTTTCACTCATGGTCATTGTACGTCGCTTTATCAAGAGTAAAAACTAGAGATGGGGTCATTTCTTTCAATTCAGTGTAATTTAATATTTACGTTAGTAATTGAACATTTATTTTATTAAAAAAATATTTTAACAGTGTTAAATAATATATTTCATTATGAGGTCATCCGTGTAACACTCGAGAACATAAACTATTTTTATGTTATAACACATTCATTTAGTAAATTTTGTTTTGAAGGGATGTAAACAACGTAATCAGTTTTAAATGATTTTTATTAAAATAGAGGTATATACCATCCATAATTTTTATTTTTACATCTATAATCTATATCTATATTATATAATAAAAGAAATCATTTGTGTGACACATGTTACTTTATGAGGTGGTCTCAAGTCTCTTTTCCCGTCTAAATAAGTATTTATCATGGGAACTCCATTATTGATAATAATAAATTTAAAAGTAAAAATTTGTAGAAGAGATTTTGATGATAAAGATAAAGATAACTGATAACCGTATATTAATTATTAAAATTAAAAGATTTTGATGATAAGGACATAGATAAGTGATAATCATATAATAATTATAAAATAAAAAATATATATTAACATTTTTATTATTTATAAAGATTTAATTTAGCTATTAGTTTTAATTGTTTATATAAAAGTTTATAGTCTTCATCTTTATTTACTATCTAATAACCAATGGGTAGTGATTAAGTGTTAGTTTTAACTGTTTATATAGAAGTTTATAGTATTTATTTTTATTGAGTATCTAATAACCAGTGGGTAATGAAATCATTGCCGAACTGGACTCAGTAAAAAGTATATCCAAATTCCGATCAAAATTACATACAATTTGAGTTCAAAAGGAGCAAAAAAATATTTGTTCTACTATTATACTACTCTAATCAAATATGACGGTAAAACTATAACATCATACATGAAAATTTAAAAAAGTAAACAATTTTTAATCTTTTCTTTTATTTTTTTCCGTTTATTAATAACTATTTAATTTAACATTTCATTGATCTATTTATGTGTAACATACAAGTTTTTAACCTATTATAAAAAAATAAAGTAAAATATTAATTTATGTAATACATAACTTTTTAACCACATCCCAAGTCTTCTCGTGTGGTTGTGTGCAAGGTGTGGATAAACAGGAGCCTGCGGGTTTGCAAATGACATAGGATTTGAAAAGCCTACCAATTTGGGCTTTGTAATCTAAAAACAGTAATTAGTCAAATGGATAGTAATAGCATTAAAAACTTCTATATAAACAAAAGCATACGTGGGTTAATCATGTACACTTCTAGATGGGTAATATACAGCTAATGGACTTATGTAATAACCCCTCATATTTCTAAATACCATTAAACCAACTGATCAAATAATTTGAGATCCTGATAATTTTCTTTGTTGTAATCAACTTAATAAAGTCCAAATCTTCCCTACAATAATCGAGTTATTAACATATTTAGTTAACAATTTACAAAAAATAAATAAATCAAATGATATTTATTGTTTGGGTACCTATAGGTTTGATCAATAGTGCCTGTGGTACTTTATCCTCTCTTGATACTAGTTGCTTCCTGTACATCTATATGGGCTTTGTTCAGGTCATTCATACCTGCATCTAATTCGTTTTCTTTTTAGTTTACATGTTCGATCCGTCAGAGATCCCTTACCCGCTCAAGATTACATTTGTATAATTCACTTACAAATTATATAGTTATGAAAGCTATTTTGTTAAAAAGGATATCTGATTTTTTTCAAATGTTCGTTTTAGGAGGTCGAAAGCATTGGAGTAGATTCAAGTTGTCTCATTGTTAGCTCTAAGTTCATATATTTTACCCAAACTTTCAACCCATTTACCCTGTACTACTTGAGATGCTAACCCAGATTAATCCACTTTCAAGTAAACGAGTCGATTTGGTGGTAGAGCCAATATGTAAAAGGGCACATTCAAGAACATAACACGTAAATATAATAATTGGCTAATAATACCGTAATAATATACCTGCTTTTGATATCTAATTCCCTTTGGTCAAATCTCAAGGTATCCACAGTGAGGACAATCGCCTTAAAAGCAGTCTTCATATAACAATTAGGGAACAATTAAAATAAAATTTGGAACTATTATACAAAATAAGTGTATGTATGTTGAATAATCCTTGTAAGAATAGGAGGGACTCGCATAGTGTTAAAAAAACTAACCACCACCAAGACTGTTGAAGCAGCCTACTCAACACTGGAGGTCGCCCATGAGGATAGTGTCTGGAAATAAATGGTGTCTAATGTAAAAAGCAGAATCCAAAGATTGAAAAAGGCAACAACTGATAAACTTGAAGGCAAAAAACAATGGAAGGTAAATGTAATTAAGAGGGTAATTAAGGGACTAAACCACGATGATTCCAACAGTCGCTGATGCTCTTGCAGTTGCATACTTTCCTGCACCATTTTAATCATTTTTTTAATATTTCAAGTTCATATAAAAAGTTGATACATGAAGCTCGGTGTGCTAAAAGAAAAGGTAAATATGTAACTTTATTTAACAATTTTGTTGAAGCTAGTATGAAACTAACTATGATAGTCCCGGAAACGGCGGGATTAGATGGAAGTTTTGGCATAATATCACTAATTTGGTAGAATGTTATTAACAACGGAGTAGAAGCAGAATAATAGTCATAAGTTTCCATTCATACCGAAAAAGTATACATCTTAACAAGCTGACAAAAATGGAAATTTTACTAGCATTTCCCCTCTGGGAACTTCCAAAACTTCTCTTCTCACGAACACACAACACACTATATATACTAGTTTACCCTCGTGCGAACTCAGACTGTAACTTCGTACAAAGTGAGTTACCTCCGTACGGAGTGGCCCACTTCGTACGAAATGACACTTAAACACCGTTCTCATTCGCACTTAAGTCATGTGTTCGTATCTAATCTATACAATTTTCAACACACGCTCTATCTAGCCTATTTACACAATGACGGACATAATATACACCAACAATTTCCCCCTTAGACGTCACTGTCGAAACCTAAGTTTGATCTTGAAATATGAGAACCACGTTTGAATATTCTGCAACTTCAATTAGGTATCTGTCGATGTCGTAGAACGCATCAGTAAATTCCCCCTTGATTGATGATTCGGGTTTGCGATTTCACATACATGTTCCCCCTGAAATGATTCCCCCTGGAATAAATCTTTAGGTCATTGTTTGCACGGTTCCCGACCTACTCTGATTTGCTTAACTGTAATCTTCACAAATAATCACCAACTCGAAACTAATCAATGCAATTTCTCAATTTTTTCGATAACCGCATCCGTGTTCGGTTTTTGATTTAACGCTTTAGCACGTGAGCTGGTCTCTTAATCTTCAAAAACCCAACCGACAATTGATAGAAACGTCGAAGATCACACTGATAAACTTCAAGTCTGTGAATATCCGCAAATATCTGAAATCCCGTATTTCATAATCACGTTTAAGCATACTCCTGAATGATTAATCAGCAAAACGGTAATCTATTCAATCAACAAATCTTTATCGGATAACAAATCATCTAGTAACACATTCAGATTTGAGAAACATTCTTCCATGATCAGATTCACATTCTTCCTCTTCAGTCACGATAACAGATATTTAGTCTTCTCCACTAGTTTCGGCAACAACTTAGTCAACAAACATCATCATTTCCCAACGGTTAGTCCGAAAAACAATTCCTATGTTTGAATATTAACTATCTTGATACTTTAGATGCAATATGTTTTAAGTATCTACACTGGACTCTAATCTTGCTACCCGGCTTGACGAAGACACGGGACTCAAACCACAAGACATCAATCTGTATCACGATCCGAAGACTCGGAACTTCCTATGATCACAAACTAATGAATCTAGATCTTATGTATCCCTGGATAATCTGAAGTCAGAACCACCCAACTACTATTGCATGTCACGAATTTCAAAAATGCCAGAATTTCAATATATTCTCTGAAATTTTTATTCCCTCTCATTTTTGCAAATTCTGACCATACCACTGAATTTCGCCCTCAAATCTGTAATATTTAGTACTCTCTATTCTTTGAAAAACTATACTAATGCGGAAAATGTGTCAACAAAAGTAGTTTTTCATAAATGCGAATTTTACATTTTGGACCATTCATAGTCACTTAACCCAGATGATAAACATTCTTCATAGGTATCATGACTACCCTATTATCTTCAACCTTCTGTGATCGTATCATCATATCTATTATCTGAAGCCCTGAACTGTATCCCTGAACAACCTGAATTTGTCGTTAAATCTCGAAAAAAGTTCCTATCACCAAAATTTTCTGGACACTTGTCTCATCAATACGATCAACAAAATTTTTCAATGCCTTCATGCGAAGGTGTTACTTCGTACGAATGTGGTACCTTCGTGCGAATATGGTACCTTCGTGCAAACGAAGCTGGTCAAATATTTCGATCCAAAATCTTTATTTTTTTTTAATTTCATGATGATTCTTCCACATATATGGTCGAAATCATTTCTAAACAATCCTATGATTTCAATTTTAATTTTTTTCTATGTATTGTCCGTTTATTGACGATTTGCATTTAAAACCCCTTAAAAGTCCATAATTTATGAGCGTGAGTGATTCAATCAACTGTTAGATCAATTGAATTGGTACCGTAGCTCTGATAGCACTTGGTAGTCCAGGAAACGGCGGGATTAGACTGAAGTTTGGGCATAATATCACTAATTCGGTAGAATGTTATTAAGAACGGAGTACAAGCAGAATAATAGTCATAAGTCATAAGCTTCCATTCATACCGAAAGAGTATACATCTTGACAAGTTGGCGAAATTGGAAATTGGAAATTTCGCCGGAATTTCCCTCTAGGAACTTCCAAAACTTCTCTTCTCACGAACACACAACACACTATATACTAGTTTACCCTCGTGCGAACTGCGACTGTTAAATTCGTACGAAGTCAGTTACCTCCGTACGAAGTGACTACCTTCATACGGAGGGGCCCACTCCGTACAAAGTGACAATTAAACACCGTTCTCGTTTGTACTTAAGTCATGTGTTCGTATCTAATCTATACAATATTCAACACACGCTCTATCTAGCCTTTTGAATAATGAACTCATAACCTTTACTTTTGTTTGATCGAACCACCAAAGCAATGTTAACCAACAAAACAAAAACACACAACCCCACTCCCTCTATCAGCAAGCAGCTAACAGAACGGATGGGGAAACAAAACAAAACAACAACACCATTCACACCAAAACTAACAGTCACATCTCAAAATTAATGCCCACAAAAGATTTCCAACTATCCAGCGAAACGCTCCTTAACTTCGATCTCTTAGTCACCCACCATAAAGATGTTTCTTTAAGATCCTCTCCCACTTTGGAGATAGACGAATTTGCTAATCTAAATACCTTTTCGTTTCAGTGAATATATAACCTCCAGGCGGGAAAAAGGAAAATAGCGTGCACCACTTTCTTCTTTAGCTTTAGCCCGTTCATATTCCTTCCAAACTTAAGAATGTGCTTCAACTTAGAGAATTGACCTAGGATAGGACTGCTTTGCATGTTAATTTATTATCTCATAATATATCACCTATTCATATTGATCCAACAAAAGTGCCACAACACAGTTCATATGTGGCACATAATTATTCATAACGAAAGAGGCCTGATCAGTGATCACCAATATTAGTCGGTACTTCCAAATGAAAGAGGCCTGATCAGTGAACAAGCCTCCTTCGTTGTGAATACATCAAACCAAATGATGATAAAATGTAAAAAGTATGGTGGGTTATAGGCTAGATTAGCTTCACAAAAGATGGAACTCATCAATAAACAAGATCCGATTTAGGGTTTTTGAATAGATAAACAAAATAGAGAGAGAAAGTACCGAACAAAAAAGAATAAGTTGTATCGTATTACAGGCCGGGTCATTGGATAGATAAGTTGATCCGATCAAATGAGCGGGAAACCCACCAAATGGAGTGCTTAAGAATTTGACATTTGTCCTACACACAGTTTTATTTATTATATATAGAGATCCGGTATATGTAAATATATTTGAAATTGGGTCGTAAAATCATACTTGGTAAAAGATTATTTTCGCATGATGTATACGGGTCGTATACAATTATACGACCCGTATAGAATAAAATGAACCGATAAGGGCTGCTGGCTCAACCTTTGTCAGTTCATCTTATTCTATACAGGCCGTATAACATTATATGACCCGTATACACAATATGAAAATAAGCTTTTACTTGGTCGTATACAATGTATACAATAGTGTTATACGGGTCGTATAAAGATACGTCCCGTATACATCGATTTCCTGTTTTTGGAGTTAATGTTCACACATCAGGGTTTCAGTTTATTCGCGTCAAGTTACATGGGGAAATATCCAATGCCTACCCCGTCAGGATACTTGCGACAACCGACACGGCATACACCAGAAGTGAGCTGGGAAAACTTTTACAAGGAATGTATAATTCAATATCAGAAGATTTTTGATGAATACAAGACAAGGGAATTCATGGATTTAGGTTGTTTATGAATTTGAAATGTTATTTCGTTAGGACTCAAACAAACGACCATTATGACGCTTACGGTTACAAATCACATCCATTGTCACGTTAAATTAATAACGAACTACTTTATCTTGAGTCCATACATGCATTTAATTCCCTCACATAATTACATTTCTCAAAACAACAGTTAATGAACATAAAGTAAAAGCAAAGTAAACATGATCTTATTTCATGTTCTGACAATTTGTAATGATGTGAAGGGACTAAATGCATGTATGGACTCAAATTGTCAAGACATGAAATAAGATCAAGTTTACTTTGTAGTCAGTATGTGTTCAGAGCGAATATGTCCATGCATGCATTTAATTCACTCACATCATTTACAAATTGTCAGAACATGAAATATAACGTATACAATTGTATACGAGCAATATGTGAGGTTTTATCCGGAGTTTGTTGGGTTGTTTGCAGCTAGGGTTCAGAATGCTTGAAGTTTTAATATATGAAGCATATTATATTTTTTAGATGGTGTTTGTAAGGTTTAATTGCCTTGTGTAACTTTGATTGACATTTATCATTACCTTTTCAATAGGCGGCACACCACTAGTAGTCTACTAGTCACCTTAACACAAACATTTCATCATCCCTTCCTCACCATTATCTTACAAAAAAAAACACTAATGCAGGATCTCTGTCGTTATTATTCACTTACACCGTTACCTAAGGGTCCGAGTAACAGGTTATGTGGGTTCACTCGTCAGGGAGGATTACCGCTGGTGGTATGAGTTCACTCATCAGGGAGGATTACAAAGGAGCTGGTTCATTTGGGGAGAATGTTTTAGAAATTGAAGGAAATGTAAGGTTGTAACTTTTTAAGATTAAAGAGAATGTTTCCTTACATTCCTCATCATCAGTCTTATTTCATTACATTAAGGTTGATCTTATTTCATGTTCTGACAATTTTTAATGATGTGAGTGAATTAAATGCATGTATGGACATATTCGCTCTGAACACATACCGACTACAAAGTTACTAGTTAATTTTAAAAAGTTATAACCTTCCTTTTCCTTCAATTTCCAGAACATTCTCCCCAAACGATGGCGTTGGGATTAAAGGACCAATGATGAGGAATGTAAGGAGAAGCGTTGGGATTCAAGGGTTTAGATGCCATGGTTTGACAATTTGTAATGATGTGAGGTTGGGATTCAAGGGTTTAGACGCCATGGTTTGAGTAGTAATGAGGGTTTTCAGAGAATTCTTTCTTTTTAAATTAAGTTATATCAGTATAATATATTTATAGAAGAAAAAGGTTAATACTGAGAGAAAAGGGATGTCGCACGGGGATGGAAACGGTGGCTATGGAAACAGTGGCTATGGAAACGGTGGTTATGGAAGCTATCGACGCGGGGATGGGTACCGAAACCACCAAGGGGATAATGGATATGGTAACACCTACAAAGGCGATAGGGGATCGGGTAACTACCACCCATAACGGTTCTCTAATTCCAGATTAACATTGTTTATCACCCTGTGTGAGTATTAGAAGCCCGGAAAAAAGTCTTGCAATTAGTCAGAAGTCATTCCTTTTTAATGACTCAAATTCTAGAAATTATTATTGGTATATATTTAATGGTATCTTACTTTTTTGTAAGATAATGGTTAGGAAGAGATTATGAAAAGTTTGAGTTAAGGTGACGAGTAGACTACTAGTGGTGTGTCGCCTTGGTGAAAAGGTAATAATGGATGTCAATGATAGATGTCAATCAAAGTTATACAGAACAATTAAACCTTACAAACACCATTTAAAAACTTATATAATATGCTTCATACATTAAACATAAAATAAGTAAAATATATTGCTCAATTCATTGCTTCACTTGACCCAAAAGATGACAAATTCACCAAAAAGTTTATAATAAAACTTCAAACATTCTGAACCCTGCTTGCAAACAACCCAACAAAGTCCGGATAAAACCTCACAAAATAAACCCATTTGGTCGTATAATGTTATATTACTCGTATACAATTGTATACATGTCGTGTAACGTTATACGACCCGTATATATGTAAAACAAAAACAAACACATACACCTAGGGATGTGAAAATAAGAAATAGAGGGTGTAAGAATAAGATAAGCCTTGAAATTAACTAGTTATCTCATTTTAAATAAAAATGAATTGAAAGGTAGACTGTAACTTTTTATTTAATACTTTATAATACATGGATCCATAGAAAATAAATTGGAAGGTGGAGAGTGCCAATGGAGAGGGTGGTGGGTGGTGGGTGGCGATCGCAAGGGTGGTAGATGGGTAGATAGTAGTCAGGTGAAGGTGGGGGGATGATGGAATGTGCATGTGTTATGTGTTTTTGTGAACTGAGGTAAAAGGTGATCATAGATTGGTAATTTAATGTTAAAAAAACCAGAAGTTTTTAAAAAGCCAGATTTTTGTGGTTTTTGTACAAACAATTTTTTTTTACCATTTTTCAAAAAGCCAAAATAAAAGTATTTTTATCATTGTCAAACAATTTTATTTTTTTCAATAAGTCATTTCATATCTTTCTATCAATTTGAGCTTCGTTCTGACCATAGTTACAAAATTGCTAAAGAACTTGCGAATTTTGAATTGGTACGTTTCGTACCATACGTATACGAACCAATTCTGTACAAATTCACGAATTTAGGGTTTCAGTTGGTGCCTTCTGCCAGAAACAATGAAGAAGAAGATGAGGTTGCGTAACTTTGTGATTTAGGCTTTTTAGATTTAAATAAGTTTAGGTGTTCAATGTTTAACCCCCTATCTTTCACTAGTTTACATTTAGTCCCTAAAACTTGTAATTTTTTTAACTAAAAGTGTAAAATTGGTTTGTCTATTTAAGAATTTAAGCCCCTTTATCTTTACTAGTTTACACTTGGTTCTTAAACTTATAAATTTATATATATAAATAGCTATTTTTATATCTTAAATTTTCTACAGCTTACCGAAATGAACCTTCCCCTCTTACTGAATTCATCCCATCTAGCGAATTGCGAACTGCAAATTAGGTGGCTATGGTTCCGACTCCTGGAGATTGGTATTGGACTCAAATGGGGCGTTCTCCACTAGTTCTTGCCGTGCATGGATTGGTGGTGCCCGAAAGAGAAAAGGTCTGGTGGCTTAATTGGGGCCCTCTTAAAGTTAGTGTTTTGTGTGGAAATTATCCCTTAACAGGATTCCGGTTGCCATATCCTTGGTTCAGCGAGGTGTTCCAATCCCGGATACATTATGCAAACTGGAAGTAGAGGATCTACATCACGTGTTGATTCAATGCCCAATAGCCAAGCTAACATGGTTGAAGATTGAGCGGCTGTCCTTTAATTCCTGATCTCCTTGAGATGGTGCTCAAATCTGGTGGGTAGGCTTTAGATAGGAAAGCTTTGGCCCTCATTGTATACACAACGATTTGGTTTCTATGTAAATGCCGGAACTCCTGGAGGTTCGCCAATAACAAGTTTTCGGTGGATGAAATTATGGTTTACTTGGGCAAAAGGAAGAGCAAAGAGGACTGGAGTGCTTTGAGAAACATGCCCCTTACTAGCGATATTTAAAATCTGTATTCGTTATAGTCGGGTTTGGTTTTCGTTAAAAACATGCCCCTTTCTATAACAATTTCATTTTTGCCGTTCAGAAAAAATATAACCGTGAAAATTATGTATGTACGTATCTAGTATCTAGTATCTATGTATGTATGTACTTTTCCTGAAGTAATAAAAAAGTGAACACCAATGAGAGGCTAATGGGTGTGGACATCCTCTTTAATTTTGTTATTATCAACTCGTTAATTTTACTTATTTTTAATTTAGTGTAAAAGATTCATAAGATGCTAAAGGTATATGAGAGAAAATTTAGTAGTATAATCTTAAAACGATGAGATGATATCAAAACAATATATACACACACATTTATACTCTCTGAAGGCTTATGATTACAAGAAAATATTTCATGCGAATTAAGTTATCTAAAGCAGCATTATGCTCGATCTAATATGATGGTATAGTTGATTATGGATTTTTATCACGTGTAAATTTTATTAATGTTTGTTTTATCTTAAAAAAGAAAGTTAAAAAATCGGAATTTGCATTCATTTAAATCGTCTTGATGGATGATTTTCAAGATCTTTGTTTAGAAATAGTTAACTTTATTTGTAAAATATGTAAATTTGTTTAATGCATATTAACATAAACTTTAATACGCATAAAAATCTAGAATAGTCTTGAAATGAAGAGATGAAACATGTGATTATATAATGGGACCATGGAGAACAACTTGTCTTGCAACTTGGCTCTTTTTGTTTACATGCGAATTTATGTGCGAACCCACTTAATAGGTAACAAGTGCCGAAGCTTGAGATTTTCGATCGAGGGCGGAAGTTATCAGACCTAAAAAATTCTATAAAACCGAAGGGTCGAAAGCATATATATCAAAAAAATTTCTATACGAAAACAACATACTGTCCACTACTAAGCGAAAAGTTCGGAGAGTCGGTCGCCCCCTCCCATCCTACTTAAGTTGCGCCCATGTAGGTAACGAGTCAAGTTATTCGTAGTAGCTAACACACCCTCTTGTCATCCAAGCCAGAGGTTTCTTGAGTGTTGTAAGTTGTAACTTAAAATGAACATTAAAGATGGTTTGTTAGCATTTTCTGGTTTTGAGATTTATAAATAACTTGATGTTTCTAAGAAACGTGTAAAACACTTTCAAATTGACGTAGTTTGTCTGTACTCGTAAAAATTCAAAAGTATAATTTTCAGAAAAAAGATCAAGGAGTGTAAATTCTGTATGAATTCGTATACCTAAAATGATGACCAAACTAACTTTTATCCAAAAGGAAATCGCCATGACAGTTAGCGATTACAACTGCCTAGTGGCAGTTAAGTTTGGTTTTGCAATTGCTGCTCTAATTTCATTATTGATCTTCATATACTACTAAAAAAGAACTTTAGTAATGAAGAACAATTTCAATACTGAATATACCCTGAAAGAACTAGTCTTCGTACCGACGACCAAATTAACTACTGAATTTCAATATCGATTTCACCCTTTTTCTTTTAGCAAACATGCATTTCCGAAGCAACTTCCAATGCGGCTTACCCAACTAGGCGTGTTGCCCCTTGGACCACACCCGGGGATGTAGTCCCTAGGACCCCGCTAAGGGAGGCGCTTTCTTCGGACCCCGTTATCCTAACATAGTTATAAGGATAAACATTTCGTAAAAATATGTACAAACGTAACAAACTAACATTGTAAAATTGTGCAACACTAAATTATTCATAAGCAACATGTTATCTAATAAATATCTTCTAACATTTTCCAAGTATGCTACTTAATTATCCATCTCAACCAAAGGTAAGTTTGGTTATTACAAGCCATGTTGTGAATCACAAAACCATCGTTTAATCACGTTACATATATGAAGATACGCAGTGGAGAGAGCGTGAGATGGGAAGCGAGTGAGAGAGAGTGAGCGCAACAGCAGGGAGGACTAGGTTTATGTACAACCAAAGATCTCCAGCTTAAGTGGTCAAAGAACTTGAGTTCATCTGTGAATACTCAAGTTAAATTCCTATTTTGTGCAGAAAGGAGTAAGGCATTGGTGGACAATGATAGAAGATTCAGGGAAACATGGGTTCGATCCTTGAGCCAAACATGTTTTACCAGTAATTTAATCGTCGTGCCTACGGGCGGGTGGGTTACCGGGCTTTCCCCGGAAGTGGTGGTGGACAACTCGGGTTACTCTCGGAGTACTTCGTTTATTCAGTGGGTATCCTGAGAGTGTTCGAGATTTATGTATAGTTTTCAAACTTCAAAATAAAGACTTAAAAATCCTTTTGGTGGTTTATCCCTTTAGCTCCCTTCTTTCTTAACAAAGTAGTAACTTTGACCGGCCGTATTTGGATGGCCCATCAAGATTAAAGGGATAACTAGAATGGATTTAGGAACACGTAACTAGGGTGTGCAAAAATCGAAGCATAACCGAAAACTTAATTGTTAACGAAAAAATTAACTGAAAGTTGACCAAATTAGTTGGTTATGGTTAAACAATCTTTCATAACCGAATTACACTACTAAAAAACACACCTATTTCCGACCAAGATTTTTGTCGGAATTTGGTCGGAAAACGGGTTACAGATATTTTTGACAAATTGGCTTTTCTCGGAAAAATCCATTCGGTAAATTTTTCCGACAAGATTCCGATGACTATTTCCTGCATATTCCCGACCAAATAAGATGTTCAAAGTTCCGACAAAATTCTGAGTGATTTTTATAATTAGTTTTTTTATTTCTTTTCTACTTTTACCACCATTTTCCGACCTATGTTTCCTACTATTTTCTGACCAAACAGTTTTAATTATTATAAATAACAAAAAACCAAAAAAAATCTGCTAAAAATGCAGAAAAAAAACTATAAAAATTATGTTTAAAACATTAATCTACAAACTACGATACGATTATCACATTCCGTTCAAAAGTTTAAATACAAAATACATCGTTATCAAATTACGAGGTTACCCACAAAATATGATACCATTGTCAAATTACAAGTTTCCCACAAAAATACGACACGGTTATCAAACTACAAGTTCAACCACAAGAAATGATAAACTTAAACTAGACTACGATGGAGGATTGCCTGAATTACCAAATTTTTTTAGTAGCTCGGTTATTTGTCTTTGCACTTCTTACTTCATTTCTTCTCTCACTTGTTGAACCTCTTCCACATGGTTTTGCAACATATCCACTTCAGGTTGCAAGTTTTTCACCTAAAAAATTGTTTAGTATACATGATATTAGTAAACAAATTGAGATGTCAAAACAATCACAAGTAATTAATTTTGGGTCTTGTTTTTTTTAATCTGTATGGCATGATGGGTAGGGTCGGCCATTTTCACCCGAACCCAATAACCAAACCCGATCCAAATTACCGAACCCAGAACCAATATAACCCACAAAAAATTCCTTAAGATTCTATTTTGCAGCCCAACATTACCCTTTCTGACGTGAAACTAGTCTGACATGGACAACCGAATATAATCATCTTTATAATATGGTCTGTTCCAACCTGAACCCGCCCTGACTCGGTAGCCCGCCTGACTCCAAGTGAACCAAAGTGAAATGAATAAATCATTTGTAAGAAATAGTATATATGTTATTATGTGTTTTACAACTAATATTGACATAACTAGAGGGATTCCCCTGCGGCGAGAATTCCGAGAGCATTCGATATTGTTTTGTCAGAAGCTATCGTTTGTTAGGGTATTAGCACATAAATTATTTCCATATTTATACAATTTTCTATAATTTTTATTTGTTTTCTAAAGTCACGGTATGAAGTTAAAAAGAGAGTGTGCTTTTCTTATCTCTTATACCCATCTTTTAAATTCATTACCTGTGCATCTCATATAAGGTGTCATATAAATGAAATCCTAGTTCGAACAAAGTAACAAAAGAATGTTCAGTGATTCGTGACTTAAAACTAAATACTAAAACTTAAAACCAGGGAACAAAGAATAATCACGCATGTTAAAACTAAATTCTTTAAATTTATGTTATTTTTATCACACTCTTCTATTTAATAATGTAACTTACAATAATGACCAATTATAAATTTTTTATAACGTAAGCTTGTATTATTCGAAATTGTCTTTTATCAGAAATTAAAAGGTGATGTGGAACAGTGTAAGTGTATCAAAGACTCCCATGTGGGTTCATGGGGTTCATGTAACAGTGTAAGCGTATCATCGACTCCCCAATCGGGTAGTGCTACTATTCACCAAAATTTTTAAATTTTATAGATATAATATTTAATAATACATGCTCTTGTGAGCGTTGGTAGTCAGCATACGACGCCGACGCAGATGATGAAAATTGACGAAAAAATTGACTGAAAAAAATTAATTGTTAACGAAGCATCACCGAAAATTTAATTGTTAACAAAAATTGACCAAACTAGTTAATTATGGTTAAACAATCTTCCATAACCGAAATTAACTGTAACCGGAATCGAACAGAATTTCTAGAATATATAATTCAAGTTGGTGAATATCATGTTTTTAATATTTTAATAGCTTGCAATATTTGTTGTTACTTGGTAATAAGGTTATGGTGTCTTAAGTAGTGTTGTTGTTTATTTATAAATCATATTTTGTGTTTCTGAAAACTAACAAATCTCGTTCGTGTTTTGTAGTTTGTTTCATATTTTGTAAATTTTTAGATTTATTCTTCATTTTTCAATAAAATGTTTTCAATGTTTTCAATGATGTTTCTGTCATGAACTAAAATATGGTTATTTTATAAATACGACATGTTTTAACTCAAACAAACTCGTTATGACTTGGGCTACTTGGTGTGGGGGTTCGTACAGGCCCGACGACGCCCCCCAACACCATTTTCTGTGGGCTGTCGCCGTCCTTCACGTTCAGAGAGAAACGATGAAGACGGAGCATATGAGACAAAAATTATTGCCGTTCAACGGCTATAATTTAAAAAAAAATATTCATTTTTCCTTAATAAGAATACTTTTACCTATAAATATACCAAAATCACCCCATTTTTTACACACTTCAACCAATTCTCTCTCCCAACTTTATACAATTCTTCTACTTTTTATAAAATTCTTCTACTTTTGTCATGGATCCATACAACCTGAACCCGAACAACCCGAACCCAAACCAAAATATTTTCTCGGTACCTGGCTATTATCCTACGATGGAACTGAGTTGGTCATCCTCGTAATTTTCTTACAACACTTTCTCAGGTTTTCAACGAACCCTCAACGCTTTCTCTCAAATGAGCCAACTCCAATCAATGCAACAAATGCAATCGTTACAACAAATGATGATGCGAAACCCGTTCAACTCGCAATTTAAATCTCAACCACAAGCTTCCCAACACCAGAGTCTCCCAAACCACAACCCGTAGAAGATGCCGTTGAAGAATGTGTTCCGGAGATGCAATCGCAATCCTCGAAACGGATAAAAGAGAAGCAAGTGACGGGTGGCAAAGATGTTTTTAATGATGCGATGCGTAAATACAAAGACTCGCATCGGGTCGTTTTCCCACACGTACGGGCTTGGGAAGTTTTGCGAACCAGTATCAAGTGGGCGCCGGTTCCAAACGAGGTTGCAATGGCTAAACGAAAAAAAACTGGGAGACCGGTAGTTATAGTGCGGGGGCTCGGACGCGCGGTGCCAAATAAATATAAACGACGAGCCCGAATTTGACGAAGAAGAGTATGGGGTTCCAGAGGAGGAAAGTCCCCTGGGCAGGGACAAATCCAAAAAGCCGGCGGCTGTTCTAAAATGGACGAGTCTATGGCTCAGTTCAAAGTGTACACCGAGGTCACGGCCAAAAAGGTACACGCGAAGGAACGTGAGGTGGAAGAAATGGTTCGGTTGAAGAGTGAAAAGAATGAATATAAAGAGTGGGAGATAATAATGACAAGCATAAACTCGTATCCGGAAGAAGATCGAGCGATTTTAAAAAAACATGAAAGAAAAGATCGTAAAAAAGTGGAGTTCTTAGGATTTTTATTTTTTACGTTATGTTTTTTTTAGGTTATGTAATGTATGATTTTAAATATTAATAATTTTATTTTATATTAGTAAATGTTAAAAATTAATTAAATTAAAAAAAAAGGTAATCCTACAATTAAGCTATCACCTATACCGAGTAACCTTATTACCCCATACCCCACCCATACAACCCACCGCTTTCACGAGTTTAGGGAAGCAAGTTGAATGGTGGGGTAACAAAGCAAGCAAGTGTGATAAAAAGACAAACCATCGATAAAACCAAACTCATTTGGTTGCTTCCTTCCTTCATCCTCAAACCACCCTCGCGCCCACCTCTCTCCGTCAAATTCTTCCGTATAAATCACTCTCAACTCACTCTTCATTTTCCACTTCAAATTCAACAACTCAGTTCCATTCATCATCATCATCAATGTCTTCCCAGCAAGAATCCTCAACTCTAGACCTCATCCGCCAACACCTCCTCATCGACGACGCATCGTTCTTTCAAACCTACCCTCAAACTTCACCATCAATTAATGGTAACTTTGAAACTAATCGTAATACTTTAAAAGAACGAAAACCCACTATAAACATCTCAATTCCCTCAGTGGGGAAAAGAATACATTATAGAGGAGTAAGACAACGGCCGTGGGGGAAGTTCGCAGCCGAAATCCGTGACCCGAATAAAAAAGGGACACGGGTTTGGTTAGGGACGTTTGACACGGCCGTACAAGCGGCTAAGGCGTACGACCGTGCAGCATTTAACCTTCGTGGTAATAAGGCGATATTAAATTTCCCCTTGGAAATTGGGTGTCCGCCGGTGGTGAAGAGTAGTGACAGAAAAAGGGTTGTTAGGGAGATGGAACCGGATGCTGAACCCTGTACACAACCGAAAGTTGAGCCAGAAACCGAGGTCGTTAAGACGGATGCGGGTTTTGTTGGGCCGTTAACGCCGTCAAGTTGGACGGCTTTTTGGGATTTTGGTGATGGTAACGGCAAGGGGATATTTGAGGTGCCGCCGTTATCGCCTTATCCTGATATGAAGTTTTCGTCTGGGTGTATAGTTGGTTAGATAACCAGCTTCTAACATAATAGTGTTTACTGAATTCATTTTATTTATTGATTTTTTTTTTATGATTTTGGATTTCAGTCATTTTACTTTGTTCGTTTACTAGGGTAGTTTATAATTATAATGTAATAACTAATAACAGTGTGGTTTCTACTAAAAAGGACAAAGCTCATTATATCATTGTTTGTAAGGTTCGTTATTGTAATTTCTAAGTATTTTGTATTGTTATTAAATAAATTTGGTGAGACTAAAGTATAGATAGAAGTTGTTCGACTTAATAGGTTTCACTAAGCCAAAAGCTATTTGGAACTACGAAACTAACTAGTAACCACAATCATATTTTTAAGTGCAAGTCACTTTGATCGGACAGCGAGCGTGAAATAGTCTATTTGTGTGTCATACTGATGTTAGGATCGGTTTATCAGAGCTTCTTTAAGTGCAAGTCATAAGGATCATTTTTTCAAGTGTATGTTACACTAATCATGTGTTGGTCATACAAAGTTATACATTTTAGCTCACGATTGCAAAGTTCAAGTAACTTTGTCATAGAGACATAGTCTAATATCAGAATGTGAAAGATTAGAAATTTAGAACGGTAGCCTTGAAGTGTGTCAACAATTGGATAGTAGGTGTGATTGGAATATCTAAAAAAATCTTCTGAACACTAAAAACATTTGAAGCCAAATATAACAGATCTCGTGCATCGTAAATAGAATAGAATTGTAATTCATCCACAAATATCCCACACAGGATTTCAAAATTTTCTAACAGACTAACCAATTTAATGGGCAATCTTTTAAGAAAATTTATAAAGTCTTGCTGGAAACCAAAAAAAAAAACATTCGATACAATCTAAGTATGTTGTCTGCATTATGATCAAAGTAAGAATGCTCAGTCTACACACTTCTTGCAATTAGAAACTGTGGATAAGTTTTGATGCATAAATTATATGGCAAGAACTAGAAAAGAAGATTAGGTAAATGAAGGGGTATAGTGCTCAACATCGCGTATGTTCATACGCACATTGGATCATACCAATGACATAACCACACAACTCAGCTGGCATGAGGATTATTCTACATGAAGGCACCTGCACATACACATGACAATTGCTTACACAAGAGATAGGTAGTATAACTGGCAGCTCCATGCAGCCAATTAGCTCTTAGCAATTCTGAGAATTACATCCCTCACGATGAAGGAATCGTGCAGGGGACAACAAGTACCAAAGGACGACTACGTGGCACCATCGAGCCGTCGCCAGGTGCCACTACACAAACGGTTAATGAAGGACCTGGCAGAAAGTACTTCAGAGACTGGTACAGACTAATCACTTTGTGCCATGTCACCAACATCTCTGCAGGCACTAACAATCTTGCTAGAGGAGACCGAATGGATATTCTCTGAAGGCGATAGCTGGCCAAGGCCCATCAGCCCACAATCTTCTTCTCTTCCCTTCACCTATAAATACAGACCTTCACCTCCAGGTTCAAAGATCGGCTCTCTCATTCTCTTACTTTTAACACACACTTGTTCTTCTCTCTAAATGAATGCTTATTAGCACGCAGGAGGGTGGTTACAAGGAGCTTTACGGTGTTGTTCGTTTTGTAGGATTAAAAATCATTATCATCACAGTTGCTGCTCGAGGAAAGAAAAGAATTAATCATCTTGACGAGGCCAACCCCACAAGGATAAACTCTATAGTTTAGACTTGGCATTTCTTCATTAACGCCCACCAATTTTTTCTACTATTCTTCATCTTTTTTCTTTTCTTTTTCGGTGGATCACATAACTGATCAATGTATTTCGGTTCAAGCTCTCAGCATGCGGCGGGGAAGGACAACGCGCACGTTCAAACCCCCTATGTTGACGGGTACACTTAAGGAAACTTCATCGAGGGTGGGATCAAACATGCTAATGCTAGTGCTGCGCGAGCCAACCATAACGCTACCCAAACTGCACAAAATGTGGTTCCCTTCGCGCAGCTGTCTTCGTTACTTCCAGAGGGGGAAATCCCCCCTCCTTGTACATGAAGTCTTAGGTTGCACTGAGTGAGGTTTACGCACAGCTGTGTGCGTAAGCGCCAACTACCACACAATAAACCCCTTTCGTGCAACCAACTCCAAGAATCCTGAACTACAACTCTTTGCCATGCGATCGCGTACGGCATGCGGTAATCAACATCATCACGATGAGTCTTACTACGATTTTAGCACTACACGTGATACACAAACTGACACAGGAAGGCAAGAGGAAACGCAATATGAGCACCTGCACAAAAGAACTCTCGTCCAGGACCGCCTAGGTCCCCCTGTACTATTCACAACGACTTGGATACGTATACGAGGGAGTGCGATCCAACATACCGGGAATGAGACAACTCAAGTGAGAATACAATCCAACCATCGATTGTACAAACTGCACCCCTACGCGATGTACAATCCAGCCGGAGAACACGAGTATAGTTTGGTGTATAGGTCGGCTGTAGCTGCAGAGGAATCTAAGTTTATTGCTGATATTGCCTTAGCCCCATTGGAGAAAGCGATACTCCCCCTCAATGTTGGGAAGTTTAGTGGTTCAAACCGAAAAAGAGATAACATTCGACTGTTTACCAGTACAGGGGTCGTTGGTTGTTGGGCACACCCTATGCAGTACCATCTTTTTTTCTAAACTCTCACAGGCGCAACACATGCATGGTTCGAAAGCTTGCCTACAGGTAAGATAAAGTCATTCACGGACCTTCAGGCGAAATTCTTGCAACATTTCAGCCAGTAGAGGCGCCACGTAAGGGATTCTAACCGACGTCATGAACATATGGCGTCGAGAGAATAAAGGAATTGAAGACTTCATCACAAGATACAACAAGGAGTGCCTCGAGATCGGCAACGTCAGCGAAGATTTGATGTGCTCACACTTTACCAAGGTGGTACGCTGTGATGAATTTATCAAAACCATATCAGGCAGAGACGGGATGCCCAATGATTGTGGCAAAGTTATGTCAGCAGCAAAGGTTTTCGCGCAAACTGAGTGGAACCTAACTGGTGGAAAGAGTCATCGGTATAGCAGTAGCAACAACCACGACCAAGCTCGGCATGGTAAGAAAGGCAAAAACTCTACCTAGAAACACCCCCAACCCGGCAGTTATAAAAGAGAAAGTTACAACTCGAATGATGATGCACGCGCCACAATTAACAGATTCACCTACAGAAAGAATATGAAATAAGAAAAAAACTAAAAAATAATGGACTCGTCCTACAAAAACTCCGACTGAGATTTTGAGCACAAAGAACCATCGGCTCAAGCCTGCGCAACAAATGCGCAACAAAAAAGGCCAGAACCCTAATGTCACACCCTGACCCGCAGCGAAAATGGTAGTCGGGGCATGTTTGAGTTTTTATCAAAGCTCATGACATTTACTATAAAATTTCATATTTATATTTCTTTTTAAAGAAGAAATTACAATAACATACAAGCACAACATGTTCAAATACATTTTTCATGACTTCTTTATTTTTCTTCTAAGGCAATTTCCTATGTGTTCCTTGCTTCAACCTGTCCACCTGTATCATGTGTAAAAAAATAGGGTTTTGGGTCAACAAAAGTTGGCGAGTGAATCTTATTTAAATGTCTGAAAGAATTAGTTATATTGGTTATTTGAATAAAAATGTGCATAACCAAAAATGAGTATACGTATATGTAAATTAAATCACAAAACATATAATGTCAATTAAAGCGCACACACACATACCAAATGATGAACAATGAGATCAAGGCTCAATCAAACGGAGCCGATCTAATGAGGCACCTGATGCTCAACTCGTCTCCAACGAGGAACTGATGGGCCTAATAAATGATTTGCACGCAACTTGACAAAAATATAAACTCGCAATACAACAAACAACATTTACATCACACGGTAATTCATATAATGGTAATAGCACAAGGGTTTGAATAAACGAAATGTATGAATGACACATGATACACCCCAAAACATGAATAAATAGCGGAATTTGTAAGAATTCACTCACCGTGGGTGCGTTTTCTTGATTGATGAAGAGTGCGCACGAATTGAGGATTTAACCGACGAAGATGACTAACCTAGATAATAACGCAATAATTCGATAAATATATAAAAATTAATATTTTGATTTAATACTTTTTGTTAGATTTTTAGGTTATTTTTATGGTTTTTATTGAGGTTTTAAAACCTTCGAAAATGTATTTTTAATTGATTTTTAACTAAAATATAAATACAAAAAGTAATATAAATAAAAATAAAAATAAAAAAAAACCTTGTCAGACCTAACAAGGTCTGACCGGTTCAACGGTGGTATTGGCTGCGCGTAGTGAGGCTCGAACTCGTGACCTCTCGGTTGCGTGCACGCAGCTCTTCCAACTAAGCTACGTGTCTAACCCGAAATAAACTCCATTTTAATTACATATATATACTAATTAGAATATATCAGAAATTATTTAATTTAAAAAGATTTTTAAATTAACGAACCGGTGCGCATACCTATACTCGAACCCGCGACCTTCGTATTGATTTGCACCCAGCCCAACCAACTGGGCTGGGTGTCTAACCCGTTATATTTTGAAATTATATTATATTTATACACTTGTTGACCAGCGATCTTATTCAGTAACAAAAATTATGGGTTTATTTTCAGAGAACCGGACATGCACCAGTATCGAACCAGGGACGGGTGGTTTAAAATTGCACACAGTCCACCACTGGACTATGTGTCTAACCCGTTTAAAAATCCGTTTTAAATTATACAAAACACTTAACCCGACATCATCTTCTTCCTAATACAAAAACCCAGAACCTGACTGATATTTATGCAAAACCATTTGAACTTTGTTTTGATTTATTCATAATACATACAGCACTGTAAATTGAATTTTGAGTGATAGACTTTTACCGATTAGAAGGGAATCGTTATTCCGACGAGAGATTCCGGCGACAACACCCAGTTCCGACGAAGTGTTTTCGAACACAGAGGATTGAACAGAGAGAACAGAGGTATGTTGTGAAGGAAATGAGCGAATTTGTTAGTGTGATTTGTTCGGTATTTATAGGCTGCATAAGGTGCTTGATTTTTGGTTTTAAAAACCGAATGGGGATGATTGACTTCGATTAGAAACCAAAATTCGGGATTGATTTCGGTTTTGGAAACCGAATTGGTTGATTACGCGGTGTCGGACAGCTGGTGATTAACAGGAGCAGGGACGAGATTACCGGGTTCGTTGATTTGAATTTGAAGGAACTCAGGCGATTCGTATATAAGATTAATTTGTTTTCAACTCTTAACCAACTAGTATGTGTGCCCCAGTGGTGTTTGTGGCGTGTTGAATGTTTGAAATGGGTGGAGACCCGGGTTCGATCCTGCGGTCTTCTCCTTTTGATGTTTTATTTTATTTATTTATTTACATTATTAATTTAGTTTTTTTTTTCTTTTTTTTTACCTTATTTATTATTAAATAGTAATATTAATATAGTAAATTTAAGAACTCCCATCTTTAAGGTGCAACTAATATCATATGCATACTCGAATTACAAAACGGAGCGGGTTTTGGAAACCCGTTTTGCACGAACGTTACACCTAACCAGTACCACGAGTATCACAAGGATATAGGGCATCACACAGATAACTATATCAGTTTGCAAACCGAAATTGAGAAAGTTTTGAAGAGTGGGAAGCTAACATCGCGCAAAGAAACACTTCGGATAGAGCGCAAGGATGAAGGTCCAAGCAACAAGAAAATCTGATAGCTTGACACTCACATAGTCCAAGGCGTACCCAAGAACAACAAGCATTATAGAAAGAAGCGACATCACCAACAGGGTAAAAGCTGGTGTGAGCAGCAAGTGGCTTTCTCGGTTGTACGCGATGGACCACGCGACAGGCGTCCTGTCGTCATTACAGGCGTAATAGGTCACTACCACACATATTATGTCTTCATCAATCTGGGGAGCATTGCACACATCGTCTACGAGCAATTTTTCAATCAATTTGACCCTGAGGACAAGGTACACCTTGAGCCGGTAGACTACCCGCTCACAGGTTTTTGTAACGAAGTTGTTTTCCCCTTGGTGCAATTTTCTTTCCTCGTCACCCTAACGGATGGAAGACATTCAAGAACAGAAGACGTGAATTTCTTGGTTTTACCCGCAAACTCCAGACACGATATTCTGTTAGGAAGAGAGTTGCAAGGTGACTTCAGCATTATCACATCCATACCTCATTCTGCAATTGGGTTCCCAATAGAGACATACGTGGTGATAATCTATACGAATAAAGAAGTCATGGTGGAAGAAGAACCACGCCCGACGAAAGCAACGAAGTTCGCGCCTAGAACCGAGCTAGAGCAGTGGGTCCTTAACCGAAGTTGCGCCAGGAACGAACAAGTTAACGATCTCTTGCAAGCAGGAATTCTCCAAGAAGTCCGATACCAGACGTGGGCTGCCAACCTAGTAATGGTACAAAAGTCAAAGGGTAGTTTGCACACGTGCGTCGATTACAAGGATCTCAACAAGGCTTGCCCAAAGGAGTGTTATTCATTGCCTGAGATCGATCAAAATGTGGATTCACTTGGGCCTTTTGTAACACCTCGTAAAATCATGTCCAATAATATAGTGACACATGTCATATTTTTTTATATATAAGTCTATTAAGGATTAATAAGGACTAAAGGTGTTAACATGCTCAAACTAAGCCTTTGTGTGACCCTCTAGTGTCACCATGCATAAACTGAGCCTCTGAGTGACCATTAGTGTCAACATGCTTAAACTGAGCCTCTTAGTGACCATTAGTGTCAACATGCTTAAACCGAGCCTCTGAGTGACCATTAGTGTCAACATGCTTAAACTTAGCCTCTGCGTGAGCATTAGTGTCAACATGCTTAAACTTAGCCTTTGAGTGACCATCAGAGTCAACATGCTTATACTGAGTCTCTGAGTGATCCTTTATGAAGTCCTAACTCTCATATGAGCCGTTGGTTGGACGAGAGGAACTAATTCTGTAAATATGTAAAAGTTGGACAATGGAGGGGTTAAAAGTGTCAACATGTTAATTTATACCTATGAGTGACCTTTTAACGAATTGAGAGCTTGGCAATGTCCGGGCATACTCCTGGGTACGCCAAATGTTGGCTACGGAGGGCTAAATATGCTTATAAAGGTGTTTTAGAGGTTTAATAAGTTGAGGGGCTAAATGTGGCAAGTTTTGAAAGTTCCCAGGAGGCGCTCGCGGGCTGCAAGAGACACGGGCTTGGCCTCTCGCGAGGCGCGAGTGAACTGTGTTTGCACAAAATTTGCTTGGCCTCCACACAAGTTTCCAAAAACCATTTGATTCGAAACTAGGGACTTCCAAACTGCTATGCCACGTTTTAGGACACTTGTAAGATCCCTCTAACACTCCCTAAAACCTGGCATCACCTCCTTCAAGCTCCCCAACTATAAATAGGTGCATTAGTTCACCACTTGAACTTGCACCTTTCTCATTTATCACTCTATCTCCCTCCTCTGGAAGTTCCTAATGAAATGAGCATCCAACTTAGTTCTATTTCATCATAGGAATCACTTGTAAGTGTTCCTTTCTCTTGCATTTTCGTTTATAGGCTTTTATAGCCAAAAGTCAAGTGTTTTACGAAAAACGCTTTGAGTTTCAGTTAAGACCATTATGGGCCAGCCATTGTTCGTAACGAACATGGCTAAGTGATCGTAATAAGGTATGTGTTAATCCCTATAAAGGGCACCTCCTAAAGATCACGTTTGCTAGACCAGGTGACGGGTCAAAGTTTTAATATTAAAAAGTCAACAGGCCAGTTTTCAAAAATATTATAATCTGAGCTTATATATGTTATGAAACATGTTTTGACACTTAAACAAGTTGGTAATAGTTATTAGAACATGTAAGAACATGTTCGACTCGTCAATTTCAGTTCTAGGGTCGGTTCGCAACCGAAAGTCGCAAAGTTTCACTTCTGCTTTGACTTTCGATTCTGACCCGTTTTAGATTAGTTAGCTACTGATCTAAGGTTACATTATGATCATAATATGATGTAGCATAACCCCCTGAGGTTATGTTACATGATTATAATCAGAATCTGAGTTTATGCACAAGTTCCAGTATTATGCATTTTGACTAAAATGTCCTTCTTACATAAAATAAGGTTTAATTGATAACGAACTTGAAAATGAATTTCCTACTGATGTAATATTATAAGTAAGATTAATTAGGATGTCAAGTCAGATTGAATACCGAGTTTACGTACAAGTTCTTGTATTATGTCGATAAATGATGATAAAGCCCTTGTGGCTCATAAAATGGTTTTAATCATAATTTTCATATCAAATCTTTTATCTACTGGTATGTTATATTAAATAACATAGCTAAAACATATAAACCTGGTCTTAACATCAGTTTTCGTTGAACTTCGCATAAAGCGTCATTTTACGATATAAACGCCGTTTCGGCGCATAATATGGTTTTAAACCATATTTATCGACCAAGACTTGTTACCTACTGATTTTAAAACTTATTTAAATTACTTTTACAGTAGGTACATAATATAAACTCAGAATCCCAAATATATATTTAAAACTATGTGTAAAATGACCAAAACGCCCTACGGTGCATAGTTTGGTCATAAATGATAAATTACACATATAATCAATATCTTAATGATATTATATCATAAATTAATTATTTTTCTAGAATAATTATGATTATAACATCAAAATATATTCAAGTTCCTTTTATATGGTATATAATTACCAAAACGCCCTTATGAGGCATAATTTCATTTTATAACCTTAACGGGCATGTAAGTTGATATCCTACTGATATTACAACTTATTTAAAATATAATGGCATATAGAAATTGTCCATGACCTACCCGGTTACGCGATATCGCTTATATGCGCATGCTTAAGTATATGTAACTAGTTTACGGAAATTAACCAAAACGGGTTTAACCTTATCATTTTAGCCTCAAAATCCAGAATGCTTATGGTTTACCCATATCATACAAGTCATATTACTTGTTGGGCTTAAACTACATTCTATCCGGTCATCGCTTAATCTAGCGTATTATACCGTTTTGATCATGTACGCTAGTCGGTCTAAGTCTATGACTTAAATTAAGACCGTTAGCATTTAATTGGTTAGCTTATGCCATAATCCAGACTAGAGACTTCCAGTAAATGCTATCTGCACTTATTTCATTTTGGATACGGCTGAAATATTAACTCTTGCATTTTTAATCAAGACTAGCTCAGGTAAATATTCTCGACTTATTTTTCCTATACGGGCTTGGGTTATGGTAAATTATTACCGCTTGGTCAGAAATGGGATCAATCGAATGCCGGACTGTGGCTAGTAAATCTGCATATTCCGTTTAAATAGTTTTGTTTGATAACTTAAACATTGGGGGTTAACGACCGTGTCCTGGATATCCTCGGCTCATTACATTAGTTAATGGCCACGACCAAAGCGCGAGGTGTAGGCATACACCTGACAGATTCTCATGCTAAATTATTTTTACCCACTAGCTGGGGATAACTCCTTCATGGGTTCATAAGTGGTGTGTACGTTAATCATGTCTCGGTCTCTGTACTGGGCCCCATATGTATGGACAAACATGTGAATCTGTTAACAAGGTTACAAGGCTGACTTTCCCAAGTTATAAAAGATTTTTCATGCCTTGTGCACTTTAATATATTTTCAAAATGAGTCAATTGGGTGTATTTACCAGCGAAAGCTGGCGTATTTTCAAAAGACTAAGCTTGCAGGTACAATATGAAATAGGCTGGAAGCTACTCGTAGTGATATAAGAGGATTTTGCAAATCCTTAGATCTGCCCATAGTCTGTTATACACTTTTTGTACATTTTACGATCCATCTGTGGATATTCTATTACAAGCCGTCTATATATTATTTTTCGTACTTTGAAGACTTACGTTGTGCTGTGTTTAATTGACTATGATGATATCAACTTACGTCACGATATTCCCCACCCGAGCCCACCGGTGTTTGGTTGTAAATTCGGGGTGTGACACCTTTCATGTGGAAATGTATTCTGGATTGCTACAAGGGCTACCACCAAGTTTAGATGGCTCATGAAGATGAAGATAATATGGTCTTTTGCAAAGAAATGAGATTTTTTTTTGCTATATAAAGATGCCTCTTGGCTTGCCTAACACAGGGGCCACCTACCAAATACTGATGGATAAAACCTTTGGCGACGGCATAGGCTAGCACGTTGATATCTACATCAATGACCTAGTCATTATGAGTATGGAAGAAGACATTATGCTAAAAGTGCAATGTATAATGGCAAATCAAGGCACATATGATGTATGCATAATACGATAAGACAACTGCTCTCAACTAGTGTTTTCAAGATTTGACTATGTGAAGTCAAAGGATAACATTGCGGACCCGCTTA
Organism: Scalesia atractyloides; assembly: GCA_947069175.1. Taxonomy (NCBI): domain Eukaryota; kingdom Viridiplantae; phylum Streptophyta; class Magnoliopsida; order Asterales; family Asteraceae; genus Scalesia; species Scalesia atractyloides. Next base: position 35,366,527 of record CAMTDV010000008.1, on the reverse strand, counting down.
CAAAAGGGTTAAGCAGGGAGGCAATACATAAGTCATCGATTGGAATGGGACTAAAGCCCTTGGATTAATTTTTTTCAATGGAATACCTATCCTCGAGGATTGGAGATTCCATGATCTAGACTTAATAGGATCACCTAACTATACGAACTGAGGTCACTGTGGGGGAATACCTCAACATACAAAGGGAGTTGCAAACTTCCTAGTTCATTAATACTAGAAATCAGTGATATCAAGAGAGGTTAAACATATGTCTTTTAATGATTCGTAAATCACCCATGTTAGAGAAAAGTGAGGTTGCTTCGAATGGAATTGAGGGCACAATTCCTAGAGCTCTCGTAGAACGATGCTAGTGCTCTATGACCATAACGGACAAAACTATGAAGGGTTAACCAAATCAGGAAGAGTAATGTATCATGTGTTATAATGTCTACGTAAAAAGGGGTTGGTTCAAGGACATCGCGTCTACTAACCAATAGGAGACAAAGTACATATCACAAAGGAGGGTTTAGTGGGAAACCAAACTATCCTGCATTACTTACCCTCTCTATCGTGACACCTGAGTGTATTGGTCGATCTCCATTCATGTGAGGATTGTTGAAATTATCTAAATAATATTATATTTGTGATTAATATAATAATTATTTAACAATTAATGTCAAGATAAAACAGAGATCTTAAGCTTTAAATATGTGTGTTGAAACTTTAATGTGTGAGAAATTATGTTTGTCTCATATAGGTGGAGAGATACATCCTTTGTTGATTTATAAGTGGAATACTCCAAAGAATTATATTCCAATGTGACAAGTTACACCAAGTGGTAGCCAGGAGGGTGGGAAGCATCCGACGCGCAAGCACGTCTACGCCCGGGCACGGGACGAGGATGATGGGAGTAATGTGGCGTTTTGATGGCGCACTTTGTACGTCTTGGCTCGGTTGACGTAGGTGACTCAAAATCTGTTTTAAATGAAACATGTTGAACGTCCCTTAACCACCCTTGATTTTATTTGTTTACTTTATTTTCTTGTAATCAGTTTGGTTTCTTCTTTGTTCTTGTTATTCTGTTTGTAATCAGATTTATTATTTTTGTAATTTAATCCAAAATATAATAAGGTTGTTATTTATTTTATTTTAACTTTGTTATTTTGTGAACGGGTTTTCTACAATAATGTTATGGGCTTATATGATTTATATTTTACAAGGTTTTTCTTATAAATACTTTGTTTGATTGTTTGTTATATTTTATTAAAGAATGAATACAATACTTTTTATTATAAAAAATTAAAATATTTCAATTATTATGTCCATGAAAGTACTTGGCTTGAATCCGATTGCTAAAACAAAGTCAAATGTTATTATCAATGTGACAGTAGTCATTTAAACAAGTGTATAGGTGATGATTGAAGGTGTTCATTAAGTTCGATTAAGACCATTCACATTTCATTTATGTTTTGTCGTTTTAGTTTAATTATAATAACTGTTTCATTAATTCATCCCTCGTTTTTTTAAACTTTCGTACATATCATCTCATTGTTTATCCATAAAAACTAAAAGATTTAGTTTAATTCTTCTTAAACATAAGAATTCACATTAGTTTTCTTAAAAAATACAGATAAGATATAAGGATAAATAAGATGAAGAGATTTTTTAGATAGTTTCTTTTAAATTTCAAGGAAGAAATAAATAAAACGAATGAGATGTGAATACTCCAACGAATATTTAAATTTTACTGTTTTTAAACTATTGTCCTGGTTTGATATAAGGAATCGATAGTGTAAATCAAACTAAGCGTATCACTTTTATCACTTCTATATATCTTTTATATAGTTATGTAGATGTAGATTTATTATAATCATTAACCAGTTTTATCATCTTAATTTTTTTTGACATAGGAATGATTTTGAAAGAAAATGGTTCATTAAAACCGACCATTTAGTTTGTGTTCCTCGAAAATATAGTCGGTGTTCCAATCAAGATTTTACGTTGAGACCGAATATAAAAACGATGAACATCCTTGCCTTTAGTTACACGAAATAATTATGGGTAATAGTAGCTTAGCAGGAAATTATATTATATTGTAAGGTAAATTACATTTTTTTGTCTTTTTATGTTTATCATGTATTGCAATGGATACCTTTTAGTTTCAATAATTAAAGTCATAATTCTTTATTTGGAAAAATCAGTATACCTTTCGTCCTAGCATTAACCAGGTTAAAAATTGAAGTTAAGTTTATTCACTTAAAAGTATTCTAGTCATTTCATTTTTTTATTAAAACGTTTCTAAATAATTAAAACCAAAAAATTACATATGTACAACATCATCTTCCCCAATTCCCCAACCCTAAAATCTATAAGCCATCTTTCTACCTCCCTCTTTCTCTCTCTTCAACCAACATCCACTACCACCACCACCAGACACTCAGTCACCTGAAGCCATTCATTGTCGTCGGACGCCATCGATCGCCACTGGTCGTTTCTCGGCGGTAGTGATTTATGCTTGGTTGTCAGCCGCCACCCATCACCTGAAGCCTGCCACCGTCACTGGTTGTTTTTCCAGTTCACCGTCGTAGATCTGTTTCGGATCTGATCAAATTCACCATCGCAACTGTGTTTCTTATTCAACAAGTTTCAGATCTGCATCTCACGCTGTTATTGAAGATGGTACGTTCAACGATATGCTGACCGGGTCCCTACATGTACAGAAACACTTGTTGATCACAACTTCACCAATATAAGTTGAAGGCTCTTGGAAAAGAGAATGTGTAGTTATGATTTTCACATGATTGAAGATATTCAATGCTAAATTTGGCTCAAAATAAAACTGAGAAACTTATAAACCACCAACAATTTCATCACCCTCTAGTCTCTTCCCGTCCTTTTGATTTAACTTAGTAAACGAAAACATAATCATTGGAGTTGGAGTGTTGGCTTACAGATTGGAAGAACCCTAATTTAGAATGGGATGAAAGAGAGGTTTTATAAGACGAGGGAATAGGTAGGTGGATGGACATACATGCTGTCACATGATAATCACATGATTTGACTTAACTTAAATTTTAACCTGGTTAGTGTTAAAGGACAAACAGTGTAATGAGTTTTCCAAATAAAGTATTGTAACTGCAATTATGAAAGTTAAGGGGCATCAATTGCAACTCGTTACAAACATAAAGGACAAAAAGTGTAATTTACCATAGATTATATATAATATAATGAGTAAATTACAAGTTTTGTCCTTTATGTTTACCACAAATTATAGGAGGTGTCCTTTGCCTTTAAAATTGACGGGTTTTGTACTTAATGTTTCAAAAATTTGCACGATACGTCCTTTGAGCCTAACACATTTTGTTTATTTGGTTAAATCTGGTCACCCAGGGTATTTTAGTCTTTTTACCCTGTTTATTTAGTATTATTAAAAAAATAAAACAAAATAGTTTTAAAAAAATATTATTATTTTTATAACTATAATCAATAACCACCACCACCACCACCATCTCCAAATCAACAACCACCGTCATCACCACCGCCACCACCCTTCATCATCTACAACCACCATCACCACCACCACTATCTCCAAATCAACTCCCCTACCTAAAAACCCCCAAAACCAATCAAAGCACATTACCTAAACCAATTCTTTGTTCTGAAACCAACCAATTTTCATCCCCATTATTCAACCAATTCTCCCAATTTTCATCCGAATTAAAGCACTACCACCCTCACATCGCCATCGGTGATCTCGTTCGTCGCCGCCCCACCCACCTGCAACCAAACCCACCACAACCACCCAGTCGCCACCCACCTGCTACCCACATGTAACACCTTCGTCTCAGCCCCACCCACCTGCAACCAAACCTACCACAACCACCCAGCCGCCACCCACCCACCCACCCACCTGCAACCAAACCCACCACAACCACCCGCCATATTCACCTTCTAACACCACCTCATGTGTGTTTGTATGAGAGAGCGACACACACACACAGAGTGAGTTTCAGTTTTTTTATTTTTTTTCATTTATATTTTTATTTTTTTACAAAATAGTCCTTGAATATTAATTATTTACACACTAGTCCCTCTAAAGATAAAATGACAAGAATGCCCTCATGTGCATGGAACATGACACGATTTAACCAAAAAATAATCTGGGTTAGGCTCAAAAGATATATCGTGCAAGATTTTGAAACGTTAAGTACAAAACCCGTCAATTTTAAAGTCAAAGGACACCGCCTGCAATTTGGTGTAACCATAAAGGACAAAACTTGTAATTTACTCAAATATGATTATCAACTTGGGTGAATAGTGAGTTAAGGTTTTTTTTCTTTGGGTAAGTTACACTTTTCGTCCTTTATGTTTGTATCAGATGGTAATAGATACCCTTTAACTTCAATAATTGTAGTCTCAGTCCTTTATTTGTAAAACACATTACACTCTACATCCTTTAGCACTAACAAGGTTAAATTTTTCTGTTAAGTAAGGCATGTGCCTTGCGCATGAGGGTAATTTAGTAATTTTACCTATTATATTAAATATATATATACAAAACATAACCTACGGTCTATCTCTCAACATTTCTCTCTTTCTACACTCCTCCACCTAAATGCCTCACTAGTCACCACCACTACTCCGACCACCACTTAAACGCTATCTCCTAACTATCACCACCTCCATTTCTCACCCCTCTCTGTCTACCTTTTATCAACCACCACCTTCTGACTACCACCTCCATCTGACCAACATCACCTGCCACCATCATCACCTCCTGACCACCTCCAATCCTTGCATAATTGTCACTCCAGGATACTTCACGATGAATCCTTCCGTTAATTCCTTACTCAACGGCGCTCCACCAGATAACGTATACTTTAGGGTTTTGACATTGTACTTTAACCTAATTTGATCGGCGTGGTTAACTAACGCCACTAGTATCGGTGACGGGTAGCCATTTGAACCAGAATCAACAACGTCATTGACTAATTTCATCTAATGTATTCATGATTTTACCCTTGATTTTACCTCATCCGATGAGCACGATCAGAATATTCGACTCAAAGAGTTTAGAAATGAGATCTAAGGTTGTGAACGTGACTGCAGGCTGTGATTTGTTTGTTGATTTCATGATTTTTGTTCAGATTTGTGTTGATTTCACGATTTTTTTGTTGATTAGTTGCTTGATCAAATGACGCTAATTAGTTTTGATCTTGTTTTCTTTTTTAATCAAATGCCAAACATGATTTGATTGTGTGAAATGTAATTGGAATCTAGAAGAAGTATGAATTGATTTCGTTGTTAGCTCTATTCATTGATAAGAAAAAGACAAAATGTGAACGGGGACCGGATTGATGATAAAATAGAATCCTGGGTTGCAAACAGTGATTCAGTTGATGATGAAAAAAGAGAATTCATGGTTCTGTACTCCACCTTAACGACAGAAAAAAGGATTATCAAATTTTATTGAGTCTGACTCATAGTGATCATTTATATGGTTAAAAAGATCTCTAGTGATGTTGCTTTTGTTATTCTATATGATGTTGTGTTGTTATCAGTATAGATGCTACAACCTTGATTATGGCATGCTTTTTTTACTCATGACAGATTTATTTATGATTTGATCACTTTGTCGCTGTTAATCTTTTGCTTTATACATTCTAATGTTGCTTATCCTCCGGAATTTCCGACTGGGTTTAAATTTTATAAAAGGGGAAGAAAGAAGGTGTGAAAAGACATAAAAACACTCACATGAGGTGCACATTACCAGTCTTAAGTTAAAATTTCAACTAGGTTAGTGCTAAAGGATGTAGAGTGTAATGATTTTTACATATAAAGTAATGTGACTGTAATTATTGAAGTTAAAGTGCATCCATTGCAATTGTAATCTGATACAAACATAAAGGATGAAAAGTAATTTACCCTTTTTTTTCTTTTGTCATTTTACTATTTATAATTTAATCCTTCAACTTACAGTATTGACACTTCTAAACCCCTTAACTTTCTTTTAACTTTGTAATTGAGTTTACATGTTTATTTTTAGGGATATTGGAATTAAATAACCTCAACTTTCACCTGTTGGCCAATAACACTCCCAACTTTCGATTTGTACACCAGCACTCCTAACTTTCAACAACTTTCAACTTATTGGCCGATAACACTCCCTAACTAACTAAACCATAACTCAGTTAGTTTTTGCTGACGTGGCATCTGATGTGGCATATGATGTGGCATTTTTGATGATGTGGTAGCTGGTGTGGCAGGTGACGTGGCATTTTGATGACGTGGCAGCTAATATGGCAGCTGGCATGACATTTTTGATGATGTGGCAGTTGACATCAGCTAACTGGGTTAGGGTTCAGTTAGTTAGTGAGTGTTATCGGCCAATAAGTTGAAAGTTGGGAGTGTTGGTGTACAAATCAAAAGTTGGGAGTGTTATAAGCCAATTGGTGAAAGTTCAGGTTATTTAAATCCAAGATCCCTTATTTTTATGTACAAGTGAGTACAAATTCAAGTTACTTTAAAATTCAATGAAATTTTTACCCAAAAATTAGTCTGGTCAAATAATATGTTGGTGAATAGTGATTTGAGGTTTGTTTCTTTTTTCTTTTTGTACTTTTTATACTTTTATCCTTCAACTTTCAGTATTAACACTTATAAACCCCTTAACTTTCTATAGACTTTCTAATAGAGTTTTATGTATTTATTTTTAGGGGAATTGGCCTGTAATAATCCCAACTAGACGTCATTGGCCATTGCCAGTCCCACCTTTCAACATTCTCCATGCTAGTCCCACCTTTCACTTATTTTTCCTCCATCGGGTTCTCAGTTAAAAAAACTTAACGAAGTTAAGTTTTTTTTTCTGAATTACAAGCTGATGTTTTAGGGCTTTTGATCAGAACCTGGATACAAGTCGAATGATGTAAACTTATCTTGAAATTATGCTCCAAACGATGAAAACGATGTTTCAATTCAGGTGTTTAAACTTCCAATTAACAAAAATTAAGTTATTTGGAGCACCGTTTCGAGGTAAGTTTTTACATCAAAAGACTCATATCCTCGTTCTGATCAAAAGCCCTAATATGTTAGTTTGTAATTCGAAAAAAAACTTAACTCCATGAACTTTTTTAACTTAACTCCGTTAAGTTTTTTAATAGGGAACTGGTAGAGGAAAATAGGTGAAAGGTGGGATTGACATTGTGAATATTCAAAGGTGAGACTTGCAGTGGCCAATGACGTTTAGTTGGGATTATTACAGACCAATTCCCCTTATTTTTATGTACAAGTGAGTATAAATTCAAGTTGATTTACGATTCGACGTTATTTTTACCAGGAAATTATTCGGGTCAAATATAATATACTCTTATACTTATTATTACATACGTTTTCGGTTAGTCTACGTTTTGATGTAAATTTGTTTTCCCGGAAATGAGTTGGGTCAAATATAACACATTTTCGTGTTGACTTTTTGTACTTGTTATACTTTTATCACTCAACTTTTAGTATCGACACTTACAAACCCCTTAACTTTCTATAAACTTTGTAATTGAGTTTTACGTGCTTATTGTTATGTACAAGTGTGTATAATACGACTCGACGTTGTTTTTTTCCGAAAATTAGTCGGAGTCAAAAATAATATGTTTTTATGCTTATTATTATGTACGTTTTTGGTTGATCTACTTTTTGACTTATATTATATTTTATTTTTCCAGAAATGCGTCGGGTCAAATATAACACGTTTTCGTGCTTATTTTTATGTACGCTGTACGCTTTTAGTTGGCCTACGTTTTAACGTAATTTTTTTTTTTGCAAAACGGTGCAGCAACATGAAGGGCAGTTTATTAGTTATGTCTCATTCATTAAAGCTGAGTAAAATATTATTTATGGGTTAATTTGATCCATTATAAAAGTCAAAAAGTAACATGTTTTAAATATATACGTTAAACACGTGGACGATACGTCAATGTGTGTTAGAAACTGGGCGTGGTGCAAAAACGAGGGGTGTGGGACGGGGCCGTGGAAAGGTGGGCGTTATTCGACACGTGACGTCCAGTTTTTGTTATTATTTTTATTATTCAAAAATATAAAAAGTTTATTTATTTTTTGAAAATACCTATATAATAGTTAATAATAATAAAAAAAAAGATTACATACTGTAAATAAAAAAAAGATTACGTAAATTAAATGAAAAAGATAACATAATTTAAATAAAAATGATTACATAAAAGGTAGGTTGGCAAGAAGTTGGCCGTACGCCATTATGTTCGGATCGAAGTTGTGGATCGGTTAAGGCCCTTGAGAAGAAGTGGTGTTCGGTACTTCGCCCACACCATAGGGGTTGTTCGGATCGAAGTTTCGCCGTTAGGGTCCAACAGCTATAAGGCATACCAATCATCAAACGCCGCGTCAACTTACACTTTATCTCAACATCAATGGAAATGTTCAAACCCAAGCAACGACGCCGTGGAAAACCGCCGATGACGGTGTAGTGTGTGTGGGGCGTGGAAAGGCGTAAACGTCACAAATTCACACCCACACTGTCTAGTGTAACCAAACCCGTTAGGACTTGTTACCCCCACTTGGCCATCCCTTTCTCGAGTTCTAAGTGTGATGGATGAAGCAAGTTGCATGGGATGATAACAAAGCAAGTGTGGATAAAACCTAAGCAAACTCATTTCACTTATACGGATGCTTCCTTCCTTCATCCCCGAATCACCCTCTCTCCCACCTTTTAACTTCAAATTCACCCCTATAAATCTTTATATATCACTCCTCATATTTCCACTTCAAATTCAACAACTCAATTCCATTCATCATCATCATCAATGTCTTCCCAGCAAGAATCCTCAACTCTAGACCTCATCCGCCAACACCTCCTCATTGACGACGCATCGTTCTTTCAAACCTACCCTCAAACTTCAGCATCAATTAATGGTAACGTTGAAACTAACCGTAATACTTTAAAAGAACGAAAACCCGCTATAAAGATCGCAATTCCCTTAGTGGCGGAAAGAATACATTATAGGGAGTAAGACAACGGCCGAGGGGGAAGTATGCGGCCGAAATCCGTGACCCGAATAAGAAAGGGACACAGGTTTGGTTAGGGACGTTTGACACGGCCGTAGAAGCGGCTAAGGCATACGACCGTGCGGCTTTTAAGCTTCGTTGTAATAAGGCGATATTAAATTTCCCGTTGGAAATTGGGTGTTCGCTGGCGGAGGTGAAGAGTAGTGGTCGGAAAAGGGTTGTTAGAGGGACGGAACTAGATGCTGAACCCTGTAAACAACTGAAAGTTGAGCCGGAAACGGAGGTGTCATATAACGTCGTTAAGACGGATGGGGGTGTTGTTGTGCCGTTAACGCCGTCAAGTTGGACGGATGTTTGGGATTTTGGTGACGGTAACGGGAAAGGGATATTTGAGGTGCCGCCGTTATCACCATATCCTGATATGAAGTTTTCGTCTGGGTGTATAGTTAAGTTGGTTAGATTCTAACAGCGTTTACTAAATTTGGAAAGACAAAATGTCTACGTGGATCAATGCGTGTGTATATATATTTTGCTAATGTTCATTTTATTTATTGATTTTTTATGGTTATGAATTTCACTTTGTTGGTTTACTAGTGTAAAAACTTAAGCATGATGATTTTGTTCTTTTGATGTTTACTATTAGAATCAAAGTTTATGACGTAATAATAGTGTAATTGGTCAAACTAATGCATAATACTAGTGATGGATTATATTAGCATATGGAAGTTGGGCAGCTCGATGTGTTTCACTAAGCCAAACCTCTGGAATGACGACACCAACCCGTAACCATAACTTTATTTTATTTTATTCTATTAATAATTTTACAAGTAAGTCACAATAACCTAAGTGTAATCGTGAAATAGTTTATTGTGTGTGTCACACTGACGTTGCTATTTGGTTCATTAAAGCTTCTGTAAGTGTAAGTCATAATGATCACTTTTCACCAAGGTTTGTGCAAAGTGATGCATATTACGCTTATTATCACTAAGTTTGAGTACTTTAATTAAAATCTAATAATGATCTTAACTAGGTTTAACTCCCCACCGCAACGCGACGGGGTCTCTAAGCGAACATGTTTCAAGCATATTTTACGACAGAGACATCACACGAAGATAATTTTATACCCGACGTTATTGACATGCGTTCTAACAACTAAAAAAATACATTAAACAAAGTTGAGATATGCATTAAAAAATAATAACAACAATGTATAAAGTTGAGAGATACCATTTATTTAAAAAATAATGATGAAGGTATATTAATGTTGAGTTGTCACTATCATTACTACTTTTCGCTTTATAGTCTCCTTATTTATTTTTGTTTTCGATTTTCAATGTCATTATGGGTTTACTCTTACTAGTTACCAATTTATTATGCATCCATATCTTTTGTTTTTACTCTTACAAATTACCATTTTGGCAATGGAGGTTATAGAGATGTTTAAGACAAAGGCGAATGATATGGCGCTGAGTAAAGGAGTCAAAATGCGGAACGATGGGCTGGTAATCACGCACCTAAGTTATGCGGATGACGTTATCTTTCTATGTGAATGGTCGGAACGAAATGCAAGCAATCTAAACAGCTTTTTGAGATGTTTTAACTTGCTTACGGGGTTGAAAGTCAACTTGCAAAAAAGTAAACTGATGGGAGTAGGGGTCGAAGATTGTGATATCAGCATTATGTTGAAGTGTGGTATAGGTGCACGTCCATTTATGTACCTGAGACTACCTATAGGAGCTGATATGAAGCGCTTAAAATATTGGGAACCAGTTATTAAGAGATTCCAGAACAAGCTATATGCGTCGAAAGCCAAAACTCTCTCGTTCGCGGGACGGGTCACGCTTGCAAAAGCCGTTTTGAGCAACCTTCCGTCATACTTTTTAGGAGTCTTCAAGGCTCCTAAAGGAGTAATTAGACTGTTAGATAGGATGAGGAAATTATTTATATGGGGTAAAGTGGGTCAAAGACAAAAAATGGCTTGGGTGCGATGGGGCAAAATTATTAAACCGAAAAGACAAGGTGGGATATTAATCGTACTTGGAAGAGTTTAACGTAGCATTACTTGCTAAGTGGTGGTGGCTTATAAAAGAAGAGCCGGATCATTTGTGGGCTCGGGTTATCTCCGCAATACATGGCCCGAATAAAGGTCTCAAATTAATTCCGGTCAAGCGTTCGGGATGGTGGAAAGATATAGCAAATATTCACACAACCCTTAAAAAATGGGGTTTGTGTTAAAGCTAAATTGAAGGTGGAAATCGGAGATGGCAAAGGAACCCTTTTTTGGCATGACAACTGAACGGGGCATGGTTCTTTTAAAACGGTCTTCCCTCTGGCGTATAGGTTGTCAGCAAATAAAAGTGAACCAATTTCAAATTATTTTACGATAGCCGGAAACATGGTTCTTTGGAGTTGGGGATGGTTAAAAAATCCTAGATCTTTGGAGGTGGGCAACCTCATGCGGATCATTCAGAATGTGAAGTTTGGGATGGGAAAGATAAGTGGAAGTGGGATAATGATGAAGGCCAGAAGTTCTCTGCGAAGAGCATTCGTTGGGAATGGGTGCTTAAAGGTATAGTACCGAGCGACAATGGCCCATTTAGATGGAACTCTTGGGCGCCGAACAAGGTGAATTATTTGGGGTGGAGAGCAGATTTGGGTAAGCTTCCGTCGAAGTTGGCGTTGGTTAACTGAGGCATGTATATTCCTAATTGTTATGCAGTAGGTGCGGAATCGCGGATGAATCGACGGATCACATTTTTGTCACTTGTCTTTGGGCTAGAAGCGTTTGGTGGAGCGTTTTTTGATGGCTGAAAATCTCGGCTATGTGTGATGAGACTTCAGTTAATCAACTTCTGGAGCATGTGCAATCCCAAGTAAGCTCAAAACAATGGAAACAATGACCCATATGGTGACGCTTGCGGTTTATGGAGACTTTGGTTGGCCCGAAATGAAAAGGAGTTCAATGCGAACATGATGCCGGTTCAAAGGATCGTGGAAATCATCGAGGAGACATTTTGCTGGGTTAAATGTAGGTTTGTAGGTGTCAGAATTGGATTGGAAGAAATGGTTAGATTTTGACATTTTTGTATGATTGTCTTGTTTGTTTTTAAAACTTTTGTTCTTTAGCTAGAGCTGGCCACTGTACTAATATATAGTCGTCGTTAAAAAAAATGACCAATGCCTTATGCAGCCATATCTTTTGCTTTTACTCCAACCAGTAATCTAATAATTAGACAAAACGCCTTCAAATATTTATTTTTAAATATCATATTTCGTGAATAACTTTTTTATATATCCAGTTCATATTATTTGAATATTTTGTGAAGTCTTGCTTATTATTGCTATTAATATCATATTATTATTATTATTATTATTATTATTATTATTATTATTATTATTATTATTATTTCTTTTTCTTAAAAAAGAAAAATACGGTTAGTCTTGATATTCATTCTCACATTTTTTTTCCTAAACATCATAACACCTCCAAATTAAAACTCACATTCCTGTATAGCTTTGTATGTATCCAATTCATATTATTTTTGAATATTAAAATAAATATTTACACATTACACTAGTCTAACATTACACTATTATTTCATGACTTGATACTTATTATTACTTATAATATTATGTTATTATTATTTCTTTTTCTAAGAAAATAAAAAATCGCTTAAGGTCTTGAGATCTGTTCCCATAAATTTTTTTTCCTAAACATCACAACACCTCCAAAACGTATTCTTTTTTCCAATACAACAACAAACCGTTACCGTTATTAAATATATCTTTAAGTGTTATCTGGTATCGAAATCAAAATCTGGCATAACCATATTAACCCGCATCATAACACTATAAACTTATAATTTAGTGGAAAACCTAGGTGTATAACCTTCAAATCCCATTAATTATTACCCTCAACACCTTTGCTTTTCTTCACTCATACGACAACAACAATAATATCCTTGTCTCTTATGTGAATCATATTCATGTCCAACTAAAATGATCACTCACGCAAAATAAAAAACCGACCAATTAAAACATAACATAAAGTCAGAAATACTACCAAATGTAAGAAAAACATACAATGGAATTAAAACCATACAAAAACTAATACCAAAATGAACATCGAAACCAAAAACTTAGGATCAGAGTTATATAAGGAAGTTACAAGGGGGTTGCAGGTTCAAAACCTACCATCCACGACCCATGCCATGCCACCTTCATGAATTCTCATGTGGATGCGCAACTCATCATAGCCAGATTCACCTGCATCGGCACCTCAAAACCATCATGAACACAAACCATAATACCAAAACGAAAACGGCAACAAACAATGTAAAGATGGTAGTGAGTCACCGACACCATCACCGCAACACCCTCAAGCACAAACCACTACACCGACAATAACAGTACCGTAGGAGGCCGGTGTGAAAATGGCAACGATGCGTAAGACACATCCGAAGCATCATGTACAACACTAAGAAGCGTAAATTAAAACCACAAGACTAAACCGACATCGGCGGTGGCGGAAAGTGTTAACATGGTGATCCACCAACACACGTACCGTCAACGATGAACGGAGTGTTGTGCCCTTGTCAAGGAGAATATTTATAGTCAAAATTACACTTAACCATGCTTTAGTGGTAGTAAGGGGTCGAACCACGAAGAGCTTGTGGTTTGCGTATAGACAAGATTGATTTGAAAGAATGTTACTTTTATGAAGCTTGCTATTTTGTTAATTTGTATGTTTGAGAAAAGAGTGTCGGAATATACAGACGATTTTTTTATTTAATTTACTTAACTACTAAACTTAAATGATTGCGATTATACGAAAACTTGCTTAAAAGGTTTTAAACAATGATTGAGAACAAGGTTCAAACCAAGTTCAACAATTGCAAGGCCTAGGGTTACTATACGTTTTAACTTGGTTTAATTGAATTAGTTCATTAACTGTTTTAGAATCATAAGGCTTAGGTGTCAAGACGGACCGCAATGTACATCGTTACCTCAGACAAGTAAAATCCTATCAAAAGACAAGGCATAAATAAACATATTCATTTCACGAAGTCGAATTTCATAACTCACTCGACAATTCGTAAATTCAATACAAACGTAAGACAATTATCTAATGACTCAAATGCAATTCAAATTGTCAAAAACCAAAATATTAAACGAGTAGCAAACCCTACAATCCTTACAAAAGTCTACACCAGGGTGAAACCCCCGAGAATTAGCCGCTCATGGTGAACGGAACACGATCAATGGATGATTGAGACTTGAGCATGAACATCTTAAAGCTTTGAAAGTGATGGAGCTGATGGTTAGGGTTTGGGATGGGTTGTGTGTGTAAATGGATGTTGGAGAGAATGATGGTAGGCTAGGGGTAGGATCATAGGTTGTTGTAAATCGAATGATCGGATGGATTGGGAATGATTAGGCATGAAGGTGGAAAGGTTCTTGGCTCAAAGATCAAGTTTCAAACTACAAAAATGCGTAACTCCCATGAAAATGGTAAAAAACAATGACATAACCCATCCTCAAACCTTGGAAATTGAAATTTCGCGACTACCGTAAGGGAGGGGCGTCCCCGATGGCCCACCATGGCGTCGGCGACGGCCCCTGGTTGTTCCAATTTCCGCCGACGCTCTAATCTACTTCCTACGAGCAATTTCTCCCGACGTGTGTATCTGGGGGGCGTCGCCAACGACCCAGGAGGGTGTCGGCGACGATGCCGACATTTGTTGTTTTCTGTTTTGTCCATTTCTCGCTCCATGTGCAACTCTTGTTGTTCCCATTGAGACTGCTACATAGTCCACCTTTCTTGTTGTTCCTCCAAGCGCTCTTGTTCCTTAGCTCGGTGGACGGCTTCTTCAGCCTAACGAGCTTGTTGTTGAGCTTGCTAATCCTGCTCCCATTGCCTCTTCATACTATCGATCCTCCCCAGTACCCGCGGAGACGTTGTCATACACGTCTTGCTGACCCTGGTTATAGTTACAATGCCCCGGCCTGCGTCGATTGGTCACAAAACTCGCCACACCTGTCGATATTTCCTGATGTGGCTGGGCGTACCTTTGACGCGGTCCCCTCAGACTGGGAGGTTCATCCTCATTCTCTTCGTCCACCATTTCTTCCTCTCGGATAAGTATATTGGAATTGGTTTCCATGCTCATTGGACACGGTGTACTGATGACCATAAACTTGAACCATTAATATTTGAGTTTGTTTCATCGACGTGTAATAAATCTGATCCACGGGTTTGAAACCCACAGTGCTTCCTCCGGTAAAGGGTGCTACTGTACTATCAAGGCACTGATCAACTGAACATATGGTATCATCCTTCGAGCATAAGATTCACGGGTATCCCAAGTGTTTATAATGACGATATGTCGCCACGATAATTTTGGCGATCCGAACAACAACGAATGAATCACTCGGCAATCCGGTGCCTTCACCTTCCCCCGTTCTCCAAACCGTACCATGATATTGTCCAAAGAAATGTGTTGGAGGATTCTCCATTCAAGTGATAAATGGTTCCTCGAAGAAGTCCAACCGTCAGTGTATGGTAAAGTTGCTTGACCCATACTGTCCGGATCTGTGGTGTTCATTTTGTTATCCAGAAATTGGTCCATGGCGTAGTAAAAATACTCGTCATCCCTCAACGAGTCAAACCGGCGATATTATTCATTGTCTCGAAGACATCACCATTTGGCCCCTTCCTGTATCACCGAGCAATTGTCACGTATGTGGTGGACCATCTCTGTTGTTGAACATCAATGATGCCAACCATTCACAAACAACAGTCAAATATACTCGGGGTGTGATATCCTCACACCAATCTAAAACTCTCTCTCATCTGAGTCTCTCAAACATTTGGACGATCCCGATCGTCCGAAACTCTACCACATTCACTGTTCGTTCCGGCACAACCTCTCTTGAATAGTAGTTTTGTCGTTTGCCATCTTCCAGTTCCATAACTTAATTTCAGTCCGTTTATCATTAAACCTCGAAAGTGGTCTCTTTTTGTTTTATTCCCATGTATCACCAGCATACTCTCTTTGATCCTCTTTCAAACCCAATCTTGACATTATAGCTTCCCGTTTTTCTCTTCTACATTGCTCTGTTGTTCCCGTTTTTTCTGGATGAGCCTGGAAGATAAACCGACTCCCGAAGATGAGCCTTGACCGGTAGTTTTGCTTCTCTTTTGAGCTTGCCATGGCTGTAAACAACAACATGAAGAAGACAATCAATATAACCTAAAACTTCAAACAACTCAAACTTAAGCATGAATCCTTATTATTGAACTTTAAATTAACTTTTAGATGTAAACTAGCCAAATTTGAACTTCATAAGTAGCAAACTTTAACATCTACAAATCAATTTTACATGTTTAATCCTAAGTTCATAAGATTTCAACAATGTTAAACATCATGTTCATGCCTATTCATGCCACCAGGTGGGTGTAATCACATCCCCACACTTGTTTCATTTTCAATCCATACCAAAATCAAGTCTTTACCCACAAATTCAAGCTAATACATCATACATTATCAATAAACAACCCACTCTCAAACAAACAAGTTAAAATTTTAGAAGAAATTAACAAACCGTATGATAATCATGCTCAAATTCAAGTAAAGTTCATACCTTTTGTGTTGTAAATGAAGAGAAACTAAGAAAAGATGTAAATCAAGAAACTTGAAGACACCCTTGCAAAAAACCCAAAATATGAAGCATAAAAATCTTGCAAACGAGCAAGAATTGATGAAAACTATGATAGGGGTTTTGTTGATCTTGGAAAACTACACAAATTAGGCTCAAGAATTGCAAGATTTGGTGGAGGATTGAAGAAGTTATGAGAGACTGAAGGTTCAGGGTTCTTGAGGGTTTAGAGAAGAAGATGAAGTGAGAATGGGAAGTGTGAGGAGAGAATGCAGACTCTCTTGTGGTTTGGAGACTTTTGGGTCAGGTTCTGGGATCCCGGGTCGAGTATATGGCTAAGAATGCTCTTGAGTCACTTAGAAAACGGGTTTTATTGAGTTGGGTTCGCAACTAGTGGCCGGAAAAGATTCAGTGTCGGCAGGGATTAGAGGGGTCGTCGACGACGCCCTTACGTTTATTCGAGAGGGTCTGACGGCCTAACACACTGCCTACAAGCACTTTTCACTTGACGCCCCCAACTACATGCCGTTGGCGACGGCATGATGCCCCGTCGCCGACGCGTTGCTTTTTTTTCATTTTTTAGTTTTTTAGTTTCCAAGTTTTTTATGAAAAAAAAGAGAGAAAATAAGCAATTTTTTCAAAAGAACCCTATGCTAGAAAAATTCCTAAAAATTATTAAAAATCTATTTATAAATTTATGGGTTTATATCTAAAACAAAAAAAAACCGTCTTATGCTGTCATTGAAGATAGGCTCGGCAAGCTCATCCTCGGTATAGAGACCCACATTCATAACAAATTTGGCTACCGAAACTCCGTACCAAGTACCAATGCATCGGAACATTACAACTTCATTATCGAACATGTCTTCGATATGCTTC
The DNA here is from genome assembly GCA_947069175.1 of Scalesia atractyloides. Classification (NCBI taxonomy): domain Eukaryota; kingdom Viridiplantae; phylum Streptophyta; class Magnoliopsida; order Asterales; family Asteraceae; genus Scalesia; species Scalesia atractyloides. The sequence goes on along the minus strand of CAMTDV010000008.1, from coordinate 35,348,980 downwards.
TTGAGGGCAAAAGTGCTTAGGAATTCAAAATTTATAACACCCTAAATACGTTTTCACCAAAATGAACGCAACAGAGATACCGACTTAAAAATTCTTTCTTTATTGACTTTGTAACATACTTAAAGGTTTATTAATAATATTTAGACACTTTCGGAAAGCGTTTATTACGTTCATTTTGATTGACTTGCTAAATGTAATACGTATTGCAAGTTATGAACCGCTCTTCCCGTATAATCCTTGCTCTTCGACTCGATCCTCGTTGGTCGGTCCATCATGTTAGTCCGACTATCTGCAGTCAGCATATAAACATAACCAACGTGTTAGTAAATGGTGACATTACATATTTTTAATTAAAAACATAAACATGAATCGTTTACATATCCATCAAACATTATATAAAACTCCAATAGGATTTTTTCGAACTTATTCCTTATGTCGAGCCTCATACCTTCGAGAGGCCAACCCTTACTTACCTGCATTCCTAATTTCATCCTCCACATCAAACAGTTAGCCTCTTTACATAAACATATAACACCGAACGACATTCATTGGGCTACATCACGTATAAGCATTTTCATATATACACATACTTACATACAGGTTCCATATGTATGTATATATATATATATAATAACATAGACATCTAACTCTTTCATTCTACAACTATATACTTTTATATGAGCGTTCACGTCATATTCACTTATCCGTGTTCAATTCGATTTCCTTGCTCACGGTCATCTGTTGTTGCTACTAATACGCAGCTTGTTTATCACCCAATTCGATTTCCTTGCTCACTTAGGCCAGCCTCGGGCCTTCCAAACACACCGTCCCTAATAACTTAGCTATTTTATCTCTTTACAAAACCTTTCGATTACTTTATCCAATTCCCACCCTTTCCATCTAACAGCCTTTCTACAAAATTCATGACCCGTTTACTTCTATATTGAGATTTTACGGTTTAATGACATACCACTCCCTTTGAAGAGGTCTTATTATAACATTTCTTATTCATTCGCACTCTACTTAAGTCTCGATTATTCGAACACATATACGTCTTCATGTACTTAAATACGAAGTGAGTTCAAGAATTCACTTACCTTAGCATCCGCATTTGCATCCATTACATTGCATCCTTTTGACCCGTTAGCCTTCCATGCTTTCATCCACTATGACATGATTCCTACATTTTCATGTCATCGCAATCACATTCTTGTTAGCATACACGATTGTGCATATTAACGATTATACCAAATGCATATCTCGGATTTGACTTTCATTAATCAATTCTAACAAGCATAAGGCATATACTCAAAATCACATCCTTTCAAACTTATATAATTTATCATATCGTCCATATAACACATATTGATGTAACACGTACCATATAACTTTCTATAGTCTCACCATTGTAACAAGAAGTCTAACATGCATTCTTATGCGCAGTTGACTTTCAGAAGTCAACGGTTCAACATATGAACTTTCGACTTAACCTCATACATCCGTGTCATATAGTAGATTATGCAACTGACATTATATACATTTCATACCCCTGATGTAATATGCTTACAACCACATGATCACCTACTTATTTACACATACAAGGTTGGTCTATTTAACATGATAACACATCATTCAAGCATAGAGTACGAATTTCCTATTGCATAATTCTACTCAATCATACCATTGACTACACATTCTTATGAAATCCTTCTACAATATATCTTCTCATGTTTGATTATTGCCAATCATGTCTTTATCAAAATCTACACATGATCATCCATTGTTTAGCATATAATTTCACATACTAACTTATACTAGGCATTTTATCAAAAACTTGGTGTGCGTACACCATCTAATGCACAATGTACAACTAATTCATGCAACAATCTTCCAAGTTCATAAAATTTATCATCAAATTCCTCTTCTACAAGACACATCATCGTTTTCATACTATCAAGCATAGCTAAACACTACATCTCTTTCAATCAATCCATATTTATTCAAAACCCCAATTTCTTGAACATGGGTTTGCAAATTCAAAACTCTAACTAAGATGTTAACATCAATTATTTGTTAGATAAGAGCATTTAAGTATAATTTCAACCATCCCATCCTTGCAATTTACCCGATTAACGGTAATTCATCAAAACCTACCTAGTACTCTGATCAAGAAGGTTTGGAGGATGAATTTGGTACTTACGTGATGCTTAGGAGGTGATGAACACTCCAAGATTCATAGATTATCCATACAATTTCATACTTCTCCTCTCATTTTCTTCCTTTGGATCACACCAAAAACACGCACACACTGTGTGTGTGTGTCGACATATGCTCTGCCCAAAAATGGGCTTTTCCATTTTCTTCCACCTTTTATTAAATGAACTTTCCAACTTGACCTCTTTTGCCCCCTATAGTTTTGTTGGTTATTTTTATTTAGTCATAATTGTTATTCCTACTTATGAACTCTTTTTAAGTTAACTAACTTATGTAACTTAGTTACCTCCAAGGATCAAGTCACATTACTTTACGTTATATCATACGGAACATATAGCAAATATAGATATTTGAGTTTTGGGGCGTCACAAATCTACCCCCTTAAAAGAGGTTTCTTCCCCGAAACCTTTCTCATTCCTGTTAGACCAATTCTACTCTAACTTTTTCATCTATTCATGATGCTTACTACACCATGAATACATTTGGGATCTTGGCAAAAGTTTTATTCATGCATATGCGTAAATGTACGCATTGTTCCTACGTTCTTGAATCAAGCGAAAATTACTTTCATAATCACATAAAGTCGGAAATCTTAACCAGAGCTCTTATTAGTGTCTTCTTCACTTTATAATGCTAGTTCCTAGCACATATCATCACTAGCGGTTCATTCGTTGAATCTATTTCAAATGTATGCTATTGCTCGTGCAAGCCTAAGTTATGGCTTGTTCTATCTTTATAATTAAGTCTAATACATTCATGCACTTATTAATCAAAATAAATCGATTTATTGCATTCTATTTATATATATCATATATGATATTTTCACTTTGTTTACTTTGAGTAAATGCCAACATCTCATTACTAACTTTCTTTCCAATTACTTTCATATTTGTATGAGAGGTCAACGTATCATTATACACATACTATAAACATTCACTGACTTGATAATACTTCAACGAAACTACCCATTATAATATATATACTTATTCGTACTTGACAAGGATAAATCATCATTCTACAATTACTATTGTTACTTACACCATGCATACCTTTAAGTTAGCCTCGACTTATCTTATTCATATCGCTTCACAATTTACCTCCTTCATGCACTACTTACCCTATTAAGCAAATGCGTATTTTGAGCGCTTCGTGCGAGCGTTTAAACTATACTCTACATTTTTACATAAAAAAAATTCTGGAGTTATCCTCCTGGTGACATAGTTTCCTTCTTACATTACCCATTGAAGCAAATCATTTAATATACCAATTCTTACTCATAGTTGCGTGCTAAACTTTTCACTAGCCTTGATTCCATTGCATAACCAACGGTCTGTGGTCCGAAACGACCTGATTCTTCGTGAGTTTATGCTATACTCTGATTAATCGCATCCATTCATTTGTTAAGCTTTCGCATATGCACATCCTTTCAACAATGCCTTGTTTAGATGAACATGGCCAACAAGCCTAGCATTAAAGTTAGTATTTTCTGACGGTACTTACTATTAATACATTCCTTTCAAATACTTATTCTTCTCGGTGCTTATGCACCTACCATTCGTTCATAAATTTCTTACATGTATGCTACAACATATCACACATACCATTTCTACATATAATTCTTACATTTTGTTAATTTAATTCACCACTTTTTGTAGTTTGACTTTACATGGTCAAACTGGCACTTTACTTATCGTACATGTCTTAAAGTACCCGTTAGCACTCTTTCAAATTTCAAGCATACTTACACGATATTATTTTAACTCTTCATGCGAAAGTTTTCCTTGCCTTGTAATTTACATCATTCGTTCATCCAAATTCTAACCGATCATTCATTTTGACTCGCATGGGTCGGCAAATAACATTCCTCACATATAACGTATTCAAACTTATTTCTTTCAATTAGGTTTCTTGCTACTACGATAGCTTTCTTCGGTTATACTTACTTAATGAATCAATTGTCATATTACTTTACTATTATTTGCTTGATAATTATTTACTTAACTTCGTTTGGCTCTTCGAAGATCCAGCTGTAAATACATTCTTATCTATGTTTTACCAATTACCCAACCGACCGTTAGGAGGCGTTCCGCATTCAAACTCGGGTCTCCTATTTTTCATCAAAACTTTTATTACATCTTTCAACACAACTTCCTTTATAGTGGTTTATGCTAGAAAACTTTTATATTTCAATTTTTCCCTCCGGTATGACATTAGACCAAGATGACTGTCAACCTAAGTTACTAGATGCATTCCTCTTGGGTTAATCTATTACCCAAATTTGACAAATCCTTCTCTAGTCTAGCCATAAGCTCCTACCGGAAGCATAATCTTTTATACATACCTGACGCAAGTCCAAAACCATTGATTCGTTATCCACACCTTGCAATGGTTATTTCTTTCCAATTTGTGGCAAGCCATGCCCATTCATTACGCTTACCTATAAGCATAAAACTTGACAACTAAAACATTTAATACCAAGTTCAAATGGCGAGCACCATTTGACCCGCATGACTTGTTTGTCCTTTTTAAACCATTCTTGCATACAAACATATTTGCATATATATATATATGTAGATTTAAAACATAACATGAATGTTATATGCTTTAAGGAATGTTTACTTGTTTGTTTGAGCTTACAGTTCCAAACTTTTCCATTCTTATCCTACGTTCTTACCAGTTTGGTCCGAACTTACAGATTCGAACATTTTCATTCTCATTATACATTTTTACTTGTTTGATCCGTACTTACTTACGGATTCAAACATTTTCATTCTCATTATACATTCTTACTTGTTTGATCCTTACTTGCTTACGGATTCAAACATTCTCATTCTCATTATACATTTTTACTTGTGTGATCCGTACTTACTTACAGATTCAAACATTTTCATTCTTATACATTGCTCTCCTCTTCTTGAGAGTCTAATAACTCTTTTCACCCACACGTCAAACTTATTCCCATCTCTATCGGACATACATGCGTTGATTATCATGCTTTCACGATTGTCGTATGCTTCTTGCATACTGGCAAGGTGCGCAATCTACATGCTAGTTTCGTGCCTTCATGATAGTCACCGCCTTATGTCTAAAGAAATGGGTTTTTAGTTCACGCAACATCTTTAAAAATCTTAACAAGACAGTATTATTGTCTTTTGTTTAATATTTACCCTCCCCAAGGAGATTCTTCCCTTTTCCTTCAAAACCGGAACCCATATATACATTAATATTGTGTACATGGGTCCATCTGTCTAATTACATGCCTTGGTATTCATACTAGACCGCATTCTCAGATCATTCTCCTCAATCCTTTGAGCATACCTTGCATATACAATTCAGTTAGTTTCTTTATATGAATACATATATACATGCTTACATTCATTTACACATTTGAATCTTGATCGAGTCTTGGATTGTACGGGTCCTTTATCACAAGAGCACACAGGTTTGAGTTCAAGTACTTACCTTCTTGTACTTCTTTTCACTCAAACCATGGCCCTGATACCAACTTATAATACCCTAAATACGTTTTCACCAAAATAAACGCAACGGAGATACCGACTTAAAAATTCTTTCTTTATTAACTTTGTAACATACTTAAAGGTTCATTTATAAATATTTCGACACTTTCTTGAAAGCGTTTATTACGTTCGTTTTGATTGACTTGCTAAATGTAATACGTATTGCAAGTTATGAACCGCTCTTCCCGTACAATCCTTGCTCTACGACTCGATCCTCGTTGGTTGGTCCATCATGTTAGTCCGACTATCTGTAGTCACCATATAAACATAACCAACGTGTTAGTAAATGGTGACATTACATATTTTTAATTAAAAACATAAACATGAATCGTTTACATATCCATCAAACAATATATAAAACTCCAATAGGATATTCTTCGAACTTATTCCTTATGTTGAGCCTCATACCTTCGAGAGGCCAACCCTTACTTACCTGCATTCCTAATTTCATCCTCCACATCAAACAGTTAGCCTCTTTACATAAACACATAACATCGAACGACATTCATTGGGCTACATCACGTATAAGCATTTTCATATATACACAGACTTACATACAGGTTCCATATGTATATATATATATATATATATAATAACATAGACATCTAACTCTTTCATTCTACAACTATATACTTTTATATGAGCGTTCACGTCATATTCACTTATCCGTGTTCAACCGTCGAACTTTAATGATGCCTAATAATTTATTTATAAACATACTTAAGAACAAGTTTCTTCTCCCCATTCGTGTAATACATTCTAATACTATCATTCCCACGAGATTCGAATCTCGTACGTATATATTTCTATTTATCCCTTACGAGCCCGAAAGTCATTATTTGTATTCGTATCACATAATTAAGACCTTTTCGAACTTTTCATAGATTGAACTATCTTTCGGAAGTTTACCGAAGCCTTGGTATGAGCCTTAAAAGATACGAAAGTCCAAGACGCAATAAAATACACAACAACCAAAATTCAACATTTTGGTACTCATTCCCACCGTAAGCTACGGTTCACTCACCGTAGCTTACGGTGAGGACTTTCTGCCAACCACATACCCCCTGCTGTAAGCTACGGTCGGGTATCGTAGCTTACGGTCATGACCTTTGTGTCAAATAGATAATCCTTACCATAAGCTACGGTCAGGTGCCGTAGCTTACGGTCATCTGTTGTTGCTACTAATACGTAGCTTGTTTTTCACCCAATTCGATTTCCTTGCTCACTTACGCCAGCCTCGGGCCTTCCAAACACACCGTCCCTAATAACTTAGCTATTTTATCTCTTTACAAAACCTTTCGATTACTTTATCCAATTCCCACCCTTTCCATCTAACAGCCTTTCTACAAAATTCACGACCCGTTTACTTCTATATTGAGATTTTACGGTTTAATGACATACCATTCCCTTTCAAGAGGTCTTATTATAACATTTCTTATTCATTCGCACACTCTACTTTAGTCTCGATTATTCGAACACATATACGTCTTCATGTACTTAAATACGAAGTGAGTTCAAAAATTCACTTACCTTAGCATCCGCATTTGCATCCATTACATTGCATCCTTTTAACCCGTTAGCCTTCCATGCTTTCATCCACTATGACATGATTCCTACATTTTCATGCCATCGCAATCACATTCTTGTTAGCATACACGATTGTGCATATTAACGATCATACCAAATGCATATCTCGGATTTGACTTTCATTAATCAATTCTAACAAGCATAAGGCATATACTCAAAATCACATCCTTTCAAACTTATATAATTTATCATATCGTCCATATAACACATATTGATGTAACACGTACCATGTAACTTTCTATAGTCTCACCATTGTAACAAGAAGTCTAACATGCATTCTTATGCGCAGTTGACTTTCAGAAGTCAACGGTTCAACATATGAACTTTCGACTTAACCTCATACATCCGTGTCATATAGTAGATTATGCAACTGACATTATATACATTTCAAACCCCTGATGTTATATGCTTACAACCACATGATCACCTACTTATTTACATATACAAGGTTGGTCTATTTAACATGATAACACATCATTCAAGCATAGAGTACAAATTTCCTAATGCATAATTCTACTCAACCATACCATTGACTACACATTCTTACGAAATCCTTCTACAATATATCTTCTCATGTTTGATTATTGCCAATCATGTCTTTATCAAAATCTACACATGATCATCCATTGTTTAGCATATAATTTCACATACTAACTTATACTAGGCATTTTATCAAACACTTGGTGTGAGTACACCATCTAATGCACAATGTACAACTAATTCATGCAACAATCTTCCAAGTTCATAAAAATTATCATCAAATTCCTCTTGTACAAGACACATCATTCTTTTCATATTATCAAACATAGCTAAATACTACATCTCTTTCAATCAATCCATATTTATTCAAAACCCCAATTTCTTGAACATGGGTTTGCAAATTCAAAACTCTAATTAAGATGTAACATCAGTTATTTGTTAGATAAGAGCATCTAAGTATAATTTCAACCATTCCATCCTTGTAATTTACCCGATTAAGGGTAATTCATCAAAACCCACCTAATACTCTAATCAAGAAGGTTTGGAGGATGAATTTAGTACTTACTTGATGCTTAGGAGGTGATGAACAATCCAAGATTCATAGATTATCCATGCAATTTCATACTTCTCCTCTCATTTTCTTCCTTTGTATTATACCAAGAACACGCACACACTGTGTGTGTGTCGACATATGCTCTACCCAAAAATGGGCTTTTCCATTTTCTTCCACCTTTTATTAAATGAACTTTCCAACTTGACCTTTTTTGCCCCCTATAGTTTTGTTGGTTATTTTTATTTAGTCATAATTGTTATTCCTACTTATGAACTCTTTTTAAGTTCACTAACTTATGTTACTTAGTTACCTCCAAGGATCAAGTCACATTACTCTACGTTATATCATACGGAACATATAGCAAATATAGATATTTGAGTTTTGGGGCGTTACAAAATTGAATTTGTAAATAGACCGAAGTGGTGCCTCAAGAAAGAATCGAAGAGGTCATGTCATGAAACTTTCGTAGCGGTCTTTTTGCCCCACCATGTCCAAGGTGTCGTTGAAAACTTGCCTTAGCGGTTCCTCGATGCAAATTTTGAGAATCTCCATTCGTTCTATGCAGTGAGAGTGTTCTGTCTTGAATCTGAGCCATTTATGTGGTGCCATTTCTTACACAGATCAAACATTTAAATAGTTAAGTGCTGTTAAAACAGAACAGGGGTCTAGACACGGCCCCGTGTCTGCCAGACATGACCCCATGTTGCAGGCTTTCAGGGACACTACCCCGTGCCTATGAGGCAAGGCCCCGTGGTTGTCCACTGTTTTAACCCAAATTTTCAAGTTTTCGAGTCCGCTTCAAAAAATCCAAAAATTTCGGTCCCTTGTGTGTTCATTATACCCTGAAAAACAAACCCTATGTATCAATTTTCACTTACCAACCCGTTTGACACTTCTATTTTTAGTTTTTTCGGTTATGAACAAGGGTTTGATAAAATGGGTTGAAAATGCCCGATTTTTCAATAATGGTTTGGTGATTTGCTTATTAGAACACTAATACTTACTACTACTAACAAGATCTATGAACAATTTTCGAATTCTTTGTACCAACATGGGTCTAGTTCAAGAACCCTAGATTTCTCCCAAATCTAGATGTTATATAACATGCAAAGCGTAAATCGTACAAATTTAGTTGTTAGGAACATACCGCTTTGGTGGATTATGGAAGGAAAACGTGAAAAAGTTGAAGGGAACCAGTGGTTGCAGAGAAATAGGGCGTGGAAGTTATGAAAAGAAAAGACTGCACAGAGGGTTTTATTCCATCTACAGGTAGACACAGCCCTGTGCCTCTGAGGCACGACCCCATGTTTGGTTGTTTTTTTATGCCCTTGTCTCTCTGTTCACTTGGTTCCTGGGTTCATTTTAACTGGCTTGCAGAATTTTTCCGCGTGTTACATTCTCCCAAAATAAACCTACAAGATGGATTATTGAAACAAAACAAATATATACAAGTTTGTTAGTGTTTTTTCTCGTCACTTATCTACCTCTTCCAAGGTCATTTCCGTTTCCTCATCTTCAAGGAATCCTTCATAAAATTTAAGCCGTTGTCCATTTACTTTAAATGGTTCGCCAATTGCACCATGGGAGTAAACTTTTGTGATGGTAAAAGGTCCAGACCATCGGGACTTAAGTTTTCTCAGAAAAAGACATAGCCTTGAGTTAAAGAGAAGTACTTATCTCCTTCCGTGAATTCTTTAGGTCCGCTTATATATTTATCATGTATCCTTTTCAAGCATTCCTTATAGATTTCTGAGTTGGAATATGCTTGAATTCTCAATTCATCTAATTCATTTAACTGTTGTAGGTGATCTTTTCCTAAAATTTCTTGATCCAAGTTTACATTTTTAATGCCCAATATGCTCTATATTCAATTTCTGTTAAAAGGTGACACTTTTTTCCATAGACTAACTTATATGGTGTGGTACCTATTGGTGTTTTATAAGCTGTTCGAAATATCCAAAAGCGTCATCTAATTTATCTGACCATTCTTTTTCGATTTTGACCCACAATTTTTTCTTGGATTCGTTTTAAACCTCGATTTGTTACGTCAGCTTGACCATTGGTTTGAGGGTGATAGGCTGTCGAGAGGCGGTGATAAACCCCATAACGTGTTAGAGTGTTTTCAATTTATGATTGCAGAAGTGATTACCTCTATCACTGATTAGGGCTTTTGGAGTTCTGAAACGTGAGAATAGTTTTTTCAAGAATTTTACCACTACTCTTCCATCGTTGGATGGAAGAGCTTCGGCCTCGGCCCATTTAGAAACGTAGTCGACAACCAATAAAATATATTTGTTTCTTATTGAATGTTGGAATGCTCCCATAAAGTCCAACCCCCATACGTCGAAGATTTCACAAATAAGAATGCTATTTTGTGGCATTTCATTTCTTCTTGATATGTTGCCTGCCCGTTGGCATGCATCACATGTTCTGACCAATACATAAGCATCCTTATGTATTGTGGGCCAGTAAAATTGTAACACCCATTTCATTGAAAGGTCAAAACGTCATATAATTTAAGCTTTCATAACGTAATGTAAACTTTAACCATAATGCCCCTTCTATTTATACGAACCAAACACGACATTTAAACACTTAAAGGAGCATTAAACTAAAACTACTATATCAAATTCAAACTTTAAGTTTACACACGAAAACATAAGTAATTTAGAACAACATTTACATCCCAAAAGTATTTGTTTGACCCATTAACATCAAACTTGAGACGGAAGCACGTCAAAGGGCAATGCGGTGTGTTCGTTCCGAACACGCCATTATCAAGATTGAGATTCTCCTATCATACACAACACAAATGCATTCATTAGTATGACTTCTTAACATAAATTTTCATCTTTCCTTTACTCCCTTAATTGACCCGTAAACAAGGTTATGATGTTGTAACATTCTTCCTACTTACATTTCTTACTTATAACAATTTCGCCTACAACGAAATCATAGTTTTCATTCTTATAACACAAAATACACAATTCAACCCAATCATACGGGTCCATACAACGAACATTTCATCCTTATTGACACGTTTACAACGAGTCATTATGTTCATAAGTTTATCACCTTACTAACCATTCATTTCGACCCGTTTGCAATGAAACAATGCACGTACTTTACAATTCCATTATCTAACAAATTTCTTCTATGTTCATCATTTCGCATTACCATACTTAAACTATAGCTAACGATATAGTAATAATATGAAACGAAGTTCGTATGAACTTACCTTTGCTTTGTGTTTCTCTCGAACTGGATTCACTTGTACCTTCTTCCTTCACGCCTACAATTTCACATTCAACTTTCTTTAAATCTCTCATATTTACATTAACATAGTGAGCTAACAACTCATCGTTTTACTAATTCTAATCAATTATCATCATATGCATACGAAATCATCTTCATCATTTCATCAAACACCTGGAGTGCATACCACTAACAAAGCATAAAGTACAAGTATCTTATGCATATCCTTACTAATACATATCAAAATCATCAAATTCAACTAATCTCATACATCTTCATTCTAAATCAATTCCATCATTCTAATATTAATTATAAGCAACATCATACATAACCATTACACTAGTTTTGCACATAATTCATCATTATTCTACACAATGCTCCTACTTCAAGTGGGTTTTCATTCCTAATCATCAATTTAGTTGAATTCAAGCATAATTCATGCTCTATGTGATACTTCTAATCCATACTTATACTAATTTCTCATTAATTTGTGGATTTGCTTGAACCCACTTCATACAAGATCATCAAAAGATAAAATTCCACTTAACTTATGGTTTAGTGTGCTTAGATGGTTAAGAAATCAAGGACATGCATGCATCTTAATCAAAATTTCCTTCTCAATTGGCTTCATTCTTATTGTTCGTTCATAGGTGTTCTTCTCCTTCTTTCTCCTTCTGGTCGACACACATATAATACCCACATTCTGCACTTTTAATTTGGTTATAAGGCTTTATTCCCATTTGACACTTTCAGCCCCTAATATTTTAAAACATGTCACTTTTATATCCAACTATTAACTAGGTTATCTTTCACTTGATTAACTTCATTTATTCTAAATAATTAAGCTTACTAGCATAATTAATCGACTATTATTATTAAATTAGTCTAAAATCACCATCTACCCATTATGACTCCGTACATATAATATCATAATAGAACATGTAAGATTTGGGGTGTTACAAAAATCCTACATCATACACCTTTCATACGGTGCTAGCTATTCCATGATGTCCTCCACATGGTCCTTCATGACAATGATGAATTGAATAATTTGCTTGGCTTCACGGTCGTGGACGTATCTTCGAATGAGTTGATCTGCACAAATTCTGAAAAGATACGGGTCTTCCCAAAAATAGTGCAAAGAATTGATTTCATTGATGATAAGATAACCCCTTGACAATAGTGCCACTAACTAAGTAGTTAGCAAAATCTGCATACCAAGGTTCTTCTTTGAATTCTACCATTTCTAAGGATTCTGTGGGAAATTTTTTGTTGATGAGTTCTTCTCGAGTTACTTCCAATTCAGGGTTTTAAGACGAGACAAGTGGTCAGCAACAGTGTTTTCTACACCTCTTTTATCTTCTATTTCTATTGTTGGTTCTATTGAACCCTACAAAAGAACAGATGATTGAAAAACCAAAATAGTCTCTAACATCTGATCCTTAATAATAATACTCATAAGGTCTGTTGTTCTAAACTCTGCTCTCATTTAAAGACTGTTCACAAGATCTGTTAAGAGATAAAGCTCTGCTGGAAGCCAAAGGTCTGCTGATGAGAACCTCTGATGAAGATAAAGTCTGTTGAAGTAAAGTCTGCTGAAGACTAACAAAGGACAAATCCTAATAGAGGGTAACTCAACAGTTGTTATCATTAGAGTTCATATTCTATTTTAATGTAACAATGTGTAGGTCTAGCAAAGGTTAGAGTTTGTTAGTTTGTTAAATGTCTCTTTCATAGTGACGTCAACCAAAGATGCTCAGTGGTTTGTAATGTACTATAAATAGAACAGTGCATGTACTGTTCTATCTATCACTTCTACACATTCCATACGAATAAATTAGAGTGATCTTAGGCTGAGGGGGAGTTTGTAATTGCATGCATACGTGATTAATATTACAAAAGCATTTTGAATGAAAACAATCTTCCAATTGTTGTGAATCAAAATTTACATTTCCGCTGCATTTATTTTTGATTTATCTTCATTCACTTCTTTCCATCTTTAAACTTTCACAACAATTCAAACTCAGATCTTAACAATTGGTATCGAAGCTTGGTCGTTCAAATTTGTTTTAACAATCAATTTGATATAAACTGGTCAGCTCTTACTACTAATTTGTTTGTTTGTATTGAAAACAGAGTAAAAGTTTATTTTCGTTCAAAGTTTTTAAACAAAACCTGTTTTAAAACAATCAGAATGTCTCAAAATCCACAAGATCCACACAACACTAGCACCATGTACAAACCTCCGATACTTGTAAGATCAGAGTACAATATTCGGCAATGTCGGATGGGTCACATACTTGCACAATAGAACACGGGTTGCTGGAAATTGGTTATCTTCGGACCACATGTTCCGATGGTACTGAGTGTGGAAGACCCAAAAGTTCAAGTTCCAAAGAGTCCTGAACATTACTCCAAGGAAGATTTTCACAAAATTGAGCTAGATGCAAAGGCATTTAGTATCGTGGCAACTGCTTTGTCTGCCTATTGCACTGCAATAGTGCAAAGGAGTTATGGGATTCTCTTAAAGAATAATTTGGTGGCACTGAAGAGGTTATTGAAAATAACAACGATATTTTGAACCAGCAGTATGAAACATTTTGTCATGTGAAAGGAGAGTCATTAACTTAACAATTTGAAAGGTTTAGTTGTCTCATTAGTGAGCTAAAACTGTAAAAGTCAAATATCCAAATTACACTTTGAATAGTCGATTTCTAAGATCTCTACCAGAAACATGGGACACTATTGCCATTGTAACTAGAACCATTGTTGGGTTCAAAGAGATGAGTTGTACTCAGCTCCATGGTAGGCTTCTCACTGATGAGAGAGAGCTTAACTAGAAAAAGAAGCTACAAGTGTCAGGAAAAGTGGCTGATAACTATTCTTTTGGTAGTACAACACTTTTTGATAAAAAAAGAAACCTTTGGTAATAGCAAGGAACAGAGTTATGATCATTTTATTGACATAACATCTGATGGGATTTCAACTCTGTTTCTTGCTCACCAAACTTTGCTTTTGCAGCAAATGGGGAAAACCAAGTTTTTGACAACTTATCCCTTGAACTTAATGATCTTCAACATTTTGATCCAACTGATTTAGAAGAAATGGGCATATTACACCAACTGGAATTGCTGAGTGTTAGGACCAATAATTCTACAAAATGACTGGTAGAAAATTCACAAGGTTGCATGGAGGGTTAAAAGTTGGGTTAGATAAGTTAAAGATTAAATGCTACAAGTGTAACAGGTTAGGTCATTTTGCTAGGTTGTGTAGGAGTCAAACAAATGGTCCAATTATCACACACCCAAGTCCTAGAACTCAAAACACACAAAACACTGTCCATTATTCCCAATATACCCCTTCTCCTCAAATGCAAAACACTGCTCATTTTGCATACCCTGTAACCACTGTTCCAGTTCAATATGTCCAAACCACTTTTCCTCATATACAGTATGTTCAAGTCCTAAGTCCTCAGGTTCAAATGCAACCTACACCATAAGTTACACAAATCTTTGTTTTGTAGAGACTAGTCAACAGAGCTTCTTTACACAAGGTTTTGTTGATTGGAGTAGCTTGCCTGAGGAATTGATTGATGAAAATTTTGCTCTAGTTGCTAATACTGAAAAGAAACATAATGATTTTTCTTTCATAGCACTAGACACAATACTTGAAGGGGATGAGTCTGGGGAGGTAGTGTTAAATTCTAGTGATGTTTGTGAAAATGTTGTGGCAGATGTTTCAGAAGAGAAAGTTGGTGAAGAAACTGTGATCTTAGTGTCAGACCCATGGGAAACCAGTGTTTGTGAAGGTGAATGTGATTGTACCTTGATCGCTGCTGCTAAGGTATCACATCAGGTCCTTAAAGACTTATATTCTGATAAATGCATTATTGCTTTTGCTAACATAAAAGAGGTGAATGAAAATCTTAAAAATAAAACTATTTGAAAAAGATTCTTCAATCAACAGTCTCCAATATGAGTCCAGCATAACCAAGGATCAACTCTAAACTATAATAGAAAAACATCAAAGTTCTAAAAAGGAGCTTGAATCTAACCAAATTACTTGTGAAAAGTGGGTAGAATCCTGTAAAGGTTATGAGCTTATGTTACAATCACAAATCAAAGGCAATGTAAAATTTGGTGTAGGTTTTAGAAAACCTGACCATGTTTCTCAAAACATTGTTGCAAATGATTGTGAGTTGGTTGAAATTATTCCAATAAACTTGGCTGGTCAAGAAATTAAATTCACTGAACCAAATGGTAAGAAAAATATTTTAGAAAGACCAGCGGGATCCTCAACTTTTGAGGAAATTGAAAAATATCAATTCAAACCTACCTTGTCAGATGAGTGTGACATTCTTGACAACTTTGAGCCAATGGATTTTTCAACCATTGAAGGTGTAAAGGCACCTCAAGTCAAGATCATTCCCTTAAGAGATCTTCTAGCAATTGTTACAACATTTGCTGATAAAAAGACAGAAAAATGGAAGAAAAAAGAGAAATATCATACTTTTTGTGATTTTTGTGAAAAGAAGAATCATGTCACTAAAAACTGTTTTCTTCTAAAAGCTTATGATATAAACAAAAGAAGTGTGATCATTGATTCACCAAACTGCACCATTTATGGCAGATCAAACCACAAAACTCAAGAGTGTGTATATCTCAAAAATTTTGATGTCAAAAGAAATGAGTATAAATCTAAAACACTTGAGAGTTCAAAAAATGAAAAGACCAGACAAACTTTTGTCCCTGTCCAAACATCTGTTACCAAACAATTGAATATAACCTTTGCTCCCAGAAAGGTTTAGGTAACAGATCCACCACCAACTAATAATTTCCAATGGGATATTGCCAACTTGCTTACAAGAGTGTACCACTTGGCTATGAGGTCTACAAAAGTCCATCTAAACCAAGAGTGAACAGGCATCCTCATGGTTATGATCAGTTGATAGTTAATGGTCCACAGTAGATGTTATCAAAATATGTTCAAACACTGACCTATTCCTGGACTTGAGGCTGGAATGTCTATAACCCCATCCAAAGCCATCCTAGCTTTAGAAACTCACCTAAACTAATTGTTTACTAATGTGCAGGGAGCTTCTACTTGCCTTGATAGTTTATGGTATGTAGATAGTGCAGGTTCTAGGCACATGATAGGATGTAGAGCCCTACTCAAAGATTTCATGGTGTCACACCTTGGTCGTAGCGGAAGCGCAAGTGTGTGACTATTAGGTAATCATTGCATCCAATATAGTAAACATTGTAAATTAACAACGATGCATGCCATTCATAAGATCATTCCGATATTACAGTCATCTAAAGGTGAAACCACATTGTCATTTGTTTCAGATTACCACATGTTCCAAAATAAGATATTGTTTTCATCACAAATTCATGTTGAGGCTTTGACCTCTATATACCCAAACGAGGTTGGGATATAAAAGACAATCCTTCCAAAGGGTTGTGTATCTTTGTCTTGACAAATCCCATACCCGGATCCCATCACCAGCTCAAGTCCTGCGTCATAAAACACATGTAATTTTAAAAAGTCAACATAAAGTTGGCGAATACATGTAGTTTAATGTTTTCGTATCAAAATGTCATTCTTGAAAACCTGTATTGAAATCCAAGTATGTTATTAGCATTAATGAGTTATTTAAGGATCTATCAGTGTGTCGCGAGCACCCTGACATACTTGTGCCATAAGTAAGTAACCGAACCGAGACTACTTTGACATCATTGGGATCACAAAAGCACTCCGAAGGGTATACCAACCAGGAGAGCGGATCTCAAACTCAATAGATCTACTTCTTTTGCACCTTGGTCACTAAGTGATTAATGGTTACTATTGTTATCATCCTACTTACGCACAGTGATCTGTTATCTGCTAACCCATAGCTAACATACTTTTTGACATGACATTTATTTCCCCTCGATAGTTTACAACAAAACTTGAAATAACTGAAAGAAGGGACATGAACTCACAGTTTTTGCGTTCCGTTAATTCGTACTATTTATCGATCGGTGTCCGCAACATATGTAACCTACATGCGTATTGGGTTCATTAGACACCTAGGCCTCAATGGACCTAGTACTCGTTGTTCATCTTGAATTCTTGTTATGTATCTTTTCGTTATGATAGAACAACTTGAAATGTTATCATAGTGTTGGTAGTTTGTTCGTTCAATTAGTATTGTTATATATATTTCTTAAATATATATATATATATATATATATATATATATATATATATATTATTGTTTTCAAATCATGTGTGAACTGGGCCTTGCACTTCACATGTCATTGGGCCTAGCCCATGTTTTCTTATCATTGGGCCTAGCCCATGTCATCTATGACTTTGGACCTAGCCCCTGTTTTCTTGTCATTGGGCCTAGCCCATGTAATTTATGTCTTTGGGCCTAGCCCATGTTTTTATGTCATTGGGCCTAGCCCATGTATTTTATATCTTTGGGCCTAGCCCATGTATTCTTATATGTTCTTGGGCCTCATCCATAAATATTATGGAATTTGGGCCTAGTATATGATTTTTACAATTTGGGCCTAGCCCAAATGTATATATATATAAGCCCATTTTTATTATAAGTATTTACTTATAGTTTTTCTAATCTTTTTGGATTTGGTTTCGATAACATATATATATATATATATATATATATATATGTTGAACGTCTAAATATATTTTTAGACTCGTCGTCGGTGTCGTTTATTACGTGTTTGCTTTCGTCGAGAATCGCCCGTTGCCGTAACGACCTTTCGTGCCGGTGATTCACCCGTTGATCGTCGACGTGATGGTGAAATCTTGAATGTTGGCCTATTGTTCGCATTGCTTTAATTGTCCGATTTATTGTTTCGACGCATTGTGAGAATATATTTATTTTGCTACCAATACTTGGTGTACTGTTCAAGTGTTTGTATTTTGTATAAGATTGGGTATTTTATTGTGAATACCCTAAGTTTCTAATACATACACATACATTACATATATGTACACATAGAATTTTATTGGCAACAATCGTATAAATGTATATACTTGTATTATTTCCAAATAACAATATATATTTGTAAAAGCATTTATTTTTACTTATAAATATATATTTGTAGCTTTGTTTAAACACTTGGTTATTTAGAGATAACCTTTGTCATTAAAGTCCAATTAATGACGATTTAAGTTACTAATCGCGTTTAGTCCCACTAATCATGTTTTAATCGCGATAAGATTTTTAGAAAATTTCGCCATAGTTTCCCCTAAACTATGGCGTTTTCCACGTTTAAAAAACGTATTTAAAACCTGTTTAAACTCATAATCATCATCAATAAACCATCTAATATTTATTTTACATAATCTAATTATCACCATCCATGACTTTTTACGGTTTAAAATCTTGGTAAATCAAGTG
Source organism: Scalesia atractyloides (assembly GCA_947069175.1). Classification (NCBI taxonomy): domain Eukaryota; kingdom Viridiplantae; phylum Streptophyta; class Magnoliopsida; order Asterales; family Asteraceae; genus Scalesia; species Scalesia atractyloides. Next base: position 35,329,956 of record CAMTDV010000008.1, on the reverse strand, counting down.
GGTTTTTAATATTTATTAGCCTTTCAAATCAATACTTTAGCATGTTGTTTAAACAAGTTCATGCATGTAACCCCTTGATGGTTACTTCTTATAAAATCATTCATATGTATAAAAATTATCTTTAAGTTGTAGTATTTTACATGGATGATGTAGTTGATGATCTTGTTTAGATTTAAACCTTATCATGTTTAAATCTTTATTTTTACACTAAATCACACAAGATCATGCAACTTTTATATCATATTTTTAACATAAACAACTTCAACATGAACTCTAACAATCATATAAGCATATAATCAACACAAAATAAATAATATTTAGTGTTATTATTATGTTGTGTTTTAGGGTTTTTGATATATCTTTTCTTGATTTTCAAGATGATCAACTTGTACACTAATAATCTAAGCATAAAAATAAGCTAGATTATGGAGGAGTTTAGCTCACAATGGGTGCACAAGTTTCTTGAAGATTATGGAAGAAAAGAAGCTCCTTAAGTATCCCTAATGATCTCCATCCATGCAAGCTTCTTTAGAGGTCTTGATTAGGCTTTAAATGGTATAAAATGTGGTGTTTTGTGGTGGCTAAATGGTGGTTTATGGTGGTGATATGTAGCCGTGTATAAGGGGGAAGAACAAGGGAGGAAAGTTGCAAATTTTTGTTGTGAAGAAAATGACAAGAATTAGTGAAATCATGATATATATTTCCAATCTTTCAAGTCTTCCATCAACATCTAACACCCATACTTAAGATCACCATTTTTCAACAAAATCAAGTGGGTGGGGCTCACATGGGGGGGTTAAGTGTAACTATTTATTATAACATGTGTTTTTTTATTAGATATTTAGGTAATTAATTTAAGTATGGTGATTAGGGGTTGATCTTGTATCATTAGCAAATAACTAGGGTTTAGAGTGTTATTATATGCCAATTAATCCACTTGATCCCCTAATATAAGTTTCGGATGACGGAAATGTCGTTAGATCGTTAATCGACGCAATATTCGCTAATAAACGAACTTAATTATTTAGTACCGGAAGCTTTTGTTTTCGACCACCACAATTGTTATGGTGTCTACTTAGTGCACTTTCGACCTAAAAATATGTATAACTAGTTCACTAGACGAATATACGATGAGCTAGGATGGCCGAAATGTCTTTCGCTTGATCGATATTGGCACTATTATATTCCGCCGTCAAACTTTTCCGAAAGTTGTGTTTTCATGACCTCATATTAGTTGAATGGATTCCAAGTTCCAAATGAGGCTTAACTAGTTCACTAGATGCCCTGATGAGGCTATCGGCCGCTTTTCTGTCGAGTTGTGCACTAATTGCCGAATGACCGGAAACAATGTGTTTTGTGCTTTCTTGCTATTCTCACATTATTTTAGGATGTTTTAACATTGTTATATTCTTATCTTGACATCCGGAATCCTCCAAATTAGTCTTGCGGACAAATCGCCATTTTGTCGCCTTTTTGGTCGAAACGGACAATTTTGCAATTTACGCGTTATACCGGAAAGTTATGTATTATTGTAATAGTTGTTCTCAAATATGAATTTTCATTTATATATGAACTCAGGTATGGCATAAACATGCCGTTATTCCTTGTTCTGATTCTTTCAGCGGTTACCGACACAGTTAGTGTCACCGCAATTAGTGCGTCCAGCACTTTCTACCAACACTTTTAGGGCATTGTTTTGGTCTGTTTCTCGTCGTAACGAAAACCAGTATATGTTATGATCAGATTTACTTGCCCTAATGACGTACGACTCAGTTTTGAAATTAAATTATGCTAACTATGCATGAGATTATACTATGAAATCAGTGATTAAATTGTACGGAATTACCGGTCATTTGCCATTTGTCACACAGGCACATGGAGGGGTTCATATATCCTTTGGTAACAATTTAAAAGGGAAGGTGTTAGGGTCAGGGACAGTCCAGGCTGGGAAACTCAAATTTGAACATGTCAATCTTATTGACAATCTGAAATTTAATCTTCTTAGTGTATCTCAAATGAGTGACAAAGGCTATGGGTCATTCTTCACTAAGAAAACTTGTTATTTTGTTGGGCCAGAAGTGGTTAAAAAGATTTATCAAATCATAGCTGATAGCAAAGCACAACTTGCTGCTCATAGGAGTGGCAATGTGTATGTAGTTGATATGTTGAAAGATAATCCAATGTCCAATGCATGTATGTTCTCAGTTGCTTCTAACAAAGAGACAGACTATGGCACAAAAGACTTGGTCACACAAATCTTAAAACTATCACTACATTCTCCAAACAAGGCCTCATAAGAGGTCTTCCATCAAAACAATTTACCTGTGATGAACATTGTGTTTCCTATTTAAAAGGTAAACAACATAAAAGATCATACATATCAATTGAATAGTCCAAACAAGTCAGTGTCTACAATTGCTACATATGGAGTTGTTTGGCCCTCTAAAAATCATGAGTCTTAAAAAGAAGAGATACTGTCTTGTCATAGTTGATGATTTTCACGGTTTATGATGTGCGTGAATTGAATATATTTTTATAGTTATAATTTTCTTTCACACAATTTGGGTTTCAGAATTGGTTTTTACTTAAAACTAACTACACACACAAAGGGCAAGTGTACCCGTCAGGTGGCAGTATAGTCAGTCGGTAAGAATAGGATATCAATCTGTGGACTCGGTGTCTCAATACTAAATCCTTGTTACTTTTAAACCTTTTTCAATGGATGAGTTGATTTCTTGATTTTAAACATTTTGTAAAAATAAAAATTAACTAACTAAATTAATAAAGAACGATAACTAAGAGAGGTTGTTTAAACTAAGTATCCACTAATAAACATATGACAACATTTAAGGAAAAACTAATGGTGATGCAACTTCTAGATTCAACTAAGTTTCCATTCAAGGTTCCCTAGTTTTATAAATCTTGGGAAAATTATAATGAAACAACATTCTAATCACCTAAGATTCATTCTTTTAAGTTCACTTGCTAAGTTGATGTCAATCTTTAATAATGAGTTATTTGTTTGTCAAAACTCCTAACTCTACAAGTCAAGGAAAACTAATATGAACAACACACTAATCACCCTAACTTGGTTTCAAGTAAATGACATCTTCAACATGTTCTTGATATGAATCACAAGCATGGTCATGCTAGATAACTTGGCCTAAATCATTAACCCATCATAAACGCAAACTATAGAATCCATATAAACATTCATATGATCTTTCCAAATCTAAATGCAAGAATTCATACACATATTCAAATCGTTATTCTAATCATGTTAGCAATTACCATTCCTAGTTTCATGCTATGAATCATATCAACAAGTTAACAAGATTCAACAATCATAATCTCTACATGGGCTTTCCAACACAACATGTAAATACTTATGACCAAACATTCAAGAACAAGGACTTTAAACATGCATATGAACTCCAAGAACAATATCAAATATCATCATGAAGATTAACAAACAACAATCACCACATCTATTTCCCTGTTATCAAATATTCATTAGCTTCAACATTGTTTAAGCAACATAAAAGTTTAGCCTATAAGGCTCATGCCAACTAAATCAAATGCAAAATAAACTAAATTGTTCATGAATAATAAGTGGATAACTAAAGTTTAAGACAAGATAAATGGTAAAATGAGTTAATAATCAAGTGATACAACCTTCCTCAAGGCTCCTTCTTCACTCTACAAGCTTCCAAGACCAGAATCTTGAGAGAAAAATTCACCAAAATGCTCCAACTCCCCTTCAAATGAGTTGAAATCACATATTTATGCTGCTAGAGAGTTGGCACGACCGTGCCACCTTTTGGCACGGTCGTGCTTTGTAAATGTCAGATACCTTTCTGAGTTGTTGGCCACGTTTGCTACCAAATCCGAAAAGATCCCGCTAAAAATTTCCCCGAGGTGGCATGACCTGCCAAAGGGTTGCACGGTCATGCTCATCGGTGATGTACTCGGCAATGACTTTCGATCTCGGAAATGAGCTGATCAGAAGCTGGGATGACACGAGCACGGTCGTGCTAGGGGTTGGCACGACCGTGCCAGTTGTTGGACTGGTCTGGTTTGTGCAGATTGATGATAGTGCTGATGATAGTGCCGGTGTCTGGAGGCTTGGCACGGTCGTGCCTATGGTTGGCACGGTCGTACCATATCTGGCAGTTTGGCTGAAATGTTCCATTTTTGCTTCAAATTGCTCCAAAAGCCTTCGTTTCATCACCGGGCCGAATCCCGGACCTGTATTTTCACAAACAACTCAAATGAGTATCAAGATCAATGAAAACACAACGAGTTTTCACATAAATGGGGAATATTTGACATTTAAAAGATGTATAAATTCTTATACATCAGTTTGCATGGACCTATTTCATGCACTCCAAAAATGAGACTGTAGGTATTTTCCAAAATTTTGTTAAACAAGTTAAAAATCAATTTGACCTGCCAATAAAAGTCTTTAGAAGTGACATTGGGACAAAGTTTAAAAATAAGGAGTTGGATGACTTCTGTGTGTCAAAAGGGATTCTTAGGCAATACAGCATCCCAAGGACACCTGAACAAAATAAGGTGGTCGAAAGGAAAAATAGAACTTTGATTGAAGCTGCTAGAACAATGCTTGTAGACTCAGGTTTACCCTTGTCTTTTTGGGTCGAGACTGTAAACACTGCTTTCTATGTACAGAACAAAGTTTTAATTAACCCAGGCATCAAAAGACTGCTTATGAAATCCTATACAAAATTAAACCTCTGATCTCATATTTCAAAATCTTTAGCTGCCCAGTTTCATTTTAAACTTAAAAGATTCAATTTCAAAATTTGCAGCCAAAGTAGATTGTTGTATTTATTTAAGATACTAAACCACTGCTAAAGACTACATAGTCTTTAATTCAATGACTAGGTGTGTCGAAGAGACCTTAAATGTAAAGTTCAATGAACTTTTTCATTACAAATCCCAGCAAATCCTGCTAAACTGTTTGACTTAGATAAATTTACATTTGAAGATGTGTCTGTCAAAACTAACAATGCAGGTACACCACAGTCTTCATATCAAGATTATGGATATGACATTGTGATTCCACATTACAAAGTCATTTCATCCACATCAGAAACATATGTTACTAACAACGATGAAAACTTGCCACTTCTGGATCAACAGTTGTTGATCCCCAAACCTCTGCCAGCTCATTTAATCAAACCTCCATTGACAAAAGTCCATTTTCTGTGAACAAAAGTCAACCTATCTTTATCCCATTCCACCTATAGCTCCACCTCCACTCCAAATAGATGTTGGCTCTTCAAAATTGCCAACAGATGTTAAGCTCAGATGATTCCCATCTGTAGCCTTCACCTCAAAATGCCATTATTCCATACAAGGGAGATCTAATCTACCTTAAAAACCATCCATCTGACCAAATCATTGGCAACATCAATGAAGGGGTTCTCACAAGATGTCAATCCCAAAACATTTGTCTTTTTGCTGGTTTTCTAACACTCACACAACCTGTTAAGTACCAATAGGTACTAAAAGACAAAGTTGGTTAGAGGCCATGCAAGAAGAGCTCCTACAGTTCAAAAGTATGGCAACTTTTACCATTCCTAAGGATGTATGTCCCATAGGCACAAAATGAGTCTTTAAGAACAAAACTAATGAAATGGGCATTGTTGTAAAAAATAAAGCTAGGCTTGTGGTTCAAGGCTATAGACAAGAAGAAGACATTGATTATGATGAAACTTTTGCTCCTGTTGCAAGACTGGAGGCCATCAGATTGTTTTTTGCCTTTGCTGCCAACCACAACATCAAGGTGTATCAAATGGATATCAAGTGTGCATTCTTATATGGCAAGATCCAGTAAGAGGTATATGTATGCCAACCCCCTGGTTTTGAAGATAATTTTTATCCAGATCATGTTTACAAGCTAAACAAAGCTTTATATGGCTTGAAACAAGCACCTAGAGCCTCGTATAAAACTCTTTCCACATTTCTCTTATCCATAGGCTTTACATGAAGAAAAATTGATAAAAATTTGTTCTTAAAATGGAGAGGAAAGGATTTGATGCTTGTCCAAATTTATGTGGATGACATCATTTTTGGATCAACATGCAATGGTATGTGTGAAGAGTTTAGAGAACTGGTGACAGCAGAGTTTTAAATGAATGCTATGGGTGAACTCCAATGCTTTCTGTAACATCCGTCGAAAAACGGGTTATCCAAACCCGCTTCGTTTATTAATCGAAATATCAGTTTCAAATTTTTGTTTGCTCATGTAATGCTTATTTTAATTTTAAACAATACATAACTAATAAACATTTTAGAATATGGAAATTAAAATTGTTAAAAAGTAAAAATAAAACAATTAAAAATAAAAAGGGGCTGCCGGGTTTCAACCCGGGTCAGCCGGAAACCTTAACATCAAACACTTAACCACTCCGCCACTTGATGTTTTTGTGTAATCTAGGAAACAAATAAAACATATGATCACCTGAGAAACCACCTGTTTGCGCCAAAACTGAAACCGATAGCGGCTTTCAACATTCCAGTCGATTGAGTGTTTGTTATTACTGGTTATAACCGATGAAAACATTACGACGCACGATCTCAATCATTTAAGCTTTTATTGAACTTGAATTCATATGATTTCGGGTTTAATAACCGAAATCATTCACTTCCTGAATTACTCCAACAATATCATCATCTCGCGACTCAAAATCATCAACAGAACTCTCAATTTCACTTTTGCTCTATTTTCTGATCGTCGGAATCGCTTTCTGAACTCGCCAGACTTTCGCCGGAAAACCGTGTCTTTCATCAAAACGGTAAATTTCGCAATTCTTTCATCTTCTATCTGTTGTTAGACTTTTACTAACTCAAAACCTTCAAAGAATCAGTCCCAGGCGACGATATCGGATAATCAGCACTCGCCGAAAGTTTTCTGAAAATTCCTAAATCGCGCTGTGAAACGGTATTATCATTTAAACCTTCTGATAACTCTTGTTTAGTCTTCAATTCCTCAATTAGTTAATCAAAAACTGTTAATTGGTCCGCTCAGACGGAGTTCATAAAAACAGAGCCGACGACTTTGCCGGAGTTCTGAGAAAAGTCATCATTCCGGTATGTTCATTCCCAAAACCTTTCCTATCCGTTACATTTTAATCACTTATATGCCTGTTAATTGAATTGAACAAGATCAGTCGAAAATCAGTTGTCTGGGTTATTGTAACGAAGAAGATGAAGTTAGTCTGTATATAAATTTAATATAAATTGGATTATATCTCGGGTTAGACACACAGTCCAGCGGTGGACTGTGTGCATTTGAATCATAGAGTCCCGGGTTCGAGTCCGTCCTTGTTCCGATTCGTCACAATTCAGACTTTTTATAAAACCCAAATACGGAGACTTTCAGTTAGTTTTTAAGAGAAATAAAAACAAGTGTTTTAACAAGGTTAGACACACAGTCCAGCGGTGGACTGTGTGCAACGTTAATCAACAGGTCCCGGGTTCGAGACCTGTTACGCACACCGGTTCGATAGAATTAAAATCCTTTTTAAAAATAAATGAATTTTGGAATAAATTAAATAGTATATAAATATAATTAAAAACAGAAATATTTCGGGTTAGACACGTAGCTCAGTTGGTAAAGCTGCGTGCACGTGTACGGGAGGTCACAAGTTCGAACCTCACTCAGTGCAAACAATATACACGACCGAACCGGTCAACAAGTCAAAGTCAAATAGTCAACGGTCAACCCAAAAGTCAACATTTTTTTTTTATATTTTTATTTATTTATTTAATTTAAAAATCAATTAAAAATACTTAAAAATAATGTTTTTAAAGTTAGAAAATAGTCTTAAACTCACAAAAATATATCTAAAAATCCTATTAAAATTATTAATAAAATCCACTTATTTACCGTACCTTTCGTTATTATTTAGGTTAGTTATTACTCGTCGATCAATCCTCTAAACTCGTGCGCATTCAACATCATCAAACGAACGCACCCAATGTGAGTGAATCTCTACAAATTCCCCGTTTTAATCACGTTTTGGGGTGTATCATGTGTCTTATTATTTATTACATTTAAAACAATTGTGCATCCATCATATCCATGATCAAATGTGTATTCAATATGTATCAACTGTTTGTGTGGTTAATGTTTAGATTAAATTTATCACTTTCAGTACATACATTATCATAGGCCGCCGCTCCCCATTACCTATGAGCGTGAGCCGTTCCCCATTACCTATGAGCGTGAACGAGGCGTTGCCAACATACGATCGGCTCCGTTTGATTGAGCCTTGATCGCACATACATTCATCATATGCCGTCTGTTCCCCATTACCTATGAGCGGAACCGTTCACCATTACCTATGAGCGCAAACGTGACGTTGCCAACATTTACATTATCATTCATGTCATATATTTATGCAAGGTGGTTTGTTATTGTATGTTATTGTTTGTTATTGTTATTGTTATTGTTATTGTACGTTTATTTACGTTTGCTCACATATGATTATTGCACAATTTTCCATAATAAATATAACAAGAAATCAATAATAAATGTTTTCTAACAAGGTTCACTCGCCAACTTTTGTTGACCAAAAAACCCCCATTTTTACACATGATACAGGTGATCCAGATGCAGCAAGAAACATATAGGATGGGCTTAGAAGAATAAATCGGTTTAGACTTTGGATTGTTTATTTAGTTACTTTTCTTTGTAATTGTATGAACTTGTTTGGAATATTGAGGATGTAATTTTGAATTTAATGAATATGAAACATATTAGTAAACATCATGAGCTTTGGTGATAACCCAATTATGCCCCGACTCTTATTCCGCTGCGGGTCGGGGTGTGACAGATTGGTATCCGAGCCATGACTATAGGGATATAGGATAGGTTATTAGACCCTTAGAGCCTATACTATAGTTGATTAGAATTTTTAAATTATTTGTGTGTTACATGCAAAATTCATGATGTTTATATGCTTTATGTTTATTGTTACATTCAATGTTATGCAAGCATGTTCATAAGTACATATTATTATACAATGCCTATCATGAATCATATTCTCATAACATATCATATCCATGAGAGCCCACACCACACAATTCCCATGACTTTTGCAACGATTTTTGTATTTTCAAATCACATCAAAGTGAGTTCTCATGACGGGCATGTAGTAACTGGAAGGATACAAGTACCGGTAGTCGGAATGTCCTGTCTAGGCTTGGCATTCGTATAAATCCAAAATAAAGGACCAGTTTGCCTACCTGGGGACTAACGATGAGAGTATGAAGGACCTATTAGGCCAAAGCATGCTATACCAAACGTCGTGTGAGCTAACCCCACTTTGAGTTGTCATTGTGTCTACACCTGGACACCTTCCGACCATACATCTCGCAAAAATATTTCATGGTTTTCATTCGGGTGATGCGAGTGTTAAACCGCCAATACCAATGTGAATCCTACTAAGCCAATAGTCATGGGGGCCCACATGACTATACATGTGAAGGTATGGGGGACATTTGAGGCCCAAACATGAGCAAACCCAAGACATCCTATGGATGTAGTTACATTATTGATGTTTATGTTATTTTTATTTTTTTTAAGACACATGACACCTAAAAAGACTCCATAAACTCACAATCTTCTTATGTATGTTCCTATAGATGTCGGCTAGGCAGCAACGTGGGAGTAGAAGGTCAGGAAGGTCAAACGAACGCTTGGCCACCCAAATCGCAAAACAAATGGCCGCGGTGCTTCCTGACATCGTAGTTCAAGTCCAACAAGCTCTCGCCACAAATCCCATCAATCCTCCCCAGCAAGAAGACCAGAACGTCGACAACCCTCCCCCCAAAAAGTGCTCATACAAACATTTCAAGTCTTGCGATCCCCCGAAATTTGAAGGGACCGAAGGTGTCACTGCTCTCCTCCACTGGTTTGAGGAAATGGAAAACACCTTCCTCAACTGTGATTGTCCCGAGGATTGCAAGGTACATTACGCAACCGGGAGGCTATTTGGAGTAGCTCTTACCTGGTGGAATACTGAAAAGGGTAAGAGAGGAATCGAAGATGCAATGGCCTTAACGTGGGAGGAGTTAAGGGAAATCATGACGAGACGCTTCTGTCCAAGAAGCGAGATCAAAAAGTTAGAGGATGAATTTCATTCGTTGAAGCAAAAGGAGGGAGATCATACTTCCAACAACAAACGGTTTTTAGAGTTGAACCAAATGGTCCCTAACTTGTTCACCCCAGTTTACCGCTTAGTCGAACACTATATTCGAGGCCTCCCCTCGAAAATTCAAGACTCAGTTCTCAGCAATTCGCCTGCAACACTCGAAGCTGCTATGGAACTAGCTACCGAGCTTACCGAGAATCGTATTCACAACGGCAAATTTAAGGACGAGAGAAAGAAAGCCCCGTTGAGGGCCAAACTTCAAACCATTCCAGCTCCTCCTCAAAGTTTGCTAATAAGAGGAAACGAAACACCAGGAACTTTGCTGTCACACAAACAAATTTCCCTATCCCTGCTGCACCCATTACCCAAGTTGCCCCCTCACCTGCACCATATAAAAGGCTATACTCCGGCCCATACCCAAAATGCAACCGTTGCCAATACCATCACTTTCCTGATCATCCCTGCCAACATTGCACCGGCTGTGGACGCGCAGGTCACACCATTCAAACCTGTCGCGTACTTCAGCGAACGAACCGCCACCAGCCCTCAATCCAAACCCACCATCAGATAGTGGGTCAAGCCCAACAACCTCTACTACTACCACCTACCCAACATGTAGTCCAATCCTTCTACCAACCCAACTATCCCATGGTGCAACCTATGCGGGCTTGTTACAACTGTGGAGACCCGAACCATTTCAGGAACACCTGTCCACGCCTAGTGAATATTATCCATGCCCAAGTTCAAGCTAATCCAGTAAACCAGGCTAATCAAGCTCCTCCACCTGCAAGAGGAAGAGCTTTTAACATCAACGCCAATCAAGCTAGGGCTGACAACAATGTGGTTAACGGTACGTTTCTCATCAATGGTAGTTATGCATCCATGTTATTTGATACTGCGCGGATAGGAGTTTTGTGTCCTTAGAATTTGAACCCATCCTCAACCAAACTCGTGATAAACTCATGGAATCCATAACGGTAGAAGTTGCTGACAGAAAACCGGTCTCACTAAATTCTATTATACGCAATTGTACTCTCACCCTAAACGATCACGATTTTCCAGTTGACCTCATTCCAATGAAGTTGGGAAGTTTCGACATTATAATTGGTATGGACTGGCTCAGCCAACATCATGCTGAAGTTGTATGCCGTGAAAAGTTTATACGCATTCCTCTTACAAACGGTCAGACTCTACGAATCTTTGGAGAAACCCCTTCGAAAGGGCTCAAATTAATGTCCTGTCTTCAAGCCCGAAAATATCTCTGCAAGAATTATGTCGCATTTCTAACTCATGTCGTCAAAAAGGGAACCAAGGAGAAGAAACTTGAAGACATCCCAGTAGTAAAAGATTTTCCACAAGTTTTTCCTGACGACATTTCAGGACTTCCTCCCGTGAGAGAAGTCGAATTCCGCATTGACCTTATACATGGAGCTACACCAGTTGCAAAATCTCCTTATAGGTTAGTCCCATCCGAAATGCAAGAGCTAGCCAGTCAATTACAAGAGCTGATTGACAAAGGATTCATACGTCCTAGTTCATCGCCTTGGGGTGCACCTGTCCTCTTTGTGAAGAAGAAAGATGGAACGTTTCGCATGTGTATCGACTACAGAGAACTCAACAAGTTAACGGTCAAGAACCGCTACCCATTACCTCACATCGATGATCTTCTTGATCAACTTCAAGGCGCCAGCTGTTTTTCAAAAATCGACCTTCGTTCTGGTTATCATCAACTCAGAGTACATGAAGAAGACGTCCCAAAGACCGCCTTCCGAACTCGTTATGGTCATTATGAATTCATGGTCATGCCATTTGGTCTAACCAACGCTCCAGCTGTCTTCATGGATCTAATGAACAGAGTCTGCAAACCCTATCTCGATCGCTTTGTTATAGTCTTCATCGACGACATCCTCATTTACTCAAAGTCTAAGTCTGATCATGAACGACTCCTTCAACTCATCCTTACACTCTTAGGAAATGAAAAGCTCTACGCCAAATTCTCCAAATGCGAATTCTGGTTAAAAGAGGTACAATTCCTTGGACATGTTGTCAATGACAAGGGAATACATGTCGACCCCTCAAAAATCAAAGCAGTACAAGAATGGCAAGCGCCACGTACACCTACCGAAGTAAGATCATTTCTTGGTTTGGCTGGTTATTATCGCCGTTTCATTGCAAATTTCTCCCGCATCGCTGTACCACTCACAGCTTTAACACATAAAGGAAAACCCTTCATATGGGGACCCAAACAAGAAGAAGCCTTCAAAACCCTTAAACAAAAACTCTGTGACGCACCTATTCTCATCTTCCTGAAGGTTGTGATGACTTCGTGGTTTATTGCGACACGTCAGGGCAAGGACTAGGCTGTGTTCTAATGCAAAGAGGAAAGGTGATAGCTTATGCTTCTAGACAACTCAAAACTCATGAGAAGAACTACACCACCCACGACCTAGAACTTGGAGCCGTTGTGTTCGCTCTTAAGATATGGAGACATTACCTCTACGGTACTAAGTGTGAAATATACACTGACCATAAGAGCCTCCAACATATATTCAACCAAAAGGAGTTAAACATGAGGCAACGAAGATGGGTCGAACTTCTTAATGACTACGACTGTGAAATTCGGTATCATCCTGACAAGGCAAATGTGGTGGCCGATGCACTCAGTCGAAAGGGTTATGCGAAGTCCATTCGTTTTCTATGTTCGCAAATCATAACAGATATCAAAGATCAAATTCGAGAAGCCCAACATGTTTTAGTAACGGAAAACGACGTACGAAAGGAGCTGTCTTGTGGAGCTGAACTTAAAATTGAAACTAAATCCGACGGTATTCTGTACAATCTAGATCGCATATGGATTCCTGACCACAACAACCTTCGTGAATTCCTTATGAATGAGGCACACAAAACACGATACTCTATACACCCAGGAGCCGACAAGATGTATCAAGACCTTCGATACACCTACTGGTGGCCTGGAATGAAAAAGGATACTGTTGTTTTTGTTTCCAAGTGCCTTACATGTTCCAAAGTAAAAGCTGAACATCAAAGACCCTCAGGACTTCTGGTCCAACCTGAAATACCTGTATGGAAGTGAGAAAACATAACCATGGACTTCATTACCGGGTTACCTCGCACTTCTGGTGGGTATGACACTATATGGGTAATCATTGATCGTCTTACAAAATCAGCTCACTTCATTCCAATCCGCGAAGATTTCAAGAACGAGAAGTTAGCTCGTATCTACAGCAGCGAAATCGTAAGCCGTCATGGTGTACCGTTAAGCGTTATTTCAGATCGTGATGGTCGTTTCACTTCACGAACATGGCAAGCCGTACAAGCCGCTTTGGGTACACGATTAGACCTCAGTACCGCTTATCATCCTCAAACTGATGGACAATCTGAACGCACCATCCAAACTCTTGAAGATATGTTTCGAGCATGTGTCATAGACTTCAAGGGAAATTGGGACGCTCATCTACCATTAGTTGAATTTTCGTACAACAACAACTATCATTCAAGTATCGGCATGGCACCTTTCGAAGCTTTATATGGTCGTAAGTGCCGATCTCCAGTATGTTGGCACGAAATTGGAGAAGCTCAAATCACCGGTCCAGAATTGATTCAAGAAACAACAGACAAGATCCATCAAATTCGAAACAATCTTCTAGCGGCACAAAGTCGTCAAAAGAGTTATGCAGATAAACGACGAAAGCCTTTGGAGTTTAACATTGGTGATCATGTACTTTTAAAAGTATCACCGTGGAAGGGAGTAGTTCATTTTGGCCAGAAGGGCAAGCTAGCACCACGCTACGTAGGACCTTTCAAGATACTCGAAAGAGTACGACCTGTAGCATACAAGCTTGACCTACCAGAAGAACTCAACAGAATTCACCCTACGTTCCACGTGTCAAACTTAAAGAAGTGCCTCGCCGATGAAAACCTCCATATTCCCCTGGAAGATATTCAGATGGATGAATCTACGCACTTCATTGAAAGACCAGTAGAGATCATGGACTTCGGAGAAAAACGTTTAAGACGGAGTCGTATTCCAATTGTTAGGGTACGCTGGGAGTCGAAACGGGGACATGAGTTTACTTGGGAACGTGAAGACTCAATGCGCGAAAAATACCCGCATCTTTTTCCTGTTACCACTACTACTTAAATTTCGGGACGAAATTTCTAAAGTAGGGGATACTGTAACATCCGTCGAAAAACGGGTTATCCAAACCCGCTTCGTTTATTAATCAAAATATCATTTTCAAAATTTTGTTTGCTCATTTAATGCTTATTTTAATTTTAAACAAAACATAACTAATAAATATTTTAGAATATGGAAATTAAAATTGTTAAAAAGTAAAAATAAAACAATTAAAAACAAAAAGGGGCTGCCGGGTTTCGAACCCGGGTCAGCCGGAAACCTTAACATCAAACACTTAACCACTCCGCCACTTGATGTTTTTGTGTAATCTAGGAAACAAATAAAACATATGATCACATGAGAAACCACCTGTTTGCGCCAAAACTGAAACCGATAGCGGCTTTCAACATTCCAGTCGATTGAGTGATTGTTATTACTGGGTATAACCGACGAAAACATTATGACGCATGATCTCAATCATTTCAGCTTTTATTGAACTTGAATTCATATGATTTCGGGTTTAATAACCGAAATCATTCACTTCCTGAATTACTCCAACAATATCATCATCTCGCGACTCAAAATCATCCACAGAACTCTCAATTTCACTTTTGCTCTATTTTCTGATCGTCGGAATCGCTTTCTGAACTCGCCGGACTTTCGCCGGAAAACCGTGTCTTTCACCAAAACGGTAAATTTCGCAATTCTTTCATCTTCTATCTGTTGTTAGACTTTTACTAACTCAAACCCTTCAATCAGAATCAGTCCCAGGCGACGATATCGGATAATTAGCACTCGCCGGAAGTTTTCTGAAAATTCCTAAATCGCGCTGTGAAACGGTATTATCATTTAAACTTTCTGATAACTCTTGTTTAGTCCTTCAATTCCTCAATTAGTTAATCAAAAACTGTTAATTGGTCCGCTCAGACGGAGTTCATAAAAACAGAGCCGACGACTTTGCCGGAGTTCTGAGAAAAGTCATCATTCCGGTATGTTCATTCCCAAAAGCTTTCCTATCCGTTACATTTTAATCACTTATATGCCTGTTAATTGAATTGAACAAGATCAGTCGAAAATCAGTTGTCTGGGTTATTGTAACGAAGAAGATGAAGTTAGTCTGTATATAAATTTAATATAAATTGGATTATATCTCGGGTTAGACACACAGTCCAGCGGTGGACTGTGTGCATTTGAATCATAGAGTCCCGGGTTCGAGTCCGTCCTTGTTCCGATTCGTCACAATATTCAGACTTTTTATAAAACCCAAATACGGAGACTTTCAGTTAGTTTATAAGAGAAATAAAAACAAGTGTTTTAACCAGGTTAGACACACAGTCCAGCGGTGGACTGTGTGCAACGTTAATCAACAGGTCCCGGGTTCGAGACCTGTTACGCACACCGGTTCGATAGAATTAAAATCCTTTTTAAAAATAAATGAATTTTGGAATAAATTAAATAGTATATAAATATAATTAAAAACAGAAATATTTCGGGTTAGACACGTAGCTCAGTTGGTAGAGCTGCGTGCACGCGTACGGGAGGTCACAAGTTCGAACCTCACTCAGTGCAAACAATATACACGACCGAACCGGTCAACAAGTCAAAGTCAAATAGTCAACGGTCAACCCAAAAAGTCAACATTTTTTTTTATATTTTTATTTATTTATTTAATTTAAAAATCAATTAAAAATACTTAAAAATAATGTTTTTAAAGTTAGAAAATAGTCTTAAACTCACAAAAATATATCTAAAAATCCTATTAAAATTATTAATAAAATCCACTTATTTACCGTACCTTTCGTTATTATTTAGGTTAGTTATTACTCGTCGATCAATCCTCTAAACTCGTGCGCATTCAACATCATCAAACGAACGCACCCAATGTGAGTGAATCTCTACAAATTCCCCATTTTAATCACGTTTTAGGGTGTATCATGTGTCTTATTATTTATTACATTTAAAACAATTGTGCATCCATCATATCCATGATCAAATGTGTATTCAATATGTATCAACTGTTTGTGTGGTTAATGTTTAGATTAAATTTATCATTTTCAGTACATACATTATCATAGGCCGCCGCTCCCCATTACCTATGAGCGTGAGCCGTTCCCCATTACCTATGAGCGTGAACGAGGCGTTGCCAACATACGATCGGCTCCGTTTGATTGAGCCTTGATCGCACATACATTCATCATATGCCGTCTGTTCCCCATTACCTATGAGCGGAACCGTTCACCATTACCTATGAGCGTGAACGTGACGTTGCCAACATTTACATTATCATTCATGTCATATATTTATGCAAGGTGGTTTGTTATTGTATGTTATTGTTTGTTATTGTTATTGTTATTGTACGTTTATTTACGTTTGCTCACATATGATTATTGCACAATTTTCCATAATAAATATAACAAGAAATCAATAATAAATGTTTTCTAACAAGGTTCACTCGCCAACTTTTGTTGACCCAAAAACCCCCATTTTTACACATGATACAGGTGATCCAGATGCAGCAAGAAACATATAGGATGGCTTAGAAGAATAAATCGGTTTAGACTTTGGATTGTTTATTTAGTTACTTTTCTTTGTAATTGTATGAACTTGTTTGGAATATTGAGGATGTAATTTTGAATTTAATGAATATGAAACATATTAGTAAACATCATGAGCTTTGGTGATAACCCAATTATGCCCCGACTCTTATTCCGCGACGGGTCGGGGTGTGACACTTTCTTGGTCTTCAAGTTAGGCAATTGCAAAATGGTACTTTCATTCATGAAAGTAAGTATTTCAAAGAACCACTTACCAAAATTTGATATGAATGATTGTAAACCATGTAATACACCCATGGCTACATCTAAGCTAGTCACTATTGATGATAAAGATGACTTGTTTAATCAAACTCTTTATAGAAGCATGATTGGGTCTTTATTTTACCTAACTGCATCTAGGCCAGATATCATGTTTGCTACATGTGTCTGTGCCAGATCCCAGTCAGCCCCTAGGAATTCAAATCTTATTGCTACGAAAAGGATATTCAGATACATAAAAGGTGCTCCAACACTTGGTATCTTGTATCCTGCTAATGGGAATATTGAGCTTTTAGGTTACTCATATAGTGATTTTGCTGGATGCCATGCCACCAGGGAGTCAACTTAAGGAGGTTATCAATTTCTAGGCAATTGCTTAGTTTCTTGGCAAAGCAAAAAGCAAGTTGTAGTTTCAACATCCACAACTGAGGCGTAGTATATTGTTGCTATGAGTTGCACTGCTCAACTCCTATGGCTTCAAAATCAATTGCTGGATTTTGATGTAACTGCTCTAAAGACTCCACTCATGTTAGGTAGTCAAGCATCTGAAAACATCAATAAAAATCCAGTCTCTCATTCCACCACAAAGCACATTGACATCAGATATCACTTTGTGAGGGATTGCTATGAAAAAGGTTTGATTTCTCTGCATCATGTTCCAACTAAAGATGAACTGGCAGATGTTTAACCAAACATTAGATACATCTACCTTTGAAAGTCTGATCTTTAGGATTGGAATGCTAAATATGGATTAAAAGCAATAGTTTGTTCTCCATGTGTAAATAGCATTAAAATGTTTTCAGAAAATCAAAAATTCATCCTTAAAAATAGCTAAAATTGAAAATTTTCAATAAATCTCTAAAGTCTGTTCCTAATCACTGTTTCTCAAAAAACCTCTGTTTAGCTAAGAATATCTATCCATTGTTAAAAGTATATCCTCTATTCATGTCCGCTTTTCACATCCACTACTTGGGATAAACCACTATTTTGCCTTATCCACTAATATTTATCCTCTGATAGTGTAAAATCACCACTGTTTATGTTCACTGTTCCCAACCACTGTTGGCCTCCAACAGAGGTATCCAAACAACTGTCATCCATTATCAAAACAGAGTTTACACGTAGACAGATGTTAGCCACCAGATCTTTGAAACAGATGATACGTCAGCGTTCACTTTTTGCCATTTATAAATCCCTGTTCCATCCAAACAAAGCTTTTTACCGTCGTCTCGAATTCAGAATTCCATAAACCGGTTTCCATTACTCTCATCTTCTTCTTTCTTCACTTCCATCTCTGATCATGACTTTGCAAATCAAAACTCCACACAACTACCTTCCCATTTTCGAGAAAAATGAAAATAACACTTCCTTCCACTCAATAATCGATGTTCTCACATCGAAAAAATACAAAACAATTCTGCTTGCAAACACACATGTCTATGTGGATACTGTTCGACAGTTCTGGCAAAACGCTAAAGTTGAAATTCAAAACAAAAGGCATATACTATTACTTCTAAAGTCAGAGAATCCCTAGTCCAAATTTCCCCATCTTCAATTTCCACAACATTTGGTCTGAATGACCTAGAAGGTAACACTTCTTTTCCTAAAACAGGCCTGCACACTGAATTCATAGAACGTGGGTGTGAAGGTCAATTGACCGGTGTTACAATTTTTAAACCATGCTGAAATGAGGTTCTTTTTCCATACCCTACTTCTATGTCTGTCAACAAAGACCACCTCATTTAATGAGATTCCACAAAATATTCAGTATCTGGGATATGTTATTTTGACAAAATCTGATTTTGATATATCCCAGACATTGTTTATGGATTTGGTGGAAAATTTTAATAAAATATCAAAAAATAAAGCTTTTCTTATCTATCATATACTTTTGAGTTAATAACTTCAAAACAAGTTCCTGAAAAGGATTTTCAACAAGGAGTTGTTTTTGAAATGAATAGTTTAACAAATGAAACCTTTACAAGAATTTTAAATCAAGAGTCAAAGGTTTTGAAAACACAAGCAAAGGGGGATGAGCAAAATTTAGATGAGTCCACATCACAAGCTCAAACCTTTGTTACTGAGCCCAATACTCTTGGTGATCATGATACCATCACCGGTATTGTGAAACCCACACCAACAAAAACCAAAAAGAAACCTTCCCAATCCAAAAAGTCCACCAAATAGAAACCCAAAAAGGTAACTCTGGAAGATAAGATCTAAGAGGTTATATCTGTGACAGCACAAAAGTCACCTGAAACCACTGCTACTAATACCTCACAGCAGTTAGAACAAAGATCTCCACCCGGTCATACTCCTCTTGATTCCTCATAAAAGGAATAAGTTGTAAGCATAGGGACACCACACTATGAGTCAGATATTTCACTTGAAAGTCTGTTCTCAAGCCCCTCTCCCAGGGCAAATTCTCTTTCCACTTCACAACCCTCCACCCAAATACCACCTACTTTAATACCTCTTTTTCATGCAATTGAAATAACTCAGACACAAATCAGTTCCTCTCAATCACCTGTTCATGAGAGTTCACCTCCACATGTGGCTAACTCCGAGTTAAATTTCTTTGCTAACCCAGAAACAGCTGAGGAGGTTACACCCCATGAGTTACAAGTAACTCTTGGTGGTAATTTAAGTTAAGCAGCCACTATAACTGATGACACACAGTGTTTCAGTTGGACAGTTGTTATATCCATATGACTTCCTTAAAGGCAACAACTGCTGAGGCTACAATTGTAACCTCTGTTCCAGTTGGAAGTCCCCATAACCAAGAAAAAAAGGCATTTGTTTCTGATACTATGGAGTTTACTCCTGTAGATAGTCCAAATACAACTACCTCAGGTAGGAGTTCAGATGATCCTATTAAATTAGGTGATGAACTAAGATATAGAGAATTGACGGATAGAGTGACATCCATGGAATCATCAATTGATGAGATAAAACAGACGATGAAGCATATGTTACAAAACTCTCACAGTCAACCTTTCACACCACAAAGTGCCGATGAACTATGGAAAATTGTACAATCAATTATCCAAGCTCAAAGGAATTTGGCTGACATCCAACATGAAACCCACATGAAGCTCATCAAGTATATGGTTGAAGCTAGATACAAAGATACAAGCAGACATTAAAGCCATCAAAGACCATTTACTGAAGATAACTAGCTCTACCCCAGCTACAATCCTTCAAGATGAAATTAAGGATGATGCCAAAAAGGGGGAGAAAGATACATTGAGAAAGTTGCAGCCTTCATCACATGCAAAACCAAAACCAAAGGTACAACAAAAGCCAGTTCAAACCTCTGCTACAACATCAGATGAGGGTTTATGAAAAGGGAATGATGAAACCCTAAATAAAAAAGGGAGAAGAGATTGCTGAGGAAAAGTAGAAGAGGCAAGATACACTAGAGGTCAAAGCCACAAAGCTCATTGAAGAAGAACAAGCCAAGTAGATGGAAAAAGAAGATTTTGCCACTTAAAATAGGAGTAAGTCTGCTAGAAAAGTTAGACAATCAAGAACTACTTCTCCTAAAACCACTGTTGGGCAAACACTAAGTGTATCCTCTTCTCTAACTAAACCAACACCACCACCTCAAAAGAAACAAAGACCCATACCAAAGAAACTTTCAACAACTTATCCAACAGATGTTGGAGCAGCAGATGCTATCGTAACAAATGTTGTAGCAGATATTGCTTCAGCAGATGTTACCGAATCCATCACTAAACTCACTTTTCCAACATTAACTCAGCCATTATCCACTCCACCAAGAATTTCAACACGACCACCTTCACCACAAATCAAATTCTAACGCAAAAGGAAAACTTTTATTGTTGAAGATGATGAAGAGATTCCATCACCAATCCCTTTGTCATCAAAACCTATCACTTCATCACCATCCTCATCATCTTCACCTAAAACCACTTCACTTCTAACCATTTATCAACCACCATCTATCATACCTTTTGTTGCCAAATATCCTCTAGAATTGATAGCCGTGCGAAAAGAAATTGAATCATTCTTCACAGTAGAGGATAATACAAAACTTGACTTTCTATCTTTCTTTGGTTGCAGAAAGCCAAGAAATTTAGATGAATATCTAAAGTTGAAGGCTAGACAGGCTGAGAATATTGCCAAATAGAAGAGCAAAGGGAAAGATGACAAGACCACTCAAGGCATTTTGTCTTATGAACTGAGCAAAGTAAGAAAGATTGAAGACTTTGCTAAAGAAATGACTAAGTCTATGTCAGAAAGGCCTATCAATACTGAGCTTGATGAGGAACTGAAATAGGATTATCTTGACCATATAATACAACACAAAACAAAACATACAAAGAAACAAGAGCACAATTCAAGGATTGGTCTGCAAATGAGCTTAAAGAAGAAATTGATAGAATTCAGGCTATGCTCTAGAATCCATTACATAGCCCAACTCCACCTGATTGGAAAAAGATTAAACCTGCTGATCAAAATCATGCCTTGAAGATTAAAAGAAGAAAGCTGAGCTAGTTGCTGCAAACTATGGCTCATCAAGGTTTGTTGCAAGATGGTTAGAGTCTAGGGTAGTTGATACCTACAGAAGACTTGAAGAGCTTAGAAAGAAAGATCCTTCAGTTCCAAGAAAGCTAGCATATCCACCAACAACAATCCTTCAACAGACCCAAGTCTCCAAAAAGTATACTTCAACCACCGTCTTACCCACACTTGCCTTAAACCAAGTAAAAAGGCAAAAGTAGATAGAAGAAGATGATGAGAAGAGGTTTGAAGAGCATAGGAAAGAAGGAATCAAAAATTGATTGCTTTACCATACAGATGCTGCAAGTGATAAGCTTAAAGAAATTATCTCAAACCTTGTTAGCACACCTCAATTACCAAACTCATCAAGAATAACTCTTCACCCACAAAAACCATCTGGTCCAAAAATTCTAAAGTGGAAGTCATCCTCAGACACCCACGAATTGACCTTGCTAAGATCATATGATAAAGTTCAAAAGCTTACTATGGAGGATGTATATGGTCTTGATGCATCTGACCTCCAAGATCTGATGAACCTTAAACTTCAAAGGGATTTTGATGACATGATTTCCCTAGACTTTGAATTACAATTCAAAGGACAAATAAGGAAATGCTGATGAGACGCCAAAATAGTCTCTAACATCTGATCCGTAATAATAATACTCATAAGTTTTGCTGCTCTAAACTCTTCTCTCACTTACAGACTGTTCACAAGATCTGTTAAGAGACAAAGCTCTACTAGAAGCCAAAGGTCTGCTGATGAGAACCTCTGATGAAGATAAAGTCTGTTGAAGTAAAGTTTGCTGAAGACTAACATAGGATAAAACCCAAGAGAGGATATCTCAACAGTTGTTATCATCAGAGTTTATATTGTATTTTAATGTAACAGTGTTTAGGTCTATCAGAGGTTAGAGTTTGTTAGCTTGTTATATGTCACTTTCATAGTGACGTCAGCCAAAGATGCTTAGTGGTTTGTAATGTACTATAAATAGAACAGTGTCTGTACCGTTCTGTTCTTTTCTATCACTTCTACGCATTCTGTATGAACAAATTAGAGTGATCTTAGGCTGAGGGGGAGTTTGTAATTGCATGCATACGTAAATAATATAACAAAAGCATTGTCAATGAAAACATTTTTCCAATTGTTGTGAATCAAAGTTTACATTTCTGCTACATTTATCTTTGATTCATCTTCATTCATTACTTTCCATCTTTAAACTTTCACAACAATTCAAACTCAGATCCTAATATCTATGTTGAATTCTTGAAGGAGAAGAATCCATCTTATAAGACATGGCTCTGCGTCTTGGTTTTTGAAAATGCATCGAATGGTAGCGTGATCTGTATAGACTATAGTTTTTCAGAGCATGAGATAGGAGCATAATTTATCAAATGTAAATACTATAGCTAGTAACTCTTTTTCGGTGGTTGTATAATTTTCTTGAGCGTCACTAAGAGTTTTACTAGTGTAATATATGGGATGAAAATGTCTTTCTTTTCGTTGTCCCAAGACTGCTCCAACTGCATAATTGCTTATGGTAGTTTCCAGTCTGGCGCAATCATCATTGGTGCTTTGACTAGCATATCTTTAAGGCAAGAAACGTTGTCGTGCAATCCTTGTCAAAGATGAAAGGGGCATCTTTTTCAAGCAGCTAAGTTAGAGGTCATGAGATTTTGGAAAAATCTTTGATAAATCGCCTATAGAATCCGGCATGCCCTAGGAAACTTCGAATGGCTCGAACGGATGATGGAGTAGGAAGTCGAGAAGTGGTATCAATTTTAGCACGATGGACTTCCATCCCTGCATTAGAGATTTTGTGACCGAGTACTATCCCCTCAGTGACCATAAAATGACATTTTTCCCAATTAAGGTTGAGATTAGTCTCCTCACATCTTGATAGCATTCATTCAAGGTTGTCGAGGCATTGGTCAAATGAGTCACCAAAGATAGAAAAATCGTCCATGAAAACTTCCATGGTGTTTTCTATCATGTCGTTATGGCTACCATGCCACGTTGGAATGTTGCAGGTGCGTTACATAGACCAAATGGCATGCGTCAATATGCGAAGGTTCCATAGGGACAAGTGAAGGTAGTTTTCTCTTAGTCTTCTAGGAAATGGAAATTTAAAACTACCCTGAAAAACGATCTAGAAACAACAAAAATTTATGACCGGATAATCGCTCTAACATTTGATCATTGAAGGGTAAAGGAAAATGGTCTTTTCTTGTAGTTTCATTGAGTCTTCTATAGTCGATAAAAACTCTCCATCCGGTGACAATTCATGTTGGTATAAGTTCATTCTTTTCGTTGGTCACAACCGTCATACCTCCTTTCTTTGGTACAACTTGGACAGGGCTAACCCATAGACTATCAGAAATTCGATAGATGATTCCGGTGTCTAAGAGTTTTATTACTTCTTTTTTTACTACTTCTTGGACGTTAGGATTAACTCTTCTTCGTGTTTGGATTACAGATTTGTAATCATATTCCATTTAAATTTTGTGTGTACACATGTAGGGATTTATTTCTTTTATGTCCATTAACTTCCATGCAATTGTCGTTTTATCTTTTTAAGCAAACTAAGTACTTTTCTTTTTCTTTATAAGTGAGATACGAAGAAATGATTACGGGAAGTTTACCGTTGTTGTCGAGGAATGCATACTCTAAGCCTTTTGGAAGTTCTTTAAGTTCTAAAGAAGGTGGTTCTTCAATAGATGGCTGAGTTTTTGGTTCACTATCACGATCGATGGACGAAACAGTTTGGTTGGTAGCGACTTCCTCTTCAACGAATGGGTCATCTTGTTCCCTCGTACCGAATGGCTCAACTTCATCTTCCAACAATGGGTCATTATTGCCGATTGGGTATTTCATTGATTTGTTTATATTAAAACTTTTCTTGTTAGCCCCAAGTTTAGTGGGAAGATTTTGATGTTTTAGTTTGAGCAAAGTTTGATGGGTTTTGAGAATAGGTTATCCCAACACGAGGGGAGCATCATCTAAGATGATAAAGTCAGTTGGAACAATCGTTTGATTCATTTGAATGAGAACGTCTTCAATCACTCCCAAAGCATGTTTAATTTTTCGATTGGCCAAAAGGCTATGAATTTTGATTGGAAGAAAATCACCAATGCCTAATCTTTCAAAAACATAGCCTGGCATTATGTTAACATAAAGATCTTTGTATATTGAGATATTACTAATATAGATGTTTTGAATCAAACATGTTACCGGTTTTATGTTTAATCCAATTTGTTCATCTTTTATTAACAAAGTTTGACCTTTAGTTAAATTAACACTTGCCATTTCTTTGATGTTAAGATTAGTTGTTACCTCTTTTAGAAACTTAGCATGAGATGGAACCAAAATATGATTTTCAAAGGAAGGTAGTTGGATGTGTATTTCTTGGAGGTCACTTTGTTCCTCTTCGAAATTTACCTTTGAGCGCTTACCTTCGAATTGCTTGGTTCGGGTTTTTCATTTTCATGTGTTGGCTTTTCCTTTGTTGGCTCTTGAGGTTTTGTTTCTTCTATTATTACCTCCTTGGTACAAATAGACTATTCGTTTGCACAAGATTGCTTGATCAAGAGTTATAAGTTCTTGAGAGTTTGTATGAGGCTTTCGGCTTCTGGTATGATTGTAGGCGGTGTCTCGTACGTTTCAAACGCTGGAGTGTCCCAATCAAAGCGTGATTTTGGAAGCTTAACCGTGGTTCTTCATACATTGTGTATGAGGTTGATGATTGAAAGATGTAACAATTTTGTACCGAATGGGATTTACCGCATATGGTACAATATGGTTCCTCAAGTCATCATCATAGCAGTAGTCATCATCACCCATGTAATAATCCATTGTTTGGATAGTACCCAAAAGATTACGGTTCTCGAAAACATAATTTTTTTTATAAAAATAGAAGGTTTACACGGCCACGTGCTGAAAGAACACGACCCCATGTCTAGGACTCTAATTTATTCGGTACTAGGCGTTTTTGCATGGCCCCGTGTCAAATAAGCACGGCCCCATGTGAGTCTTCTGTTAAAAAAGTTTTGTTTGGTTTTCAACTACTGTAGATTGAACACGGCCTTCTGTTGGTACAGCACGAGCCCGTGTTAAGCTACTGTAACTGAAACTTTTAGAAAAATGAACAGAAATTTGAGCAAAAATATTAAAGAAAATGATTAGGTTGTTGATTTTAAGCTTTCTTAAAATCCTTATGTCCCCACCAACAGCGCCAAAAACTTGGTCGTGATGGAGTGTGAGTATATTTTTTGATATATTTTTGGTACTTTTTCACTCGTTTATGCAAGCTTTATATTTAAAAACACGATATAATGTTATCACTCTCTACAACACGCTAGGGTAAGTGCACTCATCGTTGGCGTAGTATAGTGATGGTAAGATACCGAGGTCGTCCAAGGACACAAGAGCTTTTAATACCAGATTATTGTCAACGTCTAATCGACCCAAACTTTGAGAAAAGGTTTTGACAAATAAATTAAATGAGTAGAATAAAATAAAAGAAACAAAGAAACAAGATAGAATCACTTGGTTCCGACTCATCTTTCATGTATCCTTTGATGATTTCCGCACTTTGGGTTTTTTAAGAGATCATCTAGTGGCATGTCCCTCTTTTGGAGGCAACAATACCCTCAGCCATATTGGTCTGAGTCACATGGACATAGTCCCGCAAGGCCGGAATATTGAAAGATAATTAAGTAAGTTATTAATGCAAAATGTAACATGTCCCTCTTTTAGACACAACACTACCCTCGGCCATATTGGTCTGTGTCACCAGGGATACAGTCTCAAAAGGTCGGTTTTAAGTTTTAATTGTAGTTTATTTATAAGAGA
Source organism: Scalesia atractyloides (assembly GCA_947069175.1). NCBI lineage: Eukaryota > Viridiplantae > Streptophyta > Magnoliopsida > Asterales > Asteraceae > Scalesia > Scalesia atractyloides. The sequence goes on along the minus strand of CAMTDV010000008.1, from coordinate 35,303,445 downwards.
TTCAAGCCGTTGTTATTTCCCCTGATTTGATGCTATCTGTCTCAAAGGAAGTCCTAATAAGCTTGAACCAAGTTCTCGAAGGCCTATACACTGAACGAGACAAGAGTCTTACCCAAACCACCCTTCTAACCCCCTTTCCAAGCAGTTAACGCGCTTTATATAGATCGTAAAGACACGAATGAGTGAATCAACAAAACATGAAGGAATGATATGATAAAACTCACTTTCAATATAAAAAACTAGTTATTAAAGTCATTAATACAAGCCCAATTAGAAAGTTAACCAAAGATTAGAAATCAAAAGTAATACATAAAATATTTAGTCTTCACCAAGTGATGTAAGAGACTAGCCAAGCATGGCCATAAGTTGACAAAGGCTCTTACGATCAATCTTGGATCCCGAGACTACTACACACTCTAAACTCCAATGATTGTAGTGGAAGATGATGGTGGAGTGGTGGCAGGTGTGAGAGAAATGGGTTGCCAAGGGATGAGTTGGAATGAAACCAAGCACCGTATTTATAGCTGTAAATAGTGGCCTCACACAGCCCCGTGCCCTACGGGCACGGCCCCGTGTCTTCTTTCTTCTCTGTCTTCATTTAATGAGCATGTTAGATCAGCTACTACACGACCCCGTGTGTCAAACGGCACTACCCTGTGGCCATTGTACTTGTTGTACTATCCAAGCTATGCAAATCTAGAAGTTAACCATGGACTGTGTCCAAGGGACACGACCCCGAGTCTCTTATCTTTGTATGTTTATCTTATTCTGCTCTTGAATCTTGAAGGGGCATGGTCCCATGCCGAGTAGGCACGACCCATGTTGGACTTCTAATTCTTCGTTTTTAGTCTTGGGTGAAGCTTAGAGGGTTGTTATACTGTGTTATCTTCCCGTCTTCTATACTTATGCTGCTTTTTGTCTTTAATTTGTTTCTTTTGTACAATTAAGCTCTTTTAATCCTAAAAATCAAAAGTATACAAAGAATGGGTCATTATTGCCGATTGGGTATTTCATTGATTTATTTATATTAAAACTTTTCTTGTTTGCCCCTAGTTTAGTGGGAAGATTTTGATGTTTTAGTTTGAGAAAAGTTTGATGGGTTTTGAGAATAGGTTGTCCCAACACGAGGGAAGCATCATCTAAGATGATAAAGTCAGTTGGAACAATCGTTTGATTTGTTTGAATGAGAACGTCTTCAATCACTCCCAAAGCATATTTAATTTTTCGATTGGCCAAAAGGCTATGAATTTTGATTGGAAGAAAATCACCAATACCTAATCTTTCAAAAACATAGCTTGGCATTATGTTAACATAAAGCTCTTTGTATATTGAGATATTACTAATATAGATGTTTTGAATAAAACATGTTACCGGTTTTATGTTAATCCAATTTGTTCATCTTTTATTAACAAAGTTTGACCTTTAGTTAAGTTAATGCTTGCCATTTCTTTGATGTTAAGATTAGTTGTTACCTCTTTTAGAAACTTAGCATGAGATGGAACCAAACTATGATTTTCAAAGGAAGGTAGTTGGATGTGTATTTCTTGGAGGTCACTTTGTTCCTCTTCGAAATTTACCTTTGAGCGCTTACCTTCGAATTGCTTGGTTCGGGTTTTTCATTTTCATGTGTTGGCTTTTCCTTTGTTGGCTCTTGAGGTTTTGTTTCTTCTATTATTACCTCCTTGGTACAAATAGACTATTCGTTTGCACAAGATTGCTTGATCAAGAGTTATAAGTTCTTGAGAGTTTGTATGAGGCTTTCGGCTTCTGGTATGATTGTAGGCGGTGTCTCGTACGTTTCAAACTCTGGAGTGTCCCAATCAAAGCGTGATTTTGGAAGCTTAAACCGTGGTTCTTCATACATTGTGTATGAGGTTGATGATTGAAAGAAGTAACAATTTTGTACTGAATTGGATTTACCGCATATGGTACAATATGGTTCCTCAAGTCATCATCATAGCAGTAGTCATCATCTCCCATGTAATAATCCATTGTTTGGATAGTACCCAAAAGATTACGGTTCTCGAAAACATAATTTTTTTTATAAAAACAGAAGGTTTACATGGCCACGTGCTGAAAGAACACGACCCCATGTCTAGGACTCTAATTTATTCGGTACTAGGCGTTTTTGCATGGCCCCATGTCAAATAAGCACGGCCCCATGTGAGTCTTCTGTGAAAAAAGTTTTGTTTGGTTTTCAACTACTGTAGATTGAACACGGCCTTCTGTTGGTACAGCACGAGCCCGTGTTAAGCTACTGTAACTGAAACTTTTAGAAAAATGAACAGAAATTTGAACAAAAATATTAAAGAAAATGATTAGGTTGTTGATTTTAAGCTTTCTTAAAATCCTTATGTCCCCACCAACAGCGCAAAAAATTTGGTCGTGATGGAGTGTGAGTATATTTTTTAATATATTTTAGGTACTTTTTCACTCGTTTATGCAAGCTTTATATTTATAAACACGATATAACGTTATCACTCTCTACAACACGCTAGGGTAAGTGCACTCATCGTTGGCGTAGTATAGTGATGGTAAGATACCGAGGTCGTCCAAGGACACAAGAGCTTTTAATACCAGATTATGGTCAACGTCTAATCGACCCAAACTTTGAGAAAAGGTTTTGACAAATAAATTAAATGAGTAGAATAAAATAAAAGAAACAAAGAAACAAGATAGAATCACTTGGTTCCGACTCATCTTTCACGTATCCTTTGATGATTTCCGCACTTTGGGTTTTTTAAGAGATCATCTAGTGGCTTGTCCCTCTTTTGGAGGAAACAATACCCTCAGCCATATTGGTCTGAGTCACATGGATATAGTCCCGCAAGGCCGGAATATTGAAAGATAATTAAGTAAGTTATTAATGCAAAATGTAACATGTCCCTCTTTTAGACACAACACTACCCTCGGCCATATTGGTCTGTGTCACCAGGGATACAGTCTCAAAAGGTCGGTTTTAAGTTTTACTTGTAATTTATTTATAAGAGATTCAAGCCGTTATTATTCCTCCTGATTTGATGCTATCTGTCTCAAAAGAAGTCCTAATAAGCTTGAACCAAGTTCTCGCAGGACCTATACACTGAACGAGACAAGAGTCTTACCCAAACCACCCTTCTAACCCCCTTTCCAAGCAGTTAACGCGCTTTATATAGATCGTAAAGACACGAATGAGTGAATCAACAAAACATGAAGGAATGATATGATAAAACTCACTTTCAATATAAAAAACTAGTTATTAAAGTCATTAATACAAGCCCAATTAGAAAGTTAACCAAAGATTAGAAATCAAAAGTAATACATAAAACATTTAGTCTTCACCAAGTGATGAAAGAGACTAGCCAAGCATGGCCATAAGTTGACAAAGGCTCTTACGATCAATCTTGGATCCCGAGACTACTACACACTCTAAACTCCAATGATTGTAGTGGAAGATGATGGTGGAGTGGTGGCAGGTGTGAGAGAAATGGGTTGCCAAGGGATGAGTTGGAATGAAACCAGGCACCGTATTTATAGCTGTAAATAGTGGCCTCACACGGCCCCGTGCCCTACGGGCACGGCTCCGTGTCTTCTTTCTTCTCTGTATTCATTTAATGAGCATGTTAGATCAGCTACTACACGACCCTGTGTGTCAACGGCACTACCCTGTGGCCATTGTACTTGTTGTACTATCCAAGCTATGCAAATCTAGAAGTTAACCATGGACTGTGTCCAAGGGACACGACCCCGAGTCTCTTATCTTTGTATGTTTATCTTATTCTGCTCTTGAATCTTGAAGGGGCATGGTCCCATGCCGAGTAGGCACGACCCGTGTTGGACTTCTAATTCTTCGTTTTTAGTCTTGGGTGAAGCTTAGAGGGTTGTTATACTGTGTTATCTTCCCGTCTTCTATACTTATGCTGCGTTTTGTCTTTAATTTGTTTCTTTTGTACAATTAAGCTCTTTTAATCCTAAAAATCAAAAGTATACAAAGAATGGGTCATTATTGCCGATTGGGTATTTCATTGATTTATTTATATTAAAACTTTTCTTGTTTGCCCCTAGTTTAGTGGGAAGATTTTGATGTTTTAGTTTGAGAAAAGTTTGACGGGTTTTGAGAATAGGTTGTCCCAACACGAGGGGAGCATCATCTAAGATGATAAAGTCAGTTGGAACAATCGTTTGATTTGTTTGAATGAGAACGTCTTCAATCACTCCCAAAGCATATTTAATTTTTCGATTGGCCAAAAGGCTATGAATTTTGATTGGAAGAAAATCACCAATACCTAATCTTTCAAAAACATAGCTTGGCATTATGTTAACATAAAGTTCTTTGTATATTGAGATATTACTAATATAGATGTTTTGAATAAAACATGTTACCGGTTTTATGTTTAATCCAATTTGTTCATCTTTTATTAACAAAGTTTGACCTTTAGTTAAGTTAATGCTTGCCATTTCTTTGATGTTAAGATTAGTTGTTACCTCTTTTAGAAACTTAGCATGAGATGGAACCAAACTATGATTTTCAAAGGAAGGTTGTTGGATGTGTATTTCTTGGAGGTCACTTTGTTCCTCTTCGAAATTTACCTTTGAGCGCTTACATTCGAATTGCTTGGTTCGGGTTTTTCATTTTCATGTGTTGGCTTTTCCTTTGTTGGCTCTTGAGTTTTTATTTCTTCTATTATTACCTCCTTGGTACAAATAGACTAATCTTTTGCACAAGATTGCTTGATCAAGAGTTATAAGTTCTTGAGAGTTTGTATGAGGCTTTCGGCTTCTAGTACGATTGTAGGCGGTGTCTCGTACGTTTCAAATGCTGGAGTGTCCTAATCAAAGCGTGATTTTGGAAGCTTAAATTGTGGTTCTTCATATTGTGTATGTGGTTGATGATTGGAAGAAGTAACAATTTTGTACCGAATGGGATTCACCACATATGGTACAATATGGTTCCTCATAGTCATCATCATAGTAGTAGTCATCATCTCCCATGTAATAATCCATTGTTTGGATAGTACCCAAAAGATTACGGTTCTCGAAAACATAATTTTTTTATAAAAACAGAAGGTTTACACAGCCACGTGCTGAAAGAACACGACCCCATGTCTAGGACTCTAATTTATTCGGTACTAGGCGCTTTTGCATGTCCCCGTGTCAAATAAGCACGGCCCCATGTGAGTCTTCTGTGAAAAAATTTTGTTTGGTTTTCAACTATTGTAGATTGAACACGGCCTTGTGTTGGTACAGCACGAGCCCTTGTTAAGCTACTGTAACTGAAGCTTTTAGAAAAATGAACAGAAATTTGAACAAAAATATTAAAGAAAATGATTAGGTTGTTGATTTTAAGCTTTCTTAAAATCCTTATGTCCCTAGCAACAGCGCCAAAAACTTGGTCGTGATGGAGTGTGAGTATATTTTTTGATATATTTTAGGTACTTTTTCACTCGTTTATGCAAGCTTTATATTTATAAAACACGATATAATGCTATCACTCTCTAGAGCTAGGGTAAGTGCACTCATCGTTGGCGTAGTATAGTGATGGTAAGATACCGAGGTCGTCCAAGGACACAAGAGCTTTTAATACCGGATTATTGTCAACGTCTAATCGACTCAAACTTTGAGAAAAGGTTTTGACAAATAAACTAAATGAGTAGAATAAAATAAAAGAAACAAAGAAACAAGATAGAATCACTTGGTTCCGACTCATCTTTCACGTATCCTTTGATGATTTCCGCACTTTGGGTTTTTTAAGAGATCATCTAGTGGCATGTCCCTCTTTTGGAGGCAACAATACCCTCAGCCATATTGGTTTGAGTCACATGGATATAGTCCCACAAGAATGGAATATTGAAAGATAATTAAGTAAGTTATTAATGCAAAATGTAACATGTCCCTCTTTTAGACACAACACTACCCTCGGCCATATTGGTCTGTATCACCAGGGATACAGTCTCAAAAGGTCGGTTTTAAGTTTTAATTGTAGTTTATTTATAAGAGATTCAAGCCGTTGTTATTTCCCCTGATTTGATGCTATCTGTCTCAAAGGAAGTCCTAATAAGCTTGAACCAAGTTCTCGAAGGCCTATACACTGAACGAGGCAAGATTCTTACCCAAACCACCCTTCTAACCCCCTTTCCAAGCAGTTAACGCGCTTTATATAGATCGTAAAGACACGAATGAGTGAATCAACAAAACATGAAGGAATGATATGATAAAACTCACTTTCAATATAAAAAAACTAGTTATTAAAGTCATTAATACAAGCCCAATTAGAAAGTTAACCAAAGATTAGAAATCAAAAGTAATACATAAAATATTTAGTCTTCACCAAGTGATGTAAGAGACTAGCCAAGCATGACCATAAGTTGACAAAGGCTCTTACGATCAATCTAGGATCCCGAGACTACTACACACTCTAAACTCCAATGATTGTAGTGGAAGATGATGGTGGAGTGGTGGCAGGTGTGAGAGAAATGGGTTGCCAAGGGATGAGATGGAATGAAACCAAGCACCGTATTTATAGCTGTAAATAGTGGCCTCACACGGTCCTGTGTCTTCTTTCTTCTCTGTCTTCATTTAATGAGTATGTAAGATCAGCTACTACACGACCCCGTGTGTCAACGGCACTACCCTGTGGCCATTGTACTTGTTGTACTATCCAAGCTATGCAAATCTGGAAGTTAACCATGGACTGTGTCCAATGGACACGACCCCGTGTCTCTTATCTGTGTATGTTTGTCTTATTCTGCTCTTGAATCTTGAAGGGGCATGGTCCTATGCCGAGTAGGCACGACCCCGTGTTGGACTTCTAATTCTTCGTTTTTAGTCTTGGGTGAAGCTTAGAGGGTTGGTATACTGTGTTATCTTACCGTCTTCTATACTTATACTGGTTTTTGTCGTTAATTTGTTTCTTTTGTACAATTAAGTTCTTTTAATCCTGAAAATCAAAAGTATACAAAGAAACACACTTTTTCCAATATTAGTACTAAAAAGTGTTTATTTTATACCGTATTTGATACAATTTATATGTTGCATTTAACGTATAGCAATCTAGAATAGGATGCCGTAGTATTTGCACTAAAGTTATGGAGACATTACCTATATGGTACGAAGTATGTGATATACACCGATCATAAAAGCCTCCAACACATATTTAATCAAAAGGATTTAAATACGTGGCAACGCCGTTGGATGGAAACATTGAATGATTACGGATGTGAGATTCGTTATCATCTAAGAGAATCGAACTTAGGACCAGTTTAAATGAGAAACTGCAAGAAGTTCAAAAGCAAGCCTTATTAGAAGCAAATGCTTCTAATGAAGGATTAGGTGGAACTGTGGATCAGTTAACACCTTGAAATGATGGGATCTTGAGATTCAATGACAAAATCTGGGTCCCTATCTCTGGAGGAATCAGAGAGCTGATTCTCCAAGAATCACATAATTCAAAATATTCGGTACATCCTGGAGGAGATAAGATGTACCAAGATCCAAAGAGGAATTATTTGTTGATGGGTATGAAGAAATCCATAGCCACCCATATAGCTAAATGTTTGATGTGTTCGCAAGTTAAAGCCGAAAACTAGAAACCGTCAGGACTACTATTAGTTTAAAATTCCTACTTGGAAATGGGAAATGGTAACCATGGACTTGATTACCAAGTTAACTAAGACTAAACGTAGCAATGACACGATTTGGGTGATAGTCGATAGACTGACTAAGTCAGCCCACTTTTTATCAACTGAAGAAAGTTTTAATTCCGACAAATTGGCACAATTATATGTGGACAATATTGTTTCACTTCTTGGTGTGCGAGTATCTATAGTATTTTATAGAGATACTAGATATACATCTCATTTCTGGAAAAGTTTCCAACAATCTTTAAGCATGCAATTAAATTTTAGTACAGCGTACCATCCACAAACTGATGATCAAAATGAGCGTACAATCCAAACATTGGAAGACATGCTGAGAGCATATGTGATCGATCTAGGTGGTATTTGGGATGACCATTTATGCTTGATAGAGTTATCCTTCAATAATAGTTACCATACATGAAACAAGGCCGCTCCATTTGAAGCCTTGTATGGGAGAAAATCTCGAACAGCCATTTGTTGGGCTGAAGTTAGAGAAAGCCAACTATCAGGACCTGAGATAGTCCTTGAAACCATGAACAAGTTTGTGCAGATCCGTAATAGGCTCAAAGCTGCTCGAGATCGACAGAAGAGCTATGTAGACAAGAGGTGAAAACCTCTTAAGTTCCAAATTGGGGACAATGTATTATTGAAGGTATCACCCTTGAAAGGTGTGATGAGATTCGAAAAGAAGGGCGAATTGAGCAAGATGTATTGGACCATTTGAAATAATTGAATGTGTCGGTTCCATAGCTTATAGGCTAGAGCTACCTGAGGAACTTAGTAGAATCCATGCGTGTTCCACATCTCTAACTTAAAGAAATGCTAGCCGATGCGTCGCTAGCAATGCAGCACCATGATGAGCAAATTGATGAAAACCCGAGGTTTGTTGAGAAACCAATTTCGATCGAGGATCGACAGGTTAAAAAGTTCCATAAGAAAATTGTCTCCATCGTTAAAGTCAAATGGGATTCCCATCGTCGCCTAGAATATACATGGGAGGTTGAAGCAAATATGAGACAAAAGTACCCCTATTTATTTGAATAAATCTCGAGGACGAGATTTCTTTTAAGGAGGTGAGGAAGTAACACCTCGGAAATTTAAAACGAATAATATGGCAATACGTGTCCAATCAACTCTCGAATATTCCCGGTAAGTTGGACGATAGGGATAATCATGTAAACATATGGAAGAGCGATAGTGGAGGGATCGAATTTGATAAATTGCCAAATTTATGGCCTCTGAAGGTCCCTTACGGACCGCAAACTATGCCTTACAGTCCGTAAGTTTCTTTAAAAACTTGTGGGCGCCAAAGGTCCCTTACGGTCCGTAAGGGGTATCGCTGGTAGAATGTTATGCTGGCAGCTGCAGCTTACTGACCCTGCCACTCTTCACACGAGTTTGTCACATTATGCCACCTTTGGACATCTGCTAGGATACTCCTAAACATCTCAAAGCTCCAGGGACAAGTGGCATCATCTCATGATCATTGTACAACTATAAATAGCCATGATCTTGAGCCTTGCAAACTTGCACCTTCACAAATTTCTTCTCTAATCTTCTTGGAGCAGCTTCTGAACTATAGAGGCCTCCTCTCTGGAGTTTTAACACTCCTTGAACACTTGTAAGTGTTCTAACTCAGTCTTGTTTCATTTATCGGCTAATTATTAGCCGAAAGTCAAGCAAATTCAATTTTGCTTTGACTTTCGGTTATGACCATTTCGGTCAAGCCAATGTTCAAATTGAATATGGCTATGTGATCGTAATAAGGTAGATGTTAATCCCCTATGAGGGCAACTCCTCAAGATCACATTAACTTGGTCAAATGACGGGTCAAAAATTTATTAAATAACAGTCAAAAACGCAGATTTCATAATTAATGTTAAATGAACTTCTAAGTATTGAAACCTCAATTTCTGACATTATATTAGCTTATATAACATGTTAGGACATGTTGGATCATGTCCAATCCGTCATTTCCTGCTTAGAGCTCGGTTCGCAACCAAAAGTCAAACAGTTTGACTTCTGCTTTGACTTTCGATTCTGACCCGTTTAAGATAGTTTAGCTACTGATTTGAAGTTGTAATATGATCATATTAATGTATGGAATAACCCTCTAAGGTTATACCATTTGATCATATTGTTTGTCGGGTTTTATGCAAAGTCCAGATAGTACCCAAAATGACCTTTTGTGCATAAATTGATTTAAAAGATAATGGACATGTAAACTAAGTTTGAAACTGATGTAACATTATATTAGATATGTTTTGGCATAATAGACTTACCATAGACCCATCCGATCACCCAATACCGCATATGCGTGTACGGTTGACTTATGTAGTATAAAATACATAAGTTAGCCTAATCAGGTCAAAACCTTTCCAAATCAGTTCTAATCAGAATGTTTGGTTGTTTGACCCGTATTATACGAGTCAATGTACTCGTAAGAGTTTAAACGACATTCTATCCGATCTCCGCCTAATCTATTTTTTTATAAATTAACGGTCCAAGTCAATGACCTGAATAAGAACCGTTAATATTCTAACGGATCATAGTTCCATTCATTCCAGACTAGGAGCCTCCAATAAATTGCGCTTGTGTTTAGGTTGCTTTGAATACGGTTGTGCTTTAGCATCCTTGAATTGTAAGGAAAAGTACATGTATTTTCCCTATAAGGGCTTGGGATATGGCCTTAGCCGCTTGGTCAAGTATGGGATCAGTGACGAATGATGTCCAAAATCCAAATAACCCGTTTTAATCTATTACGCTTGATAACTTAAACATTGGGGGTTAATGCGACCATGTCTTGGAAATCCACGGCTCACTTAATTGCAAGTGGCCACGACCTAAGCGCGGGGTGTAGGCATATGCCTGACAGACGCTCTTATGTTATATCATATTTTTATTAAAAAGTGGCGTGTCAGTTAATATGTATCAGAGTTTAGTTCTGGGCCCCACATGTGTTGACAAGCATGTAATACTGGTAAGAAGAGGTATCACTTTGTTCCAAGTTATTTATAAAATTATATAACAAATGGTATAAAATGATTTTGGAAAGATCTTCTAAATGTGTCGGCTAATTGTTTTTACCAATGAAAACTGATGTATTTTCAAACGACTAAGCACAGGTTAGCAAATACGGAATAGGCTGGAGCTGCTCGGTATATGCATATTGGAATTGCGACTCCACAAAAAGCCTAGTAGTCTAAATATCCATTTTTGTTATTTCTGATCCGCATGTGGATCTTTAGTACACTTTCCGTCTGTATATTATTTTGAACTTTTAGACACTTGTACTTTGTAATATTATATTATAATCCCAAGACTTCCTTTGTGCTATATAAAAATATTTGATATTAATCGTCACGCATAAACCACAAGTCTGAGCCCACCAGGAAATTAGGGTGTGACAGTAGTGTTGCGCGAGTGAACCAACACACTAAATCAAAAGTAAAACACATTAGATAAAGTACACAATTAAACCTATACAAACTACATAATTCAACGCAAACAAACTACAGAATTAAACTAACCATCAACCCATGAATCGTTGGAGTCGGCATCCGGATACACATTTGGATGTATACGAGGATAGTTTCTTAGTAATTGCTAGGACAAGATATGAGTAAATATTCCATTGTAGATCATCTGGTATTCGTGAAGGGCCTCTGCAATTGCTTCCGCCTCTGTTCTCCTCGGACATATTAATCCAATTGGTGACCAAAGCTATGTCTTTATCTTCAGTCGTAGGTCTTATTGCCATCTTTTTTTATAAGTCTTTGTAGTGAATTATGAGTTTAGAAGTGCACATAGGGGTTGAAATACGAATTGAATTTATATCCAGTAAAGAAATAGTTGTTGAGAAAATAGTCGTTGCAAAAGTATTATTTAAAAAATCACCTTTGGAAAAATAAATATACTTTCTCAGTATCTAATTTTAAATTTATTATTAAATAAATATACCAGATAATGAAATAATTAATATTAAATAATTAATTATAGATTAGATAAATAGAGTCTCTCACTAGTCTCACACCTCTATATCTTATTCTCAAATCCTTTTCACTCTATCTGTCACTATGTATATCTGTGTACATATCAAGAGAGATAGAGAGAAGAGGTGTGTGAATACTAAGTCCCTAACTAAATTATTCGTAGGTTAAATAAAAGGAAAAGTTAGTGGAGGTTTGGAATGGTTTATTGTTGGAGAAGAAAGTAGGTTTGGAGTGGTTCTGTAGGTCCACTTGAGGATCAAGTTAAATCAGTTCCTTGTTCATACAACATACACACAAGTGCGGAATCCAAGTGTGCATGCAACCAAAGCAAAGTAAAAAACATGGGGTAACCAAAGATTCACTATCTTGATTAATGATTGAGAACAACTACAAACATATACACACAATGCTCGTATGACTCAAACAAACTTGCTGTGTTCTTGTGTCTTCGTCTTCAGAGAGAATGCTGAGAGGCTCACTTAGACCAACTAGCTAACCAACACTGACTGAGAGGTACATGTCTGCTTATATTGTGTCCAAGCTGGTCACTCGTACGAAAACACGTTGCCAGACATATGGAACACACTATTACACACGAGACACATCTCTAGAATTTTGGGGCGAGTCAACTGTTTCGTACGAAATGTTTGTTTTGTACGAAACTACTCAATGATTCGTACAAATCATCTGATTCGAACGAAAACTCTGACTCGCACAGAATTCTTCTTCTTGGAGAACGTGTGTAGACATGATGTTTACAAGACTCAACGATATGCACACATGCAACCGATTAACACAGACAAGCTAAGATGTCATACTAGATCAAGATAAAAGGATATCTCGATCTATTCGACACGACCAAACCTATACGGACACTTGAGCAAAGACCGTACAATTACAACTGTAATTAAGAACAAGCGATAGACACAAAAACTGTATCAACAAACTCCCCCTTGGATGTTGCTTGGTCTTCGGTCTTTGGTCTTCAGATGTTGGTCTTCACATGAATGGTTTGGAGTATCAACAAACTCCCCCTGAAGATCTGCTATTCATTGATAGATCTGCTATCCAATGATTAGAGCATCAAGTCTTCGAACTTCTAGAAACTTCAAATATTTCTTGTTTCCTCTTCCGACTTGTCAGATTTCTTCGTTGCTGGTCTTTGTTCATGTTCTTTTGTATCAATCTGTACTCAATAGACAAATATAATTAGAACACAAATTTCTCAAGGAATACACACGAAAGACTTATCATAATTTCTTCATATGATTGTATTCCCTGAACGACATACACACGCTCGTATGAATTCCACCAGCAGATTTGAGAAAAACAACTGACCAAGTCAAATCAAATGACTAGGTTCATTCGTATGAGATACACACACTCAAATGAATTTCAGATTTTGGATTTCTTTTGATTGATTACTTGTTGCAAGATATTACTTTATGAAGTTGCGATATCAAATAGATGGTTTTCTGGCGTAAAAACTTTCGAGTATCAACTTTGGCTAACTTTCAAAAAGTAATTACATAAACAACAAAGTAAACTAGTCTTAAAAACTAAATATACAAATAAACTATATATCTATTTAACAATCTTTTTCGAGTTTCAAGGTAAAGGAATCATATCAGCATTTTAATCTTTATCAAAAACGGTATTTGGTTTTCAAAATTAAACATATAAGTATTTAACTATGATTATCGGTATCGTTGTCCACGTAAGCTTAGACTTATCAGATGTAATCATGATTAGGAGATATGATTAAGGTATGGATTTATACTTACTAGCCGGTGTTCAACCACATCACGACACATTCCCGTATCAAGATATGCACGAGAGAAAATCTTACCGGTGAGTATACGGCTTTATCATCTGTTTTGACATATATGAATGATGTGAGATACTCACTTATTTTTTATTGAAAACAAGCCCTTTGTGATTTAATCACTTATTGATGAGAAACTTTATTTTCATATGCATGTAGGGCACAGGAGTAAGTCCGTGAACAGGTTAGTACCATCGTACCGACAAAGAGACGAACTTAGCTCCCGCATAAAGCTGTGATATTTTATCACTTATTTTGGGGATGTGATATTTTTCTCACTTATTTTATGGTCGAATGTAGTATGTACACGTATGTATGATTTCATGGAAGTTCTAGACTTGCGCCACCTTTATTTTTCGGCAAAAGATTCAACCATGATACCCAGATGATAAGCCAGCATAAAGACCGTATATCTATGAACCTCGGCACTCTATCAAACGAAATTTTAGTACCAAGACCATATGCTAATGAATGATTCCCACCTGACATTTTGTCTGTTAGGTTTATATCAACCTACATATTTTAATCTGATTGTGAACCTACTGATACATCATTAGCAAAGCTACTTATCAATCTTCTTTCTATGCTTTTAACCATTTCTGACAGATTTACCGGTGAATTTCATCATCTTCAACTTATCCAAGAAACTCATTTTTGATTTTTCTATTGTTTTTGTATTTTTCTGAATTTTTCTCCCCCTTAAACAAAGAATGTAAATAAAAGACATATTTTTGTATTTTCTTAAACTTACTCCCCCTAAAATATAAAACTGAAAACCTTTTTGTAGTTTTAGATTTTTTAGAAAAGAATTTACAAAAATAGTTAGCCAGGGTTGAGTTACTCGGGTTTCACCTTGATGCCATTGACCAAGAGCAGATAATCAAAACATGATTTATCAAAGGCTTTGGTAAAAAGGTCGGCACGTTGGTGATCAGTGTGGATTTTAACAACATTGATAAGTATCTTTTCATAGCAATCTCGTATGAAATGATACTTAATCTCAATGTGTTTTGTTTTTGAGTGCTGTACAGGATTCCGAGTGATCTGTAAAGCAGCTTCATTATCAACAAAAATAGGAGTAGTAAGAAATTCAAATCCGTAGTCGCGCATTTGCTGTTGAATCCATAGAACTTGAGAGCAGCAACTAGAAGCTGAAATATACTCAGCCTCACATGTTGATGTAGCTACACAAGTCTGCTTTTTGCATTGCCACGTAACTAGGCGATTTCCCAAGAACTGACATCCTGCTGTTGTTGATTTTGCATCGATTTTGCAGCCGCCATGATCAGAATCATTGAATGCTGTCAGATCAAAGTTATCATCCTTAGGGTACCATAGACCAGTGTCAGGGCGTCCCTTCAAATAACGAAATATCCTTTTCACAGCCATCAAATGAGAAACCTTCGGACTAGACTGATAGCGCGCCAGAAGGCATGTTAGGTACATTATGTCGGGTCTTGAAGCAGTAAGATACATGAGAGATCCGATCATAGCACGATAGAGAGATGGTTCTACATGTTCACCCATTCCGTCTGGAGTAATCCCATGATTTTGAGCTAATGGAGTTCCCAAAGGTTTTGAGTCATCCATCTGAAATCGCTTGAGAATATCTCCGACGTACTTGGTTTGATGGATAAAAATCCCTTCCTTTGATTGTTGAACCTGCAAACCTAAAAAGAAAGTCATTTCTCCCATTGCGCTCATCTCGAACTTCTCCTCATAACCTGTTTGAATTCTTTGCACATTCGAGTGTTAGTAGACCCAAATATAATATCATCAACATAAACCTGTACTAGCAGCAAGTCCTCGTCATGTTCCTTATGAAGAGAGTACAGTCGATCAGGCCTCGTCGAAAACCATTCTTCAACAGATAGGTAGACAATGTTTCATATCAAGCCCTCGGAGGTTGATGAAGACCATATAACGCCTTGTTGAGAAGCCAAACCTTGTCAGGATGGAGATGATCTTCAAAACCTGGCGGTTTCTCAACATATACTTCCTCTTCTACCACACCATGAAGAAATGCACTCTTCACATCCATCTGATAAACGGTGAACTTCTTGAAGGACGCATAAGCCAAAAAGATTCTTATGGCCTCAAGTCGTGCAACCGGTGCTTAACTTCATTGTAATCAATGCCTTCGACCTGATTAAAACCTTGAACAACCAATCGCGCTTTGTTTCTCACAAAAACACCTTGGTCATCCTTCTTGCACTTGTACACCCATCGTGTACCAATCTTCTTGTAGCCGTCAGGCCTGTCAACCAATTTCCAGACGCCTAACTTCTGAAATTGCTGAAGTTCTTCCTGCATGGCTTCAACCCAAGAGTCTTCTTTCATTGCCTCCTTCCAAGATTTTGGTTCTACTTGGCACACATAGCAGGCAAAAGACCAATCATTCAGACCACCAGATTCCCTGATTTCCGAATACAATCCAACATTCTGGTTATTTCGAAGCTGATTACGAGTCTGCACACCACTTTGGACATCTCCAATAATATTCTGCTGAGGATGGATATTATGAATTCGAGTTTCTGGCACACCAGGAACTCGAGAATTTATACCCAAATTGTTGATATTCAGATCAACAGTCAAATCGAGAGCTGGATTTGATGACGTTGTAGATGCTTGACCTTCAGTCGTTCCTTGAGGTGGAATATTTGACGTACCATCTTAAATTTTAGGAACCGCTCCAGAGGTAGCTTCATTTGCATCATCAAACTCATCTTCTTCTGATGAAACATTATAATCCGCAGCGTCTTCGAATTCCTCATTTTGAACAAGATTGTTAACTGAAGTCGACACTTGAGGGTTAACAATAATTGGTCGAACTAGTGATGAATCTACTGCAGTATCACTTTCCAATAACATCTGAGCAGTAGCTATTGCATCATCAAAAGTTGGCAGATTAAAGGAGTCAAACAACCCATCAAAGTCAAACATCCAAGGAGCACCCGGAGCTCTAACCGCTTCTGTATATCTCTAAACCTTAACTTCACTCCATTCTTCAATTTTCTTCGAAGATAAATTCCATACCCAGAAATTAGGAGTAGCATATCCAAGAAAGAAACCTTCGATAGCCTTGGGACCAAACTTTCCATGTGGGTCGATCATAGTGCATGGAGCTCCAAAAGGTTCAAAGAAAGAAACATCCAGTTTCCTTTTATGTAACAACTCAAAGCAAGTCTTCCCATGTCTCTTCACCATCAGAACTCTATTCATCGTGTAGCACGTAGTAGCATAGCTTCTCCCCAAAATTGAACAGGAAGTTCTGATTCTACTAACATGGTTCTTGCAGTTTCAATGATAGTTCTATTCTTCCTCTCGGCGACACCATTCTGTTGTGGAGTGTAGCGAGAACTGTACTCACGCAGAATACCCTTTGAGAAACAGTACTCATCATTAACTTGATTCTTGAATTCCGTGCCATTATCGCTTCTGATTCTCCTTACTTTCAGATTATACAGATTTCCAACAGAGTCAGGAATTTCTTGAGGATAGTAGGAATTTCACTCTTGTGTGCCAACATGTTTACCCATGAAATTCTGGAATAGTCATCAGTAACTACGAGACCATAAGAATCACCAAAGGTTGTCTTGTGTTTCATAGGTCCAAAGAGGTCCATATGAAGACGTTCTAGTGGCATATTCATAGTGTTGATCTTCTTCACTGGATGGGACTTTTTTGCTTGCTTCCCTTTCTGGCATGATACACAAACGTCTTGAAGATGAAAGTTCTTCACTGGTACACCATTCACTAGATTGTTCTTCACCAAATAGTTCATTTTTCTCAGGTGAATGTGTCCCATACGTCTCTGCCAAGAGATTGATTCCTTCTCGGTGGCTTTAGAGACAAAACATGTGACTTGTGCAGATGTTGTAATAGCTTGGCTCATATCAAGAATATACAAATCATTAATTCTTGGAGCCGACAGGAGAATCCATTCCTTGGGGATCTTGAATCCAGGCTCCAGCACATAACATCCGGCATCATCAAAATGTACCGTGAACTTCTTATCGCAGATTTGAGAACCGCTAAGAAGATTGTGATCAATTTGCCGCACATAATTGATCTTGTCGAAGCTCACAACACCATTGGAGACCATTCTTTCTCCAGAGATGTATCCACCTTTGTCACCAGCAAAAGCAACATAACCACCCCTTATGCTTTTCACATCATATAGGAGTCGCAAGTCGCCCGTCATGTGCCTTGATGCTCCACTGTCAACAATCCAATGACTGTTTATAGTTCCTCCTGGAACACCCTGCACATTGCACAAACAAGATTAGTTTGAGATGGGACACAAGCCTTAGTGGTCTTGGGTCGTCCCTTATCATCAAGAAACGTAATCTCAATTTCTTGATGATTAACAAACTGAGAGCCTCCTTTTGAACCATTCCCGGTCTTCTGTTTCCAAGATCCTTGTTTATTACCAGATTTACTATTATTTACAGTTTAACAGTGTCTGGTTTTATTGACTTTGAAGATCTTTAATCCTTTTCGAAGAATCCGATTTTAAAGCTTTCTCAACTGCTTTTACTTGTTTACGTTTTTGTTTCTCTTTTTGATCCTTAATGATTCGTTTATCTTGAGTCGGAGAAACAAATTTGCGTTTGCAAGTTGGTTCATGAGGGGCTTTCTCTATACATCTTGATTTGGCTGGATTTTGACAATCCTTTATAATGTGGCCAAATTCTCCACATTTGAAACATGTTCTCCTTTCAACAAACTAGGAGATCGTGTTTCTCGGCTTGATGTTGAACTTGTGGATCCTGAGGTACTGGGTTCATTTTCATTACATCCATCAGTGTGTTGGGTGTAATTGTTTTGACTATTTCTTTTCAAAATCTTAACTTTCTTTACAAAATCAACTTTAGAATTTCCTTGAAAAGTTTTGACTTTATCGGTACCTTTAGAACTCACAAATTTAACAGTTTTGGCCTTTTTCTAGTCACGAGAGCCTTTTGCTTCAACCTTCGGTTGAGAAACTATAGGCTTTTCAACTCGCTTCCATTGTTTTTCTTTCGAAGCGGATAGTGGTTGTGATTTGGTGCGCTTTTTCCTTTCTAAAGGTTTGGTTGTTGATTTTTCAAAAACCTGATCTATAGAGATTGGAGTTTTGTTTTTAATTGGAAAATCTTTGTTTGAATAGATTTTCTTCTCTCCAACCAAAGTATACAACACATTATCTACTTCTTGTGTAGACACACTTGTCTTCACAGATTTCTTAGGAACAGTCTCTTGATTCTCAACAGATTGAGTACTAGGAGTAGCAGACGATTCTACTCTTTTCCTTTCATCAAGAGGCTGATTCTGATCATCATTTCTTGATTCATCATCTGATGTGTCATCCTCTTCTTCATCAGATGATGAACTTTCTGGCTTGCTTGGTTCTTGAGAGGAATTGCCTAGTTTGAACCCCAACCCTACTGCGAATTCCTTAGGATTCAAAGGTACAGAGGGTTCAAAACGAGGCATCGCCTCTTCATCAGGCATTTCAGTATAGTTGTGTTTCATTGGGGGTGGACACGACTTATACCCTATGCATTGAGCATCTCCCTTTAGTTTTTGAACTTCAATAATATGATCAAGCACATATTGGGAGTTAGAATAACTTTCCAATTTGCGTTTGATCGAACCATATTCGCATTTGGCGATGGCTAACTATTTCTTTGTTTCTTCTAGGAGATTAATGTAGTTATTCATTCCTGTCTGTTTATTCAAAACTGTTTTTGTCAATTCAGAAACACTTTTCTTAAGGGTTTCTATTACATATTTGAATTCTTTTTCATTTCTGGTTAGCACCAAGTTCGCCTCTTTGCATTTTGATAATTCAACAACTAAATTCTGATTATGACTGCTGACGGTTTCATATTTTATTTTCAACTCAACACAGTCATTGCGAACAGTAGGAGGGTCAGAATTTACCTGTTTTGAAGAACCTTCAACATTTGCCATAAAGGCAGTGTGATGAGGAAAAGTTGCACCATCTGTAGAGAGTTCCTCTGTCTCTTTTTCCGCAGCTTCTGCATTCCTCGTCATACCTACCTTTTCACCTTTTAACAACTCAGCTTCACTCAGCAACTTTTCAACCTCAACATCACTTCCTTTCTTCTCACTAGAATCAGATCCATAACCATCTGAACTTGAACATTCTTCATCAGAACTACCAGCATCCAAAGATGTATCATCATTATTTGGAGTATTGATGTTGTGATCATGCTTGATTTGATCCATGATCTTCGCATAGCATGCAGTTCTTCCGTTCTTCTCAGTTCCCAATTGTACTGACCAATCGCATTCTTCATCAGACTGAACTACCAAAGCTCTGTGCGTGTTTGAAGGTCCTGATTGATTGGTATTGTTAGAGTTGCGAACAACTACTATTCTTCTTTCGTTGTTGTAGTGTGCTGTGTTTGATGGTTGAGACTGATTTCGAAAAGGGTTGTGATTTCCTTCCTTGCTGGGTCTTGTGCATTCCCGCTTGAAGTGACCTCTTTCTCCGCAGTTGAAGCAAGTGACGGTGGTTTTGTCAAAGCCGTATTTTGTATCCTTCTTGCTTTCCAATCTGGTTCTACCCGTTCTTCTCATATAATCCTTAGCTCTTCTCATAGCACTTGCAAATGCCCACTTGATGTCCATCAGCTCCATTTAATCTCGGTCAATTTGTTCATAGTCTTCGTTTGTCAAATTGATGTTCCCTATTTGACATGCAACTAAACCACAATACGCACTGACCATGGTATTTAGAAGTTCTGCATGTTCCTGTGCAACTTCTACGTTGATTTTGGAGAGATTTGACGCATCAAGTTTGACAGTGTTGGGATTTGCAGATTGACTGTTGCTTCCATAGAAAGCATGTTGAGGAGCTTGCTATGGAGCTTTATGCGCTAAACTCCTTGGCTGTGGAAGGAAGGCTTTCGGATCAAAAGCTTGTCCATAGGTTTGATTGCTCGAACCTGTAGACTGACTTGTTTGAACTGGCTGGGGTAGAAAAGGGTTCACGTTTGACACAAACGCGGTCTGCAGCTTCGGTTGTTGACTTGAGCTTATACCTGCATTAATACCTCTAAAATACATCTCAGGGTTTTGTGGAGCAGAGACTCATTGTGGCTTCCGGAGTTCTTCTTCATTCTTGTTCTCAGTTTCTGCACAAATTCATAAATACTAATTGAGTCCAAAACACCTGTATGTTTTAAAAGATCAATAAATTAACCCAATTTCGGTGGTAAAGCATCAGCAAATCGCATCACAATTTCTTGTGGTGCTACTAACACTTTATACGAGTACATTTCGCTGAGAAGATGATAAAACCGAGTGGTCATATCATTCAAGGTTTCATTCTCCATGAACATGAAACCTTCAAACTCTTTCTTGAGCAGATCATGCCGTATCTTCCTGGTAGCAGCGTTACCTTCACCTCTTGCTTCCAAAGTGTCCCCAAATTTTTCATTGTAGTACAATACACAAACTGATGATAAATGTCTTTATGCAGAGCTTGTGTGAGGATAGCAAATGCCTTTTTCTCTAGATCGTAAGCTTTCTTGTTACTTTCGACTAGATTGGCCAATGTGGTTGGATTTGATCCAGCTTCTTCAAGTGCTTCATTGTAGGGGGTAGTGAAACACGTCCACAATTCCGTGTTTTGACCGAGAACATACGTATGAAAACGACTTTTCCATGAAGGATAATCGTTCATGTGATTTAACTTCGGCGGTCGGTTATTACTCCCTGTTTCACTTTCGCTCATTAACAGAGTTTGGATGCTTTGATTCTGATTCGCAACACAGGCCCACTGATTTGCAGAGATCATAGTTGTATGTTGGGGCATCAAAGATTTTACCCATGATCTTGCGGAGCTTTGCGAAGACTCCTGATTTGAGCCTGAACAACTCCAATCCCACGGGTTAGAACTCATTATATTTTCTTGTTTTATGAAAATTTAAAGGTTTAAAGTTTCAAATTATAATTACCTTTTAAAAATTCACAGGTTCTGAAAATATGACAAATTCTTAAAATTACAAAGCTTTGAAAAACACGAAAAAAAACAACTGTTTCGTGCGAGACAGCTGTTTCATGCAAAACAAGAAAGTTTCGTGCGAGACGCTTGTTTCGTGCGGGTCAAGTGTTTTATGCGGTTCAGATGAATCGTACGAAATAGCTCAGTCGCACAAACTGCTTTGTCCAGTGTTTTTCGCACAAATTTCCTTTCTTGTGTAGACCTGTTTTTTCGAAAATACCTGTTGTCTTACCCACTTTTAGTTAAGACACAGATTTTTAACAGTCAACAGTCCAAGTCCAGATCCAAGTCAGAAAATGTCAGCCCTACCAAACTAATCAGATTCAAATTTTTGCAGATTTCTTCTTCAAGGGTGTTCTTCAGAAAAATTTTACCACAATTTTCTGCATGTAGCAGATTTTAACCAAGTTTTAAGTTAGTTAACTATCCAAAACTTATGTTTCTGCTGGAGGCTAAAGAACACTTCTGAAATCTTCAAACTAGCTCAGACACAACTAAGCCCGGTTTTGAACAAGGAAGAGGCAAAGCTCTGATACCACTTGTAGGTCCACCTGAGGATCAAGTTAAACCAGTTCCTTGTTCATACAACATACACACAAGTGCGGAATCTAAGTGTGCATGCAACCAAAGCAAAGTAAAAAACACGGGGTAACCAAAGATTCACTATCTTGATTAATGATTGAGAACAAGTATAAATATATACACACAATGCTCGTATGACTCAAACAAACTTGCTGTGTTCTTGTGTCTTCGTCTTCAGAGAGAATGCCGAGAGGCTCCCTTAGACCAACTAGCTAACCAACACTGACTGAGAGGTATATGTCTGCTTATATAGTGCCCAAGCTGGTCACTCGTACGAAAACACGTTGCCAGACATATGGAACACACTATTACACACGAACACATCTCTAGAATTTTGGGGCGAGTCAACTGTTTCATACGAAATGTTTTTTCGTACGAAACTACTCAATGATTCGTACGAATCATCTGATTCGTACGAAAACTCTGACTCGCACAGAATTCTTCTTCTTGGAGAACGTGTGTAGACATGATGTGACTCAACGGTATGCACACCTGCAACCGATTAACACAACTAGATCAAGATAGAAGGATATCTCGATCTATTCGACACGACCAAACCTATACAGACACTTGAGCAAAGAACATACAATTACAACTGTAATTAAGAACAAGCGACAGACAGAAAACTGTATCAACAGTTTCAAGTTTAGAATAATATAATATACTGATGAGACGAGTTTGAATTTCAAACCCAACTCATTGTTGGAGATTATCTAAGTCATGGTGAAAACTAGGATAAATCTATAAAGCTCAATCTCGTATGTAGAAACGATGGTCGCGTGTGCATTATAATCATATTAATAATGTTGATATAGTCTACACACTTCGGTTTAGAATAGTCGGTGTGGAAGGGAATGAAGCGTCACGTGTTAGCCACGTTAGCAGAGTAGGATTTCCCATTCAAGCCACAAAAAGCGCAGAGTGGGAGAGGGCGTGGAAGGGTGACATGGTGTCACACCCTCAATTTCCACTTGCGGAGTTTTACAGCGAGGCGTGTGAACAAACCAGAATCTGAGACACTAGTAACGTCGAACGACTCTATATGATATGTTAATACGTTTTCCAAAATCATTTGTTTAACCATTCATAGTTAATTTTAGATTGTCTTAGTTTGATTTCAATGTTTAGCGGAAGCACTAGTTTTTAAAGTTGAGCGGAAGCATTTAAAGTAAAGTAAAGGAACGGGCGCCAACACAAACGCCAAACTAAAGGAAAACTCAAACAATGTTTGTAAATGAGACTCGATAAAAAGATGTCTTGATCAATGCAAGTGAGTGCACCTAGAGCTCCTAGCGTCCAGAGAAACATGTAAAGAAACAAGTGTCAACATTAAAGAAGAGTGAGTTCACAGGTTTTCATAAGTTCATTTGTTCGGTTATAAGTTTGTTTCCCCCGTTATCCCTAACCTGGGATAACGATTTAGTTCCATTATTCCCAACCCGGAATAATACTGATGGTTCCATTATTCCTTACCCGGAATAATAATGATATTCCATTATTCCTAACCCGGAATAATAACGTTGTTGGTTCCATTATCCCTAACCCGGAATAATATTGTTGATTCGTAATTAAGTTCAATGTTAACATGTAGGTAGCTAGCCTAAAGTTATGTCACGTAAGTGTTCGCGATCGAAGCTGACTGTTGTGCCTCCGTGTTGCCAGGCCTATCACTGACCATGGCGAAGTTAGGCCAAATATTCACCCGTTGACCATACCCAGTCGGCTAGCGCGACTAGCTCGGGTGGGGCTTGTCGGGCCCAGTAGTACTACTTATAATTTCCCCGCTATCTAACCCAATACTAACGATTCGAGAGTTTGTCGAGGACTTGTGTGATATAGCTGCTTAGTGACCATAACGTACATTAACATTAACTTAGTTACCTAATAGTTTAATGACGTTAATTTCGTATAACGTAAAGAGATAGAGTTGTAGAGTGTATACATGTTTCTCCCCCTGTTGTTTAAAACCGGATAAAATTAGAGCCGTGAACTCACCTTTAGTTGCTCGGTTAGTGTAACACAGAAGTAGCAAATGATGGGACCGTTAATTGCGTCCTAACAAGTCAATTGATTTAGAGTTAGTGTGTGAACACACTGATACAAGCCCTACACATACTAACACACAATGCGGTACATACAATGACAATTCCTAAAACTCAAATCATGCATGCAAGTATCATCATACCAATATAGTGATCAAACCAACCTATCATGAACACAAATCAATCCATACAACACTTTGGTACACACATTCGCAAGTTATCAAGTTTCCGCGTATATACTCATAATTAGGCTGTTTTCGAGGATTTTTATAAAATAGTTCCAACATTCCAAAAATTCCAACCATTTTACAGAAGGTGTCAACTATACTGTAGAATTTTATATAAATTTTTTCAAGTCCTAACACTTTACCAATTATTCATAAATATTAATATACTAGGCTGTAGTCAGATTCGTCGCTATCTGACTGCAGTCCACGGGAGAATTTATTTAAAAATCACCGTACGTCCAATTAACAAAATTCCGGTGGTCGCTTCCCGGAAATTTCCATATCTAGTTGCTGTACAAATTTCATGTTTCGACTCTCTACAGATTATTAGATCAGACTCAATAAACAACTAACAATTTTTCAGAATTTTCACAGCTTCAGTTACTGAACTTAATTGGCCACTTAAAAATATCAAACGACTTCATAAAAATATGAATCCAGCGCCATTAGAAGCGTTTTTCAAAAATCTACGTTTTAGACTTCAGAAAATCCGTTTTTCGATAAATAATAACCAAGTTACAGCCAGTTGAAGTTGGCTGTAAACACCATTCAGCATCCTGATTTCAGCATTTTATCGCAATATAACACGCTTAAGCAATCGATATGTTAAATATAAACGATCAAGAACAGAATTACCAATCATATATCATCATATACATCATATCCATGAAACCCTAATCATATTATATGGTTTTTATCACACAAAACGCACCCTAATGATTCTTGATTCCACTAATCATCATAATTGCAAACTAGCATAATTAATAGACTAACATCATAACACTTTCTACCATTATATACAAACATGATCCATAGTTCATAAACCCTTCATGGTTAGCGAAATAACGTAAAACTCTAACCTTTAACAAAGGAGATCAATGATCCGAGAATTAGATGGGAGCCGATTCGGATGTTGAAGCTAGTTTGCGACCGAAAGAGAGAATGGGCAAGCGGCTGTCGCGACCGAGAGAAAGGAAAAGGAGAAGGCTGCCGTTGGCTGTCTTTTTGATTAGGGTTTGTGTGTTTTTGTTGTTGAAACAATGCACATGCATGTATGTGTATATATAGCGCAAGAGGTCAAGAAGAAAAAGGAAGGGTTTGTGGTTGGGTGGGTGCTCGCGGCCGCAAGGGGTTCGGGTGGGTCGGTTTGGGTCTAAACTTGATCCCCAAGTTTTGGTTAACTCCTTGAGTCGCAAGGAAATGAGGTTGGCTCGTGTCGCGGCTCGGTTCGATTCGTCTATATATTTACTATATCTTTTGTAAATAAACACCATGAAATCAAGACATAACATAATAGCTCACCGAACTTATAAACGTTTAATACACATAGCACGTAGTTCACTTGATATGTTCACAAAGTTAGCGTAATTATTTCGAGCGTGTAAATTTAAGTCTCCGAATCAATTTAGCGTAGGAACGAATAACCGTGAAGTAGTGCGTTTAAGATGTCTGAAAAACCGGGATGTCATATTATCTCCATGTTGAAAGAATTTTCGTCCCGAAAATTGAGTAAACGCGGTTTAGAATGCAGCGTACATGTTTAGAGTGCCACGCACAAAGATTTAGTTCGTTAACAATGGTACATGAAATTACAAGAAATTCCCAAGTGCCACGCATAAAGATTTAGTTCGTTAACAATGGTACGCGAAATTACAAGAAATTCCTAGGTTGTCACATCATCCCCATGTTGAAAGAATTTTCGTCCCGAAAATTTAGTTGGTGGTATCGTTAACTTGTTGCTCAGCTGCAAAGAGGTGTGGGTATTTGCTTTTCATTTGGTCCTCTCTTTCCCACGTGAACTCCGGTCCACACTTAGAGTCCCAACGAACCTTGACGATTGGAATCTTGCTGTGCCTTCGAGTCTTGATCTCACGATCCATGATCTCGATAGGTTGTTCCACAAAGTGCAGTTGTTCATCCACTTGAATCTCATCCAATGGAATGACTAGGGTTTCATCTGATAAACACTTCTTCAGATTTAACACGTGAAAAACGTTGTGAACTCCACTGAGTTCGGCAGGAAGGTCTAATTGATAAGCTACGGGTCCGATACGTTTCAAGATCACAAACGGACCTACGTACCGTGGGTTTAGTTTGCCTCGTTTCCCAAAGCGGATTACACCCTTCCAGGGTGACACCTTCAGTAGGACGCGGTCGCCTACTTGGAATTCGAGCGGTTTGCGTCGTTGATCAGCGTAGCTTTTTTGTCGATCTCGTGCCGCCGCCATGTGGTTTCTGATTTGTACAATCTTTTCAGTAGCCTCAAGTATCAACTCAGGGCTTGTGAGTTGGCTGTCACCGACTTCTGCCCAGACCGGTGATCTACATTTACGACTGTATAATGCTTCAAACGGTGCTGCCGATATACTCGTATGGTAACTGTTGTTATACGAGAATTCCACTAAAGGCGGGTTGATTTCCCAACTATTCCCGAAGTCTACACGCATGCCCTAAGCATGTCTTCCAAGGTCTGTATGGTCCTTTCGCTTTGACCATCAGTCTGAGGGTGATAAGCTGTGCTCATATCTAAGCGTGTGCCCAACGCTTTCTGAAGTGACTGCCAAAAGTTGGACGTGAAGCGAGCATCTCTGTCTGAGATGATGGACGTTGGCACTCCGTGCCGAGAAACTACTTCCTTAATGTAGATGCGAGTCAACTTCTCCATCTTATCTATTTCTTTAATAGCTAGGAAGTGTGCGGACTTAGTTAAACGATCCACGATTACCCAGATGGTATCGCAACTACCCAAAGTTCGCGGGAGCTTAGTGATGAAATCCATCGAGATCTGATCCCATTTCCACACTGGGATCTCAGGTTGTTGGAGTAGCCCTGATGGCTTCTGATACTCTACCTTGACTTTTGCACAAGTCAAACACTTGCTCACGTAGGTGGCTATATCAGCTTTCATGTTGGGCCACCAGTACGCAGCTTTAAGGTCTTGATACATCTTATCCGAACCAGGATGGACAGAGTATCGGGATTTGTGAGCTTCGTCCATGACAAGCTTTCTAAGGTCTCCGTAGAGAGGTACCCATATACGATTCATGAAATACCGGGCTCTATTGGGTTTTACTTCCCAATCGCGTTCCATTTTTCCCACCGATTCGACCTTGATGTTTTCTTCCTTAACTGCTTCTAACTGCGCATCACGTATCTGTTCGGGTAACCCCGAATGAATGGTGAATTGTAGTGCTCGTACCCGACGAGGTTTCAAGTGCTCCTTCCTACTGAGGACATCAGCCACCACGTTAGCTTTACCCGGATGATACCGAATGGCACATTCATAATCATTCAAGAGTTCGACCCAGCGATGCTGTCGCATGTTCAACTCCTTCTGGTCAAAGATATGCTGAAGGCTCTTGTGATCTGTATAGATTGTGCACTTTGTTCCATATAGGTAGTGTCTCCAAATCTTAAGCGCAAACACCACTGCTCCCAATTCCAGGTCATGTGTTGTGTAGTTTTTCTCGTGAACCTTCAATTGTCGGGACGCATACGCGATGACCTTATCACGCTGCATGAGTACGCATCCCAATCCCTGAATGGAAGCATCACAATATACTACAAAATCATCAGTCCCTTCTGGCAAGGATAGAATGGGTGCACTGCAAAGTTTCTGCTTCAGCAATTGAAATGCCGCTTCCTGCTTGTCACCCGAAGCATACTTGATGCCTTTCTGGGTGAGGGTGGTAAGTGGTTGCGCGATCTTTGAAAATCCCTCGATGAAACGTCTGTAGTAACCAGCCAAACCCAAAAATTGGCGGATCTCCGTCGGTGTCCTGGGTGCTTCCCAGTTTTTGATAGCTTCAATCTTGGCAGGGTCGACGTGGATACCCTTTTCATTTACGATATGCCCGAGGAACCGAACTTCCCGAATCCAGAAATCACACTTTGAAAGCTTGGCATATAGTTTCTCCTGTTGAAGTAATCCTAGCAGTAATCGTAGATGTTCAGCATGTTCTTCTTCACCTTTAGAGTAGATGAGTATGTCATCGATGAACACAATGACAAACTTGTCGAGATACGGTTTACACACGCGGTTCATGAGGTCCATGAACACCGCGGGTGCGTTGGTGAGACCGAAGGGCATGACCAAGAACTCATAATGGCCATACCAAGTACGAAATGCCGTCTTAGCGATATCCTCCTCCCTAACGCGTAGTTGGTGATAACCGGACCGTATATCAATCTTGGAGTAGTAGCTTGGCCCCTGAAGTTGGTCGAAGAGATCGTCGATGCGAGGTAACGGGTATCGGTTCTTGACAGTAACCTTATTGAGTTCCCTGTAGTCGATGCACATGTGGAAGGTCCCGTCCTTCTTCTTGACAAAAAGGACTGGAGCTCCCCATGGCGAAGTGCTAGGTCGGATAAATCCTTTTTCTAACAGTTCCTGAAGTTGGGTAGACAGCTCTTGCAGCTCGGCTGGAGCTAGGCGGTATGGGGCCTTGGCGATGGGAGTTGCATGGTTCGCCAATTCAATTTCAAACTCCAATTGTCGATGTGGCGGAAGACCAGGTAACTCCTCTGGAAATACATCGGAAAAATCACGGACGACGGGGATGTCTTCTATACGTTTCTCGTCCTTAGGCTGTTTGGTAACCAGTGCGAGCAAAGCAAAGGAGTTCTTCCTCATAAGATACTTCTGTGCTTGCATGTAAGAGATGATGTTTGTGACGGCGCCTGCCTTCTCGCCTTGCACCGTCAAGATTTCGTCGTTAGAGAGCGGAATACGGATAGATTTTTCTAAACAGAGAACTTCAGCTCGGACGTCGGATAGCCAGTCCATTCCGACTACCACGTCAAAACTACCCAGGGTAGTTGTCATCAGATCAATGGTAAAGGGGTAACCCGCGAGTTTGAGTTGACAGCCGGATACTATATGGGTCACATCTACAGATTTACCATCAGCTAGTTCTATGACATAAGGGGTCTCTAAGGGTTTAGGCGTGAGTTTTAGGTTCTTCCTAAAAGACTCAGATATAAAACTCCTATCCGCACCCGTATCAAAAAGCACAATAGCAAAATGTTCATTAAGGGGAAACTTACCGGTGACCACGTTCGAGTCGTTTCTGGCCTCTCCGCGGCCCAGCGTAAATGCACGCCCTTTGGCACCTCCTGTGCCACCGTTTCCAGTGTTGTTGTTGTTATTGTTGTTGTTATTGTTGTTGTTGTGGTTATTGTGGTTGTTCCCACCATTGTTGTTGTTACGAAGCTGTGGGCAGTCTCGTTTGAAGTGGGCAGTGCTACCACACTAATAGCATCCCCGGTTAACACCCTGCTGCTGACCCTGGGGTTGATTCTGATTTTGTCGGGACATGATTTCCCCGCGACAATCCTTTGCCGCATGTCCCACCTTGCCACATCGTTGGCAGCGATTCCCGGCACAAGGGCCGTGATGATGAAGATTACAGCGATTGCACTGCGGTTTTCGACCTACATAGCTGCTTGTGTTCTGGTTGTTGTTGGCGGGCTGATTATTTTGACCCCGGTGGCTGTTGAAATTATTGAACCGTTTCTGGTTCCCCTATTGTGGCTGGGATGACGAAGGCTGTCGAGCAGACGAGTCTTCAAACTTTCTTTTATTATCAGGGGTCACTTCAGTCGTACCCCGAGATGGCAACTTCTTTTGTTCCACCGCCTTATCGGTGAGTTTGTGCGCCAACCTGATTGCTTGATGCTCAGTCACAGGGTTGCTAGCCATTACCATACCCTGGATCTCGGGGACCAGACCCCCAAGGTAAAACTCGAGTCGTTTCTCCACGGTGTTGGCCAGATCGGGACACAGAAATACCAGGTCATGATGTTTTGCTGTGTATGCTTCAATTTCAGATCCCACCATCTTGTGGTTCCATAATGTTTGCTCCAACTGTTGAACCCTGTCTCGCGGACAGTACTCCTCTTTGATTAGGGCCTTAAACTCGGCCCAGGCCATTGCATTTGCAGCAATAAGTCCACGTGTTTGGACTTGTGCATTCCACCAAGTTAGTGCCCCATCCTCCAACGTTGAGGCAGCATACTTGACTTTGTTGACCTCCAGACAATTGCACATTTCGAACACTGATTCGGACTTTTCAATCCAGCGGACAGTCCTATGGGTCCTTCTGCCCCCGTGAATTTACTCGGCTTCGCATCGAGAAACATCTTGTAGGGGTTAAGACCCCCTCCTGCTGGTTGGTTTTGAACACCCGCTAGAGCAGCATTCACGTGTTCTTGGATCATTGCAGCTAATTCTTCGGGCGTCATGTTAAGGTTTCCGCGACGTCCAGTTGCCATTTTAGATCTTCGTAAAACAACATAAACACACACCGATAAGTTTTTATATCCAATGTGGTTATCCTATTCCATACTTAAATAATTCCTCAAATTGTGTCAACCCAAATGAATTAAACAGTCAAAAGAAATATTCCATAAAATAAAATTTCAACGTCTTACAAAGTGCCAACCAAACATATCAGTTTACTATAAAGTCTCAAGTTTAAACATAAGTAGGAAAATAAATAGACTGAAGGAAAGCAAATAGAATAAGCGAGACGTGTCAGTCTTCTACGTCTCCATCCCCCAAATCGCTATCGTTGCCGTCATCCTCCGCGGCGTTTCCAGCTTCTACAGCTGGGTCTTCCTCCGGATCCTCCTCTGGATCCTCCTCTGGATCCTCTTCAGGATCCTCCTCTAGATCCTCCTCTACCGGCACGGGAGGGGCCGGTGCTGGTGCGGGTACTGGTACAGGTGCCTGATTCTGTTCTAGTTCTTGAATTCTCCAGCTAGACTCAAGGACTCTGTCTTCGAGCCAGTCAGCCCTTAGCTGCTCAGCACGAAGATCTCTAGCTAAGGTGTTACGAGCTATCTTACTCGTATGTTGCTCTTCCTCGAGCGATCCAGTCTTACCTGTTAATTGTCGTATCATCCATCGCTGTGCTAGGATGGTTTCATGCATTCTTTCTAGCTGCTCTTGTTGCTTTCTTATCATATCTCTAAGTAGGTCGTTCCCTACTTCTAACGAGTTAACCGGTTCGACCGGCACAGCGATGGTCGGGCGTGAGGACGACTCCTCCCCTAGAGCGAGCCTTTTTCTCGCAGCTGAGCGTGTCTCCACGCCATGAGGTGGTGAAGGTTCCACCATAGGTGCCTTTCCCGGCGCCCTTGGTTGCGAAAGTTTGTCGGATGATGATGATAACATTGCCTGTTGGGTTGTGTAGTTAGTTACGAGTTGCATTTGTTTCAATTATGCATTCACATTTCACATAACATAGTTGTGGTATAACACATAACAAGATATAACAGTTCAGTGCCAAACTAAGTCTAGTGTCGTGTAATCAGCTATTGTTTAGGTCTACCTTTAATGCAAACCTGGTTCTCTATAGCTAGAGGCTCTGATACCAATCTGTCACACCCTCAATTTCCACTTGCGGAGTTTTACCGTGAGGCGTGTGAACAAACCAGAATCTGAGACACTAGTAACGTCGAACGACTCTATATGATTTGTTAATACGTTTTCCAAAATCATTTGTTTAACCATTCATAGTTAATTTTAGATTGTCTTAATTTGATTTCAATGTTTAGCGGAAGCACTAGTTTTTAAAGTTGAGCGGAAGCATTTAAAGTAAAGTAAAGGAACGGGCGCCAACACAAACGCCAAAACTAAAGGAAAACTCAAACAATGTTTGTAAATGAGACTCGATAAAAAGATATCTTGATCAATGCAAGTGAGTGCACCTAGAGCTCCTAGCGTCCTGAGAAACATGTAAAGAAACAAGTGTCAACATTAAAGAAGAGTGAGTTCACAGGTTTTCATAAGTTCATTTGTTGGGTTATAAGTTTGTTTCCCCCGTTATCCCTAACCCGGGATAACGATTTAGTTCCATTATTCCCAACCCGGAATAATACTGATGGTTCCATTATTCCTTACCCGAAATAATAATGATATTCCATTATTCCTAACCCGGAATAATAACGTTGTTGGTTCCATTATCCCTAACCCGGAATAATATTGTTGATTCGTAATTAAGTTCAATGTTAACATGTAGGTAGCTAGCCTAAAGTTATGTCACGTAAGTGTTCGCGATCGAAGCTGACTGTTGTGCCTCCGTGTTGCCAGGCCTATCACTGACCATGGCGAAGTTAGGCCAAATTATTCACCCGTTGACCATACCCAGTCGGCTAGCGCGACTAGCTCGAGTGGGGCTTGTTGGGCCCAGTAGTACTACTTATAATTTCCCCGCTATCTAACCCAATACTAACGATCTGAGAGTTTGTCGAGGACTTGTGTGATATAGCTGCTTAGTGACCATAACGTACATTAACATTAACTTAGTTACCGAATAGTTTAATGACGTTAATTTCGTATAACGTAAAGAGATAGAGTTGTAGAGTGTATACATGTTTCTCCCCCTGTTGTTTAAAACCGGATAAAATTAGGGCCGTGAACTCACCTTTAGTTGCTCGGTTAGTGTAACACAGAAGTAGCAAATGATGGGACCGTTAATTGCGTCCTAACAAGTCAATTGATTTAGAGTTAGTGTGTGAACACATTGATACAAGCCCTACACATACTAACACACAATGCGGTACATACAATGACAATTCCTAAAACTCAAATCATGCATGCAAGTATCATCATACCAATATAGTGATCAAACCAACCTATCATGAACACAAATCAATCCATACAACACTTTGGTACACACATTCGCAAGTTATCAAGTTTCCGCGTATATATTCATAATTAGGCTGTTTTCGAGGATTTTTATAAAATAGTTCCAACATTCCAAAAATTCCAACCATTTTACAGAAGGTGTCAATTATACTGTAGAATTTTATATAAATTTTTTCAAGTCCTAACACTTTACCAATTATTCATAAATATTAATATACTAGGCTGTAGTCAGATTCGTCGCTATCTGACTGCAGTCCACGGGAGAATTTATTTAAAAATCACCGTACGTCCAATTAACAAAATTCCAGTGGTAGCTTCCCGGTTCCATATCTAGTTGCTGTACAAATTTCATGTTTCGACTCTCTACAGATTATTAGATCCGACTCGATAAACAACTAACAAATTTTCAGAATTTTCACAGCTTCAGTTACTGAACTTAATTGGCCACTTAAAAATATCAAACGACTTCAGAAAAATATGAATCCAGCGCCATTAGAAGCCTTTTTCAAAAATCTACGTTTTAGACTTCAGAAAATCCGTTTTTCGATAAATAATAACCAAGTTACAGCCAGTTGAAGTTGGTTGTAAACACCATTCAGCATCCTGATTTCAGCATTTTATCGCAATATAACACGCTTAAGCAATCGATATGTTAAATATAAACGATCAAGAACAGAATTACTAATCATATATCATCATATACATCATATCCATGCAAACCCTAATCATATTATATGGTTTTTATCACACAAAACGCAGCCTAATGATTCTTGATTCCACTAATCATCATAATTGCAAACTAGCATAATTAATCGACTAACATCATAACACTTTCTACCATTATATACAAACATGATCCATAGTTCATAAACCCTTCATGGTTAGCGAAATAACTTAAAACTCTAACCTTTGACAAAGGAGATCAATGATCCGAGAATTAGATGGGAGCCGATTCGGATGTTGAAGCTAGTTTGCGACCGAAAGGGAGAATGGGCAAGCGGCTGTCGCGACCGAGAGAAAGGAAAAGGAGAAGGCTGCCGTCGGCTGTCTTTTTTATTAGGGTTTGTGTGTTTTTTGTTGTTGAAACAACGCACATGCATGTATGTGTATATATAGCGCAAGAGGTCAAGAAGAAAAAGGAAGGGTTTGCGGTTGGGTGGGTGCTCGCGGCCGCAAGGGGTTCGGGTGGGTCGGTTTGGGTCTAAAACTTGATCCCCAAGTTTTTGTTAACTCCTTGAGTCGCAAGGAAATAAGGTTGGCTCGTGTCGCGGCTCGGTTCGATTCGTCTATATATTTACTATATCTTTTATAAATAAACACCATGAAATCAAGACATAACATAATAACTCACCGAACTTATAAACGTTTAATACACATAGCACGTAGTTCACTTGATAAGTTCACAAAGTTAGCGTAATTATTTCGAGCGTGTAAATTTAAGTCTCCGAATCAATTTAGCGTAGGAACGAATAACCGTGAAGTAGTGCGTTTAAGATGTCTGAAAAACCGGGATGTCACACATGGAGCGACATGTGGCATACAATTTTTTTAATCTATGTTTAATAAATAATACAATTCTATTGAATAAAAAACATTAATATTAATAGCTATATTCTCAGACCAATGAACCGTCGCCACGTCACTACCCCATTGCCTCGATGCTGATGAAGCTTTTGAAGCCACCACCTCCACACCACAACCACGCAGAGCCATGGTGCGGTGTGCCGGCGTGGTTGACACTTTCATGCCCCCTTGCCACCTCCCACATTGTCCGATCTTAAATGAGATCTTTACAAAAAAAATTGCAGATAAGTTTAAGTGTGTACGCCTACATAAGTACTTACATTTTTTATTTAAAAGCATAAGTGTTACGTATGGTCATTCGTTATAAAACATCTAACATTCTCTACATATATTAATTTGAAACATCTTGAGGAACAGTAATTTTTTTAATATTTTGTGGTTTTGTTTTTTTAATGAACTTTAGGGTTTTTTTGTTTTTTTAAAAACTTTGATATTTCTTTTATCATTTTGCCACATAACTTAATCGAGTTTTATTTTTTTATTAGTTTTTATTTTACGTTTTTTCAACATTTGGCCGTTGTTTGATGCTACTTAGCAAGTGTTTGTTGGTCACATTTGGTACTTCAGGTTTTTATTTTCCTTTGGTTGCTATTTAGAACGGTACGGTATTCGATAGTCACATTTGGTTCGTCAGGGTGTTTTCTACCCCGACTTTCTAATACGTGTCGGTATAAACTCACCTTGTTATATTTTTACGTCACGTGAGTCACTTGGTGTTAAAAATTCGTATGTTCATTTGACTTTTTTTCCGGTTTTACACTCCTCACCCCACAACAAAGAGGGCTTAAATACTAGTTATATATATATATATATATATATATAAAACCTCCTTGTTGTGGGGTGAGAAGTGTAAAACCGGAATATATATATAATATTAGTTCATTTAACCTGTTGCAAACATCCCTATCCGTTACAATTCTATACAAATAACAAAGACAGTTGTTAACGATACTCTTTCTTTATGGGTCAATTTTGTAATGTACAATATTATTGGTTTTTTTTAGTAATTTAAGTTTCTAACCTTGAACCTTTATGAAGATGGCATATGACTCCTTGAACTTTAATAACTCTTTTCTTAAACACTTGAATTTTGATAGATTATTATATGAAAAGTGTAACAATAACTTTTTTTTTATAAACGATTTACGTTTCGTCTTCTAAACTCAAATAATGTTATCATACAATCCTTTAAGTTTAATGAAGTTAATTTATTTCTTTTTTAACAAATATCTGTTTTTTTATCCAGTTAAGTTTAATAAAAATAGTAACTTTTAAAGTTACACAAAGCACCTTTGTGAAGCTTTAATCGTGTAGTACCATTGCCATTCCTGTTGAAGCAGAAAACTAGATCGCTCATATCGAGGTGTTGTTTGAAGTGTTGAGTATGAATGATAAATTCAAAGTCAGGCTAACTAGCTATAAACTTAGGACGATGCTCATAGATGGTAGAAGACCTTAAAAAGAGCTCATGGAGGAGATAATTATGCTACCACAGTACCCTGGAATGAGTTTCGCACATTGTTCTACCGGCAGTATTTTACTAATGTCGATCGCATCAAATATTTAAGAGATTATTCTTAAATCATGCTAGGGGACGACGATCCTATTATGGAGTTCAAAGCTCATTTTTTTCGTTTGGTAAATTTTCTAGGCCCAACTGCAGGGGTTTTTAATGACCAAACCACATGGATAATGACAAGAAGCATCGCAAAGGGCGTTGGATGATAATTGTAAGCGACTAAGGGAAAGTGACTAGATTAGTTCTGTTGGGAACTTGGGTAATCTGTTTGAATTTATAAAATCCAATTTTATAATAATAATAATAATAATAATAATAACTTTTTATTATTTAGTCCAAATACGGAAGCGTGATAAAACACAAAACACGTTATATCTGTTCACAACCATTCCGGATGAATGTTATACCTTCACGAAAACCAAAGACTCGCATGATGGATGCAATGAGGGCCTCGGCTAGGAAACCGAATCTCAAAATCTCCAAGATCACCGTGAGAATCCACACACGAAACGAATCCGATCTGAATCACCAAAACACAAAGCATTAGATAATTATATATATTCACAGCCATAGCGGATCAATGTTATTACTTCATAACTGTGACAGGTTGTCATTGGTTAAACACATCTAACATTCTCTATATATATATATTAATTCGAAACATCTAGAGGAATAGTAACTTTTTTTGGTATTTTGTTGTTTAGTTTTTTTAGTAAACTTTAGGGTTTTTTTTTAATTTTTTCAAAAATACTTTGATATTTCTTTTATCATTTTGCCACATAACTTAATCGAGTTTAATTTTTGAGTAAACTTCCGTTTTACTCCATGTGGTTTGGTCATTTAATGGTTTTGCCACAATCATTTAAAAATAGCCATTTTTCTCCCTGATCTTTCTAACATATTCTAACATTCGTTGTAAAACGGGTTCTAAAACCCGTTCCGTATAATAATTCAAATATATATGATACGAAGTTTCATTACGTATTTGTTAACCGCTTAAATTCATTATATCAATCTCTGTAATTAATAAATAAAATAATAGGGTTAAAATAATAATAATGATAAATGAAAATAATAATGGTAATAAATAAACTAAAAATAATAATATAAAAGGGTGACCATGGGATTTGAACCCGGGTCACCACTAAACCAACACACATTCTACACCACTGAGCTACAGGCACAACATTGTTAAAATCTTAAAACAATTGAATTTTATAAAAGAAATCACTGAACCTGAAATTCAAAACTCAGAAATCAGTAACAGTCGAATGCATAACTCGGGCAATCAATCACAATTAACGGTTTTCTTTTGATTAAACACGTGTAACTGATTTCAATCATCAGTTTCAACTGAAAATTCGAAATCAATTCTTGTGAAACCATATGGAATCATTGACCCATAATTGAAGCTTTGAAACCGAAACCATAACTGTCATTCCCCTATAAATATCGAACTTAGCACCTCAATTGAACTCGCCCACACTCTCGAAATCACTCTAAACACTCGGAACAATCCTCTGCATTCGAAAAACTCTTCGTCGGAAAAATCTTGTTGTCGCCGGAAGTATTGTCGGAGAAAAACAAGCCATCTTCATTTTCCGGTATAATCACTTCTTATATCGTGTTTCTTCTTTGTAATCATATTAGCAGTGGTATTTAATCAATAAACTCAAAAAGAGTCCTGAGTAAATCAGTCGGGTGAATGTTTTGGTTTTTCTATCATGAAGAAGACGAAGTATGTTAGTATATTAGAATAATTAAAAATGGTAATAAGACCGGGTTAGACACACAGTCCAGTTGTGGACTGTGTGCAATACAAAAAGGCACATCCGGGTTCGAGCCTCACACGTTACCGATTTTCTGAAATAAACCAACCCTTTTTAATACTTAAACAGATCATCAACCAACAAGTCTGTATAAAATTAATATAAATCTTAGTTTTTCGGGTTAGTCACACAGCCCAGTTGGTAGGGCTGTGTGCAACGTATCGCGGGGGCGTGGGTTCGAGCCGGTTCTGTAACTGGTTTTGCAAGCATAAAATTCTTTTTAAATAAAAACAAAATATAGTTATCTCAGTTAGTATATATATATATATAATCAAAATCCAGACTATTTCGGGTTAGACATGTAGCTCAGTTGGTAGAGCTGCGTGCACGTATACGAGAGGTCACGAGTTCGATTCTTACACGATGCCAATAATCGCACAGTCAAACCGGTTCGACCATGTCAACCCTTAAAATGGGTATATTTTTTTAAAATAAACTTTTCTTTATTTTCTTCAAAAATCCCTAAAATATATATAAAAAATGGACTTTTTAAGCATAATATTTAAAATAAATCCCATAAAAATAGTCTAAAAATCCTAATAAAAAACATTAAATAAATATGTTAAGTTCAAATAAAAGAAATATATTTACCGAATTATTATGTGAATATTTAGGTTAGTTTCATTCATCGGTTGGAATCTTTAATCGTGCGCATTCGTTATCAATTCAAGAAACGCACCCACTGTGAGTGAATTCTTACAAACTTCCCCTTTTTATTCATGTTTTGGGGTGTATCATGTGTCGTTTATTTATATCGTTTATTCAAATACTTGTGCTACTACCATTATATGATCTAATGTGTTATGTAATTTTTGTTGTATTGTCATATGTGGTTATAGTTTCTCAATTCAGACAAGCATTCACATTAGGCCCATCAGTTCCTCGTTGGATACGAATAGAGCATCGCGTTGCCTAATTTGATCGGCTCCGTTTGATTGAGCCTTGATCTCATATCACATCATTTATCATACTTATGTGTTTATTGTTAGATGTTTATGTGGTTGTGGATAGTTTACATATACATTTGCTCATACTTGGTTATGCACATTTTTATTAAATTGATCTACTTAATTATTTCTTTCAATTGTTTAAACGGGATTCACTCGCCAACTTTTGTTGACCTAAAATTCTATTTTTTTACACATGATACTGGTGAATATGTTGAAGCAAGGAACACATAGGAATTGGGCTTTGAAGAAAAATAAAGAATTACTTAAATGTCATGATTAGAACATTTTTTCGTGCTTGTATATTTTACGTGTTTGTTGGAATATTCCCTTTAATTTGAAATAATAATTATGAAACTTTATTATAGTAAATGTCATGAGCTTTGATGAAAACCCAATCATACCCCGACTACCATATCCGCTCCGGGTAGGGCGTGACAGATTGGTATCAGAGCTTTTGACTATAGAGATATAGGATATGTTATTAGACCCTTAGAGCCTATACTATAGTTGAGTAGATTTTTATTACTTATGTGTTAGTTGGTTACATGCAAACTCATGATGTTTATTTGTTTCATATTTATCTCACACACAAATCCATACAAGCACTCTCACTACTATATGTTGTTGTGTGATATTTATTGTGATATACGTACTGTTAACATAACATGCTTACGCAAACACGCACGTTCCAATTTTCACATATTTGAACATTTTCATGTTTTCTTTCCCAAGAATTTTATGATGTTTTCATTTTTCAATCTCATCATAGTGAGTTCTACGACGGGCATGTAGAAACAGGAATGGTACGAGTACTGGTAGTCGGAACGTCCTTTCTAGGATTGGCATACATATAAATCCCATATAACGGACCAGTTTGCCTACCTGGGGACTAACGATGAGAGTACGAAGGACCTATTAGGCCAAAGCATGTCACACCAAACGTCGTGTGAACTAACCCCACTTTGAGCTGTCACTGTATCTACACATGGACACCCTCCAACTTTATACCACGCAAACATGTTTTACGATTTTCATTCGGGTGATGCAAGTGTTAACATGCCAACACCAATGTGAACTCTACAAAGCCCAGTGGTCATGGGGGCACACATGACTACCAAGGCCAAGTATGAGGGACATATTGGTGCCCAAACATGAGCAAGGCCCAAGACATCCTATGGATATAGTGAACTTATTTTCTCATTTGTTTTGTGAATGTTGATTTCTAAATACGACACATGACACCTAAACGTCAAACTCATAATCTCGTTACGTATTTCATGTAGATGTCTTCTAGGCACTCACGAGGAGGTAGGAGATCAGGAAGATTCAGCGAGCGCATGGCTGCTCAAATAGCCCAACAAATGGCCGACGTGATTCCCGACATCGTAGTTTAAGTCCAACAAGCTCTTGCCGCTAATCCTATAAACCCAATCAAACAAGAAGGTCAAAATGTTGCCAATCCTCCCACAAACACCACCAAGTGCACCTACAAGCACTTCAATTCATGCGACCCTCCAAAGTATGAGGGGACTGAAGGGGTCACTGCCCTCCTTCGTTGGTTTGAGGAGATGGAGAATACCTTCCTCAACTGTGATTGTCCCAATGAACGCAAGGTGCATTATGCTACCGGTCACCTGTATGGGGTAGCACTCACGTGGTGGAATGTGGAGAAAGATGACGAGGCGTCGAAGCCGCTGTAGCCCTAACTTGGGAAGAATTAAGAGAACTCATGACCAGACGCTTTTGTCCAAGAAGTGAAATCAAGAAGTTAAAAGATGAGTTCTATTTCTTGAAACAAAAGGAGGGAGACCACATAACCTACAACAAGAGGTTTCTCGAGTTGAATTAGATGGTCCCCAACCTGTTCACTCCACTCTACCGTTTGATCGAGCACTACATTCTAGGTTTTCCCTCGAAAATTCAAGATTCTGTGATGAGTACTACGCCTGCAACTCTAGAGGCAGCAATGGAGCTAGATACAGAGCTCACTGAAAATCGCATCAGGAATGGGGATTTTAAAGATGAGAAGAAGAAAGACAAGACACCTGCTGAAACCCCTACCCCAACCCAAACTAGATCGTCTTATAAGTTTGCTGGCAAAAGAAAGCGCAATGGGAAAAATTTTGCTGTTACTCAAACCAATCAACCTATTGCCTCCGCTCCAATCACACAAGTTGCTCCTCCTACTGTACCATTCAAGAAGCAGTATACAGGACCTCACCCAAAATGCAACCGATGTCAATATCACCACCCTCCCAAGAACCCACTCATTGCACAAGTTGTGGTCGTGCAGGCCATATAATCCAAACATGTCGTGTTCTTCAAAGACCAGCCCGCAACCAACCTCAAGCCCAACCAAGCAACCAAGTGGTAGGCCAAGCTCCCTAGCAACAACCTTTACTACTACCACCTGCACAACCAATGGCTAAACCTTTATACCAACCCAACTATCTTATGATGCAGCCTGTCAGAGCTTGTTTCAACTACGGTGATCCAACCCATTTCCGCAACGCCTGTCCGCGTTTGGTGAACACCATAAATGCTCAAGCCCAAGCTAATCCGATGAACCAAGCCAATCCGCCAGCTAGAGGAAGAGCTTTTAACATCAACGCCAACCAAGCTAGAGCGGATAACAACGTGGTTAACGATACGTTTCTCATTAACGGTACCTATGCATCTATACTTTTTGACACTGGTGCGGATAAGAGTTATGTGTCCTTAGAGTTCGAATCTATTCTTGGTTTACCTCGCGTTAGTCTAGCCGAATCATTGAAGTAGCAGATGGTGAACCTATTACGTTAGACTCCATCATTCGTGATTGCACTCTTACTCTCAATGATCATGATTTTCCAATCGATCTTATTCCTATGAAGTTGGGTAGTTTGACATCATCATTGGTATGGACTGGCTTAGTCAGCATCACGCCGAGGTCGTTTGTTATGAAAAATCTATTTGAATTCCTCTCGCCGATGGTCAAACTCTTCGTATTTTTGGTGAAACCCCATCCAAAGGACTCAAGTTGATGTCATGCCTTCAAGCTCGAAGATACCTTTGCAAAGACTACATAGCATTTTTAGCCCATATTGTCAAAAAGGAAGGCAAGGAGAAGAAACTCGAAGGCATCCCAATCGTTAAAGAATTTCCTCAAGTTTTTCCTGACGACGTTACAGGACTTCCTCCTATGCGAGAAGTCGAATTTTGAATCGATCTTGTACCTGGTGCTACACCAGTTGCAAAATCTCCATATTGGTTAGCCCCATCTGAGATGCAAGAGTTAGCTAGTCAATTGCAAGAGATGACTGACAAGGGATTCATACGTCCTAGCTCATCACCTTGGGGTGCGCTGGTTCTTTTCGTAAAGCAGAAGGATGGAACTTTCCGAATGTGTATCGACTATCGAGAGCTCAACAAGCTGACCATAAAAAACCGCTATCCATTACCTTGTATCAATGACCTTCTAGATCAACTTTAGGGTGCCACTTGCTTTTCAAAAATCAGTCTACGATCTGGTTATCACTAGCTTAGAGTACGTGAAGACATTCCAAAGACTGCCTTTCGAACTCGCTACGGTCACTACGAATTCATGGTCATGCCTTTTGGTTTGACCAATACTCCTGCCGTTCTCATGGATTGATGAACAGGGTATGTAAACCCTACCTCGATCGTTTCGTCATAGTCTTTATCGATGATATTCTTATTTATTCTAAGACCCATTGCGATCATGAACGACATCTTCGACTCATCCTAACACTTTTGAAAACCGAAAAGCTTTACGCTAAGTTTTGGAAATGTGAATTCTGGTTAAAAGAAGTTCAATTTCTTGGTCATGTCGTCAATGGCCAAGGGATTCATGTCGACCCTGCAAAGATTAAAGCAATACAAGACTGGCAAGCTCCACGCACTCCCACCGAAGTTAGATCATTTCTCGGTTTAGCAGGTTATTATCGATGTTTCATCGCAAATTTCTCTCGTATTGCGTTACCACTCACAGCCGTAACCCATAAGGGCAAACCCTTCATTTGGGGGCCCAAGCAGGAAGAGGCTTTTCAAACCTTGAAACAAAAGCTTTGTGATGCACCTATTCTCACTCTCCCTGATGGTTGTGAAGACTTTGTGGTCTATTGTGATGCATCAGTACAGGGACTAGGGTGTGTCTTAATGCAAAGAGGAAAGGTGATAGCCTACGCCTCAAGGCAACTCAAAGTCCATGAGAAGAATTACACTAGTCATGATCTAGAACTCGGAGAAGTTGTGTTCGCTCTAAAGATATGGTGACATTATCTCTATGGTACCAAGTGTAAAATTTACACTGACCACAAGAGCCTTCAACATATCTTCAATCAAAAAGAGTTAAACATGACACGACGATGGGTCGAACTCTTGAATGATTATGATTGTGAAATCCATTATCATCCTGGAAAAGCAAATATTGTGGCTGATGCCCTTAGCCGAAAAGAGTATGCTAACTCTATTTACCTTTTGTGCTCTCAAATAGATCATTATCTTCAAAACCGCATTCGCGCAACTCAACATATTTCTGTTACGAAAAATGATGTACGAGATGAACTATCTTGTGAAGCTAAAGCTAAATTAGAATCCAAGTCTGATGGTATCCTTTACTACTTGAATCGTATTTGGGTACCTGATCGTGACAATCTTCGTACTTTCCTCATGAATGAGGTTCACAAAACATGATACTCTATACATCCAGGTGCTGATAAGATGTATCAAGACCTATGATACTCTTACTGGTGGCCTGGCATGAAGAAGGATATCGCCATTTTTGTCTCCAAGTTCCTCACATGTTCTAAGGTTAAAGTAGAACATCAAAGACCCTCAGGATTACTCGTTCAACCTGAAATACCCGTTCGAAAGTGGGAAAACATGACCATGGATTTTATTACCGGGTTACCTCGCACTTCCAGTGGGCATGATACGGTTTGGGTTATCATTGATCGTCTTACCAAATCAGCGCATTTCATTCCAATCCGCGAAGACTTTAAGAACGAGAAGTTAGCTCTTATCTATATTGATGAAATCGTAAGTCGACATGGTGTGCCTTTAAGTATCATTTCGGATCGAGATGGACGTTTTACTTCACTGTGCAATCAGCATTAGGTACACGCTTAGACCTTAGCTCCACCTTTCACCCCCAAACTGATGGTCAATTTGAGCGCACCATAAAAACTCTTGAAGACATGTTGCGAGCATGTGTCATCGACTTCAAGGGCAATTGGGATACTCATCTACCATTAGTTGAATTTCGTACAACAATAGCTATCATTCAAGCATCGGTATGGCTCCTTTTGAAGCATTATATGGTCGTAAGTGCCGATCACCTGTGTGTTGGCACGAAATCGGTGAAACACAAATCACTGGACCTGAATTGATCCAAGAAACAACCGATAAGATTCTTCAAATCCGCAATAATCTTCTAGCAGCTCGGAGTCGTCAAAAGAGTTATGCTGATAAACGACGAAAGCCACTGGAGTTTTGTGTTGGCGATCAAGTACTTTTGAAAGTATCACCATGGAAGGGAGTGGTTCAATTTGGACAAAAAGGCAAGCTAGCACCGCTATGTGGAACCATTCAAAATACTCGAGAGAGTTGGGCCTGTAGCCTACAAGCTTGACCTACCAGAAGAATCAACAGGATTCATCCCACGTTCCATGTATCAAACTTGAAAAAGTGCCTAGCCGACGAAAACCTTCATATACCGTTGGAAGATATTCAGAT
This sequence comes from Scalesia atractyloides, assembly GCA_947069175.1. Lineage (NCBI taxonomy): Eukaryota > Viridiplantae > Streptophyta > Magnoliopsida > Asterales > Asteraceae > Scalesia > Scalesia atractyloides. The sequence continues at coordinate 35,258,870 of CAMTDV010000008.1, read as the reverse complement.
TGATGAATCAATGCACTTGGTAGAACAACATGTAGAAATCATGGACTTCGGTGAGAAGCGTTTAAGACGAAGTCAAATTCCGATAGTCAGGGTGCGTTGGGAATCAAAACGAGGACCTGAGTTTACTTAGGAACGCGAAGACTCAATGCGTGAAAAATACCCGCATCTCTTTCAAGTTACACCTACTACTACTTAAATTTCGGGACGAACTTTCTAAAAGTAGGGGATACTGTAACATTCATTGTAAAACGGGTTCTAAAACCCGCTCCATATAACAATTCAAATATATATAATACGAAGTTTCATTACGTATTTGTTAACCGTTTAAATTCATTATATCAATCTCTATAATTAATAAATAAAATAATAGGGTAAAAATAATAATAATGATAAATAAAAATAATAATAATAGTAATAAATAAACTAAAAATAATAATAAAAATAAAAGGGTGACCATGGGATTCGACCCGGTCACCACTAAACCAACACACATTCTACACCACTGAGCTACAGGCACAACATTGTTAAAATCTTAAAACAATTGAATTTTATAAAAAAAATCACTGAACCTGAAATTCAAAACTCAGAAATCAGTAATAGTCGAATGCATAACTCGGGCAATCAATCACAATTAACGGTTTTCTTTTGATTAAACACGTGTAACTGATTTCAATCATCAGTTTCAACTGAAAATTCGAAATCAATTGGTTTGAAACCATATGGAATCATTGACCCATAATTGAAGCTTTGAAACCGAAACCATAACTGTCATTCACCTATAAATATCGAACTTAGCACCTCAATTGAACTCGCCCACACTCTCAAAATCACTCTAAACACTCAGAACAATCCTCTGCATTCGAAAAACTCTTCGCTAGAAAAATCTTGTTGTCGCCGGAAGTATTGTCGGAGAAAAACAAGCCATCTTCATTTTCCGGTAAAATCACTTCTTATATCGTGTTCCTTCTTTGTAATCATATTAGCGGTGGTATTTAATCAATAAACTCAAAAAGAGTCCTGAGTAAATCAGTTGGGTGAACTGTGTGCAATACAAACAGGCACACCCGGGTTCGAGCCTCACAGGTTACCGATTTTCTGAAATAAACCAACCCTTTTTAATACTTAAACAGATCATCAACCAACAAGTCTGTATAAAATTAATATAAATCTTAGTTTTTCCGGGTAAGTCACACAACCTAGTTGGTAGGGCTGTGTGCAACGTATCGCGGGGCGCGGGTTCGAGCCGGTTCTGTAACCGGTTTTGCAAGCATAAAATTCTTTTTAAATAAAAACAAAATCTAGTTATATATATATATATATATATATATATATATATATATATATATATATATATATATATATATATATATATATATGTATAATTAAAATCCAGATTATTTCGGGTTAGACACGTAGCTCAGTTGGTAGAGCTGCGTGCACGTATACGGGAGGTCACGAGTTCGATTCTTACACGATGCCAATATTGCACAGTCAAACCGGTTCGACCCGGTCAACCCTGAAAAAGGGTATATTTTTTTTTAAAATAAACTTTTCTTTATATTCTCCAAAAATCCCTAAAATATATACAAAAAGTGGAGTTTTTAAGCGTAATATTTATAATAAATCCCATAAAAATAGTCTAAAAATCCTAATAAAAAACATTAAATTAATATGTTAAGTTCAAATAAAAGAAATATATTTACCGAATTATTATATGAATATTTAGGTTAGTTCATTCATCGGTTGGAATCTTTAATCGTGCGCATTCGTTATCAATTCAAGAAACGCACCCACTGTGAGTGAATTCTTACAAACATCCCCTTTTTATTCATGTTTTGGGATGTATCATGTGTCGTTTATTTATATTGTTTATTCAAATACTTGTGCTACTACCATTATATGATCTAATGTGTTATGTAATTTTTGTTGTATTGTCATATGTGGTTATAGTTTCTCAATTCAGTCAAGCATTCACATTAGGCCCATCAGTTTCTCGTTGGATACGAATAGCGCATCGTGTTACCTAATTTTATCGGCTCCGTTTGATTAAGCCTTGATCTCATATCACATCATTTATCGTACTTATGTGTTCATTGTTAGATGTTTATGTGGTTGTGGATAGTTTACATATACATTTGCTCATACTTGGTTACGCACATTTTTATTAAATTAATCGACTTAATTATTTCTTTCAAATGTTTAAACGGGATTCACTCGCCAACTTTTTTGACCCAAAATTCTATTTTTTTACACATGATACAGGTGAACAGGTTGAAACAAGGAACAATAAGAATTGCCCTTAGAAGAAAAATAAAGAATTACTTATATGTCATGATTAGAACATTTTTTCGTGCTTGTATGTTTTACGTGTTTGTTGAAATATATCCTTTTAATTTGAAATAATAATTATGAAACTTTATTATAATAAATGTCATGAGCTTTGATGAAAACCCAATCATACCCCGACTACCATATCCGCTGTGGGTCCGGGTGTGACACTTATCACCATTTTGCTCTGCGCCTAAAACGCTATCCATTTCCATCGTTGATTTCTAGTCATGTGCCCCTCACATGAGGGGCATTTCAGTCTTTTCCCATCCTCTCTCATTAAAAAATCTGTCATCTTGTTCCTTTTTAAAACCCTAACTTGTCACAACCCTATTTTCTTCTTCTAGACCCATTGAAGCTTAAAACTTAGCATCTCATTCCACCATTTATCTATCTCTTTACCACCCCCACCACCCCCACCCACCACAACCAAAGCCACTAGCACCGGCGACACCAATGGTGGTGGAGGTTTCAAATCTCGACAGTGAGTGGATGTTTCAGATATTGCCGTCAATCAAAGCCACCATCACCACCGCCATTGTCACACCCTTCAAGATTTCCCAGATCTGAAAAGTAATAGCCACTAAAACATTGTCCGATTTGGTTTTTCTTCGGATCTGAGTCGCCGGTGGAAAGGATTGGGTGGTTAGGAGAGGTGATGTTTTTTTTTTCGGATTTGGCCGGATGTGGTGACCGGAACAGATTTTGTGGTCCGATGGTTGGGCTCGTGTGTGTGTGTGTGTGTGAGAGAGAGAGAGAGAGCGAGAGAAAGAGAGAGATAGCAGGGGTGGTGCTAGCACGTGGTGGTGGCGGCGGCACGTGGTGGTGGCGGCAGCACATGGTGGTGGTGGTCTAGTTTGTGTTGAGAAATCAATGAAAAGATGGTAGGTTTATTATAGAGGGGGATATAGTGTTGCAGGTAGTTACAGGTGGTGGCAGTGGCTGATGATAGTTGTAGGTGGTGGCGGTGGTAGATGTTGGTGGCAGGCGGTGGTAGATGTTGGTGGTGGCGGTGGTAGTCTACTTGTTTAGAACTGGTCCAGCTTAGATTTGTTTATGTTTGTTTATCATTAAATATATAAAATAATTTGTTTAAAAAGATAAGAAGAGAAAATTGGATTTAATGAATTAATAATAAAAAGATAAGAAGAGAAAGATGGATTTAATGAATTAATGATAAAATGAAAAAGTTAAATTGAAAAAGATTAAAATGCCCCTCATATGAGGGGCACGTGACTAGGATTTAAAGATGGAAATGGATAGCGTTGAGGCGCGGAGCAAAATGTTGATAATTTAGAAAGATCAGGGAGTTAAATGGCTATTTTTAAACGATTTGGGCAAAACCATTAAAACGACAAACCATAGGGAGCAAAACGGAAGTTTACTCTTAATTTTTTATTAGTTTTTGTTTTACGTTTTTTCCTAGATTTGGTCGTTGTTCGGTGCTACTTAGCGTTTTTGTTGGTTACATTTGGTCCCTCTTGTTTTTATTTTCCTTTGATTGCTATTTGGCAAAGTATTTGGTAGTTACATTTGGTCACTTAGTGTTTTTTCTATCCCTGGCATTCTAATACGTGTCTGTATAAACTCGAATTCGTATATTTTTTATATCACGTAAGTTACTTGGTGTTAAAAATTCGTGTGTTCATTTTATATTCTTTTCCGGGTTTTGTCTTTGTCTAATTGCTAATTAACATGATTTTACGTTACTCGCCCCGCAACATAGAGAACTTATACTCGTTAAATATATATATTAGTTCATTTAACCTGCCGCAAGCATCTCCATCCATTACAATTCTATAAATATAACAAAGGCAATTGTTAACGGCACCCTTTCTTTATTGGTCAATTTTGTAAGGTACAATATTATCGATTTTTTTTATTAATTTAAATTTCTAACCTTTAACTTTTATAAATTTAGCATATGACTCTTAGACTCTAAGAAATCTTTTTTATAAATGATTTACGTTTATACACTTAAATTTCAATAGATTATCATATGGAAAGTGTAGCAATAACTCTTTAATATTAACGATTTATGTTTGGTTTTCTAAATTTTAATAAAGTTATGATACGACTGTTGAAGTTTAATAAGTTAATTTATTTCTTTTTTACCAAATATATGTTTTCGTTAGCATTTTTATAAGTTTTGTTCTTTATTTATTTTATTGTTATTTATTTAACTTATTATAATTAAAACTAACTTTAAACTCTAGAATATGTATTTAACCATGTTGCTTGCTTATTTTTACGCGATTTGGATTAAAGATTACATAGTATATAATAAATCTTCAATATATCATATAACAAACTTAATTATTTTTTTACCTTATTAAAGTTATAGCTAAAATTTAACTCTAGATACATTTATACCTTATTGATTACTTGTTTTTACCATAGTTTAAATTAAAGCCCAAGTGATCTATAATAACCATTAATATATAACCATGGGGTGTCAGCCCAGTGGCCAGCCTCACCCATTCCAAACGGGAGGACGTGGGTTCGAGTCCAGCTCGGCCCGAATAATCCTGTCAGGGGTACCGTGCACTTAGCCTTTTTTTTAATAACATTAATATATCATGTAACAAATATTTTCTCATAAAAATTCTTTTACGACCCCACCACAAAATGCAGGTTTCAGTACTAGTTATATACATAAATACATAATTGTATTATTGTTTAGTGGTGGCGTAGCCGACACCAAGCGACGGCCGGAGCATCTGTAAAGAGCCACATGGGTTGTATTTATATCAAATACAGTTAACACACGAACGGACAGAGATAATGACATGGGTCATATAATATATGTTTATAAGCTTTTTTTCCTATAAAATACTCTATTTATTCTATTTTATTATCTTTTTTCTTATAAAATACTCTATTTATTCTATTCTATTTTATTAAATAGGAACACAATACTTTTTTATATCTTTTTATCAGTGTCACTATCATCTATTGTGAAACACAAATAACTTTTCCTTGATTTATAAATTATTATGTTCATGAAAGCATGTCGGCACATGGATCGAATCCGATTACCAAAACAAAATTGTTATGTAATAAAAGTCAAATATCATTATCAAAATGGTCCCATAGGTCATACAAAACTGTCTTTTACTTAGAGGTGTTTATTACGTTTGGTTAACAATTTAAGTTTAATATTGACTGTTTAATTTAAGGATTGGTCTGATTTTATATTTTGAATCGATAGTAAATTTCACCGTTTATATATATATATATATATATATATATATATATATATATATATATATATATATATATATATATATCTTTTATATAGGTATGTAGATTTACTCAAAGGTCATTTTTGTCTTCTTAAATACTTGCATAATGATTTTGATAGAAAAAAGGTTCAAACCGCAAATGCATCAGAACCAAACTGTTAAGCCGGTGGGTGTGGCTAACCCGACTGGCCGACCATATGGTTTGTCGCTCTTCGAATATGCACTTAACGGTGCGTCCAAGATATTTTACAAAGACAAGATAAAATTATCATTTAACACCTCTAGTTTTAGTTGCATGTAAAAATTGTGGGTAAAAGTACTCTCACCAAGCATTTATGTCTCATCCATCAAGAAATGAGTTAACTTTGGGACAAAATAAAAATATTTGTGGTTAATTTGGATGTACTAAGCTTATAGAAATCAAAACTAGCCATTGCTGTCACCACCTCTCACAAAACCCCGCAGCCGCCCCCACTGTTGTCTTCCCGACCACGCATGTCGCTTCCTAAATCTGGCCACCAACACCATCACCTCCTTTGCCACCGCCTCTTCATAACCCACTTCCCTCATTGTCGCCACATGACCACCAATATGTGATCACCACCGTCTACTAGTGTCACATCAGCTATCTAGGACACCTCTATCTTATCGGCCAATATCATTGACTCTCCATCACCACCAACGTCGTTGCCTCAACCATTGACACTGCCGCCACCTATCTTCACTAGCTGCCATGAAAGCATAGACAATGTACAAACTCGTTTATTTACTTTTTTTTTATTGATTAGAACGACCCATTTCAAGATAAGCCTTTTTTTATCGACCCCTTGTTAACATGTTACATGAAACTGAAACGTAAACTTACCTTATCCCTGATACCCAAATTACCCTTTCCTTATAGGACCAACTAAAAGATGATTAGATAAAGATAAACTTCAAAACACAAGTTGGTATTTTGATATTAAAAGCGACGCCCCCACCTTTATCCACTTGGTGTGTACCAAATAACATGTGTTGTCTCAAAAGTCATCAAGTTGAAACATTGTGATGAGGGCACTGACTTGGGCTAGTTTTTGGCACGTCAATTAAACTACGTACGTTAGCAGTTTCAGATTGGTTCACCTGCTTATCCACATCCATAACTATCACTATTCCTGTCAGTCATCTTACCTGCCTATTTAGTCATTCACCGAGTGTAAAGCCTACAAGGTAAGATTACAGTTGTAACTATTCATAAACTATTTCAGACCATTTGCTAAAAACTTGACGAGTAAGATTACAGTACATGTCTATGATAACAATAACAACTTAATATAATAGATTGTGTATATGAGGGAAACAAAAAAATATATACATCGTTAAATAATAAGTAGCTAGTATACATAATAAATGAGTTTGGGGTTTGAAAATAATAATAATAATTAGTTAATACACTCATAAATATCATAATTGCATATAAATTGTTTGGACTTTAAAGGGTAGTGGCTTCAAAGCAACTATTTGCAAAGGACGGACCTACACTCAAAATAATGAAGGAAATAACATATAACTTATAAGTCGTATAATCTTTATTGGGTTTGAAAAATTATTAGACGTTTTTGAAAAACCTAATTTTTGTATTTAATAACGAAGAATAATGGGTTTTAGATTTATGAATTCGTCTTGCATATTGTCGTGACGTGATACTAGAATTTAGCCATGAGATACCTATGTCTACGAGTATTATGAAATGACTTATAATTTCCACAGTACTTAATCATTTATACGAACCTCTAAAAGCACTCACATTACATTCCTTATCTTAATCCTTTAATTAATCATCATGCTTTGATAAGCAGTCTACTATGAATTCTTAAATTAATCATCTTGTAAATTATAAAATATGAATTAGTAATCTACTATGTGTAGAAAATTGGCGGATCAGATTTGTTGGAATATAGCATGGGGGGGCGGAAGTTCACTTATCACTCGGATAATGTTAGCAAGTTGGACCGGGCATTGGTGTGTAGGGGTTTCATGAATTTATGGTCCATGGCGATGATGGTAACTTTTTCAAACTTTGCCTTTGATTATTGTCTGATTTTTTTGTCAACGGTTGCCACGGATATGGCCCCACTCCTTGTAGGGTTTTTAACTTGTGGTTGGAATTGCCAGGCTTGGTGGAATACATCTTAGGCCTTTGTCCAAGGTTTAGATTCGATGGTCCGGCAGATATGAAAGGTGGCCACAAAGCTGAAATTGTTGAAGTTCCGAGCTAGGGATTGGGTGTTAAAGTATAAGAATGGAAGTCAAGGTTGTATGCAAGCAAAGTAGCCCAATTGGATGAATTGGAATTATTAGCCGAGTTGAGGATCCTCTTGCCACATGAGCTTGATTTGAGGGCTAATTGTAAAACTTATATTGCTATATTTGCTAGGTTGAAGTCATTGGATCTTGAACAAAAAATCTAGAACCTGATGAGTGGTCGATGGAGATGAGAATACATCTTATTTCCATGGCATTATCAATGCCAATACCAGTTGTAATAGAATTAATGGGTTGACGATTGATGGTGTGTGGGCAACGGCTCCTCCGTTGGTCAAAGATTATGTTCTTTCATTTTTCTTTGACAAATTCAAGGAGCCTACTATGTTACGACCTAAGCTGGTTTGCCCTAATTTGAATACGTTATCGGATCAAGAGGCCATAGATCTGGTGAGACCATTTCCACTCTTGGAAGTGAAAAATGCAGTGTGGGAGTGCGATGGTGACAAAGCACCGGGTCCAGACGGTTTAAACTTTCGCTTCCTCAAACAGGTTTGGGATAAGGTGCAAACTGATTTTATGAAGCTTTTCGAGGATTTTTCAGAACCCAGGGTTTTCTAATCAAGGGTGCTCGTCACCTTTATTGCATTGATCCCCAAGGTTGGTGATCCTGCGAGTCTTTCGGACTATCGGCCCATTAGTCTAGTATGTTGCATAAACAAAGTTATTTCAAAAGTGTTGTAAAACCGTTTTAAACCGGTCATCCATGGGCTTATCTCGGAGGAACAAATGGCTTTCTTGGCAAATAAGAGTATTTTGGACGGCCCACTTATGTTGAACGAAATTGTGGCTTGGATGAAAAGGGCTTAAAAAAGGTATGATGTTTAAACTAGACTTGAAAAAGGCGCATGATTCACTTAAATGGGGTTTCCTTGACTTCATTATGGAGCAAATGTACTTCCTTTCTAGGTGGAGGATGCGGATTATGGCAGTGGTGTCCTCGGCTTGGGCCTCAATCTTAGTGAACGGGTCTCCAACCCAAGAGTTCCAATGTGGGAGGGGCCTTAAACAAGGGGATCTGATTTCTCTGTTCCTCTTCATATCGCTATTGAGGCGTTGTCGGGAGTCCATAAAAAGGTGTGTTCCATTGGTATCTTTGAAGGCATTGTATGTGGCCTGCATGGTCCGACATTATCACACTTTCTTTATGCAGACGATGTGGTATTCTTGGGAAAATGTCAGTGGAGAATGCATGTAATCTAAATAGGATCATGAGGTGCTTTTATCTCGCTTTCGGGCTTCGGGTTAATCTTGCAAAGAGTAGCCTATACAAGATTGGGGTAAGCGAGTTGCAACAAGTGGCATTTATTGTGAGGAGCCAGAAGGGTTCATTCTCGTTCAAGTATTTGGTTCTTCATGTTGGGGCCAACATGAACTTAGTGAAGCATTGGAAGCCCATGGTGGACATGTTTAAAATGAGAGTTTTGGTGTTGAAGGCAAATACACTATCTTACGGAGGGCTCATTACTTTAGTTAAGTCGGTACTAAATTCGATACATTTTTATTACTTCTCTACTTATAAAGCACCCATACAAGTTCTTAAAGAGCTCAACTTTGCGGAGGGATTTTCTATGGGGTGGGGGTGTGGACGTCGCTAAAATGTGTTGGGTGGTGTGTGATGACATTTTGGCCCCCATAGATGTAAGGCCAGAACGTTAAAAACCAATATTAAAATAATTTGCGGAAATAGGCCCATATTTTTCTCCAAACTTTACATAATAAAAGATAATATTCCCAAAATATCAATCCACATTACCGGATTAATAAAACATTTGCAAACAAGTATTTAGAAAAATTTCGCCATAACCCATTTGCAAAACGACCAATCCTGACGAAAACAAAACCTGCTTAGCAACCAAAGTTTTTATAAAACAAACATAACCCACTACCATATTGACATACTTGCATTTCGCTAAAACAAACGTTGGATTTAAACTCCAAAATACAAATAATTAAGTCTAATTGGCCCAATAAGGAAACCCATATACTTAGTGAGCAAGATATCACTAAATCCTCCTATCGTTGACCCGCCTCCAAGACATGATCACTTTCGCCTTTCTACCACCCCAATCTGTCATATAAGATTACCCAATCATTAGTGTCGACCGAGAAACTATGTTAAGAATAATAATAACTAATATATTGATTTAACCGAATTATTGGTGAACGACTTGTGAGCTCTTTTCTTCTTTCATGATTCCGGTCTTAGTCACCCCGTTGATTCTCATGACTTATCACCTACTTGAAAACACCAAAAATATTAGCTTTTGCTAAGTGAGGACTAATAGTTTGATTTTCGTATCAAACATAATGGAGTATTCAATGTCACACCCCGACCCGCAGCGGAATAAGAGTATAATTGGGTTATCACCAAAACTCATGACATTTACTAATATGTTTCATATTTATTAAAGTGAAAGTTACATTCCAAATAAACCAAACATGTCCATACAATACAAAGAAAATAACCAAACATAACAATCCCCAACTCTAAATCATTTTATTCTTCTAGTCCAATCCTATGTGTTCCTAGCTGCTGCTGGTTCACCTGTATCATGTGTAAAAATGGGGGTTTTTGGGTCAACATAAGTTGGCGAGTGAACCTTGTTAGATAAACATTTATTATTGATTTACTTGTTAGTTTATCAAAGAAAAATTGTGCATAATCATAAATGAGCAAACGTAAATAATCAAGCAGTGGCAAATAGCAATCACAACTATAACATACAATAACATATGATAGCATACATTAACATACCAACAACATACGATAAATAACATAAATGAACTGTGCGATCAAGGCTCAATCAAACGGAGCCGATCGTATTGCATGTACTGAAAATGAAAATGTCTGTGCGATCAAGGCTCAATCAAACGGAGCGATCGTATGTGGGCACGCCAGGTTCACGCTCGTAATGAAATGGGGAACATGCTCAACGCTCATAATGTAATGGGGAGCGGCGGCCTATGAAATTGCATGTACTGAAAATAATAAATTGCATCCAACAATAACCACACAACAATTGAAACAAACTGAATACACATGTTCATGATATGATGTATGCACAATAGTTTAAATATAATTTATATATCAAGACACATGATACACCCCAAAACGTGATTAAACGGGGAATTTGTAAAGTTTCACTCACATTGGGTGCGTTGGATTGGAGATGGTGAGATGCGCACGAATTAGATGAGCGGAACAACGAGAAATACTAACCTAAATAATAACGAAAAATATATTAAATGAGTGGATTTTATTAAGGATTTTAATGAAATTTTAGATATATTTTTGTGTGTTTAAGGCTATTTTCTATCTTTAAAAATGTTATTTTTAAGTATTTTTAATTGATTTTTAAATTAAATTAAATAAATAAAATATAAAAAAATTGTTTATTTTGCGTGACCGTTGACCGTTGACTTGTTGACTTGTTGACCGGTTCGGTCAGTGGAATTGTTTGCGCCAGGTGAGGCTCGAACCCGAGACCTCCCGTACGCGTGCACGCAGCTCTACCAACTGAGCTACGTGTCTAACCCGAAATAATCTTGTTTTTAACTATATTTATATACTAATTCGGTTTAACCAAAATTCTTTTAATTTCAAAAACATTTTAATTCAACGAACCGGTGCCAGTATCAGGTTTCGAACTCGTGACGTGCGATTCAGTGTTGCACACAGTCCACCGCTGGACTGTGTGTCTAACCTGGTTAATATCTCGGTTTTTATTATACTTAACAACTAACGGGATTAACCAGGTTTAGTTTTAAACAAAAAGGCATTTTATTACCTAAGGAGTGCGTGTATCAGGGATCGAACTCGGGACATGCGTATATATTTTGCACACAGTCCACCGCTGGACTGTGTGTCTAACCCGTTCATATTACTGATTTTAATTAAACTTATAACTTAACTAACTTCGTCTTCTACATTCAGATTACAGTCAACTGATTCACTAATCTGTTCCTTGTTTTTACGATTAACAAACATTCTTAAGGCTAAAATGAAATGGCAGAGACGGTAATTAGAGGTGAACATACCGATGAACGGTTTATTTCAGAGTTCCGGCAATGTGTCGGTCCCTGTTTTTATGCTCTTCAACTGAACAAGACAATTAACCGTTTTTATTAGCTAATCGTGAAATTGAAGTGATCAGCAAATGTTAACAGAGGGTTTGAATGCCCTTACCGATTCTCAGATGAATATAGAGATTTCAGAATTTTTCCGGCGAACTGAAATTAGCTGAATACAGTGCCTGAATTCGATCTCAATTGAAAGGTTTAAGTTAGAAATAGCCTAACAATTGTTGAACTACAATGTTATTGAAAGATTTGCCGTTTGTGGATGAATACGGTTTTCCGGCGAATCTTGCAGAATTTCCGGCGAGTTATTTTAAGCGCTCTGACGAACTGAAAGTGTGACGAAAGTGAAATGGGATGTTGGTATGATGTTTCTGAGTCGCGAGAGGGGTCTTGAGTTGAAGTAATTGGGACTTGATTATTTTCGGTTATAAAAACCGATGATGATGACAATTAACGTTCATTCAATCTGAATTGATGAGAAAACGTCGGTGCATCAGTTATAACCTGAATGTGCGAGTAAACAAACGATTTGACGATTGATTTGCCGATTTCCGTTTCTCAGTTGGCGCAACCGGTTTTAACCGAGTTTGTGTATAAATCTTATTTGTTTCCTAGAGATAACAGAAAACAACAAGTGGCGGAGTGGTGATGTGTGAGTGTGTTAAGTCATTGAAACTGTGAACCGGCTGACCCGGGTTCGAGTCCCGGCAGCAACTTTTTATTTTTATTTATTTTGTTTTCACTTTTTATCAAATATAATTTTTATAGTTTAGTTTGTTTATTAATTATGCTTCATTAAAAATCAAAATAACCATAAATATACAACGTGACATTTATAACTTGATATTTGATTACAAAACGGAGGGGGTTTTGGAAACCCGTTTTTGACAAATGTTACAGTATCCCCTACTTTTAGGAATTTCGTCCCGAAATTTAAGTAGTTGAAGTAGTAGGAAAAAGATGCAGGTATTTTTCGCGCATTGAGTCTTCACGTTCCCAAGTAAACTCAGGTCCCCGTTTCGACTCCCAGCGTACCCTAACAATTGGAATGCGACTTCGTCGTAGACGTTTCTCTCCGAAGTCCATGATCTCTACAGGTCTTTCAATAAAATGCATAGATTCATCAATCTGAATATCTTCCAGCGGAATGTGGAGGTTCTCATCAGCGAGGCACTTCTTCAAGTTCGACACGTGGAATGTGGGATGAATCCTGTTGAGTTCTTCTGGTAGATCAAGCTTGTATGCTACAGGTCCGACTCTTCCGAGTATCTTGAAAGGTCCTACGTAGCGTGGTGCTAGCTTGCCTTTTTGACCAAAACGAACTACTCCCTTCCACGGTGATACTTTTAGAAGTACATGATCACCAATGTTAAACTCTAAAGGCTTCCGTCGTTTATCTGTATAACTCTTTTGACGACTCTGAGCTGCTAGAAGATTGTTTCGGATTTGATGGATCTTGTCTGTGGTTTCTTGGATCAATTATGGACTAGTGATTTGAGCTTCCCCAATTTCGTGCCAACATACAGGAGATCGGCACTTACGACCATATAAGGCTTCAAAAGGTGCCATGCCGATGCTTGAATGATAGCTGTTGTTGTACGAAAATTCAACTAATGGTAGGTGGGCGTCCCAATTTCCCTTGAAGTCTATGACACATGCTCGAAGCATATCTTCAAGAGTTTGAATGGTGCGCTCAGACTGTCCATCAGTTTGAGGATGATAGGCGGTACTGAGATCTAATCGCGTGCCCATAGCGGATTGTACTGCTTGCCATGTGCGTGAAGTGAAACGACCATCACGATCAGAAATAATGCTTAACGGTACCCCATGTCGGCTTACGATTTCGCTGATATAAATACGAGCAAGCTTTTCGTTCTTGAAATCTTCGCGGATAGGAATAAAGTGAGCTGATTTTGTAAGGCGGTCTATAATTACCCATATAGTGTCATACCCACCAGAAGTGCGAGGCAACCCGGTAATGAAATCCATGGTTATATTTTCCCACTTCCATACAGGTATTTCCGGTTGGACCAGAAGTCCTGAGGGTCTTTGGTGTTCAGCCTTCACCTTGGAACATGTAAGGCACTTGGAAACAAAAACGGCAATATCCTTCTTCATTCCAGGCCACCAATAGGTATATCGTAGGTCTTGATACATCTTATGGGCTCCTGGGTGTATAGAATATCGCGTTTTGTGAGCTTCATTCATAAGAATTTCCCGAAGATTGTTGTGGTTAGGAATCCAGATACGATCTAGGTAGTACAGAATACCGTCAGATTTGGTTTCAAATTTTAGCTCAGCTCTACAGGACATCTCCTTTCGTACATCATCTTCCGTTATCGAAACGTGTTGAGCTTCTCGAATTTGATCTTTAATGTCGGTTATAATTTGCGAACATAGAAGACGAATGGAGTTCGCATAACCCTTTCGACTAAGTGCATCAGCCACCACATTTGCTTTACAAGGGTGGTATCTAATTTCACAGTCGTAGTCATTTAGAAGTTCGACCCATCTTCGTTGCCTCATGTTTAACTCCTTTTGATTGAAGATATGTTGAAGACTCTTGTGGTCAGTGTATATTTCACACTTAGTACCATAGAGATAATGTCTCCATATCTTAAGAGCGAACACAACGGCTCCAAGTTCTAGGTCATGAGTGGTGTAGTTCTTCTCATGCGTCTTGAGTTGTCTCGAAGCATAAGCTATAACTTTTCCTCTTTGCATTAGAACGCAGGCTAATCCTTGTCCTGACGCGTCGCAATAGACCACAAAATCATCACAACCTTCAGGAAGAGTGAGGATTGGTGCATCACAAAGTTTTTGCTTAAGAGTTTGAAAGGCTTCTTCTTGCTTGGGTCCCTATATGAAAGGTTTTCCCTTATGAGTTAAAGCCGTGAGTGGTACAGCAATGCGAGAGAATTTTGAAATGAACCGACGATAATAGCCAGCTAGACCAAGGAAAGATCTTACTTCAGTTGGTGTACGTGGAGCTTGCCATTCTTGTACCGCTTTGATCCTTGAGGGGTCGACATGTATTCCCTTATCATTGACTACATGTCCGAGGAATTGCACCTCTTTTAACCAGAATTCACATTTGGAGAATTTGGCGTAAAGCTTTTCCTTCTCTAGAAGTGCAAGGATGAGTCGAAGATGACGCTCATGATCAGATTTAGATTTTGAATAAATAAGAATATCCTCGATGAAGACTATAACAAATCGATCAAGATAAGGTTTGCAGACTCTGTTCATTAGGTCCATGAAGACAGCTGGTGCGTTGGTTAAACCAAATGGCATAACCATGAATTCATAATGGCCATAACGAGTTCGGAAAGCAGTCTTTGGGACGTCTTCTTCATGTACTCTAAGTTGATGATAGCCCGATCGAAGGTCGATTTTTGAAAAGCAATTGGCCCCTTGAAGTTGGTCAAGAAGATCATCAATGCGTGGTAAAGGATAGCGATTCTTGATTGTTAATTTGTTGAGCTCTCTGTAGTCGATGCACATACGAAACGATCCATCTTTCTTCTTTACAAAAAGGACAGGTGCACCCCAAGGCGATGAGCTAGGACGTATGAATCCCTTGTCAGTCAACTCTTGTAATTGACTGGCTAACTCTTGCATTTCAGAGGGGGCTAACTTATAAGGAGACTTTGCAACTGGTGTAGCACCAGGTATAAGATCAATACGGAATTCGACTTCTCTAACTGGAGGAAGTCCTGAAATGTCATCAGGAAAAACTTGCGGGAAATCTTTTACTACAGGAATGTCTTCAAGTTTCTTCTCCATGGTTCCCTTTTTGATGATATGAGCTAAAACGCGACATAATTCTTGCGAAGATATTTTTGAGCTTGAAGACAAGACATTAAGCGGAGTCCTTTCGACGAAGTTTCTCCAAAGATTCGAAGAGTCTGACCGTTTGAAAGAGGAATACGTATAAATTTTTCGCGACATACAACTTCTGCCTGATGTTGACTGAGCCAGTCCATACCAATTATGATATCGAAACTTCCCAGCTTCATAGGAATAAGGTCGACTGAGAAATCGTGATCGTTTAGGGTGAGTGTACAGTTGCGTATAATAGTGCTTAATGAAACTGGTTTCCCGTCAGCAACTTCTACCGTTATGGATTCCATGAGCTTATCCCGATTTTGGTTTAAGATAGGTTCAAATTCTAAAGACACAAAACTTCTATCCGCACCAGTATCAAATAACATAGATGCATATCTACCATTTATAAGGAACGTACCGTTAACCACATTGCCGTCAGCTCTGGCCTGGTTAGCGTTGATATTGAAAGCTCTCCCTCTTGCAGGTGGAGGAGCTTGGTTTGCTTGATTCACCGGGTTGGCTTGGGCCTGAGCATGAATAATGTTTACCAACCTTGGACAAGTGTTTCTGAAATGGCTCGGGTCACCGCAATTGTAGCAAGCCCGCATTGGTTGACCCATAGGATAATTGGGCTGGTAATATGTTTGGGCTAAATGTTAGGTGGGAGGAAATAGTAGGGGTTGTTGGGCTTGGACCATTATTTGTTGGTGGGTTTGGGTTGAAGGTTGGTGGCGGTTCGTTCGCTGAGGCATGCGGCAGGTTTGAACAGTATGACCTGCGCGACCGCAGCCGGTGCAATATTGGCAAGGATGATCAGGAGAATGGTGATATTGGCAACGGTTACATTTTGGTAACGGGCCAGTGTAAGGTCTTCTGTATGGTGCGGGTGAAGGGGCAACCTGGGTAATGGGTGCAGCAGGGATAGGGGAGTTGGCTTGAGTAACAACGAAATTTCTGGTGTTGCGCTTCCTCTTGTTAGCAAACTTAGAGGAAGAGATAGGATGGTTTGAAGTTTGACCCTCAACAGGGGCTTTCTTTTTCTCTTCTTTGAACTTCCCGTTGCGAATTCGGTTCTCGGTCAGTTCAGTTGCTAGCTCCATAGCAGCTTCAAGTGTTACCGGTGAAGTGCTGAGGACTGAATCTTGAATTTTCGAGGGAAGTCCTCGAATATAATGCTCAATCAGACGATAAGTTGGGGTGAATAAATTTGGAACCATTTGGTTCAACTCCAAGAACCTCTTGTTATAAGTGGTATGGTCTCCCTCCTTCTGCTTTAGTGCATGAAATTCATCCTCCAACTTTTTAATTTCACTCCTAGGACAGAAACGCCTAGTCATGATTTCCCTTAACTCCTCCCAAGTTAAGGCCATTGCATCTTCCGTTCCCCTCTTCCCTTTCTCAGTATTCCACCAAGTGAGAGCTACCCCAAATAGTCTCCCGGTGGCGTATCGAACCTTGCGATCCTCAGGACAATCGCAGTTTAGAAAGGTGTTTTCCATCTCCTCGAACCAATGTAGGAGAGCAGTGACACCCTCGGTCCCTTAAAATTTAGGAGGATCACAAGACTTGAAATGTTTGTATGAACACTTGCTGGTAGGAGGGTTGTCGATGTTCTGGTCATGTTGTTGGGGAGGGTTAGTAGGATTTGTAGCGAGGGCTTGTTGTACTTGGACCACAATGTCAGGCAGTATCGTGGCCATTTGTTTCGCGATTTGTGTGGCCAAGCGTTCCTGAGACCTTCCTGATCTTTTACCCCTTCGTTGTTGTCTGGACGACATGAGAAGATTGTGAGTTTATGGTGTCTTTTTAGGTGTCATGTGTCTTTAAGAAAATGAAAATAACATAAATATCAATAATGCAACTACATCCATAGGATGTCTTGGGTTTGTTCATGTTGGGCCTCAAATGTCCCCCATACCTTCACCTATATAGTCATGTGGGCCCCCATGGCTATTGGCTTGGTAGGATTCACATTAGTATTGGCAATTTAACACTCGCATCACCCAATGCAAACCACAAAATATGTTCATGAGATGTTGGTCGGAACGTGTCCAGGTGTAGACACAATGACAACTCAAAGTGGGGTTAGCTCACACGACGTTTGGTATAGCATGCTTTGGCCTAATAGGTACTTCGTACTCTCATCGTTAGTCCCCGGGTAGGCAAACTGGTCCTTTATCTTGGATTTATACGAATGCCAGCCTAGACAGGACGTTCCGACTACCGGTACTGGTACCCTTCCAGTTACTACATGCCCGTCATGGGAACTCACTTTGATGAGATTTGAAAACACAAAAATCATTGTAAAAGCAATCATGATGTGGTGTGTGCTTTCATGGATGTGATATGTTATGAGTATATGATTCATGATAGGCATTATATGATAATACATACTTATAAACATGCTTGCATAATATTGAATGTAACATTTAACATAAAACATATAAACATCATGAAATTTGTCATGTAACACATAAAAATCTTATAAGTTTCTAATCAACTATAGAATAGGCTCTAAGGGTCTAATAACCTATCCTATATCCCTATAGTCATGGCTCTGATACCAATCTGTCACACCCCGACCCGCAGCGGAATAAGAGTCGGGGCATAATTGGGTTATCACCAAAGCTCATGACATTTACTAATATGTTTCATATTTATTAAAGTCAAAGTTACATTCCAAATAAACCAAACATGTCCATACAATACAAAGAAAATAAACCAAACATAACAATCCCCAACTCTAAATCATTTTATTCTTCTAGTCCAATCCTATGTGTTCCTAGCTGCTGCTGGTTCACCTGTATCATGTGGAAAAATGGGGGTTTTTGGGTCAACATAAGTTGGCGAGTGAACCTTGTTAGATAAACATTTATTATTGATTTACTTGTTAGTTTATCAAAGAAAAATTGTGCATAATCATAAATGAGCAAACGTAAATAATCAAGCAGTGGCAAATAGCAATCACAACTATAACATACAATAACATATGATAGCATACATTAACATACCAACAACATACGATAAATAACATAAATGAACTGTGCGATCAAGGCTCAATCAAACGGAGCCGATCGTATTGCATGTACTGAAAATGAAAATGTCTGTGCGATCAAGGCTCAATCAAACGGAGCCGATCGTATGTGGGCACGCCAGGTTCACGCTCGTAATGAAATGGGGAACATGCTCAACGCTCATAATGTAATGGGGAGCGGCGGCCTATGAAATTGCATGTACTGAAAATAATAAATTGCATCCAACAATAACCACACAACAATTGAAACAAACTGAATACACATGTTAATGATATGATGTATGCACAAAAGTTTAAATATAATATATATATCAAGACACATGATACACCCCAAACGTGATTAAACGGGGAAGTTGTAAAGTTTCACTCACATTGGGTGCGTTGGATTGGAGATGGTGAGATGCGCACGAATTAGATGAGCGGAACAACGAGAAATACTAACCTAAATAATAACGAAAAAATATATTAAATGAGTGGATTTTATTAAGGATTTTAATGAAATTTTAGATATATTTTTGTGTGTTTAAGGCTATTTTCTATCTTTAAAAATGTTATTTTTAAGTATTTTTAATTGATTTTTAAATTAAATTAAATAAATAAAAATATAAAAAAATTGTTTATTTTGCGTTGACCGTTGACCGTTGACTTGTTGACCGGTTCAGTCAGTGGAATTGTTTGCGCCAGGTGAGGCTCGAACCCGAGACCTCCCGTACGCGTGCACGCAGCTCTACCAACTGAGCTACGTGTCTAACCCGAAATAATCTTGTTTTTAATTATATTTATATACTAATTCGGTTTAACCAAAATTCTTTTAATTTCAAAAACATTTTAATTCAACGAACCGGTGCCAGTTTCAGGTTTCGAACTCGTGACGTGCGATTCAGTGTTGCACACAGTCCACCGATGGACTGTGTGTCTAACCTGGTTAATATCTCGGTTTTTATTATACTTAACAACTAACGGGATTAACCAGGTTTAGTTTTAAACAAAAAGGCATTTTATTACCTAGGAGTGCGTGTATCAGGGATCGAACTCGGGACATGCGTATATATTTTGCACACAGTCCACCGCTGGACTGTGTGTCTAACCCGTTCATATTACTGATTTTAATTAAACTTATAACTTAACTAACTTCGTCTTCTACATTCAGATTACAGTCAACTGATTCACTAATCCGTTCCTTGTTTTTACGATTAACAAACATTCTTAAGGCTAAAATGAAATGGCAGAGACGGTAATTAGAGGTGAACATACCGATGAACGGTTTATTTCAGAGTTCCGGCAATGTGTCGGTCCCTGTTTTTATGATCTTCAACTGAACAAGACAATTAACTGTTTTTATTAGCTAATCGTGAAATTGAAGTGATCAGCAAATGTTAACAGAGGGTTTGAATGCCCTTACCGATTCTCAGATGAATATAGAGATTCCAGAATTTTTCCGGCGAACTGAAATTAGCTGAATACAGTGCCTGAATTCGATTTCAATTGAAAGGTTTAAGTTAGAAATAGCCTAACAATTGTTGAACTACAATGTTATTGAAAGATTTACCGTTTGAGGATGAATACGGTTTTCCGGCGAATCTTGCAGAAATTTCCGGCGAGTTATTTTAAGCGCTCTGACGAACTGAAAGTGTGGCGAAAGTGAAATGGGATGTTGGTATGATGTTTCTGAGTCGCGAGAGGGTCTTGAGTTGAAGTAATTGGGACTTGATTATTTTCGGTTATAAAAACCGATGATGATGACAATTAACGTTCATTCAATCTGAATTGATGAGAAAACGTCGGTGCATCGGTTATAACCTGAATGTGCGAGTAAACAAACGATTTGACGATTGATTTGCCGATTTCCGTTTCTCAGTTGGCGCAACCGGTTTTAACTGAGTTTGTGTATAAATCTTATTTGTTTCCTAGAGATAACAGAAAACAACAAGTGGCGGAGTGGTGATGTGTGTGTGTGTTAAGTCATTGAAACTGTGAACCGGCTGACCCGGGTTCGAGTCCCGGCAGCAACTTTGTATTTTTATTTATTTTGTTTTCACTTTTTATCAAATATAATTTTTATAGTTTAGTTTGTTTATTAATTATGCTTCATTAAAAATCAAAATAACCATAAATATACAACGTGACATTTATAACTTGATATTTGATTACAAAACGGAGCGGGTTTTGGAAACCCGTTTTTGACAAATGTTACATTCAATGCTCATAACGCCCAACGAAACAATGTCGAGCTACCACTTCATTATCTCGAGTCACGCATTTCGTGACTTTCTACATTCTAATTTGGTCGCCCTTTTTATCCATATCTCATGTATATTTCAACTAGAAACAAGGACACCTCAAAGTAAACCATTATCAAATCGCTTCGGTCAATATAAATAAAATGGTAAACCGCCACATAACTATGTTGTAATTCATTAGACAACATATACAATTATCAACAATCATTATTACCTAACATACTCTTAATCATTCATACATGTATTCATAACATACTCAAATAGGTTATGTAGTTTTAACGACACAAGTGTCATTCATTTATAAGCACTATAAATGAACACATGTTTTTACACATGCAGGTTACAACACCCATGACTTCGTAATTTAGCGTACGCATCCATATTCAAGGAATCACTCACTTCAACTCATGTAAATGTATATAACTACATTGAGGTTTAAAACAACAATATAATCACATCCGATTGGTTCCTTATAAATTCCCTAAGATTATGCAAGTACTATAAAATTTATGTTTTTCACTCAGCTTTACGCAGTTGTAGTAATTCAGTATTTCCGCTTTTTACATTGAGACTTTCACTTCAAACGAAAAAATCTTAGTAACGGTGACTCCGAGACATTTCGGTGGATATAAAATACGCTCTGAACGGATGTTCAGTTGATTTTCTATGAATTTTTAAAGACTAGCAAAAATCTGGAAATAAGCTGAATTTTCAGCACTTGGGTATCTCGACCTATTAACATTTTGTACTCTTTCTTAATGGGTTTAAACCCCAAAACGTTGCTAAAACAATTTGTTATTGTTAGGTTAAACCATATTCAGTAAGTTGTATTAAACCACCTTAACTGATAAAACTTAAAGTTAACAATAAGAATATTTAAGTCAATAAGACTCCAAACACATTCGAGCCACTTACCTTCGCCAGTAGGAGTGTTGTTGCTTTATCATTCGTTTGACCCGTTGCCATCCAAATTTTTGTAACCTATCTTGACAACAAATCAAACATGCAAATCATTAGAACACATAACATTATCATTCAACTCATAATACCTAAGCATTTATCCGCCCATCATCAATCATGTGTTCTAAATCATTTTTTTTTACCCAAACTTGTAATTAATTTATTACCACGCGTTTGACCTGTTATCACTCATTTATATTTAATCATAACTACGGGTCAAATTTACCAATCCAACCTATACCATTTAACAACAAGCAATGGTCTTTTGGTTGTAAACCAAACCAAGTTAAACACACATACCCATTCAACTTGTTAAAGTGATTAAGTGAAAATAACATTTACATATGTACTATATGTTAATCTCATTTATCGTTTGATTCATCGAAGTTTTATGTTTACTAAACATCAATTGATTGTTGACAATTATTTTAAATCAAGTAAACATTATAAAATCCCAAAATTTCCAATATTTATTTAGTTTAGGCATTTCATCAAACACGTTGTCGGCCTAATTAAAATTCACCATTAACATACCCATTCGAACTCCCCAAAACACCATTTTATCATCAAAAGATTTCTTTATAATTTCCAATAGTATCATCTTCATGTTTCTGAAATAAAGTCGCCATTGCTTTAAGATTATCAAATTCTACTCAAATTTGGTAAGCAACTTCACACATGGTTTCCATACAACTCTACCCTAATCACTAATCATAAATTTGACCCCAAATCATAACATGCAACATGAATCCATAACTCAAAAGTTACAATCAAACAGTTTTGTATAAAGACTATGGTTGTTCAACACCAAAATCACACACAATTACCCACAATTTCATGGGTTTGAACAATAAGCATGAAGAATACTAACTTTGAATTTCATCAAAATAAACTTAAGAAATCACTTACCAAAGCCCTAGAAATCGAGCAAGGATGGCAGAATTGAGACCTTAGCCTGCCAATTTCATGATTTCCATGATCAATTTGGCCTCCCATCCCTCCTTCATCTAAGCTCGCATCGCAAAGGGGCTTCCCCTTCCCCTAGTCACGTTTTTTTCTATCTTTTTTTATTTTTGTGATGTTTATCCCCCTTTTAGAATATATAATTTCCCTTATCATCATAACTATTGGTTCTAATCAAGTTTAACCCTCTTGCAATATAACTATTTTCTTATAAAACTATATCATAGTATTTTTTTATTAAAAAGAATACTCTTTTGCCAATATAAACTCATTTTATAGATTAAAATTTTACATGAAATATGTATTTTTAATCTAATAAAAATCAGGATGTTACAAGTCTACCCCCCTTAAACAGGTTTCGTCCTCGAAAACGGACCATACTCTACATTAGGATATTACCCTAATAGTCTAATCGCCATCCTACTTGTTCGCTCCCTTAAGCTTAAGCAAGGCGTTTTCAGTTACCCAACTATCATCAAAATTAAAGGTATCCAATAAATTGATTTCATATTTAGAGTTTACTTACGTATACGATCAAGTAGAGCATTCATCCATGCTCGTTTCAGCCCCGTTGCACACCACTTGTGCAACTTGCACAAGCCTTTAGCTTATAGCTCTAAGCACTTCTCGGCCACCACTATCACACATATTTGCTAGGTTTCTTGTACAATATTGTAATAACTTAACACAGTTGTCCATAGCAATATATAAAATGATCATCATCATAATTTAAAAAAAAACACGAGCTCTAATATGGACCCTTTCCATTATACGAGGTTACTCAACCTCTAGTCCATACATTATTTCAAACAAGTGAAAATCTTTTAATTCCTTTATTATTAATTAACTTCTCTTTCACCTTTTGTCCACCTCTAAGTACTTATACGTTTCGAAAACGATTACTAATCATTTTACATTCATATTTTGTGAAGCTAACTTTTAACGTTTACCCAATTACTTATCATTGGTTTTATACATTACAGTTTATGGGAATTAAATCTTACTTGACACTCGTGAAGCTTAAGTCGTCAAGTTAATGATTCATGAGGTATTTATCCTCATGATAATTCCAATGAAGTCCTTAGACATCAATGTTATTACCCATGAAGTCTGGACACTTCATGTATACACCCTTGAAGTCCGTACACTTCAAATTATCATCCGCCAATACTATTATTACAATTTATCATAAACTCCTCCCTTTTGATTTTTATAATTCACTCACATAGGAGCTTAAAGGCATTATCATAAGCATAAATAAACATATTTATATATTATCTTCTCATTGACTAAATATCCCTATATAGGCTCATACATACTTACACACATTCAAATTCCCATATTACAATTCACAAACACTTAAAAACTTTACCAAACCTGCGTACTAAATAAGTAAGTAGGGGGCTCTTCATGCGTGCTTACAAGTATGCACACCACACTTCTGTTTACTTAATAAGTACATATGTCCTACAACTTTTAACACTTGTAATCCAATTATTACCCTTACATTGTGAGATATATAAACCCTAATATTACCCGTGAAGTCCTTACACTTTGCTTTTACTTCCCTTGGAGTCCCTACACTAAAAGTGTTCTCAGTGATGTGCATAGACAATCACCTTACATCCGTGACGTTCGTGGACAATCACCTTTCATTCCATGATCTCCGTAGATATCAACTTTACATCATTTTCATTATGCAATCTGAAAATATCTACTTTACTTTAATAATTATCTTTTACATGTAAGACCCCTACATGGTCTTAAAAATCTTGTATTTAATTTATAGAATTAAATCCTACTTACACGACTTACACAAGAAATCTTTATCTGATTAAACGTGATAATTTGAATACAATGCCTAGTGATTAGGTTAATCAGTCAAAAAACATTAAAGAAAATATTTGTTTTTTTAAATCACTATTTTCAGGTGTCAAGACCATTCGGGTCTCGTGACCCTTTATACATTGGTTGTCAATTTCCTGTAACACAAAAGGCCCTTTAGACCATCAGTGCCAAAACTAGTATTCTTTCTTTAGCCCGTCAAGCATGGCCATTTAGACCATGTGAACAATTTCTATTTTATTCCAATCATAAAGCCATGAGTATGTTTGATCTTTATAGGAAATACTTCCGTTTCTATGACCTCGTAGGTCATTTATACATTGGTTTTACATGCTGAATCCATCCCTATAGACCATGATTGACAATTATCATCAACTTTTCTTTCTTTTCCATTTTTATCTTTTCTATGACCATAGTCCATGACTATGATCGTTTTTCGCTTGGGCAATACCTCCGTTTCTATGACCCCGTGAGTTATTTATACTTTTGTTTTACATGCCATTTTATCAACCATGTCTCTTTCCTCCATAATGACTTAATCCAAGGATTTCCTTTTCAACTATAACCCATTACCCGAGCTCATTATCCTTGTGTTTCACGCTCCTGTTACCTGGTGTGCTTTACTTTTTTTTTTGACCCATGATGATGTTTAAGCACTTAAGCTTAAACCATCCACATTCTTTTCATTGGGTTATTCCCTTTTCATTAACCTCATCCTTACTACATCGGACGTATACGCGTTTATTCTAAGAAGTTCATGGTATCATGTGTTTATTAGTTACTTGGCCAAGGTAAACAATCAACACACGGTACGTATGACCTTATTATAACTAAGACATTACCTCCCATGTAAGTAAATTCTTGGCTCATGTTCGTGTCTACGATTTTATTTGGTAAAACCTCTTTTTATTGTTATTTAACAATTATTAGGTTTACCCATTTTCCTCCCAAAACATGTCAAATGTTGTCATTTATGAAACTTTTATGCAATCATATTCATGAATGTAATCGTTATTTTTCCTCAATATGATCTTATTGAGAATATCTACTTGGATGGTCACCCTCATCCAAGTTTTTAAATCTGAACTCTTTTGTACTTTAATTATTCACGATTGTGAATGATGCATATTACCCGCCCAATTTCTCGTGGGAACATCACCCTGGATGGGTATCCCATCTAGTTTCCTAAGCCTTAATCTTGTATGCAAGCATCATTTATTACATGAATATTGCATACTACCGTCATACAATAATTTAAAGTGTGCCCTGGGTGATACTCGCCCTGATGGGCTTTCATTGTCGTCCGCCCATTATTTTATATCATCATATGGTTTAGGTCCTTGATGAGCATGCTCTACTACCATACCTTCGGCGCTTCTAGCAACACATCGGGTGTATCATTAGATTCCCGCCATCTTTAGATGTGGGGACCGTACCTCTAAAATATTCACAAAAGATTAGTAACATTACTATTTTTATGAGCCCGTACTATAATACAAGGAATCCTATAATACTCGTTAACACAAGCAACTCATCATTAATATCGGTCAGTTATTTTGGCCTTAGGCCGCGTTAACTATCTTTGGCTTCGTGATCAAGTCTTGGGTCAACATTCATCACCCATTATGAGCACCAAGGTCAAGTTTGAATACCTCTCCATATTCAATTCTCTCAACCCACGGCTATAATACCAACTTGTAACGCCAAAACATTAAAAACCAATATTAAAATACTTTGCGGAAACAGGCCCAGATTTTTCCCCTAACTTTACGTAATAAAAGATAATATTCCCAAAATATATCAATCCACATTACCGGATTAATAAAACATTTACAAACAAGTATTTAGAAAAAATTTCGCCATAACCCATTTGCAAAACGACCAATCCCGACGAAAACAAAACCTGCTTAGCAACCAAAGTTTTTATAAAACAAACATAACCCACTACCATATTGATATACTTGCATTTCGCTAAAACAAACATCGGACTTAAACTCCAAAATACAAATAATTAAGTCTAATTGGCCCAATAAGGAAACCCATATACTTAGTGAGCAAGATATCACTAAATCCTCCTATCGTTGACCCGCCTCCAAGACTTGATCACCTTTTCTACCACCCCAATCTGTCATATAAGATTACCCAATCATTAGTGTCGACCGAGAAACTATGTTAAGCATAATAATAACTAATATATTGATTTAACCGAATTATTGGTGAACGACTTGTGAGCTCTTTTCTTCTTTCATGATTCCGGTCTTAGCCACCCCGTTGATTCTCATGACTTATCACCTACATTGAAAACACCAAAAATATTAGCTTTTGCTAAGTGAGGACTCATAGTTTGATTTTCGTATCAAACATAACGGAGTATTCAATGCTCATAACGCCCAACGAAACAATGACGAGCTACCACTTCATTATCTCGAGTCACGCATTTCATGACTTTCTACATTCTAATTTGGTCGCCCTTTTTATCCATATCTCATGTATATTTCTTCTATAGAAACAAGGACACTTCAAAGTAAACCATTATCAAATCGCTTTGGTCAATAAATAAAATGGTAAACCGCCACATAACTATGTTGTAATTCATTAGACAACATATACAATTATCAACAATCATTATTACCTAACGTACTCTTAATCATTCATACATGTATTTATAGCATACTCAAATAGGTTATGTAGTTTTAACGACACAAGTGTCATTCATTTATAAGCACTATTAAATGAACACATGTCTTTACACATGCAGGTTACAACACCCATGACTTCGTAATTTAGCATACGCATCCATATTCAAGGAATCACTCACTTCAACTCATGTAAATGTATATAACTACATTGAGGTTTAAAACAACAACATAATCACATCCGATTGGTTCCTTATAAATTCCCTAAGATTATGCAAGTACTATAAAATTTATGTTATTCACTCAGCTTTATGCAGTTTTAGTAATTCAGTATTTCCCCCTTTTTACATTGAGTCTTTCACTTCAAATGAAAAAATCTTAGTAATGGTGACTCTGAGACATTTCCGTGGATATAAAATACGCTCTGAATGGATGTTCGGTTGATTTTCTATGAATTTTTAAAGACTAGCAAAAATATGAAAATAAGCTGAATTTCAGTACTTGGGTATCTCGACCCATTAACATTTTGTACTCTTTCTTAATGGGTTTAAACCCCAAAACGTCGCTAAAACAATACGTTATTGTTAAGTTAAACCATATTCAATAAGTTGTATGAAACCACCTTAAATGATAAAACTTAAAGTCAACAATAAGAATATTAAAATCAATAAGACTCCAAACACATTCGAGTCACTTACCTTTGTAACATCTGACGAAAAACGGATTCTAAAACCCGCTCCGTTAAATAATTTAAATAAATGATACGAAGTTTCGTTACGTGTTTATACAAACCGTTCAAATTTGTTATGTCAATTTTATTAATTATTAAATAGGTCAACAGGATTAAATAATAATAATAAATAAACACTAATAATGATATTAATAAATAAAACTAAAAATAATAAAAAATAAATAAAGGATGACCATGGGTTTCGAACCCGGGTCTTCATTGGATCATCACACACAACACACCAATACACTACACACACATATTTGATTTAATCCTAAAATAAATAAAACTTCTACAGAAACAACACTCAAAACACATTTCAAAACAACCACTTGTAACGTCTGTAACTCTCCAAAATCATCATCAATTCTCCGTTTCATGTTCGACTTAAACCAAAGTAAGTGTTTCGAAATTGTGAGTTAAGCGCAATCATTGGGTCAAAACGGTTATGTAATCATGGTGAGATTTAAATGTTTTGACCGGAATCTTTTGAAACCAAAACTTAACCTCAACCCAACTTTTGCCTATAAATAGTGATCCTAAACTCATCTAGAACTCGCTTATTCACACCAAAAACACTCTGCACTCTCTGTTTTTAAAAGATTACTTCGCCGGAAAAAATTCTTGTCGCCGGAATTTCATCGAAGGGATCAAAGCTACACCTCTGTTCGGTACAACTTCCTTGAAGCTCTTTTCTATTTATTTATTCTCTTTATCATATGTAATAAAACAATAAAATCCAATCGAGTGTTATTGGATTATCGTTCGGGAATATCAAACTAATTTTATATAATGAAGAAGATGAAGTTGAAAATGAATATTAATATAATTAAAACCGGTGTTTATACCGGGTTAGACACACAATCAGTGCTGGACTGTGTGCATTTTAAACATATGGTCGCCGGTTCGAATCTCGCACACGTTTCTGAATTCCTTAAATAATCCAAACCTTTTTACAAACGTATATATAACATGTTTCAGATAATATATATAATGAATTAAAAACCCATATCCTCCGGGTTAGTCACACAGCCCAATTGGTCGGGCTGTGTGCAACACGAAGCTATGGTCGCGAGTTCGAGTCCGGTCCGTTACAAGTTCCAGAAATTATCAAACCTTTTTAAAATATAATCAAAATATGGTTTGACTTAGTTAGTGTATATATATAATTAAATTCCAGAATATTTCGGGTTAGGCACGTATCTCAGTTCGTTCCCCACACGCTGCCAAAACCATGCGAATTAGCCCGGTTCGACCCGCTGAAGGGTATATTTTTTTAATTAACCGTTTTCTTTATTTTTCTCCAAAATATATAAAAATATATAATAAAATAAGTCTTTTTTAAGTACAAAAATTAGTAATAAAAACTATAAAACTTTCTAAAAAGCCTAATAAAATTCATTAAATAAAAATACTAATTGTAAATAAAAGAAATATATTTACCGAATTATTACGTGAATATTTAGGTTAGTTTTCTCATCGGTTGGAATCTTTAATCGTGCGCGCTCATTATCAAATCAAGAACGCACCCACTGTGAGTGAATTCTTACAAACTTCCCCTTTTTATTCATGTTTTGGGGTGTATCATGTGTCGTTTCAATTAAATATTTTATTCAAACACTTCTGCTATTACCATTATATGAACTGACGTGATATGTGATATTTTGTTTATTGCTATTTGTGGTTGTACTTTCTCATTTCATTCAAGCTGTCACATTAGGTCCATCAGTTCCTCGTTGGATACGAGTAGAGCATCGTGTTGCCTAATCAGATCCGCTCCGTTTGATTGAACCTTGATCTCACAGCTCATTATATATTTTCTCATTTTAGTCATGCATTCATAACAGGCCCATCAGTTCCCTGTATAGACGGGTAGAACATCGCATGCCTCACTAGATCGGCTCCGTTTGATTGAGCCTTGATCTCACAGTTCATCGTTTATCATGCTCATGTGTACATTGCTAGATGCTTATGTGGTTTGTGAATAGTTTACATATATGTTTGCTCATATTTGGTTATGCACATTTTTATTTGTTTAATCAACAAAATTATTTCTTTCAAATGATGAAACGGGATTCACTCGCCAACTTTTGTTGACCCAAACCTCTATTTTTACACATGATACAGGTGAACAGGTTGAAGCATGGAACACATAGGATTGGGCCTTAGAAGATAAATAAAGCATTATTTGAATGTCTTGTTTAGAACATTTGGTGCTTGTATGGTATATGTGTTTGTTGGAATTTTTCCTTTTAATTTGGAATAATAAATATGAAATTTTATATAGTAAATTCCATGTGCTTTGATGAAAACCCAATCATATCCCGACTACCATTTCCGCTGCGGGTCAGGGTGTGACAGATTGGTATCAGAGCTTTTGACTATAGGGATATGGGATAGGTTATTAGACCCTTAGAGCCTATACTATGGTCGATTAGATTTAATTGCTTACGCGTGATTTGGTTACATGCAAACTAATGATATTTACTTGTTTTTATTTCGAGTTTATTAAAACTTTATCAACAATAACAATTTAATAAATCGTTACCGATTAGTTCCATATCCTTGAAACCAAATGCAAAAGCTTGGTCTTTGATCGTAATATCAAGCTTTAGTTAAAAGCAATGTAAATCTGTATGCTATTCTCTCTGTGAACACAATACTCAACAATCGACATTAGTCATTATTGTCAAATGGCGACAATATCACCATTTGACCCATCTGGCATAAATGACCATATTATCTTGTGAGATGGTATTTTATTTACCATCTCATCCATGTAACTCTTTTCAGTTTACACCGTATATTCATATTCATTAAAGATCATTTCTTAATTCGTTTATCCCATCATAGCTCACGCCATCTATTGTCTATTTCTTATACTATTTTCTATACTTTTACTCGTAACCAATTTACCTTTTTATCATTTTTAACCATTATGATTTACACCATAAGGTATATCTTTCAAGACACCTTGTTTATTTGTCGTCACATGGCCAACTTTTCGTTTTTACCCCTTTATTACCAAGAAAATGGTTTCTTACCATATTCACTTATTTCCGACCCGTATTATTCTGCGTCAGAACTTCTTATTTCAAATACTAATTTACCTTTACATAACCAATATAATTACTAAGTGTTCTACTATAAGGGTGTAAGCTTCACTTACCTTGAAGTCCGATTATGCCTTTTTCCGCATACTTGTTCCGTTTGACCCGCTTCTTCTCAAGCCTCCATCTAGCTTGTCAAGCGTCAAACTATCATTTATCAATTGCAAAAATGGCTAGATTAGTCATGATTTATCAAGACTATCCCAGATTACGAACTTTACACCAAATTTACCATTTGATCTTATTATGGTCAGTTTGACTTTTTAAGAGTCAACTGTTTATTAGCATATGAAATGCGCAATAAAGTTCGACAAACTCGTTTAGGCCTTTCATCAATTATTCGGTAAGCGTCTTTTCTAGGCCATCGTTTTAACTAAATTTCTCTATTATGTTCATACAATTGTTATATCAATTTAACATAATTTCAATCATTGTATGCTAATCTATCAATCTCATACAAGAACTTAGGATTGTTTAATCACTATAAAACAACCCATTGCATCGTATATATAGAATTTACCCAAACATTAAATTTAGCAAAATACTTTAAACATTCATATACACATGATGATTTTAAGCATCTATCAACATGTGTTTAACATCAATCTCATCATATCGTTAAAACCTATTTCAAGTCATGTATGAACATTTATTCGAACCTCTAATTTATTCAAATGTCTTACACATACATACAAGTATGATGATCATGTTACATATCATCAATTTCATCATATAATCAAAACCTACTTCATAATCTACATGTTAATCTCTAACAAGTATTCATACCTCCAATGGTGCATAATTTCTTTATGTCTAACGAAATCAAGCATACACATACACTTAATTTCATCTTTGGATCATGATCCAACTATCTAATTGCAAGTATTCTACTTGTTTCAAGCTGTGATTTTCATCAATCTAAGTTTTGAGATATACCTTATGATCCCCTAATCAAGGTGATCGATAATATGCGTTCATGCATCGATTTGGTGTCAAATTCCCTTTTCAATTTGGTGATTCTTTGAAGAAACTAGGGTTTCCCTTGTTTCTTCTCCTGATCATCGACATATACACACACTAAGTGTGTGTATTATGTGTTAATAACTTGTTTTAATAAAACAAGTTTCCTTTCTTGACAGCTTTGGTCCCTCAAGTTTAGTTTTGATTATAAATGAGACTACAACTCATTGTTATTTATATACATGTTATTAACTAGGTTAATTTGTTCCTAGTTATTTTATATATAGTTTAACTTTCACCGCTAACGGTTTTTTTATCCGCTCTTTAATATTAACGTAGTTTGGTTACCAAACCCGTTTTTGGGGTGTTACAAGTTTACCCTCCTTATTGAGGTTTCGCCCCGAATCTTTCTTACGTAGTTCCTTGGGTTCAACCTGATGGACTTGGTTTCATTTTCATCTAAGCGTTGCTCATATTTAATTATTCAAGATCTTACTAGGAAGGTATGGCAGTGCCCTTTTGGGCTCCAAGGTGCATACGCTCTTCATGTGTAAGGCCTCATGTGTCGTTACTTTCATCTTGTATCCCTTTTTCTTTACTCAATCGAGTCGGCATTTGCCCACTCGGTCATATGTATCTGTCAACATACTTTTTCCACGCAAATCATATACTGATAAGCGCATTCAACAAGTTTTAAATTTAATAATTTTTTTTTTGTCTTTTGACCGATCTTGTCGGTTAGACTTATTAGTCATCGGTTACCTTATACTTCATAATTTAGGTACACTCATATTGCCTTCGCAAGGCTTTTACTAACTTTCGAGACCCTAGTCTCATAGCTCGTGTTACAAGGTAATCATATACCATGCATCACGTCATGTTAAATTTTATATCTATCTTTTTTTTGTTTTCGAAAATTTTCTTTTCGAATTAATCATCTCGCACTGAGAATTTGGAAATCTAGTATTTCTTCTTTTTACTGTTTTTATTTCACACGGGGAATCATAAATAATTTCCTCACTTTATTTAAGCGACCCATAGGCCCTTTTTACTCAGCTTCCTAAGCCATTTCTTTAGACTTCCTCCCTCTTCTTTTCTTTTACTTAGCCTCTTAAGGTGAGGTCTTTTAATGCATCATTCCTCTTGATTCGTGATCTCAAGGTCATTGTGACCCTGTAGACTATTACACTATTCGTAACCCGAAAGTCGTGGTGAGCCTTTAGATCATCCTTTTACCCGTGTCGTTCTTTAAATATATTTTGTGTCAATGCACCTCTTTTGTATTTGAAAGGAAAATGATTTACATTGTCCTTTCTTTATTCACCAAATCATTGCTCCCTTTTACCATGAAGGCTAATTTATTTTTCTTCAATCATGGCCCTCAGACCATGTTTGATCCGAGTTGGTAATATTTTCATTTTCTATGACTTCGTGTTTATGAGTCACATTCATTTGCCGGATCTATTAGTCGTTTTATCTCTATTAGGTGATGATTACTTGCGTCTAAGCCTGGTGCAAAGTCATATGGCATTCACCACTCATCACCACCGAGTCACAACTACCATCTTTAGTGGCAACCACAACATTTTGTGTATGTTGCCTCAATCATTTATTTAGATCAGACACTGCCTGTTGGTAGCTGTGCGCGCCCGCACGATCGGAGTCCATGACTACATCGTTTTTCGTTCGGACAATTCTTTCGACTTTATGACTTCATATGTCATTTATGCATCGGGTTGTCTCACGTTTATCGTTATCCGGTTTAAGCCTATATTTCTTTATAACCCGTTACCCAGGTTCTTTATATTAATGTTTTAACGCTCCTGTTATTTGTTGGTGTTTTCGTTTTAATTCGTTCACGACCCTTTACACGGGTCCATTAATATTTTGCGCTCCCATTATTTGGTCTACGTCTACATTTATATTTAATCTCGTCCCGTTACCCGGGCTCATTATTCTTTTGCTTTAACGCTCCCGTCACTCGATTTACATTTACACTTAAATTCAATCATTTGACTTGTTTGGCGTGTTTGTGTGAAATTCATCACTTTGAACTGTCAAACTTTATTCTTTATTTAACCCGTTTGACTTGTTCATGTGAAACCCATCACTTTGAACTGTCAAACTTTATTCTTTATTTAACCCGTTTGACTTGTTCGTATGAAACCCATCACTTATGAACAGTCAAACTTTATTCTTTATTTAACCCGTCTGACTTGTTCATGTGAAACCCATCACTTTGAACTGTCAAACTTTATTCTTTATTTAACCCATTTGACTTGTTCGTGTGAAACCCATCACTTATGAACAGTCAAACTTTATTCTTTATTTAACCCGTCTGACTTGTTCGTGTGAAACCCATCACTTTGAACTGTCAAACTTTATTCTTTATTTAACCCGTTTGACTTGTTCGTGTGAAACCCATCACTTATGAACAGTCAAAATTTATTGTTTATTTAACCCGTCTAACTTGTTCGTGTGAAACCCATCACTTTGAACTGTCAAACTTTATTCTTTATTTAACCTGTTTGACTTGTTCGTGTGAAACCCATCACTTTGAATTGTCAAACTTTATTCTTTATTTAACCCGTTTGACTTGTTCGTGTGAAACCCATCACTTATGAACGGTCAAACTTTATTCTTTATTTAACTCGTCTGACTTGTTCGTACAGTCAAACTTTATTCTTTATTTAACCCGTTTGACTTGTTCGTGTGAAACCCATCACTTTGAACTGTCAAACTTTATTCTTTATTTAACCCGTTTGACTTGTTCGTGTGAAACCCATCACTTATGAACAGTCAAACTTTATTCTTTATTTAACATGTCTGACTTGTTCGTGTTATCCATCACTTATGAACAGTCAAACTTTATTCTTTATTGGACCATCCTTGATGGCCTCATAGACCATGAATGATGATTATCATCATCATTTCTTTCTCTTTCCTTTTTATCTTTTCTACGATCATAGTCAACGACTTTGATCATTTTTCCGTGTGGGCACTACCTCCGTTTCTATGACCTCGCGGGTCATTTAAACTTTGGTTTTACGTGTCCTTTTGTCAACCATGGCTCTTTCGTCCATAATGACTTATTCCACGAATTTTCTTAGGTCATTAATTTCTATGTGCGTTGTATATCGTTTTTATGGTTCTCACGAAAACCAATTATACAAGTACGCCTGTAAGTTTTCTTGACCCCAAGAATCTTTTAACTCTTCTCATTCACCTTGTTTTTTTACCACATCGGATGTATAGTGTTTATTATAACGAGTTCATAGTATCATGTGTTTATCACTTACTTGGCCAGAGTAAGCGATCAACACATGGTACACGTGACTTTATTATAACTAACACATTACTTCCTATGTAAGTAAATCCTCGGTTCATGTCCATATTTCTGATTTTATTGAGTAAAACTTTGTTTAATTGTTATTTAACAGTTAATAGTTTTTACCTTTCTCATATCAAAACATATAGAATGTTTTACCTTTTATAAGACTTTTATGTAACCACATTTATCCATGTGATCTTTACTTTTCCTCTATAGAATCTTATTGAAAATTTCTACTTGGATGGTCACCCCATCCAAAATTTTAGATCTGAACTCCTTTATACTTTTATTATTCACGATTGTGAATGATGCGTATTACCCGCCCAATTTTTTTTAAAACATCATCATGGATGGGTATCCCGTCCGGTTTCCCCATGCTTTAATCCCGTATACAACCATCGTTCATTACGTATCTGTTGCATACTACTAGTTATACAATAATTTAAAGTGTGCACCTGGGTGATATTTCCTCATGAGCTTTTATTTTCGTTCCACCTTTGTTTCGTATCATTTCTTTATTTTAAGTCCTTGGTGAGCATGCCCTACTTGTCATACTCTGGACCATTCCATCATCATATTAATAGGCCATTAAACTCTTGCCATCATTAGATGCGCGCATCCGGATCATGCGACCAAGCCTCGAACCGAACACATTTGATCATTAACCTTGAGTTCTGATTACCAACTTGTAAGACCCTGTCTTATTATATTGAAATTTCTATAAAAATTTCACATTTAAACGAGTAAATGCGAATATATGTCACTACAAATTTTCGAGTTTATTAAA
The DNA here is from genome assembly GCA_947069175.1 of Scalesia atractyloides. Taxonomy (NCBI): domain Eukaryota; kingdom Viridiplantae; phylum Streptophyta; class Magnoliopsida; order Asterales; family Asteraceae; genus Scalesia; species Scalesia atractyloides. The sequence goes on along the minus strand of CAMTDV010000008.1, from coordinate 35,222,486 downwards.
ACTTTATCAATGATAACATTTTGACAAGGCGTTACTGATTAGTTCCATATCCTTGAAACCAAATGCGGAAACTTGGTTTTGATCGTATTCGGTTCTTCATCGGCCCTGATCGTCATCCGGAAGTGCTTGCAATTACCCTAAACTGGAATTTGCAAAAATATTAGTATTATAGCAAATTACCGAAAAATACAACTTAACGAACTAGTCAAATAAATCAAAACAGAAATTTAAAATTTTAAGGTGGCGTCGGCGACGGCACCTTGCCGCGTCGGCGACGCCCCTTGATAACTAGCGTTGGAGCTTTACTACCGTAGACAGTAGTTTAATGCGTCGGGTCAATGGTTTGGTGTCAGCGACGGCCGACTGTACCGTCGCCGACGGTACCTTCTGCAGAAGATTTGCTGCAGATTTGATTAATTGAGCATTCGACCCGTTTCAAGTCCCGAATATTTAAATCATGACTCGGGACTTATGGTGACATGCCCGTAAAATATTATTTCCTATTTTCATTCATCAGTTGCCCACCGTAGGCTACGACTGGCCGCCGTAGCTTAAAGTGATCTATCGCAAGAATTTACGTCTTGCCGTTTTTATTACGGAAACTTTCGTAGCTTATTAAATTTATATCCGTTTCTCATGAAACTTGTTTCTAAATGACCGTAAAATGTTTTCTTACATATTTAACACGAAATCCTTACCCAAATTTATTTCATATGAATTATGCATTTATTCCCAGTTTATGCTCATATTCTCTGATTTTGCCCTATAGCCTCATTTAAACCAAACTATACATTTACGCATCCATTTCGGGATACATTAACACTCCATTATTATTTGTATAGTTGCCTTAGCGAAATACATCGCCTTATTCAACTAAACCTTTATTTATTTATTATTTTGACCCGTTTGGTTGTTTTAGCGAAATCCAACGCTTATTTCAACCAAACTTTATCTATCTTATCATTAACTAAGATATCTATCTATTTCCCATCACAATATTATTTGTGGTGGTTTTATTATTGCAAATTCATTTTATCCAATTTCCGCCATTTGGTTCGACAGTTTACGGAAAAGACCATTTAAAAAGGCATTAAACCAAAAAGGCATATGCCTTTCGCTTCTATGCTATCGAAAGGGTCTATTATATTATAAAACTCTTTTTTAAATTAACATTAGAGTCATTTACTTATTTCATCACTCGAGGGCATTTTCGTCAACTTAGACCATTCTTTTACGTCGAAGGACTTTCAATATCATGCTTCGACCAAATATGAACATTTGTCTATAACCTATTTAAAATCATTATGTTCTTAAGAATATAAAGTCTACGATTTGGATTATTAGATTTACCTTACCTTAGGTAATCTATTGTTCATTCATGACACATTTAACTCTCATCGGACCTTTAAGTCCTTGTTGAGAGTTTGACCTGTTACACGTACCTGGCTCGGGTCATAGCATTGACCCATTTTAATACTTCGTAATATCAAGCTTTAGTTAAAAGCAATGTAAATCTGTATGCTATTCTCTCTGTGAACACAATACTCAACAATCGACATTAGTCATTATTGTCAAATGGCGACAATATCCCCATTTGACCCATCTAGCGTAAATGACCATATTATCTTGTGAGATGGTATTTTATTTACCATCTCATCCATGTAACTCTTTTCAGTTTACACCGTGTATTCATATTAATTAAAGATCATTTCTTAATTCCTTTATCCCATCATAGCTCACGCCATCTATTGTCTGTTTCTTATACTATTTTCTATACTTTTACTCGTAACCAATTTACCTTTTTATCAATTTTACCCATTATGGTTTACACCATAAGGTATATCTTTCAAGACTCCTTGTTTATTTGTCGTCACATGGCCAACTTTTCGTTTTTACCCCTTTATTACCACGAAAATGGTTTCTTACCATATTCACTTATTCCGACCCGTATTATTCTGCGTCGGAACTTCTTATTTCAAATACTAATTTACCTTTTCATAACCAATACAATTAGTAAGTGTTCTACTATAAGGGTGTAAGCTTCACTTACCTTGAAGTCCGATTATGCCTTTTTCTGCATGCTTGTTCCGTTTGACCCACTTCTTCTTAAGCCTCCACTTAGATTGTCAAGCGTCAAACTATCATTTATCATTTGCAAAAATGGCTAGATTAGTCATGATTTATCAAGACTATCCCAGATTACGAACTTTACACCAAATTTAACATTTGATCTTATTATGGTCAGTTTGACTTTTTAAGAGTCAGCTGTTTATTAGCATATGAAATGCGTAATTAAGTTCGACAAACTCGTTTAAGCCTTTCATCAATTATTCGGTAAGCGTCTTTTCTAGGCCACCGTTTTAACTAAATTTCTCTATTATGTTCATACAATTGTTATATCAATTTAACATAATTTCAATCACTGTATGCTAATCTATCAATCTCATACAAGAACTTGGGATTTTTTAATCACTATAAAACAACCCATTGCATTGTATATATAGAATTTACCCAAACTTAGCCAAATACTTTAAACATTCATATACACATGATGATTTTAAGCATTTATCAACATGTGTTTAACATCAATCTCATCATATCGTTATAACCTATTTCAAGTCATGTATGAACATTTATTCGAACCTCTAATTTATTCAAATGTCTTACACATACATACAAGTATGATGATCATGAACACTTACATATCATCAATTTCTTCATATAATTAAAACCTACTTCATAATCTACATGTTAATCTCTAACAAGTATTCATACATCAAATGGTGCATAATTTCTTTATGTCTAACGAAATCAAGCATACACATACACTTAATTTCATCTTTGGATCATGATCCAACTATCAAATTGCAAGTATTCTACTTGTTTCAAGTTGTGATTTTCATCAATCTAAGTTTTGAGATATAACTTATGATCCCCTAATCAAGGTGATCGATAATATGAGTTCATGCATCGATTTGGTGTCAAATTCCCTTTTCAATTTGGTGATTCTTTGAAGAAACTAGGGTTTCCCTTGTTTCTTCTCCTGATCATCGACATATACACACACTAACTGTGTGTATTATGTGTTAATAACTTGTTTTAATAAAACAAGTTTCCTTTCTTGGCAGCTTTGGTCCCTCAAGTTTAGTTTTGATTATAAATGAGACTACAACTCATTGTTATTTATATACATGTTATTAACTAGGTTAATTTGTTCCTGGTTATTTTATATATAGTTTAACTTTCACCGCTAACGGGTTTTTATCCGCTCTTTAATATTAACGTGGTTTGGTTACCAAACCCGTTTTTGGGGTATTACAAAATCACACACAAAAGGCTAACTTTTCTCGCGAGATTGGATTTATATATGTATTGGTCTGTATAGATATGGGTTTCTAAAAATCGTGTTTTGTTTAATGTCTATATAGAGATTTTGAATTATTAGTGGAGTTTTGTTGAGAAACTTGTGGCATAATCAGTTCTTGATTCTTGCTTTTCTTTAAGCTGGCTTTTTTTTATAACTTTGTTATATGTTAATTCAGTTATTAGATATGGTTTGGAACCATATCCATTTTTACCCTAATTTAGGTTATTATAATTATGTATTAATATAAATTAATTTGTATTTATTGAATTCAGAGTGTGGTGGTTTTAAATATGATTGTTTTAGATCAATGCTTTCAGTTTATGTTTGGACATTAAATAGATAAAACCCCTTGTTGTAAAATGTATGTTGTTTGTGTTGTTTAATGCAAGTCTGAAGAACTAACAAAATTGTGTTATTCAAACAAAGAACATGCTTATATATACAATAAGTTTATGATCATGTGATATGTTGTTGTAGAGGATACATTATGGACAAGGGTTCCTGGGAGTATACGAATCCAGATGCTCCAAATGCATTAATGTGGTCAGGAAGCTGCTTATGGATGATGGAAAGTAGCTGAAACTATTAAACACCATTAGAAAACTGCTACTATTTCTATCAAAATTTTCTACGCATTTCCTACAGACAAAAATTCCGACACTTTTCCCACGAAATTCCTACGAGCAAGAAAGGGTATTGGTTTTGTGACCAAAAAAGCGATTAAAAAGCCACAAATTGTTATGTGTAGGAAAAGTGTGGGAAATTTCCCACGTATTTCTGACGGAATTCGTTTTCATTTTAAGCATTTGTTGGAAATCTGTAGGAATTGGTATGCGTAAGAAAATTATCGGAAATTTCCCACGGAATGGAATTCGCTTTCATTTTAACGATTCGTAGGAAATGCATAGGATTCCAATTTATTAAAAAAATATTCATAATAAATAAAATTAATGATATCAAAATATAAAGTTTTATTATTTTATAAAAATAAATGTTATTTTTAACCCCGTCTTAAAGCCCAAATCGCCCCGTCTAATGTCCCATTTTGTAGTAGTGTTTATCCGTAGGAAACGTGCAACACTAAACAAGTTTCTCGACATTCCGTTGGAATTGTGTAGGAATATAAACTAATTTTGTAGGAAATGCGTAGGAAGAAATAATACATTATGTTGGAATTGTGTAGGAAAAGAAACTAATCTCGTAGGAAATGAGTAGGAAAAAACATACATTTTGTTGGAATTGTGTAGGAAAAGAAAGTAATTTCGTACGAAATGCGTAGGAAAAAAGAATACATTCTGTTTGAATTGCATAGGAAAAAAATATTTTCGTTGGAAAGTTAGGAAAATTAATTTCGTGAGAAATGAGTAGGAGAATCCTACGAAATATTTGTGTGGGAAATGAGTAGGTAAATCTGTAGGGAATGCGTCTGAAAAAGATTACCCACGAGTAGAATTCCTACAACCCGTTTTCGTGAGAAATCCGTGAGTAACTGCAGTTACCCACGAATTACCTACGGAAATTGAGGTGGGAATAATAGCATTTTCTAGTAGTGAAAAAAGCTGTTAAATTGTCAACAGATCCCTCTGATGTATGCTTCTTGACTTTATTTTTCAGCTTGAATTGATCATGAGTTAAGGGTGTTTTTGAAAGTGATTACATGATGTTAAAAAATTAAACCAGATAGTTATGGTTGTGGAACATAATGTTTGGGCGTTCAAATTTTATGTTTTTTATTCATCTTAACCGGCTGTATATCTTTGTCAATTATGTTCACGTTTCTTCTAATCGATCTAGCTCTTAAGTTTTTTTTATGTTGTCAAGAAACTAGGGTTTCTTTGGTCTTTTTGTTTCTAAGGTTTATTTTAAATACAGGGACAACAATAAGTGTGACAAACATGTCAGGGCGTCTGATAGGTGCAAAATCCGAGATTGGAGAGTTTGATCTTGCATTTTTTGATCATATAACATGCCATTTGCTCTTAATGATGCCACCTGTACCATACAACTTAAATGAGCTTCTACACTTGATATTAATGGAATTCAGGAGTATCCTGTATAGGTGAAAATCAAATGTGAAGGCTACTGAGATGTTGAAGTTGATGAACGAATATAAGTTAGAATTAGAATTAGAATGTTTAGATTTTGGGCATTACAAGTATTACAAAAGATTTTAGTGAGACATTTTTGCTTTTCTTTTTGTTCGTTTTTCGTTTTTCATTTTTAACATCCATTACGATATGTTTTGGTATTCGCATCAAGTGCATGGGTGCTAATTATTTGATAAATAAAAAAATATAAGTTGTCGTGTTGAAGACGTGAGCGCGAAAACGAAACATGAGGGTTGTGTTTGGATTAAACTATTGGGTAATCATGGTGGAATTCCCAATGCAACGCGCGCAGGGATTAAATCTAGTTTATTCTAATAGTTATTTGTTATGTTAGTATCTATAAACTTGTGTATTTAATGAGTTGAATAAATGGAATCTCAAATAGTTAAAACTCTAAGGATCTGTTTGGTATGGCATAATGGAATAGACGAGAGAATGAAATGGACGAGGTAATGGAATGGAGAAAGGAATGAAATGGATCATTATATTTCATAGTCTTGTTTGGTTACCACGTAGACTTTGTGTTGTTTGGTAGATAAGAAAAGAGGAAAGAATTAAATCTGCAATGGGTGTTGGCGGTTACCGGTGGCGGCTAGTGGCGGTGGCAGTGACCGGTGGCCGGTGGTAGCGGCGTGGGTGGCGGTGGTCAATGGTAGCGGCGGTGGGTGGCGGTGGTCGGTGGGTGAAGGTTGTTATTGGTGGCGGCGACGATGATCGGGGTTGGCGGTGGTCTGCGATGGCGGGTGGAGGCGATGGTGGTCGATGGTGGTGGCGACGGGTGGTGGTGGCGGCAACGACGGTGGGTGGTGGTGGTCGATGGTAGCGGGTGGCGGCGGCGGAGGATGGTGGTGGTCAGCGGAGGTTGGCGGTAGTGGTCGGGGTGGCGGTGGCGGGTGACAGCGATGGTGGTCGATGGTGGTGGTGGCAACAGCGACGGTGGGTGGTGGTGGTCGACGGTAGCAGGTGGCGGCAGCAGAGGATGGTGGTGGTGGTCAGAGGAGGGTGGCGGTGTCTGCGATGGTGGGTGGTAGCGATGGTAGTTGATGGCGGTGGCGGCGAGCGGCGGTGGAGGTGTTTGGCAGTGGTTGTGGTCGGCGGAGGTTGGTGGCAGGTGGTGACGATGGTAGGTGGTGGTGGTGGATGGTGGTGGTGATGGGCGGTGTTTGTGACGTAGGGTGAGAGAGGGAATGGAACGGAAAAAAACAGGGGGAGTGGATGGAATGAATTTGAGGGAACAGAATGACTTATGTAATGGGTGATTTCATTACCTTAACCAACCAAACACACTTTTTTTCATTCACTCACAATAGTTCATTCCATGCCACATCTCATTTTTGCATACCAAAGACTACCTAAAAACTTATGCATGTTGAAATACTTACATTTCCAAGCCGAGCATTGTGAACTCATGTTTGAGCCTAAAGGTATATGAGTCAGCTTGAATTGGCTCAGCTTGAAATACTATGCCGAACTGAAATTAAGTTAGACAGGCTTAACTCAAACGTAGTTCAATATGAAGATCCCATTTTTTTCTACTATTTCCCTTAGGCATGAGATCTGAAGGGATATTAAGGTCAAGTTGCTCTGGCAGAGATTTTGATATCTTGAGTTCTAATAGGAGATGTGAAGCAAGAAAACTGAGTCGAGTACCATCATATGGGATGAAGGTGTTGACAGAGAGGAGCCTCCTTCTGGCCATACCCATGTCTCCATATTCGAATCGATCTACAAAGATGAATTTAGTCAGGAGTGTGTATCAAAAGATGAAAATTGTGGTTGTTAGGAGCTTTTAAACCTTAAAAAAGTGTCTTTTTAGTTATAAATCGTGGCTTTGATCTAAAAACATTTTTTTTTGTTATTTCAATGTTTAATGTTTTATATTATTTGAGCGTATTAATAGGGTATGAGAAAGATATATATTCTTTTGAGCTTAGTCGATGAAAATCATATATATACTATTACAATTACCATCAACATCTACGGTATCGTTGTTTGATTGGAGCGTTGACCAACATGTCACTATCTGACTGGACCACATCATATGTTATTTTTTTATATTTATTTTCATAATTACAGTACAACCAACAAAGAAGATGGTACAATCTGTTTGAATCCCCACTCCTACAAAAGCCACTCAACGCTGGAACCACCTCTGGCCATGAACCAATGCCGAAAACCCGCCACAAAGATGTAAGGAGGCGGCAAAAGAAGCGATCCGAATGGCGGTTTAAGTGGCCAGAGAGGATCGTCGTTAGCCACATTAAGACACTTGCCATTGGCTGAAATACTTGGCTAGAAAAAACTATACGATAGTGATGGCGTCGGTGATTAAGGAGGTTAGGCGCCGGAGATGATGGTGGTTGTTGATGGGGTTTCTAAGACAAAGAAAGCGATAGTCAGAAGGTTTGAGATAAGAGAGAAATATATAAAACAAATGAATTTTATTTAAAAAACCCTATATAAAAACCTTTTAAACTCACATTCTCCATTATTCTTTACCTCTCCTACTCTCATGTTTCTTACATTTAAAAAAAAAAACTCTACTACTCTCATAAAAAATATAACGAAATACATTTTCCTCATCCGTTTCTTCCCGAAGAAGACGTTCTCGTTATGGAAGTAGATAGAATAATGGTTAATTATTTGGTTGAGCGGTCTCAAAGGCGATGAGGGCTAACGAGACAACCACCACTTGATCGTGATCGAGAGGGAGCTCACCAAACATTTATCCGTTTAACAACCGGTAACCAACAAGATACAAACTAGTGGACTAGTTATTATTGTTTAACATCCGAACACTGGTATAAATCATTAAATATCCTTAATCATCCTAAATTAATACCATGTACATAATACTTTCAAATTACAACATCCCAAGACTTAAACACTTAACAAAAAGTTAAAGCAACTTCAACCCCCCCCCCCCCCCCCAATGCCAAAACCGTCCACACCCATATAGGGGCCCCACATGTCTGTGAACTAGGCTTCTAACTGGGCTAGACCTATATCTCTGCGATCTTGCCTCTCTCTAGTTCTGTCTCCTTAGTTATTCCAAACCCTAATCACAAAACATGTTTATATACCACATGTTTGTGAACTGGGCTTCTAACTGGGCTAGACCATTCTCCAAGCCCATTATAATAATAAACTCACTAATTAATAATGCCAAGCCCAATACAAAATATCCAAAGACTAAATAATTAAACTATTAAGTTGTTGTCACAGAATATGCATCAACAGACTCCCCCTTGACAATAGCTTCATAGTTTAACTTTGTCTTCAAACATCTTGTGGTCTTTTGGTATTTGGATAGCTTCAGCTACACATAGATTCTGACATCAACAGACTCCCCCTTAGCTGATGCTTCCATCCAATTTTTTTTTTATTCTTGTAGATCAGTGAAGTAGCAAACTTTGGTTAAGCAAACTTTCCCATATCTCTCTACAGTCTAGTAGAAGGATCCTACCATGCAGATTCACACATTCTTTACTTCAATCTCAAACTATACTTTACTTGAATTCTGCACTTACTTTTGATAACTGCATCAATCTTTTTAGAAACACAAGCAAGTATCTCGAAAAACCATTAGTTTTTTCACATTCAAGATAAACCAATACTTTAGCTAGATATGCAAAAATAACAACTTATGAGTTCAAAATGGAAGACATTTCAAAAGAAAATATTTTTGGTATTCTTTATATTCTTCAAAAATAAAGTAAAAAATAAATACAAGACATCTTTTTGTGAGAATCAAGTGCAAGAAGATCATATCAGCAAAATCAAATTGTTTCACACTTTCAGTTCAACTTTTCCTTTCAATTTTCATGAAAAGCAGTTCAAGAGGATTACCATTATTGTTTATCCACTTAAACTAAACACATGAACGTTTCAAGTACCTTTATCTAGTGATACAATTTAGGTAATATTATACTGATGTACTAGTGTGTCCCACTTCAGGACATACCCTCGTGATCAAGGTATGCACAAAGATTCCTCGTAGTAGGTGAGTAAAGCGAATTCATCCTTTTTGTTTTACAACATTAGATAATTGGTGATTAGGTCAGTACTTTCGTACAACAAAGAGACCAATATCCAACGAGGGTTAAGACAAGTACCACAGATTTTTGTACGATTTATACATTTTGCACATTTGAATGACTCTCTAGGAGAGCTTCTTCAATTTCTGGATTTTTGGTATTTTAGCTCTTTTAATACATCTTGGTTGTGCCAAGGTCAACATATATCTGGATGCAACAAAAGGACAACCCTGACATCCTGGATGAAATAACAGTATAAAGACCCAAAATCTTGGATTTTGGCAATCTATCAACGCAAGATTTAAGGTTCTAAAACCATACGCCACTGATATGTTACCCACTCAGACACAGTTCTTTATGTTGATATCACCATGGTAAGTTGATTATTTCATGTTTCTTGCCTACTGGTATATCACATTATAAATCTGCTATCACACTTAAACAATTTAAATTCAGTTCTAGTGTGACAGTCTAACTTGCTGATGTACTATGATTTCTTCTTTTTCATACCATGAAATCTCATTTTTAATTTTTCAATTTTTTAGATTTTTAAAAATTTTAACTTACTCCCCCTAGATTCACGTACTAACTAAACTTTATTTGGCTTAGAGAAATTCCTCCCCTAAAATTTTTGTTTTTATGGAGTAAGATAATAAAAAAAAATTTTTAACACAAACAGACTTTCACTTCAACCTAGCAAAAAAGTTTTTCAAATTAAATAAACATTATCAATCAAAGAAGTAAATAATTCGTTATCAAGTGTAACCTACTACTCACCTCAGATGCTTTATAGGAATAACCACTGTTGAACACATCAACAGTCCTTCTTAATCATCCTGCACTCACTCAACAAGTTAGTTAGACTTGAGAACCCAAACCCTACCGGTTTTGGGTTGACCATAAATATCAATATAACTTATTTTTTTCCAATATCCATCACACTCTACTGGTGTATTGAATGTCTTCCCTGTTGTTGAACAAGATTTATAATTTCTGCTAGGTCTTTGATCGCGAGAGTTCCAATAAACTCTCGGATTTTCCGACCTTTGAAAATTATTATCTTGAACCTTCTTCTCCCATTATCATAACTTGAATTTCGGAAAAATTTTGAATTATTTTGAACATTTGAGTTACTAAAACCCCTATATTTGTTTCTTCTTTGAAATTTTAGATTACTTGAAGTCTGGTATCGGTTATGATATCCAAAATTTTTACTTTGAAATAGATTTGATTGACCATTATAATGACCTGATTTAGGAGAAAGGTTTCTTCAACTATCCAATCTTCCCGATGTTGAAGGTTTAGATCGAAATCTCGGTTGATTTGTCTAACAACTTGGTTTAACATTGTTACTTGAACCAACATGATTCCCATCCTTAATCTCAACCTCAACCTCAACATCCACTTTCTTAACCTTTTTAAAAGACAACAACTAGCAACATGTCCTTTGTTGTGACATTTAAAACAAGATCTTTTCTTAAAAACTTTCTTTTTGTTAGATCCCTTTTTAAATGTTTTGACCGTTTTGTCCTCAATATTCTCATCCAATTTTATGAGGTGTACTGTTAGATCCAACTGATTCTTTCAAAGAAAATGGACTATCAGGTATGTCAATAGTTACACTACAGCCGGTGTAGTAGGCACAAAATCTGTTAGCTCATTTTCATTTGGTAAAAAAGAGTAGTCCTCATCCTTAGAAGGTGAAGCTTTACTAAACCCCACTCCCATTTTATCATTACTCTTTTTCAAACTTTTCTGAATTTGAGTCCTGACTAACGAAGACTTTCCAAATTTGTCTAACTTTCAATGAAGTTCAACAATTTTGGCTTGTGCATCAGCCAATTCTGTGCACTTTTCTGAAGGCTCGTTGGTTTATCCTTCATAGTTTCACGGGCCAAATCAATGATCTGTAACAATTTATTGACTTTGCTGGTCAAACTGCTGATTTCTTGTTCATTTGATTCGAGCTTATTTAAATAGGCTGACTCCTTTTTACTCAAAAGAACATTTGACTCTTTAAGTTTTTCCAATTCAGCTAACAAGATTTTGTTTTGCTCTGATAATTTGTCAACTTTACATTATAGTTCAGTGCAATTATGACAAGGATGACTTACAGATTCTTATTGTACTTGTACCTCTGCTGTAAGCTCATCTGCATCATATATGCACACTATAACTTTGCGTCCTTGACCTCCATTTTCTCCTTCTTAGCTTCCTTTTTCTCTTCTACCTCAGCAGCTGCTTCTCCAATCTTCACAGCTGTAGCCTCAGCCACACATGCTTGATCACATGTACTTTAGCTTCAAGTACTTTGATAACGTTTCTCTAAAGCTTCCCACAACTCTCTAGAAGATCCATACCTATTACAAATGTGTTTCATTTCAAATAGCAAGGACATCTTTGTCGTTGCTAAGGCTTTCTTCTCAGCATCATACATACGTTTCCCAGAGTCTATCAATTTCTCATGTGAAAACACTATAACTCTCCCGTCAACATGAAGTGTAGGAGAAATGTAGCCATCAATCATATAGCTCCACATCCTATAATCTTCATTTTGAACATACACCTCAAACTTCTTCTTCTAGCCAGCATATTTTTTAACGGTTATCAGTTTTGGCAAGTTATTAACAGTCTTACTGACAATGTCCATTTTGACCATATTTAACACACAGCTTAAAAGTTTAAATGGATTTTAGTATACCTGTGTCAAAATCCAAATCTAACTTCTCTACTGGTCCTTCTTCGAGTTCTACTGTAACCGTACAGTTAAAAACGTTAAAAAATATGTCTGAAAATTGTTTTTACAAGAATGTACCGTTAGATTCGTCTTGGCAATACGAATCCAACGATATATAATGTCCAAGACTCGTCTTGACAATATAAGTTGTTTTTTGTCCTAAAAAACACACAAGTCTAACCATGTAGTCGGTATTCTAAGATTGTTTACGAGTCAAATTCTGCACCTAAATACGTCTAAAATCGAATGCGTCAGTTGGTTAAGTTCCACATTTTCGAATTCAATTCGGAATAGTGTCCAATCCGAAATCAGATATCCGAAATGGTAATTCGGAATAGTATCCGAAATGGTTTTTTATCTAAATAATCTGGATTAACGATAATTTGTTTAAATCAAAAAATGGGAGAACAAATCTAAACTCGATTTTACTATAGGGCTTAAGATATTTTTCATGTTATTCGAGATAACTAGGTTTAAGCCCACTATGTTGTGGTGCGGACGGCGTAAACCCGTGTTACAAGCGAGGCCTAAAACCATTTTAAGTAGCAACAAAACAACAACCAAAACCGAGAAACAACGTAAAATAAAAACACGAAATAAAAACACCAAATGACTCACATGACGTAAAATGTAGACGAATACGAATTTATACCGACACGTATAAGAAAGTCGAGAGGGTAGAAAAAAACTTAGGGACAACATGTAACCATTAAACACTAAACCAAGTAAAAACTGAACGAAAAAGGAAAAAGATAAAGGACCAAAGGTGAATGGATACCAAACACCAGTTAATTAGCAATCGAATTACGACCAAATCCAAGGAAATGCATAAAGCAACAACTAATAAAAAACTAAACTCTAGCAACTACTATGACAAATAAAAAAAATACTAAAGTATTTTTACAAAACTAAAAATCCCTAGAGTTTACTAAAAAAAGAAAGAAAAGAAAAACACTAAAAGACAAAGTGTTACCATTCCTAAATATTTTATGAATTAATAGATATAGAAAACGAGTTTTTAGGACTCGCGTGTTGCGCGTAACTATAAAACTAAACAAAAAATAATCGGTAAAATGTTTGATTACGCACGCACGTTGTAGACCGTTATGTAAACAAAACGATATATGACATTAGTTTGTTATGGTACGAACACTCCCTACAACAAACAAAGAGAAAACCCAAATGCTTAAAAGGATTTACAACGATCTATTAAAACCATAAAAATTAGTAGCGTTAGAAGTACAAATTTGAATTTGATGTTATAAAATTAACACATAAATGTGTAGTTTTTAATATCACCATTTCATGAAGCATAAACTAACCTTAACAACAAACTTATCTTGTTATTGCTAAAGTTCGAGAGTTACAAGAAAACTTTAAGGAAAAAAACAAATACAATCAACATTAAATAGAGATGTCAAGTTCTTAACTGATACACATAATTATTTTACTGAGATTAAATATCTTTATGGAGTCAAAACCTTAAATAAATATAACTCATGATTATTTTGTTTTGTTAATTGAAAGGTTAAAAGTAGGTGGTATTTTACACTTAAAATGCAATTTCCATAATGACCAATCAAAGCACATAAAATTATTGAGGTGATCCATAATAACCAACCAAAGGACATAAAATTAAATAGTAAACTATTGAGGTGAAGTATACTTACAAAATAATAATATAGGGAAAATTTCATCATGGCGGGAATTTATAATTTTTTTAACTTTTGTGTATTCCATGCCTCGCAATTTATGGTTTCATTTACCTTTATATGAAAATATGATTAACAAACATGGCAGGTATGATTAGATGCATAGTAATGAGTAACATCATTACACATGTACCCTTATGTCAAAAACTAGAATTTTGGCATGTGATTTCTTTATTGCCATTATGCTTTTTTATAACTTTTAATCATACATAACTACCAACCGGTTTGTGGTTTCATTTAATTATTTATGGCCGCACCCTTGGTGTTTTGGCCACAACGTTCTTCGGCCCTAAGGAGTTTCGGAAACAAGTGGCTAAGTACATATGACGATCTAGAGAGAGGGTTTTATACATACGAGTGGCCTTAGATTATTGTTTCTATAAATAGATGAGTGCTGATTTAGCCAGCCTTCTTACTAGGCCACTAATCAGGCCGATATCAAAAACTGGATTTCATCACCAATAAATTAAAAACTAAATACGTTAACTAAAACAAAATAAGCAGGTGCTTTATTTTCTTTGAGTGTTTAAAATGTTAACAAAATATGAAGTCTTAGATAAACATAATAAGGATAATGAGGTACTAAGTGAATAAGTAAATAAGATTTAAGAAGAAAAAAAATAAAAAGGATAACTTTTGAGAATGTGGTCCAACCACGACCCAGTTTGCCCATTCATTCGGTCAATGACATGACGGTTTAAAAGCGTTTAATTAGACTTGGTAGGATCTGAGTTTAATTGTTTTGAAAATTAAGATAAAAATAATGAAAGAAGATAAAACAAAGAAGTAATATGCAGCCGAATAATTAACTTTTTAGTCACAACAATGAAGATATTTCTTTCATGAACATGCTTTTATAAATTCAATGATTCACGTACGCATGAAGATTACAACTCCCCCTCAGCCTGATCACTCACTGTTTGTTCGTACAAAAATGTCAAGAGGGAAAAGTGATGAACAGTACAAACACTTTTCTATTTATAGTACAAACGAAACATTTGAAGAATCTAAGCTAACATCACCTAGACAGCGACATCTAACAGCTAACAAACTCCTAACATCTGTTATGACCTAAGTACTTTTACATTGAAAATACATGTAAACTCTGTTGATAAACATTTGTTGAGCTTTATCCTCTGTTGGTCTTTAACATCTGTTGATCCATAGCAGACCTTAGCTTCATTAGACTTTGTCTTCATCAGCAGCGGTTCTCTTTAGCAGACCTTTGGCTTTAAGTAGAGTTTGTCTTCAATAGATTTTGTGAAAAACTTTGGCCTTGGTAGACTTTAGAGTAGAAGATGTTGAGTCTTTGCCTTTGGAAGGAGCAGATCTTCAAAGCACTATTTATTTGTAATCAGAGGTTGTAGACTATTTTGGCTTTTCAATCATATGTTCTTTTGTGGGGTTCACTAGATCCAACAATCTCCCCCTAGAACAGATGATGCCAAAACACTTCTTTATTTCTAATCTTTAAATTGTAATTCAAAGTCCATGGAAATCATGTCTTAAAAATCCCTTTCAAGTACAAGATTCAACAAATCTTGGAGGTCATCTACATCCAAATCATACGCATCATCCATTCTTATATTTTGAACTTCACCATCTGATCTTAGCAATGTCAATTCATGTATGTTTGAGGATGACTTCCACTTTAGAATTTTTGAATCAGATGATTTTATTCGGTGAAGAGTTATTTTTGATGAGTTTGGTGATTGAGGCATGCTTACTAGATTAGCAAGTGTTTCATGCAATTGGCCACTGGCAGGATCTGTGTGATATAATAGTTGGTTCTTTAGTCCCTCTTTTCTGAATTCATCTTCATACATCTTCATATCAGCCTCAGACATATGATTCTGCCTTTTTGCTTGATTGAATGCAGCTATGGTTAAACTAGATACAGAGGACTCCTTTTTAGATGTAAGGATCTGTTTAGGGACAATCACTGTTATATATACTGGCTTCTTTGGAACTATAGGATCCTTTTCTCTCAGTTGTTCAGTCTCTTGTAATTTCAACAATTTTTTATTCTGACTATCTGGAAACTGACCTAGTAGTACCATACTTAGTAGCAACAAGCTCTTCTCTCATTCTTCTTAGCTTCAATGCCTTGTTTTGATCAACCTTCACTGTTATATATATTGGCTTCTTTGGAACTGTAGGAT
Source organism: Scalesia atractyloides (assembly GCA_947069175.1). Lineage (NCBI taxonomy): Eukaryota > Viridiplantae > Streptophyta > Magnoliopsida > Asterales > Asteraceae > Scalesia > Scalesia atractyloides. The sequence continues at coordinate 35,206,363 of CAMTDV010000008.1, read as the reverse complement.
CCTTTTCTCTCAGTTGTTTAGTCTCTTGTAATTTCAACAATTTTTGATTCTGACTATCTGGCAACTGACCTAGTAGTACCATACTTAGTAGCAACAAGCTCTTCTCTCATTCTTCTTAGCTTAAATGCCTTGTTTTGATCAACCTTTTTGTATTTCTTTCAATCTTGTGGAGTTGTCTTATGTAAAGGATCATTGAGCATCTTTTGAATTCTTTCTATTTCTTCTTTGAGATCATCTGTTGACTTAGTCTTTGAACTGTACTCTGTTTGCTTTGTATGGTTTATGTTGCATGATGTGATCAATGTAATCTTGCCTTAGTTCCTTATCAAGCTCAACATTGATTGGCTTCTCAGACATGGACTTGCTCAGGTCCTTAGCAAAATCTTCAATCTTTCTCACCTTGAAAACTTCTAGTGACAAGATACCCTGAGCAGTCCTATCATCCTTCCCTTTGCACATTTCTTTTCCAATATTCTCAGCTTGCCTTGCTTTTAGCTTTAAATATTCATAAAGTTCTTAGGATTGCGATAACCAAAGAGTTTTGGGAAGGATCTTTGTGATGCATCCCAATTTCACCTTGGATTGCAAGAATCTCAAGAGGATACCGAGCAGCCAGTGGAATGACTTGTGATGGTGGTTGAGTGGATGGAAGTGAAGTGGATTTAGGTGGAAATGATGAGAGTGGTGTGGCTGCAATGGGGGCAAATGATAAGGGAGTTGGTGATGGAACCTCCTCATCATCTTCTTCCACTATAAAAGTTTTTCTTTTGCATGTGAATTTGATTTTAGGTAAAGGTAGGCTTGTTGGAATTCTTGGTTATGTGAACAGTGGTTGTGTTAATGTAGGAAATGTTATCATGGCATTGGTTGGTGAAACATCCGCTGATACATCTGTTGTACCAGCATCTGTTGGGTGATTTGGTGGAGATTTAGGTGGTGATGGTTCCTTTTGAGGTGGTTTTTGTGGTGAGGGTTTGGTTTTGGTTTTAGTAGATGATACACTTTTTGTAGAACTGACAATGGCTTTAGGAGGGGTGGAAATTGGCTATCTAACATTTCTTGTTGACTTTCTCGTTTTTGAAGTGCCAATATTCTCATTTTCCCTCTGCATGGCCTGTTCTTGTTCAATTAAGAGAGAAGCTTTGCTTTCTAGTGTATCTTGCCTTCTCTACTTTTCTGAGGCAACCTCTTCTGCTTTCTTGTTCAGAGTCTCATCAATCCCTTTTTTTCCTTCCAGCATTTGATACCTTAGCAGAGGTTGTGGTTGATTTTTCAGGAGCAGACCCTGGCTTCTGTTGTTGCACCTTTGATGGTTTTGCTTGTGATAAACGCTGCAACTTTCTCAATGTGTCATTCTCGTCCTTTTTGGCATCATCTTCTACTTTTTCTTGTAGTACCATTGGAGGGGCTGAACAAGTGGTCTTTAAGAGATGTTCCCTAATGGCCTTGATATCGGCTTGTGTAACTTTGTACCTTGCCTCAACCATATTCCTTATCAACTCCATGTGAGTGTTGTGGTTTATACCAGCCAAATTCTTTGAGCTTGGATAATTGGTTGCACTAATTTCCACAACTCATTGGCAATTTGTTGAGTGGAAGGTTGACTAGCAGAGTTTTGTAACATCTATTTCATTATGCTTTTCATTTCTTTTATTGAAGATTCCATAGATGTCATTCTCTCAGTCAAATCCTTGTATCTTAATTCATCTCATAACTTAATAGGATCATCTGAATCCCTACTAGAGGTAGGTGTATTTGGTTCTATAGCATGAGAAGACTCCAAATTAACAAAACCAAATGCCCCTTTGTCTTGGTACTGGGACTTCCAACTGGAACAGAGGTTACAATTGTACCCTCAACAGTTGTTGCCTTCAAGGAAGTCTTAGAGATGAAACCACTGTCCAATTGAAAAACTGTTGTTTTATCAATAGTAGTGGCTGCTTCACTTGAACTACCACCAAGAGGTACTTGTAACTCAAGGGGTTTAGCTTCCTCAGCTGTTTGTAGGCTAGCAAATTGATTTTTCTCAGACTCAGTCACTTGCGGAAGTTTGCTCTCATTAATTGGTGATTGAGAGGAACTAATTTGTGTCTGAGTGTATCAATCGCTTCAAAAAGAGGTACAAATGTTGGTGGAAATGGAGTGGAGGGTTGTGGAGTTGAAAGAGAGACAACCCTAGGAGAGGGGCCTAGAAACAAACTTTCAAGTAAAATATCTGCCTCTTGATATGGTGTCCCTGTGCTTACAACTTGATCATTTTGTGAGGATTCAAGGGGAGTTTGGATGGGTGGAGATCTTTCCATCTGTTGTGAGGAAGTAACAACAATGGTTTCTAGTGGCTTTGGTGTTGCCACAAGGTTATCCTCTGGGATCTGCCTTTTTGGTTGGTTTCTTTTTGGTGGGCTTTTTGGATGTAGGGGGTTTCTTTTTGAGTTTTCTAGTGTGTGTTTCACAACACCGGTTGTGGTGTCATAATCACCAGGAGCAGTGGGCTCAGCAACAGATGTGGACTCATCTAAAACAGGCTCATCTCCCTTTGCTTGTGTTTTAGAAACTTTGGGCTCTTAATCTTGAATTTTAGTAAAAGTTTCATTTGTAAGACTTGTTATTTTAAAAGATGTACCTTGTTGAAAATCTTTTTCAGACACTTATTTTTGAAGGTAATAGCTTAAAAGTCTAGGATACATAAGAAAAGCTTTAAGTTTGTTCCCTTTAATAGCAGTCACATTTGCCATCAAGTCTAAGAACAATGCCTAGGATAGATTATAATCTGAATTTGTCAAAATGGCATATCCCATTTATTGGACTTTTTGTGGAATCTCATTAAATGAAGTGGTCTTGGGAGATATCACACCCCGGATTTCCAACCCTGAAATCCAAACACCGGTGGGCCCGGGTGGGGAGTGTCGTGACAACAGTTGATAACCTCATAGTCAATTAAACATGGCACATCGGAAGTTTTGGAGTAAAATTACTATTACAAACCGAAATATTCGAAATCTAAAATAATATACAGGCTCGTAATAGAAGATCCACAGGCGGCCGTAAAATGTACAAGAAAGAATACAAAACAGACTTTAGGCAGATCTAAGGATTTACAAGATCCTCTTATTCTCTACCGAGCAGCTTCCGGCCTATTTCGTATTATACCTGCAGATTAGCCTTTGGAAGATACGTCAGCTTACGCTGGTAAATACACCCAACTGACTCATTTTGAAAACATTAAAAATGATTTTAAGTGCAAGCGGCACAAAATCTTTTATTAACTTAGGAAGGTTAACCTTGCAATGGACCATGCAATAATAATTTACCGTATCCCAAGCCCATATAGGGGAAATAAGTCGAGAGTATTAAATAACTAAGCCGTATACAAAAGTACCAAGTGCAGATAGCATTTACCTAGAAGGCTCTAGTCTGGATTATGGCGTAAGCTAGCCAATTAAATACTAACGGTCTTATAAACCGAATAGTGTACATGATCATTACGTATAACGCTTGATTAAACGATGATCGGATAGAATGTATTTTAAACACGACAAGTACTTGACTTGTATAATATGGGTAAACTATAACATTCTGGATTTTGAGGCTAAATGACCAGGTTAAACCCGTTACGGTTAAATTCCGTAAAATAGTTACATATACGTAACTGTGCGCATAATAGCGATATCGGGTAACCGGATAAGTCATGGACAAGTTCTATATGCCATTATACTTTAAATAAGTTAAAATATCAGTAGGATATCAACTTATATGCCCATTAAGGTTTTAAAACGAAACTAAGCCTCATAAGGGCATTTTGGTAATTTCATACCATATAAAAAGAACTTGAATATAATTTAATGTTATAATTATAAGTATTCTGGAAAAATACTTTATTTATGACATAATATTAGTAGGATGTCAATTATATGTGTAAATTATATTTTATGACCAAACTATGCACCGAAGGGGCATTTTGGTCATTTTGTACATAGTTTATAAATTCTTTAGGGTTCTGAGTTTATAACATGTACCTATTGTAATTATTTTTAAAATAAGTTTTGAAATCAGTAGGTATCAAGTTTTTGGTCAATAATATGGTTTAAAACCATACTATGCGCCGAAATGGCGCTTATATCGTAAGATGACATTGTTAAGCGATGTTTAATGAAAACTGACCTTAGGGTCAGACTTAAAATGTTTAAAATATGTTATTTAATATAACATATCAGTAGGTAAATGATTTACCTTGAAGATTGATTAAAATCATTTTATGAGTCACAAGGACTAAAACCGTCATTTATCGACATAGTTTAAGGACCTGCTTGGAAACTCAGTTTACAACTTGGTTTAACATCCCAAATAATCCTACTTATAATATTACATCAGTAGGAAACTCAATTTCAAGTTTATTATCATTAAAACCTTGTTTTGTTCAAAAAAGGGCATTTTGGTCAAATATGGCATAATTATGGAACTTGTGCATAAACTTGGATTCTGATTATGATCATGTAATATAACCTCAGAGGGTTATGCTACATAACATTATGATCATAATGCAACTTTAGATCAGTAGGTAACTAATTTAAATCGGGTCAGAATCGAAAGTCAAAGTAAAAGTCAAACTTTGCGACTTTCGGTTGCGAACCGACCCTAGAACTGAAATTGACGAGCCGAACATGTTCATACATGTTCAATATGTGATTTTTCCGAAAAATGGCCTGTTTGACTTTTTAATATCATAACTTTGACCCGTCAATTGGTCTAGCAAACGTGATCTTCAGGAGGTGCCCTTTAAAGGGATTAACACCTACCTTATTACGATCACTTAGCCATGTTCATTTTGAACAATGGCTGGACCATAATGGTCTTAACCGAAAGTCAAAGCGTTTTACGAAAACGCTTGACTTTTGGCTATAAAAGCCTATAAACGAAAATGCACAAAGAAGGAACACTTACCAGTGATTCCTAGATTCAAAAGAACTATGTTGGATTGCTCCTATTAGTTAGGAACTTCCAGAGGAGGGAGAAGAGTGAATGAGAAAGGTGCAAGTTGAAATGGTGAACTTAAGCACCTATTTATAGTTGGAGAGCTCAAAGGAGGTGAAGGCAGGTGTTTAGGGGTGTAAGAAGAAGTTTACAAGTGTCCCAAAATGTGGCATAGCAGTTTAGAGAAGCCATAGTTTCGAATTAATGGTTTTGGAGTGTTTCTTGGAGACCAAACAAAACTTTCTGCTGCAGAGGCCTTCTCGCGCCCCGCAAGAGACCCAGACCTGGTCTCTCACGGCCCACGACCGCCCATGGCCAGTTTTAAAAATTGACACTTTAACCCCTTAACTTATGAAAGCTTATAGAAACCTATTTAAACACCATTTTGGCACTTTTAGCCCTCCGTAGCCAAAACCTGGCATACCCGGGATTATGCCCGGACATTGTCGAGCTCTCGGTTCGTTAAAAGGTCACTCAGAGGTATAATTTAACATGTTGACACTTTTAATCCCTCCATTATCCAATTTTCACATATTTACAAAATTGAACTCTCTCGTCCAACAAACGGCACGTATGAGAGTTAGGACTTCAAAAAGGATCACTCAGAGGCTTATTACAAACATGTTGATTCCGATGTCACTCAGAGGCTAGGCATGTCGACATATCAGTCACTCAGAGGCCAAGTTTCAAGCATGTTGAAGTATTAGTCACTCAGAGGCTAATGATTTAAGCATGTTGACATATCAGTCATTCAGAGGCTAATGATTTAAGCATGTTGACATATCAGTCACTCAGAGGCTATTATTTTTGCATGTTGACATCGGTTCGTCACTCAGAGGCTCAACTTGAGCATGTTGACGCCTTTAGTCCTTATTGGTATTTAATAGACTATATTAAAAATACAACACGTGTCACTGTACTAGTGGACACGATTTTACAGGGTGTTACAGGAGAGAGCCATACAAGTAGGGTATGGAAAAAAATATCTCATTTCAGTAGGAAATTGAGGTTTAAAGATTGTAAGTCCTGTCAATTGACCATCATACCCTCTTTCTATGAACTCTGTGTGAAGGTGTTGTTTTTCAAGCGTAGTATTACCTGCCTGGTCGTTTAGAGCAAATACTGTGGATATGGAAGATGGGGATATCAGAACAATGGTTCCTTCGACTTTTTACGTTATACCAAATGGCTTTTTATTTTGAGATTAAACTTCAGCATTTGCCTAGAACTGTCGAAGGGTATCCACATATATTGGTGCATCAGCAGTTAGGATGGAGTAGTATTTTGATGATGTTAACACATCAATTATTGAGTGAAAAGCTTTGTTTTTGTTGGTTTTCTCGAAATAAGGAAGGTAGTTATGAGGAGTTTTGATTCGTTGAGCCATGATCGGAGATTGAAGATGAGAAGTTTTGAAGAAGATGAGAGTGAAAACCGCTTTTTATGAATTTTGAATTCAAATTGGTAGAGTAAGCTCTGTTTGGATGAAACATGGTTTTTATAAAGTGAAGAAGTGAATGCTAAAGTGGCAGCAGCTATTGAAAGATCTAATGGCTAACATCTGTCCACGTGGTAACCTTTGTTTGTGTATGACAGTTGTTAGATAACCTGTGTTGGAAAGCAACAGAGGTTGGGAACAATGGATATGCCTAACAGACGTTATGAAATAGTGGTGAAAGAGAACTAAGGATACCTTTTAGCAGTGGATAAATTTTAGCCAAACAGAGGTTCTAGAAATAGTGGTTTGGAACAGACTTTAAGGATATTTGAAAAAATTTTCAAGCAAAGCTACTTTTAAGGATGGATCATTTATTTTCTGAAAACATTTTAATGATTTTTGTTTATGGAAACAAAATTTTGCTTTTAATCCAAGTTTAGCATACCAATCCTAGAGATCAAACTTTCAAAGGTGGATGTGTCTAAAGCTTTTGTCAACACATCTGCCAGCTGATCCTTGGCTGGAACATGATGTAGAGAAATCAAACCTTTTTCATAGCAATCTCTCACAAAGTGATGTCTGATGTCAATGTGCTTTGTTGTTGAATGAGAAACTAGATTTTTAATGATGTTTTCAGCTACTTGACTATCCAACATGAGAGGAGTCTTTAAAGCAGTCACACCAAAATCCAGCAACAGATTTTGAAGCCATAGGAGTTGAGCTGTACAGCTTGCAACAACTATTTAGCCTCTACTGTTGATGTTGAAACAGCTGCTTACTTTTTGCTTTGCCAAGAAACCAAGCAATTGCCTAGAAACTGACAACCTCCTGAAGTGGACTTTCTTGTAGTATAACAACCAGCAAAGTCACTGTCTGAGTAACCTGAAACTTCAATATTTCCATTAGAAGGATACCAGATACCAAGTGTGGGAGCACCTTCTATGTATTTGAATATCCTTTTCACAGCTATAAGGTTGGACTTTCTAGGTACTGACTGGGATCTGGCACAGACACATGTGGCAAACATGATGTCTGGCCTTGATGTAGTTAGGTACAATAGTGACCCAATCATGCTTCTACAAAGTGTTTGATCAACCAAGTTATCTTTATCATCAACAGTCACCAGTTTTGTGGTGGCCATGGGTGTACTTAATAGTTTACAATCATTCATATCAAATTTTGTTAATAGTTCTTTGACATATTTACTTTGATGAATGAATATACCATTTTGCAATTGCTTAACTTAGAGACCAAGAAAACATTGAAGTTCACCCATGGCACTCATCTCAAACTCTGTTGTCATGAGTTCCCTAAACTCTTCACACATGGAATTACATGTGGATCCGAAAATGATGTCATCCACATAAATCTGGACAATCATAAAATCCTTTCCTTTTCATTTTAAAAACAATGTTTTATCAATTTTTTCCTCTTGTGAAACCTATGGATAAGAGAAAGGTGGAAAGAATTTCATACAAGGCCCTTGGTGCATATTTGAAGCCATATAAATCTTTATTAAGCTTGTAGACATGATTAGGATAAAAAAACATCTTCAAAACCAGGGGGTTGGCTTACATATACCTCTTCCTTGATCTTACCATAAAGGAATGCACATTTGATATCCATTTGATACACCTTGATGTTGTGGTTGACAGCAAAAACTAAAAACAATCTGATGGCCTCTAATCTTGCTACTGGAGCAAATGTTTCATCGTAATCAATGCCTTCTTCTTGTCTATAGCCTTGAACCACAAGCCTAGCTTTGTTTTTGACAACAATGTCCCTTTCATCTGTTTTGTTCTTGAAGACCCATTTTGTGCCAATTGGACATACATCCTTAGGCAATGGTACAAGTTCCCATACTTGATGTCTCTTGAACTCCTGCATGGCCTCTACCCAACTATTGTCTTTTAGTGCCTCTTGGTACTTGACAAGTTGTGTGAGTGATAGAAAACCAGCAAAAAGACAAATGTTTTGGGATTGACTTCTTATGAGTACCCCTTCATTGATGTTGCCAATAACTTGGTCTGGTGGATGATTTTTCAGGTAGATTAGATAACCCTTGTATGGAATGATGGCATTTAGTGGTGAAGGTTGTAGATGAGAATAATCTAAGCTAACATCTATTGGCAATTTTGAAGAGTCAGATGTTTGGAATGGAATTGGAGGCATGGGTGGAATAGGTGTAAAAATGGGTTGACTTTTGTTCACAGATGATGAACGTTTGTCAAAAGTAGATTGACTAGATGAGGCGGCAGAGGTTTGAGAATTAACAACTGCTGAGGTATCAGTGGCAGAGTTTTGACAACTATTTAGAACATCTGCTCCTCAGGTGGTGGAAGTGACCTAATGATGTGGGATCACAATGTCAAATCCATAATCTTGATAAGAAGACAGTGGTGTACCTGCATTGTTAGTCCTGATAGACACATCATCAAATGTAAATTTATCTAAATTAAACAATTCAGCAGGATTTGTTGGGATTTTTAAAGAAGAAAGTTCATTGAACTTTACATTCAAAGTCTCTTCTACACACCTATTCTATTGAACACTTTGTAGGCTTTGACAGTAGTTGAGTATCCTAGAAAATAACCACAATCTACTTTGGCTAAAAATTTTTAAATTGAATCTTTTAAATTTAAAATCAAACATGGGCAGCCAAAGATTTTGAAATAGAGATCAGTGGTTTGATTTTCAACCAAATTTTATAAGAAGTCTTTTGATGTCTAGGGTTGTTTAAAACTCTGTTTTGCACATAGCAAGCATTGTTTACAGCCTCTGTCCAACAGGACAATGATAAACCTGAATCTGCAAGCATTGTTCTAGCAGCCTCAATCAAGGTCCTATTCTTCCTTTCAACCACCCCATTTTGTTCTGGTGTCCTTGGGATGCTGTACTGCCTTACAATCCCTTTTGACACACAGAAGTCATCCAACTCCATATTTTTAAACTCTGTTCCATTGTCACTCCTGATGATTTTTACTAGCAGATTAAATTGCTTTTCAACTTTTTTTACAAAGTCTTGCTAAATACCTGTAGTCTCATCTTTGTAGTGCAAAAAGTAAGTCCATGTAAACCTTGAAAATCATCAATTATGATAAGATAATACTTCTTCTTTTTAAGACTCATGATTTTAACAGGGCCAAACAAGTCCATGTGTAACAATTGTAAACACTTACTAGTTTTGGGCTCATCAATGGATTTGAATGAACATTTATGTTGTTTACCTTTTAGACAAGAAACACAATGTTCATCACATGTGAATTGTTTTGGTGGAAGGCCCCTTACAATACCTTGTTTTGAGAGTGTGGTGATAGTTTTGAGATATGTGTGACCAAGTCTTCTATGCCATAGTATTGTCTCTTTGTTAGAGGCAGCTGAGAACAGACAAGCATTAGACATTGGATTATCTTTCAACATATCTACCACATACACATTGCCACTCTTGTGAGCAACAACTTGTGTTTTGCTCTCATGTATGATTGTTTCAATCTTTTTCACCACATCTGGCCCAACAATCTTACAAGTTTCCTTAGTGAAGAATGCCATAGCCTTTGTCACTCATTTGAGATACACTAAGGAGGTTAAATTTTAAGTTGTCTATAAGATTGACATTTTCAAACTTAAGTTTCCCTTCTTGGACTGCCCTGACCCTAACACCTTTCCTTTTAAGTTGTTACCAAAGGATATACCACCCCCTCCATGTGCTAGAAAATCTTTGAGAAGGGCTCTACATCCTGTCATGTGTTTGGAGCCTCCACTATCCACATACCATAAACTATCAAGACAAGCAGAAGCTCCCTGCACATCATTAACATATTAGTTTTGGAGAGTGTCCAAAGCCAAAATAGCTTTAGATGGGGTCACAGACATTCTAGCCTCAAGTCCTGGAGAACGGTCAGAGTTTTGAGCAGATTTTTGAAAAATCTGTTGTGGACCATTTCCTATCAAGTGGTTGTAACCATGAGAATGCCTGTTCACTCTTGGTTTTGAAGGTCTTTTGTAGATCTCTTAACCAAGCGGTACACTTTTATAAGGTGGTTGGTCATATCCTTTTGGGAATTTGTTTGCTGGTGGTGCAGCTGTTGCCTAAACCTCTCTGGGAGCAAAGGTTACATTAAGTTGTTAGGTAACAGGTGTTTGGACTAGGATGAAGGTCTGTTTAGACTTTCCTTTTTGAGTACTAGCCTGTGGACTCTCAAGTGTTTTAGATTTCTACTCACTTTTCTTGACATCAAAATTTTTGAGATAAACACACTCTTGAGTTATTTGATTTTTCTTTCCACATATAGTACACCGAGGTGTAGCAACAATCACACTTGTCTTGCTTATGTTATATGCTTTTAGATGAAACAATCTTTAGTCACATGGTTTTCCTTTTCAGAAGAGTCACAAAATAAGTTTGTTATTTTTTCTTTCTTCTACCCTTTTTCAACCTTTTTGTCAACAGGTGTTATAACATCTGCTGGAAAGTCTTTCAAGGGAATGATTTTCACTTTAGGTGCTTTGACACCCAAAATGGTTGACAAATGCATTGGCTTAAAATTTTCAAGAATGTCACATTCATTGACCATGTTGGTTTAAATTGATATTTTTTAATTTCCTCAAATCTTGAGGATCCTTCAGGTCTTTCCAAAACAATTTTCTCTCTATTTGGTTTTGTGACATTAATTTCTTGACCAGCCATGTTGGTAGGAATGATTTCAACCAAACCAAAATCATTTGCAGCAATGTTTGAGAAATTTGGTCAATTTTTGCGAAAACCTAGGCCAAATTTAACATTGCTTTTGATAAGTTTTTCTAACATCAACTCATAACCTTTGCAGAACTCTACCCATTTTTCACATGTGGTCTGGGTAGATTTAGGCTCCTTTTTTCAACTATGATATTTTTCTATCATTGTTTGGAGTTGATCCTTGGTTATGCTTGATTCATGTTTGAGGCTGCTGATTTCACTTTCTTTTTCAAACAGTTTTGATTTTAACTCTTTAACAAGTTTTTCAAAATGAATTTCATCATCTAAGATCTTGTTCCTAAGGATTTCATTCACCTCTTTAATGTTAGCAGAAGCAATGATATATTTGTCAAAATATAAGTCTTTAAGGACTTGAGGTGATACCTTGGCAACAACCATCATGGCACAATCACATTTTCCTTCACAAACACTAGACTCACATGGGTCTAACAGAGGATACACAACTTCTTCACCAATCGTTTCTTCTGAAACATCTGTTTCAACATTATCACAAACCTCATCATAATTGGACACCACTTCCTCAGACTCTACCCCTTCCAATATTGTCCCTAGTGCCATAAAGCAAAAATCATCATGTTTCTTTTCAAAATTGGCAACTAAGGCAAAATTTTCATCTGTAAGTTCTTCATGTAAGCTACTCCAATCAATAAAGCCTTATGTGAAAAAGCTCAGTTGACTGTTTTATGCAGGAGCATAGGTTTGTGCAACTTGTAGTGCAGGTTGCACTTGAACCTGAGGGACTGGGGTTTGAACATATTGTATCTGAGAAACAGTGGTTTGGACATACTGAACTGGAATAGTGGTTGTAGGGTGTGCAAAGTGAGCGATGTTTTGCATGTGATGGAGTAGGGGTATGTTGAGTATAATGGACAGTGTTTTGAGTGTTTTGAGGTCTAGGACTTGGATTTGTGACAATAAGACCACTTGTTTGGCTTCTACACTCTCTAGCAAAATGGCCTAACTTATTACACTTGTAACACTTAATTTTAGATTTATCCAACCCAACTTTCAACCCTCCATGCAACCCTGGAATTTTTCTGCCAGTTATCTCGTAAAATTTGCTAGTCCTAACACTTAGCAAAGCAAGTTGGTGCAGAATGTCCATTTCTTCTAAATTAGTGGGGTTAAAATATTGAAGATCATTTAACTTCAAAGATAAGTTGTCAGAAACTTGGTTTTCTCATTTGCTGCAAAAGCATAATTGGTTGAGTAAGGGCCAGGGTTAAATCGTCCACCAGAAGTTATGTTAATAAAATGATCATAACCCTGATCCTTACTTCCACCAGAGGTTTCCTCTTGAGCAAAAAGTGTTGTACTACCAAAAGCATAGTCATCATCAACTTTTCCTAACTCTTGAAGCTTCTTTTTTAGATTAAGCTCTCTCTCATAGGTTAAGAGCCTACCATGAAGCTGAGTCAAACTCATCTCTTTGAAACCAACAGAGTTTCTTGTTACAAAAACAATAGTGTCCCAACTATCTGTTAATGATCTTAGAAATCGGCTATTCAAGTTTGAATTAGGATAACTAACATTACCAGTTTTAATTCACTTATTAGACAACTAAATCTTTTGAATTGTTGAGTTAATGATTCTCTTTTAACATGATAGAATGTTTCATACTGTTGGTTTACAACTTCTCGGTTGTTTTCGATAACTTCCTCTGTACCTCCAAACTGCTCTTTCAAAGCATCCCACAACTCTTTATCACTGTTGCAATGCAACAGGCCAGCATAGATATCATTTGGTAAAGCCGTAACAACGATACTAAATGCCTTGGTATCTAGCTCGATTTTCTAAAAATCTCGCTCAGAGTAGTTTTACAGCTTCTTTGGTACTTGAACCTTGGGGTCTTCAGCACTTGGCACCATCAGAACATGTTGTCCAAAGATAACCGATTTCCAACAACCCGTGTTCTGTTGAGCAAGTATGTGACCCATCCGACGTTGCCAGATGTTATACTCTGATCTGACAAGTATCGGAGGTTTGTACAGAGTACCATTGTTTTGTGGATCTTGTGCATTTTGAGACATTTTTTATTGTGTACAAACATAAATAAAATTTTACTCTATTTTCAATTCAACGAACAAACGCTACCAGTAGTAGGAGCTAATCTGTTTATATTAAACTGATTGTTTAAATTGAATTTGATTAACCAAGCTCTGATGCCAATTATTAGGATCTGAGTTTGATTGTTGTGAAAGTTAAGATGAAAATAATGAAAGAAGATAAAAGAGAGATGAAATATGTAGCGGAGTAATTTACATTTTAATCACAACAATAAAGATATGGCTTTCATCAACATGCTTTTATAAATTCAATGATTCACATATGCATGAAGAATTATAACTCCCCCTCAGCCCGATCACTCTCTGTTTGTTCGTACAAAAATGTCAAGATGGAAAAGTGTGAGTCCCAAAACAGATTCGGATCACAGTGGTTGATTGTTTTCACCTAAACAACTGTGGATTAGTTGTTTGAATGTGCAAATAATAAGAAAAACCAAGCAAAGAAGATGAAGAATCTTGTTTGGATTAAACAACTAGTGTTGTGTATGAAATCCCAATAACGTGTAATCAATAACAGCACCTGGATATTCGGATGAAAGCACAATAGCAACAATCACAACACAAGAAGATCACCAAAATATGTCCAAGAAACTTGGACATACATGCATTGATCATCATATTTATACAAAATGACTACCCAGCGTATTTATTAAATACGCTGGGTTGCTAAATACGCCGCGTACATACAAGTTTCACCATATTGCACTTTTGACCCTTTAACTTTGTCTAACAATTACAAACTAGCTCAAACTATGGATAATCAAGCACCAACGGTCTCAAAAGTTCTAACAATATCACCCCTAGACCGTTGCGTGCTGGGTTTCTTCAATCTTGCTTGCGAGCTTCTGGGTCTGTGTTGGGTCCTTCATCGTTGTCTTGTGCAGCTTGAACGGTAGGTTGATCTATGGTTGCTTCGATTGTTTATTCAGAGCTTAGATTAACAATAGCTTCACTTGAGGGTTGTTGTAACTCCGTAATGGCTTCATATGTGGATGAAACCGGAGTTTGAGGGTGCGATGTAGCTTGAGATGGTGAGGAGGCTTTCTGTTGTGATGATGACTTATGCTTTCTCTTTCTTTTTCTTGCCTCCTCCTTTTCTGTCTCCTTCTGAATCCTGAGAACAATTTCCATCATCTCTATCTTCCTCTCTCGAGCTCGTTCCACAGCCTTTTGGAATAGCATTCCTTCTTCTCTGTACTCATTTCCGGCTCCAACGTGGATTTTGCGACCAATGAGAATGTTGAGATCGGAGAGGCAGAACATGAAAACATCCATCGGGTCTAGAATTCGAATAACTTCGTTAGACACTAATCGGATCACTGCTTCTCCTGTCTTCCCATTGTAAAACCATTTCTTGAAGTGTATAAGCATGACAGGCTGTTCAGGTGGAATTTTGACTTTTGTTTCGACCTTAGCATGATCTATTACCCATGTAACCATCCCTTTTCCTGTGATGGGATCTTTTGTCATCTTTGACACTCTTCTTCGAGGTCGTTGCGGCTTGAAAATTGTGAAGCCCCGATTGCATTCTCTTAAAATGAGTCTTTCAAAGTCAGCTCCGATGCTGTTGTTGGTCGGGTTTATCAGGTCTAGCCTCCCCAGTTCTCGAATGTCCCATCTTGGAAGGCTTTTCATGTCAGCTCTGGTCTTAAAATGCTGAATAACACCACCTCGTCTCTTTACGATGAACATCCCTTTGAGATTGCAGTACTTCTAGCTTATTATTCTATCAGTGACTTCAGATTTTTCAATGGTGACCACCTGATAGAAATCTTGAAGCTTTTACCTTTCTTTTCTGAACCATTCAGGATGCATTGGAGTTACTGCGTCACCGTCCTCAGTTTCATAAATAGTATCATCTTCCAAACCCCACTCAACAAATCTCGCTGGCATTTCATCTCTGTCTACCTCCTCCTCTTCGCTTTCGTCATCCTCAGTGACGTTCACGGCCGATTCTAAGCGCTTTTTCTTCTTTTCTGCAGCCTCAGCTTTTTGTCTTTCCTCTTCAGTCTTGAACTTCTCATAATAAAAAATATCAGTAGATGAGAACATCGGTGGTATGTCCACTTTGGTGCAAAGTTCTCTGATCATACGATACATCTTTCCATCCCATCTTGCTGAAATCTCACAAATCTCGTCTATTCTTTGACGTATGCGTGAAGCTCTTTGTTTTTCTTTCTTTGTTCCCTTAGCTTCTCACGAATAACGTTTATGTTGCTTACTTGATGCTTCAACAGACAGATTTCCTGAGCTGGGCCTTTCCCAATATCTTTTGCTAGCTTATCATACAACTCCTGAAATGGACGAGGTCTTCGATGAGCTTGTTGTGGCATTTGTCTTGGTTGTTCCTCTCTTGAAGGTCCTTCCCCAGTTTTCTTACGCTTTTGCGGGGGAGATAGACTTGGGGCTTCCGGATCGACAATCAACTAATCTACAAACTCGTCTAACTGCTCTTGCTCGGTGGTGACCGTCACTGGTGTTTCGGATTCTATCATATGACGTCTCTTTCTTCTAGTTTCTCTCTTCTCTCTTTCTTCGGCCTCGTGAATCGCACGGAGATTCTCTATATGCTCGCGATGTTCTCTGGTGCCTCTGGCCCTGAAACTGCTTTCCATCAATCGTTCTTGAGGAGCACTATCTTTCCGTTTCTTTGAGGAGTCCCCTTCCTTCATGATTTTCTTTCCTTTATTCTTTATAACCAGCTGCTCGGTTTCCTCTTCTTCCTCCTCCACTTCCTCATCACCATCTCCTTGTCTCTTTTTCTTAACCCGTTCTCTGTATTTCTCATAGGCTGCTTTTATGACAGGGTATCTTTCCTCCTTATACATCCACTTATGCAACAGTACCCATTCCTCAGTCTTTAGCTCGGTAATCTGATGCCCTATTGGCAGCTGGAACTTGTATAGGTCACCATCATGAGGAATATTTGGATGTTGGTCATTGATGAGGAGCTGAACAAAACGAGGGTACATGGCCCATGTGGAGGAATTTGCATTATCAACCATGCAGTAAAAAATGAGGCCAGAGATATTAAATGACTGCTTTATCCAGAGGCTAAGCATAGCAGCCGACCATTCCAAGTTCAAACCGTCATATCCTCCTTTCCTATGTTCCAAGCTCATAGCAAATACATGAAGAATGATTCTCCAGTCCTTGGTAAGCCCCTTTCTTTTGATCTCATTTTTCTCTCTGAAGTCTCCAATATACCTCATCCCTTTAAACCCATCTAGGATGTCGTCCTTCTTCATTCTGAGCAAATCCTTGTTCTTGTCTCCAAGACTGAGGACTCTGCGTATGTTCTCCTTTGTAACTACGATCTTCTTATTTCCGACTGTAGCTGTGATTCTTTTAATTTCGTTTACGGTCGACACTTTGGCTGTCTTCCAAAACTCTTCGATGTGGATGCTGTAGATGATCGGATCGGTTTGTACAGCGTAGCTGATCCTACTTGAATTTATCCACTCTGCTACATCTTCAAAATCGATTGGAGGTGGGACCAGCTTGCATGGCTGATTGTGCTTTCAAGTTTCATCCCAAATAATATCCTTCACCATTTCTGAAAGTGAAAACGAGTCAAGTTAGATTCATGTACATAAATACATACATATATATATATATATATATATATATTAATTTATACATAATATATATTTGGATTATAAATAAAAAAGAAAAGAAAAATTAAAATGAATTTTATAAAACTGCTAATATTTACGCCAGACCAATTACGCCGGACATGTACCTCGACACTCTGAGACAACTACGCCGAATAAAGATTATTTACGCTGTACACAAGTAGCAGATTTAGACCTTAAACTCGAAAATATATCCAGCGAAGATGATTATCTACGCTGGTTTACCGGCGTAATTGTCAATTACGCCGGTTGCTCGAACTCGCGTTCAAGACTTAAATCCGCTGACTCAATGGTTGAGATAATTACGCCACATTCAAATTATCTACGCTACATTCAAATTAAATACGCTGGCTTCAAGTTTTTCTTGATAAACCCATGAAAACTGGATGTAACCAGATTCAAGAGTTTTTATATATAATGCAACATCATATGAAATCGACTCATTATACTAGCAAACAATCTACATTTGAAAACCTAAAACATACCGATACGATCTTAACAACTTCTATCGGATTTTCAAAAAAGGCTTGATTGAAACAAAAAGATGTGGGTTTTGCGGTTGATGAAGAAGATGATGAAAATTTGAATATGAAGATATTTACACGAAGTACAGACCGAAATATATATACATGATTGCCTTCCAGCGTATTTATTAAATACGCTGGAACATAGTTACGCCGCGTTGATGGATTTGTGAGATATCTTTAAACTTAAGAAATCTTAGAAACAAATACGCTCGAAAATTTTAACTTTTCTCGAAAAACGTGCCCCTTTTTGATTAAAAACAGTGCAAAAATTTAAAAATAAGCTTAAGAAAAATGAAAAATTGCAATCTAGATCCTGAAAGTTGTTTTTTTTTTTGGGTCCGGAAGCCTCCTTTTTCACACAAAATTTATACTAACTGACTTGAATCCTGTGACTTTTCTGCAAAAGATCATACTGGTAACATTTCATTTGTTTGAGATATAATATTGGATATACTAAATAATTAAGGCACAAGAAAAACTGTCAGTATGCTTGTCCTTTTAAATCCATGCACCTATCTTTCAACATGCGATCGGAGAGCCTTTTTATCATGTTGCATTAATATTGACAAGAACTTCAATTGATCCCCACTCATGCTGAAACAGTCAGAATGTTGTGCCCGTGAGTCCCACGTCAGGATATACCCCCGCGATCAAGGTATGCGCAAAAATTCCTCATAACAGGTGAATATACTGACTTCATTCATTTTTGAGATTGCAACGTTAGATAGTTGGTGTTCAGGTCAGTACTTCCGTACAGCAGAGAGACCAAGGTCTAACGAGGGCTATGACAAATACTAGACGCGGTACGATTTAAGCACTTGAATGATTCTCAATGAGCGATTCATTTGTGTAGGGTTTTGGCCGCATAGGCTCTTTTAGAAAAGATATCATAGTTGTGTCTAGGTCAGCATATATCTGGATGCAGCAGAAGAGCAACTATGATATCCCCGAATGATTAGCCAATATAAAGACCCGGAATTTCAGACTTTCGCAATCTATCAACGCAAGATTTAAGACCATTAAGCCATACGCCGCATCGTGTTACCCGCAAGTTGCACAACATTGTGGGTATTCAGAGTTCTTGTGTGATCATTAGAGTTTGTCTCCGTTTCACAGTTTACTTCAAGGTATTGCTGAATCTACGACACGTCGTTGCTTGATGCCTTAATCTTTTTTTTAGGTCAGAACAAAAGTGTTAGCAGTTTTTTTTCATGCAGGTGCCAAAGAAAAGATTCAGTCTCAACAATATTTACTGGAAAACTTCCCCCTTAAAATTTTATTTTCGAGAATCCATTGCTTGAAAAGAAATTTTAACTTTGCAGAAAATCTTTTTGCTGGGCACATTTTATGAGATTGTTATTTATTATGAAAACCATTTTTTTTTTACCAAAAGTCAGTTCCACTCAAGGAAGTTCACCATTTCCAACCAGGTTACCAACTGGTTGAATCGAGCTTTATCGAAGGCTTTCGTAAATATATCAGCTTTTTGTTGCACTGAATCCACTGGCACCACTTGGATGTATCATTTCTCGTACGCATCTCTAATCGCATGAATGCGAATTTCAATGTGTTTCATTCTGGAGTGGTGGATAGGATTTTTCACAATCCCCGGACATGCTTCATTGTCGATGAATATTGGAGTCTTCATGATGTTGATCCCATAATCCAACAACTGATTCTGTATCCAAAGGACTTGTGAACAGCAACTGTAAGCTGCCGTGTATTCAGCCTGAGCGGTAGATGTAGAGACTGTTGTCTGCTTTTTGCTCTGCCAAGAAATAAGACGATTTCCTAAGAATTGGCAGCCTCCTGAGATAGATTTTCTGTTTACTTTGCAACTTGCATGATCACTGTCAGAGTAAGCAATTAGATCAAAATTACTATCGTTAGGATACCACAAACCAAGCTTTGGAGTTCCTTTGAGATAGCGAAAGATTCTCAAGACGGCAGCGTCATGCGATTCTTTGGGATTCGTCTAAAAGCAGGCACAGAGACAGACAACCCACATTATGTCAGGCCTACTAGCGGTCAGATACATTAACGAGCCAATCATTGAGCGATAGAGAGATTTGTTCACTGGCTTTCCTTGAAGATCTGAAGTGAGTTCCGTCTGAGCAGCAAAAGGAGTGCTGGCGGATTTGAAGTCATTCATGCTATATTTCGAAAGAATATCTCTGATATACTTAGCCTGATGAATGAGGATACCATCTTTTCTTTGCTTCACTTCTAATCCTAAGAAAAACGTGAGTTCTCCCATCATACTCATCTTGAACTTCGCTTTCATCACCTTCTCGAATTCTCTGCAAAGGGCTTCATCTGTCGACCCAAAAATGATATCGTCTACGTAGATTTGAACCAATATCACATCTTCTCCAATCCTTTTTGTGAAGAGAGTCATGTCTATTTTGCCTCTTGAGTATCCACACTCTAGAAGATATGTTGACAAAGTCTCGTACCATGCTCTAGGAGCTTGGTGAAGACCATAGAGAGCTTTGTCAAGCTTGTAGTATTTCCTGGGAGAATGAGGATCTTCAAAACCTGGAGGTTGACAGACGTAAACTTCTTTTTTCACCTTCCCATACAGAAATGCACTCTTTACATCCATTTGAAACACCTTAAAGTTTTTGAATGAAGCATAGGCTAAGAAGTATCTGATGGTTTCTAACCATGCAATAGGTGTAAAAACTTCCTCGTAGTCAATCCCTTTTTCCTGTCGAAACCCTTGAACCACTAATCTAGCCTTATTCTTGATAACTACACCACGATCGTCCATCTTATTATGAAACACCCACTTGGTACCAATTGGATACTTTCCGTCTGCTAGGTCAACGAGTTCCCAGACTTTAAGTTCCCGAAATTGGGCCAATTCTTCCTGCACAGCTTGTACCCAACTTGAATCTTAAATAGCTTCTTCGTTATCTCTTGGGACAGACTGCGAAAGAAAGACTGCATACAGTCCTGTGTTGATGGTATGTGTTTGACCACATGTTCGAACTCCATCTTCAACAGAACCGATGACATTTTCAATTGGATGGTTTCGATTGGTCTTGTACCCTGCATTGGTGTGAGTTTCAATTTAATGAGGCAAATTAGAAAAATGTTCATTGACGTAGATAATTGGAGTTTCGTCTTCTTTGGGTGGTTCATCCACAGCCTGCTGTGAAAAGAATCATCATGCGCGAATGCATTCTCAGCAGATGTGTCACCAATTACTTCGAACACCGGAAGAGTAGGAGAGGCAGGGGTAGGGGTGAAACGGGTAGTAAAAGGAGTAAAACCAATGTCTGAGGCATCAAACAAAGGTTCCAACGGAGTGGATTCTGTAGGTTCGGATTCAGTGATGGGTTCATCGATGCTGAAAGTGTTGAATATAATATCCACGTCATAAAACCAGTTCGGAGCACTTCCAGTGTTAGTGGAGTTTCCTTCTTGAAAGTCAATGTAGTACGATTCAATCAACATCTTGGTCCGTTTGTTGTAGACTCGATATGCTTTTTGAGAAGATAAATAGCCTATGAAGTAGCACACGTCACCGACTGCTTCAAACTTGATGAGATTGTCCTCAGTGTTGAGAAGTGTGCATGAACACCCGAACGGTTTGAAGAAATCTATCAGAGGCTTCCTTTTGAAAAGTAGTTCATAGGCTGTCTTTCTTTGAGGTTTGACGATAAGAACACGATTCAAAACATAGCATGCCATGTTGACCGCTTCAGCCCAGAAGATTACGGGAAGCTTAGAGTCGACAAGCATAGTTCTTGCAGCTTTGATGAGAGTTCTGTTTTTGCGTTCTGCTACCCCATTTTGCTGAGGAGTTCTGGCAGCGCTGTATTGGAGGCGAATTCCCTTATCTTCACAGAAGGAGACAAACGTATGATTTTTAAATTCCGAACCGTTGTCGCTTCTGATGGAGATGACTTTCAGCTTGATCACGTTTTCAATCATGGGAATGAAGCTCTTCAGAATGGATGCCGTTTCGCTTTTAGCTTCAAGAAAGAATACCCATGAAAACCGTGAGAAATCATCTGTAATCACCAAACAATAAGATCTTTTAGCTAAACTTTTAACGCTAATTGGGCCGAAAAGATCCATGTGAAGTAATTGCAGAGGGGCAGAAATCGTATTCATTGCTTTGGACTTATGAGGCTTTTTATGTTGCTTTCCTTGGGCGCATGCGATACACTTTTCAGAAAAAGGAAAATCTTTCATAGGTAGGTAAACCTCTTACTAGATTTAATTTTGAAAGTTTATTTATGTTCTTAAAATTCACATGCCCCAAACGCCTGTGCCACAACAGTGATTCCGATTCAGATGCTTTTGACATAAGACATGTCATTGGCTCATTTGATTTGGCATTCTTCATATTTAGCACGTAGGTGTTATTTTGACGGGGAGCTCTAAGCATGATCATCTCTTTTGGGACAGAGTAACCGGGTTTGAGGAATAAGCACTCTGTGTCATTGAATAGCACCGCGATTCCTTTGTCACAGACTTGTGAAACACTCATAAGATTGTAACACAATTCTGGAACATAGTTCACATTCTCCAAAGTGAGTGCTTCTGACACGACGTCACCCATTCCGACGATTTTTCCTCCCTTTTCGTCTCCGGCAAAGGATACAAAAGTCACCATCAATAACTCGAAAGTTGGTAAGCAGATCCTTTAGCCCGGTCATGTGCCTGGAGCAACCGCTGTCAACATGCCAGATATATTCCATGAGCATCCGAAGCCATTTCTGAATCTTATTCTGTTATACAACAACAACAACAACAAAAATATGTACAAATTAGCTAGTTTTTGGAACCCAGACTTGCTTTACATTGGTTCTATCATGATTTTGAGCAAGAGTGTTGTCTTTTCTTTTCCAAAAACATGTTGAATCAACTATGCATTTTACTGATTTCTTTAAATTGTCAAATTGATCAATAAAACTTTTAACGAGATCTTGAATAGGTTTAGAAAATTTCTTGCTTTTGCAATGTTTCGCCGTATATCCTAAATGACCACAGCGAAAACATAGTTTTTGACTCGATCTTTTCTTCCTGAGTGCTGAGTGTGAAGATGATGTTTGTGATGAGAGTCTGGAGCATCTTGAGGAGTTTGATGATGTAATGTGGCTTGAATCTTTAGCTTTCTTCAGTTTCTTATCAGTATGATGTTTATCTTCAATGTCGACTTCACTGTGCTCACTGTCTGATGAGGAGCTTGATTCTTGACTTTCATCTGACCTTTCTTCATCACTTTCTGAAGTTGTTGTGCTTGAATCTTCAAGGAAATCTTTATCAGTCTCTGATGTACCTGCAACTGATGGAACAAATTCTGGAATTTCCTCTGTAAGGAATTTTCCAAAACTGTTTTTCTTTAACTCTGGCACAAATACAGGAGATTCAAGCATAACATTTTCATCATTAAGAACAAAGTTTAGGTCATGACCCTCAACCTTAGCATCCCTTGGTTGTGAGCCTTAAGTGTAGGCACATTGCCATTACAGTCATCCCGAATTGTCAATTCAGGCATACAGCCATTACAATCATCCATCCTAGATAAACTATTACAGTTATCTCGAATAGAAATTTTGTTCGTCTTATCATAATTCCAGGCGAACCAGTTAACAGTTGAATAATTATCGCCTGAATAGCCTATTCCTATTTTCATCCCTCCACAATCATCTTCCCCATCGCACACATCTTCCTTACTCTCGCACAGATCTGCATTACTTTCAAAAAAGTTAGTTTTGTTTTCGGATTTATAAAAGGTGCTTTGATCCAAAAGATCATTTTTATTGATTATGTCGTTTTTGGGATGAGGAGATGGCATAGGAACATAATTTTTGCTGTGCGGAGGAGGAAATAATTTTCTTTCGTTTCCGAATTTATCTTTATATCCAATTCCATCCTTTATAAATGTTGGTCGTTGGCAGTTTACAATATCAACCAGTGCTTTTTGACTAATTTTCCATTTATCAATAGTGATTTGCAAATTGTTATTTTCGTTTTGGGATTTTTCTAGCTTTTCTATCAAATCATTTATGATAAAGTCTTTTCTGAAGGCAAATACCTTTAGAGTCTGCATTTCAGCTATGGTTGAATTCAACTTTCGCTGATATGCAACCTCATTTTCTTTTAGTTCTTGATTTATTTTCAAAACTTTTTCTTTTTCCTTAATTATATCATGGTTGAGTGATTTGTAGTGTGCCACGACGTTCAAACATGGTTTTGAGCACAACTTTGCTTTGAATTCATATGGAATGCTATTTACCAAATCCTTATCCTCGGCTTCTGATTTCATGGTGGTAGAGGATGTTCCAACCGCTTCATTCTTGATGGTACTGATGACTTCTTGAACAGCAGGCTTCGACTCATTCATTTCAGCTTTCTGTTGTCTCTTCTCTGAGGCAGGAGAGATGATGCTTTTCAAACCAGTGTCATCTTTTGGAATCTTGAAGGTTTGTTTTTCAACCCCATTTGAAGCAGACGTGGCAGCGACAATGGTAATGTTTGCCATGAGGGCCTTGTTTACTTCTCCCTTTGCCTTAACTATCTCCTCCGACCAATCATAATCTTCCACCACTAAAGCCTTATGATTATTTTCAGCAGCATTATTATTTCCTTCAATGGCAATGGCCTCCTTGTCTGGTTGATTTCGGTATTCTCGTTCTTCAGCAACGGACACTCTCTTTTGAAGTGGCCCAAGTCTTTGCAGTTATAACATCTAAGCTTTGATTTGTCAAATCCATCTTTTCCAAGAGCCAACCTCTTTCCCGTTTTATCTTGGAATTTCTTCAACCGTAGAGTAATCATTGCCATCTGCCACTTCAGATCCATCTCCTCCATGTCGTCTGGATCTACTTGATACATGTCCTCTGCTGTGAGGAATTCTCTCTTCAACTCTCCTGACATAAGCGCCTCATAGCTACTTAAGAAAGTATTAAAAAGAGCTACATGTTCTGTGGAAATTTTAAGTGCTTAAGTGTCGCTGGCCACGGTGGTCTTCTCGGAAGATGACGAGGCCTTCACAGAGTTTGCGGAAGCATTTGAATAGGATTCGACAGCACTTTGGGAATTTAATCCACATGGGGTGACAGGAGCAAGAAATGCCATATTCTTGGGGACCAAGGTTGCAGCAGCTTGCTGAGACGTCTTCTGAGAATATCTAGTTTGATTCATCTCTCGTTTCACGATGTCCATTTCAAAGGCTTTTAAGGTGTTAATCAATTCTGAGAGAGTAACTGGAGTTGTGCTGGTGAGGAAAGTTCTCTTAATCATCATGCATTGAAGACTCCATTCTTTTGGTAGAGAATCTAGCAGCTTCTTGATCGATGCATAATTTGCAACTGGGTTTCCCACCTTCTTCATCTTGGTCAACACCCCCAGAAATCTGCTTATGTGGTCGGACAAGCTTTCGCCACGAGTACTTCCAAACATATCACATTTTTCTGCACCATGTCTCATTTGTTCTCCCTGAGTTCCTCATTGCCTTCATAATGGTCGATTAGAGCCAACCACAGTTCATGTGCCGAGGTGTATTCTTCAAATAAATTGTTATCATCCTTTGACAGAGCCATAGTGAGAGCAGCGTGAGCCCTCCGGTCACGTTGAATGAGTGTCCTATCTTCATCTGTGAATGTTGAAGGATCTTCATTGATAGTACGGATGTCGTCACGTATTATCATGGGAACATGCGGGCCCATAGTGACTGACAACCATTGAGTATAATCGGTATACTCAAAAAAGGACTTGATCTTGTTTTTCCAGCTGCTGAAATCTTCCGAACCTTTCAACTTTGGTGGCCTTGTAGCAGTTCCAGTTTCTAGTTCGACTTGAGCAATCGGATTGAGTTGATTGAGAGACATAATGGATGATTGGTGATTAAATACGCTGGGCTTTGGTGAATTAGAGAAAAATTACACTCGCTAGGTGGAAAATACGCTGGACCAGAGATCAAATACGCTGCACTTTGTCCTACAAAATGCTAAATTCGCTGGATATTCGAAAACAAGCAAAGGTTAGTTAATTTCGCTGAACACGTGATAAAATCGCTGAGGATTTGTATCACTAATTTCGAAGTCGCCTTCGATTAATTTCGCTGGTACTATTTCGCAGACACTCTACAAATCCGCTGGTTTAATAACTAGCGTATTTGTTAAATACACGAAATTCATGTTAAATGCGCCAGCGTCAAAGATAATTACGCCAACTTCAAATATATCTACGCTAGCTTCAACATTAAATACGCCCAGAAGGGTTTTAGTACGAACAAAAAACCCTCTAATCACCCAAAAACGACCAAAAATTCATGTTTCTTTGCAGCTAAGTGACCAAAATGTTTACCAAAGAACTGATTAACAACAATCCAAAGATTAAACGCACCAGATCAAGCCATTTTAATCCCAAAAATTTGAAAAACCATGAAACTCTGAAAACTTTTGTAAAACCTTCAAAACTTGACAAATCTTAACAAAAACTCAAACAATCAAGAGCACAAAGGCTCTGATACCAAATTGTGAGTCCTAAAACAGATTCGGATCACAGTGGTTGATTGTTTTCACCCAAACAACTGTGGATTAGTTGTTTGAATGTGCAAATAATAAGAAAAACCAAGCAAAGAAGATGAAGAATCTTGTTTGGATCAAACAACTAGTGTTGTATATGAAATCCCAATAACGTGTAATCAATAACAGCACCTGGATATTCGGATGAAAGCACAATATCAAAAATCACAACACAAGAAGATCACCAAAATCTGTCCAAGAAACTTGGACATGCATTCATTGATCATCATATTTATACAAAATGACTACCCAGCGTATTTATTAAATACGCTGGGTTGCTAAATACGTCGCGTACATACAAGTTTCACCATATTGCACTTTTGACCCTTTAACTTTGTCTAACCATTACAAACTAGCTCAAACTATGGATAATCAAGCACCAACGGTCTCAAAATTTCTAACAAAAAGTGATGAATAAAACAGTATAGGCACTATTCTATTTATAGTACAAACGAAGCATCTGAAGAATCTAAGCTGACGTCACCTAGACAGCGACATCTAACAGCCTAACAAACTCCTAACATATGCTATGTCCTAAGTACTGTTACATTGAAAATACGTGTAAAATCTGTTGATAAACATCTGTTAAGAATCCTCTATTGAGCTTTATCCTCTGTTGGTCTTTAACATCTGTTGATACATAGCAGACTTTAGCTTCATCGGACTTTGTCTTCATCAGCAGAGGTTCTCTTGGTAGACCTTTGACTTTAAGCAAAGTTTGTCTTCAACGGATCTTGTGAACAGACATTGGCCTTGGCAGACTTTAGAGTAGCAGATGTTGAGTCTTTGTCTTTAGAAGGAGCAGATCTTCAAAGCACTGTTTATTTGTAATCAAAGGTTGTAGACTAGTTTGGCTTTCCAATCATCTGTTCTTTTGTGGGGTCAACTAGATCCAACAAGACTAGTTGGTCAATTTAAACTAAGGTGCTTCAAAAGTACTCAATCAAACTAGTTGTTTAGGTGGTTCTTAATTGCCCAGTTGAAAACACTACTCTAGACATATAATGACCCAAAACTAAGGTGTTTTGATAGTCTCACTTAATTGATGTGGAGTTACAGGGAAAGGGGCACCCTCACACCATCACACCCATATTTTATCAACAAACCAAGCGCAAGCTACCATCTCATCTCCATCACTTGAAATCCCAAGTGACAAAATTAGTTGCGGCGGTGTATCACTTGTTCACAATCGTTTCCCATAAAATTCCTTACATTGTTCTCTATTTTTCCTCCATCACTAACACTAACGTGACCATCATCACACCTTGATGAAATCACAATGGGTGGGTTATCATGGCCATTACTATTACTACGAGATTCCATCGCAGGGAGTCCCTCCCGTCTTACGGGTTACCCCTTTATCTACAAAACTAAACGTTTTTTATGTTGTTGTTAAAAGATATTTGTAACATTTTTATTACTTTGTTGGTTTTCTATAGTTTTAATTTAATTTTAGGACTAAACATATTTTTAGAAGGAAAGTAAGATATCAAGATGTGTGGTAAAAAACATTACTATAGAGCGGATGATCAAATAAAGGATAATGTTTTCGAAACTATTTTCAAACGGATGGTCTAAAAATGATCATATTTTCGTTTTGGTTGTCGCTTCTCGTATACTTGGTTTGTTAATAGGGATCGAAAATCGAATACTCGGTGGAACGAGTGGATTAAGAACCCCTCTTTTCCATATAACAATTTTTTAGATTGGTTAAATTTTTTAACCAATTTCGTTTTCATAAAATCTTTGTTTAAAAAAAACGCATGTCATCTAGCATTCTTAAAAAAATCACATCTATTCGCTTTTACCAACATCCAAGCAATATGACAAAATTTAATTAATTATTTCATACACCCTTTACGTTCTACAGCACAGAATATTTATAAAAATTTGTGCATTTAAATTCCACTTCATCATACCGAAAGAAACAATATAACGGTGATATGGGTCCAATTGCATTAGATGTGAGTTCTCTTTTTCATCCAACTACCCCATAAATTTTTATATATTAATTATAACCTTGCAACAACCGACCCTAGACCCAATAATTTTTCTCTAAAGTAAAGTACAAATTATGACTACAAATACATTATTTTTATATTATGTTGTTGAAAAAATCCAATATATTTGGTACATCTCACACTCGGTTAGAGTTGAGAACGGGTGTGTAAGGTTTATTTATTTTGTTGTTGTAAGAAGTAATCGATGTTTGTGTTATAAAAAACATTTCACACTTGGTTAGAGTTAAGGGGTAAGGTTTATTTATTTTTTTTGTTGTAAAAAGTAATTGACGTTTTTGTTATAAAAACCATTTGGCTTTTTTTAATCAACAAACACATAGGAGTTTCAATTCTCGATGCGACTTGATACATAATACTAACACAATGTTAAAATAATCAAGTTTTGAATAATTATATCTAACTCGTTTGATAAACATAATGTGTTCAGGGTTTGCCTTATAAACTTGTTAATGACATATTTAACACGTTTATACTTTGATTACTACTAATTTACAAGACATCCTCGTGATTGACTCGTTAAGATAATTGGATTATAGGAGTTGTGCTTAGCTTGTATATGGTTAATGTTTTAACACGGATACATATATGGGTTTGTTTGGTAAATTCAAACCGTATGAGTTTCTACGGCTCTAACCGTGGTCATCGCCTACCTCCCCCAAACATGTCCAGTCCATCTCAACCTCACATCCTTTATCTAATCTAATACACTAGCTACCCATGATGTTTCACTAAAGACCTCATTTCTTATTCTATCCAACCTGGTATATTCACACATCAATTAGTTCCCCTTACGTGCATGTGTCTTCTTCTTAATGATCCAACATGGTATTTCTATTATTTTTAAAATAAGGCTATTTCGACTCATTTTTAATTACTTAGATCATAATTCAATTATTTGGTTGTATCTTTGAGACATCAAGTTAAAACATTAACCCCCAACAAAAACAAACATCCATAATGGCTTCAAATTCTGTTGATCTTATAAATACACTTTTAGCATGAGCCCCACTTCCCTAACACCATTTCACTCAACAAACGCATCAAAGTCCTTCATTTCTCCAACCATTTAATCAAGATACTCTACCGAAGTACATCACATGGAGGATACACACAAGATCATGCTAATGGTGGCATTATCATCATCAACTTTTGCATTGTTCTTCACTGTAACCTTGATTTGCATATGCAGATGAACATGGTGTTCAAGAAATGAATCATGGGATGAAGAATCAAGCTTTGAAGTTGCAGAAATGGAGATGATGAAGGAGGAGTTGATAAGGTTTGAAGGTGGTGAAGATCTCACTTGTTTTGATGTGTTGGATGCTCCTGGTGAAGTGATTGGTAAATCCAGTTATGGAACTTTGTATAGGGCTAATTTGGTTACAAGTAATACATTTGTGGTGTTGAGGTTCTTGAGGCCAGCTTGTACTGGGAAGGTACAAGATGTTATGCATGCAGTACAACTTCTCGGGTCTCTTAGGCATCCTAACTTGGTTTCTCTTTGTGGGTTCTATGTTGGTACTAGAGGTGAAAAGCTTTTAGTTCATCCTTTTTACAGGAGAGGGAATCTTGCAGAATTCATTAGAGGTGCTTCTCTCTTTTCTTTCACTTTGATGAAAATATGCAAAATCATGTCAGGTTGACGGGTACTGATTGAATTATTCTTGTCATTATCTTAATCTGGACACATTTAAAATCGTGTAACTCCTTTATCTAAACAAGTCAAACGGATTGACAAGTTGTAATCAAGATGTAAATGGGTTAAACGAGTCACGAATAGATTGGTGGTAGTAGATGAGTTAAAAGAGGTTTGGGATTAACTATATAAAATATATTTTAAACTTTTTGTTCTAATTTTAAAAGGGTTTGTGGGTTCACTCGTTTTATTAAATGGCTTCACGTGTGTGTAAGCAAATTGTAAAGGAGTTAATTGGGTTATAAACGGGTTGGTGGTTGTGGATGAGTTAAAAGGATTGGTTGGTTGACTATATAAAAGTTACATCTTTACTTTTTATTCCGATTTTAAAAGGGTAGATAAGATTGAATTATTTAATTAAACGAATTAAACATTTCAATCTAAACAAAGCCAAATAGATTGACTAGTTGAATCATATTGTAGAGGGTTAAATAGGTCATAAATGGGTTGGTGGTTGTAGATGAATTTAAGGGTTGATGGGTTGACTATATAAGATTCTCCGGTGTGGGTTCGGGAAAGGAAACGGAACTCCGACATGGAGGGGGACCCCGACGGGGAACACCGCCCCCCACGGGTCCCACCTTCGGTGCAAGCAGGGAAACTTATAATTAAAAAGGGTTGACAGGTCGAGACGAGACGTTTCATTAAATGGAAATTAACTCTAAATAGAGTTAAAGAGGTTGACGGATTGTAATGGGTCAAATAGAATGGCGGTTGTGGATGAGTTAAATGGGTTGGTGGGTTGACTATACCAGAAATTACTTATTTGTTATTATGAGTCCACTCCCTAATTTTTTTTCATAGTAAATTTGGATCACTTACGGATCACTGTAGTATAATCGTACCACCAACGAAACTACCTAATCATATCCATCACCACTAGGCAGTGATGCTTAAACACCAATTCAAGTCGAAACCCAATAACTCTAGAAAACTCTCTTGTAAGAATCGATCCCAGAACCTAATGATTCTTAAACTTTATCTCACCCTAAAAATACCATGAGACTATAATGACATGAACACATAGATTAAAAAGATAGATTTAAACATATCATGTTTATTGAAGAGCTAGAATTATAACAAATAACTTTATAATAATGATGCTGCATAAGGAACTGTACATAATTAAACCGCTAGCAATGTTTCTTTTGTTGTACATTATGATTATTCTTTCTTTATGGTTTTTTTTTTAATTTTAATTGGGCAGATGGAAATAGTGAGTTTCAGAAATGGAGTGTAATTTTAAGGATATCAACTGGCATTGCTAGAGGATTAAATCATCTTCATACAAGCCTTCAAAAGCCAATCATCCACGGAAATCTAAAATCAAAAAACATACTTTTAGGTCGAAATCATACGCCATTTGTATCTGATTTCGGTCTATATATGCTCTTAAATCCATCTACGATTCAAGAAATGATCGAAGATGCTGCGGTTGAAGGTTACAAACCACCCGAGTTGATAAAAACAAATGATACAAGTGTTGAAACCGATATCTTCAATTTTGGAGTGATCTTACTCAAACTACTTACAGGTAAAGAAGCAAATCAGAAACCTAGCCCTAAGCAAGATTTTAGATCTAACTCAATCTTAGATCATCGTATATTTGGACCGGTTCATGAAGAAGACATTTTGAAACTGTATCATCTTGCAATAGCGTGTTGTTCGCCATTGCCTTCTTTTAGGCCCGACATAAAACACATTTGCAAGAAGCTACAAGAAATTGGATCGTGAAGATCAAAATCTTGATCACGATTGTGTGAACTTTTAAGATGATATTTCTTGAAGCAAGGTTAAGCTTAATCAATAGTTTTTTATTCTTTGATTCTTCGTAATGAAATGGTTGCTAATAGTTTATTCGTGTGATTTGAAATGATATGCTTTAGGGTTGTTTGTTTAGATTAAAAGTTATGAACTTATAATACTTTTTAGTGGTAAGTATTATAATGTTAGAAAAAAAAACTAGAGAAACTTACGTTTACAAGTTGCTTAAACAAATTGTTTAAAAAATAAGAAAAAAATAAAAAGAAGAAAAAAGAGAACACCTAGAGAAACATAAAGAAAGAAACAGGTTGCTTAAACAGAACCACCTGGTGGACAATGATTAGACTAGAAATATAGCAATGTGATAGGTTTGGGATAGGAATTGGCATTTCTTCTATTAGGTAAAATTGTGTCTCATAATTTGTCTAATATATATTGAGTACTTATTTGTCGGACATTAGGTATGCCCATTCCTATGTTAAAAATTACTGTTTGAGATTTCCAAATATTTTTTTGCTATTTTAGTTTTTATATGAATTTATTTCCAAGAAAATGTGGATTGTAAAAATTAAAATTAGTGAGTCGGTGTGTTAATTAATAAAAATAGATAAACATTCATAAAAATTTACTCCAAGGACAAAGAAAAAAAAAAATAGATAAATGTCTATTTATAGGTATTTGGGTTGGGCATCACCTAGTACCATACCAGTAATTTTCTTTTAATTAAATCTACATCTGGTCTCATACTCGAATGACAGACCGGTTAACCATCCTGCACGATTTGAATTTCAAATTTGTCGGTTAAGTTCATGTTTGTTTGTCATCCAAAACAAAAAAAACAACTATAAAAATCACAAATACATTAGCAAGTCACGTGGCCCTTGCATCAAAATCACTCGGATGGTCAAGTCATTATATATGTGTATATGTGCACAAACGTGATTGTGTGTTCGATATATGATATAAGTGAACCCTATGCGAATAAGTTCCCTTTTATAATTAGAAAGTGAACTAGCTTTAATGGACGAAGCCCACTGAACCAGCCCAATATAAAAGTATTCTCGATAAAACTAAGAGTTTGTTTCTTTAGCTCTTAATAAGGCTCTTAATGGTTAAGACATATTACTAGTTTAACATTTAATGGTTTAGACTGTTTATTTCGTAAACAGATGTCTGAATGGCTCAAACACTTGCCTCTGAATAGTTAAGCATTATACTGAGTCTAAATTGTTAAGATCTCTAATCTGAATTTGTCAGACATTTGCCTCTGAATGATTAAGCATTATACTGGATCTTAATGGTTCAGAACTCTTACTGTTTCAGACATCTTACTAGTTTAGCACTTAATCATTCAGAAGTTGACAAACAGTTCGTTAACCTAAATCAATATACTATATTATAATACTTAAGTTAGAATCATGTGTATTACACGTTTTGAATTATTAAAACTTGATTTTAATTTTATAATTTTAAATATGTGTGATTATAAAAGAAAAAAGAGAAAAATAAGAATCACAACTATTAAATTTAGAAATACAGAAACAAAATGCCAGTGAATAAAATTTTATTATAAACAGTGTAAAGTTTAAATAATGAAAAATGTCCTAGGTTGAAGAAAATGAAATAAGAAATATATTGAATGTAAGATGGAAAGGAAAATCGAGTAAATTTAAAACGAATAAGGTAAGTTAAATAGGTATACCATCTAGATGGAAAAAAACTAAAATTGTGCCATGTACTCTTAGATTTTTGTTTACTATGTTCAGGTATAGGCATTAGGTATAATGTATAAGGTATAATAAATAAATAATAGTATAGAGACAGAAATAGAAAGAGATAAGAATAGATATTATATAAATATTTTATATGTATATTCTTACATTATAGAAATCAAAACTTAATACTTGAATTAAAATTTGTGTAAAAGATCATTTGAGAAAGTGCTTATCATAATCATACATTGCATTTTTTTAGAATTATTTATTATTATATTATTATTATTATTATTATTATTATTATTATCTCGATTTCTTTAAAAGTCTTTTACAATATATTTCAGATAATTGTTAACTAAATTTAATATTAAAGTTTATCTTGACGTATGCATACTTATCCAATCCTATGTATAAATCATTTTTTTTCTTTTTCTGTTATATGTGAGACTTGACCTAAGACTTCCCCCTTTTAAGATGTTTAAAGACATTGCTTTTGACAATGGACTATCACCCCATACTTATCAAATCCTACGTATAAACCATTTTCTTTTTCTTTTTCTTTTTTTGAACTGTAAATTTTTTACTCCTGATATATGTAAGACTTGACCCAAGACTTCCCATTTCTAAAATATTTAAATACATTGTTTTTGACAATAGACTATCACCCTATTACCATTAGTTATAAACCATTTTCTTAATATAAAAGTTCAGATATGCCAAATATCAAATCTAGAAGTTTATAACTAACATCTGGATTTAAAATTATTGAGGCGATTAAGCTACTCTATTATATAACCCCTATTTTTATTTAAAAATAGATGATAAAGAAATCACTTTTGCTGAAAAAAATTAAGGGATAATATGGTATTTACACATTACATTTTTTTAAATCATTTATTAGAATTTAGATGATTTGAGGACTATTGTAACGTCCCAAAATTCGAATTTCTAAATTCGCTTAGTATGTTTTCATATATTATAACATGCTATTAAATAGCTAGGCTATTAAACCTAGTTAAATTGTTGGTCAAACAAACAAAAAATGAAGGTCAGGACAACTGAGATAAATTGACAAACATAAGGGACTAAACTTGGTAAATGTAGGTGAAGTTTTATAAAACTAGCCTAAGTGTGTGTAATGTGTGTGCCGTGAATGGAGAAGGAGAATCCTCTCAAAAAATAAGTATGAAATTCAACCCCAAATCAATGAGAAACTGAATTCTAAACCTTGCATGATTAAAGATTTTTCACCACTAACCCTAGAAATCATATGGTAAGTTGTAAAATTTAATTTGTTGATCTTGCAAGTATGTAGCACGTGACAAATCTTGAATTAGTATGAGATTAAGCATAAGTATATGTTGAAATCACCAAATAGAACTTGGACTATGAATGATTTTGAGTAATTTGATGTTTGAAGGTGAAACCCACCATTGATGGTGCAGATGGCGATATGGGTGTGTCACCCATGTCCAATTCTTGTTCAAATTTGATATATTATGTAGTATGTGAATGATACTTGTTAGTTAGGTTGAGTATAGTATGAAATTTGTTTGATGTTTACTTGTGTTGATGAATGAAAGTGATAAGTTGGAAGAAAATTATAAAATACTTATACATTATGCTTAGACAGTAATACACACACAAAGTGTTTGGTGAAATGTATAAATGAAAATAATATTTGCAGGGGAGGAGCTTATTGGAAACCGGGAGGTGCATCCCCCCCAGCGCGAATGTTTCGGTTAGAAGTGTAAAATTTATGATTTTTCGTTCGAAAATTTTTAAATTAGAAAGGATCCCCCCCTTTCCCAATTATTTTGCCTAAATATTTATACAGTATATAAAATAGGTCCCATGACATTCTGCCACTAATTATGTGAAATTGTATGCAAGGAGTGGTATCTTATGCTTAAATGATACAATGTACACCATGTGTTTGATTGATTTCTTAAATGTGATTATGAAGTAATTGTGAAGAATGTGAATGTATTAGGAAGGACCAATGTTAGAATGATGAGTTGGGTTAGCTAATCATGGGTTATGGTGCTACAAGTAGGATTATGTATATACTAGTATGAATGGAGGTTGTTTATGTGCATGCATGTAATCTAGGTGATCATGTGGTAGTAAGTAACTTAACACATGAGTATGAAATGCATATGGTGTTATTACTATGGTTAGCTATATCGACATAAATGTATGCTTATAAGGAAGAAGACTTGTATGTTTAATACTTGACTTTCAGCAAAGTCAACGAATATGAGAATAGTATAGTAGGCTTTCTAACATGAATGTAAGACTCGGCGACTCATGCAGAACATGTTATATCATTATGTGTTATGTATGATGACATGTTAAATTATATGAGTTCGAAAAGATGTGATTGTTGTCTATGCCTTGTGTTGTTAACATTAACTTATGAAAGTTTAATGTTAGGTATGAATTGTAAATGATTCATAATTTGTATGCTAACAAAGACTATGAATATGGTAACATGAAAGGATAGGAACCACATTAGCACGAACTCAAGCGCAAAAGGCTAACGGGTCAAAAGGAGGCGAGCTTGCAAGCATCAACACGAACACTTAAGCTAAGTGATTCCGACTCACTTCTCAGTATTTAAAAAGGGAGTTTTGTATGTATGAAGATATGGAGTCATGTAAAAATATGCAAATAATGGTAGTAATAAGGAAAGCATTGTTGTAGCGGGTCAAAAGTAGTTAACTATGTTGGAAAGTTCATGGTATAATCAAACGGGTCAAATCTAGAAAGTAAGGTAAATTTTTTGGTTATGGGGACATGGAGTTAAGTGTTAGATTGATTTGGGGGCTTGGAAAAATGTTATTTTACCATTTGGGACTTTCGGCACGCGCAAACGGAGGTCAAAACGCGTAAAAGAACGAAAATCGGGCGCCGGTGCTGAAAGCAACGTTGCCGATGCCCAGAAGAAGAGTCGCCGACCGTGGGAATCTACGCCCCAACCTGCTGTCTACAAACCCTGTCGAGCAAGTAACCTTGTTTTTGCGTTTTCTTCGATCTCAGGCCCCGTAAACCTAATCCTAAGCCCCATTAGACCCCCAATATGCACCCTAACCTTAAGGTATGGGTGAGTATGGGACTCCTATTTAAGCTCCTAAAATGCACCCCAAACTTACTAAAGAGTATTTATGAGGTGCGGGTAAGAATGGATCTTGTATGCATGTAGGTGCGGGAACGAAATAAGTATATAAGCATGTATATATGAATCTAGCTCGTATGTAGGGTTGTATGTACGGATTATGTATGAATGAATGTTTATGTCTAGAATTTGTATATATGAATACGCAAGCATGAAGATGTATGTAAGAGTTAGGATAGAAATATATGTATTCACGTATTGAAACTATATATACACAAATGAACGGGACTTGTATGCATGTATATGTGATTTAATACATACGGGTATTAACGATGTTAACAGGGTTGCTTTGAGAATGGAATGAAAGTGAAGGCAAGATATTGTTTGCTCTTCAAAGGTTCAATGCCGGGATGCAATGATTGAATTTTGAAAAATCAATGCATGAATTAACACATGTTGGAAGAATGCGATACATGGTTTTATATATATGTTTTAAATATCTATGATGTCACCGATTACTAATGATGTGGATGTGTACGGTGACTGCAAGTTAGATGGATCACCGATCATCCTTGTGGAATGCAAAATGGAGAAGATCGTGCAGAGCATGGGCTGTATGGGAATGAGATCTTGTAAATGTATAAGTGTGTGTTGCATTAGAACTCCAAATTAAGAAAGGAAAGATGTAATTATTATAAAGAGTTATTTTAAACAGTTTTCAAGCATGTTAGAAAGTTAATAAAGAGAAATTTCTGGGTTCGCATTTTCGCTACGTGTTTTTGGATAAACATGTTAGGGTCTTATAAATTGGTATTAAAGCCTTGGTTTAAGTGAAATTAAGTATAAGGAGTAAGTACTTGACTCAAACACGTGTGCTTTTGTGATTAGTGACCCATAGAATCAAGACTCGATCAAGATCCGATGATTGAACTGAATGTAGGTATGTGTATGTGTATTCATATAACGAAACTAATTGTATTGTATATGCAACGTAAGCTTAAATTATTGAGGATGGTGATCCAAGGATGCGGTCTAGAACAAGTACGAAAGCGTGTAATTAGACAGATGGACGCCGTGTACATAATTTTAATATATGTGGGTACGAGTGTTGAGAAGATCTCATGAGGGAGGGTAAAGGTTAAAGGAAAGACAATGATGGTGTTTTAGTAAGTTTTAAAGATATTGCATGAACTGAAACCCATTTCTCTGGACATAAGGTGATGATTACACAAACGCACGAAACTAGTATGTGGATTCTGCCTTGGCCTATTGCCAAGAAGCTTATGACACTCGTGAGACTATGATAATCATCACAGGTATATTTGATGGAATTTGAAAGTAGGTGGACGTGTGGGTGAAAAGAGTTGTAAGACTTTTAAGAAAATGAAGGTATTCTATAAGAATGAAAAGTTTGAATTCGTAGGTTAATGGGGTTGTAAGACTCTCAAGTGATTGAGAGAAATTCCATATTAGATTGAACTAGGTTGGCTCTATAGACAAGTATGGACCAAATGAGTATGCGAATAAAAAGTTAAAATAGAAAGGTATGGATGGAAAAGTGTGAATCCATAAGCGAGTACGGATCAAACAAGTAAGAATGAAAAGTAGGAGTAGAAATGTTTGAACCCGCAAGCCAGTACGGATCAAACAAGAAAGAATGAAAGGTAGGAGTGAAATGTTTGAACCTGTAAGCGAGTATGGATCAAATATATGCGAATGGAAGGTTCGAATGAAAGGTTGGAGAGGAAGGATTGTATCCGTAGATAAGCATGGATAAGACCTTAAGAACGAGTTATAAACGAATGAAAGGTAGAGTTGATATGAGTTCGTTTACACATATTTTATATACATAATTGAATCATTTGTGATTAGTTAGGTTATTAAAAGAAATAAGTTTTAATGCATGGATCTATAACAATAAAAACTAGTAATGCTGAAGAACTTAGGAATAATGGATTCTAATAATCCCAACTTTCACCAGTTGGCCGGCAACGGACCCAACTTAAAAATTAATCACTGGCAATCCCAACTTTTGACATTTTGTAAAACATTAGACCTTTGCTAACACCATTATAACATTGATGATGTGGCATGATGACGTGTCATAAATTTTAAACTGGGATGGTTACGTGGCAATTAGATTGATTATGTGGCTTTTACAATAACATTTATTTATGTTTTATCTTTCTTGCCATCATATATAAGCCAATAAAACCTAAAACCAACATAATATGGAACTCAATTGCTCATCATATTCAACCTCTGGTACCTAGAAAAACCCTAAAAAATAAAGTGATTTTGATGGAAACATGTACTGCAATCACGATATCCTAACCATATCTAGGGTTGTTGGACGTCGAAGTGCTCGAACTAGAGAAGCATTTTATGTTTGCGCTTTATGGTTGGTAAGTTAGCATGTTAAATTAGAGTTTTTGTTCTAATTTCATGTTTAACTTAGTTATTTATCTTCTAACTCGAAACAAGACTGTAAATTTTTCATGTGGAAATCTAACATCAAAGCATTCCTTAATGAACATGGAAGGAAAAAACAAGATTTGGAGATTGAGAATCTCAAATTGTAGGAAGAGAACAAGATGTTGAAACAACAACTTGAAAATAAAAAATCGACTTGGAAGAATCTGCTTTGTTTGGCCATTGTTGTGATAGGATGTTAGATAATTCTTAGATAAATAGTTGATTGCTAGTATTTTGTGATAGGAAATGGGAATCCCTGGAAATATATGCAATGTTTGTATTTTGTGGTTGTTGCCTAATGATTTTGTAATCTTTGTTACTTTGGTTGTTGCCATTGCATGCAAAGGGTTAGTTATCTATGTACTTTGTGGCTGTTGGGAACACATTCAAAGCAACATTACAAATGTGCATATACACTACATATTGACCATATTTAAACCAACAGTAAAAAACTGACCAACACTTATCACTGAATGCATATACACTACATATTGTCCATAATACACTATATTTAAACCAACACCAAAAAATGACCAAAACTTCCCCCTGCATATACAAAATCATACCAACAAGCAACAACTTCAAATGACCAAAACTAACAAAAATTGACCAAAACTCACCACTGAAAATCAAAACCAAGATAGATGTTGACAGGCAATACTAAAAGATGACAAGAAACACCTGTATATACAATATGTAACGCTTCGCATTTTGTACTTTTCTTATTTAGAAAATGTAATAATATTTCTATTTATGGAAACTTGTTTCGTGTCCTGTTTGTAATCCATTTCCAACTTTGTAATCCGAGACGTTGATCCTAATGAAAAATTCATACTTGATTCATACTTGTTATACATGCAATCAATCATTTTAATACACACTTTCATGCAAATCCTACTTATCATATGTATGATACTCATACTTTATATCATCATACTTGAAAATCAGTTAAAATACGTATAAATAGCCCGAACTAACACTCCCGTGCGAGCTGATGCCCACTTCATACGACGTGATGCCCACTTCATACGACGTGAACACTTCACATGAAGTGGATCTAGCAGCAACTTAACTCTATAAATACAACCGCACTTCACTCCTTCAAACTTTCAGAATCTTCACTCGTTCACACAGAATTTCCAGACTTTTGGCAGACTATTCTCAGCCATCCTATGTGAGTTTTAACTCACTACTATCTTTATACTTGTGAAATCTTCTTTAAACTTTTCTACCTTTTTCTTTTGTACCAAGTGTGAAAGCTGAAACCAAGTTCAACCTAGATGAACCTGTTTTCTAGCTAGTGTGAGAATGATGGGAGCCTAGGCTTTCCAAATTAAGTTCCACGGCTCACTTGTACACTTTTCCGTATATTTCAATTTCTGTACATACATGACCAACCGGGTTTATCGACAACGTCGATTAACTTAGTGCTTTGGTGAATCATATAACAAGGTTTCCTTACTCCTTGCTTGACCTCTATGACGTATTTGATGAACTATGGACATAAACTATAGATATCATACGTACTTCTCTTATAAAACTGGTCAGGACCATGATGCTATTGAACTATGATTAAGTGTTATGACCTTAGACTGTTCTGCCTCATTCCTAAATTTCTCGTTCACGGAAATTAGTTTCGAAACGAGTGTTAAACGAGCTACATCGTTCCAGAACTGTCCACTTTACACGAAGTGAATAGTCACTTCGCACGAAGTGAACAGCCACTTCATACGAAGTGGCATTTTTCTACGTTTACCTTTCGTACTTTATGTACTTTTGATTCCAAACCCAAACATTCCCTCCAACTCAGGATACTCACACCCTTTGTTTCCCCGTATAGGGTAACTTCGGCTCCCTACTCGTCACCATAATGACTCGCGGTTTGCTTGGAACGCTTTGCAAAACTGTGAGTATACTCGAATCCCATTTTCGTCTTTGAACACTTTTGGGTGCAACATATGTATGCTATCCAGATCACTAAATCAAGATTCTTATGCTTAACACAAAACAACAATCAATCATACATGCTTAACATGAATACTTGCAAAACTTGTATATGCTAGAATCGAATGCTTTATACTATGTCATTAACTATGTACAAGCCTCCCTTAACATGTATAGTGCTATAGGATTAACACATTGCCCGTATTCCTGAGATCATGTTAAGTAAACAAAATGGTCTAGTGATTGCTATGATTAGATTATGCTAGCGGTAAACTTTGGGTTTACACGTATAGCTGCATTACTAGTATAACATGTTAGTTTGAGAATCGTTTATGCTATGTGGAACGTTGAAATTTGTATATTATTTAGTACTTCAACTGTATACTCTTGTTAGGTCCTAGAAGTGTGAGACTGAAGCATCAAATATACGCAACGGTCTATGGTAGTTAACTGGGTTTAACTGGGTTAGTTTGTATTAGGTTTGGACCTTTATAGGTCATTGGGCATGGCATAGGCCATGTGGGCCAGGCAAGCCCATAGGGGCATGCCCTTACCCTAGTTATATAAGCTAAGCTTATGTCATTTCTAGGGTTAGACTTTTGGGTTTTCTCCAGAGAGCCTCCATCTTGTACTAGACGGTTTTGCTTGTTCAAGTAATACAATTGTGTGCAAGGTGTTAAAGTTGATTCTTATTGTTCTTCATCTTTTCGGTTTTCTTGAAGATCATCAAGTTTGGATTCCGCTCATCCTTGGTGATCATGTGATATCGTTATCAGATCCGGATTATCGAGACTTACAATTGGTATCAGAGCCTGTTGATGTCACACCCCGACCCGCAACAAAAACAAAAGTCGGGGCATAATTGGGTTATCACCAAAGCTCATGACAATTACTAATAGATTTCATATTTATTAAATTGAAATTAAAACTTCAAACATTCAAACACAAGGAAACATACAAGCTCAAGAAAACATTGTTCTAAACAAATTATATTTTACTAATCTTCTAAGGCCATTCATATGCGTTCCTCTCCTCAACTTGTTCACATGTATCATGTGTAAAACAAAGGTTTGGGTCAACAAAATTTGGCGAGTGAATCTAAGTAAAACATTTAAACAGTTGTAATATATTTGTTATTTAAATAAAAATTGTACATGGACCATAAGTGAGCATATGTATATATATAGATAATCACAAACCACATAATATCCACAATGAACATATGAACATGATGAATGATGAACTTGAGATCAAGGCTCAATCAAACAGAGCCGATCTAATGAGGCACCTGATGCTCAACTCGTATCCCACGAGGAACTGATGGGTCTTAAATGAATGATTGCACTGAAATGATAAAATATAACCACACATAACCACATGAAACAAATATGCACATTTGAACACATAATGATGTTAGCACAAGTGTTTAAATAAATAAAACATGTACGACACATGATACACCCCAAAATATGATTAAAAAGAGGAATTTGTAAGGATTCCTCACAGTGGGTGCGTATCTTGGTTGATGATGAGGGCGCACGAGTTGAGAATTTAACCGACGAAGCAGACTAACCTAAATAATACGTAATAGTTCGATAAATATATATAAAGTTAATATTTTGATTTAATACTTTTTGTTAGATTTTTAGGTTATTTTTGTAGTATTTATTAGGATTTTTAAGCCTGCATAATTGTATTTTTAAGTGTTTTAAATTAATTTTTAGAAACAAAAATAATATGGATTAAAATAAAATAATATATAAAAAAATTATCCTATCAGACTGACAGGAAGCCTGACCGGTTCGCTAGGGATTTTAGGCGTCGTGGGTGAGATTCGAACTTGAGATCTCCCGTACGTGTGCACGCAACTCTTCCATCTGAGCTACATGTCTAATCCGTTAGAATCATGATTTTTATTATCCTTATATTCTTGTTAAGTTAATCCAGAAATTGGTAATTTTAAAAGGGTTTTTAAATGGTCGAACCGATGTAAGAGCTTGGACTCGAACCCGCGTTTCTAGTGTTGTGTTACACCAAGCCCAACCAGTTGGGCTGGGTGTCTAACCCGTATAATATAGTTCTTTTATTAAATTTAACAACATGCTTTGGGATAATATGATTTGGCTTTAAAAAATGGATTTTATTTCGGAGGATCGATGTGGTTCAAGGTTCGAACTCGGTACTAGTCGCGTGAAATGCACACAGTCCACCACCGGAATGTGTGTCTAACCCAATTAAAACACCTAAACTTAATACTCATATAAACTAGGCGACTTCATCTTCTTCACTTAATCAGAATCAAGAACTGGAACTCGACTGATATCAGTTCTGGTTGTTTGCAATTAGAATGAATTGAACATGAACATTGAAAGGTGTTAAGGATTCGTACCAAAAACAGGGGCCCGGTTTTCCGGTGACTGACTTCGACAGCTTCAGCAAAGATTCCGATGACCAAGTTTGAACAGAAACTGCCGAGGAGAAAGAGTGATGAATGAGTGAGTGTGAGTTTCATTTGAGAGGAGATGTTGATTTGGATTTATAGAGTGCCATGACCGGTGACGATTTTCGGTTTCAATCGGGATTTTAAAACCAATAATTGCAATCTGTTTTGATTCAATTGACTATGATTTCGATTATAACCGATAATTCGAAAAAAATGAATGTTCATGATTACTCAATGAATCAGTTGTCGGTTACAGACTTGTGCTTTTGAATTTGCAGGTTTTAAGGATTTTGTTTGGGTATAAGGTTTATTGGATTCGAAATTAAACACATAAGGTGTGTGTGTCCTAGTGGTGTTTGGTGTGTGAAATCATATGGGAGACCCGGGTTTGAACCCCGGCTTCTCCTATTAATTTTTGTGTTATTATTTTTAAAGTTTATTTTAATTAACTTATTATTATTATTATTTATAAATATTGATTTTTAATTATACCACATTTATTATTTGTGGAATGTTAAATTAACCGACTCTAATAAATACGCAACAAACATTTAAACAATTACTTGACTAATAAACAAAGCGGGTTTATGAAACCCGTTTTACACGAATGTTACAGTATCTCCTACTTTTAGAAATTTTGTCCCGAAATTTGAAGTAGTAGCTGCAACTGGAAAAAGATGCGGGTATTTCTTGCGCATTGAGTCTTCATATTCCCAAGTAAACTCAGGTCCTTGTTTTGACTCCCAACGCACCCTGAGTATTGGAATACGATTTCGTCTTAAACGATTTTCACCAAGTCCATGATTCCAACAGGTCTTTCAACAAAATGCATT
The DNA here is from genome assembly GCA_947069175.1 of Scalesia atractyloides. Lineage (NCBI taxonomy): Eukaryota > Viridiplantae > Streptophyta > Magnoliopsida > Asterales > Asteraceae > Scalesia > Scalesia atractyloides. The sequence continues at coordinate 35,162,412 of CAMTDV010000008.1, read as the reverse complement.
GATTCATCGATTTGAATATCTTCCAAAGGAATATGGAGATTTTCGTCGGCGAGACACTTTTTCAAGTTTGATACGTGAAATGTGGGATGAATTCGGTTAAGTTCTTCTGGTAGGTCAAGCTTGTATGCTACAGGACCTACTCTTTCGAGTATCTTGAATGGTCCCACATAGCAGGGTGCTAGCTTGCCTTTTTGACCAAAACGAACCACTCCCTTCCACGGTGATACTTTCAAAAGTACTTGATCACCAACACCAAACTCCAATGGCTTTCGTCGTTTATCATCGTAACTCTTTTGACGACTATGAGCTGCTAGAAGATTGTTGCGAATCTGAAGAATTTTATCAGTCGTTTCTTGAATCAACTCAGGTCCAGTGATTTGCGCTTCACCAATTTCGTGTCAACATACAGGAGATCGGCACTTACGACCGTATAAGGCTTCAAAAGGAGCCATACCGATGCTTGAATGATAACTATTGTTGTACGAAAATTCAATTAACAGTAAATGAGTATCCCAATTACCCTTGAAGTCTATGACACATGCTCGCAACATGTCTTCGAGGGTTTGTATGGTGCGCTCAGATTGACCATCAGTTTTAGGGTGAAAGGCAGTGCTGAGATCTGATCGTGTACCCAAAGCGGATTGTACGGCTTGCCACGTTCGTGAAGTAAAACGGCCGTCCCGATCTGAAATGATACTTAAGGGCACACCATGACGACTTACCATTTCATTGATATAGATACGAGGTAACTTCTCGTTCTTGAAATCTTCGCGGATTGGAATGAAATGAGCTGATTTGGTGAGACGATCAATGATAACCCAAATGGTGTCATACCCACTTGAGGTGCGAGGTAGCCCGGTAATGAAATCCATGGTTATATTTTCCCACTTCCATACAGGTATTTCGGGTTGGACAATAAGTCCCAAAGGTCTTTGATGTTCAGCTTTCACGTTAGAACATGTAAGGCAGTTGGAAACAAATATAACGATATCTTTCTTCATGCCAGGCCACTAGTAGGAGTATCGTAGATCTTGGTACATCTTATCGGCTCCTGGATGTATAGAGTATCGTGTTTTGTGAGCCTCGCTCATGAGAAAAGCACGAAGATCGTCGCGATCAGGTATCCAAATAGGATTCAAGTAATAGAGAATACCATCAGACTTGGATTCTATTTTAGTTTCAACTCCACAAGACAGTTCATCTCGTACGTCATTTTCCGTGACGGAAATATGTTGAGCTGCTCTAATTCGGTTTTGAAGATCGGTCACAATTTGAGAACATAAAAGACGGATAGAGTTTTCATATTCCCTTCGGGGTGTCAGCCACAACATTAGCCTTGCCTGGATGATATCGAATTTCATAATCATAATCATTGAGTTCGACCCATCAACGTTGCCTCATGTTCAACTCTTTCTGATTGAAGACGTGTTGGAGGCTCTTGTGATCAGTGTAGATTTCACACTTGGTACCATACAGATAATGCCTCCATATCTTAAGGGCGAACACGACTGCCCCAAGTTCCAGGTCATGAGTGGTATAATTCTTTTCTTGCACTTTGAGTTGACTTGAGGCGTAGGCTATCATATTTCCTCTTTGCATTAGAACGCAACCTAAACCTTGCCCTGACGCGTCGCAATAAACCACAAAGTCTTCACAACCATCAGGAAGTGTGAGGATAGGTGCATCACAAAGTTTTTGCTTCAAAATTTGGAAAGCCTCTTCTTGCTTGGGCCCCCAAATAAAGGGTTTGCCCTTGTGAGTCAAGGCTGTGAGTGGAACGGCAATACGAGAAAAAATTGCGATGAAACGACGATAATAACCAGCTAGACCAAGAAATGACCAAACTTCAGTAGGAGTACTGTCACACCCCGACCCGCAGCGGAATAAGAGTCGGGGCATAATTGGGTTATCACCAAAGCTCATGACATTTACTAATATGTTTCATATTTAATAAAGTCAAAGTTACATTTCCAAAAATCCAAACATGTTCCTTCAATACAAAGAAAATAAACCAACATAACAATCCCAACTCTAAATCGTTTTATTCTTCTAGTCCAAGTCCTATGTGTTCCTAGCTGCTGCTGGTTCACCTGTATCATGTGTAAAAAATGGGGGTTTTTGGGTTAACATAAGTTGGCGAGTGAACCTTATTAGATAAACATTTATTAATAAATTAATTATTAGTTTATCAATGAAAATTTGTGCATAATCATAGATGAGCAATCAAGCAATGGCAAATAGCAGTCACACTATAACATACAATAACATATAACAGCATACATGAACATACCAACATCATACTGTAAATAACATAAATGAAACTGTGCGATCAAGGCTCAACTAATGGTAGGTGGGCGTCCCAATTTCCCTTGAAGTCTATGACACATGCTCTAAGCATATCTTCAAGAGTTTGAATGGTGCGCTCAGACTGTCCATCAGTTTGAGGATGATAGGCGGTACTGAGATCTAATCGCGTGCCCATAGCGGATTGTACTGCTTGCCATGTTCGTGAGGTGAAACGACCATCACGATCAGAAATAATGCTTAACGGTACCCCATGCCGGCTTACGATTTCGTTGATATAAATACGTGCAAGCTTTTCGTTCTTGAAATCTTCGCGGATAGGAATAAAGTGAGCTGATTTTGTAAGTCGGTCTATAATCACCCATATAGTGTCATACCCACCAGAAGTGCGAGGTAACCCGGTAATGAAATCCATGGTTATATTTTCCCATTTCCATACAGGTATTTCCGGTTAGACTAGAAGTCCTGAGGGTCTTTGGTGTTCAGCCTTCACCTTGGAACATGTGAGGCACTTGGAAACAAAAACGGCAATATCCTTCTTCATTCCAGGCCACCAATAGGTGTATCGTAGGTCTTGATACATCTTATCGGCTCCTGGGTGTATAGAATATCGCGTTTTGTGAGCTTCATTCATAAGAGTTTCACGAAGATTGTTGTGGTTAGGAATCCAGATACGATCTAGGTAATACAGAATACCGTCAGATTTAGTTTCGATTTTTAACTCAGCTCCACAGGACATCTCCTTTCGCACATCTTCTTCCGTTATTGAAACGTGTTGGGCTTCTCGAATTTGATCTTTAATGTTGGTTACAATTTGCGAACATAGAAGATGAATAGAGTTCGCATAACCCTTTCGACTAAGTGCATCAGCCACCACATTTGCTTTACCAGGGTGGTATCTAATTTCACAGTCGTAATCATTTAGAAGTTCGACCCATCTTCGTTGCCTCATGTTTAGCTCTTTTTGATTGAAGATATGTTGAAGACTCTTGTGGTCAGTGTATATTTCACACTTGGTACCATAGAGATAATGTCTCCATATCTTAAGAGCGAACACCACGGCTCCAAGTTCTAGGTCATGAGTGGTGTAGTTCTTTTCATGTGTCTTGAGTTGTCTCGAAGCATAAGCTATGACTTTTCCTCCTTGCATAAGAACGCAGCCTAATCCTTGCCCTGACGCGTCGCAATAGACTACAAAATCATCACAACCTTCAGGAAGAGTGAGGATTGGTGCATCACAAAGTTTCTGTTTAAGAGTTTGAAAGGCTTCTTCTTGCTTGGGTCCCCATATGAAAGGTTGTCCCTTATGAGTTAAAGCCGTGAGTGGTACAACAATGCGAGAGAAGTTTGAAATAAACCGACGATAATAGCCAGCTAGTCCAAGAAAAGATCTTACTTTAGTTGGTGTACGTGGAGCTTTCCATTCTTGAACCGCTTTGATCTTTGAAGGGTCAACATGTATTCCCTTGTCATTGACTACACGCCCGAGGAATTGCACCTCTTTTAACCAGAATTCACATTTGGAGAATTTGGCATAAAGCTTTTCCTTTTCTAGAAGTGCAAGAACGAGTAGAAGATGACGCTCATGATCAGATTTAGATTTTGAATAAATAAGAATATCGTCGATGAAGACGATAACAAATCGATCAAGATAAGGTTTGCAGACTCTGTTCATTAGGTCCATGAAGACAGCTGGTGCGTTGGTTAATCCAAATGGCATAACCATGAATTCATAGTGACCATAACGAGTTCGAAAAGCAGTCTTAGGGACGTCTTCTTCATGCACTCTAAGTTGATGATAGCCAGATCGAAGATCGATTTTTGAAAAGCAGCTGGCACCTTGTAGTTGGTCAAGAAGATCATCAATGCGAGGTAAAGGATAGCGATTCTTGATTGTTAACTTGTTGAGCTCTCTGTAGTCGACGCACATACAAAAAGATCCATCTTTCTTCTTTACAAAAAGGACAGGTGCACCCCAAGGCGACGAGCTAGGATGTATGAATCCCTTGTCAGTCAACTCTTGCAATTGACTGGCTAGCTCTTGCATTTCAGAGGGGGCTAACCTATAAGGAGACTTTGCAACTGGTGTAGCACCAGGTATAAGATCAATATGGAACTCGACGTCTCTAACTGGAGGAAGTCCTGAAATGTCGTCAGGAAAAACTTGTGGGAAGTCTTTTACTACAGGAATGTCTTCAAGTTTCTTCTCTGTGGTTCCCTTCTTGATGATATGAGCTAAAAACGTGACATAATTCTTGCGAAGATATTTTTGAGCTTGGAGACAAGACATTAAGCTGAGCCCTTTTGACGAGGTTTCTCCAATGATTCGAAGAGTCTGACCGTTTGAAAGAGGAATACGAATAAATTTTTCACGACATACAACTTCCGCCTGATGTTGACTGAGCCAATCCATACCGATTATGATGTCAAAACTTCCCAGCTTTATAGGAATAAGGTCGACTGAGAAATTGTGGTCGTTTAAGGTGAGTGTACAGTTGCGTAAAATAGAGTCTAATGAAACTGGCTTCCCGTCCGCAACTTCTACCGTTATGGATTCCGTGAGCTTATCCCGATTTTTGTTTAAGATAGGTTCAAATTCTAAAGACACAAAACTTCTATCCGCACCAGTATCAAATAACATAGAGGCAAATCTACCATTTATAAGGAACGTACCGTTGACCACATTGCCGTCAGCTCTGGCCTGGTTAGCGTTGATATTGAAAGCTCTCCCTCTTGCAGGTGGGGGAGCTTGGTTTGCTTGGTTCACTGGGTTGGCTTGGGCCTGGGCATGAATAATATTAACCAGCCTTGGACATGTGTTTCTGAAATGACTCGGGTCGCCGCCATTGTAACAAGCCCGCATTGGTTTACCCATAGGATAATTGGGCTGGAAATATGTTTGGGCTAAAGGTTGGGTGGGTGGTAATAGTAGGGGTCGTTGGGCTTGGCCCATTATCTGTTGATGGGTTTGGGTTAAAGGTTGGTGGCGGTTCGTTCGTTGAGGCATGCGGCAAGTTTGAACAGTATGACCTGCGCGACCGCAGCCGGTGCAATATTGGCAAGGATGATCAGGGGAATGGTGATATTGGCAACGGTTACATTTTGGTAACGGGCCAGTGTAGGTCTTCTGTATGGTGCGGGTGAAGGAGTGACTTGAGTAATGGGTGCAGCAGGAATAGGGGAATTGGTTTGGGTAACTGCAAAATTTCTGGTGTTGCGCTTCCTCTTGTTAGTAAACTTAGAGGAAGGAATGGGGTGGTTTGAGGTTTGTCCCTCAACAGGGGCTTTCTTCTTCTCTTCTTTGAACTTCCCGTTGCGAATTCGGTTTTCGATCAGCTCAGTTGCTAACTCCATAGCAGCTTCAAGTGTTACTGGTGAAACGCTGAGAACTGAATCTTGGATTTTCGAGGGAAGTCCTCGAATATAGTGCTCGATCAGACGATAAGTTGGGGTGAACAAATTTGGAACCATTTGGTTCAACTCCAAGAACCTCTTGTGATATGTAGTGTGATCACCCTCCTTTTGCTTTAGAGAATGAAATTCGTCCTCCAGCTTTTTAATTTCACTTCTAGGACAGAAACGCCTAGTCATGATTTCCCTTAACTCCTCCCAAGTTAAGGCCATCGCATCTTCAGTTCCCCTCTTCCCTTTCTCAGTATTCCACCAAGTGAGAGCTACCCCAAATAGTCTCCCGGTGGCGTATCGAACCTTGCGATCTCAGGACAATCACAGTTTAGAAAGGTGTTTTCCATCTCCTCGAACCAATGTAGGAGAGCAGTGACACCCTCGGTCCCTTCAAATTTAGGAGGATCACAGGACTTAAAATGTTTGTAAGAGCACTTGCTGGTAGGAGGGTTGTCGATGTTCTGGTCCTGTTGTTGGGGAGGGTTAGTAGGATTTGTAGTAAGGGCTTGTTGTACTTGGACCACAATGTCAGGCAGTATCGTGGCCATTTGTTTCGCGATCTGAGTGGCCAAACGTTCCTGAGACCTTCCCAATCTTTTACCCCTTCGTTGCTGTCTAGACGACATCTACAGGATCATACAATGAGAAGATTGTGAGTTTATGATGTCTTTTTAGGTGTCATGTGTCTTTAAGAAAATGAAAATAACATAAATATCAATAATGCAACTACATCCATAGGATGTCTTGGGTTCGCTCATGTTGGGCCTCAAATGTCCCCCATACCTTCACCTACATAGTCATGTGGGCCCCCATGGCTATTGGCTTGGTAGGATTCACATTAGTATTGGCAATTTAACACTCGCATCCCCCGAATGCAAACCACAAAATATGTTCATGCGATGTTTGGTCGGAACGTGTCCAGGTGTAGACACAATGACAACTCAAAGTGGGGTTAGCTCCCATGACGTTTGGTATAGCATGCTTTGGCCTAATAGGTACTTCGTACTCTCATCGTTAGTCCCCAGGTAAGCAAACTGGTCCTTTATTTTGGATTTATACGAATGCCAGCCTAGACAGTACGTTCCGACTACCGGTACTGGTACCCTTCCAGTTACTACATGCCCGTCATGAGAACTCACTTTGATGAGATTTGAAAAACACGAAAATCATTGTAAAAGTAATCATGATGTGGTGTGTGCTTTCATGGATGTGATATGTTATGAGTATACGAGTCATGATAGGCATTATATGATAATACATACTTATGAACATGCTTGCACAATATCAAATGTAACATTTAACATAAAACATATAAACATCATGAAATTTGGCATGTAACACAGAAAAATCTTATAAGTTTCTAATCGACTATAGTATAGGCTCTAAGGGTCTAATAACCTATCCTATATCCCTATAGTCATGGCTCTGATACCAATCTGTCACACCCCGACCCGCAGCGGAATAAGAGTCGGGGCATAATTGGGTTATCACCAAATCTCATGACATTTACTAATATGTTTCATATTTAATAAAGTCAAAGTTACATTTCCAAAAATCCAAACATGTTCCTTCAATACAAAGAAAATAAACCAACATAACAATCCCAACTCTAAATCGTTTTATTCTTCTAGTCCAAGTCCTATGTGTTCCTAGCTGCTGCTGGTTCACCTGTATCATGTGTAAAAAATGGGGGTTTTTGGGTCAACATAAGTTGGCGAGTGAACCTTATTAGATAAACATTTATTAGTAAATTAATTATTAGTTTATCAATGAAAATTTGTGCATAATCATAGATGAGCAAATGTAAATAATCAAGCAATGGCAAATAGCAGTCACACTATAACATACAATAACATATAACAGCATACATGAACATACCAACATCATACTGTAAATAACATAAATGAAACTGTGAGATCAAGGCTCAATCAAACGGAGCCGATCGTATTGCATGTACTGAAAATGAAAATGTCTGTGCGATCAAGGCTCAATCAAACGGAGCCGATCGTATGTGGGCACGCCAGGTTCAACCTCATAATGAAATGGGGAACATGCTTAACGCTCATAATGTAACGGGGAGCGGCGGCCTATGAAATTGCATGTACTGAAAATAATAAACTTGCAACCAACAATAACTACACAACAGAAACAAACTGAATACACTAGCTCATGATATGATGCATGCACAATGGTTTAGGTATAATATATATACAACAAGACACATGATACACCCCAAAACGTGATTAAAACGGGGAATTTGTAAAGATTCACTCACATTGGGTGCGTTGGATTGGAGATGGTGATATGCGCACGAATCAGATGAGCGGAACAACGAGGATTACTAACCTAAATAATAACGGAAAAATATATTAAATGAGTGGATTTTATTAAGGATTTTAATGAAATTTTTAGATATATTTTTGTGAGTTTAAGGCTATTTTCTATCTTTAAAAATGTTATTTTTTAGTATTTTTAATTAATTTTTAAGTTAAATTAAATAAATAAAAATATAAAAAAAATTGTTTATTTTGCGTTGACCGTTGACCGTTGACCTGTTGACTTGTTGACCGGTTCGGTCAGGAGCAT